>CM055121.1:869217693-871857693 GCA_029206835.1 Rana muscosa
CTTCTCTTCGGCACACAAGTCTATAAGGGGAATATCCAGTCATCTTTCTCAGTGCTTTAATTGCCATCAAATAGCTGTTTAAACCGTTTGCCAGATCTTATAACACAGATATACGGCGGCAAGGTGGCTTATCTGTGCTGGATCATGTACTGGGTATATGATCCAACACTTCCGGGCAGAGGGCACATGCGCCGTCAGCGACCCGGCTCTGCTGTGATTAGACACCAGCTGATTATCTGGAAGACACACAGGACAGAACTCTGCAAATCAGAGAAAGAAAATCCATCACTTTCCTAAGTAAATGCAGCACACAGTTTACATCAAAACACTGGCTAGACACACACATTTAACCCAGGGACAATGCATATTTTCATGTCACTGGTTCGCAAAGTGTCAGAATGTACGCCATACATACATACATACATACATACACACACACACGCACACACACACACCATAGTTTGTGGTTAATAAACATGCTCTTGAAATCTCTTCCTTGATTAGAATGGAGTCTCTGGGGTAGTACATAGTGAGCAAACTTCTCCATTTATACTCTGGCAACTGTAGCAACTCATTGATCTTTTGTTGGAAAAGCTTGGGTATAACGAGTGAGGCGATTAGTCAGTCATTACCAGTATGTTCCCTTGGTCACTCGTGTCTGAATCAATACTCAAGAAATCAATGCACACCAAATCCATGGGACCTTGACTTTTTTTCCAATTGGGGCAGCTCTGGAGGGCACAGTATTCCTCTGAATTCAGCAGAGATAGGAGTGACAATGGTCCACAGTCCATATTTCCATCGCACATGTTCCTAGAATAAGCTCTGAAGGTATTGGGTGCTGTAGCGACAGCCAGCTGAATACTTAAACCAATGCGATATGTAGATATTTGCCAGCACACCAAGGATCATGAATTTCGTCTAAACGTTTTTTATTCAAAGAATGATCACATCACAAAACTGTGTAGTGCAATGCTGCCGAGCCATGCAGGGCCCCTTCGTCAGCCATGAGATGACGAAGGGGCCCTGCGTGGCTCCAAAGCGTTGCACTACATCGTTTTGTGATGTGATCATTCTTTGAATAAAAACAGTTTGGACAAAATTGATGATCCTTGGTGTGCTGGCAAATATCTACATATAAAAGAGTGACAATAGCTCTTGACCTGGTCTGCACACAAGGCCAGTAGAAATGGTCTCTAACGAACTTGCATGTTCCATGTGTCCACGTTCATCATGTAACAAATTTATCACTGTCCCCCTATATTTTTAAGTTGCCATCTCTCTTCAGGCTCATTCAAGGGGCCCCTTTGGTAGACCACCTCATGCGGCAACTGTAAGCAATCCAACTTATTGTGTACTAGGTGAGCCTCCTTTGGAGAATCTGTGGCTAGTAGAAGCTCTGGGCAACCACTTTCTAAGGCTTTCAAAGTCAAACAGCAGAGAGGATCTTCTGCTAGGTACCCCCCTCAAGTCTTTCTTGAGGAGAGTAGGCAGACCCTCATTCATCACCTGGGTCATGTTGCAATAGAGCTTTGGGATGCCAGCAGTGGCGACTCCGATGGCTTTGGCCCCTGTTGGGTTGGGTTGGCTCTGCATTTGATTCCTTGACACAAAGCCTGGACTTCTGATATCAATTGAGTTCACTCTTTCTTAGGAACTTCTGAGTCATAGGGCCTTCTTGCCAGAGCATCAGCATCTCTATTCCCGACTCCAGGGCAGTATTTCAAACAGAAACAGAACCCAGACAGTGCCGCCAAGCATTGATGCCCCATGGCATCCAATTTGGTTGTGGTAAGAACATATGTGAATGGGTTATTACCGGTCAACCTCAAATTTTGCCCCATACAAGTATTCTTTTAGCTTGTCCACAACAGCTCACTTCAAAGCCAAAAACACCAACTCGCGGGTAGGATAGTTTCTCTCAGATGGGAAAAGGCTTTGGTTCACATAAGTGACAGGTCTCAGGCGTCCATTATGTTCTTGATACAACACACTACCCAGTAGTTCTCAGATTGTGTCAACATGCAGCTTGTAGAGCTTCGCAGGATCAGCATAGGCCAAGGATGGTACATTGGCAAACGCCATTTCAACTCAAGGAAGGCCTGTTCACATTGGCCCACACACGCACACACCCCTACCTACGACCGCATGCCGGGTGATCTTCTCCCCATAGCCACTGTCTGTCGAATTTGGCGCAGCTGTGCGAGGCTTCACACGCAGAGCCTGTCACTGCACTATCAATTGATCAGGGTGCAATGCTTTACAGGCACGGTTCTTCCTCCAAAAATATGTGCCTAAGAGAACTTACTGCAAGTATCACCTTGTGCTTAGATACCATTGTCTTCCTGCTAGGTGTACATTTTTTTACACACAATCACTCTAGCTAGTGACATCTCATACTCATAGGTAAAAAGTATTGCTAGTGTGTTGGGGGGCTCTGGTAAAGCGCTGATAAGTACCAACGTTTTAAAGGACAGGTCGCCACACAGAGTGAACCAGTTGCTTTGCCTAGTGTTGGCAAAGTACATATGTACTTTATAGGATTTACTCTGTACATGTAAGCTCTATAAACCAGAATTAGCTACCATAAAATACAAAACGTAATTTTCCCAAACGAAAACAAGGTTTTTGGTGAATTTCAGGCCTTTTTCCTTACTGCGTCAAGAGTCAGAATGCAGGGGAAGCTGTACCCAACCATAATGCTCAATTACAAATTGTCCGAGGAAAAACTGCCATATAAAAGTTTCTTAAAAAGGATCTCCGATTGGGGGGCGTGGCCTAGCGCGGCATGGAGTAGGTCGCATCTAAGTGGAGCTCCGTCCTATGATCCTTGCACATACCTTATCCTGAGACCCTAAACTACCCTACAAAGTCTCTACAATACCGGAAGATCCCTGTGAGATGTCCCCGACCAAGGCTCAGAAGGCGGCGGCGGTGGCGGCAGTCGCGGCCGCGAACAAGCTCGCACAGTATCGGCGGGCGGAGGGAGAGGACGCGGGGGAAGATGGCGGGGCCTCGAGTACTGACCCTCCCCCAGCGGTGGTGGACGGAGCAAAGCTCCTCGAGGCTATAACGCTGTGCCGGACTGCTCTCACAGCACAGATAGAAGAGGTGAAAGTCGACATTTCACTCATTCGCCAGGACTTTCAGACGCTCCGTGGCAGAGTTACAGAGGCTGAAGACCGACTGGGCCTGGTGGAGGATGCTATCCCGCCATTACAGGCGGGGACTGAGCGCATGCAGAGGCAGATCACCATGCTGCTCGTGAAGCAGGATGAGATGGAGAACCGTCTCAGGAGATGCAATCTCCGCTTCATTGGCCTCCCAGAGGGTGTGGAGGGTAGAGATCCGACCACCTATTTGGAACAACTCCTGATCTCCACCTACGGCCGGGAAGCCTTCTCCGCCATTTTGGCGGTGGAGAGAGCTCATCGGATGCCAGCAAAACCCCCCCTCCGGGCGCTCCTCCTCGTACCTTTATAGCAAAGTTCCTGAACTATAAAGACCGGGATATGGTGCTGAGGCTGACCAGAGAGAAGGGCAACATACCCCTCGGGGGAGGCAGAGTGGCAGTCTTCCCTGACTTCTCTGCGGATGTGCAACGCCGACGCCAGACCTTCCAAGAAGTAAAGCTCAAGCTCAGAAATAAAAACCTGAAGTACGCCATGTTGTTTCCAGCTAAGCTGAGGGTGGAGGCGGATAACCGAGCCTTCTTCTTTGAAAGCCCTGAAGAAGCGATTACCTGGCTGGAAAGACGCGAGGGCCGTGGCGCTGAAGAGCGCTAACTCCGGAAGCCGACTGCTGTTAAGGCCGAGTGGATGCAGCCTCCAGAGACCACGGTACTTCTTATTCCTATCCTTGCGACATGAGGTTGCATTCGCCGGTCCCCCCCCCCCCTTCCCCCCCCTCTCTCTTCTTTTTTGAGCCTGCTGGTGCCCATACCTATTGCTCCTGTGCTGGGTGAGACTAAGCAGAGAGACTGCGACATATTGACCTGTTGAATCCTGTAATGCTGCACTGTGCAGCTCTCTTTGACTTATCACCTTAGCTCCAGATTGCCAACATATTGGGCCCTGCTCGCCGTTTATCATTTATCATTTTTTTCCCCCTTTGAGAACTGATGCAACAACCTCCTCATTAATAGATACGGAGACTTCCGACATGATGTTGACCTGCCCGGAAGATACACGCTGCAGTGTACTTTCGCCCAACCCACCTCAGGACCACTGGTAATTACCTGGGGGGCTAGCTGCAGAGTTCTGCTGATCATAGCAGGCAAACTCCACAGGTCAGGGCTATACGAGAGATTCAACGAGTTTAGACTATTGAGGTCAGGCCTTATTACCCTCTTTTTGTCACCCTATCTCTACTTGGCCCTGAGCCTCTTAATCCTATACCAGCTGCAGACTTATGTCCCTGTTGGACATACGCCTGAGTTTGACTCTAGCCCCTGCCACCTGAGGGATGGGTACAACAAGTTTAGGGATGATGCCCACGCCAGTTTGGGAGGGTGTAGGGCGGGGTGGGGGGAGGGAGTGTTTAAGTTTTGGGTTGGCAATACAAGTCCGTTTAATTATGCAAAATGGTTGTGTTCTGTACTAGTACTCGTGATTCTTCTGATATGCCTAGGTAGAGGAAATAATGCACTGAGAAAATTTGTACATTTATTGTCTTGGCCTTTGCCCATAATTCACCCTGCATGTCTACTTTTATCTAGATAATATGGCTGCTATAAAGTTGCTTACATGGAATGTGAGGGGCCTGCGGGACAAGGTTAAACGATCGGCAGCCCTTACATTCCTTAAAAAACAACGTGCAGACATAATTGTATTGGTGGAAACACATGTTGAGGGTCGACTTCAGCTGGCGCTCCGCAGACCGTGGATCGGGTGGGCGGTACATTCTACCCACACGTCCCACGCTCGTGGAGTCTCAATCCTGGTGGCAAAATCCCTCCAGTTTGAGTTGTGTGATGTCTCATCTGACCCACAAGGGAGATATGTCTTTGCCTATGTTAAAATCTATGGGGAGCCCCTCCTAGTGATGGCTTTCTATGTACCCCCTCCATTTAGCTCCACGACTATCGCTGAGGGATTCACATATATGTCCCGATTCCCTACAGTGAAGGCTGTGTGGCTCGGGGACTTTCATGAGACCCTCAACCCTGCAATTGATAGGCTGCAGCCCGCTAATCTGCATGCGCGAACCCCACGCGCCACCAGATTCTCTAGACTCCTGTCCAACTTTAATTTGGTGGACTCATGGAGGTATTTATACCCACACACCAGACAATATTAGTGTTTCTCGACCACACACAGCACGATGTCCCGTATCGACCTTATCCTATTGTCCAAGCCCCTCCTCCCTAGGTTGAGGGAGGAGGCGTTTGGACCTGGGTTACTGTCGGACCATTGTCCTTATTGGATCACACTTAGTGTACCGACCAATAGACCCCCCCGAGCGTGGAGCCTCAACCCCTTTTGGCTCACGCTGCTCCCTGAGGATGATGGTCTCTTACAGGAATTTAATCAGTATTTTGAGGTCAATGGCCCCTCGGCATCCCCGGCGGCAGTGTGGGACTCCTTTAAATTGCATGCTAGGTCAGCCCTGAGTATTGCCATCAATAAAATTAAGGGGGATTCCGCAGCCTCCATGGCTGGGGCGGAGGCGAACCTTGAATTAGCGGAACGCCAGTTTATACTGGATCCCACACCGGCCCAGGCGGATCTTCTCCGGTTGTTAATCAGATGCATTATGAAAGGGCTAGGCGTAAACTCTTCTTTACAAGACAAAAATACTTTGAACACGGAGATAAAGCTGGTAAACTCCTGGCGTATATGATCCACAGCGAAGACCGCCCGCCAGTGGTTATATCACTCCACGGGCAAGATGGGGAACGCATTACGGACCCCCCCCCCCCCCCGGTTACTTCAAAATTTAGACTTTTTCTCAGAATTATACACATCTAGGGCACCTGCCGATGAGACACTGATGCAGGGCTTCCTAGAGACCATCTCATTCCCCTAGCTCACAGAGGAGCAAGTATCACTGCTAGAGGAACCCCTAACCAGTAGTGAAATATCGCAGGCCATAGCCACCTTCGCTAGGTCCAAGGCCCCGGGTTCAGATGGGTTACCCATCGAATTCTATTTACAGTATAGTGAGCTATTAACCCCCAAACTCCTGGCACTGTATAACTATTTGTATGATAATTTCGCTCTGCCCCCTACCATGAGAGAAGCAGTCATTGTACTGATCCCAAAGCCAGGTAAGGACCCAGGTTACCCGGAATCCTACAGACCCATCTCCCTACTTCAAACAGACATTAAAATTCTAGCGAAAATATTGGCCACTCGATTAAATAAGGTTGTCCTTTCCCTTATACATGAGGACCAAGCGGGCTTTATGCCTGGTCGGAACACGTCATTTAACCTTAGGAAATTACATATTAACCTCCAGGCCACACACGATAATATAGGGGAACGGGTGGTGGTGACCCTAGATACGGCAAAAGCATTTGATTCTGTTGAGTGGGGATACCTCTGGAGATGCCTGGAGGGGTATGGTTTCGGAGCCCGCTTCATTAAATGGATACGGCTTCTCTACCAGGACCCTTCAGCTAGGGTGGTGGCTAATGGATGGCCGTCAGATACATTCCGCCTTACTAGGGGCACGCGGCAGGGCTGCCCCCTGTCCCCGCTCTTGTATGCCCTGGCGGCTGAACCCCTGGCTATATCCATTTGGGATAATCAGGGGATCCGGGGTCTATCCAGGGCTAATGTAGTAGAAAAGATCAGCATGTACGCTGACGACACCTTATTATACTTAGCGGACTCGGGCCCCTCCCTGCACCTTGCTCTAGACACTATTGACCGGTTTGGTTCGTTCTCAGGCCTTCGGATAAACTGGGATAAGTCTCAAATCCTTCCAATTGATATATTCCCACCTACACATGCACAGCTGCCACTCACCAGAGCCAGCACTATCAAATATCTGGGGATTTCTGTTTCCAGGTCTCCAACGGAATATATTACCCTGAACATTGAACCCTTATACACTTTAATTAAATCCAAAATTCAACTCTGGTCCCGTCTGCCGCTGGGGGTGTGGGGGCGCGTCAATTTGATAAAGATGGTTCTCCTCCCTAAAATATTATATGTCGTCTGGCACTCCCCAGTATACATCCCTTTTAGACACTTCCGGTGCTTTGAAGCGTTGCTTAAACCCTTTGTCTGGGGAAACAGCAGGCATAAGCTAGCCTGGCGAACACAGAAAAATCCCACTGACTTGGGAGGTCTGGCCATGCCCGATCTTAACCTGTGCTATGTGGCGTCGCAATTATCGCAGCTGTTCCACATAGACAAAACGGATAGGGACAGGTTTGCCGTCTTGAGCTGCCGCACTTTGATGCAGCCTCCACTGGACCCAATTAGTGAAATAGCAACGGGACTTCGGTGCACGGAACCAACTGGAAGGAACATCCTTCTGTATCACTACAGGCGCATCTGGGATGTCACCATGGCCAAACTAAAGGTCACCCCGCTTAATGACTACAACCCACTGTGGCGCAACAAGCTACTCACCGAGCTGTCCCGAATCTCTGAGGCAGTGCTTTGGGATATGTAGGGGATCCGGTACTTACACCAACTCCTTTTGGATCGCAAGCTAAAATCTTTTTGCGCTCTACAAGAGGAGTATGCCCTTCCGGACCACATGTACTATAGATACCTGCAGGTGAGACGCGCCATGTTCACACAATTCTCAAATATATTGCCGCAGCCTTTTCCCAATCCAATCATTGCTATAGTCAAGAGCTCAGATCCACAAAAACTCATATCTGCCTTCTACTCCATGCTTCTTACCTCACCATCAGCGAAAATGGCGTATGACATCAAACCACGCTGGACGGAGGAGGTGGGAGGGATGGATGATGAAGAGTGGGGAGAGGCTTTGGAAGCCTGTAAGACTGTATCACCCAGACTGTCGGATAGGCTGACACAGCTGTACATTCTACATAGGGCATACCTCACCCCGCTTCGCATTTCCAAATTCCGACCAGAACACCCAAGTACTTGCCCTATGTGCCTAAACGAGACAGGGACGTTCTTCCAATTAATATGGACCTGCACTAAAATTCAGGGATATTGGAAACAAATTGTGGCATTCCTCCACGACACTATGGGCTCACCTCTCACTCTGACCCCGAAACCATGCATTTTGGTGATATTTCCTGAACCTGATAAATTTACATTGACCTTCTTACGCGAATCATTATTCCTAGCTAGGAAGGTGCTCGCCAGAAAATGGATGAGACAGACACCCCCCACATTCGAAGAATGGAAATCCGAGATCAATAGCAGCCTACCTTATAAGAAATATATATATATATAAATAGAGGTTGCCCCTCCAAGTATAACAAGATTTGGGACCGCTGGCTAGATATGACAAATACTCTTACTTGAAAACATAGAATGTTGCATAAAACAAGATATGCTAGGACTACACCTATGGATAAATACCCTGTATTGAATGAGTCACGAGGACCTCTCCTCTTGTCCTCCTGTATTTTACTCTCTAATTCTTTTCTCCCCTTTTTTTCTTATTTTCCTCTTTTGTTTTATTTTGCATTTTTTTTTTCTTGTATTGAAGGATGATGTATTGCCCATGTTACACAAGTGATTATCCTGTATATGTATATGAAGCTCAATAAAAACGTTTGAAAAAAAAAAAAAAAAAAAAGGATCTCCGATTAAGTAGATAGTATCATAATATTTATGCCATCAGTGAAGATGGGGGGGGGGGACGGAGAAAGAAAATGTATAGTCATGGCCATAAATATTGCACACAGTAGACACAGGAACATTAGGATCTCTAGAGATGGACTTTGAGATTGTCCATGGTTTGCCACAATTTTTATCCTCAAAACCTCAGACAATTCTTTGCTGTTCTCTTCTCCATTGCTCCCCATGGTACACAGACACATAACAAAGTTTTGCGTGGAATTTGGCTTTTTGTTTCTCCACTTTTTTGTGTCATACAATACAAACAAAGGAAAAAAATAAAATAAAAAAAATAAAACTTCAGAATGCCTAAACCATTTATAATTGCAACGTGGTGCGTTATCTGACAGAAATGAAAGGGTAACAATATTTTTGGCCATGACTGTATAAATCTATATCTCTATCTTGCCACATACTCCTTTGCTATCGATTTTTAAGCGGACCATAGACAGATCGAAGTTCAGCAGGGGCCAGCTGAATTTTGATCCATGTGTGGCTGCCCCCATTCGACAGAAGTTGATCTAGTGATTGACTTCTATCAAACAGACAAGCTGGAAAGCTTTTGTCAATCAGCAGCTGCAGCCGCTCATCAGTGTATTCGGATAGTGGAGAGTCCCACTGTTAGAATACTTTGGGGGAGATTTACCGTATATACTCGAGTATAAGCAGAGTTTTTCAGCACATTTTTTTGTGCTGAAAATGCCCCCCTCGGCTTATACCCGAGTCACCTTTTTGCGCCTGATCTCCCGAAATTTGGGGACCCGGTACCGGCCGGCCGTAGGTCCCCAAACTTGGCACACATGTAGCCTCACTCTCTCTATAAGTGTGCAAAGTTTGTTGTTCGGGGAACCTTTGACCGGAGAGCACCGATTTTTCAAATCCGGGCACCCCTTCCATAGACTCCCATGTTAAACGGTCATTTCTCCAGTAAATTTAGGGACCCGGTACCGGCCGGTCGTAGGTCCCCTGGACCTGAAACTTGGCACACATGTAGCCCTCTTCTATAAGGGTGCAAAGTTTTTTGTCTGGGGGACCTACGGCCGGGTAGCACCGATTTTTCAAAGCCGGGCACCCCTTCCATAGACTCCCATGTTAAACGTCAGTCTAGTCATGGGCACAGTGAGGCATGCAGATGGACACAGTGAGGCATGCAGATGGACACAGTGAGGCATGCAGATGGACACAGTGAGGCATGCAGATGGACACAGTGAGGCATGCAGATGGACACAGTGAGGCATGCAGATGGACACAGTGAGGCATGCAGATGGACACAGTGAGGCATGCAGATGGACACAGTGAGGCATGCAGATGGACACAGTGAGGCATGCAGATGGACACAGTGAGGCATGCAGATGGACACAGTGAGGCATGCAGATGGACACAGTGAGGCATGCAGATGGACACAGTGAGGCATGCAGATGGACACAGTGAGGCATGCAGATGGACACAGTGAGGCATGCAGATGGACACAGTGAGGCATGCAGATGGACACAGTGAGGCATGCAGATGGACACAGTGAGGCATGCAGATGGACACAGTGAGGCATGCAGATGGACACAGTGAGGCATGCAGATGGACACAGTGAGGCATGCAGATAGACATGCCTTATTGACTCGAGTCAATACGTTTTCCCTGTTTTTTGTGGTAAAATTAGGTGCCTCGGCTTATACTCGAGTATATACAGTACTAAAAAAACTTAAGCGCCCAGTAGAGGGGCTTCTCCATATACTTGTGTGAATGGAGGAATGTGTTCGTTTGTCTTTTCCATTTAGCCTGCTGGCTGAATGAAATAGAAAAACAATCTACGGCCAGCTTCACAATGCACAACTTTAAAAAAAAATTGGGCCTTGCAATTAGACACTTTCACACATGAGGGTCAAGCCTAAGATTAAACAAAGCTACAATTGAAATTGAGAAGTGAACAACGGTGTGTGTATTATATATATATATATATATATATATATATATATATATATATATATATAAAAAACTAAAATAAATAAAAATTGTTCTTGCTTTGATTAGGCAACAAAAGTTTATTTTTAAACTTTGGCATACAAGTGAAATCCTTATAAGCGTTTAGCAAGTTCAGTTGGTTTTCACAATAGTTCACATTGCGGTGCATACATTTTTATTTTAAAACCAATTTTACTTGATCACAAAAATATATCTTGCATTTTATGTTAACTGCAGCATGTCATGTGTAAGTGTATGAAGAAAAAAAAGCCCTTGGCCATTCTATTGTGTTGCAACATGCACTTTGGCTTACAGATGCCAATATATTATGGTGATCAGTTTTCTCCCAATGCCTCCTTATTTTAAAATAATTGCACAACAATGCAATAAAAGGTCATCAGATTTCAGTCACATACAGCCACCGAAAAAATGCTACATCTAGAACTATCAAATAATTTTGTCAGAAGTGTGTACCAGCATGTTAGTGATTTAAAACTTCCAAATGATGCGTTTGTAGGTGAAAAAAAACAACAACTAGCTGTATATAATGCTTCAATAACTGGTTTCTAACCCTCAAAATCAGTAGAACAACATACAATACAATAGTACAATTATATAACCTCTCATGGTAGTCACTACTCAGAAGTCAGCTTCCAGTTTTCCACATGCTCAATGATATGAAAGTTGATGACCCTTCCTTCCTTCTGTCATCATTTTACTCTTTTATCCCCCCCCCCTTTTCTTTATGGTAAAGTTAACCCCTTATATCCCAAAAGCAAAACCAAGAGGTAGGAGCACTCGGAACCATAAAGTTTAGATTATATACTAGTTTTCCCTAGCTGCAATTTCAGTTGTAGAAGCTGCCAACCATGACTACTAGATGCTTCCAACTTATTAGCTATTTTTATGCCACAATAAAATAAGCTTAATGCTCTTATTCATATTCTCCGTTATAAGGCTATAAGATGGCGATAACATTTGCAATCACCTAAATACATGTTTTTACATGACCCACATTTGTAGATTTCTAAATCTCCTTTGGCACGTAACGTATTAAGCACCACTTGTATTTAAACTATTTCTACATAAAAAATAAAAAAAAATCTATTAAAACTAAAAATATTTATTACTTATTTGCTAAAGTTCCTTCCAGGTCAATATTGATAAAATGAACCACTGAACTTCTGAAATCCCCAAAGATTGCTTTCTCTACTTCAGTAATCTGGTTTCATCTTATGCTTCACTTTAGCAGAATTCTATTTTGTGCCCGAGACACAAGGTCCTTCAGCCAGTGACCTGTAATGGAATATGTTTTTATGCAATACAGAATTAGTAAATCATAGAAACCAAATCAGTAATTATCGTTCTTTGTTCTAGTTTCTTAAAATTCTGAAATTAGATTTGTAGTTGCACTTTGCTAATGAGCAATGACTTTGCATAAAACTATTAAGGGTACATGTATATAGCTAACCAATTATTGCGCCCCTATATTGCTTAGGTGGAACAAAGCATCAGTGTAAAAACACATTCTATTCAGAAAACAGAGGCAGCAGCCCAATGTAGGCAGGGCTCAAGTGACATCTTAAATAGCCATCTGCAAATGCCCTAAATGTGCCTTTTTATCTTCTTTTTTTACATCATTTTAATATTCATTAAGAAATTATGTTCAAATTGAGCCTGTGCTTTCCCCATAAGACAAAGGGATTGATTTACTAAAAGGCAAATCCACTCCGCACTGCAAGTGCAGTCGCTGTAGATCTGAGGGGAAGCTCTGCTGATTTTACCATCCAACCATGTGCAAGCAAAAATGCTGTTTTTAATTTTCCTTGCATGTCCCCCTCAGATCTACAGCAACTGCAATTCCAGTGGATTTGCCTTTAGTAAATAACCCCCAAAGTAACAGTTTTTTCTTGCATGCCTTTAATTTGCTCCAGAGTCACCACAAGCAAGAAAAAGAAGCCCTGTGTAAGCTTCACACCACTCCAGTCAGAGCTTACTCAGGGGGGGGGTGCGAGCCACATGCTTCACCATACTCTGAAGTACCAGGTACTTGCTTTAAGTGGCTAGATGGCATGACAGTGGAGCAAACAAAAGTGAGCATGTGCTGCCTGGTAGGGCAGCATTAAATACAGCTTTTCTTCAAGTTTGAGTGAATATTACAAGCAGCGTCTTACCACAAACTATAGCTGTGCTAAATACGCAATCTCGCTTCAAGGCAGATTTGGGATAAAAAGTTTAACCAATTATGGTTTAAACCTAGGACATTAATTTTCCCTATATGCGCCCAAGTGGAAAATATGTTACAAAATGAGAGACCACTTAAAAATGGTATACTAGTAGTAGAAAGTAAAAAATACTTGATGACACTCAGGACAGGTAAACACTAATGGACTTTTATCTAATTTGCCCAATTAGTGCCTGCAATGCAATATCTTATGGGCTTCCAGTAAACCGTTACCTTACCTACATTTTTCACAGTGAATATAAATGTTAACTAGGACAGGTCTTTTGAAAACATGACTAGTCCAACTTTATGGCAAACAAAAGCAAAGACATATACAAAAAGAAAAATATATAAAATGTTTTCAACAATAATTTATTTTGTTCCTGTTAAAATATGAAAAGATATCAGTGTATCAAACATGCTAACTGAAGAAAGTTTTAAAGTGGCACTTTATAGGCTCAAAAGCTTGCAAAACGAATAAGACTGTTACCACTTATGTAGTGCAGAAGATTTTTCTGAGGTAAATTACAAAAGAAAAAGTATTAAACTCGAGGTGCTGAAAGGCCTGTACAAAAGAATGATAAGGTAGAATAGAAGAACAGAAAGTTACTCGGAGCAGCAAAGAAAAAAAAAAAAAAACTATATTGCAAGTCCAAAGGCACTGACTATACAGTACATAGTCTTGTTCTCCCATCTTACAGTGCAGCTTCCTGAAGAGAGAAAAAAAAACAGGAAAAATATGAAGTTACAGGGGTATACTTAATACATATACTACATATTATATTACAACATAGCAATGCCCACAGAGATGCTGATACAAAAACAAAATGAAATCAGCATTTTAAATATAGTCCTCAAATCCATGAGTAAAAACATTCTGGAGAGAATATTTCCGCTGTTTAAAATGTAAAATCACTGAAGTATAATAAAAAGAGTGTCTGTGTACCAGCATTCCAAGATATCAATGAAAGTATAATAAAAAGAAAATGACTGTTCATTACAAAGGTCTCAAATATTGAAAATGCTGTAACACGGTAACTAGTACATATTTGTTGTAGTGCAAACTTTCAGACCATTCCAGATGATAGGATGTGGCTCCCTAAAATCGTATTTATTGAATTCACCAAAGCCTAGTTAGAATTCTTTCACTCGCTCTTTAATGAAATGGGCATTTACCTGTTACAAGCCTTATTTTGGGTTAAATATCTTTTTATTCAAAGTTTTTAAGTATTTCAATACAAAAAGGCATAAAACAACAATTGAAAACAGTGAGCAAAAACATGTCACCCCCAAGCAGATAAAATAGGATTTTTATAACAGCTTACCTGTAAAATCCTTTTCTTGGAGTACACCACGGGACACAGAGCGACATAGTCATTACTAATGGGTTATATAGTTACCGTCAGGTGCTGGCACTGGCAACTTCCAAAACCGGAAGTACCCTCCCCTATATAAGCCCCTCCCATCCGGGAGCACCTCAGTTTTGTAGCAAAGCAATAAGTGTCCCCAAAGAGGGGCGGGAGCTCTGTGTCCCGTGATGTACTCCAAGAAAAGGATTTTACAGGTAAGCTGTTATAAAAATCCTATTTTCTTTCTCGTACATCACGGGACACAGAGCGACATAGTCATTACTAATGGGATGTCCTAAAGCAATGCCAAATGAGGGGGGGGATACACCATATATAAGCTGAGCGCTATCAGACATGAGGATCTTTTGCGGCCTGCAACACACTGCGCCCAAAGGCGACATCCTCCTGACTTCTAACGTCCACCTGGTAGGACCTAGTAAACGTGTGTACCGAAGACCATGTTGCGGCCTTACAGATTTGAGCCAGGGAGGCCTGGTGATGCACTGCCCATGAAGTTCCAACTGCTCTCGTGGAGTGCGCTCTAACTTTGAACGGAGGCGGTCTCCTTCTCAAGCCATAAGCTTGCATAATGACCTGTCGAATCCACTTGGCTAAAGTAGACTTTGGCGCTGCCTGACCCTTTCTGGGGCCTTCCGGCAGAATAAACAAAGTATCCGTTCTGCGAATCTGAGCAGTGGCTTTTAGATAAGCTTTAACTGCTCTTACTACATCCAAAGAATGCAATAACTTTTCCTCTACCGAAGTAGGTTTGGGGAAAAAAGAAGGAAGAACCACATCTTGGTTCAAATGAAACCTCGATACCACCTTAGGAAGAAAGGCTGGATGAGGACGTAACACTACTCTGTCCTTATGGATAACCAGATATGGCTCCTTACAGGACATAGCTGCTAATTCCGATACTCTTTTAGCCGAACAAATGGCTACTAGAAAAATCAATTTCCTGGTGAGAAGCACCAAGGAAATATGCTGTAATGGTTCAAATGGTTGTTTCTGTAGAACCGACAGAACCAAGTTTAGATCCCATGAACATATGGGAATATTAACCGGAGGCCTAATACGCATCACTCCTTGTATAAAGGCTTTGACTAGTGAATGCGAAGCCAAGGGCCTTTGAAAAAATATTGACAAGGCCGAAATCTGACCCTTGATAGTACTCAAGGCAAGCTTCCTATCTACAGCCCACTGTAGGAAGTCCAGAATCCTACCTATTACGTACTTATGTGGATGCCATTTCTTGGCCTCACACCACGCGATGTACGCCTTCCAGATTTTATAGTAGATCTGCCTGGATACCGGCTTCCTGGCATTGATCATGGTAGATACCACAGCATTAGAGAGCCCTCTCTTTTTTAGAATGTGGGCTTCAATAGCCAGGCCGTCAAACCTAGGGCTGGTAAGGAAGGGTGGTATATCGGTCCTTGCGAAAGCCGGACGACGTGGGAGAGTCCAAGGACTCCCCACTGAAATTTTACAATCTCCGCGTACCACGCTCTTCGGGGCCACGCTGGAGCCACCGGAATCACTGGTTTCTTTTCTACCCTGATTCTGCGGAGTAATCGAGGTAACCATTGTGGCGGTGTGAATGCATATATCAGCTTGAACTGATCCCCAGGGAACACTAGGGCATCCGAGCCGCAAGCTAGGGGATCCCTTGTCCGAGAGACAAACCTATCCCCCTTTGCGTTGAATCTGGATGCTAGAAGATCTACATCCGATGTTCCCCACCGCTGACATATTGTCCAGAAAACCTCGGGGTGAAGGGACCCTTCCTCTGGGCCTAATTGCTGGCGACTTAGAAAGTCCGCCTTCCAATTCTCCACTCCTGGAATGAATACCGCAGATATGGCTGGGACATATCTTTCTGCCCATCTCAGGATGTAATTTACTTCCCTCTGGGCTGCACGACTCCTGGTGCCCCCCTGATGATTGATATATGCCACTGCTGTGGCATTGTCTGATTGAATTCTGACAGGGGACCCTTGGAGTTTGGATGTCCATGCTACTAGGGCATACCGGGCTGCTCGTATCTCTAAGAGATTGATGGGCAGGGCCTTTTCTGCATCCGACCATCTGCCCTGGAGAGACTATTGCTCCAGTACTGCTCCCCAGCCTATAAGGCTGGCATCTGTAGTGACCACCTTCCAAGAAATCGGACTGAAGGATTTCCTTTTTTCCAGATTCTGGGGAACCCACCACCAACGGAGGCTCTTGCGAACGGAAGGGGACAAGGACATTGTAAGTCTAGGGCCTGAACTTTTTTGTTCCAGGCTGACAGTATGGCCCCTTGCAAATTCCTTGAATGGAATTGACCGTAGGGTACTGCTTCGAATGATGCCACCATTTTTCCCAGCAGCCTCATATACAGGCGTATGGACGGCTGTCTTTTTTGTACCCACTAAGTGGATCAAATCTTTCAAAGACAACACCTTTCCTCGAGGCAAGAATATTTTTCTCTGGCCTGAATCCAACCTTAGCCCCAAGTATTCCAGACTTTTGACTGGTTTTTAGGGCTGACTTGTCTCGGTTGATAATCCAACCGTGAGATTCCAGATACTTGATCGTCTTGTGAACGACCACGTCTAGTTTTTTCACTGAGTGGTCTATCAGCAACAAGTCATCCAGATATGCCATTATCATTACACCTTGTGTTCTTAGATTGGCCAATAAAGGGCCAGAATTTTTGTGAACACTCTTGGTGCTGTGGCCAAACCGAAGGGTAAGGCTCTGAACTGAAAATGGCGCCCTTCTACTGCAAAGCGTAGAAATTTTTGGTGGACTGGAAAGATGGGAATGTGCAAATAAGCATCTTTGATGTCGATCGTGGCTAACCAATCCTCCCCTTGTAGGGCAGTGGCCACCGATCGGATCGACTCCATCGGAAAGTCCTGATATACAGGAATTTGTATAGCCCTTTTAGAATTAATATGGGCCTCCCGTCCGCGTTTGCTTCGGGACTGTAAAGAGGTTTGAGTAAAACCCGAACCCTCATTCTTCCAGGGGAACCTCCATAATTACTCCTTGGAGCAATAGTTGTTCTAGTGCCAACAGGAGGGACTCTCTCTTCCGGGGATCCCTTGGCACGTTTGACCTCAAAATGGGAAGGAGGAGAGTCTTTTAACTCCAAACTGTATCCCAAACCTACTGCGGAGAGCACCTATCTGTCTTGATCGTGTCCCGCCAGGTCTCTTTGCGAACAACTGGAGTCCTCCCCCCACCCGACTGAGTGGGGGCTTCAATGAATTTAACTTTGGGGGAGGTTTTGTACCTCCCCTGACCCAGGGTTTCTCATTACCCTGCTACTGTCCCTGTTTTTTACCCCCGGGATTTGACCGAGGAGGCCGTCGGAACTGTTACACAGCCGATGCCCCAGGGACTGGAGAAGCAGGCCTCTTAAAGAGGGACCTCTAACTCTGCTTTTACCGGCAAGAGCGTATTTTTACCGCTGGAAATTTTCTGGATATATTTGTCCAGGTTTTCCCTGAATAAGCGTTCACCATGAAATGGGACGCTAACCAGCCATTCTTTACAGGGAGCTTCAGCAGACCAGTTTCTGAGCCATAGGAGCCTACGCATATGTACTATAGACAGCGTAAGGCGGGAGGCCTGATGGACTGAATCCTCTATGGCGTCAACCGCAAAGCCTAAGGCTCTAGGTAGATCAGCTAGGGCAAAGCCTGCTGATCTGTCAAGTCCCTCAAGACCTGTTTCAACTGATCCTTCACTGCTTCGCAGACCCCAATAGCTGCTACTGCTGGTTGTATCACCAAGCAGATTTTCATAAGGACTCCAATCTTTTATCTATTGGGTTCTTGAACATTATCCACTGGACATGTCAGTGATTTATACATACAAGAGATGGCTGCGTCCACTGTAGGGACCTTCCATTTTTTTTTTTTTTTTTTTTTGATGAACTTATCCTCCATGGGATAGACCACCGGAAATCTCTTGGGGGAATAAATATTTTCTCAGGACGTTCCCAATCCTGGTAAATGAGCCCTTTCAGTAAAGGGTGAAGTGGAAAAGAACAAACAGTCTGGGGGCTTCTAGCGACCCCAACGAGGATACAGTAGTGGTTGATGGTTCCGCAAGGTGCATTTTTAAATGCTGATCGGACCATGTTAGTCAGAGACTGAACCCATAATCTTTCAGCTTGAGATGCTGAGAAAAGGTTCCCCCACTGTTGATTCCTCTATAACAGAATCAACCTTATCCTGATCCCCTTCAGGCAGGTCGATCCCTGTATGGGACTGTTGCTCTGCTAACAGGCACTCTGAAGGAGGAGACGGAGATCGGGCGTGCTTTCCCTGACAGGGAGGCAGCGATAAATTTTGACAATCTCTCTCTAATCCTCCCAGAGCTGAGGAAAAAACCTCCTCTGTTACATACACAGGAGCAGGTGACTGAGGACAGCCACAGTACCAAGTACCCCTGCGGGGTCTCTACGGTCACTTACCTCTGAACTTCAGGGGAGACTGGTGCAGCAGGAGTATGCCCAAGATCCTCAGAGCCCGATGAGACCCCCTTCGCTTCCTGGAAGATTCAGTTCCGGAGCTACTGGACGGCATATTCCTAAGCCTAAAGCTGAGGTATTCCAGCCGTAATACACCACTTTTACTGAGAATAGTCTAGCACAATTGCTGCTATATCACAGTTGGTGTCTACTAATGTGCCTTTCTAGGGGATGCCTGTATCAACCGCTTGCTGTATTGCCTTTAAATGTTGCCAGCTCTGTCTCTGTACTTCATAGCCAGCTTACTGCAATAATGTGGCTTTTTAAAAACCTGCTGGGACGCCCGCACATGCGCAGAAGCGCTGCGGCGCGCACAGAGCGTCATCCCCCAGGCCCCGCCCCTTTTCCCGGCCACCTCTATATATAGAGGCGCGTGCACGCGCACGCGCGCGGCCACGTGCGCCTCGGCGCTAATTTTCAAACATGGAAACCAGGGACAGGAGCCAGGGCCCCCTTTGCCGCAGGCCGGGGGATAGACGAACACTGCAACATGGCAGAGGAAACAGTTTCCTGTAGGAGAACTCACCAGCTGCCTGGACTTTGCTCTCTGAGAAGAAACTAGTCCATATGACAAGAAAAACATTCCACAGCGGCCTCTAGTGGACAAACACAGGTACCGCAGTTTAATATACTAAACATATATAAAAAAAAAACATTCTTTTTTTTTTTTTTTTTTTCTTGACCACCATTAAAAATTATTACATTTTTTTTAGTAGTTACAGGCATGCACAGATATTAGCGGGAATACCGTTAGGTAACAGACAGAAAGACAAATTAGGCTTGGGGGTCCCCCAATAGAACCAAGTTCCTGGGGGCCCCCACTTACCTGTTCCCCGCCGCAGGACTTTGTTTGGTCCACAAAAGCCCAAACTTCACCTATCACGGCAGGCATTGTAATCAAACCTTCAGGGACCGGGTTCCCAAGGATTCTACTCCCCTGGACCTGTATAGCACCCTGCACAGAAAACATCTTGGTCGTGGGTATGACCAGAGCTCTGGATCCCAGGGTCCAGCTCTCCTAAGAGAAGCATTACAGGCAGAACCTTGCTCTTCTCTGCAAGGCCCGGGTACCGACCGTTTAGCTATGAAGCTTTTTTGGTCGGATCCGGAATAGCTTACTGAGGCCCAAAAGAACCTGTACGCAAGCTCAGTGAAAAACACATGTTTCTTCTTGGCCAACACCTTAGACACTGGCAAAAAACTGAGGTGCTCCCGGATGGGAGGGGCTTATATAGGGGATGGTACTTCCGGTTTTGGAAGTTGCCAGTGCCAGCACCTGACGGTAACTATATAACCCATTAGTAATGACTATGTCGCTCTGTGTCCCGTGATGTACGAGAAAGAAATGGCACATGCCATACCCATGAAAAACACTGATGTAACAACATGTAAGGAGTAGAAAAGGTTGCCAACTTCACCATGTATATGATTAAAAGCCTTATTTTAACACAAAGCATTAGTTTACCAACACAAATGACAACTTAAGTCTGCATTTACACTGTCAAATAGTAGATCCCAGGGGTGGCCACCAGCAAGAATCAGTCGATTATTATTATACAGGATTTATATAGCGCCAACAGTTTGTGCAGCGCTTTACAACATGAGGGCAGACAGTACAGTTACAATGCAAGAGATTATTGGTGGTGGCTGTAAACATTATTTACTAAAGCTGGAGTGTGCAAACATCAAGCTCACTTATGCATAGAAACCAATCAGCTTCTAACCTCAGCTTGTTCAATTAAGCTTTGGCAATTAAACCTGGAAGAGGACTGGTTTCTATGCAAAAGTTTTGCACTCTCTAGCTTTAGTAAATAAACCCCAGTGTGTGTGTGACTAGTGGCAGCTGTCACACTTGTACTCTGTGCAAATAAATGGGCAGAACTGCTGCTGTTTCCATGTAACCGCTCATCCGAGGTTGCACCAACGTGTTTTTATGCATTGCACCGCAAACAATTCTGCATATATGCATTTTTCTTTAATGCACAGAAGGTGTACTAGTGTGGTTTGAACGAGGCACATAAACAGCAATTGTTTTTAGAGTGTCCTTGCATTGATTTGCATTCATTTTTGAATCCTCAACACTTAGGCCTCATGCACACAGGACGTTTTTTTTACATTTTAACAGGAGCCGTTTTTGGCCGTAGACTTTTTTTTTCCTACAGTCATTAACCACTTGCCCACCGCACTATAGCCGAATGACAGCTACAGTGTGGCTCGATAACTCTGGGAGGGCGTACATTGACGTCCTCCCAGAGTCTCGCTTCCGCGCGCACACAGGAACATCTTTGCTCGCCGGGTTCATGGGACCAGGCGCAACATGGATCGCGGTAAAGGGCCAATAACAGCGGCCCTTTACCACGTGATGGAGCCATCCAATGACGGAGCGATCACAAACGCAAACAAATGGGGTCATCAGAAGTTCAATGCTCTGCTCTCCTCTCCTCACACCGATACAGCGTGAGAGGAGAGGAGAGCATCGTGTGCAAACAGTAAGTTATATATTATATATAGCAGTGCCACCAGAGGCAACACCAGTGCCACCTGTGCCCATTAGTAGCACCTGCGCTTCTGCAGTGCCACACCAGTGCTCATCTGCGCCTCTGCAGTGCCCCATAGTGCACATCAGTACTCTGCAGTGCAGCCTCACCAGCCACCAGTATGGCAAAACATTTTTTTTACCAGCAAGGAGGCCTACCAGCATCCAAGCATGAGCGATGAGCGCAACGGGGAGCTTTCCGAGTCTCAGTCAGATTCGGCCTATGAACCCATGACAAGCAGTGGGTCTGATACAGAATCAGAAGAGGACTGTGTGCCAGTGAAAAGAAGGCGTTCTGGCGTGGAGCAGCAGCCTACTACCAGCAGCGCAGGGCCATCCACCTCGAGCGCAGTGCCACTGCAACAAAGGCCAAGCACCGGTAGGGTGTCATCTCAGCCCCAAAGGGATAGGGGGCCATGCCAACCTTCCCTTTGCCCTTCAAAACCACCTGTGGCTTCCCCCTAATTCCGGAGGGGCAAACATCCCCCTTTCACCGCCCAGCCAGGTGTCCAGGTGAACACTGATGATTTTGCCATGCTTGATTTTTTTCATTTGATTTTCACCGAAGACCATCGTCCATTGTGGCCCAGTGCAACCTCTACGCACAGCAGTACATAGTAAGCAACCCTGGTTCTAGTTACACCCGTCCCTTTGAGTGGAGAGAACTAACCGCAGAGGAATTCAAAATTTTCTTAGGCCTAACTTTTAATATGGAACTCACAAAAAAAATAAAATAATTGTACTCCTATTGGTCTACCAAACCCATCCACCAAATGCCACTCTTCTCATCCCTTATGCCAAGATCAAGATACCTTATAATTATGCGGTTCCTCCACTATAATGACAACACCCAGTGCCCTCCCCAAAATGACCCAGTTTTTGACAAACAATTTAAAATTCGGCCACTCCTAAATTACTTCTCTGAAAAATTCTCCCAGTTATATACCCCCGAACAGAATATCTTCGTGGAGGAGTCTCTTGTATAAATTTTCAGACAGGCTGGGCATAAAACAGTTCATCCCCAGCAAAGGGGCCCGATATGGGGTTAAAATGTACAAACTTTGTGACTGAGCCACGGGGTACATCTACTCCTTCCTGGTGTACGAAGGGAAGGACCCCCAACTGCACCCCCCTGAATGCCCAGAGTACATCGGAGCCAGGGGAAGAGTGGTCTGGGAGCTTGTTTATCCACTCCTTGGAAAGGGATGCCATCTTTATGTGGATCATTTTTATACTAGCTTTCCCCTCTTCCGCAATCTTCACTGGAAGGACACCCTAGCATGTGGTACAGTAAGAGCCAATAGAAAGGGCTTCCCGCAAAAACTCTTCAATGAAAGGCTACGACGAGGGGAGACAGCATTTTTGCGGAACCAGGAGCTATTGGCTGTCAAGTGGAGGGACAGATGAAACGTCCACATGCTCACAACGATCCATAACGACACCCCTACGTGGAAGTCCCCAAAAGAAAACGGCACAATCCAGAAACCAGCATGTGTCTATGAACATAATTTGGTTATGGGGGGAGTGGACTTCAATGATCAGATGATTGAACCCTACCTTCCCACAAGAAAATCCTGCCACTGGTATAAAAAAAAAGTGTCCATTTATTTTTTCAGTTTGGCCATGTATAACACTTATGTTATTTACCAAAAATCTACAGAGAACCCTGTATCCTATCTGCACTACCAAGAACACATTATCTCCGCCCTTTTGTACCCTGAAAGCCCACCACAATATATTCGCTCTGATTCCGTGAGCAGACTCTACGAACGCCACTTTCCTGAGAAACCCCCCCCCCCCCGTGAAACAGGCCACAGACGTCAGAAGAAATGCCGGGTGTGCTCCAGAGGAGGAATTAGAAGAGACACCACGTATTATTGTCCCGATTGTCCTTCCCAACTAGGCCTCTGTATAGGTCACTTTTTCCGCCGTTACCATACTTCTCAACATTATTAGGGAAGTATGGTAAAATTCTCATTTCCTGTCATTTTCCTCCACACCCCTTATGCCACTGAACTGTACATACCTCTGCCTTCTCCGGAACTGACCCTGGCCTGTTATACGACCACGCTTCTGCCTAACGCTAACCTGTGCCTGCTCTGGAACTGACCCTGGACTGTTTGACCACGTTTTTTGCCTGCCTCTTGGACTGATCTTTTACCCTGCTATGCTAGTGGGAACACAGGGGTCTCACATATGTGAGGGGCTCCAGAATTGTGTCTTTCTGGATGAAGAAAAACTATTTTTTTAGTTTTCTCATTCCCAGATAAGGGTCTGGAGACTCGGAGGCTTCAAAGAGATACGGGTGGGAGAAGCCTCTAACCCCTGTCCCCATTCTTTTCTGGCCTGCTACTTGGACCATGTTCCTGCCTACTACCAGGACCAATATTTTGGCACTGCTGGCAATGTTTCTACTTGCACTGACCCTGGACTGTATATGGACAGTATCCCTGCGTGTACTGACTATGGACAATATTCCTGCCTGCTGCCTGGACAATTCCATTAACTGTCACTGACCACGTCCCTGCCTGGATCAGGGCTCTTCTCCTGTGGACAACTGCACTACTAAAACTACAGGTAATCTTTTGTTTACCCTTTTGCTCAGCAGAATGTATTTTAGGGTATAATTCTTGGTATGTACATGCTATGTGTTAGAAATATGAGGGGCCTTCAAAAATGTGATAGATTGTAAGGAAATTATATGCATAATTTATGTCCCTAGAATGTATGTGGCCAGGCTGTGTAAAGGTCTCACACGTGGTATCGCCATACTCGGGAGTAGCAGAATATATTTTGGGGTGTCATTTATGCTATGTACATGTGTTAGAAATATCTTATAAATGGACAACTTTGTGTAAAAGAAAAAATTAACCATTCAAAAGACTCATTATGCCTCAGATTATACGTTGGGGTGTTTGCTTTCCAAAATGGGGTCATTTTGTGGGCGTTTCCATTGTCCTGGTGCTCCAGAGCCTTCAAAATTCTAATAGGTGGTTGAGAGATTAGAGGTGTAATTTAAGCTCCTAGAACGCCATAAGGTGCTAATTTAATGTTGGGACTCTGTATGTGGCCAGGCTGTGTAAAAGTCTCACACATGTGGTATCGCCATGTTCAGGAGGAGTAGCAGAATATATTTTGGGGTGTCATTTGTGGAATGTACATGCCATGTGAGAAATAACCTGTTATGACAATTTGGTGTGAAAAATAAATAAATAAAATAAATCAATCTTAATTTTGCAAAGAATTGTGGGAAAAAATGACAACTTCAAAAAACTAACTATGCCTCTTACTAACTTACTAACTACCTTGGAATGTCTACTTTTCAAAAAGGGGTCATTTGGGGGGTATTTGTACTTTCCTGCCTTGTTAGGGTCTCAAGAAATGATAGGCTGTCAGTACATTAGGTGTGATCAGATTGATCAATTTTCAGTGATTGGCACCATAGCTTGTAGACTAACTTTCACACAGACTAAATAATATCCACCAATTTGGGTTATTTTTACCAAAGATATGTAGCAGTATAAATGTTGGCCCAAATTTATGAAGAAAAGATAGGATTTTTGTACTCACCGTAAAATCCATTTCTCTTTCGTCCATGGACAGGGACAGTTACTTTTATTATTGACAGTAGGGACGTCCCCAAGCAGTGTAAAAAAAACGAGGGGTGGGAACAGCAATCAAACCAAACTTCACCCCAAAACAACCAGAGCTCAACGGAGGAGTTGCAACCTTAAACAGCCGCCTGAAAAACTTTGCGGCCAAAGCCAGCATTCGCAGATGCATGCACGTCAACCTTGTAAAACTTTAGCGAAAGTGTGAACGGACGACCAGGTCGCCGCCTTACACACCTGGGAGACAGACGCTTGATGTCGGAAAGCCCAGGAGGCACCAATTGCCCTGGTAGAATGCGCCGCGACAGGAAAGGGAGGCGGCCGCCCTTTTAGGGCATAAGCCTGAATCACGATCTGTCTGATCCACGAGAAATGGTGGCCGAAGAGACCGGAGTCGTAGCAGACAGATACACCCACAGTGCTCGGACCACATCCAAGGAATGTAATGCAACCTCTTTGGGATGCGACGGCCGAGGACACAAGGATGGAAGCACAATGTCCTCATTTAGATAAAAAGTCGAAACCACCTTCGGAAGAAACAAAGGCTTCGGGCGTAGCACCGCTTTATCCTTGTGGAGGGTCAAGTAGGGAGACTTGCTAGACGAGGCCGCCAATTCAGAAACCCTCCTGACTGATGTAATAGCCACCAGAAAGGCAACTTTCTGAGAGAGTGTCAAAAGGAGAATCTCTCTGATGTTCTCAAACGGAGGTTTCTGAAGTACCGAGAGCACCAGTAGTACCTGACTTTCAACAGCCATGCCGTTAAAGCCAGGGACTGTAAAGCAGGATGAAGTATAGGACTTTGCAACAGAAGGTCCTCTCACATCGGCAGTCGCCAAGGAACATCCGCCACCAGGCATACTAGGTCGGCGCACCAGGGACGCCGAGGCCAATCTGGGGCAATTAGAATCACCGGAATCCCCTCGGTCTCCACTCTGCGGAGCAGACGAGAAAGAAGTTTCAGTGGGGGGGGGGGGGGGGGGGGGGGAGGCATAAATTAGCCGATACTGTCCCCACAGGGCCACCAACACGTCTGTCGCATCCGCCCAGGGATCTTTGGACCTGGCCACAAACCTCAATACCTTCCGACTGAGTCGAGAAGCCAGGAGATCCACGTCTGGCGTGCCTCATCTCAGGCAAAGGAGCCGAAACACATCCGGGTGTAGCGACCAGTCTCCTTGGTCCAGCATACTTAGGTAGTCCGCTTGCCAGTTTTCCACGCACGAAATGTATACGGCCGATAGAGCCGGCACGCTCCGCTCTGCCTACCTCAGGATGTGAGCGACCTCCAATGCTGCAGCCGAGCTTCTTGTTCCTCCTTGATGGTTGACATACGCCACCGCCGTGGCATTGTCCGACTGGATCCTGACTGGACATCCCTGCAGCCTCTGACCATGTGGAGAGGCACTGCCTGATCTCCCGAAGTTCCAGCACATTGATTGGCAGGCGGGATTCTTCCGGTGTCCAGCGACCTTGTGTCGACTGAACACCCCAAACTCCCCCCCCCCAACCGGTCAGGCTGGCGTCCGTCGTGATCACCGCCCAGTGAAAGGGATGGAACGACTTTCTGGACTGAAGGGCCGGAGATCTCAGCCACCAGACCAGGGAAGCCCTGACAAGTTGGCTCACCCGGATTTGACAATCCAGGGACAACTGAGATTTGTCCCATTTGGACAGAATCTCCTTCTGCAAGACTCGAGTGTGGAATTGAGCATACAGTATCGCCTCGAAGGAGGCTACCACGAGACCCAGGACTCGTATGCAAAAGCACAGCGACGACCACCTGCAGGATGCCAACAGCATCACCGCAGTCCGAAGAGTCTGCAATTTTTTCAAAGGGAGAAAAACTCACCTCTGAGGAGTCCGGAATCAAGCCCAGGTATTCCAGGCGCCGAGTCAGCACCAACACCGACTTCTGGAGGTTCAGGACCCAACCAAATTCTTGAAGGGCCTTACTGGCAATCGCCACATTCTCCTGTAATTCTGAGTCTGAAGCTGCTCTCAGAAGGAGGTCGTCCAGATAGCCCACGATAGCGATTCCTCGCTGTCTCAGCAGAGCCAGAATCGGGGCGAGCACCTTGGTGAAAACCCTTGGTGCCCACACCAGGCCAAAAAGGGAGAGCTAAAAATTGGTAGTGAACGTCCCCGACTGCAAAGCGCAGAAATTTCTGATTCCTGACATATATGGGGACATGCATGTATGCGTCCTTGATGTCCAAGGACGCCAGAAAATCCCCCGGATGGAGTGCAGCGACTACAGAGCGAACGGATTCCATCCTGAACCTTCGTACCTGGACAAAGGAGTTGAGGGCCTTGAGGTCCAGGATTGGACAGACCCAATCCTTTTTTGGGACTACAAAACAGATTGGGAGTAGAATCCCTGAAAGCTTTCCGGCAGCGGCACAGGTACTATTACATCAGCAGGTCCTGCACTGCCCCAAACAGGGCGTTCCGACGAGCCGGAAGAAGATGAAGGTTTGAGGGAAAAAAATCTGTTTGGTGGACAAAAAAGAAATTCTATCT
This sequence comes from Rana muscosa, assembly GCA_029206835.1. Taxonomy (NCBI): domain Eukaryota; kingdom Metazoa; phylum Chordata; class Amphibia; order Anura; family Ranidae; genus Rana; species Rana muscosa. The sequence goes on from CM055121.1 coordinate 869,245,204, forward strand.
TGTACCCTGATGAAACTACTTCGCAAACCCACTGGTCGGAAAGCAGGGAGGTCCACCTTCATGCTGTTGCAGATTTGTTCGCAGGCTTCTGAGCGGAAAAGAAGGGCCCTCCCTGGCCTACGGCGTGGCTCCTCACCTTTTCTGGATTGTGGGAGCAGTGTGCTCTTACCCCCAGTGACATTTTTAATAATGTCATCCAGCGAGGCTCCAAATAGCCTCTCTCCCTGGAATGGCAAATCCACCAGAGCTTTCTTGGAAGTCTGGTCCGCGGACCAGCATTTTAGCCAAATCAGGCGACGGAGCACCACAGCAGACACTGAGGCTCTGGATAGCAAGGGAGCTGTATCCAAGGCCGCATCACCGACATACTTAAGGCCATGCACCAACTGGTCGGCCAGTTCCACACAGACCGGGGAAGCCTGTCGCTCTACCTACTCGTGGTGCAACAATTTTGCCCATTCTGTGAGTGTCTGCGACACCAGGGCCGTGGCCAATACAGGCCGTAATGCTGACCCCAGCACCGTGAACATGGACCGGCCACCGCCTCGGCCCTCCTGTCTGCAGGGTCCTTAAAGGCAGGGGTCCCCTCTACCGGAATCGTGGTTACATGGTTAAAATGGATACCGGGGTTGTCCACAATCGGGGGAGATGTCCATTTTTTCAGGAGACTCTCCTCAAAGGGGTAACGGACCGTCATACGTTTTGGGACCGAAAAGGCCCTCTGCGGTCGTTCCCATTCTTTGTATATAAACTTATCAAAATAAGTTAGGTAGGGAAACACCTTAGCAGTGCGGGCCGGCTTGTGGGACCCAAAAGGGACGGACACCTCAGTAGATGCCCCCGCCGTATACTCCAATTTTAGGGTCTCCCGCACTGGAGTGATAAGTGCTCCAACAAGCGCCTTTTCCTGCGCTGACCCGGACACGGAGTCTACCTCACTGTCAGAATGGTCCTGGTCCGCATCCTCTGACACGTCAGAACAGGGGCCGTGTGCCACAGCCAGGCCCGAGTCTGAATCAAAGCTTTCCCCAGAAGATTGTGGGGGGACACCCGCACACCGCCTCCACCCTGGCAACAAATGATTCCAGGACTGCCGACAAAGCGTCCGCAGGTGCAGGGGCATCGGTTGCTACCACAGGGATGTCTGGGGAAGAAGTGCACGCTTCTGACGCCATGCTGACCTACACTCCCTGACAGCCACTCCGGGACTAAAAGGTCCACCCTCTTAGCTGCTACAGACCGGGGGGGCCCCCCCAGAGGACTCACCACCCTGACCCAGGTACTGCACAGCGTTGCAGTCCACTCTCTCTCCTGCACAGCCTGTGCCTGAGGTGTTCGTCGTCTGAGGTGTTCTGTGTCGTTCATGGCCGCCTCAGGAAAAAAAAAGAGCTAGAGCTACAAGAAAATGGCGCCGTCTCACCCAAAATGGCCGCCGGAACATTTCTGAGGTAAAGAAAAGGCAGCGAACATGGCACACAGACAACACCCCACCACAGAGAGCGGACCTAGGACACCCAGCGCAGCCCCTAGCCAGAACCCGGAGCGCCCCCCCCGGAGGACCCCCAGTCAGGTACACAGCAGGCCCAGCTAGATGCATGAGGAGGAGGGAAGGGAGAGAAGAAAGGGCGAGTGAGAGACCCCCTAGTCGACCTCCCCAGGAATGCCCAGCTGTTCCATCCTGCCGAAACAGGTGGAACCCTACTTACCCGTCCTGCGAGGACTGCTGGACGCATTCCGGACAGACCCATCCCCCGAGCAGTACGGAGTGGCTGTCGGCCACAGCCCACTGTGACTCGGACAGCAGTAGCCCAGTCATATGTGTGCCCCGGGGGACATCGGCCACCCCTGGAGCAAACGGGGTATGTCGTGGTCAACCCAGCGCTTAGCTAAAGGTCTGCTCACGCTCGATGGCCAGACTGGGGAGACTACAAGGATCTATATTATCAAGCCTGTTACCCAGCCGGCAGTTGATAGTAGATCTCAGGATCAAAAAAAGTAGAAAAAAAATAAAATCACCAGGACCAATGGTCCCCATAGGGAGCTAGGTCCTTCAATGCTAGGCAGAAAAAAACTGAGCTGCTGAGTGCAGGATGAGGGGTTATAGCCAGAGGGACCGCCCCCTGGGCGGTACTGTTCAGCTTTGCTATAGTTACATGTTTTTAACTGTCAACATGTCTGCCTAGTCCTCCCCTAATAGACAGCATATAACCCTACTGTCAAGAATAAAAAGGAGCTGTGTCCGTCCATGGACGAAAGAGAAATCACTTTTTTGCTAAAATTTTAAAAAACAAAAAAACAAAGAAAAATTAATTTATTTATTTTTTCACAGGATTTTCAGTCTTTTTTCTTTTATCGCGCAAAAAATAAAAAACCCAGTGGTGATTAAATACCACCAAAAGAAAGCTCTATTTGTGAAAAAAAAAAAAAAAAAAAAAAGGACAAAAATTTCATATGGGTACAGTGTTGCATGACGGAGTAATTGTCATTGAAAATGTGAGAGCGCCGAAAGCTGAAAATTGGTCTGGTTAAGAAAGGGGGTTTAAGTGCCCAGTGGTCAAACTCTCCAAGTTAGCCTATGTGTCCATGCACACATAGGCTGTTAGCAGTTTTGGGCAGTGGTGTTTTTGAGCGGTAAAAACCCCCCCCCAAAACTACTGGATTCTGAGAGACGTTTTTCAGCTGTAAAAACGCTCCAACGCTGATAAACGTCAATAAACGCTCAAAAACTTCGCTCAGCAGCATTTAATGTTTTTGATCGTTATAATAATGAATTATAACGTTATTTTAATATCCAGTGTGCATGAGGCCTAAGTGTAAAAGAACCCCTCAACAAAAAAATAAATCCTTACCATCTGTGGAGTTGTCCCAGAAACAAGAGCTTGCTGTGTGAAGTCCTGCACCATTCTTCTGCATGATTACACAAGTAACTGTCAAATAAACGTATTCAGTGGATCAATTATTTACATTGAAGCAGTAATTGTGGAAAAGGATACAACATAATGTTTTATATTTACAAGAGCTAATCACAATTTTTACTGTCAGAAAGTAAATACTGAGGCATGCAGTTCTTCCTGTAAAACACAGTAAATTATGCTCATGAAATTAGCCTGATGCCGCGTACAGACGATCGAGTTTCACGGCGGTGAAAACACCACTGTGAAACCAGACGGGAAAATCGAGGACTGGCTTGGTCCCCTACACACGGCCGGTTTTCACGACAGGTTTTCTCTTGGTCGAGAAAACCGGCCGTGTGTAGGCTCCCTAGCAGTGTTTCCCTATGGGAAAACTGCCGCGGAAAAACCGGAGTTAGACTTACCGGTAACTCTTTTTCTAGGAGTCTTCCAGGACAGCCTCTGAGACATAAGGCTCCTCCCTCCGGGACAGAAAAAACACACACACCCATCATCTTTAAAAGGTGGTCCTCCAGGCCTCCCTCTTCAGTTTACCAAAGAACTACCGGGCTCTGAAAGACATAACACACTAACACATCGTTAGTACATAACTCCAACACCTAGTTAATAGCAAACACCAGGTGGGAAAACCAGGCTGTCCTGGAAGACTCCTAGAAAAAGAGTTACCGGTAAGTCTAACTCCGGTTTTCTCCTTTCGTCTTCCAGGACATCTGGCAATGGACCCCCGCAAAATTAACAAAAAGTGAATCAGAGATTCTGAAGCTCTTAGTGACTTCTAAATAAATTAAAAGACATCTTTTGACGTCTAACAAACTTAAAGATTCCTCCTCATCTTCCTCTGAGGTGGGGCGAAACGTAGGTAGGACAATGTCCTGCGTTCTATGAAACATAGATGCCACTTTGGGGAGGAAACTAGGATCTGTCTCAAGTATGATCCTGTCCTCCAAAATTAACAAAAAAGGCTCCCGTATGGACAGAGCCTGTAGATCACTCACTCGTCCGGCTAAGGTGATCACTATCAAAAAAAGCAGTTTTGAGTACAATCCATTTTAGTAATGATTTCTCCAGGGGTTCAAAAGGAATACCCGTAAGAGCCCTGAGAACCAAAGACAAATCCCAAGTGGGGCAGGTTGTAACCTTCACCGGCCTAGATCTCGCTAGAGCCTTGAAAAAATTTCTAATGAATTGATTTTGCTGTAGTGAAGTCTGGAGGAAAAATACTTAAGGCTGCGGTCTGAACCTTTAGGGTACCGATAGGCAGGCCTAGTTCCAGGATGATCTAGTCCCTGCTCTCCCAGCCAGGAAAGAAATCTCTTCCATACCTTGGCATAAATAGCCCTGGTTACTGGCTTACTGCACTCCAGCAGAGTTTTAATCACTCTGTCTGAAAAGCCCTGAGCTTTTAGCAGTTGTTCCTCAGATACCAGGCCGTTAATTTTAGGTTCTTTATCTGTGGGTAGAGAACAGGACCTTGGGAGATCAGATCTTCCCTGACTGGAAGAGTCAATGGGGGACAAATGGCCAGCCTCTTTAGGTTGGCAAACCACGGCCTCTTTGGCCAGTATGGAGCAATTATGATTAGGTCCGTAGATTCTGACAGGAATCTTTAAAGAACCGTGGCTATCAGCCTCACTGGAGGGAAGGCAGGTTGAACTGCCAAGGATTGGCGAAAGCATCTATTCCTGTAGCCTGGTCCAACAGGTGGATAGAAAAGAACTGAGGCACCTTTTTGTTGGCCTCCGAGGCGAAGAGGTCCACCTCTGGCTGTCCCCAATCTCCCTGTTGAGGGACCATTCGTCTTGTCCTATGTGCTGACGACTGAGGAAGTCCACCAGAGAATTCTGCGAGCCTTTTAGGTGAACTGCTGAGAGGACAGGTTCACCTCGGTCCAACATAGAATTTTGTTCGCTATGGCCTGCAGAGCTGGGCTCCTTGTGCCCCCTGTCTGTTGACGCAAGCAACAGCTGCTGCATTGTCGGTTCGCACCTGAAGGTGCTGGCCAACTATCTGGGACTGAAAGGTCTCTATAGCTCTGAGGATCGCCAGAAGTTCTCTCTGGTTCGAGGATCGATGAGCCTCTACAGGCGACCAGGACCCCTGGGCTAGGTTTTCTTCTAGACGGGCCCCCCAACCCAATGCACTGGCATTCGGTAGTTATCACTATGGCCGTATGCCTGGCCCATGACAGACCCTTCTCCAGGTTGTGATGGGCTCGCCACCACCATAAAGTCCTTTTGACCTTGGTAGAAAGGGGCATAGGAGAATCCAGGCTCTCTTTTTTGCCATCCCAGTGGCTCAACATGAGACCCTGTAGAGGGCGCTGGTGCAGCCTTGCCCACGGAACAGCTGGGAAGCAGGACGACATCAACCCCAGTACTCTCATAACCTCCCTGATAGGGGCTGACAGGATAGAAGCGGGGCTACTGCCTGATCCACCTTCAGAATCTTTTCCCTGGGAAGAAAGACTTTCATCTCCACCGAAGAGATTCTGTATCCCAAGTAAAGGACCTCCTGGGACGGGGTCAGCTGAGATTTGTCTTGGTTGATCAACCACCCCAGAGACCGTAGGAAACTCTGGGCATCCTGTAGGTTTTTCTCCAGTTGGTGAAAAGATGGGGCGACAAAAACAGGAGGTCGTCCAGGTAGGGGATCACTGTGATAGCTTTGACTCTGAGTGGAGCCAATGCCTCGGCCAGAACCCTTGTAAAGATTCTCGGCGAAGAGGACAGACCGAAAGGGAGTGCTCGGAACTGGTAGTGCAGGACTTGTGCATCGATCTGCACTGCCAGCCTTAGGAATTTTTGAAATTCCTGATGTATGGGGATATGTAGATAGGCATCCCTGAGATCTACTGTGGCCATGAAACAGCCTGGGAACAGGAGGTTGGTTACAGAGAATATTGACTCCATCCTGAACCGTTTGTATTTTACAAATTTGTTCAGGGGACGAAGATTCAGGATTAACTTGAACTTCCCGGAAGGTTTCTTCACGACAAACACGTGAGAATACACCCCCTGCCCCTTCAGGGGTACCTGAATAAGGACTCTTTGATCCACTAGATCCCCTAATAACAGACCCAAAGCCTTTGCTTTTTCCCGGTCTCTTGGCAGCTGGGGGTAAGCTGGAATATTGAGGGGGGAACAGAGTCGAACTCCAATCTGTAACCGCTTCTTATGTTCAAAATGAACGGACTTGGAGTCGAATTGGTCCATTGTGGGAGGAACACAGGAGTCACTGGGGTTTAGGGGTGGTTTGAGGAGGATTAAATAAGATTCCTCCTCTTCCACGTCCCTTATGGCCCGTCCAATGCGTCTTGGGACGGCCATCACTTTCCTGTTGGCCCTGTTGCCACGAAAAAAAAAACGTTTGCTCTCGTTTTTCTTTTTCTTTTCAGGAAAGGCCTTCTTCCTATCCTGAGTTCTTTCCAGAGCCTCCTGTAGACCTGGTCCGAACAGATGGTCACCAGAAAAGGGTAAACCACAAAGTTTAAGCTTAGAGGCGGGATCGCCAGACCAGGTTTTTAGCCATACAGCCCTTCTGGCTGCATTAACTAAAGCGGCAGATCTGGCTACCAATTTTACCGACTCTGCGGAGGCGTCTGCCAGAAAGCCTACTGCCTTAAATAGTAAGGGGAAAGATTTTAACAGCTGCTGTCTAGGTGTACCAGCAGCAATGTGAGATTGTAATTGTGTGAGCCAGCACTCCAGATTTCTGGCCACACAAGTGGCTGCTAGGGCCGGTTTCAACCCTATCGAAGAGGCATCCCAAGCCCTCTTTAGCAGCCCATCGCCCCTCTTATCCATGGGATCCTTGAGCGACCCCAGATCATCGAAGGCCAAGTCTGTCCTTTTAGAGACTTTGGCTAATGGTGCATACAAACTTTGGAATCTTATTCCATGGATGGGAAGCATCTGCTTCAAAGGGGAACCTCCGCTTGAGGTTCCTGGAAAAGAAGGGCCTCTTTTCCGGCTCTTCCCACTCCAGCAAAATCGACTCAGAGTTTTAGGAATGGGAAACACCCTGGCTTTCTGTGCACTAGACCCCGGATACATTAGGTCGTGCTTTGAAAGTTGGACTTGCTCCTCACGAATTTCTAACGCGTCATAAATCGCCTTCAACAAATCTCTCACATCATCCAGAGATAGTTTGTATCTGGCCCCCCTGGAGGAATCGTCGTCCTCCTCAGAGCCGGAAGCTGAATCCGCCTGAGAAGAGGTTAGCGATCTTGGTACCCTCTCCCTAACCATCACCTCCTCCTCCTCCTGACTGGGCTCAGACAGGGAGGGTGTACCGGCTGCTCTATATAGGGAAGAAGAGGGACCCTGCACCCTATCCATCATTTCTTTAAATGATTGGAATGTGGATGCTAGCTCGTCTTTAACTAAAGCCAGGATTTTGTGACACTCTGCCACAGAATTATCCTTGACGAGACTGCTGACACAATCAGGGCATAGAGGCTTCTCCCAGTTAGAGCCTAACTTAGCCCCACAAACTGCACACTTTTTCCTTGGCGGCTGCATATGAGTCTTGTCCTGGGCTTTAACCTGAAAGCCAAACAAAAGAGAAAAGGACAAAAATATTCCATCAATATGCCTCCCTGACCCACACCACCACTGTGCTCGAGTCAGCCTAGGAAGTGCCCACCCCTCACCAGAGGTTCTCCACCCAGGGAGGGGAATATAGGGTCCAATAGCCTGACCCCCCAGTGTAAGGAATGGTCCACCCTCACCACCTTACCTGAGAGGCGCCGGAGCCTGATGAACCGGAGTCTACAACCTGAACAGGTGTCTCCATGGTCCCTGGTGCTTGCGCGGCCTCGCTGAGCCTTTTCACCGCTCCGGTAATGCCTGGCTATCCACCGCTGCGCCTAAGAGACTGGAATCAGGTCTCCGGCGCCCCTTGATGACGCGGTTCCGCTGGAAGTCTCGTCACTTTCAACCGCTGGAGCGCAGAAGCCAAGCGCGCTGTACCCGGAAGTATCGGCCGAATCGGCGTGGCCAGCCGAGCGTCTCTCGCCCACCAGCCAGGACACACTACCTCAGCACAGGTACAGGCGGACAGGGGGACTGGGTCCAAGTCACCAAAGGTCCTGCTCTCTCCGAGCTAGAGGCAGAGCCGGCAACCTCGCTTTTCCCCGATAGGACAGAGGGGTGCCCAGGCAGAGGAGAGTCATTGCCAGGTGCTCTACCCAGGACGGTCCTGAGACATGGAGCTCCCTTAGGTTCCTATGCGTGCTCCTTCCCGTCCGGCAGGAAACACAATAACTGAAGAGGGAGGCCTGGAGGACCACCTTTAAAGATGATGGGTGTGTGCGTTTCCTGTCCCGGAGGGAGGAGCCCTATGTCTCAGAGGCTGTCCTGGAAGACGAAAAGGAGAAAGAAAATTGGATTTTTGTACTCACCGTAAAATCCATTTCTCTGACGTCCATGGACTGACAAAGCTGGATACTGTAAACGTGTGGGTATATGTCCCTGCTCGCAGGAGAAGATCTAGGCAGAATGTTAGATGTTAAAACATTCTAGAACAAACCAGAGCTGAACAGCCCCGCCCAGGGAGGCGGTCCCTCCGGACATTACCCTCCCACCTGCAGCTAGCAGACCTCAGTTCGTAACAAAGCAGTACAAACCTTAAAAGGAAAGGGTGGGTGCTGTGTCAGTCCATGGACGTCAGAGAAATGGATTTTACGGTGAGTACAAAAATCCTATTTTCTCTTATCGTCCATGGACTGACACAGCTGGATACTGTAAACGTGTGGGACGTCCCAAAGCAGTATCAGAAGGGTGGGAGCGGTAGCAAAGGAACAACCAAAACTTCACTCCAAACAAGCAGAGCTCCTCAACGGAGGAGTTGCAACATTAAACAGTGGCCTGCAATGCTTTGCGGCCGAAGGGAGCATCCGAAGATGCAGCCACATCAACCTTATAAAATCTTGAAAAGGTATGAACGGACGACCAGGTCGTCGCCTTGCACACTTGTGCGACGCTTTATGTCGGAAGGCCCGGGAAGCACCAATTGCCTTGGTGGAATGCGCCGCAACCGGAAAGGGAGGCGCCCGCCCCTTAAGGGCATAGGCCTGTATGACGGTCTGCCTGATCCACCTAAAGACGGTGGCAGACGACACCGCTCGGCCCCGTTTTGGACCAGACACAGATTTCCGAATGGAAACAGTAGCAGACAGGTACACTCGTAAGGCTTGTACCCATCTTAATGGATGAAGCGCAAACTCTCAGGGATGCAATGAGTGAGGACACAAGGACGGAAGAACAATGTCCTTCTTAAGGTGAAAGACCAAGACCATCCTTAGAAAAGAAGGATGGTCGTGGGCGCAACAACACAATATTCTTATGGAGGACCAAGTAAGGCGACTTGCCGGACAAGGCCGCCAACTCAGACACCCGTCTAACCGAAGCAATGGCCACTAAGGCCAACTTCCGGGACAAGGTCAAGAGAGGAATCTCTCTGATATTCTCAAAGGGATGTTCTTGGAGAACCGAGATGCATCAAAATCAGATCCCAAGTAGGGAGAGGAGGCTTGACAGGGGGGATCACATGGCGAACCCCCTGCACAAAAGGTGCTAATCAAGGAATGGCCCAGTAGCGGTCATTGAAAAAGACAGCCCGGGCCGAAATCCGACCCTCAAAAAAGGTATGCAAGGCCAGCTTTTGGGTCACACCACGCTGTAAGAACAGCAAAATCCTGGGAACGGAATACATCCGAGGATGCCACTCAAGTTCCTCGCACATAGCGATGTAAACCTTCCAGGTACGGTGAGATCTTTCTGGGAGGAAGATTTCCGTGTCAACAACATAGAAGAGATGACCGAATACGAGAGAACTCAGGCCTTCAGCACCTGGCTTTAAACAGCCATGCCATTAAAGCCAAGGACTGTAAAGCAGGATTAAGTATGGGATCATGAGACAGAAGGTCCACCCCAATAGGCCGTCGCCAGGAATGTCTGCGACTAGCCGAAGTAGATCGGCGTACCAATGTCGCCGCTCCGGAGCACTGGAATGGCCTCAGCCCCTACTCTGCAAAGCCGGCGAGGCAACAACAGTAGCGGAGGGTAAGCATATATCAGGCGATACTGTCCCCACGGGCTTCCAACGCGTCTGACGCGTCCGCCCAGGGGTCCCTGGACCTGACCACGATCTTGCCACCTTGCGAGTGAGTCGAGAGGCCACAAGGTCCACTTCCGGTGCCCTACCTCCGGTAAAGAAGGTGGAAACACCTCCGGATGCAAGGACCTTTTGCCTGCAATGCACACGGCCGACAGGACCGTCTTGCAGCGAGATGTATGAAAATCCCAAAGAGACTCTGCAATGTATCAGAGAAGGGAGGCCCCAGTGTACAGGGTGCCTCAAATGTTGGCCAATAAAGGCAACTTGACGGAACTTCCCTAGAAACTCGGTCAGAGGACTAGTACCTCAGCCTCCACAGGTGGCGCAAACCCACCCCGGGCACAGAGACCATAAAGGCTAAAGCAGTTGTAGTGCACATGCTAGACGACTGATGGATGAAGCAGAGGCTTTTGCCCAGTCATTGAGCTATAAAAAATGCCAGAGACGCAGCCACTAACGGGCGTAACGCTAACCCCAACCTGGCGAACACAGTCCAAGCCAGCGCTTCTGATCACCACTGAAAGCAGGTGGAAAGTGATACCAGTGAAACCAGGGATCCTTGTGACAATGCTCCATCCAGCAGCTACCCATGGATAGGTGCCGATTGTGCAAACACATAGTTTATACTATGTATTGAGTCAAACGCACAAATGGAGCGTGTGGGAGGAAACCCACCCAGCCACAAAGAGCACAATACCACCACATACGGCGTATGTAGTTTAGTATTTGTGGATAAACCTATTAAAACACGTATATACTGTGCCAGCGACGAAGGCGCGCACATCATCGGGGCCTGGACGTAAACCAGCCACGCAGATTGCGTACACCACCGTGTAGGTATGTTAGCCTGCGAATAAACAAATTGCACATGTTTATACTGTGCATAGCGCTGAGAATGCGCACACCATTGGAACGCAGGGGAGAAACCCGAGCACCCGGATGAAACCCATGCAGACTGCATGCGCATATGGTGTATGGTATTATAGTATGTGTGCTAAACATTTTGCACAAGCCCATGTGTGCATAGCACCGAAGGCGCGCACACTGTTGGCGGGTGGGAGGAACCGAAGTACCCCACGCATACTCAGAGAATGCAATACCTACAGCTACTGTAAATGTATTTAGTGTAGTGTATAGACATAATGTGTATGTTTACACCGTGTATTGCACCAAAGGCATGCATGTCATGTAGCGTGGGCGGAAACCCACGCAGACTGCATACGCATACCGTGTAGGTATTATAGTGTGTGTGCTAAACATTTTGCACAAGCTCATGTGTGCATAGCACCGAAGGCGTGCACACCCTTGGCGTGTGGGAGGTACTGAAGTACCCCACGCATACTCAGAGAATGCAATACCTACAACTACTGTGAATGTATTTAGTGTAGTGTATAAACATAATGTGTATGTTTACATTGTGTATTGCACCAAAGGCATGCATGTCATGTAGCGTGGGCGGAAACCCATGCAGAGTGCAAAGACATACCGGGTAGGTATGTTAGTATGTGGATATCCAATCGCACAAATTTAGACTGTGCATAGCGCCGAAGCGCCCATACCAATGGAGTGTGGGAGGAAACCGGAGTACCGGAAGGAAAACCACACAGACTGCCTACACATACCGTGTAGGTATTATAGCACGCGTGATAAACATTGAACATGTTTAACTGTGCAGAAGGCCAAAGGCGCACATACCGTCAGCGCGTGGGAGGAAACCGGAACACTCGGAAGAACTCCACGCAGACAGCACACAGATACCGTGTAGGAATGATAGCATGTGAATAAACATATTGCACATGTTTATGCTGTGCATTTCCATTGGAGTGTGGGGGGAAACCGGAGTACCCGGAGGAACCCCACGCAAACAGTATACCCATACTGTAAACATGTATAATATGTGCAATAAACATATTGAACATGTCTATACTGTGCAGAGAGCTGAAGCGCACATACCATGAGAGTGCGGGAGGACACCGGAGCCCCCGCCAACCCAGAGAGTATAATATATACTGTGAATGTATCTGGAGTCGTGCATAAACATATTTTGTACGTTTATATCATGTATGGCACTGAAACACAGCATTGGAACGTGGGGACAGCCACGCAGACACAGAGACCAATAACACATACATACACTGTGAATGTATGCAGTGTAGAGGTATAGGATGAGTTAAATTATGGCGCAGAGGCGCATAATCTTCTCTGTATCATTCCAACCTGCTTGACTGTGCTGCCGAAGCAGCATGCAGGTAACAGGTAACCTCTGATCCTCAGACCGTGTGTCTGTCAGAGCTCAAATCATTCCCCAGGAAATGGCGGGAAATGTTACCTCAGGTATCACACATAAGGCTCACAGGGACTACAGACATAAATGAATAAAGTCCTCCCTCATCCATGCTGCTCTTGAGGCAGTGTGCGGAAACCAGTGAGGAAACTGTGTAAAAGAAAAGCTTGTCACAGCAATTCCAGCCTGAGAGTGTTTCTCACATCAATGAGATCACTTACAAGCGCCCTGTCATTCACGGACACAGAACTGGAGTCTTCCTCACAAGGGAATGTCCTGTTCATAAACATTAAATATTCAGAGGTCGAGTCCTGAGCATAGTAGCTAGGCCCATATCTGACTCAGAGCACCCCTTCAGTAAATATTTTTGTGGGGGGAGGGGGCTTATAGCTCCTTTTGCTCACACACCGCTTCCATTCTGACAGGAATTATTCCAGGACTGCTGACAACTGGTCCATAAGGACCGCAGGTGCAGGAAACATATGAACATGTTTAACTGTGCAGCACTGCCAGTTGTCCCAGGCAAGTGTAGAGAGCAGGTGTATCAGACTCCATAACGCCATCCTCTGAGACCTTATACACTATACAGTGAATATACAGTCCACCCACTGGCTACGCTGAGGAGGGGATACCCGGGAGGACCCACCAACCCTTAAGGACCGCTCAGTCTGAGGAGATTGTGAGGGGATTCGCGCCGCCGCCAGAAATAAACGCGCGGCGGCCACAAGAAAATGGCCGCCGGCCGCAGCTATAACTGCGCCACTGAACGCCAAGATGGCCACCGAGCGCGAAATTCAAAGCTCTAATGCGCGCCAATGGCGCACGCAATAATCACCTCACACACCAGAAAAAACTGCAGACATGAGCGCCCAGCCAGGCCAGAGTGACCCCCAAGCACCCCACAGCACAGCACCAGTACAGGGTGCAGAGAGCAGCATAACAGGGGGGAGACAGGGAGAAACCCCCACACACAGAAACACAGCCAGCATGTACTTACCTGCAGTAGGAGAGACTACTTACCCGTCCCTTTCAGGGACCCACTGGCTTGTTTCAGACAGACCTATCACAGAATCGTACTGCGTAGCTGTCGGCCCGGTCCACCGCGAGAGATACAGTCAGTCAAGTACTGTTCAATCTTGAGAGGACCGCTGGAGCATGAAAGCAACCCGGCCACCCCTGGAGTCATGGGGTATGTCGTGAACTGAGTCTCACGCACACAAGGCGAGGATCAGCGCGCTCGATGGTCGGACAGGGAAGACTACGAGGATACCAGTGTACCCAACCTGTTGCCCAGCCGACAGTTGATTGAAGGTCTCAAAAATAAAATAATAAAATTCCCAAAGGAATAAAATTTAAAAAGTAAAATCTTCCAGGAGACTGGCTCCTGAGAGCCACGTCTTCTTCTGCTAGGCAGAAAAAAACTGAGGTCTGCTAGCTGCAGGTGGGAGGGTAATGTCCGGAGGGACCGCCCCCCCTGGGCGGGGCTGTTCAGCTCTGGTTTGTTCTAGAATGTTTTAACATCTAACATTCTGCCTAGATCTTCTCCTGCGAGCAGGGACATATACCCACACGTTTACAGTATCCAGCTGTGTCAGTCCATGGACGATAAGAGAAAATGCCTCGATTCGCGACGAGAAAAATTAGAGCATGTTCTAATTTTTCTCGTTGGGAAAAATGCTGGAAAGCCTACACATGGCCGTTTTACTCGTCCAAGAGAAAAAATGAAATTTTTCCAGACGAGAAAAGTGATCGTGTGTATGCGGCATAAGAACTAATTTCCACAGGACACCATCACATTTTTACAAGTGCTTACAACAGAATAGACTGACTATTTAAGTATTATATGAACGTGTGATCAAAATATTATACCTGGATAAAATTCAAACGGAGCTATGCAAAAACATATTGATTAAGTGAGGAACAAAGGGATTGGAACACATAAATTTAGGATGACATTTTGCCAAAAATCTGCGTGCAAGGAGTGTGTTGTGTGTGTGTACATAAAATGTATGTGTGTGTGGATAGAGATAGAGATACACACACACACACACCTTCGTTTTACGAGCAACGCAGTTTACGAGCGTTTTGAAAAACGAGCAACTTTTTTTTTTTTTAAATCCTGACTCGGTTTGCGAGTGTTGTCTTGCAAAACAAGCAGGATTCAAGCCTCTGCGGTGTGCAGTACCACATTTGGCCAGAGGTGCGGGTGCACCGGTGACATTCGTAATGGTTCAGAAATACAGTGAAACCTCTGATTTACGAGCATAATCCGTTCCAGGAGAATGCTCGTAATCCAAAGTACTCGCATATCAAAGAAAGTTTCCCCATTGGAGTCAATGGAAACGAAAATAATTAGTTCCGCATTGACTTCAATGGCATGCAATACCGTATGCGGCCAGAGGGGCGCCGCAGAGCCTCGGAAACAGCCAGGAAAGGCCCAAGGACAGCTCAGCTGACCTCGGAAACATAGTATTTCCGAGTCTTTCCAAACATTTCCGAACGTCGCCCCCTACCTCAGGTCAAACGCGGTACTGCACACCGCTTTGACCTGAATCCTGCTAGTTAGGATTTTTCAAAATACAATGCTTGTATTGTGAAACGCTCGTTAGCCGCGTTACTCGCAATCCAAAGTTCCACTGTACTCTGTTCTTGAGCCTTTCCTAGTTCAGCCGAGCTGTCTCAGAGTATTTACGAGTCTCTCCGGCGCCCCCCCCCACCTCTGGCCACATGCGGTATTGCATGCAATAGAAGTCAATGCGGAACGACTTATCTTCGTTTCCATTGACTTCTATGGGGAAACTCGCTTTGATATGATAGAGAATAATAATAATATTATATATATATATATATATATATATATATATATATATATATATATATATATATATATATAAACACACACACACACTATATTGTAAATATGAATTTACTAAATTCACCCAGGGTCTTTAAGACTATGCTTTTATAAGGTTTTCAATTATACTGACATTTTTCCTGTTTTATTTATCATCAACTTCAACGTGATGTTTCTCAGTGCAGGGGTCCATTAATGTAAACCTGACCTAAAATGTGTTCAAAGTGGTTCTAAAAAGGAAAAAATAAATAAAAAAACATGTTTTAGTAAGCTGCTCTGAGCAATGGTTTTGCACAGAGCAGCCCCAATCCTCTTCTTTTTGGGTCCCCCGCTGGCGGTCCTGGCTCCTCCCCCCCCCGCCAAGTGCCTTCAAATAGCAAGCCTCTTGCTAAGGGGGCTTCCGAGCTGCGCTCTGTGTTCATTTCCACAAGGAACGTGGCTCAGCCCCGACCCCACTGTCTCATTGGCTTACTGGCTGTTATTGGCAGCTGCAGGAACCAGTGGCTTCTGCTGCTGTGTGAGCCAATGAGGAAAAAGAGAGAGAGAGAGAGACCCCGGAGAGCCGCTGCTCTCATGCACATCACTTAATCGAGATGGGGCTCAGGTAGATATAAGGGGGGGGGGGGCGTAAACCCAGTTTTTTTTACCTTAATGCAAAGAATGCATTAAAGCGTTTGGTACCCCAACACTTCATATTCCTGATATGTGCCTACTGTACCATGTACTTGTATGAAAAAGCATCCTGTTCTCTTTGTATTGCTTCCTTTATGTGAAATCCCTGGTGTTCCTTCCAGCCCTTCTGCTTTCCTATGAAAAAAAACTGACCACACTAAGCAGAAGAGCACACTGTGGTCAATTCTCTGCTGGGAACTCATGTGTACTCTCCTCCAATGATCAGCCTTGTCTTAACACCCCCCCCCCCCCCGCACAGCCATTCCCTGTGAAGCTCAGTGTGCTTCTGCTTCTCCTCCCCCCAGCTCTTAAAGCGGAGGTCCGCCTAAAAAAAAAATAAAAAAAATAAATAAAATGTAATACATAAATATTAAAAGCCAGCAGCTACAAATACATAATTTACTATATGGACACTTACCTGCCTGTCCAGGGCGCCCGCAATGTCGTCACCCGAAGCCGATCTGTCAGTCGGCTCTCGGCTGCTGCTGCCGCCATCCTCTGTAAAGGAATCAGGAAGTGAAGCCTTCCGGCTTCACTTCCTGGTTCCCTACTGCGCATGCGCGAGTCGCGATGCGCTTCCTCACTGGTCCCTGCTGTGTGTCTCCCAGAAGACAGCAGGGGAGGACAGAGTAGGCGCCAGAAGTAACGCAGGTCACCTCGATCACCGAGGTAATCTATGCCCGGAAGTGGGAGCAAATACCTGTATTACACAGGTATCTGCTCCCTCCTCCACCCTGAAAGTAGAGCTGCACGATTAATTGTTAGAAGATCACGATCTCGATTCACCCTCCCCCCCCCCCCCGCGATCTCCAGGCTGGATTTGCGCAATTTTTTGATCTCCCATCGGATCCACGGAACCAGCGTGGAATGCAAATGGCAGAATTAGGAACTGACGTCAGCAACCGGAACTGACATCAGTCATCAGAGAGCGTGATGCGGCGCAGCGCCGCTGGATGTCGATGATGCGTGGGCGGTACCCACCATGCTTCTCGGCCGGCGGGAAACACGAAAACACACAGCACAGCGGTGAGTGCACACTGCACACTGTGTGAGTGTGCACACCAGCAGCATGATCCGATGACTCCAAAACACCGTGAGCGAGCTTCCTTCCTTATGCCTTACTTCTACACGTATTAGGAACACCAGTGTCCACAGTGAGTCAGCTACCCCAGGCCTTGCAGATGACAGTCAGGCTATTAAAGCGGAGCTCCCCTGAATTTTTTTTATTAAAAGCCAGCAGCTACAAATACTGCAGCTGCTGACTTTTAATATTAGGACACTTACCTGTCCTGGAGTCCAGCGGCGTCGGCAGCAGAAGACGAGCAATCGCTCGTCACTCTGCTGCCCCCACCGCCATCCTCGGTGAGGGAACCAGGCAGTGAAGCCTTGAGGCTTCACTGCCCGGTTCCCTACGGCGCATGCACGAGTCGCGCTGCGCCGTTCTCACTGGTCCCCTGTTGTGTTCTGGGAGCCGAGTGTCTCCCAAAAAATAACGGGTTTTCTGCGGGAAGTGACGTACTACCCGCAGAGAGGACTCCTGGAAGTGGGTGCAAATACCTGTCTTAGATGGGTATCTGCACCCCCCCTCCCCCATGAAAGGTGCCAAATATGACACCGGAGGGGGGGGGGGGGGGTGAGGGTTCCGATGAGTGGAAGTTCCACTTTAGGGTGGAGCTCCGCTTTAAAAGGGGGGCATGTGAGCCTGTGAGGAGTGCACTTAAAATACCGGCAACCACTGTCCCTTATTATGAATATTACCACAGTCAGCTACCCAGAGTCCCATTTTTGGGTGGAACTCCACTTTAGGCAGCGGAGAACCAAGGGAATGTGATCACTTATAAAAAAGGGAAAAGGGGCATTTATAATGTTGTTTTATATCTATACAAAAATGTTTTTCCTGTGATTTCTATTTTAAACTGAATGGGTTGTTTTACAATGTGATCATTTACAATCACTTTAAAGTAAAAAGTCTTGTGCCTTTATAACCACTTTAAAAAAGGTAAAAAAAAAAAAAAAAGAAGAAAAAAAGCAGGAGTGCTAGTGTGCCGTCCCCCACACAAAGGAAGTTAAGTTTTATCCGTTTAAGACCCCTTTCACACTGAGGGCGTATTGCAGGCGCTATAGCGTTAACAACAGCGCCTGCAATCCACCCTTAAAAAGCGGTTACATTCACTCCAGTGTGAAAGCCAGAGGGCTTTCACACTGGAGCGTTGCACTAGCAGGACGGTAAAAAAAAGTCCTGCTAGCCGCATCTTTGGAGCGGTGTGTTTACTGCTCCTCCACCGCTGCTGCTCATTGAAATAAATGGGACAGCGCGGCTATACCGCCTGCAATGCGCTGCTTCAGCAGCGCATTGCGGGCGGTTTTAACCCTCTCGGCCGCTAGCGGGGGTTAAATGCGCCCCGCTAGCGGCAGAAATGTGCAGCAAAACCGCCCATAGCGTTGGCGGTAAAAATAAGGGCGTTTTACCACCTTAGTGTGAAAGGGGTCTAAACGTGAGCCTGGATGTGAATGTGCAATATACAGTATATGTAAAGCACTGCATAATTTGTTGATGCTATATAAATAACTATCTTAATATTATTAATGCAATACCCTTTGGGCCTCACCATGTAAATGCAACAGTAAGAGAAGTACTTTAAAAAAAAAAAAAAAAAAAAAGTGTAAGACACACATACCGATGTACTTGAATGGTTTGCCAAGTTTTGTCAGTTGGCTCAGTGTTTGCTCCACAACGTTTGTCGTCCACTGGTTGACTTTGTTGTGCTGATAAGCATTACCACCAATAGCACTTTCTATCGACTGAAATAAAAAAAAAAAAAAAAAAAAAAACACACATAAAATAAAAGCAAATCACAAAAGAAAAAATAAATAAAAAAAAAACACCTTTAAGTCAATAAAATACATACATAGTACAGCCTTTTATCTTTCCAAAAAGAAAGACATGCATATTTTTTTTACTACTCATACCTCTTTGATGATGTTGCTTACTTCATCTACAACAAATGATGACTGAAAAAGAGAAAAAAAAAACATTTGATAAAAATATAGACCGACAATATAAAGCACGTATAAGGGGCCGTTGCAGTTTTTGCCCACAAAAATGAAGCATAAATTAGACACTATATTTTGATCCCCATTTTTATAAACAGACCCCTTTGATGCCCACTTTCTTCCATGGCCATCAATTTATGAAATTTTAAGTCATGCTAAAAGCTTCTGTGATGGGCATCTACAACACACCTTAGGGGCCAGCAAACTTTTTCCACTTAAGGCTGGATTTAATGTATGTAACATGGAGGGCTGCATTCACCTGCTAAAAAATGAAGATAACATTACACAGCACCCCCCCCCCGCACCTCTGGCCCCCTTCACATTTACACAGAAGACCCCGCACCTCTGGTCCCCTGTACATTACACCCCCCCCTCCTCCTCCCAGCTGTGTAAGCACATACATTACAATACAGACAGCGCTTTCCTTTTATTATTATTTTTTTTTTTTTTAACAGTGCCCCTTTGAAGAAAATATTTCTAATCACTTTTTTGCTGTCAGAACTGAAGGAATGCAACAGTAATAGGCACTCTTTATTCAGGGGTCCCTTGCACTTAAAATCATTAAAAACACCAAGTTTGGCTGTTTTGAATACTGTCTTTTTTTTTAAGTTTGGCGCCTTTAAAGTCTTCTGCAAACCGGAAGTAACGTCATGACATTGCTTCCGGGTTACTAGATACGATCGAAGACAATTCTCCGGCTTTGTTTGGATCTCCGGCCAGCCGGCAGGTCTCTCGGGCCTCCTGGGCGAACCACGAAATGCGGCGGGAGGGGGACATCCCCTCCCGCTGCTTGGGATAACAATCGAACGGCTGCTTAGCTATATCGGTCTTTATCCCAAGAAAGCCAACCACGGCTCTAAAAAAACAAAAAAAAAACAACGGTACCGGTGTGATGCGTGCAGGTTGGCATGAAGGGGTTAAAATGTCCACAGGCTGGGTACATGTGAATTCATCACCTGCACAGACGGGCTGGACATTTAGCAACCAAAAGTAGGTTGCCGACCCCTGGTCTACCTAAACTCCAGCTGTGTCAAAACACCATTTGAAGAAAATTAAGTTAGGCCCCTTTCCCACAAGCTTTCCAATCAGGTCTGTCAGTTTTTCAGGCGGATGTGATCAGACACTCCCAATCACCTCTATGGAGCGGCGGATGTCAGCAGAGGCATGTCCGCTAACATCCACCGATATTCGATCAGATAAAACCAGACGAATGGAGACCCTAGTTTCCATCCGTCTGGGAGGATCGGATGAAAACAGACAGGCAGGGGGCTGGCTCCGTGTATGGCTGCTTGAGCTGTGAGCCCCACTCCAGCCTCATACAACGGTGCCCATTACAGCCCGCATGGGCAGACTCCTGAGGGGTCCAGGCACATTCCTGGCTATTTTTTATTACATTAGAAAGGACCCAAAAGCTGCAATTCGTCCCTGTAATCGTAGCCGAACATTCAAGATGGCCGCCACAGCACAGCCTACTGTGTCAGGTACCATTCTCCTCACAGACCTCAGACAAAATATCTCCTCAGAGGGTCTGCCTATTTCCTCAGAACTTAAAGCAGGACTACTACAGACACCTAATACCTCCTCAGCCACTGGTGAACCTCTTATTTTTTTCACAAAGCCCGACAGTATCCATTCTTCCACAGGGCACATTATTGCCTCTCATCCCAGCCCTATTACCTCAGAAATTATTCCAAGAGACCAGGCATTTCAGATGGCAGACCTGTTCCAAAAATGTTCTGAACTCCTGGACAGGGGTTTAGCTCAAACTGCAGCCAAAATAACTAGTGATTTAAAAGCTGGCTTCCACAATCTAGGAACAAGAGTAGACTATTGAATACAAATTGGAAGAAACAGTGGCTTCCACTAACCAAACTGCTAAAATTGTATCCTCAGTACAAGAACAACTGGATTATGCTAATTCAAGAATCGATGACCTCGAGAACAGGTCACGCAGGTATAATCTCAGAATCAGAGGATTACCTGAATCTGTGCTGGATGTCACACTAGCAGTACAAGACCTGATTAAATCTCTTCTACCTAATATCCCCCAGCAGCGCCTTGAGCTGGATAGGGCTCACAGAGCTTTGGGTCCTCCTAGAAAGGATGGAAAGCCAAGAGATATCATTGCTAAACCCCATTTCTTCTCAGTAAAAGAAGAGGTCATGAAACAAGCTAGAATAACCCCTCAAATACTAGGTCAAGGACACCCAATTCAACTTTTTGCTGATTTATCTCCTTCTACAATCCAACGCAGAAGAGCACTTAAACCCCTGCTACTGATCTTGTCTCAGAAAGACATTAAATACAGATGGGCCTTTCCCTTTGCGGTGAAATTCTCTGAAAATGGTAGACCTTACTCCTTCTCAAGCCTACAGGAAGGAGAGCGGATCCTTCTCCAACTCAAACTTATTTCTACTGAAGCTGACATGGACACCTCTACAACTGGTCCTGGTTCTACTAAAAGACCTACTCCAACAAGCCCACAATCTCCCCTTTGGAACAAAGGAAAGAAAAAAGAAGATTAAAGACAATAGCCCTACTTGACATTGCTCTTTTTCACCTCTTTTGTTACTACCTTTTTTTCCCCCTCGGATCTAAAATCCGAGCACAGATTTTTCTGTACCTCAGGTGTTAGGATAAATCCATCCTAAATTCAACATGCAATTAGCATATATGAGAATATTCAAGAGATATATCAAGCATATATGAGAATATTCAGTTCTCACAGTTTTTCTGTTTTTTCTATAAAGCTCTATGTTCCCCCCTTTTTTTTTTTATCTAGTATCATATTACTTACTAAAATGTTATGATAATTCTACTACTGTAAAGTACTTTCTAGGTTATAGAGCTTTACATAAGCCTTCTCTTGTTTTACCGTGCAAAAATAATAGTATTTTTTTATTAGCTTTTTTCTATGGGTGCCCTTGTATGGGGGTGGTCCACGTGTGTACTCACCCATCGTCTGGAAATCTTCGGGTCTTCAAGGGATAGGTTGTCTGGCCGTCTTAGCCCAGACTCTTTTTTTGATCTGGTTAAAAGGATTCGAGAGGAGTCTCCTCTCTCGGGTCCTAACCTTACATGTTAGGAGACTTCTTTTCTATATTCCATCTTTTTTCTATGTTATGTTATTTTTTTCTTTTTCCCTTGTGTGTCTAACCCAATTGTCTTTTAGAGTTGCCAGCTCTCGAATCAATGACCGTTAAACCCCTCAATCTCCACTTGGAAGTACACCTGATCAAGCCTCAGTACCAAGGTCCTTTAAGGGTGAGTGGGGTCAGTAATAGCAGATATGCTCCCCTTTAATCTCATGGCTAGCAACCAACAAACACACCTTAAAATAGCCTCTCACAATGTTCAAGGCTTGAATTCTCCTGTCAAAAGGAGACATTTTTTAAGATTACTATAAATCCCTTAAAATAGATATTCTTTTGCTCCAGGAAACGCACTTCCCTATACGATACAGTCCTAATTATATTCATCCTCATTTTCCGCAATTCCACTTTGCTAGTGCGGAAAATAAAACTAAGGGAGTAGCCATTCTATTTTCCAAATCCTGCAAATTCGAGAAGTCTTTCGACTATGTTGATCCAGATGGAAGAATTCTGTTATTACAAGGTTCAATTGATAGTCAACTATACACCCTAGTCTCATATTTATTCCCCTAACAGAGGCCAAGCCCCATTCTTCAAAAATATGATGGACACACTGAGCCCTATGTTAGTAGGAACGGTCATTTTGGGGGGAGACTCGAATGTTGCTTTTGACCAGGCTCTGGATAAGTCCAAACCCTCCAAAGACCAATTGACCCGCCCGACCAATGAAAGCCGCAAAATCGCTAAAATTCTTTCGAATCACAATTTAGCAGACGTTTGGAGGGAATTAAACCCTTCCAAACGGGACTTCACACATTATTCACACCCCCACAACACATACGCAAGAATAGACCACATCCTTACCCCTTCACACCTCATTCCGCTCATACAAAATGCCCACATCAAGGATACGGCCCTATCAGATCATTCGTTGGTAATTATTTCCCTAAACTCCAGTTCTCTTAGAAGCTCGAAAGGGTTTTGGAAACTTAACGAATCAATCCTTACAAATCCAACCACAAATGAGATAATAAATAAAGCCTTACATGAATATTTTTCCCTCAATGACACGGAGGATATCTCCTCTGAGACGCTTTGGGCGGCTCATAAAGCCGTGATCCGGGGAAAAATCATTCAAATCTCTACCCAAACTAAAAACGCAACCACAAAGCTCAAATAGAACGTTTGGAAGAAGAGTACATAACCCTTAGAAATCGTCACAAACAAGATCCCTCTAAGTTCCCCATATCACTCATAGACAAGACCAAACTTGAATTAAATTTAGCCCTTACAACACAAGCGGAAAAAGTGATTAGATGGGAGTTGCAACAAATTTTACACAAATGCAAACAAAATAGGGCCATTACTTGCTACAAAACTATCTCCTAGAGTTAGAATTCATTCTATACCTAAAATCCGTATAGCAGGTCAACCGCTTACTGCAAACCCCGTCAAAATCCTAGAAGCATTTCAAGAGTTTTATTCTAAAAATTGTATGACACTCACTCAAAGCCAGACAAAGATGTTCTATCTAGGTATTTAGACGATCTTCCCATTCCTTCCATAACCCCCTCACACAAATGTTTACTTGAGGCTCCCTTCACAATAGAGGTGGTTATGGGGGTTATTAAACACCTCAAAAACGGATCAGCCCCTGGCCCTGATGGTTTATCTATACCCTATTATAAGACTTTCGCCAACACCTTAGCCCCCTATCTAACCAAATTTTTTAATGACAAAACAAATGGCCTACCATTAGACACACATCTTAATTAATTACAGCATTTATTACAGTTATACCCAAACCAGACAAAAATCCTGAAGACATCAGTAATTATCGCCCTATTTCCCTAATAAACAACGATATTAAAATTATGACAAAGATCATGGCCAATCGATTAGCATCTTTATTAAACATTATATACACAAAGACCAGGTGGGCTTCATCCCAGGAAGACAGGGCCCAGACCAAATCAGACGAGCAATAGATATTGTATCTATTCTGCAATACAACTGGGAGGGAGGAGAAAAACAACAAGGCTTACTACTGTCACTGGATCTGCAAAAGGCCTTTGACTCCGTGTCATGGCCATACCTGTTTTCCCTAATAGATCGATGGGGCTTTGGAGTTCGCTTTAAGGACCTCTTACATTCCCTTTATTCTCACCCTCAGGCTCTTATCCGTGTACAGGGTCATTATGCCAACCTAATCAATATAGCACGAGGCACAAGACAGGGATGCCCACTTTCCCCTCTCATATTTGCTATTGCCATTGAAACATTAGCCATCAGACAAAATCCCAATATTAAAAGGAGTATCCTGTGGTAATCAAATTGACAAATGTGGCCTATTTGCAGATGACATCTTATTGTTCGTGACGTCTCCGCTGATATCCCTTCCTAACGTCTGCCAGGTTCTGAAGGCCTTCTGATGTCTCAGGCCTTAGGGTAAATTACTCAAAATCACAAGCTCTAAATGTTTTGCTTCCTTTGTCTAGTTTCTTGTTGCTTAAACAATCCTTTGGATTTGAATGGACAGACACCTCAATCAAATATCTGGGCATTACCTTAAGAGCCCGCATTGAGACCCTTTTTTTTTACATAATTATCCACCTTTATTCAAAAAATTAGAGAATGATCTAGCATGGTCCAAAAACGAATTATCGTTGTTAGGTAGAATTAATTCTATAAAAATGACTCTGCTCCCTAGAATCCTTTATTTCTTTAGATCTCTTCCTATTCCCATTACTAAGAATCACTTGAAAAAGCTCCAAAGTAAAATCATCAAATTTATCTGGGGTGCTTCAGGTTACCGCATCCCCCAAAACACATTACTTCGTCACAGAAAACAGGGAGGTTTAGGTCTACCTGACCTACATAAATACTACTTAGCAGCTAGACTAGCCCAGACTTCTTAGATTTTTTCTGCAACAGAAAAACCAGACTGAATCAATATTGAAAAAGAGGCTACACCAACACTATCCTTAGAATACCTTTTATGGTGCCCCCACAAAAAAAGACCCCCATAATGTCCCCGACTCTATCTCAATCGTTTGCACTATGGGATTCCCTAAGAAACCTCCCAAACCTTATATCCTCTGAAAGACCTCCTTTCTCATTTATTCAATAACCCTGACTTCCCCCCTGGTCTAAATGTAGGGGCATTTAAATGGTGGATTGATAAAAGGATTGTATCGTATAGGACAATTTTTTAATCCTGGAGGGCCTATATCCCTTAGTTACTGCATCAAACATCTGAAACTTCCAGATTCTGAAAAACCGCGGTTTAATCAAATTTTCACATTTTTAAACCAAATCTGGAAGGAAAAACTCCTTCCTCCCCAATTTACGAAGTACGAGTTATGGTGCAGCCAGGCCGGTTCACAAAGGGGAGGCATATCTATGGTATATTCATGCCTCACTCACCCTACATCAAAAATCTTCCTATATGGAGGCTTGGGAAAAAGACGCCCAGTTTTGTTGGAATTTGGATACCTGGCACTTAGCCTTCTCTAAATCTTTCAAAGGGAATCTTAATGTCTCTTTAATGGAGGCAAATATTAAAGTTATAACCAGATGGTAGCCAACTCCTTCCAGACTGGCATCTATATATCCAGCATCAGATCCAACGTGTTTCAGAGGTTGCCAACTTTACGGCTCTATGCCTCATATTTGGTGGGAGTGCCCCAGAGTTCGCCCCTTCTGGAGAAAAATATTTTTATTAATTTTTAAGGCAACAGGTTTTCAGGTCCCTAGGTCCCTACCAGTAGCCATTTTGAACGCTCATATTCCTCACATACCAAAGGTTTCACAAAAATTGATTCACTTTATCTTTACAGGCGCCAAAATCACAATTGCCAAATCATGGAAAAAACAAAACCTTTCCTGTCAGATGCCAAAACCAAAATATCTTGGATACTAACTCAGGAAAAATTAGCTAGAATCTTATCCAATACCATTCCCAAATTCGAAAAAAATATGGGAACCTTGGGCCAAATATATGGGGATTTCGATTGGTGAAGATGCGGTTTTACCTTCTATTCAACATTAAGTTGGACACATACCCATCCCTTTCCCTCCGTCCTCTTTTACCCGCTGTCTTTATTTTCCTCTTCTTTTCTTCCTTCTAAAAAGGATTTATGGAAACTCTTTTTCTGGGAATTCTAGTTTCCCATTACATGTTATGTCTCTTTTATTTAGATTTAATGGAATACTATCAAATGTTTTGTTCGTCTTGTTTAGTCTATCCCGATCTGTTGGCCCTGATAATCTTCTCGGGGCCTAAGAGTCAGAAGGAGGTCTCTATGCCTGGAGCAGTTAGTTCCCGATAAGGGGCTCCAGGTTACCAAGGAGAGAGGGTTTCCCTTCTCCCTTCCATTATATTATAAGGATGAAGAGATCTCCCCCTGACAAACTTTTGATTGCTTACATGAATCTATTCCTTTTTTCAAGGATGTTTTTATTATTTTATCCATTTATTGACTGTTTGTTTATTCCTAAACATAATCTTTTTTCTTTATTTTTATATAACATGATGTAATGTTCTGTATTATTTATCTTATGAAAAAAAGGATTTTTGTACTCACCGTAAAATCCATTTCTCTGACCTCCATGGACTGACACAGCTGGATACTGTAAACATGTGGGTATATGTCCCTGCTCGCAGGAGAAGATCTAGGCAGAATGTTAGATGTTAAAACATTCTAGAACAAACCAGAGCTGAACAGCCCCGCCCAGGGAGGCGGTCCCTCCGGACATTACCCTCCCACCTGCAGCTAGCAGACCTCAGTTCGTAACAAAGCAGTACAAACCTTAAAAAGGAAGGGTGGGTGCTGTGTCAGTCCATGGACGTCAGAGAAATGGATTTTACGGTGAGTACAAAAATCCTATTTTCTCTTATCGTCCATGGACTGACACAGCTGGATACTGTAAACATGTGGGACGTCCCAAAGCAGTATCAGAAGGGTGGGAGCAGTAATAAAGGAACAACCAAAACTTCACTCCAAACAAGCAGAGCTCCTCAATGGAGGAATTGCAACATTAAACAGTGGCCTGCAATGCTTTGCGGCCGAAGGGAGCATCCGAAGATGCAGCCACATCAACCTTATAAAATCTTGAAAAGGTATGAACGGACGACCAGGTCGTCGCCTTGCACACTTATGCAACCAACGCTTGATGTCGGAAGGCCCGGGAAGCACCAATTGCCTTGGTGGAATGCGCCGCAACCGGAAAGGGAGGTGCCCGCCCCTTAAGGGCATAGGCCTGTATGACGGTCTGCCTGATCCACCTAAAGACGGTGGCAGACGACACCGCTCGGCCCTGTTTTGGACCAGACACAGATTTCCGAATGGAAACAGTAGCAGACAGGTACACCCGTAAGGCTTGTACCCATCTTAATGTATGAAGCGCAAACTCTCAGGGATGCGATGGGTGAGGACACAAGGACGGAAGAACAATGTCCTTCTTAAGGTGAAAGGCCGAGACCATCCTTAGAAAAGAAGGATGGTCGTGGGCGCAACACCAACATATCCTTATGGAGGACCAAGTTAGGCGACTTGCCAGACAAGGCCGCCAACTCAGACATCCGTCTAACCGAAGCAATGGCCACTAAGGCCAACTTTCGGGACAAGGTCAAGAGAGGAATCCTCTCTGATATTCTCAAAAGGGATGTTCTTGGAGAACCGAGATGCATCAAAATCAGATCCCAAGTAGGGAGAGGAGGCTTGACAGGGGGGATCACATGGCGAATCCCCTGCACAAAAAGGTGCTAATCAAGGAATGGCCCGGTAGCGGTCGTTGAAAAAGACAGCCCGGGCCGAAATCCGACCCTCAAAAAAGGTATGCAAGGCCAGCTTTTGGGTCACACCACGCTGTAAGAACAGCAAAATCCTGGGAACGGAATACATCCGAGTATGCCACTCAAGTTCCTCGCACATAGCGATGTAAGCCTTCCAGGTACGGTGAGATATCTTTCTGGAGGAAGATTCCCGTGTCAACAACATAGAAGAGATGACCGAATACGAGAGAACTCGGTCCTTCAGCACCTGGCTTTAAACAGCCATGCCATTAAAGCCAAGGACTGTAAAGCAGGATGAAGTATGGGATCATGAGACAGAAGGTCCACCCCAATAGGCCGTCGCCAGGAATGTCTGCGACTAGCCGAAGTAGATCGGCGTACCAATGTCGCCGTTCCGGAGCACTGGAATGGCCTCAGCCCCTACTCTGCGAAGCCGGCGAGGCAACAACAGTAGCGGAGGGTAAGCATAAATCAGGCGATACTGCCCCCACGGGCTTCCAACGCGTCTGACGCGTCCGCCCAGGGGTCCCTGGACCTGACCACGATCTTGCCACCTTGCGAGTGAGTCGAGAGGCCACAAGGTCCACTTCCGGTGCCCTACCTCCGGTAAAGAAGGTGGAAACACCTCCGGATGCAAGGACCTTTTGCCTGCAATGCACACGGCCGACAGGACCATCTTGCAGCGAGATGTATAAAAATACCAAAGAGACTCCGCAATGTATCGAAGAAGGGAGGCCCCAGTGTACAGGGTGCCTCAAATGTTGGCCAATAAAGGCAACTTGACGGAACTTCCCTAGAAACTCGGTCAGAGGACTAGTACCTCAGCCTCCACAGGTGGCGCAAACCCACCCCGGGCACAGAGACCCTAAAGGCTAAAGCAGTTGTAGTGCACCTGCTAGACAACTGATGGATGGAGCAGATGCTTTTGCCCAGTCATTGAGCTATAAAAAATGCCAGAGACGCAGCCACTAACGGGCGTAACGCTAACCCCAACCTGGCGAACAGAGTCCAAGCCAGCGCTTCTGATCACCACTGAAAGCAGGTGGAAAGTGATACCCCTGAAACCAGGGATCCTTGTGACAATGCTCCATCCAGCAGCTACCCATGGATAGGTGCCGATTGTGCAAACACATAGTTTATACTATGTATTGAGTCAAACGCACAAATGGAGAGTGTGGGAGGAAACCCACCCAGCCACAAAGAGCATAATACCACCACATACGGCGTATGCAGTTTAGTATTTGTGGATAAACCTATTAAACACGTATATACTGTGCCAGCGACGAAGGCGCGCACATCATCGGGGCCTGGACGTAAACCAGCCACGCAGATTGCGTACACAACCGTGTAGGTATGTTAGCCTGCGAATAAACAAATTGCACATGTTTATACTGTACATAGCGCTGAGAATGCGCACACCATTGGAACGCAGGGGAGAAACCTGAGCACCCGGATGAAACCCATGCAGACTGCATGCGCATACGGTGTATGGTATTATAGTATGTGTGCTAACCATTTTGCACAAGCCCATGTGTGCATAGCACCGAAGGCGCGCACACTGTTGGCGCGTGGGAGGAACCAAAGTACCCCACGCATACTCAGAGAATGTAATACCTACAGCTACTGTAAATGTATTTAGTGTATAGACATAATGTGTATGTTTACACCGTGTATTGCACTAAAGGCATGCATGTCATGTAGCGTGGGCGGAAACCCACGCAGACTGCAAAGACATACCGGGTAGGTATGTTAGTATGTGGATATCCAATCGCACAAATTTAGACTGTGCATAGCGCCGAAGCGCCCATACCAATGGAGTGTGGGAGGGAACCGGAGTACCCGGAGGAAAACCACACAGACTGCCTACACATACCGTGTAGGTATTATAGCATGCATGATAAACATTGAACATGTTTAACTGTGCAGAAGGCCAAAAGGCACACATACCATCAGCGCGTGGGAGGAAACCGGAACACTCGGAAGAACTCCACGCAGACAGCACACAGATACCGTGTAGGGATGATAGCATGTGAATCAACATATTGCACATGTTTATACTGTGCATTTCCATTGGAGCGTGGGGGGAAACCGGAGTACCCGGAGGAACCCCATGCAAACAGTATACCCATACTGTAAACATGTATAATATGTGCAATAAACATATTGAACATGTCTATACTGTGCAGAGAGCCGAAGCGCACATACCATGAGAGTGCGGGAGGACACCGGAGCCCCCGCCAACCCAGAGAGTATAATATATACTGTGAATGTATCTGGAGTCGTGCATAAACATATTTTGTACGTTTATATCATGTATGGCACTGAAACACAGCATTGGAACGTGGGGACAGCCACACAGACACAGAGACCAATAACACATACATACACTGTGAATGTATGCAGTGTAGAGGTATAGGATGAGTTTAAAATTATGGCGCAGAGGCGCATAATCTTCTCTGTATCATTCCAACCTGCTTGACTGTGCTGCCGAAGCAGCATGCAGGTAACAGGTAACCTCTGATCCTCAGACCGTGTGTCTGTCAGAGCTCAAATCATTCCCCAGGAAATGGCGGGGAATGCTACCTCAGGATATCACACACACACACACACACACACACACACACACACACACAAGGCTCACAGGGACTAGATACATAAATGAATAAAGTCCGCCCTCATCCATGCTGCTCTTGAGGCAGCGTGAGGAAAACAGTGAGGAAACTGTGTAAAAGAAAAGCTTGCCACAGCAATTCCAGCCTGAGAGTGTTCCTCACATCATCAATGAGATCACTTACAAGCGCCCTGTCATTCACTGACACAGAACTGGAGTCTTCCTCACAAGGGAATGTCCTGTTCATAAACATTAAATATTCAGAGGTAGGGTCCTGAGCATAGTAGCTAGGTCCATATCTGACTCAGAGCACCCCTTCAGTAAAGATTTTTGTGGGGGGAGGGGGCTTATAGCTCCTTTTGCTCGCACACCGCTTTCATTCTGACAGGAATGATTCCAGGACTGCTGACAACTGGTCCATAAGGACCGCAGGTGCAGGAAACATATGAACTGTGCAGCACTGCCAGTTGCCCCAGGCAAGTGTGGAGAGCAGGTGTATCGGACTCCATAACGCCACCCTCTGAGACCTTATACACTATATAGTGAATATACAGTCCACCCACTGGCTACGCTGAGGAGGGGATACCCGGGAGGACCCAACAACCCTTAAGGACAGCTCAGTCTGTGAGGAGATTGTGAGGGGATTTGCGCCGCCGCCAGAAATAAATGTGCGGCGGGCACAAGAAAATGGCCGCCAGCCGCAGCTATAACTGCGCCACTGAACGCCAAGATGGCCGCCGAGCGTGAAATTCAAAGCTCTAATGCGCGCCAATGGCGCACGCAATAATCACCTCACACACCAGAAAAAACTGCAGACATGAGCGCCCAGCCAGGCCAGAGTGACCCCCAAGCACCCCACAGCAAAGCACCAGTACAGGGTGCAGCATAACACAGGGGGGAGACCGGGAGAAACCCCCACACACAGAAACACAGCCAGCATGTACTCACCTGCAGTAGGAGAGACTTACCCGTCCCTTTCAGGGACCCACTGGCTTGTTTCAGACAGACCTATCACAGAGTCGTACTGCGTAGCGGTCGGCCCGGTCCACCGCTAGAGATACAGTCAGTCAGGTACTGTTCAATCTTGAGAGGACCGCGGGAGCATGAAAGCAACCCGGCCACCCCTGGAGTCATGGGGCATGTCGTGAACCGAGTCTCACGCACACAAGGCGAGGATCAGCACGCTCGATGGTCGGACAGGGAAGACTACGAGGATACTAGTGTACCCAACCTGTTGCCCAGCCGACAGTTGATTGAAGGTCTCAAAAATAAAATAATAAAATTCCCAAAGGAATAAAATGTAAAAGTAAAATCTTCCAGGAGACTGGCTTCTGAGAGAGCCACGTCTTCTCCTTCTGCTAGGCAGAAAAAAACTGGGGTCTGCTGACTGCAGGTGGGAGGGTAATATCCGGAGGGACCGCCCCCCTGGGCGGGACTGTTCAGCTCTGGTTTGTTCTAGAATGTTTTAACATCCAACATTCTGCCTAGATCTTCTCCTGCGAGCAGGGACATATACCCACATGTTTACAGTATCCAGCTGTGTCAGTCCATGGACGATAAGAGAAATAAAATATTTTGAAAGTAAAAAGAAAACAGACAGGCGGCCCGTTTTTATCCAATCTCCAAATAGAGGAGAGTAGGGCTCTGACAGGTCTCAGCACAGTAAGTGGAGATGGACCTGTAACCCGCCTGCCCAGCGGGGATCAGCAGATCGATCCTCCACTGAGCAAAGCGGAGTCCGTCGGGCACACCTTGTGAAAGAGCCCTAAGACTTACTGATACAGTCTGAAGATTTCCCTGGATCCTGCATGCAGGATACTTACAGTGTAGGTGCTACTTAAAGTGGTTGTAAAACTTTTTTTTTTTAAACCCACCTGTAAGCGAAAGCCATAATGAGCTAGTATGACTAGCATAATAGCTCATTATGCATCACTTACCTTAGATCGGGGCTTCCGAAGCCGTCCTCGTCTCCCTCTCCAGCCACATCCATCGCTGCAGCGATAGCCGAAAGATTACTTCTGGGTATCGCCGCTCCAGCCAATCACAGCGCTAAGCCGGATTTGTGAATGGGATTAACCCTGTAAATGCACCGTTGTCTACGTTAACGCATGCGCCGTAGACATTGGTGCATGTCTTATTGCAAATATCTCCTAAACCGTGTAGGTTTAGGAGATATTTCTTGCACCTACAGGTAAGCATTAAATCTAGGCTTACCTGTAGGTGCAAGTTGCATAAGTGGGTTTACAACCACTTTAAGAGACAGATACCAAGGACTAGGCTATATGCCATTTATATCTCTGTAAGCACCAAAGCCATATTAATCCTTTGCACTGGCTGCAAAAAATGGCTGGACATAAAATTGCGGTCAGCAGATCAGAAGGCCTTACAATTGGTCGTCAAGTTAACATATACTTAGAAAATATTTGTAGCCACTTTCCAACCAACTAATCAACATTTCATTAGTAGCGGTGATAATTATGCAAAACATGACGGGAAACAATGTAAAAGCATTTTAGTCTGGTTAAAAGACAAATAGTAAGAACTTCCCTAAATGTCTAATATTGCAGAATAAAAACGACCACTTATACACATCACATTGGCTAAATAAGAAATTAGAACAAAACTGATCAACCCAACAGTGTGCACAGGTTATATTAAAAAAGGTAATAAATATAAAAACATAGTCCATATCAAAACAATGCACAATATCCTGAAGGTTATGTTACTTTGCTTTTGCTCACAAGTCTAGTACAACAGTTTATGCCACCTACATTTTTTAGTTTGATCTGATATCAGGCAACTACATTAGCTCCATAGTAACAAACAATGGAAACTGTTGTATGTGTATCCAAGACATTAGTTCATCAAGATTAATGGCACCAATTGTTTTGTTCCGCATATAGTTAAAGTGAATCTTTTTATTGTTTAATATTTAAACTGTGGATTTTGTAATTATTCCTGCAGGGAAATTTCCATTTTCAGAAACAGATAGAGTACCAAATGTCTTATAAAAGAGCTCCATGTAGTGCTTTACAAAATGACATTTACCGCCACATACAGTATGTACTGCCTGTACTTTGGGGCACAGTAACTTGAAAAGACTTAGGGTATGTAAGCTCTCATAAACAGGACCCTCGGATTGTTCTTGTATTAAAATGTGTTTTACCTGTATTGTCTCCCACCATTTTGTAAAACCAGCAGAACCCAACCTCCCCAACACCAGAGACCGACACCTGCCACTCACATATTTAGTTTTTTAATTTGTATCTGTTTGGCTTACCACATGAGCTCAAGTTATTATTATTATGAGAAAAGTATTATTATAAAAATAGGATTTTTGTACTCACCGTAAAATCCGTTTCTCTGACATCCATGGACTGACACAGCCTCTTAACACTTAAACCCACGGGTAATGTCCCTGCTTGCAGGAGAAGACCTAGGCAGAATGTGAGATGTTACACATACATTCTAAAAGCCAGCGCTGAACAGCCCCGCCCAGGGGGCGGTCCCTCCGGACATAACCCTCCCACCTGCAGTCAGCAGCCCTCAGTTTGTAACAAAGCAGTACAAACCTTGAAAGGAAGGGTGGGTGCTTTGTCAGTCCATGGACGTCAGAGAAACTGATTTTACGGAGAGTACAAAAATAGGATTTTTTACTCACCGTAAAATCCTTTTCTCTAAGTCCATGGACCGACACAGCTTCTCTATTGACAAAGTGGGTATTATCCGTTAATTAGGAGCGACTAGGCAGAAAACTTGTAAAAAGTGTTGCATCACACCTTCTACAGTACCGCCCAGGGGGTCCACCCCATGCTGTAAAAACAGCAGGATTCTGGAAACCAAATAGGTACGCGGATGCCATTTCATTTCCTCACACATGGAGATGTAGGCCTTCCAAGTGCGGTGATAAACCTTCCTAGAGGACGGTTTTCGAGCACTTCTCATCGTAGAGATTACTGAATCTGACAGGCACCGGTCTTTCAGTACCTGGTTCTCAACAGCCATGCCGTTAAAGCCAATGACTGTAAAGCAGGATGGAGTATGGGACCTTGCGATAGCAGGTCCTTCCGTAGTGGTAGGCGCCAGGGGACATCTGCTACCAGACATACTAGATCGGCGTACCAAGGACGCTGAGGCCAATCATTGGAATTCCCTCTGCCTCCACTCTGCAGAGCAGAAGAGGAAGAAGCCTTAAGGGAGGGAAGGCATAGATTAGCCGATACTGACCCCACGATGCCACCAACGCGTCCGTTGCATCTGCCCATGGGTCTCTTGACCGGGCCACAAACCTCAAAACCTTCCGATTGAGTCGGGAAGCCAGAAGATCTACGTCTGCTGTGCCCCATCTTTGGCAGAGGAGTAGGAACACCTCCGGGTGTAAGGACCATTCTCCCTGGTCCAGCATCTGGCGGCTGAGGTAGTCCGCCTGCCAGTTTTCCACACCCGGAATGTACACGGCCGACAGTGCCGGTATGCTCCTCTCTGCCCACTTCAGGATGCGAGCGACCTCCGGTGCTGCAGCGGAGCTTCTTGTTCCTCCTTGATGATTGACATATGCCACTGCTGTGGCGTTGTCTGACTGGACGCCCTTGCAGCCTCTGAGACCATTTGAAGAGGCACAGCCTGATCTCCCGGATTTCCAGGACATTGATCGGCAGGAGGGCTTCCTCTGGGGTCCAGTGACCTTGCGCCGACTGAACACCCCAGACTCCCCCCCAACCTGTAAGGCTGGCGTCCGTCGTGATCACTATCCAGTAAACCGGAAGAAATTACTTCCCGGCCGTAAGAGCCGGTGCTGTCAGCCACCATACCAGGGATCTCCTGACTAGGTGGCTTACTCGGATTTGATAATCCAGAGATGAAGGGCATCTGTTCCATCTGGACAGAACTTCCTTCTGTAACACTCAAGTGTGGTATTGAGCATATGGGACCGCCTCGAAGGAGGCTACCATGAGGCCCAACACTCGCATGCAAAAACGGAGTGACGACCAATTCCTGGAAGTCAGCTGCCGTACTGCAGCCCGGAGGGTCTGCAACTTCTCCACAGGGAGGAATACCTTTGCCTCTGAGGAATCCAGAATCAACCCCAGGTACACTAGGCGTTGAGTGGGCACCAATACTGACTTTTGCGTGTTTAGTATCCAACCACAGTCTCAAAGAGTCTGACAGGTAATAGACACGCTTACCTCCAATTCTGAGCTTGAAGGGGCCTTCAGTAGAAGGTCGTCCAAGTAGCCCATGATAGCGATACCCCGCTGTCTTAGAAGTGCCAAAATCGGAGCGAACACCTTGGTGAACGACCTAGGTGCTGAGGCAAGGCCAAACGGGAGGGCCACAAACTGGTAGTGGTTCTTCCCGATAGCAAATCGCAGAAACCTCTGGTGTCTGGAGTATATGGGGACATGCAGGTATGCGTCCTTGATGTCCAAGGAGGCCAGAAAGTCCCCCGGATGGAGAGCCGTGACTACAGATCGAACCGACTCCATCCGAAATCTTTGTACTTTCACAAAGCAATTGAGGGCTCTGAGATCCAAGATTGGACGAACCCCCCTCCTTCAGCACAACGAACAGATTTGAGTAAAAACCCTGACCCCGTTCTGGAACTGGAATAACTACCCCACGTTCCAGTAGACCCTGGACCGCCCCATACAGGGCCTCCCGACGGGTCGGTAGTAGCTGGAGATTGGAGGTGATGAATCTGTCCGGTGGACAAGAGAGAAATTCTATCTTGTAGCCTGAGGAGATTCCTTCGCAAACCCACCTGTCGAAGACTAGAGCTCTCCACTGAGTCGCAAATTTGCGAAGACGTCCCCCACCCGAGAGCTGGGTGGGGGCGGACCTTCATGCGGACGCAGATTTGTCTTTTTATAGAGGCCAATAGAAGGAGCAGTGACTCCGAGCACATAGCCTGCCTATCCAACCCTTATCACTCTGTGGAATCCTCCCCCGGAAGTGATCCCGTGACCTCAGCCACAGCTTCTTCCTGATGGCCACAGGATCTGCTCCAGGCTGAGCAGCAACAACGACTGCAGTTTACCATCTCTGCATAGAAAAACGGATCCGGATCTGAAGCTTCCCTACAGACCACTGACACACAGATGAGCCTTTGTATTTCCTGTTTCCTACTCTGCATCTTCTACATCTGTGCAGCCCATGGATCCGGGATGAGGACTACAGGATCTTTACAGATGAGCCTTCCTTTGCTTCCTTTCCTGTAAGTGTGATTGATATTTGTGTCATTAAAATAATCTTTTAATACTGCACTTAGGTGGCGCTTCCTTTTTCTCTACCCTTTTTTGTCTACCACAGAGTCAGCTCTCTGAGGACAGCAGCCGCCATCCACCAGCCATATTATCTGCCTTTTAACCCTTGAACTGCCTGTTATTATTTTAAACAGACTCATTGCCATATCCCCATTTACTTATGCACTTTGTGTTTGCGCTAACAGTTACCTTTTCCATCAGGCGCTTTATCGGCCTGGGGTCTTTTCCCTGTCGCCCTAGGGGGGCGAAAAAAACGCTTGCGTGCAGTAAAGGAGGGCCCTTGGCGTGGCCCCTTACCCTTGCTAGTTTGGGGAAGCAAAGTGCTTTTACCTCCTGTGGCATCCTTGATGTCATCCAGAGAAGCCCCAAAAAGTCTGTCGCCCTTAAAAGGCAGATCCAACAGGGCCTTCTTGGAAGTCTGGTCCGCAGTCCAGCCCTTTAGCCAGATCAGGCGGCGTATTGCTACTGCATAAACTGAAGCTTTTGACAGCAGGGGAATAGTATCCATGTCTGACTCGCAGACAAACTTAAGGCCCTGGACCAACTGGTCCGCCAAAGTTATCTCATTAGGAGGAGCATCTCGCTCCTTTAACCCCTGGAGTAGCAATTTTGCCCATTCAGTAAGGGTCTGAGACACTAGGGCCCCCGCCAATGCCGGGCGTACTGCCGAGCCTACCACTGAGTATAGGTAGTGAGCGAGTGCTTCAGCCTTCTTATCCACAGGGTCCTTGAAAACAGACTGGAATAGTGGTGGCTCTATTAAGTCTGGACACCGGAGGGTCCACTATAGGGGGAGAGGTCCATTTCTTCAGAAAATTCTCCTCAAAGGGGTACCGTAACGCAAACCTCTTTGGGGCTGTAAAGACCCTCAGTGGGTTCTCCCATTCCTTGTATAAGAGTTTGCCAAAATAAGACACACAAGGGAACACCTTAGCAGTGCGGGCAGGTTTACGAAACCCAAAAGGGGACTGGAGTTTCTGCTGCTTCTGCAGTATTTTCCAACTTTAGCGTATCCCGCACTGCAGTAATAAGGTCAGATACCAAAGCTGTCTCGCGTACTGACCTGGACTTGGAGTCATCCTCACTGTCCAATCGGTCACGGTCTGCAGTCTCTGATGCGTCCGAATCTGGGCCATGAGCCGTAGCTGGCTCTGCATCAGAATTATCCCCGGAAGATTGCAGGGGACGGGGGCGTTTACTACCCCCTGTATTCCCGTGTGCTGCTTCCACCCTGGCAGCAAACGCCTCTAGGATTGCCGACATAGCGTTCATAGACACCTCAGGGGCAACAGCTGCTAAATCTGGTGATTCAGGGGAGAAGACATCTGGCCCAGATGCCATGCTGACCACACGCTGACACCCACAGGGCTCCAGGCAAGATATCAATATGCCACCGTCATGCGCTGCAGAGATGCTGGGTTACCCAGAGGACTCACCACCCTGGACCGGTACTGCTATGCTGCCGTGTGCTGCGCCTGTGATGCTTTCCCACTGCTGCTGTGTCAGTCTGCTTCTTTTATCAGCACTTCCTGTGTGAATTTTCGCGCCAGTGTAATACACCCTAGAGGTCGGAGACTCTCGCAAAATGGAAGATAATGTGGGCTCTAAGAAAATGGCCGCCGAGCCGAAGATAGAGGCCAAGCAACCGTAGCCCACAAAAAGATGGCCGCCGAACGGCAATATATACATACAGGGTGGACAAACATGGCCGCCGATCAGTTGATAGGAGCCAGTGGGTGTGGACTACAAGAAAATGGCGCCAAAACCACAGGAAGATGGCCGCCGGGCAGTCACTAGAGGCCGAACCCGGCATGGACCACTCCAAAATGGCCGCCGACAGCATGGAGGAGGAAGCGCACACACACACGTAAGCAGAAATGACATTTCTTTTAAATGTTAGTTACAGCCAGCCCCGCTCCAGTGGAACCCCTTAGGTGACCCCCAGCACCCAGCAACCTTTAGCTAGAAGCCCAGGGAGGAGGGAAAGGCAGGGAGAGAGGGAAGAAAGGGGCCACAACCACTTACTTGATCTCTCCAGGAATGTCCAGCTAAATCACCCAGCCGAGGCAGGGGAGTTTACTTACCTATCCTGCATGTATTATGCTGGAAGACATTCCAAACAGATCATCGTCCGTGCACGGAAGGTGACTATTGGCCAGGCATGCTGTGATTGGACCCAAAAGGGACGATCATATGTAATGCCCTGGAGCGCGACGCTCACCGGACAGGCTGCTGCGACTCGGCCGTAAGGTCAGCTGAAGCTGAGCGGTCCGATGCAGGCCCTGGAGCGTAGGCTCACCGGCCACCCGTGGAGCAACGGGCATGTCGTAGAAAACCCAGCGCGTAGCTAGGGTCGGCACACGCTCGATGGCCGAAACTGGGGAGACTACAAGGATCGAGGATCCAGCCCGTCACCCAGTCGGCAGTTGATCGAAGATCGCAGGAAACAAAAAATTTAGCAAAAAAAATAACTTTTTCCCCCGGACCAATGGGCCCGAAGGGAGCCATGTCCTACTCCTTGCTAGACAGAAAAAAAAACTGATCTGCGAGATATACCCAGAGGGTCCGCCCCCTGGGCGGTACTGTAGAAGGTGTGATGCAACACTTTTTACAAGTTTTCTGCCTAGTCACTCCTAATTAACGGATAATACCCACTTTGTCAATAGAGAAGCTGTGTCGGTCCATGGACGAAAGAGTAAATCCTATTTTCTCTTATCGTCCATGGACTGACACAGCCTCTTAACACTTTAGCCATGGGATGTCCCAAAGCAGTGTCAAGAGGGATGGGAGCAGTATAAATGGAAAACCTAAAACTTCACTCCAAACAAGGCAGAGCTCCTCAACGGAGGAGATGCAACTTTTAAACAGCCGCTTGCAACACCTTGCGGCCGAAGGAAGCAGATGCAGCCACATCAACCTTATAGAATTTAGAAAAAGGTATGAACGGACGACCAGGTTGCTGCCTTGCACACTTGTGCAACCAACGTTTGATGTCAGAAAGCCCAGGAAGCACCAATTGCCCTGGTGGAATGCGCTGTAACCAGAAAGGTAGGCGCCCGCCCCTTAAGGGCATAGGCCTGAATGACGGTCTGTCTGATCCACCTAGAAATGGTGGCAGACAAAACTGCTTGGCCCTGTTTTGGACAAGAGACAGACACAAACAGTGAGTCAGACTTCCGAATGGAAGCAGTAGCAGACAGGTACACCCGTAAGGCTCGTACCACATCCAACGTGTGAAGCGCAAACTCTCTGGGATGCGATGGGTGAGGACACAAGGACGGGGAGGACAATGTCCTCATTAAGGTGAAAGGCCGAGACCACCTTTGGCAGAAAAGAAGGTCGCGGACGCAACACCGCCTTATCCTTATAGATGACCAAATAAGGCGACTTGCAGGACAAGGCCGCCAACTCAGACACTCGTCTAACAGAAGTAATGGCCACTATGAAAGCCACCTTCTGAGACAAGGTTAAGAGAGGAATATCTCTGATATTTTCAAAGGGAGGTTCCTGGAGAACCAAGAGCACCAAATTCAGATCCCAAGGAGGGAGAGAGGAGGTTTGACAGGAGGGAGCACATGGCGAACCCCCTGCACAAAATGTGCTAACCAAGGAATGGCCTGCTAGCGGTCGCTGAAAAAGACGGCCAAGGCCGAAATCTGACCCTTAAATGGTACTCAAAGCAAGCTTTTGGGTCACGCCACGCTGCAAGAACCGCAGGATTCTGGGGACGGAATACGTCCTTGGACGCCAGTCTAGCTCTTCGCACATAGCGATGTAAGCCTTCCAGGTACAGTGATAGATCTTTATGGAGGAAGACTTCCGTGCCCTCAGCATGGTCGAAATGACCGAATCCGAGAGACCTCGGTCCCTCAGCACCTGGCTTTCAATAGCCATGCCGTTAAAGCCAGGAGACTGTAAAGCAGGATGAAATATAGGACCTTGAGACAGAAGGTCCTCCCTCATTGGCAGTCGCCAAGGAACGTCCACGACAAGGACGTACCAGATCGGCGTACCAATGACGCCGAGGCCAATCCGGAGCAATGAGGATCACCGGAATTCCCTCGGTCGCCACCCTGCGCAGCAGGCGAGGAAGCAGCTGCAGTGGAGGGTAAGCATATATCAGGTTATATTGACCCCACGGGGCAACCAACGCATCCACCCAAGGGTCCCTGGACCTGGCCACAAACCTCGACACCTTGCGATTGAGTCGAGAGGCCATCAGGTCTACATCCGGCGTGCCCCACCGCCAGCAAAGAAGATGAAAAACCTCCGGGTGCAAGGACCACTCTCCCTGGTCCAGGGTCTGGCGACTCAGATAGTCCGCCTGCCAGTTTTCTACGCCCGGAATGTAGACAGCCGACATGCTTCTTTCGGCCCACCTTAGGATGTGGGTGACCTCGGATGCCGCAGCTGAGCTCTGAGACCCCCCTTGATGGTTGACATACGCCACCGCCGTGGCATTGTCCGACTGGATCCTGAGTGAGCGGCCCTGTAGTCTCTCCGACCACGAGGAGAGGCACAGTCTGATTGCCCGTAGTTCCAGGACATTGATCGGTAGACAGGCTTCGTCCGGAGTCCAAAGCCCTTGGGCTGACAGGACTCCCCAGACTCCACCCCAGCCCGTAAGGCTGGCGTCCGTTGTGATCACCGTCCACTGGATGGGGAGGAACAACTTCCCAGACCGAAGAGCCGGGGACCTCAACCACCACGTCAGGGACGCACTGACCGGATAACTCACCTGGATCTGAAGATCCAAGGACAACGAGGATTTGTCCCAAGTGGACAGGATCTCCTTCTGCAATGCCCATGTGTGTGATTGGGCATACGGAATGGCCTCGAAAGAGGCCACCATGAGTCCCAGGACTCTCATGCAAAAAACGGATTAAGGACAATTTTCGGGACATCAGGACTCGCACTGGAGACTGAAGTGTCAGTAACTTCTCTGGGGGTAGGAATACCTTCACCTCTAAGGAGTCCAGGATCAGACCCAGATACTCCAAACGCTGAGTCGGGACCAGGACCGACTTCCAAATGTTCAGGAGCCACCCGAAGTCCCGGAGGGTCTGACTGACAATAGTCACACTTTCTTCTAATTCTGAGCCATTGTCTGCTCTTAGAAGAAGATCGTCCAGATAGCCCACAATAGCAATGTCTCGCTGTCTCAGCAAAGCTAGAACCGGAGCAAGCACCTTGGTGAAAACCCGTGGTGCCGAGGCTAGGTCGAAGGGAAGAGCCACAAATTGATAGTGGACTTCGCCGATCGCACAGCACAGAAACTTCAGGTGACTTGCGCAGATCGGAACATGCAAGTAGGCGTCCTTGATGTCCAAGTACGCCAGAAAGTCCCCTTGATGGAGTGTAGCGATCACCGTGCGAATGGATTCCATACGGAATTTTTGCACCTTCACAAAGGCATTCAAGGCCTTGAGGTCCAGGGTTGGTCAAACCCCGTCCTTTTTCGGGACAACAAACAGATTTGAGTAGAACCCCTGAAACCTCTCCTGTGATGGTACAGGCACAATTTCTCCGTACCTGAGCAAATCCTGTACAGCCCCCAAGAGGGCCGCCTGACGGGCAGGAAGGAGAGGGAGATTTGAGGGAAAGAATCTGTCTGGGGGCCAGGAACGGAACTCTATCCTGTATCCTGAGGAGACCACCTCGCACACCCACCGGTTGGAGATCCGGGAGGTCCACCGATCCGTGAACCTGCAAAGTCATCCCCCCACCCCAGAGTCGGGCGGGGGCAAGACTTCATGCGGAGGCGGGCTTGGGAGCTGGCTTGTTCGGCTTACGCACCCAAGGACGCTTCTGTCCACCAGCCGCAATGTTGTCAGTCTGGGAGGGCTTACCCGTGGACTTTGATTGACAAAAAAAAAAACCTTTTTTGTTGGAAAGGAGGGACCCGGCTTACGGCGGGGCCCCTTTCCCTTGATAATCTGAGGAAGGAGAGTGCTTTTACCTCCCGTGACATCCTTAATTATGTCATCCAGGGCAGCACCAAAAAGCCTACCACCCTTAAAGGGCAGATCTGTCAGGAGCTTCTTAGAGGCTAGGTCAGCAGTCCAGCATTTTCACCAGATAAGACGACGTAACACCACCGCAGAGACGGAGGCCCTGGATATTAAAGGGGCTGCGTCCAAAGTGGTAGTTACAAATGACCAAGCGGACAATACACCCGCATGTTTTATGTGTGCACAAGTTAAAATAATAATAATAATTAAAGCTGAAAAGCCTTTCCTTCATGCCCGTCTGCTGATGCACACCATGTATACATTTCTATATAAAAATGTATCATTTAGAAAATATACTTCTTTAAAAAAAAAAATTACTGATGTCATCTCTGAACAAATTTGCTGGTC
This sequence comes from Rana muscosa, assembly GCA_029206835.1. Taxonomy (NCBI): domain Eukaryota; kingdom Metazoa; phylum Chordata; class Amphibia; order Anura; family Ranidae; genus Rana; species Rana muscosa. The sequence goes on from CM055121.1 coordinate 869,288,221, forward strand.
TTTGCCATGTTTCTAGTTCCCATTCTGTGGGAAGAGCTGGACCTACCTCCTCTGACTTTACCCTACCCTACCCCTCCAAAACAGTGGGCAGGATTTTTAGAATTCTAGCAGTGGTGGGATGCTTTGTAGGTGTAACATGCACCACACTGTATGAAAAAAAGTCAGTCTGGGAACACATCTTATCTGGGCACTCTGGCACACACTTGACAGTTGTCGCTGCTGCTGCAGATCATAGTTGTAGTCGATTATTGGCCAACATACTGTATAAGGATTAAACTATCCTGATCTAGAAAACGTATTTATTTACAACTGAGTCATTTGCTACTTTTACATAGCTTGTGTTCAATATGTAAAAGAATGTGGACTATTGCAATAAAGTCTGCCAGTGCTGAATTGGCCACTTCAATACCGGGCATATTTACCCCTTCCTGCCCAGGCAAATTTTCAGCGCTGTCACACTTTGAAAGACAATTGCCCGGTCATGCAACACTGTACTCGTATGAAATTTTTATCAATTATTTTAGACAGATGGAGCTTTCTTTTGGTAGTGGATGAGCACCATTTTACCTTATAGCAGAACTAAACCTATTGCTTTAACAGTTTAAAAAAACAGTTATATTCAACTGTCACATTGGTTGTGCTCTCAACCAAACGGTCAAGCCATCAAACGGCTGGTGTCATAACTGATCACATGTACGTTGCAGATAAAACAGAGGCTAAGATGCAGCCTCCTTGGTTGAAAAGAATAGGACGGTTAAGTTCTGCTTTAATGCATTCTCTGCATTAAGATGGAAAAAACAAACAAAAAAAAACAAAAAAAAAAAAAAACACACCTTCTGTGTTCAGGCCCCCCAATACCTACCTGAGCCCAATCTATATCCAGAGAACAGCAGCTCTCTCTCTCTCTCTCTTTACTGGACACAAAGAAAGCAGCAGGAGCCAAAAAAAAAAAAACATTTAAAAAAACCTTTAGGTTCACACTGGCATTAAAAGCAGACATTTGAGAGGCGTTTAAAATACCCCCTCAAACACCTATGCAAATGATACATTTGACAGCACACAGCGCTGTTAACATCATAAAAACATGAGGCGTTAGCGTGGTTTCAAAATTGAAGCCTTGTTTGAAGCCTTTCAACGCCTCCCATTCAAGTCTACGGTAATGCTTCGCAAAAGCTCTGGCAGGCACTTGTGGTGCATTAAGATTAGTTTATTAACTGTAATGGAATAGGCGTTTGTGGAGCAGTTTTAAAGCTCAAATGCTTCAAAACTGCCCGTAGGACGTTTGGGGAGCATTTTTAACGCTTGTAAAATGCTAGTCCAACGCCCACACTAAGGGCTCTTTCACACGGGGCGGATCCGTGCAGATCCGCCCCGTGAAGCTCCGCTTGCTCAGCGGGGATCGCTCCGTTGATCCCCGCTGAGCCGACGGATGACTGGGCGGTCCCCGCACACTGTGCAGGGACCGCCCTGTCAGAGCGCCGCTCTCCCCTATGGGGAATCGGATGACGACGGACCGTAGAGTCCGTTGTCATCCGATCCGCTCCGCCGACGGAAGGAAAAATAGGGGTTTCCTCCGTCACACTTTGGCGGAGCGGATGTCAGCGGACATGTCTCCGCTGACATCCGTGCCTCCATAGGGGTACATGGAGGATCCGTTTTAGGTCCGCCTAAAAAACTGACAGGCGGACCTGAACGGACCTCCGTGTGAAAGGGGCCTTAAGCTCATTAAAGCAAGTAGGGGTGCAACGGATCAAAAAAACTCACGGATCAGATCGATCCTCGGATCGGATCAATTTTCGGATCAGAAAAAAAAAAAAAAAAAAATCTTGTTACACCCACCGGAGTTTTAGATTTCAGTTATTTTCAACACAAAACAGAGCTTATATGCTTAAATACAGTATTTGTAAATCCGACGGACTCTTTACATGTTAAATTTAAAAGCAGCAGCAAACCTGCTGACTTTACATGGTTGCTAATGTGACAGAACACCTCTGATTTTCATATTTAACTAAATGTTAAATGTGAAAATCAGGTGTTCCGTCACATTAGCAAGCATGTAAGGTTTGCTGCCGCTTTTAAATTTAACATGTAAACAGTCCGTTGGATTTCCAAATGTATTTAAGCATAAGCTCCGTTTTGTGTTGAAATAAACTAAAATCTAAAACTCCGTTGGGTGCAACAAGATGTCCGCTTGGCCCCTTCTCTATCATTACTGTGCAGGAGTGTGGGGCGGCGAAACGTCACTACAGCGGCCGCCGCCGGGTGTACCAAGATGGCCGCTGCTCCGGAGCTAGGTCGAAGCCGCGGCCTTTCCTACGGCCGAGGCTCCGGAGCGCGTGGTGTTCCGATCCGAACAGGGTGACCCGTTCGGATCACGGATAACTACCGATTCGTTGCACCACTAAAAGCAAGTCTAAAGCCCATACCAACGCTATAGGAGCATTAGAAATTCAGTCAAGTGTGAACAATGACTTTAAAGGTGCCTTGGACATGGGCGGACCGATCGAGTCCATCGGTCAGTTTTTCAGGCAGACCCAAATCGGACACTCCAGTCTCTGCTATTGAGCAGCTGTTGTCAACATGTGTTCATTGACACCCACCGACATCTGATCCGATTAAAACAGATGGATGGGGATCAATTCCCCATCCGTCTGGTGGATCGGATGGCAGTCAGGTGTAAACAGACAGGCGGTCTGTTTACATCCAACCGCCCAAAGAGGAGAGTGGGCTGTGTCTGTGTCCGCTCTGCATAAGTGGAGCAGACACGGACCAGCTATCCATCCACCTGTTCAGCGGACAGATTCCCCACTAGACAGGCAGACTCAAACAGAGCCTGTTCCACGTGTAAGCAGTGTAAGATTGGTCCAGTACAGTGACATCTTCCTGGTGGGCTTGTACAGGTGGGTCTGGACTTGGATCCAAACATGCCTGAGCTCATCCCTAATGTTTGTGTACTGCAGATCTATACTCCACCCTAAATCCATTCATTCCTGAGAATGTCACCACCACTATTCATACAACACCTGCACAGTGGTTACAATTCCTGAAACCTGCAGCACAGCCATGTGTAGGTAATATGGGAGATTTTGTTTGAATAAAAGTGTAGCGCTAGAATAGGAGTGCAATTCTTATGCATGTTATTAGTGCTAATGCAACCAAGTTTATAATAAAATGCAATCCTGTGCAATCATTTACATAACAGTGAGTAAATCTATAACAAATATGCAGTGTTTGCACTGCATGTGAAAGATATTGTGCAAACAGAAAAAAGTTCATATGCAGCCGAGTTTCATCAAAAAAAGTCCCATGAAGGAAAGGTGCATTGGAAATGACGATCAAACATTTGACAACCCGATACCCGTCACCACAAAGAAAATTAAGGCTTACCGGAAAGCCAGCGACCCCCCTTAGGCTTAATGTACATGGGACGTTTTACAACCTCCCCTGACCGATAGTAAGAACGTTTAAAAACGTCAGTTTTGCTGCGTTTACATGCCGTTTGCGTGTTTAGGAGCGCTTTAAAAAAAAAAAAAAAAATTCCAATAGTCAAAAATGTATCTCTATTAAAACTCCTGTAAACGAAACGTGGCTAAATGCGCGTTACCGCGTTTACAAGCTGTTACAGGCATTTGGATTTTCAAATGCCTCTGAATATCTGTTCTGAACGCATTTTTTTGCTTTTAAAAACAATGCTTCTGGGGGGCGTGGCCTGACGCGGCATGTGAACAGACCTGTTTGACGGAGCTCCCGCTGTAGATCCTGTTTGTGATCCTTTCCTCGCCACCTACAACGCCCGATTCAGCCACAACCTGCGCCTAAAGACCTCCAGAGACCCTCGGTTCCAGCGGTGCTCGTTAATCCCGGCATGATGACCCGGGGAAACAAAGGAGACGCTGCGGCTGCGGCCTCCCAGGCCTTCCAAGATGGCGCCTGGATGTCTCAGTCTCTGCCTCCCAGGACTCCACGAGGGCAGGAGAAGAAGACGGAGCTGGGGGGTAAGTCCACCAAAGCCCCTAAAGGGACAGACCAAACGAGAGACATGCTATATTATGCCAGGAAACTGACAGGCCTGGAAGATTCCCTGCAGACTGTTGCACAGGGTCATGCAATGCCCGCAGAGCAGGCTGAGCAGGGACACACTGACATGCTGGAAGCTGAGGATGATGAAATGGAGTCAGCCCCTGGTTCTGTTCCAGCCTTGCTTGACCAGCAGACAGAGGATAGTCCCCAGCCCACACTCAGTGAAATCCTGCATGCTGTTCACAGGTGCACTGCCTCAGTGGATGCCCTGAAGGAGAGATTTGGGGGGCTGGAGGAGAAAGTTAATCTCCTGAGACATGATATACAGAAGGTCAGGGAGAGGACCACGGCCGTGGAGGGCAGAGTCAGTGATATAGAGGATCAGATGCCACACATGACCCGGGAAGTGAGTCGCTGCTCAGCAGGCACGCCAGGCCTTTGATCGCCATGATGAGATCGAAAATCGCCTGAGACGCAACAATGTACGCATTGTGGGGCTCCCAGAAAAGGTGGAGGGCAGGGACCCCACGACGTTCATAGAAGGCTGGCTACAGGAGACCTTTGGTAAAGAGGCTTTTTCTCCGATTTACACGGTGGAACGGGCGCACAGGGTGCCACCTCGCCCCCCCCCCCGGTAATCCCCCGAGATCCATGCTTGCTAGACTCCTTAACTACAGGGACCGGGAAGTGATACTTCGAATGGCCAGAGAAAGGGGGGCTGTACATTATAACGGAGCCCGGATTTCCTTTTATCCTGACTTCTCTGCAGAAGTGCAACGCAGAAGATCAAAGTTTATGGATGTCAAGAAAAGGCTGCAGAGGCTTCAGCTGTCCTATGCCATGCTATACCCAGCCAAGCTTCGCGTAACAGCCAGAGATGAGGCCCACTTTTTTGAGAATGCACAGGATGCTGCGGACTGGCTAGACCGCAACGAACAAGACTTCCGCAGGAGGGGACCGGAGAATGGTGCAGGTTGATGTGGACAATCCTATCTATATCAAGAGCAATCCGGGTAAAGTGCTGTTGCTGAAATGATGTCACTTGAGAGGATCAATACCTACTTGAAGTTACCAGCGAATAGTTTTCCACTAACTTTTCTGAATTTTCTTTTTTTTCGCTGACCTGAGTTTATGGGTGGAGTGTGTCTCTGCACCCCCCCTATGTACCGTTTGCTGTTATGGTGGACATGGCTTATGTTTTTGTGCCCTGTTGGCACTGGAAATGCCAGTGTTGCTATTACTCAACACCGGTGGGGAGTCCCCAGTGACGCCCAGTTGGCAGTCCAGGAGCCACCGGCAGATGCAGATAAGTTTTACTGTTCTTGTTTTTCTTATGCTTACTACTTCTATTTTTACTGTATCGACACCACAGCGCCGATGCGCAGGAATTTCTGCCACAGTTTCTGCAAGATTTTTTTTTCTTTCCCAAGGGACTGTACTGATCTTACTGATGCACCACAGTCAAAGCTGTTTGAACCACAGGGCTGTTTTTTGATAGCTGGATGGGGGGATACAGGACTGTTGCTCTCTTCTGGGTACTCCTCCCACTCAGACAGAACTCTTAGTATACAATCGCCATGTCTTCTACACCCATAGTGTCGTGGAATGTCAGAGGGGTAAATGATCCTCTGAAAAGGACCATGATATCCACTGTATTGCGTAAATTTCACCCGGCCATAATTGGCTTACAGGAGACCCATCTATTGAAAGATACGACTAGTTTCTTGGGATATGCGTGGGTGGGGCAGGCCTATCACTCCACTCACTCCGCCTATTCACGCGGAGTGAGTGTATTGATCCACAAGGCTCTGGTATACCAGGAGTTAGATTCGCTTATTGGTATATCTGGGAGATTTGTATTTCTTTATTGCAAACTGTTTACCGTTACTATGATTCTGGCGTTTGTATATGTGCCTCCACCTTTTTCTAGAGAGGTGCTGCAGTTGCTGCTGTCTTACCTGGCAAACAAGCCTGACGTCCCACTACTGTTGCTAGGGGACTTTAATTGCTACCTAGACCCTAAATTGGACAGACACCCCCCGGTGATGCCCCCTAAGGGCAACCGGGGTACGGCTCTTGGACGCCTGATGGAGGAGGTGGGTTGACATTTGGCGGGTTAGGAACCCCAAGTGTAAACAATTCTCCTGTTTCTCCAAGTCACATGGTTCCCTCTCCCGTATAGACCTGTGTCTGGGCACTCCCAACATGGTTAATTGCACCTCTAAGGTGGAGTATTTCCCACGGGGGGTATCAGACCACTCCCCGCTAGTACTTTGGTTGGTAACTCAACCGTCTAGCTCCCTACCTAGAGCCCCATGGAAACTGAATGCTTATTGGCTCAAACTGTTTACATCCCCAGAACGTATTGAAACCAAGATTGAAGTCTTTCTCCGGGCCCATGAGCACTACCTAGACCCACTGCTAAAATGGGAAACTTTGAAAGCCTATCTTAGAGGGGTATTTATCGAGGAAATACAAATTGTCAGGAACAACTCCTCTGCCTTGGTGGAGCGGGTGGGAGACCAGGTGAGGCAGCTGGAACTCGCTTATGTGACTAGCCCCACTGACTTGGCCAGGGAGGCTTGGATGTCGGCCCAGGACTCTCTGGACCGTCTGCGATCCTCACAGGCAGAGCGGAAGAGGTTCTTTACCAAACTTGCATTTTATGAGGAAGGGGAACAAACTGGACGATTGCTGGCCAAGATAGCGAGGTCTCAAACACAATCCCCGGCCATCGGTGCTATACGCGCCTCTACGGGTAAGGTGGTTAATACCCCTGAAACCATTATATCCGAGCTGGCGTCCTTCTATGAAGGCCTTTATGGATCGAGGGATGCCTACTCGGATGCGGACCTTGGAACATACATGGCTAGTATTGATCTGCCTGCTCTCTCCACATCTGCCAGAGAACAGTTAGATGCACCAATTACTCTGGGCGAGCTGCAATTAGCGGCAAGCTCTTTTCCTACATGTAAAGCCCCCGGAGAGGATGGCCTGCCCATAGAAGTGTACACTCAATTTGGGGAGCACTTGTTACCTGAACTATTGAAGGTCTTTAACGCCGCACTAGAGGGTGGTCAGCTGCCTGGTTCCATGACTAGGGCTAATATTATTTTACTGTTGAAGCCGGGAAAGGATCCGGTTGACCCTGGCTCCTATAGGCCTATATCGTTGCTGCAGAGCGATGTAAAAATCCTGGCAAAGGTCCTGGCGCGCAGGGTCAACGGGATAATCACGTCTATTATCCACCCAGACCAGGCTGGCTTCATGCCGCAGAAGTCCACCGCCACCAACTTGAGGCGCATGTTCTTGAACATGCAGGTGCAGGCAGACAATGGGGGCCGTAGGGCGCTCTTGTCTCTTGATGCCAACAAGGCATTTGATAGTGTCAGTTGGAGGTTCCTCTGGGCGACGTTGGCCAAGTTTGGCTTTGGGGACAAGTTTATAGAGTGGGTCAGGCTGCTGTACGCGTCCCCCCAGGCGACCATTAGGGTCGCGGGTAGGATGTCACCGGCCTTTGCTCTGGGTAGGGGGACGAGGCAGGGATGTCCCCTGTCCCCCCTGCTCTTCGCGATCGCTATAGAGCCATTGGCTGCCCTGATACGGGCTAGTGCCCGCGTCCGGGGATTCCAATATGGCACGCTGCAAGAAAAAATCATGTTGTACGCGGACGACATGCTGCTGTTCCTGGAGGACCCCACGCACTCCATCCCCGGGGCTATGTCAATAATAGAGCAATTCGGCCACTACTCGGGATTGACCATTAATTGGTCAAAATCCGCCCTGATGCTGTTGGATGAGGATGGTGGGGTCGCCCTGCCGGAATCTTGTCCCATCCCAGTTGTATCTAGCTTTAAATATTTGGGGGTACAGGTGTCGCCCAGGCTGGGGGACTACTGCTCCCTTAATGTGCACCCATTGCTGTCCCGGTTTAGGGACAAAATTAATACTTGGAACACCCTAAAAATGTCACTTGCAGGTAAAGCCAATCTGATCAAAATGATTTTAATGCCACAACTACTTTACTTTCTTCATAACTCGCCTGTAGTGATACACCTGAAAATCTTCCGAATAGTGAACACTCTCTTCCGACGGTTGCTATGGCATACTAGGCCCCCTCGGATTAGACTGGAACACTTGCAGCGGGCCAAGGACAGTGGGGGGCTGGCGGTTCCCAATCCTTGGCTGTACTACATAGCGGCCCAGTTACAGCATTTGATCGGCTCTATGTCCCAGGACCCGGGGAGCTCGGCGGCACGACTGATGCTGTCGGCCACTGGCGCTGAGACTATCCCGATGGGGCTGGAGGCGCAAATGTTCCTCAAATCCAACAAGCGGACCCCGACGCTCGCACTTATCCAGAAAGTCTGGAATAAGGGCCGACAACTCCAGGGAGTGCAGGGATTCACAGAGGACAGCCCAATATGGGGCAATAGGTCTTATGTGGAGTTGGTGAAGCTGCAGCAGGGGCCCAGATGGCGTGCCCATGGTGTGGCTCTGCTGTCCCACATTTTCGTTAACGGCAGGCTTCTCACTTTCCCTGAACTGCAGGCCAGATTTGACCTCCCAGCTCATATGCATTATTACTACATGCAGCTTCAACATGCGGTTGCGGCACACGGGAATGCGTTCAGTCGCCCGCCCCGGTGTTCCGTGTGCTGCACACTAGCACTGAAACAAAAGGATTTATCTCACAATGCTACCAGATGTTACTGGCAAGTCACCTACAGGCATTCCCGAGCAGGGCGGAATCCATGTGGGAGAAGGACATAGGTACACTGTCAGGGGACCAATGGGAGGAGGCGTGGCGGTCAGTCACTACTTGTTCTTTAAACGTTGCGCAGAAAGTGTCACAGCTATATATATTATTGAGGGTACATTACACCCCGCTGAAATTTTATAAGATGGGTAAGCTCGGGGACCCTGTGTGTGGTAGATGTCAGAGGCACAATGGAGATCTCATTCATCTCCTGTGGAGATGCCCTAAGCTTCACAGGTATTGGACTGAGGTGGTGGGTACAATAAACAGAGTGTTTCAAACTACGATCCCTTTGGACCCTAAGTGCTGCCTGCTGGGGATCTTGGAGGAAGCGAATCCTGGGGAGTTGACCAGGGTCGCGGTCTCTAGGGCCCTGTTTCAGGCTAGGAAGCTTATTTTGATGGGTTGGAAGTCAGTCTCACCGCCTACCACCACCTCTTGGGTAGCACACATGGGGAATACTCTTATAATGGAAAAGTACATATACCAGCACAGAGGAAGCCCGAGCAGGTTTGAGAGAATTTGGTCCCAATGGCTTGATACCCCTGGCCTGAGCCCCAGGGAGCTGGTGATGTCCCGACTTTTGCAGTAAAATTGAAACCAAGCGGCCGAGGATTAATATGCTTATACATGCAAGATTGTGGTGCTGTTTTTGATGTGATCTTATATGTTGTTTTACAGTTCGCCAGCAGAGGGAAACCTTTGCTATTTTTGTACAATGGAAACTGTTGTGATCTATCTGGTGTTCAATAAAAACCTTTTTGATTCAAAAAAAAAAAAAAAAATGCTTCTGAACCTAACTGCCTAGAAAGGACTATAAACGACCCTGTGTACATGTACTGATAAGATAACATAGGAGGAGAGTTTAGAGGCAGCTGAAAAAAATGCCCAACTGCTTCTAAATGTCCGTTTACCAGCAGCAGTGTACATACGGCCTTATGCTAGCCATACCCATTTTCGAAAAACGAACATTCGGCCGTGAGCGCAAACGATAGTGCCATCATGTAATGACCGATAAATCGTTCAGTGGACATAAAATTAATGCATTTTTTTGTTGTTTTTTTTTTTTACATATACCTAATGCAGACAGTTCAGACGGGAAACACATAAACCTTTCAATTTATCGTTCGTTAGAAATTTTCCAAACTTGTCCTTTGTTTTTTCGGCTCAAAAACGTCCCAAACGATTACCGATTTTGAGGTTATTAACTGGCCTAAAAATGAACGAACTGTCTAAATTACCAAATTTCGGCCGATTTTTCATATAGTGTATGGCCAGCATAGGGCTGCATGTACAGGGGACGTTTTTACAACCTCTCCTGAATGATTTAATTTGACAGATAATAACTTCTCTCCCCAGCAGCCTTGGGATAGTACACATTAGGACATGTTGTGATATGTATGATAGATACTGTGTAAATAAAAATGAATTGTGCCAATATCAACCTATTAAATAACAATCACATACTATATAAAACACATATAAAGTGCTAATGCAATATAGTGAGAAATTAATCAGAGAATGAGTCCTCATGAAAATGCAGACAAGCCTATCTGTTGCTTGAGCAATCACTACAGGCAGTTCCTGATACACCGCCTTTCCCGCAAAGGGATTCACTCATGACTAGCGGTACTGTATAAGAAATGCTTCAGGTCTTGCAGCTCTCAAAAACAAAGGAGACAAGAGAACCTAGCACAGTATGCTAAGATAAATAAATAGCCGATGCCATGTCTTGCACTCACATGTATATCAAATGGCAAAGGCGCATAGTACGGTCAGATACAATGAGATGACTCCTCAGCTTCCTGGGTCTCATCACTAGGCTTCTCCCCTACGCGTTACGTCACTAGACACGTGACTTTTTCAAGGTATGAAGCTGAGGAGTCATCTCATTGTATCTGACCGTACTATGCGCCTTTACCATTTGATATACATGTGAGTGCAAGACATAGCATCAGCTATTTATTTATCTATCTTAGCATACTGATCTAGGTTCTATTGTCTCCTTTGTTTTTGAGAGCTGCAAGACCTGAAGCATTTCTTATACAGTACCGCTAGTCATGAGTGAATCCCTTTGCGGGAAAGGCGGTGTATCAGGAACTGCCTGTAGTGATTGCTCAAGCAACAGATAGGCTTGTCTGCATTTTCATGAGGACACATTCGCTTTGATTCATTTCTCACTATATTGCATTAGCACTTTATATGTGTTTATATAGTATGTGATTGTTATTTAATAGGTTGATATTAGCGCAATTGATTTTTATTTACACATTATTCACAGTGATTGGAACACATTTATTCAGTTGCAGCTTTTATCATTTGTTCTTCATCTATTAATTTAGCTGCACTTATTATTAGTTGCACAACTGTTCGTTTTATTTTTGGTATTTTTATCAGCGGTTTAGTCACTTTTTATTTTATGATAGAAACAGGGTTCTCAGGTGCTACTGACTGAAATATCACCCAGTGATGTAGTGTAAACACAGCTAAACCGTGCTGCTGTCCAGCGGCATAGGATTGAATGCTGGAATACTGAAAACAAATGAGGGTGACAGCGCTTAGGAGCTTTTCAAAAAAGTATTAAATGTAGTACATAGTTAAAGCGGAAGTAAACCCATTGATTTAACAGTTTCAAAAAGCAGTTACATTCCTGGCATGCCAACTGTCACATTGGTTGTGCTCTCAACCAAACTGTCAAACCATCCAATGGCTGGTGTCATAACTGATCACATGTGCGGCATCATGGCAGTTGAAGATTAAACAGAGGCCAAGATGGCAGCTTCCTTGCCTGAAAATGTTAGGAGGGTTTACTTCCACTTAAATAAACACAAGGTTGCAACTTTACCGCTGTGGCTGTAGGGCTGGCTCGGGCACTGATGGATCCCTGTAACCAGACTGGGGAAATCCAAGGGAAGGCACCGACCATCATCGACACAAAATGGAGCAGGCCAACAGTGCCCATGCCGGATCCAGCGGCGGATCTGACATGGAACACACTGTTTGCCTGCTCCGTTTTGTGTCGATGATGGTTAGCGCAGTCCCTTGGATTTCCCTAGTCTGGTTACAGGGATCTATCAGTGCCCGAGCCAGCGCGGTAACGATGCAACCTTCTATTTATTAACCACTTAACGACCGCACACTGTACATATACGTCGGCAAAATGGCACGGACAGGCACAATCACGTACCTGTACGTGACTGCCTTCGTATGGGTGGGGGGTCCAATCGGACCCCCTCCGGTACAGCGAGCGGTGGTTCTCGGTGCGGGAGCAATCCGTGATGAGGGGACGGCCATTCGTTTCCGGCCACCCCCTCGCGATCGCTCCCGGCGAATGAAATGCTTCCTCTGCCTGTGTAATGTTTACACAGGCAGGAGGAAGTGATGTCATCTCTCCTGCGGCGCTCACATATACCGAGCGCCGTGGAGAGAAAAGACACACAGGTTAGTGCACTGAACAGCACACTGACACCAGGACACATAGGAACATGATCGACACCCCCCAGTCACAGTGTCACTGATTGCAGTGACCATTTATTTACTGATCACTGCAATCAGTGACATTTGTGACCGTAAAAGTGTCAGGGCAGTTCGTTTTAGGTCCAGTGTAGCCCCCTAACCCCCCTAATAAAGGTTTAACCTCTTGATCGCCCCCCAGGTAACCCTTTTACCCCCTAGCACCACTGTCACTTAGCGATCGTTTTTCTGATCGCTGTATTAGTGTCGGTGATGCCGCTAGGTAGTCAGTTATTTTTTTTAGGTTCGCCGCAGGTTTTTATAGCGTCAGGTACCCCCATATATTACCTAATAAAGGTTTAACCCCCTGATTGCCCCTTTCACTAGTGATCACCATATAAGTGTTACTGGTGACACTGGTTAGCCAGTTAGTTATTTTGTTATTTAGGTTCCCCGTCAGGTTTTTATATAGCGTCAGGTATCCCCATATATTGCCTAATAAAGATTTAACCCCCTGATTGCCCCTAGTTAACCCTTTCACCAGTGATCACCATATAAGTGTTACGGGTGACGCTGGTTAGTTAGTTTGCTTTTTATAGTGTCAGGGCACCCGCCGTATATAACCCAATAAAGGTTTAACCCCCTGATCGCCCGGCGGGTGATATCAATTAGGTTTTAGCGTCAGAGAGGGTCTGCGTCACACCCCAGGCAGCGTCAGGTTAGTGCCAGTAACGCTAACACCCACGCGTGAAGCATACACCTTCCTTAGTGGTATAGTATCTGAACAGATCAATATCTGATCAGATCTATACTAGCGTCCCCAGCAGTTTAGGGTTCCCAAAAATGCAGTGTTAGCGGGATCAGCCCAGATACCTACTAGCACCTGCGTTTTGCCCCTCCGTCCAGCCCAGGCCACCCAAGTGCAGTATTGATCGATCACTGTCACTTACAAAACACAACACACATAACTGCAGCTTTCGCAGAGACAGGCCTGATCCCTGCGACTCCAGTGCTGTAGGAGGTGATTTCACCACCACAGTTAAAAAAAAAAAAAAAAAGAAGCATATATGCCGAAGCATGGGGGGCAGCAGGGGCGGAGGAGCGATTTTGCTCCTAATGGCGGGTACATATGGTCAAAATTCCGACGGAGGCTTGTCCGTGGAAAAGTCCGACCATGTGTGTGCGGCATAACTTTTGCGGGAGGATGCCCCCATGCTTCGGCATATATAAATGGTGCATGTATGCCCATCATTAGAAGTGGGTGGATGAAGGGAGGTATTCTAATGGTGGGCATACCCACCGATCAATCTCTTTTTCGTTCAGCCAACAGGCTGCATGAAAAAAAAAAAAAAAAGATTACAATACATGTCCAACAAGGACCAGCAACGTACTGGTATGTTGCTGGACTTTGAATGGTTATACCAGAATGATGCCTGCAGGTTTAGGTATCATCTTGGTATCATTCTTTTCAGCCAGCGGCCAGCTTTCATGTAAAAGCAATCCTAGTGGCTGGACTAATTTTACAAGCAGTGGGACGGAATGTCCCCCCCGGATATAAAAAGCGCCATTGGGAAATTTGGAAAGCATTTTATCACACCGATCTTGGTGTGGTCAAATGCTTTGAGGGCAGAGGAAAGATCTAGGGTCTAATAGACCCCAGTTTAAAAAAAAGAAGGAAAGAAGGAGTACTTGTCACTACCTATTGCCATCATAGGGGATATTTACATTCCCTGAGATTAAAAAAAAAAAATGGAAGGAACAGTTTAAAAAAAAAAAAAAAAATTCATAATAATAATAATACAATTAAAAAAAAAAAAAGCACCCCTTTCCCGCCCTGCTCTTGCGCAATAGCGAACGCAAGCGTCGGTCTGGCGTTATATGTAAACAGCAATTGCATCATGCATGTGAGGTATCGCCGCGAAGGTCAGATTGAGGGCAGTCATTTTAGCAGTAGACCTCCTCTGTAAATCTAACGTGGTAACCTGTAAAGGCTTTTAAAAATGTACCGTATATACTCGAGTATAAGCCGAGTTTTTAAGCACAATTTTTTGTGCTGAAAATGCCCCCCTCGGCTTATACTCGTCACCTTTTTGCGCCTGATCTCCCGGAGTTTGGGGAGCCGGTACCGGCCCTGGACCCCAAACTTAGCACACATGTAGCCCCACTCTTCCTCTACTAGTTTGCAAAGTTTCTTGTCCAGGGGACTTACGGCCGGGGAGCACCGATTTTTCAAAGACGGGCACCCCCTCCATAGACTCCCATGTTAAATGTCAGACTAGGCATGGACACAGTGAGGCATGGACACAGTGAGGCATGGACACAGTGAGGCACACCCTAGGCTTATACTCGAGTCAATACGTTTTCCCAGTTTTTGTGGTAAAATTAGGTGCCTCGGCTTATATTCGGGTCGGCTTATACTCGAGTATATACGGTATGTAGTTTGTATCCACTGCGCGTTTGTGCGAAATTTTAAAGCATGTCATGTTTGGTATCTATGTACTTGGCCTAAGATCATCTTTTTTATTTCATCAAACATTTGGGCAATATAGTGTGTTTTAGTGCATTAAAAAAAAAAAAGTATTTTTTTCCCAAAAAAATGCGTTTGAAAAATCGCTGCGCAAATACTGTGTGGAAAATAAAAAACGCAACATCCACCATTTTAATCTGTAAGGCCTTCGCTTTAAAAAAATATATAATGTTTGTGGGTTCAACATATTTTTCTTGCAAAAAAAAAATAAAAAAATATGTTTTCATGTAAACAAAAAAAGTGTCAGAAAGGGCTTTGTCTTCAAGTGGTTAGAAGAGTGGATGATGTGTGACATAAGCTTCCTAATGTTGTGCATAAAATGCCAGGACAGTTCAGAACCCCCCCAAATGACCCCATTTTGGAAAGTAGACACCCCAAGCTATATACTGAGAGGCATGTCGAGTCCATGGAATATTTTATATGTTGACACAAGTTGTGGAAAAAAGACAATTTATTTTTTATTTCAATTTTTTTTGCACAAAGTTGTCACTAAATTATATATTGCTCAAACATGCCATGGGCATATGTGGAATTACACCCCAAAATACATTCTGTTGCTTCTCCCGAGTACGGGGATACCACATGTGAGACATTTTGGGAGCCTAGCCGCGTACGGGACCCCAAAAACCAAGCACCGCCTTCAGGCTTTCTAAGGGCGTAAATTTTTAATTTCACTCCTGCCTATCACAGTTTCAGAGGCCATGGAATGCCCAGATGGCACAAACCCCCCCCCCCCCAAATGACCCCATTTTGGAAAGTAGACACCCAAAGCTATTTGCTGAGAGGTATGGTGAGTATTTTGTAGATCTCGCTTTTTGTCACAAAGTTTAAAAAAAAAAAAATTTCTTTCTTCATTTTCAAAAACAAATGAGAGCTGTAAAATACTCACCATGCCTCTCAGCAAATAGCTTGGGGTGTCTACTTTCCAAAATGGGGTCATTTTGGGGGGTTTTGTGCTATTTTGGCATTTTATGGCATTCGAAACCAATAGTGAGGAGTGAAATCAAAAATTTGTGCCCTTAGAAATCCTGAAGGCGGTGATTGGTTTTCGGGGTCCCGTACGCGGCTAGGCTCCTAAAAAGTCCCACACATGTGGTATCCCCGTACTCAGGAGAAGCAGCAAAATTTATTTTGGGGTGCAATTCCACATATAACCATGGCATGTGTGAGCAATATATCATTTAGTGACAACTTTTTGTAATTTTTTTCGTTTGTCATTATTCAATGACTTGGGACAAAAAAAAAAAAAAATATTCAATGGGCTCAAGATGCCTCTCAGCAATTTCCTTGGGGTGTCTACTTTCCAAAATGGGGTCATTTGGGGGGGGGGGGTTGTACTGCCTTGCCATTTTAGCACCTCAAGAAATGAGATAGGCAGTCATAAATTAAAAGCTGTGTAAATTCCAGAAAATGTACCCTAGTTTGTAGACGCTATAACTTTTGCGCAAACCATTAAATATACGCTTATTGAATTTTTTTTTTTTTTTTACTAAAGACATGTGGCTGAATACATTTAAATGTAGGACTAAAATTTAGTTTATTCGATTTTTCTTATAACAAAAAGTAGAAAATATGTTTTTTTTTCAAAATTTTCGGTCTTTTTCCGTTTATATCGCAAAAAATTAAAATCGCAGAGGCAATCAAATACCATTAAAAGAAAGCGGGAAGAAAAGGACGCAAATTTTGTTTGGGTACAACATTGCATGTCCGCACAATTTACAGTTAAAGCAGCGCAGTGCCAAATTGTGAAATCACCTCTGGTCCTTATGATCCGGTCCTTAAGTGGTTGTACTACTTTTAATACTTTTTTTGAAAAAAATTGCCAGCCAGCTTATTGAAGAGAAATTGTGGTTTAGACCCCTTTCACACTGGAGGCAGTTTTCAGGCGTTTTAGCGCTAGAAATAGCGCCTGAAAACTGCCTCCCATGCCGCGCAACTGTAAAAACATGAGTGCTTTCACACTGGGGCGGTGCGCTTGCGGGACGTTAGAAAAAGTTCTGCAAGCCGCATGTTTTGGGCAGTTTGGGAGCGCTGTATACAGCGCTCCCAAAACTCTCCTGCCCATTGAAATGAATGGGGAGCGCTTCCGAAGCGCCGCAACACGGGCGCTTTTAACCCCTTCTTCAGCCGCTAGCGGTAGTTGAAAGTGCCCCGCTAGTGGCCTGAAAAGTGCAGCTTAAACAGCGCTAAAGTGCCACTAAAACAAGCAGCGCTTTAGCGCTAACGCCCGCACTGCTCCAGTGTGAAGGTAGCCTTATTGTAGCCACCATTCCTCATTTGTTTTCAGGTAATATGTATGGCAGCTGGTAAAAGTTCCATGTGTGGGCTCCTGGAGGAGGAGAGCTTTGCTCTTTGTTGCAGCATTCAGTCCCAGGTTACTGACACAAGATTGTGCAGTGCCGGATCCTGCGGCAATGTGACCTGCCACATGTACAATGATGAGAGACAATGGCTGAGGAAAGGACTGTCAGCTCTGCTGTCAGGGGGGGGTCACACATACAGGCCTGGGGGTACACATGGACGAGAATTTACACATAATGTCTTCCATTCTCCCCCCCCCCCACACAACACACTACCTTCCCTGGAACCCCTCTTACCTCTTCCGCCGTCTGAAAGTCGTCCATCTTTCTTACAGCGACCGCTCACCGACCACCCTGCGCGCGCACAAACACCGGCAGCTCGAGAACACTGGCCGCCCCGCCTACCGCCGGTTGCCACAGACGCGCAGGGAACCACGCCCAAAAGCGCCCCTCGCTCGTCACGTGACACCCTCTCCTCCTCCGATGCAGAGCTTGTCCTGTGACAAGGCTGAGGCGGGGAGGGGAGGGGGATGTTCAGTTGTGTGAAGTCTTCCTTCACCTATCAGCAGTTTGTTGTCATTACGATTTGTTACTATGAGCTCTCCCAGGATGCTGTGCGCCCTTGTCTTGTTATTCCCCCCCTCCTGCAGTGTGTGGCCTGCCACTCCCACCGTGCTACTGCTAGATCAGTGCGGTGTCCCCAACTGACAAAGTAGTGTCCTGTTTACAAAGACATGGGCTCCTTTTTATGGAGTTGCACTCTGCCTCTATTTACTAAGACTAAGTAATGATAATTAAAGCATGACAGGGGAATTGAATAAGGATGAGCTCAGGTGTGTTCGCAACTCCGCGTGGCCGCGCCCGTCAGGAAGCTGACACTTCACAGCGCCAATCACAGGCAGTGAGACATTTCTCGATCTGCGGCTGCACAGACCGGGAAATCTCTCACTATCTGTGATTAGCGCTGCGGAGTGTCAGCTTCCTGGCGGGCGCGGCCACGCGGAGTTGCGAACACGCCTGAATTGAATGAAGCATTTGTTCCTCTATTCTGGCCGTATGACCACTTTAAAGGTCCTGCATCAGACTCAAAAAGCCCTGCCGCCAGTTTTGGTCACTTTGCCGACACGTGCATCGGTTGTTAACCACTTCAATACCATGCACTTATACACCTTCCTGCCCAAGCCAATTTTGAGCTTTCAGCGCTGTTGCAATTTGAATGACAATTGCGCGGTCATGCAACACTGTACCCAAACAATTTTTTTATCATTTTGTTCCCACAAATAGAGCTCTCTTTCGGTGGTATTTGATCGCCTCTGCGATTTTTATTTTTTGCATAACAAATAAAAAAAGAGCGAAAATTTTGAAAAAAACTATGTTTTTCTTTGTTTCTGTTAATTTTTTTTTGTAAATAAGTACCTTTTCTACTTCAATGATGGACACTGATAAGGCGGCACTAACGGGCACTGATAAGGCGACACTGATGGGCACCCATGAGGTGGCACCGATGATGGGCACTGATAGGCGGCACTGATGGGCACTGATAGGCGGCACTGATGGGCACTGATATGTGGCACTGGTATGCGGCACTGATGGGCACTCATAGGCGGCACTGATGGGCACTCATAGGCGGCACTGATGGGCACTTATAGGCAGCACTGATGGATACTTATGGGTGGCACTGATAGGTGGCACGGATGGGCACGGATAGGTGGGCACTTATGGGCACAGATGGGCACGGATAGGCACTTATAGGTGGCACTGATGGACACTGGTAGGTGGCACTGGTGGCTGGCATTGCTGGGCATCATGCATTTTGGTTGTGCCATGATGGTGCCAGTCAGTGCCCATTTGTGGGCACTGATTGGCATATATTTTTTATGTATTTGTGCATGTGGATGGCCATGGGGGACTTACCTGGCCATCCACATGCTTGGGGCTTCCCTGGTGGTCCTGGGGGGCTTCCCTGGTGGTCCAGTGTGGGTATCCGAGGGGGGGCTACGCTCATAAACAATCAGCGCGAACCCCCCCTGTCAGGAGAGCCGCCGATCGGCTCTCCTCTACTCGCGTCTGTCAGACGTGAGTGAGGAAGAGCCGATCAACGGCTCTTCCTGTTTACATCGTGATCAGCCGTGATTGGACACGGCTGATCACGTGGTAAAAAGCCTCTGCCGGAGGCTCTTTACCGAGATCAGTGCAGCGGTTTGTCAGACTGACCCACCGCTCCACCGATCGCCGCAATGCGCGCCCCCCCCCCGGTTGCTTGGCGGCTGTTATCCTGCAGGACGTCATATGACGTCCAGTGTGGATAACAGAACCACTTCCCGAACGTCAATCTGCTATTGACTGGGTGGGAAGTGGTTAAAGCGGAGTTCCACCCTTATTTTTTTTTTTAAAAGACACCCATAATGTTATGATTAATAACTTTCCAAAAAGCTAATTATATGCAACATCGTTGTCCTATTATAGTATTTTTCATTCAAACTAACCTCTAGTTTGACTTGTCAGCACGCTCCCATCTTAATTGTGGGCATGTGAAGCCCACTAGTGTCTTCTTCCAGGATAAGGTGCCGCTGGTGACCCAGAATGCACCTCCCGATCTCACGCATGCGCGGTGCATGGGTTGTCTTGGGTTGCCTCACAACAGCGGAGGAAGTTCTCGCTTCTTTGTGATGGCAACTAGGGATGAGCTCCGGCGTGTTCGCATTGAACGCGTGCAGAGCCCGCCAGGATGTCGGCACCGCGCTGCGCTAATGACAGGCAGGGAGACATTTCCCGATGCTCGGCTGCAGAGATCGGGAAATGTCTCCCTGGCTGTGATTAGCGCAGCGCTGTGCCGACATCCTGGCGGGCTCTGCACGTGTTCAATGCGAACACGCCGGAGGAGCTCATCCCTAATGGCAACCTAATCTATCAATGTAGCTCACTGACTCCTGGGAATGATGACACCCATCCCCCAGGAGCCAAGGCTCTGCAGGATATGACGTATATCATCACGCCCCGAGGGAGGAAGAAAACACCATACACCCTAGCAACAAGGTACAGAGAGCTATGGAAAAAAAATGCTCAATGATGTTTTAGTTTTCTATTCAGAAACGGATCCTGTGAAGATGTAGATGTGGATGGAACTCCGCTTTAACCACTTGACCTCTGGAAGTATTACCCTCCCCATTGACCAGGCCATTTTTTTGCGATACGGCACTGCGTTACTTTAACTGACCATTACGCGGTCGTGGGGCTCTGTACCCAAATAAAATTTATGTCATTTTTTCCCCACAAATAGAACAAAAAAAAAATATTTGATGACCGCTGCAGTTTTTTTTTCACTATAAACCCAACAAGATGGACAATTTTGAAAAAAAAAAATATATATATATATATATATATATATATATATATATATATATATATTATTTTTTTACTTTCTGCTATAAAATATATCCAATAAAAAAATAGAAAAAATCATATGTCTTCATCAATTTATGCCAATATGTATTCTGCTACATGTTTTTGGTAAAAAAAAAATCTCAATAAGCGCAGCATCTACAAACTATGGGATATTTTAATTTATTTATTTATTAATACTAGTAATGGCTAGACTTGTGCACAATGGAAAAATTTGTTTCGTTTCGTTTCTTTTCGGTCCTGTTGATTCGTAATCATTCGTAATTTTGCTAGACGGGATTTTTCGTGTTCGGACTAATTCGTATTTTCGCAAGCTACATTTTTCGTTGAATTGAATGATTCGTATTAATGTAAGCCTTGTTTTTAGTTGATTTATAATTCGTACTTTCGGTAGAGTACATTGTTTTTCGTTGATTCTGGACACAACTCCTACTTTCGTAACTTTTTTTGGGTTCGTTGATTCGTAATTTTCCGTGTCTCTCTCACAACGACGCTGCCTATTATGCCTAATGTTCTTCTAATGGATTTGTACTTTTCTAAATACATAGCGGTTATTTGTAACGATTCAAAATCTCGTATTTTACTTTTGTTTTTTACATGCGGCTATAGCCTCCGCCCCTGTACACCATTTTGAGAGGGAGTTCAGCACGGTGAGGGAGAAGCAGAGAGCAGAGCAGAGTGTTATTGTGCTTCGAATAGATTCGTACATTCGTAACTTTTTTCATAACGAATTATGCCGTAGACATTCGGGCATTTGCTATTTGCGATATAATTTATTTCGGATTCGGTTTTATTCGTAATTGCTTTGTTCGGAAATTCGAATGCTTCTGAATGTCTGAAAGTTGCTAAATTCGGACGAATTTCGATTCGTTACGAAACGAATTGCACAAGCTTAGTAATGGCGGCAATCAGCAACTTATATTGGGACTGCGGTGTTGCGGGAGACATTCTGACACCAACTGGCACTTTTTTTGGGACAAGTGATGCTAATAGAGTGATCAGTGCTAAAAAATATGCACTATAACTGTACTAATGACACTGTCTGGGAACTGGTGAACATCAGGGGCGATCAAAGGGTTAACTGTGTGCCTAGCCAGTGTTTTTATTATACTGTGTGAGGTGCTTTTTCTAGGGGAAGACATGGAACTTTTTCCTGCTTTGCAGGGACACAAACTCCATCCCTTCCCTCCCTGTCAGAACGGCGATCTCCCTTGTTTACATATGCAAATTGCTCTTCTGTCTCTCCGCCCGACGCTCGGTGGCACCCGGCGGACATCGAGTGCCCGGTACCCGCAGAATGGCTTCTGATGTGTATAATAAAAGCGGAAGCGAGCTGCCGGAGGCGCGCATGCGCACCCTCTACCAGGAAGTGTCGGATCACATATATATAAGTGTTTAATAGCATGGCTTTTAGAATATGATGCTATAGCTACACCAAGTTATTTATTTATTACAGGTACTTATATATTGCCATCAATTTTCGCAGAGCTTAATATTCATATTGCACTTTTGTATTGATTTAGTCCAGACAGGGGTGAAACATGGAAGCCTCGTACACACAACCGAGTTTCTCGGCAAGAACCAGCAAGAAACTTGCTGGCAGAGCTTTCTTGCTGAGTAAATCGGTCGTGTGTACGCGACTATCAGGTTTCTCGTCAAGAAAACCGACAAGAATCTCGACGAGAAAAATAGAGAACCTGCTCTCTATTTTCTCATCGAGATTCTTGTCAGCATGTTTCTCGACGAGAAAAGTGTGTGTGTGTACACTTACTTTTCGCCGTGGAAACCCGCGCATGCTCGAAATAACTTTGACGCATGCGCGGTAGCTTTCTAGGCATAGGTAGGGTGTAGCAAGATGGCGGCGACGGCATCGAATGTGACGAGCGCACGCTCGTCGTAGTCGATGACGTCACCGCGTTCGCTCCATTCAAAGAACCGCGGGTTCTTTGAATGGAGCGTCTGTACACTCGGCCGGGACAAGTTTCTTGTCCAAAAATCTCGTCAAGAAAAACAACGTGTTTTTTCTTGACGAGATTCTCGGTCGGTCGTGTGTACGAGGCCTAAGGTGCTAGGCACCACATCCCATAAAAGAGTAAATTAGACAGAAAGGGGGGAAGGAAAATGGGATTTTGACGGTGCAATATTCAACCATGTAGTGATGAGGAGAATATAACAATGATACAAAATACATTTTTGTTTTTAAAGTTTATTTCGAGTAACATCACATATAAAAGATCCTTGCTGGATGTATAATGAGAGTGGTGGTCACAGTAAATGGGCTACAATCAGACACATCAGAAGAAATCGCATAAACCCCACATGTTTCGCTGAACGCTTGTTCAGGGGTATGCGATAACAATCCAAAGTTAATTATAACTGTACAAAAAGACAAAGACACACAGTCACTAATAGGTTTCATTGGATATAATCTCCGAAATCCTCATTAGGTCAGTAAGGAGTCACAAATATTGCTGCAAACATAATAGGCGACCATGCTTACCCGGCCAACTCCCAACCATCCATGCTCAAATCCCAGGATCAGAAACAAAGAGCGGCCCCCCCAGAGGGAAGGGGAGAGTGCCTCAAAGGAACCGCAGAGGACACTATACAGATGAACTGGAAAACAGTTGACATTTTTTTTTTCTGTATAGTTAAACCTGTGTATACACTGGTCCAAGCCAGATGCAAAACCGAATATTTTGACACTTACATAAAAGCAAGTAATACTCAAGCTTAAAAGGGGGGGGGGGAGGGGGGTACTGGAGAAAGGGCTTGTTAGAGACACCGCAAGGGTCTGTCACAGTGGTAGCTAAAAGGAACTGAAAGAAATAAAAAATAATAAAAATAGAAAAGTAACAAAATAAATGTGTGCCGCTGTCCTCCAAGAGTCACAAAATACAGAGCGAGACAATTATGAACAAGTAAATAGTATCTCTATATAGAGAGAAATGAAACATAGACCAATGGTCTCCAAATGTTTAATATTAAATGCCTGTTGAAAGAGTATGAAAAACAAAAGTAACATTCATCTAAGAGGAAAAAAACAAAAAGAGCATGTGGTTTGGAAGCTAGGCACAGCAAACAACTTACCAAGCAGTACTGTACTGTACTAATGACACTGGCTGGGAACTGGTAAACATCAGGGGAAATCAAAGGGTTAACTGTGTGCCTAGCCAGTGTTTTATTATACTGCGTGATGTGCTTTTACTAAGGGAAGACATGGAACTTTTTCCTGCTTTGCAGAGAGTGCTTCCCTCTCCTCCTCACCTATGACTGGTTGTTACGAATGCTGCAAGTTTCACAGCCAACAGCATCCCAGCAACCAGCTAAAAAAACAGCCAGCTAAAAAAAATTGTTATCTACAAACATAAGCCCAGATATTAGTTAGTGTACAGAGATAGGCAGAGTGCCTGTCTCTGTATGCTGTGTAGCAGAGAGTGCTTCCCTCTCCTCTTCACCTTTGACTGGTTGTTAGGGATGCTGCAAGCTTTGCAGCCAACAGCATCCTAGCAACCAGTGATTCTGATGGTGGGCAGAGCCTGAGGGGGAAGCTGGGACACTAGTTCCTCATCAGGTTTACTCTCTACTTGTGATTGACCGCAGGCAGTGGGAAGCCAATAGCAAGCTGTATGTTTGCTAAGGATCTGCCAGACAGTTACAGGAGAGCAGCAAGCTCTTGTGGTTTAATGAGAACTACCGGCCATTGGCCATATTTGTATAGTTGTATTTAATTTATTGGAACTCTGTGAATGAATGACCCGGCTGAGCGGGTGGAGCCCCGCACGACCGTGTTCTTTTTAAATTGTGACAGTGGGTGCGGGAAGGGGATCCCCCACCCGCTGTCACAGCAGGAGGTCAAGGGGGTGTGAGCAGGTGCTCTTTGGTAACATGTTAAGCGGGGTGCACACAATGAGAAAACCAGAAAAATAATTCAGCACGAGGCACTAGGGTGACCACATGCCCCGGATTGCCTGGGATTGTCCCTAAATTCTTATTTGTGTCCCGTGTCCCGGGCACCTTCATTCTGGGACAATACAGTGTATAAGCACTAGTACAGTGTGAAACGCGTTAGCCAGTTTTTTGACCAGTGTGACGTGATGTGCAGTGTGTATTTGGATCCCTGAATTTTAAAATAAAGGCTTTTATTTTTGGAGTGCTGCTATTCAGAAGACTTGTTTGTTCCTGTTTGCTGATATTGGCATTGCCTGCACCCTTGGTTGCTGGGAGGAGGTAATTTTGAGGATTTCTACACCTGAGCGGCTCCATTTTCTCTGTGTTTTTTTTCGTGTCGTAATTGTATACAGACGATCACGATTCGCGATAGGAATTTTTTCCTGTCACGAAAATTGAGATCCTGCTCTCAATCTTTTCTTGGAGGAATTCTGACAGAAAAAGTGTGATGGAGCATACACACGGTCACAATTCCTGACAAAAAGCTCACATCGCACTTTTCTTGTCAGGAAAACTGATCGTGTGTACTAGGCATTAGGATAGAATGTAAGTACATGTGAAATAAATACATGAGAAAAGAGAGAATTTTGTGACTTTAAATGAGGAATGCATGAGAGGACTCAAGGATAAGACAGTGTAATATAGATGTGTTTATTAGTCTAAAACACACAGCAGAGCATGCAATTTCAAGTACATACATAATAGTAAACATGTAAAAAGCATGATGCAGAAAACCATAGACATAGTAAAATGACTTGTTCCTCGCATTGTTAAAAAATCCTCTCACAAGTGGAAACATTGAACCCGAGGTTGCATCTGGGTATATCCGACGCGTTTCATGGCATGATTGCCAATCTTCAGGGGCGGATGCATAATAGAGTAAAGTCTGCAAAAGGACATAAGTGTGATATATAAATTTTAGCATAACACCCAAAAACTGGGAGACAATGACATAGAGATGAACATAGTCCATCTCCAAACAACTTACTCATTTGCAGCACGTAGGGGTGTGTGAGTTGGAACGCATGGGCACATGTGTAATAACGTGTAATAAATACATAGAAAGGAAGGGGGTGCCCTTGCATCTTCAGTACAGATGTATCCACTTTGATCAAGGCCCTAATGGGTTAGTTCACTGTTACAGACTGTTGCCAAAAATATCCCCAAGCATTATCTTCAATATATTACTATTCAGCATTTTGTTGTTTAAAATACACATGGGGACAACCCAAAATTTGGGATTTTCTTTTATTTTCATTTTCAAGGATAATGGTAAACAGGACAAATAGACAATTAGAGAGGGTGAATATCCCTAACGGGGGCACAGCCAGCAATAAAAATGAACACGTGTTCTAATCCATCTTCACCATATCCAAGATTAAAAAAAAAAAGTTTTGCCTTTAATTGCACATTAAAGACAATATCATACTTATTGGTACTAAAATAAACATTGTGCATCAAAATGTAATAAATTGCCTAAATTATAGTAATGTTGTTTCATTACAAATCCATGGCTGGTAAAAACAGAAGACATTAGTGTTTGCTGTGTCAAAACACAGATGGTTTGTTTAAGTGTCTCCCTGGGAACCTCCTTCTCCATAGTAAGCACAACAAACTAAACTATTCACCTCTCTTTTCCATTGGAATGACATCCGTTTAATCCAGTACATGAAAGTGTTATTGTTCCAGAGGTCCTGTTATGCCACGTACACACGATCGTTTTTTCCGATGAAAAAAGACCGATGGACTTTTTTCATCGGAATAACCGATCGTGTGTGGGCCCCATTGGTCTTTTTTCCATCGGTGTAAAAAAATAGAACATGTTTTAAATTTTACAGATGGAAAAAAAAAACTATAGCAAATTACGATCGTCTGTGGGGAACTCCATCGGAGAAAAATCCACGCATGCTCAGACTAAATTACAAGACGGGAGCGCTCGTTCTGGTAAAACTAGTGTTCGTAATGGAGATAGCACATTCGTCACGCTGTAACGGACTGAAAAGCACGGAGGATGAAAAGCGCGAATCGGCTAACACCAAACTTTTACTAACACGCGGTAACACGAAATCAGAAAAAGCAGCCCAAAGGGTGGCGCCGTTGGATTTAAACTTCCCCTTTATAGTGCCGTTGTACGTGTTGTAAGTCACGGCGTTTTGGACGGTCGGAATTTTGTCTGATGATGTGTAGGCAAGACTGATGAAAGTCAGCTTCATCGGAATTCCGACGAAAAAATCCATTGGATTTTATTCCATCGGAAATCCGATCGTGTGTACAGGGCATAAGGGATAATACATTACCTTGCGCATAGGGTCTAATCAATAGTACAGCCAACTCTTTGATTCAGGTGATACTTTTGCCTTTTAAAAATGAAGTCCAATTATTAGTGTGTTTGGGGAAATAAAGTAACAGGTTTTGGGAAGTAATTTAGTTATTTAAAAACCACAAGAGATTGTTGAGATAACTGTTTTTCAATCAAACGTTCCATGTACAGTGCCTTGAAAAAGTATTCATACCCCTTGAAATTTTCCACATTTTTCATGTTACAGCCAATCTGTGGCGGCTGGTGCTCAAATTTTGAAAAAACGGAAAATTCTGAAAAAAACCCCCCATCAATTGCAGCCTCACTGTGCCATCAAACGCAGCCACTGTGCCATCAAACGCAGCCACTGTGCCCATCAGACGCAGCCACTGTGCCCATCAGACGCAGCCACTGTGCCCATCAGACGCAGCCACTGTGCCCATCAAACGCAGCCACTGTGCCCATCAAACGCAGCCACTGTGCCCATCAAACGCAGCCACTGTGCCATCAAACGCAACCACCGTGCCTTCAAACGCAGCCACTTTGCTCTCAAACACAGCCACTGTGTCCATCAAACGCAGCCACTGTGCCCTCAAACGCAGCCACCGTGCCTATCAAACGCAGTCACTGTACCATCAAAGGGAGCCACTGTGCCATCAAACGCAACCACCGTGCCTTCAAACGCAGCCACTTTGCTCTCAAACGCAGCCACTGTGCCCATCAAACGCAGCCACCGTGCCCTCAAGCGCAGCCACGGTGCCTATCAAACGCAGCCACTGTGCCATCAAACGCAGCCACTGTGCCATCAAACACAACCACCGTGCCTTCAAACACAGCCACTTTGCTCTCAAACGCAGCCACTGTGCCCATCAAACGCAGCCACCGTGCCTATCAAACGCACCCACTGTACCATCAAACGCAGCCACTAATGTAAATGTATTTTATTGGGATTTTATGTGATAGACCAACACAAAGTGGCACATGATTGTGAAGTGGAAGGAAAATGATAAATGGTTTTCCAATTTTTTTACAAATAAATATCTGAAAAGAATGGCGTGCATTTGTATTCAGCCCCCTTTACTCTGATACCCCTAAATAAAATCCAGTGGAACCAATTGCCTTCAGAGGTCACCTAATTAGTAAATAGAGTCCACCTGTGTGCAATTTATTCTCAGTATGAATACAGCTGTTCTGTGAAGCCCTCAGAGGTTTGTTAGAGGACCTTAGTGAACAAACAGCATCATGAAGGCCAAGGAACACACCAGACAGGTCGAGGATAAAGTTGTGGAGAAGTTTAAAACAGGGTTGGGTTGTAAAAAAATATCCCAAGCTTTGAAAATTAAGCACTGTTCAATCCATCAGTGGCGGTCGCTCCATCAGTGGTGCTGCCCCCCTAATCCATGCGCCCGGCCCCTAATCTACATGCTGGACGCATGGATTTCAATGGGTTGTTTTTTTTTTTAAGCACATGATTAGAGCCTTAAGGCCTCGTACACACGGCCGAGATTCTCGTCGAAAAAAACATGTCGTTTTTTTCGACGAGATTCTTGGACAAGAAAATTGTCCCGGGCGAGTGTACACACGCTCGATTCAAAGAACCCACGGTTCTTTGAATGGAGCGTACGCGGTGATGTCATCGACTACGACGAGCATGCGCTCGTCACATTCGATGCCGTCGCCGCCATCTTGGTATACCCTACGTATGCCTAGGAAGCTACCGCGCATGCGTCAAATTCATTTCGAACATGCGCGGGGTTCCGGGAGGACAGGTAAGTGTACACACACTCACTTTTCTCGTCGAGAAACATGCCGACGAGAATCTCAACGAGAAAATAGAGAGCAGGTTCTCTATTTTCTCGTCGAGGTTACTTGTCGGTTTTCTCGACGAGAAACCATACACACGAACGAATTTCTCGGCAAGACATCTCTGCCAGCAAGT
This sequence comes from Rana muscosa, assembly GCA_029206835.1. NCBI lineage: Eukaryota > Metazoa > Chordata > Amphibia > Anura > Ranidae > Rana > Rana muscosa. The sequence goes on from CM055121.1 coordinate 869,316,871, forward strand.
TTCTTGCTGGTTCTTGCCGAGAAACTCGGTCGTGTGTACGAGGCCTTAGGCTCTAATTGGCTTCAAAAAAGGGTGAGCCCACCCGGTTGTGTGACAATAGCAAATTAATATTCACTATTGTCTTCCTGATTCTCCTCCCGGGAATCAGGAAGCGGGTCCCAAGACCCAATTGGACAGGAAGTCTTAGGACTCCCTGGCCAATCAGGTCTCAGGACCCACTTTCTGTTCAGCTGGGAGGAGAAGTCACGGCAGCCCGGGAGGGAAGAGATGGAGGGGACGAGCTGAAGCCGGTGCGGAGAGCGGGGAGCCGGGGAGCAGAGGCGGCTCTCTAATTAGGCAAGTTAGGCGGTCGCCTAAGGCCTCGCAGTCACAGGGGCCTCGCGGCCGCCTAATTTGCCTGTGATCAATACTAATGTCGGCATCATCGGATCTCTCTATTACCCCTCTCTCTTTTTCACCTCCACCCTCTCTCCCCCCTCTTGTATTGGCTGATGGGTGAGGAGGGTGCCCTAAGAAGTGGTGCTGATCACCTGTGTGCTAGATCCGTGCATTTTCTGCAGCCATTTTTCTTGTTTGAATTATTTTTCCCCATTATTGGCGTGAGTGGGGCCTCATATCTAAGTTTTGCCTAAGGCCTCACAAAGCCTAGAGCCGCCTCTGCCGGGGAGGCAGAGCGGGAGGCGGTGAGGAGCAGTGTGAGTATCTACCGAGGCCAGCCTGGGCACCGGGGGGGGGGGGGTAGTGCGAGTGAGGGGGCAGGTCTGTTTGCTACCCCCCAAAATATTGAGCACAAGCTGCCATTGCAATCCATCATCCAAAAATGGAAAGAGTATGGCACAACTGCAAACCTACCAAGGCATGGCCGTCCACCTAAACTGACAGGCCGGGCAAAGAGAACATTAATCAGAGGAGCAGCCAAGAGGCCCATGGTACCTCTAGAGGAGCTGCAGAGATCCACAGCTCAGCTGGGAGAATCTGTCCACAGGACAACTATTAGTCGTGCACTCCACAAATCTGGACTTTATGGAAGAGTGGCAAGAAGAAAGCCATTGTTGAAAGGAAGCCAAAATAAGTCCCGTTTGCAGTTTGCGAGAAGCCATGTGGGGGACACAGCAAACATGTTTAAAAAGGTGCTCTGGTCAGATGAGACCAAAATTTTACGTATTGGTCAAAAAGCAAAATGCTATGTGTGGCAGAAATCTAACACGGCACATCACCCTGAACACACCATCCCCACCGTGAAACATGGTGGTGGTAGCATCATGTTATGGGGATGCTTTTCTTCAGCAAGGACAGGGAAGCTGATCAGAGTTGATGGGAAGATTGATGGAGCCAAATACAGGGCAATCTTAGAAGAAAACCTGTTAGAGTCTGCAAAAGACGAGACTGGGGCGAAGGTTCACCTTCCAGCAGTACAATGACCATAAACATGCAGCCAGAGCTAAAATGGAATGGTTTAGATTAAAGCGGAGTTCCACCCAAAAATGGAACTTCCGCTTTAAGCACTCCTCGCCCCCTTACATGCCACATTAAGCATGTAATTTTTTTTTTGGGGGGGGGTGGGTGCCTAATTTTGAGTGGAACTTCCTGTCCCACGTCCTCCTTCCGCCCAGGGACCGCCTAGGCGACTCCTCCTCTCCCCCTAGGCGGCCCCTCCCTCTCGGCAATCTTCTGGGACACGTGACAGGTCCCAGAAGATTACCTTCCACTGGGAGAGTGCAGCGCGACTCACGCATGCGCAGTGCGTGCCCGGCCGTGAAGCCGAAAGCTGTCATGGCCGGGTGCCCACAGTGGCTATGACGGCGCCGGCGGAGAGGGGGGGAAGAGGAGCGACGCTCCAGGCGGCCGCATCGCTGAACCGTAGAACAGGTAAGTGTTTATTATAAGTCAGCAGCTAAACTTTTTGTAGCTGCTGACTATTAATAAACAAAAAAAGCTTGGAACTCCGCTTTAAAGCATATTCATGTGTTAGAATGGCCCAGTCAAAGTCCAGACCTAAATTTCAATTGAGAATCTGTGGCAAGACATAAAAATTGCTAATCACAGACGCTCTCCATCCAATCTGACAGAGCTTGAGCTATTTTGCAAAGAAGAATGGGGAAAAAATGTCACTCTCTAGATGTGCCAAGCTGGTAGAGACATCCCCAATAAGACTTGCAGCTGTAATTGCAGCAAAAGGTGGTTCTACGAAGTATTGAATTTGGGCTGAATACAAATGCATGCCACACTTTTTACCTGTTTATTTTTTTTTAAATGTTGAAAACCATTTTCCTTCCACTTCACAATTATTTGCCACTTTGTGTTGGTCTATCACAGAGGTTTCTAAACAAAAGACCGGTTTTCAGACTTTAGGGGGGCCAGACTGTGGCCATCATGAGTAGAAATTTTACCAGCATCAGTTGGAGTAAACAATGCCCCATTTTTGGTGTCAGTGAGAGCAATAGTGCCCCATTGTTGAGGTCATTGGGGGGGAACTGTGCCCCATCGTTGGTGTCATTGGGAGGAATAGTGTCTGATCTTTGGTGTCATTAGGAGGAACTGTGCCCCATTGTTGGTGTCATTGCAGGAATAGTGCCCGATCATTGGTGTCATTGGGCCTCATTGTTGGTGTCATTCGAAGGAATAGTCCCCCATCATTGGTATTATTGGGCCCCATTCTTGGTGTCATTGGGAGGAACTGTGCCCCTTCGTTGGTATCAGTCAATAAAATACTGCCCCAAGAGCCGGATAAAAGCAAGCAAAGGGCTGCATTCGCCCCCCGGGCCGCAGTTTGGAGACCACTGGTCTATCACATAAAATCCCAATAAAGTACATTTAAGTTTTTGGTTGTAACATGACAAAATGTGGAAAATTTCAAGGGGTATGAATACTTTTTCAAGGTACTGTATACATGTCCAGGTTTCCATGAGATAAGCAAACTCACAAAGGGGGAATATACTTGTGTCTGGATGGGTCTGAACTCTGTACTGAGTGGTACCAGTGTTTAGGGCTCTGCCAGTTTGGGGACAAGGTTCCGGAATACATATCTTCTGTACCACTCAGTAGTGTTCAGCTATGTCCAGCCACAGCCTGCCATAGACTTTGAAAGGCTGCCTGCAGCACGGGGCTAGATGCTGCACCTGTCCTTTCCAGGCGAACTAAAGCGCTGTCAGGGATGCCCTACAACTAAACGCCCCAGTGTGCCAGGGGCCTAAAGTGTATGTAAACCCCAACATGTATCTTTTCCTGTCCTTTGAGTCAATTGAATATACATCAAATGATTTATTTTACCTGCTTGATATTGCAAAATATACCAGTTAATCTTGCCAGAAACCTTGTCAGCTGATAACTTCCTGTTCTCTACATGAGCTGGATACTTATCAGTGGCATTGTTCTTAGCTATTTTTGAGGACAACAGAACCTTGCCCCTCTGTTATAGTAAAAACAAGAGGGAGAGGTTTAATTTCCTGCATTGTTTTTGTTGTCCAGATCTAATAGAGTGAGTGAGCAGTGCCACCCCAGAGCAAAAAGTGTGTTACTGCCAGAATCACTGGGTGAAGATAAAGGGAGATTCAGATGGGACAGCAGGCAACAGTATACATACATTAAATAATAAAGAAATAAACACAGCAGCTCAACTGGATAAAAAATTGGCCGTGGCCGTTTTATTATTGGCTTTTTTTTTTGTTTCACAAGTTTTTTTATTATTGGCTTAATAAATAAATATAAATTCTTTAACCACTTAAGGATTTGCCCCCTTAAGTAGGGTGACCAGACATCCCCGGTTCCCGGGGACAGTCCCCGAATTGAGGACACTGTCCCCGGACCAAGTCTGTCCCCGTTTTTTTCCCCGGATTGGATTTGGACAGGGGCTGGGGCAAGTTCAAAGACAGTCAGTGCAGAATAAAAAAAAAAAAAATCTGAATTACACCCCCCCGTGTAGCTGGCCAGCTAAGACCTGTCCTAGGTTGCTAATGTGGCTTACATGCATATATATAGCTAGACCTGCTAATAATGTTAATACAGTGCATATGCTCATTTGTGAGAGATAACAGCAGAGTTATTTACTGTGACTTTATATATGGATGTCATATAACAATTGTATATTGTGTTCACAGAAGAAAAAGAAAAAATATACCTTTAAGAGTCATTATTATATACAGAAAGGTAAGCTTAATGACAGCAGGATTGCAACCAGAAAGCATAGAGTTAAGCTTTTGTGACTCATCAGAAGTTTTAGCCAATCACAACCAATCTTACTGAGCAAGAGTCTTTGGCCAATCACAGCCAGCATTACACCCATGTTCTGTCTAGGAAATCTCCTAGCACATTGCTAGAATTCATTTTACATCAGAGAGTGAAGATGAACAGTTCATGATCCATCAGAGTTCAGTTTTATGGAAGCAAGTGGCCAAAATAGTTCCACCAAACCAGGTTACCAAACCACCAAACCAGGTTTCAAACCAGACATCAGAGCAAACCAGGTTACCAAACCAGGTTTCAAACCAGGTTTCAAACCAGATTTCAAACCAACAAACAAACAGCAATATAGAGCAAGTCCCAGAGAGATCATAAAGTGTCTAAAGTATTTAAAGTGAAAGTACAGATACTGAAGAGAGAAATATATCTACCATTTTATGTAGAATTACAAGATTGAACAGTTGAACCGCCATTTGTTATACTTTATTCTACACGTGTTTGTACATGGACTTTCTGCTGCTAAATTGTCAGTGTTATATATGAAGAAAAGCTGAAGTGAATAAAGAAGTTATCTTAAAAGTTTGGTGTGCTCTTTAAACCTACTGCTTCCATAGAACGGCGCTAGAGGAATTATAAAGTAACAGATAGTCTTGTTTGGACTAAAAGATCAGAGAAATCAAAATTCTTCTAATGCCACAGCGCATAAAGGCACTTCATAGTGCTGCGCCTGCCACAGTGGAACTATTTGCCCATTGAGGGTGAAGCGATTGTGCTCCTTAACTTGCACAGTAAAGAGCGCATTTGAGCAGCGGAGCTACCATAGAGGCCATAGAACGTGTGTTTTAGTCAAACTGCAGCCGACTCTTAAAGTGGCAGAACGGCAAAGGCAAGATAGTCACAGAGAGAGCGCCAACCCTCCTGCGATCCCTAGAGAGAGAAAAAGACGCATGGTGGGAGGCCAAAGTCCAGAGTTAGAGTGCCTGCACCGCTACCCACAAAGAGGCCACGTACTGCAGCCAGCTATTTCCCCATCACTAGGCCCAATGCCTGCAGCACAAAGCATCGCACGTCAGCGCAAAGCATCGCACGTCAGCGAAAAGCATTGCAAGTCAGCGCAAAGCATCGCACGTCAGCACAGAGTATCGCAAAGCATCGCACGTCAGCGCAAGCATCGCAAGTCAGAGTAGAGCATCAGATCAAAAAAGACAAGTCTCATTTAAGACTATTTGTTCCAGCAACCTACAGATCATAGTATCCTGCTCTTCAGAATAGGGTCAGAACTTTCCTTTATTACTATCATTGCACATAGGCTTGACAAGAAACAGACATTTTCGTGTTCAGGAGTAAAAGGACTGTAAGTAAAGAACAAGGGACAGTTGTAGTACACGAACTCTAAAGTATTTTAAAGTGAAAGTCATTTTTAATGCCTGCACCTATTGCTATTGCATTTAAAGTGAAAGTCTTCTTAATATTCGTATTAATTGTTATAGCACTTAAAGTAAAATGTCTAAGCCTAGTATTGCTATGCCACTGTTAGAGGATACAAACATAGATAAGATAGAAAGTGAAGAGCAAGTGAACCTGTCTGAGGTAGAAGAGTCTAATGCAGCATTAGTCTTGCCCCAAACAGATGAACTAAGACGTTCAGATAGTATCAGAAAACTGACCCTAAAGATGCTGGAAAATTTGGAGCAAGAAGCAGTATTGAAAGTGTAGCGGCCTCACCCCATCTCCTTTGTCTAGGGGTATGTCACACGACAGGGTGAGATGCGCTACGGCCCATGTCCTCCCCATAGCTGTGGGTGAGGTGAAGGCCAGTATCAGTAACTTCCTCGGGCCAATGTGTTTTAGTTATGAAACTCAGTCCTGCTATGCTGACACCTCCCTTTGCTCCCATTAACCAGAGTCCACACACCGTTCACAGTCCAACTCTTGTTTTATTGCAAGATCCACAATAAACAGTGCTTCAGTAGCCAACTGGTTGGAACATTATAACAGCCTGATATGGTGGGATGAGCAGGTCGAGGCACTATCCTGATTTCAATCTAAACCACTGTGGTTTCACCAGCGGTTATCGTAGCCTTGATTAGTACAGAACATAGAACTTGTGAGTCTCTACCAGCAACTCAAGAGAACGTATTTAGGAGCACCTTCGCTGCGCTGTGGCCCCTATCAGGGGAAGATGTCCCTCCAAGGGAGTTACCGGAGGCCCATCCGTCACCGGGTTGATGCTGCTCCGGACTCTCCGGACGGGTGACCTCCCCGGCCTCCTCACCTCAGATGCTGGTTCCGTCCACCTCGGGGACCCTCGGATCACTTCGCCCTTGCGGGACCCAGTCAAAGTCACTGGGCCCCAGGCCTACGATTTAGTACCTCACCCCAGGCTGAAGGTGCCTGGGATGGACTCCAACTCCATTCCGGTCAGGCCTAGGGCACCTGAGCCGGAACTCCAAACTGCCCGCACTCAGGCCTAAGGTGCCTGGATGCGTGAAGAGAAGATCCTCGAAGACCTCGTGGTAAGGGCGTCTCCCCCTTTTATATCCTCCCATCGACACCACGGCGGGTTCCTCGCCCTCGCCGTACCATCTCCGGAAAGGGACAAAAAGGGTAGCACTGCGGCAGTGACTCTACCTTGAGCCTGTGGGTACCCCGCCACCCACAGGCCAAGGAGAATAATACACCACCCAATCCTCCACGAATACAAAGGGGTCCAAAATCTCTCATAATTTACACACCTGGGTCACACTACTACCCAGGTGTACCCCAACTAAATTTAAAGACCCCGCTACATACTCCCCCCTGTGATTTGACGCTGGTCCCCAGCGTCTGGTGCAAACCCATGTCTCCCATGGAGTGGTGACATAAGACTGACCCCAGAGGCTATCCCTAAAAATTTAGATCCTGTTTGTGCCAAGACCTGCTCAAGGGAAAGGAAAATATAACACAATAAAACTTTTCCATAAAACCATCTGAACATATACACATATACAATCCCTCCCTTCACTGTCTAAGAACCACCCCATACTCAGTAGTCTTGACGGACGAATCTCCTGCAGAAGGGAAACAAAAGAAAACATAACATCCTAACATTTTGTAGTGACTTGAAACGAATGAGTCTATCAGCCGAGAAACCCATTCGCTTTAATGAGCAAAGTAATGCAAGTGTAGAATCACAACAGCCGTTGCACAACACTGCCACCTGGTGACAGTGCCGCGGTAATGACACTTGGTGAAATCTTCATTCTTCCTGCATCCCTACACTGATTCTACCCCCAAAGTCTCTGTCTTTGATTTATGAAAGAAGAGAGAACAAACAAAAAAAAACTGCTCTCATTCCTGCAAATGGTAGAAAAAAACAAACCCAAATAAAAAACCAGGGTACAGTTCAAATGTTCCGGCAAGGACATTTCCAGAAGCTGCAGGGAAAAACAAGTGAGTCTCTTCTCACAAATAGAACTTCGGGTCAGGCAAGAACAAAGGCTTTAGGTGCTTATCGAAATCCTCAATCGATCAGTTGACGTCCTCTTTATCCTTCCGGCAGATAAGCACCTTGTCCGCATAAATGTGGCGCCCCAACATCCAGTCTGCTCTGCAGTCTTTGAACTTTTTCGACACTGGTGGCGAACAGGACAGATATCGCCGGGCATGAGGCACTTTGAGTTTTTCCCAAACGAATTCGTCATACCATCTCTGTCGCAGGACTTCAACTTCATAAAGTAAGTCCCGAGGCAAGTAGGGATATTCCTATCCATACTCACGGGCGACTCTCTGGGATAAAAGTCTTTGCAATCTGGCCAAAGGAGGCATGACATCCTGCTCACCTTCTCCTGGCTGGACAATGGCCTCTGGGTGCCGAGGTACTTTCACTACCTCAGATGGCCTTGCTCTCGGTGCTCGCAATGAAGCGCGCTGCATCCCCGCTACCAAAACGGGTGATGTTGTGGAATGTGGCAAGTTGGTCGGAGGACTAGACTTCCTCGTAAGCTCCGGGGCCTGCACCCGGGGTGTTCTGTCTCCTATAGACAGGGGAATCCTGCGGTTCACGTAGCACGGGTAACGGGCGTTTATCCCAGCCCTTCCGGTGAAACAGTTCATCTATTTCCCCGTCATCTCCGCAGTCTGACAGCGATTCTAGGTCGGAGGTGTCATACATCTCAGCGGGAAGGTAGTCTCTAGTAGACGTGGAACTACCCTCCCTTGCGGGCTCCACCGACTGTGAACTCCCGACACCTCCAACCACCACCACAGTCCCAGCCCCTGGCTCACCTGGACCTTCTGAAGCACTAGGATGTCCAGGACTCTTCCAACCGGATCCATCCAGGCCCGGCAAGCGACGGGGTGAAGCTCTTTCACGACCATAGGAGGCCTGCACCAGACCGACTTTCCTCTTCGGAGGTGGGAGCAGGGAATCTGTGGTGACCGAAGCAGCATCCTTGGATTTTTCTCTCTCAGTCTCTGGTTGGGCAGTCACGTCGCCCTGGTCAGTGCGTACGGGGACCTCCGCAAAGGCCTGGATCTCCCCTTCCGGAGTAGCGGTACCTGTGAGGCTGTTGAGGCGGAGGGCCTGGGGCCTTACTGTGGATGGTTCCACCTCGAACAGGAATTCTTTACACGCCTCACAACGCCCGAATGGCTCCAGGTGGACCACCAGTCCCGAGCATCCGGGACAGATCACGCCGAGGGCCTCCATGTCTCTGCATGTGTACAGAGCCAACTGTCCTCGGGGCCTGAGTCTTATCCCCGTGTCTGTAAGGGGAGCAGCAAAAGCAGTCATCTTCGTGGGGTAGGGAACCGGAATCCACGGGGAGCTTGAGGCCATCCCGACTATCTGCTGCTCCATCACGCACTGACCACGCGCCGAGGTCTCCACGTGTATCTCCTTACATGGCCAGACTCCTCCCACAACTTGCACGTTTTCGCGGGCTTTCTTCGGTCTCCGCCCACGAATTGCGCAGTCACGGGGTGCCTCATGGCGCAGTGCAGCAAAAGTCCCCACATGTAGTACTTCACACGGCTGGACTCCTCCCTCTTCCCGCTCTTTGTGCATGGGCCTTTCCCGTCTTGGGGTCATGTCCACGACTTCGAGCACAGGGACGCACTTTGGCCAATCACATGGCCGACCCGCTCGGAACTCCTCCGGGCAGCAAAGTCAAGACACAGCCATTCCAAATTTCAAAGTCAATACACATTTCATCCCGGACTCACGAGCCCCCACGTGTAGCGGCCTCACCCCATCTCCTTTGTCTAGGGGTATGTCACACGACAGGGTGAGATGCGCTATGGCCCATGTCCTCCCCATAGCTGTGGGTGAGGTGAAGGCTAGTATCAGTAACTTCCTCGGGCCAATGTGTTTTAGTTATGAAACTCAGTCCTGCTATGCTGACACCTCCCTTTGCTCCCATTAACCAGAGTCCACACACCGATCACAGTCCAACTCTTGTTTTATTGCAAGATCCACAATAAACAGTGCTTCAATAGCCAACTGGTTGGAACATTATAACAGCCTGATACGGTGGGATGAGCAGGTCGAGGCACTATCCTGATTTCAATCTAAACCACTGTGGTTTCACCAGCGGTTATCGTAGCCTTGATTAGTACAGAACATAGAACTTGTGAGTCTCTACCAGCAACTCAAGAGAACGTATTTAGGAGTACCTTCGCTGCGCTGTGGCCCCTATCAGGGGAAGATGTCCCTCCAAGGGAGTTACCGGAGGCCCATCCGTCACCGGGTTGATGTTGCTCCGGACTCTCCGGACGGGTGACCTCCCCGGCCTCCTCACCTCAGATGCAAGTCCCGTCCACCTCGGGGACCCTCGGATCACTTCGCCCTTGCGGGACCCAGTCGAAGTCACTGGGCCCCAGGCCTACGATTTAGTACCTCACCCCAGGCTGAAGGTGCCTGGGATGGACTCCAACTCCATTCCGGTCAGGCCTACCCCGCCACCCACAGGCCAAGGAGAATAATACACCACCCAATCCTCCATGAATACAAAGGGGTCCAAAACCTCTCATATGTTACAGACCTGGGTCACACTACTACCCAGGTGTACCCCAACTAAATTTAAAGACCCCGCTACAAAAGGAAAAAAGTTCACCAGAATGTATGATAAGTGGAAATCCTACATTAAAGATGTTCGTAGAAAGCTAAGTCAAGAAAGTATAAAGGGAAACTTGCGTGATATGATAGAGACGGTAGAAGAATCTGAAGTAGAGCTTATGGCAGCATATGTTAACCTGCGGTCATCTACGACACCTCCCCAGGATATTGTAAGGAACATGGACACACGTACTGCAGTCACTAAAGGTTTAGTAAAGCTCATGAGAGAACTATCATCTGACGCTAACTATGATGAAGTTAAGGCAAGAAAGAGAATGAATGAGCTTTTTATGAGAGACTATGCTAGGTCCTTAGGAGGAACCACAATCACAAGTAGGACTTCTTCCACTAGCAGAAGTGCCAGTAACATATCAGAGTCCTCAAATACTTTAATAGCCAAAAGAAAGGAACTTGTCGAACAACTTGCTGTCAAGAGAGCAGAAATTGAGATGGAATCTGCAATCGAGGCGCAGCGTCTACGAGTAGTAGAAAGCTTTTACCCCCAGCTGAATCACTGGCAGCAGGGCAGAATGCTACTGGCCGCTGCACACAACTGCCACTTGAGCGGATATCGGTGGATGGGACTGCGGTCTCCACTCACAGCAACCCAGCAGAAGAGCTGGCAACAGAGCCGAGTGCCACGGGCCTCTGCTCTCAACTAACAGAAGAGGGAGTTCCTGTGGTAGTAGATGGGAGTTCAGTCCTCACTGACACAACCCCAGAAAATGGTGTGACACTGAGACAGAAGGATGTCAGCCTTGCTTTGCAAGCACTGGGGGATTTCCACCTACCACAAGTGGATGGGACTTCAGTCTCCACTTGTATACCCCAGGGATGCCGGGCAGTCGAACCAGATCCCCAACAGCATGACGGACTGAGCCAAGTCACCCTGTCTTCTCCCCAGCGGCGGGTATGTTCTCTGAGAGAGGCAGAGGTTGGCTGGGTAAGTAATGCTCTGCTTGGAGCAATTCATTTGTGGTACTGGGTGGATACCAGCATTGGAAGAATGGACCCATGGACTAACTTCGGAGTAGACCCGTCTGGGGTCCCCTCCTCTGTTAGTCCCCTGCCGAAAGGGGAGATGTGTGACAGTGGGGTCACTTTGGACACAGGGTGAATAAAAGAAACCCCCGATATGGTCTGTGATAGCCATATTCAAGGCTGTATATACATTGTATATAGATTGGATGTATACTGTGTGTGGGGGTTATGTAATCATTGCTGTGAGGAATTAAGGTGTTTTGCATTCTATTGTTCATTATGACTGGGGAAGGTCTGGTGTGAATAGAGATTAAGTCTGTCCTTGTGTGTATTGTAAAGTGCCAGCCAGACTGGCTGCCAACCCTTTGTGAGAAGATGTGTATTGTGTGGGATCTTTTGAAGCCTAGCAGACGTCAGGATGAGGTGTTGAGTCTTGGGATGTGTGGGTGGAGCTGGGCCCTTGTTCATGTTAAATCATGTGTATTGAATTGTGTATAAAGTTACAATGTTTCTCAATAATAAAGTCATTCCTATTACAGAAGAAGACAGAGTGCGTCTCGTTTTCTTCCAGAGGGATTGGTTCCTATGGGAAAGGGTCGTTTAGCTGTGGATATTGGTAGCGAGTGGATGTGTGTCTAGGAGAGGGAACATCGTAAACGGCGTTTTACTCCTTTATATTGGGGTGCCGTTACAGATGTAAATGCTCCAAACCTAATAACTTCTGGCACTTCTTGAAAACGCTGATGAACTGATCTTTGCTCAGAGGGGTGCCATCCATATGAACAAAAAAATTACATTTAACATTGGGTCTTAACCCAATATATGTTCTCAACAAAACGTCTGGGCATATGTACATTTTTTTCACGAAATTCAAGATGAGCCAAGGCCCCTTTCCTAACTGGTCAGTTTTAGACTACTTAAAGGGGAGTACCAGCCTTTTTTATGTTTATTAAAAGTCAGAAGCTACAAAAAGTGTAGCTGCTGGCTTTTAATAAACAGACACTTACCTGCTCCACTGTCCAGTGACGTGGCCGCCTGGAGCTTCGCTCCTCTCCGGCGGCGCCTCCATTCTATCTGTGGGCACCTGGCCGTGACAGCTTTTGGCTTCATGGCCGGGCACTCACTGGGCATGCGCGAGCGGCGCTGCGCTCCCTGAGTGGACAAGCGAACGCCTGGGACCTGTCACTGTCACGTGTCCCAGGTGATCACCTACAGGGAGGGACCGCCTAAGGCGATATGACGAGTCGCCTAAGCGGTCCCTGGGCGGAAGGAGGAAGTGGGACAGGAAGTCCCACTCCTAACGAAGCCCCCACTCCCCCCAAAAGAAATTACATGCCGTGCAGTGGACGTGGGCGTGGTCTACCTGCTGTGCATGCTGGGAGAGGGTACTTAAGGGACAGACGCAATTGGCGCGGGGTCTTCGTCCTCTGCACGTACCCCACCTTCGGTGGCCCTCATGGCCAGGGGTGCGTGTGAATGTGCTGGGTCCCGGGCACCTTTAGCCCGAGGCCCCATTGTTCCAGGTAGGCCCAGTACCTTTAACTGAGGCCTACAACCAACCAGCGGAATACCAGGGTGCCCGTGGGAGGTTTACCCGCTCTGAAGGAGAGGCAACCAGGGGAGGACCTTTCTAAGGGGATTGGTGAAGGATGTCGCCGTTTCGGGAGAGGCCTGGTTACCTGTCAGAGGGAAGGATTCCGTGACCCGCTAAGAAGCCCTTGTAATGTGCCCCATTGGCACCTATGGTCTTTAAAGTTACAAGTGCTGAAAAGTTTGGGACTTAGGATCTAAAAGGGTTCTGTGGCAGAGGATCTTCTTAATACGTCCCTAGGAGAAACAAATCTAAAGTGAATGTTTTGTGCTCCACTCCGGCTGCTAGGACCTTGAGAGGGAACTATCTGCGTGAGCAAAACCCACTCAGGCTTGAGTGGCGACGAGAGTAAATAAGTGCCGGGTGCCTGAACCTCCCTCCCTGTTTAACTCTCTCTCTATCCTCGACTTTCTCTACTAAGTTTCTACACAAGAAAAAGAAACTCTTTTGTTGGGGTTTAATACTGTCTGGACATTGGCCTTCTTAAGAGAGATAATAGACTTTTCCCTACACTCTAGGGACGAGAACCAACGGAAGGAGGTAACTCGCTGCAGGACCTAAAATTGTTAACACCACTCACCCTCTACAAAATGGAGGATACTTGGCATGTGGCATGGTGTGTCCCACTCTGCGAGTGAAGGTAAGCAGAGGCCAGGGATCTGTGTGCTACACGTGGGGGCTCGTCTGGGATTTTGCAGCTACCCCTGGAAGTTGGACTTCCAGTTGGACCTACCGGGTCAATTGTATCACGGGGATTGTTACTTCTGAGGAGGACAACTATATCCCTACAGCCGAGCCCACACGCATCACTGCGGCTACAACGGACAAACAAGATGGAGCTCCGGCTACTACGGAGCCAGCGACGGATTCTGCCTCCGTCACCACAGAGACCTCCATACCACCCACCAAACGGAAGGTGGGATACGTTTAGGCCTCCCGCGGCCGCGGTCAAAGCCTGCCCCAGCGCCTGCCTGAACCGGATCTTCGCAGCGGAGGGATCTCTGGAAAGTTCACGTCAGGGGATGGTAAGGAGGCTGGAGGGAACTATGATAGCGAGTTTGCTGGGGAAAGGAAGAAGCCCATTCCTCATGATGGAGAGAATGAGACCGAAGCCAAAGTCCAGAAACTATTGTCAAGTCAATGTATAGTTACCACCCTTACGTGTCGTTATAAAGAGTTAACCACTAAGGATTCCGATAGAGTAACAGCACGAGTAAGGGCCCCGGGTGATGCGAAGTGGACATTGACAGCCAGGAAAGAGACTCTTCGTAAATCTGTCAGATCACTCGACTCGTGTGTGTTGCCTGGGACGGGAGACCGGCGGACATTGCCAAAGCTCGCCCGGTTGCAGAAAGCTATGCTGCACCGTGTGAGACGGAGTTACGGTCTTGAGTTCCTGTACGTGCCTCATCAACTGATGAAGGAGGTTGAGAAAGTAAGGGAATCGTGGTATGAAAAAACTATCTTGGAATACTTAGATACTCCTGAATCCCGCTGAGGAAAATACAAATTTGACCCAAGAGAGGAATTCTTCATGCTCCGCAGGAATTGGAGCTATGGTCTGCATATTTGCGCTGATCGAGTGGTCATTTGTACGGAATGGGGAGCAGATGTGGAACATTCAATCACTACCAGAGATGCCGGTGGAAGATTGGTTGTTCTCCCAGATCTTCAATATTACCTTTGAAATGGGAACTTGTGTGTTTGCTCTATTATCCTGTTTTACAGGAACAGCCTGCCCTGAACTCATGACTTTACCCTCTGTTACAAGGGGGGATCTACTCAACTGAGAAACCGGAGAACTGTTGTTGTTTTTTTTTTCTCTCCCTCCTCAACTCCGCAAAAGAAAATAAATAGTTTTTTTTCAACTGAACTTTGGAGTAGATCAGCCAGGGCCAAAGCAGGAAACCGCTGTAGTCAAGATGGAAAGTTTAGGTACAGTTAATCCATTCCCACGTGCAATTGTGGAGAGTGTAGTGACTTGAGCTGCCACCAGGTGGTAGTAGTTTGCAGAACTATATTAATAGTATATGTTCAGTGATGCTAGGCTTAGCAATTCATGCTTTCAGAGGATGGTCATTTCTTTCCGGAGAGATGACTTGCTTCTGTATATGTTAGGAAGTAGGATGTGTTTATTGCATGTTTGTTTTTTTCTCTCCCTCTGCAGGTGATCTGCTATCAACTCCATGGGTGGGGTAGATATGTTAAGAGGGGTGGAATTGTCAATTGTGATGTACTGTGTGTTATTATACAAACTGTGATGTGTATTGCTACATGTTCTTTTTTTCTTTTCCTGTCCTATTCCCAAGGCTGTGGTTCAGGCACCGCTAAACACAAAACCAAAACACTGTACATAGTTGGGAGTTAATCAGAGCCCACTCAGGATTGAGGGGGTCTTCTGATCTATTCCAGCCACTGGGACAGTGGCTTATTCAGGAGGGGGTGTATGTAGCGGGGTCCCCATATTTGGGGGCCACTATGTTTGAAATTTAGGGGGTAGCCTGAGCATTAGTTTGGCTCAGGCTGTTTGTTTTCTTTAAATTGGACTCTGCTCTGCTGTGATGTTGTCTGGTCGTACAGTTCCCTTTGACCTGAAGGTGGCGATGTTGCCCAGGTCCCAGGTTGAACCACAGGAAACATTGCAGCGTGATTGGGTGTCCTCTCTCGGCAGCCGTGCAGTGGGCATGGTCTACCTGCTGTGCATGCTGGGAGAGGGTACTTAAGAGGCAGACGCGATTGGCGCGGGGTCTTCGTCCTCGGCACGTACCCCACCTTCGGTGGCCCTCATGGCCAGGGGTGCGTGTAAATGTGCTGGGTCCCGGGCACCTTTAGCCCAAGGCCCCATCATTCCAGGTAGGCCCAGTACCTTTTACTGATTCCTACAACCAACTAGCGGAATCCCAGGGTGCCCGTGGGAGGGTGACCCGCCCTGAAGGAGAGGTAACCAGGGGAGGACCTTTCTAAGGGAATCGGTGTAGGATGTCACCGTCTTGGGAGAGGCCTGGTTACCTGTCAGAGGGAAGGATTCCCTGACCCGCTAAGAAGCCCTTGTAATGTGCTCCATTGGCACCTATGGTCTTTAAAGTTACAAGTGCTGAAAAGTTCGGGACATAGGAGCTAAAAGGGTTCTGTGGCAGAGGATCTTCTTAACACGTCCCTAGGAGAAATAAATCTAAAGTGAATGTTTCGTGCTCCACTTCCGCTGCTAGGACCATGAGAGGGAACTATCCGGGTGAGCAAAACCCACTCAGGCTTGAGTGTCAACGAGAGTAAATAAGTGCCGCGTGCCTTAACCTCCCTCCCTGTTTAACTCTTTCTCTATCCTCAACTTTCTCTACTAAGTTTCTACGCAAGAAAAATAAACTCTTTTGTTGGGGTTTAATACTGTCTGGACATTGGCCTTCTTAAGAGAGAAAATAGACTTTTCCCTACACTCTAGAGACGAGAACCAACGGAAGGAGGTAACTCGCTGCAGGACCCAAAACTGTTAACACCGCTCACCGTCTACAAAATGGAGGATACTGGGCATGTGGCATGGTGTGTCCCACTCTGCGAGTGAAGGTAAGCAGAGGCCAGGGATCTGTGTGCTACATCTGCTTTTTCTAATAGGGCACCTGAGCCCAATTTTTTTTAAATAACTAGTGCATCCTCAGAGGAAGCATATGAAACTGAAGAGACACTCTCCTGGATCTGGTCATTCAGGGAACAACCCGCTGGGAACGACAGATGGTGAAAAAGGCGGTAGGAATTAGGCTCCTTTTTGGGAACGATCTCAAGCGGGGAGATCCTAAAATCCTTAAACGGAGGGCAATTCTACCCATCTGAATCTCCTTCCACAATATGTTCTAACCCCATAGTGGGTTTGAGTTTCTTAAAAGTTTGACAACCCTTACCCTCAAACTTTGGTAACAAAAAAAAATCTGAAGAAAAAACATTAAACAGGAGAAGGACCATTGTTCTGTCTGGGTACTCCTGGAGCCAGGGGAGCATTGCATGAAGCCTCACCTTTGGGAAACATATTCCTACCTGAGTGCTGGTTTGTAGGTAATGTCTTAAAGCATCACATTTGTGGCGATAACTGCATGTGTTTGGCCATTTACACTGGCTGTCATTAAATTTAAAACACACCCCTTTTCTAAAATCTGATGTGTGTGTTGCTTGACTTGAGGGCGCAGATTGCTTGGCATATTGTGGCCGCTGGCGAAGAAAAAAGTTTAGCCAGAGGCCAACATCTTTTGCTCCCCAATGCAAAGAAGGATGAACTGCCAGTTTTTGATGAAATGATTTGTTGTACGCCAACCAAGCTGAGCCCCCAAAGTTCTTGTACGCCTCTATATGTCTATGTGTTGAAAAATACTATTTTCTGGATGTTTTTTTTTTCACACAATATACTGGAAAATATACAAAAGGCCTGTAGCCATTTTTGCAAGACTTGGTCCAAGCCCTTTCCTGTCCCCCTCTGACCTTTTATCCTTACCGCCAGACTTATAAATTCTTTGGCTGATGGTAGTAAAGTAAAGACAACAAATCTACCCTAGCCAAATTTTTTGATGGAAACCCAGAGGAGACCATCACAAGGCAAAGACTCAGGCATGTTTCCAAAATATTTTTACTTTTATTTCTGTTTACCTTTGCTCCTGCTGAAGATTGTGCCATACCAGTAGTGGAATCCTGACAATTAGCATTTGCACCACTAGATGGAGCCCACACTGAAACCACAGCATCCTCAGTAGCAGGATTAAGAGAAACATTTGCATTACTCAAAACAGGCATAGAAACATCAGCTGTAGGGGATAAACCATGTGTATCTAAACTATGCCTAGATGAATACAATTCCCTGACAGTTCTGACTAAAACAGAAGAAAATAATTTTACTAAATGAGCAGCAGCACCAGGTATGGATGGAAGAGGTCCTGCATGTTGTTTCTTTTGAGGGACAGACCACTGGGAAAGGTCTGCTTTTCAGTTGCTGTCCTTGTCCTCTGGGTCTTGCCTCGCCTGGGCTCTGACATGTTGCCTGCCAGCCTCTTCAGGCGCTCCCTGTTGCCTTGGCGATGCCACTCGCAGCTGGACCCATCTTCTTGCGGTCGCATCCCCCGCTCTGCTGCCAGTCGTGCTTGCGCTGGGTGGAAACCCCTATCGCTTTCTACTTAAAGAGTAGAAAAGATGGACTTTGCAGGCATATTTTTCCTTTTATTTCATGAAAAATATGCCTCCAAAGTCCATTTTTTCTACTCTTTATTACTGTATAAACTGTATCTAGCCTCAGCTACATACAATATACAGCGCTGTGTTCCAGCAGTGGGACAAAACCTCCTGTCCACTCCCAGAAGAAAATTGAGTAGGACTAAGTAGCACTAAGCATTCCACAGGGAGCTTTGTATTCTATAAATGAATGCAAAGCTTCTCCTGATTGGCAGAGTCAGAAATTGGGACCACCTCAGCAAGTAAATAGTTGGTCCAAACAAACAATCTAAACTTCACTATAAGCTGGAGTTCAGCTTGTGGTCCTCCTCTCCCCCCATGCCCCCTCCTTGCAGTAGCTTTCAAATTCACCTGACCAATGGCCCAAGCCCAGTCCAGCCCAGCCTAGACCGAGCCAAGCTCAGCCAATTACTAATCGACTGGGTCCAGAGCTGAGCAAGTCCGACTTTTGCAGCCCTGGTAGTTACGCCTTGGCTGCACCTGTGACAGTCACTCGTCAAATGCCAACTATGCCCACCCTTTCTGGATCTGTGCTTCATGCATGGAAACCATGCCCAAAATTAAAAGCATTCCATGTTTGGAGGTTGCAGAACTTTCATTCATCCACCCCTCCTCCAGTCAGAGAATATGTTTCATTGTGGGATCTGATAGTATGGCATCTATAAATGGAGCACAGGGGCAGAAAGGGGCAAGTGCTATGCATAGTGAGCACTTAATTAGTGCCTGTTACAGGTGCAGCCCGCTCACTGAAAAATGGCCTGATAATGAAAGGTAACTCAAATGGTTACACCTGCATGTAAGTTTCAAGTAAGTAACTCAAGTGGTTACACCTGCCACTGATAACTCAAGTGGTTATACTTGCATATGCATGTGAAGTGGCACACCAGTACAATGTACGCCAGGAAAAAAAACTATTACCTCTAAATGAAGACACTCCCTCGCAACCCCATAGAGAGAGAAAGTTCACATAATGCGTCTGATAGCTTCAAGATGCAGAATGCATATAGGGAGGCACAGTATGCAGAAGCAACAAGGACTTGTGACTGAGTGGAAGCCAAACTTGCAGTGGTTAGTATTATGATATCCATAAAAGAGTCACAGCAGGCAGCAGACAGTAGCGTATCTGTTATCCAGGCAAGGGACAGGGTAGGAGGCAATCCGGTGCGCATCCAATGTCGAGGAGAGGGTCAAGTGGAACAGTCAGTAGAAAGACCCTACTAGATGCAGAATGCATATAGGGAGGCGCAGTATGCAGAAGCAACAAGGACTTGTGACTGAGTGGAAGCAAAGCTTGCAGTGGCCAGTATTATGTTATCCATGAAAGAGTCAGGGCAGGCAGCAATCAGTAGCATATCCATTATCCAGGCAAGGGTCAGGGTAGGAGGCAATCTGGAGTGTATCCAATGTCAAGGCGAGGGTCAAGTGGAACAGTCAGTAGAAAGACCCTAAGTACAGAAGCATTCAAAGGCAAGGCATTTGGTACAGGAGCCAGGAAGTTAACGCAAAGTCACAGGCTTGTGGACATTGCCCTTGGTCAATGAGAACAGGGTAGACAAGGCAGATATGAGCCAATCTGCTGCCTATCCACAAAGATGCAACCCAAAGAAATGCCTCTGCTGGTCATTCAAAGTTGGGGGAGGCAGAGCCTGTTGCCTGACAATGGCAACCAACACTTTAGCTGGTGAAGAGATAGCGATGCCTGAAAGGAGAATGGAGTGTGTATCATACTCCTAACAATAAAAAGATGAACATTATCCAGCACTCAATTGACAATTAGAATTTCTTCACAAATTTCAGCTGATGTTTCAGGGCCACACACGGTCCCTTCTGCAAGCCACCACAGTGACAGTAAATGAACAAAGTAAATAAATAAAATAAAGAATACCCTAAAATTACCCAAAGAAACCCCCTTTGATGTCAGAGTGAGGTCAGAATCCCACCAAAAATATTAACTGCAAAGCACAACTCAAACATGTAATTACAAACTTAACATACCTAATAAAGAACTGATACCCCTATGGATGGAATATCTACAGCATACCAATATCCTTGTCTACAGTTCAGCAATTGTAGTAGCACTGATGTTGCCTGGCAATCAGATTTAGTGAAAGATAGCCCAATCTCTACCCATATCCAAGGAATACAGGGCTCATTGAGAAACATCAGGATCCAGAATAGCGCTTGCGCTATGGTGCATAGGTGCATATGCAGTAAGATCCTAGCAGATGTGGACATATAAGGTACATGAAAGTTTGGCAAATGAGGGGCAAGACAATATTTCACAGCTCTGAAAAGAGAAAGCACACATCTAAGAGAGAGGGGCAAGAGAGAACAGATGTGCATAAAAATATAGGACAAACCCGTGGTGATTCAATATAGATCATAGCCCAATGTAGGGTTCGATCCAAATTTTACATGTTTGACTGTCACGTACCAGCTGAACTATTTAGCCGGCCCGCTAGCACCAATCTTCTGCAGCAGAAATGTATTAATTACTACCTCCCTTAGCAACCATGCCTCTTTACCTTGTCTTTGCTTGTCGCGGCTGGGTTCTTCCTGGCTGCGTCTTTGCCACTGCACGTGCGCAAGATTTTTGCATGTGCATGTTTCCAGGGATCTGGTCCAGTGATGTCACATGCCAGGCTGGGAGTATTTAGGGCAGGGTTTGCCTGCGAGTACTAGGGTACATTTAGTATTGTATTAGTACACCCACCGCCCAACAATTTTTACCCACCACACTCCAGTCACTAATGCTCGGTTCACATATATGCAAATCGGATGCATTTTGAACCGCATCTGATTTGCATAACATGTGAACTTGACCGTCTTGCAATGGAGCCGGCTCACACATGTCCGAGATGGCCGCGGTCCCTTTTTGTGCGATTTTATGTCCGGTTCAGGTAAGAATTCAAGTGAAAATTTGCACTTGAATCGCACCTGAATCGGTGAACAATACTGCACTGGACTCCTTTTAAAAACTGACTGCAAACCGCAGCCGGACATGTGTGAATCTAGCCTGAATTACAATGTGTCTGCTCTATGTTAATGTAGACACAGTGGGGTAGATTTACTAATGCTGGTGCACTCAGAATCTGGTGCAGCTGTGCAGGGTAGCCAATCACCTTCTAACCTCAGCTTGTTCAAATAAACTTTGGCAATAAAACCTGGAAGCTGATTGGTTTCTATGCAGAAGTGAGCCTGATTTTGCACTCTCCAGCTTTAGTAAATCAACCCCAGTGTCTGGGATCCTGGGTGACACTGTTGACCATATTTGTTAATAATTTATAGAGTGATTTGCTCTGGGTTATTGAACAACTCTGCGTGTGTATGTTTGCTTTGACTTTTTATTGATTCAGAGTCCCCAAAATTGGTGTGTACTGTTTTCAGGGGCCTAGGTTGCAAAAAGGTAGAATGCTATTATTCCAAAATACAGAATGAAGGCATAATAATATCAGTATATATGTATATCTATAAGATGCTCTGTTTCTGACTATAAATGTGTCCCTAAAGCAAATGTGACAACTGTTACAAAAAAATAAATTAGATAAATCTCGTATAAAATATCTTGAAAATAAACTTTTCATCCTTAATGTGAATTAATATGTGTGATCGTACAGGTTCATATATAAAATATGCTAATTCACACAATTGAATCACAAAAATTAAGTGTCTGAAAACCTGCTGCAACAAAATACTAGTGAACTGAACAGGTGTATCAAAAGTTCATATATGTTGACTGGTGCTCCAACAATTCCTATAGTTGCATAAAATGAATAAGTGGTTCCAACTTCCCACATGCAGTTCATAAAGGATTGTTCTTGTGCAAAGAAAAAAATCCAAAGTGCCAGTGCATCACCACAGTGCTAGGAACTGTCAGAAACCATAAATCAGACCGAGACAGAAGTACAGTTAAATCACACTTGTTTAATAATAATAATAATAATAAAAAAAAGTAAACAGAGTAAACGTAGTCAAAACATAGCCAGAGTTCAGGAACCGGGACGGATAGTCAGACAAGCCAAAGGTCAGGGAGCCAGAGATCAGCGTAGTGGAACAGCAAGCAGGATCTGGAGCCAGAAGTAATGTCAGCCAAGCAAGTCTTTAACAGGAACGCAAGAGATAGTCTCTGTGATGTGACCAAGGCAAAGGCAGAGATCATCTGAGCTGGATGGCTTAAGTAGGCAGGACTGACGAGCAGGAAATCATGAACAGGTGGGTCACTGTGGAGAGATAGGAGCTGGCAATTAGCCGACAGCCATAGGTGTGCATTAGCATTAGGGTGTGCACAACAAAGCTCAAAAACACATGAATGTGCGTGCATGTGTGGTGTGTGCATATGTATAAATGTATATATATCATATACATACATACAAACATACAGTCTTCCAGCACAGCACACGACCCCCCTACCTGCATATTCCGAGTGAGAGAGAAATGCTTCCACACGTTTCCTTTAAGCAGCTTCGCTCAATGGGAGATCTCTCATCACCCCACTAGCACACAGGGCAATAATGCTAATGCAAATAGGGTGATTAGGGTGTGCCCAGGCACACCTGGCACACCCTGTGCGCACGCCTATGCCGACAGCTGAGCAGCCAGCACAGAGAAGGAAGGGCTGAGCCCAGCCCTGACATGAACGAAAGATTGTCCGCGTATCAAATGGAATGATCCCACCAAGAGATCATATGTGTGTTTGTAAAATCTCCTCTAAGGGTAGATGATCAGCCAGCTTCAGGAGATGGATCCAGGCTTGCGTATCTCACTAATCATGTATCTCACATTATGTAGGGACAAAAGCAATGGAAAGGCTCATAGTGCATTACTGTATAAAACTACTTTATTAAAAACAAGATTGCACTTACAGCATAGTTGTTTAAAGTGGTTGTAAACCCTTTTAAAAAAAAAATTTTTTTAAACTACCTGTAAGAGAAAGGCATAATGAGCTAATATGACTAGCATAATAGCTCATTATGCATTACTTACCTTAGATCGGGGCCCCCGAAGCCGTCCTCGTCTCCCTCTTCAGCCGCAGCCATCTCTGCGGCGATAGCCGGAAGGTTACTTCCGGGTATCGCCGCTCCAGCCAATCACAGCGCCGCTCCGGCGCTGTGATTGACCGGAGCGGCGGAGACGTCACTCTGCGCATGCGCGCGGGAGCCTTCACATTCGGCTATGCCCAGCGATTGCTGGGAAGTAGCCAAATTTGTGAATGGGATTAAACCCATGAATGTGCCATTGTCTACGGCGCGCATGCGCCGTAGACAGCGGCGCCTGTCATTTAACTAAATATCTCCTAAGCCGTGTAGGTTTAGGAGATATTTCTTGCACCTACAGGTAAGCCTTAATCTAGGCTTACCTGTAGGTGCAAGTTGAAAAAGTGGGTTTACAACCACTTTAAATTGGGCAGTTTGAGCACACCCGCCTGCAGAACGGTCCGCACATGTTGACGTCACGTTGCTGTCTCTGACCCGGCGCGTTTCCTCTCAGAAGGCATCGACTGGGAATGGAGGCTTTTGTGATGCAATTGTGTGAATTTGATTATTTTTATATGAACTTGTATGATCACACATATTAATTCACATTAAGATATGTTACACAAGATTCATCAAATTTATCTTTTGTAACAGTTGTCACGTTTGTTTTGGTGACACATTTATAGTCAGAAACAGCACATCTTATAGATATACATACATACCATTTCCTCACTATTCAATTGATTTTTTGATTGCAGGAGTTTCTGAACTCATAATTTGAAGCTAAGCACAACCTTTTTAGTATTTTTTCCAATATCAGTATATAAGCAGTGTAAAATTACCAGTTTTCTAACACAGTTGGGAATGAAGATCTGATTTTAAATTTTGTGATTAAGTAACACACGATAACAGATGTTTGTTACATTTCTAAGCATCCATGTGCTACTAATAAAACATAAATTACAAGCTAAGCCCAGAAACCCACCTGATAGGAAAGTTACTACACTGTACACTTATGCCACGTACACTCGACCGTTTTTAATGCCATTGAAAAAAACAAAGTTTTTCTCAACGTGATTCTTCTCAAGCCTGCCTTGCCTACACACGATCATGAAAAAAATGCTTGAGCAAAGCGCGGTGACGTACGAAATGTGTATAAAGGGGAAGTTCCATTCGGAAGGCGCCACCCTTTGGGCTGCTTTTGCTGATCCTTGTGTTAGTAAAGTTTGGTGAGAGACGATTCACACTTTTCAGCCTTGTACTCTTCAGTCTGTTACAGCGTGACAAATGTGCTATCTCCATTACAAACGCTAGTTTTACCAGAACGAGCGCTCCCGTCTCATCACTTGCTTTTGACCGCGCGCGTTTTTTTCACGTCGGTAAAGCCTACACACGGCTGTTTTTCATGACGAGAAAAACGACGACGTGAAAAGCGATGAGAAAAATTAGAGCATGTTCCAAATTTTTAATGGCCATTTTTCACATTGTGAAAAATGCTCTGGAGCCCACACACGATCGTTTTTAATGACCAAATTAAAAAATGGCATTTTTCTCGTCATGAAAAACAGTCGTGTGTACGTGGCATTAGTATTATGTGGTAAAATATTCTTAAATCTAATAAATACATATGAAAAAAACATAAAATTATAGTGGCATTCAGCATCCTGTAACTTTTTTGAGGAAGGAAGACTGATTGCCATCAACAAGACATGGCAATGCATTTATAAGACAGAAAGTATAAGATAAGCTATAATGCATACTTATCAGATGTCAAATGTGCTATTTTGTATGTTTTTATCTAAATGACAACATTTTTATGCTGTTGTTTTTATGATTAACTTCACTACTATATTTCTTCTTGAGATGGTAATTGGCAGTTAAATCAAATGTGCATTTCTGTTATCTGTCAAAAATGCCAATCGTGAGCTATCCCTACCAGGATTATCTCTTTTTTCCAACTGCTATAAAGCCCAAAAAAATTGCATCACACTAATCTCCTTGATTCTCCATAAAAAAGAGTCACCAAATCATTAAATCCTAACCCCATGTTTATTTTCACTTTAAATAGTTTGTTTGGGCCCAGATGGGGGCCTGGGGCAGGCAGATGATGTTACGCTCTCCATCTCATCCAATACCAGAAAGGTTTGCATTCATTGAGAAAATGCAAAGAATTCTCTAAATGCAACCCGTCCTAGGTGGACGACCTCCTGTGTTCCTAATTCAGTGGGGCAGCTTCTCACGTCTTCTCATCTACTATAGTGATTTCAAGCTTCTAGAGGGATTACACAGGTATGGTATATACATAGTTACATTGGTCAAGCTGGACCAATGTACAGCTGAGAGGAGAAGCACAAAAGCGCCACTCTAAGTGCAGTATTATCAATAAAATTTAATGTTTAAAATGGGGGGGGGGGGAGCATGTATGTACTCACAAACATGAAGTAAAAATAAGCATGTAGACAGAAATCAAAGTCTTATCTGTGGGAGAGCGGTGGCGCGGAACAGATGGCGCTGGTGAAAGCCGATATATAGCAGCACCGCACTTCTGCTAATGCAGGAAAATGCATGATAAGAGGGATCCACAGCGGGCGATGGACCATGCTGCAAGCCGTGTCTCGTAATCGACTTCAGGTCTGATGAAGGAGCGCATGCTCCGAAAGCGCTTACCCATTGGTTTCTAGCCACCCGGATTCTATTGGTCCTCCAACTACCCGGAAGCTCACTGCAAGTCACGGCCTGCAATCACCCGGAAGTCGATTACGAGACACGGCTTGCAGCATGGTCCATCGCCCGCTGTGGATCTCTCTTATCTTGCCTTTTCCTGCATTAGCAGAAGTGCGGTGCTGCTATATATCGGCTTTCACCAGCACCATCTGGTCCGCGCCACCACTCTCCCACAGATAAGACTTTGATTTCTGTCTACATGCTTATTTTTACTTCATGTTTGTCAGTACATACATGCTCCCCCCCCCCCCATTTTAAACATAACATTTTATTGATAATACTGCACTTAGAGTGGCGCTTTTGTGCTTCTCCCCTCAGCTCTTTCAGGATTCGCTTCACATCTTCACTGGGCTGCCTTCTAGGTGTTTTAGGATGGACTGAAAGGACTTTTTATAGTTTTATGCGAATTTATTTTATTATTTTTTATTATTATCTATTTATTTACTAATTTACCATTTTAATTTGTTTCCCTCATCTTCATTAGTTCCTACATTGTCTTTGATACCAGCGCCAACTTCCTCCTATATGTGGACCAATGTACAGTAACTATGTAAAATATCCTTACCTGGAACTCTCCTTTAAGTGATAAATTCAGGTTTAACGCAAGTTGGTTTTTGGGCTGGCTTCACATCCGTGCAATGTACAGTAGGGCACAGAAATGTCTGTGCCGCTTTGCAGTATCAATTATTTATAGTGACAGCCCAGTACATAACAGTAGGTTCCAATGCTTCTGTACTAAAGAGCACTGCTATCTGTTGAGGTGAGCGTGATTAAAAAAGATGCAAGTCCAATTTTTCTTCTGTTATCATGTGTTGGCAGTCCAACTTTGTAACATGCACGTGAGAATATACCGTAAATAAATTATATAGTGTGAAGTAGCCCTTTAAGTAAACCTTTTGTGACAAACATATAGGGGCTGCTGTTGCTGACCTCCTTCTAAAAATGTCACTTTCCAGGCTGCCATAATGATTCAACAGCTTTAGTACTTTTGTTGTATATTTTTTAGGCTCTTTAAACTGTTCGCTCCTGGACATGGGATAGTGACTTGGTATTAACAGCCTACCAAAGGGCCCCAAATAGAACTATACTCCTATATCCCTTTTATGTGGGGATGCATAGCGGTGACCCATCCTAGCCTAAGCACTAAAATTTGATAGTCCTCTGCACACCTGCTTCAGGCCTGTTTGAACAAAGCATATCCCTCTATAGTGTGTACTTGTTGCAATTAAAAGCAGTAAGTATCACTTCTGTCTGCTGATTCATTACTCTTCTATTTGCATGAATCACTCCTGACAAGTTTTCCTGACACCAAGAGAAAAAAAATGGTGACAGGGGAGGAACCTCCAGCTGATTGACAGCTCTGTTCCTGTGTGCTGTGTGAAGAGAGTGTGTCCTTTCCCTCCAATCAGCTCCCAGAGCTCTCCTCACTGAGCTCTGTAGTGTGTAACTTCAGCTCTCTGCCCTCTTTTTTTTCTGACAGCTCAGACAAGCTTACGGTATAAATTCTGCAATTTAAACAGATGTAGAGAAGAAAAGGCTGCAGATAAACAGGTACAACTAATGTAGGAGGATTTTTTTTATCTCTGTGTATCTCCTAAGGATAGTCCCTTCACTGGGTGTAAGGGTTTATAACAACTTTGCGTTGCGCAGTCCAGCATAGTTCAGAGAGATGTGGCTGGAGCGGAGAAAGTGAGGAGGTCACACGAGATGTGCCTCAGAGTCTGGCATCCAAAACAGGGGGATGTGAATAGTCCCAGAAAATGCATAAAGTCCTTCTAGAGCTACAGGCATAAGGCCCAACCTCTTACATGTTCAACTGGTCCAGTCCACCACCAGAGAAAAACAGTACACTCCTAATGGCAACTAACTCAGGAAGCTCACTGCCCACCTGATATATCCTTGCCCAGGGTGCCCTTCTCCTAACAGGAGCAGGGTTAGCACTTAACCCTAACAACTCCTGACTCCCCCCCCCCAAAAAAAAAACATATGTCTGTGGGAATATCTAGTGGCCAAAAAGGGAATAGCAACAGGTCGTCTATGATCCATACCCTACCCTTTTTTACGTTATTGACCTGTGATAAGTATGCAAATCAAGGGTTATGACTCCACTCTAACTTTCTAACATGAATAATTCTTCCAGGTGAGTGACCCAGAAAGTATTGAAACCAAAAATAGTCATCAACTATCATTTTTAGAAAGAAACCACATCATCTACTGTATTTCTATAACTACAAAGTGACACTGTTACCTTGTACATTAATGACAAAGTGGCAGTGACTTTTTAAAGGTGCTCCCCTGACTGCCCGGTTACTTACATTGCCATTGCTTCCCTGACACTCCTACCTGCATGCTCCCAGGTTTGGGGGACCCTGTGCCCTATTGCCATGTGACAGTGATTGGTCTAGAAGCCAATTGCTAGGCCCGACTACTGCTGCATGACTGAGGGAGTGACATCACCACTCCAACACTAGCTGACACTCGAGATTTCAGTTCCAACTTCCCTTGGGGGAATGAGCAGCAGCAGAACACTAGTAAGTTGAATATTAGTGTAATGGGGGGGGGGGGGTATTTGCAATAATAATAATAATGTCATGTAGAATTAATAAAAAAAAGAGTCATGTGATAAAATGAACCACAACATTTTCCAGATATATTTTTACAGTTAGGCCGGCTGAAAAAAAATATTGGGGTGGTTTTAGGATTCCCCCTATTTATTATAAAAATATTAACTTGTCTATTCCTATAATTAGCTAGTCTATCAAAGCTCTGATGAAGTTAATGGTGATGGTACAATAACAAGGTTAGCTATAAAATTACACAAACTCTTAAATAAACAAGGGCCTCATTTATTTCCCAAGAAAGTAGGAATGCTAACATAAAAACACTAAAAGTAGACTTCAGAGCAAATAAAACAAAAGAACATAGATGATACTTTACGTGAGGTCCTCCTCGAGATGCTGTCTCGGCTGAACTCAATGAATGAATTCCCATTCATGACTCCTTGTTACGGACACCCTGCTGGGTCAACTTGCAAATTCCAACTTAGGCCAAATGGCTGTATCAACCATGAAGTAAAACTCCAGACATATGATATTAAACCATGTTGCCTTCCAACATGGGCCGCTTTGTGCCTGAAGGCCACACATCACCCTTCTTCAGAAACAGCTCCTAAGGAACAGTCCATAACGTGTTGTGCTTCCCAACATGTGCCGCTTTGCCCCTGAGTGACACACCACCACCATTCTTCAGCAACGGCTTCCATGGCACCATTCCGTGTCTTCTCCTTTCCGGCATCTTCACCATGGGGTGCAATACAGGCAAGGGGTGTCTATTCACTCACCATTCACCAACACACACTCAGAGCTACATATCAACCAGCTTTCAGATACAGAACCTTGAGGAGGGCCTTACTCACCCATATTACTAACCTAATAGATGTACGTCAAACTATAAAAGCACACCAATCAACACATTACCATAATATATACATATATATGTGACCCACCAAATTAGGCATCCCACTCCCAACCTCCTATAACCCTTCTTTGTGTATATGGGTCAGGATTAGGCAGGCTTGCTCAATTTGGCCTTTTCTACCACAATTTTGGCATGTTAGCGGTACTTCGGGACTCTTAATTGGCAGTAAAGCCTCCAACTTGTACAAAGAGACCTTACTGTCAATTTGTCCCTCACCTTGCATAGATAAATGGGAGACCTTCCTATAAAAAGGTCGGGTCCACCAACACATATAAACCTGAAACAATGACAAAACCACAAAATTCTATCTCTGTGCCTGGATTTCAGAGACCATGCCCAGGGTCTACAATGCACCTCTCTCTGTCTATTGTTAGGTTCAAGGAACACCCTAGTTCCATGACCAACATTACATCAGTATCCTTTAGGACAAATAAATAAACTCATCTATGTCCCAAATAATACCCAGGTGCTTCCTTCCCAGCAATGATCACTCAATCCAGAACACAGAGTGAAACATCTTCCCAACATTTCTCGTTCACCACTGCGTACTGACCTAGCATACAAAGGACATCATGGTCATGCCTCCGACAGAGGGAAATATCAACCTGCCTCCAGCTTCCATCCTCTCTGATCACTTGTGGGTAATTTAACCTCGGATGCAACAAGCAGGGCTTTTTTTCAGCGGGAACGCGGGGGAACGCAGTTCCGGCACCTCCTGGACTGACTGTATGTAATGGCAAGGGGTGCTTGGGTGTGCTGCAGGGTATTGATGCTCACTCCTAGCGGATCTATTCTAGCTGGAGGGGATCTATTTTTGCAGGGGGGTCTATTGTTGCTGAAGGAGATCTACTGTTGGGGGAGGGGTCTATTGTTGATGGCTGCCAGAGAGTCTATTAATGCTGGCTGTGCGGATATCTGTTGATGCTGTCGGGAGTCTATTGTTCCTGGGGGGGGAATTTATTGTGGGCGGTACATTGTTAGGGGATCTATTGTTGCTGGCTGAAGGGTAAACCAAATTCCATAAAAATGACTTAGCACAACAAAATGATACTTGGTTCTGTATTGTCTAAAAGGGGCAGTACTTGGAGGTGGGTAGGGGATGGAACCAAGGGACGTTGCTCGGAGGTGGGTAGGGGCGGAGAAAACAAGTGACTCGGAAAAGGGGAGTTCCTGCACCTATTGTCTGAGAAAAAAAGCCCTGGCAACAAGGTAGTATCCTCAGTCAGTAAGCCCATTGATACCACGGAATATACAGACCGAGTCTGCACTTCTGTATATGGGATCAACGAGGAAGCATAACACCTTTCATAATCCAAACTAGCACAGCCCATCCAGGCGTTCGACCACCACTTTGGATTAGTGAAAGCGATGTGTTTGGGCAAAATTTTACTGAGCTGTGATGCTAACTCATAAGGTCACTGCCCCTCATACAGAGACTGTACAATCAGCTTGATGCTGGTTGATAATTTTGCCTGCCTCTGCGTGCACGCCAGAGCCCATGACACATTTTTGTCCTGTACTACCACACTCTCTACCAACCTCTTAAAATGGTGGATAATATCTTGAGCTACTTTAACCTTGGTATTTATGTGACTTTGTTTAATGTTATTGCTTACTGTCTGAAGCTACGGCTGAGAGCTTGTTCCTCAGGATACTGATGTCCACTTCATTAATAACACCCATCCCAGCTCCTATTCCCCCCAATATAGTGCTGAATACATCCCACCACTTTTGGTTACTCCTCAGAAATAAGCGTCCTGAATGAACCTCATTCTGTGTCCGCACATCTCTGGGAGTAAGCCACTGGTACAATGACCACACCTGATTCAGTGTATATTCAGCACATATAGGGTAATAGGTTTTTATCAACCACTGTGAGACATTGAAGTGCCATGTGGCCAGCGTTTGGGAAGAGCTTAGATCTATTGGTAGTGGTTCCCCTTATCTAACGGAGCATGCTTTTGTGAGTAGTCATTGGCACTACCTGTGCAGGGTTCCAACCTCTCAGGTGAGACACTAGGCGTATCTCCCCCATGTCCAGTTCTGGTGTCCCACATGTCCAGTAACTGATACCCTCTCTATAGGACTGCTAAGATTGAGACACCAGCCCCACAAGGAAATTTTTACCCCTTTGATGTGTCATCTGGAGCTCCCCAGTCTGGCCATCAGACACCTTACTACCATGAATCACTGATTCTGACCTGGATCATCTTTCAGTAACAACTGGCTTTTGATGTTCTGTACCTCAGGAAATCAGTAACAGCAGCTGCTTTTTTGAAGCTTTCTTTGCAGTCGTGGTAATCAGGCACTTCAATCTTCATTACAACAGGTGATTTGAAGCAAAGCTCTACTCCCATACTCACACCAGGAGGCCTAGGTGAGAACATCCTGTTAGGATATGAATTCCCATTCATGACTCCTTGTTACAAACACCCTGCTGGGTCAACTTGCAAATTCCAGCTTAGGCCAAATGGATGTATCAACCAGGAAGTAAAACTCCAGAAATATGATATTAAACCATGTTGCCTTCCAACACTGGCCATAGACAACTTGAATCTAGGCCGGTTCCACAGGATTGATCGATTAACTTGGATACAACCAGCCTGCCAAATTCACGTGCGATTATCGCTAGTGGCTGCTGTAGCTGCTAGCAGTAATCACTGTCTTCTTTGGGCTGGGATGGTTTGCCACGCCTCTGTCCCCCCACTGAGAGCAAACAATGGCTCGGCAGGAGGGATTCTCCTGTCAGCACTGTGTTGATGGGGGAATCTCGTGAACTTTCTTGCAACCATGGGTTGACACCATCTATGTCCTGCCTAACTCTTCAAATGTAAGCTGTATCTTTATCAAAGCAGCAGCACTAAGTTCTATAGGCAGTCATTACTCACGAGTTATAATCTGCTTTTGTTGTAAGGTATTATTGGTTAACAATGTGTAGCCTGGTGTTTAGCTCACAAGAAAGCAGAAGATAAAGAGACACTGTGCTGCTGTTCTGTGTCCACACAAGATTTCTTATTGATACAGCTAGTGTTGTTCCACTTCCATCCACCAGAGGAAGCATGTGGGACATGGAGTGCCAGAGAAACCCTGATGCAAGATAGTGATGGATTGGACAAAGTTGAGTCTGCTGTAAGGCCTCAGCTATTACTTCAGATGTGCTGAAAGACCACAATTCCCAAAAGAGGGACTTAAAAATGGGAGGAGCAGATATAGTTTTCCCTGGCTGTGAAAGGTAGAACTTTCTCTTTCTTCAGGGAGACCGGGGTGGTGCACATCGTAATCTACCTGTGTGCAGTGCAAGCAGAAAGAGCGGGACACCTTCACCCACATTTACCTGGAGGCAGAAGGACAATCCCCAGGGCCTGGAACCATGATTTAGACTGGTGAAAGCCTGTTGTGCAGCAAGGAGACACTCGCTGAGGATGCTACCAGGGAAGCTCCTTGTTGCCAAGCAAATGGACTGTAAGTCACTGTGTACACAGGACTGGTGAGATGCTGCTGGCCAACCATACACTACAGTTGCTAGCAGAGAGACTGATTGCAAGTAAGGGCTTATTCACACAACAATGCATATGTTAACACATTTGCTTTGTGTTGCATTTTTTATAAAGTATTGTAATGCGCTAGTGTGCATTTCACATGTCTAGCGCACCCACCCCAGACTTTACCTGCTTTTCTTTACTTGGCTCCTCCGCAGGAAAGAATGAGGCACACCGCACCATCAGCCTGTACCCTCCTGGATGGGGAGGTTGAGCGGTGTTAGTTTTCGGGCCTGCCTGCGGCTGGTGTTAGAATCCACCCGAGCTGATCTAGCCTCTGCATTAGCCAGAAACAAGTCCTTAATTCTCCCCAGTAAAGTAACTGTCCACACCAACTGAAAATCCAACCTTTGTATTTATTTCACCACGGATAACAAATAGTCTCTATGAGAGCAGACAGGTTGATACAAGACACAGGTCAGATAAGGTGGGAGAAGGTCCAGGCACAAACTCAATTTAGGTTTCTCTTACTGTTCTGCTTTCACGAACAGGTTTGGGCGCACGGTCTCTGACACAGACCGGGTGAATATGAAAGTCACTGCCACTGACTTGGTGAAGTTGGTCACTGCCACTGACCTGGTGAATAGGGCCTTGCCCTGTTTGGTCACTGCCACTGACCTGGTGTGCGTAGAGTCACTGCCACTATGACCTACAGAACATGCACTTCCTTCTTGAAGAAACTTGGCCCATGTTGAGGAGAAGAACCTCCCTCCGGAGAGTTACCAGAGGCCCCCACTGTCACCACAACTCTGTGATGGGTCTTCAGAAGTGGTCACCTCCCTGGCCTCCTCGATCCTGGATACGGGTCCCCTCGCAAGGTTGCACCCTGGGAGCCCTCAATCCCCGGCGGAACCCAGCCGAAGGCGCTGGGCTCCGGGCTTCCAAAATAGTACCTCACCCCAGACTGAAGGTGTCTGGGATGGAACAGGAACTCGGCCTCAGGGCCTAGGGCACCCGGAGACAACACACGCACCACCCAGGCTGAAGGTGCCTGGGCGCGAACCCTCTGGAAGATGGCCGCCCCCTTTTATACCCTCTCCCGACAGGCACAGCAGGTTCCCCGCCCCGCCATCACTACTGCCGAGAGGGGACAAAAAAGGCACAGCCTTGTATCAGTGGTTCAACCCTGGCCGACGGCAACAGCGCCACCTGTAGGCCACAGGGAACTGCACACCAATACTATCTCCCAGGGACAGAAATGGTCCAAGAAGCCTGACAATTAGTGTATCTGAGCCTAATTACCACTCAGATACTCCCCCTAAATATAGCATCCCGCTACACATGCATTGCTTTTTTTTTGCCTTGTTATCCTTGACTTGTTTGATTTGCCTTACAGTGTATTTTGTTTATGCGCATTTGTGTGCATTGGAACACATTGCATCGCTCTGCTCTGAAAAAAAATGTGCATGCTGTACTTTTTTTTCCTCTGGGCAAATGCAATGCAATGCACTGGGGTGAGCTGCATCTATAGGGAACTATTACTTTTCGATTGCCACGTGTTGGGAATGCAATCACAAATGCACCCAGTGCATCTCGTGTGAATGAACCCTTAGGAACATTTTTCCACTGCATGCAAAATTCTTAAAGGGACAGTACTTCAAGAGCACCAATGCATTGTTTTGGGCCCCCACAAGCTCGCTGCCAGAAGATAGAGAGCAAGTGGTCTATTAGTTACTGACTGTTGTTGCTATGATCACCTATAGGCCCATTTTACTAGTAAGGCCTCATGCCCACAGACGTTTTTACAGCCACGTTTTCTACAGCTTAAAAACGCCTGTCCATGTTATTGTATACATTTTTTGACCGTATTTTTTGGGGAAAAAAAAAGTCGGACCTCAAAAACGCAATTGCGGCGTTTTTGCGCGGTTTTTAACGCTTCGCGTTTTTTTATACCTAACGCAGACGCCGAGGAACGCACTGGTCCTGGGTTTTTTTTACAGCTTAAAAACGCCTATGCTATTTGCAGCTCAAAAACGCCTAGGTGGGCATGAAGCTATAGACTAACATGGACAGGCGTTTTTAAGCTGTAAAAAACACTCAAAAACGCAGCTGTAAAAATGTCCGTGGGCATGAGGCCTTAGAGTTACCCATAGCAGTTTAAAGAAAGAGGTGCCCCTTTGAACACTGTTTGTTGCATGATAATCAAATTGCTAAGCTGTTGCATTGTCCCCATCTGATACTGTTTGATTGCTGCTGTTATTCTTAACTTGTTTACAACACAGTGTGGTATAGCCGGTGAACTAATATAGCCAAATATTTTTTTTTTCTGGTTGATTCACCATTGCACGGCTCTCTTGCACATTCATCTGTAGCAATATGCTTTGCCTATAGTTAAATGGTTTGGTTTCTTTTTCTGGTGCATTTGCATTATTCTATTTGGGGATTTATATGTATATAAAGTATATATTTGTACCCATGTATATCTTCAACTATATCCTTAATCCAGCCAGGTGTGTCAGAGAGTACTGATCGGTTTCCAGAGTTGTGGCTTAAGAACAATGGACCCCATAAATCAAGTGGCTCCCTTGTAAGTAAGTGCTACAAATGTAATATCTGTAATGTACAGTAATCTGCTTGATGTACTACCGCTAGTACTCTCCATCACCAGTATAACTAGAAAAATGCATTTAATTTCTAATGTGGTGAACATTATGTAGCGGCCTCACCCCCCGTCCCCTTTGTAAATAAAACGGCTGGCTTGTCTAGGGGTATGCGGGAGGAGGATGAGGTTCACTACGGCCGATGTCCTCTAGTGTGTGGAGGTGAAAGCCAACACTTATTTTACCTTCGGGCCTGTGTTCTGGATGGAGCCTCTGGCCCTCCTGCAGAGGGGAAGATCGACTGTCAGTAATAGAGCCCCACACCATTAAAAGTCCAACACTCCTTTATTCTTCTTGACAAATGAACGCATCAGTTGAACTTTTAAAACGAACAGACAGGGTGTAGATACGAGTAGGCCCAGGCACAGTGAACTCTCCTATTCCTTTTCTTGCAAATAGGCTTGACGCATGGTCTCTGCCACCGACCGTGAGATTGGTCGCTGCCACCGACCGGGTGAACTGTTGAGGCCCCTGCCACAGGCCTAATAGCAGATCTCTGCCACCGACCTGAGTTGACTAGAAGAACCGCTGCCACCGGTCATAGAACATGAACCACCTTCCTCTATAAACTGGCCCTTGTTCGGGAAAGATATCCATCCGGATGGTCTCCAGAGGTTCACCCGGCACTGGCAATATGCTGCACCAGATCTTCGGTTGAATCCCTCCTCTGGTCCCTTACGCCTCTGGATTCAGGTGCCCAACACCCAGGGCACCCTAGGACAATCCCTCCCTCGCGGGACCCAGTGGAAGGTACTGGGCCCCAGGCCTTCAGTTGAGTACCTCACCCCAGACTGAAGGTGTCTGGGATGGAACACGAGCTCCACGTGTGCAGGCCAAGGGCGCCTGGACACCGATCACGGACAGCAGCCCTCAGGCTGAAGGTGCCTGGGATTCGGACCTCGTGGTGAAGATGTCCGCCCCTTTATACCCTCTCCCAGCAAGAACAGCGGGTTCCCTGCCCCGCAGTACAGCTGCTGCGAGAGGTCACAAAGGGTACGGCACTGCAGTAGTGGTTCAACCCCGGCTCAGAATGACAACGCCACCTACTGAGCTGCAGGGAACTCAACACCACTGATGTCCTCACACAAATAGAACATAGCCCTGTTCTACCAATAGTGCATCTGGGTCATACTACCACCCAGTTGCTGCCCCTAAATAGTACATACCCGCTACACTTATATAAATATATTATATATTATTTTGTTTCCTGTAAGAAGCTCTAACGCTGCTCATGTGGTCTTGGTTTGGAACACAAAAAAAAAAACATGTACGTAAGTATATAGGACAACTGCCAGTACACTGTGGTTTTTGCCTGCACTCATTATTTACACCAACACAAGACATTTACATTAATAGAGAGATGTCTTGAAAGATTAGCTGCAGTGCATTGATTTTTACTTCTTCTTTCTCAACTCTGATAATCAGAAAGACTGTTGCCATTTCTTCTGTATGTACTGATAGGAAGTTTTCCATGTGATAAGACTCCTCATTGCTTGTTGTGACTTCATTATAAGTGCAGCTAATGAGGTCCCCCAGGGTCGCACTGGCTGAGCAGGAAGGAAAGGCGATGACGTGTTATTTCCACTGAAAAAAAAAAAAGTTGTCTTGAACCAAATATCTATACAGTTTCAAACCACTGCGTCGGAGAAGGTAAGATCTCTAGAATTCTCCTAACTCTCTTGTATGTTAGTTGAAACATGGCTACAGTAGTAGTCTGAAATCATGCAGTGCTTATGGTATCAAGACTGCTCAGGTTGTTTGATGTGCTGAAAACAATTCAGAAAATTAGGGCGAACTAATAGTCTTAAGAGAAAATAGGATGTTACTGTGTGTGCTGGAATGGTTCTGCTATAAATCTTTACAGCTCCATTAATGTGCAGATAAATATTACTAATGCAATACACAAGGTGTATGCTAAAAATCAGTTCAGGGACGTAAATGCACATGGTTGCTTACATAACTGATTATTACAATGAATCTGACTATGGTGCTTTTTCGGTACTTGATTATTTTTCTTTGAAGGATGAAAGCTTTGTATTTATCCAATTTTCCATTTGACAGCAGCTACAGTGATGCTCACAATGGTATATAATCTGTCTTTGTTGACTGCCATACACACAAACGCACCTCATCTTTTTTCCTAATTAAATCAGTATGCAAATTATGCTTAAATAGTTTGAAACTGAAGAACAAATATTTATTATAATGCAGCTTACCGGTCCTTAAATGTGGATGCTGCTAGAGATAAGATTGGGTTTGGTTCGAACCGCGTTTAGTGCAAACCCTAAAGTTTGCTGTCAGTGCAGGGCCAAAAGAGCTGCAGGCAGGAGATTCCCTGCTCTGCAGCTGCATGTATGCAAAGGGACAGGAATGCTTGTGACATCATATACCTAACCTAATATGGCCACATGGGACTGAACCCAAGCCCAACACTAGCGGTGGCATTCATTTTCTTTTTCAGGCTTTTTTCCTTTTCTTCTCACCTGGTGATCCGGCTAGTAACACACCTCCGGTCCCGGGTGACAACTCTCACTCACTATACTGTAGCTATGAAAGAGTAGCATTATCACCCCAAGATGCTCCCTGATTTGGAATTACAAACATCTCTATTACATTGGAAGGTGGGGTTGTGTAGCTCACAAAAGATACCTGGGAAAGCTGCTAACATTGTTTAGGGTTTAAGTTCAGTACTATGTTGCCACTACATTTAAGGACTGGTAAGCTGTAATATTTAGAATTTTTGCTCTTTGGTTTAGAAACACTTTATACATTTAGCATTACCTGTGTAAACTTAATTGATTGAATAAAACAATAATAATAATTATACTAGTAATAAAGTGCCTTGAAAAAGTACTCGTACCGCTTGACATTTTCCACATTTTGTCGTGTTACAACCAAAAATGTAAATGTATTTTATTGGGATTTTATGTGATAGACCAACACAAAGTGGCACATAGTTTTGAAGTGGAAGGAAAATTATAAATGGTTTTAAATTTTTCTTACAAATAAACATGTGAAAAGTGTGGCGTGTGTAGCGGGGTGTTGCTTTAAGGACCCAGAGACTACCATACCCAGGGTGCATTGCCCCGCGCAAAGACTGCTGGGGTGGGCTATTTAACTGAAGGGCGGGCTGTAGATCGCTCTCTTTGGACATCGCCTGCCCAGCAAGTGGAACTCTGTGCTGAGTCTGTTGTTCCTGACCGGGCCTGAAGTTTAGGCCTTGTGTTTCCAAAGAGCCTTCCGTTTCCACTGAGGAGCCCGAGGGACTTCTCATCCTGCTACCCTTCTACTACTTCCAGGAGGACCGAAGACCCGGGTGTCGTGGAACCTGTGTACCGAGACACAGCTACGGAAGATACGGACGCGGACTGGTCCGGTTGGGTGAGAGAGCACCTGCTCAGGGATTAGCACAGGATCTCTAGGCCCAGTGTTTGTTGTTCGGGACCCACCATTTAGAGTTTGCATCTGCACGCTGGAGGGACAGTGCATTGAGTAGCATTAGTGACTTTCTTTTAGTCATCAAGTTTACAAGTACCTATTCCTGTGGATTATAATTTGTCTCCGAAAGTGCACCACCATTTGCTAGAGAAGATCCATCTCCACGGAACTTACACATAGAACAGTCAGGCCTGACTTCAAAGTTGCTGAATACCTTTTTATTGCAGGGCTCTGCATATGCTAATGTATACAGTTTATTTGCTTAAACATTTCGTTCAGTAAAAGTACCAGGATTAAGCAGACAAGTTGTTGGTGTGATTACTGTGCAGAGGAAACGGTTAGTGTCAGCTATACAATATTACTGTGTGCCTTTGTTGCCGGATTGTGTGACCTAAAGTTACAGGTCTCACAATCCTATCATCCCCTACTAGCTGTGCCAAGGGAGGGTAGAGTCAATTACTGGGGGTTGACAGCGGTGTGTTACAGGCCCGAAAATCATACCAGCGGCTCTCTTAGTTGGGGTATCGCTACACGTCAGGGCTCATCCGGGATTCCTGTATGCTGCAATCAAGCCCGCCAGAAGTACCGGCATGGATCCGTTAACGGTGACCCAGTGGTGCTTATCCACTGATGTCTCCCTGGACATGGCCGCAGTGATTGAGCTCAGTGGAGAGGATTGGTCGGGGAGTGAAATAGAACGGCTCATGGAGCTCCTGTCCCCGGACCATAAAGGATGGTTAATTGACCTCAGGCCAGACGAAGAGAATTCCCGCACCTTCGCGCTGATAGAGTGGAGGGATGAAGTGCCGGAAGGTTTCAGAGGTCAGAGTGTGCAGTCCATAGGCAATAAGACATACCGCTTGGCGCACGCAAAAGTTATAAAGAAGGAACCTCCGCAATGACCCAAAATTCCAAAGAGTCCCAAAGAGATGATAGCTCCGGGGACACCTCTAACCACTATAGGCCCTGAAGTTTTAAATGCTTTAGGA
This sequence comes from Rana muscosa, assembly GCA_029206835.1. Lineage (NCBI taxonomy): Eukaryota > Metazoa > Chordata > Amphibia > Anura > Ranidae > Rana > Rana muscosa. The sequence goes on from CM055121.1 coordinate 869,356,664, forward strand.
GACCTTGTCACGAAGTGCCAGAAGAGTAGTACTGTACTTGTAGAGGCCGGGTACCGGAAGCTCAGGATCTTTTCAGGAAAACAACCTGTACCACTCGGGGAAGAGGATTTCGACACCTGGATTGAAAAAGCGATGCCTGCTGTGGAAGGATGGGAAGTACCGGAAGCCCAAAAGAATCAGCGCAATAGTGAAAGTTTAAAGGGTGTTGCTGCTGAAGCCGTGAAGAACCTTGGGTTCAGCAATGCTGCTTGTACTGCCTATGACTATTTGACTATGTTGCAGGAAGAATTTGGCCAATTGGAAAAAGTGGTCGATTTAGTCTACCAGTTTGATCATACCCTTCGACAGCCAAGAGAAAGACTGTCTGAATATGTTCGCAGATTAAACAAGATGCTCTGCCAAATTGTCCTTAAGAAGGGGATGGTGCCACAAGCCATAGATGCGGCTAGGATGAAGCAGATTTTAAGGAGAGCATTACGTTCTGATCCGGTCTGGCTCTATGTGAAAACCTCTGGAGGGGTCATGTCCCTGAACTATCCAGACCTTGTGCGAATAATAAGGGATGAAGAGGCTCTGCTGAAAGTCCAACAGGCGACCGAGAAACCCAGTCTTTCCCCCTCAGTTGGGGTCAGATCCGCCATGGCCACTGAACGGGACTCAGAGGTGGCTGTCTTAAAGTCACAGATGACCCAAGTATTAGAAATGCTGACCTCTTTAATGACCAAGAACTCATGAGTTGGAGAAAAAGAAGAAGTCAGGAAGGAGCTGTACCAGAGTGTTTCTACACCAGTCTCCTCGCGGGATAGAGGAGAAGCTGTTTGCTTTAACTGTGGAGGAGTTGGCCATTTTGGGCGAGTGTGCCCCAGTCCGAGGAAGACCCGAGGCACCTACCGCCAGCTGGTGGAAAACTCCAAAGGGCCCCGGTAAAGGAGTCAACCAGGTGCCCATCATTTCCAGCAAGCTCCATTGGAATCATAAAGCAAGAGAAGCCGAGAAGTGAGGGGAAAAATTCCTCATCAAAAGCACTTAATACCCCTCACCTGGAGGTAAAACCCCCAAAATTGCAAGAAATCAATGCATACCAGGCCCAACAGAGATTAAGATCCAGGAAAAGATGGGAAAAAGGAAAAAACACCAAAGGCCAAACCCATGGGCCCAGGGAAAGAGGCCTCCCCGAATAAGTTTACAGACAAGTTAGTGGGACCCTCCCCAGTAGTCCCCATTCAAGTGGAGGGAGTCTACACAAAGGCCATTCTGGATACGGGGGCCCAAGTAACCCTCCTGTATCGGGATTTCTACCAAAAACATCTGAGACATTTGCCCTTGCAGAAGCTAGAAGACTTGGAAATATGGGGAATTGGTACCCAGAGCTTTCCATATGACGTTACCTCCCAATTAGATTGGCTTTCGACCCCTCAGTAGCAGGAGAGGCAGAGGTCTTCGACACCCTGTCAGTAGTCTGTCCTCTCCCACCAGGAGCCAACAAAAGATCCCTGATAATAGGAACAAACACTGACCTGGTCAGGAGGCTACTGGCCCCTCTAGCACAAGAGCAGGGCACCTCAACAGCCAGAATCCACCCTATGTTGCAGTTGGCCTATCAGCGATTGGTCTTGGAACAGAAGGCCCCAAAAGAGGGGGTAGGGAAAGTTTGGAGACTGGAGAAGAAAGAGAGAGTGTTGCAGCCTGGTGAAGTAGCCTGTCTGAGGGCCACTGTGAAGCTCACCTGGGAACAACCTGGCCCCTTTGTAGTCCTGGAACCAGACCCTCTGGGTACCCACCCAGGACTGGAGGTAATCCCCGAAGTATTCCCGCTGAGAGCCCTGAAGAAGGCAAACGGCAGGGTGCCAGTGAGCATCAGAAACACCACTGACTCACCTGTGAATATTCCAGCCCGGATGCTGTTGGGCCAAGTGAATCCTGCTACACGTGCATTTGTATTCAGCCCCCCTGAGTCAATACTTTGTAGAACCACCTTTCACTGCAATTACAGCTGCAAGTCTTTTTGGGGATGTCTCTATCAGCTTTGCACATCTAGAGAGTGAAATTTTTGCCCATTCTTCTTTGCAAAATAGCTCAAGCTCTATCAGATTGGATGGAGAGCGTCTGTGAACAGCAATTTTCAAGTCTTGCCACAGATTCCCAATTGGATTTAGGACAGGACTTTGACACATGAATATGCTTTGATCTAAACCATTCCATTGTAGCTCTGGTTGTGTGTTTAGGGTCGTTGTCCTGCTGGAAGGTGAACCTCCACCCCGGCCTCAAGTCTTTTGCAGACTCTAAAGCCCCATACACACGGTCGGACTTCCATCAGACTTTTCCGTGGATTTTTGTCCGAACGGAGTTGGCCGGGCACACCCATAGCATACACACCATAGAACTTTTCTGCAAACTTTCCCAAAACTTTTTGCAACATCACGTGGTTTTTCTGCTCTTTTCTGCTCTTTATCGCCACCCTTTGGTCAACTTATGCTATTGTTCGTTGATTTTAACATTATTTGTTTTGTCCATCGGACAAAAGTCCGATGGTTTTCTGTACACACGGTCGGATTTTGCTCCATCAGACTTTTGTTGGCCAAAAGATTGTCCGTTTGCAGACCCAAATTTTGTCCGATGAAAAAAAAAAAAACCAAAAAAGTTTGTCCGATGGAGCGTACACACGGTTGGATTGTTGGTCCAACTTGCTCAAAATGAAGTTTGTTGGCCAAAAGTCCGACCGTGTGTACGGGGCTTTACAGGTTTTCTTCTAAGATTGTCCTGTATTTGGCTCCTTCCATCTTCTCATCAACTCTGACCAAAAAATTTAAATTTCTTCCCCTCCCATCCAAATCCCACGTGATTGCCCTGATTCTTTCAGAAAGGGCTGGAGTAACTCCAGTCTAAAAGGGAAAAAGTGGACTCCAGGCAAAATGTTACTGTAGTTTTAGATGGAGTGAGGAAGGAATAGAACCTCAGGTTTATTGTGAGATAATATCAATTCCCAGTATTATTAGATAATACTAGAATTAGTATAGTTACTACATAAGCCATGACTTAAGCCTGGTACGCACTACAGTTTTTTTTCGTGCAACCTCGCGGGTCGCACAAAAAAAAACCCCGACAGCTCCGGTCTGAAGCCGATGTACTAACCATGCGAGGTTAGTCCAGCGATCTCCCCCTGCTGAGCTGTTGTGTTCTGACAGGGGGACGGCCCCCCCTCCAGAACACTCTGATCAGCGTTCTCTGATATTGGCTGAGAGCGCTGATCAGGAGTCGGTCGGCTGCTGGTTTTCCAGCATGCACGTCTGACAGAAGTCGGCAAAGCGGTCGGCTTCTGTCAGACAGACTGACATACACACAGGCAGAATGTTGGCTGGTATTTTTGTATCGGCAAATGTCTACCGACATTCTGCCCATGTGTATGGAGCTTTAGGGCAGAACCCTAGTTGCCTGGACCTGGACTGCCTACACTCTGCCACCCAGATTCTTCCAACTGTTACAGTCTGTATGACACCACCAGAATGTGCTTTATTGTTGCACATGAACAAGCGCTGTCTGAGAGATCATCCATTTCTATGATTCCTACAACTAAGCCACTTGCAGAGCATGGTGCGGTGGGTGACTATATGAGATTCTGTCTTCCACCACCTAGCTAGTTTTCCGGTTTTATGTCAAAGTACCCCAATATCAGTGGGACCTACGCTATTCATAGAATGGAAGATCCTGCTTCTCCCATGGTTCAGAGAAGCAGGATCTTCCATTCTATGGATAGCGTAGGACCCACTGATATTGGGGTACTTTGACGTAGTAGTGAGCTTAGCACTATATGGCAATATGGTGTAACTAAATCCCCATATTTACTAAATATGCTCAGGTGTTTCTAACTAGTCTTGCAGGAGTAAAATGTAATTTTTGTATGTGTGCGCTGTAATCTTTTTTTCTGTCTGTATGGTCTTTTGGCTGTACCACCTTTAATGCATTTTTTAGGGTGTGCCTCACAAATCTTTGTTTGTCTTGATGCAGAGTGGGTGAACCAGCATCTTTGGTTTAAATTGTCCCAGCTTAAAGTGGTAGTAAAGTCGTTTCAAACATTTCTAATAATAAAGCTAACCTGTAGGTAAACTTAATATCTCCTAAACACACACCATTTATGAGATATTCCGTGGAGCAGAAGCCAGTATTGTCACCAGCACATGCGCTCTGACCGAATGGCATACCGTGCCGTAAATAGTGGCTCCAGTGTGCATGTGCAGGAGTGACGTTATAGAGCCTTGGCCAGTCAGACGGCCGGAGTCCGCAAAGGAAGACAGGGTGAAGATGGAAGCCCTGTCAGCAGTGACAGTGTGCCTCTGGAGAGCTTCATTTTAAGGTAGGTCTCTCATAATATGCCAGTATGTGATGCATACTAACACATTATAACATTGCCTTGCAGGTTTTATTTTTGTTTTGTTTTTTTTGCTTACAAAGTTTACTGCTGCTTTAAAGAGGAAGTAAACCCTCTTTTAAAAAAAAAAAACCCTGCAAGAGAAAGGCATAATGAGCTAGTATGCATAGCATACTAGCTCATTATGAATCACTTACCCTAGATTGATGCACCCGAAGCGCTCCACATTCCCCTACACTGCCGCCGCCATCTTGCTTTCGAGTCCCTTCCGTGTATCGGCGCTCCGGCGCTGTGACTGGCCAGAGCGGCGATGACGTCACTCCCGCACATGCGCGCGGGACGGCACGATCCCGTGTATGCGCGCGGGACCGGCATAATCTCGGCATGTCCCATTCAGAAAACCGGGACGCTCAGTACGCATGCACCGTAGACATCGGTGCAGTGTTTTCTGCAAATATCTCCTTAATCGTGTAGGTTAAGGAGATATTTCTTGCACCTACAGGTAAGCCTTAATCTAGGCTTACCTGTAGGTGCAAGTTGTCAGAGTGGGTTTACAACCACTTTAAGCATTGCTTTTGGAGGCATAACACCATGCACTGCACCACCAGGGTATGAAGTGAAGTGTACAGAGGCTACTAATAAAAATACATTTTAATTGTGGATTCATCTGTGATATTTATCAAAGCAGAAAATTATATCATAAGAAAAATAAGGTATGCATACACAATTCCTGCCCAGCTTGGTGTCCTAAAGGCGGTGCAGAATTGGAAGCCTGGTCTGAATGCCAGAAATGAACAAATAGAAAATCTTTTGAACATCAGAAAAATTATTTCTTTAAAGTTGTACAGAAAATTCTGTACAGAGCTGTATTGTTACTCAGAAGCCTATCAGTCAGCTTGACTGCCCATTAGATTGTCAAGATCATTGTGCCACATCTACGATTATATTAATCTGCCCCATCAATATCCAGCCTGACTAAAGTTATCTGCTGATTTAGAAACAGTCTTTTTATATATATATATATTTTTTAATACAATACAACCGAAAGGCATTAAAGCGGGGGTTCACCCAAAAGTGAACCTCCGCTTTTCGGAACTCTCCCCCCCTCCGGTGTCACATTTGGCAACTTTCAGGGGGAGGGGGTGCAGATACCTGTATAAAACAAGTATTTGCACCACTTCCAGGAGCAGACTCCCGCGGGAGTCCCGCCCCTTCGTGTCACCCCCCCCCCCCGTTGTGTTTTGGGAAACACTCGGCTCCCAGAACACAACGGGGACCAGTGAGGATGGCGCAGCGCGACTCACGCATGCGGCGCAGCGCGACTCGCGCATGCGCCGTAGTGAACCGGGCAGTGAAGCCGCAGCGCTTCACTTCCCGATTCCCTCACCGAGGATGGCGGCGGGGGAAGCCGAGAGCCGAGCGGGGGCGACCTGGACAGGTAAGTGTCCTTTTTTTAAAAGTCAGCAGCTGCAGTATTTGTAGCTGCTGGCTTTAAAAAAAAAAAAAATTCTGGTGAACCTCCGCTTTAATGTAAAATAACATAAACACGAGGATTACAGGTATAGTATGTAGCGGCCTCACTCTCTCTCTTTATCGGTTATGCGGCTGTTGTCTAGGGGTACCTGGGAGAGAGAGTGCAGGAACACTACGCCAAGCTCTCACCTTGTATGTGTATGAGGGTTGAGCAAAGTCAATTAATTTTACCTTCGGGTCTGTTTGTTATACGGAGCCTCTGCTTCCTTTGAGGAGATGTGTCTACCAGTAAAAGAGCCCCACACCATTAAAAGTCCAACACTGTTTTATTTCTCCATTTACCAGGATGAACATAATCAGTTGAACTCTTGTAACAGACAGACAGGGGTGTGGATACGAGTAGGCCCAGGCAAAAATTAACTCTCCTATTCCTTTTTCGTGCGAATAGGCTTGGTCACCTGCACGGTCCGTTACGCCTGGATTCAGGTACCCGAAACTGTGGGCACCTTAGGACGATTCCTCCCGGGCGGGACCCAGTGGAAGAAGCTGGGCCCCAGGCCTAAAGTGATGTACCTCACCCCAGACTGAGGGTGTCTGGGGTGACTCCCAAACTCCTCGTGTCCAGGCCTAGGCCCCCTGGACACCGACCGTGGACAGCAGCCCCCAGGCTGAAGGTGCCTGGGGCTCGGACCTCAGGGCGAAGATGTCCGCCCCTCTTTATATCCTCTCCCAGCAAGCACAGCGGGTTCCCCGCCTCGCCGTACAACTGCTGTGAGAGGTCACAAAGGGTACGGCACTGCAGTGATGGTTCAACCCCGGCCCAAAGTGGCAGCGCCACCTACTGGGTCGCAGGGATCAAGACATCACTGATGTCTTCACCCGAATTAAACACTCACAAAAGTACATACCCGCTACAAGTATAAAAAATTACTCCGAAGATTTACAATACTGCTGACCAATGGTGTCTCTTTTGCTCCTCCCTATGGAGTGGAGCTGTATTACGAGCCAGAAAACCAGGGGGAAAAAAAAGCCTCAAGAAAAGGAAAACCACTGTAGCCACCACATTCCAGGATTGGCAAACTGCAGTAAACTATTATTATTTTCTTCTCTTTTTCCCTTTTTTTCTTCTTAGTTAAAATATGCCCTTCTTCTTCCCTTTTTTTCCTTTCTTTTGTTGTTTTTTAAGCATATACGTTGTGTAAGTATTAATGGGTGGGAACTATTGCACAGAGTTTACCAACTAAACTAGAAAACAGACACCCTTGAGCTGTCATGCCCAACAACCTAATCACTACAGACAGGTTCATTTTGCAATCATGACTACAATCCAGATAAAGAAACATGGAGCGGTCCATGTACACACACATTTAGCTTCCAGTATTCCCATGCACTGTCAAAAATCACACTGGGAAAATGGGGGACTACATTCTGAGCCAGTCGGGCTCTGTTGCATTTTGCCTAGCATATTGAATATGTTTACAGGATGGAATAGTTCAAAGATAATCTCATGAGGGTGCTGCTACTGCTTCACTGTTCAACAGACTGGGGGGTGAAATTCTGTACTTATCTTTTAGCAGGTAAACCAGTCCAATATACAGTATCTATGCCAGCTGCGACTTTAGCTGTATGCTTGAAATCTCGATTTCAGGTATATGTGAATGGCTTCTGTACTATGGTTTTTGAAAATTGTGACGGAAGCACAAACCATTTTATACAGGTGGGTTTGGGAATGAGCCCTAGGCAGGGTGAAGCAATGGGCACATTTTTTAAGGTTTAGTCCTGTTTAAAGTGGACCTTCAGTCATTTTTTCATCTTTCCATCTATTAAATATTCTTTCCATCTATTAAATCTAGGCAGGGTGAAGCAATGGGCAAATTTTTTAAGGTTTAGTCCTGTTTAAAGTGGACCTTCAGTCATTTTTTCATCTTTCCATCTATTAAATCTTCTGCACTTCTGCCAGTAAATACCTTATACAGCCCACTTCCTGTTTCTTGTCTGATAAAAAGCCTAGGCTTATGACCTCATGCACAGCTCTCTCTCTCTAACTCTCGTGAGAGTTTGCCAGGAAGGAAGGGGGGATGAGGCATAAAAGGGGCCAATGAGAACTGCAGGGCTGCAGAGCTGGAGGTGTGCCCCTGTGTGTGTCTGTGTGAATCCAGGAAGTGAACAGGCAACAGCTTCAGCTGCCCACAGTTAAAATGGTTGCAGCCAAACTTAGTGGAGGGAGAATTGTGCAGCATATTTGGCAAGTACAGAATCACAGTATATATAAAATAATATGCAAAGTGGTTGGAGGGAAGCTTCAGAATGGCAAATATGTTTTTATTACAAATTATGTGAGCAGACTGCAGTTCCTGTTTAAGTTATGACTTGGAGCTTACACAGGGTTGTGGACACTATCCCTTAAAGGGGTAGTAAACCTCTTGTTTTTTGTTTTCACCTTAATGCATTCTATGCATTAAGGTGAAAAACCTTCTGTCACTCAGCAGCCCACCCAAGCCCCCATTATACTTACCTGAGCCCTGTGTTTCCCACAATGGAAATGAGCACACCAGCTCCAGCTGGTGTCTTGTGTCCTGATTGGATAGATTGTTAGCAGCGCAGTCATTAGCTCCAAATGACGCAGGCGCCGGGGGCGGGGCTGAGTCCTGCTTTCTGTGTCAAAAGATGCAGAATCAGGACACGGGAGCACACCTGCACGGGTGTCCACGAAAGAGAGCGCTTCTCCAATGGGGCACTCGAGAAGAGGAGGAGCCAGGAGTGCCGCTGAGGGTCCCCAGAAGAGGAGGATCGGGGCCACTCTGTGCAAAAGCAACTACACAGCAGAGGTAAGTATGACATGTTTGTTTGTTTTTTAAAACCCTGAACCTTTACAACCCTTTTAATTATTGCCAGTGGCAATATGACATGGTCCTCTCAGGCGTTACTTGATTTTTGCTCATATACTTGTGTTCTGCCTGTTTTTTTTCACCTTAATGCATTCTATGCATTAAGGTGAAAAACCTTCTGTCACTCAGCAGCCCACCCAAGTCCCCATTATACTTACCTGAGCCCTGTGTTTCCCACAATGGAAATGAGCACACCAGCTCCAGCTGGTGTCTTGTGTCCTGATTGGATAGGTTAATAGCAGCGCAGCCATTGGCTCCCAATGACGCAGGCACCGGGGGCGGGGCTGAGTCCTGCTTTCTGTGTCAAAAGATGCAGAATCAGGACACAGGAGCACACCTGCACGGGTGTCCACGAAAGAGAGCGCTTCTCCAATGGAGCACTCGAGAAGAGGAGTAGCCAGGTGCGCCGCTGAGGGTCCCCAGAAGAGGAGGATCGGGGCCACTCTGTGCAAAAGCAACTACACAGTGGAGGTAAGTATGATATGTTTGTTTGTTTTTTAAAACCCTGAACCTTTACAACCACTTTAATTATTGCCAGTGGCAATATGACATGGTCCTCTCAGGCGTTACTTGATTTTTGCTCATTTACTTGTGTTCTGCCTGTCAAGCTGCTCCATCTCTGCATGTGCTCAGTGCTGATAGCATACATCACAGACATATAACCAAGGAGCTATACTGTAAGTATTACATGAAAAACATCTGAGAGTTTAACCCTACTTTAAATATATATAGATGTAGCACTACCCCCGTAGGAGCTGCTGGTTATTATTTTGGGTCATTTGCCGTCACCCCTACCCACAGTTCACCAGGTCAAAAAAAAACTTAGTCTATACTGGGCCTTGCGCCCACGAATGTATGCACCAGTCCATTAGTTCTTTTTCCAATGCTTTTTATTAAACAACTTGAGCAGTAGAGGGATGGAGGGTTAGAGGAAAGTTCAGATACCTTGTGCAGATCACTGAGGAACCCATGATCCCGGAGACAAGTACACTTCAGTCAACGGATCTTGCTCACCCGGTTAGGCCTCTCTCACTGACCTAGCAGCCGGAATGATGCACAGACAAAAGTCTCTGCCACAGACTTGATGAGAATAATAGTAGTAGAACAATCCTCTGCTACAGGATTTAGTGTTAGTTGAACAATCCTCTGCCACAGGATTTAGTAATGGTAGCGAACACAGCAACACAGTATCAAAAGTTCCTTTAAGCTATCCGGCAGTACTGTGAGGTAGATTGGTTAGGATGCATCCTCCAATTGAGTCACCAGGCTCCTCTTGAGATACCAGCCTTTCGCTTGGTCGTCTCCAAGATGAGTCCTCCCCCGGATCCTTCAATTGCGCGGCTTCTTCCCACAGGACAGACAGCACAGGACCACCTCTGAACCAGTAGGCCCCAGAAGAGAAGTTGTCACATACCTTAGGCCAGGTGGGCCATGAGGTGAGAGAGAGAGAAAGATGGCGTCTGCCCCTTAAGTATCCTCTCCCAGAATGCACAGCGGGGAGACCACTCCCACTTGACTGTTTCTGGGGAAAAGGACACCCAATACACCTCAGCCTGTTGCCCTTCCATCACTGGCCTGTGGTGACAACGACACCTACAGGCGACAGTGCGGAACTGCACGCAACACAGCCAACGCTGGAGCAGAGGCTAATTTAGCCATAATATTGAATCTGAACTACGTACAGAACAAATAACCCACTAAATTTACATGCGAGTGCCTGGTCAACAGGAACAGGGCGCTACATAGATATAAATATATATTGCCCAAACTTTTAAAAACTTTGGATTATGTATATATATTTTTTATTTATTTATTTATTTATTTATTTTGGGTGGGGGAGGCGGACGCCCGCGCTCGCCCGCTTACGGGGATGGGGGAGGCGGACGCCCGCGCTTGCCCCCTTTTTTTCGCGACAAAAGCTTGGCTCAAGGGATGACTTTCAATAGATCGCAGCGAGGTAGCTGCTCTGCTACGCACGAAACCCTGACCCAGAATCAGGTCATCTACGAATGATTTAGCACCGGGTTCCCAACGAACATGCGATGCGCTCCGGGAGAGAGGCGGCCCGCTTCCGTCCACGCTCCGGTCCCGAGGCGAGCGGCACTATGCGCCGGCCCCCGCCCCGGCGAAGGGGTGGTGGGGGCCGGCTATCCCAGGCCAACCTGGGCTCCGCGGCACTGCGGTATCGTCACCTTTAGGGGGGATTCTGACTTAGAGGCGTTCAGTCATAATCCCACAGATGGTAGCTTCGCCCCATTGGCTCCTCAGCCAAGCACATACACCAAATGTCTGAACCTGCGGGGATTATGTATATATTAGAGTACGAAAGGATTTAACAGTTTTTTACAGGAAACAAAAGTAAACATCTCAAAAGTGAGTAGAGGTTACTTCTAAGAATATTGCCTGTGTTCCCTCTGGGGGAATTTCCCTCCTTGGTGACCACTGTGACTGGGGCATAAAATCATTGGCAATCCAAAATTTTACAGTGGCCATCAAAACAAGAACAGATGGGTATTCTTCCAATGGGAGTTTCCCTTACTATGGAGGGACACGTGTAGTGTAAGGATATTCAGTGCAGAAATATTACCCAACATATTTTTAAGAAAGATACTTTCAAATTTTCTCTGTAATTGTCAGGAAGTACAGAGAGATATTGCAAGCCTGCCATAATATAATGTAATAGTAGCAGCATGCCACTACTTCCCTCTTATTTTCTTTTGGTTTGCAATATTGAAGATGTGAGTTATTTGTACTGAGACTGTAACTGTGAAAGGTACTGAAACCCTGTTAAAAGAAATTTTACTAAACAGAAGAAAATGCAGCATGGAGAGAACATGGTAATATGGATGTTTTGCAAGAAACCCCAGACTGCTGCCAAGAGGGTATTCTCCTTTCTGTAACGTGGGCAACACATTGTAGTCTTTTTGGTCTGATACAGGGTCAGGGTCATTTGCAATGTTTTGATGCATAAGATATTAATGTTATAGAATAACTGGTTAAAAAAAAGATGACCATTTGCCATCTTTATTTCATATGGACCTCACAGTTGCAAGTGTCCAGTTCATCCTGATTCAGGTCCAAATATTTTTTGTTCTAACGATGTCACAATTTTGTAGAGTAGATATCCAAAAACATTTTAAGTCTCCCGTTCATCAGCAGAACTGCAGGGACTACAGCTAGTGCTGGAACATGGTGTTACCTGCAGCTGCAAGATAACATTTACTAGTTTCTTCTTCTAGTATCTATCAGCTATGCTTGCGTACATATACTGCGGCACAATGGCACTGTGTATATACAGGGTTCCTTTAAGAGCCACCAGAGGGCGCACACTCCCTCTGCGCGGTGGGGGACCCGATGCACGTGGCCGCCGGCCACGCACACGAGAGCCAGCATGGGGATTTGTGCGTGTAAACATTTTTTTTTTAGTTTCAATATTTTTTTTATTATTTTCAAAGGAAAAGGTAATCAGGATATACATACATTACAATATGTCAGATGTTCCGACTGGAGCAAGTGATGTCAATCTATATAACACTGAATTAAGCTATATAGAGAAAGTTACACAGTCGAATAGAACCTGACTTAATCCTGTTTAGTATGGTAACATATTACCATATCGACTCAACATTAACTTGATAACTCAATAGTAAATCAATAACTCCAGACGGGGGGAAATTATTTTTTTTATAAATCTCTTTATTAATTAAGTTTGTTCCTAGTAAGTAGGAACAGCGAAATGTCTCCTCTCCTACTCACACATTTAACCCCCTAATCGCCCCAAGTGTTAACCCCTTCCTTGCCAGTGTCATTTACACAGTAATCAGTGCATTTTTATAGCACCGATCGCTGTATAAATGTCAATGGTGCCAAAAATGTGTCAAAAGTGTCCGATCTGTCCTTCGCAATACTGCTAAAAATCGCAGATTACCTCCATTACTAGTAAAAAAAATAATAGTAATAAAAATGCCATAAATCTTTCCCATAGTTTGTAGACACTATAACTTTTGCGCAAACCAATCAATATACGCATATTTGCGTTTTTTTATTACCAAAAATATGTAGAAGAATATATATTGGCCTAAACTGATAAGGAAATTTTTTTAAAAACATTTTTGGGGATATTTATTATAGCAAAAAGTAAAAAATATATATATTTTTTCAAAATCGACGCTTTTTTTTTGTGTATAGCGCGTAAAATAAAAAGCGCAGAGGTGGGGAAATACCACCAAAAGAAAGCTCTATTTGTGGGAAAAAAAGGATGCAAATTTTGTTTGGGTACAGCATTGCATGACCGCGCAATTACCAGTTAAAGCGACCCAGTGCCAAATTGTAAAAAGTGCTCTGGTCAGGAAGGGGGTAAAACCTTCCGGGGTAGAAGTGGTAAATACAGCTGCTGAAGTGTAGACTATGCTTTTAACTTACTCGGTGGAAGATGGGTGGAACAGATCTTTTGTAACACGGCATGTTCATAAACACCTTAAATGCAGCAGTTGTAGATACAATTATCAGACACAATTGCCTCTGACGAGCCATAGGAGAAACACAGCAAAACGGAAAATTTATATCAAATACTTACCGTAATTTTCCTTTCCTGATGGACTCCATGGCAGCCTACGTGTGGGTTAATCCCGCCCCTCATACCTCATAGGACCCTTCTCCCATAAATCTTTGCTCTGGGCCAGAGGCTGTGTTCCATAATTTAGCCTACTTCAGCCACTGGGAGGGAACTCCTGCTGCCATGGAGTCCATCAGGAAAGGAAAATTACGGTAAGTATTTGATATAAATTTTCCGTTTTCCTGACAGACTCCATGGCAGCCTACGTGTGGGAAATAACTAGCCATACACACCCGGGTGGGCAGAGTGCTGGACAAAAGAAAAAAGGTTTAATTGGCACCATCACAGACAAGATACGTAAACCACTACGCAGTAGTGTGCCATGAACGTGTTAATTGAAGACCACAAGGCCACCTTGCAAATAACTTCTGGAGGCACGTGACGTGATGCCGCCAATGATGAAGACACTTCTAGTTGAGTGAGCAGTCACCGCTTCTGGAGGCGCCAAGCCCTTGGCTTTATAGGCCCACTGAATGGCCTGAACAATCCATGCTCCGATAGATCTGGAAGAGGCACGCATTCCCTTATACTTCCTGTGAAAAGAACGAGCAGGTGGTCGGTCTGACGGAAAGAAGCTGTAGCTTCAAGATACTGACTCAGAGCTTTTCCAACATCTAAGGGATAAACACTGGAATCCTCGGTAGATCTGAACGTTGGAAGAGCAATCTCCTGATTGTCATGAAACACAGATGCCACTTTGGGGTTTGAACCCAACATAGGAATTAAAAGGTTTAGAAATGGCTCCTTGCATCCCTGAGAGCTGATTTCAGAGACCCTCTTGGCCGAGGTTATAGCCACCAAGAAGACAACTATTAGAGAGAGTAATTTGACAGAAGATTGATCTTCATGTTCCAACTCTCTACCTAAGAAAAAATCCAGGACAAGGGGAAGATCCCAATTAGAAAAACTTGGCTCTGAGGTCTGAGCCTTATTGAGTAAGAGGGTGTCTAGCCCAGGAAACACCCGTAAAGGCAGAGATTACAGCGATTTGGACTCGCAGCGAGCTGACTGACAATGAGAGATCCAATCCTGATTGTAAGAAGCCCAGGATATCATGTATCTTTGGGTTATTGCAAGAACCTGCAGTGGAAGAGGTGTAGTCTGAAAACTTTTTCCAAATCCTCTGGTAGACCCTGTTGGTGCCTGTTCTTCTGGCATTTAATATTGTGGAGATGGCCCTACTTGGACAGCCTAGGGCCTCCAACCTTCCCCTCTCAAGAACCAGATCATCAGATGTAGATGGGCCGGGCATGGATATAGAAATGCCCCTTGTGATAGGAGATCTGGTCTGGAGGGTAGAGGAACTGGGTCCCGGAAGCTGAGTTGCATCAGCAGTAGAAACCATGGCTTGTTTGGCCAGTACGGGACTATTGCCACTATCTCTGCTTCTTCCATCCTGAGCCTCGACAAAAAATGGAGAATGACAGGAACCGGGGGAAAGGCATAGGCCCTGTGGAACCGCCAATGGTCTGTCAGAGCATCTACCCAAAAGCCTGGGGATACCAAGACCTCGTGTAGTATCTCTCTAGTCTGAAGTTGCACGGGGAGGCAAACAAGTCTACTTCCGGAATGACTCCCAGGGACAGGACCCACCTGAAGACTTCGGGGGGAAGTCCACTCGTTGTCCAGAGAAACTCTCAACAGAAAATCTGCCTGAACGTTCGGGACTCCAGGGAGATAGACAGCTGTCAGGTTGGCCAGGTTTTTCTGGGCCCAGATCATGATGGGCTCTATTTCCTTTGACAGGGAGAGTCTGCGAGTACCCCCCTGTCTCTTGATGTATGCGACTGCCGTTGTGTTGTCCAGTCTTAGGAGGACTGAGTCTCCTGCTGTTAAGTGGTGAAAGGCCTGCAGAGCGCAGAACGCTGCCCGGAGTTCCAGAACATTGGAGACTATCCTGTGAGAGGGAAAATTCCATATGCCTTGGGCTACTTCTGTCAGCCCCTGTTGCTGGCATCTGTAGTGATGGTGACCCAAGACACAGGTGTGATGGAGTGACAATTGAGGAGGTTCCTCTGTTGTAGCCACCAAGGAAAGCTCTCCCGCATGGATGAGGTTATTTGGATAAAGTGATCCCGAAGCCCCGGATTATACTGCTGGAGAAAACCCTTCTGGAAGGGCCGCATTTTCCACTGAGCCCACTTTACCATGGGTGTTGTTGCCACCATGGTGCCAATGATCTTTAGGCATTGAGAGGCTTGGAGATGAGGACGACATTGCAAGCCAAACTCTGTCCCGGATCACTGGGATTTTTCCAGGGGTAACAAGATGGTGCTCTTGATAGCGTTGAAGTGTGCCCTGAGGAATACCAGGGACTGCGTAGGATCCAGATGGCTCTTTTCCAGATTCAGAAGCCAACCAAACTCGAGTAGAGTGGAGATGACCTGGGATCTGTGGATTAGCAACTGCTCCTTGTCCCGAGACAACAGCAGGTCGTCTAGATAGTGATACAGACGGACCCCTCTGGTCCTGATCAGAGCCACGACAGCCAACAAGTTTTGAAAACACACGAGGCGATGTAAGCCCGAAGGGGAGACAGGTGAACTGCAGATGGATTTGATCGACAGCAAAGTGAAGGTATTTCTGGAATTCTGACGCTATCGGAACATGGAAGTAGGCGTCCTTCAGGTCTATAGAGACAAGCCAATCGCCTGGTTGGATTGCTTGACTGATCATGAGTAGTGTCTCCATCTTGAACTTCTCCTTCTAGATAAAAGAATTCAAGTGGGTTAGGTCTATAACTGGCCTCCAGGAGACGTTTTTCTTCAACACCATGAAGAGGGGCGAGTAGACCCCTTAAAACCTTTTGTCATCTGGAACTGGAATTGCAGCGCCCTGAGCCACAAGAGAGACAGGAGAATTTGCTTTTTCTCTTCCGAGAGAGGCAAGGATGCCAACTCGCTCTGTTTTAGGCAGGTGCAATATCATAAAGACTTAGGGGATTCTTGTCCACCGGAAGATGCCCCTTTTGAAAACTTCTGGCCTGAAGGCTGTTTTTTTCTTCCAGGTCTTCTTGAACTCACGGCCAGGCCTATAGTAGCGAGCATTCCTTGCTCGATCTGAACTTTGCCTGGGCTGTGTTCTCTTCTGGTTTAGCAGACGGCGATCCTGGGGAAGGAACCCCGACTTGCCCCCTGTGGCACGGGTGATGGCACTGTCCGATATGTTCCCAAAGAGGGACGAACCCCCAAATAGAATCCTGCACCATGCCTGCTTGGAGGCAGGGTCAGCTACCCATGGGCGCAGCCACAAGGCACGCTTAGCCGTGACAGATGTCAGCATGATCCAAGCCACCAGGCGAATTATGTCTAGGGAAGCCCCACGAGAAAAGCCAACGTCAACCTTAGCCCATGAATAGGTGAGCTCCTGGCCAGTTCTTCCAAGATGCTCCTCAGAGAAGCATCTACGTCATCTGCCCAGACTTCCATCGCTTTAGAAAGGGCTGCGAGAGCTAGAGCTGGTTTGCAGGTCATACCCGCTGTAATGTAGATCTGCTTGAGGTCGGTATAAATTTTCCACTCCAGGCAATCCCTAAAGGAAACAGTATCCTCCAATGGGAGTGTGACATGCCTCACCATCCTCATTAGGGCTGAGTCAATGAGAGGAGCCGACTCCAGGTGTTTTACATCCTTGCTTTTAAATGGGTACATTTTTGATACCTTCATTAACAGGCAATTCTTCCTTTCAACACCATTCCATTTGTCGGTAATTATTGCGCTGAGTTCACCCAAAAAGGAGAAATTAGGGTGTTCTTTTTTGAGGTTTTTAAAATATTTCCTCTGTTTGGAGGGTGCCTCCACTGGCTCTTCCATCTCAAAGCTTCTTTGACAGCTTTTGACCAGCTGTGGTACTAGGGCAAATTCAAAACCTGCACCAGGGTCATCTACCTCCACCTCACTGTCTGAGGCTTCAATTGAGGAATGGCTCGGCTGTGAAGGGCCTGGAGCCTTGAGCTCATCCCTAATAGGGACTGACATAGTGTCGCCAGCAGGGTTGTGGGTATGACCAGAATTCCCTTTACTCAGGGACTCATGGACCACCTTTCTGACCAGTGCTTCCACTTGTTGGTCTCCACCCTCTCTTTCTTATGCGACTTTAGAAAAGCATCGCTTGCAGAGCGATTTGCCTTCAGGAACCTGGGCCCCGCATACCCAGCAGGCTTTCCTCACAGAGCGGCTGGAGTGGCGGTGAGAGTGACGCCCAGAGGTGGTTTTAGACTCCTATCTGTGGTACCTAGATCTAAAGGAAGATCTGACGCCTGTACCTTGAAGAGGAGTGACAACGTTGAGACCTAGGACGGTCTTTGCCGTGCTTTGGTGTTCAGACCTAGAAGAGCTGAGTGAAAAAGAAAGGGTTAACAGCTCCTGAATGAGTGAACCCAAGCATCACAGGTAGAAAATAAATAAATCCTACCTGCAGCGCAAGGGTTGGCCACAAGAGGGCGGTGACAGATCCATGGCAAGGCAGTTTGAAAGTGAAATGAATCATTACAGCCTTATAAGAAACAGGAGTGACAACAGGCATGAGAGAGCACATAATAAAACATAGCCAGCACCCAGGGAGCCTGCAGCAAACAATTTACCTTGTAAACCAGAGCCCAGTGCCTGGGTAAACACCGCATAAGCCTGCAAGTCATCCCAAGTAATAGCTGCTTTGACAGCTATTTAAATCTGCCACCGTTAACGATGTCACCGCCCCATAGCGGTTGCCATCCGGTGGCGGCCAATCGCATTCGCGACCGCCGCCATTTTGGCGAAACTGCGCCTGCACGAACCAAGCACAGAATCTTCGTTCGCGGCTTGCGGATGCGCAGCGACTTCCTGAAACGGCGAGCTGGAACGCAGCTGCGCTCCAGCCGCCGTGGCCACTCACTGGAGCTTGATAGAAAATAAGGAGACACACAAAACACAGAGATACGGCTGCCATATAAAAGGAATATCTTTGTACATTACCACCACCACGGCACGATCCGGACCAGAACCTGGGACTGGGGAGCTGTTCGCTCGACCCACCGCACGATCGGGCGTTTACAAAGCCTCCCGCTAATAGCTGGGACGTTTGGCCATATTGCCGCTTGCCTGCCAATGGCCAGGTTAGTAAGCTCTTCATGATATCACATCATATCGCCCATGTCCACCTGCTAATAGCTAGGATTGCTGGACTGCAGAGAGGATCACCGCTAACCACCAACGTATCGCCGTGCACACCGCCAGGCCTGGATTACAGGAAAACTTCATGAAAAGGTAAGACTATATCTTGGTCCTAGGAGGAGGACAAAAAAAGGAACACAGCCTCTGGTCCAGAGCAAAGATTTATGGGAGAAGGGTCCTATGAGGTATGAGGGGCGGGATTAACCCACACGTAGGCTGCCATGGAGTCTGTCAGGAAATTACTTATACATTGGGAAGAACGGCTCTTGGTCACTTCCCAAAAGCTTTGGTTAGATCACGATGTGTGGATTTGCAGGCAACAGTTTTTTTAAAACAATATTCCAGTTGCTTCATTCATTTTTTACAACTAGAAATAGAGTCATGCACACAATATTATTTTTTCTTATTCAAATATTTTATTGCAAAATAAGTTACAAAAGAGTCAGCAAGAAAACCGACACAATATTATTTTTATGGTCCTGACCATAATAAACAAAGAAAAAAAAAAATATATAAAAACTAGGCTCGTGCAATTCGTTTCGTAACGAAACAAAATTCGTCCGAATTTAGCAACTTTCGGACATTCAGAAGCATTCGAATTTCCGAACAAAGCAATTACGAATAATACCGAATCCGAAATAAATTATATCGCAAATAGCGAATGCCCGAATGTCTTCGGCATAATTCGTTATGAAAAAAGTTACGAATGTACGAATCCATTCGAAGCACAATAACCCTCTGCTCTGCTCTCTGCTTCTCCCTCACCGTGTTGAACTCCCTCTCAAAATGGTGTACAGGGGCGGAGGCTATAGCCACATGTAAAAAACGAACGTAAAATACGAGATTTCGAATCGTTACAAATAACCGCTATGTATTTAGAAAAGTACAAATCCATTCGAAGCACATTAGGCATAATAGGCAGCGTCGTTGTGAGAGAGACACGGAAAATTACGAATCAACGAAACGAATCAACGAACCCAAAAAAAGTTACGAAAGTAGGAGTTGTGTCCAGAATCAACGAAAAACAATGTACTCTACCGAAAGTACGAATTATAAATCAACTAAAAATAAGGCTTACATTAATACGAATCATTCCGATTCAACGAAAAATGTCGCTTGCGAAAATACGAATTAGTCCGAACACGAAAAATCCCGTCTAGCAAAATTACGAACGATTACGAATCAACAGGACCGAAAAGAAACAAACCGAAACTAAACAAATTTTTCCGGTGTGCACAAGTCTATTTAAAAACCATTTGTAATATTTTTTAAATTGTCAATGTCTTTTAGGTCATATCAGTATTTTTTGCATGCCTTGTTATATTTACTGGTTTCTCTGTCACTGTATATTTGCTTACCAAAACCTATTTTTTCATTTGATTATTGAAACCACAAAAAAAATTAAATTGAAAACCACTTCTATTAACTTTGCTAAATGAACGAAAACCCTTTTCTTAACATGTATATGATACAGCTGTTGATTGTTGAACTAGAAATTTCAAAAGTAATTCACAGTATACAAGGAGAAGAAGCTAATGTAATCAATCTGGTCTATTCATTTTTTTAGTTATTAAATATTTTCATGCAACAGTGTCTTGGTAGCTTCCCTAATAGAATATGAACAGATCAGAATATTTTACATTTTTTTTGTTCCAAGTAACATCCTGTGACATAACGGCCATCAAGCTATGATTTATATATTGGATCCTATCTTGTTTGATAAGTAGCAGCTAAATAATAGTTTATAGCTTCTTATCTGTGTGAAACAGAAAGCAGTTATACTTGTTTCAGGCTATAGGACAATTAACTATTCTTCTTCTGAATAATGAATGGGAAATGCTAGCTTTTTCCCTTTGTTTACAAGATTGTAATTAACCACTGACTTACTGGGCACTTAAACCCCCCTCCCGCCCTAACCAATTTTCAGCTTTCAGCGCTGACGCACTTTGAATGACAATTGCGCGGTCATACAACGCTGTACCCAAATGAAATTTTTATCATTTTTTCACACAAATAGAGCTTTCTTTTGGTGGTATTTAATCACCGCTGGGGTTTTTATTTTTTGCTAAACAAACAAAAAAACATGGAAAATTAAAAAAAAAAAAAAAAATCATGTTTCGTAGTTTGTTATAAATGTAGCAGGGTGTTCAATTTAGGGGAAGTGTCTGAGTGGTAACCAGGCTCAGACACCTTAAATTGTTAGGAGTTATGGACCATTTTTGTCCTCAGGGGATAGTATTGGTGTGAAGTTTCCTGTGGCCTATGGGTGGCGCTGCCATATTGGGCCGGGGTTGAACTATCAATACAGTGCTGTGCCTTTTGTGACCCCTCTCGGCAGCCGTACAGTGGGGCGGGGAACCTGCTGTGCATGCCGTGAGAGGATATAAAAGGGGCAGACATCTTCTGATCGGGGTCCACCCCAGGCACCTTCAGCCTGGGAGTGTGTGTGGCTCATCTCCGGGTGCCCTCGGCCCGGAGGCTGTGTTCCGGTTCCACCTCAGGCACCTTTAGCCTGGGGTGAGGTACTACTTCACCGTTCGTGTCCGCCTGGGTATGGAGACCCGGGAGCTGCAGCAACGGCTCAGGGCCCAGTGCCTTCGGCTGGGGTCTGCTAGGGATTGAGGATTCCAGGGTGCCGCCTTGCGAGGGGACCCACATCCTAAGAGAAGGGAGGATCATTCTGAGGAACCGATGTGGGAGTCACGGTGAGGGAAGGGTCTGTTGACTCTCTGGGGGGACATCTTCTCCTTGATAGCGGCCATGTTCTAGTTCATCAGGTCCGTGGCAGGGGCCTTATTCACCAGGTCTGTGGCAGAGACCAACTTCACGGTCTGTGGCAGAGACTGTGCGCCTAAAACTGTTTGAGAATCTGAGCAGTGAAGAGTATGAGCTACGTTTGTGCCTGGACCTCCTCCACACCTTAGGCTGTCCTGTTTCCTTTGCTCCAACCTTTTCCTATCCAAAGAGACTGTTTATTACAAAGTGAGAATAAATACTGAGTTGGAGTTTCAGCTGGTGTGGACATTTACATTACTGGGGAAGTCAAGGACTTGCATCTACACATAGTAGAGGTGAGAATCATTCTCAGGAGGACTTTGACTCTGACTGCAGATCAGACCCAAAAATAACACCGCTCAACCTCTTTACACAGGAGGGTACGGGCTTGTGGCGCGGTGTGCCTGTCTCCCCCTGCGAGGAGCTGAGTTAAATGCAGGAGGGGGATAGGTGGGTGCGCTAGATAAAATTTTACAAACAGGTAATTTTTAATGAGGCGGCACTGGTGGGCACTGATAGGCTGCACTGTTGGGCACTGATAGGCACAGATAAGGCGGCACTGATGGGGACAGATAAGGTGGCACTGATGGGCACAGATAAGGCGGCACTGATGGGCACAGATAAAGCGGCACTGATGGGCACTGATGGGTGGCACTGATGGGGGCACTGATGTGGGCACTGATGGGGGGGCACTTATGGGGGGCACTGATAGGTGCCACTGATGGGCACTGGTAGGTGACACTGATGAGCACTGGTAGTGGACACTGATGGGCAGCACTGGTAGGTGACACTGATAGGTGGCACTGTGGGCTCTGATGGGTGGCACTGTGGGCACTGATGGGTGACACTGTGGGCACTAATGGGTGGCACTGTGGGCGGAACTGTGGGCACTGATAGGTGGCGCTGGTGGTCACTGGTAGGCAGCACTGTTGTGCAATGGCAGGTGGCACAGAAGAGCATGGTCCCGGTCTACTTCATTGTGACCGATGTCCCAATGACAGCCGCCAGGGACGCCCTCCCGGCAATTCAGGTCCGCGCTGTAGCCGTCTTTCGGCTATAGCGCGGGTCTGTAGTGGTTAATTGGAAACGTGACTTCCTATGTTGATGACATCAAGTGTTACCTCTGCTTTAGGCTACATTCACACAGGTTTGAAAAGTTTACTGACCTTATTACGCATGTTTTTCTCTAGGACAAAGGTTCTTGCGTAATGCTCAGTAAATACTTGTGTAAAATTGTCCTGTCCCCCCCCCCCCCCCCCCCCAAATACTACATTTAGCATACGTACATACGTATGTCCTCAGATACAGATTTTTGTATTTTGTGTTACAGATCTGAATGTACACAAGTACGGTATTTACTGAGCATGTTTATGCACCTGTGGGAATGTCTTGATTGAAAACAATTCAGCTGCGTTCAGACCAATAAATAAAAAATGCTTGTAAATGCATTTTTTATGGCTGTGTGAGTGAGGCCTAAGTAATTTTACCATGATGTTATAATTGGTAGAATAAAAACAAGGCTGTAAATTAGACACCAAGAGGAGTTTCCAATCCCTTTATATCTCTATTAGGGTGGTCTAAGAGCCCTGGAGTTCTTTAATATGCAAATAGTGACTTTAGTAGAATAAATTCAGGCTTTGCACTGACACTTTCCACCATCTCACTATTGTCAGTGAAGCATTCATCATCATTACACAGAGCAGTGGTAAAAGTATTCTGTGGTATGCTGCTTTTTGCTATAGAAACTAAGATTTTACACAGGTGCCACAAAAAAAAAAACAATTATCTTGTATTTTGATTCCTTGGCAATAGCAGCATATGTATCCACTTTGTGTTCAGTTTCCTTGTAAATGTGATCTTGCCTCAGAGTGACAGATTCACTTTGACCTGTAAATGTGTGATGGCAAAAAATTACATATATTAGACACACATTTTGTCACAACAGCCTTTATATAGTCTGTTTAGCATGGATAATGAAACTTACTGTATGTTAGACCATCAGGAAATATTCCATGAGTTTACATACCAAACCGTTTTTATCTTATTTTCCTGTCTTTGTCTGTTGAAGAGGAAAATTTGTTCCTTCCTTCTAGATATCTAATGATTGTTTCTACTTCCGTAAGAGGTAATGCTACTTGGTATTAAAGGAAAATATTTGTTATAACTGAAGGAATCACAACATATTCTTAAGGTGGCCATACACGGTTCGAATTTCTAAAGAATTTTCTTTCGAAAATCGTATCAAAGAATTTTCGTACGAATTTCGTTAGTGGGCTGCAGCAACAGACGATTTTCGTGCGGCAATCAAATTTGAGGAATTCGACATGTTGGAAATTTTTTGAAAAACAAACAATTTTCTGATCAATGATGGGAGAATCGTGCGAGAAATGTAATAGAAAAAAAAATGCGCATGTGCAAGAAAAGAATATTCTCGGAGAGAAAAGAATATTCCCGGAGAGAAAATATTATTCCCGGCAACATGAAGGCTTGGTCGGCCGAATTTCAAAAATCAATGCTGGCATCATCGGATCACAAAAAAAAAAAAAAACTTTCTGATTTTGAAAAGAAAATTTGTTCGAAATTCGACCGTGTTAAGGAGAGTGTTAAGCCTCGTGAACACACGATCGGATTTTCCACAGACAAAGCGTCAGACTTTTGTCCGAAGTGCGTTGGCCATGAAGTTGTCTTGCATACAAACAGCACACTATTGTCGGCCAACAAACACTAACGTAGTGACGTACTACGTGAAATTTCAGCTCTTGAGCGCCACTCTTTGGGCACCTTCTGCTAATGTCGTGTTTGGTGAGCATTGATTCAGAGCTTGTGTACACACGATAGGAAAATCTGACAACAGACCGTTGTCTGTGGAAAATTTATAAGCCTGCCATCCAACATTTGTCGGCAGAAAGTCTGACAACAATTGTCTGATGGAGCGTACAAACGGTCGGATTTTAGGCCAACAGTCTGTCATCATACAATTCCCGTCTGAAAATCCGATTGTGTGTACGAGGCTTTAGGAATGGGAGATGTATCGTGTTTGTGTCTATGCACTATATGTTTGCGGTCACCTAATCATCACAATATCACAATGAGTTTGTTTGATATTCTATTCCAAAACCATGGGCATTAGCATGGAATTGGCTCCCAATTTGCAGCTATAATTGCCTACTGTCATTTGTTAAGGTATTCCATTTGTGTCTTTTGGAATTTGTGCCCATTCAGCCAAAAAAGCATATGTGAGGTCAGGTACTGACGTTGGACAAGAAGGCTTGCACCTGACTTTCCAATTCATTCTAAAGCCTGGTACACATGATCGGATTTTCCGCAGACAAAGCGTAGGACTTTTGTCCGAAGGGCGTTGGCCATGAACTGGTGAAATGATGCATACAAACGACAAACAAACACAAAACTACATGGTTTTTCAGCTCTTTAGCGCCACCGTTTGGGCAACTTCTGCTAATGTTGTGTTATGGATAGCATTGCTTCTGAGCATGTGTGTTTGTACTTTGGAGTTTTGTCCGAAGGACTTCTGTACACACGATCTGATAATCCGACAACACTAATTT
The DNA here is from genome assembly GCA_029206835.1 of Rana muscosa. NCBI lineage: Eukaryota > Metazoa > Chordata > Amphibia > Anura > Ranidae > Rana > Rana muscosa. The sequence continues at coordinate 869,381,497 of CM055121.1, forward strand.
GTTGTTGGAAAATTTTAAGGCATGCTATTCAACATTTGTTGGAGGAAAATCAGACAACAATTGTCCGATGGAGCATACAAACGGTTGGGCAACAGCCTGCCATCACACAATTCCCGTTGGAAAATCCAATCGTGTGTGCAGCCTTAAAGATGCTCAGTAGGTTTGATGTGAGGGCTTTGTGAGTTCCCCTACACCAAATTCATCTAAAAAAGTCTTTATGGACTTCGCTGTGTGCACAGTTATGTTGGTTGGAACAAAAAAAAGGCTTTTCGCAAACTGTTGTCACAAGGTTTTAAGCACAAGCCTGTCTAAAATGTCATTGTATGCTGTAACATAAAGTTACCTTTCCTCCATTCTGTATATTGTAGAATTAAAGTGGAAGTAAACTTCCATCTCTTGCCTTTACCTGTAGGCAAGCCAATAATAAGGTGTAAGGTAGTGTAAATATCTCTTAAACGTGCACCATTTATGAGATATTTTCTGTACATGCAGCCAGTGACATCACTGGCGCACGTGCTCTGAAGGAACGGCCACCCATGCAGAGAACACTATGGAGAAGGGGGGTAATGTGAAGGGGGGCAGAGGACATTGCTTTTGGGAGGGGGGCAAAGTACGCTACTGTGGGGGGGGGTGATGTGGTGTGATGTGCACGGGGCTGTGACCCACTATATGATCTTCGTGCCGTCTTGTTATTGGGGGTTTGATCATTTTTTGTTTTTTTATAAAACAGTGCCAAACCCCCTCAAGGAATTTTTATTTCCTCCATGTTGTCATGTAGATCTCAACCCCTAAAAGGTTGCCTACCCCTGCTCTAATCAATGGGAAAAGGTTATTTTAGGTACATACAGGCAACTTCAGTACAGAAGAGGAGCCTATACAACTTTGCCATACTGTAGGTATGTTCAGCATTTATGTTGTTCTTTATGGAATGGTGTTCAGCAGAGCAGTTCAGTGACCATATAAAATTTATGATGTTTCACACACTGGTAGTTAGCGCCAGCTAGCATCGCTAGATACTGTATGTCACAGGACATTCCCCTATGTGTTTCTGGGGATAAGGACAGATGGGTACTTTTTACAATGTCTGCTGCTCCTGACTAGGGTGACCACATTTCCAAACTACCATTCAGGGACACCCTACCTTCCCAAAAATCAGCTTGTGCTGTAACGAATCACAGCACAGTGATTGGACACAATAGGCGGGATTTATGATTTCTCCAATCACAAGCAGGGGGTGGGGATTGTGCTCCTCCAGGCATTCCCGGCCTGGACAAGTACTGTCAGTGAGTAAAGCGGTGATGTGGCGGCTTTTTTTAGGGGCATCAGATTGGGCCGGGGGGTGGCTGTGTCAGTTTCAACCCAGGACATTGTATTGTCCTGGAATGAAGGTGCCCGGGACAGACCTGCAAAATGCGGGACTGTCCCGGGCAACCAGGGACACGTGGTCACCCTACTCCTGACCGATAGCCCAACAGTTTTAAGCTGATTTTTTTCAGATGATAGTAAAGCTACTTAACTTCCCTATCAATTATCACTTGCTCAAACTCGAACTCCTGGATCTACACAAAATGCAATATAAATATATGCAACATGTCCTTACTGCGGTGAGCAAAACAATAGGTAAGGCCTTAGGCCTATAAGAGCTCAACTCTTCATAAAGCAGAGAATAAATCAAGAATTATGCATCATACATACTAGGAGGAGAACAGCTGGATGGAGAAGGATCTGGGTGTTCTGGTAAATTATAGACTTAATAATAGCATGCAATGCCAAGCAGCAATTTCTAAAATTAGCAAAATACTTTCTTGTATTAAAAGAGGTATAGACTTCAGAGATAGAGACATAATTTTGTCATTATACATTGGTAAGACTCCATCTGGAAAATGCAGTTTAGTTTTGAGCACCAGTTTATTAAAAAAGGATATTGGAGAATAGGGATGAGCCGAACACCCCCGGGTTCGGTTCGCACCAGAACCCGCGAACGGACCGAAAGTTCGCACGAACTTTAGAACCCTATTAAATACAATGGATGTGAACGTTCGAAATCTAAAGTGATAATTATAACGACTATTATGCATGTTATTGTCCTAAAAAGGGTTTGGGAACCCGGGTTCTTCACCAGGGGACATGTATCAATGCAAAAAGAAGTTTTAAAAATGGCCGTTTTTCGGGAGCAGTCATTTTAACCACTTAATGACCGCTCACTGTATATATACGTCGGCAGAATGGCACCAACAGGCACATTCACGTAGAGTGTACGTGATTGCCTTTGTATAGTTGGGGGGTCCAATCGGACCCCCCTCCTATACAGTGAGCGGTGGCTAAGTGTCCGGGAGCGTTCCGGGATGAGGGGGCAGCCATTTGTTTCTGGCCACCCCCTCGCGATCGCTCCCGGCGAATGGAAATGCCCCCTCTGTCTGTGTCAGACAGAGGGAGCAGGAGGAAGTGATGTCATCTATCTCTGGTGCGGTGCTCACATATACCGAGCGCCGTACAAGAGAAGACATCAGGTCAGTGCACACAACACTACACTGACACCAGGACACATAGGGACATAAATCGCCCCCCCAGGCCCCCCCAGACACCCCAGATCACCCCCCAGATCACCCCCCCAGCCCCCAGTCACAGTGTCACTGATTGCAGTGACCATTTATTTAGTGATCACTGCAATCAGTGACATTTGTGACTGTAAAAGTGTCACCAAAGTTTAGTCTTAGGTCCAGTGTAGCCCCCTAACCCCCCCCTAATAAATGTTTAACCCCCTGATCACCCCCCAGATAACCCTTTCACCCCCTATCACCACTGTCGCTAAGCGATCATTTTTCTGATCGCTGTCTTAGCGTCAGTGATGCCGATCGGCAGCCAGTAATTTTTTTTAGGTTCGCCGCATGTTTTTATAGCGTCAGGTACCCCAATATATTATCTAATAAAGGTTTAACCCCCTTGATCGCCCCCAGGTAACCCTTTCACCCCCTATCACCACTGTCACTAAGCGATCGTTTTTCTAAATGCTGTCTTAGTGTCTGTGATGCAGATCGGTAGCCAGTAATTTTTTTTAGGTTCGCCGCAGGTTTTTATAGCGTCAGGTACCCCAATATATTATCTAATAAAGGTTTAACCCCCTTGATCGCCCCCCAGGTAACCCTTTCACCCCCTATCACCACTGTCGCTAAGCAATTGTTTTTCTAAACGCTGTCTTAGTGTTGGTGATGCAGATCGGTAGCCAGTAATTTTTTTTAGGTTCGCCGCATGTTTTTATAGCGTCAGGTACCCCAATATATTATCTAATAAAGGTTTAACCCCCTTGATTGCCCCCCAGGTAACCCTTTCACCCCCATCACCACTGTCGCTAAGCGATCGTTTTTCTAAACGCTGTCTTAGTGTCGGTGATGCAGATCGGTAGCCAGTAATTTTTTTTAGGTTCGCCGCATGTTTTTATAGCGTCAGGTACCCCAATATATTATCTAATAAAGGTTTAACCCCCTTGATCGCCCCCCAGGTAACCCTTTCACCCCCATCACCACTGTCGCTAAGCGATCGTTTTTCTAAACGCTGTCTTAGTGTCGGTGATGCAGATCGGTAGCTGGTAATTTTTTTTAGGTTCGCCGCAGGTTTTTATAGCGTCAGGTACCCCCATATATTATCTAATAAAGGTTTTAACCCCCTGATTGCCCCTAGTTAACCCTTTCACCAGTGATCACCATATAAGTGTTACGGGTGACGCTGGTTAGTTAGTTTGCTTTTTATAGTGTCAGGGCACCCGCCGTGTATATAACCCAATAAAGGTTTAACCCCCTGATCGCCCGGCGGGTGATATCAATTAGGTTTTAGCGTCAGAGAGGGTCTGAGTCACACCCCAGGCAGCGTCAGGTTAGTGCCAGTAACGCTAACACCCACGCGTGAAGCATACACCCCCCTTAGTGGTATAGTATCTGAACAGATCAATATCTGATCTGATCAGATCTATACTAGCGTCCCCAGCAGTTTAGGGTTCCCAAAAACGCAGTGTTAGCGGGATCAGCCCAGATACCTGCTGGCACCTGCGTTTTGCCCCTCCGTCCAGCCCAGGCCACCCAAGTGCAGTATCGATCGATCACTGTCACTTACAAAACAAAAACACACATAACTGCAGCGTTCGCAGAGACAGGCCTGATCCCTGCGACTCCAGTGCTGTAGGAGGTGATTTCACCACCACAGTTAAAAAAAAAAAAGCAAATATGCCGAAGCATTGGGGCAGCAGGGGCGGAGGAGCAGAGGAGCGATTTTGCTCCTAATGCCACGTACATACGGTCGAAATTCCGACGGAGGCTTGCCCGTGGAAAAGTCCGACCATGTGTGTGCGGCATAACTTTTTTGCGGGAGGATGCCCCCATGCTTTGGCATATATAAATGGTGCGTGTATGCCCATCATTGGAAGTGGGTGGATGAAGGGCGGTATTCTAATGGTGGGCATACCCACCGATCAATCTCTTTTTTCGTTCAGCCAACTGGCTGCATGAAAAAAAAAGATTACAATACATGTCCAACAAGGACCAGCAACGTACTGGTATGTTGCTGGACTTTGAATGTTTATACCAGAATGATGCCTGCGGGTTTAGGTATCATCTTGGTATCATTCTTTTCAGCCTGCGGCCGGCTTTCATGTAAAAGCAATCCTAGCGGCTAATTAGCCTCTGGACTGCTTTTACAAGCAGTGGGAGGGAATGCCCCCCCCCGGATATAAAAAGCGCCATTGGGAAATTGGGAAAGCATTTTATCACACCGATCTTGGTGTGGTCAGATGCTTTGAGGGCAGAGGAAAAATCTAGGGTCTAGAAGACCCCAGTTTTTTCAAAAAAAGAGTACCTGTCACTACCTATTGCTATCATAGGGGATATTTACATTCCCTGAGATAACAATAAAAATGATAAAAAAAAAAAATACTTGGAAGGAACAATTTAAAAATAAAATAAAAAAAGCAAAATTAATAATAAAAAAAAAAAGCACCCCTGTCCTGCCCTGCTCTTGCCCAATGGCGAACGCAAGCGTCGGTCTGGCGTCATATGTAAACAGAAATTGCACCATGCATGTGAGGTATCACCGCGAAGGTCAGATCGAGGGCAATCATTTTAGCAGTAGACCTCCTCTGTAAATCTACTGGGGTAACCTGTAAAGGCTTTTAAAGGCTTTTAAAAATGTATGTAGTTTGTCGCCAATGCGCGTTTGTGCGAAATTTTAAAGCATGTCGTGTTTGGTATCTATGTACTCGGCCTAAGATCATCTTTTTTATTTCATCAAACATTTGGGCAATATAGTGTGTTTTAGTGCATTAAAATTAAAAAAAGTGTATTTTTTAACCCAAAAAATGCGTTTGAAAAATCGCTGCGCAAATACTGTGTAGAAAAAAAAAATGCAACACCCACCATTTTAATCTGTAGGGCCTTTGCTTTAAAAATATATATAATGTTTGGGGCTTCAACATAATTTTCTTGCAAAAAAAAAAATGTTTTCATGTAAACAAAAAGTGTCAAAAAGGGCTTTGTCTTCAAGTGGTTAGAAGAGTGGATGTAAGCTTCCTAATGTTGTGTATAAAATGCCAGAACAGTTCAAAACCCCCCCAAATGACCCCATTTTGGAAAGTAGACACCCCAAGCTATATACTGAGAGGCATGTCGAGTCCATGGAATATTTTATATGTTGACACAAGTTGCGGAAAAACGACAATTTTTTTTTTTTTTGCACAAAGTTGTCACTAAATTATATATTGCTCAAACATGCCATGGGCATATGTGGAATTACACCCCAAAATACATTCTGTTGCTTCTCCTGAGCCTTCAGGCTTTCTAAGGGTGTAAATTTTTGATTTCACTTCTCACTGCCTATCACAGTTTCGGAGGCCATGGAATGCCCAGATAGCACAAAACCCCCCCCAAATGACCCCATTTTGGAAAGTAGACACCCCAAGCTATTTGCTGAGAGGTATTGTGAGTATTTTGCAGATCTCGCTTTTTGTCACAAAGTTTTGAAAATTGAAAAAATAAATAAATATATATATATATTTTCTTTCTTCATTTTCAAAAACAAATGAGAGCTGTAAAATACTCGCCATTCCTCTCAGCAAATAGCTTGGGGTGTCTATATTCCAAAATGGGGTCATTTGGGGGGGTTTTGTGCGATTTTGGCATTTTATGGCCTTCGAAACTGTGATAGGTAGTGAGGAGTGAAATCAAAAATTTGTGCCTAGAAATCCTGAAGGCGGTGCTTGGTTTTCGGGGTCCCGTACGCGGCTAGGCTCCTAAAAAGTCCCACACATGTGGTATCCCCGTACTCAGGAGAAGCAGAAAAATGTATTTTGGGGTGTAATTCCACATATAACCATGGCATGTGTGAGCAATATATCATTTAGTGACAACTTTTTGTAATTTTTTTTTTTTGTTTTTTTTTTGTCATTATTCAATCACTTGGGACAAAAAAATATATTCAATGGGCTCAACAGGCCTCTAAGCAATTTCCTTGGGGTGTCTACTTTCTAAAATGGGGTCATTTGGGGGGGGTTTGTGCTATTTTGGCATTTTATGGCCTTCGAAACTGTGATAGGTAGTGAGGAGTGAAATCAAAAATTTGCGCCCTTAGAAATCCTGAAGGCGGTGCTTGGTTTCCGGGGTCCCGTACGCGGCTAGGCTCCCAAAAAGTCCCACACATGTGGTATCCCCGTACTCAGGAGAAGCAGCAAAATGTATTTTGGGGTGAAATTCCACATATAACCATGGCATGTGTGAGCAATATATCATTTAGTGACAACTTTTTGTAATTTTTTTTTTTTTTTTTTGTCATTATTAAATCACTTGGGACAAAAAAAAAAAAAATTCAATGGGCTCAACATGCCTCTCAGCAATTTCCTTGGGGTGTCTACTTTTCAAAATGGGGTCATTTGGGGGGGTTTTGTACTGCCCTGTCATTTTAGCACCTCAAGAAGTGAGATAGGCAGTCATAAATTTAAAGCTGTGTAAATTTCAGAAAATGTACCCTAGTTTGTAAACTCTATAACTTTTGCGCAAACCAATAAATATACGCTTATTGACATTTTTTTTACTAAAAACATGTGGCTGAATACATTTTGGCCTAAATGTATGACTACAATTGAGTTTATTCGATTTTTCTTATAACAAAAAGTAGAAAATATCATTTTTTTTCTAAATTTTCGGTCTTTTTCCGTTTATATCGCAAAAAATAAAAATCGCAGAGGTAATCAAATACCATTAAAAGAAAGCTCTATTTGTGGGAAGAAAAGGACGCAAATTACGTTTGGGTACAACATTGCATGTCCGCACAATTTACAGTTAAAGCAGCGCAGTGCAAAATTCTGAATTCACCTCTGGTCCTTTAGCTACCAAATGGTCCGGGGCTTAAGTGGTTAATGATGCATAAAGTGAAAAAAAAAAAAGTCAAATATTCCTTTAAATATCGTACCTGGGGGTGTCTAAAGTATGCCTGTGAAGTGCCACGTGTTTCCCGTATTTAGAACTGTCCCTGCACAAAATGACATTTCTAAAGGAAAAAAAAGCCATTTAAAACTGCTTGCAACTTTAATGTCATGTCTGGTCCCGGTAATATGGATGAAAATCTTTGAGAAAAATGGCATAGCTACCCCATCACCCCCACCACCCCAGCCCATTACCAGCCCCTTTGGGTCTTGTATGGATATTAAGGGGAACCCCGCACACAAAATAAAAAAGGCCCTATATACTCTGAACAGCCGTATACAGGCGGTGCATACAAGACAGGGACTGTAGGTTTGTTCTTATGTAGAATCTGTTTGTAATTTTGAACAGGTACATTGTTTAAGTGTAGCTCCAGCCAAAAAATCTATTTTTAAGCTTTTTGGAAAACATAGGGAAGGGTTATCATCCCTGTAACATTTGTTTTGCTGTCTGTGCCCCTGTTCAGAACATTTCACCTCACTTTCCGTCCCAATGACAAATGTTTTTGAAAAGTGAGGTTTTTATTGAAACAAGGATTGGTGATAAAGCATCAGTAGAGAGGAGACACCTTTTTCCCATATTAACTCTTACAGGAGAGAATTTCCCTTCCTAGGGGTAGATTTCCTCTCACTTCCTGTTGTCTCCTTCCGTTTGCAAGTAGGAGTCGTTTGTAAGTTGGATGTTTGAAAGTAGGGGCCTGCCCTATATACTCTGCTGAAATTTGCCCCTTACATGTTGGTGTTGCCACAACACTGTAAGCCCTCACAGTTACTCTTGGTGGGCGCATGAATGGGCCCTGCTGTGAATTATTAGATCAAGAATTGTAATTGCATGCCCCTGTTGAACAGGGGCTGAAAAATTGGGCCTTTGGTGGTGGTGGTGTTGACACAACACTGTAAGCCCTCACAGTTACTCTTGGTGGGCGCATGAATGGGCCCTGCTGTGAATTATTAGATCAAGAATTGTAATTGCATGCCCCTGTTGAACAGGGGCTGAAAAATTGGGCCTTTGGTGGTGATGGTGGTGGTGTTGACACAACACTGTAAGCCCTCACAGTTACTCTTGATGGGCGCAGGAATGGGCCCTGCTGTGAATTATTAGATCAAGAATTGTAATTACATGCCCCTGTTAAACAGGGGCAGAAAAATTGGGCCTTAGGCACTGGTGCCACAACACTGCAACCCCTCAAAGATACTGTACTTGGAGCACAGCAATGAGCCCTGTTGCAAAGTATTGCATCAAAAATTGTAATTACACGCCCCTGTTAAACAGGGGCTGAAAAATTGGGCCTTAGGCACTGGTGCTGGTCCCACGACACTGCAACCCCTCACAGATACTGTACTTGGAGCACAGCAATGAGCCCTGTTGCAAAGCATTGCATAAAAAATTGTAATTACATACCCCTGTTAAACAGGGGCTGAAAAATTGGGCCTTAGGCACTGGGGCGGCACCCAGAAATAAAAATGTTCTTCCAAGCTATCATCATCAATCGGATCATTAGGGAGGAGGAGGATAGTCAGTCAACATAACAGGACAGTCTCTCAGCATCAGCATCAGTCTTGAAGGGATGTGACATTTGAAAATAAATTAGTCTGTTATATCAGCTTCAGGTGTTTGGTAGCTGGTGGTGATCCAAGACTGGTTCATCTTTATGAAGGTCAGTCGATCAACCGAGTTAGTGGACAGGCGCATGCTGTGATCCGTGACAAATCCTCCAGCAGCACTGAATGTGCGTTCTGAAAGAACACTGGATGCAGGACAAGCCAGTAGCTCAATTGCATACTGTGCAAGCTCTGGCCAGTGATCCATCCTCAAGACCCAGTAAGCCAGAGGATTTTCGGTGGGGAAGGTGTCCAAGTCTGACCTTGCCCCTAGGTATTCCTGCACCATGTATATCAGACGCTGGCGATGGTTGCTGGAACCGATCATACCTTGGGGCTGCGGACTAAAGAATTGTCCGAACGCATCGGTCAGACGGCCACCTTCCCCACCGCTCCTTCTTTGACTGACCGAAGCCTCAGTAACTCGTTGTCCAGGACCAGGAGTTTGTAACCTCCCAGTCTCTGGGAACGCGTTGCACAGACCTTTCTGCAAGGCCTCCCGGAGTTGTCTCATCCTCTGCTCCCTCTGCGACGGTAAGATAAGGTCCGCAACCTTACTCTTGTACTGTGGATCAAGGAGAGTGGCCAGCCAGTAATGGTCCCTCTCCTTGATCCGAAGAATACGAGGATCCTTCCGCAGACTTTGCAGGATCAGGGAGGCCATGCAGCGTAGGTTAGCTGAGGCATTCGGTCCGGAGTCCTCTGGGTCACTAAGGACGACATGATCCGCAGCCACCTCCTCCCAGCCACGTACAAGTCCACGGGTTTCTTGGGACTGTAAATCATCCCTAAAAGACTGCTGCTGATGATGCTGAGTGCCAGGCTCCACCTCCATGCTGACACAATCCTCCTCCTCCTCTTCCTGTGCGATGGGTGGGACAAAAGGAACACTGTCTGGGTAAAGGGGGCTTTGAGAGGCAAGGAAGTCCTCCTCTTCCTGCCTCTGTTCTGCCTCAAGTGCCCTGTCCATTATGTCACGCAGCGTATGTTCCAACAGGTGGACAAGAGGTACAGTGTCACTGATGCATGCACTGTCACTGCTCACCATCCTCGTGGCCTCCTCAAATGGTGCCAGGACAGTGCATGCATCCCTGATCATGCCCCACTGGCGTGGTGAAAAAAACCTGAGCTCCCCTGACCCTGTCCTGGTGCCGTAGTCGCACAGGTACTCATTGATGGCTCTCTGCTGCGTGTGCAGCCGCTGCAGCATGGCCAATGTTGAGTTCCAAAAAAAATATAGAAGAAACTGCGCTTAAAGTGTACGAATCAAGCTAATGAATTGCCTGAAAAAAGAAAATATTTTAGGAGAAGCAGCAACTAGTCTGAAAACAATCATCAGTGGGTACAAATAAGAAAAAAATATATAGTCGCGCTAACTTATGAATTTGAACATAAGCCCATCACTGGGTAACTGAAAAAATCCAAATATCAACAGTGATAACATATAAAAAGCTAAATAAAAAGCAATGTATAATCTATGTGAACAGATAATAAACAGAAAATTAACTGTGAATAAAAAATTGGTTATTGTCCAAAAATACTGTAGAGCGGAAGAACCCCTCAAAGTTCATATTCAAAAATCCATAATGAAAAAAACACCCGTGAGGCGATATCCAAAATTAATAAAGAAATGAAGAAGGAAAGGATTCAGATCTTCTTAGACTTAAATTCGTGACTTTCACCACCACCAGTAGAAGTTACTGCTTACTGAACAGCGATGGTCCCCTATGACGGAGGACCTCAAACAGCCTTAAGTAGTACTCAGTTAAGCCTCCAGAGTGTAGCCAGTGGTAAACCTCAGTTGTTTTAATAACTCATATAACATCATACAGGTATTCAACGTGGACGTGGACCATGAAAAAAAGGGGGGGACACTAGATAGTGTTAAATCCATTTATTAAAATAATGAAAACATACTCACAAGAGCAGTTAAAAAGACAGCTTAAAAATATCACAGCGCCGACCGGTCAATTGGCGCTGGCACACACACGTCCGTGGAAGTCGAGCAATGGAGGGTGACATCAGCACAAAGCTCGTATCCTGCCCTACGCGTTTCGTGAAAAATCACGTCGTCTCGGGGCACGGGCGATGAGCTGCGTCACCCCCTCTAAATAGGGGACACACCGGAAGGAGGATCCGACCCGGAAGAGGACGCGCGCGTGCACGCATCACGTCAGGAATCAACAATGCCTAGCTAATACGGCCGCTGTACCAGCAAAGCCGATCTAGCGGCAGATGCGCACGCACATCTCCCCACGAGGAAACCAAGCCTCGTTCGTGAGGCCGCTCAGTGCACGTCATCACGCTAAGCGCAATGACGAAAGCACTCGGGAAGAGCGTACCTTACGTCTACGTGACCATGACAACAAGGATCACGGCGCGTCATCACGAAAGAACGGAATGACAGAAGCCCTCGGGATGAGCGTACCATACGTCTGCGTGACCATGATAGCAAAAATCACAACAGCGTTACGTACGTCCTCTAAGGGGAGGGACCCTCCGGGTGTGTCACAAGAAACAGTAGAACCCGGGGGCGTGGCCTGGACATGGCGGTGTGAGGTCGTGTTTCCATCGAGCTCCGGGCCTGATCCCCTATACCCCGGCAACTCCTAGATAGTAGACCGGCATGAGCTCGCTCAAAAAGCACAGGACTCGAGCAGCGGCAAAGGGGTCCCCAGTAGGCAAGTTTCCGGGTGATATACACCGGTATTTCACCGCCAAAGAAGCCTCCTCCGGGACGAAAGCGGCAGCGGCACGTGGCACAACGCGTGGAGGACGGCGAAAGACACAAGCACCAGACGCTGAGGCTCCGGGACCGGAGTCCCCCGTGGTACCTGACTGCTCCCGGGATTCGTCTGTCGACCCCCCGAGAGCCGAGATGTCCTCCCCGCACAGGCCAGAGGAGGCAGGTCTGGACCAAGACATCCGCAAGATGCTGCAGGCCCTCCCAACCCAGACAGCCATTGAGGCCTTGATCCTCCGACTTGAGGAAACACATCGCAGAGACATTCAGGAAGTGAGGGGAGAGGTATCTACCCTGGCGGACAGAGTCGGAGCGGGTGAAAATTCCCTGTCCTCCCTCGAAAGCAGGGTCTCCGACCTGGAGAGGTCGAGAGACCAACACCGGGACACAGCGATCGCCCTCCAGCTACACTTAGAGGACATCGAGGACCGCAGCCGACGCAACAACCTACGGCTGAGAGGTGTCCCTGAGTCCCTGATGGATGTCGGGGCTGCGGTAACGGAAGTGTTCCGGACGGTACTGGAGGACCCTGCGGCGGAGGTCATATTGGACAGGGCGCACAGGGCCCCAGGACCTAAATCTGTAGACCCGGACAGGCCTCGGGACGTGATCTGCAGATTGCACAGGTATGCGCAGAAGGAGGAGATCCTGAGGGCGTCCTGGGAACATGGCGACGTTGAGAAGGGAGACGCGCGAATCCGGATCCTGCCGGATCTCTCGAGAGCGACTTTACGGAGGAGAGCACTGCTCCGACCGGTCCTGGAAATAGCAAAACAGAAGGACGTGTCCTATAGATGGGGGTACCCGTTCTCGGTGACCTTCCGCAGGGAATCCGGATCATTCACGCTCCAGACCGCAACTGACCTGCCTGCCTTATTCCGGTTCCTGGAGGTGGCACCAGTCCAGGTCCCGGACTGGCTTCAGATACTTCCACGCCAGATGGGCAGACCGGGACCAGCCGCCCAACAAGGCCCGCTGCCGCCCCGCCGGCAGAGGGGTAGGCGAAGACGAAGGTCGGCATCTGGAGGAGAACTACGTGAGTAGGCCCTGGGCCGCCCTAACTTGACAATTACGCACCAGACAGCCCTGAGATGCCCGTGAAATCCCGCCTGAACGGTCCCCCCGGCCACTCTCCCTTCCCCATACGATTTGTTGTGCGGCGCCCTGCAGGGAGTCATCCGCCCCCCTCCCCCTGTCCCGGTCCATACAGAACACTGTGCAAGTGGGGGGAGAGGGGAGACAACACATAGCTGGAGAGGTTGATGGAACTATATTCGTGAATTCCCCCGAGACGGCACACGCGATGTTGGTGGCCTGCCCGGGAGACCGGAGCGGGACGGCTACGGGGGGCCGCGCCCCCCCCCCCCCCCGGGGTGGGGTAACCCTACAGGATTCAGGAAATGGATGTATTCCTAATGATGCCTTAACACACTGGCATTCAAACACTGGACCGATCGACATGGTGCCCTGCCCCGGGAGGGGGAGGGGGAAGGCAATCAGCGGACTGTGGAGGTGTACTCTCGCGGCTCTAGTTCATCATTATCGATTTCTTTTTGGTTGTTACACATTCTAGCTGCCCGGAGCTAATAGCAGCCCGACACACTGACTGATGCACGCTGTGGATCTCCTGCGGGAGCTGCACACTAATGGGACACGGTGCCCGCGTCTGATTTGGGGGTGGGGGGAGGGGGGGAGGAGGGGGGAGAACGACAGATGGGAAGGGGCATGGGGCTCGGGGCCTCTGTGATGTTGCACTGCCTGAAGTAATGCTATAGCTTAAGCCTGCACTACATGGTTCAATGTTCTAGGAAGGACATCCCTATATGCCAATGTTAAATGTTGCTTGTTAAATTAATACGGTCTACCACTTACATTATGTTCATAGGTTGCCGGGGGTGGGTGGAGAGGGCCGGGGGGCTCGTATCACGGCCTTGTCTACCCACTACCCCAATTAGGACTGCGCTCCAGCTCTGGGATCTTCCCAGGGAGCGCCCAAGCCCTTAGGGCTAATTTAGTTTCTCTCTAGCTGCTGCACCCTCTGGTGCTGGCCTCCTAATCTTACTGTCTCTCTCTTTACTCTGATTTATCTTTCTCTTTATCTATCTCTCTTTGCTACTCTTCAGCCCCGTCTTACCTTACTGGTTTTTATCCAAACCCCACGTACCCCCCTCCCCTACTTTCCTCCCTCCCCCCCTGGTTCAGTGCACCTGACCCGACCTAATTCACACTAGACAATGGGAGACATACATGTTGTGTCCCTGAATGCTAAGGGTCTCAACACCCCCGAAAAGCGGCGGATGCTGCTACAGGACATGAGACGCATGAGGGCGGACATAGTTCTTGTCCAGGAGACGCACTTCCGGGAAAATAACATACCGATACTGACAAATAGACACTTTCCCTCGGTGTTCCATTCAAAGTACACAGACGCGAAATCTAGGGGGGTGTCCATCCTCATCTCGGCAAGGGTCCCATGGAAGACTATAGACACTGAGACGGATGTGCAGGGCCGCTACTTATACTTAAAAGGCATGTTGGGGGACAAAAAGATCACCCTAGCTAATCTTTATGCCCCGAACGATCACCAGGACACATTCATCAGGAAGCGCATGGAGCAGCTCCAACGCTTCGCTGTGGGACAGCTCATAGTGGGAGGGGACCTGAATTTGCCAATGATCCCGACGGAGGATACTTCATCCGGGACTTCCTCTACCTCTCGAGACATGCGCAAGCGTATTGGAAATACGCTTAGTTCTGCCCAATTGATAGACGCCTGGCGCCTTATGCACCCAGGAGAACGTGACTTCACCTTTTTTTCAAAACCACATCAGTCATACTCGCGTATTGACTATTTCCTGATTCCCCATAGGCAATTACACGCGATCCGGGAGACCTACATCGGATCTATCACGTGGTCCGACCATGCCCCAATTGGACTTAGGTACTCACTGACCGACACAACGATGGGGCACCGCCACCCGTGGAGACTAAATGAAAGCCTCTTACAGGACCCGGTGGTTCTGGCCGACTTGGTCAGGGAATTGGAATGCTACTTCAACACAAACAAGACCGGAGATAGCGACCCCGGGGTGGTGTGGGAGGCCCACAAGGCGGTGATACGGGGGACCCTCATCAGCCATGGTTCCAGGCTAAAACGCGAGCGAACAGCGCAGCTTGACCTACTCCTTGCCAAACTACAAGACCTTGAAGCAGCCCATAAGGCTGCACCATCTAGACAGGTGGGAGTGGAACTAGACTTGGTACGGTCACAGCTGAAAGATCTCCTCCTATTTAAGGCTAAAGCGGCGATGCAGATTTGCCGCAGGAAATCATACGAGGCAGGTAATAAATGTGGTAGGATGCTGGCCAGAACGCTGCAGGCGCAGCGGGCGGCGGCCTACATACCACACATTCAGGCCACAAACGGGCAGAGGGCTAGCCTTCCCCAACACATCACGCGAGAGTTTGGGGCCTTTTATCGCACACTCTACAATCTACCAGACGCTAATCCTACACCAGAGACCATACAGGATTACCTAGACCGCTCCCTCATGCCCTCACTCTTGGGGGCGACACGTACCGCCCTCGAGGAACCAATCACGCTGACGGAAGTCCAGGTGGCCCTTAAGAGCACCAAGCCGGGCAGGGCCCCAGGCCCTGACGGCTTGACCACTGCCTATTACAGGACCCTGTTGCCCTCACTGGGACAGCATATGGTGGATCTCTTCAACAACATAGGCACGGGGGCACTCTTCCATGACACCACACTCCTGGCACAGATCTCCGTCATACCCAAGGAGGGCAAGGACCCGGGGCTGTGCGGGAGCTACCGCCCGATCTCCCTACTGAACACAGACCTCAAGATTTTTACCAAGGTCCTGGCCTCTAGAATGCAAACACATCTCCCCGACCTGATCCATCTGGATCAGGTGGGCTTTGTCCCGTTCAGAGAGGCCAGAGACAACACCACTAAGGTCCTCAATCTGCTACACATCGCGGCCCAATCTAAGACGCCCTGCGTATTCCTGGGTACAGATGCCGAAAAGGCTTTCGACCGGGTCCACTGGGGGTTCCTGTTTGCTACACTGAGGCACATAGGACTGGGGGCGAAGATGTTAAATTGGGTGAACGCAGTCTACACGGCACCGACGGCCAGGGTGGGGGCAAATGGGGTGCTGTCGGACCCGTTCCCCATCCGGAATGGGACCCGACAGGGATGCCCCCTGTCACCGCTGTTGTTTGCCCTGACCCTGGAACCCTTCCTTTGTCACATACGCCGGAACCCGGACATCTCGGGGGTGGAGAAGAAGGGGTCGCAGTATAAGGTCTCGGCATACGCTGACGACCTGTTGTTCTCCCTTACAAGCCCCGAGAGGTCCCTCCCGAATCTTATGAGAGAGTTTGGGATCTATGGAACCCTCTCTAATCTAAAGATCAACTTCTCCAAATCGGAGGCCATGGGAGTGGGGATGGCTCAATCCCTACTTAAGCAACTTAGGGAAGACTTTAGCCTGAAATGGACTGACACGGCCCTGAGGTACCTGGGGACCTCCATACCCATGTCCCTAACCAAACTGTTCACACTTAATTTCCCTCCCCTACTGAAAACGGTCAGGGGACTTTTGGAGGGCTGGGACAGCGGTCTACATTCGTGGTTGGGCCGGTGCGCCATCCTCAAGATGACGATACTGCCTAAGTTCCTATACCTCCTGCAGGCCCTCCCGATAGCTATACCGGGGTCCTATTTCAGACAGGTCCATGCTGTGTTCACCAAGTTCCTATGGGCCGGGAAACACCCACGCCTGAGCAGGAGCGTACTATGCCTACCAAAGTTATATGGGGGCCTGGCACTGCCGGATGTCCGTGCATACTACAGGGCGGCCCACCTTAGTCGTCTCCTGGATTGGTGCAGACACAGAGACGCCAAGCTGTGGACGACTATTGAACAGGACCAGAGTGACATACCCTTGGACAGAGCTCCTTGGTGCCACTCAGATTTACCACCACCCCTGAAAAGGCACCCCTTGATAGGCACCACCCTGGGTATATGCTCGACATTGCTGACTCGGCCTTCAATTTCGACGCCAGTCTCCCCGCTGCGGCCGGTTCTGGGCCACCCCCGTTTCTCCCCAGGGCTACAAGATAGGAGATTTCTCACACTAAGGGAGGCGGGGTTCTACCAGGCATCCCACTTTAGTTCCCAAGGGAGATGGAGGTCATACGAGGAGCTGTCGGACCCGAGGGGCATGTACGGCCTTGACTATCTGAGAGCTCGACAGTTAAGCCACTTCCTCGCGAGTATCCCACCCCCACCCAATGACGCCAGCCATCTCCCCACCCAGTTGGAGGAGATGTGTATGGCATCGGGAAGGACCCAACACACGCTGTCGGTGTGCTATGCAATGTTGGTGACACCGTCGGGATCCCTACAGGTTCCCTGTCTGGCTAGATGGGAGCGAGACCTCGACTGCCAATTTACAGACGGCATGAAACGACATATACTGCAGTTCACCCATAAATCGTCAGTGTGCTCCAAAACCCAGGAAACCAATTTCAAACTGCTCACGCGATGGTATAGGACCCCTTCCATCTTACACAAAATGTTCCCAGACACCTCTGACCGCTGCTGGAGATGCCAGGGGGAGGAGGGGACGCTCTTGCACATCTTCTGGTCCTGCCCACGACTGCAGAGTTTCTGGGAGGGAGTGAGGCGAGTGACACAGAAATTCACTGACCGTATCGTCCCAGAGACACCGGCCTACTTCCTCTTTCATGCAAATGACACACCTGCAAAGGTATATAGGAAATCAGTGATCCGTCACTTACTGGACGCTGCTAGAGCATGCATACCCCAAAACTGGAAGTCCCCCACCCCACCGACCATTGCACAATGGCTCAGAAGAGTAGACGATATCAGCCTCATGGAGGACCTGATCCTGTCTAGTCAGAACAGACGAGAGACATACTCTAAGACCTGGCAGTTATGGAACATCTTTAGATTTTCAGACGAAGGGCGGACCCTTAGGGAGGCTGAGCAGCCCACCTGAGCCCCTGCCTGGAACACCCACACCCCGGAGGGGTCGTCGCATCGGCGCCCACTGCCCTCGGTGTGCCGGAGACCCACAGGGGACTTGGAAATTGTATAGTAATGTCACCCGGGGAGGGAGACAGGTATACCTGACCCCCCTAACACCCCCCCTTTTTCCTCCCCTTTTTTCCTTCTTTGCCCCCCCTTGACCTTTTCTCTCGCTCGTTTCCTGCTTTTAGCTTTCCTCTCTTTTCTATATCTTTCTTCTTTCTTTTGGGCTTTACCCAACTCACTTCACAGGAGGCACTATGCCCCCAAGTTCTGTTTCCTTTTAGATAAACGGGAAAATAAAGGGGGAGCTGTGTCCACGGGACCAGGGCACTCTGGCATCTGCAAATCCCTGACGGATATATCCCGAAGGTAGATGAGTAGCTATATTGGAGCCCCGGGGGACCTCACCCCCCCCCCCTGAGGAGTGTATACATACCAAAGGGGCATGGGTGGGAGGAGGATTCCACCTTATGCTTCCCACGAGAATTGCCAGCTGAATAATTTACTGTATGTGTATGTAAGATATGTACTACCGGGGTCCATGTGGGCCGGCTTCCCTGATGAAAAATAAAAAAATTTGAAACAGTAGAACCCGCAACCTCCACCGCAACCAATAGGTGCAGAGGACGCATTGGGACACTAAACCGCTCCAATTGTTAAATATTAATATCACACATAAACAGGAATACATTGATGCTGGAATTTGGAAAGATCTGAGTTCATACCAATGTCCAGAACCGTACAAAAAATAAATTTAACAAAAAAACAGAATAACCTCATGTTATTTAAAGTATAAGTAGCGGTGAATCCGCATAAAATTAAACTACAACACACTAGTGGTCGACAGAGTACATGTTACGATAGGTGTCAATGATCGGGCCTCAATGGACTCCCATCACAACATCATTGCCAGTTGTTGCTAGGAATTGTTGATAAAGGCATTGACATCGGTGTCAACGTTGAGTCCAAATGGAACATAAGTCCTCAACCTGTACACCCATGCCATTTCTTGCTTGGAGATTTCTCTCACAAGCAAGCTGCCTCTCCAATGTGGTCTATATTTATCAATGGCAATGAATAACGTGCCAGACGGGTCTCTCTTATGGACCTGGTCATAGTGCTTGGATACAGAGTGCTTATCGAAACCTTTGCGAATATTTGCTATGTGTTCGTTAAGTCTCACCCTCAATGCCCTTTTGGTCCTCCCCACATACTGAAGACCGCAAGGGCACTGAATCAGGTAGACCACCCCCAAAGATGAGCATGTTATGAAAGGTTTGATTTCATAGGATCGGCCAGTGCTTGTTGACAAAAATTGGCTAATCTTCCTATCTCTGCAACTATTCAGGCTACACACTTGGCATTTCTTACATCGATAGTATCCTGTCAGGTTCTCCAAGAATGTCCTATTAGCCCGTGGGGGGTCCTGGACACTTGGAGCCACTCTATTGGAAAGTGTCGAAGCCCCTCTAAATACAGTAGATGGTCTTTCTGGAAGGGAGGGAGCCAGCACCTGGTCACTGATTAACACGTGCCAGTGCTTACGTATCAAACGTTTGATGGTCTGGTGCTGCATAGAGAAGGTGGTAATAAATGGAAGAGAAAACTTACCATCCCTTGCCACCTTCTCCTTATTAGCCAAAAGTGATCCTCGGTCAATCTCACTAACAGATTGTATCAATTGAGACATATCACTCTGTTGGTAACCTTTATCTACAAATCTTTTAGAGAGAATCTCAGCTTGGCCTTTGAAGGCCACTAGATCTGTGCAGTTACGTCTTAATCTAGTGAGTTGACCATGAGGGACAGCCTTGAGCCAGGGGGCATAATGGCAACTATCAAGCGGGATGTATGAGTTCCTATCAGTTGGTTTAAAATAAGTGGTGGTGACAAACTTATTATCGACAACTGAGATTTCCAAATCCAAATAGTGTACTGATTCCTGGCTTGCCTCGAAAGAGAATCTGATACCTCTATCGTTGTCGTTCAGGGACAGCATGTAATCACGCAGAGCGGGTTGTCAGTGGTCTCTTTTTGAGACTTAAAAACATTATGACAACTGAGATACACACTCAATGGGACATAGCGTTTCTGGAGAATTACATCAGAAATGCTATGGTCCCAAGAAGCCTCCGCTGGGAAGTAAGCCCACAAAAGGGTGAACCTGACTTGGAGGCTTGGGCCAAATACTTTAATGATGCCGGAGTCTCTTTTTTGCGTTTTTTGGCTCAAGGGAAGAGCCAGAAATTGCAAAGACTTGACACCGAGATCAAAACGGTTTGGGACCTGTTAGCCTCTTTTAAAAATGGAGAGGAATACAGGGAGTGTTCCAACTCTCTTCAAAAAACCTTAGAGAGGGAAGAAAAGGATCAAAAAGCGAAAAAGAAGAAAAAGTACCTTAGAGATTTTGAGGATTATCAGTCCGGTCTTGTTTTTTTGTGGCAGAGAAAAATGACCGTAGAGGAGACAAACGAGGCTGCAATGGACACTGCACCTCAGGGTGTAGTGCCACCTGGCTCGGCTGTTAACCCCCCTAGGACTAGTCGGGTTTTAAACCCTCCCACACCGGTTATAGCTCAACGTAATAATAAGGCTAAGACCAAGAATGGGCCTAATCAAGGTAATCTTTCATCTAAAACGCCCAAAAAAACGAAAACTCATAGATCTGACGCACAGGTTCAACCCTTTCGGGATGAATCCTTGGGGGATTGGGAGTACCCTTCATCTAGATCCACCCAATATGATATGGGATATAACCAAGGATATATGAGACCCAGTTTTGAGACCAGTGGTATGCGGGATTATAACATCCCCACCCAAAATCGTTTTTTCCCTTTATCAGATTCATTGGGGCCGCAAGGCCGTGGATCTATGGAAAGACGATTTGGATTTGACAATCAGGATAGAAATAGCCAGTTTTCTCAGTCCAGTCAATATGACAGGGGCTATGATTATTCCAGGCCTCCCTACCCCCCAGGTCCATATGACTTTAGACCTAACTCAAGTTGGGGTTTTCCCATGGGCCAACAAGGTCGATTCGGCCCATCGGAAAGAAGAGAGGGGTTAGAGGTGGGAGGAGGGCCCAGTTGCTCAAAAAGAAAAAGAATATAGGTGCGGGCATCTTCAATTTGAGCCAACAGCCTTTGTCAGAATCTGAGCAACGCCTCTTAGATAAGGGTTTGAAATTTGCTCCGCCTAGGAGCTTGAGCAAGTTCCAAACCTTTATGGATGTTCACAAGTTTGCGAGAAAGCTTAACATCAAAAGGCACTTTTTGTCTAACCCTATAATAGTTGGACTGAACTCCCCACCTGAGTACAAACATACTGGCTTAGCCAATGCATCACTGTTCAACCCCCCTGGTTCACTGGCTCCGAGTATTAAAGTATTTAGGGATGTGATACTCAAGGACCTTGAAACGATTAAGGTGAAAAAGGTTAAGATGCAGAGGAATTTGGAGAGTGGTCTTGAGTCCCTGTGTTCTAACAAATCCCTAGTTATTAGACCCGCTGATAAGGGGGGAGGGATAGTTATCCTTGATAGGTGTGACTACCTAAAAGAGTTGCACAGGATCGTTGATGACACCGAAACCTATACCCCCCTTAGTAGGGATCCTGTCATTAGGTATAAGAGGGAACTGGAAGGTATTGTGGACGAGGGACATCGGGTAGGTATCCTTAGTGATAGGGAGAGATTATTTTTGATACCTTGTGCCCCCCGAACTCCCGTTATTTATTATCTCCCGAAGATCCACAAAAGCCTCACCTCCCCCCCGGGACGACCCATTGTAAGTGGGATAGATTCAATCACGTCCCGGGTGGGGAAGTATATTGATTTTTTTCTGCAACCTCTGGTTCAGCAGATCCCCTCATACGTAAGAGACACCAAATACGTTATTAACTTACTCAAAGACCTCGTTCCCACAAATGGTATATGGATGGTCACGGCAGACGTGACCTCACTTTATACCATTATTCCACACGAACGTGGTTTTGAGGCTGTAGAGTTGTACTTGGTGAAATATGCAGCAAGTCATAATTATTTTTGGTGTGATAATCAATTTTTCCGCCAAGACCGAGGTGTGGCGATGGGGGCGAAGTATGCCCCCAGCTTGGCCAATCTTTTTATGGCCAAGTGGGAGGAGGACGTCGTCGATGTTTGCCGGAGACCAGAGGTTGTACTCTGGGCAAGGTACATCGACGACGTCCTCCTCTTGTGGGACGGTAGTGAACCCGCTCTGCGTGATTACATGCTGTCCCTGAACGACAACGATAGAGGTATCAGATTCTCTTTCGAGGCAAGCCAGGAATCAGTACACTATTTGGATTTGGAAATCTCAGTTGTCGATAATAAGTTTGTCACCACCACTTATTTTAAACCAACTGATAGGAACTCATACATCCCGCTTGATAGTTGCCATTATGCCCCCTGGCTCAAGGCTGTCCCTCATGGTCAACTCACTAGATTAAGACGTAACTGCACAGATCTAGTGGCCTTCAAAGGCCAAGCTGAGATTCTATCTAAAAGATTTGTAGATAAAGGTTACCAACAGAGTGATATATCTCAATTGATACAATCTGTTAGTGAGATTGACTGAGGATCACTTTTGGCTAATAAGGAGAAGGTGGCAAGGGATGGTAAGTTTTCTCTTCCATTTATTACCACCTTCTCTATGCAGCACCATACCATCAAACGTTTGATACGTAAGCACTGGCACGTGTTAATCAGTGACCAGGTGCTGGCTCCCTCCCTTCCAGAAAGACCATCTATTGTATTTAGAGGGGCTTCGACACTTTCCAATAGAGTGGCTCCAAGTGTCCAGGACCCCCCACGGGCTAATAGGACATTCTTGGAGAACCTGACAGGATACTATCGATGTAAGAAATGCCAAGTGTGTAGCCTGAATAGTTGCAGAGATAGGAAGATTAGCCAATTTTTGTCAACAAGCACTGGCCGATCCTATGAAATCGAACCTTTCATAAAATGCTCATCTTTGGGGGTGGTCTACCTGATTCAGTGCCCTTGCGGTCTTCAGTATGTGGGGAGGACCAAAAGGGCATTGAGGGTGAGACTTAACGAACACATAGCAAATATTCGCAAAGGTTTCGATAAACACTCTGTATCCAAGCACTATGACCAGGTCCATAAGAGAGACCCGTCTGGCACGTTATTCATTGCCATTGATAAATATAGACCACATTGGAGAGGCAGCTTGCTTGTGAGAGAAATCTCCAAGCAAGAAATGGCATGGGTGTACAGGTTGAGGACTTATGTTCCATTTGGACTCAACGTTGACACCGATGTCAATGCCTTTATCAACAATTCCTAGCAACAACTGGCAATGATGTTGTGATGGGAGTCCATTGAGGCCCGATCATTGACACCTATCGTAACATGTACTCTGTCGACCACTAGTGTGTTGTAGTTTAATTTTATGCGGATTCACCGCTACTTATACTTTAAATAACATGAGGTTATTCTGTTTTTTTGTTAAATTTATTTTTTGTACGGTTCTGGACATTGGTATGAACTCAGATGTTCCCAAATTCCAGCATCAATGTATTACTGTTTATGTGTGATATTAATATTTAACAATTGGAGCAGTTTAGTGTCCCAATGCGTCCTCTGCACCTATTGGTTGCGGTGGAGGTTGCGGGTTCTACTGTTTCTTGTGACACACCCGGAGGGTCCCTCCCCTTAGAGGACGTACGTAACGCTGTTGTGATTTTTGCTATCATGGTCACGCAGACGTATGGTACGCTCATCCCGAGGGCTTCCGTCATTCCGTTCTTTCGTGATGACGCGCCGTGATCCTTGTTGTCATGGTCACGTAGACGTAAGGTACGCTCTTCCCGAGTGCTTTCGTCATTGCGCTTAGCGTGATGACGTGCACTGAGCGGCCTCACGAACGAGGCTTGGTTTCCTCGTGGGGAGATGTGCGTGCGCATCTGCCGCTAGATCGGCTTTGCTGGTATAGCGGCCGTATTAGCTAGGCATTGTTGATTCCTGACGTGATGCGTGCACGCACGCGTCCTCTTCCGGGTCGGATCCTCCTTCCGGTGTGTCCCCTATTTAGAGGGGGTGACGCAGCTCATCGCCCGTGCCCCGAGACGACGTGATTTTTCACAAAACGCGTAGGGCAGGATACGAGCTTTGTGCTGACGTCACCCTCCATTGCTCGACTTCCACGGACGTGTGTGTGCCAGCGCCAATTGACCGGTCGGCGCTGTGATACTTTTAAGCTGTCTTTTTAACTGCTCTTGTGAGTATGTTTTCATTATTTTAATAAATGTTCACCAAGGATTTAACACTATCTGGTGTCCCCCCCTTTTTTTCATGGTCCACGTTGAATACCTGTATGATGTTATATGAGCTGTCGGGCTATTAAAACAACTGAGGTTTACCACTGGCTACACTCTGGAGGCTTAACTGAGTACTACTTAAGGCTGTTTGAGGTCCTCCGTCATATGGGACCATCGCTGTTCGGTAAACAGTAACTTCTACTGGTGGTGGTGAAAGTCACGAATTTAAGTCTAAGAAGATCTGAATCCTTTCCTTCTTCATTTCTTTATTAATTTTGGATATCGCCTCACGGGTGTTTTTTTCATTATGGATTTTTGAATATGAACTTTGAGGGGTTCTTCCGCTCCACAGTATTTTTGGACAATAACCAATTTTTTATTCACAGTTAATTTTCTGTTTATTATCTGTTCACATAGATTATACATTGCTTTTTATTTAGCTTTTTATATGTTATCACTGTTGATATTTGGATTTTTTCAGTTACCCAGTGATGGGCTTATGTTCAATGTTGAGTTCCACCTGGTGGGCATGTCACATATAAGACGGTTCTTGGGCAGGTTCAACTCCTTTTGCAGCTCAGCCAGGCGAGCACTGGCATTATAAGATCTGCGGAAATGCACACAGACTTTCCTGGCCTGCCTCAGGACATCCTCTAAGCCCGGGTACCTGCCGAAGAACCGCTGCACCACCAGGTTAAGGATGTGAGCCACACAGGGCACATGGGTCAGTTGTCCCTGTCGGAGGGCGGAGAGGAGGTTGGTGCCATTGTCGCAAACCACCATTCCTGGCTTAAGCTGGTGTGGCGTCAACCACCTCTCGGCCTGCCCCTGCAGAGCAGACAGAACCTCTGCCCCAGTGTGGCTCCTGTCCCCCAAACACACCAGCGCAAGCACGGCATGGCATCTTTTTGCCTGCGGACTTGTGTAGCCCCTTGAACGCCTACGGAGCACCGCTGGTTCCGAGGACAAAGCACAGGAAGAGGCCGTGGAGGAAGAAGAAGAGGAGGGGGTGGAGGAGAGAGGTGTGTCACAACCAGTAGTAGCATTTTGGAGGCATGGCAGCGGAACAACCTCCAACACTACTGCACCTTGTCCTGCATCCTTCCCAGCTGCCAAAAGAGTGACCCAATGGGCCGTGAAAGAAAGGTAACGTCCCTGTCCATGCCTGCTGGACCATGAGTCAGCGGTAATATGCACCTTACCGCTGACCGCCCTGTCCAGCGAGGCCAAGACATTGCCTTCCACATGCCAGTAGAGAGCCGGAATCGCCTTCCGTGAGAAAAAGTGGCGTTTGGGAACCTGCCTGTCATAGAAATCCTGTCAGCTACAGGATTCCTGGACTTCCTGATTCTGAATCTCGGGCACGTCCACGCGCGCGGGCACGCGCGTTGGCGAGCACGTGCGCGCGCACGCGCTTAGCGGGGGCGCGCGCACGCTCCACAAAGCGCGCCAGAAGAGCTATTTAAACGTGCCTGTGACAGACAGTCCCTGCTGTCTGCTCTACAGCGTGTAGTACCCAAAGAGACCTGATTCGTGAGTTTACCTGTATCCAACCCGGCTTACCTTGACCCTTCCAGTTTCCTGCCTGCCTCTGACCTCCGGCTTTGTTTGACCAATCTTCTGCCTGATCCTCCAGTACCTTGCCGCCAGCCAATTCTACCGACCCGGCTTGTCCGACCAATCTCTCCAGTTGCTGTGTCCTGGTTCCTGTCCAGCCAGTCTCATCAGTTCCAGTCCAGTTGCTGTGTTCCTGGTTCCGGTTCAGCCTGCCATACTTCCTGGGTGCCTGGATCCGTCCCAGTCTTAAGACTCTACTCTACCTTGATCCATCCTGCCAGGCACTCGTACCCCTTCTACCTCCGTGCCCCCTGTCTTCAGTACCAGGGGCCGCCGGTGGAAGCCGTAAGAGAGGCCTCCCTCTGCAGATCCGGGCTCGTCACCGTCAGGTACGTGACAGTAGCAGACAGCCATGTCTGAGCCCGGGCAGGGAGCCTCACCTATGGAGGAACTCTGTCGGCACCTGGCAGGTTTGTCTGAAGCAGTCAAGAGTCTTCAACAAGGATACACCCGCTTGGAAGAACAAGTGCGGGCCCTCTCCAGTCCTTCTGCCATCCAAGAGGGGCCCCACGCCTCTGCTTCCACAGCCGGAACAAGTTCCTCACCCACAGTGGTCATGCTTCCTCCTGAACCTAAGGTTCCTACGCCCGAAAGATTTTCCGGGGATCGGAGCAAGTTTAGGGCCTTCCGGAATTCGTGTGAACTGTATTTTGCCCTACAGCCCCGTACCTTTTCTCTAGAGACCACCAAGGTGGGCTTTGTGGTCTCTTTGCTCGCTGGAGACCCTCAGAGCTGGGCCCACCGTCTCTTTGAACAGAAGGATGTATCACTAAACAACCTCGCTGCTTTTTTTGATGCCATGGCCCAGCTATACGAAGATCCCCAACTCTCAGTAACCGCAGAAGCCGCCTTGCGTTCCCTTCAACAAGGACGCAGACCAGCGGAGGACTATGTGGCAGAATTCAGGCGGTGGAGTGCGGATACCAATTGGAATGATGCCGCCCTCCGCCATCAGTTTCGCTTAGGACTTTCCGATTCCTTGAAGGACGGGCTAGCTAGAGTCGGTGTACCACAGACACTCAACCTGTTGATTGACCTAACCATCCAGATTGACCGACGTCTGAGGGAACGGAGGGCTGAGAGGACCACTGGCTTCTCCCGCCCAACCTGGATGCTTCCTCGGGCTCCTAGTCACCTGTACTCGGCTCCTGCTACACCTCCAACTCCCACATCTGACACGCCTGAACCAATGCAGCTCGGGCTCCTTCGTCCATCCCTCACTCCTGAGGAACGCCAGCGCCGCCGAATAATCTGTGCCTGTACTGCGGGGACCCCGGACATTTCGTTAGGACCTGTCCCCTGAAGCTTCGTAAGTTTCTTTCAGTTTCTTCTAACAGGACTAACCTACAAGCCAAAACCACATCTCACCTTGCCCTCTCTGTTTCATTACAGCTCCCAGGAAGGACTTTGCAAGTACCCGCCATTATTGATTCCGGAGCATGCAGCTGCTTTATGGACTCAACCTTTGCCATTAAAAACCAAATTCCCCTTCGTACCAAGACCCACGGACTTCGTGTCCATCTGGCTGATGGTTCCGTCATTAAGTCCGGACCTGTGACCCAGGAGACTACTCCTATACCCGCTACCATCTTTACCACCTCTGGAACCCACCAAGAATGCTTATGTCTGGACATCATCTCTTCTCCGTTGTTTCCCTTGATCCTAGGTATGCCTTGGTTACAAGCCCACAATCCCACTATCAACTGGACTACGGGAATAGTTGCCTTTCCTTCTTCCTATTGCCAGCAGTCCTGTGGCTCATATAAACCTCCTGGGCCGGCCTCGTTACTATGCATTGACACAGAAGATGGCACCCGTCAATCCATCCCAGAAGTTTACCACGACTTTCTTGACGTATTTAGTAAACAAAAGGCAGAGACTCTACCGCCTCATCGGGCCTACGATTGCCCCATCGACCTACTTCCTGGAGCAAAGATTCTGTTCGGTAGAGTCTTCCCTTTAACGGAGGTAGAACAAGGGGCTTTAAAAAATTATGTTGATGAGAACTTGCAAAAGGGGTTCATCCGCCCTTCCACATCCCCAGCAGGCGCAGGCATCTTTTTTGTAGAGAAAAAGGACCACACCCTTCGACCTTGTGTGGATTACCGGGAATTGAATAAAATTACAGTAAAGAATCGCTACCCTCTCCCCCTGGTACCAGAGTTATTTCAGAGACTAGGAACTGCCACCATCTTTACCAAACTTGACCTCCGCGGAGCCTACAACTTGATCCGTATCAAAGAAGGGGACGAATGGAAGACTGCCTTCCGTACCCGGTATGGACATTTTGAGTACTTGGTAATGCCATTCGGGTTGTGTAACGCCCCTGCCACTTTCCAGTATTTTATCAACGATGTTCTACGGGACTTCCTAGACCTCTTTGTTATTGTTTATCTTGATGATATCTTAATTTTTTCTTCCTCCCTTGATTCTCATCGCAGACATGTCAAAAATGTGTTGGGTCGACTCCGCCAGCATGGCCTGTATGCGAAGGCCGAAAAATGCGAGTTCGAGCAAGAGAGTATATCATTTCTGGGGTTAATCATTTCCAGCGAGGGCATCAAGATGGATCCTCAAAAGATTACCGCAATCCTGGACTGGCCAGAACCGGTGGACAAGAAGGGAATCCAACGTTTCGTTGGATTCGCCAACTTCTACCGCAAGTTCATCAGGGGGTTTTCAGCTATTATCGCACCCATTACTCAACTCACCAAGCAAGGAACACGTTTTCACTGGTCTCCTGAAGCCCAAGAAGCTTTTGAACGCCTGAAGGCCCTATTTACCTCAGCCTCTATCTTGAAACACCCAGACTCCTCACTACCATTCGTACTTGAGGTAGACGCCTCCGAAATAGCGGTAGGAGCAATTCTGTCCCAAAGACAGGGAGTCAAAGCCTTGCTCCACCCAGTAGCCTTCTTCTCCCGCAAGCTTTCTGCAGCAGAGAAGAACTACGACGTAGGGGATCGGGAGCTACTAGCGATCAAGTCTGCACTAGAGGAATGGCGGTACCTGCTGGAGGGTGCGGCTCATCCGATCCTGATATTCACTGACCACAAGAACCTGGAGTACCTGAAAGCCGCGAGAAGATTGAATCCACGGCAAGCCAGGTGGGCACTCTTCTTCTCCCGGTTCTCTTTTCTTGTTACTTATCGTCCTGGGGCCAAGAATATTAAGCCTGACGCCCTGTCTCGGATGTTCCATAAGTCCAAGGAGACTTCTCCGCCTGATACCATCCTTGCCCCCGGAAATTTCCTTCTTCTACAGGAGAACCTGTTCACTCAAATCAAACAAGCTTCCACCGGGCAAAGACAGTTCTCCGAGCCGGAATTGCAAGTTAAGGATGGACTATTGTGGTACCAAGACAGAATCTACGTACCTGAGAAACTAAGAGTAACCGCATTAGAACTCTGCCACGACCACGCCCTGGCTGGGCATTTTGGCGTTGCCAAGACCACTGACCTGGTACAGCGCACCTTCTGGTGGCCTCGAGTACGTGAAGACTGTAGGAGGTTTGTAGAGTCTTGTACAACGTGCACCCGAAACAAGGGTTCCAGATCCAAAGCCTGGGGACTACTAAAACCCTTACCCGTTCCAGATAGGCCCTGGAGAATGTTGTCCATCGACTTCATTGTCGAGTTGCCCCCGGTTGAGAACCACTCCACCATCTTCGTTATTGTGGACCGTCTGTCCAAGATGGCACACTTCATCCCTATGAAAGGGACTCCCTCCGCTCCTGAAACCGCACAGGTATTCATCAGAAAAATAGTCAGACTCCACGGGGTACCAGCCAATATTGTTTCCGATCGCGGGGTTCAATTTACCTCTCGATTCTGGAGATCCCTTTGCAAAACCTTGAAGATCGAATTATCGTTTTCCTCTGCTTACCATCCACAGACCAACGGGCAGACGGAGAGAACGAATCAGACGCTCGAGCAATACCTGCGATGCTTCTCCTCTTTTGCTCAGGACAACTGGGTTTCCCTGCTTCCGTTGGCCGAGTTTGCGTATAACAATTCCATCCACTCCGCTACCTGCCAGACTCCTTTCTTTGCAAACTATGGTTTTCATCCTACTTTTCTGCCTAATTCCCTTCCTGAGTGTCCTGTACCTGCAGTCCAGGAAAAGTTAAATTTTTTCTCGGTCAATAACCAGCTTCTACAAGAGACCATGACCAAGACTCAAGAACGCA
Organism: Rana muscosa; assembly: GCA_029206835.1. Classification (NCBI taxonomy): domain Eukaryota; kingdom Metazoa; phylum Chordata; class Amphibia; order Anura; family Ranidae; genus Rana; species Rana muscosa. The sequence continues at coordinate 869,411,486 of CM055121.1, forward strand.
ACAAGACAATCTATGACAAGAAGAGGCGGGGTGAATTAGCGTTGGTACCCGGCGACCAAGTATGGCTATCTACCATAAACCTAAGAATGGCATGCCCTTCTAAAAAACTGGGCCCCAAATTTTTAGGTCCATTCCCTATTAAGAGGAAAATTAATGAAGTAGCTTATGAATTGGAACTTCCTGACTCTCTTAGAATCCATCCAGTTTTTCATGTCTCTCTCCTAAAACCCACAGTCTCTAATCCGTTTCCAGATCGGAAGCCGGATCACCTTGATCCGATCATTATTGATGGTGAGCAGGAATTCGAAGTAGAAGCTATCATGGACTTCAGGAGAAGAAATAACCAGAACCAATTCCTAATTAAATGGAAGGGCTACGGACCCGAGGAAAACTCATGGGAACCTGAGGAGAATATCCATGCCAGGAGTTTGATACAGGCTTTCAAAAGGTCTCACCCTGGAAGGTTCACCCGGCTGGGCATCCGGAGGCTGCCCCTTGGGGGGTGGCAATGTCATAGAAATCCTGTCAGCTACAGGATTCCTGGACTTCCTGAATCTGAATCTCGGGCACGTCCACGCGCGCGGGCACGCGCGCGCGCGTTGGCGAGCACGTGCGCGCGCACGCGCTTAGCGGGGGCGCGCGCACGTTCCACAAAGCGCGCCAGAAGAGCTATTTAAACGTGCCTGTGACAGACAGTCCCTGCTGTCTGCTCTACAGCGTGTAGTACCCAAAGAGACCTGATTCGTGAGTTTACCTGTATCCGACCCGGCTTACCTTGACCCTTCCAGTTTCCTGCCTGCCTCTGACCTCCGGCTTTGTTTGACCAATCTTCTGCCTGATCCTCCAGTACCTTGCCGCCAGCCAATTCTACCGACCAATCTCTCCAGTTGCTGTGTCCTGGTTCCTGTCCAGCCAGTCTCATCAGTTCCAGTCCAGTTGCTGTGTTCCTGGTTCCGGTTCAGCCTGCCATACTTCCTGGGTGCCTGGATCCGTCCCAGTCTTAAGACTCTACTCTACCTTGATCCATCCTGCCAGGCACTCGTACCCCTTCTACCTCCGTGCCCCCTGTCTTCAGTACCAGGGGCCGCCGGTGGAAGCCGTAAGAGAGGCCTCCCTCTGCAGATCCGGGCTCGTCACCGTCAGGTACGTGACACTGCCACTGAGGAACCGCACATTGCACAAACTCACGGAAGGGGGCCGAGTCTACCAACTGAAAAGGCAGCAGTTGAAGCGCTAGCAATTTAGCCAAGCTAGCATTCAACCGCTGGGCATGTGGATGGCTGGGAGTGAACTTCTTTCGACGGTCCAGCAGCTGGGGCAGGGAAATTTGCCTGCTAGAATCGGACGTCAGTGTACTGCTAGCAGAGTGCCCGCAAGTACTTGGCTGTGACACTTTAATTCTACACCTTCATTCCTCTCAGTGCAGGTTTCAGAGAGGACTGAAGGTATAGTGGGGTTGGAGATCCCAGCTGATGCGGTGCAAGGAGAGGTCCGCTTTGTTCTTTGGTGTGGGTCTTTAAGGTAGGCTTGCCAACGAGCAGCATGGCAGGTCAACATATGTCTGGTCAAGCATGTGGTGCCCAAGCGGCTGATGTTTTGGCCACGCGATATACGCTTGAGACATATGTTGCAAACAGCAGCTGTGCGATCTGATGCACTCGACTCAAAAAAGGCCCACACCAAAGAACTTTTTGAATAATGGGCAGAGGCAGCGCCCTGCACAGGCGGAGCTCTGCGGTGTGATTCCGTCGGTGTGCTGCCCTTACGCTGGCCCCCCAAGGGCATCCTGCCTCGTTGGAGATGTGCCTCCTCCTCATCCTCCTCCTCCTCCTCTCTCCTATTAGCTACCCACGTGGAGTCAGTGACCTCATCATCCCCTCCCTCCTCATCACTGGAGCCAATCTGGCAGTATGCTGCAGCTGCTGGAACATGACTGCCAGATTGGTGTCCTTCTTGAGCATCCCCTCTCTCTGCTCTCACGCTACTGCCTTCCTCTAGCTGGGTATCATCATCAGACCCTACGAAACGCTGGGCATCCTCCTGGAGCATGTACCCAACACTGTGCTCAAACAGTTCGGGGGACTCCTCAGCAGGACATGGTGGGTCTAGGGATGGAGTGACTGATGATGACATTGATACCAGGGATGAGGACGCTTTGGCCTCTGCTTTGCCAGTACCCTGAGCCTGGGTGAGAGAGGATGAGGGGGATGAGGAGGGCTTGGTCATCCACTCTACCAAGTCTTCGGCATGATGCGGCTCAACACGTCCAGCTGCCGAAAAGAAGGACAAGCGTGTCCCATGGCCACGTGCTGATGGCGATTCACCGCGTCCACGACCAGCACTGTTGTCTCTAGACACAGAGCCTGCTTGCCCTCTTTTATTGGCTCCTGACTGTCTGCCTCTCCTTGTTTGCCTTCCAGACATTCTAATGGCCTGCAGGGAGATGGGAAAACCAGCAATAAGGCCTAGCTTCAGGAGTATATTTTGCAGGAATTACACTACGCCTGCTGTAAGTGCTGCAAATGCCTGTTGGTGTAACACACTAGGAAAACACAGCAATACGGCCTAGCTTCAGGAGTATATTTTGCAGGAATTACACTATGCCTGCTGTAAGTGCTGCAAATGCCTGTTGGTGTAACACACTAGGAAAACACAGCAATACGGCCTAGCTTCAGGAGTATATTTTGCAGGAATCACACTACGCCTGCTGTAAGTGCTGCAAATGCCTGGTAGTGTAACACACCAGGAAAACACAGCAATACGGGCTAGCTTCAGGTGTATAATGTGCAGGAGGCACACTACGTCCGCTGTAAGTACTGCAAATGCCTGGTAGTGTAACACACCAGGAAAACACAGCAATACGGGCTAGCTTCAGGTGTTTAATGTGCAGGAGGCACACTACGTCCGCTGTAAGTGCTGCAAATGCCTGGTAGTGTAACACACCAGGAAAACACAGCAATACGGGCTAGCTTCAGGTGTTTAATGTGCAGGAGGCACACTACGTCCGCTGTAAGTGCTGCAAATGCCTGGTAGTGTAACACACCAGGAAAACACAGCAATACGGGCTAGCTTCAGGTGTTTAATGTGCAGGAGGCACACTACGTCCGCTGTAAGTGCTGCAAATGCCTGGTAGTGTAACACACCAGGAAAACACAGCAATACGGGCTAGCTTCAGGTGTATAATGTGCAGGAGGCACACTACGTCCGCTGTAAGTGCTGCAAATGCCTGGTAGTGTAACAAACCAGGAAAACACAGCAATACGGGCTAGCTTCAGGTGTTTAATGTGCAGGAGGCACACTACGTCCGCTGTAAGTGCTGCAAATGCCTGGTAGTGTAACACACCAGGAAAACACAGCAATACGGGCTAGCTTCAGGTGTATAATGTGCAGGAGGCTTAGCAACAATGACACTGACACTGTCCCCTGCCTATCCTTCTCTCTCCCTGCACACAAGGTTTAGCAAAGAATATGACACTGACACTGTCCCCTGCCTATCCTTCTCTCTCCCTACACACAAGGTTTAGCAAAGAATATGACACTGACACTCTCCCTGCCTATCCTTCTCTCTCCCTACACACAAGGGTTAGCAAAGAATATGACACTGACACTCTCCCTGCCTATCCTTCTCTGTCCCTACACACAAGGTTTAGCAAAGAATAGATTTGACACTGTCCCTGCCTATCCTTCACTTTCCCTGCTCCGGAACACACTACACGAGGCCGCCGCACTGGCGGCCTTTTATAGTGTGGGGCGTGTACTAAACCCCCTCAGCTATAATTGGCCACAGGCATCCTGCCTGTGGCCAATCATTGCTCTCCTCGCTGCCGGCGCTGTGATTGGCCAAGCATGCAGGGTCACAGTGCATGCTTGGCCAATCACAGCGCCGGGATTGCACTGCGATGGCACAGTGTATTGTGGGCCGTTCGCGTCTCTCGAATTTGGCGCGAACGGCCCAAATCTTTCGTTGTTCGCCGAACGCACGAACAGCCGATGTTCGAGTCGAACGTATGTTCGACTCGAACACCGAGCTCATCCCTATTGGAGAACTGGAAAAAGAGCAGCGAAGGGCAACCAAACTGATAAGAAACATGGAGGAGCTCAGCTAAGAGTTAAAATGAGCTGAACTGAATTTAGTCTCTCTTAAGAAAAGGCAATAAGGGGGGATATAATCACTATCTATAAATACATATGTGGTTCACAAAGTGAACTTGGTGTTGAGTTCTTCGCTTTCAGGTTATTATTAGCCCCTTCCCGACACATCTACACATATACTTAAAGAAGCAGATCTTCTTCCATGAGGCCGCATATATGCCTACATGTGTTTGCGCTCACTCGCCAAGAGCCCCAGGTCCCATACTAACGACCGGGAACCAGGGAGCATGATCACCTGCTCACTGTGATAGCCTCTGATTGTCTATCACTCACTGTGCAGATCACCTCTGCATTTTTTCTCCTTTTGAATATACACATGCATTGTATCTTTTTCTCCTTGCTAGAGGTAAAAAATGTATACAAAAACAAATGTGTGTAAAAAAATAATAATAATAAAAAAAATGATTAGTCTTTGATCTAGATACGTGTCAAGGTCAAAGGCCAGTGTTAAGGGTCAGTGTATTTTAGGTAGGATTTTTTTACAAATTACTGTTTTAGTTTGGACCAGTGGCGGCTGGTGCTCTAAATTTTTTTGGGGGGGGGCAAAATCATCAATTGCCGCCACTGTGTCCATTAAACGCAGCCACTGTGCCCAAACGCCACCAGTTTGCCCCCTCAAATGCAGCCAGTTTCCCCCCAAATACAACCAGTTTGTCCCCAAATGCAGCCAGTTTCCCCCCAAATACAGCCCGTTTCCCCCCAAATACAGCCAGTTGGTCCCCAAATGCAGCCAGTTTGTCCCCAAATGCAGTCAGTTTGTCCCCAAATACAGCCAGTTTGTCCCAAATACAGCCAGTTTGTCCCCAAATACAGCCAGTTTATCCCCAGCCCTGCACTTACCTTCCTCGGGTCAGCACCGTCCTTCTTCCGTCCTCGATGTCTTCTCTTGCCCTCGATGTCGCTTCAGCCAATCAGGTTACCGGTAACCAGACCGGGTGAACCTGATTGGCTGAGACGCCTGTCAGTGTTAACCAAGGAACACACCCCCCGTGCGTTCCCTGGTTAACTATTTGGAAGCAGATTACAGCCCTCAGGCTGTAATCGGGAAGCCCCGCTGGCTCTGATAGGCACTTCCAAAAACCAGCCTGCCGCTGTTATTCAGATGGCCAGCGCTCAACAGGGGTCCGGCCATCTAAATAGTGGGCGGCAGCGACGGTGACAATACATAGGTTCATGCAATGCATGAACCTATGTATTGTTGTTGTGAGTGACGGGCGCAGGAGAGAGAGGGGGCGGCGCTCCTGCGCCCACTATGGACGCACCGCCACTGGTTTGGACAAAAAAGCAAAATGAGCATTATTTCTTCTGGACCTTACTATAGGTACAAACAACAAAAAACATACACATATGTGGTTATTCTTTAGTGGTAGGTTATGGCAGGAGCAAGAGATATACAGCTAAATTAAAAAAATTATATGTTTTTACAATTTTTTGTCAGTTTTTGTTTGATAATTTTTTTTTTAAAAATTCAGGAGATCTTCAATACTATTTACCACCAAAACAAAGCCTAATTTATCCTAATAAAAAAAAAAGTTAAATTCATAGGTAACAACACCATAGATTGTTGATTGGGAACAATATTTTTCCCCCACTGGAGCAATTTAGATAATGCTTTACAGTTTTTTTGTGTATATGGAGAGCTTCCATTTGTTTTGTTTTCTGTTGGTTGAACTAGATGGATTTATGTAACCTAACTATGTAACTATGTACTGTGTTATTACCCTTGGAATGTTACATGAAGCTAAGATCTCTAAAATTGTGTACAAATACCAGATGATCTGTCATCCCTAGTTTGCACACCTTTTCCCTTCAGGCTATAATATTGACCTTCTTCCTACTTGGTAATCTGGGAGCTATCTATGGTCTCTTCAATCCTCCCTTTCCATACCCCACTCTTCCATTACCATTGCTCTTTCCCTGTCCAGCACTCACCCCACGCCGTTGTAGAACCCTCAAGTGTGCTAGATGTAAATAGGTTAGTTGGAAGAGTGGGCAAATTGGCTTGGCTGAGAGGCCTAGGTTGTGAATCTAGGTCAGGGTTTTGTGACTCAGGGAGGCTGGATGACTCATTTGGCAGCTCTCTCTAGCACTTTCCCCTGTTCTGGAAGTTGGTAGAAACTTCCAGAACAGGAGGGTGGGAGTGAGGAGGGGCTGCCATGCATATTTTTGAGGATCCTAGACAATCCCCAGCAAAAAAGGTCTGGCCGGGGGCAGTTTACCACATAAATAGACATGAGCAGGGGCAGTCAGATGGAAGATGGAGAGCTAAGGAGGCTGTCAGAGGCCCTTGCAGGGTACCCCTAGTCTGGGGGGGTGACCTTGGGTCTGGGGCTCGGGTGCTGGAAGATTCCCCCTACAACACAGGAGGAAACCCTTCTTTCAGGCACCGGAGCAAGTGAGAGGACAGTGGGAGCAGGTCAGCAAGTCTAAGAGATCTTCTGAGAGTCAGCCATGCGGGCTGGTGAGTGTCAGTCTGGAGGACTGTGGAGAGAGTGTCAGCAGTCTGGTGGACTGTGGGAGAAGTTAGCCTGGGGGGCTAGTGAAAGGGGAAGCTGCAGCCAGGTGGATTGGCAGTGCCTAAAGTGGTGGTGCTGGGATCAGTAGCCACAGGAGTGAATAATTCTGGACACTGAACTTTTGCTACGCAAATAAGGGGCCTCGGGTTCCTGCCTATAACAGGATGTTGCTCTAATCTGTCTAAGTGCTTTTTTCAGATTTGTACAAGTGTCCCAGCTGAGTTCTGCAAGCAAGTGAGTGCTAGAGGAAGAAGTGGAGTGTATATAGAGACTGTAAATAGGACTGTATATAGGAAGAGTTGTCCCTAACTGTTCTCTGACTCGGAGTACCTTTGGAAATTCGGTGCCTGGCTGTGCATGGTGGGGGATCCCATTCTACTTGTGGCTCCTTAGGGGGTGTGCTACACCCCTTACAAGGTTACTGTTGGATGCCCCCCACACAGGTTACTGTAAGGAAATAACTTTCTCTTTCACATTGTTGTTGCCACCTGAGGCATTTTGACAGCCATCCATACCAAATATGAATCTTCTCCTTTCTGTTTTTATTCCATTTGAACATGTCTAAATACTATATACAAATTTTTAATCAAAATTGTTCTACTGTTGTATCACTGTTTTATGTGGGAAAATCCAACAAAAATATTAACCACTTGCAGTCCGCCCAACTGCAATGTACTGAGAATGCCCCCCCACTGATACCCACTATGATTGTACAGAGTGGGAGGGAGTCTGTCAGCAGGTCCTGGCCATGATACATGGCTGGGACCTGCTGATCGGCTGTGTCCAATCACAGTCAAGAACCCTGTGTTGACAATCAACACAGGGCTCTGTACAGAGGGAATGATCTCTGTGTTTCTTATTCCCGCAAAGCAGGAATAAGAAACAAAGATATTTAGTAAAAATAAGCACACATTATACATTAGTAGGCACACATTTAACACCTTGATTATCTGAGATGTTAACCCTTTCCCAGCCAGTGTCATTAGTGCAGTGACAGTGTCTAGTATTAGCATTGATTTGTATTAGTTTTGCTGGTGATGTTATTGGTGTGACGGGAGTCACTTTGGGTGGGGGGGCTCATGGAACCCAGCTTACTTTAAAGAGGTTGGGAAACCCCTGTCTTGGCTCTCCATGCCCCTCTTATGTGTAAGTCATCTTGTGTCTATTAGGGGCACAGGGTGAGCAAGAAAAGGATGGACAACTACTTAATGGACACTGAGAATATGGTTTGGTTTACTTCAGATGGGGCAGTAATATTTGTCAACAATATCCCTCAACAAAAATATATGAAGACTATTCCTGGTTTGTTGATTCTGAACTACACATGTTCATTGAAAGAGCTGATCACACTGGCCTCTGTTCCATGTAGGAGCCAGATAGTCTGTTACTGGAAGTCTTCTGCTATTGTCTGAAGGTGTTCTGTGTTTATACTTATGATAATGTGTATTGTACTGTGTGAGCTGAAGTGGAGATCTCTGATTAATCACATCATTGTCCAGGTGGCTAATTAATGTAATGTTTTTATAGTATATGTCGGTGGTTGTAATTATATTCCTATGTGCAGTGTGTATTGTTAGGGTAATATGATCAGGAGGGAGGATGTCCTCCTGTGTGCGTTTTGTTCATTAAAACAGTTCTTATTCTGGTTTGCCCCAAAACTGGTTTTGCCTAGTTCTTGGGGTAACTAGAGCCAGATTCACTGATCTCGTGTTCCAGAGCTTCAGAAGCAGCTTCTTTGCAAAGATACCCAGCCAGGGTGTCCTGAGTCCGTCACAAGTGGCAGTTAGTCAGTTCCCACTAAGTGTCCGTTAGTGTCTGATTGCTTGTCGCACTATCGCACTCCCATTTTAAGTCGCTGATCACCCTCTTTAGTAGCATAAACAAAAAAATAATAAAAATTCCAGTATATATACCATATGTAGACGCTATAACTTTAACGCAAACCAATCAACACTTATTGGGATTTTTTATACCAGACATGTAGCAGAATACATTTTGGCCTACATTTATGAAGAAATTCGTTTTTTTTTGGTCTTTTTTCATTTATATAACAAAAAATAAAAACCCAGTGGTGATCAAATACCACCAAAGGAAAGCTCTATTTGTGTGAAAAAAATTATATAAATTTTGTTTGGGTACAGTATTGCCTGACCCCGCAATTACCAGTTAAAGTAGCGCAGTGTTATACAGCAACAAACATCCTGGTCATGCAGGGGGTAAAACCTTTCTGGAGCTCAGGTGGTTAAACAAGAACAGCATGATGTGCCAGAATTTGTGCATTAATGTTGTTGAATCATAACATACTTAATAATTAATTGAAGAGGGTACATTATTCATTATAATATACCAAGTGTATAACTTATGAACATATGCAGTGCTTGATGTTGAGTTAGTGTGTGGGGCTTTGTGTGCATAACAGTAATTTAACAGTTGTAGAATTCTGACTGTAAAAAAAAAACTGCATTATCAATAGATTACTAACTGGTGATGTAGTCAAAGAGACAAGGACAGGCATTGACATCAGCAAACATCATCAGATTCTTGTGGCTGGGTTGACAGGGGGTTTGCAGACATTCTGTGGCCATTTAGCCTGTACAAAGCAATGACAGGCTGACAGGAGCTGCAACTATCTGAATGTATCTGCACATCTGTCCTTAACTGGAGGTAACAGTTTGGGGAGGGGTCTGCTTGTCCATATATTAGTTGTCTGCCCTAATGTAATTTTACCTTTGTTTGATAACTGATCTACACCAGTTCTATTCACGGTATCTGCCCTGCTGTTACAAACCCTTGCTTGATTTATTGTTTTATGCCTGCTGCCTGCTGGATTGCCTTCCCTGCTGTTGCTGTCCATTTCCTGACCCATTTTGGAACCGGTCTATTTTAGTTTTTCAATTTTTCAATACAAAGTAGAGAGATTTTCCAAATGCTTGCAGTTGTTTTGTTCATTAGGTAATTTAGCAGCACTACCAATGTTACAGTGCCCCTAGGCTCTGCATCTGTACAACGAGGGGCTCAGACCATCCTGTGCATGTGCAATGTATTGTGTATGCGCAAGCTTAGTGTTATTTTGGCTCTGTAATGTTGCGTGTGTAAGTGTGCTCATGTTGGCATGCTGGGCATGCTCACAGGCTATGGAAAGCATTTGAACACTTTCCCTTATGGTGGAAGATACTTCTAGCTAGCTACCTTATGTGCTAAGATTCCTGTTGTTCTTGTTGCTGATCCACACTGCTCAACCCTGCTCGTGTCTCCAGCCCCCATTGCTGCCCCCATTCCTAAAACTCTATTATCTGCCACCTGCTTTGACTTCAGCCTGGATACCAACCTCTCCCTTGTCTGCCACCTGCTCGGACCTTGACCCATCCTTTGATGTCTTGCTTTTTTTTGCAGTGTACTGTCTCCACAGTGTTGCCACACTGTTCCTGTGACCCCTTGGTGGGGCAATCCTAAGAGTCGTGACCTGGTGATAGCTAGCAGCAAAGTAGTTTGGGGGTCATTATGTCCACTGTCATTACTCTTTTGCGGGGTGTTCTGGTGAAAACCATGCTTTCACTTAGACTCTGTGCCTTGGGTGAGCCAGCGTTACCTACTGGGGTGTCAATTCTAACAGTCAAATCTGCTAGTACCCAAAGCTGGAAAGCTTTCCTTAGCACAAATTAACCCAGCATCAGAAACACTTTTCTTCTCAGTAAGACTGTGAAGCCAGATAGGGCTCCATCCCACTAAAGCTTGGTATGCAGGCAATTTTTTTTGTCTAACCCAGTAGGCTGAACAAAAAAAACCTGAGGAGCTCTCTGTACTAACTATGTGATGTTAGTTCACTGATCTCCCCGCTGAACCATTGGTCGCAAGTGCTGATTAGATGCGGATCTGCAGATATTTTCCCCGCATGCCCATTCGACAGAAGCCAGACTTTAGACCGACTTCTGTCAGACAGGCTGCTGTACAAATGGGCAGAATGTCGATGCTTTCTGTCCCTCCCAGAAAAAAAATCTGTTTTATGTATATATTTTTCTAATTTTACTACACCAACTTAGACTATTGTGTTCTGATCCATAACATATAATTCAGATTAAAAAAAAACAGTGAACTAAAGGCTGTAATGTAACAAAATAGGTAAAAAGCCAAGGGGTGAATACTTTTGCAAGGCACTGTACATAGACCTGCATCTCCTCTATGACTATCCCTATGCAGGTATATCTGTATACAGATATAATTCACATGGAATGGTATACTGTAGATGCATAATAATACATGTTCAGTGCCTTGAAAAAGTATTAATACACCTTGAAATTTTCCACATTTTGTCATGTTACAAGCAAAAACATAAATGTATTTTATTTGGATTTTATGTGATAGACCAACACAAAGTGGCACATAATTGTGAAGTGAAAGGAAAATGATAAATTGTTTTCAATTTTCTTTACAAATAAACATCTGAAAAGTGTGGCGTGCATTTGGATTCAGCCCCCTTTACTCTCAAACCCCTAACTAAAATCTAGTGGAACCAATTGCCTTCAGAAGTCACCTAATTAGTAAATAGAGTCCATCTGTGTGTAATTTAATCTCAGTATAAATACAGCTGTTCTGTGAAACCCTCAGAGGTTTGTTAGAGAACCTTAGTGAACAAACAGAATCATGAAGGCCAAGGAACACATAGGTCAGGGATAAAGTTGTGGAGAAGTTTAAAGCAGGGTTAGGTTATTAAAAAATATCCCACGCTTTGGACATCTCACAAAGCATTGTTCAATGCAACATCCGAAAATGGAAAGAATAGGGCACGACTGCAAACCTACCAAGACATGGCCATCCAGCTAAACTGACAGGCCGGGCAAGGAGAGCATTAATCAGAGAAGCAGCCAAGAGGCCCATAGTAACTCTGGAGCAGTTTCAGAGATCCATAGCTCAGGTGAGAAAATCTGTCCACAGGACAACTGTTAGTCGTGCACTCCACAAATCTGGCCTTTATGGAAGAGTGGCAAGAAGAAAGCTATTGTTGAAAGAAAGACATGAAAAGTCCCATTTGCAGTTTGCGAGAAGCCATGTGGGAGACACCGCAAACATGTGGAAGAAGGTGCTCTGGTCAGATGAGACCACAATTAAATTTTTTTGGCCTAAAAGCAAAACGCTATGTGTGGCGGAAAACTAACACTGCACATCACCCTGAACACACCATCCCCACTGTGAAACATGGTGGTGGAAGCATCATGTTGTGGGGATGCTTTTCTTCAGCAGGGATAGGGAAGCTGGTCAGAGTTGATGGAAAGTTGGATGGAGCCAAACACAGGTCAATCTTAGAAGAAAACCTGTTAGAGTCCGCAAAAGACTTGAGACTCTGGCGAAGGTTCACCTTCCAGCAGGACAATGACCTTAAACATACAGCCAGAGCTACAATGGAATGGTTTAGATCAAAAGCATATTCATGTGTTAGAATGACCCAGTCAAAGTCCAGACCTAAATCCAATTGAGAATCTGTGGCAAGACTTGAATCCAATCTGACAGAGCTTGAGCTATTTTACAAAGAAGAATGGGCAAAAATGTCACTCTCTAGGTGTGCAAAGCTGGTAGAGATATACCCAAAAAGACTTGCAGCTGTACTTGCAGCGAAAAGTGGTTCTACAAATATTGACTCAGGGGGGCTGAATACAAATGCACGCCACACTTTTCACATGGTATGGGTTTGTAAAAAAAAATTGAAAACTATTTTCCTTCCAATTCACAATTATGTTTCACTTTGTGTTGGTCTATCACATAAAATCCCAATAAAATAAATTTACGTTTTTGGTTGTAACATTACAAAATGTGGAAAATTCCAAGGGGTATGAATACTTTTTCAGGGCACTTTATATTATACATGAGTATGCAATTTATCATACTCTGGCTGGCAACAGTTCTTGTCCAGAAAGACATTCTTTAGTAAATGGCCACCGCTGAAATAAAGCAAAATATACCCCAGTGTTCTGTAAATAGCCATTGCACAGAAAAAAAACAAAACAAAAATGAAACGTCTCCAATTATTAACATATATGTCAAATGTCAGCAGATATAGATTAAATCTTGAAACTAGCAGATATTGCTGACAATGTCACAATGTTTTAGTCAACAAAACCGCATTGTAATCAGAATAGGTAATGTCTGTGCAGAACTAATTTAAAAAAGCAGTTCTACAATTATAAGCATTAGCCACATTTGTGCATATACACATCTTTAAGTATCAGTAGACATAATTATATTTACATATATACTGTACATGTATTGCTGCAGTAGATAGGCTGCTGTGCGTTTTGCTCTTTAGTAGACAAGAACCCTCATAACCTTTTGCCAGCCCACAAATATAATTTTGACTCAGTATGGTTTTGGCAGATGCTAGTGTTTTCAGGTTCCTAGAAGTGGCTTGTCATGTTCCCAGACATAAATTAAATCTACCTACACATATTTGCCAGAACCTGTTGCTTGACCCATCCCTCTGCAGTCCTACCAATAGTCATTAGTATTGGATACCATTTCTTCAAGGGGCTAAGGCCTGATTCAAGCCTCGTACACACGACCGAGTTTCTCATCGTAAAAAACACGTCGTTTTTTTTGACGAGATTCTTGTTAACCTTGTCGATTTTCTCGTCAAGCTTTCCATGCGTACACACTGACATTTCCCAATTTCCTCGTTGTTCTCCGCGGTCACGTCCAGCACGTACGACGGCACTATAAAGGGGAAGATCTTTTTTCTTGGCGCCACCCCTTGGGCTGCTTTTGCTGATCTCGTGTTACCGCGTGTGAAGTAAAAGTTTGGGAAGAGACGATTCGCGCTTTTCAGTCTTCGTACTTTTCAGATCGTTTTCTGCGGTTTAGTTTGTGCTTGTGGGTTCGTATCTTGACTTTCAGGGCGTCTAGGCAGGTCGTATCTGTTTTACAGTGCGTTCTTGCCTGTTCGTTTCTGTTTTTCAGTTCGTTATTCATAGGCCTTGCTGTTCTAAAGTGCGTTCTGTTCTGTACGTTCTGATAAGACGACCGTTTCCTAGCCATGTCGCCTGGACGTTCTCGTCGTCGAGTTCGTGCTGTGCGTGCGCTTGGTGTTGGTCTGCTTGTTTTGGACCAAGACCAGTCCATGAATGGTGTGAGGAGGAGTTCATGGACCAAGAATTGGTTGCTCCAGCGGGACCAATTCTGCCACATGCCTCTGCTGCGGGAGATAGTCGAGAATAATCCTGAGGACTACAGGAATTTTCTGCGGATGTCTGACCCCGTTTTTCAGGAACTGTTGGCTTTGGTGTCCCCCTATATTACCAGGAAGGACACCGTTATGCGGGAAGCCATCAGTGCTGAGCAGAGGCTCATCGCCACGTTACGTTATCTGGCGACAGGGAGAAGTCTTCAGGACTTGAAGTTCACGACAGGCATCTCCCCCCAGGCTCTGCAAGGCATGAACCTATGTATTGTTCTGAGTGACGGGCACAGGAGAGAGGGGGCAGTGCTCCAGCGCCCACTCTGGACGCACCGCCACTGCAATGCTATCCTGTGTCCAAACACATCTACCCCCCCATCCCCATTATAATTTATTAATGGACCATCATAGGGGGTGATGAATATGATACATGAGCCTTCCATTATACTTATTTAAAACACCTTAATAAACGTAGACTTTGCTTGATGTTGGCCTCTAATGTATTTTCTTAGAATATACTTGTAATGATTTGTGTATTCTAATATTTTTTCATCTTGTTTGACTCCACAGCTTCCTTCCACGCCACAGGAATGGCAGACTGTGGCATCGGAGTTTGCCACGCGGTGGGACTTCCCCAACTGCGGTGGTGCTATAGACGGGAAGCACGTCCGCATCGTGCCGCCACCCCATTCTGGGTCCTACTACTTCAATTACAAGGGGTTTCATAGCATTGTGCTGATGGCGGTGGTGTCAGCACGGTATGAATTCCTCTATGTTGATGTAGGGAAGAATGGCCGGATGTCCGATGGGGGATCCTTCATCCAGACGGAGTTTGCCCTCCGTCTCCAGAGTGACGACCTTGCATTGCCACCGGATGCAGGGAATATTGAAGGACTCCCCTTTGTTTTTTTGGCTGATGAAGCCTTCGGGCTCGGACCACATCTTATGAGGCCATTTCCTCAGAGGACCCTGACCCCAGAGAAGAGGGTCTTCAATTACCGGCTGGCCAGGGGCCGAAGAGTCATTGAAAATGCCTTTGGCATAATGGCCAGCCGGTTCCGCCTTTTTAGGACTTCAATACACTTGGCGGACTACAAAATAAACTATGTAGTATTATGCTGCTGTGTGCTACACAATTTTCTTTGCCGCAAATCTAATTCCTATATGGCCTCAGTTTTGCCTGAGGCTGGACTTTCCCCTGATAATCCCCTGCCGGGCCTGGAATCTGCCCGTGCTGGCTTGCCCCCCCAAAATGCCCGTGAGGTTCGGGACAAATACATGGACTATTTCACGGGTAGGGGGGCAATTCCTATGCCAGACTATGTCTAAAGATTCCTGTCTAACGATCCAAATAAAAATCTTGTTTAAACTTCTAACTTTTGTTGGTTTCCTGTCTCCTAGTTTGTCTTAGTGCATTTGTAGTGCCAAGTGTATTTTCCTTTAGTAAATACCAAACATTTCACTATGTAACCTTTAAAAATGTACCAAATAAGGTTAGAGCATATTAGAAAAATAAGCTACACGTTGTTTGTGTTCAAATATTTTACTATGTGCAAATTCACACACCTTTTTTTTTTTTATTTTACATTTTTTGTTTGCCTGGCCACAAACTGGCAATTGTTTTCTTAGGAAAATACAAAAACAACAGTTGCATTCCAAAAATTAGAAAATTGGATACCTCGGAGCAATCTGAGACATTCACTTACACAAACTATATGTCTCTATGTGCCCGTCCTAATATGGGGTCCTGCCACCCCTTGCCCAGCCAAAAATTGAATATGCACACAATTGGGATTATTTTCCTATAGGGATTTTAGACTCCTGATCCCTATTGTCAACATGTGCTATCTGCCATCAGGGTGATCAATGGACGTGTTTTGGGGGTGCAACCCCTTCCTCAGTTCACCTACTTTCGATACGAGGAAGGGGTTGCACCCCCAAAAGACGTACATGGATATCCCCTGATGGCAGATAGCACATGTTGACACACTGTGTGCAGATTCAATTTGTGGCTGGTTTGATTGTCAAAAAG
The DNA here is from genome assembly GCA_029206835.1 of Rana muscosa. Lineage (NCBI taxonomy): Eukaryota > Metazoa > Chordata > Amphibia > Anura > Ranidae > Rana > Rana muscosa. The sequence continues at coordinate 869,427,348 of CM055121.1, forward strand.
TTTTTTAAAAGTTGAAGAAGAAACATGAAAAAAAGGGGGTTGGGATGCCTTATTGAATTCTCCCCAAAACATCGAGAATGTCTTTAAATGTTTGATTCATCACATGAATTCTTTCTTTCATTTTGTCCAGTTCCGTGCTACATTCCATCACTTGCTGGATGAGGCGGAGGGCACTGTCAGCAGAGAAACCTGTACTATCCTTCACCCCAACATTCACATCCCTTAAAAACAAAATAAAAAGGTATTATAACTCTGCAGGCCTACCTCTCTTACCTGAAGCTGTGGTGACAGATACTGACCTGTTGTGGTGACCAGTTCCACAACGTCATCCACCTCTCCTTCCTGCACTTCTCCTTCCTCCACCTCAACTTCCTCCACATCTTTAAGTTGTTGGTCTTTTGGAGTTTGGGGTTGTTGTGAAGCTGTGGGGTTCCTGTGCTCCCTGGAGTGTCCTCCTCCCAGTCTTCTCTCCCCTATGAGAATCAAACAAAAGGTAGAGTTATCACACAGAAATGTAAAAAAAAAACAGGCTAAATTGCTTGGAAGTGGGGTACAAGTGTGTGTTTGGGCGGAAGTTAAAGATGAATGCATTATTTCTGACCAAGAATATGTTTAGTATTCACCTTTGTCTGTAATTTTTTAGACATGTAGGCAACACAAAAATTCTCTGATGCACCTGTGTGGGACACTCAAAAAAGGCGGGTCTGGTGGCCCACACTATAGTGCTCCAAAGTACAGATGTGGAAGCAGCTGCTGAGTGTCCTCTCCTTTACAGTTTACAGTTTGCATTTCATTCTCTTTACAAACACATCATCTAGCCTAAAACTTTGTGCCCCAAATTTCCAAAAAAATGGCAGATGTCTAATTACTTTTGTGGCTGTAAATTAAGCCAAAATAGCGGATAGTGGCCGAACGAAGTGTCTGTAACGTAACGAACGATTACTGTGGCCAACCAAGTTCAAAATATTACATTTTGGAAGGGAGTCCAATAAGAAAAAAAAACTAAACCAGCAACATGTCAGTTTAGAAAAGGATTAATAGCATAAAAGTGTACATTTTACTTACTTTTTTCGAGCATTCTCTTAATGCTCCTTAACTGCTCTGGCTCCCTCAGTTTGAGGTCTGACCACCTCTTTCTGAGCTGCTCATTTGAGCGTTTCACCCCGAAATTCGTCTTCAGACTCTTCACGACTTTAGTGAGGATTTTGGCCTTCCTTCTATTTGGTTTGCTATACGGCCCATGCTTTGCGTCATAATCAGACTTGAGCAAGATGTCCACCATCTCCGCCATCTCGGCAAAAGACATATTCGATGCCTTGAATCTCCTCCTTGATCGTGACGTTTCCTCGGTCTCCGGGCTTGTCTCCTCCTCGTTAGTTGCGGAATTATCAGACACCTGCTGTAACTCCGCCATATCTGTCTGCGCGCCGAAAGAGAAGGGGCGGGAAAAGATGTTAGTTAGAACGTCATGGGCGGGCGACGTGTACGGAGCGACGTGTTCGTATTTTGACGCATGCGTGGTGTGTATATAGCAAACACACATGTGACTATAGTACGTTTGGTGTGCGGAGAGAGGAGTTCAAGTGACGGACGTGCGAACGAAGGTATGTGATTTTGAGACTGTGCCAAATTGTTGGCCTATACTGTCTTGAGAATGTTGTAGGATATATATGGTGACTACGATGTTAAGGAGGTTAGACTGTTTGCCTCACATTAGTTATATATTATTTATTTAACTTGCAGATACAATATGAATGTCTTTATTAGCGACAAAGAGTTCCTGTCGGAATTTATTGACCGGGTAAGGGAGCTGCCCGCTCTGTGGGAGACGAAAAACCCCATCCACAAAAAAAGAGGGGTGAGAAAAGCAGCACTGGAGAAGCTGCTCCCATTTGTGCAGACCAAGGTGCCCACAGCCACAGCAAAACAAGTGGACACTAAAATTGGGAGCTTGAGAGGCACCTACAGGACTGAACGCTCTAAGGTCCTGGCTTCTCAGAGGTCAGGAGCAGCAGCAGATGATGTTTATGTCCCGATTTTGTGGTACTACAGCAGGATGTCCTTCCTGGATGACCACATTGAGGCAAGGCCATCACTCTCCACTCTTCCCCCCAGACTTCCCTGCAGCCAACCTGAGCCTTCTCTGGAGCAAGAGGACGCAGCCATCCTGGATGATCCTGATTTGGCCATCTGGAGCCAGGTATAATATTAAATGAAAATGTATTGGGATAAAATTAATGTTTGCCAAATATGTCAAGATGAGAAACATACAATATTTTGGCTTCCACAAGTGAAATCAAGATCTCGAGACATTAGTCTGCACTTAATTGGGTGCTAAATAGTCAATCTGATGTAGGTGTAAATTAGAAAAAATGATTTCTGGATTTACATTCTAATTGCTTCAATCATGTTTATAAAGTTTGCTGCAAAGATTAAACCAACATATTAAACTATGTCCCTTTTTCATACACAGGATGAAATCAGCCAGGAGGAGGGTCTGGAAACTGTCAGGCAGGAGGAGGAAGGGCCCAGTGGCAGCCAGGAGGAGGCAGGGCCCACTGTGAGCCAGGAGGAGGCAGGGCCCAGTGGCAGCCAGGAGGTGGCAGGGCCCAGTGGCAGCCAGGAGGTGGCAGGGCCCAGTGGCAGCCAGGAGGTGGCAGGGCAAAGGAGAAGCACCAGATCCCAGGTGCCTCCCATCCGGCTTCACAAAAGAGGCAGGAGGGACAGGACCACCAGTGAGGCAGCAATGGCCCTTATTAAAGAGGCCCATGCCACCCTCAAAGAGCCCACATCCCCTGAAGAGGCCATTGCCGGCCTAGTGGAGGCAAAGTTCAAGGTGATGAGCATGGAGCAACGCCTCCTATGCGAGCCCCTGCTCATCACCTTGCTCAACAAGGGGGTGATGGGAAAAATTACCCCCAATACCGCCATTTGTGAGGTGGCACAACTGTCCCAACCTCAACCTCCTCCTCCACCTCCACATTCTTCTTCTGCCCCACCCCCTTCTCCTCCACCTCCACCTTGTTCTTCCGCCCCACCCCCTTCTCCTCCACCTCCACCTTGTTCTTCCGCCCCACCCCCTTCTCCTCCACCTCCACCTTGTTCTTCTGCGCCACCCCCTTCTCCTCCACCTCCTCCTCCTCCTGACAGGAGTACCCCTCCAGTGGCCCAGCCTCCAGCCAAACGAAGAAGGAAGGCTGCAGGGAAGGCTTCAGGAAAGGTTGCAGGGAAGGTTGCCAGGAAGACAAGGAAGTGATGGCCTTGCTTCATTGTGGTCGGACAGAAGGCAGCCTGTTGTAGTACCACACACTTGGGACATATATATCACCTGCTGCTGTTCCTGACCTCTGGGAGGCCAGCATCAGATTGTGCTCAGACATGTTGGCCTTCTCAAGCTCCCAATTTTAGTGTCCACACAGGGTTGATGTGTGGTCTGGGGTCCCTGGGATGCACAAATGGCAGCAGCTTCTCCAGCGCTGCCTTCTCTTTATTTTAGTTCAAACATGAATAAATGTTATTTTTCTTTAAGTTCATACTTGACTATGTGTATTTGTAAAAATGTAAAATCTAGCTTTGGAGTAAGCAGATACATTTGACTGACAAAAAAAGGGACAGATACCAACCCCCCCAAAAAATAACGAAATCGTATTTCCCAAAAAAGGGTGTAAAATTTAAATAATATATATTAAAAGATTCAATGGGAGATCACTACCAAAACATTGCGAAATTACAATTAACATCAGTTTGAAAAATATCAAAGTTTTAAATATTCCTAAAAACTTGCACGATATAATAAACATAAATCTTCTTAAGAGCAGCATGAAAAAGGTTAAAAAAAGATAGTCATAACTCTGTGTGAATATCAGCAGCAAAAGAAGTTCATTCGTTTGGATTAATGTAACATTGTAACAAAGATTTCAATGCACAACATTTAAACGATGCAAAAATTTGGAGCGTGACGAATGTGCTATCTCCATTACGAAGGCTTGTTTTACCAGAAGATGCGCTCCCGTCTCATAGTTGCTTGTGAGCATGCGCGCTTTTGGAAGAGTCGTAAAAGCATACACACGAACCATTTTCTCGTCACAAAACAGGCCGACGAGAAACACGACGAGGAAATCTGGAATCCTGACGAGAAAATAGAGAGCAGGTTCTCTATTTTCTCGTCGAGATTCACGGCAATTTTCTCGTCGTAAAACCATACACACGAACGGTTTTCTCGTCAAAAAAGCTCACGTGGCACTTTTCTTGCCAGTTTTGGACGAGAAACTCGGTCGTGTGTACGAGGCTTCATACTTATACAGGTTGCAGTTTGCATATTCCCGGGACCATTTTGTACTTTTCAAAACACGTTTTTGGTCCATTGAAGTCTATGGAACCAAAAACCAGAAAAAAGTCCCTGGCCCTTTCAATAAAATGCACAGATGTGAACATGACCCATAGGAAACCATGTTAAATGGACTGTACTGTGTTTCTGCAAAACTTAAAACACATTAATCACTTAAGCCCCGGATCATTTCACTGCCCAAAGACCAGAGTACTTTTTGCGATTCGGCACTGGGTCGCTTTAACTGACAATTGCGCGGTCGTGCGACGTGGCTCCCAAACAAAATTGACGTCCTTTTTTTCCCACAAATAGAGCTTTCTTTTGGTGGTATTTGATCACCTCTGCGGTTTTTATTTTTTGTGCTTTAAACAAAAATAGAGTGGCAATTTAGAAAAAAATTCAATATTTTTTACTTTTTGCTATAATAAATATGCCCAAAAAAATCTATAAAAAAAAATAATTTTTCCACAGTTTAGGCCGATACGTATTCTTCTACATATTTTTGGTAAAAAAAATCTCAATAAGCGTTTATTGATTGGTTTGCGCAAAAGTTATAGCATCTACAAAATAGGGGTAGTTTTATGCCATTTTTATTTTTTTATTTTTTTACTAGTAATGGCGGTGACTGCGACTTTATGGCGGACACATCGGACACTTTTTTACACATTTTTGGGACCATTGTCATTTTTACAGCGATCAGTGCTATAAAAATGCACTGATTACTGTGAAAATTACACTGGCAGTGAAGGGGTTAACCACTAGGTGGCGCTGAAGGGGTTAAGTGTGTCCTAGGGAGTGATTCTAACTGTTAGGGGCGTGGCTACGAGTGACACGTCACTGATCACTGCTCCCGATGAGAGGGAGCAGACGATCAGTGACAGTGTCACTAGGCAGAACAGGGAGACCATGTTTACACTTGCCTCTCCCCGTTCTGCAGCTCTGTTACCCGATCGTGGGACACCGGTGGACATCGAGCCCGCGGGTTCCGCGGGCATGGGCACAGGGGCACGCGCGCGCCTAGGATGGCAGGAATTTCAAAGTGACGTAAATATACGTTACTTTGCCCAGCCGTGCCATTCTGCCAATGTAAATGTACAGGAGCTGGTCCTTAACCTCCCTGGCAGTATGATTATGTCAGATTTTGCATGCTGAAAGCGGTACAATTATTTTGCATGGAAATTTGGCGTTTTATATTGTAGGCCTGTAATTCTTAGAAATAACTCACTTAAATCTGTCCAAACAAGAGTCTAGTAGACATCCGGGGTATGATAAAGTTTGAAACACAAAATCATTAATTATAATATAATAAATAACTATAAATAATTATTACAAATAATAATATAATAATAATAAAAATTATTCAATAATGTAATCAAATCAAAAACACTGATGTAGCGGGGTGTCACTTTAAAGGGCTCAAAAAGACTACCATACCCAGTGTGCAGCGGGACACCCAGAGTACATTGCCCGGCGCAAGGTCTGCTAGGGAAGGGCTATTTAAGGAGGAGCGGAGCTACATGCGGGTCTCTTTGGACGCCGCCCCCCTAGCAAGTGGAACCATAGCTGAGTCTGGGCCTAGGAGTTTGGGCCTTGAGATCCAGAGAGCCCTCCGATCTTCACGGGAGAACCAAGGAGTCATTTTGTTCATCATCCTTCCAAGGACTGTCGGGAGGATCAAAGAGGGTGTCGTGAGACTGTGTGCTGGAGCCCCCAGCTACGGAAGTCGGTTGTACGGACTGGTCCAGTCGGGTGAGAGAGCACCTGCTCAGAGATTAACTGACTAATTTTAGGCCCAGTGTCTTAGTTCAGGGACCACCGTTACCAGAGTGTTATATTGCACGCCAGAGGGACAGTGTGCTGTGCAGCGTTAGCTGAACTCTTTAGTACATGCCAAGAAGTTAACTGTTTTGTTGCCTGTGGATTACAAATAACCTACAAAGTGCACCACCATTGCTAGCGAAGATCCTTCCCAAAGGAAGCACAATATCTGCAATAGTCAGGCCTGACTGTAGAACTTTAGAAATTGTTTGGGCGCCATCTTGCCCACGAGGGGGAAGCTCGCGAGCATAGTTAAGTGACATTTAGCATGTGTAATTGCTATTGGAACATAGTGCTTGTTATATGCTGAATAGTTAACATTGCAGGGCTCTGCATATGCACTTGTATTGCTGTTTAACTTGATACGATATTCAGTAAAAAGTACTTGTGGTTAAGCCAATTTACTGTGTGGTTACATGTTTATTGCGGCATTGTGATCCCCATAGCTAACGGGTCTCAGAATCCCCTCTTTACTGCTATCTGTGCCAAGGGAGGTTAGAGCCAGTTGCGGGGGTTGACAGCAGTGTGTACAGGCCCAAAATCTATACCAGCAGCCCTCTTAACTGGGGTATTGCTACACGTGGGGGCTCAGAGTCCGGGATCCTGTACACTGCAATCAAGCCTGCCAGAAGTACCGGCATGGATCCGTTGGTAGTGACACAGTGGTGTGCAGCAGCTGGCGCTTTTCCAGACATGGCGGTAGTCATTGAACTCCCCGGCGAGGATTGGCCAGAGAGCGATGTAGAGCGACTCATGGTGTTACTGTCCCCGAGCCAGAAGGCATGGGTAGTGGACCTAAAGCCAGACCCGGAGACCTCCTTTACCTATGCATTAGTGGAATGGAGAGAAGGGATACCTGAGAGCTTCAGAGGTCAGAGTGGCATATCTTCTGGCTATAGACCAGAAGATATACCGTTTAGCGCATGCAAAGTCCATAAAGAAAGAACCACCCAAACTGACAGTTAAGGAGAAGCAGCCAAAAGAGACAACAACCTCTGTGGCGCCCCTGACTGCTTTGGGCCCTGAGCTCCTTAATACTTTATGGGACCTAGTTGCAAAATGCCGGAAGAGTAACACGGTGTGTGTGGAGACTGGATACCGGAAGCTCAGAATGTTTTCGGGTAAACAACCTGTACCACTCGGGGAAGAGGACTTTGACACGTGAATGGAATAAGCAATGCAGGCTGTAGAAGAATGGGAAGTGACGGAAATCCAGAAGAAACAGCGCATAAACTAAAGTTTAAGGGGGGCTGCTGCAGAAGCGGTGAAGAACCTCAGATTCTGCAACACTTCCTGTACTGCTTATGATTACCTAACCATGCTACAGGAAGAGTTCCGCCAGCTGGAGAAAGTTACTGACTTAATGTACAAGTTTGAACATACTCTTCAACAGCCAGGGGAACAATTTTCAGAATATGTCCGAAGGTTGAACAAAATGCTCTGCCAGATAGTCCTGAAGAAAGGGATGGTACCACAGGCTATAGATGCAGCCACAGATTTTGTAATATTATTTACCGTTTGGGTACTTGCACTGCACCTTAAACTATTCTCTATATGTAATAATGTTTACAGGAATAAATATTTAATTTTATACTATTACCGTCTTTTGATCTACATTTTGCTGCAAAAGTAACCCCTTTTTGCCTGTCCTTAAACAGGTTGATCCCCTTTCCCCTTACCCTATTTTTTGTATGCTTAAACGGTTACAGCAACAAATACCCTACCAGGTACACGATCCACAGTAAGTGACTTATACGATCACTTACTTACCAGTGGAAACTTGTGAATTTCCCTTCCCCCATACCCCAATATATTCATATAGATGCAGCCAGGATGCGGCAGGTCATGAAGGGAGCTCTGCGCTCTAAACCAATATGGCTCCATCTGAAGACAACTGGGGGAGTCATGTCCCTGAACTATCCAGAACTTGTTTGAATAGTCAGAGATGAAGAGGCTTTGCTCAAAGACCAACAGACGTTTGAGAAACCCACCCCTTCTCCCTCAGCTGAGGTTAGATCTGTTATGGCCACGGAACGGGACTCTGAGGTGGCTATCTTGAAGGCACAAATTGCCCAAGTCCTAGAAATGCTGACTTCTTTAGAAGCTAAGAACCCTGGAGCCACACAAAAAGAAGAAGTGAAGTAGGAAGTGTATCAGAATGCCTCAACTCCAGTTTCCCCACAAGCTAGAAGAGAGGAAGCTTGTTTCAACTGTGGAGGGGTTGGGCATTAAGGCCGAGTGTGCCCGAGCCCGAGGAAGAGTCAAGGTGCATACTGCAAGCCGGCGGAAAACTTCAGAGGGCCCCGGTGAAGGAGTCAACCGGGTGCCCGTCAGTTCCAGTAAACTCCAAAAAAATCAGAGAACAACAGAAGCCAAGAAGAGAGGGGGACAATTCCCCATCCCACAAACTCAATACTCCTGACCCTAAGTCCAAATCTAAAACTTGGCAGAAAATTAATGCATACCAGGCCCAACAAGGACTCAGATCCAGAAAAAGAGTGAAAAAAAATAAATCACAGAAGGCCAAACCCATGGAATCCAGGAAGGAGACCTCTCTAAAGAAATTCCCTGTAAAACTGGTGGGACCCTCTCCAGTGGTCCCCATTCAAGTAGAAGGGATATACACAAGGGCTATTCTTGACACAGGAGCCCAAGTGACTCTCCTGTACCGGGACTTCTATCAGAAACATCTAAAGCATTTGCCCCTGCAGAAGCTAGAAGATTTGCAAATATGGGGAATTGGAACCCAGAGTTTCCCATGCGATGGATACCTCCCAATTAGATTGGCCTTCGACCCTTCAGTAGCCAGAGACACAGAAATTTTCAACACATTGATGGTAGTCTGCCCCCGCCCGCCAGGAGCCAACAAGAGTTCCCTCATAATAGGGAGAAACACTGACTTGGTCAGGAGATTATTGGCCCCTATAGCACAGGAACAGGGCGCCCCAACAATCAGAATCCACCCTATGTTGCAACAGGCCTATCAGTGTCTGGTATTGGAAAAAAAGGCTCCAGAAGAAGGAGTGGGGAAGGTCTGGAAGTTGGACAGGAAGGAGAAGATGCTACAGCCCGGTGAGGTTGCCAGTCTGAAGGCTACTGTAAAACTTACCTGGGAACAACCTGGCCCCTTCATGGTCCTGGAACCAGACCCTCTGGACACCCATCCGGGGTTGGAAGTAATCCCTGAAATAGTTCCATTAAGAGCTCTCAAGAAGGCCAATGGCAGGGTTTCGGTGAGCATCCAAAACACTACCGACACACCTGTGAAAATCCCAGCCCGGATGCTATTGGGCAAGTGAATCCTGCTACCCCGGTCGCCTTGTCAGACTTGGAGAAGGAAGAAGGGGAAAAAGCTACTGTGGAGAAGCTCTACCTGGAATAGAGGGCCTTGCCACTGGCATGGAGGGAGAGAGCCGGAGCCCAGTTGACTAGGTGGCAGAAGATCTTTTCTAAGGATGAGTACGATGTGGGATGTGCAAAAACTGCCATTCACAGGATCCGCCTGCAGAAGGACAAGCCATTCAGAGAAAGAGTCCGACGGCTCCCTTTGGCTGATCTAGAAGATCTGCGAGAACAACTGACAGAGCTCAAGAGAACCAGTGTCATCCGGAAGTCTAGAAGTCCATACGCCTCCCTGATAGTGGTGGTCAGGAAGAAGAATGGGTCGTTGAGGCTCTGTATTGATTTTCGGACCCTCAACAGAAGAACGATACCCGACCAATACACCACCCCACGAATAGAGGATGCCCTACAGAGTTTGTCTGGAGCCAAATGGTTCAGTGTGATGGACCTGAAGAGTGGGTATTATCAGATCCCCATGCACCCGGAAGACCGAGAAAAAACAGCATTCATTACCCCGGTGGGGTTCTATGAATTCGATCGCATGCCTCAAGGCTTGTCGGGAGCCCCAGCCACCTTCCAGTGACTCATGGAGAAGACAGTGGGGGATATGAATCTCATCGGAGTACTGGTGTATCTGGATGATATTATTGTATTCGGGAAGACTCTGGAGGAGCATGAAGAGAGGCTGGAGAAGGTTTTGAAGAGACTCAGTGATGAAGGACTCAAACTCTCACTGGAGAAATGTCAGTTCTACCAGTCTTCGGTTCACTACTTGGGACACATTGTGTCTGAAGAAGGAGTGTCCACAGACTCAGAAAAATTGAAGGCTGTCACCTCCTGGCCCCGGCCTACTACAGTGACTGAGCTTCGATCGTTCTTGGGGTTTTGCTCCTACTACCGAAGGTTTGTGGAGGGGTTTGCTAAAATCGCCAAACCCCTGAATGAACTCTTGAAGACAGAAGGAGAGGAGGATGACTCAGGCCCCAGGAAGCCAGGGGAGTCTGTGGAAGATCAGTGGACTGTGAGATGTGAAGAAGCGTTCACAAGATTGAAGGAGAGCTTTATCACTGCCCCCGTCTTGGCCTATGCGGACACCAAGAAGCCATATGAGTTACATGTGGATGCCAGTCATGATGGTCTGGGAGGAGTGTTGTATCAGGAACATGATGACCAGTTGAGACCCGTTGCTTATGTGAGTAGAAGCTTAACCCCAGCTGAAAAGAATTACCCCACCCACAAGTTGGAATTCTTGGCCCTAAAGTGGGCTGTGGTGGACAAGCTAAAGGATTACTTGTATGGAGCTGAGTTTGTGGTCAAAACAGATAATAACCCGCTCACTTACCTTCTGACCACAGCCAAGTTGGATGCCACCGGTCACCGTTGGTTGGCAGCTCTCTCTGGATTTACCTTCAGTTTGAAATACAGACCTGGGGCTGGAAACAGAGATGCAGATGCCTTATCAAGAAGGACCCATGCTCCCACTAACCCCACGGAAGACTGGACTCAACTGACCCCAGAGGGAGTGCGAGCCCTGTGTCAAGGAGCGGAGCTCCAAGCCAGTGGAGGGTCCAGGGCCGAAGAGATTGGAGTCTCAGTAGTTGGAGTACCTAAATATTACTGTGATGTGACTCAGATTGGAGAAGAAAACCTACCCAGACTTCCCAAGAGAGATCTAAGAAGAGATCAACTGGAAGACCCGATGGGAAGGTTGGCCCTGGAAGCACTGGAGAATCAAACCCCAGACTTACTTCTGAAGGATCCTTCAAAGGAGGCTCGCCTATTGAGGAGAGAATGGGATCGGTTACTGATGCATTAAGGGGTGGTCTACCGAAGGGGCCCCTCTGATTATTTGGAAGATAAGTGGCAACTGTTTCTGCCTGAGAAATATAGAAAGACTGTTCTGACCGCCTTACATGATGATCATGGTCCTCTAGGATCGGAAAGAACTTTCCAGCTTGTGAGGAAACGGTTTTACTGGCCCTGTATGCGGGTTGAAGAGGAGGAATATTGCCATTCATGCCCAAGTTGCATACAAAGAAAGACTCTGCCTCATCAAGCTGCCCCAATGGGCCACCTTCAAAGCCAAGGGCCCTTGGATTTTGTATGCATTGATTTTCTTTGTATAGAACCTGATTTGAGTGGGCATGGGAATGTTCTGGTGATAACCGATCATTTCACTCGCTACGCCCAGGCATTCCCAACCAAAGACCAGAAGGCCTCCACAGAGGCTAAGGTACTTGTCGAGAAGTTCTTTGTACATTACAGATTACCTCAACGCCTCCACTCGGACCAGGGAAGGGACTTCGAAAGTAGGCTGATCCGGAAACTGTTGGATTCCCTGGGTATAAAGAAGACCCTTACCACCCCTTACCACCCACAAGGGGATGCCCAGCCTGAACGATTCAATCGGGCATTGTTAAATTTGCTGGGAACTTTGAGCAGTGAAAAGAAACAGCATTGGGGCAAACATGTGGCCGCCATTGTGCATGCTGTGACAGCAGGAAGGTAAAGTCACCTGGTTGCATCCAGGGGGGTAGGTATATTTCTCCCAGATTCAGGCTTTATGCCGACTTATACAACTAGGGAGAGAGTTGATGAAGCCCAGCTGAGGCTAGTGGGCTCATGGATGATTCATACCTCTAGGGAGAGTGCTGGGCGTCGTGCAGGCAGGGAGTTGATAAGACCAGCTGAAGCTTGTCAGCTCGTTTAAGGCCTCTATAAAAACTCCCAGCTTCATTAGGTGTTTGCTCATGCCTGGAACCAGACCTGTGTGGACTGTCTAGGGAGAGTGAACCCCTGTGCGGTGAGACAAAGCCTGTGTGGCTATTTGTTTGGACATTTACTAAACCAGGGACTTAGGGACTAGGACAGCACCAGGCTGATCCCAGTTGTTAGTTAGGGAAACCTGCATGTTTAGTCAGAGGTCAAGCTGACCAGGATTTATTTTGTTTATGTTTCTTTTTGCTTTGCTGTGTTTTTGTCACTGTAAATAGAGAAATAAACCGCACCTTTTGATCTTGAAAACCACAACCTCCGTCTGCTGGGCCTGTTTTTGTGTGGGGAGCCCATCCAGGGGGTCACACACACCCGCTACCGAGCTAACCCCCTCACAGTTGGTGGAGAACCAGTGGCAGTTTTTTTTTAAGCCAGCATGGAGGAGATACTGAAACAGCTGGCTCTAGCAAATGCCAATCAACAGCAGACAAATGCAGGTTTGCAAAAGAGCCTTGCAGCTCAACAACAGAGCTTCGCAGCCCAGCAACAAGCCCAGCAGCAATCTAATGCTCGCTTCATAGACCTGTTGCAGAAGCAAGAGCAGAGACTACAACAACAGATGGAAGCAGTAATGCAGCAACGTCCGCAGACCAGTGAGGAAAGCCGTCCCACTAATACCGCGTCCTTTGGGGTGAGTCGTTTATTGACAAAAATGACTGGAGAGGATGATCCAGAGGTATTTTTGACCACATTTGAAAGGACTGCTGAAAGAGAAAAGTGGCCTGAGGAGCAGTGGGCTGGACTGCTGGCTCCTCTGTTAACTGGTGAATCGCAGAAAGCTTACTATGACCTAGAGCCTGACCAAGCAAAAGACTATGTGATGCTAAAAGCTGAAATATTGGCAAGGCTGGGTGTCACCCTGGCTGTCCGGGCTCAGCGTGTGCATAACTGGACTTTCCAGCTTGGAAAACCCCCCAGGTCTCAAATGTATGATCTCATTCACCTGAGCAGGAAGTGGCTACAGCCAGAGACTTTGTCCGCACCGGAGATTGTGGAACGTGTTGTGATGGATCGTTTCTTGAGAGCTCTTCCTACCGCCATTCAAAAGTGGGTAAGCCATGGAGACCCAGAAACGGCCGGTAAACTTGTGGATCGTGTAGAGAGATACTTGGCTGCAGAGAACCTGACGGCCTCTTCCAGAGACTCTCGGACTTTCCACCCTAAGACCAGACCATCCCCAGGGGCGGATAAGAGGATTCCAAGGGGTGAGGGTGGAGAGAGTGAGAGGGTGGGAGCTCTACCCAAAGTTTGGCGAGAACAGCCTGGGAAGTCAGGGACTCAAGAGGCAGCCAAATGGATTGTTTGCTACCGCTGCCGGCAAGCGGGACATATTGCAGCAAATTGCCCGGTTGTGGAGGAACCCATGCAATATGACTTTCTGACGGACAGACGTCAGTCGCTGTGTGCGACAGTCGCATGCACTGCCATTCGGGGAACTGAGAAACATTTATGCAAAATGTGTATTAATGGTAGAAATGTTGTGGTATTACTGGATTCAGGTAGCCTTGTGACCCTGATAAAGGATGAATTAGTTAAAACAGAGGTCTCTGGGAATAGCAAGGTAGCTGTTATTTGTGTGCATGGGGACACCCGAGAGTATCCAGTGACTACAGTGTGTTTCAAGACCCCCAAAGGTACCCTCTCTCATCCAGTGGGGTTAGTATCTCAACTGCCGCATGATGCCATTGTGGGAAGGGATTTTCCGAAGTTCTGGGAACTGTGGGATGATCCTGAGCCCCCCACTGGTGCCCCTATGTACCAGGAAGGTGATAGCCAGAACTCCTCTGAGAGTGGTGAGGACTCTCCAGAATTTCCCTTGTCAGTATTGGCAGGCGAGACTCAAGAAACTGGAGAGGAGCCCACCTCCTCAGACGAAAACCTACCGTCTGTGGAGTTTTCTGATCTTGAGGTTCACAGGGAAAATTTTGCCACAGAACAGTTAAAAGACCCCGCCCTAATAAAGGCACGGGAAAACGTAGTGGAAATAGATGGCGAGTTAGTGAACCCAGATAATACCTGCACTTACCCATACTTCAGCGTAGAGAAGGACCTACTGTATCGGGTGGCAAAAAGGGCAGAAGAAACCGTTGAGCAGCTTGTAGTGCCCAAACCTTACAGGAAGTTGGTGTTGGAGTTGGCCCATGGGCACATTCTTGGAGGTCATCTGGGGACAGAGAAAACCCGAGAGAGGGTATTACAGAGATTCTATTGGCCTGGGGTGATGAAGGACATAGAAAATTATTGTTCCTCCTGCCCTGTGTGTCAGAGGTCGGCCCCGATGCCACATTTCCGTAGCCCGCTGGTCTCTCTACCCATCATTGAGGTCCCGTTTGAGAGGATCGCAATGGATTTGGTAGGTCCTATAATCAAGTCCGCTAGGGGGCACCAGTACATATTAGTTATAATGGACTATGCCACCCGTTATCCAGAAGCGATCCCTCTCCGAAATACCTCGGCCAAAACCATAGCCAAAGAGCTATCTCTTGTTTTTAGCCGGGTGGGTATTTGTAAAGAACTGCTTACGGACCAAGGTACACCCTTTATGTCCCGGGTTATGAAAGAGCTGTGTAAATTGTTCAAAGTGACGCAATTGCGTACGTCTGTGTATCACCCCCAAACCGATGGGCTGGTTGAAAGATTCAACAAAACCCTAAAACAAATGTTGAAGAAAGTGGTGGATAGAGATGGAAAGGATTGGGACTGTCTACTTCCTTATTTGATGTTTGCTATTAGGGAGGTGCCCCAATCCTCTATGGGATTCTCCCCCTTTGAGTTACTGTATGGGAGACACCCAAGAGGGCTGTTGGATATTGCCAAGGAAACTTGGGAAAGTGAGAGTTCTCCCCACAGGAGTGTGATTGAGCATGTCGCCCTGATGCAAGATCGAATTGCACAGGTAATGCCCATCGTGAAGGAACATTTGGCCCAAGCGCAGTTGGCACAGCAGAGAGTGTACAACCGTGGAGCCAAGACCCGTACCTTTTCCCCGGGGGATAGGATATTGGTACTTGTCCCTACGGTTGAAAGTAAATTCCTTGCCAAATGGCAAGGCCCCTACGAGATAATGGAAAAAGTGAGCGAAGTGAATTACAAGGTCAGACAACCAGGAAGGCGAAAGCCCGAACAGATCTATCACGTTAATCTGTTGAAAGCCTGGAGGGATAGAGAGTCCCTAGTCGCAGAAACTTGGTCACCAGCTCAAACTGGTTGCGTGATTCCGGAGGTTGGAATAGCAGCCACCTTGTCACAACCCCAACAACAGGAGGTTAAGGAGTTTGTGCTTCGCAACAAGGAGGTGTTCTCTGAGCTGCCGGGACAAACATCTGGGGTAGAGCATGATATTATTACCCCGCCCGGTGAAAGGGTGAAGTTAAAACCCTATCGGATCCCAGAGGCCCGACGGGAGGCAATACGGGAGGAAGTACAGAAAATGCTGAACTTAGGGGTGATAGAGGAGTCCCAAAGTGATTGGTCTAGTCCCATTGTGTTGGTGCCTAAACCGGATGGGAGCTGGCGATTTTGTAACGATTTTCGTCAGTTGAACAAAGTTACAAAATTTGACACCTACCCCATGCCACGTATAGATGAGTTGATCGACCGGCTGGGAACAGCCCGATACAAGACGACACTTGACCTCACAAAAGGGTATTGGCAAATTCCCCTGGCCAAGTCGGCCAAAGAGAAAACCGCATTTGTAACCCCAGACGGGGCGTTCCAATATAAGAGAATGCCGTTCGGGTTACAGAATGCGCCGGCCACATTCCAGCGGAAAATGGACCAGATACTGAGGCCCCATCGGAAGTATGCTGCGGCTTACCTGGATGACGTAATTGTCCATAGCACAGATTGGGCCTCACATCTGCCAAAAGTGCAAGCAGTCCTAGACTCTATCCGGGAAGCGGGGTTTACGGCTAACCCCAAGAAGTGTACCATTGGGCAGGAGGAGGCCAAATATCTTGGGTACACCATTGGCAGGGGAGTAATAAAACCCCAACTCAACAAAGTCGAGGCCATCCAGAGTTGGCCACGTCCCAACAGCAAGAAGCAGGTACGAGCCTTTCTGGGAATCGCGGGTTATTATCGGCGCTTCATTCCCCACTTTGCTTCTAAGGCTGTGCCGCTAACCAACCTGACGAAAGGGAAAGGGTCGGTCATGATTAAATGGACCCCCGAGGCTGAGGCAGCATTCCAATTCTTGAAACAAGCCTTATGTAGCCAGCCAGTGTTGTACTCACCCGACTTCTCTAAAGACTTTGTCGTACAAAGTGATGCGTCAGATGTGGGGTTAGGAGCAGTATTGTCCCAGGTCTGGAACGGGGAAGAGCACCCAGTCATTTACCTCAGCAGGAAGTTGAAGTCCCATGAGGTAAATTACGCCACGGTTGAAAAGGAGTGTTTAGCGGTGAAGTGGGCTCTAGATTCCCTTCGGTACTATCTGCTAGGTAGGCACTTTGACATGGTTACGGATCACGCTCCGTTAAAGTGGATGGCTCAAAACAAGGAGACAAATAGAAGAGTAAATAGGTGGTTCCTGGCCCTACAGGAATTCAACTTCACAGTAAAGCATCGCCCTGGCGTTCAAATGGGGAATGTGGATGCTTTGTCTCGAGTACATGAATGCCTGATTGCTGGTGTTCCAACCCCAAGGTTAAAACAAGAGGGGGGGGTATGTGACAGCAGGAAGGTAAAGTCACCTGGTTGCATCCAGGGGGGTAGGTATATTTTTCCCAGATTCAGGCTTTATGCCGACTTATACAACTAGGGAGAGAGTTGATGAAGCCCAGCTGAGGCTAGTGGGCTCATGGATGATTCATACCTCTAGGGAGATTGCTGGGCGTCGTGCAGGCAGGGAGTTGATGAGACCAGCTGAAGCTTGTCAGCTCGTTTAAGGCCTCTATAAAAACTCCCAGCTTCATTAGGTGTTTGCTCATGCCTGGAACCAGACCTGTGTGGACTGTCTAGGGAGAGTGAACCCCTGTGCGGTGAGACAAAGCCTGTGTGGCTATTTGTTTGGACATTTACTAAACCAGGGACTTAGGGACTAGGACAGCACCAGGCTGATCCCAGTTGTTAGTTAGGGAAACCTGCATGTTTAGTCAGAGGTCAAGCTGACCAGGATTTATTTTGTTTATGTTTCTTTTTGCTTTGCTGTGTTTTTGTCACTGTAAATAGAGAAATAAACCGCACCTTTTGATCTTGAAAACCACAACCTCCGTCTGCTGGGCCTGTTTTTGTGTGGGGAGCCCATCCAGGGGGTCACACACACCCGCTACCGAGCTAACCCCCTCACAATGCGTATAATAGTACAACTAGTGATGCCACCGGATACTCCCCATACAGACTGATGTTCGGCAGGGAAGCAAGACTACCAGTAGATCTGGCCTTCGGCACTTCCATAGATCATACATCAGCGGCTTCTCACAAAGGATAAGTGGATCGGTTGCGACAAAGTTTAAGATTGGCATATGAGAAGGCCCAAGCGACTTCCGACAAAGAGGGGCCAGGAATAAGCGGAGCTATGACCTCAAGGTTCGGATCCATGACTTACAGCCAGGAGACAGGGTGCTGTTGCGGAACTTAGGCATACCAGGGAAGCACAAGCTGGCCGACCAGTGGAGGTCTCAACCCTATGTAATCTGTAAACAACTGCCAGGTTTACCAGTGTACCAACTTAAACCAGAAGGGAGTGTGGGACCCTTGAAGACATGGCACAGGAACCATCCAACTGCCCCTCTCCGAAGCAGTTCGTTTACCCTCTACCTCGGATTCTTCTGAACATCTTTCAGTCTCAAATACCCCTAGACCTGCCACCAGGTCTCAAGCAGCCAGGTCAAAAGAGGTGGATGCCCAAAACCAGAGTGAAGAGGAAGAATTGGAACTTGATTGGCTATGGACACCACCAATACCTGAATCCATGACCACAGCCTCCCCACCATCCGAAGTTACCACCAGAGACACTTTAAACGCTGAGGCTGCTGAGTTTATACCACTCGCTACTCTTCCTGAGGAATGGGAGGATGCTCAAGATTCTTTTCCAGAAGAAGATCCCAGAAATTTTTTATACCTCTCTGCACCTGAAGTGGATGCCCCTGGGCCAGTTGAATCCAATACACACAACTTAACAGAAGGAGGATTGGAAGGACCCCCTGCGGTTAAAACCCCGGCTCCTAGAGAACAAAGTGAGAAAAGAACCATTCACCCCCCAAGAAGACTAACATATTCCCAGATGGGGGAGTGCTCGGAAGAGACTATAGCCACTGCAAGAAGGACATTAAATAAGCCTGTCCCCTCTACTGTCAGTTTAGTAGAGGGCAACCCTAGCTCACTCCCTGGCACAGCTAGACAGGTCACTTCCACTAATGTGACCTGTGGGCAGGACAACCTTCTCCCCAGAGCTTGGTGGGAGGTTCCTCTGCCAGGCTCCTTTGTAGCCGTGAATTGTGTTGTATGTTCATATGCTAACAAAGTCTGTTAACAGTTTATCTTTGGGGACCAAAGACTTTAAGTGGGGGGAGTGTGTAGCGGGGTGTCAATTTAAAGGGCTCAAAAAGACTACCATACCCAGTGTGCAGCGGGACACCCAGAGTACATTGCCCGTCGCAAGGTCTGCTGGGGAAGGGCTATTTAAGGAGGAGCGGAGCTACACGCGGGTCTCTTTGGACGCCGCCCCCCTAGCAAGTGGAACCAACGCTGAGTCTGCCGTTTGGGCCTTGAGATCCAGAGAGCCCTCCGATCTTCACGGGAGAACCCAGGAGTCATTTTGTTCATCATCCTTCCAAGGACTGTCGGGAGGATCAAAGACTACGGGTGTCGTGAGACTGTGTGCTGGAGCCCCCGGCTACGGAAGTCGGTTGAACGGACTGGTCCGGTCGGGTGAGAAAGCACCTGCTCAGAGATTAACTGACTAATTTTAGGCCCAGTGTCCTTAGTTCAGGGACCACTGTTACCAGAGTGTTATATTGCACTCCAGAGGGACAGTGTGCTGTGCAGCATTAGCTGAACTCTTTAGTACATGCCAAGAAGTTAACTGTTTTGTTGCCTGTGGATTACAAATAACCTACAAAGTGCACCACCATTGCTAGCGAAGATCCTTCCCAACGGAAGCACCATATCTGCAATAGTCAGGCCTGACTGTAGAACTTTAGAAATTGTTTGGGCGCCATCTTGCCCACGAGGGGGAAGCTTGCGAGCATAGTTAAGTGACATTTAGCGTGTGTAATTGCTATTGGAACATAGTGCTTGTTATATGCTGAATAGTTAACATTGCAGGGCTCTGCATATGCACATGTATTGCTGTTTAACTTGATACGATATTCAGTAAAAAGTATTTGTGGTTAAGCCAATTTACTGTGTGGTTACATGTTTATTGCGGCATTGTGATCCCCATAGCTAACGGGTCTCACAACCCCCTCTTTACTGCTATCTGTGCCAAGGGAGGTTAGAGCCAGTTGCGGGGGTTGACAGCAGTGTGTACAGGCCCAAAATCTCGTTTTTCAGTGTTTTTGATTTGATTACATTAGTGAATAATTTTTATTATAATTAAATTACTTTTTGTTATAATTATTTATAGTTATTTATTATATTGTAATTTATGATTTTGTGTTTCAAACTTTATCATACCCGGGATGTCTACTAGACTCTTGTTTGGTCAGGTTTAAGTGAGTAATTACTAAGAATTGCAGGCCTACAATACATAACACCAAATTTCCATGCAAAATAAATGTACCGCTTTTGGTACATAATTCCAGACAGAATCATACCGCCAGGGAGGTTAAGGGGCACTCTGATGGGCATATTTTATGTTAAGAGGCACTCTGATGGGCATATTTAATTTTAAGTGCAACACCGATGGGCACATTTTATGTTAAGGGTCATGCAGATGGACATGTTTTGTTGTGCCCATCAGAGTGTCCGTTAACATAAATTGTGCCCATCAGACTGCCCCTTATCATAAAATATGCCCATCAGCATGCCGCTTATTTTATGTTAAGGGACATGCTGATGGGCACATTTTATGTTAAGTGGCACGCTGATGGGCACATTTTGTTGTGCCTATCAGAGTGCCCCTTAACATAAAATGTGCCCATTAGAGTACCCCTTAACATAAAATATACTCATCAGCACGCCCCTTATTTTACGTTAAGGTTCACTCCGATGGGCGCATTTTCGTGTTATGGGGCATCTGATGTGCTTGTGAGTGCACGTGCTTAGCGTCATATCCAGAGGTTGTCTTTGAGAAATAGACGTATGAGTGCTGCCAGCATTGTTGCATAGGTTGAAGGGGTGGGGGGTCAGCCTGTCTGTGCTCAGACCATACGCCGCACGCTGCATCAAATTGGTCTGCATAGCTGTCGTCCCAGAAGGAAGCTTCTTCTAAAGATAATGCAAAAGAAAGCCCGCAAACAGTTTGCTGAAGAGAAGCAGACTAAGGACATGGATTACTGGAACCATGTCCTGTGGTCTGATGAGACCAAGATAAACTTATTTGGTTTAGATGGTGTCTTTGGAGACTGGGCCGCAGGGCAGTATTCCAACATAACGACCCCAAACACACTTCCAAGATGACCACTGCCTTGCTAAAGAAGCTGAGGGTAAAGGTGATGGACTGGCCAAGCATGTCTCCAGATCTAAACCCTATTGAGCATCTGTGGGACATTCTTAAACGGAAGGTGGAGGAGCGCAAGGTACCTAACATCCACCAGCTCTGTGATGTCGACATGGAGGAGTGGAAGAAGACTCCAGTGGCAGAGTGAAGCTCTGGTGAACTCTATGCCCAAGAGGGTTAAGGCAGGAAGATACTGTATATCTGAAATGTGTGGGGTACATTTGTATTTAGCCCCCTTCACTCTTATACCCCTAACTAAAATCTAGTGAAACAAACTGCCTTCAGAAGTCACCTACAGTAATTAGTAAACAGAGCCCACCTGTATGTAATTTAATCTCAGTATACATACAGCTGTTCTGTGAAGCCCTCAGAGGTTTGTTAGAGACCTTAGTGAACAAACAGCATCACGAAGACCAATGAACACACCAGACAGGTCAGGGATAAAGTTGTGGAGAAGTTTAACCACTTGCCCACTGGGACCTAAACCCCCTTCCTAACTAGACCAATGTTAAGCTTTCAGTGCTCTCACATTTTGAATGACAATTACTTAGTCATGCAACACTGTACCAAATATGACATTTTTGTCCTTTTTTTCACACAAATAGAGCTTTCTTTTGGTGGTGTAGCAGGGGTTAACATTTAGGGAGAGTATCTGGGTGGTAGCATGGCCCATATACACTAATTGTTAGGGATTATGGCCAATTTGATTTGTGGAGGATATAATGGTGTTCAGTTCCCTACGGCCCCTGGGTGGTGCTGTCGCCTTGGGCTGGGGTTGAACCATCATTGTAGGGCCGTGCCCTTTGTGTCCTCTCGCGGCAGTAGTACGGCGGGGCGGGGAACCCGCTGTGCCTGCTGGGAGAGGGTATAAAGGGGGTGGACATCTTTCGCACGAGGTCCGAGCCCCAGGCACCTTTAGCCTGGGGGCTGCTGTTCTGTTCTTACGCGCCCAGGTGCCCTCGGCCTGGGTGCGAGGGAGTTCGAGTTCCATCCCAGGCACCTTAGGCCTGGGGTGAGGTACTATCCGAGGCCTGGGGAGCAGTACCTTCGACTGGGTCCCGCATGGGAGAAGATACCTAGGGGGCCCACCGAGTGAGGGGACCCGAGTCTCGGGCGAGGAGAACCAGGGAGGTGACCTGGCCTGAAGACCCAGCGCAGCATTGGCTGGTGACAGTGCAGGCCGCTGGGGACCGTGCGGGATTGATCATCTCCCTAACAGGGGTCGCCATTAGAAGGTAGTTCATGTTCTATGGCCTTTGCAGAGACCTAGCTACATCAGGTTGGTGGCAGAGGCCTATTCTAAGGTCTGTGGCAGAGACCTCATCGTTCACCCGGTCTGTGGCGGGGACCAACCTCACGGTCGGTGGCAGCGACCATGCGCCAAAAGTTGTTGTGAACTCCTGACAGCTTCTCTGATCCGAAAGGATCGTGCCTGAACCCTCACCCCACCAAGTTTGTGTTTGTAACACCCTGTCTGCTTGCAAAGAGGCATATTTATCTCTGCGGAAATAAATATAGATGTTGTACTGTCACCTTGTGTGGGCTTACTTTTCTGGGAGCAAAGTGTTCTACATTCACCTATCTATCGATCATATTTGAAGTGGAATCTCTGGACAGGGACACAGACCCGAAGGTGAAGATCTTAGCTCAACCCTCTACACACATAAGAGGGGCGAGCTGGTGGCAGCACCTCACTCCTCCCCCTGGTCCCCCTAGACGAGTAAACCAGCCGAGAAGAAGAAGGGAGAGAGCGGGTGAGACCGCTACACGTGGGGGCTCTGGGTCCGGGATTTGAGTTCCGTGTCAATGGAGCTGAAGCTGTCAAAACTTGACTTTTACCCCCCAGAAAAGTTCAGAGGAGGTCGGCCCTGCTCAGTTTGTGGGTGTGACGAGGAAAAGGCCCGCAAAGTGTTGCACCAAAGGGGAGGATTCTGGCCATGTGTGGAGATACACGTGGAGACTTTGGTGCCAGTTCTTCGGTGCGCGATGGAGCAGTCAACGGTCAGCATGCTTTCTACCGCATCATGGGTCCCCACTGCATCTACCACAAGGGCAACCCCCGTTGCTGTCTCCGCTATGGATATGGGGATTCGGCTCAAGCCCCGGGGACGATTCGCCCTGTACACATGCAAGGACGTTGAGGCCCTGGGTATGATTTGTCCCGGCTGTTCAGGACTGGTGGTACAGCTAAAGCCCTTTGGTCGCTGCGAGGCCTGTGGCGAGTTTATATTTGAAGTGGAGCAACCAATAGAAAGGCCGAGAGCCTTCCACCTCAACTGCCTAACAGGTGCCACCACTCTACAAGGAGAAGTCAGAGCTTGCACAGCCATTCCCCCGTGCACTGCAGAGACTTCCGTGGAAGTCGCAAACAAATGGATGGAGGATTTTAAAGCCGAAGATGCTGCTTCGGTCACCACAGATTCCCTACTCCCTGCGCCCAAAAGGAAGGTCGGTTTCACAAAAGCTTCCAGCGGCCGAGATGGAGGACAACCCCTGCGCTTGCCTGGCCCGGATGGATCCAGTGGGAAAATTCCCGGACCTCTATGTTCAAGTATCGGCCGAGGTAAGCCAGGGAACGGGACTTGATGTTTTGTTGGAGGTGTCGGGGATCCACAGTTATCGGAGCCCGTGGGAGGGGGTGATTCCACATCTACAAGGAATTACCTACCCGCAGAAGAATATGACACCTCCGACCTAGAGTCGGTCCCCGATGCAGGAGATGATGGACAAATAGATGAACTATTTGAACGGAAGGGTTGGGACCAAGTACCCCTGGCCTCGTCCCATGCACCTAGGGACTCACCCATGTCTACAGGGGATAGTACACTCCGGGTGGAGGCCTCGGTGCCTGAGGAGGGATCCAGTCCCCTGCTTGCCCTTCCGCCCCCAGAGTTACCTGCGCCATCTGCTCAGGTGAAGAGAGTGCCGCTACGGGCACCTACGCCCAGTTTGGAGGTGGTCAAGGCACCTCGGCACCCAGAGTCGATTGTTCTGCCTGGTGAGGGAGACTGCTCCACGATGCCACCCTTGTCCAGGCTACAGAGACTTTTCTGTCAAAAGGTTGCTAGTGAATACGGGTGGGAGTACCCGTATTTGTCCAAGGAGTTGTTGTACGAGGTGGAGGCCTGCCGGCAGCGGTGGTACAATGACTTTGTATGGACACACATTAAGGTGCCCCATGCCCGTCGCTACCTCGCATGTTCACCCACAGCTTCAAAGCGGTTTAACCACTTCAATACAGGGCTTTTATACACCCTTCCTTACCAGACCAATTTGTAGCTTTCAGCGCTCTCACACTTTGAATGACAATTACTCAGTCATGCTACACTGTACCCAAACCAAATTTTTATCATTTTTTTCTCACAAACAGAGCTTTCTTTTGGTGGTATTTAATCACCGCTAGGTTTTTTATTTTTCGCAATATAAGCGAAAAAAGTTAGATTTTTTTTAAAAAAAAAACACTTTTTTTTTGTTTCTATTGTAAAATTTTGCAAATAGGTAATTTTTCTTCATAAAATTGGGCCAAAATGTATACTGCTACATATCTTTAGTAAAAATAACCAAAAAAGTGTATATTATTTGGTCTCTGTGAAAGTTATAGAGTCTACAAGCTATGGTGCAAATCATTGAAAAATTATCACATCTGATCACACCTGATGTACTGAAGGCCTATTTCATTTCTTGAGACCCTAACAAGCCAGGAAAGTACAAATACCCCCCAAATTACCCCTTTTTGGAAAGCAGACATTCCAATGTATTTAGTAAGAGTCATTGTGAGTTTTTTGAAGTTGTACTTTTTTCCCACAATTCTTGGGAATTTTTTTTAATTTTTTTAAATTTTTATTTTTTTGCACAAAATTGTCATAATAACAAGTTATTTCTCTCACACAACACATGCATACTTGCAATGACACCCCAAAATACATTCTGCTACTCCTCCTGAGTATGGCGATACCAAATGTGTGAGACTTTTACACAGCCTGGCCAAATACAGAGGCACAACATTGAAATAGCACCTTCAGGCATTCTAGGAGCATAAATTACACATCTCATTTCTCAACCACCTATTACAGTTTTGAAGACCCTGGAGCACCAGGACAATAGAAACGCCCATAAAATGACCCCATTTTGGAAAGCTAACACCCCAACGTATAATCTATGAGGCATAATGAGTCTTTTGAACAGTTCATTTTTTTCCAGAAGTTTTTGGAATATGTGGGAAAAAAATGAAAACGCATTTTTTTTATACAAAGTTGTCAATTTATAAGATATTACCAACACATAGCATGTACATAGCAAAAATGACACCCTAAAATACATTCTGCTACTCCTCCTGAGTATGGCGATACCAAATGTGTGGGACTTTTACACAGCCTGTCCAAATACAGAGGCCCAACATTGAAATAGCACCTTCAGGCATTCTAGGAGCATAAATTACACATCTCATTTCTCAACCACCTATTACAGTTTTGAAGACCCTGGAGCACCAGGACAATGGAAATGCCCATTAAATGACCCCATTTTGGAAAGCTAACACCCCAACGTATAATCTATGAGGCATAATGAGTCTTTTGAACGGTTCATTTTTTTCCAGAAGTTTTTGTAATATGTGGGAAAAAAATGAAAACGCATTTTTTTTATACAAAGTTGTCCATTTATAAGATATTACCAACACATAGCATGTACATAGCAAAAATTACACCCAAAAATACATTCTGCTACTCCTCCTGAGTATGGCGATACCAAATGTGTGAGACTTTTACACAGCCTGGCCAAATACAGAGGCCCAACATTGAAATAGCCCCTTTAGGCATTCTAGGAGCATAAATTACACATCTCATTTCTCAACCACCTATTACAGTTTTGAAAACCCTGGAGCACCAGGACAATGGAAACGCCCATAAAATGACCCCATTTTGGAAAGCTAACACCCCAACGTATAATCTATGAGGCATAATGAGTCTTTTGAACGGTTCATTTTTTTCCAGAAGTTTTTGGAATATGTGGGAAAAAAATGAAACCGCATTTTTTTTATACAAAGTTGTCCATTTATAAGATATTACCAACACATAGCATGTACATAGCAAAAATGACACCCCCAAAATACATTCTGCTACTCCTCCTGAGTATGGCGATACCAAATGTGTGAGACTTTTACACATCCTGGCCAAATACAGAGGCCCAACATTGAAATAGCACCTTCAGGCATTCTAGGAGCATAAATTACACATCTCATTTCTCAACCACCTATTACAGTTTTGAAGGCCCTGGAGCACCAGGACAATGGAAACGCCCATAAAATGACCCCATTTTGGAAAGCTAACACCCCAACGTATAATCTATGAGGCATAATGATTCTTTTGAACGGTTCATTTTTTTCCAGAAGTTTTTGGAATATGTGGGAAAAAAATGAAACCGCATTTTTTTTATACAAAGTTGTCCATTTATAAGATATTACCAACACATAGCATGTACATAGCAAAAATGACACCCCAAAATACATTCTGCTACTCCTCCTGAGTATGGCGATACCAAATGTGTGAGACTTTTACACATCCTGGCCAAATACAGAGGCCCAACATTGAAATAGCACCTTCAGGCATTCTAGGAGCATAAATGACACATCTCATCTCTCAACCACCTTTTACAGTTTTGAAGGCCCTGGAGCACCAGGACAATGGAAACGCCCATAAAATGACCCCATTTTGGAAAGCTAACACCCCAACGTATAATCTATGAGGCATAATGAGTCTTTTAAACGGTTCATTTTTTTCCAGAAGTTTTTGGAATATGTGGGAAAAAAATGAAAACGCATTTTTTTTATACAAAGTTGTCCATTTATAAGATATTACCAACACATAGCATGTACATAGCAAAAATGACACCCCAAAATACATTCTGCTACTCCTCCTGAGTATGGCGATACCAAATGTGTGAGACTTTTACACAGCCTGGCCAAATACAGAGGCCCAACATTGAAATAGCACCTTCAGGCATTCTAGGAGCATAAATTACACATCTCATTTCTCAACCACCTATTACAGTTTTGAAGACCCTGGAGCACCAGGACAATAGAAACGCCCATAAAATGACCCCATTTTGGAAAGCTAACACCCCAACGTATAATCTATGAGGCATAATGAGTCTTTTGAACGGTTCATTTTTTTCCAGAAGTTTTTGGAATATGTGGGAAAAAAATGAAAACGCATTTTTTTTATACAAAGTTGTCAATTTATAAGATATTACCAACACATAGCATGTACATAGCAAAAATGACACCCTAAAATACATTCTGCTACTCCTTCTGAGTATGGCAATACCAAATGTGTGGGACTTTTACACAGCCTGTCCAAATACAGAGGCCCAACATTGAAATAGCACCTTCAGGCATTCTAGGAGCATAAATTACACATCTCATTTCTCAACCACCTATTACAGTTTTGAAGACCCTGGAGCACCAGGACAATGGAAATGCCCATAAAATGACCCCATTTTGGAAAGCTAACACCCCAACGTATAATCTATGAGGCATAATGAGTCTTTTGAACGGTTCATTTTTTTCCAGAAGTTTTTGTAATATGTGGGAAAAAAATGAAAACGCATTTTTTTTATACAAAGTTGTCCATTTATAAGATATTACCAACACATAGCATGTACATAGCAAAAATTACACCCAAAAATACATTCTGCTACTCCTCCTGAGTATGGCGATACCAAATGTGTGAGACTTTTACACAGCCTGGCCAAATACAGAGGCCCAACATTGAAATAGCCCCTTTAGGCATTCTAGGAGCATAAATTACACATCTCATTTCTCAACCACCTATTACAGTTTTGAAAACCCTGGAGCACCAGGACAATGGAAACGCCCATAAAATGACCCCATTTTGGAAAGCTAACACCCCAACGTATAATCTATGAGGCATAATGAGTCTTTTGAACGGTTCATTTTTTTCCAGAAGTTTTTGGAATATGTGGGAAAAAAATGAAACCGCATTTTTTTTTATACAAAGTTGTCCATTTATAAGATATTACCAACACATAGCATGTACATAGCAAAAATGACACCCCAAAATACATTCTGCTACTCCTCCTGAGTATGGCGATACCAAATGTGTGAGACTTTTACACATCCTGGCCAAATACAGAGGCCCAACATTGAAATAGCACCTTCAGGCATTCTAGGAGCATAAATTACACATCTCATTTTTCAACCACCTATTACAGTTTTGAAGGCCCTGGAGCACCAGGACAATGGAAACGCCCATAAAATGACCCCATTTTGGAAAGCTAACACCCCAACGTATAATCTATGAGGCATAATGAGTCTTTTGAACGGTTCATTTTTTTCCAGAAGTTTTTGGAATATGTGGGAAAAAAATGAAAACGCATTTTTTTTATACAAAGTTGTCAATTTATAAGATATTACCAACACATAGCATGTACATAGCAAAAATTACACCCTAAAATACATTCTGCTACTCCTCCTGAGTATGGCAATACCAAATGTGTGGGAGTTTTACACAGCCTGTCCAAATACAGAGGCCCAACATTGAAATAGCACCTTCAGGCATTCTAGGAGCATAAATTACACATCTCATTTCTCAACCACCTATTACAGTTTTGAAGACCCTGGAGCACCAGGACAATGGAAATGCCCATAAAATGACCCCATTTTGGAAAGCTAACACCCCAACGTATAATCTATGAGGCATAATGAGTCTTTTAAACGGTTCATTTTTTTTCAGAAGTTTTTGGAATATGTGGGAAAAAAATGAAAACGCATTTTTTTTATACAAAGTTGTCCATTTATAAGATATTACCAACACATAGCATGTACATAGCAAAAATGACACCCCAAAATACATTCTGCTACTCCTCCTGAGTATGGCGATACCAAATGTGTGAGACTTTTACACAGCCTGGCCAAATACAGAGGCCCAACATTGAAATAGCACCTTCAGGCATTCTAGGAGCATAAATTACACATCTCATTTCTCAACCACCTATTACAGTTTTGAAGACCCTGGAGCACCAGGACAATGGAAATGCCCATAAAATGACCCCATTTTGGAAAGCTAACACCCCAACGTATAATCTATGAGGCATAATGAGTCTTTTGAACGGTTCATTTTTTTCCAGAAGTTTTTGGAATATGTGGGAAAAAAATGAAAACGCATTTTTTTTATACAAAGTTGTCCATTTATAAGATATTACCAACACATAGCATGTACATAGCAAAAATTACACCCAAAAATACATTCTGCTACTCCTCCTGAGTATGGCGATACCAAATGTGTGAGACTTTTACACAGCCTGTCCAAATACAGAGGCCCAACATTGAAATAGCCCCTTTAGGCATTCTAGGAGCATAAATTACACATCTCATTTCTCAACCACCTATTACAGTTTTGAAGACCCTGGAGCACCAGGACAATGGAAACGCCCATAAAATGACCCCATTTTGGAAAGCTAACACCCCAACGTATAATCTATGAGGCAAAATGATTCTTTTGAACGGTTCATTTTTTTCCAGAAGTTTTTAGAATATGTGGGAAAAAAATGAAACCGCATTTTTTTTATACAAAGTTGTCCATTTATAAGATATTACCAACACATAGCATGTACATAGCAAAAATTACACCCAAAAATACATTCTGCTACTCCTCCTGAGTATGGCGATACCAAATGTGTGAGACTTTTACACAGCCTGGCCAAATACAGAGGCCCAACATTGAAATAGCCCCTTTAGGCATTCTAGGAGCATAAATTACACATCTCATTTCTCAACCACCTATTACAGTTTTGAAAACCCTGGAGCACCAGGACAATGGAAACGCCCATAAAATGACCCCATTTTGGAAAGCTAACACCCCAACGTATAATCTATGAGGCATAATGAGTCTTTTGAACGGTTCATTTTTTTCCAGAAGTTTTTGGAATATGTGGGAAAAAAATGAAACCGCATTTTTTTTATACAAAGTTGTCCATTTATAAGATATTACCAACACATAGCATGTACATAGCAAAAATGACACCCCAAAATACATTCTGCTACTCCTCCTGAGTATGGCGATACCAAATGTGTGAGACTTTTACACATCCTGGCCAAATACAGAGGCCCAACATTGAAATAGCACCTTCAGGCATTCTAGGAGCATAAATTACACATCTCATTTCTCAACCACCTATTACAGTTTTGAAGGCCCTGGAGCACCAGGACAATGGAAACGCCCATAAAATTACCCCATTTTGGAAAGCTAACACCCCAACGTATAATCTATGAGGCATAATGAGTCTTTTGAACGGTTCATTTTTTTCCAGAAGTTTTTGGAATATGTGGGAAAAAAATGAAAACGCATTTTTTTTATACAAAGTTGTCAATTTATAAGATATTACCAACACATAGCATGTACATAGCAAAAATTACACCCTAAAATACATTCTGCTACTCCTCCTGAGTATGGCAATACCAAATGTGTGGGAGTTTTACACAGCCTGTCCAAATACAGAGGCCCAACATTGAAATAGCACCTTCAGGCATTCTAGGAGCATAAATTACACATCTCATTTCTCAACCACCTATTACAGTTTTGAAGACCCTGGAGCACCAGGACAATGGAAATGCCCATAAAATGACCCCATTTTGGAAAGCTAACACCCCAACGTATAATCTATGAGGCATAATGAGTCTTTTAAACGGTTCATTTTTTTTCAGAAGTTTTTGGAATATGTGGGAAAAAAATGAAAACGCATTTTTTTTATACAAAGTTGTCCATTTATAAGATATTACCAACACATAGCATGTACATAGCAAAAATGACACCCCAAAATACATTCTGCTACTCCTCCTGAGTATGGCGATACCAAATGTGTGAGACTTTTACACAGCCTGGCCAAATACAGAGGCCCAACATTGAAATAGCACCTTCAGGCATTCTAGGAGCATAAATTACACATCTCATTTCTCAACCACCTATTACAGTTTTGAAGACCCTGGAGCACCAGGACAATGGAAATGCCCATAAAATGACCCCATTTTGGAAAGCTAACACCCCAACGTATAATCTATGAGGCATAATGAGTCTTTTGAACGGTTCATTTTTTTCCAGAAGTTTTTAGAATATGTGGGAAAAAAATGAAACCGCATTTTTTTTATACAAAGTTGTCCATTTATAAGATATTACCAACACATAGCATGTACATAGCAAAAATTACACCCAAAAATACATTCTGCTACTCCTCCTGAGTATGGCGATACCAAATGTGTGAGACTTTTACACAGCCTGGCCAAATACAGAGGCCCAACATTGAAATAGCCCCTTTAGGCATTCTAGGAGCATAAATTACACATCTCATTTCTCAACCACCTATTACAGTTTTGAAAACCCTGGAGCACCAGGACAATGGAAACGCCCATAAAATGACCCCATTTTGGAAAGCTAACACCCCAACGTATAATCTATGAGGCATAATGAGTCTTTTGAACGGTTCATTTTTTTCCAGAAGTTTTTGGAATATGTGGGAAAAAAATGAAACCGCATTTTTTTTATACAAAGTTGTCCATTTATAAGATATTACCAACACATAGCATGTACATAGCAAAAATGACACCCCAAAATACATTCTGCTACTCCTCCTGAGTATGGCGATACCAAATGTGTGAGACTTTTACACATCCTGGCCAAATACAGAGGCCCAACATTGAAATAGCACCTTCAGGCATTCTAGGAGCATAAATTACACATCTCATTTTTCAACCACCTATTACAGTTTTGAAGGCCCTGGAGCACCAGGACAATGGAAACGCCCATAAAATGACCCAATTTTGGAAAGCTAACACCCCAACGTATAATCTATGAGGCATAATGAGTCTTTTGAACGGTTCATTTTTTTCCAGAAGTTTTTGGAATATGTGGGAAAAAAATGAAAACGCATTTTTTTTATACAAAGTTGTCAATTTATAAGATATTACCAACACATAGCATGTACATAGCAAAAATTACACCCTAAAATACATTCTGCTACTCCTCCTGAGTATGGCAATACCAAATGTGTGGGAGTTTTACACAGCCTGTCCAAATACAGAGGCCCAACATTGAAATAGCACCTTCAGGCATTCTAGGAGCATAAATTACACATCTCATTTCTCAACCACCTATTACAGTTTTGAAGACCCTGGAGCACCAGGACAATGGAAATGCCCATAAAATGACCCCATTTTGGAAAGCTAACACCCCAACGTATAATCTATGAGGCATAATGAGTCTTTTAAACGGTTCATTTTTTTTCAGAAGTTTTTGGAATATGTGGGAAAAAAATGAAAACGCATTTTTTTTATACAAAGTTGTCCATTTATAAGATATTACCAACACATAGCATGTACATAGCAAAAATGACACCCCAAAATACATTCTGCTACTCCTCCTGAGTATGGCGATACCAAATGTGTGAGACTTTTACACAGCCTGGCCAAATACAGAGGCCCAACATTGAAATAGCACCTTCAGGCATTCTAGGAGCATAAATTACACATCTCATTTCTCAACCACCTATTACAGTTTTGAAGACCCTGGAGCACCAGGACAATGGAAATGCCCATAAAATGACCCCATTTTGGAAAGCTAACACCCCAACGTATAATCTATGAGGCATAATGAGTCTTTTGAACGGTTCATTTTTTTCCAGAAGTTTTTGGAATATGTGGGAAAAAAATGAAAACGCATTTTTTTTATACAAAGTTGTCCATTTATAAGATATTACCAACACATAGCATGTACATAGCAAAAATTACACCCAAAAATACATTCTGCTACTCCTCCTGAGTATGGCGATACCAAATGTGTGAGACTTTTACACAGCCTGTCCAAATACAGAGGCCCAACATTGAAATAGCCCCTTTAGGCATTCTAGGAGCATAAATTACACATCTCATTTCTCAACCACCTATTACAGTTTTGAAGACCCTGGAGCACCAGGACAATGGAAACGCCCATAAAATGACCCCATTTTGGAAAGCTAACACCCCAACGTATAATCTATGAGGCAAAATGATTCTTTTGAACGGTTCATTTTTTTCCAGAAGTTTTTAGAATATGTGGGAAAAAAATGAAACCGCATTTTTTTTATACAAAGTTGTCCATTTATAAGATATTACCAACACATAGCATGTACATAGCAAAAATTACACCCAAAAATACATTCTGCTACTCCTCCTGAGTATGGCGATACCAAATGTGTGAGACTTTTACACAGCCTGGCCAAATACAGAGGCCCAACATTGAAATAGCCCCTTTAGGCATTCTAGGAGCATAAATTACACATCTCATTTCTCAACCACCTATTACAGTTTTGAAAACCCTGGAGCACCAGGACAATGGAAACGCCCATAAAATGACCCCATTTTGGAAAGCTAACACCCCAACGTATAATCTATGAGGCATAATGAGTCTTTTGAACGGTTCATTTTTTTCCAGAAGTTTTTGGAATATGTGGGAAAAAAATGAAACCGCATTTTTTTTATACAAAGTTGTCCATTTATAAGATATTACCAACACATAGCATGTACATAGCAAAAATGACACCCCAAAATACATTCTGCTACTCCTCCTGAGTATGGCGATACCAAATGTGTGAGACTTTTACACATCCTGGCCAAATACAGAGGCCCAACATTGAAATAGCACCTTCAGGCATTCTAGGAGCATAAATTACACATCTCATTTCTCAACCACCTATTACAGTTTTGAAGGCCCTGGAGCACCAGGACAATGGAAACGCCCATAAAATTACCCCATTTTGGAAAGCTAACACCCCAACGTATAATCTATGAGGCATAATGAGTCTTTTGAACGGTTCATTTTTTTCCAGAAGTTTTTGGAATATGTGGGAAAAAAATGAAAACGCATTTTTTTTATACAAAGTTGTCAATTTATAAGATATTACCAACACATAGCATGTACATAGCAAAAATTACACCCTAAAATACATTCTGCTACTCCTCCTGAGTATGGCAATACCAAATGTGTGGGACTTTTACACAGCCTGTCCAAATACAGAGGCCCAACATTGAAATAGCACCTTCAGGCATTCTAGGAGCATAAATTACACATCTCATTTCTCAACCACCTATTACAGTTTTGAAGACCCTGGAGCACCAGGACAATGGAAATGCCCATAAAATGACCCCATTTTGGAAAGCTAACACCCCAACGTATAATCTATGAGGCATAATGAGTCTTTTGAACGGTTCATTTTTTTCCAGAAGTTTTTGGAATATGTGGGAAAAAAATGAAACCGCATTTTTTTTATACAAAGTTGTCCATTTATAAGATATTACCAACACATAGCATGTACATAGCAAAAATGACACCCCAAAATACATTCTGCTACTCCTCCTGAGTATGGCGATACCAAATGTGTGAGACTTTTACACATCCTGGCCAAATACAGAGGCCCAACATTGAAATAGCACCTTCAGGCATTCTAGGAGCATAAATTACACATCTCATTTCTCAACCACCTTTTACAGTTTTGAAGGCCCTGGAGCACCAGGACAATGGAAACGCCCATAAAATTACCCCATTTTGGAAAGCTAACACCCCAACGTATAATCTATGAGGCATAATGAGTCTTTTAAACGGTTCATTTTTTTCCAGAAGTTTTTGGAATATGTGGGAAAAAAATGAAAACGCATTTTTTTTATACAAAGTTGTCCATTTATAAGATATTACCAACACATAGCATGTACATAGCAAAAATGACACCCCAAAATACATTCTGCTACTCCTCCTGAGTATGGCGATACCAAATGTGTGAGACTTTTACACAGCCTGGCCAAATACAGAGGCCCAACATTGAAATAGCACCTTCAGGCATTCTAGGAGCATAAATTACACATCTCATTTCTCAACCACCTATTACAGTTTTGAAGACCCTGGAGCACCAGGACAATGGAAATGCCCATAAAATGACCCCATTTTGGAAAGCTAACACCCCAACGTATAATCTATGAGGCATAATGAGTCTTTTGAACGGTTCATTTTTTTCCAGAAGTTTTTGGAATATGTGGGAAAAAAATGAAAACGCATTTTTTTTATACAAAGTTGTCCATTTATAAGATATTACCAACACATAGCATGTACATAGCAAAAATTACACCCAAAAATACATTCTGCTACTCCTCCTGAGTATGGCGATACCAAATGTGTGAGACTTTTACACAGCCTGGCCAAATACAGAGGCCCAACATTGAAATAGCCCCTTTAGGCATTCTAGGAGCATAAATTACACATCTCATTTCTCAACCACCTATTACAGTTTTGAAGACCCTGGAGCACCAGGACAATGGAAACGCCCATAAAATGACCCCATTTTGGAAAGCTAACACCC
The DNA here is from genome assembly GCA_029206835.1 of Rana muscosa. Taxonomy (NCBI): domain Eukaryota; kingdom Metazoa; phylum Chordata; class Amphibia; order Anura; family Ranidae; genus Rana; species Rana muscosa. The sequence continues at coordinate 869,462,606 of CM055121.1, forward strand.
CAACGTATAATCTATGAGGCATAATGAGTCTTTTGAACGGTTCATTTTTTTCCAGAAGTTTTTGGAATATGTGGGAAAAAAATGAAACCGCATTTTTTTTATACAAAGTTGTCCATTTATAAGATATTACCAACACATAGCATGTACATAGCAAAAGTGACACCCCAAAATACATTCTGCTACTCCTCCTGAGTATGGCGATACCAAATGTGTGAGACTTTTACACAGCCTGGCCAAATACAGAGGCCTAACATCTAAGTAGCACCGTCATGTGTTCTAGGAGCATAAATTACACACATAAATTCCTGACAACCTATCACATTGTTAAGGGCCTTCATATTTCTAAAACATAGCATGTACTGTACATACCAATTATAAACCAAAATACATTCTTCTGAGAAAAAGGGTAAAGAAAAGATTACCTGCGGTTTTAGTAGTGCAGTGGTCCAAAGAGGAGAGCATCGGTCCAGGCAGCAGGCAGGAACGTGGACAGCGACAGCAAAACAGGCAGCAGGCAGGAATAGTCAGTACAGGTAGAGATGATGTCAGCACAGCCAAAGCATTGGTCCAGATAGCAGGCAGGGATGTGGTCAGCAGTAGCAAAAGGAACAAAGGATCGTCCATGCAGCAGGCAGGAATACTGTCCATAGTTAGTACATGCAGCAGGCAGAGGTATGGTCAGCACAGCCAGAGTATTTGTCCAGGGAGCAGGCAGGACCATCAAGCTTAGGGCAATGGTCAGGAAAGAATGGGGACAGGGGTAGAGGCTTCTCCCACCCAAATCGCTTTGAAGCCTCCGGACAACCAGACCCTGTTCTGGGAACACAGAAAACCAAAAACTGGTTTTCTGAACTCAGAACACTATTCTGGAGCCCCTCACATATGTGAGACCCCTGTGTAGCAGGGTGAAAGATCAGTCCAAGGGGGCAGGCAAAAACATGGTCAACAGGCCGAGGTCAGTGCAGGTAAAAGGCAGAAATAAACGGTAGGCAGAGGCATAATCCATACAGTCCAGGGTCAGTTCACGTGAAAGGCAGAAACATGGCGGATAAACAATGCAGACGGTAGGCAGAGACATAGTCGAGAAACAGGCCAGGGTCAGTTCACATGGAAGACAATGATATGGTTGGTTGAGGCAGGGAAATATTCAGGACATATTGAAAACGGGGAAATGGCAGTATTAGAAATATGGGCTAATAGTTTTCGAGAGTGTGATATCGCTTGAAGCATTTTCCGATGCAAAGGCCAGGTTGGGAGGGACAGTCGGGACAATGGAAGCTGGTGTCTTTCCTAATTCCTCTTCTGGTGCACACCCGACATTTTTTTGGGCGTCGTCTTCCGGATCGTGATGGTGGAATATGGTCTGAAAAATGGCGCTCATGTAGTCTGCTGACACAATCTGAGTGAATGCTTTCTGGGGGGGATGTTTGTTGGTAGATCAGGGCAGTGACAATGTCTTCAATAAATCTCATGAAGGTGGTGGGTCTATGTGTGGATTTTTGGTAGACTATGAAAAAATTTAACAGGGCCAAATGAAAAAAGTAAATTGCGATTTTTTTATACCAGAAGAGGGATTTTCGGGTTGAAAGATAGGGCTGCAACATTTGATCATTTAAATCCACACCCCCCCATGAATTTATTGTACTCATTGATGCAGGAAGGCTTGCGAACGGTACTGCGTCTTCTGTGAAGTTCCACCGAGGTGTCATCGTGGATGGTGGACATGATGTACACATCTTTCCTATCCCTCCACTTCACAGCCAACACTTCCTCGTTCCTCAAGCTTGCCGATTCCCCCTTTTGAATGGTTGTGGTGACAAGACGCTGTGGGAAGCCCTTTCTGTTTATTCTTGTTGTACCACACGCCAGAGTTTTTTTTAGGTAGAGGTGGCGGAGAAGGGGCAGGCTGGTATAATAGTTGTCCATATAAATATGATACCCCTTTTGGAGGAGTGGGAATACCAACTCCCAAACAATTTTTCCACTTATTCCCATGTACTATGGACACTCAGGGGGCTCGAGCTGGGAATCTTTGCCTTCGTACATGCGGAATGAGTGCACATAACCAGTGGCGCTTTCACAGAGCTTGTTGAGCTTCAAGCCGTACCTCGCCCGCTTACTGGGGATATATTGCTTGATTCCCAGCCGGCCTGTGAAATGCACCAGGGATTCGTCCACAGAAATGTTTTGGTCAGGGACATAAAGTTCGGCAAACTTCTTGGAAAAAAAATTAATTAGGGGGCGAATTTTATATAATTTGTCAAAGTTTGGGTGATCTCGGGGGGGGCACTGTGAGTTGTCACTGAAATGCAGGAACCGCATTATAAGTTCGTATCGGGACCTGGACATGGCCGATGTAAAAATTGGCATATGGTGGATGGGTTTCTTCGACCAATACCTATTCATTTCATTTTTTTTTGTAAGCCCCGTGTTAAACGTTAGGCCTAAAAACAATCTAAGCTCCACCACTGTTAGGGGTCTCCATTCAAAAGGGCGGGCATAGCTGGAGCTGGGGTTGTTTTCAATGAATTGTTGAGCAAAAAGATTAGTTTGCTCCACAATGCCTTGAACCAATTCATCAGGGAAAAATAAATTAAAAAAATCAAGTTTGGAAAAACCCTCAGTGTTGACCTGCACACCTGGCTGTGCTGTAAAAGGGGGGATCGTGGCTGACCCTGAGGTAGAAGGCAGCCACAATGGGTTTGCCAAGCCATCTGGAAGCTGGGTTCGGGTCCTACTTCTTTGGCGTGTACTTGCACTGGGCCTTTCCTCCTGGGGTCTAGCAGCGCTTGCACTGGGCCTTTCCTCCTGGGGTCTAGCAGCGCTTGCACTGGACCTCACCTCCTGGGGTCTACCGCCGATGGCACTGCTGGTCGCTGCCTGGTGTTCAGACCGTCTTTATTTTAGATGGACTGTGTCCTCCTCTAATTCGGATCCGGATGTGCTGCCTTCGGGTGTTCATATTCCGAACCAGAATCGGAATCAGAACTGAGCGGTGAGAGCTCCCCGTTGCTCTCATCGGTCAGACTGAGTATTTGATATGCTTCTTCTGGGGTGTACACCTTTCTGGACATAGTGGGTACGCTGGTGAGGTGGCAGGTACTCTGGTGGCAGGTTCTCTGGTGAGGTGGCGGGTACTCTAATGGACAGGTACTCCTGATGGACTGGTGGTGGGTACTCTGGTGAGGTGACGGGTACTCTGGTGAGGTGGTGGGTACTCCTGATGGACAGGTACTCCTGATGGACTGGTGGTGGGTACTCCTGGTGAGGTGGCGGGTACTCCTGGTGAGGTGGCTGGTACACCTGATGGACAGGTACTTCTGATGGACTGGTGGCAGGTACTCTGAGGTGGCGGGTACTCAGGTGAGGTGGCGGGTACTGCTGATGGACAGGTACTCCTGATGGACTGGTGGCGGGTACTCAGGTGAGGTGGCGGGTACTCCTGATGGACTGGTGGTGGGTACTCTGAGGTGGCGGGTACTGCTGATGGACAGGTACTCCTGATGGACAGGTACTCCTGATGGACTGGTGGCGGGTACTCTGAGGTGGCGGGTACTCAGGTGAGGTGGCGGGTACTCCTGATGGACAGGTACTCCTGATGGACTGGTGGCGGGTACTCTGAGGTGGCGGGTACTCAGGTGAGGTGGCGGGTACTGCTGATGGACAGGTACTCCTGATGGACAGGTACTCCTGATGGACTGGTGGCGGGTACTCTGAGGTGGCGGGTACTCAGGTGAGGTGGCGGGTACTCCTGATGGACAGGTACTCCTGATGGACTGGTGGCGGGTACTCTGAGGTGGCGGGTACTCAGGTGAGGTGGCGGGTACTGCTGATGGACAGGTACTCCTGATGGACAGGTACTCCTGATGGACTGGTGGCGGGTACTCTGAGGTGGCGGGTACTCAGGGGAGGTGGCGGGTACTGCTGATGGACAGGTACTCCTGATGGACTGGTGGCGGGTACTCAGGTGAGGTGGCGGGTACTCCTGATGGACAGGTACTCCTGATGGACAGGTACTCCTGATGGACTGGTGGCGGGTACTCTGAGGTGGCGGGTACTCAGGTGAGGTGGCGGGTACTGCTGATGGACAGGTACTCCTGATGGACTGGTGGCGGGTACTCTGAGGTGGCGGGTACTCAGGTGAGGTGGCGGGTACTCCTGATGGACAGGTACTCCTGATGGACAGGTACTCCTGATGGACTGGTGGCGGGTACTCCTGATGGACAGGTACTCCTGATGGACAGGTGGGTGGCGGGTGATCTGGTGGCAGGTACTAGATGACAGGTACTCTTTATTTAGGGGGGGCAATCTGGGCACAGTAGTACATATGTATATGTGTATAACATATGTGTAACTCACTGTTAGCTGATCTCCTCCTCACAGGTGTGTGAAGAGGAGAACCAGGCAACAGTGAGTTACACACAATTGTGTGTTTTGTTTACATTTAGTGACCTGCTGTGATTGGACACAGCCGGTCACGTGGTAAAGAGCCAATTTCATTGGCTCTTTACCCTGATCGAGGCTGGGCTGTATCCAAGGGAAAAACCTCAGCCCCGATCGCCGCGCTGCGCGCCCCCGGGGGGCGCGCGGGTGCCGTGCACGCCGCTGCGCAGCTCTGCATCATCAATTCCGGTAAGTTTATACCGGAATCTCCGCCGCCCGCCGCCACATTACTTGAATCGGTGTGTCCAGAGGGACACACCGGATCCTAGATCGCCGCGCTGCGTGCCCCCGGGGGCGCGCACGGGCGCCGTGCACGCCGCTGCTGCAGCTCTGCATATGGGAGCCGGTAAGCCGCTCCGCTGCCCGCCGCGCCGCACAGAAAGCTCCGCTGCCCGCCGCTGCTGCTCCGCCGCCACTCATTTACCCCCATCAGGGAACTGCTGTGTCCTAAGGAACACAACGGTACCTGGGAGAGCCGGCGAAGCACCGGATGGCGGCGGGAGGGGGGGTGCCCCCTCCCGCCGCCTATAAGAACGATCAAGCGGCGGAACCGCCGCTATGATCGTTCTTATGGTGCAGAGAATCGCCGGCAGAACAAAAGGATATCTGAATGATGCCTCTAGCTGCAGGCATCATTCAGGTAAAAAATAACCCAAATAAGTGTATATTATTTGGTCTGTGTGAAAGTTAGAGAGTCTACAAGTCATGATGCTAATCATTGAATCTAGGAGCATAAATTACACCCAAAAATACATTCTGCTACTCCTCCTGAGTATGGCGATACCAAATGTGTGAGACTTTTACACAGCCTGGCCAAATACAGAGGCCCAACATTGAAATAGCCCCTTTAGGCATTCTAGGAGCATAAATTACACATCTCATTTCTCAACCACCTATTACAGTTTTGAAAACCCTGGAGCACCAGGACAATGGAAACGCCCATAAAATGACCCCATTTTGGAAAGCTAACACCCCAACGTATAATCTATGAGGCATAATGAGTCTTTTGAACGGTTCATTTTTTTCCAGAAGTTTTTGGAATATGTGGGAAAAAAATGAAACCGCATTTTTTTTATACAAAGTTGTCCATTTATAAGATATTACCAACACATAGCATGTACATAGCAAAAATGACACCCCAAAATACATTCTGCTACTCCTCCTGAGTATGGCGATACCAAATGTGTGAGACTTTTACACATCCTGGCCAAATACAGAGGCCCAACATTGAAATAGCACCTTCAGGCATTCTAGGAGCATAAATTACACATCTCATTTCTCAACCACCTATTACAGTTTTGAAGGCCCTGGAGCACCAGGACAATGGAAACGCCCATAAAATGACCCCATTTTGGAAAGCTAACACCCCAACGTATAATCTATGAGGCATAATGAGTCTTTTGAACGGTTCATTTTTTTCCAGAAGTTTTTGGAATATGTGGGAAAAAAATGAAAACGCATTTTTTTTATACAAAGTTGTCCATTTATAAGATATTACCAACACATAGCATGTACATAGCAAAAATGACACCCCAAAATACATTCTGCTACTCCTCCTGAGTATGGCCATACCAAATGTGTGAGACTGTTACACATCCTGGCCAAATACAGAGGCCCAACATTGAAATAGCACCTTCAGGCATTCTAGGAGCATAAATTACACATCTCATTTCTCAACCACCTTTTACAGTTTTGAAGGCCCTGGAGCACCAGGACAATGGAAACGCCCATAAAATTACCCCATTTTGGAAAGCTAACACCCCAACGTATAATCTATGAGGCATAATGAGTCTTTTAAACGGTTCATTTTTTTCCAGAAGTTTTTGGAATATGTGGGAAAAAAATGAAAACGCATTTTTTTTATACAAAGTTGTCCATTTATAAGATATTACCAACACATAGCATGTACATAGCAAAAATGACACCCCAAAATACATTCTGCTACTCCTCCTGAGTATGGCGATACCAAATGTGTGAGACTTTTACACAGCCTGGCCAAATACAGAGGCCCAACATTGAAATAGCACCTTCAGGCATTCTAGGAGCATAAATTACACATCTCATTTCTCAACCACCTATTACAGTTTTGAAGACCCTGGAGCACCAGGACAATGGAAATGCCCATAAAATGACCCCATTTTGGAAAGCTAACACCCCAACGTATAATCTATGAGGCATAATGAGTCTTTTGAACGGTTCATTTTTTTCCAGAAGTTTTTGGAATATGTGGGAAAAAAATGAAACCGCATTTTTTTTATACAAAGTTGTCCATTTATAAGATATTACCAACACATAGCATGTACATAGCAAAAGTGACACCCCAAAATACATTCTGCTACTCCTCCTGAGTATGGCGATACCAAATGTGTGAGACTTTTACACAGCCTGGCCAAATACAGAGGCCTAACATCTAAGTAGCACCGTCATGTGTTCTAGGAGCATAAATTACACACATAAATTCCTGACAACCTATCACATTGTTAAGGGCCTTCATATTTCTAAAACATAGCATGTACTGTACATACCAATTATAAACCAAAATACATTCTTCTGAGAAAAAGGGTAAAGAAAAGATTACCTGCGGTTTTAGTAGTGCAGTGGTCCAAAGAGGAGAGCATCGGTCCAGGCAGCAGGCAGGAACGTGGACAGCGACAGCAAAACAGGCAGCAGGCAGGAATAGTCAGTACAGGTAGAGATGATGTCAGCACAGCCAAAGCATTGGTCCAGATAGCAGGCAGGGATGTGGTCAGCAGTAGCAAAAGGAACAAAGGATCGTACATGCAGCAGGCAGGAATACTGTCCATAGTTAGTACATGCAGCAGGCAGAGGTATGGTCAGCACAGCCAGAGTATTTGTCCAGGGAGCAGGCAGGACCATCAAGCTTAGGGCAATGGTCAGGAAAGAATGGGGACAGGGGTAGAGGCTTCTCCCACCCAAATCGCTTTGAAGCCTCCGGACAACCAGACCCTGTTCTGGGAACACAGAAAACCAAAAACTGGTTTTCTGAACTCAGAACACTATTCTGGAGCCCCTCACATATGTGAGACCCCTGTGTAGCAGGGTGAAAGATCAGTCCAAGGGGGCAGGCAAAAACATGGTCAACAGGCCGAGGTCAGTGCAGGTAAAAGGCAGAAATAAACGGTAGGCAGAGGCATAATCCATACAGTCCAGGGTCAGTTCACGTGAAAGGCAGAAACATGGCGGATAAACAATGCAGACGGTAGGCAGAGACATAGTCGAGAAACAGGCCAGGGTCAGTTCACATGGAAGACAATGATATGGTTGGTTGAGGCAGGGAAATATTCAGGACATATTGAAAACGGGGAAATGGCAGTATTAGAAATATGGGCTAATAGTTTTCGAGAGTGTGATATCGCTTGAAGCATTTTCCGATGCAAAGGCCAGGTTGGGAGGGACAGTCGGGACAATGGAAGCTGGTGTCTTTCCTAATTCCTCTTCTGGTGCACACCCGACATTTTTTTGGGCGTCGTCTTCCGGATCGTGATGGTGGAATATGGTCTGAAAAATGGCGCTCATGTAGTCTGCTGACACAATCTGAGTGAATGCTTTCTGGGGGGGATGTTTGTTGGTAGATCAGGGCAGTGACAATGTCTTCAATAAATCTCATGAAGGTGGTGGGTCTATGTGTGGATTTTTGGTAGACTATGAAAAAATTTAACAGGGCCAAATGAAAAAAGTAAATTGCGATTTTTTTATACCAGAAGAGGGATTTTCGGGTTGAAAGATAGGGCTGCAACATTTGATCATTTAAATCCACACCCCCCCATGAATTTATTGTACTCATTGATGCAGGAAGGCTTGCGAACGGTACTGCGTCTTCTGTGAAGTTCCACCGAGGTGTCATCGTGGATGGTGGACATGATGTACACATCTTTCCTATCCCTCCACTTCACAGCCAACACTTCCTCGTTCCTCAAGCTTGCCGATTCCCCCTTTTGAATGGTTGTGGTGACAAGACGCTGTGGGAAGCCCTTTCTGTTTATTCTTGTTGTACCACACGCCAGAGTTTTTTTTAGGTAGAGGTGGCGGAGAAGGGGCAGGCTGGTATAATAGTTGTCCATATAAATATGATACCCCTTTTGGAGGAGTGGGAATACCAAGTCCCAAACAATTTTTCCACTTATTCCCATGTACGATGGACACTCAGGGGGCTCGAGCTGGGAATCTTTGCCTTCGTACATGCGGAATGAGTGCACATAACCAGTGGCGCTTTCACAGAGCTTGTTGAGCTTCAAGCCGTACCTCGCCCGCTTACTGGGGATATATTGCTTGATTCCCAGCCGGCCTGTGAAATGCACCAGGGATTCGTCCACAGAAATGTTTTGGTCAGGGACATAAAGTTCGGCAAACTTCTTGGAAAAAAAATTAATTAGGGGGCGAATTTTATATAATTTGTCAAAGTTTGGGTGATCTCGGGGGGGGGCACTGTGAGTTGTCACTGAAATGCAGGAACCGCATTATAAGTTTGTATCGGGACCTGGACATGGCCGATGTAAAAATTGGCATATGGTGGATGGGTTTCTTCGACCAATACCTATTCATTTCATTTTTTTTTTGTAAGCCCCGTGTTAAACGTTAGGCCTAAAAACAATCTAAGCTCCACCACTGTTAGGGGTCTCCATTCAAAAGGGTGGGCATAGCTGGAGCTGGGGTTGTTTTCAATGAATTGTTGAGCAAAAAGATTAGTTTGCTCCACAATGCCTTGAACCAATTCATCAGGGAAAAATAAATTAAAAAAATCAAGTTTGGAAAAACCCTCAGTGTTGACCTGCACACCTGGCTGTGCTGTAAAAGGGGGGATCGTGGCTGACCCTGAGGTAGAAGGCAGCCACAATGGGTTTGCCAAGCCATCTGGAAGCTGGGTTCGGGTCCTACTTCTTTGGCGTGTACTTGCACTGGGCCTTTCCTCCTGGGGTCTAGCAGCGCTTGCACTGGGCCTTTCTTCCTGGGGTCTAGCAGCGCTTGCACTGGACCTCACCTCCTGGGGTCTACCGCCGTTGGCACTGCTGGTCGCTGCCTGGTGTTCAGACCGTCTTTATTTTAGATGGACTGTGTCCTCCTCTAATTCGGATCCGGATGTGCTGCCTTCGGGTGTTCATATTCCGAACCAGAATCGGAATCAGAACTGAGCGGTGAGAGCTCCCCGTTGCTCTCATCGGTCAGACTGAGTATTTGATATGCTTCTTCTGGGGTGTACACCTTTCTGGACATAGTGGGTACGCTGGTGAGGTGGCAGGTACTCTGGTGGCAGGTTCTCTGGTGAGGTGGCGGGTACTCTAATGGACAGGTACTCCTGATGGACTGGTGGTGGGTACTCTGGTGAGGTGGCGGGTACTCTGGTGAGGTGGTGGGTACTCCTGATGGACAGGTACTCCTGATGGACTGGTGGTGGGTACTCCTGGTGAGGTGGCGGGTACTCCTGGTGAGGTGGCTGGTACACCTGATGGACAGGTACTTCTGATGGACTGGTGGCGGGTACTCTGAGGTGGCGGGTACTCAGGTGAGGTGGCGGGTACTGCTGATGGACAGGTACTCCTGATGGACTGGTGGCGGGTACTCAGGTGAGGTGGCGGGTACTCCTGATGGACTGGTGGCGGGTACTCTGAGGTGGCGGGTACTGCTGATGGACAGGTACTCCTGATGGACAGGTACTCCTGATGGACTGGTGGCGGGTACTCTGAGGTGGCGGGTACTCAGGTGAGGTGGCGGGTACTCCTGATGGACAGGTACTCCTGATGGACTGGTGGCGGGTACTCTGAGGTGGCGGGTACTCAGGTGAGGTGGCGGGTACTGCTGATGGACAGGTACTCCTGATGGACAGGTACTCCTGATGGACTGGTGGCGGGTACTCTGAGGTGGCGGGTACTCAGGTGAGGTGGCGGGTACTCCTGATGGACAGGTACTCCTGATGGACTGGTGGCGGGTACTCTGAGGTGGCGGGTACTCAGGTGAGGTGGCGGGTACTGCTGATGGACAGGTACTCCTGATGGACAGGTACTCCTGATGGACTGGTGGCGGGTACTCTGAGGTGGCGGGTACTCAGGGGAGGTGGCGGGTACTGCTGATGGACAGGTACTCCTGATGGACTGGTGGCGGGTACTCAGGTGAGGTGGCGGGTACTCCTGATGGACAGGTACTCCTGATGGACAGGTACTCCTGATGGACTGGTGGCGGGTACTCTGAGGTAGCGGGTACTCAGGTGAGGTGGCGGGTACTGCTGATGGACAGGTACTCCTGATGGACTGGTGGCGGGTACTCTGAGGTGGCGGGTACTCAGGTGAGGTGGCGGGTACTCCTGATGGACAGGTACTCCTGATGGACAGGTACTCCTGATGGACTGGTGGCGGGTACTCTGAGGTGGCGGGTACTCCTGATGGACAGGTACTCCTGATGGACAGGTGGGTGGCGGGTGATCTGGTGGCAGGTACTAGATGACAGGTACTCTTTATTTAGGGGGGGCAATCTGGGCACAGTAGTACATATGTATATGTGTATAACATATGTGTAACTCACTGTTAGCTGATCTCCTCCTCACAGGTGTGTGAAGAGGAGAACCAGGCAACAGTGAGTTACACACAATTGTGTGTTTTGTTTACATTTAGTGACCTGCTGTGATTGGACACAGCTGGTCACGTGGTAAAGAGCCAATTTCATTGGCTCTTTACCCTGATCGAGGCTGGGCTGTATCCAAGGGAAAAACCTCAGCCCCGATCGCCGCGCTGCGCGCCCCCGGGGGGCGCGCGGGTGCCGTGCACGCCGCTGCGCAGCTCTGCATCATCAATTCCGGTAAGTTTATACCGGAATCTCCGCCGCCCGCCGCCACATTACTTGAATCGGTGTGTCCAGAGGGACACACCGGATCCTAGATCGCCGCGCTGCGCGCCCCCGGGGGCGCGCACGGGCGCCGTGCACACCGCTGCTGCAGCTCTGCATATGGGAGCCGGTAAGCCGCTCCGCTGCCCGCCGCGCCGCACAGGAAGCTCCGCTGCCCACCGCTGCTGCTCCGCCGCCACTCATTTACCCCCATCAGGGAACTGCTGTGTCCTAAGGAACACAACGGTACCTGGGAGAGCCGGCGAAGCACCGGATGGCGGCGGGAGGGGGGGTGCCCCCTCCCGCCGCCTATAAGAACGATCAAGCGGCGGAACCGCCGCTATGATCGTTCTTATGGTGCAGAGAATCGCCGGCAGAACAAAAGGATATCTGAATGATGCCTCTAGCTGCAGGCATCATTCAGATATTCCCCTACAAAGCCAAGGACGTCATATGACGTCCACCCAGGATGGGAGATCCCATCTGTGGACGTCATATTACTATGGCTGGGTAGGGAAGTGGTTAAGGACTGCAAGGCAGAGTGGATGTTGGGTCGGCATATCCATGCTGACGGGGTCGTTATCTGTCGGAAAGATGGGGAAGATGTGGAGTATCATATGGAGACCTTTGATCGATATTTAAAACCTCTTGTGCTGCCGCATCCAAGGTTTTACTTGTAGGAGGAAAGACTCCTGTTTGTTTTTTTCATTGCTGAACATTCCGGTACTCTGGAACTGTACCCTGTCTAGGGGTGTTCTACTCTTTGGAGGCACGGGAGCAGTTGTGTTTTATGTTGGTCTCCCTCTGCCTCCCACCGCAAAGATAATCAGGACTTTGGGGTGTAGTCAGGGCCACAGTACAGAGAAGAACCTGGATTTCACAAGTGCTTTTACTGCAGCGCTGTCACCAGGTGGCAGTGTTGTGCACTGTTCATCACATTGCATTGCACACTTCTTGGAAGGAAAGAGGTTTCTTTTCGGAGAAATCTGTTTCACTCCAACACTCACACATGTGTCAGGAATTGTGTGTAGTTAGTGATGTGGGAGGGGGAAAATGTAATTTGTGTGTAATGTGATGTGCAATTACAATGAGTGTTTCCCTCATGTTCACCTTTTCCTTTCCCTGTTGGGTTCAGACACAACTCCCAACTTTTTTTTCAAATTATTTTTGATGGTGTTTTTGAGAAGCTAGTCTCTGGATCGGGTCTATGTTGGCTCCCTTTGGAGCATGGCTTGTTCCAGACACTGGGGACCAGTGTCTATCTGCCGGGGGGTGTGTTTAGTGGGGGTTAACATTTAGGGGGAGTATCTGAGTGGTAGCATGGCCCAGATACACTAATTGTTAGGGATTATGGCCAATTTGATTTGTGGAGGATATAATGGTGTTCAGTTCCCTATGGCCCCTGGGTGGCGCTGTCGCATTGGGCTGGTGTTGAACCATCATTGTAGGGCCTTTGTGTCCTCTTGCGGCAGTAGTACGGCGGGGCGGGGAATCCGCTGTGCCTGCTGGGAGAGGGTATAAAGGGGGCGGACATCTTTCGCACGAGGTCCGAGCCCCAGGCACCTTCAGCCTGGGGGCTGCTGTTCTGTTCGTCTGCGCCCAGGTGCCCTCGGCCTGGGTGCAAGGGAGTTCAAGTTCCATCCCAGGCACCTTAGGTCTGGGGTGCGGTACTATCCGAGGCCTGGGGCCCAGTACCTTCGACTGGGTCCCGCATGGGAGAAGATACCTAGGGGGCCAACCGAGTGAGGGGACCCGAGTCTCAGGCGAGGAGAACCAGGGAGGTGACCTGGCCTGAGGACCCAGCGCAGCATTGGCTGGTGACAGTGCAGGCCGCTGGGGACGCTCATCTCCTTAACAGGGGTCGCCATTAGAAGGTAGTTCATATTCTATAGTCTTTGCAGAGACCCAGCTACATCAGGTCGGTGGCAGAGGCCTATTCTAAGGTCTGTGGCAGAGACCTCATCGTTCACCCGGTCTGTGGCAGGGACCAACCTCACGGTCGGTGGCAGCGACCGTGCGCCAAAAGTTGTTGTGAACTCCTGACAGCTTCTCTGATCCGAAAGGATTGTGCCTGAACCCTCACCCCACCAAGTTTGTGCTTGTAACAACCTGTCTGCTTGCAAAGAGGCATATTTATCTCTGCGAAAATAAATATAAATGTTGTACTGTCACCTTGTGTGGGCTTACTTTTCTGGGAGCAAAGTGTTCTACATTCACCAATCTACTGGTCATTTTTGAAGTGGAATCTCTGGACAGGGACACAGACTCGAAGGTAAAGATCTTAGCTCAACCCTCTACACACATAAGAGGGGCAAGCTGGTGGCAGCACCTCACCCCTCCCCCTGGTCCCCCTAGACGAGTAAACCAGCCGAGAAGAACAATGGAGAGAGCGTTGTGAGACTGCTACAGTGGTATTTAATCACCACTGGGTTTTTTATTGTTTGCGCTATAAATGAAAAAAGACCAAGCATTTTGGGATAAAAACACATTTACCTTTGTATCTGTTATACTATTTAGCAAATGAGTAATTTTTCTTCATACATTTTGGCCAAAATTTATTCTGCTACATGCTTTGGTAAAAAATAACCCAAATAAGTGTATATTATTTGGTCTGTGTGAAAGTTAGAGAGTCTACAAGTCATGATGCTAATCATTGAAAATTGATCACACCTCATGTACTGACAGCATATCTCATTTCTTGAGACACTAACAAGCCAGGAAAAGACCAATGCCCCCCTAATGACCCCTTTTTGGAAAGTAGACATTCCAAGATATTTAGTAAGAGGCATGGTGAGTTTTTTGAAGTTGACATTTTTTCCCACAATTCTTTGCAAAATTACGTTTTTTTTTAAACAAAATTATCATTAACAACAGGTTATTTCTCTCACTATACCCCAAAACACATTCTGCTACTCCTCCTGAGTATTGTGAAACCACATGTGGGACTTTTTCACAGCCTGGCCACATACAGAGGCCCAACATGCAGGGAGCACCATCAGAAGTTCTAGGAGCCAGAGGCGTAGCTTGAAGTTTGTGGGCCCCAATGCAAAAGTTGACCTGGGCCCCCCACTACCACCCTCCACTTCCACATTGCGTGCAGATACACTCACCGCATGGAAAGATACTTGCTTAAGAGTTTTGAGTTCCTCCTTACATCAGAGGACAGGGATCACCGCTGGAGAATCAGAGGACAGGGATCACCCCTGGCAGGTCACTTGGCAGAGCTTCTTTCCCATCCCAGCACTGTATACAGCTCCTCCCCCCACACTACACGGGGCTGAAATCACATTCCTTTACACAAGTCTGTCAGCCACAATCTTCACAGGGTGTATCTGGCTTTTATGCTGCCGTTCTGACCTGTGAAATTCTCTGGTCGGAACGGCAGTGTAGTTACAGTAGGCAGATACACCCTGTGCAGATCGTACCTAACTGGCTGTGTTGTAAATTAATGTTATTTCAGCCCTGCAGAGGAGGCACAGTATAGAGTGATGTAATAGAAAAGGAGATCAGCAGCCGGGCATAGTATCCAGGGCGGAGGGGGTGGTCAGGGGGCTTTGGGGGGGCAACTTAGATCTGGGGGGCAAAGCCATGTGACACAAAATCTGGTGCCTGCAGCCCCTCAGGGGTCCCTCAGGAGGTTTTAAGGGATTTGATTTAGCAATTTCTGAAGGTTTCTCTGTCAGTGTTGGCAGGTGTTGGGGGAAGGTCACCTCCTGGAGGTGTGTGTCTTTTCCCCAGTTGTCAGGGAAGTGGTGTAAGCAGACATCCCCAGGTGGTGACTAGGAGACACCGAGCGGTGTCTTACCTCACCAGTGACAGCGGTCCAATCGTGGCTACAGGACAACACTCTCCTCCTCTTAACTCGCTGAACTCGGTTACCATTCCATGTTGCTAACACACAGCACAGACACTTTCCCATGCTGGGCTGTTCTCACCCTGTGCACCTCTCTTTTCAGGAAATGGTTCACAGCTTCTCCACAGAAAATGAGAATGGAGAGGTGAGGACTCTGGAAGGCAAAGTGGAAGCCCAGTACTGGACCGCGGCTGTGGGGCCCTAGGGCAGTTCAGGGCTGGACTTTGTGGAGGACATGATAATAATATCACAGGGGGCTGCAGGGCCCCCCTGGAGCTAAGCGCGAGGTTGCGATTGTGACCCCTGTTCTGTCTCAACTACAAAGCGATAAAGTTCATCTCCAGGTTGAAGTAGGCCTTACACAAGCTGGTTTGCTATTATCCCTTGCATCGATACAGGCAGCTTAACTCAATGAATAAACTCACAGTTAGGACGACAGACGATGAATCCT
Source organism: Rana muscosa (assembly GCA_029206835.1). Classification (NCBI taxonomy): domain Eukaryota; kingdom Metazoa; phylum Chordata; class Amphibia; order Anura; family Ranidae; genus Rana; species Rana muscosa. The sequence goes on from CM055121.1 coordinate 869,478,187, forward strand.
TTCGAATGTTCCGTTTAATGATGGATATTCATAGGTAGAAAAACGTTGCAGTTGTAAGCCACATGTAAGATGTTTAGCATGGAAGAAATACAGGAGTAATGACCAGAATCAGGAAGTGGAGGAGATATATAAAGAACTACGGTGAGAGAGAGAGTTCAGCTAGAAAGAAGGGGACAGATCTTAAAGACACAGAGCAAGAATATTCACATAGTGTAACACAACACTCCCCGTCTGAAATCTTTAGATTTCATAACCTTAAACTAAAATATATATTTTCAATAAGTCCAATACTGATAAATGTCCTGGAACCTGTAATGAAAAACATGCAACAAGCAAATAACAAACGTTAAGTTCAACAGGATGAAGAACATAAAGTCACAGTATGATGTCTTCAAAGAATTCCAAAGTTCTGAGTAGAACCTGTAGATGGCAGCAATGTACTCCCCGCCGTGCCAACAGCATGGCTAGTCCTTGCACAAGTCACTCACCTGGCAAAAGGAGTACTAACTCTGTAATTGGTCGACTAAAGGTTTGTGTCGATCCTCCCTTGGTTACCTTGACTTCTACCTTCCGGACTTTGTTATCGTCGCTGGGCATAACTTTAGTAATAAGACCCATAGGCCACTCATTCCGACAAACTTCCTTGTCTTTTAGAAGGATGAGGTCTCCAACCTTAAGATTCGGCTTAGATGCTTGCCATTTGTTACGACCTTGAAGGTGGTGAAGATACTTTTTCTTCCAGCGATGCCAGAACACATTGGCTAGATGCTGCACCTTCTTCCATTGATGCTCATAACGGTGTGACCGCAGCTTCTGTTTTGTACTTACAGAAGTGTGGAGTGAGGTGTTCACAGTTCTTATTTCCTTATCATCTTCAGGGTTTACTAGCCCATAGGTGGTGTCAATAGGGAGTAAGTAAGAGTCCTCACACAGAAACCTTGGAGGTGAAAGCCATAAGCTGTCCTGAAGAGCGGCAGGTGACACAGCTCTGGTTCCACGGTCAGCTGGGTTGAGTTCAGTGGGAACGTGATGCCATTGACTTGGTAGAGAGAATCTCTTGATACGTTCAACCCTGTTGCTGACGTACACATAAAATTGTTTTGTTTGGTTGTTTATGTAACCAAGTACTACCTTACTGTCTGTATAGAAGGTGAAAGAATCAATTGTAGTGTCCATTTCACTTCGTATGACCTCTGCAATTTCTACTGCTAGCACGGCTGCAAAAAGTTCAAGTCTTGGTATGGTATGTGCAGGCTTGGGAGTGAGTTTTGCCTTGCCTAGGACAAAACTACAGTGTGATTCTCCATTCAGTTCAGAGGTCTTCAAATAGGCTACTGCAGCAATAGCTTCAACTGATGCATCAGAGAAAATATGAATCTCTCTCCGGTTAGCAGTTGAAGTGGATCCTGGAACATAGCAACGGGGAATCTGAAGTTTTTCTAGTGACTTCAAAGAATATCTCCACCTTTCCCACTTGTGTTGATTCTCACTAGGCAAGGGAGTATCCCAGTCTATGTTCTCAGTAGACAACTGTCTTAGTAAAATCTTACCTTGAATGGTAACTGGAGCAAGGAAACCCAGTGGGTCATAGATGCTATTCACCACGGACAGGACTCCTCTCTTAGTGAAGGGTTTGTCACAAGTTGACACTTGGAAGGTGAATTTGTCTTGCTTGATGTTCCACAACAAACCCAGACTTCGCTGTAAAGGAGGCACATCTGTACCTAAGTCAAGGTTTTTAGACTAGTGGCATAGTCCTCAGAGTGAAAGGCATTCATAAGTTCCTGGCTGTTGGATATAATCTTGTGCAGTCTAAGGTTTGCTACAGACAGCATCTCCTTTGTTCTGGTGAGAAGATCAATTGCTTCTTTAGCAGTTGGAAAGGACTTAAGTGCGTCGTCAACGTAGAAGTTTCTTTCAACAAATTGACGGGCATCAGATCCATATTCAACTTCTCCAGTCTGAGCTGTTTTCCTTAGCCCATAAGTTGCCACTACTGGGGAAGGGCTGTTACCGAAGACATGTACCTTCATGTGATAATCTATAACTTCCTTGTTGAGGTCATTGTCCTTGTGCCATAGAAACCTGAGGTAGTTTCTGTTGTCTTCTCTGACGATGAAGCAGTGAAACATCTGTTGAATGTCGGCCATTACTGCTACAGGCGCTTGTCTGAAACGAATCAAGACTCCTATTAGACTGTTGTTCAAGTTGGGTCCAGTAAGGAGCATGTTGTTAAGAGAAACACCTTCGTGCTGAGCACTGGAATCAAAGACAACTCTGATTTGGTCTGGTTTGTGTGGACGATACACACCAAAGGATGGAAGGTACCAGCATTCTTCTCCCTCCTTTAGTGGGGGAGCAGGCTCTGCATGATCTCTGTCAAATAAATTTTGCATAAAGTCCACAAAGTGCTTTTGCATCTCTGGTTTCCTGCTTAAGTTTCGCTTTAAGGAGGAGAATCTACTGATGGCCTGCTGTAAGTTGTTGGGCAATCTCTCTCTTGGGAGACGAAAGGGTAGGGGTGCTACCCAGTTATTGGAGTCATCTTGAAAGAACTCATTGTCCATTACCTTAATGAATTCTTTGTCTTCCATTGAAGGAGCCAGTATGTCATCTTCACTGGTTGCATTAAACACTGTAGAGCCGAAGTCGCCATCATGGCAGGAGAAAGGGCTTGTGTCACCTGAGATACCATGTTGCCATTCGTGGCTGGCTATCTTCTCTTTCACCCAGTAGTGATGTGAGCATGGCTCGAAGTAAGTGTTTCGGCCATTTGGCAGAACATTTGTCTTGAATGACGAAATGTTGGTAGGTCTTTTCATTTTGCCTATGCAGACATTGCCTATGATGACCCACCCTAGATCCGTGCGCTGGGCAAATGGGGCATCTGGGGGTCCACTGACTTGTCTGTGTACCTTGTGAACTCTTAGAATGTCTCTTCCTAACAGAAGAAGGATCTGAGCATCTTTGTCAAGCGGCGGTATCTCATTTGCTATTACCTTGAGGTGAGGGTGATGGAAAGCAGCAGCTGGAGTAGGGATTTCTTCCCTGTTAGCAGGTATCTGATTGCACTCAACAAGTGTAGGTAAGGGTAATTGCAAGTTACCTTTGAGAGAAGATACCATGAGTCCATGAGCCCTTCTTCCAGAAACCTCTATAGTTCCACTACAGGTACCCAAGGTGTAAGGATGAGCTTCGCCTTTTATTTCAAATAGATTGAACAATTCCGATTTTGCAAGTGATCAATTGCTCTGATCGTCTAAGATAGCATATGCCTTTAGAGACTTTTCTGGTTGATCCTTGTGGTATATGTTCACCAAGCATATCTTAGCACAGGACTTACCACAGCGGTCTTCTCCACAAACTTCTGTGCAGGATGAAGAAATGATGGTAGAATTAGGCACTTGGTCTGTATTCTCCCCGCCGTGCGTTAACCTGGGAGGAGTGTTGGCAGGTTGTGCAGAGCTGGGCTCAAGAGGATGGAGGGCTTGCACATGTTCTTCAGAGCCACACTCTATGCACTTGATGGACACACTACAGTCCCTTGCAAAATGTTCTGTAGAAGCACAGCACCTGAAACATACCCTAAATGTCTTTAAAAGCTCCTTGCGCTCTTCCAGAGGCTTTTTCCTAAAGCCGATACATTTTTTGAGGGGGTGTGGCTTCTTGTGTATGGGACACTCTCTGTTAGGGTTTTCAATCTTCCTACTCTGTTTGTTCGTGGCCAGAACTGTGGTAGGAGTGGGAAGGATGTCAGTCTTTTTCACGGACACTGGGCCTCTATGGTTTCTGTAGTTGCCCTGAAGACTGGTACTCTTAGGAAAGGGTGAGAAGAGACTGTACTCACCGTAGGAAAAACTTGGATCGTTCTTGGTCTCTGCAATTTCCCTGATGAATTCACAAAAGAAAGAGAATGGAGGGAAGGAAACCTTGTTCTCTCTTTTGTATGATGACCCTAGTGCAGTCCATTTCTCTTGCAAACCATACGGGAGCTTGGAGACAATTGGGTTTACCCCTCTTGGAGTGTCAAGGTAACTGAGTCCAGGTAGTTTTGGGTCTGTCTTGGCTAGCTGAAGCTCAAGGAGAAGGTCACTCAGTCTCTGGAACTCCTTGTTGTCCTTACCGGATATCTTTGGGAAAGTTTCCAGACGCATGAACAAAGCATTTTCTATAGCTTCTGGACTGCCATAACTTTGCTCCAGTCGCTCCCATGCAGCTGTGAGGCCTGCAGTAGGATTGTCCATGAAAACCGATCTTAATGGCTTAACACGTGCAGCAGATAGAGGACCAAGCCATTTGATCAGCAGATTCAATTCTTGATCAGCTGTAATGCCAATATTGCTGATTGTAGTTCTGAAGGCACATTTCCAACTTCTGTAGTTCTCAGGTTGGTCATCAAAACTTGTAAGACCAGTCTTTGTGAGCTCTCTGCGAAGCATGTACCTCACAAACTCTTCTGTCTCAGTTGTCTCCGCCTTTATGTGAGATGCTGTTGGCTGTATGGTGCTGATTGCTTTATCTTTGACATTGTTGTTAAAGGACACAGGGAAATATGGTGCAGCAGATGCATCCAGGTGAGTTGCTTGCTTGAAGTCAGTTGTTCCAATGGTACGTTGATTCAAGGCTGTACCGATGACTGGAGATTGATGACTTGCTTGAAGCTTGCGCTGATGCTCTGTGACGTATGAAGGCAGGCAAGGTAGGCAGGTAGGAAATGCAGTGGAGTGATTTTGAGTGTAGGAAGTTGCTGGAACCTCTTTAACTTGAAGCTGTGAAGGAGTCTCTATGTAGTCGGGAGCATTGGAGACAATGGAGTATGCACTGCAGTGGCTTAGGACATAGTCTTTAGTGCGTTTGAGGGGGTCTTCCATATCTGCTATGTTTAGGTTAATGCTGTCTTTCTCACTTGCACCTTCGTCTGCACTGATAGCTTGCTGTAGGACCCTTAGCTTTGCCATAGCTGCGTCATGTTTACACTGTTCATTTAAGGTTTCCATTGTTGCTCTTTGTCGTGTTGACTGCGCTTCCAACTCTGCCCTTTGACGTGCTGACTGCGCTTCCAACTCTGCTCTTTTTTCTGCATATGCCACCTGCACTTTGCTGGCTTCCACTTCAGCGCGGGCATTAATAAGTCGCTCACTGAGTGTTGAGTATCTTGAACTATGGGATCTTGATGAGTTTTTAGAACGTCTGGTGGAAACAGATCTGTGAGATGCAGTGTCCTGTAACAGCTTTATTTTTGCTTCTGCCATTAATCTGGTTTGCTGGATAAAGCTGTCTCTTTCAATATTGAGAGCATTGACGCGCTTTAATTGCATCATCGCACTTTCTGTATTCATGTTTTGTAAGACATTAGTGAATTTGCTGCTGGTAAGCTGATAAAGCTCATATGAGGCAGAAAGTTGTTTAATGGCGCCCTCTAGTGTCAGTAGTTCACGTTCAACAGACACTGTATTGGCTTCAGCAAGGATTTTCTCCCAGACTAATTCCAAGCTATTTGACAATTCAGTCCTTGAAGCTTCATAATTCTCCATTACTTTCCAAGTGGGTTTAACTGAGCGTTTGGGTAACTCAGTTTCTTCAGGAACTTGTGGGGAGGTAGATGTGAGTTCACATGCAGAAGCTTGGTCACTCATGATAGCAGACTGACTGTGAAAGCAGGCAGGATCTGTGTGCTGAAATATGATACTGTGCAGATTGTCTCAGGCTATAAGGCTGCCATGTGCTGCTCTGTCCCTTCTGTCTTGCTATGAGGGCAGTAAATCTTGTCTGTTTCAGTACTGACATGCAGAAATCTTGTAATTAGGCTGTGAAACTCCGTTTTTCTACTGTTCTGTCTCAACTACAAAGCGATAAAGTTCATCTCCAGGTTGAAGTAGGCCTTACACAAGCTGGTTTGCTATTATCCCTTGCATCGATACAGGCAGCTTAACTCAATGAATAAACTCACAGTTAGGACGACAGACGATGAATCCTTTCGAATGTTCCGTTTAATGATGGATATTCATAGGTAGAAAAACGTTGCAGTTGTAAGCCACATGTAAGATGTTTAGCATGGAAGAAATACAGGAGTAATGACCAGAATCAGGAAGTGGAGGAGATATATAAAGAGAGAGAGTTCAGCTAGAAAGAAGGGGACAGATCTTAAAGCGGAGATCCGGTCAAAAAAAAATTATTTTTTTTTTGCACTGATTGGTATTGATACCTATCATATTCCACATAACATAGAAATCGTTCCCCAGCCGTTTAGTTAAAGTAGATTGTCAGTCACCTTGTTCGTTTCAGCTCCTGATCTGGCCGCATCCATCATGAGTGTGGGCACTGTGAAGCCCAGCTCCTTATTCTTCCTCCAATTCATCGAGCGTTGCATGCTGGTTAACCAGCATGCATCGGTACATCTCGCGCGTGCGCATTCGAACGGTGCTCGTAGCGCTGTTTGTTTATTTATGTAGCCATGACAAAGGGCGGCGGCGGAGGAACGTCCCGCCCCGTTGTAACTAAAGCTAGCTTACAATAAAAGTCCCATCCCCTTTCCAAGCAGTCTGTGCAGCGCTTGGATAAGGTAGTTAGAGCCATGAAGTGATCATTGCAATACATACATTTATTGTGTGTGTGTGTATATGTATAGATATAAATACATTTGAAGGACATTTCTTACACAAAGAAATCAAAAGACCAAAAAATGGAAGAGCAAAAAAATAACATAAAAATAATTAGGATTTGCAAAGCAACAGCACGAGACATATATAGAGATAGTGAGCACATTACAACATAAAAAAGACTTACCTGTTCTGTGAAAATGTTCTGGGTGAAAAGGCTGCTTGGAAACCGCGATGAAGACAGACTTTCTGCTCGTGTCCTCTCTCTTCACAATCAACTCTTGTTATGCCATAACAAAGGGCGTTCGTCCCTTTTCAAAAATGGCGCGGAGATACACCTTAAATCGCGTCATTTCCTGTAAGGAAATAACGCGATTTTAGGCAAAGTAATGCCTAGATATTCCAGAGGAAACTACTGCAATAGTTTCCCAGGAGGCAATGCGTCCTAGGACAGGAAGTCTTCTCTCCGCGGACAAGGAAATAGGCAGAAAAACCTATTCTGTCTAGCAACAGTGAGGTAGGAGTGTCTAAAAATTTTTTTTTTTTTTTTATTTAATTAAATGACAGCTGTTCCTGAAAAGTTGTTTTTAGGGTGGACCTCCACTTTAAAGACACAGAGCAAGAATAATCACATAGTGTAACACAACAACCCCTGCAACCCCTTATGCTACACCCATGCTAGGAGCATAAATTGCACATCTCATTTCTCAACCAACTCTTACATTTTGAAGGCCCTGGAACACCAGAACAATGGAAACGTCCACAAACTGACCCCATTTTGGAAAGCAAACACCCCAACGTATAATCTATGAGGCATAATGAGTCTTTTGAACATGTATTTTTTTTCCAGAAGTTTTTGGAAAATGTGGGGAAAAAAGGAAAATGCAATTTTTTTACACAAAGTTGTCCAGTTATAAGATATTTCTAACACATAGCATGTACATAGGAAACATGACACCCCAAAATACATTTTGCTACTCCACCTGAGTATGGCGATACCACATGTGTGAGACTTTTACACAGCCTGGCCACATACAGAGGCCCAACATGCAGGGAGCACCATCAGGTGTTCTAGGGGCATACATTTTCAAATCTAATTTGACTACCTATTACACTTTTGTGAGGCACTGTAGTGGCACTGACTGGCACTGTAGTGGCACGGATGAGCACTGATGAGCACTGATGGGGCATGGATGTGGCACAGATGAGAACTGATGTGGCATGAATGAGTACTGATGTGGCATAGATGTGGCACAGATGAGAACTGATGTGGCATGGATGAGCACTGATGCGGAACGGATGAGAACTGATGTGGCATGGATGTGGCATGGATGAGAACTGATGTGGCATGGATGAGCACTGATGTAGCATGGATGTGGCACGGATGAGTATTGATGTGGCACAGATGAGTACTGATGTGGATAGGATGAGCACTGATGTGGCATGGAGGAGCACTGATGTGGCATGGATGTGTCATGGATGAGTACTGATATGGCACGGGCGAGCACTGATGTGGCATGGATGTGGCACAGGTGAGTACTGATGTGGCACGGATGAGCACTGACATGGCATGGATGTAGCACGGATGAGCACTGATGTGGGGTGGATGTGGCACGGATGATCTCTGATGTGGCACAGACGATTACTGATGTGGCACTGATGTGGCACGGATGATTACTGATGTGGCATGGATGTGGCACGGATGAGCACTGATGTGGCATGGATGATCACTAATGTGGCACGGATGAGCACTAATGTGGCATGGATGTGGTATGGATGAGCACTGATGTGGCATAGATGAGGCACTGATTAGCACTGATGTGGCATGGATTGGACATAGATGAGCATGAATAAGCCATGGATGGGCTTGAATGAGCCATGGATGGGGATGAATGAGCCATGGATGGGCACAGATCAGCGCTGTAGGCACTTCAGATCCAGCCCACAAGTGCTGCCGCACCCGTTCCCTCCTCTCCTCACACATTGTACCGATCGGTGCGAGGAGAGGGGAAGAACTGAACTTGACATGCGGAATGTGGAAAACACTTTTTTTACACAAAGTTGTCCATTTATAAGATATTTTTAACACATAGCATGTACATAAGAAAAATGACACCCCATAATACATTTTGCTACTCCTCCTGAGTATGGCGATACCACATGTGTGAATCTTTTACACAGCCTGGCCACATACAGAGGCCAAACAAGCAGGGAGCACCGTCAGGTGTTCTACCTATTACACTTTTGTGAGGCACTGTAGTGGCACTGATGGGCACTGTAGGGGCACAGATGAGCTACAGATCTGGCCTTTATGGAAGAGTGGCAAGAAGAAAGCCATTTTTGAAAGAAAGCCATAAGAAGTCCCATTTGCAGTTTGTGAGAAGCCATGTGAGGGACACAGCAAACATGTGGAAGAAGGTGCTTTGGTCAGATGAGACCAAAATTAAACTTTTTGGCCTAAAAGCAAAACGCTGTGTGTGGCAGAAAACAAACACTGCACATCACCCTGAACACATCATCCCCACAGTGAAACATGGTGGTGGCAGCATCATGCTGTGGTGATGTTTTTCTTCAGCAGGGACAGGGCAGCTGGTCAGAGTTGATGGGACAATGGAGCCAAATACAGGGCAATCTAAAGGCCCATACACACGGTCAGACTTTTTGACAACAATGGTCCGACGGACGTGTTTTATCGGACAATCCGACCATGTGTATGCTCCATCGGACAATTGTTTTTGTTTTTTCAACGGACAAATGTTCGCTGTGCATGCTCTCAAACTTTCAGGCCACAAATGTCCGAAGGAGGATAATCCGATCGTGTGTACACAAGTCCATCGGACTAAAGTCCAAAGTACAAACACGCATGCTCAGAACCAATGCTAAAGATCAGACAACAATAGCAGAAGTTGTCTAAAGGGTGGCGGTAAAGAGCTGAAAAACCATGTGATTTGGTGAATGTTGGCTGAAAAAGTTCTGCCCTGTGTATGCACACCAAGTTCATGGCCAACGCCCCTTCGGACCAAAATCCACGGAAAAGTCAGATGGAAGTCTGATCGTGTGTATGAGGTTTTAGAAGAAAACCTGTTAGAGTCTGAAAAAGACTTGAGACTGGAGTGGAAGTTCACCTTCCAGCAGGACAACGACCCATATTCATGTGTTAGAATGGCCCAGTCAAAGTCCAGACCTAAATCCAATTGAGAATCTGTGGCAAGACTTGAAAATTGCTGTTCACAGACGCTCTCCATCCAATCTGACAGACCTCGAGCTATTCTGCAAAGAAGAATGGGTAAAAATGTCACTCTGTAGATGTGTGAAGCTGGTAGAGACATCCCCAAAAAAACTTGCAGCTGTAATTGCAGCAAAAGGTGGTTCTACAAAATATTAACTCAGTACTGCCTTTTGTGTTGGTCTATCGCATAAAATCCCAAAAAAATACATTTACGTTTTTGGTTGTAACATGACAAAATGTGGAAAATTTCAAGGGGTTTGAATACTTTTTCAAGGCATTGTATTACTTTCATTTATTATGCATTAAAATGTATTTAAAGCTTAAACCTTTTCTTAGTTTTGGATATAATGTGTAAGGTTGAGAATATCTATTTTTATTGCTATCTGTATCTCCAGTTGGGAGATTAACCCCTCACTATTGGTCCTTGTTACAATTTTCTCAGTACAGAAAGTGGTGGGAAATCAATAACCTCAACCCTTCCCTAAACTGGACAAAAGTAAGGCCTCATGCCCACGGACGTTTTTATAGCCGCGTTTTTTGAGCGTTTTTTACAGCTTAAAAACGCCTGTCCATGTTAGTCTATAGCTTCATGCCCACCTAGACGTTTTTGAGCTGCAAATAGCATAGGCGTTTTTAAGCTGTAAAAAAAAACCAGGACCAGTGCGTTCCTTGGCGTCGGCGTTAGGCATAAAAAAACGCGAAGCGTTAAAAAACGCTATAAGACGCTATAAAACGCCGCAATTGCGTTTTTGAGCTCCGACGTTTTTTTTTTTTTTTCGAAAAAAAAAAATGTATACAATAACATGGACAGGCGTTTTTAACCACTTAAGCCCCGGACCATTTCGGGCCATTAGGACCAGGCCTGTTTTTGGGATTCGGCACTGCGCTGCTTTAACTGTAAATTGTGCGGACATGCAATGTTGTACCCAAATGAAATTTGCGTCCTTTTCTCCCCACAAATAGAGCTTTCTTTTAATGGTATTTGATTGCCTCTGCGATTTTTATTTTTTGCGATATAAACAGAAAAAGACCGAAAATTTTGAAAAAAAATGATATTTTCTACTTTTTGTTATAAGAAAAATCGAATAAGCTCAATTTTAGTCATACATTTAGGCCAAAATGTATTCAGCCACATGTCTTTAGTAAAAAAAATGTCAATAAGCGTATATTTATTGGTTTGCGCAAAAGTTATAGCGTTTACAAACTAGGGTACATTTTCTGAAATTTACACAGCTTTAAATTTATGACTGCCTATCTCATTTCTTGAGGTGCTAAAATGGCAGGGCAGTACAAAACCCCCCCAAATGACCCCATTTTGGAAAGTACACACCCCAAGGAAATTGCTGAGAGGCATGTTGAGCCCATTGAATATTTATTTTTTTGTCCCAAGTGATTGAATAATGACAAAAAAAAAAAAAAAAATTACAAAAAGTTGGCACTAAATGATATATTGCTCACACATGCCATGGTTATATGTGGAATTGCACCCCAAAATACATTCTGCTGCTTCTCCTAAGTACGGGGATACCACATGTGTGGGACTTTTTAGGAGCCTAGCCACGTACGGGACCCCGAAAACCAAGCACCGCCTTCAGGATTTCTAAGGGCGCAAATTTTTGATTTCACTCCTCACTACCTATCACAGTTTCGAAGGCCATAAAATGCCAAAATAGCACAAAACCCCCCCAAATGACCCCATTTTGGAAAGTAGACACCCCAAGCTATTTACTGAGAGGCATGTTCAGTCCATGGAATATTTTATATTTTGCCACAAGTTGCGGGAATATGACAAACTTTTTTTTTTTTGCACAAAGTTGTCACTAAATGATATATTGCTCACACATGCCATGGGCATATGTGAAATTACACCCCAAAATACATTCTGCTGCTTCTCCTGAGTACGGGGATACCACATGTGTGGGACTTTTTGGGAGCCTAGCCGCGTACGGGACCCCAAAAACCAAGCACCGCCTTCAAGGTTTCTAAGGGCATAAATTTTTGATTTCACTCCTCACTACCTATCACAGTTTTGAAGGCCATAAAATGCCAAGATGGCACAAAACCCCCCCCCCAAATGACCCCATTTTGGAAAGTAGACACCCCAAGCTATTTGCTGAGAGGCATGTTGACCCCATTGAATATTTTTTTTTTTTGTCCCAAATGATTGAATAATGACAAAAAGAAAAAAAAAATGTACAAAAAGTTGTCACTAAATGATATATTGCTCACACATGCCATGGTTATATGTGGAATTGCACCCCAAAATACATTCTGCTGCTTTTCCTGAGTACGGGGATACCACATGTGTGAGACTTTTTGGGAGCCTAGTCGCGTACAGGGCCCCAAAAACCAAGCACTGCGAACGCTGCAGTTATGTGTGTTGTGTTTGGTAAGTGACAGTGATCGATCGATACTGCACTTGGGTGGGCTGGGCTGGGCTGGGCTGGGCTGGGTGGAGGGGCTAAACGCAGGCGCTAGCAGGTATCTGGGCTGATCCCGCTAACACTGCGTTTTTGGGAACCCTAAACCGCTGGGGATGCTAGTATAGATCTGATCAGATCTGATCAGATACTATACCACTAAGGGGGGTGTATGCTTTGCGCGTGGGTGTTAGCGTTACTGTCACTAACCTAACACTGCCTGGGGCGACGCAGACCCTCTCTGGCGCTAAAACCTAATTGATCTCACCCGCCGGGCGATCAGGGGGGTTAAACCTTTATTGGGTTATATACGGCGGGTGCCCTGATGCTATAAAAAGCAAACTAATCAACCAGCGTCACCCGTAACCTTTATATGGTGATCACTGGTGAAAGGGTTAACTAGGGGCAATCAGGGGGTTAAAACCTTTATTAGGTTAAATATGGGGGTACCTGACACTATATAAAAACCTGATGGGTAACCTAAATAACTAAATAACTTACTGGCTAACCAGTGACACCAGTGACGCTTATACGGCGATCACTGGTGAAAGGGTTAACTCTAGGGGCAATCAGGGGGTTAAAATAATATATGGGGGTACCTGACACTAACAAAAACCTGCGGCGAACCTAAAAAAAAATAACTGCCTATCTAAAACACCAGCGACACGAATACAGCGATCGGAAAAACAATCGCTTAGTGACGCTGAAGTTAGGGGGTGAAAGGGTTACCTGGGGGGTGATCAAGGGGTTAAACCTTTATTAGGGGGGGTTAGGGGGCTACCCTGGACCTAAAGGGGCCTAATCCTAACTGCCCTGCAACTTTTTACAATCACAGATGACACTAAATGCAGTGATCAGTAAAATAAATGATCACTGCAATCAGTGACACTGTGATTGGGGGCTTTGGGGTGACCTGGGGGGTGATCTGGGGGTGACTGGGGGGTGATTTGTGTGCCTATGTGTACCTACGTGTCAGTGGACTGTTGGTGCACTAACCTGCTTCTTCTCTGCTCGGCGCCGGGAACGAAAAGACCGCGGCGAGGGAGATGACATCACTTCCTCCAGCCTTGTTTACATCACATGGCGGAGGAAGCATTTTCATTGGCCGGGAGCGATCGCGAGGGGGGGGCGGAATCGAGCGGCCGCCCCCTCATGCCTGATCGCTCCCGAACACTTAACGGCCGCTCACTGCAGTGAAGGGGGGTCCGGATGGACCCCCCAACTGCACAAAGGCGATCACGTAGATCTACGTGATTCTGCCTGTCCGTGCCATTCTGCCGACGTAAATCGGCGGTGGGCGGTCGTTAAGTGGTTAAGCTGTAAAAAACGCGGCTGTAAAAACGTCCGTGGGCATGAGGCCTTAAAAAAAATGTATTGGCTGTACGTATACTTATGCAGAATTATGCATAGCAAATACCCAGAAGTTTCAAAAACACCACGCTGGGTGCCTAATTTGTATTTGATGCAGCTAGTTTGTCTTGGGCATTACTTCTTAAAGCACAATATGGTACACAGTACACAAAATACAACTGAAATGATAATACCTCTTGATAGCATTGTATACAATAAAACCTTTGCTGCTGTGCAGACCTATAACTCTAGAGGAGACCAACTTTCTGCATTTACAGTGGATGCTGAGTGTTGAAAGCGAAGCTATTTCATTTGGTCTGCAAGCTGTGCCTAATGAATGGCTCCACTTAGCTGCTGCACATTATATTATCCTAGTTCTGGCACATTATCACAAATAAGTGGTTATGTTTCCCACAGCTACATTATGGGTTTAAGACCAGAAATAACAACATGAAACCACATTTTTGTTTTATTTCTGAATAGGTTTTTTCTTTTTAAATATGCACCTTTTTATTATTTTGGAAAGAAACATGCTGCATTTGGAGTCTATTGCGCTGAACATTCTTTGGTAAAAGCAGAGATAGAGATAAACCAAATCTTAAGACTGGTAAGGTATCCTCCCAGAATTGTTAATGACAGAGTAGAAATATTATTGATTTGTGTGCATTGTTCCAGAGATGGGAAAAGTTGAGCTTCATAATTCAGTACTTCCCTGCTGAGTAGATGTTCTCTTCTGTCTCAGGATAATGGCACATTACGCAAACAGAGAAGTAACTTCAATCAAGTACTGATATCTATTAAGGCTGCATTACAGCTAAAGCACATAATAGCAGGTGGAGATATCGCTGGACCTGACCGAAGATGGCTGTTGATTTTGATCTAAGCTGGATGAAGGAACTTGAAAGAGAAAAGGTGCTTGACGTCTTGTATCGAGACCAGGCACTTCAAAAATCAGAAGAGGAAAGAATAAGGTATTGTGGCTATTTTATTGTTATCTACTATACATAGTACAAATAGGGGTGTTGAAATATAAACAGGTAAATGCATATCTTTTTGCACTTCTTTAACAAAAACTGTATAGCTAAAGAAAGCATTTAAAAGTATAAAATTCCCGATCCAGCTAGTTAGCAGTTGTACAAACAGCTTTCAATATCTGCAGGTAGAAGGTAATTAAATGTTGTTTTTCAACCATATAAAACAATATGTGGTCATGAAAGCATGTACTGTATAGAGTACTTCTACAGAAAATGAGTTATTTGACATTCATATAACTTTTCAATGTTACCTATGTTCCTGTTGGTGATGTTTCAGGCTAATGACATGAAGTGGACCCATGGCTGTTGGAATTATCCTATTTGTTGGCACATGGGACCTGGGGTACACAGGGAACACAGAGTCAATGGAGGCACAGAAGAGCTGATGTCGCTGAAGAAGACACTGGGATTGCAGGGGGCTCACTGGTGGCAGAGGAGTGCAGGGGTCACTGGAGGAAAAGCAGTGCAGGGGTGATTGGAGGCACGGGAGTGCAGTTGTCTCTGGAGGCACAGGAGCACAGGGGTCACTGGAGGCACAGGAGCACAGGGGTCACTGGAGGCACAGGAGTACAGGGGTCACTGGAGGCACAGGAGTACAGGGGTCACTGGAGGCACAGGAGTACAGGGGTCACTGATGACTCAGGAGTACAGAGGTCACTGATGACTCAGGAGTACAGGGGTCATTGATGACACAGGAGCACAAGGGGTCACTGGAGGCACAGGAGTACAGGGGTCACTGGAGGCACAGGAGTACAGGGGTCACTGGAGCCACAGGAGTACAGGGGTCACTGGAGGCACAGGAGTACAGGGGTCACTGATGACACAGGAGTACAGGGGTCACTGATGACACAGGAGTACAGGGGTCACTGATGAAACAGAAGTACAGGGGTCACAGATGATACAGGAGCGCAAGGGGTCACTGGAGACCCAGGAGTACAGGGGTCACTGATGACACAGGGGTACAGGTGTCACTGATGACACAGGGGCACAGGTGTCACTGATGACACAGGAGTACAGGGGTCACTGGAGGCACAGGAGTACAGGGGTCACTGGAGGCACAGGAGTACAGGGGTCACTGATGACTCAGGAGTACAGGGGTCACTGATGACTCAGGAGTACAGGGGTCATTGATGACACAGGAGCACAAGGGGTCACTGGAGGCACAGGAGTACAGGGGTCACTGGAGGCACAGGAGTACAGGGGTCACTGGAGCCACAGGAGTACAGGGGTCACTGGAGGCACAGGAGTACAGGGGTCACTGATGACACAGGAGTACAGGGGTCACTGATGACACAGGAGTACAGGGGTCACTGATGAAACAGAAGTACAGGGGTCACAGATGATACAGGAGCGCAAGGGGTCACTGGAGACCCAGGAGTACAGGGGTCACTGATGACACAGGGGTACAGGTGTCACTGATGACACAGGGGTACAGGTGTCACTGATGACACAGGAGTACAGGGGTCACTGATGATACAGGAGTGCAAAGGGTCACTGGAGGCACAGGAGTACAGGGGTCACTGATGTCACAGAAGCACAAGGGGTCACTGGAGGCACAGGAGTACAGGGGTCAGTGGATAAACTGGGGCTGTTGGAGTGCTCTGGGGTCACAGCGCTGATGTCACAAAAAACACTGGGACCATGGGGGGGGGGGCATGATGGGGGTACAGGGGTCACTGGAGACCTAGGACTGCAGGGTTCACCGTCACTGATATGCATGGGAAACACAGGCGGCAGACACTGGAGGTATGGGGTGGGGGCGGGGTCTTAACCTAGCTGTAATGACATGTTCTTGAATGCTGGGCTGTATGTTGCTTCACTATTTGAAGCTGACACCAGTTAGGAGTGCTGTTTCCCCATTAGCCACATCACCAGTATGCCCTTGGTGTAACCCAAAAGTGCCGACAGCTATGTGCCAGAAAGGAGACCTGACACTGGATTGCCAAAAAGGTAACACAAACACAAAAAAAAATGTATACTGCATACAGAAAAAAACCTGGAAACCAACTGTGTAATGGTCCAATTCAGCTAATAATCCAAAAGGGTTATTGATATGCTAATACTCTTATAGACATTAAAGCTGTATTAAACTCAAAAACATACATTTATATTGCAGCATACCAATTATTAGTTGTTATGGCTACATTTGTTTCCTTTTTGTGCTTTTTTTTCTTTTGTTTTCATCTGGTGATCCAGCCAGTAAGTCTATCGCTTTTCAAAAGAACCAAGCTCTCTTCCAGATGTATCAGATTACAGGGATTATACATAACATTTACCACTGATAGGGGTGCTTACAACGAACAGCTTTTATTTACTCATGTAAAACCTTTATCCCAAAAGAAACAAACTGTTTGCTGTAACTGATGATAAAATGTGAGTTGGAGCTTGGTTTCCATTTGTTAGTGTATTTTAATTTGCTAATACATTTAACACTTATCTGCCCCCAGACTGACAATGGTGCCCCTGTACTGATTCATCCAGAGTGAGGGCACTCTAACACAGGAGGTGTGTAACTGGTGAATATGAAAAAAGTGTAGCGCTTATTTTTGTGCATAAGTCAGTTGACAACACATGTCAAATGTTGCAAACATATGTAGCGGGGTCCTCAAATAGATGGGATACACCTGGGCAATAGTGTGACCCAGGTGTATAATTGTGTTAGGATTCAGACCCCTTTTTATCTCGTGGAGGATTGGAGGATGTAATATTCTCCTTTGCCTGTGGGTGGCGAGGTACCCACAGGCTTCAGGTAGAATCATCTTCGCAGTGCTCCCTGTTTTGTCCCTTCCCGGAGATGGTATGGCTGGGGCGGGGAACCCGCCGGGCCGTTGAAGGGAGGAGATAAAAGGGGGAGACGCCCTTACCACGCGGTCGTGGTCGTCGTTGTCGGGCGGAGAAGGAGGTCCTCGGAGGAGGAGGGCTGCGGTCCGCACCCAGGGCCCTTAGGCCTGGGTGCGGGAGATCCAGGAGTCTGGTCCAGGTGCCCATGGCCTGGTCCGGAGTCATGTTGGCGTCCATCCCAGGCACCTTTAGCCTGGGGTGAGGTACTATCGAGGAGGCCTGGGGCCCAGTACCTTCGACTGGGTCCCGCTAGGGTGGACTGTCCGAGGGTCCCTGAGCGGAGGGACTCGTACCTGAGGTGAGGAGGCCGGGGAGGTTACCCACTGAAGACCCGGAGCAGCACCAACCCGGTGACGGTGGGCCTCTGGGAACTCTCTTGGGAGGACACATCCCCTGATAGGGGCCACAGCGTATCGAAGAGGGCTCCATTGCTGTTCATAGGGGTTGCTAGAAGAGACCCTATCTTTAGAACTTAAACTTTAGGAAGTGCCTCGATCTGCTCATCCCACCGTTGGAAAGGTTATAGGTCCCAACCAGTCTGCTGCAATAAGAACTGTTTATCGTGCTTTGCTATTGGAGTGCCAAATAAACAAGTGTTGGACCTTTCTTTGGTGTGTGAACTCCAGTTACTGGAAGCAAAGGGGAGGCGGGTGAGCTTGTGGTTACAGACTCAGTGCATTCACAGAACACACCGGCCCGAGGAAACATCAGGAAGTGGCCTTCACCTCCCTACTACAATGGGGAGGACATGGGCCGTGGCGCATCTCACTCTCACAACCCCTAGACATGAGTTGGTGTGTAAAACCGAACAGAAGAAGAGAGGGTGAGGCCGCTACACGTGGGGGCTCGTCAGTCCGGGATAGAGTCTGTTCTAAAGATGGACTTGAGAATGTCTACATTTGAACTTTGTTGCCCAGAGGAGTTCCGAGCAGATCGGCCATATTACTGGCCAAAGTGCGTCCCTGCTCGGAGTTGTGGAAATGACCCTAACACGGGAAAGGCCCATGCGGAGGAGCGGAAAAAGGGAGAGGTCCAGCCGTGTGACGTACTGCACGTGGGGACTGTTAACGCACTGCGCCACGAGGCACCCCATGGCGACATCGTTCGTGGGCGGAGTCAAGAGGAAGCCCGCGAAAATGTACAGCTCATGGGAGGAGTCTGGCCAAGTGTGGGGATACACGTGGAGACTCCGGCGCGGGGTCAGTGCATGATGGAGCAGCAGATAGTCGGGATGACCTCAAGTGCCCCGTGGATTATGGTTCCTCACCCCACGAGAATGACTTCTTTTGCTGCCCCCATCACAGACACGGGGATAAGACTTAGGCCCCGAGGGCGGTTGGCTCTGTACACTTGCAGAGACACGGAGGCCCTCGGTGTGATCTGTCCCGGCTGCTCGGGACTGGTGGTCACCCTGAAGCCATTCGGGCGATGTGAGGAGTGCAGAGAATTCCTTTTTGAGGTCGAGTCGTCCACAGCAAGGCCCCAGGCCCTTCGCCTCAACCACCTCACGGGTACTGCTACTCCAGAAGGGGAGATCAAGACCTTTGTCGAGGTTCCTGTGCGCGCTGACCAGGGCGATGGACTGCCCAACAGAGAAAAATCCGAGGATGCTGCCTCGGTCGCCACAAGTTCTCTGCTCCCACCACCGAAGAGGAAAGTTGGCCTAGTACAGGCATCCTGTGGACGTGGTCGAGCTTCACCCCACTGCTTGCCTGGCCTGGATGGCGCCGGTCGAGAAGGAAGTCCCGGACATCCCAGTCTTCTACAAGGGTCAGGTGAGCCAGGGGCTGGGACTGTGGTGGTGGTTGGAGGTGTCGGGGGCCCATTGGAGGTGGAGACCCCCAGGGAGGTAGATTCTGTGTCCACCGGAAGATATCTGCCTGCGGAGATGTATGACACCTCCGACCTAGAGTCGCTGTCTGATTGCGGAGATGATGGCGAGATAGACGAACTGTTCAGCCGCAAGGGCTGGGATAGAATGCCACTTCTTGCTTCCCGTGCGGTACGGGATTCACCGATGTACACAGGAGACAGCACGCCTCGGGTGGAAGACCCGCAGCTTACGAGGGAACCTACCCCTCCACCTGTGTCCTCATCTACTGTTACCTCACCTACTTTGGTTGTGGGGGCACCCCGCGCTTCTCTGAGAGCGCCGAAAGTCAGTTTCAGGGAGCTGGTAAAGGCACCTCGGCATCCGGAAGCTATTGTGCTGCCTGGAACTGGAGAGAAAGCCACTATGCCACCTTTGGCCCGCTTGCAGAGACTGTTTTGCCACAAAGTAGCTCGGGAATATGGGTGGGAGTATCCGTATCTACCCCGGGACTTGCTGTATGAGGTGGAAGTCTGGAGAACAAGATGGTATGACGAGTTTGTGTGGGACAAGTTGAAGGTGCCCCATGCTCGCAGGTACCTGGAATGTGTGCCGTCAGTGTCTAAGAGGTTTGAGGACTGCAAAGCTGAATGGAAATTGGGGCGCCATATCCATGCTGACAAGATAGTCATCTGCAGAAGAGAAGGAGAAGATGTCGAGTATTCGATAGAGGCATTTGACAAACACCTGAAACCCCTGTACCTGCCGGATCCAAAGTTTTACTTATAGGAGAAAAGAACTCCTGTTTATTTCCTTTGTGCACTTGAACTTTCTGGAAGAGCCATTCCCAGACACCCAGGACTGTGCCCTGCTTTTGTTTTTGTTTGGGCTTTTCTTTTTCTCGTTGGAGACTTGGGGACTGTTGTGTTTTCGTGTTTCCCCTTTTCTTCATGTGCCAAAGGCAAGGACATTTGGGAATAGTGGCAGAGTAGGGAAAAGCTGGAAGAACGAAGATTCGTTGAGTGTCATGACCGCGGCGTTGTCACCAGGTGGCAGTGTTGCGCAACAAATGTTTGAAAATGTTTCACACACACATCACCTTGCTTGTTGGAGTGAGTGGGTCTCTCGGCTGACGGGCCCACTCATCCCAAATGACACGAAATTATGGTAGGATGTTGTTTTTTTCTTTCCCCTGCAGGAGAATCGTCAATCAAGATCATTAAGAGTGGGTGGCTCTTAGACAGTGTGGGAGAGGGGTTGTGACTATGCAAATGTTTAAAGTGTTTTATGACATAAGTTGTTTTGTATGTTCCCCATTCCCTGAGCAGGTCTTGGCACTTGGGAAATTTAGAGGAACTGCTTCAGGGGTTTCACTCCATGCCACCACTTATGGAAGGCATGGGTGTGCACCTGACGCTGGGGACCAGCGTCAAATTACAGGGGGGAGTGTGTAGGGCACTCTAACACAGGAGGTGTGTTACTGGTGAATATGAAAAAAGTGTAGCGCTTATTTTTGTGCATAAGTCAGTTGACAACACATGTCAAATGTTGCAAACATATGTAGCGGGGTCCTCAAATAGATGGGATACACCTGGGCAATAGTGTGACCCAGGTGTATAATTGTGTTAGGATTCAGACCCCTTTTTATCTCGTGGAGGATTGGAGGATGTAATATTCTCCTTTGCCTGTGGGTGGCGAGGTACCCACAGGCTTCAGGTAGAATCATCTTCGCAGTGCTCCCTGTTTTGTCCCTTCCCGGAGATGGTATGGCTGGGGCGGGGAACCCGCCGGGCCGTTGAAGGGAGGAGATAAAAGGGGGAGACGCCCTTACCACGCGGTCGTGGTCGTCGTCGTCGGGCGGAGAAGGAGGTCCTCGGAGGAGGAGGGCTGCGGTCCGCACCCAGGGCCCTTAGGCCTGGGTGCGGGAGATCCAGGAGTCTGGTCCAGGTGCCCATGGCCTGGTCCGGAGTCATGTTGGCATCCATCCCAGGCACCTTTAGCCTGGGGTGAGGTACTATCGAGGAGGCCTGGGGCCCAGTACCTTCGACTGGGTCCCGCTAGGGTGGACTGTCCGAGGGTCCCTGAGCGGAGGGACTCGTACCTGAGGTGAGGAGGCCGGGGAGGTTACCCACTGAAGACCCGGAGCAGCACCAACCCGGTGACGGTGGGCCTCTGGGAACTCTCTTGGGAGGACACATCCCCTGATAGGGGCCACAGCGTATCGAAGAGGGCTCCATTGCTGTTCATAGGGGTTGCTAGAAGAGACCCTATCTTTAGAACTTAAACTTTAGGAAGTGCCTCGATCTGCTCATCCCACCGTTGGAAAGGTTATAGGTCCCAACCAGTCTGCTGCAATAAGAACTGTTTATCGTGCTTTGCTATTGGAGTGCCAAATAAACAAGTGTTAGACCTTTCCTTGGTGTGTGAACTCCAGTTACTGGAAGCAAAGGGGAGGCGGGTGAGCTTGTGGTTACAGACTCAGTGCATTCACAGAACACACCGGCCCGAGGAAACATCAGGAAGTGGCCTTCACCTCCCTACTACAATGGGGAGGACATGGGCCGTGGCGCATCTCACTCTCACAACCCCTAGACATGAGTTGGTGTGTAAAACCGAACAGAAGAAGAGAGGGTGAGGCCGCTACACATACATATACATGAAATCTCAATTTCAGTGACACCAAGTGACTGAATGTGATCCGTGAAAAAATATTTGTAACAAATAAATCAGAACGAAACAGTCCTCTATAGCGGTGTTTCTCAACTCCAGTCCTCAAGGCGCCCCAACAGGTCATGTTTTCAGGCTTTCCATTATTTTTGCACAGGTGATTTGATCAGTTTCACTGCCTTAGTAATTACCACAGCCATTTCATCTGAGGGAAATCCTGAAAACATGACCCGTTGGGGCGCCTTGAGGACTGGAGTTAAGAAACACTGCTCTATAGTGACCAAACACAAATAACAGTCCAAAAGTGTAGAAAAAACTGCAAGGTTGAAATGAAGAATTCCGCATGGATATGACCCACTTTGTGAAAGGATAGAGACACCACCACCGATATTAGGAGGAGGCTTACCAGATGGTGTTGACTTGGTGAGGTGTATACCACCCAAGTCAAAACAGGCTTGTATAATCAGTCAGCAAGATTTATCCAGCTGGTCCTGAATCCACATCTCAGTTGGCACCGCAAATTCCAATAAACATCAGGAAGTGTAAATACATGTAGTCTTGTTGGAGCCAGAGATACGGTAACCACATAACATGCGTAATGGGAAAAAACTCACATAGTGTGATACCGTACAAAGTAGTATTTATTAAAAAGATTATAAATGAACACTCACATTTGGAAGAACGTCATAGGCATATCACAAAATGTAATAGCAATGTGTGTGAATGGGTCCACCCGACGCGTTTCAACTAAACAGTCATCATCACCCTCCAGATTTTGCACTCTCCAGTTTTAGTAAATCAACCCCTTATGGCCTCATGCCCACGGACGTTTTTACAGCTGCGTTTTTTACAGCTTAAAAACGCCTGTCCATGTTATTGTAAATATTTAAAAAAAAAAAAAAAAAAAGTCGGAGCTAAAAACGCGACCGCACGTTAGTGCGCGGTTTTTGCGCGTTAGTGCGCGTTAGTGCGCGTTTTTGCGCGTTTTTTGACGCTCGCGTTTTTTTCTGCCTAATTCTGACGCTGAGGAACGCACTGGCCCTGGGTTTTTTTTACAGCTTACAAACGCCTATGCTCTTTACAGCTCAAAAACGCCTAGGTGGGCATGAAGCTATAGACTAACATGGACAGGCGTTTTTAAGCTGTAAAAAACGCTCAAAAACGCGGCTGAAAAAACGCCCGTGGGCATGAGGCCTATGTGTTATATAGACAACTCTGGAACTTTATATACAAAAACAAACGTCAAAAACAAAAAAGAAACAAAAACAAGAAACAAAAGTCAGCTAAACAGATCGAAAATGCTTGGTATATTCCTATTATCACTGCAGTTCCTCCTAACAGAGTGCCTGTTTAAAGGGTTAGTTCAACTTTACCAAAAAACTGCCAATGCAAATAAGTGGTGTCTGTAGATAAAAATAAACTGTGCAGTTCTGAATAAAATTAACTAATGACCTAACTATAGATGTAGGCCATTTATGAACCACCTGGAGCCTGACTGGAATACTCCCAGGATGTTGCTAAGAGAAGCCTAGTCATTACTGCTCAACTCCACCATCTCAAGAGTGAGCTCTCAAACCCTGAGCTCAGAGCTACTGCATCAGGGGAGAGAAAGAACATGTGAGGGGGTTTGAATCATAGAAAGAGTACAATGTGATGGTGGAGGTGAGCAGAAATAATCAGGCCTCTCTTAGCAACGTCCTAGCAAAATCGTGGGAGTATTCCAGTCAGGCTTTAGGAGGTACATAAGTGGCCTACACATATGGCAAGGGCATTATTCAACTTTAGTCAGAACTGCACAGTTTGTTTTTATCTACAGGTACTACTTACTTGCATAGACAGTTTTTGGTAAAGGTGAACTAACCCTTTAAAGAGTATTCCTATACAATATGCACAAAATAGCATATCCAAGCTTTAAAGCAACCCTTTTCTTTGCAAAGGTTTACTGAAATGGGTGCCAAATATATACTACTTAGCTTTCATCAACACAATGGTGCAAAAAAAAACTCTGCTCCAGTCTGTCCTCTGAGACCCAGTTATTTCCCTATTGGGCTGGGTGGAGTTGCATCCAGTTGGCACTTCAAAGACACCTCAACCCTTCCTTTGATGGTCATGTTCCACTACCCTGTGTTGAGCAGTAGGCATATATTAGTGATAAGAATCTGTTGGTGGTGGAGGTGAGAACTTCTAGTAGTTGCTTAACAAAAAATAAAAATTGTGTGTTTGCAACAGCTGATAAAGCTGATTATAAAAGGCCTACTGTGTTTAAACGGGGGTTATTTGGGAACATTTCACTTGGGTATGTGTTTCTGCTAGAATGTTCTTATTGTTATCGTTGATTATTTGTACCAATGAGCATCACTGTGCCATTTATGTCTGTTTATGTCCTTTCTGTTATTTGATGCAGAAAATTGAAAACACATTTACAACAGATTCGATGGAAGGGTGCCAAAAGTGCAAGCCAAGAATACCAAGAGAGGTCTTGTGCTCGCTGCCAGAAAGCCCTCGGAAGGGTTGTGAACAGAGGGGCTGTTTGCAATGGCTGCAGCCACAGGGTCTGTCATGAATGTCAGGTTTGCCGCTACAGTCTGGCGTGGAAGTGTACAGTGTGCAATGCTCATGGGTAATAATTCTCCTTATTTTTTATGTGTCTTTTACCTATCCCTCCCATCCATTGCAAATCAACAGGAAACAGTTTAGGAACACAGTTATAACACCGTTCAGCTGATAGAATGACTAGCTGTGAGGGCTAGATATAAAGGGTAGCATAAACAGTAGCAATGCCATCCAAAAATGTGACGGTGGGAAGCAGTGAGGTTTCATCCAAAAATATCTGAGCTATACTGCTAATGTGCACTAGTGATGGCGATGTTAGGCCTAAACCAGCTGGACAAGCACAGTTAAATTTGAGTCAACATCAACAAAGATATAGGAATATAAGATGGAATCTGTAAGGGGAATTGTAGGGTCAGTCCTTTATATTAGTCTTCTGCCAGTTTATGTGAGGGACCATTTAGTGTTGGTGCACTTATGATAGTCCTTAAACCATGTGAGCAGAGGGATGACAATAGGTGCAGCCCAGTTCAGTGCAAGGTGGAATAGAAGTGGTCAGAATATAAGAATAATGATTCAGTATGACCGCAGTTCTGAGTTGGTAGTGGTGCGGTATGGGCTTGAGTGTAACAGAGTACATGGGCTGGATGCTATGGTTGTCCTGCATTCAGGGCCGGCCCTACCATGGATTCCGGTGTCAATGGGACCCAAGCGACAGTTTGAGCAGGGGCGGCCCCCACCGCCACCTCTACATGTCTCGACTTCTGCTGCAGCCAGTCGCCAAAAATGCAGTGGGTGACTGTGTGCAGTGGCGTCGCTGGGGGGGCGGGACACCATCCGAGCGCGGTGGAGGGTCCTGGAGGCAGGGCTCTTCAGGAAGGAACATGCCGGCATCAAGCTAGCCCTGCGTGAGTCTCCCTCACTCTCACTACTGCCACCTGACGTGTCACAAGGGCACCACCCGGAGAGTGACAGTCTGAGCAAGCAACTCTCTGGGTGGGTGCACACTGAATCCTCTCTCCACCTGCCGCCAAGGTGCTGGAGGGAAGGAGGGTCTGTACTGAAGATGGGGGGGATTTATCCTGAGGGGGTCTGTACTGAAGGGGGGTTTATCCTGAGGGGGGTCTGTACTGAAGGAGGGGGGATTTTTCCTGAGGGGGGTCTGTACTGAAGGAGGAGGGAGATTTATCCTGAGGGGGGTTGTGACAGACCTAGCCGGGACAGAGACTTTTGGAGAGGACTGAATGCTAGCCTCTTGCCTTGCGATTATGGGCCCTGGCATTTGAGGGAACGGTGCGCTTTGTGAGCTGTATGCCTGGGGACCCTTGAGGTGGTGTTACTTTGGATTCAGGTCCATATCCCCCCAAGACACACAAACTCTGGGAACCCTGTATATGCCATATTAGAAACAGTGACTGATTCATAATGTTGGGACACATACTGTTAGGAGACGCTGATGTCAACTCCAGCCACCTATAATGTAAATAAGTCTAGTATGGCTTCTAAGAGTCTTTCACCCATTGTTGTTTGTGCTAATTAACCCTGCAATTGTATGAAGGAGTTCTGTGTTGAGATGTATGATAATGTGTATTATAGTTAGGGAGTCACATCGGCTGCTTTAAGGGATTAGTTAATTAGCTCATGTTAATTTATGTTTCTGGTTACAGGTAGGGATGAGCCGAACAGCCCCCTGTTCGGTTCACACCAGAACCTGCGAACGGACCGAAAGTTCGCGCAAACTTTAGAACCCTATTAAATACAATGGACGCGAACATTCGAAATCTAAAGTGCTAATTATAACGGCTAATATGCAAGTTCTTGTCCTAAAAAGGGTTTGGGGACCCGGGTCCTGCCCCATGGGACATGTATCAATGCAAAAAGAAGTTTTAAAAACAGGCGTTTTTTCGGGATCAGTGATTTTAATGATGCATAAAGTGATAAAAAAAAGTGAAATATTCCTTTAAATATCGTACCTGGGGGGTGTCTAAAGTATGCCTGTGAAGTGGCACGTGTTTCCCGTGTTTAGAACTGAAAATGGCATGGCTACCCCATCACCCCCCCTACCCCAGCCCATTACTAGCCCCTTTGGGTCTTGTATGGATATTAAGGGGAACCCGCACCCAAAATAAAAAAAGGACCTATATACTCTGAACAGCAGTATACAGGCGGTGCAAACAAGACAGGGACTTTAGGTTTGTTCTTAAGTATAATCTGTTTGCAATTTGGAACAGGTACATTTTTAAGTGTAGCTGCAGCCAAAAAATCATTTTTAAGCTTTTTGGAGAACATAGGGAAGGGTTATCACCCCTGTAACATTTGTTTTGCTGTCTGTGCACCTGTTCAGAACATTTCACCTCACTTTCCGTCCCAATGACAAATGTTTTTGGAAAATTTGGGTTTTTTATTGAAACAAGGATTGGTGATAAAGCATCAGTAGAGAGGAGACACCATTTTCCCATATTAACTCTGAAGCCCCGTACACACGATCGGATAACCTATGGATTTTCGTCCGATGGATTTGTCCATCGGAAATCCGATGAAACTGTTTTTCATCAGTCTTGGCCACACACCATCAGTCAAAAAACCGACCGTTCCAAACGCGGTGACGTAAAACACTCCGATGAGCCGAGAAAAATTAAGTTTAATGCTTCTGAGCATGCGTCGACTTGATTCTGAGCATGCGTGGGTTTTTTAACCGATGGACTTGCCCATAGACGATCGGAAATTCCCATCGGTTTTTTATCCATCGGAAAATTTTAAAACAAGTTCTATTTTTTACAACCGATGGAAAAAAGACCGATGGGTACCATACACGATCGGTTGGTCTGATGAAAACCGTCCATCGGACGGTTTTCATCAGTCAAACCGATCGTGTGTACGGGGCTTTACAGGAGAGAATTTCCCTTCCTAGGGGTAGATTTCCTCTCACTTTCTGTTGTCTCCTTCCGTTGCAAGTAGGAATCGTTTGTAAAATGGATGTTTGAAAGTAGGAGCCTGCCGTATATAATCTGCAGAAATTTGGCCCTTAGGTGTTGGTGTTGCAACAACACTGTAAGCCCTCACAGTTACTCTTGGTGGGCGCTGGAACGCCCTGCTGTGAATTATTATATCAGGAATTGTAATTACATGCCATTGTTGAACAGTGGTAGGAAAAATTTGGCCTTTGGTGGTGGTGCTGGTGCCACAACACTGTAAGCCCTCACAGTTACTCTTAGTGGGCGCATGAATGGGCCCTGCTGTGAATTATTAGATCAAGAATTGTAATTGCATGCCCCTGTTGAACAGGGGCTGAAAAATTGGGCCTATGGTGGTGGTGCTGGTGCCACAACACTGTAAGTCCTCATAGTTACACCTGGTGGGCGCAGGAATGGGCCCAGCTGTAAAATATTAGATCAAGAATTGTAATTACATGCCCCAGGGGCAGAAAAATTGGACCTTTGGTGGTCGTGGTGGTGGTGTTGCCACAACACTGTAAGCCCTCACAGTTACTCTTGGTGGGCGCAGGAATGGGCCCTGGTGTGAATTATTAGATCAAGAATTGTAATTACATGCCCCTGTTAAACAGGGGCAGAAAAATTGGGCCTTAGGCACTGGTGCTGGTGCCACAACACTGCAACCACTCACAGATACTGTAGTTGGAGCGCAGCAATGAGCCCTGTTGCAAAGTATTGCATCAAAAATTGTAATTACACGCCCCTGTTAAACAGGGGCAGAAAAATTGGGCCTTAGGCACTGGTGCTGGTGCCACAACACTGCAACCCCTCACAGATACTGTACTTGGAGCACAGCAATGAGCCCTGCTGCAAAGCATTGCATCAAAAATTGTAAATACACGCCCCTGTAAACGGGCGGAAAAATTGGGCCTAAGCCACTGGTGGCGGTGCCCAGAACCAAAATGTTCTTTCAAGCTATCAGCATGATTATTGAGGAGGAAGAGGATAGTCACTCAGCATAACAGGATAGTCACTTTGCATCAGCATAGGCAGTCTTGAAGGGATCTGACATTTAAAAGAAAATTATTATTTTACATCAGCATCAGGTGCTTGGTAGCTGGGGGTGATCCAAGATTGATTCATTTTTATAAAGGTCAGTCGATCGACCGAGTCTGTTGACAGGCGCACCCTGTGATCTGTTACAAAGCCTCCAGCATCACTGAATGTGCGTTCCAAAAGAACGCTGGATGGAGGACAGGCCAGTATCTCAATTGCATACTGTGCAAGCTCTGGCCAGTGATCCATCCTCAAGACCCAGTAACCCAGAGGATTTTCGGTGGGAAAGGTGTCCAAGTCTGATCTTGCCCCTAGGTATTCCTGCACCATGTAAACCAGACGCTGGCGATGGTTGCTGGAACCGATCATACCTTGGGGCTGCGGACTAAAAAATTGCATTAACGCATCGGTCAGACAGCCACCTTCTCCACCGCTCCTTCTTTGACTGACCGAAGCCTCAGCAACACGTTGTCCAGGACCAGGATTTTGTAACCTCCCAGTCTCTGGGAACGCGTTGCACAGACCTTTCTGCAAGGCCTCCCGAAGATGTTTCATCCTCTGCTCCCTCTGTGACAGCAAGATCCGCAACCTTACCCTTGTAACGTGGATCAAGGAGGGTTGCCAGCCAGTAATGATCCCTCTCCTTGATCGCATGAATACAAGGATCCTTCCGCAGGCTTTGCAGGATCAGGGAGGCCATGAAGCGTAGGTTTGCTGAGGCATTCGGTGCGGAGTCCTCAGGGTCACTGAGGACGACATGATCCGCAGCCACCTCCTCCCAGCCACGTACAAGTCTATGGGTGTCTTGGGACTGTAATTGATCCCTTGAAGACTACTGCTGATGCTGAATGCTAGTCTCCACCTCCATGCTGACACAATCCTCCTCCTCCTCCTCCTCGTCCTCTTCCTGTGTGATAGCCGGGCCAGCAGGAACACTGTCTGGATAAAGGGGGCCTTGAGAGGTAAGGAAGTCCTCCTCTTCCTTCCTCTGTTCTGCCTCAAGTGCCCTGTTCATTATTCCACGTAGTGTGTGCTCCAACAGGTGGACAAGAGGGACAGTGTCACTGATGCATGCACTGTCACTGCTCACCATCCTCGTGGCATCCTCAAATGGTGTCATGACAGTGCATGCATCCCTGATCATGGCCCACTGGCGTGGGGGAAAAAATCCAAGCTCCCCTGACACTGTCCTGATGCCATATTGCAACAGATACTCATTGATGGCCCTCTGCTGCGTGTGCAGCCGCTGCAGCATGGCCAACGTAGAGTTCCACCTGGTGGGTATGTCACAGATTAGGCAGTTCTTGGGCAGGTTGTAATCCCAGGTCAGACAGCCGAGCACTGGCATTATATCACCGGCGGAAATGCCCACAGAGTTTCCTGGCCTGCTTCAGGACCTCCTGTAAGCCCGGGTACCTGCCCAAGAACCGCTGCACCACCAAGTTAAGGACGTGAGCCAAACAGGGCACATGGGTCAGTTGTCCCTGTCGGAGGGCGGAGAGGAGGTTGGTGCCATTGTCGGAAACCACCTTTCCTGGCTTAAGCTGGCGTGGCGTCAACCACCTCTGAGCCTGCCTCTGCAGAGCTGACAGAATGTCTGCCCCAGTGTGGCTCCTGTCCCCCAAGCACACCAGCTCAAGCACCGCATGGCATCTTTTTGCCTGCGTACTTGCGTAGCCCCTTGAACGCCTACAGAGCACCACTGGTTCCAAGGACAAATCAGCAGAGGAATAGGCCATGGAGGAAGAAGAAGAGGGGGGTGGAGGAGAGAGGTGTGTCAGAATCACCAGTAGTAACATTTTGGAGGCGTGGTGGCGGAACAACCTCCAACACTACTGCACCTTGTCCTGCATCCTTCCCAGCTGCCAGCAGAGTCATACAATGCACCTTACCGCTGACCGCCCTGTCCAGCGAGGCCAAGACATTGCCTTCCACATGCCGGTAGAGAGCCGGAATCCCCTTCCGTGAGAAAAAGTGGCGTTTGGGAACCTGCCACTGAGGAACCGCACATTCAACAAACTCACGGAAGGGGGCAGAGTCTACCAACTGAAAAGGCAGCAGTTGAAGTGCTAGCAATTTAGCCAAGCTAGCATTCAACCGCTGGGCATGTGGATGGCTGGGCGCAAACTTCTTTCGGCGGTGCAGCAGCTGGGGCAGGGAAATTCGCCTGGTACAATAGGACGTCGGTGTACTGATAGCAGATTGCCCGCAAGTACTTGGCTGTGACACACCTAATTCTACACCTTCATTCCTCTCAGTGCAGGTTTCTGGGAGGACTGAAGGTTTAGTGGGGTTGGAGATCCCAGCTGATGAGGAGCAAGGAGAGGTCCGCTTTGTTCTTTGGTGTGGGTCTTTTTGGTAAGCTTGCCAATGGACTGCATGGCAGGTCGACATATGTCTGGTCAAGCACGTGGTGCCCAAGCGGCTGATGTTTTGGCCATTCAAGATACGCTTTAGACATATGTTGCAAATGGCAACGGTGCGATCTGCTGCACACGTCTGAAAAAAGGCCCACTCCAAAGAACTTTTGGAATAACGCGTAGAGACAGCAGCGCCCTGCACATTCGGAGCTCTGCGGTGTGATGCAGTCGGTGTGCTGCCCTTAAGCTGGCCCCTGGAGGGCATCCTGCCTCATTGGAGATGCGCAGCTTCTTTTTTTTTTTCTTTTCCATTTGTTCAGTGTTTGTATAACATTTATAGTTGCTGCTCTTCTCCCCTTTTTTCACTCCCCCTCATTTTGAACAAGCGCAGTTATTTTATTGATCTCATTGGAGATGCGCCTCCTCCTCCTCTTTCCTATCAGGCAGCCACGTGGAGTCAGTGACCTCATCATCCCCTCCCTCCTCATCACTGGAGCCAATCTGGCAGTATGCTGCAGCTGGGGGAACATGACTGCCAGATAGCTGACCTTGTTGGGCACCCCCTCTCTCTGGGCTCACGTTACTACCCCCTCTCTCTGAGCTCATGTTACTGCCTTCCTCCAGCTGGGTTCCATCATCGGAGCCTTCAAAACGCTAGGCATCCTCCTGGAGCATGTACCCAACACTGTGCTCAAACAGTTTGGGGGACTCCTCAGGAGGACATCGTGGGGCTAGGGAAGGAGTGACTGATGCCATTGAGCCGAGGGAAGAGGCCGCTTTGGCAGCTGCTTTGCCAGACAAAGTACCCTGAGCCTGGGTGAGAGAGGATGAGGAGGAGGAGGACGGCTTGGTCATCCACTCTACCAAGTCTTGGGCATGTTGTGGCTCAACATGGCCAGCTGCCGAAAAGAAGGACAAGCGTGTCCCACGGCCACGTGCTGATGAGGATGCACCGTGTCCCTGACCAGCAGCACTGTTGCCTCTAGACACAGAGCCTGCTTGCCCTCTTTTATTGCCTCGTGACTGTATGCCTCTTATTGTTTGCCTTCCAGACATACTAATGGCCTGCAGTGAGATGTAGCTGCACAAAGGTGGGATGTATATATATATATATATATATATATATATATAATTTGTCTGTACTGATAATGCAGCTATCAGAATCAACTGTCTACTGTGGTGTTAGTATGGGAAAAGCAGCAATTGTTTTCAGTTAGTTTTAGGTGAAAACTGTGCAGAGGACACAGTACACTGAAAATACTTGCAGCTCTCTGCTTGTGGTTTTATTATGAGAACACCACTATAATAGTCACTAACTGTATTCAGGTAAGCTTTAGGTGAACGCTATGCAAAGCACACAGTAGTACACTAAGTGAAACACTGACTGTCTGCAGCTAGGGATGAGCTTCGTGTTCGAGTCGAACATACGTTCGACTCGAACATTGGCTGTTCGATCGTTCGACGAAGATCGAACGATTTGGGCCGTTCGCGCCAAATTCGAGTGACGCGAACGGCCCACAATGCACTACGCCATCGCAGTGTCATCCAGGCGCTGTGATTGGCCAAGCATGCACTGTGACCCCGCATGCTTGGCCAATCACAGCGCCGGCAGCGAGGAGAGCAATGATTGGCCACAGGCAGGATGCCTGTGGCCAATTATTGCTGAGGGGGTTTAGTACACGCCCCACACTATAAAAGGCCGCCAGCGCGGCGGCCTTGTGTAGTGTGTTCCGGAGCAGGGAAAGAGAAGCATAGGCAGGGACAGTGTCATTATTTTTCCTTTACTAATCCTGGATTCCTTGTGTTTAGGGACAAATAAGGATAGGTAGGGAGAGTGTCAGTGACAGTGTGCTATTCTGTGCTAATCCTTGTTTGTAGGGACAGAGAGGTACAGTGAGGGAAAGTGTCAGTGTGCTATTCTGTTCTAAACCAATCTTGCTGAACCATATTTTCAATCCTTGAGTTTAGGGACAGAGAGGTACAGTGAGGGAAAGTGTCAGTGTGCTATTCTGTTCTAAAACTATTTTGCTGAACCATATTTTCAATCCTTGAGTTGAGGGACAGAGAGGTACAGTGAGTGAAACTGACAGTGTGCTATTCTGTTCTAAACCAATTTTGCTGTTCCATATTTTCAATCCTTGAGTTTAGGGACAGAGAAGGACACTCGTAGAAATTATCAGTGTGCTATTCTGTGCTAAATCTTGTTTGTAGGGAGGGACAGAGTAGGACAGTGAGGGAAAGTGTCAGTGTGCTATTCTGTTCTAAAACTATTTTGCTGAACCATATTTTCAATCCTTCAGTTGAGGGACAGAGAGGTACAGTGAGTGAAACTGACAGTGTGCTATTCTGTTCTAAACCAATTTTGCTGTTCCATATTTTCAATCCTTGAGTTTAGGGACAGAGAAGGGCACTCGTAGAAATTATCAGTGTGCTATTCTGTGCTAAATCTTGTTTGTAGGGAGGGACAGAGTAGGACAGTGAGGGAAAGTGTCAGTGTGCTATTCTGTTCTAAAACTATTTTGCTGAACCATATTTTCAATCCTTGAGTTTAGGGACAGAGAGGTACAGTGAGTGAAACTGACAGTGTGCTATTCTGTTCTAAACCAATTTTGCTGTTCCATATTTTCAATCCTTGAGTTTAGGGACAGAGAAGGACACTCGTAGAAATTATCAGTGTGCTATTCTGTGCTAAATCTTGTTTGTAGGGAGGGACAGAGTAGGACAGTGAGGGAAAGTGTCAGTGTGCTATTCTGTTCTAAAACTATTTTGCTGAACCATATTTTCAATCCTTGTGTTTAGGGACAGAGAAGGATAGGCAGGGGACAGTGTCAGTGTCATTGTTGCTAAGCCTCCTGCACAGTATACACCTGAAGGTAGCCCTTATTGCTCTTTTTCCCATCTCCCTGCAGGCCATCCATTAAAATGTCTGGAAGGCAACCAAGGAGAGGCAGACAGTCAGGAGGCAAAAAAAGAGGGCAAGCAGGCTCTGTGTCTGGGGGCAACAGTGCTGGTCGTGGACGCGGTGCATTGTCATCAGCACATGGCCATGGGACCGCTTGTCCTTGTTTTCGGCAGCTGGACATGTTGAGCCACATCATGCCGAAGACTTGGTAGAGTGGATGACCAAGCCCACCTCATCCTCCTCATCCTCTCTCACCCAGGCTCAGGGTACTGGCAAAGCAGCTGCCAAAGCGTCCTCTTCTCTGGTATCATTATCTTCATTAGTCAATCCTTCCCTAGACCCACCATGTCCTCCTCCTGAGGAGTCCCCCGAACTGTTTGAGCACAGTGTTGGGTACATGCTCCAGGAGGATGCCCAGCGTTTGGAAGGATCTGATGATGATACCCAGCTAGAGGAAGGCAGCAGTGTGAGAGCAGAGAGAGGGGATGCTCAAGAAGGACACCAATCTGGCAGTCATGCTCCAGCAGCTGCAGCATACTGCCAGATTGGCTCCAGTGATGAGGAGGGAGGGGATGATGAGGTCACTGACTCCACGTGGGTGCCTAATAGGAGAGAGGAGGAGGAGGAGGATGAGGAGGAGGCACATCTCCAACGAGGCAGGATGCCCTTGAGTGGCCAGCGTATGGGCAGCACACCGACGGAATCACACCGCAGAGCTCCGCCTGTGCAGGGCGCTGCCTCTGCCCGTCATTCAAAAAGTTCTTTGGTGTGGGCCTTTTTTGAGGCGAGTGCATCAGATCGCACAGCTGCTGTTTGCAACATATGTCTCAAGCGTATATCGCGTGGCCAAAACATCAGCCGCTTGGGCACCACATGCCTGATCAGACATATGTTGACCTGCCATGCAGCTCGTTGGCAAGCCTACCTTAAAGACCCACACCAAAGAACAAAGCTGACCTCTTCTTGCACCGCATCAGCTGGGATCTCCAACCCCACTATACCTTCACTCCTCTCTGAAACCTGCTCTGAGAGGAATGAAGGTGTAGAATTAGGTGTGTCACAGGCAAGTACTTGCGGGCACTCTGCTAGCAGTACACCAACGTCCGATTCTAGCAGGCAAATTTCCCTGCCCCAGCTGCTGGACCGTCGAAAGAAGTTCACTCCCAGCCATCCACATGCCCAGCGGTTGAATGCTAGCTTGGCTAAATTGCTAGCGCTTCAACTGCTGCCTTTTCAGTTGGTAGACTCGGCCCCCTTCCGTGAGTTTGTGCAATGTGCGGTTCCTCAGTGGCAGGTTCCCAAACGCCACTTTTTCGCACGGAAGGCGATTCCGGCTCTCTACAGGCATGTGGAAGGCAATGTCTTGGCCTCGCTGGACAGGGCGGTCAGCGGTAAGGTGCATATTACCGCTGACTCATGGTCCAGCAGGCATGGACAGGGACGTTACCTTTCTTTCACGGCCCATTGGGTCACTCTTTTGGCAGCTGGGAAGGATGCAGGACAAGGTGCAGTAGTGTTGGAGGTTGTTCCACCGCCACGCCTCCAAAATGCTACTACTGGTTGTGACACACCTCTCTCCTCCACCCCCTCCTCTTCTTCTTCCTCCATGGCCTCTTCCTGTGGTTTGTCCTCGGAACCAGCGGTGCTCCGTAGGCGTTCAAGGGGCTACGCAAGTACGCAGGCAAAAAGATGCCATGCCGTGCTTGCGCTGGTGTGTTTGGGGGACAGGAGCCACACTGGGGCAGAGGTCCTGTCTGCTCTGCAGGGGCAGGCCGAGAGGTGGTTGACGCCACGCCAGCTTAAGCCAGGAATGGTGGTTTGCGACAATGGCACCAACCTCCTCTCCGCCCTCCGACAGGGACAACTGACCCATGTGCCTTGTATGGCTCACGTCCTTAACCTGGTGGTGCAGCGGTTCTTGGGCAGGTACCCGGGCTTACAGGATGTCCTGAGGCAGGCCAGGAAAGTCTGTGTGCATTTCCGCAGATCTTATAATGCCAGTGCTCGCCTGGCTGAGCTTCAAAAGGAGTTGAACCTGCCCAAGAACCGCCTTATATGTGACATGCCCACCAGGTGGAACTCAACGTTGGCCATGCTGCAGCGGCTGCACATGCAGCAGAGGGCCATCAATGAGTACCTGTGCGACTACGGCACCAGGACAGGGTCAGGGGAGCTCGTTTTTTTTTCACCACGCCAGTGGGGCATGATCAGGGATGCATGCACTGTCCTGGCACCATTTGAGGAGGCCACGAGGATGCTGAGCAGTGACAGTGCATGCATCAGTGACACTGTACCTCTTGTCCACCTGTTGGAGCACACGCTGCGTGGAATAATGGACAGGGCACTTGAGGCAGAACAGAGGCAGGAAGAGGAGGACTTCCTTGCCTCTCAAGGCCCCCTTTACCCAGACAGTGTTCCTTCTGTCCCACCCATCGCACAGGAAGAGGAGGAGGAGGAGGAGGAGGAGGAGGAGGATTGTGTCAGCATGGAGGTGGAGGCTGGCACTCAGCATCATCAGCAGCAGTCTTTTAGGGATGATTTACAGTCCCAAGAAACCAGTGGACTTGTACGTGGCTGGGAGGAGGTGGCTGCGGATCATGTCGTCCTTAGTGACCCAGAGGACTCCGGACTGAATGCCTCAGCTAACCTACGCTGCATGGCCTCCCTGATCCTGCAAAGTCTGCGGAAGGATCCTCGTATTCTTCGGATCAAGGAGAGGGACCATTACTGGCTGGCCACTCTCCTTGATCCACGGTACAAGGGTAAGGTTGCGGACCTTATCGTACCGTCGCAGAGGGAGCAGAGGATGAGACAACTCCGGGAGGCCTTGCAGAAAGGTCTGTGCAACGCGTTCCCAGAGACTGGGAGGTTACAAACTCCTGGTCCTGGACAACGAGTTGCTGAGGCTTCGGCCAGTCAAAGAAGGAGCGGTGGGGAAGGTGGCCGTCTGACCGATGCGTTCAGACAATTCTTTAGTCGGCAGCCCCAAAGTATGATCGGTTCCAGCAACCATCGCCAGCGTCTGATATACATGGTCCAGGAATACCTAGGGGCAAGGTCAGACTTGGACACCTTCCCCACCGAAAATCCTCTGGCTTACTGGGTCTTGAGGATGGATCACTGGCCAGAGCTTGCACAGTATGCAATTGAGCTACTGGCCTGTCCTGCATCCAGCGTTCTTTCAGAACGCACATTCAGTGCTGCTGGAGGATTTGTCAAGGATCACAGGGTGCGCCTGTCCACCGACTCGGTTGATCGACTGACTTTCATCAAGATGAACCAGTCTTGGATCACCACCAGCTACCACACACCAGATGCTGATATAACAGACTAATTGATTTTAAAATGTCACATCCCTTCAAGACTG
Source organism: Rana muscosa (assembly GCA_029206835.1). Taxonomy (NCBI): domain Eukaryota; kingdom Metazoa; phylum Chordata; class Amphibia; order Anura; family Ranidae; genus Rana; species Rana muscosa. The sequence goes on from CM055121.1 coordinate 869,515,305, forward strand.
ATGCTGATGCTGAGTGCCTGTGCTGTTATGTTGACTGGCTATCCTCCTCCTCCTCCTCAATGATATGATTAACGATGATAGCTTGGAAGATCATTTTGGTTTATGGGTGACGCCACCAGTGGCTAAGGCCCAATTTTTCAGCCCCTGTTTAACAGGGGCGTGTAATTAAAATTTTTGATGCAATACTTTGCAACAGGCCTCATTGCTGTGCTCCAAGTACAGTATCTGTGAGGGGTTGCAGTGTTGTGCCACCAGTGCCTAAGGCCCGATTTTTCAGCCCCTGTTCAACAGGAGCATGCAATTATAATTATTGATCTAATAATTCACAGCAGGGCCCATTGCTGCGCCCACCAAGAGTAACTGTCAGGCCTTACAGTGTTGTGGCACCAGCACCACCATCACCACCACCACCACCACCAAAGGCCCAATTTTTCAGCCCCTGTTCAACAGGGGCATGCAATTATAATTATTGATCTAATAATTCACAGCAGGGAGCATTGCTGCGCCCACCAAGAGTAACTGTCGATCCTTACAGTGTTGTGGCACCAGCACCACCATCACCACCACCACCACCACCAAAGGCCCAATTTTTCAGCCCCTGTTCAACAGGGGCATGCAATTATAATTATTGATCTAATAATTCACAGCAGGGCCCATTGCTGCGCCCACCAAGAGTAACTGTCAGGCCTTACAGTGTTGTGGCACCAGCACCACCATCACCACCACCACCACCACCAAAGGCCCAATTTTTCAGCCCCTGTTCAACAGGGGCATGCAATTATAATTATTGATCTAATAATTCACAGCAGGGACCATTGCTGCGCCCACCAAGAGTAACTGTCAGGCCTTACAGTGTTGTGGCACCAGCACCACCATCAAAGGCCCAATTTTTACTACCACTGATCAACAATTATATGTTATTACAATTCCTGATATTATACTTGACAGCAGGGCGTTCCAGCACCCACCAAGAATAACTGTGAGTGCTTTCAGTGTTGTGCCAACACCAACACCTAAGGGGCCAATTTCTGCAGAGTATATACGGAAGGTCCCTACTTTCAAACATCCAACTTACAAACTACTACTACTTGCAAACGGAAGAAGACAACAGGAAGTGAGAGGAAATCTACCCCTTGGAAGGAAAATTCTCTCCTGTAAGAATTAATATGGGAGAAAGGTGTCTCCTCTCTACTGATGCTTTATCACCAATCCTTGTTTCAATAAAAACACCACATTTCAAAAACAGTTGTCATTGGGACGCAAAGTGAGGTGAAATGTTCTGAACAGGGGCACAGACAGCAAAAAAAATGTGACAGGGGTGATAACCGTTCCCTATGTTTTACAAAAAGCTAAAAAAAAGGAATTTGGCATGGAGCTACACTTAAACAATGCAGCTGTTCAAAATTACAAACAGATTCTACATAAGAACAAACCTACAGTCCCTGTCTTGTATGCACCGCCTGTATACGGCTGTTCAGAGTATATAGGTCCTTTTTTATTTTGTGTGCGGGGTTCCCTTTAATATCCATACAAGACCCAAAGGGGCTGGTAATGGGCTGGGGTAGGGGGGGGGGGGGGGTTGATGGGGTAGCTATGCCATTTTTCCTAAAGATTTTCATCCATATTACCGGGACCAGACATTGCATTAAAGCCGCAAGCAGTTTTAAATGGCTTTTTTCCCTTTAGAAATGTTATTTTGTGCAGGGACAGTTCTAAACACGGGAAACACGTGGCACTTCACAGGCATACTTTAGACACCCCCCAGGTACAATATTTAAAGGAATATTTGACTTTTTTTTTTTCACTTTATGCATCATTAAAATGACTGCTCCCGGAAAACGTCAGTTTTTAAAACTTCTTTTTGCATTGATACATGTCCCCTGGTGCAGAAGCCGGGTTCCCAAACTCTGTTTCGGACAATAACATGGATAATAGTCGTTATAATTAGCACTTTAGAATCCGAACGTTCGCATCCATTGTATTTAATAGGGTTCTAATGTTCGTGCGAACTTTCGGTCCGTTCGCGGGTTCTGGTGCGAACCGAACCCGGGGGTGTTCGGCTCATCACTATCTGCAGCTAGCACAATCACCTGCCTGCCTGTCACAGTATAGAGACTAACTATATTCAGGTGAGCTTTAGGTGAACGCTATGCAAAGCACACAGTAGTACACTAAGTCAAACACTGACTGTCTGCAGCTAGCACAATCACCTGCCTGCCTGTCACAGTATAGAGACTAACTGTATTCAGGTGAGCTTTAGGTGAACGCTATGCAAAGCACACAGTAGTACACTAAGTGAAACACTGACTGTCTGCAGCTAGCACAATCACCTGCCTGCCTGTCACAGAATAGAGAATAACAGGAACGGATCTAGCTAAACTGAAAACAGTGTGTAAATATATATACAACACCTAGGATGCATATATATCCTCTACACACTGTAACTGCAGCTAACTGACTCGCCTGCCTGCTCTATCTAAATCAATATAAATGACACTGTCTGTCTCTGTAAACTCTCTCTTTTCACAACTCCAACACACTACACAAGGCCGCAGAGCCGGTGGCCTAATATAGTGTGGGGCGTGTACTAAACCCCCTGAGCCATAATTGGCCAAAGCCACCCTGGCTTTGGCCAATTATGGCTTTCTGTTCAGACGGAGCTGTGATTGGCCAAGCATGCGGGTCATAGTGCATGCTTGGCCAATCAACAGCCAGCAATGCACTGCGATGCCGCAGTGAATTATGGGCCGTGACACGCCACTCGAATTTGGTGCGAACGGCCCATAATGTTCGATCTTCTGAGCTTATAACATGTGTGATACTTAATTTTGAAAGGTGATTGCTAATTTATTTAGATAAAATGTGGTGTCTCACTGGGCCCTGTGAGGTTGTTGCAATTTAGAAAACAACAACATTGTTACTATGGTGTCAGGTGGAGGGTTTTGATACATTATAAGTGTTGATATTTTAAAACAAGTCCAATAAAGATTACAATCCTACAAAGCCATATACTGCCTGGGGTCACTTTATACCTACTTTTCTTGAGGATAATTCTCCCCTTATTCCCTCTTTTGTGTATTTTTAGGTATGTTGAACCACGTCTATATATGATGGAATGACGGATGCACTAAAAACTGTCCTCTCACCCTTTCAGGGTGTCCTTCTACCCTTTTTAGGGTGTTGACATAGGCGTGCCCACGGGGTGTGCCGGATGTGCCCAGGCACACCCTAATCATCCCTGCTGTGCTCTTTTGTTCTGCAATCTGCACTGACTGCAATTATGTACATGTGTGTCCTTGTGTGTCAGTCACTCAGTCACTGCCCGGCCGACAAATACAGCTGTGTGCCGAGTGGGAGGAATGAGCAGGGAGGGAACTAGCCGCGCGGAGTAACCCATCCTGGAGCCGCATTTACCGATGCAGTTCCTATAGTTCCGGCTGCAGGTGAAGCAGGCGCCGGTGGAGTAATCGAAATCTGCACTCCGCCCCCCCCTTTCTCTCCTCCATTAGAATCCGCGGAGTAGCCTGGTTAGCGGCAGCGGCAGGGGCAGGCGAGTGGGGGGCTTTAGGCAGCCTGTTTAATCAAGGTAAGTGAGTGAGCGAGTGTGAGAGAGACAGGCAGCACTGAGTCTGTCATGTGGACAAATGATCATGCAAAAAAAGAAGAAGAAGAAGAAAAAAAATAAATAACCAAACAAACTTGTGTCAATAACTATATACCATATACCTCTCTTTATATATATATATATATATATATATATATATATATATATATATATATATTGTAAATAAGTATGTTATATATATATATATATATATATATATATATATATATATATATTGTGACAGCAGGAAGGTAAAGTCACCTGGTTGCATCCAGGGGGGTAGATATACTTCGCCCAGATTCAGGCTTTACGCCGACTTATACAACTAGGTGGAGAGTTGTATAAGGCTAGTGGGCTCATGGATGACTCATACCTCTAGGGAGAGGGCTGGGCGTCGTACAGACAGGGAGTTGATGAGGCCAGCTGAAGCTTGTCAGCTCATTTAGGCCTCTATAAGAACTCCCAGCTTCATTAGATGTTAGCTCATGCCTGGAACCAGACCTGTGTGGACTGTCTAGGGAGAGTGAACCCCTGTGCGGTGAGGCAAAGCCTGTGTGGCTATTTGTTTGGACTTTTACTAAACCAGGGACTTAGGGACTAGGACAGCACTAGGCTGATCCCAGTTGTTAGTTAGGAAACCTGTATGTTTAGTCAGAGGTCAACTTGACCAGGATTTATTTTGGTTATGTTTCTTTTGCTTTGCTGTGTTTTGTCACTGTAAATAGAAAATAAACCGCACCTTTTTTTGATTTTGAAAACCACAACCTCCGTTTGCTGGGCCTGTTTTGTGTGGGGAGCCCATCCCGGGGGTCACACACACCCGCTGCCGAGCTAACCCCCTCACAGTTGGTGGAGAACCAGTGGCAGTTTTTTTTAAGCCAGCATGGAGGAGATACTGAAGCAGCTGGCTCTAGCAAATGCCAATCAACAGCAGACAAATGCAGGTTTGCAAAGGAGCCTTGCAGCCCAGCAGCAGACAAACGCAACTTTGCAACAGAGTCTGGAGGCTCAGCAACGAGCCCAGCAGCAATCTGAGGCCCGCTTCATAGACCTGTTGCAGAAGCAAGAGCAGAGACTACAACAACAGATGGAAGCAGTAATGCAGCAACGTCCGCAGACCAGTGAGGAAAGCCGTCCCACTAATACCGCGTCCTTTGGGGTGAGTCGTTTATTGACAAAAATGACTGGAGAGGATGATCCAGAGGTATTTTTGACCACATTTGAAAGGACCGCTGAAAGAGAAAAGTGGCCTGAGGAGCAGTGGGCTGGACTGGTGGCTCCTCTGTTAACTGGTGAATCGCAGAAAGCTTACTATGACCTAGAGCCTAACCAAGCAAAAGACTATGTGATGCTAAAAGCTGAAATATTGGCAAGGCTGGGTGTCACCCAGGCTGTCCGGGCTCAGCGTGTGCATAACTGGACTTTCCAGCTTGGAAAACCCCCCAGGTCTCAAATGTATGATCTCATTCACCTGAGCAGAAAGTGGCTACAGCCAGAGACTTTGTCCGCACCAAAGATTGTGGAACGTGTTGTAATGGATCGGTTTTTGAGAGCTCTTCCTACTGCCATCCAAAAGTGGGTAAGCCATGGAGACCCAGAGACGGCCGATGGTCTTGTGGATCGTGTGGAGAAATACTTGGCTACAGAGAACCTGACGGCCTCTTCCAGAGACACTCGGACTTTCCACCCTAAGACCAGACCATCCCCAGGGGCGAATAAGAGGATTCCAAGGGGTGAGGGTGGAGAGAGTGAGAGGGTGGGAGCTCTACCCCAAGTTTGGCGAGAACAGCCTGGGAAATCAGCGGCTCAAGAGGCGGCAAGAAGGATCGTTTGCTACCGCTGCCGGCAAGCGGGACATATTGCAGCCAATTGCCCGGTTGTGGAGGAACCCATGCAGTGTGACTTTCTGACGGGCAGACGTCAGTCGCTGTGTGCGACAGTCGCATGCACTGCCATTCGAGGAACTGAGAAACATTTATGCAAAATGTGTGTTAATGGTAGAAATGTTGTGGTATTGCTGGATTCAGGTAGCCTTGTGACCCTGATAAAGGCTGAGTTAGTTAAAACAGAGGTCTCTGGGAATAGCAAGGTAGCTGTTATTTGTGTGCATGGGGACACCCGAGAGTATCCAGTGACTACAGTGTGTTTCGAGACCCCCAAAGGTACCCTCTCTCATCCAGTGGGCTTAGTATCTCAGTTACCGCATGACGCCATTGTGGGAAGGGATTTTCCGAAGTTCTGGGAACTGTGGGATGATCCTGAGCCCCTCACTGGTGCCCCTATGTACCAGGAATGTGATAGCCAGAACTCCCCTGAGAGTGGTGAGGACTCTCCGGAATTTCCCTTATCAGTATTGGCAGGGGAGACTCAAGAAACTGGAGAGGAGCCCACCTCCTCAGACGAAAACCTACCGTCTGTGGAGTTTTCTGATCTTGAGGTTCACAGGGAAAACTTTGCCACAGAACAGTTGAAAGACCCCGCCCTAATAAAGGCACGGGAAAACGTAGTGAAAATAGATGGCGAGTTAGTGAACCCAGATAATACCTGCACTTACCCATACTTCAGCGTAGAGAAGGACCTACTGTATCGGGTGGCAAAAAGGGCAGAAGAAACCGTTGAGCAGCTTGTGGTGCCCAAACCTTACAGGAAGTTGGTGTTGGAGTTGGCCCATGGGCACATTCTTGGAGGTCATCTGGGGACAGAGAAAACCCGAGAGAGGGTATTACAGAGATTCTATTGGCCGGGGGTGATGAAGGACGTAGAAAATTATTGTTCCTCCTGCCCTGTGTGTCAGAGGTTGGCCCCGATGCCACATTTCCGTAGCCCGCTGGTCCCTCTACCCATCATTGAGGTCCCGTTTGAGAGGATCGCCATGGATTTGGTAGGTCCTATAATCAAGTCCGCTAGGGGGCACCAGTACATATTAGTTATAATGGACTATGCCACCCGTTATCCAGAAGCGATCCCTCTCCGAAATACCTCGGCCAAAACCATAGCCAAAGAGCTATCTCTTGTTTTTAGCCGGGTGGGTATTTGTAAAGAACTGCTTACGGACCAAGGTACACCCTTTATGTCCCGGGTTATGAAAGAGCTGTGTAAATTGTTCAAAGTGACGCAATTGCGTACGTCTGTGTATCACCCCCAAACCGATGGGCTGGTTGAAAGATTCAACAAAACCCTAAAACAAATGTTGAAGAAAGTGGTGGATAGAGATGGAAAGGATTGGGACTGTTTACTTCCTTATTTGATGTTTGCTATTAGGGAGGTGCCCCAATCCTCTACGGGATTCTCCCCCTTTGAGTTACTGTATGGGAGACACCCAAGAGGGCTGTTGGATATTGCCAAGGAAACTTGGGAAAGTGAGAGTTCTCCCCACAGGAGTGTGATTGAGCATGTCGCCCTGATGCAAGATCGAATTGCACAGGTAATGCCCATCGTGAAGGAACATTTGGCCCAAGCGCAGTTGGCACAGCAGAGAGTGTACAACCGTGGAGCCAAGACCCGTACCTTTTCCCCGGGGGATAGGATATTGGTACTTGTCCCTACGGTTGAAAGTAAATTCCTTGCCAAATGGCAAGGCCCCTACGAGATAATGGAAAAAGTGAGCGAAGTGAATTACAAGGTCAGACAACCAGGAAGGCGAAAGCCCGAACAGATCTATCACGTTAATCTGTTGAAAGCCTGGAGGGATAGAGAGTCCCTAGTCGCAGACACTTGGTCACCAGCTCAAACTGGTTGCGTGATTCCTGAGGTTGGAATAGCAGCCACCTTGTCACAACCCCAACAACAGGAGGTTAAGGAGTTTGTGCTTCGCAACAAGGAGGTATTCTCTGAGCTGCCGGGACAAACATCTGGGGTAGAGCATGACATCATTACCCCGCCCGGTGAAAGGGTGAAGTTAAAACCCTATCGGATCCCAGAGGCTCGACGGGAGGCAATACGGGAGGAAGTACAGAAAATGCTGAACTTAGGGGTGATAGAGGAGTCCCAAAGTGATTGGTCTAGTCCCATCGTGTTGGTGCCTAAACCGGATGGGAGCTGGCGATTTTGTAACGATTTTCGTCAGTTGAACAAAGTTACAAAATTTGACACCTACCCCATGCCACGTATAGATGAGTTGATCGACCGGCTGGGAACAGCCCGATACATGACGACTCTTGACCTCACAAAAGGGTATTGGCAAATCCCCCTGGCCAAGTCGGCCAAAGAGAAAACCGCATTTGTAACCCCAGACGGGGCGTTCCAATATAAAAGAATGCCGTTCGGGTTACAGAATGCGCCGGCCACATTCCAGCGGAAAATGGACCAGATGCTGAGGCCCCATCGGAAGTATGCTGCGGCTTACCTGGATGACGTAATTGTCCATAGCACAGATTGGGCCTCACATCTGCCAAAAGTGCAAGCAGTCCTGGACTCTGTTCGGGAAGCGGGGTTTACGGCTAACCCCAAGAAGTGTACCATTGGGCAGGAGGAGGCCAAATATCTTGGGTACACCATTGGGAGGGGAGTAATAAAACCCCAACTCAACAAAGTCGAGGCCATCCAGAGTTGGCCACGTCCCAACAGCAAGAAGCAGGTACGAGCCTTTCTGGGAATCGCTGGGTATTATCGGCGATTCATTCCCCACTTTGCTTCTAAGGCTGTGCCCCTAACCAACCTGACGAAGGGGAAAGGGTCGGTCATGATTAAATGGACCCCCGAGGCTGAGGCAGCATTCCAGTTCTTGAAACAAGCCTTATGTAGCCAGCCAGTGTTGTACTCACCCGACTTCTCTAAAGACTTTGTCGTACAAAGTGATGCGTCAGATGTGGGGTTAGGAGCAGTATTGTCCCAGGTCTGGAACGGGGAAGAGCACCCAGTCATTTACCTCAGCAGGAAGTTGAAGTCCCATGAGGTAAATTACGCCACCGTTGAAAAGGAGTGCTTAGCGGTGAAGTGGGCTCTAGATTCCCTTCGGTACTACCTGCTAGGTAGGCACTTTGACATGGTTACGGATCACGCTCCGTTAAAGTGGATGGCTCAAAACAAGGAAACAAATAGAAGAGTGAATAGGTGGTTCCTGGCCCTCCAGGAATTCAACTTCACAGTAAAGCATCGCCCTGGCGTTCAAATGGGGAATGTGGATGCTTTGTCTCGAGTACATGAATGCCTGATTGCTGGTGTTCCAACCCCGAGGTTAAAACAAGAGGGGGGGGTATGTGACAGCAGGAAGGTAAAGTCACCTGGTTGCATCCAGGGGGGTAGATATACTTCGCCCAGATTCAGGCTTTACGCCGACTTATACAACTAGGTGGAGAGTTGTATAAGGCTAGTGGGCTCATGGATGACTCATACCTCTAGGGAGAGGGCTGGGCGTCGTACAGACAGGGAGTTGATGAGGCCAGCTGAAGCTTGTCAGCTCATTTAGGCCTCTATAAGAACTCCCAGCTTCATTAGATGTTAGCTCATGCCTGGAACCAGACCTGTGTGGACTGTCTAGGGAGAGTGAACCCCTGTGCGGTGAGGCAAAGCCTGTGTGGCTATTTGTTTGGACTTTTACTAAACCAGGGACTTAGGGACTAGGACAGCACTAGGCTGATCCCAGTTGTTAGTTAGGAAACCTGTATGTTTAGTCAGAGGTCAACTTGACCAGGATTTATTTTGGTTATGTTTCTTTTGCTTTGCTGTGTTTTGTCACTGTAAATAGAAAATAAACCGCACCTTTTTTTGATTTTGAAAACCACAACCTCCGTTTGCTGGGCCTGTTTTGTGTGGGGAGCCCATCCCGGGGGTCACACACACCCGCTGCCGAGCTAACCCCCTCACAATATATATATATATATTGCATACTTTTTTGCTGACAAGCCAGGGTTCATATAGTTTTAATTGTATATTTAATAATATATATATTTATTTTTACATAATATTGTATTATAATAAATAATATAATAATATAATAATATATTACATATACAATGAAAACTATATGAACCCTGGCTTTTTCAGCAAAAAAGTGCATATATATATATATATATATTTATGGTCGGAGCCCTCTGTCCGAAGAGATATGGATCACATAAACACGTCACAAGACTAACAACACAAATAAGACCTGAAGTGTGGCCTGGCCTTTTGTACGGTATGCCAAAGAAAGGGGCCATACCTGAATAGAAGTGATAGATAATTCTGCTGAGAATTGTTGTAGAGGAGTGCCCTAGAAAAGGGAGATATGGGTGGGTGGGTACCGCGCACTACAGCCGACGCTGACCCTCGTGGATGGTCTGTATAAGTACCCCTCGAACTCCTCCCATAATTTCAGGCTAGCATACCAGCCTTCCTATTTATGGTCGGAGCCCTCTGTCCGAAGAGATATGGATCACATAAACACGTCACAAGACTAACAACACAAATAAGACCTGAAGTGTGGCCTGGCCTTTTGTACGGTATGCCAAAGAAAGGGGCCAAAAAGTCACACAAGGTTAGGAAGGAATTGATCTATTATGTCAGGTAAACCATTATAGAGCGAGACTGTTAAAGGCTCGTGATATTTCTGACTGAGGATCGGGGACGTGTCGGGCGAAACACAAGGATTTCCACCTGCCTATCTTCCTTATTGCGTGGTCAGGAACTCTGTTTCGTGATGTAGCTGGGGCTGCTCTAATGCGAAAGCGAGTCCTGAGTAACATCCTGGGTCAAGGCCCGAGATGCTCAGGAGTGTTCTGACGTGGCTGACGAACTGGTTCCCGCTTAGGGGTTCAGTTGGGAAAGGTAGTAGAGGGCTGTCCTCAGATGGCTCGGACAGCAGAGTTTACCAATTACCGTAGAACGGCCATAGCGTTGTGTGTCTGGAAAGGTTTAATGTCTACTCCGGGACCGGGTTGTATCATTTCCGACACCGTCGGGTGTAGGATGAAATGACTTCGGTGGCAAGTCGGGTGGTGCCCGAGTAGTACTCGGCATTTAGGGCTGGTGATAGTAATTCGCCGGCCGTAAAATCGTAAAAGGCTAGGTAAGTGGCTGCTTGAACTACCAGGCTGGGCCATAGACCGAAGGGAGAACGTGAAAGGATAGCAGACATGTCCCGGAGTATGGCGCTGGTCGCTGGTAAGCGTTTGGTACTAGAGTGTGGTTGCCGCCACCTGTAGTGTGTTGGCGGATCAGGATGCATTGACGAGGGAGGTAGCACCATGGAGGTGCTATCCGATTCCAGAGTTGGTTGCGACTAATGTGGGACGCCGGACATGGTCGAGTCGGCTCCGGCTTCTGTGAGAGGATGTGGCATGGTCAAACGGGATAGCGCGTCGGCCGAGGTGTTGCATTGACCGGGGATGTGGACACTGAGGCTACTGAGCTGATGATGTAGGGAAAGTAGCAACAGCCTGCGTGGGAAGGACATGACGGACAACGATTTATTGACCTGCCTTTGTTAACGACTGTGACTGTAGCCTGGTTGTCTGTGGCGAACGTGGCGGTCTGTCCTGCCCGGGGCTGCCCCGTACTTGAGTTGCTGCGACTATGGGGTAGATCTCAAAATAGAGAGGAGGACTGACTAAAAGCGGAATTGTGAGCATCTCTGATGGATCGGATCTCCTGAAACCAATGATGGCCAAAAGTTGCAGCGAAGCTTGTGGAAGCTGCTACGTCCGTGATTATCTGAGGTGATGAGGAAAATGCTGATGGGATAAACAAGGGTCTACGTATCCGGTCTCAAGGAATTGGTCCCCCATGGCCAGATCCTGCTACGGAGGCTATGTCTAGCTTAATGACTTGGTCAGGGTCTTGTGCCTGGGAGAGGAACACTAAGAAGCGTGCGATAAAGGATCGCCCTTGAGAGACGATCCTCATCGTGGTTTGAGCATGCCCAGTAGGGATTTTAGCTGTGGGTTAGTGCACCCTTGCGTGTCGGTGAACGTATGGATGACTGTCCTGATGCGGGTCAATCTACCGAGAGGTGGGCTGGCCCGCATGGCGCGTTTGTCTAGAATGATTACCAGGAAGGAGATGAACTGTGCCGGTCTTTCTACTTTCTACACGGTTGTGGGCACATCAAGGTTTTAAAGACCTCTCTTGGACTCCTTAGATCTCACAAGAATCCTAAACCATCGGGAGAACTCCTGTGAGGGTATGCTGGAGTTTGACTGGGTAGTTTTGGAATGAGTCAGGCAGTGTAACGAGTCCGGTGTGGAACTCTGTAGTGTCCCCTGTACTAGAAAGGCTGCTAGAGAGGAAGTTGGATGTGAGGAGAGAAAGTCGAGCCGCCCAAAGTGCATGTGGCCTGGTCCAGCTGGACTCTGCTGCTTGGCGCCGCAGGTATTTCTAGGGAGAGCCTTCTGGCACAGGAGGCGGATGTGCAGAAGTTTGCGGTGGGGTAAAAGCAACCCTTGAAATTAAGTTGCTGGAGATGGCTGCGCCCCCGGTGCTCAAATTGGACATCCTAGTCTGACTGGGAGGACTGGTTACATCTCTAAGGCTTCCAGAGGCTACCACGAACTTGTCGCTTTCGAGTTTGCGAGCGAGCCTGGGGTCCTTGGCCATTAGGATGACTGAGACGTCCCCCTAGGCACGCGGCTTGTTCCCTGTTATGACCTGTGCCGAAGATGCGTGGGGACGCTAGGTTCGCGTCCTATCGCTTAGGATGTCCTTCCTGATGCCCGCTGGGACCAGGTGCGAAGAAAAAGGGGTGCAAGCATCGGGCGTACCTACCGTGGGGGGTTCGGTAACGACGGTGGAGACTGGGGCTGATAGGGGCGCGGCTGACCGTGTTTCCAGGGCCCCTACTCTAGCCTGGACGTCGGTGACTGCGGTTGCCAGTGTGGTCACCAAGGCGTGTAGCTGAGTAATGCCGAGGATATCGACTGCAGCGGAATTTGTCTGGTAGAGTTGCCGCTGGTTATGGAACAGCAGCCTAACAGCTTGGTTTCCCTGGCCGTGGTCGGGTAGGGGATGCCCCTACGGCGTAGTTCGGCTGTAAGCCTGGGGATGGTCCAGCCCTGAGGAACTGTGTGGAGTCGTCCGCTGAACCCGAACGTGGTGACGATGGGACGAAGGTAAAGTCATCGCAGTCGGTCTGCGACATGTTGGGGGTTGGAGAAAAAACGAGAAAGAAAAGGGGGGGGGGAATGTATGTTTATAGAGTGAGATGCCAGGTATGGAGGGGATAGAGGAGGTACGAAAGTGGGTAGGGAGAAGGAAGGGAGGATGGACAGAATAAGGAATGACAGGCGCAGAGGATAGCCAAGTTTTGCGTACGAGCGCTTGTTGAGTGTAATTTAGAAAACTCAAAAGAGTGCGTGGCAACCGAGGTGAGCCAGGAGGTGACTGGCTAGGTAACCGATAGCTCGGGTGCCGTCTGTGCTTGGCACAGACTGATGAACCAGAGCCCCCAGGGTGTACTGGGGCGGGTAGCTGGAGTCTGGTATGCTAAGTAGGAATGTTTCGATCTGTAGTTCAATGACGTGTGGTCGGTCTGCCAACTCCTGCACTGCCAGCAAGGTGATGTTGGTGACCTTGTCTGCGTAGTGAAGGATCTCGGATCGGCTTCGAAAACAGAGTGTCATGCGTAGAAGTATGTGGCAGTTGCTAGCGCCTGGTGAGCGGTCGAATTGTGTATGTGAAGGCAAATATGTCGTGAAAGAGTGCGGAGAGAAAGCAAGGAGGGGCCTTGCGTTTACGCACCTGACTTGAGCCCTGTCTTGGTTGAGGTCGAGACACGGGTCGACCGGGACCTGTGAGGAGGGTGACATGGAGATATATATATATATTCCTTTTTTTTTTTTTTTTTTTATTATTTATTTATTTTTATTTTTATTTTTTATATATTTTTTTTTATTATATATATATATATATATATATTTTTTATTTATTTATTTATTTATTTATTATTATTATTATATATATATATATATATATATATTTTTTTTATTGTTTTTTGTTTTTTGTAGGCCTGAAGAGTTAGCTCCGGGTGAAGAAGTGTGTAAGACCCCCTGCCCCCCTTCTTTTTTTTTTTTGGGAGATATCGTCCGACCTGGATTGCAGGGTGGACGGGATGGAAACTCAATCTAAACTGACGTGTGTGGTGGAAAGGGATAGAGAAATCGGTGAGTAGCCGTTTGACTACTGGAGGAGGTGAGTGGCTGGTGTGCAACCACTCGTCGAACGCTCGCAGCGCTTGCGAGGAACAAATGCCTTAAGGAGACGAAAGAAGAAGCGTTTGTGACTTTCGAGTGTGTGGGGATGGCCGTTTCGTGATGTATAGCGGCTTGGGGTTCGAATCATTGTGGCCGATGCTACGGCTGGATTCGTAACGTTCTGAGACGTTCGACGTTGTATCGGAGGTATGGGTCGGAGCTGCTTAGAGCCGGGTATGCGACTGCGAACGAATTGGTTGTTTCAGCCGAGGATCCGAAACTTGGAGCCGATGCTACGACTGGATTCGGGTCGGCTAAAGAAGTTTACTGCTGAAGATCGGAGCGGTATGCGCCGGTGGTGCGACTGTGACTCAACCGCGACTGAGCCCAGAACGGCCATGTTAGCGGAGGATCCGAACCTTTGAGCCGATGCTACGACTGGGTTCGGATCGGATAGGAGGGTCAGTTGCTAGAGATCCGAGTCGATTGAGCCGGTGAAGCGACTGGACTCGGATCGCTTGGGAATGCCATTGGTTCGAAAGTTTGAGCCTATGCTACGACTGAATTCGGATGGTTTAGCGGTTCGATGTTTGTAGGTCCGAGCCGATGAGCCGGTGGTGCGACTGTGCTCGGAGCCAACGTGGATGCCAGAGATCCGAATCTCTAAGCCCGAGCTATGCCTGTATACGGGCTGATAACGGGTGCAAGGCGGGGATTTGAATTTCCCGGGTCCGAATCGTAGCGCCGGAGATACGGCTGGATTCGGACGGGTGTTCGTTGTTTCGAAGTTGAAGGGGCTTGTGATTGTCGAGGGTCTGGCCTGTAGTGCCGATTGTTAGCGACAAGAGCCGGCCCAGACTGTTTGGTGTATGGTGTAAGTAGGAGGTGTGGGGCATCAGTAAGGTGAAGGGAGAGTATCGTAGGAGGTGTAGGGCATCAGTGACTAGGGATAAGGAAGTGCAGTGTGGGATACCAGTCCGACGACTGGGTAACGGATGTGCGACTGAGGCGAGAGCCTTGCGAGCTGTGAGTAATTCGTACAACAGCTCTGAGAGCCGTAGTGTCTGGACGGACCGTTACCGGTAGCAACGTGGGTGTGACAGGGTACGAAAGACAACTGGACTAGTCGATAAACATACGATGCAGACGGAAAACACGGGGTTATGAACCGTGTGATTTTTGTAAAAGAAGAAACGTGTACCGGCGCTACGATTCGTACGAACGGTAACGGCCGGTCCTACCTGCGACCGCGAGCGGGGATACGATCAACTGCGAGCGAAGCTGGAAGGTACGAAAGCAACTACACGGACGTTGCGAGTCGTAAGGCGTCGGCTGATGACGACGAATACCGCGCACTACAGCCGACGCTGACCCTCGTGGATGGTCTGTATAAGTACCCCTCAAACTCCTCCCATAATTTCAGGCTAGCATACCAGCCTTCCTATATATATATATGTACATGTCTTTGGTATAAAAAAATAAATCCCCTGGCTTGTCAGCAAAAAGTGTGTATTTTTATATATATATATATATATATTACATGTCTTTGGTATAAAAAAATATATCCCAAGTGTATATTAACCACTTCCCATAAGTCCACAGCCCCAATATATGGCGGACGGAAAGCAGTGCCAAATGTGGGTTAACGTACCTGTACGTCAGCCCACCTTGGAGCAATGGTGGCTGGTGCTCAATTTTTTTTTTGGGGGGAAGGGGGCGCAAACAAGCTGAAAAAAAAAACATTGATTGCAGCCACTGTGCCCATCAAACGCAGCTACTGTGCCCATCAATTGCCACAACTGTGCCCATCAAATGCAGCCACTGTGCCCAAACGCAGCCACTGTGCCCATCAAACGCAACCACTGTGCCCATCAAACACAGCCACTGCGCCATCAAATGCAGCCACTGTGCCCATAAAACGCAGCCACTGTGCCCATCAAATGCAGCCACTGTGCCCATAAAACGCAGCCACTGTGCCCATGCATAAAACGCAGCCACTGTACCCATAAATTGCCGCCAGTGTGCCATCAAACGCAGCTACTGTACCCATCAATTGCCACCAGTGTGCCCATCAATTGCTGCCACTGTGCCCATCAATTGCCACCAGTGTGCCCATCAATTGCCGCCAGTGTGCTGACATTACCCAGATTTGGCATTGGCCTTATGAGATCTATTGTTGCTGGGGGGTATTTTCTTGTGGGGTGATCTATTGTTGCTGGGGTTGATCTATTGTTGTGGGGGAGATCTATTGTTAATGGGAGGGATCTATTGTTGCTGGTGGGTGTCTATTGTTGCTGGGAGGGATCTATTGTTGCTAGTGAAGCTATAGTTGCCATTAGGGATCTATTGTTGCTGGGAGATGTCTTGTTCTTGGGGGATCTATTGTTGCTAAGGGAATATATTATTGCTGGGGAAATCTAACAAATTTATTTAAAGCAGTAAATACAATTCAGGATAACAAAACATGACACTTATTTAAAAAAAATCCTACTTACCGTTCAGTTTTTTAAATTGCTTATTTGATTTAGAGATTTATTTAAAAGCTTTGTTTATGTTAAAAGATTATTTAATTAATAAGTTATAAAAATTATGTTTGTTTACATTGATAAATGTTTTTTTTAATCAATGTTTTAATAGATTTTAAAATGTTTGTTAACATTTATTTATAAGAGTGTGTGTGTATATATATATATATAGATCTACATATATATATATATATATATATATATGTATATATATATATATATAGATCTATATATATATATATATATAAATATGTATAGATCTATATATATATATATATATATATATATATATATATATATATATATATATACATATACACACACAGATGCACGTGTTTTTGAGCTTTGGTTTGAGGTGCACACCCTAATGCAATAGGCTGCGCACGCCTATGGGTGTTGAACACATTTTTAAAAAGAAATATGTAGTCTCCCGAAATAATAAAAATGTTACAAAAACAAATAATTCTAACATAACGATTATGACAAAACAAAATTATTTACTAAACGAATGAAACCAGAACAAAACAAAAATTTCCATTGTGCGGCACCACTTTTGACTATGCCTTGCTTTTGCCATATTCCTGGGTGTAACAGATGCATATCCATTTATATTCTTGCAAACTAAATTATATTGTGCCATTCTTCTGTTTTTCTTTCTGCAAGATGACCACTGGAACCTTTACGTGCATATAATTCTTGCCTATTGATCATGGTCTGTAACTCCTTTTGGCTAGCAGCCTCCATATTTTCTTGGGGCTGCTTCACACCTGAATCGCACAGGATTTGCAATGCTGTGCCATTCCTGTGGGATTCAGTGCAGTGCGATTTTCAGCCCATTCATTTGAATGAGCTGAAATCGCACTGGATCACACCAAAAATACTGCATGCTCTACTTTTAACCACTTACAGACCGGAAGATTTGCCCCCTTAATGACCAGGCCATTTTTTGCGATATGGCACTGTGTCGCTTTAACTGACAATTGCGCGGTCATGCGATGTTGTACCCAAACAAAATTGATGTCCTTTTTTTCCCCACAAATAGAGCTTTCTTTTGGTGGTATTTGATCACCTCTGCGGTTTAAATTTTTTGCGCTATAAACAAAAAAATTTTAAAACAGGTTTCCTCAAAGAGTGGGACTTTAGAGGACCATGAACACTCAAAAAAGTAGATGATTTACAAAAAGAAATACAAATTTATTACAACCAGTAAATAGAATGATACAAAAAAAAAATGATAAAACCAAAACACATGAAAATGATGTGAGAAAGCAGTAAAAGGACAGACAGGTGGAAGAGGCCCAAATCGACTGTCTTTTCCTCCAATTAGTTAGCAAAACATTTTTCTCTTATCATCCATGGACCGACACGGCGTCTCTTACACTTTACACGTGGGTATATGTCCCTGCTTGCAGGAGAAGACCTAGGCAGAATGTTAAATGTTAAAACATTCCAGAACAAACCAGAGCTGAACAGCCCCGCCCAGGGGGGCGGTCCCTCCGGACATTACCCTCACACCTGAAGCTAGCAGGCCTCAGTTTTTTTCTGCCTAGAAGGAGAAGACGTGGCTCTCTCAGGAGCCAGTCTCCTGGAAGATTTTACTTTTAATTTTTATTCCTTTGAGAATTTTATTATTTTATTTTTGAGACCTTCAATCAACTGTCGGCTGGGCAACAGGTTGGGTACACTAGTATCCTCGTAGTCTTCCCTGTCCGACCATCGAGCGTGCTGATCCTCGCCTTGTGTGCGTGAGACTCAGTTCACGACATACCCCATGGCTCCAGGGGTGGCCGGGTTGCTTTCATGCTCCCGCGGTCCTCTCAAGATCAAACAGTACCTACTGTATCTTTCGCGGTGGACCGGGCCGACAGCTACGCAGTACGACTCTGTGATAGGCCTGTCTGAAACAAGCCAGTGAGTCCCTCTATTGGCACTGGGGGTGTTCTCCAAGGTGCTTGCGGGACGGGTAAGTAGTCTCTCCTGCTGCAAGGTGAGTACATGCTGGCTGTGTTTCTGTGTGTGGGGGGTTCTCCCTGTCTCCCCCCTGTATGCTGCTCTCTGCACCCTGTTGTGCTGTGTGGGGATACTTGGGGGGTCACTCTGCCTTGGGGGGGTCGCTCCATGACTGTTATTTTTATTGGGAAGTGTTCTGGGGGACTGGCTGTGGTGTTTTCTGTGCGCCATTGGCGCAGTGTTTTATTTTTTAAAAATGCGCCATTGGCGGCCATTTTGGCTGAGGCTTAATACATAGTTAAACTGGTGCCCGGCGGCCATTTTCTTGTAGCCGCGGCACTTGCACTTTCGTTTTCGGCCTCTAGCAGCGCTGCTGTACGGCGCGGAATACACACATCCCCACAGATTCTTCACCTCAGGCTGCACCAGCGCGACTCATACAGCGCTACAGCACGACTCATACAGCGCTACAGCGCGGCTCATACAGCGGTCCCTAGGGGTGGTGAGTACTCCAGGTATCCCCTCCTCAGCCCCAGCACGGCCTGTGGGTGGGCTGTATTATTCACTATAATGGTGAATAAGGTCTCAGAGGGTGGCAATATTGGAGTCTGGTTCACCTGTTTTCTTCACATTGTTAGAGACAACTGACAGTGCTTCTGCACCTGCGGTCCTTAGGGACCAGGGATGAGCCGAACACCCCCCTGTTCGGTTCGCACCAGAACCTGCGAACAGACAAAATGTTCGTGTAAACTTTAGAACCCTATTAAATACAATGGACTCGAATGTTCGAAATCTAAAGTGTTAATTATAAAGGCTAATATGCAAGTTATTGTCCTAAAAAGTGTTTGGGGACCCGGGTCCTGCCCCAGGGGACATGTATCAATGCAAAAAGAAGTTTTAAAAACGGCCGTTTTTTCGGGAGCAGTGATTTTAATAATGCTTAAAATGAAAAAATAAAAGTGAAATATTCCTTTAAATTTCGTACCTGGGGGGTGTGTATGATATGCATGTAAAGTGGCGCATGTTTCCCGTGCTTAGAACTGTCCCTGCAAAAAATGTCATTTTTGAAAGAAAAAAATGCATTTAAAACTGACTCGCGGCTATTAATGAATTGTCGGCTCCCGGCAATACATACAAAAGTCATTGATAAAAAATAAAAAAAAAAGCGTGGGGGTTCCCCAGAATTCAATTACCAGGCCCTTCAGGTCTGGAATGGATATTAAGGGGAACCCCGCCGCAAATTTTAAAAAAAATTGACGTGGGGTTCCCCCAAATATCCATTCCAGGCCCTTCAGATCTGGCATGGATTTTAAGGGGAACTCCACCCCAAATTTAAAAAAAAAATGGCGTGGAGTCCCCCTAAAAATCCATACCAGACCCCTTATCCGAGCACGCAACCTGGCCGGCCGCAGGGGAAAAGGGGGGGACGAGAGAGCGGCCCCCCCTCCCTCCTGAACCGTACCAAGCCACATGCCCTCAACATGGGGAGGATGTCCCCATGTTGATGGGGACAAGGGCCTCATCCCCACAACCCTTGCCCGGTGGTTGTGGGGGTCTGCGGGCGGGGGGCTTATCGGAATCTGGAAGACCCCTTTAACAAAGGGGACCCCCAGATCCCGGCCCCCCCCTATGTGAATTGGTAAGGGGTACATTGTACCCCTACCATTTCACGAAGAAAGCGTAAATTTTTTTTTAAAAAAACACACAAACACCTTGAAAAAGTCCTTTATTTTAAAAAAAAAAAAAACATTCCAGCGGTGAAATCCAGTGTCCCGCGGCGATCCCGATGTCCAGCGCTGTCCTTCATTGGTTGTGCCTGAGCGGACCTGATGGGGAACTCCCTCTCAGTATTTTAAATGTATAGACCCGCCCCTTCTAAAGTTCCCCATCAGGTCCGCTCAGCGGACCAGATGCGGAACATGAGAAGGGGCGGGTCTATACATGTATTACCAAAGTGAGAGCAGTTCCCCATCAGGTCCGCCCCCTCGGTATGTCGGACCCGCCTACGTCATTGGCTTGAGCGGGGAACTTCCTTCACTATGTAAATTTAAATTACACAGTGAAGGAAGTTCCCCGCTCAAGCCAATGACCTAGGCAGGTCCGACATACTGAGGGGGCGGACCTGATGGGGAACTGCTCTCACTTTGGTAATACATGTATAGACCCGCCCCTTCTCATGTTCCGCATCTCGTCCGCTGAGCGGACCTGATGGGGAACATTAGAAGGGGCGGGTCTATACATTTAAAATACTGAGAGGGAGTTCCCCATCAGGTCCGCTCAGGCACAACCAATGAAGGACAGCGCTGGACATCGGGATCGCCGCGGGACACTGGATTTCAACGCTGGAATGTTTTTTTTTTTTTTTTTTTTAATAAAGGACTTTTTCAAGGTGTTTGTGTGGTTTTTTTAAACATTTTTTTACGCTTTCTTCGTGAAATGGTAGGGGTACAATGTACCCCTTACCAATTCACATGGGGGGGCCGGGATCTGGGGGTCCCCTTTGTTAAAGGGGTCTTCCAGATTCCGATAAGCCCCCCGCCCGCAGACCCCCACAACCACCGGGCAAGGGTTGTGGGGATGAGGCCCTTGTCCCCATCAACATGGGGACATCCTCCCCATGTTGAGGGCATGTGGCTTGGTACGGTTCAGGAGGGAGGGGGGGCCGCTCTCTCGTCCCCCCCTTTTCCCCTGCGGTCGGCCAGGTTGCGTGCTCGGATAAGGGGTCTGGTGTGGATTTTTAGGGGGACTCCACGCCATTTTTTTTTTAAATTTGGGGTGGAGTTCCCCTTAAAATCCATGCCAAATCTGAAGGGCCTGGAATGGATATTTGGGGGAACCCCACGTCAATTTTGTTTTTAATTTGCGGCGGGGTTCCCCTTAATATCCATTCCAGACCTGAAGGGCCTGGTAATTGAATTCTGGGGAACCCCCACGCTTTTTTTTTTTTTTATCAATGACTTTTGTATGTATTGCCGGGAGCCGACAATTCATTAATAGCCGCGAGTCAGTTTTAAATGCATTTTTTTCTTTCAAAAATGACATTTTTTGCAGGGACAGTTCTAAGCACGGGAAACATGCGCCACTTTACATGCATATCATACACACCCCCCAGGTACGAAATTTAAAGGAATATTTCACTTTTATTTTTTCATTTTAAGCATTATTAAAATCACTGCTCCCGAAAAAACAGCCGTTTTTAAAACTTCTTTTTGCATTGATACATGTCCCCTGGGGCAGGACCCCGGTCCCCAAACACTTTTTAGGACAATAACTTGCATATAAGCCTTTATAATTAGCACTTTAGATTTCTCCCATAGATTTTTCGAATTTGCCGCGAACACCCCAATTTGTTCGCTGTTCGGCGAACGGGCGAACAGGCAATGTTCGAGTCGAACATGAGTTCGACTCGAACTCGAAGCTCATCCCTATTAGGGACCAGTTGTCGGCATTCCTGGAATCATTAATCTGACCAGGAGAAAGCAGTGTGTGAGCGCAAGGGAGCAAAAAAGCCCCTATCCCCACCTTTTTTCCACAAAAAAAAAAGGGGGGTAATGCCCTGATTCAGATATGGGCCTAGCCACTACCGCTCAGGACCCTAGCTCTGAATATATATTTGATGGTTTTGAACAGGACATTCCTTGCAAGGAAAACTCCAGTTCTGTGTCAGTAAATGACAGGGTGCTTGTTTTGTGAACTCATTGATGCAGTGAGGGACACTCGCAAGCTAAATGCTGCGGATGCAGAACCTCAGGCGTACGGTCTCCTCTGGTTCCTTGGGGCCGGGCCTTCTAAAAAGTGTTTTTTTCAATATGTACCTTTCTTTGACCAGCTCACTGACAAGGTCTGGGGAAAAAGCCGCAGAAGTCTTTTATGGTCCCGCGGCGTTTGTCTATCAGATACCCCTTTTGAGGATGCCCTACTAAAAATGTGGGCTTCTCCCCCAGTGGTCGACCCTCCAGTCGCCCGGTTGAACAAGGCCACCATTCTCCCGGTGGAGGGGACTCCTGCATTTAAGGACCCCACTCACAGGAGGTCAGAAGTGGTGAGTAGAGCCATGTTTGCCTTGTTGGGGTCCGCCCTACGGCTTGTGGTAGCGGCGACCCTTGTGTCTCCAACACTTGCGGGATGGGCAACTGTACAGGAGCATGATCTTCCTCCAGACACTATTGCTCTTGCCCACAAATGGTGCAGGGCCTGGTTTATGTGGCGACACCACGTTTGACGCGGCCCCTTATAACTCAGGGTATTGCGTGGTCTGATCTGGTTGAAATGCTGGTCTGCTGACCTAGCTTCTAAAAAGCCTCGGAAGGGTTTACCATTAAAAGGTGGTAGGTTTTTTCGGTGCTGCGCTGGATGACATCATCAAGGATGTCACGGGAGGTAAAAGCACTGTTCTTCCTCAGGCTGGCAAGGAGGCCGCTATAAGCAGGGTCCTTCCTTTCCAGAAAAAAGGGGATATTTTCGTCAGTCAACGGGGAGGCCCCCCCAGACTGACAGCGGTACGGCTGGTGGACACAAGCGCCCCTGGGTGCGTATGCCGAACAACCTGGCTCCCTAGCCCGCCTCCGCGTGAAGTCTTGCCCCTCCCAACTCTGGGGTAGGGGGGACGACTTTGCAGGTCCACGGATCAATGGACCTCCCGGATCTCCTACTGGTGGGTGTGCGAGGTGATCCCCTCAGGTTACAGGATAGGTTCCGTTCCTAATACCAGACAGATTCTTCCCTCGAATCTTCCTCTCCTTCCTGCCCGTCGGGTGGCCCTATGGGGCCTATTCAGGTTTGAGGTCCGGAGTGATTGTGCCGGTTCCGTCACAGGAGAGGTTTCAGGGATTCTACTGGCCTATCTTGGACCTCCAGGTCCTGAATGCCTTTGTGAAGGTGCAAAAGTTCCGCATGGAATCCATTCGCACGGTGGTCAGTGCACTCCGTCAAGGGGATTTTCTGGCGAACTTGGAATTCAAGGACGCCTACTTGTATGTTCCGATCTGCGCTTGCGATCGACGAAGTCCACTATCAATTTGTGGCTCTTCATTTCGGCCTAGCCCCGGCGCCGAGGGTGTTCACTAAGGTGCTTGTGCCAGTTCTAGCTTGCTGAGACAGCAAGGCATTGCTGTCGTGGGCTATCTGGACGATCTTCTTCTCAGAGCAGGAAATGGCTCAGTATTAGAAGACAGTGTGACTATCGTCAGTCAGACCCTCAGGGACTTCGTGTGGCTCCTAAACATTCAGGAGTCAGTCCGGGTCCCGACTCGAGATTTGGAGTATCTCGGTCTGATTCTGGACACCTTGGAGGCAAAAGGTATTCCTACCTCCGGGGAAGCTACTGACACTTCAGTCTGCAGTACGGATGCTGACATCCCAAAAAATGGTCGTCAATCCGTTTTTGCATGGGAATCCTGGGACTCATGGTGACCTCTTTCGAGGCCATTCCGTATGCCCAATCACACACCAGGGCATTGCAGAAGGAGATCTTGTTCCCTTGGGACAAATCCCCGTTGTCTTTGGATTTTCCGATCCAGGTGAGCCACCTGGTCAGGGTGTCCCTGACATGGAGTTTGGGTCCCCGGCTCTTCGGTCCGGGAAGTCGTTCCTCCCCGTCCAATGGACGGTGTTCACTACAGACGCCAGCCTGAAGGGCTGGGGTGTAATCTGGGGAGTCCTGTTGGCCCAAGGGCTTGGACTCCGGACGAAGCCCGTTTGCCGATTAATGTTCTGGAAATACGGGCCATCAGACTGTGCCTCTCCTCGTGGTCTGAGAGATTGCAGGATCGTTCCATTAGGATCCTGTCGGACAAGTCACGGTGGTGGCGTATGTCGACCACCTCGAAGCTCAGCTGAGGCTTCCGAGGTCCCCCGTACCCTGAAGTGGGCTAAAGGAAGCGTGCCGGCTCTGTCAGCCGTTTACATTCCGGGCATAGAACTGGCGGACTGTTGAGTTGCCAGACGTTGGACCGGGGAGAGTGGTCCTTGCACCCGGAGGTATTTCAACTCCTTTGCCACACAAACGGTGGGGCACGCCGGAGGTGGACCCGATGGCTTCTCGACTCAATTGTAAGTTGTCGATTTGTGGCCAGATCCAGGGATCCTTGGGCGGATGCATCAGAGGCGTCAGTGGCCCATGGGGTCATGATCACCTGATACACGTTTATCCTCCGCTGCAGTTGCTTCCTCGCCTGCTGCACAGGGTGGCGACCGAGGGAATTCCGGTGATCCTCATTGCTCCGGATCGACCTCGGCTTCACTGGTACGCCGATCTGGTACGTCTCGTCGAGGCCGTTCCCTGATGGTTGCCAATAGGGAGGACTTTCTGTCTCAAAGTCATATATTTCATCCTGCCTTTACAGTCTCGGGCCTTAACGGCATGGCTGTTATAAGCCAGGTGTTGAGAGACCGAGGCTCTCGGACTCGGTCATTTCGTCCATATGAAGGACACGGAAGTCTTCCTCCAGAACTATCTCTGTACCTGTAATAGCTTACATCGCCATGTGCGAAGAGCTGGACTGACATCCTCGGATGTATTCCGTCCTTAGAATCCTGCGTTTCCTACAGCATGGCGTGGCCCAAAGGCTCGCTTTGAGTATCATTTAGGGTCAGTTTCGGCCTTGGCCGTCTTCTTTCGGTGACCACTAGCGGGTCATTCCTTGGTTGGCACCCTTGTACAGGGGGTTCGCCATGGGCTCCCTCCTGTCGTGTCTCCTTTCCCCCCGTGGGATCGGAATTGGTACTCTCGGTTCTCCAGGAACCTCCTTTTGAGAATATCAGGGATATTCCCCTCTTCGCTTTGTCTCAGTGGGTGGCTCTTTTTAGTGGTAATCACTTCTGTTAGACGAGTATCTGAATTGGCGACCTTGTACTGCAAGTCGCCATATTTAGTCATCCATAAGGATAAGGCGGTGTTGCATCCGCGACTTTCTCTTTTGTCAAGGGTGATCTTGACCTTTCACCTAAACTGAGGACATTGTCCTCCCGTCCTAGTGTCCTCGCCCGTCGCATCCCAGAGTGCGCGCGGCACACTTTGAATGTGGTACGTGCCTTGCAGGTGTGCCTGTCTGCTGCTTCTATTCGGAAGTCTACTCTCTGTTTGACTGTCTCTGGTCAGATACAGGGTCAAGCGGCTTCGTCTGCCACCTTTTTCTAGGTGGATCGGACAAACCGGCTTTCAAGCCTATACTCTCATGGGGCGGGCGCCTCCCTTCCCGGTTACGGCGCATTCCACGAGGGCAATTAATTGGTGCTTCCTGGGTTTTCCGACATCAAGCGTCGGTTGCACAAGTGTGCAAGGCGGCGACCTGGTCGTCTGTTCATACCTTTTCTATGTTTTATAGGGTTGATGAGGCTGCATCTCCGGATGCTTCCTTCGGCCGCAAGGTGTTGCAGGCCGCTGTTTAAAGTGGCAACTCCTCCGTTGGGGAGCTCTGCCTTGTTTGGAGTGAAGTTTTTTTGGTTTTTCCATTTATACTGCTCCCATCCCTCTTGACACTGCTTTGGGACATCCCACGTGTAAAGTGTAAGAGACGCCGTGTCGGTCCATGGATGATAAGAGAAAATGGGATTTTTGTACTCACCGTAAAATCCATTTCTCTGACATCCATGGACCGACACGGCACCCACCCTTCCTTTTAAGTTTGTGCTGCTTTGTTACAAACTGAGGCCTGCTAGCTGCAGGTGTGAGGGTAATGTCCGGAGGGACCGCCCCCCTGGGCGGGGCTGTTCAGCTCTGGTTTGTTCTGGAATGTTTTAACATTTAACATTCTGCCTAGGTCTTCTCCTGCAAGCAGGGACATATACCCACGTGTAAAGTGTAAGAGACGCCGTGTCGGTCCATGGATGTCAGAGAAATGGATTTTACGGTGAGTACAAAAATCCCAATTTTTTTGTGTATAATCAAAAAAAAAAGAGCGACAATTTTGAAAAAAGAAACAATATTTTTTATTTTTTGCTGTAAAGAATATCCCTCCCCCCCAAAAAAAAAAAAATTCTTCTTCAGTTTAGGCCAATATGTATTCTTCTACATATTTATGGTAAAAAAATCACAATAAGCGTATATTGATTGGTTTGCACAAACGTTATAGTGTCTACAAACTATGGGAAATATTTATGGCATTTTTTTTACTAGTAATGGCGGTGATCTGCGATTTTTAGTGGTACTGCGACATTGCGGCAGACAGATCGGACACTCATGACACATTTTTGGGGCCATTGACATTTATACAGCTATCAGAGCTATAAAAATGCACTGATTACTGTGTAAATGTCACTGGCAGGGAAGGGGTTAACACTAGGGGCGATCAAGGGGTTAAATGTGTTCCCTCATGAGTGTTTCCCACTGTGGGGAGATGGGACTGACTGACATATCGCTGTTTGTAATTACTACAAACAGCATATGTCTCTTCTTCCCTGTCAGCCATGCAGCACGTGCGTGCCTCCAATGGCTCTTAAAGGGGCCGACATACCGGTACAACGTTTTGTAGAAACGAACCACTTCGTCAAAGTAAATGTGCGTGAGCCAATCGGCAAATGGTTAAAAACACATTTGGGAGGACATACACAGAATGTGGTGCAATTGTGCATATTAATTAGGGATGAATGGGAAGTTCCCCCAGTGGGGTTTTGGGCAGCTAAATTCAAAGATTGAAAACAATGTATGTTTAAAAGGTTTTTTTTAATAAAATTCAAGAAGGTGGTGCAAGTTAAGATATGAGCTCTGGTGACATACAATTAAAATTCTACACAATTGCAAACACTAAAAATTGTCATACAGCTTATCACATAACTAGTGATGAGCCGAACACCCCCGGGTTCGGTTCGCACCAGAACCCGCGAACGGACCGAAAGTTCGTACGAACATTAGAACCCTATTAAATACAATGGATGCGAACGTTCAAATTCTAAAGTGCTAATTATAACAACTATTATGCATGTTATTGTCCTAAAAAGGGTTTGGGAACCCGGGTTGTGCACCAGGGGACATGTATCAATGCAAAAAGAAATTTTAAAAACGGTCGTTTTTCGGGAGCAGTCATTTTAATGATGCATAAAGTGAAAAAAAAAAGTCAAATATTCCTTTAAATATCGTACCTGGGGGGTGTCTAAAGTATGCCTGTGAAGTGCCACGTGTTTCCCGTGTTTAGAACTGTCCCTGCACAAAATGACACTTCTAAAGGAAAAAAAAGCCATTTAAAACTGCTTGCGGCTTTAATGTAATGTCTGGTCCCGGTAATATGGATGAAAATCTTTAAGAAAAATGGCATAGCTACCCCATGACCCCCCCCCCCCTACCCCAGCCCATTACCAGCCCCTTTGGGTCTTGTATGGATATTAAGGGGAACCCCGCACATAAAATAAAAAAGGCCCTATATACTCTGAACAGCCGTATACAGGCGGTGCATACAAGACAGGGACTGTAGGTTTGTTCTTATGTAGAATCTGTTTGTAATTTTGAACAGGTACATTGTTGAAGTGTAGCTCCAGCCCAAAAATCTATTTTTAAACTTTTTGGAAAACATAGGTAAGGGTTATCACCCCTGTAACATTTGTTTTGCTGTCTGTGCCCCTGTTCAGAACATTTCACCTCACTTTCCGTCCCAATGACAACTGTTTTTGAAATGTGGTGTTTTTCTTGAAACAAGGATTGCTGATAAAGCATCAGTACAGAGGAGACACCTTTCTCCCATATTTATTCTTACAGGAGAGAATTTTCCTTCCTAGTGGTAGATTTCCTCTCACTTCCTGTTGTCTTCTTGCGTTTGCAAGTAGGAGTCGTTTGTAAGTTGGATGTTTGAAAGTAGGGACCTGCCGTATATACTCTGCAGAAATAGGCCCCTTAGTTGTTGGTGTTGGCACAACACTGTAAGCACTCACAGTTACTCTTGGTTGGTGCTGGAACGCCCTGCTGTCAACTATTATATCAGGAATTTTAATTACATATAATTGTTGAACAGTGGTAGTAAAAATTGGGCCTTTGATGGTGGTGCTGGTGCCACAACACTGTAAGCCCTGACAGTTACTCTTGGTGGGTGCAGCAATGGGCCCTGCTGTGAATTATTAGATCAAGAATTGTAATTGCATGCCCCTGTTGAACAGGGGCTGAAAAATTGGGCCTTTCGTGGTGGTGGTGGCGGTGGTGGTGGTGTTGCCACAACACTGTAAGCCCTCAGAGTTACTCTTGGTGGGTGCAGGAATGGGCCCTGCTGTGAATTATTAGATCAAGAATTGTAATTGCATGCCCCTGTTGAACAGGGGCTGAAAAATTGGGCCTTTCGTGGTGGTGGTGGTGGTGGTGTTGCCACAACACTGTAAGCCCTCAGAGTTACTCTTGGTGGGTGCAGCAATGGGCCCTGCTGTGAATTATTAGATCAAGAATTGTAATTGCATGCCCCTGTTGAACAGGGGCTGAAAAATTGGGCCTTTCGTGGTGGTGGTGGTGGTGGTGGTGGTGTTGCCACAACACTGTAAGCCCTCAGAGTTACTCTTGGTGGGTGCAGCAATGGGCCCTGCTGTGAATTATTAGATCAAGAATTGTAATTGCATGCCCCTGTTGAACAGGGGCTGAAAAATTGGGCCTTTCGTGGTGGTGGTGGTGTTGCCACAACACTGTAAGCCCTCAGAGTTACTCTTGGTGGGTGCAGGAATGGGCCCTGCTGTGAATTATTAGATCAAGAATTGTAATTGCATGCCCCTGTTGAACAGGGGCTGAAAAATTGGGCCTTTCGTGGTGGTGGTGGTGTTGCCACAACACTGTAAGCCCTCAGAGTTACTCTTGGTGGGTGCAGGAATGGGCCCTGCTGTGAATTATTAGATCAAGAATTGTAATTACATGCCCCTTTTGAACAGGGGCTGAAAAATTGGGCCTTTCGTGGTGGTGGTGGTGGTGGCGTTGCCACAACACTGTAAGCCCTCAGAGTTACTCTTGGTGGGTGCAGCAATGGGCCCTGCTGTGAATTATTAGATCAAGAATTGTAATTGCATGCCCCTGTTGAACAGGGGCTGAAAAATTGGGCCTTAGGCACTGGTGGCACAACACTACAACCCCTCACAGATACTGTACTTGGAGCACAGCAATGAGCCCTGTTGCAAAGTATTGCTTAAAAAATTGTAATTACACGCCCCTGTTAAACAGGGGCTGAAAAATTGGGCCTTAGGCACTGGTGCCACAACACTCCAACCCCTCACAGATACTGTACTTGGAGCACAGCAATGAGCCCTATGGCAAATTATTGCTAAAAAAACTGTAATTACACGCCCCTGTAAAACAGGGGCTGAAAAATTGGGCCTTAGCCACTGGTGGCGGCACCCATAAACAAAAATGATCTTCCAAGCTATCATCATCAATCGTATCATTGAGGACTCGGAGGAGGAGGATAGCCAGTCAACATAACAGCACAGGCACTCAGCATCAGCATCAGTCTTGAAGGGATGTGACATGTTAAAATCAATTAGTCTGTTATATCAGCATCAGGTGTGTGGTAGCTGGTGGTGATCCAAGACTGGTTCATCTTGATGAAAGTCAGTCGATCAACCGAGTCGGTGGACAGTCGCACCCTGTGATCCGTGACAAATCCTCCAGCAGCACTGAATGTGCGTTCCGAAAGAACGCTGGATGCAGGACAGGCCAGTAGCTCAATTGCATACTGTGCAAGCTCTGGCCAGTGATCCATCCTCAAGACCCAGTAAGCCAGAGGATTTTCGGTGGGGAAGGTGTCCAAGTCTGACCTTGCCCCTAGATATTCCTGCACCATGTTTATCAGACGCTGGCGATGGTTGCTGGAACCGATCATACTTTGGGGCTGCGGACTAAAGAATTGTCTGAACGCATCGGTCAGACAGCCACCTTCCCCACCGCTCCTTCTTTGACTGGCCGAAGCCTCAGCAACTCGTTGTCCAGGACCAGGAGTTTGTAACCTCCCAGTCTCTGGGAACGCGTTGCACAGACCTTTCTGCAAGGCCTCCCGGAGTTGTCTCATCCTCTGCTCCCTCTGCGACGGTAACATAAGGTCCGCAACCTTACCCTTGTACCGTGGATCAAGGAGAGTGGCCAGCCAGTAATGGTCCCTCTCCTTGATCCGAAGAATACGAGGATCCTTCCGCAGACTTTGCAGGATCAGGGAGGCCATGCAGCGTAGGTTTGCTGAGGCATTCGCTCCGGAGTCCTCTGGGTCACTAAGGACGACATGATCCGCAGCCACCTCCTCCCAGCCACGTACAAGTCCACTGGTTTCTTGGGACTGTAAATCATCCCTAAAAGACTGCTGCTGATGATGCTGAGTGCCAGCCTCCACCTCCATGCTGACACAGTCCTCCTCCTCCTCCTCCTCCTCCTCTTCCTGTGCGATGGGTGGGACAGAAGGAACACTGTCTGGGTAAAGGGGGCCTTGAGAGGCAAGGAAGTCCTCCTCTTCCTGCCTCTGTTCTGCCTCAAGTGCCCTGTCCATTATTCCACGCAGCGTGTGCTCCAACAGGTGGACAAGAGGTACAGTGTCACTGATGCATGCACTGTCACTGCTCACCATCCTCGTGGCCTCCTCAAATGGTGCCAGGACAGTGCATGCATCCCTGATCATGCCCCACTGGCGTGGAGAAAAAAAACCAAGCTCCCCTGACCCTGTCCTGGTGCCGTAGTCGCACAGGTACTCATTGATGGCCCTCTGCTGCGTGTGCAGCCGCTGCAGCATGGCCAACGTTGAGTTCCACCTGGTGGGCATGTCACATATAAGGCGGTTCTTGGGCAGGTTCAACTCCTTTTGCAGCTCAGCCAGGCGAGCACTGGCATTATAAGATCTGCGGAAATGCACACAGACTTTCCTGGCCTGCCTCAGGACATCCTGTAAGCCCGGGTACCTGCCCAAGAACCGCTGCACCACCAGGTTAAGGACGTGAGCCACACAGGGCACATGGGTCAGTTGTCCCTGTCGGAGGGCGGAGAGGAGGTTGGTGCCATTGTCGCAAACCACCATTCCTGGCTTAAGCTGGCGTGGCGTCAACCATCTCTCGGCCTGGCCCTGCAGAGCAGACAGGACCTCTGCCCCAGTGTGGCTTCTGTCCCCCAAACACACCAGCGCAAGCACGGCATGGCATCTTTTTGCCTGCGTACTTGCGTAGCCCCTTGAACGCCTACGGAGCACCGCTGGTTCCGAGGACAAACCACAGGAAGAGGCCATGGAGGAAGAAGAAGAGGAGGGAGTGGAGGAGAGAGGTGTGTCACAACCAGTAGTAGCATTTTGGAGGCGTGGCGGTGGAACAACCTCCAACACTACTGCACCTTGTCCTGCATCCTTCCCAGCTGCCAAAAGAGTGACCCAATGGGCCGTGAAAGAAAGGTAACGTCCCTGTCCATGCCTGCTGGACCATGAGTCAGCGGTAATATGCACCTTACCGCTGACCGCCCTGTCCAGCGAGGCCAAGACATTGCCTTCCACATGCCGGTAGAGAGCCGGAATAGCCTTCCGTGAGAAAAAGTGGCGTTTGGGAACCTGCCACTGAGGAACCGCACATTGCACAAACTCACGGAAGGGGGCCGAGTCTACCAACTGAAAAGGCAGCAGTTGAAGCGCTAGCAATTTAGCCAAGCTAGCATTCAACCGCTGGGCATGTGGATGGCTGGGAGTGAACTTCTTTCGACGGTCCAGCAGCTGGGGCAGGGAAATTTGCCTGCTAGAATCGGACGTCGGTGTACTGCTAGCAGAGTGGCCGCAAGTACTTGGCTGTGACACACCTAATTCTACACCTTCATTCCTCTCAGTGCATGTTTCAGAGAGGACTGAAGTTATAGTGGGGTTGGAGATCCCAGCTGATGCGGTGCAAGGAGAGGTCCGCTTTGTTCTTTGGTGTGGGTCTTTGAGGTAGGCTTGCCAACGAGCTGCATGGCAGGTCAACATATGTCTGGTCAGGCATGTGGTACCCAAGCGGCTGATGTTTTGGCCACGCGATATACGCTTGAGACATATGTTGCAAACAGCAGCTGTGCGATCTGATGCACTAGCCTCAAAAAAGGCCCACACCAAAGAACTTTTTGAATGACGGGCAGAGGCAGCGCCCTGCACAGGCGGAGCTCTGCGGTGTGATTCCGTCGGTGTACTGCCCTTACGCTGGCCACCAAAGGGCATCCTGCCTCGTTGGAGATGTGCCTCCTCCTCATCCTCCTCCTCCTCCTCTCTCCTATTAGGCACCCACGTGGAGTCAGTGACCTCATCATCACCTCCCTCCTCATCACTGGAGCCAATCTGGCAGTATGCTGCAGCTGCTGGAACATGACTGCCAGATTGGTGTCCTTCTTGAGCATCCCCTCTGTCTGCTCTCACGCTACTGCCTTCCTCTAGCTGGGTTTCATCATCAGACCCTTCGAAACGCTGGGCATCCTCCTGGAGCATGTACCCAACACTGTGCTCAAACAGTTCGGGGGACTCCTCAGGAGGAGGACATGGTGGGTCTAGGGAAGGAGTGACTGATGATGAGTCTGACATTGATACCAGGGAAGAGGACGCTTTGGCAGCTGCTTTTCCAGTACCCTGAGCCTGGGTGAGAGAGGATGAGGAGGAGGAGGAGGGCTTGGTCATCCACTCTACCAAGTCTTCGGCATGATGTGGCTCAACATGTCCAGCTGCCGAAAAGAAGGACAAGCATGTCCCATGGCCATGTGCTGATGACAATGCACCGCGTCCACGACCAGCACTGTTACCCCAGACACAGAGCCTGCTTGCCCTCTTTTATTGCCTCCTGACTGTCTGCCTCTCCTTGTTTGCCTTCCAGACATTCTAATAGATGGCCTGCAGGGAGATGGGAAAAAAGCAATAAGGGCTACCTTCAGGTGTCCTTCTCTGTCCCTTTACTTAAGGATTTCTAAATATGGTTGAGGATGATTGCTTTTGCACAGAATAGCACAACGACAATTTCCCTGACTGTCCAAAAAAACAAGGATTTCAAAGATGGTTGATGAGGAATGCTTTAGCACACTATAGCACAAGGAGAATTTCCCTCACTGTCCTTCCCTGTCCCTAGAAACAAGGATTATCACAGTGAAAGAAACTGACACTCTTCCTACCTATAGTTTTCTGTCCCTAGAAAAAATGTTTTTTTAAAGCACATTATAGCACAAGGAGAATTTCACTCACTTTCCTTCTTTGTCCCTAGAAACAAGGATTATCACAGTGAAAGAAACTGACACTCTTCCTTCCAATAGTTTTCTGTCCCTAGAAAAAATGTTTTTTTAAAGCACACTATAGCACAAGGAGAATTCCCTCACTGTCCTTCCCTGTCCCTAGAAACAAGGATTCGCACAGTAAAACACACTGACACTCTCCCTACCTATAGTTTTCTGTCCCTAGAAAAAATGTTTTTTTAAAGCACACTATAGCACAAGGAGAATTCCCTCACTGTCCTTCTTTGTCCCTAGAAACAAGGATTATCACAGTGAAAGAAACTGACACTCTTCCTTCCTATAGTTTTCTGTCCCTAGAAAAAATGTTTTTTTAAAGCACACTATAGCACAAGGAGAATTCCCTCACTGTCCTTCCCTGTCCCTAGAAACAAGGATTCGCACAGTAAAATACACTGATACTCTCCCTACCTATAGTTTTCTGTCCCTAGAAAAAATGTTTTTTTAAAGCACACTATAGCACAAGGAGAATTTCACTCACTTTCCTTCTTTGTCCCTAGAAACAAGGATTATCACAGTGAAAGAAACTGACACTCTTCCTTCCTATAGTTTTCTGTCCCTAGAAAAAATGTTTTTTTAAAGCACACTATAGCACAAGGAGAATTCCCTCACTGTCCTTCCCTGTCCCTAGAAACAAGGATTCGCACAGTAAAAGACACTGACACTCTCCCTACCTATAGTTTTCTGTCCCTAGAAAAAATGTTTTTTTAAAGCACACTATAGCACAAGGAGAATTCCCTCACTGTCCTTCTTTGTCCCTAGAAACAAGGATTATCACAGTGAAAGAAACTGACACTCTTCCTTCCTATAGTTTTCTGTCCCTAGAAAAAATGTTTTTTTAAAGCACACTATAGCACAAGGAGAATTCCCTCACTGTCCTTCCCTGTCCCTAGAAACAAGGATTCGCATAGTAAAAGACACTGACACTCTCCCTACCTATAGTTTTCTGTCCCTAGAAAAAATGTTTTTTTAAAGCACACTATAGCACAAGGAGAATTCCCTCACTGTCCTTCTTTGTCCCTAGCAAAAAGGATTATCACAGTGAAAGAAACTGACACTCTTCCTTCCTATAGTTTTCTGTCCCTAGAAAAAATGTTTTTTTAAAGCACACTATAGCACAAGGAGAATTCCCTCACTGTCCTTCCCTGTCCCTAGAAACAAGGATTCGCACAGTAAAAGACACTGACACTCTCCCTACCTATAGTTTTCTGTCCCTAGAAAAAATGTTTTTTTAAAGCACACTATAGCACAAGGAGAATTCCCTCACTGTCCTTCCCTGTCCCTAGAAACAAGGATTCGCACAGTAAAACACACTGACACTCTCCCTACCTATCCTTCTCTTTCCCTAAACTAAAGGAATCCAGGTTAAGCAAGAAAAAAATAAATGTCACTGTCCCTGCCTATGCTTCTCTTTCCCTGCTCCGGAACACACTACACTAGGCCGCCGTGCTGGCGGCCTTTTATAGTGTGGGGCGTGTACTAAACACCCTCAGCAATAATTGGCCACAGGCATCCTGCCTGTGGCCAATCATTGCTCTCCTCGCTGCCGGCGCTGTGATTGGCCAAGCATGCGGGGTCACAGTGCATGCTTGGCCAATCACAGCGCCTGGATGACACTGCGATGGCGTAGTGCATTGTGGGCCGTTCGCGTCACTCGAATTTGGCGCGAACGGCCCAAATCGTTCGATCTTCGTCGAACGATCGAACAGCCGATGTTCGAGTCGAACGTATGTTCGACTCGAACACGAAGCTCATCCCTACACATAACATATGAAAGCATGTAGAAATTCCTTTCTACATGCTTTCATATGTTATGTGCTAAGCTGTATGACAATTTTTAGTGTTTGCAATTGTGTAGAATTTGAATTGTATGTCACCAGAGCTCATATCTTAACTTGCACCACCTTCTTGAATTTTATTCAAAAAAAACCTTTTAAACATACATTGTTTTCAATCTTTGAATTTAGCTGCCCAAAAACCTCACTGGAGGAACTTCCCATTCTTCTCAATAATCGGGGTGAGCAGCAACATCCCTCTCCCTCATGTGTCTTTCCCATTCTAGTAATTAGGTATGAGCAGGGATGAGCCGAACACCCCCCTGTTCGGTTCGCACCAGAACCTGCGAACAGACAAAATGTTCGTGTAAACTTTAGAACCCTATTAAATACAATGGACTCGAACGTTCGAAATCTAAAGTGTTAATTATAAAGGCTAATATGCAAGTTATTGTCCTAAAAAGTGTTTGGGGACCCGGGTCCTGCCCCAGGGGACATGTATCAATGCAAAAAGAAGTTTTAAAAACGTCCGTTTTTTCGGGAGCAGTGATTTTAATAATGCTTAAAATGAAAAAATAAAAGTGAAATATTCCTTTAAATTTCGTACCTGGGGGGTGTGTATGATATGCATGTAAAGTGGCGCATGTTTCCCGTGCTTAGAACTGTCCCTGCAAAAAATGTCATTTTTGAAAGAAAAAAAGTAATTTAAAACTGACTCGCGGCTATTAATGAATTGTCGGCTCCCGGCAATACATTCAAAAGTCATTGATAAAAAAAAAAAAGCGTGGGGGTTCCCCAGAATTCAATTACCAGGCCCTTCAGGTCTGGAATGGATATTAAGGGGAACCCTGCCGTAAATTTTAAAAAAAATTGACGTGGGGTTCCCCCAAATATCCATTCCAGGCCCTTCAGATCTGGCATGGATTTTAAGGGGAACTCCACCCCAAATTTTAAAAAAAATGGCGTGGAGTCCCCCTAAAAATCCATACCAGACCCCTTATCCGAGCACGCAACCTGGCCAGCCGCAGGGGAAAAGGGGGGGACGAGAGAGCGGCCCCCCCTCCCTCCTAAACCGTAGCAGGCCACATGCCCTCAACATGGGGAGGATGTCCCCATGTTGATGGGGACAAGGGCCTCATCCCCACAACCCTTGCCCGGTGGTTGTGGGGGTCTGCAGGCGGGGGGCTTATCGGAATCTGGAAGACCCCTTTAACAAAGGGGACCCCCAGATCCCGGCCCCCCCATGTGAATTGGTAAGGGGTACATTGTACCCCTACCATTTCACAAAGAAAGCGTAAAAAAATGTTTAAAAAAAACACACAAACACCTTGAAAAAGTCCTTTATTTAAAAAAAAAAAAAAAAAAAAAACATTCCAGCGGTGAAATCCAGTGTCCCGCGGCGATCCCGATGTCCAGCGCTGTCCTTCATTGGTTGTGCCTGAGCGGACCTGATGGGGAACTCCCTCTCAGTATTTTAAATGTATAGACCCGCCCCTTCTAAAGTTCCCCATCAGGTCCGCTCAGCGGACCAGATGCGGAACATGAGAAGGGGCGGGTCTATACATGTATTACCAAAGTGAGAGCACTTCCCCATCAGGTCCGCCCCCTCGGTATGTCGGACCCGCCTACGTCATTGGCTTGAGCGGGGAACTTCCTTCACTATGTAAATTTAAATTACACAGTGAAGGAAGTTCCCTGCTCAAGCCAATGACGTAGGCGGGTCCGACATACCGAGGGGGCGGACCTGATGGGGAACTTCTCTCACTTTGGTAATACATGTATAGACCCGCCCCTTCTCATGTTCCGCATCTGGTCCGCTGAGCGGACCTGATGGGGAACTTTAGAAGGGGCGGGTCTATACATTTAAAATACTGAGAGGGAGTTCCCCATCAGGTCCGCTCAGGCACAACCAATGAAGGACAGCGCTGGACATCGGGATCGCCGCGGGACACTGGATTTCACCGCTGGAATGTTTTTTTTTTTTTTTTTAAATAAAGGACTTTTTCAAGGTGTTTGTGTGTTTTTTTAAACATTTTTTTACGCTTTCTTCGTGAAATGGTAGGGGTACAATGTACCCCTTACCAATTCACATAGGGGGGGCGGGATCTGGGGGTCCCCTTTGTTAAAGGGGTCTTCCAGATTCCGATAAGCCCCCCGCCCGCAGACCCCCACAACCACCGGGCAAGGGTTGTGGGTAGGGATGAGCTTCGTGTTCGAGTCGAACATACGTTCGACTCGAACATCGGCTGTTCGATCGTTCGACGAAGATCGAACGATTTGGGCCGTTCGCGCCAAATTCGAGTGACGCGAACGGCCCACAATGCACTACGCCATCGCAGTGTCATCCAGGCGCTGTGATTGGCCAAGCATGCACTGTGACCCCGCATGCTTGGCCAATCACAGCGCCGGCAGCGAGGAGAGCAATGATTGGCCACAGGCAGGATGCCTGTGGCCAATTATTGCTGAGGGTGTTTAGTACACGCCCCACACTATAAAAGGCCGCCAGCACGGCGGCCTAGTGTAGTGTGTTCCGGAGCAGGGAAAGAGCAGCATAGGCAGGGACAGTGACATTTATTTCTTTCTTGCTTAACCTGGATTCCTTTAGTTTAGGGAAAGAGAAGGATAGGTAGGGAGAGTGTCAGTGTGTTTTACTGTGCGAGTCCTTGTTTCTAGGGACAAAGAAGGAAAGTGAGGGGAATTCTCCTTGTGCTATAGTGTGCTTTTAAAAAACATTTTTTCTAGGGACAGAAAACTCTAGGTAGGGAGAGTGTCAGTTTCTTTCACTGTGCGAGTCCTTGTTTCTAGGGACAAAGAAGGAAAGTGAGGGGAATTCTCCTTGTGCTATAGTGTGCTTTTAAAAAACATTTTTTCTAGGGACAGAAAACTCTAGGTAGGGAGAGTGTCAGTTTCTTTCACTGTGCGAGTCCTTGTTTCTAGGGACAGGGAAGGACAGTGAGTGAATTCTCCTTGTGCTATAGTGTGCTTTAAAAAAACATTTTTTCTAGGGACAGAAAACTCTAGGTAGGGAGAGTGTCAGTTTCTTTCACTGTGCGAGTCCTTGTTTCTAGGGACAGGGAAGGACAGTGAGTGAATTCTCCTTGTGCTATAGTGTGCTTTAAAAAAACATTTTTTCTAGGGACAGAAAACTCTAGGTAGGGAGAGTGTCAGTTTCTTTCACTGTGCGAGTCCTTGTTTCTAGGGACAAAGAAGGAAAGTGAGGGGAATTCTCCTTGTGCTATAGTGTGCTTTTAAAAAACATTTTTTCTAGGGACAGAAAACTCTAGGTAGGGAGAGTGTCAGTTTCTTTCACTGTGCGAGTCCTTGTTTCTAGGGACAAAGAAGGAAAGTGAGGGGAATTCTCCTTGTGCTATAGTGTGCTTTTAAAAAACATTTTTTCTAGGGACAGAAAACTCTAGGTAGGGAGAGTGTCAGTTTCTTTCACTGTGCGAGTCCTTGTTTCTAGGGACAGGGAAGGACAGTGAGTGAATTCTCCTTGTGCTATAGTGTGCTTTAAAAAAACATTTTTTCTAGGGACAGAAAACTCTAGGTAGGGAGAGTGTCAGTTTCTTTCACTGTGCGAGTCCTTGTTTCTAGGGACAGGGAAGGACAGTGAGTGAATTCTCCTTGTGCTATAGTGTGCTTTAAAAAAACATTTTTTCTAGGGACAGAAAACTCTAGGTAGGGAGAGTGTCAGTTTCTTTCACTGTGCGAGTCCTTGTTTCTAGGGACAAAGAAGGAAAGTGAGGGGAATTCTCCTTATGCTATAGTGTGCTTTTAAAAAACATTTTTTCTAGGGACAGAAAACTCTAGGTAGGGAGAGTGTCAGTTTCTTTCACTGTGCGAGTCCTTGTTTCTAGGGACAAAGAAGGAAAGTGAGGGGAATTCTCCTTGTGCTATAGTGTGCTTTTAAAAAACATTTTTTCTAGGGACAGAAAACTCTAGGTAGGGAGAGTGTCAGTTTCTTTCACTGTGCGAGTCCTTGTTTCTAGGGACAAAGAAGGAAAGTGAGGGGAATTCTCCTTGTGCTATAGTGTGCTTTTAAAAAACATTTTTTCTAGGGACAGAAAACTCTAGGTAGGGAGAGTGTCAGTTTCTTTCACTGTGCGAGTCCTTGTTTCTAGGGACAGGGAAGGACAGTGAGTGAATTCTCCTTGTGCTATAGTGTGCTTTAAAAAAACATTTTTTCTAGGGACAGAAAACTCTAGGTAGGGAGAGTGTCAGTTTCTTTCACTGTGCGAGTCCTTGTTTCTAGGGACAGGGAAGGACAGTGAGTGAATTCTCCTTGTGCTATAGTGTGCTTTAAAAAAACATTTTTTCTAGGGACAGAAAACTCTAGGTAGGGAGAGTGTCAGTTTCTTTCACTGTGCGAGTCCTTGTTTCTAGGGACAAAGAAGGAAAGTGAGGGGAATTCTCCTTGTGCTATAGTGTGCTTTTAAAAAACATTTTTTCTAGGGACAGAAAACTCTAGGTAGGGAGAGTGTCAGTTTCTTTCACTGTGCGAGTCCTTGTTTCTAGGGACAAAGAAGGAAAGTGAGGGGAATTCTCCTTGTGCTATAGTGTGCTAAAGCATTCCTCATCAACCATCTTTGAAATCCTTGTTTTTTGGACAGTCAGGGAAATTGTCGTTGTGCTATTCTGTGCAAAAGCAATCATCCTCAACCATATTTAGAAATCCTTAAGTAAAGGGACAGAGAAGGACACCTGAAGGTAGCCCTTATTGCTTTTTTCCCATCTCCCTGCAGGCCATCTATTAGAATGTCTGGAAGGCAAACAAGGAGAGGCAGACAGT
Source organism: Rana muscosa (assembly GCA_029206835.1). Classification (NCBI taxonomy): domain Eukaryota; kingdom Metazoa; phylum Chordata; class Amphibia; order Anura; family Ranidae; genus Rana; species Rana muscosa. Next base: position 869,555,205 of record CM055121.1, read on the forward strand.
CAGGAGGCAATAAAAGAGGGCAAGCAGGCTCTGTGTCTGGGGGCAACAGTGCTGGTCGTGGACGCGGTGCATTGTCATCAGCACATGGCCATGGGACACGCTTGTCCTTCTTTTCGGCAGCTGGACATGTTGAGCCACATCATGCCGAAGACTTGGTAGAGTGGATGACCAAGCCCTCCTCCTCCTCCTCATCCTCTCTCACCCAGGCTCAGGGTACTGGCAAAGCAGCTGCCAAAGCGTCCTCTTCCCTGGTATCAATGTCAGACTCATCATCAGTCACTCCTTCCCTAGACCCACCATGTCCTCCTCCTGAGGAGTCCCCCGAACTGTTTGAGCACAGTGTTGGGTACATGCTCCAGGAGGATGCCCAGCGTTTCGAAGGGTCTGATGATGAAACCCAGCTACAGGAAGGCAGTAGGGTGAGAGCAGACAGAGGGGATGCTCAAGAAGGACACCAATCTGGCAGTCATGTTCCAGCAGCTGCAGCATACTGCCAGATTGGCTCCAGTGATGAGGAGGGAGGGGATGATGAGGTCACTGACTCCACGTGGGTGCCTAATAGGAGAGCGGAGGAGGAGGAGGAGGATGAGGAGGAGGCACATCTCCAACGAGGCAGGATGCCCTTTGGTGGCCAGCGTAAGGGCAGTACACCGACGGAATCACACCGCAGAGCTCCGCCTGTGCAGGGCGCTGCCTCTGCCCGTCATTCAAAAAGTTCCTTGGTGTGGGCCTTTTTTGAGGCTAGTGCATCAGATCGCACAGCTGCTGTTTGCAACATATGTCTCAAGCGTATATCGCGTGGCCAAAACATCAGCCGCTTGGGTACCACATGCCTGACCAGACATATGTTGACCTGCCATGCAGCTCGTTGGCAAGCCTACCTCAAAGACCCACACCAAAGAACAAAGCGGACCTCTCCTTGCACCGCATCAGCTGGGATCTCCAACCCCACTATAACTTCAGTCCTCTCTGAAACATGCACTGAGAGGAATGAAGGTGTAGAATTAGGTGTGTCACAGCCAAGTACTTGCGGCCACTCTGCTAGCAGTACACCGACGTCCGATTCTAGCAGGCAAATTTCCCTGCCCCAGCTGCTGGACCGTCGAAAGAAGTTCACTCCCAGCCATCCACATGCCCAGCGGTTGAATGCTAGCTTGGCTAAATTGCTAGCGCTTCAACTGCTGCCTTTTCAGTTGGTAGACTCGGCCCCCTTCCGTGAGTTTGTGCAATGTGCGGTTCCTCAGTGGCAGGTTCCCAAATGCCACTTTTTCTCACGGAAGGCTATTCCGGCTCTCTACCGGCATGTGGAAGGCAATGTCTTGGCCTCGCTGGACAGGGCGGTCAGCGGTAAGGTGCATATTACCGCTGACTCATGGTCCAGCAGGCATGGACAGGGACGTTACCTTTCTTTCATGGCCCATTGGGTTACTCTTTTGGCAGATGGGAAGGATGCAGGACAAGGTGCAGTAGTGTTGGAGGTTGTCCCACCGCCACGCCTCCAAAATGCTACTACTGGTTGTGACACACCTCTCTCCTCCACCCCCTCCTCTTCTTCTTCCTCCATGGCCTCTTCCTGTGGTTTGTCCTATGAACCAGCGGTGCTCCGTAGCCGTTCACGGGGCTACGCAAGTACGCAGGCAAAAAGATGCCATGCCGTGCTTGCGCTGGTGTGTTTGGGGGACAGAAGCCACACTGGGGCAGAGGTCCTGTCTGCTCTGCAGGGCCAGGCCGAGAGGTGGTTGACGCCACGCCAGCTTAAGCCAGGAATGGTGGTTTGCGACAATGGCACCAACCTCCTCTCCGCCCTTCGACAGGGACAACTGACCCATGTGCCCTGTGTGGCTCACGTCCTTAACCTGGTGGTGCAGCGGTTCTTGGGCAGGTACCCGGGCTTACAGGATGTCCTGAGGCAGGCCAGGAAAGTCTGTGTGCATTTCCGCAGATCTTATAATGCCAGTGCTCGCCTGGCTGAGCTGCAAAAGGAGTTGAACCTGCCCAAGAACCGCCTTATATGTGACATGCCCACCAGGTGGAACTCAACGTTGGCCATGCTGCAGCGGCTGCACACGCAACAGAGGGCCATCAATGAGTACCTGTGCGACTACGGCACCAGGACAGGGTCAGGGGAGCTTGGTTTTTTTCTCCACGCCAGTGGGGCATGATCAGGGATGCATGCACTGTCCTGGCACCATTTGAGGAGGCCACGAGGATGGTGAGCAGTGACAGTGCATGCATCAGTGACACTGTACCTCTTGTCCACCTGTTGGAGCACACGCTGCGTGGAATAATGGACAGGGCACTTGAGGCAGAACAGAGGCAGGAAGAGGAGGACTTCCTTGCCTCTCAAGGCCCCCTTTACCCAGACAGTGTTCCTTCTGTCCCACCCATCGCACAGGAAGAGGAGGAGGAGGAGGAGGAGGAGGAGGAGGATTGTGTCAGCATGGAGGTGGAGGCTGGCACTCAGCATCATCAGCAGCAGTCTTTTAGGGATGATTTACAGTCCCAAGAAACCAGTGGACTTGTACGTGGCTGGGAGGAGGTGACTGCGGATCATGTCGTCCTTAGTGACCCAGAGGACTCCGGAGCGAATGCCTCAGCAAACCTACGCTGCATGGCCTCCCTGATCCTGCAAAGTCTGCGGAAGGATCCTCGTATTCTTCGGATCAAGGAGAGGGACCATTACTGGCTGGCCACTCTCCTTGATCCACGGTACAAGGGTAAGGTTGCGGACCTTATGTTACCATCGCAGAGGGAGCAGAGGATGAGACAACTCCGGGAGGCCTTGCAGAAAGGTCTGTGCAACGCGTTCCCAGAGACTGGGAGGTTACAAACTCCTGGTCCTGGACAACGAGTTGCTGAGGCTTCGGCCAGTCAAAGAAGGAGCGGTGGGGAAGGTGGCCGTCTGACCGATGCGTTCAGACAATTCTTTAGTCCGCAGCCCCAAAGTATGATCGGTTCCAGCAACCATCGCCAGCGTCTGATAAACATGGTGCAGGAATATCTAGGGGCAAGGTCAGACTTGGACACCTTCCCCACCGAAAATCCTCTGGCTTACTGGGTCTTGAGGATGGATCACTGGCCAGAGCTTGCACAGTATGCAATTGAGCTACTGGCCTGTCCTGCATCCAGCGTTCTTTCGGAACGCACATTCAGTGCTGCTGGAGGATTTGTCACGGATCACAGGGTGCGCCTGTCCACCGACTCGGTTGATCGACTGACTTTCATCAAGATGAACCAGTCTTGGATCACCACCAGCTACCACACACCTGATGCTGATATAACAGACTAATTGATTTTAACATGTCACATCCCTTCAAGACTGATGCTGATGCTGAGTGCCTGTGCTGTTATGTTGACTGGCTATCCTCCTCCTCCGAGTCCTCAATGATACGATTGATGATGATAGCTTGGAAGATCATTTTTGTTTATGGGTGCCGCCACCAGTGGCTAAGGCCCAATTTTTCAGCCCCTGTTTTACAGGGGCGTGTAATTACAATTTTTTTAGCAATAATTTTCCATAGGGCTCATTGCTGTGCTCCAAGTACAGTATCTGTGAGGGGTTGGAGTGTTGTGGCACCAATGCCTAAGGCCCAATTTTTCAGCCCCTGTTTAACAGGGGCGTGTCATTACAATTTTTGAAGCAATACTTTGCAACAGGGCTCATTGCTGTGCTCCAAGTACAGTATCTGTGAGGGGTTGTAGTGTTGTGCCACCAGTGCCTAAGGCCCAATTTTTCAGCCCCTGTTTAACAGGGGCGTGTCATTACAATTTTTGAAGCAATACTTTGCAACAGGGCTCATTGCTGTGCTCCAAGTACAGTATCTGTGAGGGGTTGTAGTGTTGTGCCACCAGTGCCTAAGGCCCAATTTTTCAGCCCCTGTTCAACAGGGGCATGTAATTACAATTCTTGATGTAATAATTCACAGCAGGGCCTATTGCTGCACCCACCAAGAGTAACTCTGAGGGCTTACAGTGTTGTGGCAACGCCACCACCACCACCACCACGAAAGGCCCAATTTTTCAGCCCCTGTTCAAAAGGGGCATGTAATTACAATTCTTGATCTAATAATTCACAGCAGGGCCCATTCCTGCACCCACCAAGAGTAACTCTGAGGGCTTACAGTGTTGTGGCAACGCCACCACCACCACCACCACGAAAGGCCCAATTTTTCAGCCCCTGTTCAAAAGGGGCATGTAATTACAATTCTTGATCTAATAATTCACAGCAGGGCCCATTCCTGCACCCACTAAGAGTAACTCTGAGGGCTTACAGTGTTGTTGCAACACCACCACCACCACCACCACCACCACGAAAGGCCCAATTTTTCAGCCCCTGTTCAACAGGGGCATGCAATTACAATTCTTGATCTAATAATTCACAGCAGGGCCCATTGCTGCACCCACCAAGAGTAACTGTCAGGGCTTACAGTGTTGTGGCACCAGCACCACCATCAAAGGCCCAATTTTTACTACCACTGTTCAACAATTATATGTAATTAAAATTCCTGATATAATAGTTGACAGCAGGGCGTTCCAGCACCAACCAAGAGTAACTGTGACTGCTTACAGTGTTGTGCCAACACCAACAACTAAGGGGCCTATTTCTGCAGAGTATATACGGCAGGTCCCTACTTTCAAACATCCAACTTACAAACGACTCCTACTTGCAAACGCAAGAAGACAACAGGAAGTGAGAGGAAATCTACCACTAGGAAGGAAAATTCTCTCCTGTAAGAATAAATATGGGAGAAAGGTGTCTCCTCTGTACTGATGCTTTATCAGCAATCCTTGTTTCAAGAAAAACACCACATTTCAAAAACAGTTGTCATTGGGACGGAAAGTGAGGTGAAATGTTCTGAACAGGGGCACAGACAGCAAAACAAATGTTACAGGGGTGATAACCCTTACCTATGTTTTCCAAAAAGTTTAAAAATAGATTTTTGGGCTGGAGCTACACTTCAACAATGTACCTGTTCAAAATTACAAACACATTCTACATAAGAACAAACCTACAGTCCCTGTCTTGTATGCACCGCCTGTATACGGCTGTTCAGAGTATATAGGGCCTTTTTTATTTTGTGTGCGGGGTTCCCCTTAATATCCATACAAGACCCAAAGGGGCTGGTAATGGGCTGGGGTAGAGGGGGGGGGGGGTGATGGGGTAGCGATGCCATTTTTCTCAAAGATTTTCATCCATATTACCGGGACCAGACATTACATTAAAGCCGCAAGCAGTTTTAAATGGCTTTTTTTTCCTTTAGAAGTGTCATTTTGTGCAGGGACAGTTCTAAACACGGGAAACACGTGGCACTTCACAGGCATACTTTAGACACCCCCCAGGTACGATATTTAAAGGAATATTTGACTTTTTTTTTCACTTTATGCATCATTAAAATGACTGCTCCCGAAAAACGACCGTTTTTAAAACTTCTTTTTGCATTGATACATGTCCCCTGGTGCAGAACCCGGGTTCCCAAACCCTTTTTAGGACAATAACATGCATAATAGTTGTTATAATTAGCACTTTAGAATTTGAACGTTCGCATCCATTGTATTTAATAGGGTTCTAATGTTCGTACGAACTTTCGGTCCGTTCGCGGGTTCTGGTGCGAACCGAACCCGGGGGTGTTCGGCTCATCACTAGTTGTGGGGATGAGGCCCTTGTCCCCATCAACATGGGGACATCCTCCCCATGTTGAGGGCATGTGGCTTGGTACGGTTCAGGAGGGAGGGGGGGCCGCTCTCTCGTCCCCCCCTTTTCCCCTGCGGCCGGCCAGGTTGCGTGCTCGGATAAGGGGTCTGGTATGGATTTTTAGGGGGACTCCACGCCATTTTTTTTTAAATTTGGGGTGGAGTTCCCCTTAAAATCCATGCCAGATCTGAAGGGCCTGGAATGGATATTTGGGGGAAGCCCACGTCAATTTTTTTTTATTTGCGGCGGGGTTCCCCTTAATATCCATTCCAGACCTGAAGGGCCTGGTAATTGAATTCTGGGGAACCCCCACGCTTTTTTTTTTTTTTTATCAATGACTTTTGTATGTATTGCCGGGAGCCGACAATTTATTAATAGCCGTGAGTCAGTTAAAAATGACTTTTTTTCTTTCAAAAATGACATTTTTTGCAGGGACAGTTCTAAGCACGGGAAACATGCGCCACTTTACATGCATATCATACACACCCCCCAGGTACGAAATTTAAAGGAATATTTCACTTTTATTTTTTCATTTTAAGCATTATTAAAATCACTGCTCCCGAAAAAACTGCCGTTTTTAAAACTTCTTTTTGCATTGATACATGTCCCCTGGGGCAGGACCCGGGTCCCCAAACACTTTTTAGGACAATAACTTGCATATAAGCCTTTATAATTAGCACTTTAGATTTCTCCCATAGATTTTTCGAATTTGCCGCGAACACCCCAATTTGTTTGCTGTTCAGCGAACGGGCGAACAGGCAATGTTCGAGTCGAACATGAGTTTGACTCGAACTCGAAGTTCATCCCTAGGTATGAGCCCGATGTTCGAGTCGAACTTAAGTTATCCGAGCACACAACCTGACAGGCTGCAGGAAAAGAGGGGGGACAAGAGAGCGCCCCCCTCCTAAAACATACAAGGATGTCCGCATGTTGATGGGGGCAAGTGCCTCATCCTCACAACCATTACCCAGTGGTTGTGGGGGTATGCGGGCGGGGGACTTATCGGAATCTGGAAGCCCCCTTTAACAAAGGGGACCCCCAGATCCCGGCCCCCATATGTGAATTGGTAACGGAGTACATTGTACCCCTACCATTTCACAAAAAAAAGTGTCAAAAATGGTAAAAAACACAGGAGACAGCTTGGGACAAGTCCTTTATTAAAAGGAAAAAAATTCCAGCGATGTAATACATCTATTCTCGAGCAGGGGATACGGAGAAAAAAAAACCCGCCAACACGATCCACCTCCATGAGTGGCTCCCGTCGAATGACACTACACCCGCCGTGACAGCTCTTAAATAGCTGAGGGTGGGGCCACCCGTCACGTGCGCGGGTGACCCTGGCCCCTCTGACGCCACGTGGAAACACTGCGGGGTTACCCAGTGACATGTAGGGGCGACCCCGCCCCCTCTGACGTCACAGGAAACCCCCGTTGCGTCAGAGGGGGCGGGTCTCCTGCGCACGTGATTAGTGGCCCCGCCTTTAGCTATTTAAGAGTCACGGCGGGTGTAGTGTCATTCAACGGGAACCACCAATGGAGGCGGATCGTGTCAGTGTTTTTTTTTTTCTCTGTATCCTCCGCTCGAGAATGGATGTACATCGCTGGAATTTTATTTTTTATTTTTTTAATAAAGGACTGTGTTTTTTTACAATTTTTGACACTTTTTTTGTGAATTGGTAGGGGTACAATGTACCCCGTTACCAATTCACATAGGGTGGGGCCGGGATCTGGGGGTCCCCTTTGTTAAAGGGGGCTTCCAGATTCTGATAAGCCCCCCGCCTGCATACCACCACAACCACCGGGCAAGGGTTGTGGGCATAAGGCCCTTGTCCCATCAACATGGGGACATCCTCCCCATGTTGAGGGCATGTGGCCTGGTACGGTTCATAAACAGGGGGCGCTCTCTCGTCCCCCCTCTTTTTCTGTGGCCTGCCAGGTTGCGTGCTTGGATAAGGGTCTGGTATGGATTTTTGGGGGACCCCCACGCCATTTTTTTTAATTCTGGCATGGGGGTCCCTTTAAAAACCATACCAGACCTGAAGAAGGGTCTGGTATGGATTTTAAGGGGGACCCCTACACCATTTAAAAAAAAATTAATGCTGGTCTTACACTTGAAAAATACTATTTTCTGTATACCGTATATACTCGAGTATAAGCCCAGTTTTTCAGCCCTTTTTTTTCGAGTCATGTTGCTTGTCATGTCACTTACTTGTCGCAGGTGAGTCCGGCAGTCATCTCCGGTGTGTGTGGGGTCTCCGTATCCCGGCCCGCAGCTAGCACCCGCCCGCCCGTGTATTATTCCTGCTCCTGTCCTTGTTTGAATCCTTGGCAGAGAGAGCAGAGACGCTGCCGTTACTCCCGCCCATGACGCTGACGCCGTGCGCTACGATTGGCTGCTGGGACTGAAATGTCCTAGCAGCCAGTGACATAATTGGCGCTGCACCTCCAGGTGTCCTGCCGAGAAATGTCCCCCCTCAACATAGCTATGAATTACTGGTTCCCGCCCGCTGTGTGTATTAAAGATCCTCCTGCAGTGGGCGGGAGCCGGGAGATGAAAGAGAGCGGAAGTCCGCTCTAATAAGGCAAGCAATACAGTGATACACAAATAATGATGTTTGCACACTGATGGGGACACTCTGATTTTTCACTGGGGACACTCTGATTTTTCACTGATGGGGACACTCAGTGAAAAATCAGAGTGTCCCCATCAGTGAAAAATCAGTGTCCCCATCAGTGAAAAATCAGCGTGTCCCCATCAGTGAAAAATCAGCGTGTCCCCATCAGTGAAAAATCTGATTTTTCACTGATGGGGACACTCTGATAAAACACTGATGGGGACACTCTGATAAAACACTGATGGGGACACTCTGATAAAACACTGATGGGGACACTCTGATAAAACACTGATGGGGACACTCTGATAAAACACTGATGGGGACACTCTGATAAATGTAATGTAATTTTATTGGTAACTATTTTTAGTTTTGAAATTTACTGTACCAGTAGCTGCTGCATTTCCCACCCTAGGCTTATACTCGAGTCAATAAGTTTTCCCAGTTTTTTGTGGTAAAATTAGGTGCCTCGGCTTATACTCGGTCGGCTTATACTCGAGTATATACGGTATGTTGAGTTTTTAACAGCTTAAAGTATATAATTAGAACAATCACATTTTTTCTTATATATTTTAGAGAAGTTAAAATAAAGACTGGTGAATGGTTCTTCGATGAAAGAGAAAAGAAATTTCCATGTGCAGGTAAAGGTTATATTTGTGTAAAAGTCTGCTGGTAGAGCTATAAAATGACTCTAAAAATAACTTTTATTGTCCTGTCTGTATCACTCTAGCAGTTTGTATTTTGTCATTCTACAGAATACCCTAATGAGTCATAAAGCCCAAAAATTGTGTTTAAAATTAAATGGTTGCAAAACTTAGTGACAGGAAAAGGCAGTAGAGTGTTAACCACACGGTCTATTCTCTATAATAGACAGAGCTAGATGTGTCTTATTTTCTTTATTGTACTCCCAATACAATTAAGTCATGTGACAGAATGTGTTCTCACTGCCCATAATGCACCTGTTGTGGGTAGTAGATCCTTAAAGCGTATCTCAACCAAAAAGCAAACATTTAATATGCTGCAGCTTAACAGTCCTTCCAGTAAGTCTGTTTTTTTTTATCTTACTTTACCAGACCAACCTGTCACAAAAGTGGCAGTTAGAGAGTTGAAACAAATCAATAGACTCAGGCTATGCGCTGCTCAGCCATTCAGGGGAAGCTTTGTATTCTATGAATGAATACAGCGCTTCTCCTGATTGGCTGAGACAGAGATTGTGACGTCATAAGATGGCATCTCTACCTTTGCCAATCAGGGAAAGCTTTGCATTCATTCATAGAATACAAAGCTTCCCATGAATGTCTGAGAGGCGCTTAGTACGACTATATTGTGTTGTCTAGTAGGACAGGTAGTTCATATTTCCACTGCCGGAACACAACGCTGTAAAATGTAGCTGAAGCTTCATACAGTTAATACTGTTTGCCCAGCAGGTGCACCTGTTAATTAGGGATGAGCCGAACACCCCCCTGTTCGGTTCGCAGCAGATCATGCGAGCAGGCAAAAAATTTGTACGAACACGCGAACACCGTTAAAGTCTATGGGACACGAACGTGAAAAATCAAAAGTGCTAATTTAAAGGTTAATATGCAAGTTATTGTCATATAAAGAGTTTTTCGGGACCTGGGTCCTGCGCCAGGGTACATGAATCAATGCAAAAAATTTTTTTTCAAAACTGCAGTGTTTTCGGGAGCAGTGAATTTAACCACTTCAGCCCGGACCATTTTGCAGCTAAAGGACCAGGCCCCTTTTTGCGATTCGGCACTGCATCACTTTAACTGACAATTGCGCGGTCGTGCGACGTGGCTCCCAAACAAAATTGGCGTCCTTTTTTCCCACAAATAGAGCTTTCTTTTGGTGGTATTTGATCACCTCTACGGTTTTTATTTTTTGCGCTATAAACAAAAATAAAGTGACAATTTAAAAAAAAAAGCAATATTTTAAAATTTTTGCTATAATAAATATCCCAAAAATATATATATATATATATATATATATATATATATAAAAAAAAAATCCTCAGTTTAGGCCGATACGTATTCTTGTACATATTTTTGGTAAAAAAAATCGCAATAAACGTTTATTGATTGGTTTGCGCAAAAGTTATAGCGTCTACAAAATAAGGGATCGTTTTATGGCATTTTTATTAATAATTTTTTTTTACTAGTAATGGCGGCGATCAGTGATTTTTATTGTGACTGAGACATTATGGCGGACACATCGGACACTTTTGGCACATTTTTGGGACCATTGTCATTTTTACAGCGAACAGTGCTATAAAAATGCACTGATTACTGTGAAAATGACATTGGCAGTGAAGGGGTTAACCACTAGGTGGCACTGTAGGGGTTAAGTGATCCCTATTGAGTTTTTCTTACTGTAGGGGGGATGGGCTGTGTGTCACATGACACTGATCTTCGCTCCGAGTACATGGAGCGGAGATCCGTGTCATTGTCACTAGGCAGAGCGGGGAGATGCTTGTTTTTACTCAAGCATCTCCCCGCTCTATACCTCCGTGAGACGATAGCGGGGATCCTCGCAGCGATAGAGTCCGTGGGACCCGCGGTCCGACTCACGGGGAAGGCGGCAGGGTCGCGAGCACGCCGCAGGCGGCACGCGTGCGACCACACGTCAGGCATTTAAAGGGCAACATACAGGTACGTGATTGTGCCTGTCCATGCCATTCTGCCAACGTATAAGTACAGGAGGCGGTCGGCAAGTGGTTAATAATGCTTAAAGTGAAACAATAAAAGAGAAATATTCCTTTAAAATTCGTACCTGGGGGGTGTCTATAGTATGCTTGTAAAGTGGCACATGTGTCCCGTGTTTAGAACAGTCCCTGCACAAAATGACATTTCTAAAGGAAAAAAAGTCATTCAAAACTACTCGCGGCTTTAATGAATTGTTGGGTCCCGGCAATACAGATAAAAGTCATTGGAAAAAACAGCATGGCCCCCCCCCCCAGTCCATTACCAGGCCCTTTGGGTCTGGTATAAATATTAAGGGGAACCCCGAACCAAAATTTTTAAAAAAATGTGTGGGGGTCCCCCCAAATTCCATACCAGGCCTTTCAGGTCTGGTATGGATAATAAGGGGAACCCTGCGCCATTTTTTTTTTAAATGGCGTAGGGGTTCCCCTCAAAATCCATACCAGGCCCTTCACGTCTGGCATGGATTTTAAGGGGAACCTGTGCCAAAATTGTAAAAAAATGGCGTGGGGTTCCCCCCAAAAATCCATACCAGACCCTTATCTGAGCACGCAACCTGGCAGGCGGCAGGAAAAGAGGGGGGCGAGAGAGCGCCCCCCCCCTTCTAAACCTTATCAGGCCACATGCCCTCAACATGGGGAGGGCCTCATCCCCACAACCCTTGCCCGGTGGTTGTGGGGGTCTGCAGGTGGGGGGGGCTTTAACAAAGGGGACCCCCAGATCCCAACCCCCCTATGTGAATTGGTAACGGGATATATTGTACCCCTACCGTGTCACAAAATAAGTGTCAAAAATGGCAAAAAACACACAGATACAGCTTGAGACAAGTCCTTTATTAAAAAAAAAATATTCCAGAGATGTAATACATTCTCGAGCAAAGAATGCTGAGAAAAAAACCCCCAGACACGATCCGCCTCCATGGGAGGCACCCGCTGAATGGCGCTAGCCCCGCCTTGACAGCCCTTAAATAGTTAAGGGCGGGGTCACCCGTCACGTGCGTGGGTGGCCCCACCCACTCTGACACAATGGGAATCCCTGTTGCATCAGAGGGGGGCGGGGTCACCTGTACATGTCACTGGGTAACCTCGCAGCGTTTCCCCATTGCGTCAGAGGGGGCAGGGTCACCTGCGCATGTGATGGGTGGAACTATTTAAGAGCTGTCACGGCGGGGCTAGCGTCATTCTGCGGTTTTTATTGTTCTTTTTTTTTCTTCGTATCCTCCGCTCGAGATTGGATTATATCGCTGGAATTTTTTTTTTTTTTTTTTTTTAATAAAGGATTTGTCCCAAGCTGTGTCTGTGTTTTTTTACAATTTTTGACACTTTTTTTGTGAAATGGTAGAGGTACAATGTACCACGTTACCAATTCACATGGGGGGCTGGGATCTTGGGGTCCCCTTTGTTAAAGGGGGCTTCCAGATTACGATAAGCCCCCCGCCCAAGGGTTGTGGGGATTAGGCCCTTGTCCCCATCAACTTGTCCTCCTCCCCATGTTGAGGGCATGTGGCCTGGTATGGTTCAGGAGGGGGGACGCTCTCTCGTCCCCCCTCTTTTTCTGCGGCTTGCCAGGTTGCGTGCTCGCAAGGGTCTGGTATGGATTTTTGGGGGGAACCCCACGCCATTTTTTTTATTTTGGCGTGGGGTTCCCCTTAAAATCCATACCAAACCTGAGGGGCCTGGTATGGAATTTGGGGGGACCCCCACGCATTTTTTTTTTAATTTTGGTTTGGGGTTCCCCTTAATATTCATACCAAACCCAAAGGGCCTGGTAATGGACTGGGGGGGGGGGACCCATGCAGTTTTTTTCAATGACTTTTATCTGTATTGCCGGGACCCGACAATTCATTATAGCCGCGAGTAGTTTTAAATGACTTTTTTTCCTTTAGAAATGTCATTTTGTGCAGGGACTGTTCTAAACACGGGTAAAATGTGCCACTTTGCAGGCATACTATAAACACCCCCCAGGTATGAAATTTAAAGGAATATTTCACTTTTATTGTTTCACTTTAAGCATTATTAAAATCACTGCTCCCGAAAAAACTTCAGTTTTTAAAACTTTTTTTTGCATTGATACATGTCCACTTTTTTGACAATAACTTGCATATTAACCTTTAATATTAGCACTTATGTTCGACTCGAACATCGGACCCATTCCTACTGTTAATGCAGTAAAGTGCACTAAAGTAATTTACAGTAATTGTGAAACATGTGTATGTATATTTAGTTTTATAAATGTATACTTTTCTTTCAAAGGAAAACATGAATCAGCAAGTGCTAAGCTTTTGAAATCCTACCAAAAATTGAAGTAAGTACCAATAATAACCTTTATTCATTTTGTTCATATTAGCTGCAAAAAGAACAGTTTGCTTTAATTCTGTACAGTACAGAATTCTTATAATTGTGACTATTTCCATATTATTCAAGGGTCTATAGGATAGAATTCACTGAGACATATACAGTAGCAATCCTTTGTAATATTGTACCTGTTTTTATAGAATGTTTCTTGTCCAGGATATTTAGCTTTTTTATAGCAGCAGAGAAAGGAAGACAAGACAGTTTTTCCTGTTTATGTGTTCAATACACTGCTCAGGTTTAATTAGTTTACCTGGGTTAAGTCTTTTTTGATTGATCTTGTACTATTATTGAGATCAGGAGAAGAGCTGGCACTATGATAAATCACAGTATTGTTTGAAGTTTTATTGTAAAGCAGTGTAAACAGCACAGAAAGTCAACGTGTTTCAGCTTAAAAAAGCCTTAGTCATTAGACTTTCTGAGCTGTTTACAACACTTTACAGTAAAATTCAAGCAACACTGTGAGTTAATGTGGTACCGGCAATTATCCTGTACTAGATGTGTTGGGTGCTCTTAGCAATCCACACATGATCACCGGTAATTTCAGCCATGGGGGATACCAGGGGAGGTAGTAGCAGAACTCTATGATTCGGAATGTGGGGATGATTTACTAATTCTGGGGAGTGCAAAATCTGGTGCAGCTCTGCTTAGAAACCAATCAGTTACATAGTTGCATAGTTGGTATGGTTGAAAAAAGAAACCAGTCGATACAGTTCAACCTGTGGTGTGTGAGTGTGCTTGTGTTTATGTCAATAGTACATTGTATATTCCTGTATGTTGTGATCGTTAAGGTGCCCATCTAATAGTTTTTTTAAACTATCGACGCTCCCTGCTGATAATGCTGGTTGTGAAAGAGAATTCCACACCCTTACCGCTCTGACAGTAAACCCTCTATGCAGTTTAAGGTTAAACTGCTTCTCTTCCAATTTCAGTGAATGGCCACATGTCTTTTTAAATTCCTCTTCACTGAAAAGTTTTTTCCCTATGCTAGGGAAAATTTATTTGTACATCGCTATCATATCCCTTCTCAAGCATCTCCTCTCCAGAGAGAATAAGTTAAAGCGGAGTTCCACCCAAAAATTGAACTTCCACTTTAAGGGAAAGTGACCCCTTGACATGCCACATTTGGCAATTGGCATGTCATTTTTTTTGGGGGGGAGCGGAAACCCTCTTTTTAGAGGGTTTCATATCCCACTTCCTCCCGGTGCACCGCTGCGCCGGAAGGAAGTTCACCTTTCCCCCCACCCCCTCGGCAATCATCTGGGACACGTCACAGGTCCCAGATGATTGCCCGGCCAGTCACAGTGCACAGCGCGGCTCACACATGTGCATTGCGTGCCTGGCTGTGAAGTCACAGCCCGGCGCCCACAGTAGTGATTCCGGCGCCATGGAGGGGGAGAGGAGCAGGGCTTCGTATACCTGCATCGCTGGACCCTGGGACAGGTAAGTGTCTGATTATTAAAAGTCAGCAGCTGCAGTATTTGCAGCTGCTGATTTTTTTTTTTCCGGGTGTAAGTCATCTGGTCCTGGCTACTTATTTATGTTAAGTTTTTTAAAACTTTCTGAAACTGTCTTCTGTTAGCCACGAGGTTGCATTTTGTGACGTTTTATTAACATTACATTCTTGGTTACTATATCCCCCCATTTCCTTTGTAAAAACTGAGGAGAAGAATGCATTTAAAACCTTTGCCTTCTGTTTGTCTTTTGTAACCAAATCCCCTTCATCATTCTTTAGGCCCCATTCACACCTCAGCATTTTGTAGATTGGAGCCTGAAGCTCCAAAACGCTGGAGGAGAAAAAAAACAATTATTCTCTATGGAGATAGTTAACATCTCCACTCCATGTCGCCTGAAGCCAAATGCCTGAAGCTCAAAAAAGTTCTGGAGTTTTTTTTTTGTAGCTCAATTCCGGCAGATTTGGGCGTTTTTTTTTTTATTTGCTTTTTACATTGGTGACCTTTTGACCTGCACAAAACTGCGGTAAAAATTGCGGTAAAATTGCGCAACTTTGTGCCTGAAAACGAAACGCTCAGGTATGAATGCAGCCTTAAGGGGCCAATATGTTCTAGCCTCACTTTCTTACTGTTTATATAATATAAGATAAACAGTATCAGCTTCCATTTTTTTTGTCAAAGCTTAATTGAACAAGCTAAAGCTAGAAGCTGAATGGCTACCATGCACAGCTGCACCAGATTTTGCACTCTCCAGTTTTAGTAAATCAACCCCAATGTGCTTGTATTTTTCATTTTTTCTACGACTTAGCATTTTGTATTTTGATAAAAAACCTATAATAAAAAGAAAAAAAAGAAAAAAAGACAAGACAGACAGATAGTGACACACCATAGATGTCCCACAGTTTAGACTGCTTGCTTTGCTTGTCTACCACCTGTAAAGCCCTGTACACACGCTTGGTTTTCCCGGCGGTAAAAAGTCAGCCGGGAAAACCGAGGGTAAAGCCGAGAACCCGGCAGGAAAACTGCCATGAGAGCTTTGGCCGTGAATTCAGGCCGTGTGTATGCTCCATCGGCACTGCCTTGCAGTGTTTCCAATAGGAAAGTATTAGTAAATCTGGCGGAAAAAAAAACCCTGGGCATCTCGACGGGAAAATAGAGAGCAGGTTCTCTATTTTCCCACCAGGATTCCTGGCTGTTTTCCTGTCGGGAAAATTGCGAGGAAGCATATACACGTCCGGTTTTCCCGGCCAAAAGTTCTCTTGGCAGTTTTCCTGGCAGGAAAACCGGTCGTATGTATGGGGCTTTAGGCAAAATTCAGAAATACAAGAGATGGCAGGTCACAGAAGCTGATTTTTTCATCAGAGAAAGCATAATACAACTGAAAGGCAATGGATATATATATACAGTATCTCACAAAAGTGAGTACACCCCTTCCATTTTTGTAAATATTTTATTATAACTTTTCATGTGACAACACTGAAGAAATGACACTTGGCTACAATGTAAAGTAGTGAGTGTACAGCTTGTATAACAGTGTACATTTTCTGTCCCTTCAAAATGACTCAACACACAGCTATTCATGTCTAAAACCGCTGGCAACAAAAGTGAGTACACCCCTAAGTGAAAATGTCCAAATTGGGCCCAATTAGCCATTTTCCCTCCCAGTGTCATGTGACTCGTTAGTGTTACAAGGTCTCAGGTGTGAATGGGGAGCAGGTGTGTTCAATTTGGTGTTATCGCTCTCACTATCTCATACTGGTCACTGAAAGTTCAACATGGCACCTCATGGCAATAAAACTCTCTGCGGATCTGAACAAAAAAAATTGTTGCTCTGTATAAAAATGGCATAGGCTATAAGAAGATTGCCAAGACCCTGAAACTGAACTGCAGCACAGTGGCCAAGACCATACAGTGGTTTAACATAACTCAACTCAGAACAGGCCTCGCCATGGTCCACCAAAGAAGCTGAGTGCACATGCTCAGCATCATGTCCAGAGGTTGTCTTTGGGAAATAGACGTATGAGTGCTGCCAGCATTGCTGCAGAGGTTGAAGGGGTGGGGCGCAGTGGCGGTGCGTCCATAGAGTGTGCCGGAGCGCCGCCCCTCTCGCTCCTGCACCGCTGAAAGACAATACACATTGCATGAATCTGTGTATTGTCGCCGCTGCCGCCCACTATTCAGATGGCCGGCCTCCTGGTGAGCGCCGGCCATCTGAATTAGAGCGGTGGCAGGCAGTGGGTGTGTTTTGGAAGTGTCTTTCAGAGCCAGCGGCTCTGATAGGCTTTCCGATTACAGCCCTCAGGCTGTAATCGGCTTCCAAATAGTTCACCAAGGGACGCACGGGGTGCGTTCCTTGGTGAACACTAACTCGCATCTCAGCCAATCAGGTTCACCGGATCTGGTTACTGGTAACCTGATTGGCTGAAGCGACATTGAGGGCGGGACTTGGGAGAAGACGTCGAGGGAGGATGGCTGACAAGAGAAAGGTAAGTGCTGGGGGACTGGGGGAAGCAATCTGGCGGTTTTTGAGGGGGCAAACTGACGGTAATTGATGGGCACAGTGGTGACAATTGCTGGCACAGTGGTGACAATTGATGGGCACAGTTGTGACAATTGATTGCACAGTGGCTGCGTTTGATGGCATGGCACAGGGGCGACAATTGATGGCACAGTGGCGACAATTGATGGGCACAGTGGCGACAATTGATTACACAGTGGCTGCGTTTGATGGCATGGCACAGTGGCTGCGTTTGATGGCATGGCACAGTGGCGACAATTGATGGCACAGTGGCTGCGTTTGATGGCATGGCACAGTGGATGTGTTTGATGGCACAGTGGCGACAATTGATGGCACAGTGGCGACAATTGATGACATGGCACAGTGGCGACAATTGTTGGGCACAGTGGCTGCGTTTGATGGCACAGTGGCAACAATTACTGGGCACAGTGGCGACAATTGATGGGCACAGTGGCTGCGTTTTGGACACAGTGAGGCTGCAATTGATGTTTTTTTTTTTGTTTGTTTGTTTGCGCCACTTTAAAAATGTTGAGCACCAGCCGCCACTGGTGGGGGGTCAGCCTCTCAGTGCACAGACCATAGGCCGCACACTGCATTATAATTGATCTGCATGGATGTTGTCCCAGAAGAAAGCCTCTTCTAAAGATTATGAAAGCCTGCAAACAGTTTGCTGAAGACAAGCAGACTAAGGACATGGAATACTGGAACCATGTCCTGTGGTCTGATGAGACCAAGATAAACTTATTTGGCTCAGATGGTGTCAAGCGTGTGTGGCGGCAACCAGGTGAGGAGTACAAAGACAAGTGTGTCTTGCCTACAGTCAAACATGATGGTGGGAGTGTCATGGTCTGAGGCTGCACAAGTGCTTCCGGCACTGGGGAGCTACAGTTCAGGAATGCCAACATGTACTGTGACATACTGAAGCAGAGCATGTTCTCCTCCCTTCAGAGACTGGGTCGCAGGGCAGTATTCCAACATGATAACAACCCCAAACACACCTCCAAGATGACCACTGCCTTACTAAAGAAGCTGAAGGTAAAGGTGGTGGACTGGCCAAGCCTGTCTCCAGATCTAAACCCTATTGAGCATCTGTGGGGCATCCTCAAATGGAAGATGGAGGAGCACAAGGTCTCTAACATCCACCAGCTCCGTGATGTCGTCATGGAGGAGTGGAAGAGGACTCCAGTGGTAATCTGTGAAGCTCTGGTGAACTCCGTACCCAAGAGGGTTAAGACAGTGCTGTAAAATAATGGTGGCCACACAAAATATTGGCACTTTGGGCCCAATTTGGACATTTTGACTTAGGAGTGTACTCACTTTTGTTGCCAGCGGTTTAGACAGCAAATTTACACTGTTATACAAGCTGTACACTCACTACTTTACATTGTAGCAAAGTGTAATTTCTTCAGTGTTGTCACATGAAAAGATATAATAAGATATTTACAAAAAAGTGAGGGCTGTACTCACTTTTGTGAGATACTGTCTGTATACATAATATTTTTTTTTAAATAACTGCCAGTGTTTTTTTTTTTCTGCCTCTAAACGCCTATGTGTGCTTGGACACATAGGCTAACATGCAGGGGTGTTTAGAGGGAGAGAAAAAAAACACCAGATGCCCCTAAGAGCAGCATTAAAAACTTCCAGTTTATACAAGGCTATTGCCCCGTACACACGATCGTTTTTAATGTCATTTTTTAAACTGACGTTTTTCTCCTCGTTTTTTTTCATGTTTCCTCTCAAGCCTGCCTTGCGTACACACCATCATTAAAAAAAACGATCAAGCAAAGCGCAGTAACGTTCAACACGTACGACGGCACTATAAAGGGGAAGTTCCGTTCGAATGGCGCCACCCTTCATGTTAGTAAAGTTTGTTGGGCGACGATTCGCGCTTTTAAGTCCGTTACTGTGTAATGAATGTGCTATCTCCATTACAAACGCTAGTTTTACCAGAACGAGCGCTCCCGTCTCATACTTGATTCTGAGCATGCGCGTTTTTTTTCACGTCGTTAAAGCATACACACTATCGTTTTTCACGTCGTTAAAAAAAACGACATGAAAAACGACGTGAAAAAAGAGAGCATGTCCGGAACTTTTAATGCCCGTTTTTTACGTCGTTAAAAATGCTCTGGAGCATACACACGATCATTTTTCAGGGCCATTTTTTAAAATGGCAGTTTTAACGGCATGAAAAACGATCGTGTGTACGGGGCATATGGGTATTTAGCTGAGATACATTGCCTTTAAAAACAAATTCATACCCCTTGAAATTTTCCACATTTTGTCATGCTACAACCAAAAACGTAAATGTGTTTTATTGGAATTTTGTGTGATAGACCAACACAAAGTTGCACATAACTGTGAAGTGGAAGGAAAAGGATAAATGGTTTTCAAAATGTTTCTACAAATAAATATCTGAAAAGTGTTGTGTGCATTTGTATTCAGCCCCCTTTACTCTGATACCCCTAACTAAAATCTAGTGGAACCAATTGCCTTCAGAAGTCTCCTAATTAGTAAATAGAGTCCACCTGTGTGTAATTTAATCTCAGTATAAATACAGCTGTTCTGTGAGACCCTCAGAGGTTTGTTAGAGAACCTTAGTGAACAAACAGCATCATGAAGGCCAAGGAACACACCAGACAGGTCAGGAATAAAGTTGAAGAGAAGTTTAAAGCAGGGTTAGGTTATAAAAAAATATCCCACAGTTTGGACATCTCACGAGCACTGTTCAATGCAAGCATCTGAAAATGTAAAGAATATGGCACAACTGCAAACCTACCAAGACATGGCCACCCACCTAAACTGACAGGCCAGGCAAGGAGAGAAATAATCAGAGAAGCAGGCAAGAGGCCCATGGTAACCCTGTAGGAGCTGCAGAGATCCACAGCTCAGGTAGGAGAATCTGTCCACAGGACAACTATTAGTCATGCACTCCACAACTCTGGCCTTTATGGAAGAGTAGCAAGAAGAAAGCCATTGTTGAAAGAAAGCCAAAATAAGTCCCGTTTGCAGTTTGCGAGAAGCCATGTGGGGGACACAGCAAACATGTGGAAGAAGGTGCTCTGGTCTGTTAAGACCAAAATTGAACTTTTTGGCCCAAAAGCAAAACGCTATGTGTGGCGGAAAACTAACACTGCGCATCACCCTGAACACACCATCCCCACTGTGAAACATGGTGGTGGCAGTATAATGTTGTGGGGATGCTTTTCTTTAGCTGTGACAGGGAAGCTGATCAGATTTGCATGGAAGATGGACGGAGCAAAATACAGTGCAATCTTCGAAGAAAACCTGTTAGAGTCTGCAAAAGACTTGAGACTGGGGCGGAGGTTCACCTTCCAGCAGGACATAGGCCCTAAACATACAGCCAGAGCTACAATGGAATGGTTTAGAATGATCTAAGCATATTCATGTGTTAGAATGGCCCAGTCAAAGTCCAGACCTAAATCTAATTGAGAATCTGTGACAAGACTTGAAAATTGCTAATCACAGATGCTCTTTATCCAATCTGACAGAGCTTGAGCTATTTTGCAAAGAAGAATGGGCAAAAATGTCACTCTCGAAATGTGAAAGCTGGTAGAGACATACCCAAAAAGACTTGCAGCTGTAATTGCAGTGAAAGGTGGTTCTACAAAGTATTGACTCAGGGGGGCTGAATACAAATGCACACCACACTTTTTACATATTTATTTGTATAAAAAAATTGAAAACCATTTATCATTTTCCTTCCACTTCACAATTATGTGCCACTTTGTGTTGGTCTATCACATAAAATCCAAATTAAATACATTTACTTTTTTGGTTGTAACATGACAAAATGTGAAAACTTTCAAGGGATATGAATACTCTTTCTCAAGGCACTGTACAGTCAAAAGAAACAAATCTAACTAACTACAAGAGGCGTAGTATAGTTAATGCACAAAGACCTATCTTAATAGATAAAACAACTTTAAGCTCCCAGCCAGTCTTAAAGTGATACTAAAGTCTCCTTTATTTTGGTTAAAAATAACAAGCATGTTATACTTACCTGCTCTGTGTAGTATTTTTGCACAGAGCAAGCCAGATCCTCCTCTTTTCGGGTTCCGCTTCAGTGCTCCTTGCCCTCCATCCTGTTGAGTGCCCCCATAGCAAACAGCTTGCTACGGGGCACCCGAGCTGAGCCACAGCTCCCTGTGTCCATTCAGACAAGAAGTCGCGGCCCCTCCCCACCCCTTTCTCTCCTTACTGGCTGACTGAGTTTGATTTATAGCAGCGGGAGCCAATAGCGCCACACTGCTGTCCCAGCCAATGAGGAGGGGAGTCCCAGGCAGCTAAGGGCACTCCTGCAACATCGCTGGATCAAGATGGACCTCAGGTAAGTTTTAGAGGGGCTGAGGGGGGCTGCTGCACACATAAGGCTTTTTATCTTAACCACTTCAGCTCCGGAAGGTTTACCCCACTTCATGACCAGGCCATTTTTTGCAATATGGCTCTGCGTTACGTCGTGCGAAATGTCAATTTTGAAAAAAAACATTTTTTTTACCTCCTGCTATAAAACACATCCAATAAAAAAATGTAAAAAATTTAATTTCTTCATCAATTTAGGGCAATATGTATTCTGCTACATATTTTTGGTAAAACAAATCCCAATAAGCGTATTCTGATTGGTTTGTGCAAACGTTATAGCGTCTACAAACTATGGGATATTTTTATGGAATTTTTATTTATTTATTTATTTTTTACTAGTAATAGCGGCGATTAGCGACATATAGCGGGACTGCGACATTGCGGTGGACAAATCAGACACTAAGTGACACTTTTGAAAAAAAATTGGGGACCAGTGACACCTATACAGTAATCAGTGCTAAAAAATATTCACTGTCACTGTACTAATGACACTTGCAGGAAGAGGGGTTAACATCAGGGACAATCAGAGGGTTAAATGTGTCCTTAGGGAGTGCTTTCTAACTGTGTGGGGGATGCTTTAACTTGTGGGAAGACAAAGATTCGTGTTCCTGCTTAGCAGAAACATACGATCTCTGTCCTCCCTTGTTTACATAGGCAGACCGCTGTTCTGCCTCTCTCTGTGTCCAATAACAGCGGGAGCTGGTTGCCGGCGGCGCGCGCGATTGCTGCAGACCCGGAAGAGTGAAATCACGTACCTGTACGTGATTGTACGCAGGAGTGCCGCTGCCCCGCAGTATATGTACGCGGGGCGGTCGGCAAGTGGTTAATGCATAGAATGCATTAAGATAAAAAAACCTTCTGCCTTTACAACCAGTTTAATGCTCCAGATTGCAAGATCTTTCAGGTTTAATGTAAATGTGGTAAAAATCTGATGGAGCCCCATCTACTTCAGTGTTTCCCAATCCCACTCCTCAAGTACCCCCAACAAGCCAGGTTTTGGAAACTTTTCTTAGATAAAATAACTGTCACAAATGAAAAGCCACTGAGATTGATTTAAAGCACCCATGCAAATAGCCCATGACTTGTTGGGGGCATTTGAGGTTTGAGGATTTGTTACCGTAGTCTCTTGTCATTTTCGTTCCACTGAGCAGTATGTAAGTTGTGTAGATAAAGGTCTTGCCTCACAAAACCATGTTTATTATTAGTTTTTTTTGTATCTATTTTGTTATTGGCTTTCAGTCCGGTTTATATCTGTATGTGCAACATGCTATAGCAAAACTTGCCTTTGGCCTTGAATTTTGTCATTGTGCTTATTAGTAATGATGATGAATACATGTTTAGTCATGTTTAGTGATAATGTTCAAATGACTTTATAAAAGTATCAGAATATGCAATGATACATGGACACATGATTTTCTAATGCTTCTTCTATCCTAGTAAGATTTCTGTTGTACCCCCAACACCTCCTCCATTCTCTGAAGCACCTTCCGTAAGTAACACTGAGGTAACATAACAATATTTTTTTTTTAATCGTTGTTTTGAATTTCATTACTGTATATGTCTCAGCATCTGCCACCCCTCTCTGCCAATTCCTCCATTGGCTGCCACTCACCCAACAAATTAAATTCAAAATACTAACAACTTACAAAGCCATCCACAACTTTGCCCCCAGCTACATCACTAACCTAGTCTCAAAATACCGACCAAATTGTTTTCTTCATTCCTCCTAAGACCTCCTGCTCTCTAGTTCCCTTGTCGCCTCCTCCCATGTTCGCCTTCAGGACTTCTCCTGAGCTTCTCCCATCCTTTGGATTGCCTACCCCACTCTGACTATCTCTTAAGCCACAGACGATAGTAATTTGCTATTGGTTTTTGAACCATCGGATAAATTTAAAACATGTTCTATTTTTAAACACCGCTGGAAAAAAGACCGATGGGGCCCATACACGATTGGTTTGTCCGATGAAAACAGTGTGTACACGGCTTAACTCTATCCACTTTTAGATGATCCCTGAAAACTTTTCTCTTCAGAGAAGCCTATCCTGCCTCCACCTAACAACTGTACTTTTATTTTCTCTATCAGCTCACCCCCCCGCTCCCACAGTTATTACCTTTTGTATCACTTGACCCTCCCTCCTAGATTATAAACTCTAATGAGCAGGGCCCTCTAAATCCTCTTGTATTGAATTGCATTATAACTGTGCTGTCTACCCTCATGTTGTAAAGCGCTGCACAAATAGTTGGCGCTATATAAATCCTGTATAATAATAATAAATAATTTTAACGTAATAAAAAAAGCAAAAACTTTAAAAACGAAAAGACCTAGTAAAGTGCATGTGCCGCAAAGAAGCTTCTATTCGTTTTAGTAAGAATCCTCCCCCTTTTCTCCTTTGCTTTAGTTTCACTTACTTGACTTTTAGAATAATCCTTGCCTTTCTTCTCCTGTTTAACAGGACCGTTAAGGCCAGATTCACGCTTCCACATTGTGGTAAATTGCACATACCACAACGCATGGTAACACATGACACATGCATTGCAGTGGCAATTCATTTTGATTGGCACCCTAATGCACCATGACATCATACCTGTATTACAGTGAGCCCTAACACATGATAGTGTGTTGCTGTGCATTGCATTAGAAAAAAAACAGGTAATGTGTGATTTTAAGCACGTTAGGATGCATTGAAAGCCCATTCATATGGATAGACTGCCTTAACGCAACATGGTGACATGTAACATAACACACGTAAATGCACCGAAAAAGTGTACCTAAGGGTACACTTATTGGATAATCTGCAAACAGAAGGACAAGCTTTAGGTCAGATATCAGAAAAATCAAAGCCCTAGTACCAAAGCAGAAGTATATCAGAGAAGTGCACAAAGGAGAATTTTTGGAGAAGAATGATATTAATAGGTGATACTAGCCTGTTCATAGGCAGGACTTTACATCATAAAACTTTAAAATTGCTAAGTCTTCTAAGGCAGAACATTGAAATCAGTTTTAAAGTGATTGTAAAGTCTCTTTTTTTTCCTATAAAAATAACAAACATGTTATACTTACCTGCTCTGTTGCAGTGGATTTGCACAGAGCAGCCTAGATCATATTTTTCTCGGGTCCCTTTTCTGTGATCCTGGCCCCTCCCTCCTGTTCAGTGCCCCCACAGCAAGCAGCTTGCTAGGGGGGCACAGCTCCGTGTGTCCATTCAGACACGGAGCCCCAACCTGGCCCCACCCCCTCTCTCCCCTGATTGGCTAGCTGATTTTGATTGACAGCAGCTGGAGCCAATGGCGCCACTGCTGTGTCTCAGCCAATCAGGAAGGAGAATCCTTTACAACCCCTATACAACCCCATATGCAACTCCAGTCAAGGGGTTAGAACCTCAGGTTAATATTGCTGTCTTATGTCTTTGTTGAGATTTCACTTTCTGACAGTAACAATATTGTCACCAGGACTGGAAGTGAAATAAAATCTTCAATAGAAATATAAACTGCAATAAAATGCTGGCATGGGTTCTAGCCTTCTCCTAATCTGCTTAACCACTTGCCGACCATGTCATGCACTTTTACGCCGGGAGTATGGCACGGCTGCGCAAAGCAACGTATATATACGACGCTTAGAATTTCGCACCGTGCGGGCGCGCGCAGGCCGCCCCCGCGAGCTTTGTGACCGTGAACGTGGGACCCGCGTACTTGATGTCTGCCGGTGTCCCGCGATCGTGTCACGGTGCTGCAGAACGGGGAGAGGCCAGTGTAAACAAGGCATCTCTCTGTTCTGCCTAGTGACAGGACACTGATCTTCTGCTCCCTGTCATGACAGAGAGCAGTGATCAGTGTTGTGTCACAGGTAGCCCAGCCCCCACACAGTTAGAATCACTCCCTAGGACACACTTAACCACTTCCTCGCCCCCTAGTGGTTAACCCCTTTCCTGCAAGTTTAATTTACACAGTAATCAGTGCATTTTTATAGCACTGATCGCTGTATAAATCGCTGTATAAATGACAATGTTCCCAAAATAGCCTCAAAAGTGTCCGATGTGTCCGCCATAATGTCGCAGTCACGATGAAAATCACTGATCGCCGCCATTACTAGTAAAAGAAAAAATATTATTAAAAATGCCATAAAACTATCCCCTATTTTGTAGACGCTATAACTTTTGCGCAAACCAATCAATAAACGCTTATTGCGATTTTTTTTTTACCAAAAATATGTAGAAGAATACCTTTCGGCCTAAACTGAGGATTTTTTTTTTATATACCGGTATATATTTTTGGGATATTTAATATAGCAAAAATTAAAAAATATTGCTTTTTTTTCAAAATTGTCACTTTATTTTTGTTTATAGCGCAAAAAATAAAAACCACAGAGGTGATCAAATACTACCAAAAGAAAGCTCTATTTGTGGGAAAAAAAAGTACGTCAATTTTGTTTGGGAGCCACGTCGCACGACCGCGCAATTGTCAGTTAAACCAACGCAGTGCAGAATCGCAAAAAGTGCTCTGGTCATTTGGCAGCCAAATCTTCCGGGGCTGGAGTGGTTAAAACAAGTGTTTTGATTTCTCTATATGTCCCTGTTGTGCATTTCCTCTCATTTAATGTCTTGGTGACAATCTTTCCAATAGAACCAAAAGTGAGGGAAAATCTTTCCAATTTGGTCACAAAGAGCTGCAGCAATCGCATGCAGACAATATTATGATCTTGGCGTGCTTGTTTCAGTTCCTAAATATACTTTATTTCGGGTAACAAGCATTTTAGATTGCAACCAATATAGGTCAACAATTATATTAGAAAATATTTCCCCATAAAAATATTAGCCCCGAGGGCCTATTTAGACTTGTCTGTTTTGGTGTATTGATATAACGAAAGAGCATAAATGCACTTATTTTTCATACGTTAACACAAGTTGCGTTAAGACCACCCGTTCAAATGAATGATTTGCACTAGAATGCACCAAAAATCAGACATGCGTGATTTTTTCAGGTGCAGCACAGTACAAAGCATGGTGGTGCATTACTTTGCATTGTGGTACCTCAACATGTGTATAGGAGGTGCATTGGTTTGGTGCACTGGGTGCCAGAGTTTTTAAGTATTTTTGTTAAATAGAAACAAATTTGAAGAATACAATAGAGCAGACAAAATAAGCGGGGGGGGGGACCTGCAAGTTGGATCTAAAATATCTATTGATAATGAATGACACCACCAGATGTTATTGTACATACCGGTAATTGGATTAAGAGTCTGATTGGACCCTGAGGGTTTTTGCACCCATATGTTTTATGAAATGGCAGTAATAAGTAAATGCACAGTAATGGCTGTAATTTGAAGGCATGTGAGAGCGCTGATAACTGAGTCAGTAGTAGCGACCTAATGATAATGCCTGGCCCCTTGTGTTCCTACTAGTGGTTTGGTGTACTATGTTCCCAATATTCTTTTCCTCTGGGTAGATGCACTAGTAGAGTTGTTCAGGGACACTAATATATATTTACGATTGTATGTACAGTACACAACATTATGTGGTACAGATGACCTTTTTGTAGTGAAAGTGTGTTTCAGGAGACTTGAACTTTTTACTCTGCCCCATTGTGAAGGACCCTTCTTGCGAAATTCAGGCCCCTGGCTTTAATAATTCACTATTCCCCATCTGCATACATGTTCCAGATTATTGACTTAGGAACTCATTCATAATAAATAAAAACTGCTAGGTCACTCCATATTACTATGTGTAAAAGAACCCGAAGGTTAACGCTGCGCTAGAAAAAATAAAAATTGATGATGAGTAAAAAAAAAAATGCCAGCACCAAAAGTCTTAAATACAAAAAACTCAAATACAATGTGGTTAAATATAGATGCAGTGAATGGACACACGGAGCTGTGACTCAGCTCTGGTGCACTCGGCCAATCCCCAGACGAGGTCCCATCGTGCCAAAACGCGTAGGGTGGAGCCTGTGACGGTGACGTCATTACGTTTTCTCTTAGGAGATTGATGGGCAAGCAAACAGTAAGCAGACAGAAGCCTGTGGAGACACCGCGATCTCCATCTTTGACCTGCATTGTTACACCGCTTATGAAGACTTAATATCTTGTAAGTGCAATTAATTTAGTTCATTAAATTGCTTTTATTGAGTACTACACCATGGGAGCATTTCTTGTTTTTGTTTTCTGAGTGTCACGAGGATAGCTTCAACTCCAGACATCTGTACAGGTCTTTGGGAGACAGAATTCTCAGCGCTTAGTGAGACTACCTTATGGTGGTCATTTTTAGTCGGTAAGGAGATTCTTTACTCACTTGGGTGTGAAGCACTTTGGATAAAGGATCTTTCTTCACAAATTATTTTCTGCAAGTTTATTCCTGCACTTTACACAGACTTGTATTGGTTAAATCTTTTTGATTCACGGATCTACACTGTAATGAGACTTTGTTTCAGTAATTCATCTTACTTCAGATTTTTCTTAATTTTTTCACGGATCTATACTATATTGAGACTTATACTATTCTTTTTGGTATCTGCCTTAGTTTTCCATTTTTTGTGTTTTTTCACCATCACTTTTAAATAATTGGCTTCATCATTTTACTATTTGAGGTTATTCAACATTATTAGTGCTTCATCTATATTTAACCACACTCCATATCACTGCCTGCATTTTGCAGCCCATGAATAAAATGCAGACTGCGGTGTAAAGCCAGCGGTACTTTGCAGAGTTCTCCAAAATTAACTCAGCAGACAGAACTTCATGACTGGAGGAAAGACAGTCATAGGATCTTGAAAGGCCATGTGACCAGGCATTCATCTTGTTTTTTTTTTTATTTGTTTTTTTATTGCTAGTTTTCCATTCACAAGAAAGCAGAACACATCCCTGTACTTTTTTTTAAAGAAATGTTATGGCGAAACCTGTGCTTTTTAAATATACCACTTAGAGAACTAAAGCAAGAGGGCCAGAGTGATAACCAAGTAACTAATCCTATTGGAGGGAGAGGTCTGCAGTGGTAGCCCCACTGTTTCTCCCATGACAAGTTTTCTTTAGCAACTGAAGCTAAAAAATAATAATTTATCTGAAATTTTAATTTTCTTCTAGGAGCTCAGTAAGTCAAAAGGTTTTCATAAATCAGTGGAAAACCTCTTCCTATCTCTCACTACACACGTGAAAAGTAAGTATGAGTCTATTTCATGTTTTAATTTCGTTTATGATATAAGGGATGTGATTTTTTATTTTTTTTTTAAGTTCAAACAAAGACAGAGAAAAAGAGCACATTTGGGGGGGTTAATGCAATAAAGAGACCACAGAGGATACAACAGTGGAAAATAGACCAGTAGCAGAACAATTTTAAATAACACTTTCAGGACCAAAGTTACTAGAAACAAGAGCATATTTGGTGGTTTTAATACAAAAAAATAGACCACATAGGAAACAGCAATTAAAAATAGACAAGCAGTAAGACACCTTTAAATAGCAATCTTAGGCCCAAAAGCTAGTAGCGCTAAGGAGGAGAGGTAGATGTTTAGGCCGGTTTCACAATGGTACGACACAACAGTCGTACGACTGTGGATCCGACTTTGCCCTGCTACTTAAAATCCTACATCTGTCTGACTTTAATGAACGGGGATCCAACTTTTTTTTTTATTTCAAACAATTTTTATTTGATAAAGATAACACATTCACAAGAAATCATGACAGAAAATACAACTGATGCAATCGGTATAAGTCGTCTTACAACTTCCAAGTATAATATCTCAACTAACATTGGTACATAACCTTTGCTTCAGTAAGATCAAACATTTATTAGTCCTTGATCATTGAATGTACATAACAGACTAAACGGTGACAGAATGGCGTATATGAAGGAGTTAACTGTTAAGAGCAGACGTGGAACAATTCTTAGAGGGTCTATGCATTTTGTCAGGTAGATCAAGAGAGGCCTGCCCCCGTCCCTCGCACCCCTAACTGGAACATACTGTGCGAGGGCGAGAGCCGTATGTTCATCTCATGCTATGTCAACAGTGTTGATCTACACATTGTTATATTCTTGCCCTCTATATGGATGTGGTTTTGTAACTCCCATTTCCGGAGGAGTGCTATGAGTTTACAGAGATTTCATTGTAGGATGCAGTTGTGGAATGTCGTGAGATTAGCCCTGTTTGCTAGGGTAGGCAGTTTTCGGATACTAAACTTGCGTTTGCAGGTGATGAGTACTGCGTGTCTTCAGGCTGTGGGATGGGGGATTTCAATATGGGATGCAGAAAGGAGTGTATGGGTAAACCTGGGTGGACATGGCGGATACAGTGTATATTCAAACTAAAACCTAAAATAGAGGGCACAGGGGAAACGATAGTTTACTCCTATTGCGAGATAAAGTTATGGGTTGTGGAGAAGCTCCTTAAACTTTGAGGAATTTCTGAAATGTAACCAGCAAGACCATGTCTTTTGGTATTTCGTCAGGTTTTCTTCAGCTTGATGGATTAAGTCCTCCATCTCCGAAAACGTGTCTATACGTTGGAACCAGTCAGCTAGTGTAGGCGGGTTGATGTTCCTCCAGTATTCTGGTATGCATTGTTTAGCTGCGTTTATGAGGTGGAGCATGAGAGATTTTTTGTAAGTGGATTGCGGAATCGATGTATGATACAATATGTATTGATCTGGCGTGAAGGCCAACGTATGTGTCGTGATGTGGGAGATTGCATCATGGACTTTGTCCCAGAAAGATTTTATGCATGGGCAATCCCACCAAATAAGGAGAAGGGAACCCATGTCAGAATTACATCTCCAGCACAATGGTGAAACAGTTGGGTGGCATAAGTGAATTCCTTCAGGTGTATGGCACCATCTTGAGTATATTTTATAACTGTTTTCTTGTGCCGAGATGTTGATGGAGCCTTTATGAATATTCTCATAAATGCTTTCCCATTCTTCTTTAGTGAGATCTAACTTGAGTTCACTTTTCCATTTCTGGTTGATTGAGTTGGATTTAGGGTCGTGATAAGTAAATAGAAATGAGTATACCATCAAGATGAGATGCCTTTGTGGAGCCGTACTATTGCAAAGTACTTCAAAAGGAGTTTGGTCTCTAATCCATTGTGTGATAGTACTGGTACTGTACAGAAAATGTCTGATTTGTAGAAATTTATAGAACGTGATGTTATAGTCTGGGAAGTGTGAAGATAGAGCATTAAACGGGAGGAGTGTATAATTTTGAAAAAATTGCGAGGCTCTAGGTGTATGTCCTGTGTGTGTGTTAGTCATATTATGTAACGATAAACCAGGTGTTAAACCAGGGTTACCATCTAAAAGAGTCATCGGGCCCAGTGAGGGAATCCATTTGAGTGTGTGAGATGCTGTTCTGAAGGTGTGAAGCGTGGGTCCCGTTAATGGGTGCGTGGAGCATTGTTTAGGAGTTACCTTAGCATCTATCCACGGTAGATGGGAGAGAGGAACTTAAGCAAACGAATCTTCAATAGCAACCCAGTCTTTAGTAAATCTGTGGACGTGCCAATCAATAATTCTTGTGAGATGGCATGCTGTGTGGTATTTATGAATGTCGGGGAGGCCTAAACCACCTTTCAGTTTGGGGATAGTCATTCTGTCCCAGCTTAGTCTTGGGGATTTGGAGGCCCATATAAAGTTTCTGCAGTGTCTTTTGTATGTTGTAAAAAATGACGTGGGGGGTTTAAGCGGTACGGTCTGTAGGATGTACAAGATACGGGGTAAAATGTTCATCTTTAGGATAGCAATTCGCCCAAACCAGGAGAACTGTCCCGAAGTCCATTTGTGAAGATCCTTTTGTATAGTTTGTAGTATTGGTAAGTAATTTCTATCGTAAAGCTCTTCTAAGTTAGATGGGATTTGGATACCCAAATAAGTGAGGGCATGGGGTTCCCAACTGAAAGGAAAATTTGCTTTGAATTGCTTCACTAACGTTGATGGAAGGGAGATATTGAGGGCTTTGGATTTCGTAAAATTAATTTGCAAGTTGGATATTTTGTGGAAAAGGGTAAAGTTTTGGAGTAGATTGGGTATGGTGGTTAAAGGGTTCGAGAGGAAAAGGAGGATGTCGTCTGCATATGCCGCGACTTTGTAATGTTTGCTTCGGATATCAATGCCTTTGATATCGGGATTGGCCCTAAGCTTGCGCAGTATGTGTTCCAGGGTGAGAACGAAGATGAGGTGTTATGGTGGGCATCCTTGACGTGTACCAATCGAGGCGGAGAAGGCATCTGACAGGCGGCCATTGACCCTTATTCTGGCTGTGGGGTTAGAATACAACGCTAGTATCAGTTGTAAAAAGTGTGCAGGAAACCCCATGGCCTGTAGTGTTGCTATCATGTAGTCCCAGGCCACTCTGTCGAATGTCTTCTACGCGTCTAGAGATAAAAAATCCTTGTTGTTTGGAGGAGCTTGAGAGCCAGTGATGGATGTTGATAGCCTTTATGGTGTTATCCCTGGCCTCTCTACAAGGAATAAATCCTACCTGGTCGAGATAAATCAGTTTAGGGATGAAAGGAAGTATGCGGTCAGCAAGGATTTTGGCGTATAGTTTTACGTCCACATTTAGGAGGGAAATGGGTCTGTAGTTAGATACTAACATCTCATCCTTGCCAGGTTTTGGTATTAATGTGATATGTGCTTCTAATAAGTCTTTATTTTTGTGGGGAAGAGGATAGTGAATTGAACGACTTGGCGAAATGAGGGGCAAGTATCTCGTGGAAAGTGTTGTAGTAACTTACGGTCAACCCATCTGGTCCCGGACTTTTACCCGTTTTAATTTGTTTTTAGGGCCGTCCTAGTTTCCTCAACATCGATAGGGCGATCTAAACCCGTTGAGTCTTCTGGGGTGATAGGGGATGAGCAATATTGTGTTAGGAAATCTTTGATTGTCTCCTGTCTGTGTATAGTACGCTCTGAGGCGGTTGTGGGGGGTAAATTATAAAGTTTGGAGAAGTATTGGACAAATTGGGCAGCAATGTCTTCTGGGGATACAAAAGCCTTGCCAGCGGGGTCTTTAATCTTGTGTATGGTAGTTGTTGCCTTTTTGTGTTGTAATGCCCTGGCTAGTATTTTCCCAGATTTGTTTCCAAACTCATAGAACAGTTTTTGTGTTAAAATGTATTTGCGATTCATTGTTTTACCCAATTCCTCCCGTGCCTTCACTAGTTCCATAAGTGAATTAGTGGCCAGGGATGCCTTATGCACCCTTTCCAGAGTGTGAATTTTAGCGGATAATGCGGTCGTACGCTGCCGTTTCAGTCTGCTTCTGTTTGCAGCCATGGAGATAAATTCTCCTCTCATTACACATTTATGCACAGCCCAAACACCCGCTGGAGTGGATTCATCAGTGACATTTTCTGTAAAGTATTGTGATAGGCGAGTGCTAATTTTTTGTGAAGTGTCAGGGTCCGTCAGCAGGAAGTTATCCAGGGCCAGATCGAAGTGGTACGAGCCATCGGTATAGTTAGAGCAATGGAGATGGGATTATGTTCTGAGAGTACCATAGGGTCTATGGTCGCTCTGGAGAGAAGTGTCAGATCATTCTGGGAAATAAAAAAGTGGTAAATTCTAGAATATTTGTTGTGGGGAGAAGAGTAGAACGTAAAGTCTCTGTCATTCGGGTGTAATGTACGCCATGTGTCATGCAGGGTTAAGCCCTGAAAGTGTTTTTTTTATAGCTCTTAGGGCTCTATAGGGCATGGAGGACGCCCCATTAGAGGAGTCTAGGGTCGGGGTGAGCGCGACATTGAAATCCCCACCAACAATGAGGATACCTGAGTAAAATTCAGTGAGCAGGTGTAGGGTTTCTCAAAAGAAAGAGACGTGTTGCTTGTTAGGGGCATATAGGTTTGCAAGGGTGATGGGCTTGTTGTGTAACTTCCCCTTAAGGAATAGATATCTATCATGAACGTCCTGCTTAATCTCTGATATTTGTAAGGGGCAGTTTTTTTATATTAATATGGCAACCCCCTTAGTTTTGGAGGTGTCAGTAGATGCATGGTATACTGTGGGATAATGATGGTTGAATAGTTTGGGGATATTGTCGGAGCGGAAATGAGTTTCCTGAATGAATGCTATGTGTGTTTTATTTTTCTGTAATTCAGTAACTGGGATCTCTTCTCGGGGGTGTTTAACCCTTGCATGTTCATCGAGCAAAACTTTACCTGTGTGCTGGGCGGCTTCCTAGGAAAGCCATTCATGTTATGGGTATTTGTATCCACCATGATAGGGAAAGGGGGGTTGTTTAAGGCGAAATGTATAAAAGAGGGGGTGGGGATACCCCCCAATGAGGTAAATTGCTGTTTGTGTATCCGCTCAATAAGAAGGGCTGTGTAAGTTGGGAAGGGGGAGGAGTAACTAGCTAACCTACTCTGCGCTGAGATAGGTCAGAAAAGTACAGTGAGCTACCATTAGAACCTGGCCCGGACACAGGCCAGCACCGTTCTACTACACTGTGTGGGGATTGGCAAGTACCTAACACAGACAAAAAAACTTCTGAATAGCGAGCTAGCCCGCCGCTACCATCTAGTGGAGCCAATGAATAGAGGATGTACTTATAGGGGTCTAATTATGACCAAAAAGATAATCGTATACTCTGCACAGTTGATATCCTGGTCTGTGCCTTTTGGGTGTAATGGTCGATGTGGTATGGGACTCAAGCATGGGTCTTTGAGTATGATAGGGGTGACAGGGCCCTGACATTATGTTAAAGGTTGAGTTATAGAAAATTATACAGTATAGATCGTGAGCGGGGATAAATGAACCGCGTTAAACCCTTGGGAGTGGTATTCCTTAGTCAAACAAGATTCTTAGAGCACTGAAGCACACGGTAAGACGAATACATCAGAATGTTAACCTGAAAATATAATTCATCACTCAAATGACCAACAATTGAACCTGTCTAACTAAAGAAACCGTAACTTCATATAACCGTGTGTGTATAACCCGTAGCTTGCTATGGTTTAGAGCGAGTCTACACAGCCAACGCCCCACCCCTACCCCCACCGGCACCCATCCCACCCATCTCAGCTGCTGATGCATGTTTATTCCTACTTGAGGATTCCCTGGATGCTATGATCATATGAAGGCTATGTTCTATAGGGCATGAGGGAAGTCAGGTGGGCTTTGTCAGGTCGCTGCCAGTGGTATCGGGATACCCGCGGAGCTCATGTTGTATCTGTCATATTATCTATCAAAGCTCCAAACAGGTGTAACTAAACCAAACGAGAACACAGCTGTGTATAACCCAACCGTGAAAGGGCTTGGAATAAGTAGGGGTGAGACGTGTAAGTGAGATACAGCACATTAACCCAGTGAGCATTAGACAGCTCTGGGGGGTGGGAGGGGATATCTGCTAAGCTGTCCTGCTTTGCACGGCAGTTGTAAGTTGAAGTGAGTGAAGAAGCAATCAACAAGACATCTACTGCATTCAGACAATTGCCATTCTGAGATAGGAATTCTAATGTGGTAACATGTCCCTGTGATTCTGCCCGTTTGCGGTGTGGGCACATACCTTATAGTGAGAGATGATAAAGACACAGCAATATCTTATGCCTTATATACGTTACCCAGTCCAGCCTATGCATGGTATGTGAGGTATACTAAGATATTAGAAAGTATAACGGCAGTTCAGGGATCCTCAACTGGAGCAAATGGTATCTTTGTGGTTTATAATTCTGTCCTTTTTAGTGAAGCGTTGTGGTGACTTCCAACCAGGACGGGTGTGGGGTCCAATGTGCTTCATATATGTGAGCGGGGTACTGATGGCGAATCCCAGTAATGTCTTTGTAAAAGCCGATTAATTTTTGAAGATGCGGTCAGGCAGACATGCGCGGCGGAGGGAGAGAAGCAACACCAACGGCCATCATAGCTGATACGAAGTTCAACTAGCCAGTGTAGCAACGTCACGGTTTGTCATAAGCAGTTTGTTCTTAGAAGTGGAACGGAGCAGTCTGGTTGGCATTAGATTAAGCCTCAGTAACAGTTAAAATTAGTGAACCAAGCCAGAACGTGGCAACAAAAAAGTCTGTGCTGAAATTTAAGGGAAGGTCATGTTCAGTAATCCCTCCGGGCTCTCTGAGATCGAGGGGAATCAGAAGGGCTGTATCCATGCTGTGCACCGTGGTGAGCGGTTTGTGGTCTGGTACCCGATGGAGATCTTCTCCTGCGGGATCGTGCGTCCTGTGCCTCCATCGGTTCCTCCTGCGGCATGTGTCTCCTTGCGGCGGAATGGCGGTATTCAGCGTACCAATTTGGGACCACCACCAGGGGGATGCCCAGGCTGTCACAAAATTGACGCAGATCTTCTGGTACTTTTAGCAGGGCCGTACGTCCTAGGTGTGTGGCCGACAGGCAGAAGGGGACTTTCCACCTATATTGAATCCCATTCGCCCGTAGTATTTCTAGTAGTGGTTTCAGGTCTCTACGATGCTGAAGGGTGATGCTGGATAAGTCCTGAAAGATCTGAACGTGTGTTCCTTCATATTGCAGTTGTGGTTTGCCTCTTGCCTGCCTCAGGATTTCTTCTTTTAGCTTATAATCCACAATACAGCAGATGATGTCCCTAGGGGGATCCGTCTCTCTGCCCTTGGGGCGTAGCGCCCTATGGATTCTTTCCATCTCGATTTGAGTTTGACGCGGTCTTTTGAGCAGGCCATGAAATAAGTCAGTCACCGCAGGGGTCAAGTGTTCAGAATCAATGGCCTCAGGCATGCCTCTAATTCTGAGGTTATGGCGGCGACCACGATTGTCAAGTTCTTCCACATGGCGTTGCACTTCCCTCAGTTGTAAGGTGTGAATGTCAATCCTTCTTGTAGCCTTGCGGAGGACATTGTCATGTTGCACCGTGGTCTTTTCAACTGCATGTACCCTGTCAGACAGCGCGTGTATGTCTAGTCTCAGTTCAGCAATGACGGCTGACAGGGTATCCTTAATATCATCCGCAATGGTCCTCAGGTCCTGTATGTTGAGGTGAGGTTGCTGAGTGTTGACCTGATCTCTGGACATAGTCGGAGGTGATATTGGAGGCGTAGGTATGGGCCCCGACAGTTGTGGAGCCGAGGTCTGTGAGGTTCTGTAGCGGGACGACGCCATATTGCCCCGTTGCGTTCTAAACATCTCAGGGATGTTCTGGCCTATACTCCCGGTATTTTCACGGGGAGAGCGGGACCTTGATGCTGAGGATTGTTGGGATGCTGTCCCCATCGTATTGTGTAGGTATGTAGAGTGATTACCTCCGCTAATTGTGGCAGAAGAACGGCAGCGGCGGGAGCTGTTCAATTAAGCGGCCATCTTCCTGCTCGGCCAAACCACGCCCCTGGGGATCCAACTTTGATCCCAACAATGCAGGCACTTTGTATCTGGTATGAATCTTCAGGGGGAACTCCACGCCAAAATATTAAAATCCATACCAGACCCTTATCTGAGTACGCAGCCCGGCAGGTCAGAAAAGGGACGAGCGAGCGCCCCCCTCCTGAACCATACCAGACCGCATGCCCTCAACATGAAGGGTGAGTGCTTTGGGGCAGGGGGTGCCTTGCGCCCCCACCCTAAAGCACCTTGTCCCCATATTGATGGGGACAAGGGCCTCTTCCCGACAACCCTAGTTGTTGGTTGTCGGGGTCTGCGGGTGGGGGGCTTATCGGAATCTGGAAGCCCCCTTTAACAAGGGGGCCCCCAGATACTGGCCCCCCACCCTATGTCAATAAGTATGGGGTACATCATACTCCTACTTATTCACCTAAAAAAAGTATTCAAAATCAAACACAGTACACAGTTATTTTTTTTTTTTTTTTATTAAGGCAGCTCCGGCATCTCTTCTGATTTCTTCTCCCCTCTCCGTCTCTTCTCCCTCTTCTGGCAACGTCTTTTGTCTCTGCTGGTTCTTTGTGCGACATGAGCTCCCAATGTCGGAGCGTTTGTCGTACCAGTGTGAACCTGGCCTTAATACATAAATGAATAGACTGCAGAAGATACAGCAGTGAAGACTGGTCACAGCGGTCACATGGTACCAGCAGCCAGAGGCGTAGCTTGAAACTTGTTGGCCCCGATGCAAAAGTTGACATGCCCCCCCCCACTACCACCCACCACTTCCACCGTGCGTGCAGATTAGGGTTGCCACCTGTCCGGGATTCACCCGGACAGTTCGGGTTTGGAATCATGCGTCCGGTTTCAGATTGCCGGAAACCTGAATAAATTATTTAGATCGGACTATAGCTTCCCAGCAGGGTTGCTGGCTGCAGTTGTCTAAGCTGAGAGTGTCTGTTACACTCTCTTTCATGCTTCCCAAAGCCAGCACTAACAACCCCCCCAAACACACACACACACAGATGGGAAAGGAGAGAGGGCTCGATCTTCACCTCTTCCTCCCGCCCCTACACCTCTGTGTCTGCCCACACTCCAATCCGGAGGGCTGTGCCTCAGAAAAGGAAAGTGAGGGCTGGAAATTAGAAGTCCAGCAGCCTCAGATACATCTGAATGAGAGGTGCTGACTGCCAAGGGGTGAGTGAGCTCACCATCCATCCCTGTCTGTGACTGAAGTCTCCCCATTCTCTCTCCTGAGTGAGTACACTAAGGTAAATCAGGGTTCTCAGAGCACCCCTTACATCAGAGTTCTCCTTTGCAATAGAAGCCACAGTGTTCCCCCTTACATCAGAGTTCTCAGTGTTCCCCCTTAAATCAGTGTTCCCGGAGCATCCCTTATGTTAGAGTCCCCAGAGTCCTCCCCTACATCAGAGTCTGCAGAGCCCTCCCTTACAGTGAAAGGGAACTCTGCGAGTTCAGATGTAAAAGGGGATCTCTGTGGACTCTGATGTAAAGGGGGACTCTTGTTATTAACTTCATATGATTAGAAATGTTATTTATTAGCAAAATATATGTATAATAAAAATAGCTGTGCCCCGCTAAAGTGTTCGTGTTTGACTTAAAGAAAAGGTGGCAACCCTAGTGCAGATACACCCACCGCACGCCAAGATACTCAAAGTGGCTTAAGAGTTTTGAGTTCCCAGAGTTCCTCCTTACATCAGAGGACAGGGATCACAGCTGGAGAATTGGAGGACAGGACTCCCTAGCAGGTCACTTGGCACAGCTCCTTTCCCATCCCAGCACTGTATAAAGCTTCCCCCCTCCCCCCACTACACAGGGCTATCATTCCTTTACACACAGTCTGACAGCCTTCACAGTGTGTATCTGGCCTTTATGTTGTTGTTCTGACCTGTGAAATTCTCTGGTCGGAACCGCAGTGTAGTTTCAGTAGGCAGATATACCCTGTGCAGATCGTGGCTGACTGGCTGTGTTGTAAAGGAATGTGATTTCAGCTCTGCGGAGGAGGAGCAGTATAGAGTGTTGTAATAGGAAAGGAGCTCAGCAGCCGGGCATAGCATCCAGGGTGGAGGGGGTGGTCAGGGGGCTTTGGGGGGGCGCAACTTAGATCTGGGGGGGGCAAAGCCACGTGACACAAAATCTGGAGCCTGCAGCCCCTCAGGTGCCCCTCAGGAGGTGTTAGGGGTTTATTTTAGCAATTTCTTAAGGTTTCTTTGTCAGTGTTTGTTGGCAGATGTTGGGGAAAGGTCACCTCCCGTAGGTGTGTGTCTTTTCCCCAGTTGTCAGGGAATTGGGGTAAGCAGACATCTCCGTGTGTGTGTGGGGGGGGGGGGGGAAATCCCAGCTGGTGACTAGGAGACACTGAGCGGTGTCTTACCTTTACAAGTAACATCGGTCCAATCATGGCTACAGAGCGGCACTCTCCTCCTCTTAGCTCGGAATCGTCTCACAGCTTCTCCCCAGCTGATGAGAACGGAGGGGTGTGGACTGTGGAAGGCAAAGTGGAAGCCCAGTATTAGAGCATGGCTGTGGGGCCCTAGAGCATATGGGAGCTGGACTTTGTGGAGGATATGATAATATGACAGGGAGGCTGCAGCTGGAGCTAAGGGCGGGGTTGCGATTGTGACCCCTGCAACCCCTTATGCTACGCCCATGCCAGCAACGACCTGGTACACTGTTTACTCAGAATGGTAAAGCCACTGCCCACCTGTCATTCTGCCATAGACCAGGTAGGAAGGTGTTAATGTATGCCTATATTTTATTTTATCTATGGGAATAGGGAAGAGCATTTGATGTGAGTGATATAATATAATGTTGGTGTATAGGTGCACGTTTTTTCTGATTCGGTTTATTTTTCTTTCAAATGATGCAGCGTTGTGCTGCAAACAAAATGCAACTCAAAGAAAACAGAAACAAGTGAATGCTGTGCTTTGGTCACCCAAATTAGAAAAAAAGGTCTCATCAACATAAAATCGAAAATCAGGAAACCTCCAAAAGAAACAAAAAAAAATAAAAAATGCTATCACTGAATACATAATGTTTTTAAAGGAAAGCCTTGCAGTGAATAAAGTAGTATTAACCCCAAAAGCAGACATTTATCATAATGCAGCTTACCAGTTGATTTTATTATTTTCCTTTTTTACTTGTTTTATTTTCACCAGGTGATCTTGCCAGTAAGTCTATTCTTTTCCAACAGAACAAGCTCTTCTGCAGATGTAGCAATTAGAGGGTTTAGACAAACCATTTAACACTGATAGAGGTTTTAAAGTGGTTGTAAACCCACTTATGCAACTTGCACCTACAGGTAAGCCTAGATTAAGGCTTACCTGTAGGTGCAAGAAATATCTCCTAAACCTACACGGTTTAGGAGATATTTGCAAAAAATGACATGCATCGGTGTCTACGGCGCATGCGCACCATAGACAACGGCGCATTCACAGGGTTAATCCCATTCACAAATCCGGCTTAGCCGGATTTGACAGCTCCCGCAGGCATGCGCGGAGTGACGTCTTCGCGCTCCGGCGCAGCGCTGAGATTGGCTGGAGCGGCGATAGCCGGAAGTAACCTTCAGGCTATCGATGGCTGCGGCTCGAGAGGGAGAAGAGGACGGCTTCGGGGGCCCTGATCTAAGGTAAGTGATGCATAATGAGCTAGTATGCTAGTCATACTAGCTCATTATGGCTTTGTCTTGCAGGTGGGATATTTAAAAATACAATTTTCCCAGGGTTTACAACCACTTTAAGTCCATGGTGGCAAAAGTTTAAAATACGTGTAGGACTACCCCCGTAGGAGCTGCTGGTTTAAATTTTGGGCCTTGCACGTTACCTCGATATTCGTTGTCTAGGGGTTGAGAGTCTACAGTAACTTCAATGTCCACACAAGTTATGAAAACTTTTCTTCAGGCTTTATTTTCCAAACAAACTTGTATAGGAAGAGGGATGGATGGTTAAGGGAAGGTTCAGGCACACACAGCAGATCACTGGGGAGATATCCTAATATACAAAGTCTCACTCACCACTCTCCTTCGAGTGGGTATTGATCACCCGGATAGGCCCCTCTCACTTGGCCTAGAAGCCGGAATGATGCACAAACAAATAAGAAAGAACAGTCTCTGCCACAGACCTTTTTGATGGTTATGTTGAACTGTTCAGTTATCCTCTGCCACAGGATTTTAGTACCCGGATATCCAGCCTTACAGTCCAAGAGCCTTTAAGCCAACTCGGCAGACTGTAAGGTTACTTTAGTTATGGTGCATCCCTCAATAAGGTCCCCAGGCCTTCCGCAAGATACCGGCCTTCCGCTCGGTCCTCTCCTGGACAGGTCCTCCCCTGGTTTCCTCCATTGAGTGGCTTCCTGGACGGACAGCACAAGATCACCTTCAAGCGTAGGCCCCAGTCAAGACAACTGGGCCTACCTGGCATAGTTACAACCTCGGACCAACGTGGCTCCGTGGCTCCGTTGCTCCGAGGCAAACAGTGGGAAGTCCATCCAAACACAGCCATAGCCGGAACAGAGGCTGATTTAGCCCTAATTATTTACAAAGTCTTAGCTAATACCAGCTCAGACACCCACTAAATTTAACATAGCGCCTGATCATCAGGAGCAGGGCGCTACATACAGTTACCTGTTTTTCTTGTCTTTTAAATAAGATACAGATTTTCTTGTCTTTTAACCACTTAACGAACGCTCACTGTATATGTACGTCGGCAGAATGGCACCGACAGGCGCAATCACGTACAGTGTACGTGATTGCCTTTGTACAGTTGGGGGTCCGATCGGAAAAAGAGAGAAAGCAGGAGGAAGTGATGTCATCTCTCATGCGGCGCTCACATATACCGAGCGCCGTACAAGAGAAGACACACAGGTCAGTGCACTAACACTACACTGACACCAGGACACATAGGCACACAAATCGCCCCCCAGGCCCCCCCAGATCACCCCCCAGCCCCCAGTCACAGTGTCACTGATTGCAGTGACCATTTATTTACTGATCACTGCAATCAGTGACATTTGTGACTGTAAAAGTGTCACTATATTTAGTTTTAGGTCCAGTGTAGCCCCCTAACCCCCCCTAATAAAGGTTTAACCCCCTGATCACCCCCCAGATAACCCTTTCACCCCCTAGCACCGCCGTCGCTAAGCGATCATTTTTCTGATCGCTGCCTTAGCGTCGGTGATGCAGATCGGTAGCCAGTAATTTTTTTTAGGATTGCCGCAGGTTTTTATAGCGTCGGGTACCCCCATATATTATATAATAAAGGTTTAACCCCCTTGATCGCCCCCCAGGTAACCCTTTCACCCCCTATCACCACTGTCGCTAAGCGATCATTTTTCTGATCGCTGTCTTGGCGTCGGTGATGCAGATCGGTAGCCAGTATTTTTTTTTAGGTTCGCCGCAGGTTTTTATAGCGTCAGGTACCCCCATAAATTATCTAATAAAGGTTTAACCCCCTTGATCGCCCCCCAGGTAACCCTTTCACCCCCTATCACCACTGTCGCTAAGCGATCGTTTTTCTGAACGCTGTCTTAGTGTCGGTGATGCAGATCGGTAGCCAGTAATTTTTTTTAGGTTCGCCGCAGGTTTTTATAGCGTCAGGTACCCCTATAAATTATCTAATAAAGGTTTAACCCCCTTGATCACCCCCCAGGTAACCCTTTCATCCCCTATCACCACTGTCGCTAAGCGATCATTTTTCTGATCGCTGTCTTAGCGTCGGTAATGCAGATCGGTAGCCAGTAATTTTTTTTAGGTTTGCCGCAGGTTTTTATAGCGTCAGGTACCCCCATAAATTATCTAATAAAGGTTTAACCCCCTTGATCGCCCCCCAGGTAACCCTTTCACCCCCTATCACCACTGTCGCTAAGCGATCATTTTTCTGATCGCTGTCTTAGTGTCGGTGATGCCGATCGGTAGCAAGTAATTTTTTTTAGGTTCGCCGCAGGTTTTTATGGCGTCAGGTACCCCCATATATTATCTAATAAAGGTTTAACCCCCTAATTGCCCCTAGTTAACTCTTTCACCAGAGATCACCATATAAGTGTTACGGGTGACGCTGGTTAGTTAGTTTGCTTTTTATAATGTCAGGGCACCCGCCGTATATATAACCCAATAAAGGTTTAACCCCCTGATCGCCCCGGCGGGTGATATCAATTAGGTTTTAGCGTCAGAGAGGGTCTGTGTCACACCCCAGGCAGCGTCAGGTTAGTGCCAGTAACGCCAACACCCACGCGTGAAGCATACACCCCCCTTAGTGGTATAGTATCTGAACAGATCAATATCTGATCTGATCTGATCAGATCTATACTAGCGTCCCCAGCAGTTTAGGGTTCCCAAAAACGCAGTGTTAGCGGGATCAGCCCAGATACCTGCTAGCACCTGCGTTTTGCCCCTCCGTCCAGCCCAGGCCACCCAAGTGTAGTATCGATCGATCACTGTCACTTACAAAACACAACACACACAACTGCAGCGTTCGCAGAGACAGGCCTGATCCCTGCGACTCCAGTGCTGTAGGAGGTGATTTCACCACCACAGTTAAAAAAAAAAGCATATATGCCGAAGCATTGGGGCATCAGGGGCGGAGGAGCGATTTTTCTCCTAATGCCGCGTACATACGGTCGAAATTCCGACGGAGGCTTGCCCGTGGAAAAGTCAGACCATGTGTGTGCGGCATAACTTTTTTGCGGGAGGATGCCCCCATGCTTCGGCATATATAAATGGTGCATGTATGCCCATCATTAGAAGTGGGTGAATGAAGGGCGGTATTCTAATGGTGGGCATACCCACCGATCAATCTCTTTTTTCGTTCAGCCAACTGGCTGCATGAAAAAAAAAAAGATTACAATTCATGTCCAACATGGACCAGCAACGTACTGGTATGTTGCTGGACTTTGAATGTTTATACCAGAATGGTGCCTGCGGGTTTAGGTATCATCTTGGTATCATTCTTTTCAGCCAGCGGCTGGCTTTCATGTAAAAGCAATCCTAGTGGCTAATTAGCCTCTGGACTGCTTTTACAAGCAGCGGGACGGAATGTCCCCCCCCCCCCGGATATAAAAAGCACCATTGGGAAAT
Source organism: Rana muscosa (assembly GCA_029206835.1). NCBI lineage: Eukaryota > Metazoa > Chordata > Amphibia > Anura > Ranidae > Rana > Rana muscosa. The sequence goes on from CM055121.1 coordinate 869,599,283, forward strand.
TGGGAAAGCATTTTATCACACCGATCTTGGTGTGGTCAGATGCTTTGAGGGCAGAGGAAAGATCTAGGGTCTAGAAGACCCCAGTTTTTTCAAAAAAAGAGTACCTGTCACTACCTATTGCTATCATAGGGGATATTTACATTCCCTGAGATAACAATAAAAATGATAAAAATAAAAAAAAAAATGGAAGGAACAATTTAAAAATAAAATAAAAAAGCAAAATTAATAAAAAAAAAAAAAAAAAAAGCACCCCTGTCCTGCCCTGCTCTTGCCCAATGGCGAACGCAAGCGTCTGTCTGGCGTCATATGTAAACAGCAATTGCACCATGCATGTGAGGTATCACCGCGAAGGTCAGATTGAGGGCTGTAATTTTAGCAGTAGACCTCCTCTGTAAATCTAACGGGGTAACCTGTAAAGGCTTTTAAAAGCTTTTAAAAATGTATGTAGTTTGTCGCCAATGCGCGTTTGTGCGAAATTTTAAAGCATGTCGTGTTTGGTATCTATGTACTCGGCCTAAGATCATCTTTTTTATTTCATCAAACATTTGGGCAATATAGTGTGTTTTAGTGCATTAAAATCAAAAAAAGTGTATTTTTTCCCCAAAAAATGCGTTTGAAAAATCGCTGCGCAAATACTGTGTGGAAAAAAAAAATGCAACACCCACCATTTTAATCTGTAGGGCCTTTGCTTTAAAAAAATATATAGTGTTTGGGGGTTCAACATAATTTTCTTGCAAAAAAAAAATATGTTTTCATGTAAACAAAAAGTGTCAAAAAGGGCTTTGTCTTCAAGTGGTTAGAAGAGTGGATGTAAGCTGTAATGTTGTGTATAAAATGCCAGAACAGTTCAAAACCCCCCCAAATGACCCCATTTTGGAAAGTAGACACCCCAAGCTATATACTGAGAGGCATGTCGAGAAATTTTTTATTTTTTTTTTGCACAAAGTTGTCACTAAATGATATATTGCTCAAACATGCCATGGGCATATGTGGAATTACACCCCAAAATACATTCTGTTGCTTCTCCTGAGTACGGGGATACCACATGTGTGAGACTTTTTGGGAGCCTAGCCGCGTACGGGACCCCAAAAACCAAGCACCGCCTTCAGGTTTTCTAAGGGTGTAAATTTTTGATTTCACTTCTCACTGCCTATCACAGTTTCGGAGGCCATGGAATGCCCAGATGGCACAAAAACCCCCCCAAATGACCCCATTTTGAAAAGTAGACACCCCAAGCTATTTGCTGAGAGGTATTGTGAGTATTTTGCAGATCTCGCTTTTTGTCACAAAGTTTTGAAAATTTAAAAAAAAAATATATATATATATTTTCTTTCTTCATTTTCAAAAACAAATGAGAGCTGTAAAATACTCACCATGCCTCTCAGCAAATAGCTTGGGGTGTCTATTTTCCAAAATGGGGTCATTTGGGGGGGTTTTGTGCTATTTTGGCATTTTATGGCCTTCGAAACTGTGATAGGTAGTGAGGAGTGAAATCAAAAATTTGTGCCTAGAAATCCTGAAGGCGGTGCTTGGTTTTCGGGGTCCCGTACGCGGCTAGGCTCCTAAAAAGTCCCACATGTGGTATCCCCGTACTCAGGAGAAGCAGCAAAATGTATTTTGGGGTGTAATTCCACATATAACCATGGCATGTGTGAGCAATATATCATTTAGTGACAACTTTTTGTAATTTTTTTTTTTTTTGTCATTATTCAATCACTTGGGACAAAAAAAAAATATTCAATGGGCTCAACAGGCCTCTCAGCAATTTCCTTGGGGTGTCTACTTTCTAAAATGGGGTCATTTGGGGGGGTTTGTGCTATTTTGGCATTTTATGGCCTTCAAAACTGTGATAGGTAGTGAGGAGTGAAATCCAAAATTTGCGCCCTTAGAAATCCTGAAGGCGGTGCTTGGTTTCCGGGGGCCCGTACGCGGCTAGGCTCCCAAAAAGTCCCACACATGTGGTATCCCCGTACTCAGGAGAAGCAGCAAAATGTATTTTGGGGTGCAATTCCACATATAACCATGGCATGTGTGAGCAATATATCATTTAGTGACAACTTTTTGTAATTTTTTATTTATTTTTTTGTCATTATTCAATCACTTAAGACAAAAAAAAATAATATTCAATGGGCTCAACATGCCTCTCAGTAATTTCCTTGGGATGTCTACTTTCCAAAATGGGGTCATTTTGGGGGGGGGGTTTGTACTGCCCTGCCATTTTAGCACCTCAAGAAATGAGATGGGCAGTCATAAATTAAAAGCTGTGTAAATTCCAGAAAATGTACCCTAGTTTGTAAACGCTATAACTTTTGCGCAAACCAATAAATATACGCTTATTGACATTTTTTTTACTAAAGACATGTGGCTGAATACATTTTGGCCTAAATGTATGACTAAAATTGAGTTTATTCGATTTTTCTTATAACAAAAAGTAGAAAATATAATTTTTTTTCAAAATATTCGGTCTTTTTCCGTTTATATCGCAAAAAATAAAAATCGCAGAGACAATCAAATACCATTAAAAGAAAGCTATATTTATGGGAAGAAAAGGACGCAAATTTCGTTTGGGTACAACATTGCATGTCTGCACAATTTACAGTTAAAGCAGCGCAGTGCAAAATTCTGAAATCACCTCTGGTCCTTTAGCTACCAAATGGTCCGGGGCTTAAGTGGTTAAATAAGTGACAATAATGCATTCTCTTATTTTGTATTAGAAATTTCCAAGTCACAGAATGATATGCTGAATGACAGAATGCACCTGTCTACAAATTACGGCGAAGGTGGGGAAAGAAGAAAAGAAAGGAGGAGCCATTCTGACACTGCCATTAATATAGCTTGTCAGGTATGGGTTTTCAAGAAAATTGTAAAATAGAGTAACAGACTGCAAAAAAAAAAAAAAACATAAAGTGAATCAGCCTTTTTATTTTTTTTATATCCTAAACATTTACTGCAGATGAATTTTCCAATTGCATTGGTTTTAAATTAAAGAGAATGAATAACCACCTGTGAATGTTCAGTGATTAATAACTATGCCCCATATGGGCAATTCTTATTTTGTTTCTTGCTGTATTTTTTAAATTTATTTTTTTATCAAAAATAATGTATCTTTGTGGCAGCTGGAAAAGTCCATCAGTTTACATAGTCTTATTAACAAAGCTAAGGAGGAAGAGCTTCATTTGAAAAGGACTAGAAGCCAAGAGGCGGAGGAAAGTGATGGTGCAAAGCAGATGATGTTCTTTGGGAGTATGAAGCAGGTAGGTTCTAACACTGTATAGTTCTAACACTGTAGATCACCTGCATCAGGAGTTCAATCATAGAATAAAAATGTACCGTATTTATCGGCGTATAACACGCACCGGCGTATAACACGCACCCCAAGTTTAGGAGGGAATTTTAGGGAAAAAAACTTTTAGGAGGGAAGTTTAAGGAAAAAAAAAACTTACATTTAAATGCAGCCTTACCAGTGTCCGTTGCAGCCTTGTCAGCAGTGTCCATTGCAGCCTTTGCCCAGTGTCCAGTGCAGCCTTTGCCCAGTGCAGCTTTGCTCAGTGTCCAGTGCAGCTTTGTCCAGTGCAGCCTTTGCCCAGTGTCCAGTGCAGCCTTTGCCCAGTGTCCAGTGCAGCTTTGCCCAGTGTCCAGTGCAGCCTTTGCCCAGTGCAGCCTTTGCCCAGTGTCCAGTGCAGCTTTGTCCAGTGCAGCCTTTGCCCAGTGTAGCTTTGCCCAGTGTCCAGTGCAGCCTTTGCTAAGTGCAGCCTTGCCCCAGTTTTCAAAATTGGCGCCGCCGAGATCGCCGCAGAGACTAGGCGGAGCGGGGCGAACGCCGCCGAGAACGCAGGGAACGCAGAGACGCAGGGACTGGCGGAGCCGCCGCCGAGATACACATAGCCGAGTGTACTCGGCTATACTCGGCTTTTCTCGGCTCTGCTCACAGTCACGCCGAGTCCCGCCCTATGATGGACATATCACAGGTCCAATGGCGGGACTGGGCGTGACTGTGAGCAGAGCCGAGAAAAGCCGAGTATAGCCGAGTACACTCGGCTATGTGTATCTCGGCGGCGATCGCTGCGCTCCGCTCAGTCAGCGGAGATCGCCGGGATCAGTGGGTATCGGCGTATAACACGCACCCACGATTTTCCCCTGATTTTAAGGGGAAAAAAGTGCGTGTTATACGCCGATAAATACGGTATATATATATATTGCATAACTGAAGTTAACGTTCACAAAATTTATTATGTCAACGTTCTCAAATGTCACTGTTACTCAATCTCAAAAAAAAAAAAATGTTCTTAAAATTTTGAGCTCAGTGGGCTGATTTACTAAAGGAGCTGAGAATCTTTATTCAAAAAATTGTGTCAATATTGACTTCAATTGTTCATTCATGTCAAACATCTGCACATGAATGGGAATTTAATTGAGAAGGTATTTGCTTTTACTTGATTTAAAAACTAAGGCGAATCATCACACAATTTTAAAGGCTAAGTTCACCTTTTTTTTTTTCTAAATTCCAGCTCCCCTGTGTACCAATATAGCAATAATGTACTTATTTTGCAAAAAATAAAACAGCTTTCCATTAATTCTACACAGGCTTTCCTCACTCTCTTCATAGCTGTTTAAACACACTGCTCGATTTCTTCTGCCTTACTTCCTGGTCAGACTTTAGGTCATGACACAGGAAGGAGTTGACCAGATGAGGGTAGATGATGCAGGGTGTGTGCTAATGAGATCAGCTGGTCAACTCCTTCCTGTGTCATGACCTAAAGTCTGACCAGGAAGTAAGGCAGAAGTAATCGAGCAATGTGTTTAAACAGCTACGAAGAGAATGAGTTAAGCCTGTGTAGAATTAATGGAAAGCTTGATATTTTTGCCAAAGAAGTACATTATTGCTTTACTGGTACATAGGTGAGCTGTAATTTAGAAAAAAAAGGTGAACAAAGGTGAACTTAGTCTTTAAGTAAAGATTTTAAACATCTTCAGTAAATCACCCTCAATATGTCAGAATCACATGTTAGTATATCAGAATTTCAACTTATTTGGGCTGATTTATAACAACTGTTGAGAATGTTCAGAAATAAATTGTGTGAATATTTCAATTATCCAGTCATGTGAAAAGCAAATTCCTGCTTACTTATTTGTGTCCACTTGTTACAAGGAACATGACCTAAGCTGAGTAAACACATTCAGTTTTTTTCATTCAACCCAGTGGGCTGAACGAAAAAAGAAAAATACAGTACTAACACAAGCGATGTTGGTGCGGCAGTCTCCCCTGTTGTGACCCACTAAATAACTGGTGCCGCTCAAGGCTCCACTGGGTCCTCTTATGTAGCAACCGCTTGGGGTACAGAGAAGAAGGTGTATGACAGTCTTGGCCCGGGCTCCAACCAGGCTATGCCCCCCACACATTTCACTCCACACACACAGCTTAGTTATGGGTCCCAATGACTAAGCACTGTGGGCGGATTGAAATGTGTTGGAGACATGGCCTGGTTGAAGCTCTAACTGATGCTGTCATACCCCTTGTTACAGGATTTTGCAGAGATGTGCGACTCCTGCTTGTGCTGCTGACTTCTACCTCTGATTCCCTTTTCCACTGCTTCCTAGACCCTTGTGTAATTTCTTAGTTAGCTGCACACTTCTTTCCAGTTTAACAACTGGTCACACCAAAGGACACAATCTTTGGTGTGATCCAATCTCTATAGGTTCTCTCCCTGTAGGTTTCTGGTTACTGGTTAACATATCTTGATATGTAACCCTTATGCACTGCTCTTTTCCTTATGTCACTTCTTAAATGCTTGTGTACTGTTTTCGTATTTCTTTTAAGCTGGGTACACACTAACAGTTTTTTTTTCACTCAACCAGCGGATTGAACAAAAAATATATATATACAGATCGCTGCATCAACTCCCTCCCTAATTTCACGAGAATATACTGATATGCAAGAATATACTGATCAGCACTCGCAGTCATAGGATGCAAGCACTGAATAGATGCTGGTTTCCCAATATGTCACTTTGACAAACGCTAGTCATTAGACCAGAATATGTCGGACAGACAACTTTGAACACTGACCAAAAGTCAGCTGGTTTCTTCAGAATTTTTCCCAGTGTGTTCCCAGCTTTAGGCTCCTCGCACCCTATGTTGCATGGAGTTTATGTATGTCTTTTTTTTTTTCTTACTCCCCACATTCTCTTAAAAGAGAAGATTTTTTTTTTTAAATCATACTTACCTAGCTGAATGCAGCATCCATCCCCCTGCGTCTATAAGACTGAGAGTCGAGCGTTCAAACTACGCCAATCACACAGTTCTCAGAGCTCCCTGAGCTCACTACTGTCTGTTCCGCCCCCCCCCTGCTCACTGGAGTGCTGGGCTGTGGAGGCGGCGGGAGCGACCGGCTCAGCCTCTCAGTGACTCGCTGAGAGACTGAGTCGGGTGATGGTCCAGGCATGTGGGCAGATCACGACCATATGGTCGCGATCTTTCCCAAGCCTGAACCGGCTCTGTGATGTCAGCTGAAAGCGGGCTGCAGCCCGCTGTCGGCTGAAAATGGGTCACAGGACTGCAAAGCGAACTATACTCCTGTGATACACAGGAGAAGTACAGCCAAACAAGCTTTGGATTTACCTCTCCTTTCAATAGATCTATTTAGCAATACCACAAGTAAAGCTTAATCAATATTCAAATAGAGGCCAGGTTATAAAAAGAAAACTTACCTCTTTTACCTTTGTCGAAAAAAAATTATATTAGTATCATCATCGAAATAACAATTCTGCCATGACACCCAAGCAGTGATGTGTCCATTCATTTACATAAAAACCAAGCTGTCTAGCAATAGTTCTAGTGTAATAGGCATTGGAGTGATCTAATATAATGAATATTATAATTAATTCTATTAACTGTATAGTTATCAGAATACAATATTTTTTAAGCAGTGATGAGGTTTCAGCAGGGGTCAGGTTAAAGCCTATCTAAAGGCAAATGAGGCCCCTCTCTTACTCAGTCACAATTTTTCCAAAATCCCCTCTAAACCCCTTGTGTCTTGCTGGTACCTCTTCCAGGTGTGAGGACCTGTGATCCAGCACTCCAGTCTGTGGTTTTACCAACCCGTCTCCCAAGGTATGTCCCAACAGTTCTGAAGCCTGTGCAGACCACCGCTGGGTAGCCAATGGAAAGTATCCATAGCACCCAGGCAGTGATGTGGACATCAGAAGAAAGACCTTCACATTATGTGCTCCAGAAGACTAGACACAGAGCGGTTGATTTATTAAAGGCAAATAGGCTGTACACTTTGCAAAGTGCAGTTGCGCTCTGAAAAAGCAGTTGTTCCAGAGCTTAGTAAATGAGCAGAAGCTCTGCTGACCTTTATCATCCAATCATGTGCAAGCAAAATTACTGTTTTTTTTTCATTTTCCTTGCACGTGATTGGGTATTCTGTGCAAAGTGAAGCTTTATCTCATTTACTAAGCTCTGAGGCAACTGCTCTTGCAGAGTGCAACTACACGTTGCAAAGTGTACAGTCTTTCTTTTTCGTACATCACGGGACACAGAGCGACTTAGTCATTACTAATGGGTTATATAGATTACCTTCAGGTGTTGGCACTGGCCAATTCCAAACCGGAAGTACCCTCCCCTATATAAGCCCCTCCCATCCGGGAGCACCTCAGTTTTTTGCCAGTGTCTAAGGTGTTGACCAAAGAGTAACATGTGTTTTCACTGGGCTTGCGTACAGGTTCTTTTGGGCCTTAGTAAGCTGTTCCGGATCCCACCAAAAAAGCTTCATAGCTAAACGGTCGGTACCCGGGCCTTGCAGCAGAAGAGCAAGGTTTTGCCTGTAATGCCTCTCTTAGGAGGGCTGGACCCTGGGATCCAGAGCTCTGGTCATACCCACGACCAAGATGTTGTCTGTGCAGGGTGCTATACAGGTCCAGGGGAGTGGAATCCTTGGGAACCCGGTCCCTGAAGGTTTAATTACAATGCCTGCCGTGATAGGTGAAGTTTGGACTTCTGTGGACCAAACAAATTCCTGCGGCGGGGATCAGGTAAGTGGGGGCCCCCAGGAACTTGGTTCTATTGGGGGACCCCCAAGCCTAATTTGTCTTTCTGTCTGTTACCTAACGGTATTCCCGCTAATATCTGTGTATGCCTGTAACTACTGAAAATGTAAAATTTTAATAGTAGTCAAGAAAAAAAAAAAAAAAAAGGGACCGCGGTACCTGTGTTAAATCACTAGAGGCCGCTGTAGTCCATTTTTCTTGTCATGTGGATCTTTGGTTTTCTCAAGTCAAAAGATCCAGGCAGCTGGTAAGTTTCTCTGTGGGAATCCACTTCCTCTGCCCTGTTGCTGCGCTCATCCACCGCACAGGCCCTCCGGCAAAAAGGGCCCTGGCTCCTAGTCCCCTGTTTGATTTCGAAAAGGGCGCCAATGGCGCACGGGCGCGCGCGCGGGGCGCGTGCACGCGCCTCCTATGAAAAAAAGGGGCGGGGCGGGTGGATGACGCTCGATGCGCGCCGCGGCGCTTCTGCGCATGTGCGGGCGTCCCAGCATGGTTAAAAGACACAGTACAAGTGTCAGCTGGATGCAAACAGAGCTAGCAACAAACAGTGGCACACAGAGGCGGTTGATGCAGGCATCCCCATAGAAAGGCACTTTAGTGGACACCAGCTGGTATATAGCAGCAACTTTGTTAGACTATTACCAGCAAAATTGGTGTATGACGACGGGAATACCTCAGCTTTGTGCTTAAAGGATATGTCGTCCAGACGCTCCGGAAATAGATCTTCCAGGAAGCCAAAGGGGTCTCCATCGGGCTCTGAGGATATTGGGCATGCTTGTACTGCACCAATCTCCCCTGAGAATTCAGAGGTCAGTAGCCGTAGAAACCCCGCAGGAATGCCTGGTGCTGCGGCTGTCCCCAGTCCACCTGCTCCTGTATATATAACAGAGGAGGTTTTATCCTCAACTCTGGGAGGATTGGAAGAGAGATTAACAGCATTGATCGCTGCTTCCCTGTCACAGGAAAAGCACGTCCGATCTCCGTCTCCTCCTTCAAAGTGCCTGTTAGTGGAGGAACAGCCCCACACAGAGATCGACCTACCTGAAGGGGATCAGGATGAGGTTGATTCAGTTATGGAGGAATCAACAGTGGAAGAACCTTTCTCAGCATCTCAGGCTGAAAGATTATGGGTTCAGTCTCTGACTAATATGGTCCGATCAGCATTTAAAATGCCTCTGGCGGAACCACCATCCACTACGGTTTCCTCGCTGGGGTCGCTAAAAGCTCCCCAGGCTGTCTGTTCCTTCCCAATCCACCCTTTATTAGAAGGGCTTATTTACCAGGATTGGGAGCATCCTGATAAAATATTTGCTCCCCCCAAGAGATTTCCGGTGATCTATCCCATGGAGGATAAGTTCATAAAAAATGGAGGGTCCCTACAGTGGACGCAGCCATCTCTTCTGTTAACAAATCACTGACATGTCCAGTAGATAATGTTCCAATGTTCAAAGACCCAATAGATAAAAAATTGGAGTCTTTACTAAAATCTGCTTTCTCTACAGCAAGCATGGTGACACAACCTGCGGTAGCAGCGATTGGAGTCTGCCAGGCAGTGAAAGATCAGTTGAAACAAGTCTTAAGAGACTTACCAGATCAGCAGGCTCTTGCCCTAGCTGACCTGCCTAGAGCCTTGTGTTGCGGTGGACGCCATAAAGGATACAATCCAACAGGCCTCCCGCTTTACGCTGTCTATAGTACATATGCGTAGGCTTCTGTGGCTCAAAAACTGGTCTGCTGAAGCTCCCTGTAAAAAACTGCTGGTTAGCTTCCCATTTCATGGAGAACGCTTATTTGGAGAAGATCTGGACAAATATATCCAGAAAATTTCTGCCGGTAAAAGTTCACTCTTACCGGTTAAGAACAAGGGTAGAAGTCCTTCTTTTAAGAGGCCTACTTCTCCAGTCCCTGGCACATCGGCTGTGAAACAGTTCCGACGGCCTCCGCGGTCAAATCCAGGGGGCAGAAATCAGAGACAATCACAGGGTAACAAGAAACCCTGGGTCAAGAGAGGTACAAAACCTCCCCCTAAGTCATGAAGGGTTGCCCCCACTCAGTCGGGTGAGGGGAAGACTTCAGTGGTTCACAGAGACCTGGCGGGACACCATCAGAGATGGGTGATCTCCGCAGTAAGTCTGGGATACAGGCTGGAGTTAAAAGACATTCCTCCTGCCCATTTTATAAGGTCAAACGTGCCAAGCGATCCCCAGAAGAGTGGATCCCTCCTTCTGGCACTAGAGCAACTATTGCCCCAAGGGTAATCATGAAGGTTCCCTTGAAAGAAAATGGGTTCGGGTTTTACTCGAACCTTGTCACAGTCCCCAAACCAAATGGGGACATGAGGCCCATATTAAATATAAAAGGGCTAAACAAGTTCCTACATATCAGGACTTTTTCGGATGGAGTCGATCCGATCGGTGGCCACCGCCCTACAAGGGCAGGGATGGTTAGCCTCGATCGACATAAGGGATGCTTATTTGCATATTCCCATCTGTCCGGCCCACCAGAAATTTCTACGCTTTGCAGTAGAAGGGCGCCATTTTCAGTTCAGAGCCTTACCTTTCGGTCTGGCCACGGCACCACAAGTGTTCACAAAAATTCTGGCCCTACGATTGGCCAAACTAGGAACACAAGGTGTAACGATAATGGCATATCTAGACAACTTGTTGCTGATAGACCACTCAGTGAAAAAAACTAGAAGTGGTCGTTCACAAGATAATCAAGTATCTGGAATCTCACGGTTGCATTATCAACCGAGACAAGTCAGCCCTAAAACCAGTCAAAAGCCTGGAATACTTGGGGGCTAAGACTGGATTCAAATCAGAGAAAGATTTTCTTACCTCCAGAGAAGGTGTCGTCTTTGAAAGATTTGACCCACTTAGTGGGTGCAAAAAAGAAAAACCATCCATACGCCTGTGTATAAGGCTGCTGGGAAAAATGGTGGCTTCATTCGAAGCGGTACCCTACGGTCAATTCCATTCAAGGAACTTGCAGAGGGCCATACTGTCAGCCTGGAACAAAAAAGTTCAGGCTTTAGACTTACCAATGTCCCTGTCCCCTTCCGTTCGCACCATTGGTGGTTGGTGCCCCAGAATCTGGGAAGGGAAACCCTTCAGTCCGGTTTCTTGGAAGGTGGTCACTACAGTTGCCAGCCTCATAGGCTGGGGGGCAGTACTGGAGCAATGGTCTCTCCAGGGCAAGTGGTCAGAAGCAGAGAAGGCCCTGCCCACCAATTTCTTAGAGATACGAGCAGCCCGGTATGCCCTAGTAGCATGGACATCCAAACTCCAAGGGTCACCTGTCAGAATTCAATCAGACAATGCCACAGCAGTGGCATATATCAATCTCCAGGGTGGCACCAGGAGTCGTGCAGCCCAGAGGAAAGCGAATTGCATCCTGGAATGGGCAGAAAGGTATGTCACAGCCATATCCGTGGTTTTCATCCCAGGAGTGGAAAATTGGAGAGCGGACTTTTTAAGTCACCAGCAATTATGCCCGGGGGAATGGTCTCTTCACCCCGAGGTTTTCCAGGCAATATGCCAGCGGTGGGGAACACCGGATGTAGATCTGCTAGCATCCAGATTCAACGCAAAGGTGGACAGATTTGTGTCTCGCACAAAGGGTCCCCTAGCTTGCGGTTCGGATGCCCTAGTGTTCCCTTGGGATCAGTTCAAGCTGATATATGCATTCCCACCGCGATTAATCCGCAGAATCAGGGTAGAAAAGAAACCAGTGATTCTGGTGGCTCCAGCGTGGCCCCGAAGGGCATGGTACGCGGAGATTGTAAAAAATGTCAGTGGGAAGTCCTTGGACCCTGCCACATCGTCCGGACCTGCTTTCGCAAGGACCGATATACTACCCTTCCTTACCAGCCCTAGGTTTGACGGCCTGGCTATAGAAGCCCACATTCTAAAAAAGAGAGGGCTCTCTAATCCTGTGGTATCTACCATGATCAATGCCAGGAAGCCGGTATCCAGGCAGATCTATTATAGGATCTAGAAGGCGTACATCACGTGGGGTGAGGCCAGGAAATGGCATCCACGTAAGTACGTAATAGGTAGGATTCTGGACTTCCTACAGTGGGCTGTACATAGGAAGCTTGCCTTGAGTACTATCAAGGGTCAGACGGCCTTGTCAATATTTTTTTTTCAAAGGCCCTTGGCTTTGCATTCATTAGTCAAAGCTTTCATACAAGGAGTGATGCGTATTAGCCCTCCGGTTAGTATTCCCATATGTCCATGGGACTTAAACCTGGTTCTGTCGGTTCTACAGAAACAACCATTTGAACCATTGCGGCACATTTTCTTGGTTCTTCTCACCAGGAAACTGATTTTCTTAATAGCCATTTGTTCGGCTAAAAGAGTATCGGAATTAGCCGCCTTGTCCTGTAAGGAGCCATATCTGGTTATCCATAAGGACAGAGTAGTGTTACGTCCTCATCCAGCCTTCTTCCTAAGGTGGTATCAAGGTTCCATTTGAACCAAGATGTGGTTCTTCCTTCCTTTTTCCCCAAACCTAGTTCGGTAGAGGAAAAGTTATTGCATTCTTTGGATGTAGTAAGAGCAGTTAAAGCTTATCTTAAAGCCACTGCTCAGATTCGTAGAACGGATACTTTGTTTGTTCTGCCGGAAGGCCCCAGAAAGGGTCAGGCAGCATCAAAAATCTACTTTAGCCAAGTGGATTCGACAGGTCATAATACAAGCCTATGGCTTGAAAAGGAGACCGCCTCCGTTCAAAGTTAGGGCGCACTCCACAAGAGCAGTTGGAACTTCATGGGCAGTGCATCACCAAGCCTCCCTGGCTCAAGTCTGTAAGGCCACAACATGGTCCTTAGTACACACGTTTACTAGATTCTACCAGGTAGACGTCAGAAGTCAGGAGGATGTCGCCTTTGGGCGCAGTGTGTTGCAGGCCGCAAAAGAGCCTCATGCCTGATGGCGCCCAGCTTATGTATCCCTCCCCTCATTTGGCATTGCTTTGGGACGTCCCATTAGTAATGACTAAGTCGCTCTGTGTCCCGTGATGTACGAAAAAGAAAAAGGGATTTTTATAACAGCTTACCTGTAAAATCCTTTTCTTGGAGTACATCACGGGACACAGAGCTCCCACCCCTCTTTTTGGGACACTTATTGCTTGGCTACAAAACTGAGGTGCTCCCGGATGGGAGGGGCTTATATAGGGGAGGGTACTTCCGGTTTGGAATTGGCCAGTGCCAACACCTGAAGGTAATCTATATAACCCATTAGTAATGACTAAGTCGCTCTGTGTCCCGTGATGTACTCCAAGAAAAGGATTTTACAGGTAAGCTGTTATAAAAATCCCTTTATTTGCCTTTAGTAAATCAACTTCAGAATGTCAAATTATCATAGATTTAAGCAAGTATTTGGTGGCTACAGCCAAAAGGGGGTAGGGGTTATGATTGGAGGAGGGAGGGGATCACTGGCCAGAGTAGGATTTGTATTGCTTAGGGGTGTTTTAGTGTTAGGGACATTTAAGAAAGCTTTAGATTATCGCTTATTAACTTTTTCTTGGTGCCAAAAACCCTGTGCCAAGATCTAACTTTTAAAAAAATCTGAATTTATAAACCTTTGGTGAATGGTTGCCTACATAATTTTTCTCATCTTTGGGGTGTAACTGTATTACATTTGTCCATGTCTTTAGATTTCTTAGTCAATTCAGCTTTTATCTCAGTGTCCATTTCTTTAGAAAGGTACCTCCATAGATCTGTATAGCGTCCAGTATACTGCACTGCAAGCCTAATGAGTGATATTTTTTGTATATGGTACATACTAATATTCCTTTTATTTTTAGTCTAGTATGAGCAGCATCAGCAGTGTTTTTACTGATGGGGGAAGCGTTGACCATGGTAATGTCAGTGGAGAAATTGAATTTGCCATCAAATATACCTTAAAGACTTCAACTCTAGAAATGTCAATCAAAGGATGTAAGAACCTAACATATGGAGAAGAGAAGAAAAAGAAGTGTAATCCGTAAGATTTGTAATGTACATGTTAGAAATTTTCTTTAAACTAAACTCCAGGCAGATACAAAAAGACACTGACAAACGAAGTGTTAAAAATAAGCATATGTATTTTCAAGTGATAAAGTATAAGGTTCTGGTGAGAAGCAACCAAAAAGATCTCAATTGAACCAGTGCATAGCATTGTCGAGTCTTCTCAGAACAGAAAGTATTAATTTGTCTCATTCCATCACATTCCAAAGATAAAGGGATTTTTTTTTTTTTTTAGAATAGTTGGCAGAGGCCATGCAAACCATTCCTCTTTGCACCAATAGACAACTATACATTTAGAATCACTGGTGTATAGTACAGATGTAGCCTAAAATTATACAGCCATGTATTTCAAACAGCATACAGCTGTTCATCATCAGTGCAATGTATAGAAACCATAGAGTATGGCTCAGGACCCAAGTGAGGAGGAACCAGAACCCCCCCCCCCCCCAAATGCATACTAAAGTAGAACATTCTTTTAACTAAATAGTATTAACATTAGCTACCGTAATTTTTAACCCATATGTACAGAATCACTCAGACTGACAGGGGTAAGGACATAAGTAAGGCCAATCAGGTGTGGTATATGCACATATGCTTACAAGGAACTTGCTGAGAGGAGAAGAGATCAGAATTAGCGCAAGATTGTCTAAAGCCCAGCTTCAGATTTTTGATCCCTCTCTCTGCACCCTTAACCTTAGTAAAAATTTTCAGTATACAAACCTTAATGCTCGCCAGTCATGTGACAAGGAAAGTCTACTTTATCTTCTCCAGCATCACTGGTTTTCACTCCTGGATATAACAGCATTCACATTGTGATGTGCAGTTGCGCTCTGAAGAAGCAGTTACTCCAGAGCTTAGTGAACGAGCAGAAGCTCCACTGACCTCTATCATCCAATCACGTGTAAGCAAAATTGCTGTTTTTTTGGGGGGTTTTTTTCTTGCACGTGATTGGGTATTCTATGCAGCAAATGTGTGAAAGATCCCCTGTCCGGGGTGGTGTATGGGACTATGAAGATGCCTATTGATATGATATCCAGTAATCATTCCAAAGGGAAATAGAATAAGTATACAAGATACAAAAATTATACAATTAAAATTCATTTATTACAGAAACAAAATTACGTTAAAAAAGAATACAAAAATACACCGTGATGCATTTGTTCCTTCAGTGTTGCGTGCTGCTGGTCCTACATGTTTCGCCTATAATCAGGCTCCATCAGGGACACAGACACTTTAACAAATCTACAATAATACATGAAAATTAGTGCAACCACTGATTTTTTTTAATCATTTATAATAATAGAAAGAAAGAAACAGATAATCAATATATACAGTTTACATTACATGCAAAACTCTCTCTGAAGGCATGGACAGATACCTAATGATTCACAGACAGACTCCTCATGTCAGACCAGAATATACCACCTCTCAACAAGATGGAGTAGTTGGTGTGTGTCTCACCCTGCAAGTGACCCGCAGTCAGACAAATACCGCACGGAGATGTACACGGGGGTTATCCAAATTCAAATATGAATGATCCTAAGTGTATGACAAAAAAATACAATAATATGTGTAGCGCCCTCCTCACTCCCCTCTCTGTCTTCAGCTCATCTCTCTCTTGTCTAGGGGTATCTTTTAGAGGGGAAGGGAGCGGGGACACCACGCCTGGCCTTCATCACAGGTGTCAGTGTGATACAAGCAAAGTTCTTTTACCTTCGGGTCAGTGTTGTGCACCTGGAGCCTCCACCGAGAGTTACCTTGAACAATGTCTGTCAGGAAATGAGCCCCACACCGTTAAAGTTCAACACTCCTTTATTCTTCTCGAATGAACACAATCAGTTGAACTCCCTTGGTAGAAACAGAACAGAAAAAGGAGGTGTGGATGCGAATAGGCCCAGACACAATGTATTCTCCACTTTCCTTCCTGAAAGTGGGTTGCGGTCTCCGAACGAGGGGAATTTCCTTCCAGGCGGTCTCCGGTGAGAGACTCACCCGTCACTGGCAATCTGCTGCACCAGGTCTTCGAATGAGGAGCTCCCCCCGGTCCATTACGCCTTCCGGATTCGGGTACCCACTCCCGGGGTTCCCTAGGATCTCCTTCCCTCGCGGAACTCAGTGTTGGGCACTGAGCTCCGGACCTCCATCTGAGTACTTCACCCCAGGCTAAAGGTGCCTGGGATGGAACACGACCTCCGGCTGTCCTCTAGGCCTAAGCCCGCCTAGAGAACCGACACGAACCACTGTCCACAGGCTGAAGGTGCCCTGGACTCCGACCCCGTGACAAAGATGGCTGACCCCTTTATACCCTCTCCCAGCAAGCACGGCGGGTTCCCCGCCCCACCATACCGCTGCCGAGGGAGGACAAAAGGGAGGCGCGACACACAGCAATGATTCAACCCCAGCCCAGGGCGACAGCGCCACCCGCTGGGCTGCAGGGAATTACACATCACCAATGTCTCTGTCAGGTTCAAATTCACACCCGGGAAAGTACATACCCGCTACACTCTCCCCCTGGTGGTTTGACACTGGTCCCCAGTGTCTGGAGTAAATCATGCCCTCAACGGCTGACATAATCCAATCCAGAAACCGACTAACAATTGTACAAAAAAGTTTCGAAAAACTATTCAACTGAAACATGGTGTCTGAGCCTTGTAGGAAAAGGAATAAAGACAGAAGAGAAACAACAGCATTGACTCATAACTGTGAATCACATATTCACATTTGACTTTTTCTTCCCCCCCCCCTTCCTGACTAAGACCCAACCCATCCTCAGTGGTCTTGATGGGATGCTCTCCTGCAGAGGGAAAAGAAAGGATTAACACATATAACCCTGACACCTGTATTCGTGTGAGAGAAAAGAAACTTCTCCGGGAAGAAATCCCTTTTCTCCAAAGAGTGAGTGTGTGAAAAGTGTTTTAACGTTGCGCAACACTGCCACCTGGTGACAGCACCGCGGTAACTGCACTCGTGGAACTTTTTCCTCTTTTCTTTGGCCCTATCTACCCAGAGTCCATGATCTCTTACAGAAAGTGAGGAACAACAGGAACAGTCCTTCATTTCTTTGGGCACAAAAGCAGCGGGCCCCAAAAAGTTCAACAGCATGATAAGAACGGAGTCTCTTCTCTCCTACAGGTAAAAACGGGGGTGCGGCAGAACAAGTGGCTTCAAGTGCTGATCCATAGTCTCCAGATGATACTCCACATCTTCTCCTTCCTTGCGCCGGATCAACACCTTGTCTGCATGGATGTGCCGTCCCAACATCCATTCTGCCTTGCAGTCTTTAAAACGTTGAGAGGCCTTTGGAGAGCATGCCAGGTACCTGCGGGCGTGGGGAACCTGAAGGTGGGTCCACACAAAGTCATTGTACCAGCGCTCCCGGCACACTTCCACCTCATAGAGCAGTTCCTTCGACAAGTACGGATACTCCCATCCGTAGTCCGCAGCAACCTTCTGGCCAAATAGGCATTGTAGTCTCGCCAAAGGAGGCATGGTAGCTTTGTCCCCTTCGCCAGGCAAAACGATTGAGTCCGGGTGGCGAGGGACCTTGATCACATCTGATCTGGGCATTGGTGCCCGCAGTAACAGTCTCTTTTCCCCAGTCTTCGGTACAGATGGCACCGGGGATGTAGAGACAGGCTGGGGATGGGACCTCTCTTCAGGCGCTGGTGCCTCCACCCGGGGTGTACTTTCCCCTGTAGACATGGGTGGATCCCTGGTCCTCCGGAATGAAGCGAGAGGTACTTTGTCCCAGCCCTTTTCTGCAAACAGTTCATCTATCGCAACGTCGTCTCCCATGTCCGAGAGGGACTCTAGGTTAGAGGTGTCACACTCCTCCGCAGGCAGGTATCCTGTAGTGGAGACCGAGCTTTCACCTCTTCCCCCACACCAAATTTCTCCGCCAGGCTTACCTCGGCCTTTACTTGAAATGGGACGTCGGGAACTCTTGTCGACGGATCCATCCGGGCCGGGCGTAAGCGGGCGAGACGGTCCACCACAACCGCTGGTCGGGGCTACCATGCCGGTCTTTCTCTTCGGTGGCGGACGCTGCGAGATCGTGGTGACCAAGTCAGCATCCTCGGATTTCTCCCGTTGAGTTTTTACGACCTCCTCCGCGGTCGCTGAAGTGTGCGCAGGGATGGCTGTCACAGCAGTGATTCCTCCTCTCTGAGTGGTGTTGCCCGCAGCACGGCCAGGGTAGATGGTTCTCGGCTTCTCAACAGCCGGATCCACTTCGAACAGGAACTCCCCACAGGCCTCACATAGCCCGAATGGCTTCAGCTGGCACACCAGTCCCGAACAGCCGGGACAAATCACACCCAGGGCTTCAACGTCCATGCACGAATACAGGGCGAATCGACCCCTTGGCTTTAGCTGGATCCCTGTATCTGTTACCGGAGCAGCAGCAGTCAATGTCGTGGTGGAAGGGTGAACTGGAATCCACGATGTATGTCCGAACATGGCGACCTGTTGCTGATCCATCGCACACTGCAGAGTTTTTGCGCCAATGTCCCACGTGTAGTCCTTCACACGTATTGGACTCCTCCCCTTTGCTCTAGTTCGCGGGCTTTTCTTCTTTTCTGTTTCTGAGTCACGCCCACGAACTAAGCGGTGGGGGTGTGCCTGGTGGCGCAGTGCAATAGAAGCCCCCACGTGTAGTACTTCACACGGCTGAACTTCCCCCTTTTTCCACTCTTCTGCGCGGGCCTTTCCCTTCATTGGGTCATGTCCACGACTTCGAGCAGGGATGCACTTCGGCCAATGAAAGCCTGCCTACTCGCGTAACTCTTCCAGCAGACACGTTCAATACTGTGGTGCACAAACACTATACCGGACCCGAGCCCCCACGTGTAGCGCCCTCCTCACTCTCCTCTCTGTCTTCAGCTCGTCTCTCTCTTGTCTAGGGGTATCTTTTAGAGGGGAAGGGAGCGGGGACACCACGCCTGGCCTTCACCACAGGTGTCAGTGTGATACAAGCAAAGTTATTTTACCTTCGGGTCAGTGTTGTGCACCTGGAGCCTCCACCGAGAGTTACCTTGAACAATGTCTGTCAGGAAATGAGCCCCACACCATTAAAGTTCAACACTCCTTTATTCTTCTCGAATGAACACAATCAGTTGAACTCCCTTGGTAGAAACAGAACAGAAAAAGGAGGTGTGGATGCGAATAGGCCCAGACACAATATGTTCTCCACTTTCCTTCCTGAAAGTGGGTTGCGGTCTCCGAACGAGGGGAATTTCCTTCCAGGTGGTCTCCGGTGAGAGACTCACCCATCACTGGCAATCTGCTGCACCAGGTCTTCGAATGAGGAGCTCCCCCCGGTCCATTACGCCTTCCGGATTCGGGTACCCACTCCCGGGGTCCCCTAGGATCTCCTTCCCTCGCGGAACTCAGTGTTGGGCACTGAGCTCCGGACCTCCATCTGAGTACCTCACCCCAGGCTAAAGGTCCCTGGGATGGAACACGACCTCCGGCTGTCCTTTAGGCCTAAGCCTGCCTAGAGAACCGACAGGAACCACCGTCCACAGGCTGAAGGTGCCCTGGACTCCGACCCCGTGACAAAGATGGCCAGCCCCTTTATACCCTCTCCCAGCAAGCACGGCGGGTTCCCCGCCTCACCATACCGGTGCCGAGGGAGGACAAAAAGGAGGCGCGACACACAGCAATGATTCAACCCCAGCCCAGGGCGACAGCGCCACCCGCTGGGCTGCAGGGAATTACACATCACCAATGTCTCTGTCAGGTTCAAATTCACACCCGGGAAAGTACATACCCGCTACACTTATATGCATGTATAATAAAAAAAATATTCTATGCAGCATGCTATTGTGAGCCCAGGCTTCCCCTGGGGTATGTCACTGACTGCCTGAGCTCACAGAAAGTGGTTAAATGACACGGTGTACCATTTAAGTGTTATGGGTCTTAGGATAGAATGGACAGAAATACAAATCCTTTTGGGGGGGCAGAAATACAAATCCAAGGGCTTTGGAAAAGAATACCATTCCCATGTCTTTATTTCACCTGTGCTTTTATCCGATTTACTGATTTATAACTTTAAAATAGTTCATGCTGAGCTCAAAAATTCACACTTGTCCTTTCTGGTAAAAGAAAAAAGTTACCATGCAAGTTTTTAGACCACTATCGCTTCTTCAGAAATAAATTGTGAGGTGTCACAATGTATAGCAACAGTGAAAAGAAGAACATAGTTTGCTAAGATAAATGTGGGAGAGGAGCGCAACCAACCACAGTGTAGTAAATATATACAGATTACTAAATGAAAATGAACCATAGCACTAGCAGTAGTTTGTCAAGAGAAACAAGAACAAGTCAACTTGTTCTTGTTTCTCTTGACAAAGTAACTTTTTATTGCCTTTTTAATTTTATGAAGTTCTTCTTTTTTTTTTTTTTTTTTTAAAGATATGTGAAGACATACTTGCTTCCAGATAGATCTTCTGCTAGTAAAATGAAAACAAGTGTTAAAAAAAATACAGTGGACCCAACATTCAATGAAAGTTTAAAGGTAACATTGTGAATATTATTTTTCCATGTAATCTGATTGCTCTAACTAAAAGGGGCAAACTGATATATACAACATTTACTAACTTTGGCTTTCACAGGCACACACCGGGTCTCACAGATTTATTAATCTGTGTAACATGTCTAGAAAGCAAAACAATCTTGAGGCTTCCCATTTTCTATGGGATTAACCCATGTGTTAATACATATCCCTGCAAAAATACAGCACAATAGTTTGGTGTTCTGCAGGTGCTAAAAAGCCCATACCACCCTGAAACATTCTGCTGTGCTTTGTCTGTAATATCCAGTAATAAATGGATTAATTATACACAAACATAGAAGCCGTAAGATTTTTAAATCTATTGGGGCAACCCATATGGACACCCCCTGCTCTTCCACTATCTTCAAACAGAAATGCAGAAATGACCAACTCACTCCCGACAACTAAACTATATTCCTTACCAGAGGTGTTGCTAGGATTCTTAAAGACCTGCGCTACCGTGAAGAATGCAAAGATACTATGTGCTGTGGCAAATGGTGGGGGTGATCACATTGTGCTAAAAGTGGGAGGGGCTTAATAAGGTATGGTTAAATATAACCTAGGTCTACTTGCATATATGCCAAAGTCCTTGTACCCATAAAAGGTAGAGTATGTAATGTATAATCTAGAACAGGGATCTCTAAACTACGGCCCTCCAGCTGTTTCACAACTACACGTCCCATGAGGCATTGTAAACCTCTGATATTTACAGACGTGATGAGGCATGATGTTCCTGAACAACTGGAGGGCCATAGTTTGGAGACCCCTGAACTGGAAGATAGAGTGCAGGAGCCAAAAGAAGATAATGCACAGCACAGTGTACAGAGGACAGGGGTCAGGAGTACATAATGTACAGAGTTCAAAGGTCAGGAATACCACAGCATGCATGGGTCAAGAGTATGTAATGTACAACATGAAGGGGTAAGGAGAACATATCATGCAAAATTCAGGGGTCAGTATTGTGTAACACACAGAATACAGGGGACGGGGGTATGTAACAGAGTATGCAGGAGTCAGGACTACATAATACACAGGGGGCAGAGGTCAGTAGTATTAAACAAATGGAATGCATAGGTCACTAGTATGTGTAGCGGCCCCACCCCTCTCCCTTGCTTCATCGGTTATATGGCTGTTGTCTAGGGGTACCTGGGAGAGAGGGATGATACACACCACGGCCCATGTCCTCCCATAAGTAAGAGGTGAAGGCCAGAGATTGGGTTTTTGTGTATGTGTCCTAGAGCCAAGTCCAGTCCTTCGTCCCTGACTCCTTTGCTTAGTAACCCAAGTTCCACACAGTGAATAGGTACAACTGAGTTTTATTCTTCTTGCCAAGCAATAAAACAGTCTTTCTCCTTTTGGATAATGGGGAACAAATCGAGGCACAATCCTTTCCCTTTTTGCTGCTACCCACTGTGCTGTCACCAGTGGTGAATAGTCATTGCCACTGACTAGGTGATATAGAACGTGAATTACCTTCGCTCACTTTGCCCCTGTCAGGGGAAGAAATCCATCCAAGGGAGAAGTGGTGGCCTCTCCGTCACCAGCGATGCTGCGCCGGACTCTTCAGAGAAGTTACTGCGCACCAGTCCTCACAAACTCAGACACGGGCACTTAAGGAGTTAGGGCCCCCTCGGATTCCTCCACCCTCGCGGAACTCAGTCGAAGGTACTGAGCCCCAGGCATCCGCCATAGTACCTCACCCCAGGCTAAAGGTGCCTGAGATGGACTCCATCTCCGCTCCAGCTAGGCCAAAGGTGCCTAGGCCTGGAACACCGGAACGCCAGCACCCAAGCTGAAGGTGCCTGGGCACGGCCACGTCCTCCGACTCTCTCCCCAAGGTCAGGGCGTCCGCCCCTTTTATGACCTCTCCCTTTGCGCCACAGTGGGTTCCCCGCCCCGCCGTACCAGCTCCAGGGGAGGACAAAAAGGCACGGTTCGCAGTGTGAGTTCAACTTCGGCCCAGAGCAACAGCGCCACCCAGGGACCCCCACACCACCAGAGTCCTTACATAATTCAAATACCCGCTACATATGTAACACACAGAGTGCAGGGGGGTCAGTAGTGTGTAATGTACACAGGAGTGCAGAGGTGAGGAGTGTGTAACATACAGAATTCAGGGTTAGTAATAGGCAATGCACAAGTGCACAATTCAGTAGTATAAGAAGTACAACATATAGGGTTCAGGAGTATGTAAAGCACAAAATGCTGGGGTCGGTAGTATCTAACATACAGAATATGGGGGTTGGGAATATGTAATGTACAAAGTATAGGGGTCAGGAATATGTATCCCTCACCCAAGCACAAATCCACCACACCCTAACAAAACCACCCATAGCCTGAAATTCCATTAAAGTTATCATCTGCAAAACCACTTTTTGAATGTAGCAGACACCAATCTAAGTTGGCAACTCACATCTTTACTGCTGCAAAAAAAAAAAAAAGAAAAAGAAAAAAAAAAAACACAACAAAAGCGTCGAAGACAACCTCTATACCCAGAACATGATGGAGAGTTTAATGACTGTAGAAAAAAATGTCTACAGCCTTAAAAACAGCTGCTATGTTTTTGTACATTTTTATAGCAGCTGTTTTTGGCTTCAGACGTTTTATTCAACAGTCAATAAACTCCCCATCATGTTATCCTATGTGTCCATGCACACAAAGGCTGTTATCAGCAGTTTTTGGCTGGGGCGTTTGTTTTGGCTTTAAAAAAAAAAAAAAAAAATAGTGGGTTCTGAGAAGAGTTTTTCAGCTGTTTTCAGCTGTAAAAACGCTCTAACGTCAAAAAACGCTGATAAACGCAGACAAATGCTCAAAAACAGTGCTCACCAGCGTTTGACGCGGAAAAACTCTACAAAACGATATTGCAAAAACTTTGAAAAACTCACTGCAAAGATACTGGCGTTTTTATAACGTTATTTTAACATGCAGTGTACATGAGGCCTAAAAAGGTATTTCTTTGCACTTGTCAAACCGATAACCAATCGCTTTGAGTGGTATAACTTACAGACCATAAGGCCCCTTTCACACTGGGGCGTTTTTCATGCGGTTTAGCGCTAATAATAGCGCTATTATACCGCATGAAAAATTCCTGCCCTGTAGCCTTCAATGTGAAAGCCCGAAGGCTTTCACACTGAAGCGGTGCGCTAGCAGGACCGCTCCAAAAGTCCTGCTAGCTGCTTCTTTACAGCGGTAAAGGAGCGGTGTGTTCACTGCTCCTTTGCCGCGGGTGCCCATTGAAATCAATGGGACACCGCGGTAATACCCTTTTTTTTTGCGGGCGGTATTAACCCTTTTTCGGCCGCTAGCGGGGGTTAAATTCACCCCCCTAGCGACCGCATACCGCGGTAAGAACGATGGTATAGCAGCGCTGCAAATCGCGCTGCTATACCGCCACCGCTCCTGCCCGCCCCAGTGTGAAAGGGGCCTAACGGAGCAAATAAGAAGAAGTTCATTTTAAGGGTTTTCATACACTTTAAAAATAATATTTGTGGTAGTAAGTATGACTATACAGATGTATGAAAGGCTTTCCTTTGCTAACTGTTATATTCTTTCCCAGTACACCATTGACCGTTCCCAGCTAGAGACAAGAACTCTTCATGTGTCAGTGTGGCATGCAGGTACTCTGAAGAGGAAAGTCTTCCTAGGAGAAGTAACAATACCTTTGGAATTATGGGACTTTGAGGACAACTCCACGCAATCCTTTCACTGCTATCAGCTTAAAGCAAAGGTATAAGTCAAATTCAAATCATTTTAATATACTGTATGATGGTATGTAAACAAAGAATAATTAATTCCCTTGTGTACATGTATTCATTTGAGCATCGACTGAATAGTGTTGCTCTGTGCTGCTTTCTGGTGGTAATAATAGTGGAACATGCCTGAGTGATGTATGTTGGCACAGCCGCTTGTAAGTTTCACCAGGGGCATATATGGGACAGGGTGAAAGCACAAGAGCACAATTGGGAGACAGTTGTCATCCCATAACAAGAAAACAAGGACTTTTGATAGCAGAATTATAAGGTATTGTTTTGACCACTTAAGCCTCAGACCATTTTGCTGGCCAAAGACCGGTCCACTTTTTGCGATTCGGCACTGCGTTGCTTTAACTGACAATTGCGCGTCGTGCGACGTGGCTCCCAAACAAAATTGACATTCTTTTTTTCCCACAAATAGAGATTTATTTTGGTGGTATTTAATCATCTCTGCGGTTTTTATTTTTTGCGCTATAAACAAAAATAGAGCGGCAATTGTGAAAAAAAATTCTATATTTTTTACTTTTTGCTATAATAAATATCCCCCAAAAATATATAAAAAACATTTTTTTTCCTTAGTTTAGGCCGATATGTATTCTTCTACATATTTTTGGCCCAAAAAAATTGCAATAAGCGTTTATTGATTGGTTTGCGCAAAAGTTATAGCGTCTACAAAATAGGGGGTCGTTTTATGACATTTTTATTAATACGTTTTTTTTACTAGTAATGGCGGCGATCAGCGATTTTTATCGTGACTGCGACATTATGGCGGAGCTCGTGGCAGGATCGGCTTGGTTTTCCTGACATTTTTTCTCTTGGTCGAGAAAAACGACCGTGTATAGGCTCCCTGGCAGTGTTTCCCTATGGGAAAACTGGCGCGGAAAAAAATGCCGTGAACCACGGCGAGAAAAATTAGAGGATGTTCTAATTTTTCTCGTCGTGATTCTTGCCATTTTTCTCGTCGGGAAAAATTATGGAAAGCCCACACACGGTCGTTTTTCTCGTCAAAGAGAAAAAATGAAATTTTTCCAGACGAGAAAAATGGTCGTGTGTACGCGCATTAGGCCCCTTTCCCACTGGGGCGGACATGTGCGGTGGAGGTATAGCGGCGTGATTTTCAGCGCCGCTATACAGTCGTATTTACCGCAATATTCGGCCGCTAGCGGTGCGGTTTTAACCCCCGCTATCGGCCGAAAAAGGGTTGTTACCGCCCGCAAACCGTGGCTATAGCCGCGGTTTGCGGGCGGTATTACCGCGGTGTCCCATTGATTTCAATGGGAAGGAGCGGTATACACACCGCTCCTTCACCGCTCCAAAGATGCGGCTTGCAGGAGATTTTTTTTTCTCCTGCCTCAGGGCTTTCACATTGAGAATGCTGGGGCAGGAGTATTTCAGGCATTTTTTATGCGCTATTTTTAGCGCTAAAACGCCTGAAATACGCCTCAGTGTGAAAGGGGTCTTACTAACAGCACCAATTATATAGCAAAGGAGAGTAAGCAGTAAACCTGTGGCACGTGACCTGGGTGCCAGGGTCTAGAAAGCCCCCTGACAAGGCTGCTCAAAAATCAGGTAATTTAAGTCATTATGTGGTCAATTCACTAAGCTTTACATTTGTCTGTAAATTTTGTAAAACATTGTGTGGTAATCTGTAAAGTCCAATTCACAAACAAAACACGAACTACAAAAAGGTTAAAAAGGTTAAAAAATAATATAAATAATATATATATGTAGCGGGGGTCTCCTTTAAGGCCTCAGGACTACGATACCCAGAACCCCATTCAGCACCCAAGGTGCAATGCCACCCGCAGAGACTCATGGGGTGGGCTATAAAGGTGAAGGGGAGGCTAAGCTCTGCCTCTTTGGGACACCGCCCTTCTAGCAAGAGGATCCCCGGTGCAGACTTGCTTCTGGTGCAAGGCCTGAAGCCTGGGCCTTGCACACTTCCAAAGAGCCTTCCACTCCACTGCGGAGCCTGTGTGGCACCTGATCTGCATTCGTTTTTTTCACTGACATCAGGAGGACCGAAGACCCGGCTATCGCAGACCCTGTGTGCGGATACACAGCGGTGGAAGTTACGGACGGGGACTAAGTCCGTTGTGGTGAGAGAGCACTTGCTCAAAGTTATAGTCAAGTACTTTGTTTAGGCCTACTGACTGCTTTGGCCCTTAGTGCTATATCAACTATCCTAGCAGGAGACTATTTCCAGAACTGAGTTTGATAGTCTCCTGGGAGTTGTTACTTTGCTGAGATACAGTCCCGTTGGTTTACAAATTGTTGTTTCCTGATGTGCACCACCGATTTCCTTGCATGCGAAGATTCTTCAACCTAAGACTGTACCTTACTTTAAGTCAGGCCTGACTGGGTAGCGTAGAACATTATTGGGCGCCATATTGTTCACGGGGAGGATAGCTTGGTGTGCTAGTTATTTCTATACAGTATTGCTAAGTGTCACTAATATTGCAGGGTTCTGCATGTGTTATGATGTACTGTACTTCTACCTTTACTTTTATACTAAAGTAAAGTTGCTATAGTTAAGTACTCCGGTATCAGTGTCAATTACTGTACTTTATCACTGTTTGCTTTATTGTGGGACTGTGTCATAGATGATTGCAGAGACATTACCAGTCTATCATTCCCTAGACTAGCTGTGCCAGGGGATGGTCGAGTAGATTGCCGGGGGTTGGCAGTGCTGTGTACAGGGCCCGAAACAATATCAGCGGCTCTCTTAAGTTGGGGGTATCGCTACACGTGGGGGCTCGCAAGTCCGGGATCCTGTACGCGGCAATCAAACACGCCAAAGGTATCGGCCAATGGCGGATCCAGGGGGGGGCAACAGGGCAATTTCCCCCCCGCCCGAGACCGTCTGTCACACTCACTTGCTTGCTCTGTTTTTTTTTTGCGCCTGATCTCCCGAAATTTGGGAACCCGGTACCGGCCGGCCGTAGGACTCCTCTACCCCATACTTTGCACACATGTAGCCCAATGTCTCTTCTACAAGTGTGCAAAGTTTGGTGTCTGGGGGACCTACAGCCGGGGAGCACTGATTTTTTAAATCCGGGCACCCCTTCCATAGACTCCAATGTTAAACGGTAATTTCTCCGGTGATTTTGTGGACCCGGTACCGGCCGGTTGTAGATCCCCTGAACCCCAAGCTTGGCACACTTGTAGCCCCATATCTTCTCTACAAGTGTGCAAAGTTTGGTGTCTGTGGGAATTACGGACGTGGAGCACTGATTTTTTAAACCGGGCACCCCTTCCATAGACTCCAATGTTAAACGGTCATTTCTCCAGTGATTTTGCGGACCCGGTACTGGCCGGTCGTAGGTCCTCTGGACCCCAAACTTGGCACACATGTAGCCCCATGTCTCCTCTATAAGTTTGAAAAGTTTGGTGTCTGGGAGAACCGATTTTTCAAAGCCGGGCACTCCTTCCATAGACTTCCATGTTAAACATCAGTCTAGTCATGGGCACAGTGAGGCAAAGTGAGGCAAGTATAAGCCTAGGACACCCTAGGCTTATACTTGAGTCAATAAGTTTTCCCAGTTTTTTTGGGTAAAATTAGGTGCCTCGGCTTATATTCGGGTCGGCTTATACTCGAGTATATACAGTACTTGTTCTGCGGCTGCCGCTGCCTCTCTGAGTCTCTCTCTCAGTTTCTCACATCAGCCGATCAGCGGCGCTGAGAGAGAGACTCGTCTAATGTAGTTACGTGACGCACTGACACGATACCAGGAGCGGAGGAGGAGGTGGGTGGAGCCTCTTCCCTGCACTCGCTGCTAACGCCTGGGCTGCTTGGCGTCTAGCAACGAGTGACGTCAGTGAGTCACGTCAGGCCGCTCTGTGGGCAGGTGCAATAGCGTGCGGCTCCACAGACGGGTAAGAAAGCGGGCGGCTCTGCTTGCGGCGCGGTTTGTTGTCGGGGGCGGCGCAGTTCGTGGGCAGACCGTGCTGCTCAGTGTGTTGGCAGCGCAGGTGAGAGTGAGAGAGCAGGCTCAGTGTGGCAGCTGGCCAATCAGCTAGCCGGGAGCGGGGGAGCAGAGAGATGAGATCATCTCTCACCGCCCGTGCCTGCCCTGCATTCCTGCAGTGACTTCCGCCCTCACTGTGCAGACAGCAGAGAGATTACATTATCTCTCTGCTGCCTGACTCTGGGAGTCTGGGACACAGCAAGAGACAACCAAAACTACACCTTAGCAGGCAAGTTAGTGACAATCCGCAAGGTGTGGCAGGCGATGTAGCAAGTGACAATCTGCAAATTGTGTCAGGTGACGTGGCAAATGACAATCTGCATCTGGTGGCAGGCAAGTGACAATCAGCAAGGTGTGGCAGGTGACGTGGCAAGTGACAATCCGCAAGGTGTGGCAGGTGATGTGGGAAGTGACAATCCAC
Organism: Rana muscosa; assembly: GCA_029206835.1. NCBI lineage: Eukaryota > Metazoa > Chordata > Amphibia > Anura > Ranidae > Rana > Rana muscosa. Next base: position 869,628,035 of record CM055121.1, read on the forward strand.
AAGGTGTGGCAAGTGACAATCCACAAGATGTGGCAGGTGACGTGGCAAGTGACAATCCACAACGTGTGGCAAGTGACACGCTCAGGGCTCCCACTAATTGCAGGCGACGGTGGCAAGTGACACACTCGGGGCTCCAACTGATTCTGCATTGAACTATTTAATTTCATATTACAATGCAATAATAGAAATAATGCGCTTCAATCATCCTGACACCATAACAACCTTGGTGCCGGGATGATTAAAGCGCCGACACCAACCATTTCCCCGATAAATTTCCCACAAAAAAATCATTTTTTGGCAGTGCCCCTCCCAAGAAAAGACTCTGGATCCGCCCCTGGTATCGGCATGGACCCACTAGAAGTGAAAGCGTAGTGCGAGGCAGTCAAGGCCAGCCCAGACATGTCAGTGGTCCTCAGTCTTCCGGGAGAAGAATGGCCGACGGATGCGGTGGAGCGACTCTTAGTGTCGTTATCCCCGAATCGAGAGTCATGGGTGATGGACATGAGGTCGAATCCAGAAACCTCGTTCAAGTATGCACTGATAGAATGGAGCGATGGAATACCCGGGAATTTTAGAGGTCGAACTGTGCAGACGGCAGATAACAAGACCTATGGTTTGGCGCATGCAGTGACCGGGAAGAGGGAGTCACCCCCGCCATCCCCTCCGGGGTCACCGCCAGGGACATCCCATACACCAGAGAAGCTAAAGGGGACGATACCTCCGGTGACACCCCTGACTACTATAGGGACGGAACTTTTAAATGCCCTAGGGGATCTGCTCACTAAGTGTCAGAACACCAACACGGTGCACATAGAGGCTAGTTACCGAAAGCTAAGGATCTTTTCAGGGAAGCTACCTGTCCCTGCAGGGGAGGAAGACTTTGACACCTGGATCGAGCAGGCATGGGAGGTGCCTGAAGCGCAGAAGAAGCAGTGCGTGTGTAACGGCACCCCAAGTATGAAAGGGGTTAACGCCGTTTAAGATATTCCCTCTCTAGACACACATCCACTGCCGATCCTCCACAGTCAGACGACCGCTTCCCATAGGATTAATCCTTCCAAACATACGAGACGAACGCTCTTGTATCTTTCCAACTAGACTGACAATCTTTAATGAGAGCAGGCTCTTTTTATACACCAAAATAATACTGCATTAATCTAAATGAACAATGGTCCAACTCCACCCACAACATCACACAATGGTTACATAACGAGCTCCCAATGCACATATTCTGACATCTCTTAGATAATCCCTTTACATCTTAAATGACTATGCATGACCTTTATATTCACCAGACTGTCTGTCTGCTTTACAATACACACAAGTACAGAGTTAATTATCACTATTCACAATGAAAGGATCTGTAGCATAGTTGAGATTCATTAACATTACACAAGCAGACAGGTGACACATCAGCATCTCTTAATTAACTTGTTGACTTCAGAATCAAACAACCAGTACATTTTGTGGATTAATATTACTATCCCAATTTAAAGCAATCCAAGACATTCTTAATGTCCATTATTTCCTGGCTCACCCTGTGCCCAAAGTGACCCCTGTCACAGCGTGATTGAGAGTTTGAAAGGCGCGGCTGCTGAAGCTGTAAAAAGTCTCCGGTTTAGCAATGCTGCCTGCACGGCCTACGACTACTTGGCCATGCTGCAGGAAGAGTTTGGTCAGTTGGAGAAGGTGACAGAACTGGTGTATCAGTTTGAACACACCTTTCAGCAACCAGGAGAAAAGCTGTCGGAGTATGTGAGAAGATTGAATAGGATGCTTTGCCAAATCGTGCTGAAAAAGGGAATGGTGCCCCAAGCCATAGATGCGGCGAGGATGAAGCAGATCCTAAAGGGAGCACTACGTTCAGATCCGGTCTGGCTCCACCTGAAAACCTCTGGAGGAGGTATGTCATTGAATTACCCTGATCTGGTGAAGATCATAAGAGAGGAAGAGGCTCTACTAAAAGATCAGCAAGCCATCAAGACACACACCTCTTCTACACCTGTAATGGTCAGATCATCCATGACCCCTGAAAGAGACTCAGAAGTAGATACCCTGAAGTCACAGATGTCTCAGGTATTGGAGATGCTGACCTCTTTGATGGCAAAGGATCCAAGGGTCCCAGAGAAAGAGGGACCGAAGAAGGAGCTGTTCCCAGATACCTCAGCACCCGCTCCCTTACAGGATTGGGGGGATGCAATTTGTTTCAACTGTGGAGGAGTTGGCCATATTGGAAAAGTATGTCCCAGTCCAAAGAAAAAGAAAGTTAAGCAAGCAAGCCGGCGGAAAAACTCCAGAGGGCCCCGGTGAAGGAGTCAACCGGGTGCCCACCATCTCCAGTAAGCTCCATTGGATCAAAATTTAATGAGAAGTCCAGCAAGAAAGGGGGCAAACCCCCTCCGAAAAGGAATAATGTTCCTTAGCGGGAGTATACACCTAAAAAAAAGGGAGGTATCAATGCATACCAAGCCCAAGAGGGATTGAAGTCAAGGGAAAAATGGAAGAAGAAAAGTCCTAAGGGAAAACACAGGGATCAAAGGAAAGAGGCCCCCCCGAAACCATTCCTAGAAAAGCTGGTAGGACCCTCTCCACTAGTACCCATTCAAGTGGAGGGAGTCTACACAAGAGCCATCCTAGATACTGGGGCACAAGTGACCCTATTATATAGGGACTTTTATGATAAACATCTGAGCCATCTGTCCATCCAAAAACTCGAAGACTTGGAGATATGGGGGATCGGAACACAGAGTTTCCCCTACAATGGCTACTTACCAGTAAAGTTGACCTTCGACCCTTCAGTGGCAGGGAAGGCTGAAGTAATTGATACTCTGGCAGTAGTCTGCCCTCGACCACCCGGAGCCAACAAGAGTTCCCTTATAATCGGGACCAATACAGACTTGGTCAGGAGGCTCCTGGCCCCCTTAACACAAGGGAAGAACCCTACGGCCACCGGAATCCACCCGATGCTGAAGCTAGCCTACCAGCGACTAGTCTTGGAGCAGAAGGCCCCAGAAGAGGGGGTAGGGAAAGTCTGGAGGCTAGGGAAGAAAGGGATAGTGTTACAGCCCGGTGAAGTAACCTGTCTCAGAGCCACTGTGAAGCTTACTTGGGAGCAACCTGGGCCCTTTGTCGTGTTGGAACCAGATCCCCGGGAGAAACATTCAGGTCTAGAAGTGATCCCGCTAAGAGCTTTAAAGAAGGCACACTGTAAGGTGCCGGTGAGCATCAGAAACACCACTGATGCCCCTATGAAGATGCCAGGATGCTGCTGGGCCAGGTGAGCCCTGCTGCCCCAGTTGTCTTGTCAGATGTGGAGAAGACAGAGGGAGAAAGCACTACCTGGGAGAAGCTCTGCATGGAGAACCCGAACCTGCTAAGGGCCTGGAAGGAGAGGGCAAAGGCCCAGTTGACCAGATGGAGGAAGATCTTCTCCAAAGATGAGTTCGATGTGGGGTGTGCGAAGAGTGCCACCCATCGAATCCGCCTCCAGGAAGACAAGCCTTTCAGAGAGAGGGTCAGGCGAGTTTCTCTAGCCAACCTAGAAGACTTGAGAGAACAGCTTGCCGAGCTCAAGCGAACCGGTGTTATCCGGGAGTCCAGAAGCCCCGATGCCTCCCCGATCGTGGTGGTCAGGAAAAAGAATGGGTCGCTGAGACTATGTATAGATTACAGGACTCTCAACAGGAGAACGATACCCGACCAATATACCACCCCGAGGATAGAGGATGCCCTACAGAGTTTGTCTGGAGCTAGGTGGTTCAGCGTCATGGACCTTAAGAGCGGATACTACCAGATCCCAATGCATCCGGAAGATAAGGAGAAGACAGCCTTCATAACCCCTGTGGGATTATTCTAATTTGACCGGATGCCCCAAGGTCTGTCTGGAGCCCCTGCCACTTTTCAGCGCCTGATGGAGAAAACTGTGGGAGACATGAACCTCATCGAAGTCCTAGTGTACCTAGATGATATCATTGTCTTTGGGAAGACTCTAGAGGAGCATGAAGAGAGACTGGAAAAAGTCTTGAAAAGACTCAGTGACGAGGGACTCAAGCTTAAACCAAAGAAATGCCAGTTCTACCAGTCGTCAGTCCACTACCTGGGACACATAGTGTCCGAAGAAGGGGTAGCCACAGACCCAGAGAAGCTGGAGACAGTCACCTCCTGGCCACGGCCCACCACTGTGATGGAACTCAGGTCATTCTTGGGGTTCTGCTCATACTACCAGAGGTTCGTGGAAGGGTTCGCATGAATTGCCAGACCTCTAAATGAACTGTTGAAGACAGAGGGAGAAGAGGATGACTCGGGCCCCAGGAAGCCGGGGGAGTCGGTTGAAAATCAGTGGAATGGGAAGTGTGAAGAGGCCTTCCAAATGCTGAAGAAAAGCTTAACCACTGCCCCTGTCTTGGCCTATGCAGACACAAAAAAACATATGAACTCCATGTGGACGCCAGTCATGATGGTCTGGGAGGGGTGCTATACCAGGAGCATGAAGGGCAACTACGACCCGTTGCATACGTGAGCAGGAGCTTAACCCCAGCTGAGAAGAACTATCCTACTCACAAGTTGGAGTTCTTAGCCCTCAAGTGGGCTGTGGTCGATAAATTAAAAGACTACCTGTATGGAGCAGAATTTATCGTGAAAACTGATAACAACCCCCTCACTTATCTCTTCACCACGGCAAAGCTGGATGCCACTGGCCACCGATGACTGGCTGCGCTCTCTGGATTCAGTTTCAGCCTGAAATACAGACCTGGGGCTGGAAACCGAGATGCGGATGCCCTGTGCAGAAGGTCTCATACTCCCACCGGCAGTACAGAAGACTGGACTCAAGTGACGCCAGATGGGGTGCGGGCTCTCTGTCAAGGAGCTGAACTCCAAGCCAGTGGTGGATCCAGAGCAGAAGAGATAGGAGTCACAGTAGTAGGAGTACCCAAACAATACTGCGGTGTGACCCAAATAGAAGAAGATGACTTGCCAAAGCTGTCCAAGAAGGAACTGAGATGTGACCAATTGGAAGACCCCCTGGGAAAACTGGTCCTGGAAGCCTTGGAAGATCAAGATCCAGACAAACTTCTACATCATCCTTCGAAGGAGGCCCGCCTGCTGCGGAAAGAGTGGGACAGGCTACAGGTGCATCATGGGGTGGTCTACCGAAGGGGCCCCTCTGATGACTTGGAGGACAAATGGCAACTATTTCTGCCCGAGAAACACAGAGAGACTGTCTTAGTGGCCCTACACGATAACCATGGTCACCTAGGAGCTGAAAGAACCTTTCAACTTATCAGGAGCCGGTTCTACTGGCCTTGTATGAGGGTTGAAGTGGAGGTATACTGCCACTCATGCGTACGCTGCATCCAACGAAAGACTCTACCCCATCAAGCTGCCCCAATGGGCCACCTGCAAAGTCAAGGTCCATTGGATTTGGTATGCATTGATTTTCTCTGCCTCAAACCCGACTTGAGTGGACTAGGAAATATTCTGGTGATAACCGATCATTTCACCCGGTATGCCCAGGCCTTCCCAACCAAAGACCAAAAGGCTTCCACCGTGGCCAAAGTACTCATGGAGAAATACTTTGTGCACTACGGGCTACCGCAACGCCTTCACTCGGATCAAGGGAGGGACTTCGAGAGTAGGCTGATCCGGAAACGCTTGGACTCCTTAGGGATCAAGAAGACCCGGACCACTCCCTACCATCCACAAGGGAATGCGCAGCCGGAGAGGTTCAACAGAACCCTACTAAACATGCTAGGGACTCTAAACAGCGGAAAAAAACAGCACTGGAGCAAGCACATAGCAGCAATTGTGCATGCTTATAATAATACAACAAGTGATGCCACAGGGTACTCTCCCTATAGACTTATGTTTGGAAGAGAAGCAAGACTACCTGTAGACCTGGCCTTTGGCACCTCCATAGATCACACCTCAGCCACCTCTCACAAGGGATACGTGGATAGGCTGAGGCAAAGTTTAAAGTTGGCCTATGAACAGGCCCAAGCAGCCTCGGATAAAAGGGGAGCTTGTAACAAGCAAAACTTTGATTTGAGAGTTCGGATTCAGGATTTGCGACCTGGAGACAGAGTGCTGCTGCGAAACTTGGGAGTCCCTGGGAAGCATAATCTGGCAGACAGATGGAGACCTAAACCCTATGTCATCTGCAAGAAGCTATCCGGCCTACCAGTTTACCAATTGAAGCCGGAAGGGAAAGTGGGGCCACTGAAGACCTGGCACAGAAACCATCTACTTCCACTTTCTGAGGCAGTTCGGATACCTCCTGTAAAGGATTCCTCTGAGCCAACTTCCATCCTGGATACTCCTAGGCCAAATACCCGGTCTCAGACATCTCAATCTGGAGGAATGGATGTCTCTGAATCCAGCGAGGATGAGAGAGAGGAGCTTGAGTGGCTGTGGCCTTCCCAGGGCCCTGTGCCTTCTTCCATAGATCTTCCACCTTCTGAAGGCACCATAGACAGTACACTGAACGCAGAAACCACAGAGTTTGTCCCGTCCAGCCCTCTGTCAGACTCATGGGAAGATGCTTTTGACTCACTCCCTGCGGAGGATCCAAGAGATTCTATGTATCTTCCTGCATCTGAGCTGAATGTTCCAGAGACTATGGAGGCCTCTACACCTGTTCCAGAAGAAGAACCTACAGTGACTGAACCAGAGATCCCAAGGGAGCAGAGAATGAAGAAAACCATACGTCCTCCCCGGAAGTTGACTTACACCCAAATGGGGGAGAGTTCAGAGGACACTGTGATAACAGCCAGGAGGAGTGTAGAAAACCCTGACCCCTCCACTGTTCATTTGGTGGAGGGCAACCCAAACTCACCCTCTGGCACAGTTAGACAGGCCACTTCTGACAATGTGACCTGTGGGCAGGGTAATTCCCCTCCTCGTTTTTGGTGGGAACTTCCCCATCCGACCTTACTTACAGCTTTAACTGATGTTGTACGTACCTTTTGTTAGTACTGTCTTTGGGGACAAAAGAATCTAAGTGGGGGGAGTGTGTAGTAGGGGTCTCCTTTAAGGCCTCAGGACTACGATACCCAGAACCCCATTCAGCACCCAAGGTGCATTGCCACCCGCAGAGACTCATGGGGTGGGCTATAAAGGTGAAGGGGAGGCTAAGCTCGCCCTTTTTGGGACACCACCCTTCTAGCAAGAGGATCCCCTGTGCGGACTTGCTGCTGGTGCAAGGCCTGAAGCCTGGGCCTTGCGCACTTCCAAAGAGCCTTCCACTCCACTGCGGAGCATGTGTGGCACCTGATCTCCATTTGTTTTTTTCACTGACATCAGGAGGACCGAAGACCCGGCTATCGCAGACCCTGTGTGCGGATACACAGCGGTGGAAGTTACAGACGGGGACTAAGTCCGGTGTGGTGAGAGAGCACTTGCTCAAAGTTATAGCCAAGTACTTTGTTTAGGCCTACTGACTGCTTTGGCCCTTAGTGCTATATCAACTATCCTAGCAGGAGACTATTTCCAGAACTGAGTTTGATAGTCTCCTGGGAGTTGTTACTTTGCTGAGATACAGTCCCGTTGGATTACAAATTGTTGTTTCCTGATGTGCACAACTGATTTCCTTGCATGCGAAGATTCTTCACCCTAATGCCCCATACACACGATCGTTTTTCATGCCGTTAAAAATGCCATTTTTAAAAATGGCCATTAAAAATGATCGTGTGTATGCTCCAGAGCATTTTTAACTACGTGAAAAACGGCCATTAAAAATTTCGAACATGCTCTCTTTTTTCACGTAGTTTTTCATGTCGTTTTTTTTAACGACGTGAAAAACGATAGTGTGTATGCTTTAACGACGTGAAAAAAAACGCGCATGCTCAGAATCAAGTATGAGACGGGAGCGCTCGTTCTGGTAAAACTAGCGTTCGTAATGGAGATAGCACATTCGTCAGGCAGTAACGGACTGAAAAGCACGAGGCTTAAAAGCGCGAATCGTTGCTCAACAAACTTTACTAACATGAAGGGTTGCGCCATTCGAGCAGAACTTCCCCTTTATAGTGCCGTCAGACGTGGTATACGTCACTGCGCTTTGCTTGATCGTTTTTTAAAATGATCGTGTGTACGCAAGACAGGCTTGAGAGGAAACATGAAAAAAAACGACGTGAAAAACGGCAAGAAAAAAAATGGCAAGAAAAACGATCGTGTGTATGGGGCATTAAGACTGTACCTTACTTTAAGTCAGGCCTGACTGGGTAGCGTAGAACATTATTGGGCGCCATATTGCTCACGAGGAGGATAGCTGCAGCGTGGTGTGCTAGTTATTTCTATACAGTATTGCTAAGTGTCACTAATATTGCAGGGTTCTGCATGTGTTATGATGTACTGTACTTCTACCTTTACTTTTATACTAAAGTAAAGTTGCTATAGTTAAGTACTCCGGTATCAGTGTCAATTACTGTACTTTATCACTGTTTGCTTTATTGTGGGACTGTGTCATAGATGATTGCAGAGACATTACCAGTCTATCATTCCCTAGACTAGCTGTGCCAGGGGAGGGTCGAGTAGTTTGCCGGGGGTTGGCAGTGCTGTGTACAGGGCCCGAAACAATATCAGCGGCTCTCTTAAGTTGGGGGTATCGCTACATATATATATATATACCATATATGCAAGTATGTGTGTATATACACTTAACCACCGACACATGCGATAAATTACTGCTAATATTGCATTCCTTATTCTTAGTGAATTGAACTGTCACAACTAATTTACTGCATGCGTTATTTTACCACATTTTATTTGCCGTTATTTAACTCTTAGTGAATCGACCTAAAGGTACATGTACCAATTATCAAAAATAGAAAAAAAAAATTAGAACTGACTTTATGGACTGTTCCTGACCTATCTATACAGATACACAAGCCATACGTTTGGTATTTTTTTTCAGCATATCGCAGGAATAACTTTCCTCACAACACATGGAGAAGCTAAAATCCTAATCTATTACTGACTGATTAATTTACAAGTATCATTATTCTGGTTAGGACCTAATCTTTGAGTAATTAAAGTGTATGGCAAGCCAAAACATTTTTTTTTTTTTTGTATAGTGTAACGAAGGGTTAGAACCATTATAAGGATTTGTTTCCTATCTGTGTCCTGCTAGGAAGTTTTCCCTTCACTTCCTGTTTTGGAAGCACAACAGAAAATGAGTGGAAATTGCCCCAAAGCAAGGGAACTCCACTCTTAAGCCCTGTACACACGATCGGATTTCCTATGGATTTTAATGTGATGGATTTTTCCATCGGAAATCCGATGAAGCTGATTTCCATCAGTCTTGCCTACACACCATCAGTCAAATATCTGACCGTCCCAAACGCCGTGACGTAAAACACTCAGACGAGCCGGGAAAAATGAAGTTCAATGCTTCTGAGCATGTGTCGACTTGATTCTGAGCATGCGTGGGTTTTTTCTCAGATGGAGTTCCACACAGACGATCGGATTTTGCTATCGTTTTTTTTCCCATCGAATACATGTTCGAATACATGTTCTATTTTTTCACACCGATGGAAAAAAGACCGATGGGGCCCATACACGATCTGTTCGTCCGATGAAAACAGTCCATCGGACTGTTTTCAACGGTAAAACCGATCGCGTGTACACAGCTTTACTGTAAGCCTAGTACACACCACTAGTTTTTTTTCGTTCAAAAAAACTGACAGCTCCGATTGGAGCTGCTGTAATAACAATCCGATTTTAGTACATCAATCTCCCCTGCTATTCTATTGTGTTCTGACAGGGGGACTGCACCCCACCAGAACACTCCAGTCAGCGCTCTCAGCCATTGGCTGAGAGCGCTGATCAGGAGCCGGTCGGCTGCTGGTTTTTCAGCATGCTCGTCCAACAGAAGCCAGCCATGCAGTCCAGCTTGCCATACACACGGGACGAATGCCGGCTGGTTTTTATTAAACCGGCTGATGTAGCCCGACATTTGGCTTTATAGGCTTTACTAGGCTTTATACAGTGTTTATCAGAACAGTTGTCCTCACAGATTTTTCCGCACCTCTTGCTCTCACAACAAAACTAGGCAGCAACAAAAAATTTGCAGGGGGTCTAAAACTAAAATAAAAAGTTTCACCTTTATATACACTTTAGGGCTGTTAGCGGAAGCTATTTCTTTATGACAATTCTATTGTAATATTAATAACTAGTGGTGGAAATCATCACTTAAAGTAATACTAAAGTCATGTACTTTATTTTTTTAAATAACACACATGTTATACTTACCTGCTCTGTGCAATGGTTTTGCACAGAGCAGCCCAGATCCTCCTCCTGTGGGGAGTGGGGGGGGGGGGGGGCTGGCTGCAGGGGAAGCTGCACGCAGAAGGTTTTTTACCTGCAGTAAGGTAAAAACCTTTTGCCTTTACAGCCACTTTATTTTGATGCCCTATTTTATTAAAACGGAAAATTGAATACTCACCTTTCTGTAATTTTCCTTTCCTGGTGCCGACCCATGGTAGCATACCAATGGTTGATGGCTCCGCCCCTGATCAACCCCCAGGACCACGTAACTCTATAAAAGAAAGAGCTACTCCCCCCCTCAGGCATTCTTGTAACTAGTCTTCAGAACCTTAAAGGATTATTGGAGGGAGGGTGTATGCTGCCATGGGTCGGCACCAGGAAAGGAAAATTACAGAAAGGTGAGTATTCAATTTTCCGTTTTCCTGGTGCCTCCATGGCAGCATACCAATGGTAATTAATTCGCTCACAGGGAGGGTACTGCAATAATAATTTTAATGATTTCACAAGACTGATAGTTCTAAAGTCCTTTTCCCAAAATCTCGGGAGGTAAGGACCGCCGGATCTAGGCTATAGTGTGACATAAAGGTGTTGAAGGTGTTGAATAATGAACTTACCTGATGTTGCAGCCCTTACCTAGTGGTATGTTGAGGATCTTTTTGATGCGGCATTACAGGGGCAGCTGGATAAATTTAATTTGAGAGGGGGCCAATCAATAAGAGCTAAGTGCCATGTAAATAAAATAACATTAAATGTAAGCATAGTTAGCCATTGTATACATCCAAAAATACCATAAGTATGTGTGTTTTACCTTGACCGGGCTCCATTGAGCGGAGATAACAATGAAAGTTCACCTGGAGATGACCTCTTTCTGACAGCCTGCCTTTGACTGAGCTAGCAGGCTGTTTAAATAGAAAAACCCGGTCCGGGTGTACTAAGATGGCCGCCGTTCGGCTTCGTCGGGCTACTGCGCATGCGTTATTGCCGAGGTGACGAGGCCAGGCTGAGCGGCGCGCGCGAAGCGCCCGATCAAGCTGGAGGGGGAGCAGGGAGGCGATTGCAGCGGCGGCAGCTAGAGTGGCTATGGACATAGACTGTCGGTCCCTCCCCAAGGCTAGACGGGTATAGTGATTTGAGGGATGGGTAGCCAAAGCCTATAGAGGAGTGAAATATGCTCCTGGGATGACTGGCCCTTAAAAGATCCACAAAAAAACGGGCTCCCATACTTATCCGGCGTGTTTAGCAGCCCAAGATATGGGACTCCATACTGCAGGAGAGCGTGAACCTGCAACGGTAACACCATATAACGGTGAGGCAGGGCTGAGCTGTGATCCACAGGGATGAGGACAGGAAAAAAAGAATGCCTGAGGGGGGGAGTAGCTCTTTCTTTTATAGAGTTACGTGGTCCTGGGGGTTGATCAGGGGCGGAGCCATCAACCATTGATATGCTGCCATGGAGGCACCAGGAAAGTAGAATTCCAGTCAAACCATAACCACTCTTAAAAGTTCTTTCTTCTCCCTTCCAACACCTATTCTGATTAACCTGTGTAAGAAAAGCTCTGTATACATACTGTATGTATTTACAGGCCTCTCCGGTCCAGTCGTGTGATCTCTCCTGTATCAGCCAGTGGCGACTGCAGGGGAATGGAGAAAGTGCCCGACAACAGCTAGTAATGCCTAAGCGGTGACATCACTCATAGGCTTACTATGGCTCATCTATTGTCGGTGTTCCCTCCTCTCCCCTGCAGCCAGTGCTGGCTGAGAGAGAGGAGCTAATCACGTGACTGGATTGGAGCAGCATGATAGGTAAGTATACAGATCTTTTATTACAAAGGTTAGTCAGAATAGGTGTTAGGAGAGGGAAGGGAGCATTTTTAAGAGTAGTTAGGATTTGAATGGAATTCTACTTCAATATTTCTGTCTTTTGTCTTGTCTAGCCACAGAAGCATGAAGAGTACACAGTACAATATCATGGAGAGTTGCATCTGAGAATCAGATTAGAAATACCCCCAGTTCCCACAACTTTCCAGTATGAGCACCATTCATCACAAGGTATGTACAGTATGTTGGGACCTGAAGTTTGAGTCACCATCTAATCTATGAATGTCTTATTGTAACAGTTTTCATCATGTAGGTGTAGAAGGTAAACATTTGGGAACGGTCCAGCTTCATCTTGTGATAAAAAGTGCCAAGAATTTGCCATCAAGACCAGATGGAACTTTAAGTCCATTTGTAAAAAGGTGAGCTGCCAGACATTTTATTAATGTTTTGTATCTGACAAAACAACCTATTAAACCTACAATACTATATATACACACATCTATCTTTATTAATATTTTTCTTTTTATGTATATGTAAGCTGTCTTATCCTGCCAAATAAACATCAATTAAAGAAAAGGACCCCAGTTCTAAGAAGACAAACCTGTCCTGAGTGGAATCACGCCATCATTTATAACATTATGAATCAAGATGATCTGAAGAAGTCACGACTAGATCTTACTGTTTGGGACCAGGGTCTGAATGAGCTCTTTGTGGGCGGGACCAGTATGAGCACAGGTAACAGGAAACAAACAAATACTGACATACTTTATGCCAGGGGTAGGCAACCTTGGCACTCCAACTGTGGTGAAACTACAAATCCCATCATGCCTCTGCCTCTAGGAGTCATGCCTGTGATTGTCAGGGTCTTGCAATGTCTCATGGGACTTGTAGTTTCACCACAGCTGAAGGGCCGAAGTTGCCTACCCCTGCTGTATGCCAACCCCTCACTGTACATTGTGCCTCACCCATTATATAATTATTCCCCAAGTGAGCTACTTGCCTTTTGTAATCCTATGAAACAATGATCTAATGGACTTGATATGGCTAAAGGTGTCTATATGCAGCTAAACACACTTAAGAGCAGGAAAATCTAAATGCAAAAAAAAGTGATCTGGGAAACATAAGGCTCCATGCACACAAACATTAGCTTCTTAGCATTTTGTTTTCTGCTTCTAGAAGCAAATAGAGTTATCCTATGTGTCCATGCACACTATTTTAGTCTAGAGGTATTTTTAAGCTTCAGCGTTTAGGAGCAGAAAATACACTTCTTTTTTTTTTTCTGTTTTTGGGAGTGATTTGCAAGCAGAAAAAATATGCTGAAGGCCCCTAAATCTCCTAAACTATGCAAACAGCTGCTGAGAGCCAGTGCCCAGCATTTATTTTTATTTTTTAATGGGCGGCCACCGACATCCTCAACAATGGATTACTCATCAGCTGCTGTCAGCGGGATTCCCCGCTGGCAGCTGAATGTAAACAAAAGAATGCCGGCATTTAGATCTTGAGGGAAAAAAACAGCATGGCTGCCCCCCCCCCTCCCAAAATCCACACCAGACCCTTATCTGAGCATGCAGCTGGGCAGACCAGGAAAGAGGGGGGGTGAGTGATCGCCCCCCCCCGAACAATACCAGGCCACATGCCCTCAACATGGGGGGTGCTTTAGGGCAGGGGGGCCCCCAGATCCTGCCACCCCATGTGAATGAGTAGGGGTCCATAGTACCCCTACTTATTCACCAAAAAGTGAGTAAAAACGCAGAGCACGTTTTTGATAAGTCCTTTCTTAAATAGATAAAACCTAAAAAAAATTGTCCCTTGGTGTAAATCCAATGTCAATCATGATGAACACCGGCCACTGAACCGACCCTGGCTGGCACTGTCTGACAGCTCCACTTCGTAGCTGCCGCTAAATAAACTAAGGGGCAGGACCACCCAGTGATGTCATGTGACATCATCAACTGGGGCACGTTGGATCAGTGACGTCACAAGGGGATGGGGGTCACCCGGTGATGTCACAGAGCGGCCCCGCCCCTTAGTTTATTTAGCGGCAGCTACGAAGTGGAGCTGTCAGATGGCAGGACCCAGCGATGGGTTCTTATTTTTTTCAGGTCAGTGTTTAACATGGTATCTACACCGGGGGACAATGTTTTTTTCTTTTTCTTTTTTATTAAATGACTTGTCAAAAACTGGCTCTGCAGTTTTACAAATTTTTACCACTTTTTTGGTGAATGAGTAGGGGCAATACGTACCCATACTCATTCACATGGGGGGGTGGGATCTGGGGGCCCCCTTGCTAAAGGGGTCTCCCAGATTCAAATAACCTTCCCACCCACAGACCCCCACAACCACCAGCCAGGGCTGTGGGGAAGAGGGCCTTGTCCCAATCAACATTAACAAAAGGCAAAACGCCAGCCCAAAAACGGAAAAACCCTTGCAAAAATGTGAAAAAAATTTTATCCAGCATTTTTCCATTGTTTTTTTCAGCTGCTAGTGTGAATGAAGCTTAAAAGTTGTTTATACTTCCCAAATAATTTATTTTTATTTTAGAAAATGTTACTGCAGGAGTGCAACTGTCATTGCAGCCTAACTCTCCCGTATGGAAACTCACCTCTCCTGCATTGGTGTCCTCTACATCAAACACCCGCCTTCCTGCCCATAAAGATACCAGCAGCTAAAAAACAGTGCATTACCCAAAGAGCTTTATATGCAGACACAAGCCGCCATCAACAGATCTTTTTCTTTCTAAATTCTTTTTCGATTAACATGTACTTTTAGACAATTTAAAAATTCATGTTTATGTCTATGTTCTATTCATGGTGGAAAGAAAAGGGGATTACAGCCAGTCAGTCCCAGCAGGGTAAACAATTATCCCCCAAAAAAATCCAACCCAACTAATCACAAATTTAATTGAGAACAGTTAGCACAGGTGTCGGCTGTTTTCAGCGCCGTTCACACATAAACATGGAAATCCATGCTTGATCTGGCTGGATTGGCAACAGTATTTTTACTTCTGTGGGTGCCTGAAGAAGCCAGAGGTTCAATCTGCTGTCACCAGTTTAAAACCAATATATAATTTTTGTCTATAATTTTTTGACTAACAATTTACAGTATTTGTTATTGGTAGAGATTACTGTAGGATCCCAGTAGCCAGTTTGGATTACCATCTTCTATCTTTTACCTTTTTGCTCCTCCACAGGTGATGAAGCCAGTGCATCAATCGACCACCAATCTGCCCAGTTATTATGGCAGCAACTGCTCAGTGCACCCAACACATGGGTAGAAGATTCTCTTGTACTTTATTACAATAAAGGGTCTTTTTGTTTCTAAATGTCATATCTGGATATTGCCTTCCATACTTATATATCTTTTTAAAGTAGAAGTATAGGCAATTTTTTTTTTTTTTCATTTTGGATAAAGCAAGGGAGGATTATAATAAATAAAAATTCCTGTGCTTATCCCTTTACCTCTCAATGTGAGTGAACAAAACATATGATGCAAAGTGAGTTGCAATTTAAAAAAAGCTGCAACCAAATTAGTCCGAACACAAGACTAAATAGACAATAATTAAAAATAGGTGCGCTAATCTCATGCCAAACTCTAGAACTCCAAAAATTGAGAATATTGCAATGCTTATAACCACACAACAATAATCTTAGGCCCGGTTCACATAGGGGCGACTCGTCAGGCGGCTCGGTCGCCTGACGAGTCACGTCCCGCTCTGTTAAATGGAACCGTTCTAATAGGAGCGACTCAGGTCGCTCTGACTTAGAAAAAGGTTCCTGTACTTCTTTTGGGGGTGACTCAGGGCGACTTGCATTGACTTCTATACAGAAGTCATTATGCAAATTGCCTGAACCGGGCGTCTCGAATCGTCTTGAGATCGCGCCGCTGAGTCGTCCCCAAAGTCGTGCCGCCCCTGTGTGAACCGGGCCATTTCATAACAAACATTTAAGTGTAAATAACTAATAAAAACAAACACCCTGTAAATAAAAAAAGATGTGTTTCAAAAGAAAAATGTGTCCATACATAATCCAAAAAATAACCTTTAAGGGAGGGTTAAAGGTGAACACCCAATTCTGTGATGAATGAACTCTTATGCCGCGTACACACGATCATTTTTCACGTCGTGAAAAATGCCCTTTTTTTTTTTCAACAAGAAAAACGACAGTGTGTGGTCTTTTTGACATTTTTCCCGACGTGAAAAACGGCATTAAAAACGACGAGAAAAATTAGAACATGCTCTAATTTTTCTCGTCGTTTTTCCCGTCATTTTTTTCCGCGGCTGTTTTCCCATAGGGAAACACTGCCGCGGAGCCCACAGACGGTCGTTTTTCTCGACAAGAGAAAAAATGACGTGAAAAACGACCGTGTGTGGGGAACAAGCCGTTCCCTCGTTTTTAATGTCATTATTCACGGCGGTTTTTTAACCGCCGTGAATAATGATCGTGTGTACGCGGCATAATAATGTGCCAATATTCCAAAAGCGCTCCAGGTAAAAACGGTGTTCAGACAAATCCCCTCACCACATGCACACACGTCTTACCAGAGATAGGGAGGATTATAACCACTGTCAGATTTTTTTTACCCATCTGTGTCCCATTGCGGAGATTTACTGTCACTTTCTGTCCTATAGCCAAACTATAGGAAGTGAGAGGAAATCCCTGCAAATTAAGGAATATCCTTGGGGACCCCCAGGTCACCAGAATTAGTGTCTCCATTGGAAAATTTCTCAGCTATTACTTTGCTGGGGACAACCCAAAATTTGGGATTTTCCTTTCCTTTCTCTTTCAATAATAATGGTAAACAGGACAAATAGGGAGGTGAATCTCCTAAAGGCATAGACGCAATAATAAGTTACTAACATTGTTATTCCTCTCCACTCTATCCAAAACAAAAAAAAAGTTTTGCCTATAGTTATTTCTCAGTTCCTTCTAAAGCCCTGTACACACGATCGGATTTCCGATGGAATAAAATCCGATGAATTTTTCCATCGGATTTCCGATGAAGCTGACTTCCATCAGTCTTGCCTACACACCATCAGTCAAAAATCCGACCGTCCCAAACGCTGTGACGTAAAACACTCCGACGAGCAGAGAAAAATTAAGTTCAATGCTTCTGAGCATGCGTCGACTTGATTCTGAGCATGCGTCGATTTTTTCTCCGATGGAGTTCCACACAGATGATCGGAATTTGCTATAGTTTTTTTCCCATTGGATAAATTTAAAAGATGTTCTATTTTCAATTACCGATGGAAAAAAGACAGATGGGGCCCATACACGATCGATTTGTCCGATGAAAAAAGTCCATCGGACTGTTTTCATCGGTAAAACCGATCGTGTGTACAGGGCTTAAGTGTGCAGCTTGAATCCCCTCAATAGATACAGCTCAGCCAAGTGTATCTGTATGAATGGAAGAGAAGGCATTTTCTGTTATTTGGTGATTGTGCTCGCTAATATCATAGTTGCAAACAGTCACGAGAGTCCCAGGACATTCACGGATTTCAGACCCATGTCCCGGGCTGAGGCCATCCCGGGCAGAATCCCTAAAAATCGTTTTTTCTCTTACCGTCCATGGACTGACACAGCTGGATACTGTAAATGTGTGGGTATATGTCCCTGCTCGCAGGAGAAGATCTAGGCAGAATGTTAGATGTTAGAAACATACATTCTAGAACAAACCAGAGCTGAACAGCCCTGCCCAGGGGGGCGGTCCCTCTGGACATTACCCTCCCACCTGCAGTCAGCAGACCCCAGTTTTTTTCTGCCTAGTCTCCTGGAAGATTTTACTTTTAAATTTTATTCCTTTGGGAATTTTATTATTTTATTTTTGAGACCTTCAATCAACTGTCGGCTGGGCAACAGGTTGGGTACACTGGTATCCTCGTAATCTTCCCTGTCCGACCATCGAGCGTGCTGATCCTCACCTTGTGTGTGTGAGACTCAGTTCACGACATGCCCCATGACTCCAGGGGTGGCCGGGTTGCTTTCATGCTCCCGCGGTCCTCTCAAGATTGAACAGTACCTGACTGACTGTATCTCTCACGGTGGACCGGGCCGACAGCTACGCAGTACTGCTCTGTGATAGGTCTGTCTGAAACAAGCCAGTGGGTCCCTGAAAGGGACGGGTAAGTAGTCTCTCCTACTGCAGGTGAGTACATGCTGGCTGTGTTTCTTTATATGGGGGGTTTCTCCCTGTCTTCCCCTGTTATGCTGCTCTCTGCACCCTGTACTGGTGCTGTGCTGTGGGGTGCTTGGGGGTCACTCTGGCCTGGCTGGGCGCTCATGTCTGTAGTGGGTTCTGGAGAGAGGGGCAGTTTTTTCTGGTGTGTGAGGTGATTATTGCGTGCGCCATTAGCGCGCGCATTAGCGCTGTTTGAGGTGGTTAGCGCTGTTTGAGGTGGTTAGCGCGCATTAGAGCTTGAATTTCGCGCTCGGCGGCCATCTTGGTGTGGTTCAATGGCGCAGTTATAGCTGCGGCCGGCGGCCATTTTCTTGTGGCCGCCGCGCATTTATTTTCGGTTTCGGCCTCTAGCTGCGCGAATCTCCTCACAATCTCCTCACAGATTCTTCACTCTCCTCAGGCTCACAGCGCGCTTCAGCAGGACTGAGCGGTCCTTAAGGGTTGGTGAGTCCTCCGGGTATCCCCTCCTCAGCCTCAGCGTAGCCAGTGTGTGGACTGTATATTCACTGTATAGTGTATAAGGTCTCAGTGGGTGGCGTTATGGAGTCTGATACACCTGCTCTCCACACTTGTCTGGGGCAACTGGCAGTGCTGCACAGTTAAACATGTTCATATGTTTCCCACACCTGCGGTCCTTATGGACCAGTTGTCAGCAGTCCTGGAATCATTCCTGTCAGAATGGAAGCGGTGTGCGAGCAAAAGGAGCTATAAGCCCCCTCTCCCCACAAAAATCTTTAGTGTAGTAGTGCTCTGATTCAGATATGGGCCTAGCTACTGTGCTCAGGACCCTAGATCTGAATATTTAATGTTTATGAACAGGACATTCCCTTGTGAGGAAGACTCCAGTTCTGTGTCAGTGAATGACAGGGCGCTTGTAAGTGATCTCATTGATGATGTGAGGAACACTCTCAAGCTGGAATTGCTGTGGCTGAGGTACCTCAGGTGGACGCTGTTTCCCTTGGTTCCTTCAAGCCTTTATTTTACACAGCTTCCTCACTGTTTTCCTCACACGCTGCGTCAAGAGCAGCATGGATGATACAGTAGTACACAGTGTTTCCCTCCCCCTGGTCGGTGCAGCATGGGAGGGGGGACTTTTTTCATTTATGTCTCTAGTCCCTGTGAGCCTTCTGTGTGATATCCTGAGGCAACATTTCCCGCCATTTCCAGGGGAACGCTTTGAGCTCTGACAGACACACGGTCTGAGGGTCAGAGGTTACCTGTTACCTGCATGCTGCTTCGGCAGCAAAGTCAAGCAGGTTGGAATGACACAGAGAAGATTATGCGCCTCTGCGCCATAATTTAAACTCATCCTATACCTCTACACTGCATACATTCACAGTGTATGTATGTGTTATTGGTCTCTGTGTCTGCGTGGGTGTCCCCCCACGTTCCAATGCTGTGTTTCAGTGCCATACATGATATAAACGTACAAAATATGTTTATGCACGACTCCAGATATATTCACAGTATATGTATGTATTATACTCTCTGGGTCGGCGCGGGTGTCCGCCGGGGGCTCTGGTGTCCTCCCGCACTCTCATGGTATGTGCGCTTCGGCTCTCTGCACAGTATAGACATGTTCAATATGTTTATTGCACATACTATACATGTTTACAGTATGGGTATACTGTTTGCGTGGGGTTCCTCCGGGTACTCCTGTTTTCCCCCACGCTCCAATGGAAATGCACAGCATAAACATGTGCAATATGTTTATTCACATGCTATCATTCCTACACGGTACCTGTGTGCTGTCTGTGTGGAGTTCTTTCGGGTGTTCCAGTTTCCTCCCACGCGCTGACGGTATGTGCGCCTTTGGCCTTCTGCACAGTTAAACATGTTCAATGTTTATCACGCATGCTATAATACCTAGACGGTATGTGTAGGCAGTCTGTGTGGTTTTCCTCCGGGTACTCCGGTTCCCTCCCATACTCCATTGGTATGGGCGCTTCGGCGCTATGCACAGTCTAAATTTGTGCGATTGGATATCCACATACTAACATACCTACCCGGTATGTCTGTGCAGTCTGCGTGGGTTTCCTTCCACGCTACATGACATGCATGCCTTTGGTGCAATACACGGTGTAAGCATACACATTATGTTTATACACTACACTAAATACATTCACAGTAGTTGTAGGTATTGCATTCTCTGAGTATGCGTGGGGTACTTTGGTTCCTCCTACGCGTCAACAGTGTGCGCGCCTTCGGTGCTATGCACACATGGGCTTGTGCAAAATGTTTAGCACACACACTATAATACCTACACGGTATTCGTATGCAGTCTGTTGGGTTCCCGCCCACGCTACATGACATGCATGCCTTTGGTGCAATACACGGTGTAAACATACACATTATGTCTATACACTACACTAAATACATTCACAGTAGTTGTAGGTATTGCATGCTCTGAGTATGCGTGGGGTACTTCGGTTCCTCCCACGCGCCAACAGTGTGCGCGCCTTCGGTGCTATGCACACATGGGCTTGTGCAAAATGTTTAGCACACATACTATAACGGTATGCGTATGCAGTCTGCATGGGTTTCATCTGCGTGCTCAGGTTTCTCCCCTGCATTCCAATAGTGTGCGCATTTTCAGCGCTATGCACAGTATAAACATGTGCAATTTGTTTATTCGCAGGCTAACATACCTATACGGTTGTGTACGCAATCTGCGTGGCTGGTTTACGTCCAAGCCCCGATGATGTGCGCGCCTTCGTCGCTGGCACAGTATAAACGTGTTTAATAGGTTTATCCACACATACTAAACTACATACGCCGTATGTGGTGGTATTATGCTCTTTGTGGCTGGGTGGATTTCCTCCCACACTCTATTTGCACGTTTGACACAATACATAGTATAAACTATGTGTTAGTACAATCAGCACTTATCCATGGGTAGCTGCTGGATGGAGCATTGTCACAAGGATCCCTGGTTTCAGGGGTACCACTTTCCACCTGCTTTCAGTGGTGATCAGAAGCGCTGGCTTGGACTGTGTTCGCCAAGCTGAGGTTAGCGTTACGCCCGTTAGTGGCTGCGTCTCTGGCGTTTTTTTGTAGCTCAATGACTGGGCAAAAGCCTCTGCTTCATTCATCAGTCTTCTAGCAGATGCACTGCAACTGTTTTAGCCTTTAGGGTCTCTGTGCCCAGGGTGGGTTTGCCCCCCCTGTGGAGGCTGAGGTACTGGTCCTCTGACCGAGTTTCTAGGGAAGCTCTGTAAAGTTGCCTTTATTGGCCAACAGTTGAGGCACCCTGTACACCGGGGCCTCTCTTCTCCGATACATTGCGGAGTCTCTTTGGGATTTTCATACATCTCGCTGCAAGACGGTCCTGTCGGCCGTGTGCATTGCAGGGGAAGGGTCCTTGCATCCGGAGGTGTTTCCACCTCCTTTACCAGAAGTGGGGCACCGGAAGTGGACCTTATGGCCTCTTGACTCACTCGCAAGGTGGCAAGATCGTGGTCAGGTCCAGGGACCCCTGGGCGGACGCGTCAGACGCATTGGAAGCCCATGGGGGCAGTATCGCCCGATATATGCTTACCCTCCGCTACTGTTGTTGCCTCGCCGGCTTCGCAGAGTAGGAGCTGAGGCCATTCCAGTGATCCTCATTGCTCCGGAACGGCGACATTGGTATGCCGATCTACTTCGGCTAGTCGCAGACGTTCCAGGCGACTGCCTATTGGGGTGGACCTTCTGTCTCATGATCCCATACTTCATCCTGCTTTACAGTCCTTGGCTTTAATGGCATGACTGTTTTAAAGCCAGGTGCTGAAGGACCGAGTTCTCTCGTATTCGGTCATCTCTTCTATGTTGTTGACACGGGAATCTTCCTCCAGAAAGATATCTCACCGTACCTGGAAGGCTTACATCGCTATGTGCGAGGAACTTGAGTGGCGTCCTCGGATGTATTCCGTTCCCAGGATTTTGCTGTTCTTACAGCGTGGTGTGACCCAAAAGCTGGCCTTGCATACCTTTTTGAGGGTCGGATTTCGGCCCGGGCTGACCGCTACCTGGCCATTCCTTGATAGCACCTTTTGTGCAGGTAGTTCACCATGTGATCCCCCCTGTCAAGCCTCCTCTCCCTACTTGGGATCTGAATTTGATGCATCTCGGTTCTCCAAGAACATCCCTTTGAGAATATCAGAGAGATTCCTCTCTTGACCTTGTCCCGGAAGGTGGCCTTCTTAGTGGCCATTGCTCCGGTTAGACGGGTGTCTGAGTTGGCGGCCTTGTCCTGCAAGTCGCCTTACTTGGTCCTCCATAAGGATATGGCGGTGTTGCGCCCACGACCGTCCTTCTTTTCAAAAGATGGTCTCGGCCTTTCACCTTAAGAAGGACATTGTTCTTCCGTCCTTGTGTCCTCACCCATCGCATCCCTGAGAGTTTGCGCTTCATACATTAAGATGGGTACAAGCCTTACGAGTGTACATGTCTGCTACTGTTTCCATTCGGAAGTCTGTGTCTGGTCCAAAACAGGGCCGAGCTGTGTCGTCTGCCACTGTCTCTAGGTGGATCAGGCAGACCGTCATACGGGCCTATGCCCTTAAGGGGCGGGCGCCTCCCTTTCTGGTTGCGGCGCATTCCACCAAGGCAATTGGTGCTTCCTGGGCCTTCCGACATCAAGCGTCGGTTGCACAAGTGTGCAAAGCGACAACCTTGTCGTCCGTTCATACCTTTTCAAGATTTTATAAGGTTGATGTGGCTGCATCTTCGGATGCTCCCTTCGGCCGCAAAGCATTGCAGGCCGCTGTTTAATGTTGCATCTCCTCTGTTGAGGAGCTCTGCTTGTTTGGAGTGGAGTTATGGTTGTTCCTCTAATACTGCTCCCACCCTTCTGATACCGCTTTGGGACGTCCCACACGTTTACAGTATCCAGCTGTGTCAGTCCATGGACGGTAAGAGAAAATAGGATTTTTGTACTCACCGTAAAATCCATTTCTCTGATGTCCATGGACTGACACAGCACCCACCCTTCCTTTTAAGGTTTGTACTGCTTTGTTACAAACTGAGGTCTGCTGACTACAGGTGGGAGGGTAATGTCTGGAGGGACCGCCCCCATGGGCGGGGCTGTTCTGCTCTGGTTTGTTCTAGAATGTATGTTTCTAACATCTAACATTCTGCCTAGATCTTCTCCTGCGAGCAGGGACATATACCCACATGTTTACAGTATCCAGCTGTGTCAGTCCATGGATGTCAGAGAAATGGATTTTACGGTGAGTACAAAAATCCTATTTTTTCCTGGGCAGGAACGGCTTGGCATGGGCTGTATGTTCCCCCTTAAAAAAAAATTCACTGCTCTGCCGTCACCCAGTGTTATCCCGGGCCACCCACGTAGTAAGGTGGGTGGGCTAGAATTCGGGACTGGGTGATAGAGGGAGGGATACAAGAGACAACTTCAGGCAGCTAGTGGCAGAGGAGATAGCAGGAGGCGGGCTGCACCGCATTTCAGCCAATGGGTGCCGTGTGTATGGAGCTGCTGGTTACTGGTTCAGGTGAGGAAGAAATGTCTTATGTCTGAATAGCACTGCAATGTCTGTCTGTGAAGAAGAAAGTGTAGCTGAACCTGTATGTAGTGGGCGGCATCTCTCTCTCTCTCTCTTTCTCTTTCGTTCTGAAATCTACAGAGTATTGCACAGAAAACTTCCCATATGGGCTGTTATTAGTGGTCAGAGGACTCTGCAGAGCATCACACAGGACTGATTCTGGAGGCTGCTATCAAGGAACTCACAGATAACTTGCCGCGTACATAGATAACTTGCCGCGTACACACGATCGGAAATTCCGAAAGGAAAAGTCCCATGTGAGCTTTTGGTCGGAAATTCTGACCGTGTGTATGCTCCATCTGACTTTTTCTGTCGGAATTTCCGCCAGCAAAAGATTGAGAGCAGGTTCTCTATTTTTCTGATGGAAGAAATACCGTTCGTCTGTATGCAATTCCGACGGTCATAAAACCACACATGCTCAGAATCAAGCAGAAGAGCCAAACTGCCAATTGAACTTCATTGATCTCGGCTCGTCGTACGTGTTGTACGTCACCGCGTCCTTGACGGTCGGAATTTCAGACAAGATTTGTGTGTATGCAACACAAGATTGAGCCAACATTTTGTCGGAAAAAAATCCACGGTTTTCCTGACGGAAATTTCCGATTGTGTGTGCGCGGCATTAGTTTTAAGGAATGGTATTACTGATGAGAGAAATCTGCAGAGTATTACACAGGTCTGTTCTTAGCGGGCTGGTATCAGGGAACTGTGTACAGATAACTTTATTATTGGCTGGTATCAGTGATCAGAAAACTGTGCAGAGTATTGCACAGATAATGTTATTATTGGCTGATATCAGTATTTCACAGAAAACTTACCAACTTCTCCATCCCTCTCTTTCTTTTTTTCTTTCTTTCTCTCTTCCTTCATCTTTCTTTCCTATTTTGTTTTCTTTCTTTCTTTCTCTCTCCCTCCATCCCTCGCCCTTTCTTTCCTTCCTTCTCTTTCTTTCCTTCTCTCTCCCTTCATCCCTCTTTCTTTCTTTCCTTCCTTTTCTCTTTCCTTCTTTCTCTCTCCCTCCATCCCTCTTTCTTTCTTTCCTTCCTTCTCTATTTCTTTCTTTCTCTGTCCCTCCATTCCTCTTTCTTTCTTTCCTTCCTTCTCTCTTTCTTTCTCTCTCCCACCATCACCCTTTCTTTCTTTCCTTCCTCCTCTCTTTCTTTCTTTCTCTCTCCCTCCATCACTCTTTCTTTCTTTCCTTCCTTCTCTCTTTCTTTCTCTCTCCCACCATCACCCTTTCTTTCTTTCCTTCCTCCTCTCTTTCTTTCTTTCTCTCTCCCTCCATCCCTCTTTCTTTCTTTCCTTTCTTCTCTCTTTCGTTCTGTCTCTCTCCCTCCATCCCTCTTTCTGTCTTTCTTTCTTTCCTTCCTTCGCTTTCTTTCTCTCTCCTTCCATCCCTCTTTCTTTCTTTCCTTCTCTCTTTTTTTCTTTCTTTCTTTCTCTGTCACTCCATCCCTCTTTCTTTCTCTCTTTCTCCATCCCTCTTTCTTTCTTTCCTTCCTTCTCTTTCTCTGTCCCTCCATTCCTCTTTCTTTCCTTCCTTCTCTCTTTCCTTCTTTCTCTCTTTCTTTCTCTGTCCCTCTATCTTTTTTTTTCTTTCTCTCTCCCTCCATCCCTCTTTCTTTCTTTCCTTTCTTCTCTCTTTCTTTCTGTCTCTCTCCCTCCATCTTTCTTTCCTTCCTTCTCTTTCTTTCTTTCTTTCTCTCTCCTTCCATCCCTCTTTCTTTCTTTCCTTCTCTCTTTCTTTCTTTCTTTCTTTCTTTCTTTCTTTCTGTCTCTCTCCCTCCATCCCTCTTTCTTTTTTTCCTTCCTTCTCTTTCTTTCTTTCTTTCTTTCTTTCTTTCTTTCTTTCTCTCTCCTTCCATCCCTCTTTCTTTCTTTCCTTCTCTCTTTCTTTCTTTCTTTCTCTGTCCCTCCATTCCTCTTTCTTTCCTTCCTTCTCTATTTCCTAATTTCTCTGTCCCTCCATTCCTCTTTCTTTCCTTCCTTCTCTCTTTCCTTCTTTCTCTGTCCCTCCATCCCTCTTTCTCTCTCCCTCAATCCCCCTTTCTCTTTTTTCTTTCCCTATACTGTATATTATCTCTTTCTCCACTATGTAAGTCATCTCAGACTCTATTTAACCAAACCCCCTTTAAGACAAGCCCATTGTTTAGCTTTATTCTTTATTAATATACGCCCATTTTGCTCTTTGCGCCTCATTATCTCCACTCCTCCTAGACCACCCCTGGAAATAAATGCCCCGCCACTCATTAAATGAATACTCCGCCTACAGACAAAAAAGTGGTCCTAAAATTGTTTTGAGAATGTTGGCAGCTATGTAATATACCTTATGAATTGCTGTCACATTTTTCTTTTTCCACGCTATATGGCATATGTCCACATAGAAAGACTTACCGGTATAAGTTAATGAAAAATAACTGTAACAATTGAATCTTGGTGCAGTGGTATGCTAAATTTGCTTGTAGTCATTACACTAATCCTACACTCAATATTAAATTGACACAACACAAAACTGAATATGCCAGTGTGTGCATTTCATTTTAATACCGTATAGTGTTTGTTTTATATTAATTTATACTTGGATCCTTGAACATAAAAAGCTATTTCTAATACATTTAAACCCCTGGAATGGTGGTAGTGATCTGAATATTTGCTCTGAGGTTAGATAAATGTAATTTATTTGTTTGGTTACAACACCTTAAAGGAAAGTCTATCTATTCAATCATTTACATATCAGATTTTCTCCTGCAATTAGGGTATTATGGGATTACTATGTACTGTGGTTTTGTGTAAATTATGTCTACATGTCTATTTAAAGTGGGCCTACAGAATATTAAATCTTTGTCTGAACAGTCTAATGTTATTCTAGAAAGATGTTACTCTCTAAAGACCATAAGGGAAGGTCAAATGGGAATTCTTATGAGCAACAAGCACAGCCACTCTCCACATTATGTAACACTGGGTTTATATAAATCCATTAATCTAACTTTATTTCTGTGGATAGAAACAGAAAAAAACTGGTTATCCTTATTACAATATTAGACAATAATAGGTATGTCAGGGGGGATCACTGCATGTGTGACCAAATTAACGTGTAATCAGTTTTTCACAACAGTATAGTGGCATTGGGCTTTTCACTCTCATTTAATGAAGCACTCAAAAGAAAAAAAATGTACAGCAGGGAGAGGGTCCATTAAATGCAATGTTGAGGTTGACGTGGAAAACACAAATCCTTTAGCTTTTGTGTTGCCCATGCTGTAACTACTACATAGGTGGTGGCATCAGCATGTAAACAATCTCTGAGGAGATCAGTTGGGAGATTATATAATGTAAGTCATTTGTTTTATTCCCAGTTGCTCTATCATAGGGATTTTGCCATGTCAATTGTCCCTTTCTATGTCATACAATACCTGGTTGATCCTGCCTGCTGAATCAATGATAGCGTGGTCAGATTAAGTGCCTCCGTCATCCTGCTTTCTCCTCAGTATCTCTGCCTCTCCCCCTCCCCCTGTCACTTCCATAGTCTGTGTGAGAACCTGAGCAAAGAAAGATGGCCACGACTGAGTCCTTGTAAAAGCTATCTCTGTTTATTTTTTTTTTCATTCTTTATTTTATTTTATCAAGATTTCAATTATGTTACATCAATACATTTCCAGTAATCCCGCCAAGATAATGCACATACAAAAATAATACTCAGTACTAAGAGATTCTTGGCTCTTCTGCTTATACTCACATTTCTAAAATCTCTATTTCACCCTCCCACCCCCCCCCTTTCCCCTTTGTACCCCCTTCCCCCCTTCTACCTCTTATTTTCTACCATTTCTCCACTACTTTCTCAGATTTTCTACATAGCTCCATGTTTTCTTAAAATCTTTCCAACATTCCCACTTGTTTTTAAATCCTTTTTTTTCCTCCTCTACGCCGTACTTCAGTCCCTCCATACTGTATGTTTCTTCCACGGAGTCTACCCACTCCCATATAGATGGACTTTCCACTTTTCGCCATTTTTTTGGGATCAACCTTTTGGCCGCATTTAATAAATGTGGGATCAGTGAATCTTTATACTGTTTCATTCCTCCCTCTCCTCCATGGAATAGAACTATCCATGGATCTTTTTTTATCTCCTTCTCTGTAATTATTTTTATCATTTCCAGTATCTTTTCCCAATATGTTTGAATTTTAGGGCATTGCCACCATAAGTGGGCCATTGTTCCCCTCTCCCTACATTCTCTCCAGCATTCTGCCTTCTGTTCTACTTGAAATTTACTCAATTTATCTGGTGTGGCATACCAGCCTGTAATACATTTATAATTCATCTCTGTGGTCCTGTTGTCCATGGCAGACGAGTGGGCCAATTTTATTATTCTCTCTATAGTCCTTTTATCCCTACATGTTCCCAATTCTCTTTCCCATTTCTTTATAAATGGGGGCATCACCAGTTCGTCCACTGTCATCAGCAATTTATAGAGTTTTGATATAGTTCCTGTTAGGTTATCGGCCGTACAGAGCCGTTCCAACGTCGTAAGCTCCTCCCCAGACCTAATTGGCTGGGGGAGGCTTTGTACAAAGTGGGTCAACTGATGGTACCTCCATTCATCTACTATCATTAGTTCCCTAGTGTGTCTCAATTCTTGAAATGTTATGATTTTCCCTTTTTTTATTATATCTCTTAACTGTGCTCTCTCTTTTTTAATCCAATTTCCTCCCACTATTTTTTTTCCCGGTGCAAAATATTCATTTTCTTTTAACCACTTAAGCCCTGGACCATTTGGTAGCTAGAGGACCAGAGGTGATTTCAGAATTTTGCACTGCGCTGCTTTAACTGTAAATTGTGCGGACATGCAATGTTGTACCCAAACGAAATTTGCGTCCTTTTCTTCCCACAAATAGAGCTTTCTTTTAATGGTATTTGATTGCCTCTGCGATTTTTATTTTTTGCGATATAAACGGAAAAAGGCCTAAAATTTTGAAAAAAAATGATATTTTCTACTTTTTGTTATAAGAAAAATCGAATAAACTCAATTTTAGTCATACATTTAGGCCAAAATGTATTCAGCCACATGTCTTTAGTAAAAAAAATGTCAATAAGCGTATATTTATTGGTTTGCGCAAAAGTTATAGCGTCTACAAACTAGGGTACATTTTCTGGAATTTACACAGCTTTAAATTTATGACTGCCTATCTCATTTCTTGAGGTGCTAAAATAGCAGGGCAGTACAAAACCCCCCCAAATGACCCCATTTTGGAAAGTAGACACCCCAAGGAAATTGCTGAGAGGCATGTTGAGCCCATTGAAT
Source organism: Rana muscosa (assembly GCA_029206835.1). Classification (NCBI taxonomy): domain Eukaryota; kingdom Metazoa; phylum Chordata; class Amphibia; order Anura; family Ranidae; genus Rana; species Rana muscosa. The sequence goes on from CM055121.1 coordinate 869,657,121, forward strand.
ATTTTTTTTTTGTCCCAAGTGATTGAATAATGACGAAAAAAAAAAAAAATTACAAAAAGTTGTCACTAAATGATATATTGCTCACACATGCCATGGTTATATGTGGAATTGCACCCCAAAATACATTCTGCTGCTTCTCCTGAGTACGGGGATACCATATGTGTGGGACTTTTTAGGAGCCTAGCCACGTACGGGCCCCCGGAAACCAAGCACCGCCTTCAGGATTTCTAAGGGCGCAAATTTTGGATTTCCCTCCTCACTACCTATCACAGTTTTGAAGGCCATAAAATGCCAAAATATCACAAAACTCCCCCAAATGACCCCATTTTAGAAAGTAGACACCCCAAGGAAATTTCTGAGAGGCCTGTTGAGCCCATTGAATATTTTTTTTTGTCCCAAGTGATTGAATAATGACAAAAATTTTTTTACAAAAAGTTGTCACTAAATGATATATTGCTCACACATGCCATGGTTATATGTGGAATTGCACCCCAAAATACATTTTGCTGCTTCTCCTGAGTACGGGGATACCACATGTGTGGGACTTTTTAGGAGCCTAGCCACGTACGGGACCCCGAAAACCAAGCACCGCCTTCAGGATTTCTAGGCACAAATTTTTGATTTGACTCCTCACTACCTATCACAGTTTCGAAGGCCATAAAATGCCAAAATAGCACAAACCCCCCCCAAATGACCCCATTTTGGAAAGTAGACACCCCAAGCTGTTTGCTGAGAGGCATGGTGAGTATTTTACAGCTCTCATTTGTTTTTGAAAATGAAGAAAGAAAAATTTTTTTTTTTTTTTTCAATTTTCAAAACTTTGTGACAAAAATCGAGATCTGCAAAATACTCACAATACCTCTCAGCAAATAGCTTGGGGTGTCTACTTTCCAAAATGGGGTCATTTGGGGGGGTTTTGTGCCATCTGGGCATTCCATGGCCTCCGAAACTGTGATAGGCAGTGAGAAGTGAAATCAAAAATTTACACCCTTAGAAAGCCTGAAGGCGGTGATTGGTTTTTGGGGTCCTGTACGCGGCTAGGCTCCCAAAAAGTCTCACACATGTGGTATCCCCATACTCAGGAGAAGCAACAGAATGTATTTTGGGGTGTAATTCCACATATGCCCATGGCATGTTTGAGCAATATATCATTTAGTGACAACTTTGTGCAAAAATATTTAAAATAAATAAAAAATTGTCTTTTTTCCGCAACTTGTGTCAACATATAAAATATTCCATGGACTCGACATGCTTCTCAGTATATAGCTTGGGGTGTCTACTTTCCAAAATGGGGTCATTTGGGGGGTTTTGAACTGTTCTGGCATTTTATACACAACATTAGGAAGCTTACATCCACTCTTCTAACCACTTGAAGACAAAGCCCTTTTTGACACTTTTTGTTTACATGAAAACATATTTTTTTTTGCAAGAAAATTATGTTGAAGGCCCTACAGAATAAAATGGTGGGTGTTGCATTTTTTTTTTTTACACAGTATTTGCGCAGCGATTTTTCAAACGCATTTTTTGGGGAAAAAATACACTTTTGTTAATTTTAATGCACTAAAACACACTATATTGCCCAAATGTTTGATGAAATAAAAAAGATGATCTTAGGCCGAGTACATAGATACCAAACACGACATGCTTTAAAATTTCGCACAAACGCGCATTGGCGACAAACTACATACATTTTTAAAAGCCTTTAAAAGCCTTTACAGGTTACCCCGTTAGATTTACAGAGGAGGTCTACTGCTAAAATTACTGCTCTCGATCTGACCTTCGCGGTGATACCTCACATGTATGGTGAAATTGCTGTTTACATATGACGCCAGACCGACGCTTGCGTTCGCCATTGGGCAAGAGCAGGGCAGGACAGGGGTGCTTTTTTTTTTTTTTTTTTTATTATTAATTTTGCTTTTTTATTTTATTTTTAAATTGTTCCTTCCATATTTATTTATTTTTTATGATTTTTATTGTTATCTCAGGGAATGTAAATATCCCCTATGATAGCAATAGGTAGTGACAGGTACTCTTTTTTTGAAAAAACTGGGGTCTAGACCCTAGATCTTTCCTCTGCCCTCAAAACATCTGACCACACCACGATCGGTGTGATAAAATGCTTTCCCAATTTCCCAATGGCGCTTTTTATATCCGGGGGGGGGGGACATTCCCTCCCACTGCTTGTAAAAGCAGTCCAGAGGCTAATTAGCCACTAGGATTGCTTTTACATGAAAGCCGGCCGCTGGCTGAAAAGAATGATACCAAGATGATACCTAAACCCGCAGGCATCAATCTGGTATAACCATTCAAAGTCCAGCAACATACCAGTACGTTGCTGGTCCTTGTTGGACATGTATTATAATCTTTTTTTTTCATGCAGCCAGTTGGCTGAATGAAAAAAGAGATTGATCGGGTGGGTATGCCCACCATTAGAATACCGCCCTTCATCCACCCAGTTCTAATGATGGGCATACATGCACCATTTATATATGCCGAAGCATGGGGGCATCCTCCCGCAAAAAAGTTATGCCGCACACACATGGTCGAACTTTTCCACGGGCAAGCCTCCGTCGGAATTTTGACCGTATGTACGCGGCATTAGGAGCAAAATCACTCCTCCGCCCCTGCTGCCCCAATGCTTCGGCATATTTGCTTCTTTTTTTTTTTAACTGTGGTGGTGAAATCACCTCCTACAGCACTGGAGTCGCAGGGATCAGGCCTGTCTCTGCGAACGCTGCAGTTATGTGTGTTGTGTTTTGCAAGTGACAGTGATCGATCGATACTGCACTTGGGTGGCCTGGGCTGGACGGAGGGGCAAAACGCAGGTGCTAGCAGGTATCTGGGCTGATCCCGCTAACACTGCGTTTTTGGGAACCCTAAACTGCTGGGGACGCTAGTATAGATCTGATCAGATCAGATATTGATCTGTTCAGATACTATACCACTAAGGAGGGTGTATGCTTCACGCGTGGGTGTTAGCGTTACTGGCACTAACCTGACGCTGCCTGGGGTGTGACGCAGACCCTCTCTGACGCTAAAACCTAATTGATATCACCCGCCGGGCGATCAGGGGGTTAAACCTTTATTGGGTTATATATGGCGGGTGCCCTGACACTATAAAAAGCAAACTAACTAACCAGCGTCACCCGTAACACTTATATGATGATCACTGGTGAAAGGGTTAACTAGGGGCAATTAGGGGGTTAAAACCTTTATTAGATAATATGTGGGGGTACCTGACGCTATAAAAACCTGACGGCGAACCTAAAAAAAATTACTGGCTACCGATCTGCATCACCGACGCTAAGACAGCAATCAGAAAAATGATCGCTTAGCGACAGTGGTGATAGGGGGTGAAAGGGTTACCTGGGGGGTGATCAAGGGGGTTAAACCTTTATTAGATAATTTATGGGGGTACCTGACGCTATAAAAACCTGCGGCGAACCTAAAAAAAAATACTGGCTACCGATCTGAATCACCGACGCTAAGACAGCGATCAGAAAAATGATCGCTTAGCGACAGTGGTGATAGGGGTGAAAGGGTTACCTGGGGGGCGATCAAGGGGGTTAAACCTTTATTAGATAATTTATGGGGGTATCTGACGCTATAAAAACCTGCGGCGAACCTAAAAAAAAAATACTGGCTACCGATCTGCATCACCGACGCTAAGACAGCGATCAGAAAAATGATCGCTTAGCGACAGTGGTGATAGGGGGTGAAAGGGTTACCTGGGGGGCGATCAAGGGGGTTAAACCTTTATTAGATAATTTATGGGGGTACCTGACGCTATAAAAACCTGCGGCGAACCTAAAAAAAAAATACTGGCTACCGATCTGCATCACCGACGCTAAGACAGCGATCAGAAAAATGATCGCTTAGCGACAGTGGTGATAGGGGGTGACAGGGTTACCTGGGGGGCGATCAAGGGGGTTAAACCTTTATTAGATAATTTATGGGGGTACCCGACGCTATAAAAACCTGCGGAGAACCTAAAAAAAATTACTGGCTACCGATCTGCATCACCGACGCTAAGACAGCGATCAGAAATATGATCGCTTAGCGACGGCGGTGCTAGGGGGTGAAAGGGTTATCTGGGGGGTGATCAAGGGGTTAAACCTTTATTAGGGGGGGTTAGGGGGCTACACTGGACCTAAAACTAAACTGTAGTGACACTTTTACAGTCACAAATGTCACTGATTGCAGTGATCAGTAAATAAATGGTCACTGCAATCAGTGACACTGTGACTGGGGGCTGGGGGGTGATCTGGGGCGGCCTGGGGGGGCAATTTATGTGCCTATGTGTGCTGGTGTTAGTGTAGTGTTTGTGCACTAACCTTGATGTCTTCTCTTGTACGGCGCTCGGTATATGTGAGCGCCGCACAAGAGATGACATCACTTCCTCCTGCTTCCTCTGCCTGTGTTTACATTACACAGGCAGAGGGGGCATTCTCATTCGCCGGGAGCGATCGCGGGGGGTGGCCGGAATCGAACGGTCGCCCCCCCATCTCGGATCGCTCCCAGACGAATTCCGACCGCTCACTGTACAGAAGGGGGGTCCGATTGGACCCCCCAACTGTACAAAGGCAATCACGTACACTGTACGTGATTGTGCCTGTCGGTGCCATTGTGCCGACGTATATATACAGTGAGCGGTCGTTAAGTGGTTAATTCTATAAGGGGAGAATTATAGTCCCTATCTATTTGTTTATGTAATCTATGCCAGATTTTCAGTGCAATCCGTGTCATAACGTGAGTATTTTCACCTAGTGCTCTAAACTGGGGGGGGGGGGGGGGTTCCATATTACACCTCCTAATTGTGTGTTTGCCATTACCTTTTCAATTTTTACCCACCTTTTTTCGTGCCTATCTTTGGCCCACTCCACTACCCGGGACAGCACCACCGTGTTATAATATTTTTTGATGTCTGGCACTGCCAGCCCTCCATGCTTTTTTTCCTGTTTTAGTACAGAGAAGGAGATTCTATGTTTTTTATTATTCCATACAAAGTTCATTAGCATCTTTTTTAACACTCTGAAGTACGGTTGAGGTATTGCAACTGGTAACATCTGGAACTTATACAAGATTTTCGGCAACAGAACCATCTTTAAGATGTTAATTCTTCCTATCCATAGTTTATCATTTTTCTAATTTCACTTTTTATTTCATTTAACAGAGGGATATAGTTTATCTTATATTTTTTTTTTTATTGAGTTGGCGAGTTTTACCCCTAAGTACTTAAGTTCCTTCTGCCAAGGAAAGTTGAACTCTTTTCTTAAGCTCTGTTCTTCTACCTTTCCAATATTGACATTTAGAATCTCAGTTTTAGCTATATTGATTTTAAAGTTTGATATTTCGCCATATTGTTTAAGTGTTTTGAGTAAATTCGGTAATGTGGTCCTGGGATTACTGATAAAGAACACGACATCGTCCGCAAAAGCTGAGAGTTTGTGTTCGTCTTCCTCCAATCTAATCCCTTTAATGTCTGGATTGTTCCGTACCGTCGCAAGTAAAGGTTCTAGGGACAGCACAAATAAGAGGGGAGACAGGGGGCATCCCTGCCTTGTCCCATTTTTCATCTCAAAAGCTTGAGACAATGTGCCATTTATTTTAACCCTACCCATAGGATGTTGATACAATGTTTTAATCCACTGTATCTTCCTGGCTCCCAGGCCCATAGTTTCCAGGGTTTGTATCATGAGTCCCCAGTCTACCCTGTCAAATGCCTTTTCTGCATCTACTGACAGGAGTAGACCTGGGGACCCATTCTCTTTTATTTTCTGGAGGAGGAGCAATGCTCTTACACCATTGTCCCTCCCCTCCCTACCTGGGATAAATCCCACCTGATCCGGATGGACCAGTGTGGGCATCCATCCCTTCATTCTTTCTGCCAGGACTTTCGCGTATAATTTTACATCCGCATTTAATAGCGAGATTGGTCTATATCCGGAGCATAATCTTTCATCTTTCCCCTCTTTTGGTATGACCGTTATTATGGCCACTGAGGCTTCCCTTGCCATTTCATAGTCCATCCCTAATCCATTCATGTAATTGCATATCCTGGGTACCAGTATCTCCTTACATTTTTTAAAGTATAGAGCTGTAAACCCGTCGGGGCCGGGACTTTTCCCTAGGGCTGAGTCTCTTAGTGCCTTACTTATTTCTTCTTCCGTTATGGGTTTATCTAATGCTGTTCTTTCCTCTTCATTAATCCTATGCAATCCCACCTTGTTTAAAAATTCTTTAATTTTCAGTTGTTTCTCTCCTACCCCCCATCTGTTCTGCTCCACTGAATACAGCCCCTCATAGTAGTTTTTAAATGCGTCTGCTATATCCTTAGTTCTATACACTTCCTCTCCGTTCTTTTTTTTAATCTTTTCTATGAAATTTCTAGTCTTTTTATTTTGTACCATTCTTGCAAGGTGTTTACTAGACTTATTCCCCCACTTATATCTTTCTTTTGCTATGCGATGTAGTTTTATTTTTGTCTCTTGTTCCATTAGTTCTTTAAGTTCATCCCTTTTCATCACTAGATCATGATATAACTCTTGTTGTTGCCCCTGTTGTTTTTTATGTTCTTGCTCAATTTTGAATATTTCTTCTATCAACAAATTACATTTTCTGTTTCTCTCTTTTTTTTTCCTTGCCCCTTCCGAGACCAAAATCCCCCTGATGTAGGCTTTATGTGCCTCCCATAAAGTTGCCCCTGATATCCCTTCCGTATCGTTTACCTGGAAGTAATGCTCTAACTCCTCTTTCACCCTCTTTAATCCTCCTTCATCCTGGAGCAATTCCTCGTTTAATCGCCAAGTATAGGGTTGTCTATGATATTCGGGTACTTTTAGTTTCATGCTTACTGGGGCATGGTCAGAGAGTGAGGCAATTCCTATATTTGATTCCATGACCATATCCAGCATTCTATGTTCGACCATTATGTGATCTATCCTTGAGTACGTCCCGTGCACAGGGGAGAAAAACGTATAATCCTTTGATTTTGGATGCATAATCCTCCATATATCAACCATCTGACTGCTATGCATTTTTTGTTTTATCTTTGTTAGTTGTACGTTATTTGTCCCCTGTGTCTGGGACGTACTATCCACGGCCGGATCCAAACAGAAGTTCATATCTCCCATCAATATTATATATCCCTCCCCAAAATCCTTCAGTTTCCCCAGAGTCTCAATAAGGTAATTAATGGGGTTCACATTAGGGGCGTATATGTTTACCAGGGTACATTTCATTTCTCCCAACTTCCCTTTTAGAAAAATGTATCTACCATCTTTGTCCGTCATTCTTTCCTCCAATGTGAACCTCATTTCCCTTGAAAACCCTATTGCGACCCCCCTTGCCCTTTTTGAGATAGTGTCTCCATAGAACCAACTCGGAAAATTGGGTGAGTGTAATTTAATATTTGATTCTAGGGTCAGATGGGTCTCCTGTAGGAAGACTACATCTACTCTATAATATTTAAGCTCTCTTAAGACCTTACGTCTTTTGGTAGGTATATTAAGCCCTCTCACATTATAGGACAGGAAATTTATTGCTGTCATATCTGTCTTTCATTCCCTTTTCCCTTTCTTTTTTGTAGAGTCAAAAAGGTAGAATCCCCTCCTTTCTCCCCATGACAAAACCCCTCTCCCTCCACCCCCTGATCCCTCCCTCAACCCCTCCACCCTCACCCCAACTACCCCATTGCTAATCCCTTCCCTCCTCCCCCCATTTACCTTTTGGCCCATTATTGGCCTTAGAACCATCAATGATCTTTCCTCCTGGTTCTCCCGTTTTAGAGGTGCAACTCTGACCCTGCCGCTCAGCCCTCCTCCTCCTCCCTTTAAATTTAGGGAGGGTGAGGTGGCCCAGAGACGCTGCATGGTGGGCCGGTCTGCCCTTCCCACCTCCTACACCTCCCCCCCTCCCTCTCCTCCCTCTCCCACCCCCTGCCCTCTCCAAAGGACCCCAGCTATCTCTGTTTATAGCAACCACTGACCCCCCAAAAGTAGACCCTTTCCTCATGAGCCGAAACAAAAATAAATCTTGTTGCCAAGAGCGGAGTATCTGATGATAATAAGGATGGGGAAATGGGAAGTAACAGAGTAACAAAATATATGTGGCATTCCACATAGTAAAGTTATTTTGGTCACATGCAGACTTTGAAGTGTAACATTTTTGTACAACAAACAGGGACTAGCTCCAGGCCAAGTAGGTATCTGTTCTGCATCAGAGGCCTTATAGCAGTTAACTGACATTTACAGTACATATATAACAGCCTAGCTAGGTAGAGCCTTACCATTAGTTAATAAAAAGTGGTTAATACATTCAAAATATTATCAACATGGTATACTTAAGTGGAATTGCAGATCTCTTATCATTTACAAATGAAAAGAGTCAGCACACAAACATAAACACTACGGTACAAGCTCGAAGCACAAAGCACTGTCTCCTCAGAAATAATCCTCCAGCAAATCAGAGCACAACATCTTAAATATACTATAATAAAGCCCACAATTTACTCTATTATATTGCCAGTTGCCACCTACTGGCCTAAAAGCACTATGACACCCCTATCAGGCATAGATATACACATATAACCAACTTTGTAATAAACAGAATATGTACATTAAATACAACAGTCTTGACTTGTCATCATCCTTCCAGAGCTCTGGACAAAAAAACAGAGATGATACCTAAAAACTAACTACAGTATCTACAGTGCTCAGCGTAAATTAGTACACCCAACAAATTTGTCAGAAAACCTTTACTTTCCTTTCAGAATTAAAATTTTCTATGGGACACTATACTACAAAATACTCCCACAAATGCGGGCCATTGATTGCAACCAAGATTTGTTAATTTTCACACACTGTTAGCAATGGCACCACATGAAAGAGAAATGTCGCAAGGCCTGAGAAAGAAAATAATTTCTTTACACAAGAAAGGTGAAGGCTACAAGAATATCAGAAAAGCTTTGCTTATAAGTCAGAATACTGTAGTGAAAGTGAAAAATTTAACAAAGATGGAACTGCAACCATCTCACATCCAGGTCGTCCACAGAAGTTAACACCTCGACAGGAGCGTCTTCTGATGAGAAAGGTTGATGAAAAGTTCACTGCGGTTAGCTAAAGAAGTAGAAAGCCAAACTGGGATGATTGTTTCTCGTGACACAATAAGGCGTACACTGCAGAGGAATGGCATGTATGGGTGTCCTCCACAAAGGAACCTTCTGCTAAAGGCCATGCACAAAAAAGTCCACCTAGAATTTGCCAGGGCCCATGCTGAAAAAGAAGAAGACTACTGGGACACTGTACACTGGAGTGATGAGACCAAGATGTTTTTGGAACTGATGGCTTCAAAACTGTATGGTGTCGCAAAGGTGAGGAGTACAAAGAAAAATGCATGGTGCTACAGTGAAACATGGTGGTGGCAGTGTCCTTCTGTGGGGGCTGCATGAGTGATGCTGGTGTCAGGGAGCTGCATTTCATTGATTGTATCATGAATTCACAGATGTACTGTTCTATATTGAAATAGAAGATGCCTGGAGGAGGGGCGAAACGCATTGACGCAGTTCCAGTTTCACATCCAGTGACGTTTACTTCTGGCATCCGTGGAACGCGCAAACTCACTGAAGCCTGTTCGTTCAGCTGATTCGTGAGTGGCGTTTTACTATTGCGCCTAGCTATAGCACCGGCGGTACTTCACTATATTTGTTTTTCTTTTTTTTCCCGGCCTCTTGTCCTGCTATGAGTGATCCTGCCTCGGTCCATACAATCCCAAGTGTCCAGGATGCCTTGCTCTGAATGGGAAGACTGACTTAACAGATCTTTATGATCACAGCATTTCTGACCCTAGACTGAAAAGCTGAGGGTCCAGCAAATTTGGTGAGTGGAGCCACAAGAGGGGAAAGTGATATTTGAAAACATCTCTCCTTTACATCCTGAACTCCAAGCTACCATTAAATATGATTTGAAGCTTGCAACACATTGGTTTTCACGTTTGTTCACAGATTGCATATCAGCATATATATTGTTTTATTTAAATCTAGCGAGCGCTGTTTAATATATATTTTCTGTCAATGATAAAATAATGCTGAATATTAGTGTTACAAGGGCGGCAGGGCGTCTATACCCTAAAGACAGGTAGAGGAAAATAGTGGATGCTTATACAAATTGTACCAATTGTGCGGATTATGCCTGTAGCAATAATCTCACGGTGAGGGGTAATACTTAAATGTGAATTAGTATATAAAAGTGTTACAGGGGCGGCTGCGGGTCTATACACTACAGATGGGTAATAGGAGGTGGTGGCTGCTTATGCAAATAGTATAGATTATGCCTGTAGCGATACTCTGACAATAATGGATAATAATAGATAATAATAGACTGTAAATAAGTATGCGGATGTGTTACTGGGGCGGCCGGGCATTTAAACATCCGCAAATAAGGTCACAAATTGAATATAAAGAATTTACTCATAGGAATAGGTAATAAGATGTAATGGATGCTCTTCAAAAAGAAAAGATTGTGCCTATAGTTGGCGATAATAGATCCTATTTGACTGTGACAGATGGCAGATGTGTACATGTATATACATGTACATATATAACAGGCAAACACCATGATGCATAGACATTATAATGATAAGAAGGAATGAATGATAAATGAACAACTAAATGTAGTAGATCATAAAACTTACACAGGATAAAATTAGGAGGTTAGAGGTGGATAGTATACTAGTAGTGGATAAGAAATAGACACCATAATATCGCAGTCTGTATATTAAACGTAGTAATATCTAGAGTAAAGTGCTAATTTCCAATTCTTCATTAATACCTCCAGGCGAAAGTATGTTCAAGAGTGTATATCCAATAAATCTCTCGTTGGCAGAAACGTTCAAATCTCTCTGCCACGGGGAGAGTGACTGGTATGGATTTGATGATCCATACTTTTAGGCCTACGGTGGATTTAGGATGATGTTGGGTGAAATGTCGTGGGACGCTATGGTGGCCTTTACTGGCCTTGATGAATCAGCGGTGCTCTCCAAAACACTGGCGTAGGGGGTGTATAGTTCGACCTACATAATAGAGGCCGTATACTACATGGTCTGTAGAACAGGTGTAGAATTCTGAAATTTTGTATGTTTTATTTTTAATTTGTGAATGTTTTTTGACATGTTGTACAAAACTGCATGTAAGGCAAAGGGGTTTGCGGCATTGATACATCCCAATCATAAAGAAGAGTTGGCCCGAAGGTGACGTATTTGTTTTCTTTTTGAGTTTGCTTGGGGCAATTTTTCCTTTAATGTTAGGTGCTTTTCTATATGAAAATTTGGGTTTATTTGGTATACTGTCTTTGAGATGGGGATCCTGCAGTAGTATTGGCCAATGTTTATGATCTATGTGTTCCATATTTTTTTATCTGTTATGAAATTGAGTCGTGAACCGAATGTCCTTTAATGAATTAGTTTTAGGGGTATGAGTATCAGGATTGACGTATGTGGTGTAGGCTTGTTCGATGAGTGATGGAGGGTAGCCTTTTTCAATACATTTTTGTTTGAGGTTTATGCTTTGTTTTTGATAGTCTGACTGCATGGTGCAATTATCTCTGAGATGGCAGAATTTACTTTTTGGGATGTTTTTTAACCAACGAGGGTGATGGAAACTATTGAAATGCAGATAGGAGTTCCCAGCAGTAGGTTTGCAATAATTTTTCGCATGAATGCGACCAGTATCATGGAATAGATCAAGGTCTAAGAATGCTAGATATGTTTTATCGTGAACGGATGTAAAGGATAGGCCCATGTTGTTATTATTACAATGGGAAACGAATGCTTCAATATCATCTGTATTACCGTCCCAGATAATAATGGCGTCATCAATATATAACGAACGTAAAATATCATTTTGGCCATGAAAGGGTTATTCGCCCATATGTATCGTGTTTTCCAGAGACCCATAGTTAAGTTGACATATGAGGGTGCAAAATTGGTGCCCATGGCAGTGCCATGGGTTTGAAGGTAATAGTGGTCTTTGTAGTAATATGAGTAAATATGACTGAACCATAGTGACCATAGTGATGCCATGTTAAGAGATTTATAGGTTCATATGCTTAAAGCTTAACTCTGATATTGTTGTGCGATGACAGGTTTCTGCAAAAGCACACAGAGAACCATGCATAAAAATTGTTTAAATAGACACTTTGTACATCTGCGGTATACTGTCTGAAACTACTTCCTGTTTAATAAGAAACACCAAACTCATTACTATGAGTCATGGAAGCAGATGGTCATGCTTTAAATGACTCATGGCAGCCATGTTTAAGGGGTTGGTTATTTAATAAGTAATGATACGTAATGATATGAAATGTACACCCCTGTATCAACCATGCCCACTCTTCCATGTTATTGATTGGTTGGAAATGTTCCTATATAACTTGTATTCCCGCCCTTTATTAAGGCAGGTGGCTTTTGAATACAGACCTGGCTCATCTTTCTTTGTGTCCACCATGAAGTCATCTCCTCAGTACTGAGAGGGTCTTGTGAGTGTGGTAATTGCTGTGATTATACTTAGTTGGTCTTTGTCAGGTATACGGGAATACCGTTTGAATTCCCCAACAAATGGAGGCACTGCTTGAGATTTTTGAATTTAGGACTGGATGAGATAAGGAAGGTATTCACCTGTGGTAAGGTTTTTCGTTTTCTTGCCTCAGCTCTGATAAAACCTTAGTCCAAAAAAAAAAAGAGGGAGACGGACCATATATGCCTGTTAAGAAGTGGCTTTTGGGAAGCCTGGCTTTGGAGAGCCTTAAGAAGTTTTAAAAGTAACGTTACACCACCTCCTTGAGAGAAGTAGGGGAAATGAAAAGTGTAAAGCCCTGTACACAAGATCGGATTTCCAATGGATTTTTCCATCGGATTTCCGATGCAGCTGACTTCCATCAGTCTTGCCTACACACCATCAGTAAAAAATCTGACCGTCTCAAACGCTGTGACGTAAAACACTCCGACGAGCCGAGAAAAATTAAGTTCAATGCTTCTGAGCATGCGTCGACTTGATTCTGAGCATGCGTGGGTTTTTTCTCCGATGGAGTTCCACACAGATGATTGGAATTTGCTATCGTTTTTTTTTCCATCGGATAAATTTAAAACATGTTCTATTTTTAATCACCGATGGAAAAAAGACCGATGGGGCCCATGCACGATCGGTTTGTCAGATGAAAAAAGTCCATCGGACTGTTTTCATTGGAAAAACCGATCGTGTGTACACGGCATTAGTAGTAAGACTGACACAAAGGTTTAATAAGGCAATTACTACCAGGACCCACAAACTTTTGCTAATATTGCTTTTTCTTTTCTGTCACATTGCGTAGGAGTATTAAGACAATTTGTTGTGTGGGATACGGTACTGTAAGGAAGGGCAGTCTACTTTCCACTGTGTTTTGTTGTTCAGGAAAAGGGACGAATGAAATTAGAGTACCGTATATACTCGAGTATAAGCCGAGTTTTTCAGCCCTTTTTTTAGGGCTGAAAATACACTCCTCGGCTTATACTCGAGTCAGTGTACCTGAAAATCTTCTTAGACTGCGGGCGGCGTCCATTGTTTAAATATCGCAGCTTCCTCCTGGTCCCGTTCCCTGATAGGCGTTTCCAGCAAACACTGTGTTGAGTGTTCCGCCTATCACGGAGGTCCTCTCATTCTCGGACTCCGTTTCCCAGCAGACACTGTGTTCAGTGTCCCGCCTATCATGGACGTTCTCTTGTCCGAGGATGAAAAGACGTCCGTGATTGGTGGAAGACTGAACACAGTGCCTGCTGGGAAACAGAGTCCAAGAATGAGAGAACCTCCATGATAGGTGGAACACTCAACACAGTGTTTGCTGGAAACGCCTATCATGGAACAAGACCAGGAGGAAGCCGCGATATTTAAACAATGGATGCCGCTCGCAGTCTAAGAAGATTTTTAGGTACACTGACTCAGGCACAGGGAGGCTGCAATGGACACAGTGAGGTTTGGCACAGTAAGCTGGCAATGGGCACAGTAAGGTTGGGCACAGTGAAGTGGCAATGGGCACAGTAAGGTTGGGCACAATAAGCTGGCAATGGGCACCGTGAGGTGGCAATGGGCACAGTAAGCTGGCAATGGGCACAGTAAGGTTGGGCACAGTGAGGTGGCAATGGGCACAGTAAGCTGGCAATGGGCACAGTAAGGTTGGGCACAGTAAGCTGGCAATGGGCACAGTGAGGTGGCAATAGGCACAGTAAGCTGGCATTGGGCACAGTAAGCTGGCAATGGGCACAGTGAGGTTGGGCACAGTGAGGTGGCAATGGGCACAGTAAGCTGGCAATGGGCACAGTGAGGTTGCAATGGGCACAGTGAGGTTGGGCACAGTGAGGCGTTCAAATGGGCATTGTTGACCCTATTTTCCGCTTACAGTAGCTGCTGCATTTCCCCCCCTAGGCTTATACTCGAGTCAATACGTTTTCCCAGTTTATTGGGGTAATATTAGGTATCTCGGCTTATATTTGGGTTGGCTTATACTCGAGTATATACAGTAAATTAAATATAGTAAGTATTTAGTGAGTAGTTCTGCATGTTAATATAAGTTTTGCTAAAGGTTTCTGTGAAGAGACAATGGTATAGTATGTGAATAATATGATTTCTCCCCTTTGCTAATATTTGTGTATACAATTGTAATTATCAGTGTTTGATTCTGCTTGAAAGATGTGTAATTTGTTCTGGTAACTCTGTGGAGAAAGAAAAGAGTGCTATTGTGAAGCTGGCAAAAGGCATGTGTTAGGTGGGCTGGGGGTTTTTGTTAGAACAGCGGAAGTTTTCGGAGAACGCCCTATTTTTGTGATTGGGTATAGTAAGTGAGTGAGTAAAAGGTGTTTTAATTAAAACATTCTACCTGTAGAGGGTTGAGCAAGTTATGTTTAGAAGGTGAAGAGAGATTTGAGTTATTTAGTAATGAAGGTTTCCATCGTACAAGCCGATTTCAGAGCAGTTTTAAAGAAATGACACACATGTAGCGGACCTCTAAATTTGGGGTCGCTATGCCTGAAATTTAGAGGATAGCCTGAGCTATAGTTTGGCTCAGGCTATTTAATTTCTTTAAATTGGACTCTGCTCTGCTGTGGTGTTGCCTGGGTGTATTGTTCCCCTTTGACCTGTAGATGGCATTGTTGCCCAGGTCTCGGGTCGAACCACAGGTGGCATTGCGGCGTGATTGGGTGTCCTCTCTCGGCAGCTGTGCAGTGGGCGTGGTCTACCTGCTGTGCATGCCGGGAGGGGATACATAAGGGGCAGAGGTTAGGGAGTTCGGAGTCACACCCTTTGGCCCTGCTGGCCAGGGGTGCATGATTTGGTTCAGTCCCGGGCACCTTTGGCCCGAGGCTGCATCGTTCCAGGTAGGCCCAGTACCTTCAACTGAGGCCTACAAACCAAACCACAGGAATCCCAGGGTGCCCGTGGGAGGGTTACTCGCTCTGAAGGAGAGGAAACCAGGGGAGGACCTGTCCGGAGGATCGGTGAAGGAAGTCACTGTCTCGGGAGAGGCCTGGTCGCCCGTCAGAGGGATGGATTCTGTGATCTGTGAAACAGCCCTGTAAAGTGCCCCATTGGCACATACGGTCTCTAAAATTACAGGTGCTAAGGAGTTCTGGATTTAAGAACCGAAAGATCCTGTGGCAGAGGATCTTCTGAAAAGTAAATGTGCGTGTTTCACTCCGGCTGCTAGAACCATGAGAGGGATCTATCCGGGTGAGAAAAACCCACTCAGGCTTGAGTGGCGACGAGCGTAAATAAGTGCCGCGTGCCTGAACCTACTTCCTTATCCAACTCTATCTCTATCTTCAACTTTTCCTACTAAATTACAAGCAAGAAAAATAATCTCGTCTGTTGGAGATTAACACTGTCTAGACATTGGCCTTCTTTAAGAGAGAGAATAGACTTTCCCCTACACTCTAGGGATGAGAACCAACGGAAGGAGGTAACTCGCTGCATGACCCAAGAAAACTATTAACACCGCTCACCCTCCACAACATGGAGAATGCTGGGCATAGGGCATGGTGTGTCCTATCCTGCAAGTGAAGGTAAGAAGGACAGGGATCTGTGTGCTACACACAGAGAAAATTAGTGCTTTTAAAAAGGGAAAGTTAGCAAGTGACAGTCTGAGCTGTTGGAGATTTAAAGGGGACGTTTGAATGCAGAGAGATTTTTCTGCAGGCATTTTGCGTACCGGGCTTTAGAACAGAGTTTGCTGTAGCGGTGCAGGGTATATGAGTTTTCATGTCTTCAGTGATTACGAGGTATATCTGAGGAAATGAGAGATAGCGAGATAGGAGGTTCTGGGCAGTTAAGGAAATTAACGCAGAAAGAATTTTGTTTAAAATAAGGAAGTTAAAGTGTCGGGGGCCAGGTTTAAAATTTTAATTATTAGTTAAAAGCTGTTTGTTAAAATAAGGATTTTTGTGTAAACTTACCCTGTCTGTTTGTTTGTTTGTTGTTTTCTGAAGTTATAATGGGTCGGTACAGGTGGGTCGCTGCTGTGGTGCAGTTTCATAGACGGACACCTAAGTAAGGGAAAGTTGTTGTTCATAGAGAGAAGCGTTTAATTTTATGTGTACCGTATATACTCGAGTATAAGCCGACCTGAATATAAGCCGAGGCACCTAATTTTACCACAAAAAACTGGGAAAGCGTATAAGCCTTGGGTGTCCATCTGCATGCCTCACTTTGTCCATGTGCATGCATCACTGTGTCCATGCCTCACTATGCCTTACTGTGGCCATGCCTCACTGTGTCCATGCCTCACTGTCACTGTGCCCATGTCTCACTGTGCCCAACCTCCCTACCTGATCTCCGGCGCTGTGTGACTAGACTGACGTTTAACATAGGAGTCTATGGAAGGGGTGCCTGGCTTTGAAAAATCGGTGCTACATGTGTGCCAAGTTTGGGGTCCAGGGGATCTAGGGCCGGCCGGTACCGGGTCCCCAAAATCACCGGAGAAATTACCGTTTAACATTGGAGTCTATGGAAGGGGTGCCCGGGTTTGAAAAATCGGTGCTCCCCAGCCGTAGGTTCCCCGGACAACAAACTTTGCACACTTGTAGAGGAAGAGTGGAACTACATGTATGCCAAGTTTGGGGCCCAGGGAACTTACGGCTGGCCGGGACCAGGCGCACAAATTTGAAGATGGACACAGACTCGAGTATAAGCCGAGGGGGGCATTTTCAGCACAAAAAAATGTGCTGAAAAACTTGAATATATACGGTGTGTGAATTTTTGTCTTGTCTTGGAATTCCAATTTCGAGTATAAGTTGTTTTTTCTTCTGAATACAGATGGATTGTTGGGTGGTTGATATGTGTCCTATGATCCTGCCAAGTAAGGTGAGCAGGTGAGAGGGACAGAGTAGGGTACTCATCTGTGTGTGGTGCTTTAGGAGGATGGAATCACAGATTTGGACAAGGACAAGTTACTCTTATCCAAAGTATTGTTTAGCACAATACACAGAGGTACACGTCCACTTGCTTTTTTGCTCCAGGTGGAAGAGGGGATCAAACCACCGACCAGGTTTTCACCACCATTTTTGTGAAGAGCATACTGCTATATTTGCATTCCATATTCAGCAAGTCAGAGAAACTTGCTGGACTGGAGAGTGAATGTTAAAGGAGGATTTAATTGAGAAGAATTATCTATATAGATTTAAAATATGTTATACATGTTGTTGGTAAAATGTTGCAAGTATTGTCAGTCTATTCATGAAATGTGTTGGGCACATATTAGGCCCATGCCCAATGCATAGTTAATTGGGAACATTAAAGGGGAAGTGTGAAACGTCACAGGTAAATTACATGTATGCGCTGGTACCAAATGTTTTTCTTTTTGGGAAATCTGATCAGATACAAATTCTTAAGAGTAGCATTTAAATTTATACATGGGGTGTTTGGATTGTTTCAGTTGGGCTCTGTTTTCCACTGTTGCAGCCCCGGGGTCACACGATTTGCAATGCAACTTTGCAGTGTGATTTCATGCGACCAGTGAAAACCGTGTGGGGACGGGTCGCACCGAGGTCGGAACAGATTGGCGCAAGAGCGTTTTTCTGGAATTGCTGCGATTTGGGTCACACCGGTTGGAAGCCTTGAAGTCTGACTTTTAAGGACTGTTTAGTTGCTTATTCTAGGTTGCTTGTCCTTGTGTTGTTGAAATTGAAGGGGTGTTTTTTCCGGTATCGGCAAATGTGCTATAGATCGGATTGATATAATTGCCCTGGGTTCCGAGGTGTTCAGTAAATGACATTATACTGTTATCAAAAAAAAAAAAAAAGAACCCAGAGTGGTGTTTTATGTAGGGAAAAAATATGTTATGAAAAGAATAGATAGTACATGTGAGGGGAAATTGGGCCGATGAGCACATTTGTTGATGTTTTGCATTGTATGGGGACATTGCCTGTTATAAAGCAAGGGAATGATCATTTGTGGAAATGGGGTTAATTGTGTTTAAGATGCTTTAACACTGATTGGGGATTTTAAAATGTTTGATTTTGTCTTTTTTTGGTTAATACAGGTTTAAGAATATTTCTAATTAAGAGTCCAGAATTTGAAAGTAAAAAAAGGGAAGTTATGTATTCCAGGCGCTATGCCAGATGAATTGTGGTTGGTAAAGAAAGAGGAAGTGATTTTAGGGTTGTGTAATTCTGTGCACTAGGGAAAATCAAAGGTGTTCAAAATGAAAATATGGAAAAATTGTGGATGAATGGAATGTCCAGATGAATGTGGAATGAGAAAGTGGTTGTATTGTGTTTAATGAACGCACAGGGTATCATTTTGATTAGTAAAGTATTTTAAGTGTGTGTTTAGAATGTGCACAACGAGTTGCCTCATATTGTGTTCTGGCCCGTGTTATATTTTTCCCTAAAAGTTTGGGGTTAGAATTAAAAATTGATAGAGGGATTTTGGTAACAGAAGGGTGGAATTTGGGAAAAAATGTTTGAAGTTACTGAAATTAAGTAACCAGAATCGAAATACATTGCTGCGTATATTGAGTCCATGAGGTTTGTTTGTATAACAGTCAGAACTATTCTGAATAATTACCTTTTGAATTTCCAGAGTGTCAGTCGTGAAGTGTTAGTGATGTAATGTTGTTTATCCATAAATGTTTTGCTTGTTGCTGATGATCAGATATATTTGCAAAGGTGGGAGGCCTCTGGGTTTGGGTAAAATGTCCTGTTCTGAGTTCCGGGGATAGAAGAAACAAAGGTGTTTTCTTGAAGTTCTGCTAAAATACTGGAGTTGGCAAGAAAAAATGTTTAGTTAAATATATTGAATCTATATAATGAAAACCGTTGCTGAGAGACATTTTTATTCCTGCATGCTTTACTTATGTTTGAATCAATGAACAATATTATTCTTAATACCCACAATGGTTAAGGCCTGAATTGATCAGGTAGATTCTGTGATTACTCATGTCGGATGAGGAGTTTCCGCCCCAGCCAGCCAGCCAGCATACACTCATACCCTACACCCCATTCATACCCTGCCTGTCACGTACCTTACAGCGGAGCCGAGGAAGAGGGGGCGGCCTCTCGCACGATCACCGCTCCCCCTGGAGGTGAGGACAGGGAATGCAGGGGCACGAGAAGGTGCAGGTGCCTGTTGATGCAGATAGAGTCTCTGGGAGATACTGGAGACCTCTTAGAGCACAGGTGCTGCGGGAACCAAGCGTCAGATCCGTGCGGGGAAGATCCAGGAGAACAAACAGGTGAAGGCAGGAGTCAGCAACGGGCCAGCAGAGAGGTACCAAATCAAGAGGCAGGTTCGTGGTCAAAGTCCAGGCCGTTGGTCAGTAAAGCAAGCAGAGGTAGGAGAACAGGTAAGGGAGATCCGAGAAGAGTAGTCAAACAAGCCAGGTATCTTTAGGAGCAGGTCAATCCGATAACAGGTTACACAGGAGCCAAGGTACTAGCTGAAAAGACAATCCAGCACTGACACTCAGGTGATCCAGGTTAAAATAGGGCGCCGTGCGCCGGGATTGGAAGGGGCGCGCGCATGCACATTAGCATTTGCGGAACGGGCATTCCTTGCTGACACCCGGAAGTAAGTGTTTGCAGTGCTGGGTCTCTGACACTGCCCCATACCCTATCCGGATGAAGAGATGACTACAGCTTTTACATGGAAATCTTCTTTGTTCATCCTTGATCGTTCAAACACCATAGGAGGTGCTCAGATGACTAAAGGCAGACTCCTGTTGGAAAGTGTTCCTGGGAATGACACCTTGAGGGCTAGCCAGATGACGCACGCCCAAGGTCTACAAAATGCCAGTGAACATCACAAGAGATCCAGTTGTGCCAGCCCAAAGACCCAAGTCTAGCCCAATGCATCAGTTCCAGTTTGTCTATGAATGTCAAGTTCTGTCCTTACAAAGAGGTAGTGTCTGGGGTAGAGAATTCATGTCTGTACATATCGGTGATCACAGAGTCGAACCAAAGGTTTTGGGAAAAGTTGAGGAGAATGAGAATTATAATGTGGACATTTCCTTTTTCCTTCCTTTTTATGAATTTAATGGACATTCGGAAGCCATACAAGAGACTTTTTTGTGTGTATTTTTTTGGGACTATTTTTATTTGGCCTAAAGGCTTTCATGTCCCTCCCACTTGCTTTTATGGACTGTCACGCCCAATCCCTTTCCCCTTTTGTAATTCATGGAAAATTGCTATGCAGCTGAGATTATGTGTTTGTTGTTTTCTATTCTTACATTTTTACATGCTCAATGTGGTGATAAATGTTTAGTGTAGTGGTCCGGGTGAGGGTCGGGGCATATTGGGATTGTTGCTGTAGTATGCCCAGGACGTGCTCGACCACTTCAGTGTGTGGGATGTTTTGAAACTGCAGCTGTTACTGTAGATAATGTTTGGAGGGATGCTGGCATGAGCACTGTCCTATATATGTATTGGTTCACATGTCATCCGCCAGCCTCTGTGTCTTGGGGGGAGCCCTTAAGGTTATACGTGGCCCACCCGATAACATCACTAATAACACACTCAGTAGACATAGAGGGAATTTGTATTCAGAGTCTGAGTTAACTTCACAGTGTTTGACACCTTGGATCGTGCCCTAAATTACACTATATATCCCTTCATGCATACCTCTGACCCCCATACTGAGATGGCAAGACTACTCTCACAGCTTGCCCTTGCAGGATTCTCTGAAGGTACCCAACGGATCCTTAGCAGACAGCCACTAGCCTTGAGCAATGACACATACATTTGTTGTAGAGGGACATGCCATCCATGGATTCCGAGTGATCCTAAGGGATGGTGTTACTTGGCCTCATTGGTTCTGATAATGGCAATTCTCGGTGACAGTGAGGGACGGCACTTGCTCAAGGTTGGTGTTCATCCTAAATGCCCCCTCAAACACCGTTATGCCAGGTCATTGTTTGGTTCGGGAACCGGAGGGGTTATTGACATGATGAAAAGGCTAAATTATTACTTGGGAACCCCCTGGGTAATGTGGGATGGTTTGGATTCAGATGGAGTATTTTCCTGGATCAAGGATATTGCTGTGTGTATTATAGTGATTTTGCTTCTGGTATTATTCCTGTGTGCCTGCTTTGGGTTTGTTATGTGTGTGTGTCACAATGGGGAGAAGTCAGTCACCTTCGTGACCTTCGTGTCTGAAAGAGGGGATTATAGTAATATGAGTAAATATGACTGAACCATAGTGACGCCATGTTAAGAGATTTATAGGTTCATATGCTTAAAGCTCAACTCTGATATTGTTGTGCGATAACAGGTTTCTGAAAAAGCACAGAGATATACCATGCATAGAAATTGTTTAAATAGACACTTTGTACATCTGCTGTGTACTGTCTGAAACTACTTCCTGTTTAATAAGAAAAACCAAACTCGTGACTATGAGTCATGGAATCAGGTGGTCATACTTTAAATGACTCATGGCAGCCATGTTTAAGGGGTTGGTTATTTGATATGTAATGATACGTAATGATATGAAATGTACACCCCTGTATCAACCACCCCCACTCTTCCATGTTTTTGATTGGTTGGAAATGTTCCTATATAACTTGTATTCCCACCCTTTATTAAGGCAGATGGCTTTTGGATACAGACCTGGTTCATCTTTCTTTGTGTCCACCATGAAGTCATCTCCTCAGTACTGAGAGGGTCTTGTGAGTGTGGTAATTACTGTGATTATACCTAGTTGGTCTTTGTCAGGTATACGGGAATACCATTTGAATTCCCCAACAGTCTTCATACATGAAATAATTATGAGTCAGGCAGAAGAACTTATTTTCACACACACTCACAATGCAGGAAACTACCCTACTCACAAAAGAACTTCCTTTCGCACCAACTACTTTGCCTAACACTTTCCAGTTGTTCAAAGATTTGAACAAGTTTATTCTAAACCTTACCCTCAAAAGATTTTATAATATAAAAGCAGCTAAAGATGCACCTATCACTTCAATCAACATAACCTCCCCCTCTTCAGCATATAGCAACATCCTAGACGAAAAAATAGCCTTGGATTTATTGGAAGAACTATATCAGGAAAGAACTGGACCGCTCCTTAACCCTGATAATCCTGAATCAGATACCTGAATAACATTGACAAAAGGCTGGGTTCACATGGGTACGACACGACAGTCATACCACTATCATCCTACTTTGCTCTGCGACATGAGTCCTACATCGGTCCTACATCCATCCTACTTGAATGAACAGGATACTACTTTGATCCGACTTTGTGATAATATGACTTGTCCTTTGACCAATCAAAACAATCCCAGTGTGACATAAATTCCTTTTACTGCTGCTGTAATCACCATGTCCGGTGTCACAAGTTGGATGGTTGGGACGAGGATCCTACTTTGATCGGACTTCAATGATATTCAATGGGCTGAAGTAGGACCAAAGTAGTGCAGGGAGCATTTTTAAAGTTGGACCGACTTGTGTCGAACCAGTTAAGACGGCTCTCATAGGAAAACATTGATTTTCACACGTCATGCGACATGAGCTCCCAATGTCGGAGCATTTGTCATACAAGTGTCAACCCAGCCTCAAGGTGAACTAACCTTTTAAAGATCCAACAGATGGGGAATCTTAGTGCAAGGAGATCTGATCTAGTCAATGTCCAATGAAATTGAGATGAAAAGGGGGGACAAAGGCAAATAGGGCCATTGCCGCTACCACGGAAAAGGACACTGAGGAGCAACCTGGTGTTATAAAACAGGACAGGTAAACACTGCTAAGAGGGCATTGGTACCTGATAAAATTATGGATCTCAACTGACAATATGGAGGACAACCAAACATCCACCATAAGATAAAAAAGTGGGACAAAAAACTACCTGAACATAAGTACAATATTAGATCAAAAGAAGGGCGGTCAATAAAAAAGGGAGCTTTCAAGGAAACAGGCTTAATCCTAGGATATCTAACTTGACTGGAGGAAAATAAAGGTTGGATAGATAAGGAAAGTCCAAAAAAAAAAAGATAGATAGACAAGGCACTCTATATTCAAATAAAATAACTAATCCAATAACAGCTGAAGGCTTAAGCAGAACACCCCAGGGAGAAAAAGGTTCACAATACGCAGGATGTACCTGACAGATAAGAAACCTCTGTTAGAAAAGGAATACGACAACTTTCTTAACAAGAAATCTACATGGAGAAAGGGAGTAACCTGGAAAAAAAAGATAATAATCCCAAATTGTTTCAAAAGATAGAGTGAGGAGCTCCTCAGCACCCATATTAAAAGGGTAGGCAGAGAAAAGCATAATTTGGTTACAAGGGCATAAGGACCAGAAGAGTCAGAGAGAGACATTTCATCTCAAACCCAAAGGTGTATCAGAAATGTGGTAGACACAGTTTAGACTGCCTGACCATTTATTAAATACATACTTCTAAGAATCAGGAAACAAGGGGTTAACCGTTAGAATGAAGCAGTTCAGTTCAGATAGCTGATTCACACTGACATTAATTTACAAATCTGAGTCACCACAAAGGGATGGGCAGTTATACAAGATACAGTAACTCAAACTGAGAGTAAGGATTCTGATAGTGAAATCCCTAAAGGTTATAACCTGTGTTATAGCATGATTGTTGATGACTGGAGCATCTTCAGTGGGTAAAGAACATTTATCAATAAATTGTCTTTCAAAAGGGAAAAAAATCAATTTTCAGGAGGATAACTATTGCCATGATTCCCCACATTGTTTCCAGTCCTCAAAGAGGAAGGATTTACATGCTGAGTCTGGAGGGTCTTAGGAGCTATAGCCTTAAAAAAACATTGTGACCGGAACAACAAGCGGATACTCCAATTGCTGGGCAAAAACGCCATGCATCAGTCAGAGTCAACACCTCATAAGATGGAATCAAATGGAACATGTTGAAAGTTGGGCTCTCCAGGAGAAGGCTGTGAAGAGTGTGAATCACAGATAGTGATAAGGGCCTCAGGAAAATGTGGAAAGTGATGTCCACTAGGTTCAGACAAGGATTCCATTGTGGAAGATGACAGAACACTTGGAACCCCTGCAAGCAAATTGCTGCTTTATTTGTGCACAAGCCTATAAAATATTCAGAGTTGATAATAAAGGTCTTGCAGACAGATGGGAGATCTTAGCTGCATGCTGTGGAGCTGTAAAAGACTCCAGTGAGATGACCTTAAAATATTAGGAAATCCAGTATCTATATTGCTGGCATCAGACCCTTCTGGGCAGTCTGTTGCAGTGGGACTGTCCTTAGTATGTCTAATGGCAGGCCACAACATAGACCTAAGGAAAAGAAAGACCTAGCTTACTCAAAAACATGGGCAGCTGATGCTAAGGAGGTTCATGGATGGCCGGAGGTGAACAAGTCATGGAAGGCAGGCAGGGGACTGAGACAAAAAAAAGGTGGATTTACAAAGCACTGCAAATGCATGAGCAACAGCGGAAAGTCACTTGCCCTAGGTTGAAAAAGGAGGGAGGAATACGAGGAGAGCATGCACGCACTGGGAAAAGTTCAGTTTTCAGTTTCTTCAACCCTAACTGTTACTAAATGACTGTGGTGGGAAATTCTAAATGGTCCCAATGGTACCAATTATGACTTTGCTCCCAGTGCTATAGCCCAACCACCATACTCACTGTGAGAGCACTCAAAGACTTGATCACACCAGAGTCTAAAGCTCTGTACACACGGCCGGGAATCCTGTCAGGAAAAAAACTTTGGTTTTCCTGATGGGATTCCTGGCAAGCTTTTCTTGCTTGCCGAGTGTACACACGGCACATTCAAAAGAACCTCCGTTCTTTTGAATGGCAATAACGCGGTGACGTCATCGACTACGACGAGCATGCGCTCGTCACATTCGATGCCGTCTCCGCCATATTGCTTCACCCTACACTACCCTGGTAAGCTACCACGCATGCGTCGAAGTCTCATCGAGCATGCGCGGGTTTAACTGGAGACAGGTAAGCATACACACGCACGGTTTTCTCGTTGGGAAACAGGCCGACGAGAAAATAGAGAGCAGGTTCTTCCTTTTTCCCGGCGAGAAACCATACACACGGACGGTTTTCTCTGCAAAAAGCTCTCCCAGCAGTTTTCTTGCCGAGAAAACCGGCCGTGTGTACGAGGCTTAACCCCTTCCATACCGGGCCATTGTCAAATGACGCCGGCAGGAACCCTCTCTCCCTCCGGGTGGACGTCATATGACGTCCTGGGTTTGAGGGGGGATATCTGAATGATGCCTGCAGCTAGAGGCATCATTCAGATATCCTTTTGTAGTGCCGGCGATCCTGCGCACCATAAGAACGATCATAGCGGCGGTTCCGCCGCTTGATCGCTCTTATAGGCGGCGGGAGGGGACATCCCCCCTCCCGCCGCCATCCGGTGCTTCTCCGGGCTCCCCGTGCCATCGGGGACCCGGAGAGAATCGTCCGGCGCCGGTGGTGGGTCACGTGACTAGCATAGAGATGACTGGTGACCAGATGGTCACCAGTCATCTCTATGATCTTTCGGAGGCCTGATGTGATGACGTCACGCCCGGGTCCTCAAATGTAAACAAAGCCGCCATTGCGGCTGTAAGTATGAGATCAGTGAAATTTTTTTCACCGATCTCATGCTTTCTAGCCTGGAGGAGAGATGCGGGGTCTTATTGACCCCGCATCTCTCCATAAAGAGGACCTGTCACACACATTCCTATTACAAGGGATGTTTACATTCCTTGTAATAGGAATAAAAGTGATCAAGAAAAAAAAAAAGTGTAAAATAAAAAAAAAAAATCTTTATTTTTTTTTAAAACGCCCGTCCAATAGCTCGCCCTTAGACGTGAACACACACGTAAGTCCCGCCCGCATATGTAAACGCCGGTCAAACCACATATGTGTGGTATCGCCGCATGCGTTAGAGCGCGTGCAACAATTCTAGCACTAGACCTCCTCTGTAACGCTAACCTGGTAACCTGTAAAAAATTTCAAAGCGTTGCCTATGGAGATTTTTAAGTACCGAAGTTTGGCACCATTCCATGAGTGTGCGCAATTTTAAAGCGTGACATGTTAGGTATCTTTTTACTCGGCGTAACATAAGCTTTCATATTTTACAAAAAAATTAGGATAACTTTACTGTTTTGTTATTTTTTAATTCATGAAACCACTTTTTTCCCCAAAAAAAGGTGTTTGAAAAATTATTGCTCAAATACCGTGCAAGATAAAAAGTTGCAACGAACGTCATTTTATTCCCTAGGGTGTCTGCTAAAAAAAACATATATAATGTTTGGGGGTTCTGAGTAATTTTCTAGCAAAAGAATGATGATTTGTATATGTAGGAGAGAAGTGCCAGAATAGGCCCGGTATGGAAGTGGTATAAAAAGCCCTGCATGGAAGTGGTTAAGAAGTACTATCTTTCTGCGTCCCTCAGTGGTTGATAAAGCAATATATCTTTCTTTTTGAGATACAACAATTTAAATTTGTATTTAAAGGATAAGTTCACGTTTCACAAACAAAATAATAAATGCACATATTTTTGCAGGTAAAAAAATGTGCAATTATTTTTATTTTTTTATTGGAGCCTGCAGAGCATTGCACCCAGAATCAGCAGACGGTGCATTGTCAAACTCCGCTAGCTTTGTGCCCATGTTCCTGTATAGGATTTCAGTTACAAAGCTAGAGGAAGAATTAATGGACTATGACGTTCTGAGCAGCACACTGACAGCCATTCAAACTACAAGCACATCTTCCAAGGGGGAAGACAGTACTTGTAGTTTTTATATTTACAGAACTCTGTTAATAAATGATGCTGCTGTGTGGGCGGAGCCCCGCAGAGTTGTGCTGTTTTTAAAATATGACAGAGTTTGCGGGGAGAAGATCCCCCACACACTGTCACAGAGGAGAGAACTGGTGGTGGGTGCATAGGAGCATGTTACTTCCTAAACACGGGTGTAACACGGGCTTCTAAAAGTGAACATATTCTTTAAAACCTTAGATGTGGTGGCTGCATTATTTTTTTACTTTCTTCAGGCTTTTTCCCCTTTATTTTCACTTGCCAGTAATATGGTTCCTGTCTTAGGGTGACAATGATCACTTATGGTACAGTGTCTATACAGGAGCGTTGTTGTCACCCTAGGCTGCTGTCCTAATTTTTTGGAATACAAACCTCTCCATAATATAGAAGTTTCGGTTCTGCAGTCCCCGGAGATAGCTTAAAACAATGTAACTGATACCAGTGCAGCAGAGCTAGACAGGGAAGTTATCAGCTGACAAGATTTCTGGCAAAATCAACAAGTATTTTTTTCACTTGCAAACAGACATAACAAAGAGCGTTCAATTCTATATTTACAAGACAAAGAGAAGTTCAATGTTAGGGTTTACAAACCTTTTAAGCATTTTTTTTTTTGCTTTTTATACTGTATATATTTAGATTGGATTAGAAATTTGTCATGTACATGGCAAATTGTTGCTGCAATACTTTTGGAAACTATTGCACTATACTCATAAATAAACAAGTGACAATTCAAAGGTACCACAATGCCTTAATAATAAATTCATTGACATAGCTTAACTTTATTTTTTTAAATGTTTTAACACTCAAAAATTTGATCTGGCTTATATGTTAACCATCAAGGCTAAATACATATTTTTGTAAGCAGTGAAAAATTACACAGAAAATATATGGCACAGTATTCACCCAAGAAATCTTTAATCAAAGGCATACACCAATGCGATTTACAGTGAAAAAATAATAAAAACAAAATGACCCTTCTGCATCAGTGTATACAATCTGGCGCCAAACAGCTGACTATTATGGAAAAAAATATTTTGCTCCAAAGTCAAAGAACAAGGAACCTTTTGGCACCACAATTTCAACTGTTAATTATTAAGCTTGATAAACATAATCTCTAATAAACTATTTACTTAAATAATTGCATGGTGCAAAAATGAGCTGCGGTTGCCTGGGGCAACCGTAAAGCATTTTGGCCCCCGTTATAGAAAACGTCTTTTTGCTACAATGCTTTCAGCATGTAGCTGTCTAAATTTCGTAAAGTGGAGAATAAACAATATTTTCAAGCTGTTTTTTCTGCTTTTGTTGCCATTTAACGTCAACTATACATTGTTATTATTCAAAGAGCCTTCAAAAAATTATTGAAGGAGATACAATGTGTTTTCTGACACTGGACATCCATTACATAGCTTCAAACTCATCGATTCTCTGTTTTGTGTTGCCCTGTCGGATTTGCCGCAGCGTCTTGTACTTGTCGCGGCCCACTCGCATGTTCTCGTTGTGCAACAAGTCATTGTGAGTTTTCTTGGTTTCATCTCTTGCTTGAGACAATTCACTTGTCAAAGCCTGTAATGAAGAAAGACAAAAATTTGTAGTACACCTGAGTGCTAAAAAAAAAAAACTTTGATAGCCAAAACACACCTTTGTAGTGTTAGCATGCAGCCCAATGCATGGTAACACACTACTGTGCATTGTGGTGCCCTGTGTAACAAACATGGCTGCATATCCATTTTTGTGTCCACTGTTGTGCATTTGCAGCCCATTTACAATGAATATAATAACAAAACACACACATGATGTGACAAAACGCACATTAAAACTTGTGCATAACACACGTGTACAAAGAACGTATGTATGTACAGTGCCTTGAAGAAGTATTCATACTAGGGATAGACAGATTATCGGCGGCTGATATTCTCTTTGTCAGAAGTATCGGTCAAAAAACTACACATATTGCATCAAGGGGTTTGCTTTATTGTAATAGCAGCCGCTCGGCTGTTATTACAAGCAGCAGGTGGGGACGTCCCCCTCTCGCCGTTCTCTCTGGCTCTTCCGTCCAACTGGGAGGCCACTGGGAGGCCCGAGCAACCAGTTTTAAAAGATAAACTATTCAAAAACGCTGATCTTGACGTTTTGAATACTTTCAAGTGCAGAGGAGGGGTTTGGGGTCTTATAGACCCCGATCTCTCCATAAAGAGTACCTGTCAATGCCTATTACTGTCACAAGGGATGTTTCATTCCTTGTGACAGCAATAACAGTGATAAAAAACCCAAAAATGTAAAAGGACAGTTTAAATTTTTTCTTTTTTTAAATGTACAAAATATCGGCTATAGGCAAGAGAGGTGGCCGAAATATCGGTATTGTTCCGGCACCGAAAATATTGGTCGATCCCTAATTCATACCCCTTGAAATTTGCCACATTTTGTCATGTTACAACCAAAAATTTAAATGTATTTTATTGGAATTTTATGTGATAGAGATAGACCAACACAAAGTGCCACATAATTGTGAAGTGGAAGGAAAATGATTAAAGGTTTTCAATTTTTTTTAACAAATAAATATGTGAAAAGTGTGGTGTGCATTTGCATTCAGCCCCCCTGAGTCAATACTTTGTAGAACCACCTTTCACTGCAATTACAGCTGCAAGTCTTTTTGGGGATGTCTCTACCAGCTTTGGTCAGATTGGATGGAGAGCATTTGTGAACAGCAATTTTTATGTTTTGCCACAGACTCTCAATTGGATTTAGGTCTGAACTTTGACTGGGCCATTCTAACACATGAATATGCTTTTGATCTAAACGATTCCATTGTAGCTCTGTCTGTATGTTTAATGTCATTGTCCTGCTGGAAGGTGAACCTCCGCCCCTGTCCCAAGTCTTTTGCAGACTCTTAACAGGTTTCCTTCTAAGACTGCCCTGTATTTGGCTCCATCCATCTTCCTATTAACTTTGACCAGCTTCCCTGTCCCTGCTGTAGAAAAGCATCCCCACAACATGATGCTGCCACCACCATGTTTCACAGTGGGGATGGTGTGTTCAGAGTGATGTGCAGTGTTAGTTTTCCGCCACAAATAGCGTTTTGCTTTTAGGCCAAAACGTTACATTTCGGTCTCATCTGACCCGAGCACCCTCTTCCACATGTTTGCTGTGTCCCCCACATGGCTTCTCCCAAACTGCAAGCGGGACTTCTTATGGCTTTCTTTCAACAATGACTTTCTTCTTGCCACTCTTCCATAAAGGCCAGATTTGTGGAGTGAATGACTAATAGTTGTCCTGTGGACAGATTCTTCCACCTGAGCTGTGGAACTCTGCAGCTCCTCCAGAATTACCATGGGCCTCTTGGCTGCTTCTCTGATTAATGCTCTACTTGCCCGGCCGGCCACTTTAGGTGGAAGGCCATGTCTTGGTAGGTTTGCAGTTGTGCCATACTCATTCTATTTTCATATGATGGATTGAACAATGCTTTGTGAGATGTTTTAAAGTTTGGGATATTTTCTTTATAACCTAACCCTGCTTTAAACTTCTCCACATTATCCCTGACCTGTCTGGTGTGTTCCTTGGCCTTCATGATGCTGTTTGTTCAATAAGTTTTTCTAACAAACCTCTGAGGGCTTCACAGAACAGCTGTATTTATACTGAGATTAAATTACACACAGGTGGACTCTATTTACTAATTATGTGGCTTCTGAATGCAATTGGTTCCACTGGATTTTAGTTAGGGGTATTAGGTAAAGGGAGCTGATTACAAATGCATGCCACACTTTTCATATTTGTAAAAAAAAAATGAAAACCATTTATCATTTTTATTCCACTTCACAATTATGTGCCATTTTGGGTTGGTCTATCACATAAAATCCCAACAAAATACATTTACGTTTTTGGTCGTAACATTACAAAATGTGGAAAATTTCAAGTGGTATGAATTATTTTTCAAGGCAGTGTATTAAGTCCTCTACCGTTATAGCCTTAATTATAGAGTAATTTATTTCAAGTTGTGTACAGCTCTTTCTTGTAATCATGGAAAATCTGAATTCTGAGGGGAAGCCACAAAACAAGTGTGAAAAGCAACAAAATAGGCAATCACATATATAAGACTATATATTTCCTTAAAACAACTAACCCCCGGACTACAACTACAGTAGCATATTTTAGTTGTAAGCAATACATAAAAATATGTGCATATTGTAATCTTACCATTAGCTGCCTCTGTACACGTTCGTTTTTCTCTGCTTCTGTAATGCGCGACTCCTCCTTGCGGTCATCATGAAAGTTGTCATTTGTGAATTCTGCACTGAACTCCACTCCATCCTCTGGCAGGTGCTCATTCACATATTCTCTGATGGGCACATTGATGGGCACATATGCAGGTGGAGGTGGAGGAGGGGGCAGTGGAGGGGTGCTCATGACTATATGTAGCTCTTCCTTAGTTCTCAGGAGGTCACTCTGAGCTTCCCTTGCCTGTTAACCAAGAAAATAAAACATTATATACAGTGTACTTCAACCAAAGCACACTTAATAAAAAAACATTGGAGACTTATGTGAAGATATACCGTAAATATAGAAATAAAGAAATAAAATGTAACTGGAATAGCAATCTATATATGTCACTATATTACCAAAGCTATGGGTTGCCAGAGTCTTTTCACAGATGAAAACACATGGCAAGACAAATGAGCGTCAAAGATATATAGGAAAATTAGTATGAAATGTACTGTATATACTACCTATAGCAACCAGAGTTCTTTGGCGAAATAAGATTGAAAAGGGAATAAGAAAAATGTGCAGTGACCCCTTGCAACCAACCAAAAACAATCTTTTAGCCAACTACACTGAAGTGTTATAGTTTTTTGCACATTCACATTCTAATTTCTACATTACCGTAATTAAATAAGCCTGTCTTCAGACACTTGAGAATGAGGCGGGATTAATTGATCTTATCAACATTTCCACTTTTGCAGCAGCTTTCTAAAATCAACAGCAATAGTTTCAAAGCTTATCCTATAATACTAAACATATGTATGTTTTCTATAGCTATGTGGATGTGGATTTGTGAAAAAAAAAAAATTTGGTAAATTTATTAAAATGACCAACAAGGGTTATATTGCCAATGTTTATAAGGTAAACCAAGTACAAATATTGTGATTTAATTTTTTAGAAACATATGTAAGTCTAACAAATGTTTGAAATGTGGTATAACTACCAAATGATCGGGTAAAATAGTACAAACTATAGCAAAGTAAACATCTAAAAAAGCAAAAGGGTACTACTACCTTTCACTGCCCATTTCCCCCTACCTCCTTTTTTTTTTTCCTCCTCCCCTCTATCCACTTTTTCTTTCTTTCTTTCACTTATTTCGATATGTCGACCCATTTTTGGATCCACCATTTTGGGATATCACCCTGGGCGTAGAGATGGTTTTGCTACTGGACACCCACATATGAAGACTCTACCTCCCCTATATTATATATGGGAACCCTATTGTTTTCTGTGTGCCTAGTTTATATTACCATACCCAGTGTTTATTTTGTTAGTTTCTGAAACAAGGATTGCTGTCCTTCCTCTTTCTTTTTTATGCTCTGACTAAAATGTTCTGGTTATTACTGGCCTTAAAGTATTACTTATATGTACGAATATGCATATGTTTGCCTTCTATGGATATGTTTGTACCTTTTGGCTCATCATGGACATTATTCTTTTGTACCTCAATATTTTGAAAACTTAATAAAAATAGATTAAACATAAATAAGCACTAGGTATTATTATTATTACTATACAGCAGTGGTTCTCAACCTTTCAATTGCCGTGACCCCTTGATAAAATTTCCCAAGTTGTGGGGACCCTTAACAGTAGAATTATTTTCGTAGCGTGGGTTGCCAGCACCCAAGGCAAGACAAGTAATTTGCGTCCCTAACCCACGGACATTTAGCGCTCACTGAGTCCCTTCCACTCGTACAGTATTAAAACCCCTTATGGTACATTTTAGGATGTACCACTCTCTCTTTGTTCTCCTTTCTTTCCCTTTTATCTCTCTCTATCCTAATTTCTTGGAGTTTTTTTCCCCATCACTCTCTCTAGCCATCTTTCTTGTTCTTTCTCTTCCTTTTTCTTTGTTCCTCCTCCTCTTTCCTCTCCCTTCTATGTATTCTCTATTTTTATTCCTTCTCTTACTCCTTGGTGGGGGGGGGGGGGTGTGTGGGGTGGGATGAGTGGCAATGCTGGTGGGGAATTGGGATGAGTGACAGTGCTGGGGGGAGTTCTGATCAGCCAACTTAGGTGCTCTTGATCAAGCTCAACTGCTGATCTGAGAACTGTAGTGGGGACTTTTAATGGGAACTATAATCACAGGTAGTGTTTCTCACTGTGTCTCCGGCTTCACTGTGTCTCTGACTTTGTGATGTCTCGTAGCAGTGACACCTATGCCGAAATCAGGAGATAGGGTCTTCTCCAGCCCCTCCCACTTCACATTCCTCACCAGTCTCTGCCCCCCAGTCATGCAGTGAACTGAATGGGCAGCTGCAAAGAGGCTGAGTGGGCGGCCGTGGGCTCCAGGGACAGCCCTGCTTTGCAACCACAAAAGGGCTGGAAGAGAGGTGCGGGCTTCAGGAACAGCCCAGAATTCGGTGACCCCTGGCAAATCATCATTCGACCCCCAGGTTGAGAACCACTGCTATACAGACTTTTCTTATAAGAAGAAGCAGATAAATGTATTAGCAACTATTTGTTAGAAATGTTCAGTAAGATATAAAAGAAAGTGTGAGTACATACCCTTAACTGCCATTCGCCCACCTCATCTTCTTTGGCTCTCTTTGCTTCCTCCAGAAGGGTAATTCTATTTGTATACTCTGCAAGCTCTAAGGCCTATGGGAGAAGAGAAATAGTGTGAGAAAACAGAATTCTGTGTTTTAGGCCAGATGCAGATTTTTTTCATATTATGAACACATACATTCATAGACACTTTCCACAAACGTTATGTTCATAGATTTATGGACATGTAGAATAAAGAAGCACAATCTGAGCATCAAGATCTTTTCTTGTGTCTTCATATTCTCAGGGTTGTAACATCCTGTACTGTTATTTTGTAGGGCCCCAGAACAATGACAACACAGGGCCCCACTACAGAACAGGTGTGCACTACATGGCAGCAAATCCTCATAGTGCCCTCTAGGTGGCAGCAAATTCTCAAAATGCAAGGCTAGGTGGAGTAACCCATCTAAAGAGAATATGAGAACATTGAGCACGCTGTAAGAAGCTGTGTTTTTGCAGGTAGATTGAGCGCTACAAAGAACAGAAGTAAAAAAAAAAGCATACAGAAATTGGGAACTCACCAACTGCTCCTGGCTCTTCATCTGATCAACAGCTTGTCTCTCCAGCTCTTCTTTGGCACGGAGTGCAGCAATGCGTTCTGCCTCCAATCTTTCTGCTTCAAACTGAGCTCTTACCCTTTCTTCCTCCAGCTCATGGGCTTTTCTTATCTGTTCAGATAATTCTGTTTAACAGAAACAATACAAACTGTATTGGCAAGGGTGTATTTCAATCAGTGCAGATGTGAGAAATAACTTTTGCATTTTCTAATAGACTGAGCCACTCTATATAACACATCACTCTGAAAAGCCCATTTTACAAGTTATGCAATAGATAATCCAAAGCATCAAGGTAGTTTGGAACATTGATTCTGCTGAGCTACAGGCCTGATCGTTATGGTCTTGTTCCCCTCAGCTCCTCCAAACTTGTGGAGTTATTAAACAAGAATGTGTGGACATGTGAAAGGTAGTTTGTTATGTGGCAACAAGCAAGAAAGGGTTATCTTTCTCACAGCAAGCTTGTTTTGGCTAAGCAATGAGACTGTCTTCTGGAAATTCCCAGGAGTTTGGATGTGTAGAGGGTTACATAAGTACATAAGTGAGTTTGGATGGTATTAAAGATGGGTTTGTACTGGGTTATTCAGCTTCTTTGCATCATTGGTTAAAATGGTATAAATTCTAACACACACACCTGTATGACAAAAGCTGTGTCTTTTTGAATCCGATAAAATTATAGGATTTGAATAAGGTAATGAGATGCATGTGTTCATTTACTTTTAAAAACTGGGATAGAGAGGTCTAAAAAAAAAATTGAGGAAAGGAGGTGTCTGTGTTTCATGTTAGCTGCTTTCTTGACTGCAATCTGGCTGGTCACTGTTTGCAACAATAATTATTTTACTTTTCTCTTTTTTGGGTGGGAGTCCAGTATAAATAAATATGTTTCTCTACCCCCTAATAGCATAGCTATTTAACCTAACAGAATAAGAAGAGGACTAAGTGAGAATGCAACCACAGAGCCAGCTGTAGGATTTTCTGACCAAGACTGGCATCTGCCTAGGCCTGAACATCCACCTGCTAGAATTTAGCAAATGTGGGTAACGTAGGCCGGATGTTGAAAGCTGCTGACTTTTAAAAATCAAGAACTTACCAGTCCCTGGAGTCCAGAGCTGTCTTCCCGCAGCCTGTCCTTCTCACTGCTGTGGGTCCCTGCAAAGCCATCTTGGATTTGGGAGGAATCACAGCCAGGTCCCCACTGTGCATGCCCGAGATTGCATGGCGCAGTAAGACTGTCCCACAGCCTCCCAATGTGTCCAAGAAGGCTGCAGGCAGGTAAAGGGGCAGGACAAGAGAGACATTCTTGTACCCACTCCCCATAAAAAACTCTGGGCCTGGAGTGGCTAACTGACACAGTACACAAGGGTCTGAAAGGTGCAACAATGCACAGTGCAGTGTCTGAATGTGGCATACAAGATTATCTGTGCAACATCCAAAGGCTTACTCACACAGAGAGTCAACAGAGACTGGGTTAGATCAAAAACTGTACCACGGCTCTGACACTGGAGAGCGCTCTGCGGCAGACCCAGTACACAACGCGCCACAATAATGCAGAGCCCAGGTCACATTCCAGGCTGTCTTCGCCCCAACCATAGTCACAGAATGAGACTTCAGAGACTGGTCACATCAGAGGTTGTGCCACGAATCTGGATGTAGAGAACATTCTGTGACTAACACAATACACTAAGTCTGGAAAGTGCCACAATGCTCAGCCCTGTGCCCCAAGGTCACATTCCAAGCTAGCCCTGCAATCCTGGGTCCATGTATGACCTACAAAACTAGTGTTGAGGATATGCCAATCTGGATAGCTGCATAAAGAGCCTAGCTCAGCAGCATGTAGATGAATCCTTGATTGAAACAACAAATCTGGTTAAGCTTTTCTCAGAGAATAGACATCCACTGCAGGAAACCTACAGGAGTTTTCTGCTCCTGTAGGTGGAAGTGTGACCCAATTGGATGCATAACTGAATCCTGTGTCCCTTAATGGATGAGAAAAACGTTTTCGCTGGACATACACTTTATCAAGTGTTTAAGATGTTGAAAATTGTTAAAAATTATGTTACTCCTGATAGAAAGCAAAATTTGTCTCACAAATGCAAATTCAGATGAATTCCTTGAAAAATGTAACATTTACACAGCTGAGGCAGCAGCAGACAGGCAAATATTGCCCTGGATGTACACATTTTAAAGGCTGAGTCCTTTAGTAAAAAAACGGTATAATTATGCAAAATGCGGTATTTATATTTGTTGAAAATTATGTTTTTGTTACTGTCTCTATAATAAAAAAAAAGGACTGACCAAAAAATAACAAAACTTTTATAGCATAAAGAGTGATAAATCCTGATTGGTCATGCGTGCATTACCTCTCTCTGCTCTCTTAGTCTTCTCTTCATATTCATGCAACCTGAACATGAGTTCCTCCTTTTCTCTTATCATCTGCTCCCTCTCTTTCTCCACCGCTTCCCTCTTTTTCTTCTCATTTTCAAGTTGTTGCCTGTGTAAAACATAATAAAGAGGGGGCATCACTATTATTATTATGCAGGATTTATATAGCGGCAACCGTTTTCGCAGCGCTTTACAATATAAAGGAAGACAGTACAGTAACAACACAATAAATTACAATAGGGTTAAAAGGGCCCTGCTCACAAGAGCTTACAATCTAATAGGGTGGGGCAAGTCATACAAAAAGATTATAACTGGGGGAGATGAGCTGATGGAAGTGATAACATTTTGTTGGAGGCGTGATAGGCTTCCCTGAAGAGGGATCGCCTAAAGGTATGGCGGTCTGTGCATGTGAGAATGTGGGCGCGCATGTGCCCGCTGCGGCTCCCGCGGACTCGATGTCTGCCGGTGACCCACGATCGTGGTACACAGAGGCAGAAAGGGGATCTGCCTATGTAAATGAGGCGGATCCCTGTTTTGACAGGAGACATCATGGAGATCTACTGTTCCCAGTGATCAAGAACAGTGATCTCTGTGGTGTTGCCGTGAGCCCAGCCCCCACACAGAACACACCTAGGGAACACAGAACACATTGAGAAGTGCATTATTTTAGCACTGATCAATGTAATAATGTCACTGGCCCCCAAATAGTGTCACTTGGGGTCAGATTTGTCCGCCGCAATGTTGCAGTCCCGCAGATCACCGCCATTAGCAGTAAAAACATAAAAATAAAAGTCCATAAATCTTTCTCATAGTTTGTAGACGTGATAACTTTAACGCTTTTTTTTTTACCAAAAATTTGAAAGAATACATATTGACCTAAACTGATGAATAAATTAGTTTTTTATATATATTTTTTGGATATGTATTATAGCAGAAAGTAAAAAATATATATATGTTTTCAAAATTGTTGGTCTTTTTTTGTTTATAGCGCAAAAAATAAAAACCGCAGAGGTGATCATATACCACCAAAATAAAGCTCTATTTGTGGGTAAAAAAAAGGCATCAATTTTGTTTGCGTACAACATCGCATGACCATGCAATTTTCAGTTAAAGCGACGCAGTGCTGTATCGCAAAAAATGGCCTGGTCATTAAGAGGGTAAAACCTTCCGCGGTTGAAGAGATTAAAAAAAAAAAACACGCTTAAAAATGCTAAAAATCGCTATTGCAAAACCGTTGAAAAACTCACTGCAAAGTTACTGGCGTTTTTATAACGTTATTATAACATCCAGTGTACATGAGGCCTTAGGGTCTGTGTCGATGGACTTGTGCCAATGAAATCAGTTTAAAAGATTCCCCAGCAAACAAGGTAACCCCTTCCCAGTCAATGTCATTAGTACAGTGACAGTGCATATTTTTTAGCATTATATTTTATGACAGTGCATATTTCTGTATTAGTGTCACTGGTCCCCAAAAAGTGTCCGAATGTCCGCCGCAATATAGCAGTCCCACTATAAGTCGCTGATCGCCGCCATTACTAGTAAAAGATAAATAAAAATGAATAAAAATATACCATAATTTGTAGACACTATAAAACTTTTGCGCAAACCAATCATTATATGCTTATTTGGATTTTTTTTACAAAAATATGTAGCAGAATATGTATTGGCCTAAATGTATGAAGAAGTTTGATCTTTTCAATTTTTTTGGATATGTTTTATATCAGAAAGTAAAAAATATTGTTTGTTTTTTTCAAAATTGCCGGCCTTTTTTGTTCATAGCGCGAAAAAATATAAAAAAACGCAGAGGTGATCACATCCCCAAAAGCAAGCTCTATTTGTGGGGAAAAAAAGACATACATTTTATTTGGGTACAGTGTTGCACAACCACACAATTGTCAGTTAAAGCAGTGCCGTATCACAAACAATTACCTGGTCATGAAGGGGGGGTAAATCTTCTGGAGTTGTTTAAGTAGAACTATAAGAAAAAAATGAAAATTTCCTATCAAATACTTACCGCATATTTCCTTTCCTGATGGACTCCGTGGCAGCATACGTATGGGTTTACCCCGCCTCCTCTCCACTCCTATAGGACCCCACTCCCATAAATTTGCACTCAGAGCCAGAGGCCGCGTTCCCTAACTAGCCTACTCATCAGACTGGGGGGGGGGGGGGGCAGGGGCGCGGGTTGACTCCTGCTGCCACGGAGTGCTTTAGGAAAGGAAAGTTACGGTAAGTATTTGATAGGAAATTTTCAGTTTTCCTGACAGACTTCATGGCAGCATACGTATGGGAAATAACTAGCCATATACCTCATGGGCGGGCGATGCTGAACCAAAGGCTTTAATTTGTACCGTCAAGGACCTTCAAGCCAAAATAAACAGAGGATAAAAAAGAAGGCTCTACACAATAATGAGCCATAAATGTATTGATTGAGGACCGCAAGGCCGCCCTACGGATTACATTGGGAACTACATGCTGCAAAACTGCTCAAGATGTAGACCCACTCCTGGTCGAGTGAGCGGTCACCACCTCCAAAGGAGCCAAACCCTTGGGTGGCCTGGACAACCCATGCCACAATGATCCTAGATGAGGCACATTTCCTTTTTTCTTTTTGGCAAAGAATGAACAGGCATTCTAAAAGCCTGAGGGAAGCTGTAGCTTGCAGATACAGTATAACAATATCTGAGAGATTCCTAGAATCAAGGAAAAGGCAATCTTATACATAGTTCACATTTGTTTTACACTCGCCAAGTCACTCAAAGTAGGGAAAAAGTCAGATCACTATATGTAAAAGAAAAGGTACTGCTGAGAGTCAAACTCAGGATTTCCCTTTTTACTAGATAGACAGTGCTATAACCAACTAAGCCACAACATGACCTATCCCACGTCTAAAGGACACATGTTAGTACTCTTAAAGGTTAGCAGAACAATTCCTTGGTTCCCATGAAAGACTGATATATCCTTGAGATTTGAGTCAAGCACAGCACAGCACGGTATCACTTGCTCTGGAAAGAGCATTAAGAAAGGTTCTCCATGGCCGATGCTTCAGATTCTGAGGCTTTATATGCCAACGTGATACCTACAAGAAAAGTGAACTTGACAGGAGGTCTTTAATGAAGACAGCCCTAGAACACTCTTACTTCAATTCCCGAGAGAGAGTCGAGAACAAGAGGTTCCATTTGGGAAGCCTCTTCTTACTCCGAAGTCTGAGCCTAGTTGCTCCCTTATAGAATTGTCAGACAGGAAAAAAAAGCCTAGATCTTGATACACCTGTGACGGCGGCTAACGCTGACAATTGTACTCTGAGGGAGCTGACCAATAGGTTCAGAACTAAATCTGACTGGAGGAAGCCCAGAATATTATGAACTTCAGGATCATTACATGATCCGTCAGCAGCAGACATGTATTGCACAAACTTTGACCTGATTCTCCTTTGTTTGTGTTCGTTCTCCAAGTATTCATGAGAGGGAAGATGACTCCGGAGGAGCAGTCAAGAACCTCCAATCAAGACCAGACCATTAGACGCCTCTGTGCTGGGCATGGATGTAGAATTGCACACTGTGAGAGAAGGTCTGTCCTGAGGGGAATGGGCTTTGGCTTCTGGTAGCTGAGATGTGATAGCACAGGGAACCACGACCTATTTGGCCAATAGGGCATCCCTGCCTCTACCTCCACAACATCTGTTCTGAGTCTTCATAGAAATCCAAGGATGACCGGAACTGGAGGAACCGCACAGGTCCCGCTGCATTTTCAATGATCGGTCAGGGCATCTGTTCTGAAGCCTTGGAGATACTGGCCTCACATATACTTCAACTTCTTGTTGCACAGGGAGGCAAACAGATTGACTTCTGGACTGACCCTCAGGGACAAAATCCGCCTGAAAAACCTCCACATGGAAAGACCATTCATTGTTGTTCAGTTGGACTCTGGAAAAAAAGTCTGTTAAAATACTTCGGACTCCGGGGACATAAGCTGCTGAGATGTAGGCTAGATTCTTCTGTGCCCAAGGCATAACTGGCTTGTAGGTTGCAGAAGGCTAACTGTAGCTTCAGAATGTTCATCACAATCTTGTGAAACTGACAGCTGACACCAGTCCTGCGCTATCTCCAATAGCAGCCAGTCCCCATCTCGTGTGGTTCAGCCACTCATTTTCTACATATTAGACACTGTGGTCAGTGTAACTAGGGCCAAGGCAGGGACGTGCCTACATACTGTGTGCTAAAAGTTGCCCCTCTTTATTATTTCAGAAAGTTGGGAGGAATGCTTTTACTTTAGGGCTAGTTTACATTTGCTTCAAAACAAGGCTTCGGACACACTAGAGGTGGGATCAGCAAGCCAAGGCCAGGGCCATAGCACTCACTTAGGCCTGATTCACACCTATGCATTTTTAGTGCTTTTTGCATTTTGCAGATTTGCACTACAGTTCATTTAACACAGTTTCCTACGGAACACGTTCTGTAGTGCAAATCTGCAAAATACAAAAAGCATTAAAAATGCATAGATGTGAATCAGGCCTTAGCCATAGCTAGCGAGAGCATCACTACTATGTAGATGATGTCAAATGAAGCCTCATCGTGGAAACTACCACCAGCTCCGGCTCCTGAACTACCGAGTTTCTGGCCGCTTCATCTGAAAACGTTTTGAATGCTGCGTCTACATTCTTCCACAATTTCAGCACTTTAAACATGGCCGCCAGAGCCCAGGCCGACTTTCAGGCCAATCACTGCGTCTTCCAAGGAAGAGTGACATGCTTGCTTGCCTCATCAAGGCTTCAACAACTAGAGAGGCAGCCTTTGGATGCTTCACATCCTAGTCCCTGAACAGATAGAGCTTGGCCTTATTGCTCAGAAGGGAGGTATATCTCACGACCCTGCTCCACTCATCCAAAATGATGTTGCTTAGTTCCATTAGGAATGGGAAATTAGAATGCTCTCTCTAAAGGTGTTTAACCACTTCAGCCCCGGACCATTTTGCTGGTCAAAGACCAGGCCACTTTTTGTGATTCGGCACTGTGTCGCTTTAACTGACAATTGCGCGGTCGTGCGACGTGGCTCCCAAACAAAATTGACGTCCTTTTTTTCCCACAAATAGAGCTTTCTTTTGGTGGTATTTGATCACCTCTGCGGTTTTTATTTTTTGCGCTATAAACAAAAATAGAGCGACAATTTTGAAAAAAATGCAATTTTTTTTCTTTTTGCTATAATAAATATCCCCAAAATATATATATATATATATATATATAAAAAAAAATTTCCACAGTTTAGGCTGATACATATTCTTCGACATATTTTTGGTAAAATAAATCGCAATAAACATTTTTTGATTGGTTTGCGCAAAAGTTATAGCTTCTACAAAATAGGGGACTTAAGGCATATTTATTAATATTTAGTTTTTTAATAGTTATGGCGGCGATCAGTGATTTTTATCATGACTGCGACATTATGGCGGACACATCGGACACTTTTGACACATTTTTGGGACCATTGTCATTTTTACAGCGATTAGTGCTATAAAAATGCACTGATTACTGTGAAAATGACACTGGCAGTGAAGGGGTTAACCAGTAGGTGGCGCTGTAGGGGTTAAGCGTTTCCTAGGGAGTGATTCTTACTGTAGGGGGGATGGGCTGTGTGTGACATGACACTGATCACCGCTCCGATCACACAAATTGGAGATCAGTGTCATTGTCACTAGGCAGAGCGGGGAGATGCTTGTTTACACTAGCATCCCCCCTCTCTATCTCTCCGTGAGACGATCGCGGGCATCCCCGCGGCGATCGAGTCCGCGGGACCCACGGTCGGGCTCACAGAGAAAGCGGCAGGGTTGGCATCTTAAAGGGGACGTACAGGTACGTGCTTATGCCTGTCCGTGCCGCTCTGCCGACCTATACGTACAGCGGGGGTCCTTAAGTGGTTAAAGGAACTTCCTCTTGCTTTGCAGGAGACTCTACAGGTTCTTCCCACGTAAATTTCCCCTTCATTGCCTTGTCAAAGGCGCCACAAGTGCAAAGTGACTCTCCCTTTGCCTCACTGACTGAGGTCTTCATAAATGGATGGTTAGGTTGGGACGTTTCCAGTTTTTCCTGGCTGTCCTAGTGGGAAAACACGCCGTAACGGCTGTCGGACATTGCGTGTGGCTTGTACCCCACTCTTTAAGTCGTTCTTGAACCACGCGCCTCACCAAAGACTCCATTTGCTGGAAATCACCATCCTTTTCTCCAACTGCACAGTATGGCTCACACAGAGACCTGCCCTCTGGGACCTGAATCCCGCATCCCATGCAGGCTACTTCCTTGGAGCGGCTGACATGGTGGTGGGCGCGGTGCCTAGAGAAGGAGTCAGAGCTTCTGCTATGAAGGCTGGACCTTGACAGTGACTTATGACGACTAAATTTGTACAAAGAATGTTAATGTTGTGACCTAATGAGGTCTTTCTCATCTGGGTTTTGTCAATCTGACCTAGAAGGACTCACAAAAAAAAAAAACACAAAATAGAAAGGAAATGGTTAAAACAAAAACAAAGGACCCTCTCATACCTGCTATGCAAGGGCTGGCCACAAGGGGGGCAGTGATACATCTGTAGAGTGAACTGCACAGACAGCCAACCTGCACAGGTGATAGAATCACACCAAGACAGCACACAAGGGTGTTAGAGCAGAGAATATACCTCTGATGATTGCATACAGCATTTGGGAAACTGCTGCAAGCTGCCCACAGAGAAATCCCAATATCAACAGTACTGACCGCTGATTGAATTTCTCCACTGTAACGATGCCACCGCCGCCCACAGCACTCATGCGCTGAGTCCCTGGGCAGGAGTAACCCAGGGACACCAGGCCTGAAGAGAGATCGGCGGCTTGGAACACAGATGTGCTCCAGCCACCATAGGTTGGAAGAAAACAGACAAACAGATAAACACACACTGCTGCCATGGAATATGTAATATAAAGGTATTACATCACCACGCACGACATCCCCCACAAACTACAGCTGGATACAGAAGATGCTGCTGCTGCATAGGCCCAGGGCGTTTATGGCCACCTGCTCATAGCTAGGCTATTAGGCCGTACTGTCGCTTTGCCTGCCAATGGCCAGGATTAAGCTCTTCATGGCACTGCAT
Source organism: Rana muscosa (assembly GCA_029206835.1). Lineage (NCBI taxonomy): Eukaryota > Metazoa > Chordata > Amphibia > Anura > Ranidae > Rana > Rana muscosa. The sequence goes on from CM055121.1 coordinate 869,701,245, forward strand.
CCATCGCTCTTCTCCACCCCGCACATAGCTGGGACTGCTGGAGATTCCACATGGTGCCGCATCCATTACCCCTCTTCACCTTGCTCACAGCTGGAAACTGCTGGGGATTTACATGAGACCGCATCCATCGCCCTTTTCCCCCCGCCAATGGTTGGGGACTGCTAGAGATTTTACATGGCAACCTATCCGTGGCCCTACTCCACCCCGCTAATAGCTGGGGACTGCTGGAGATTTTACATGGCACCGCTTCTATCGCCCTTCACCGCGCTCATAGCTGGGGGCTGCTTGAGATTCCACATGGATCAATCCTCCCTCTTCATCCTGCTCACAGCTGGGGACTACTGGGGATTTTACATCACAGCGCATCCATCACCCTTCTACACAACGCCAATGGCTGGGGATTGCTGTAGACGCCCGCCACACAACTTCTGGGGCACAGCTAGCCGAACAACCAGGCATCGATCGTGGACACTTTAACTTCAACCTTCTGGTCATTAGGAGGAGGGGGAAAAAAAGGAACGTGGTCTCTGGCTCTGAGCATGAATTTATGGGAGTGGGGTCCTATATGAGTGGAGAGGAGGCAGGGTTAACCCATATGTTTGCTGCCATGGAGTCTGTCCGGATTATTTTTTTTTTCATTTTGGATAGAGTAAAGGAGGGTTATAACCTCTGTTGTTTTTTTGTTGTTTTTTTTTGCCACCTGTGCCCCCATTTGGGAGATTTATTGAAGTTTGAAGTCATTTTTGGTCCAATTTTTTGGGGAAAATTAAAAAAAAAATCACTATTTTTTTTTTACATACAGTCACCAGTGCAGTACAGCATCATCATAAACGTGTGTGGCGGTGATCAGAAACACTGACTGGTGACAGTATGTAAAGAAAAAAATTAATGATTTTTTTTTACATTTTTTTAATTTAGTTATGATTTTTTTTATATACTGTGACCAGAGCAATACAGTGTTACTGTGTAACAGTAACACTGTACTACTCTTGGGAGGTGATCAGGTTTTTTTTTTTTTAACACACTATGATTGCTTATAACTGCGCCTCTTACTAAATATCTTGGACTGTCTAGTTTTCAAAAAAAGGGGCCTCATAAAATGAGATAGGCAGTCAGTACATCAGGATTGAACGACTTTCAGCTATATATGTCATAGTTTGTGGAGGCTATAACTTTCCATCAGACTAAATAATACCCTATTTTATGAAGAAAGATTATTTGCAAAATTGTATAGCAGAAGGAAAGAAAAACACATTTGTTTTCCTAATTTTCGTGTTTTTTTTTTTTGTTTATTTAGCAAAAAATAAAAAACCCAGTGGTGATTAAATACCACCAAAAGAAAGCTCTATTTGTGCGGAAATGCCCAGTATTGAAGTAGTTAAACATCCCAAATTCCCTGCTAGGCATGGTTCAGAAATATAAAACCTAGCCCAGTGAATACTGACATTTGCCAAGTTAACCTTTTTAATATATTTTTCATAGTGCAGAGAGTTGTTCCTTATTTTAGCATAAACATGGCTGACAAAAACCATAGGAAATACGAGGTATTTAAAAAAAACAAAAGAGGAGCAAACAACCATATAATGACCAGTCTAGTGAGCATAAAGCCTCGTACACACGGTCGGACTTCCATCTGACTTTTCCGTGGATTTTTGTCCGAACGGAGTTGGCCAGGCACACCCATAGCATACACACCACAGGACTTTTCTGCAAACTTTCCCAAAACTTTTTCCAACATCATGTGGTTTTTCTGCTCTTTACCGCCACCCTTTGGTCAACTTCTGCTATTGTTGGTTGATTTTAACATTATTTGTTTTGTCCATCGGACAAAAGTCCGATGGTTTTCTGTACACACGGTCGGACTTTGCTCCATCGGACTTTTGTTAGCCAAAAGTTTGTCCGTTTGCAGACCGAACTTTTGTCCGATGAAAACCAAAAAAGTTTGTCCGATGGAGCGTACACACGGTCGGATTTTTTGGCAAACTTGCTCAAAATGAAGTTTGTTGGCAAAAAGTCAGACCGTGTGTACGAGGCTTAAGGCTCCGTTCACACCTGAGCGATTTTCAGCTTGAAGCTTGTAGCTCTAAAGGGCTCCAAATCCCATTAATTTCAATGGCCCCTATTCACATCTGAGCGTTCTGTCGCCAGAAACAAAACGCCTGTCGCTCAGAGAAGTACATGAGCTTCTTTTTGGCAGATCGCAAGCGTTTTTTAGCCCCATGGACTTTAAAAGAAACGCCTAACTTGAGCAGAGTCCTTTCTATTGGCTAAACAAAAATGCCTGAAACTGTAAAACTTTTGTAATACGCTTTAAAAATGACTGTAAAAAGCTGCAAAAACACTTAAAAAAATATGCCTGAAAAACGCTCAGGTGTGAATGGAGCCTAACTGTTTTATTCCCTGGGCTCTTTTTATTACCGTTCAAGCTGCTTCTGGTTCTTTTCTTCCTTAGCCTGTGCTTTCATCTGCTGTACCTCGATAGTATCTGGCTTCCTGCGACGCATGTACAGCTCATGGTTACCCATACACAACTGCAAGATCCGCTTGTTAATCCTCAGGCGTGGAGCATAGAAGACAAAGTCCTGTGTCAACAGAAATATTAGTTAATACAGTGATTCCAGGACTCTCAAACAATATCTGAAGAATCAACCATTAAATCTCATCTAAAACCAGACTTTTTTTTTTTTTTTGGACAGCGTTGGGAAGTATTAGAGCCACTTTTAGTAATTTATCCTCTGGTATTTATTGCTGCCCTTGTCCCTGTTGAGATGTTTGCACATCCCTAAAAGCAGTGAAAACATGAGAGAGATTCTAACCATTCCCTACTCTATCTGAAACAATAAAAAGAGGAATTCTAAGTACCTATAACATTCTGTAAAGTTCTGTATCTTGGAATATAGCACAGGACGCAGGAATCAATTCATGGACCGTGGGTTATATGTTGCTACCTTCAGGTACTGCAAACTGGTGAACAGATCCAATACGTATAGCAGGAATATCCATTCCATAAGAAATTTTACACTTGAATAATGGAATCTGAAACCCCTATCCTCGGTAGATGCCTCAATGTGCTGAGGGAACTGCCAAAGAGAAGTTCGCCATTAAAGGGCATGCGAAAAAGGCATTTACATGCACCTCAACCACAGGATTCTGCATATGCACAATAAGTAAAGACATACGGTTCCCAAAGGGGGCAGATCCAGTAAAAACTTTTGCCAGTGTCCAATCACCTTAAGGTAGTGGCATATAACTCATGGTCTATAATTTGATTCCTGTGTGCACGATAGAGATATAGGAGGTAGATGGGAGCTCTGGCCTCAGTGATATCCCTTGATGATAATGTCAAAGATTGGTCCGAAGAGACATGGTCCGTGGAAGACTAAGTGGGTCAGACGATCCCCGGATGCAGTGTCCGCATTCTAACATTTTAACCAGAGCTCTGCTTATTTCTAATGACAACAGACCCATAAAGACGACAAGCCAAGAAGTTTTAGGTAGGCCATTACAGCTAAAAAGTTAGGGCTCCAGGCATCTGCTCGTTAATGTAAGAATTCCCCCTACTGGCTAGTTATTTCCTTGTTAGGGTTGGTCACTGGCAGATACACAGTGGATATAGAACACATGTTTAACAAAACCCTTCTCAAACAGGAACACATTCAGTAAGTGCTCAGAGGGGCACCTGGGAGCCATCAGGGTGTTTCCAATTTCCCATAGAGGAATAGATCATGAATGGGAATGTAAAGACAAGGTTTAACTCGAATAGTGGGTATGATGAGAAGGTCTTTGCAGATGTAGCAGCTCTGAAAGACCCAAGTCCAGAGACAGTAGGTTTATCCTCAAGAATAGTATGTACTGCATCAATAAGAGCTAAAACAGTATCTTTAAAATCTGTTGTAAGAGCAGAGGACAGTCTAATCAAAGACAGTCTTGTCTGGGAGAGACTGAGGTGACCCAGAATTAGATTTAAAAATGGTTACTGTGACCGATAATCAGGTTGCCTCTTAGGCCGTAGGCAGAACAGCAATAGAGTATGGATAAAATGTGAAGGTAGTGCTGCGCTGTACATAGATAAAGTGCAAAAGTGTGCCAACGTGACAGGTACACTTAAAAGGCAATAAAACTACGATCAATAAAAAGCGACAATGTATAAAATATAAGCTGCAACAATATAAAATGCTGAGGTGGACTAGTGAAGTGTCCAAATACTGTGAAAAGTGCACTAAAAGTAAACGTGAGAATAAAACTAATTAAAGTAACCTCATCATGTGACACTTGCTCCCATAGAAAAATTCACACTTAAATTCCATACAAATGAGAATAAAAATGAATATAAAAGCAAAAAGTGAAGATAATGTCCATAGAGTGCAAGCTGGATAAGTAGCTATGTAATCACAGTGATCAGGGTGAAGGTGCTAGTGCTGGTAGTCACTCTCTGGCTTGAAGTGCTACTAGTGGGTGGTTGCTGGTTGTCCGTGCAACTTAATGTATAGGTGTCCCCTTACTCACAGGACAATTCGCACCGGAGCCGCTGCAGAGATGTGTGAACCGGCTCCATAAATAGCTGGTCACAATCTCCTACTGTGCGAATTGGATGCAGGGAAACCTTCATCCAATTCGCACTGGTGTGAACCCAGCCTCAGTATATGGACATCAAAGCTAATTCATAAGATAAGTGCAGGATAACTGCTATTAATGGGTTAATAACCTGAGTAAAAATGATCATACTGTATGTGCACTTACTGGAGCTTTCTTGTCGATTGGCTTGATAATAAATTTCTTATCATTAAAGGATATATTTCTAATTTCACTCCAGGGAAACCCAATCTTTGGAGTCAGCCTAAAAGAAAAATAAGCCTTTTTAAATATAACATAATAATGATAAAAATATTAGCATGTAGCAAAAATAGCATTAAAGTGATTCATTTTAAGAAACTCTTTTGTTACCAGCCATCATTCCTGTTCACCCATTAACAATTATATCATCAAGCAGCATAAATTATTTATTGTCACTCTCATGAATTACCTTGACCCTTTATTCCAGGTCAGACATATCTTAGCATTCTGAGAAATGAATGACCATAGATGACCAAGGCACTGTATAGAATATGACCGGAACAAACTAGCTGGTCAGTGTAAAGGTGAGGGGGTAGGTTAATTGGCATCTTTTAAAGTACCCGATTACTGTTTTTAGGTGTAAAACTGTCCCTAAAACGAATGTGCCCCCATCTACACAATAAAGTTTCACCCTGCCTGAACATTTGATATTTCTATCCTAGATTATCCTTAAAGTTGAACAATAGCTGTAAAATATAGTACCACCTTGTGTTCCCCAAACATCGTTATTCCTCAAGCCCAGCTATTACTATATAAATGTAGTGGTGACATCATCATTGTGCTGCACATAACTTGCGCAGAGAGCAGCACTGTGGGAGGGACCCAACATGCCAACCCAGTACAGGTTGCCTTTATTGTCTTTATTACAGGAAGCCTATGCACAGAGGCAATGTTTATGCAAGGGTCATAATACACAGGTATTTGTGTTTTTGCTTCTGCTGAGCAATTGTGAAGGATTTGAAATGAAATATCTTTTACCATATTTTAGCAAAGTTATAACAATACTATATATTTTTAGTCACGTTTTTTAGGGCAGAACTGTAAACCAAAAATAAAAAATTGCTAGGAGGTAACGTTTTTTAGCAGGAGAAACAATAAAAATATCTTAGGTCCAGTTAACGTGAGGTGATTTGGAATCATTGGCAGAATCCAAATCGAAGCAAAATGCACAACTCACATTTGGGTGCCAATATTCTTAGTGGCACCAGAAAACGTTTGCGACTCACTATGTCTACGATATCACAATGAATAGCTGTAGCTGTAGAATAGCTAGTTATACCCCTAATCATATTTGCCATACAGGGGATACTGGGATAATGGCCATAAATGTGCTTGGCAACACATGTGAAGAAAGGCACAATGGAAATGAAACTTTCCTAAAAACCATCATGGTGCCAAGTTATTATGTTAGCGACCTGCAATTAAGAGACCTAAAATACATACTGGAAAGCTGCAATGATTAACCTCCCACTGCTTTCTGAAAAGCAGCCCTCCATATTTGTTAGGGAGCTGCAAATTCCAGGAATTCAGGTGTCTGACATATCCACTTACAATAAGAAGAAAATCACATGCTGCACTCACAAGGTAACTTTGTAGTGCTAGCTGGTATGTTCCAAACAGGAAAAGTTTTCTTCTGATCAGTCCTTTACTTTGTTGGATGTAGCAGCTTGAAAAACCTGTTTGTGTCTCCATAGTGACACTGTAGGGTTCCAGTATTTCAAATAATGAAAAAAAGTACTGGCAGTTTCTGTTACGTAACCTACAGACAGGCACTCCTTGTTTCTCCACAGGGTGGAATCTGCAAGGTTGGCAGCTTACTAAAGAGTGACTTCATGTACTTCTTTCTATTTCTCTAGACAGGGCAGGATGGGGGCTAACCACACCTTGTGCCTTACAGAGCTGCTGCTGCTACTCAGGCATTTCACCAGATGGACACCCCTCAGTATATCCTTCCAGTAAAGATAGCACCAAAGTATAGCCCTACGCCCCATTCCTTCTTTTTTATTATGCTCACTATTAAATATGCAAAAGACAAACTGATTAGCTGTCTCCCAAAGCTGCTGTACCAGACCCGTATCTGAGCATGCAGCCTAAAAGTCCAGGAAAGGGGGGGGCAAAGCACCTTGTCATGTTGATGAGGACAAGGGCCTCTTCCTCACAATCATGGCCTGGTGTCTGTGGTGGTGCCCAGAGAGAAGCCCCCTCTGACAAGCCCCCCCAGCCCTCCTCCCCCGTGTGAAAGAGTTCACTCATTCACCAAAAAAATGGCAAGTGTAAATAAACACACAACACAGTTTTTGACAAGTCCCTTATAAAAAAAGTACAGAAAATGTCCACCGAAGTACATCCATCATCAATCATGATGTATGCTGCCCATATGGAAAAAAAAACCCCCACTGCCTGCCGACGCAACCGATCTGTTGCTTGGCTAGAGTTTAAATGTTTCTATTGCTATGCTTTCGGCACTCTGACGCTGGACCCTCTGGTCTCAGCTCCTGAGGCTGCAGATTTGCATACAGCCTCTCTAATGCTCTTGCCTATTCACAGAGTGCTTTATAATAATTGAACTCATTCACAAAATACAAAGGCTTCTGTTAATGAACAGCTGGGAGGAGCAGGCAGAGATTCTGTGTGCAAGAATATAGTGCCTCTCCTGTCAGAGCTCTGATAGTGTAGCGATAGCTGTTCTCCGGGAGCTCTGTAAAGCTGCCAGATTTAAATTTAACAGATAAGTTCATGAGGTGGCATGCACCTCACTGGACTTAACTAACCGTATGTCAGCACATTTTACAAAGTGGTTGTATTCCTGGAGTACAGCTTTAAAATAGCATTTAAATTAGGATTCTGGCCCGAAGGCATTTTTTTTTCAAACAAAAAGTACGAAAATTGTAAAATAATAGTTAAGGGGGGAAGAGGAAAAAGGGAGTTAATTAGAGCTGGAAGGGTAAACTGAGGCTTAATAAGGGGTTAAAAACACACATTTTAAACCAACCTTTTTTTATATACTTTTCAGATTGCTTTGACTGACATCATATGCAGATCAAAGCTTAAAGTGATGCGTTGGGCACCAAACAGGAACCATTCGATAGAGCCAATTGCTAGACTTGCAAAGTGATATTCAGAGGACATTAAGAAAAAAAACTAACAAAAAAAAAACACAGGCATTAAGGTGACAGTATCATCTCCTGAATGCCTGTCTGCCACTCCTGTATTGTTCTCTGAAAAGCAATCCACTAGGATCACTTTTCAGAGACCAACGCAAGTATAAATAAGCCCATGCAGTGTTATTTGTATCCCTAACAATGTTTATAAACACTGTGTCAGATGGTCTAATTTTTTAAAGCAGCAGCTTCTACAACTGCTGTATTTATATAGCAACTCCCAGCTATCCATCTTTACCTACTCTGTCCTTCTCTGTCCTCTCCTCCCTCCCTCCCTGACTCTCTCCTCCTTTGTCAGTGACCACCCCCTCCCCTCCTGCTGCTAAAATTACTTTTATTATTTCATATAATCCTCTCTGTGTCCTAAAGACAGGTGCTCCTGTATGTGTTTTATAAAAAAAGTGCCTTCTTTACCGTATTTCACAGCGTCTCCCAGCAATCACGTGATGTCAGCGGGGGACTATCCCCGCTGCAGCTGTCAGACGGGGAGAGGAGAGAGCCGGCCGGACACGTGATTGCCGGGAGACAGTGAAAAACGGTAAAGAAGGCATTTTTTTTATAAATTAGAGAGACAGGGGCACCTGTCATTAGGACACAGTGAGGATTATATTAAGTAGTCAAAGTGGGTTATCTTATTTTAAACTCAATGATGCCATCAATGAGTCTCTGTGCTTCTCTATGCATTGCAGACAGATCATGGCTTGTGTGAGGGGCTGGCAGAGAGCTTCCTGAAAACATCACAGCACCCTGTCTCTGCAGTACTCTCAGCCATTATGAAAGTAGTGGGCTAATTCTCTTGGCAGGAGTTATGCAAATATCAAAAGGCTTTGATGGGTGGATATGAGTGTGTAGGAGTGGACATTCCTGGGCACTGCATTTGCATGCAAACCATCCTATGTAAAACACATATATGATGCTGAGCCTTCTTGATTGAATCAAGTGAAACCCAGGGAATGGAAGGGGCAGGTCAGGAACAGTAAGCCCCCATTAACACCGGTGCGACTTGTCATGCAAATTGATAGTTCCAAATCGCATGACAAGTTGCACCCTATTGTTCGGCAATAGAACTGTTCAAATCGGTGCAACTTTGACTTTGCGGTGCCGCACCAATTAGAAAAAAAAGGTTCTTGCACTATTTTTTGCAATTTCGACTTGAAAAATAGAGAACCTGCTCTCTATTTTTCTCATCGGGATTCTCGGCAGAGTGTTTTCTGACGAGAAACCTGGTCGTCTGTATGCTTACCTGTCCAGGGAAACCCGCACATGCTCAATGAGACTAGCAAGATGGCGGCGACGGCATCGAATGTGACAAGCGCCGGCTCGTCATAGTCGATGACATCACCGCGTTCTTGCCATTCAAAAGAATGGCGGTTCTTTTGAATGGCGCGTGTGTACACAGGGCTTGGCAAGACAAGCTTGCCAGGAATCCCGTCGAGAAAACCAAAGTTTTTTTTCCGACGGGATTCCCGCCCGTGTGTACGAGGCTTTACACAATAAAACTGTAATGTATGGGACCAGCAATGAAGGTCTCACAGCAAAGAAGGTGAGTTTATATGCAATCAATGCTTTTCTGTTTATAGCATGAAAAAGTGTATTTTCTATCATTTTTTTTCCAACATGTGTAGATCAGCGACATAAAATGCCACCCTAATTCTCATTTAACTTTATATTCCAGGCTGCAACAGTACTAAATAAGGGCAGATCAAATGGGTGTGACTATGCAAAGGAATGTACATTGATCAGTAAACTGATAAATCTTTGTTAAAATCTGAGCAAAAGGGACGCTTTGAAAATAGCCTTAAACTTATACATACATTTTGTACTGTGATCATAGTATTTCATGATGTACAAACTCTTGTACATTTTCAACAAGTACAATTTGGGTTTCTCATATCAACTGGCCAGTCCAAAACTAGTCAAACAATCCAGTAAATGCCTGATTACTTACTTGTCATCGTGTTCATAAATATTCAAGCCCAGTGAGTCAACTCCCAGCCAGAGGTCTGTTCCCTTTTTATTCTTAATTTCAAAGTAGTTGATGCCATACATTTCTAAGTCTTGGGCTATCTTCAGGTATTCCAGCATTGAATCTTCTCTATAGATTAATGAAAATGAAAAATCAGTAAATGGTTATTGTACAATATCTCCAAGATATAATCCCTACTAATTCATCTGAATTTCTCACCTCATCTACTCTATCATCATGTCCACGTTTCCACTATCTAGAGACTCTCAGCTCTACTATGTCATGAATACTTCTATAGGACATATCTATTCCTCCCACCACTTTCTATATGCTACACCTCTCTGTCAAAGGAAAATCTCAGTCTATACAAGTCATTTATTATAAAGAAAAAAGAGTGCAGCGCTTAGATAATTATATATATATAACACCAAAAAGTATATCATAAAGTGATGTAAATAAGTAACAAAAAATGTTTATATACAAGTATAAGTGTCAATCTTGACTAGTGATGGTCCTTAGTGATCTATAAATCTCTTTGAACCACTTCAACAAAGTGCTTTAAATGTGTACCACCGCTAATCCAATGCGCTCGCCAGAAAGTGTTGCTGCACAAGTCATAAGCAGCAAACTGGGCTCAAAGTTATTATCCAGATTCAATGATGTAACCCTGGTGACAGGAGTGATGGCCTTCTGGAGATAAAAACCGCCAGGTCAATAGCCTTTGAGAACAGCAGATAGATGGCAGGACTTTGTGGAATGGATGCTCACCAAAAGGAAAATAAATTGGTAATAGTGTAGTATTTAAAAGAATAATTCACATCTTTGTGCAGCATTAGGTGGTGGGACACTCATGTGGTGATAATTTCACTAAATAACCCCTTAATAGGGAATTGTCCTTTAAGAGTGGACTACTGTGTTTTAGCACTATGCCTATATGCTGCTCATGTCTTTGCACAGCCATTTGATCCGGGCATTACATAATTTTAAGGGTTGAGCACACAGTGGTGTTTCACCTTTCATATTTTATTTAAGTACACAAATATTCGTAAAAAGACATAAAAATTTGCTACGACCCCCATTTTATTCCCTAGAGTCTGCTAAAAAAAAATTGGGGCTAATGTTTGGGAGGTTCTGAGTCATTTTCTACCAAAAAAATACTAATTTAAACTTGTAAAAAAAAGTTCCAGAAATGGCCCAGGATGGAAGTGGTTAAATACTACACTATTACCAATTTCTTTCCCTTGTGTGAGCATCCATTCCACAAAGTTTGCCATCCATCTGCTGTTCTCAAAGGCTATTGATCTGGCGGTTGTCATCTCCAGAAAGCCATCACTCCTGGGAGTCTGTCCCCAGGGTTAGATAGTTGAATCTGGATGATACCTTTGGGCCCAGTTTGCTGCCTATGACTTGTGCAGAAACATTTTCTGGTGAGTGCATTGGATTAGTGGTGGGACACATTGAAGAGAGACTTATAAATCACTAAGGACTATCAGTAGTCAAGATTAACACACATATGAAAAAAAAAATTGTTACTTATTTACATCACTTTATGATATAATTTATGGTGTTAGATAATTATTTATATATATATATATATATATATATATATATATATATATATATACATACATACACAGTGGGGAGAACAAGTATTTGATACACTGCCGATTTTGCAGGTTTTCCTACTTACAAAGCATGTAGAGGTCTGTAATTTTTATCATAGGTACTCTCCAACTGTGAGAGACAGAATCTAAAAAATCCTGAAAATCACATTGTATGATTTTTAAGTAATTAATTTGCATTTTATTGCATGACATAAGTATTTGATACATCAGAAAAGTAGAACTTAATATTTGGTACAGAAATCTTTGTTTGCAATTACAGAGATCATATGTTTCCTGTAGTTCTTGACCAGGTTTGCACACACTGCAGCAGGGATTTTGGCCCACTCCTCCATACAGAGCTTCTCCAGATCCTTCAGGTTTCGAGGCTGTCGCTGAGCAATATGGACTTTCAGCTCCCTCCAAAGATTTTCTATTGTGTTCAGCTCTGGAGACTGGCTAGGCCACTCCAGGACCTTGAAACGCTTCTTACAGAGCCACTTCTTAGTTTCCCTGGCTGTTTGTTTCGGGTCGTTGTCATGCTGGAAGACCCAGCCACGACCACAATGCTCTTACTGAGGGAAGGAGGTTGTTGGCCAAGATCTCGCAATACATGGCCCCATCCATCCTCCCCTCAATACGGTGCAGTCGCCCTGTCCCCTTTGCAGAAAAGCATCCCCAAAGAATGATGTTTCCAACTCCATGCTTCACGATTGGGATGGTGTTTTTAGGGTTGTACTCATCCTTCTTCTTCCTCCAAACATGGCGAGTGGAGTTTAGACCAAAAAGCTCTATTTTTGTCTCATCAGACCACATGACCTTCTCCCATTCCTCCTCTGTATCATTGAGATGGTCATTGGCAAACTTCAGACGGGCCTGGACATGCGCTGGCTTGAGCAGGGGGACCTTGCGTGTGCTGCAGGATTTTAATCTATGACGGCGTAGTGTGTTACTAATGGTTTTCTTTAAGACTGTGGTCCCAGCTCTCTTCAGGTCATTGACCAGGTCCTGCCGTGTAGTTCTGGGCTGATCCCTCACCTTCCTCATGATCATTGATGCCCCACGAGGTGAGATCTTGCATGGAGACCCAGACCGAGGGAGATTGACCGTCATCTTGAACACTTTCCATTTTCTAATAATTGCGCCAACAGTTGTTGCCTTCTCACCAAGCTGCTTGCCTATTGTCTTGTAGCCCATCCCAGCCTTATGCAGGTCTACAATTTTATCCCTGATGTCCTTACACAGCTCTCTGGTCTTGGCCATTGTGGAGGGGTTGGAGTCTGTTTGATTGAGTGTGTGGACAGGTGTCTTTTATACAGGTAATGAGTTCAAACAGGTGCAGTTAATACAGGTAATGAGTGGAGAACAGGAGGGCTTCTTAAAGAAAAAATAACAGGTCTGTGAGAGCCGGAATTCTTACTGGTTGGTAGGTGATCAAATACTTATGTCATGCAATAAAATGCAAATTAATTATTTAAAAATCATACAATGTGATTTTCGGGATTTTTGTTTTAGATCCCGTCTCTCACAGTTAAAGAGTACCTATGATCTTCTTGTAAAAAAAAAAAAAGAGTACCTATGATAAAAATTACAGACCTCTACATGCTTTGTAAGTAGGAAAACCTGCAAAATCGCCAGAGTATCAAATACTTGTTTTCCCCACTGTATATATGCGCTGCACTCTTTTCTTCTTTATTGTTTTTTAAGGTTAGTGCTAGCAGCTGTTTTTCTCTGCAAAGTGCTGGCGATTGTTTATGCTTTTTCACAAGTCATTTATTACCACTGTAATATGGAAAATCCAAGATCACCAGCCAGTCACTTGTAAAAGTAAATAGTCTTTATTGGTCTCTCAAAACAAGCAAACACACATAGCTTCCTTAGCTTCCTTCAGAAAAAATAAAGGCAAACAGTCAATAGTCCTAGTATAATTAGGATAGCTAGACATTCTCACAGATGTGGATTACTTTATTCCACCTCATAGACAGGCGCTGACTCCTTCTTATTGCTTTTTAAGCCTCCCTTGCAGGTGAGTTAATCCTTTCAAGGACCAAAGTCCCTTTATTCAGGGTTCGGAGGATCTTTCCCACCCAAAGTCTCTCAGAGCCTCTGAATTCTGCATCCAAAATGAAGACTTACCAATCCAGTAAACCAGTCTTCTCTCCAACTGGACTACCCCAGAAACCCTCATCCAACATGGATCAGAACTCCTGAGTACTAAAAATTTCTCTTGAACGCTCCCTTAAAGGGATCACAACCAAAATAATAGGAAAATATGTCTCCCATTCAGGGCCCTATTCCTGGAGTTCTGTACACCATATCATTCAGTTCCATTCAGTTCAGTTACTGTTATCTGTATTACTGGAAAACAAATCCAGGCAGTCCTTTGGTCTCCTCAAGTGATTTGCTTTTATGTCTGTTTTGTTTGTATGTAATTTATTATCTGATTTATAGCACTAACAATACATTGGTGCTTTATAAATAAAAAATAATAACAATAATATAATATCAAATATGTAAAATAAAAGCACCAGTAGTTCAGGAGAGTACCCAAACCCCACCTACATCAGGCTGTACTTAGAACAGATGGACAGGACCCCAATATATTGCTCTCACAGTTCACTGAACATTGTAAGCAACAATCCTGCAGTTCAGACTGCTGCTTGTATTGCTAGGCAGAATGCCTAACACCTCATAAGAAATATGTCCAATTCAGATGCTATGTACTGGACTATAAAAAGAACTGCTTGTGTACAGTGTGGAGCTATTGCTTATTGGAGTTAAAGAGCCTTATTTGCAGCAAGGGGGGCAGATACAACTATGCAGACCAAAGTCTAGTGCAGGTTGTGTTTCGGCGACCCCTTTATGAACTATCTAGAGGATGTCTAAGAGAAAAATCTTAAAGGATTAAATTCTATCTAAAACAAATCTATTTCTTCTACACAACATATTTAATTTTTCCTTTATCCCTCAAAGACAATACGAACTGTGATATCAGCAGCCCAGCCTCCTCTTACTGCTTGCATTAGATCACAACTCTACACTTTGCAACATTTATTGCAATCTATATTCATTGTACTGGAAAGATCTGATGACAAACATTGGGTTTCAATTCTTGAAATCAGTAGTCTGCTGAGGTGTAAAATGAATATACAGTATTCAGCTTCATTTGCTTTGCCCCAATGCCAGGGCATACTGATCAGATAAACCTTCAGCACTTCCTCATGGTACTGAAAATTGCCTACCCTCTCATTTTTTCACGCAATCATGTTGCCTAGTGAGCCAGTGAGGTGCTTCATTAAGAGGAGGTTGAAAGTGTAGCATTGCCTAATCAGTAGCATTGGTGTTTTTAAAGTGACAGAAGGGTTGATTTACTAAAACTGCAAAGTGTAAAATCTGGAGCAGCTCTGCATGGTAGCCAATCAGTTCTAACTTCAGCTTGTTCAATTAGGCTTTGACAAAAAACCTGGAAGCTGATTGGTTTCTATGCAGAGCTGCACCAGATTTTGCATTCTCCAGTTTTAGTAAACCAACTTCTGTGTCCATTACTATCACAAGTCAGTGGAAGCCTGTCGAATAAAATTTCTACAGAGCAAGGTGACATCTTTAGGGAAAGTCTGAAAGTTTTTTTAGCAAGCTGTTAGGTGACAAAAATATCCTGCATGCATCCAAAATAACAAAACAAAAAAAAACGAATCTGTAGAAGTTTAACCGACAGCACAGGATGGAAACAATTCTACAACCAATTGGGGTTGAAAGATGATCTTAGCGCTATCATTGCACCTATGCATCTGATATACAGACATCACCTTAAAAAAGAACTGTTTCGAACATTGAGACAAACCATCTACCACTGACAGAGCTGCTTACAATGATCAGCTTTTATTTATTCATATAAAACCTTTATCCTAAAAGAAAAACAATTGTTGTTGTGCCTGCTTGTGTAACTTCAGTGTGAGCCGGAGTTTGGCTTCAATTTGTCAGCGTATCTAAATCTAGCCAGATTGTCTGGTGAAAACAGAGGAAGAAAAAAAAGAAAAACTAATGCACCCACCACATCTAAGGATTGGTAAGTTGCAATATATAAAATTTTGGATTTTGGGCTCAATACAGTGACACTAACATTTATTGTTTTGCATATTTCCAGGTATCTGCATAACTAGTAGAAGCACTTTAAAGCGGAGGTCCACCGACCATTCTTTCTTTTTTTTTTTTTCAACCATTCAGACACTTACATAATCACAATGATACACTCACTTTTTTGGTGAATTCTCTCCCCCGATGTCAGGTTTCGATTTAAAAATGAACTTTTAAAAATTGTGGATGGCCGGTTTCATCTTACTTGTGGGCATGTGAAGCCCACAAGCATTAACTTCCTGGATGCAGTAAATGCTAAGCTACCAGCATTCCCTGCTCGTTCCCGCACATGCTCAGTTTTAACGGCGTGGAGCGCCGTAAACTTCCAGGTTGCCATCACAACGGGCGGCGGCGGCGGAAGTTCCCGCCCCGTTGTGATGGCAACAAAAAAAATGCAGATCCGCACTGACTCCTGGGAATGCTGACACTTGGCTCCCAGGAGACAGTGCGCCGCCGGGGATGAAGTAGATACACGCCTACTCCCGGGGGTCAGACACGGGAAGTACCCCAATAAAGACTGCTAGAAAGGTAAACACACAGCAAGAATTTTTTTTTTTTTCATTTGACCATCTGTTCAATGCAATGATGGGATTAAGATGAAGTTATAAATTTGTGTTGACCTCCGCTTTAATAATTCCTCATACAGTTCTAATAAGAAATCTAGCAAACAAGACCAACTAGCTGTCCCTGGGGACATGTTTCTGAAAATCTGCTCTACAGTGATCCCTTACTTCTGTGGTAGTGATGGGAATAATTTAGACTTAAAAAACATATTTCATTTTAAGACAAAAAAAGGGAAAGGGGGAAAGTTGATATAAAAAGATGATTTTTTTCTGCAACAATTATTCCGCTCTAAAATAATTGTGTTTTTGTGCTTATGGAGAGTTTTGGAGTGGGACATACATACTGGTAACGTGTATTTGGAACGAGGGAAACAGATGTTTGGGCTGAGTAATATACAAACCACAAAACCAAACTTACTTAAGCATTCCGCGGTGCTCCGTGTGCCACACCTCAATCCTTTCTTCCCACTGCTCTCTGGAAAGCTTGTGCTGATCCAACACTCTAGAAACACATGATACATGGACATTCATTTCACAGACTAGTTTCTTATAACTGTACAATCATGTAATGTGTCCCTGTGACCTGCCCATGCAGGGCAAAGAAACAGGTTCATGTGAACGCTGGCAGCTGCTTAAAGCGGAGTTCCACCCTTTTTTATGTTTATTAAAAGTCAGCAGCTACAAAAAGTGTAGCTGCTGGCTTTTAATAAACATACACTTACCTGCTCCACTGTCCAGCGACGCGCCGCCTGGAGCTCCGCTCCTCTCCCCCCTCCTCCGCCGGCGCGTCCATTCACAGTGTGGGCACCCGGCCGTGACAGCTTTCGGCTTCACGGCCGGGCACTCACTGCGCATGCGCGAACGGCGCAGCGCTCTGTGAGTGGACAGGCGATCGCCTGGGACCTGTCACGTCCCAGGTGATCGCCTACAGGGAGGAGCTGCCACAAGGCGATATGACGTATCGCCTAGGCAGCTCCAGGGCGGAAGGAGGAAGTGGGACAGGAAGTCCCACTCCTACTGAAGCCCCCACTCCCCCCCCAAAAAAATTACATGCCAAATGTGGCATGTAAGGGGGTGAGGAGTGGAATAAAAAAAAGTAAAAAAATTGGGTGGAACTCCACTTTAAACTCACATTCCTTTTGCTCACAGTCATGCTGGTCATTCAGGTAAGTGATATTAGGTAATGAGGAACTTGTTATTCCTTGCCCTCCCTACTAGATGACAACATCGGTGATTGGTGACTGGCCACCCACATACTTATCGCTGTCACATGGGAGTGAATCTTCAGTCTTATGTACCTTTCACAGGACTTCTTTGGGATCCTGGCAGCCGAATGTGTGCAAAGAAAGAAAAGTATAGGCAGCTGCAGGGGCCTGGCATTAAAGTGAACTTTTTGCTACGCCCTGCACCACATTTATTTCATTGGCATTTATGTATGGGATTCTGCTAAGTTATTGCAATACTTAAAGTGGAACTCCAGCTTGATCACCCCCTCAACACCACAACCAATCCTATGTTCGCAAAACCTTCCTCCTTCTTTGAAGCATCCTTGTATTGTTTGAAAAATATAACACCCCCCCCCAAGTCTTCAGTCAGGTCAAATGATTTTCCTGTCGCATCATGGCAGCATACACCATTGGGTTGTGGCTCCGCCCTCACAACCTGATAGGACCGTTTAACTATTAAGCCCAGAGCGGGCCCCCGCCCAGGTATTCTCTTTTTTTTCCTCACCTAAGACCTGACAAGGACAGCAAAGATGAAGAACCCCCTTACCGCTTCGCCCCAGCCAGGTTCAGCCTCTCCTGGGTGGAAGTCCTATCCTGTACAGCCTCTAAATGAGCTATATGGAAGGAACCCCACTCTGATGGTCTCAGGGGTATGTACCAGCTTTCTATTACAAACCTTAAATAGGTTTTTTTCTTGGCAGCGACCTCCAGCCCCTCCGTGCACCCTTTCACTAACCTGAGCCTTGTAGTTCCTCAAGCATCCTAGTCCGATGAGTGCCAGCTCCTCACAGACCTTAACTAGGTCTCTATAGCGGCCCCCAGCTCTCCTGGTTATCTGCATAAAAAACGGGCTTTCAGCGACCTGTAGTCCCACAGCAGGCATAGCGCTGAGCGTCCAGCTACTTCCACGCATGGGCAGACAGAGAAAGGTATCCACAATGGTAATTCCTGTGTATGCCAGTTTCCAAGATGGCGCCGGCTCGCTCACGACGCTACGGCACATGCGCGCTCATGACGTCATCACTGGGCGACGGCGGCGGCAGTTTTAAAAACCAAATCCTTTCTGCTGCTTTTTCTCTTGAACACTGCACCCTGTCAACAGCGTTTTTCAGTGGGATAGATTGCACTGCTGTCTCTTCCTTAAGGTAAGCTTCTTAAAATCTATTTCCTTACTGGGTCTCACCTTTTCCTACTACCTGCACACTCATACCACTATCTGTTGTAGGGGACTCAAGAGGTCAGACTATATCACTCCTCATGGAGGTCGCTGCCCCGGTAGACCATCACCAGCCTAATAGGTAAGGGGGGGGGGGGAAAGATTGGTAAGTAGTGAAGATTGAAAAAGAGAGCCTGTCACTAATGCTGTCTAAATTGGACAGCCCTATCAGGTCGGCCAGATCGTCGAATTCAAGACGACAAGAGCCATCTAGAAGGAGCCCAAGTCATAGACAAAGCCGTTCAGATCGCGGTAGAAGTCGCTCACGCACAAGACGAAGTCTCTCAAGTCGCAGAAGGAGCCGTTCAAAATCCTATTCACGGCACAGACACTCCTACAGGAGGTCTCCTTCACGCAGACGCTCTCCTCCCCCTCAGCATTCCCGTCCATCAGGGAGTTCATGCTGGGTTTGCGGTGCCATAGCACTTCCGGACAAGCTGGCCTGTCGCACATGCTTGGACGAAGCAACTAGAGAGAGAGAGCCAAGCAGAGATCCGGCTATATTTACATCCCTGCAAATCGCAGAGTCAGAAACAAGCAGATCAGTGCAAGGCACTTCACCTGCGACTCCCTCCACATCTAAAAAGTCAGACCCCCTATCTGACAATGAGGACTTGGAGGTATCCACTGGGTTTGACTTCGCACTTATAGAACCCTTCATAAAGTCAGTGAAGGAAGCTATAGAATGGGAAAAGGAAAAAGAAACTCTGCAAAAAGTGAAGAAATATTTTCCGAATCTCAAAAAAGAACCAGAAACCTTCCCATTTATACAGTAGAAGAACTGGAGGAATTAATTAAAGATGAATGGCAAAAACCTGAGAAGAAGACCAGTCTCAGCAATAGACTTGCCAAGCTATACCCATTAAAGGAATCCAGTGCCAATCCACTAGTAACTCCACCAGTGGTAGACTCCTCCTGATGCGCCTAGCCCGGCACGTAACTCTTCCAATAGAAGATGCGACTACATTCAAGGACGTATTGGACAGAAAGATCGATCTGGATCTTAAGAGAGCCTACCTATCCACAGGTGGTGCCTGCAGACCCGCAATAACACTAGCAGCAGTGGGAAGGGCTATCTCAAGTTGGTCCTCCAACGCCGAGAAGTTGGTAGCAGAAGGAGTAGAACAAGAGCGAGTAATCTCAGCTCTCCAGGAACTCAGCCTTGCAGGCGACTTTGTCGCAGAAGCCTCTGTAGACATGATTAAGTTAACATCCAGAGCAATGTTAAGCTCAGTGATGGCCAGGAGGGCACTCTGGCTAAAACGATGGTCAGCAGACCCCTCCTCAAAATCCAACTGGTGTAAAAATAGGATTTTTATAACAGCTTACCTGTAAAATCCTTTTCTTGGAGTACATCACGGGACACAGAGCGACATAGTCATTACTAATGGGTTATATAGATACCGTCAGGTGCTGGCACTGGCAACTTCCAAAACCGGAAGTACCCTCCCCTATATAAGCCCCTCCCATCCGGGAGCACCTCAGTTTTGTAGCAAAGCAATAAGTGTCCCCAAAGAGGGGCGGGAGCTCTGTGTCCCGTGATGTACTCCAAGAAAAGGATTTTACAGGTAAGCTGTTATAAAAATCCTATTTTCTTTCTCGTACATCACGGGACACAGAGCGACATAGTCATTACTAATGGGATGTCCTAAAGCAATGCCCAATGAGGGGGGGGGGGGGATACACCATATATAAGCTGAGCGCTATCAGACATGAGGATCTTTTGCGGCCTGCAACACACTGCGCCCAAAGGCGACATCCTCCTGACTTCTAACGTCCACCTGGTAGAACCTAGTAAACGTGTGTACTGAAGACCATGTTGTGGCCTTACAGATTTGAGCCAGGGAGGCCTGGTGATGCACTGCCCATGAAGTTCCAACTGCTCTCGTGGAGTGCGCGCTAACTTTGAACGGAGGCGGTCTCCTTCTCAAGCCATAGGCTTGTATTATGACCTGTCGAATCCACCTGGCTAAAGTAGATTTTGACGCTGCCTGACCCTTTCTGGGGCCTTCCGGCAGAATAACCAAAGTATCCGTTCTGCGAATCTGAGCAGTGGCCTTTAGATAAGCTTTAACTGCTCTTACTACATCCAAAGAATGCAATAACTTTTCCTCTACCGAAGTAGGTTTGGGGAAAAAAGAAGGAAGAACCACATCTTGGTTCAAATGAAACCTCGATACCACCTTAGGAAGAAAGGCTGGATGAGGACGTAATACTACTCTGTCCTTATGGACAACCAGATATGGCTCCTTACAGGACATAGCTGCTAATTCCGACACTCTTTTAGCCGAACAAATGGCTACTAGAAAAATCAATTTCCTGGTGAGAAGCACCAAAGAAATATGATGTAATGGTTCAAATGGTTGTTTCTGTAGAACCGACAGAACCAAGTTTAGATCCCATGGACATATGGGAATATTAACCGGAGGACTAATACGCATCACTCCTTGTATAAAGGCTTTGACTAGTGAATGCGAAGCCAAGGGCCTTTGAAAAAATATTGACAAGGCCGAAATCTGACCCTTGATAGTACTCAAGGCAAGCTTCCTATCTACAGCCCACTGTAGGAAGTCCAGAATCCTACCTATTACGTACTTACGTGGATGCCATTTCTTGGCCTCACACCAGGTGATGTACGCCTTCCAGATTCTATAGTAGATCTGCCTGGATACCGGCTTCCTGGCATTGATCATGGTAGATACCACAGGATTAGAGAGCCCTCTCTTTTTTAGAATGTGGGCTTCAATAGCCAGGCCGTCAAACCTAGGGCTGGTAAGGAAGGGTGGTATATCGGTCCTTGCGAAAGCAGGTCCGGACGACGTGGGAGAGACCAAGGACTCCCCACTGACATTTTACAATCTCCGCGTACCACGCTCTTCGGGGCCACGCTGGAGCCACCAGAATCACTGGTTCCTTTTCTACCCTGATTCTGCGGAGTCATCGAGGTAACCATTGTGGCGGTGTGAATGCATATATCAGCTTGAACTGATCCCAAGGGAACACTAGGGCATCCGAGCCGCAAGCTAGGGGATCCCTTGTCCGAGAGACAAACCTGTCCACCTTTGCGTTGAATCTGGATGCTAGAAGATCTACATCCGATGTTCCCCACCGCTGACATATTGTCCAGAAAACCTCGGGGTGAAGGGACCCTTCCTCTGGGCCTAATTGCTGGCGACTTAGAAAGTCCGCCTTCCAATTCTCCACTCCTGGAATAAATACCGCAGATATGGCTGGGACATATCTTTCTGCCCATTTCAGGATGTAATTTACTCCCCTCTGGGCTGCACGACTCCTGGTGCCCCCCTGATGATTGATATATGCCACTGCTGTGGCATTGTCTGATTGAATTCTGACAGGGGACCCTTGGAGTTTGGATGTCCATGCTACTAGGGCATACCGGGCTGCTCGTATCTCTAAGAGATTGATGGGCAGGGCCTTTTCTGCATCCGACCATCTGCCCTGGAGAGACCATTGCTCCAGTACTGCTCCCCAGCCTATAAGGCTGGCATCTGTAGTGACCACCTTCCAAGAAATCGGACTGAAGGATTTCCTTTTTTCCAGATTCTGGGGAACCAACCACCAACGGAGGCTCTTGCGAACGGAAGGGGACAAGGACATTGTAA
The DNA here is from genome assembly GCA_029206835.1 of Rana muscosa. Classification (NCBI taxonomy): domain Eukaryota; kingdom Metazoa; phylum Chordata; class Amphibia; order Anura; family Ranidae; genus Rana; species Rana muscosa. Next base: position 869,723,349 of record CM055121.1, read on the forward strand.
GTCTAGGGCCTGAACTTTTTTGTTCCAGGCTGACAGTATGGCCCCTTGCAAATTCCTTGAATGGAATTGACCATAGGGTACTGCTTCGAATGATGCCACCATTTTTCCCAGCAGCCTCATATACAGGCGTATGGACGGCTGTCTTTTTTGTACCCACTAAGTGGATCAAATCTTTCAAAGACAACACCTTTCCTCGAGGCAAGAATATTTTTCTCTGGCCTGAATCCAACCTTAGCCCCAAGTATTCCAGACTTTTGACTGGTTTTTAGGGCTGACTTGTCTCGGTTGATAATCCAACCGTGAGATTCCAGATACTTGATTGTCTTGTGAACGACCACGTCTAGTTTTTTCACTGAGTGGTCTATCAGCAACAAGTCATCCAGATATGCCATTATCATTACACCTTGTGTTCTTAGATTGGCCAATAAAGGGCCAGAATTTTTGTAAACACTCGTGGTGCTGTGGCCAAACCGAAGGGTAAGGCTCTGAACTGAAAATGGCGCCCTTCTACTGCAAAGCGTAGAAATTTTTGGTGGACTGGAAAGATGGGAATGTGCAAATAAGCATCTTTGATGTCGATCGCGGCTAACCAATCCTCCCCTTGTAGGGCAGTGGCCACCGATCGGATCGACTCCATCGGAAAGTCCTGATATACAGGAATTTGTATAGCCCTTTTAGAATTAATATGGGCCTCCCGTCCGCGTTTGCTTCGGGACTGTAAAGAGGTTTGAGTAAAACCCGAACCCTCATTCTTCCAGGGGAACCTCCATAATTACTCCTTGGAGCAATAGTTGTTCTAGTGCCAACAGGAGGGACTCTCTCTTCCGGGGATCCCTTGGCACGTTTGACCTCAAAAATGGGAAGGAGGAGAGTCTTTTAACTCCAAACTGTATCCCAAACATACTGCGGAGAGCACCTATCTGTCTTGATCGTGTCCCGCCAGGTCTCTTGCGAACAACTGGAGTCCTCCCCCCACCCGACTGAGTGGGGGCTTCAATGAATTTAACTTTGGGGGAGGTTTTGTACCTCCCCTGACCCAAGGTTTCTCATTACCCTGCTATTGTCCCTGTTTTTTACCCCCGGGAATTGACCGAGGAGGCCGTCGGAACTGTTACACAGCCGATGCCCCAGGGACTGGAGAAGCAGGCCTCTTAAAGAGGGACCTCTAACTCTGTTTTTAACCGGCAAGAGCGTATTTTTACCGCTGGAAGTTTTCTGGATATATTTGTCCAGGTTTTCCCTGAATAAGCGTTCCCCATGAAATGGGACGCTAACCAGCCATTCTTTACAGGGAGCTTCAGCAGACCAGTTTTTGAGCCATAGGAGCCTACGCATATGTACTATAGACAGCGTAAGGCGGGAGGCCTGATGGACTGAATCCTTTATGGCATCAACCGCAAAGCCTAAGGCTCTAGGTAGATCAGCTAGGGCAAAGCCTGCTGATCTGTCAAGTCCCTCAAGACCTGTTTCAACTGATCCTTCACTGCTTAGCAGACCCCAATAGCTGCTACTGCTGGTTGTGTCACCAAGCTTGCTGTAGAAAGAAGCAGATTTTCATAAGGACTCCAATCTTTTATCTATTGGGTTCTTGAACATTTAGACATTATCCACTGGACATGTGAGTGATTTATACATACAAGAGATGGCTGCGTCCACTGTAGGGACCTTTCATTTTTTTTTTTTTTTTTTTGATGAACTTATCCTCCCTGGGATAGACCACCGGAAATCTCTTGGGGGAATAAATATTTTCTCAGGACGTTCCCAATCCTGGTAAATAAGCCCTTTCAGTAAAGGGTGAAGTGGAAAAGAACAGACAGTCTGGGGCTTCTAGCGACCCCAACGAGGATACAGTAGTGGTTGATGGTTCCGCAAGGTGCATTTTTAAATGCTGATCGGACCATGTTAGTCAGAGACTGAACCCATAATCTTTCAGCTTGAGATGCTGAGAAAAGGTTCCCCCACTGTTGATTCCTCTATAACAGAATCAACCTCATCCTGATCCCCTTCAGGCAGGTCGATCCCTGTATGGGACTGTTGCTCTGCTAACAGGCACTCTGAAGGAGGAGACGGAGATCGGGCGTGCTTTCCCTGACAGGGAGGCACCGATCAATGTTGACAATCTCTCTCTAATCCTCCCAGAGCTGAGGAAAAAACCTCCTCTGTTACATACACAGGAGCAGGTGAACTGAGGACAGCCACAGTACCAAGTACCCCTGCGGGGTCTCTACGGTCACTTACCTCTGAACTTCAGGGGAGACTGGTGCAGCAGAAGTATGCCCAAGATCCTCAGAGCCCGATGAGACCCCCTTTGCTTCCTGGAAGATTCAGTTCCGGAGCTTCTGGACGGCATATTCCTAAGCCTAAAGCTGAGGTATTCCAGCCGTAATACACCACTTTTACTGAGAATAGTCTAGCACAATTGCTGCTATATCACAGTTGGTGTCTACTAAAGTGCCTTTCTAGGGGATGCCTGCATCAACCGCCTCTATGTGCCTTTATATTGTTGCTAGCTCTGTCTGTGCACTTCAACAGCCAGCTATAATGTGCTTCAAAACACGCTGGACGCCCGCACATGCGCAGTAGCGCCGCGGCGCACACCTGAGCGTCATCCACCCGCTCCGCCCCTTTTTCCAGATCGCCTCTATGAATAGAGGCGCGTGCTCGCGCACGCGCGCGGGCACGTGCGCCTTCGGCGCCTTTTTTGAAAACAACCAGGAGCTAGATGGGAGCCAGGGTCCCTTTGCCGCAGGGCCCGGGGATGGATGAGCGCAGCAACAGGGCAGAGGAGACAGCTTCCCAGCAGAGAACATACCAACTGCCTGGATTTAATTCTGGAAGAAAAAAATCCACATTACAAGAAAAAGAACCATAGCGGCCTCTAGTGTCTAACACAGGTACCGCGGTCTTACATTTTTTTTTTTTTTCTTGCCTACTATTAAAATTTTTACATTTTCTCAGTAGTAACAGGCATACACAGAATACTAGCGGGAATACCGTTAGGTAACAGACAGAAAGACAAATTAGGCTTGGGGGTCCCCCAATAGAACCAAGTTCCTGGGGGCCCCCACTTACCTGTTCCCCGCCGCAGGACTTTGTTTGGTCCACAAAAGCCCAAACTTCACCTATCACGGCAGGCATTGTAATCAAACCTTCAGGGACCGGGTTCCCAAGGATTCCACTCCCCTGGACCTGTATAGCACCCTGCACAGAAAACATCTTGGTCGTGGGTATGACCAGAGCTCTGGATCCCAGGGTCCAGCTCTCCTAAGAGAAGCATTACAGGCAAAACCTTGCTCTTCTCTGCAAGGCCCGGGTACCGACCGTTTAGCTATGAAGCTTTTTTGGTCGGATCCGGAATAGCTTACTGAGGCCCAAAAGAACCTGTACGCAAGCTCAGTGAAAAACACATGTTTCTTCTTGGCCAACACCTTAGACACTGGCAAAAAACTGAGGTGCTCCCGGATGGGAGGGGCTTATATAGGGGAGGGTACTTCCGGTTTTGGAAGTTGCCAGTGCCAGCACCTGACGGTATCTATATAACCCATTAGTAATGACTATGTCGCTCTGTGTCCCGTGATGTACGAGAAAGAAATCCCATTTGACGGCACAAACCTCTTCGGGGAGAAACTGGACTCGGCCATTTCAAAAGTCACCGGCGGGAAGTCTGGACTCATTCCTTCAGACAGAAGGCCTAGACAACAAAGGGCACCCACATTCAAACGGAATCTCCCAGATAGATACAGGGAAGCAAAGTCCTACAAGCCTGGCAGGGAGTTCAGAAAAAATTGGAAGAATCCACAATCTTCCTTCCTAAAAATCCAAAAGTCTAAGACCCCTACCCCGGGGAAACAGAAGTCTTTTTGAAGATACGTCCGCCCAACCAGCCGTAGTAGGAGCCAGACTAAAAGACTTCAAGCAGGTTTGGGCGGAGATAATTAGAGACCCATGGACAGTGGCTACTGTCCAAGAAGGACACAAATGGAGGTTCAAGATTCGACCTCCCAGAGACCAATTCATCAGAACCAGAATTCCAACATCCCGAGAAAATAAACTCATATTGGCAGAATACGTCCAGGATCTAATCCAAAAACAGGCCATAGTGGAAGTCCCACCTCCACAAAGAGGGAAAGGTTTCTTCTCCCCTCTGTTCTTGGTAAAGAAAAAGACTGGGGATCTGCGTCCCGTCCTAGACCTAAAAAGTCTCAATCGCTCAATCCTGGTGGAGACTTTCAAGATGGAAAGTCTACAATCAATCCTCTATGCCATAAATGTCGGCGATTGGATGCTCTCTGTGGATTTAAAGGACGCTTACCTGCATGTTCCCATTCACGCAGCATTCCAAAAATTTCTCCGCTTTTCGGTACATCACCAACACTTTCAGTTCCAAAGTCTCCCGTTCGGGATCTCTACCGCTCCCAGAACATTTACCAAGGTCCTGTTACCAGTGATAGCTCTACTAAGGGAGCAAGGATTGAGAGTCCACCACTATCTGGACGACATCCTATTGCTGGCAGACAGCCAAGAGTCTCTTCTACTCCACCGAGACACTTTAACAACCACCTTGCAAAAATTTGGGTGGCTGATAAATTGGAAAAAAAGCAATCTCCAACCCACTCAGAGAATGGTCTTCCTGGGGGCAGAACTGGATACCAAACTCAACACCATAGAACTCCCCCGAGAGAAAATTCCCATCATAATCCAGAGGGCAAAAAGATTACTCTTATCCAACACACTCCCAGCCAGAGAATGTCTCAGCATCATGGGGTCACTATCAGCAACCATTCCTATGGTCCAATGGGCCCAGTGGAACACAAGACCTCTCCAAATGTCATTTCTGAGACAGTGGAACAGGGTATAGATGTCCCAACGAATCACAATCCAAAACAAGGTCAAACAATCACTATGGTGGTGGACCCGGTTGCACAACCTAAAAAGGTACAAACACATAGTCACCCCTCCCCAGGAGGTGATTACTTCAGACGCCAGCAGGGAAGGCTGGGGAGCACACTACCAGCAACTCGCAGTTCAAGGCCGTTGGTCTTTCGAGACACAGGACGTAGTATCGAACATCCTGGAGATGAAAGCAGCTTTCCAAGCTCTACTAGCCTTCAGTCCTCTCCTGAAAGGGAAAGAAGTCCTGTTGAGGATGGACAACAGGGTGGCAGTTGCCTATATCAACAGGCAAGGCGGCACCAAAAGCCGATCCATGATGCAGGAAGTCCGCCCAGTCCTCGAATGGGCGCAAGTGAATCTGTCCGGGTTAACGGCGTTATATGTCCCAGGAACGCAGAACCAGCTGGCCGACAGGCTAAGCAGAAGCTTTGTTTCCAACAACGAATGGGCTCTGAGTCACCAAGCTTTCTCCCTCATAGCAAGAACTTGGGGCATGCCGGATATAGACCTGGCAGCGACTCCAGACAATGCAAAGTGCCGGAGGTACCTGACAAGAACCCCCTGCACTTCAGCGGAAGGGACAGACTGTCTACAACACGAGTGGAACTTCCATCTGGGTTACCTCTCATACCAAGATTCCTTCTCAGGCTCAAGAGGTCATCTTCCACAGTGATAACAATCCTTCCATTTTGGCCAAGACGACCATGGTTCACCACTCTCCTTCAGCTGAATACAGCAAAACCTTTACCGCTTCCACCAGCAGCGGATCTACTCTCCCAGGGACAACTTCTTCATCCATCACCGGAAAGAATGCACCTGACAGCCTGGAGATTGAAAGGGCTAGGTTCTTAAACCAAGGCTGCTCCCAAAAAGTGGTAGATACTCTTCTTCAAGCCAGAAGACACACCACCAACAATACCTATAAGAGGATCTGGGAAAAGTTTCTCTCAGTAGCACAGCAACAAAACTGGAACCCATCTTCTCCAACAGTTGCTCAAATCCTTGAGTTTCTCCAGTTAGGCCTAGAGAAAGGCCTCGGGTCAAGCACTTTAAAAGTTCACGTGTCAGCATTATCAGCTATGACAGGAGTCAAGTGGGCACAAGAGCCACTAGTCATTCAGTTCCAGAGGGCATGCCTAAAGTTAAAGCCTCCCAGAAAACCTTCCTTCCCAACTTGGGATTTTTCGGTCGTACTAGAAGCTCTATCACAAGAACCATTTTTTCCATTAGAAAACATCTCCTTGTGGGACTTAACACTCAAAGTCACTTTCTTAATCGCAATAACATCAGCCAAAAGAGTCTCAGAGATGCAAGCTTTATTGGCGAAAGAACCATACTTGATTGTCTACCCGGACAAAATCGTCCTAAGACCATCCGATCGGTTTATTCCAAAGGTGTCATCCTCCTTCCACTTCAATCAGGAGATTAACCTTCCTGCTCTCTCCACAGAACAAGGGGATCCACATCCGCTGGATGTAAGAACTAACATCCTAACCTACCTGTCAACAACAAACGACCTTAGGAAGTCGGAAAACCTCCTGGTTATCCCACACGGCTTTAGAAGAGGTCAAGCAGCAACCTTTCGCACCATCGCAGCATGGCTGGTGAAGATCATCAAAAAGGCTTATTCTCTGAGTCAAACGCAGATACCTGAGGGCTTAAAGGCACATTCCACAAGGGCAATGGCGACCTCCTGGGCGGCCTACTGCAGAGTGTCCTCGGAAACTATTTGCCGAGCAGCGACCTGGTCCTCAAGGAATACCTTTATTTCTCATTACAAGGTGGACTCTGCCAGATTATCCACGGCAGAGTTTGGACGAGCAATTATTCAGTCCAACACCTCTATTCCATGTAAATAAAAAAATTGTCTTTATGCTCAGACCCACCCAGTCTGCGAGTTATTCACTCAAAGGTGTATGCTGCCATGATGCGACAGGAAAATGAAAAATTGTATACTCACCTTTCCGTAATTTTCCTTTCCTGTCGCATCTTCATGGCAGCATACAGATGCCCACCCGTCTGAGGTGAGGTGTATATATATACTAGAATACCTGGGCGGGGGCCCGCTCTGGGCTTAATAGTTAAACGGTCCTATCAGGTTGTGAGGGCGGAGCCACAACCCAAAGGTGTATGCTGCCATGAAGATGCGACAGGAAAGGAAAATTACGGAAAGGTGAGTGTACAATTTTCCATTTTATGGGTCCTTTACATCCAGTGGTGGGTGGCTGCAGAATGCTACAAAAATAGGGTCACATGCTGACTGAGGCCAGAGAGTGGCTCCAAGACAGCCTGGGCTCATAGGAAGTGGCTTGTATGGCACAATCTATCATTCTATTCGAAGGTTGAGTAGCACTAGACCACAAGAGAGGAATTAAGCCCTGGAGTGAAGATACAAATTGCAGCAACCGCTATTTTTTTTTATTTCTTATCAAAGGGGGTAATTTATAAATTTTTTAATACAAGCTGAAGTTTCAATTTAAAGCGGAGTTCCCCCTAAAAGTGAAACTTCCGCTTTAGCTCAGGTTCACACTGACAGCGGAAATGAAATTGTGCGAGTTCAGCTGAACTTGCAAGATTTCATTCCCGCATGTCAGTCCTGACTTCTGGGGTGATTTCAGAGACATCTGTGAGGGTTTCTGCACAGATGTCTATTGAATCGCACCCTGAAGTTGGCAAAAGTAGTACAGAGGCTACTTTTGGGAATCAGTGCGGCACCGCAAATGTGGCATCGCACTGGTTCGGACAGTGTCATTGCCGGCAATAGCCACTGATTTGGCATGCGATTTGACATGTTAAATCGTATGCCAAATCCCTGCAATGCGAACCAGGGCTCAAGCACTCCTCACTCCTATTTAACAGAATTCAATGCAAGTCGCAATGAAATTGCAGAAAAGTAGTGCAGGAACATCGAGTCACATTGATTTGAATGGTTCCATTGCCAAAAATAGGGTGTGACTTGTCATGTGATTTTGAAATGTCAAATCGCATGACAAATTGCATTGATGTAAATAAGGGCTTAAAATAAAGACCCTCTTTAACTGACCGAGAAGTTGTTTATATTTTCTTGTTTTTCTGTGGCTAGGAAATAGTGTAATCTAATTATTGGTGTTACTTGTTTGTGTGCTTACCTTTGTGGCAAAAGGCGTTCTGGGCTCAGATATCCAGATTTGTGGATGTCTTTGCTGTAGTCTCCAAATTTGGCTTGTACAGCATACGACCCAAGAAGGACAGCTGTCTCAGGAGGGCAGTACACTTCATCACTCAGTATACCATCTTTTACTTGCAGGAAGAACAGTTTCTGAGTGATCTCCTGGATCAGTTCCTCAGACACATCCTCGGGGAAGAACTTGGCACGGAATTTGAACTGAAGTGGGTTTTCTTTTCTGACTTCCTGTGCTGATACCTATATACCACAGACACAAACGAAAAGGATATCAATATCTAGATGTTATTTGAAAGGAAAACTAATATTTTTTTGTGTGTGTTTAAACTACTTTATATAATTAAATATATAATTGCTCTTTCAGCACAGCTGAAAATGACAAGTTCTACTGCTGTAAAAGGACACTTGAGCTCCACCTGCTGGTTGGCTAGCATATTTTTTTCTACATCAAGAAAGGTTTTATTGAAAAGAAACAAAAGCAAAGTATTGATACAGCAATTCTAATGCCTTGTACACACGATCGGAATTTCTGATGAAAAAAGTCAGACGGAATTTTTTCATCGGATATTCCGACCGTGTGTGGGCCCCATCAAACTTTTTTCCTTCGGAGTTTAGAAATAGAACATGTTTTATTTTTTTCCGATGGAAAATAATCCTATCGGAAATTCCGATCGTCAGTGTGGAATTCCGACGGAGAAAAAAACATGCATGCTCAGAATCAAGTCGACGCATGCATCTCCTAAACCGTGTAGGTTTAGGAGATATTGCAAACACCTACAGGTAAGCCTTAATCTAGGCTTACCTGTAGGTAAAACTTGTCAGAGAGGGTTTACTTTCATTTTAAGTACAGACTTAATACATGGATCAAAACTCGGCCAGTTTAGCAGGGACTGGCTGAATTTTTATCCATGTCTGGGCACCCTGGTTGTACACAAGTTGATTTATTGAGCATGGGCAGAAGTCAGGATTGAGGTAAGTACTATAAATCCTAACATTTTTTATTTTTTTTTACTTGTACATCTTACACCTACAAATAGTACGTTGTTTGTGAAGGTAAAAGGGGCCGGGGCAGCGTAAGTGGACCTTGCATTTAACTACAAGGTCCGCTTTAACAAATAATTTGCTAACAGGCATCACACTTACAGGTTAGACATTAGGTGTAAACATTAACAGCCTGAGCACTTTAAGCAGAAAACTTTTGAGCATTAGTAACTTCTTTAGTTAATATTGTTGTCCAAAAATCAAAGTCGGGTAGATCACACAGCAAATAATGTGTTACTGTATAAAATTATCTAATACTATTTAAACCTGCAAGCTGAGTCTGAATGGCAAAACAAGACAAACAGTAAAGCCTCATACACATGATGAGAATATCAGACGAATGATCGTCTTTTTTTCCCTGAAAATGAAGAGATTACTAAAATTCTCATATGACACAATGCAACTTGGGAAGTGATGTAATGTGTTGTATTGTATTGTAATGTATTCTTTTGTTTCTGAGAATGTGTGGTCTTGCTCTTCTGATTTTTTTCGGACGAATACTGTGCTGATTAAACGAAAATCGTACGATCTGGTATCATATAAGAAATTTTTTTGTGTTTGTCCCTTCATATAATTACGGATGAACCATCGTGATCGGCTCTCGGAAGCTGTGTACTAATGATCAGATTGTCATACGATTGCTTTGAAAGCGGTATTTTCGTCCGATTTTCTGATCGCGTGTACTAGGCTTAAAAGAAGTGCAAACTGGCAGCAAAAAGCAACATACCATATTGGTAACCACAGACTAACTTAAAAGCCATCCACAAAACTAAAATACATTTAGACCACCTAATTGTTATTGGCTGGGTGCTGCATTGCCTAAACGTTTTTGTGGTTCAATGTCACAACATTTTTCACCTTTTCTTTTTTAATTTTTAAACAGTAAAGGGCTGGGTCACACAAAATGACTATTTAGGCATTGATCAATCCTGTTTTTAAAGTTGAAAATGCACTTACTGGTATGTACTCTGTTGTATATTGTGTTTGCCAAAACCTTTCTTTCTAGTTTTGAGTAGAGTGGGGAAGGATTAAAGGGGTTGTAAAGGTTCGTTTTTTATTTTCTAAATAGGTTCCTTTAAGCTAGTGCATTGTTGGTTCACTTAACTTTTCCTTTGATTTCCCTTCTAAATATTTTTTTTCTTTGTTTTCTTTGTCTGAATTTCTCACTTCCTGTTCCTCCTCAGTAAGCTGTTCAGTAAGCTGTTCTGGCTGACTCCACACCGCTCGGATGATGGTGTGAAGTTTAGTGAGGAGAAACAGGAAGTGAGAAATTCAGACAAAGAAAAAAAACATTTAGAAGGTAAATCAAAGGAAAAGGTAAGTGAACCAACAATGCACTAGCTTAAAGGAACCTATTTAGAAAATAAAAAACGAACCTTTACAACCCCTTTAATTTGAGATTTTACTGCTGTGCGTTCCAGCCTAAGTTCACCCCTTAGACATCAATAGAAATGTCTGAGAGATAGAGGTGTATTATTCCCCTGCTAAAGAGAAGAACTGTTCAGCCAGAATCAGGCCTTCAACTCTTGTGGGCAGAGATCACATGACCAATGCCCTGGCTTATAAAATATCCAACTTCCCACACCAAAAATGTGTTGCCTGACAGTCTGATTTTATTACTATAAACTTACAAGCCTTATATGAATCCTGTATAAGGATACCTTTATAAAAAAAAAGTAGCAGAACCCTTTATCCATTTAGAGTAATTGAGCTATAAAATCTGGAGGCAATGAAAATGTCTGTGGGAAACAGAGGAATGGAATCCCTTGTGCTGCACATCCTTGGAGTCCTGTAGTGTTAATGAGAGTGCCAGCCTTAGCCTGGCGGGAGCCCAGGCTGAGGTTGCCACTCTCATTAACACTACAGGACTCTGTGGATATGCGGCACTAGGGGTTCCTTCCTCTTTTACCCTCAGTGATCACAGGAGCTGGGACGAGCTCTATCCCTCTCAGGCACTCCTACAGCGGATGTGGAACCACCCATACTACTCCCCATATTGATTGAAACTAAGCAGCACACTAACTTATTGTGGGTCACAATGAAAATGTCTGTTAAGCCCACAACAACCTATCTACAACTGTCATCTGTATAGAAGATGTTGAAAATCACAGTGATATCTGGTTGCTATGGTCCAAATTAACACTTCCTCTAACTGTTTTTTATCTACCACAATATTTATTTTATCATGAGTGTCCTGAGATAGCTGTCTACATAGGAGGCATTAATGATGTGTGCTGATGTGTTTATTATTGTGATTCCAACATTTTGTAATCCTGGGAAGTGTGACATTTGGTATTTAAAAATGTGTTGTTGCATTGTTTTCCTTCTAGGATAGCTCATCTGACTTAGAGCATCATGGTATAGAGCAGAATAACCAGTAACAGTGTGTAATAAAACACGGAAAATATGAGTCACATTTACTGCCCTCATCAGGTACAGTGCTGGAAAAAATATAATTGTAACTTCTGCATAGTCAGGTGTGAAGTGTTGTAAAATCCAAAATTTTACAGTTGTTCACTGAACAAAAGGTAATGGGAAATCTTTCAATGGGGACACCTGTCTAAGATGTTAATTATTACTCTAAATGTCCTCGATGGTGCACAAAAAATAGTAGGGGTATAAACCCTACCCAAAATGTAAAATAAAAAAGCTTTGACAATATATATATATATATATATTAAGAATAACAACAGTACTTAGTGGTGAAATTAATAAAAAACATTTGTGACATGACTGATAGTATCAGCAGTCATGTGAACTGGTGACTGGTCTCTACAGGTTGGCCTTTGTTGGCCCTAAGACAAAGCATTATTTGTCAGAGGACTGTAAGCATATACTGAGACGCCTCTCAATGGCCAATTCCAGGAATTGGGCAAAATCAAATTGCTCATTAAGCCTGAGTTCACACTTGTGCGGTGCGGGACACCACATGTGATTCAGATAGGAATTGCACTGCATTCCTATTCAAATCACATGTGATTCTTTGCAGTGCGATTTGAGCTCATTCATTTGTATGGGCTCAATTTGCACCGCACAGCATGAATAAGGTGCAGGCATTTTTTTTTTTAGCTGCACTGGAATCAAAATCGCATGGGTGAACAGGTGAACACCTTTGTGATCCGATTCTTGCAATCGCACTGCATTTTGCAAACTGTTTTCGGGTGTCATTAATTTAACATTTTCACCGGTGGCAGATAGGAGTGTGATTCTAGAGTGAAACGGGAAATGTTTAGGAATCGCTGAATTTCCTGCACCGCATATATGTGAACTGGGGCTAAGTTTAGAAATGGAGGAATTAGGAGTAATACTTAGCTTAGTCCACATTCCTGCAGGCTGCCTCCATGCTGTGTGATTGGTCTCCAAAGCCTAAACTGTAAGCTGTAGTTGATAGCTTCCTTCTCATATACAATGCAGAGTTAATAGCTCTGGAATGTATGTAATGACACCAATGGACTGCCCACTAACTGAAGCTTTGGGGAGAAGATGGGAGCTTAGGGGACTCTCCTCTGGAATGAGGGGGTTAGGGTAAGTAATACAGCTTCTTCTGATACCAAGTAGAAATAAGTGCACGGGAGCCCCATTGCAAGGGTAGATTCTGGAGCTGGAGCTTAAGTCTATGTCTGTGCATAGAAATAAAAACTTTGTTTCCCATAAAGCCAAAATGTAATTTCAGTTTAAATCAGTTGAATACATTCCAGGTGCATCAAAACAAAAGGTGTGCAAAGTATTATTTTGCTTTCTTTACAAAGCAGCCACATCCTGAGTAGAAAAGAATGCCCCCTGAAAGCATACTGCAGAGAAGGACCCTTGCTTACTACATGCAGTTTTGAATTGTATTCGGTAAAGGTAACACGTAATATTGGGAGGCTGGGACAAGTAAGGCTACATGCAAGTGAGTGAATTTGCCTGTGCAGTGCATATTGTTGGTGCCCGGGAAGCTGCATACAGCATAAAAAGGTCACACAAGAAAAAAGGGAACTGCAAGAAAAAAGGGAACCGCAATATAAAGCCTCTGGTATCAACAGTCTCCAGATGACAAAGAGAGGACACGGGAGCCACTGCTGGCTGATGCGTTTCAAAGGTATACCTTCTTCCTCAGAGCCTCTGAGGAAGAAGGTATACCTTCGAAATGCGTAGCCAGCAGTGGTTTCCGTGTCCTCTCTTTGTCATCTGGAGACTGTTGATACCAGACCGATTAAGGCTTTATATTGTGGTTACCTTTCACAAGTTTGTGAGTAGTTTTTAATCCATTCCTTTATTAAAACGTATCAAAGGATAATGTACAAGGCTGTGTGACTGTTAGGATATCCCTATCCTGGAGGGCAGCAAGGCCTGAGACATTATCCATATCGAATTCTAGATCACCTGATCAACACACTTGTGCGCAAGAGTATTTGTTTGTTTGCTTCCAGCATAAAAGGGTGCCTGGGATGTCACAGAGCTGCGTACAGCTGCCCATAAACATGAATGGGTGAAGGCAGCAGTAGCTACTATTTGTGTAGAGCAGCACGTGCGTACAAGCGTTATGTTGCGTGTGTGTTACTCTACGCAAATAGCAGCACATAGCTGTGCACAGTCACCATCCCCCACTCATGTCTTTTGGGGGCTGTACGCAGCTCCATGACATCCCAGGCACCTTTTTATGCTGCACAGGAGAATGTGTCCATGTGCATGTAACCTTACTTGTCCCAGCCTCTTCTCAAAAAATTTCAATATACTGTATTATCATTATTGAATAGAATTCTTCTTTACAACAAAATTGCTTGGAACCCACAGGCTTCTGAGTACTTCTTGCTATGCTCTAAAAAATATGCTCCAGGGAGACAGACTGGTTATTCGGGCCAATCCAAAGTGGTTTCCCATCTCCAATTAGTTCTATCTTATGGTGGTCTGGAACAAATTGTTTTACAGGAAATATGGAAACTAATACAGAGCCAGGCCATGCTGCTGGGAACGAGACTTAGCTTTGGTAAAAGTAACCCATAATGGCAACATGCTCTGCAGAGGACAAAGGCAAATGTAATATCATTGGTGGAAGTGGAGTTATATCTAGCTTTCACTATATCTTAACCTCCCTAGCGGTAATCCCGAGCGTGACTCGGGGTTGTTTTTTTATGCTAGGATCGGTAACCCCGAGTCACGCTCGGGGTAGACATTGCAGAGCTCGCAGCGGAGTTTCCCTACCTTCTCCTGGCGATCCAGCGATGATGTCCTCTGCTGTGATCGCCAGCGAGATCTCCGGCGAGTGTCGGCACTTTCGACCCCATCTGACTTCCTAGTTCCGTTCCCTGCGAGCCGCAGCGGCGCATGGGAGCGGAACTGGGCGGCAAATTCAAAAAGGTAAACACATAGTATACATACAGTATACTGTAATCTTACTGATTACAGTACTGTATGTAATAATTACACACCCCCTTTGTCCCTAGTGGTCTGCCCAGTGTCCTGCATGCACTTTTATATAATAAAAATCGTTCTTTCTGCCTGTAAACTGGGGATTGTCCATAGCAACCAAAAAGTGTCCCTTTATGTCAAAAGTGGTTTTAGACCAGCTAGAAAGCAGCGATAATAAATTAGAATCACTCGCAGAATTGAGCGATAGCGATTTGTGGGGAAATTCGTCATCAAACACTAAATCTAATGACAGCGACAATTCTGCAACTGAGCAAATTTCAGTGTTTTTGATTTGATTACATTATTGAATAATTTTTATTATAATTAGATTACTATTTTTTATAATTATTTATAGTTATTTATTATATTATAATTTATAATTTTGTGTTTTATATTTATCATACCCGGGATGTTTACTAGACTCTGGTTTGCTTAGGTTTAAGTAAGTAATTACTAAGAATTGCAGGCCTATAATACATAACACCAAATTTTCATGCAAAATAATTGTACCGCTTTTGGTACATAATTCCAGAAAGAATCATACCGCCAGGGAGGTTAAGGCGGATTCGCATCTCTGTGTGGAGCGGCACACAGCAGCGGTCCAGTGCGTCCCTGTTCACCATTTCAGGTCCGATTCAGGTCTGACATTTTGGCTGAATTCAAACCTGAAACAGGCCAGAAGACGCACAGGACTCCTGTGCAATTCGCACCGCAGCTGTCCCGGAGCTGTGTGAACCAGCTCCATTGAGAGCCGGTTACAGTCTCCTGACGTGAATTGGATGCAGTGAAACCCACATCCAATTCGCAATAGTGTGAACCCAGCCTAAACCAGTTAGCACGGGCAACATTTCTACAAACTAACATTTTAATGCATTTCTGTCTCAATTCAGTACCTGTCAGACTGTGCTCTATTCTGAAATGCAGAAACTCACCTCTTCAGTAACATAGGCTGCTCTTTGAGATAACAATTTTTGTAACACATTGTTTGCACTGGTTAAATAGTTACAGTGTGAATATAGGTGAAGAACCATTAGCCATCTCTGGAATTTAGGTATGACTTCTGGACTCTACTACTAAATGGCAAACTTACCTTTTTATCAAGTTTCAACCAAGTTGGAAAACCCTTAGTATCCATGTGTTGCAGTCCAAAGTACCACACCTCACGAAGTCCCACCGTCTTAACCACCTAAAACCACAAAGTACTTGTTAATAATTGGCAGAAGAATGCAAAGCAATGCAAAGAAGAACAAAAAATCTAGATTTTAGTAAAAGGTATCAATTATTAATCTCTTACTCAGATAGACAGTATAAAACTTGATTATTCTGAAGATTTTGCTATCAAAAATAAACCAATAATACTAATGGACGTTTCCGTCACCAAGGTTTCTGGTGCAATTCCTTTGGGCACAAGAACTATTCAGAGCAGAGGATTCCAGCCCAGTGGGACTAAATAATGCATATAAGGAAATAAAAAAAAGCCCTGTCGGATTTTATTGCTTTCTGTGTTCCTCCCCCTCCTAGGTAGGAAGCCCCACTACTGTCATGATGACTACTATCACCAAGACAGAAATCCAAAATGTAGGCGTCACGAGAACGGTGAATGAGGGTAAAACATCTAAAGGAATTAGGTTCAAGGGTGGGTGAGTGTGAGGAGGGCCTTAGGTTAACGGGCATTGTTCTCTTTGCTAGAAGCTCTTCCCCAGAACTAGCACCATTGTATCACCACACTGTTACACCATAAGCAAAACCCACTGGAGAAACTGCATACTTCATCCAAGGGCTTGCCTTCCAAAAAGTAAATAAGAAATCAAGGTAGATCCCTAAACAACATCCTAGTTTTCTTTCATTTATTTTTATTTTATTCACTACAAATAAAATTATAAAAAGAAACATTAATGACCCATATACAGTACTTTCCGTAAATGTTATATTAACCAACTGAAGGACAATTTATTGTTATAAGTTACATTTTTTTGCACATAATTACTGCTTTTATACTGTTTCATAGCTGCTATTGTGCTTAGAGCAGTCTCTGCCATTGCTGCCACCCAAGACTACTAGTGAAGTGTTGTCTTCTACCCCTAGCCCTCTCCTAAATGTTGTGCTTGTATTATGAATGGAGAAAAGATAGCCCATCATATTAACAGTTCAACTAACTGCAGAATACAGCAGAATCTCAGTGGTCAATATTTTCCATGGAGTGTAAACTTTCCTGGCTCTACAAACTTAAAGCAGAGTTCCACCCAAAAGTGTAACTTCCGCTTATTTGTCTCCTCTCCCCCTCCGGTACCACAACTGACACCTTTCGGGTGGGAGGGGGCACAGGATACCTGTCTTTGACAGGTATCCTGTTCCGACTTCCAGCAGTCCACGCTGTGGCCCATGACGTCACGTGGCGCTCCCTCCTCCTCCCGCTGTCGCCGGGCCAGTAGGAGAGAGGAGCAGGGCCTTGCGCATGCGCAGTAGGGTTCCTGGCGTGAAGCCGTAAGGCTACACTGCCGGGTTCCCTTAACCCGCAATAGGGCAGCAGCACCCGACAGCTGATGGAAACATCAGCTGCGGTGCCAACATCGCTGGACTCCAGGAGAGGTAAGTGTCCTATTTTAGAAGCCAGCAGCTGTAGTATGTGTAGCTGCTGGCTTTTATTAAATTTTTGGGGGCGGACCTCCGCTTTAAAGCAGTTATAGTCTTTACCAGTGATATTTTGAGAAGATTTTGAGATGTTTAATACGTCTAATTGAAAATGAAGAAGCATGCAAATTAGTTTGTAATCACAAGTTTTTCAATTGATCTTGTCATATAATTTTCTCATTAATTGTGTACATTTTTTGTTTCATTAAAAAACAAACAAACCATATAATTTTGGTAAATCAGGGCACAGCAAAATTTTAGCTTGTTAGAGCAGCAGCATAGCCTGAAGAGTGTCACCAGCTTGTTGGAAGTAGTAAATATGAGTATACATATGCACTATTTATTTATCTGATTAACCCCTTCCCGCCTCATGTACACATAATGTATATGTGGCCTCGCTGAAAGGGGTCTTCTTCCGTAAGGCTGCATATATGTTGTACATGTCTTTGTGCTGTACTGCACAGCGTGCACCCACCCAGAGCCCCTGGTCCCGTACTAGGAATTGGGAACCAGAAAACCCGGTTCCTTATCATGTGATCACTGCGATAGCCTGATTGGCTAACACAGTGATCAATCACTGTAACGTCTGCCCCTGTGTATGCTTTCTCCTCTGAATGGAGACAAAGCTACATTGTATCTTTTTCTCTTTGAGAAGAATGTAAATAAACAAAAGTGTGTGTAATAAATAAATAATATACAAAAATAAAACTAGATCAGCTTTGGAGTCAATTACAGGGTCAACGGTCAAGGTCAAAGGTCAGTATATTTTATGTAGGATTTAAAAAAAAAAAAACATTTTAGTATCAGTGTCAGTGTGTTTTTGGTAGAATACAAAGGCAAAAGGCACAGCAATGTTTCTGGGTTGTACTACGGGTACAAATAACATACACATACTATATGTGATATTGCTGCGATTGTCAGGAGTAGAAGAATTTTTTTTAGGTTGTTCTTTGGTGGTAGGTTGTGGTAGAAGCAAGAAATATACAGCTAAATTTAAAAAATTCTATCGGTTACTACCAAAAAGGAAGCCCAATTTCTCTGGAAAAAAAACAAGGTATGAATCACCTGGATACATATAGTAGTTGTGATGGTATGTACAGTTTTACTAACACGTGTCAAAATTGCAGAATTTTATATTTTAGTACTGAATGTTTTGCATAAAAAAAACATATTGATGAAACCTCTGATTTCAAATATCCTGAAATGAATTAGCACACACACACCTACTAACACTGGCTATAAGTATTATGTAAATAACATACTAAAATGTAAAAGTACAGGTATTATTATGCGTTCCAGACATTATGACAATACAAATAGTATCTGTTTACTGGTGGCTTTTTATGTTTTGAGCAGACAGCATCCATACAGACGTGTGTTCCTATGCGTGTAAATGTGAATGTACTGTGTATATAATTATCAGTTTTTATACTATGTAAACTTGTTACACAGGATGGCAGCTGCTAAATTAATGAAGGAGACTTAGTGACTAGAAGCCTCAGGGGATTTAAACACAATGCAGCTACTGGAACATGCAGGTGGCCATACATCCCTCAAATATTAATAAGAAAGTAGAGGAAAAGCCATGCATTTAGAAAATTATTATACTGGAACTTTACACAATATATATATATTTTGGAACAGGCCGGAGTTTTAATGCAGAAGAGACACATGTCTCTTCTGCCTTAAAGTATTCTTACCTGCTTGTTCACATCTCAGCTATACTGTATATGCCAAGATAAATGAACTTACGCTCATGTGCAGGAGTGACAACACCCTGCCTGGCCAATTAAAATGGCCGAAGACTGGAAACTGAAAGACTGACTGAAGATGTCAGCAGTCAGAGAGGGTGCTCATTGCCCTTATATTGCTGGAGTATAGTTCCAGTTTATTTACCATCACAAGATCATGACATCTACATTTAAACATGTTATCTACTTGGAGTTATTTGTGCTTAAACCAACAACAAACATTTTCTTTTTGTATAAGTAAAAAAGTAATATGGTACTTTTAAGGCCCCTTGCACATGGGGCCATCCAAATGCAGTGTGCCCCTCCTGGTGCTTTGGTGTATCCAGGAGGGACAGGTGCAGCATCTATGGCAGGCAGTGGCAGCGTCTATGGAAGGCAGTGGCAGCGTCTATGGAAGGCAGGTGCAGTGTCTATAGAAGGCAGTGGCTACATGAGGCTCAACACTGTACTAAGTGGTACAGGCATTTAGGACCATGTACTTTAAGGGATGAGGCTCCAGAAGGCAGAATTCCTGTGTGCTGGAACCATGTCCCTAAATATCAATATTAGTTGGTACATCATTCAGCCTCATCGAGCTGCAGCATGTGATAGACTTTGACAAGCTGCCTGCAGAGGGGCTACACCTGTCTCTCCTGGGCACACTGAAGCATGAGGGACACACTGCACCTAGACAGCCCGTGTGCAATGGGTCTAAAGCAGAGCTAAAGGCAGGAAAAAAAAATTACTAGTGGGTAGTTTTTTTTGTAGAAGACACTTCTGTGTATTTTCTGTCAAAACATACTTCTTCTTTTCTCCCCCAAAAATTTCTGAATAAGTGTAGCCTGCCCTACTTTCCTAGTGTAATGCACATTCTGCATTTGAAAGATGCTGAAGTGCAGAGTATAGTTGCAGGATGATCTCAATTGCACATGCGTGGAACTTGCATCATCAATGGCGTCCATGGCTAAAGACGGAAGAAGCCAACAGTGGAAAAAGCTGCACCAAAGATGGCACCAGCTATTTTGAATCAGTGAGGGAGGAATCAGAGCTGTCATTGCTGGAACTTAGCAAACCCATGGGTATGGTTGTGTTGAAGTGGTTTTAAGGGCTTAAGGTTTTTTTTACCCTAATGCATTTTCTGCAGTGAGGTAAAAAACCTTCTGTGATCAGGACCCCCCCAGTACCCACTAAATACTTACCTGAGCCGGATCGAGCACTCTGCCGAAGAGTAGTATCTCTCTCTGCTCTCTCTCTCCTCATAGGTCAGAGAGGCAGCAGCAGGAGTCATTGGTTCCTGCTGGTGTTAATACAATTCTGTGATGGGGGGGGGGGGGGGTTGGGGGTGTGGTGGCTGAGTGGCTTGCTATGGGGGCACTCGCCAAAGAGAAGGAGCCAGGTGTGCTGGCAGGGGGCCCCAGAAGAGGGGGTTTGGGGCCGCTCTGTGCAATACCATTGCACAGAGCAGATAAGTACAACATTTATATTTTTTTTTAAATGAAGGTTTGGAATTATATTAACACTTTGAGGGAAATTAGTAATTGAATCATCTGGAGTGCAGCCAATCAACTTTTACATTTTAATTTTCTAAGTTGTGTGGGGGAAAAAAAGCTGATATTGTGCTTAATACTGTTAATATTTATAGCTATGACTGATCTAATAATACTGTATTATATTATATTAACTGGGATGTCTGTTTGATTGTAGATAAAACGGAGGAATAAATGTGATATAAGGCCTGGTTCACACCTATGCGTTGTTTTGATGCTTTTTGCAGAAACGCACTACAGTTCATTTCACCACTTCAGCCCCAGACCATTTGGCTGCCAAAGGACCAGGCCACTTTTTGCGATTCGGCACTGCGTCGCTTTAACTGACAATTGCGCGGTCGTGCGACGTGGCTCCCAAACAAAATTGACGTCCTTTTTTTCCCACAAATAGGGCTTTCTTTTGGTGGAATTTGATCACCTCTGCTTTTATTTTTTGCTCTATAAACAAAAATAGAGCGACAATTTTGAAAAAAAAAGCAATATTTGTAACTTTTTGCTATAATAAATATACCCAAAAAATATATAAAAAAATGTGTTTTTTTTCCCTCAGTTTAGGCCGATACGTATTCTTCCTCATATTTTTGGTAAAAAAAAATGCAATAAGCGTTTATTGGTTTGCGCAAAAGTTATAGCGTCTACAAAAAAGGGGATAGTTTTATGGCATTTTTATTAATAATTTTTTTTTCTCACTAGTAATGGTGGCGATCAGCGATTTTTATTGTGACTGCGACATTATGGCGGACACATCGGACACTTTTGGCGCTATTTAGAGACCATTCACATTTATACAGCGATCATTGCTATAAAAATGCACTAGTTACTGTGTAATTGTGACTGGCAGTGAAGGGGTTAACTAGTAGGGAGCGCTGAAGGGGTTAAGTGTGTCCTAGGAATGTGTTCTAACTGTCTGGGGGATGGGCTACCAGTGAAACAACACTGATCGCTGCTCCCGATGAGCGAGAGCAGACGATCAGTGTCCTGTCACTAGGCAGAACGGGGAGTTGCTGTGTTTACACTGACATCTCCCCGTTCTTCAGCTCCGTGACACGATTGCGGGCACCCGGCGGACATCCAGTCCGCGGGTCCCGCGGGCATGGTCACAGAGCTCGCTGCAGGCGCGTAAATATATGTTATTTTGCCTGCCCGTGCCATTCTCCCAATGTAAATCCTCGTGAGCTGGTTAACATGGTTTTTAATGGGACACGTTTACATCTATGCTCTTTTCAGCCGCTGCAATTTTGGAAAGGGTAAGGGAATTTTTTTATTGCAAAAAAAAAAAGGGCGATTTGCGTTTTTTAATCTGGACAACATCCAGGCAACAAATTGGCCCCCCAAAAAAGCATAAAATGCATCAAAAAACGCATGTGCAAAAATGTACTCCAGAAATGGATCAAAAGCAAACTGTAAAAGCGTGAACTGAACCTAAAACATAAACCTGGTGAATATGTGTAGTGTACACCCTAAAGATGGGTGAACCCTCCACCCAGCCCCAGGTTCCTCCATTCTGTTCATCCAAGCAGAAATATTCTTCAGTGCTGGCCATACTTGCACAGTGGGACCTCATAGACAGACAGTAGGATTGTCCTTGGAGAGTGAAGCATATTTTCGTGAGATTTGGGCCACTCAGCATTCCCTGGGATCTCACTGAAAGGAGTGTGACTTTTACCTTTGCCAGATGCTGTAGGCCAAAGCCACAGGTACAGTAAATATATTTAATAACATTTTTCCCTACAGAATGTTTATTCCTGGTAGTATTTTGGTATGGGGACGCATAGTAAATAAGAAGACTTTGAGTTTTATTAATTCAGGTTCAGCTTTAATGTTCCCATAATTCTTTTCCATGTTTCAATTAATTGCAATGAGTACCAAGTACCCAATGTGGGTTAATCAGATGTAATCTTTAATTTAATCAGTGATTGCAT
The DNA here is from genome assembly GCA_029206835.1 of Rana muscosa. NCBI lineage: Eukaryota > Metazoa > Chordata > Amphibia > Anura > Ranidae > Rana > Rana muscosa. Next base: position 869,745,667 of record CM055121.1, read on the forward strand.
CTACCACTACAATGAAGCTTTTCCTAATTTGGAATACGGATTTGAGTGCACAATTGGCTCATCATGTCTTAAAGTTTGTTTGTAGTTTGAAGATCATTTGGAAAACTGGGGCAACAAGGGTGATGTAAACTGACATTCGGTCACTCATAATTTAAATAGTTTGGAACATGAAATTCAGCCAAAGATGTAAAACAATTACTTTTGGTACACCAAGATTCTTTGCAAATGAGCACTCAGCATGTTATTGTTCCTGCTGCAATGGCTCATTAGCCGTACACAATGTGTGCCTACTTCATAATACTGGATCATGAAGAAGGAATGCAATAGGGAGATTTTTAATCAGTGTTTTCCAACCAGAGAATCTCACTTTTGCAACCACACAGTGATGCATACTCTGTCTGGGAAGGGTTAAAGAATATGTGAACCCAACATTTCATATTCCTGGTATGTGCCTGCTGTACCGTGTACTTGTATGAAAAAGTATCCTGTTCTCTTTGTATTGCTTAGTTTGTGTGAAATCGTTGGTTTTCCCACCACTCCCTTGGCTTTTCTTCTGAAAACTGACCACACTAAGCAATAGAGCACAGCATTTTCAGTTTTCAAGCTGTGCTGGGAACACAGTGTACTTTCCTCCAATGATCCAACAATCAACCTTGCCCTGACATGCTCCCCCTTGCACAGCCATTCACTGGGAATATCATTGTACTGTTGCTTCTCCTCTCCTCAGCTCTAATGCAGCGGAGAACAGAGGGAATGTGATCACTTAAAAAAAAGGTATTTGTAATGTTTTTTATATCTATGCACAAATGTTTTGCCTTTCATTTCTATTTTAAACTGAATGGGTTGTTCTACAAGGTGATCGTTTTCAATCACTTTGACGCTGCATTTATTGGCTAGAAATTGTGTATTTTTTACATTTTAATGGATTTACTGATTCATGATTTCACAGGGCCATTTCAAAGACAATTGGGCAAAACTGAAGCTGCTGCACATAACATCCAACGACATTCCAATTTATAAACATTGTGAAAGCGGAGCAAGGAATCATCTCCAACAACTACACTTTGGCCTAATCTACTTTGCTCAACTTTTTAATAAATCTAAACCTATGCACTTAGTACATGCAGTAGTTTACAATATTTTAAGCGATGGAGAATAACAATGGTATAGGAAGTATTACTTTAGTAGATTTGCCCTGATTGAGCAAAGCTCTCATACTTCCTGCTAGTATTAAAGCTGGTCTCTCTTGCCCCCAAACATTCTATCAATTCATCACCATGGGCAGCCTCATAGGCCAGTAAGAAAGTGTGGGAGGTAAGAGGACACAGACCAATTTTGACACTGCCAGTTATAACGTCTTGCCCCAAATAGAGCAGCTTGATATTTAGAGTGGAGACATTAGAAGCTATTGCAGATATGTGCAGGCACCTCTAGAGTCACTTTACAAATTCCAACAACAAATGTTTGATGGGAGCTTTTCGTCGGAAATTCCGAGAACAAATGTTTGAGAGCTGGTTCTCAATTTTTTCGACAGCAAAACTTGTTGTCGGAAATTCCGACCATGTGTATCCAATTCTGACGCACAAAAATTTGACGCATGCTCGGAATCAATTTGACGCATGCTCGGAATCATTGAACTTCATTTTTCTCGGCTCGTCATAGTGTTGTACGTCACCGCGTTCTTGACCTTCGGAATTTCCAAGCAACATTTGTGTGACCGTGTGTATGCAAGACAGGTTTGAGCCAAAATCCGTCAAAAAAAAAACCCACGGTTTTGTTGTCGGAAATTCCGATCGTGTGTACGCGGCAAAAGACCTTTAAGTGGTACAGATTAAAAAGCATGGTCATTCTTTATGCAATTACACAAACACACACACACACACCTTACAGGAATCTTGTTTCAGGACCACAACATTTAGACTCCATGCACACTAGACGCTCAATAACAGCTGGAAAAAACGTTGGATAAAAAAAGCCAACTATTTTTTGCCAGCATTTAGAAGTGTTTAGGTGCAATGGTGTGGGCGGCCGCTGGCGTCCTTTACAACCAGTGAATAGCTGGTTGTTAAAGAGCGATCCAGCAAGCCAGCCGCAACAATGGATTACTCATCAGCTGTCAGCGTTGTTCCCCACTGACAGCTGAATGTCCCCACTGCAGACAATAAAAAAAATCACGGGGGCGGGGGGGGGGAGCGAGTGCTCTCAACTTGGAGAGGGTGCTTTGGGCTAGCACCAAAGCACCTTGTCCCCATGTTGAAGACAAAGGCCTCTTCCCAACAACGCTGGCCGGTGGTTGTGGGGGTCTGAGGGCGGGGGGGATAATCGGAATCTGGAAGCCCCATTTAAGAAGGGAACCCCAGATCCCAGCCCCCCCGTGATTGAGTATAGGGTACCCCTACTCATTCACCAACAAAACTGTCAAAAAAAAATAAAACACAGACAGTTTTTGACAATTCCTTTATTAAAAAGACAAAAACAATGTCCACCGGTGTAGATCCATCATCAATCACAAGGTCCACCAGCACCGCAGATCGGAAAAAATAAAAAAAAAGCTCTGCTCCTGCCAAAGGCTCCCACCGTCTGCCTGCTCCATCGTCTGACAGTTCTTAAATAGCTAAGGGGTGGGGCCACCCAGCACGGTCACCTGGTGGCACTGACCCCTTGTAAGCCCACTGCCAGCTCCGGCCAGGGTTGTGGGGAAGAGGTCCTTGTTCACAATTAAAAGGAGTCATGTGGGGGGGGGGGGTGTCATTCGCTCGTCCCTCCCCTTTCCTGGCCTGCCAGGCAGCGTGCTTGGTCTGGTATGAATTTTGGGGTGGCCTCACGCCATTTAAAATAAATATGTTTACCACTTGGTATGGGGTTTCCCTTAAAATCCACACCAGACCCGACAATTGTTTATAGTTGATGAGTCATCCGTTCTTAAGGACATGGCAGCCGGCTTCCTTAACAACCAGCTATAGACTGGTTGTTAAAGTGGTGGTCCGCCCACCACTGCAAAAATTAAAAGCCAGCAGCTACACATACTGCAGCTGCTGACTTTCAATAATCGTACACTTACCTGTCCTGGAGTCCAGCGATGCCGGCACTGCAGCTGATGTTTCCATCAGCTGTCGGGTGCATGTTGCCTCCATTGCGAGTAAGGGAACCCGGCAGTGTAGCCTTTCGGCACAGTAGGAACCCTACTGCGCATGCACGAGGCTCTGCTCCTCTCTCCTACTGGCCCGGCAACAGGGGGCGGAGGAGGGAGCCCCAGCAGTGACATCAATACCTGTGGCTAAAGCTCCTGGAAGTGGGGAAAGCATACCTGTGAAAGACAGGTATGCTGTCCCCCCTCCCCCCCAAAAGGTGCCAAATGTGTCACCGGAGGGGGGGAGGAGTTCAATGAGCAGAAGTTCCACTTTTGGGTGGAACTCCGCTTTAAGGATGTTGGCAGGCCACTGGCTAAAAATAAAATAAAATGCTTGAAACCGGTGCTTAGCAGTGGTTAACAGCGTTTAGGAGAGTTCAGAGTTTTTTAACATAACATGATTTAGCTTCTAGGAGCAGAAAAGAAGTGCTAATAACAGCCTTTAAATGTAACTATAAAAAATAATCTGTTCACAATATATTTTTCCTGTAAATGAATACATTACTGTACAATTACTGGGTCCTACCTGATCAAAAAGCTGTTTGCCAGTAGTGTTCGGCTGTATGGCAAATTCCAGCTCCGCGTCCATGGTGGTCACCCGTACATTGACCTGAAATAATAAAATACAATATCTTGGTAAGATTATTTATGTACGTCGATTGTAAATGCCTTTCTTAAGATCTGTGCATATATAGGAAAGAATGCTTAAAATCATCTAATCAACTAAATAAAAACTATAAAGCATTGCATTGACTCTAAAAAGCTAGGCAGTTAACATAGTTAACATATTTGTCTCATATTTTTCCATTCACTGATTACTAAACTGAATGGCAACAACAAAAAAAGACACTTCTACCACAGATTAGCTAAACTAGTTGCAAAATTCCACATTATTTTGTTATATTCACAGTTGAAACAATAATACATTCTGTAAAAATAGATACAAAACAACCAAATTCTGTTGTATAGGTATTCTGCAAAATTTGTACTCTCTGGCCTGTTTTGTTATGTGAGTGAATAGACTTCATTGTTGAGTTTACTCAAATGCACAGAGCAAAAAAAAAAAAAAAGGTACAATAACCCATGCCACCTGAATGGGTATGGGTATAATAACCCACACCAATCATTCAGCAATTCATTTTCTGGGATCTCATCTTTTACAGCATTATTTTCTATAGCAGTTCATTATATTCTTAAAGCATATCTGAAGACAATTATTTTATATTATTTATAGCTTTGGATAGAATGGAAAGGGATTAGAATCCCTGCCAGGTTTTTATAGTCATCTGTGCCCCCAGTTAGGAAGATTCACTCACACTATTTGACCTGGTGATTGTTATATATTTTTTTGTAAAAAACTTCACAAATTTTGGGATGTCACCAGAACAGAAATAGAGGGGAAATCGTGCGATGGGGACACTAGTTCTGGTGACACCCAGGGATTACCCTCACTTTGGAGAGATGTCCTTTGACTTCCTGTTATGGCTATGGAACAGGAAGTGAAGGGAAACCTCACCAATGGGACACAGATGGAAAAAAAACTGACAGGGGTTGAACCCCTCCACTATTCTATCGAAAAAAAATAAGATTTTGCCTTCAGTTCTACTTCAAAGAAAACCTGCAGTAAAAAAGTATGAGGGTGCCACTGGTAGTCTCTACTTCTGAAGATGCAATTTCCAAGGCTTTCGCGGTAATCTAATGCCTTCATTACTTTTTAAGTAAATGAGTGCCAACTCTACAGGTCAGAGTCCCTAAAATGCTGATGCTGGAGACACTTGGGTTGATTTACTAAAGGCAAATAGACTGTGCAGTTGCTCCAGAGCTTAGTAATTGAGGGGAAGCTCTGCTGACTTCTATCATCCAATCATGTACAAGCATGTGATTGGGTATTCTTTGCAAAGTGAACTTCACCTCATTTACTAAGCTCTGGAGCAACTGCACTTGCAGAGTGCAACTGAACGTTGGTCTTTAGTAAATCAACCCAATGAGACAACTAGGAGTTTCAGCAGGTAGTCAACAACCGACCAGTGAACATTTACTTCAAATACCAGTCAGGTTAACAGGACATTTCTGGTTGTTAAAAGTGATCCTGTCATCAGAGCATTTATATCCACAAAAACCTTCCCATAAGACTATACTGTATATATGTGCATTTAACATATTTTATGCTTGTTATTTACCTATAAAACCCTCCTTAGTGCAGCCCTGAGATGGTTGCTGGGTGCCATCATCATTGATGTGATGTCAGAAGCCCCAGCTGACTTAGAGTTACCTTATAGTATTTCCTTCACTTCTTCCCCCTGGCTGCTACATAAAAAATTATGCAGGGAGGGGAGAGGTGGAGGAGCTAGGCCAGCACAAACATATATTGTAAATATTTAAAAAAGGAGGATCTTTATCTGGAGAGTACTGAAGTACTCTGTACCATTGCAGAGGGCCATTAAGATCCCAAGACAAACAGTTCCCCTTCTCAGAAGACCCACAAGTACATTATAAATTGTCAGTTGTTAGTATTGGACAGTGCTGCTCTGTATAGACACCAAAAATATGAATTGAACCTTTTTTACAATACAATATCCAGAGCACAATTTATAGTAAACCTAAAATAAAATGTTGTAGTCACTACTCTTCACGTACTTTTAAACAACGTCACTGCTTTTACTGCTGTGAAAGTCCATATAAGACATGTTCATTATTGATACTGTCATTGGTTTATTGTGCATATCTTTCCTGTGAACCATTATAAAACATTACACAACTGTATCTTTATATAAATACACGGTTTGACAGGTAGGTCAAACATTCCAAATTTGCGTAGAATTTAAAAGATATTTTTTTACCTTCATCTGCAGTAAGAACTCTACATTCGTGGTGTGGGAAGCCCATGTTGCATGCGCGTTTCCCACACCACATTCAAAACGCACAGCACTTGCAATCTGCAGCGGGTGTCATTGCAATGCTACAAACAACGCAAACGCAGGTCGCAAACACACAGTGCATTTACCTGCAGAGTGCTCTGCATATTGTAAAGTGCATGCACTATTGCTACCATCCAGTGTGATTTCAGCCGATTCAAATGAATTGGCTGAAATCGTACTACACCTGGATTGCAAAAGCGCGTTCCTATGCAGGCCCTAAGCTAATACCACTGTATCATATATCCTTCCTTGCTGTGCCATTACCATCAGGGAAGCAAACACACGCTACAAGTTTTACATTTAGATTTACCAACACCGATGCATTGTAAGAACCTACCTAATCAGTCAATTTATATCCAAGTTGGTTGGTGCTCACACTAATTAGATGTTGGTAAATCTAAAGGAAATTGTATAATTGGATATTGATGTGTGTAACAACGTTTATACATTAACCACTTGTCCCCCGCCCACTGTCAATTGACGGCGGGCGGAGGATACTCTCGTTCTGGGAGGACGTCATATGACGTCCTCCCTTTAAAACGAGCTAGGAGGCGCGCGCTTGCCGCCAGCGGCGTGCGCCCGCCGCGTTCACAAGGCCCCGGTGCGCTGCCCGGCGGCCGCGATTGCCGCCGGGCACCCGCGATTGCCCGGGAAACGAGCAGGAAAGTGGATCTCTGTGTGTAAACACAGAGATCCACGTCCTGTGAGGGAACCGATGGTGTGTCCCTTGTACATAGGGACAACCATCGGTCACCTCCCCCAGTCAGTCCCCTCCCCCACAGTAAGAACACATTGAGGGAACATATTTAACCCCTTCCCGCCCCCTAGTGGTTAACCCCTTCCCTGCCAATCACATTTATACAGTAATCAATGCATTTTTATAGCAGGGATCGCTGTATAAACGTGAATGGTCCCAAAAATGTGTCAAAAGTGTCCGATGTGTCCGCCGCAATATCGCAGTCACAATAAAAAATCGCAGATCGCCGCCATTACTAATAAAAAAATAAAAATGTTATAAATCTATCCCCTATTTTGTACACGCTATAACTTTTGCGCAAACCAATCAATACGCGCTTATTGCGATTTTTTTTATACCAAAAATATGTAGAAGAATACGTATCGGCCTAAACTGAGGAAAATTTTATTTAAAAAAAAAATGGGTATTTATTATAGCAAAAAGTAAAAAATAGTGTTTTTTTTTCCAAACTGGACGCTCTTCTTTTGTTTATAGCGCAAAAAATAAAAACCGCAGAGGTGATCAAATACCACCAAAAGAAAGCTCTATTTGTGGGAAAAAAAGGACGCAAATTTCATTTGGCAGCCACGTCGCATGACCGCGCAATTGTCATTCAAAGTGTGACAGCGCTGAAAGCTGAAAAAGGGCTTGGGCAGGAAGGGGGTTTTCGTGCACAGTAGAGCAGTGGTTAATAATAGACTGCCTGGTAATATTGCATAATAATAAAAAAATATATAACATATGTTTTATAATAGGCACAGGCTGACTGCAGAAAAAAATTACTTTAAAATGAAGATGACACATGTATATAGTAGTTCTACTGCCTGTTGTGTTGTTGTTGGAGAGTTACCATTATTTCCTGTCTGGTTAAACATTTTCAGCAGGAAAGGAAGTGAGGGGAAATCTCTCCAATGGAGCCCAGATAGTAACCCAGCGAGGTTTTTAATGTCCCATACACACAAGTGGAATTTCCGCCAGCAAAAGTCTGATGTGAGCTTTTGGTCGGAAATTCCGACCGTGTGTATGCTCCTTCAGACTTTTTCTGTCGGAATTTCCGCCAGCAAAAGATTGAGAGCAGGTTCTCTATTTTTCCGACAGAAAAAGTTCCTATTGGAAAAAAACACGCATGCTCGGAAACAATTCGACGCATGCTCGGAAGCATTGAACTTCTTTTTCTCGCCTTGTTGTAGTGTTGTACGTCACCGTGTTCTTAACAATCAAAAGTTCAGAAAACTTTTGTGTGACCGCGTGTATGCAAGCCAAGCTTGAGCGGAATTCCGCTCGTGTGTACAGGGCATTACCCTTTCTCACTTTATCCAAAACGAAGAAAAAAACTTTTGGCTAGACATACACTTTAACTTTTCTGCCCCATGTCCTGCTTTAACCCACCTAGCGGTATTCGTGAGTCTGGCTCGGGGTAAGATTTCAGTACCTAAAGCGGTAACCCCGAGCCACACTCGGGATCGCATTGCAGGATACAGGGGAAGTTACTTACCTTGTTCCCTGGATCCTGCGATGTCTCCCTGCAGTGATCTGCGAGCTGTGTCTCGCTCAATTCACAGTACCGAGTGCCGAGCTCCGTTCCTGAGCGTTGCGACGCACGGGGGCGGAGATTGGCGCCAAATTCAAAAAGTGAAACACACAGTATACATACAGTATACTGTAATCTTACAGATTACAGTACTGTATCAAATAATAACACATCACCTTTGTCCCTAGTGGTCTGTCCAGTGCCCTGCATGCACTTTTATATTATAAAAACATTTTTTTCTGCCTGGAATTTGGAGATTGTCCATAGCAACCAAAAAGTGTCCGTTTACATCAAAAGTGGTTTTAGACCAGCTAGAAAACAGCGATAATAAATTAGAATCACTCGCAGAATTGAGTGATAGCGATTTGTGGGGAAATTCGTCATCAAACACTGAAAAACACTTTTATTATTATTATATTATTTGTTATAATTATTTTATAGTTATTTATTATATTATAATTTATGATTTTTGTTTTTTGAACTTTATCATACCCGGGATGTCTACTAGACTCTTGTTTGGACAGATTTAGGTGAGTTATTACTAAGAATTACAGGCCTACAATATAAAATGCCAAATTTCCATGCAAAATAATTGTACCGCTTTCAACACCTAAAATCTGAAATAATCATACCGCCAAGGAGGGTAAAGTCTGCCTTCTATGGTAATAAGTCATAAAATGGCCAAATAAACTCTGGTTTGTAATCTTTCTGCTTAATTCACCTTTGCGACTAAAAAGCATAAATTACTGTTTTATTTCTGCAAAAGAGACGCATTAACCATTTGCAATTACAGAGATCATTATGAAAATGACCACAGGTCCTAACCCATAAAATATCTGCCAATTATAAAGAGCTTTACATGCACTGCTGCATAGAAATAATGCAGATAAAGTGTTATTGGCAATAGTAACTGGCAGATTTAATTAGTATATTATTTTTCCACGAAGCTGGTCAAACGACAATGAAATAACACAATACTGGTTACATTTGCCCAGTATGTACACAATAAGGATCAGGGTGAGGTTAGATAAATCCTAGCTAGACAGAGTGTCACATTGTATAAAAGTGGAGCCACCTGATTAAATCTTTCCAAGTAACAAGCTCAATTTAAAGAGAATTAATACATTTACAATATTTTATTAATCAGTTGCTTACATAGTAAGAAGTGCAAATAATAGTGGCTTTACTGGTCAATTTATCATTAAAAGTAATTTTTTACATACAGTATAGTAGTCAATACATAAATGCATTTTGCCATAAAAGGGGTAGAACAAACAAAGAATACATGAGTAGAGTTGAGCGGACACCTGGATGTTCGGGTTCGACGGGTTCGGCCGAACTTCGTCAATGGGGACCCGGACTTCTAAGGACTAAAAAGGCTCTAAAAAAGTAATGGAAAGGGCTAGAGGGCTGCAAATGGCAGCAAAATGTTGTTAAGAGCATGGCAAGTGCTCTGCAAACAAATGTGGATAGGGAAATAACTTAAAATAACATAAAAAAAAAAAAAAAATGCTGGAGGCCCCCTTTTCAGCAGAAGAGGTACGGGAAGTCATTAAGAACCTCAGAAACTCAACGGCACGATGCCACACATATGGTGGGAATGCCCCAGAATACGCCCTTTCTGGAATAAATTATTCAATTTAATGGATAAGCTAGTGGGAAAATAAAATACTTTGAAATAAAAATGTAGCGGGGTGCTAAATTTAAGGGAAGTGTTTGAGTGGTAAATAGGCTCAAACACCCTAATTCTGTAGGATTCATGGACCATTTTGTCCTTGGGGGACAGTATTGGTGTGCAGTTCCCTGCGGCCTACAGGTGGCGCTGCCATGGTAGGCTAGGGTTGAACCGCCGATACAGTGCTGTGCCTTTTGTGTCCCCTCTTGGCAGTAGTACAGCGGGGCGGGGAACCTGCTGTGCATGCTGGGAGAGCATATAAAAGGGGCAGACCTTTGGCCTGGGGGCTGATGTCCAGTGGGGTCCACGCCCAGGTGCCTTCGGCCTGGGTGCATGTGTTCCTGTTCCATCTCGGGTACCTTTAGCCCGGGGTGAGGTACTATCCTGGAGTTCCTGCTGCCCTGGGTATGGAGGCCTAGGTGCGGGAGTAAAGCCTGGAGTCCAGAGCCTTCGTCTGGAGTCCGCTAAGGGTCGAGGAGTCTTAGGGTGCCGCCTCATGTAGGGGACCATGTTCCAGGGAAGGGAGGATCATTCTGATGGACTGATGCGGGAGTCACGGTGAAGGAAGGGTCTGTTGACTCCCTGGAGAGATGTCTTCCCCTTGATATGGGCTAGGTTCGTAGAAGGAGAAGCTCAAGGTCATCTTGACTGTATCAGAGGCCTTATTCACCCGGCCCGTGGCAGGGGCCTTATACACCCTGGTCTGTGGCAGAGACCAAAGTTCTCCAGGTCCGTGGCAGGGGCCTTGTACACCCTGTCTGTGGCAGAGACCAACCTCAAGGTCTGTGGCAGAGACCGTGCACCTAAAACTGTTTGAGAAACCTAAGCAGTGAAGTGAATGTGCTACGTTTGTGCCTGGACCTCCTCCACATCTTAAGCTGTCCTGTTTCTTTGCTCTAACCTTTTCTATCCGAGTAGAGTTTATTTTGCCATGAGAGAATAAGAGTTGTAATTTCAGCTGGTGTGGACATTGACTTTACTGGGAATTAAAGGACTTGCCTCTACCTACAGTAGAGGTGAGAATCATCCTCTGGAGGAGTTTTGACTCCGGCTGTGGACAAGGCCCATCAAGTACACCGCTCAACCTCTTTATATAGGAGGGTATGGGCTGGTAGTGCGGTGTGCCTTTCTCCCTCCTGCGTGGAGCCAACAACATAAAGGCAGGTAAGGGGGAAAGGATCTGTGCGCTACAAAAAATAAAATAAAAAATTATAATCTTGACCTAGGAGGACGAGGTCCATATGGAGTAGGAGGTTGAGGTGGTGGTGGATGTGGCTGTGTAGGTGGAAGCGGCGGTGGAGGAGGACGAGGTAGCCAACACTGGTTCAAAAATACAACAATGGCTGGGTAAGGCCACAACACACCCACAGTACGTAACCGCTGAATCGCACAGCTACAGAACTGCAGAAAATGCTATTTAAAAAAAATGTTTTTTTTTTAGTATAGCACAGTAGAAGAAAACTATATATAAATTGTTTATTTCACACACCTCCACATATGTATAACACACTGCAAAATATTTTTTGTGGCTCTAAATGGCGTTTTTTGGAAGACCACAACACACCCACAGTACGTAACCGCTGAATCGCACAGCTACAGAACTGCAGAAAATGCTATTAAAAAAAAAATGTGTTTTTTTTAGTATAGCACAGTAGAAGAAAACTATATATAAATTGTTTATTTCACACACCTCCACATATGTATAACACACTGCAAAATATTTTTTGTGGCCCTAAATGGCGTTTTTTGGAAGACCACAATACACCCACAGTACGTAACCGCTGAATCGCACAGCTACAGAACTGCAGAAAATGCTATTAAAAAAAATGTTGTTTTTTTAGTATAGCACAGTAGAAGACAAATATATAGAAATGGTTTATTTCACACACCTCCACATATGTATAACACACAGCAAAATATTTTTTGTGGCCCTAAATGGGTCTTTTTGCAAGCGTACATTAAAGTGCAAATTTTTTTTAAAAAAAATTTGCCCTAAACGGGTCTTTTTTTGCACGAGCAAAATAAAATGGAATTTTTTATTTTTTTTTGCCCTTAATGGGTCTTTTGGAAAAGAGCACAATAAAGTGCCTTTTTTTTTTGTCCTAAATGGATCTTTTTCCAAGAGCAGAATACACCCACAGTATGGAAACGGTGTATCTCTCAACGTAATATATGCAGTGCTGGTGCACTGAGCTTGCAGATAAAAGGTAGATTTTCTCTGACACTGGGCTCATAGCAGTGTAAAAAGACTGCACTGCAACACAAACAGGTAAACCTATGCAGATTGCTGAGTTATATCTCTGAATCTGGACTCCTATTCCTATATAATATATCTCTCTCCCTGAAAGCACCAACAGGAACCTGGCCCTACACTACACTGTCTCTCTATCTTTTCCCTCAGATTCCAGAATCAGGACTAACTCATGTATTTTTCAATCTCTCCCTAAAAGCAACAGCAGCAGACAAGATCCTCTCCCTATCTATTCTGAAGCAGAGTGACGTGTGTGCTGTGTGCCTCTAGCTTATATAGAAGCTGGGTCACATGTTGCACTGACCAATCACAGCCATGCCATTAGTAGGCATGGCTATGATGGCTTCTAAGGGCACACCAGCTAATCAAAAGGCTGTCCCCTGAAACATTTCTAACTGCGTAATTAGATTGCCAAACCCGAACCCGAACCCGGACTTTTGCGCAAAGTCCAGGTTCGGGTTCGGGAAACAGCTAAAGTTCGGTACGGACCCGAACTTTACAGTTCGGGTTCGCTCAACACTATACATGAGTGAACAACTGGAAGTTAGAAGGCAATTTAAAGAGAATCACTCACGAATGTTCTTATAAAAGATTTACTGCATATTTTCTCCTTATTTAGCTTTATTTCTTTTGAGTTTTGCTCTTCAGTGTGAGAGTCAAGGGTATGTGCAAATGGCTGATTTTGGGACACTCTATTTATCAGTGCTGGGTACATTGGAGGTTTCTTCCAGTGGGCATGCGTCTGAATTGTTCACTGATCTTCGCCTGCTTCCTCAGCCTCTGCTGTCCAATGATATAGCTCCTCCTCTCCTCCCTGAAGTGCAGTCTGAGGTGGTGACATGCTTCCTGCACTGACATCACTGTGCAGGGGGAAGGGTTAGCAGTCATGTGATCTCAAAGAAACTTTCCAAAAAGAAGTAATTTTTGGGTGATTTTAATTAACTATGCATATAAGAGTATTAAAGTGGAAGTAAAGTCCAATCAGTAACATTTACCTATAGGTAATCCTATAATAAGGCTTACCTATAGGTAGTGTAAATATCTCCGAAACAGGCACTGTTTAGGGGATATTTACATGCAGCTAGTGATATCACTGGTGCACACTCTCTGAAGGAACGACCACCTGTGCATTTCTTCAGAGCCATGTGCCATAATCCGCGGCTCCCGCATGCATGTGACGTCATTGTGGCTCCAGCGTCCACAAACCCGGAAGCAAGACGGGTGAAGATGGACGCCACTGCAGCACTGACATATCGGCGCTGGAAGAGCTTTGTTTTAAGGTAAGTTTCACATAATGTGCTAGTATGCGATGCATACTAGCACATTATGACATTACCTTGCAGGGTAAGAAGAAGAAGAAGAAGAAAAAAAAAAGTTCAGCGGTTTACAACCGCTTTAAACCAATCTTTTAGGGACCATTAATCTTCTCTTGATATGCTGACTTTCCCTTTAACTTTGTGACAGGTTTGCATTAAAGCTGACGTTTAATCTGCTATTTCCTCCTTTCTCCTCTTATCAAAACACTAATTAAATGTTTAACCGATTGCCAACGAACCACCGCAGTTATACCATCGGCAGGTTGGATCGGCTGCACGAATCGCCATAGGTTTATGCCGCTTTGTCTAATGGTAAATCAGGCTCTGACAGAGGCATAATTGCACTCTGAAATGCAAGTAGTTTTCAAAAGATATCAACTTTATTTTATGGGCTGCAAGTTGGTATCAAAGCTGAACTCCAGGAAACCTACATATTCCCCCTTGCAAGGGGCTGTGCCCACACTATAAGGGTTGCCTGCTCATTTATGCCTAGGGGACCAGGTACATTAGTTTTGCTTACCTGGCCCTCTGACCCTGCAGGCTCCTCAGTGCTGCTATGGCGGCCCCTGCAGTTTTTTTCCCCCCATGCTCTAAGGTCCTCTGACATCATCAAGATCAATGCAGAGTCCATCACCCTCTACTGGACAACGGGACGCCAATGGACAGTCCACTGCCGAAGCATGGGGGAGCATCATCTGCTAAGGGAGCAGAGAATTGGGAAGGTAAACCTGCTTTGACAGTCCCCTAGACTAAATGAGCAGTCAACCCTTGCAATGAAGGCACACTGCCCCCTCCCCCTTCCCCAACTCCCCCAGAAGAATTTTTAGGTTTCCTGACTTTGGGCTAATACATACAGCATGTCCTGAAATCGGGGGGAGACAAGAGGACACAGAGCCCCTTCAGAAAGAACAATATGTGTAGGCACCTCAAAGTATCAGCCATCAAGCTATTTATAAATATTGTTTCTCTTCTTCTTACATTTAGTGACAGGTTCACTTTAACAATGTTAATGTCAGTATAATGTATCACACTAAACTTGGCTAAACCACCTTGTTACTGTGATGACTGCAGTTAACCTAAAAGGCAAGTGGGATTAAAGAGCAGATGGGATTAAAAACACCTACGCACTAAGCAATCTTCTAAAACCTGGTGAAATGAAGCCCTGGGCAGGCTAGTATAAGAAGCCGATTAGACATAGAAACAACAAGTCAGTAAAGAGCCGCCAACCTCTCAGTGTATTGTGTGTTTAAGGCCATGATGTCAGTTCATTTATACCACTCACTGACAGGCAAACATAGGAGAATGATAGGTGCTCCAAGCAGATTAGACTTCTAAATTACGGTAAAAGAATGATGATAATTCTTTATTTACACTTTCATATATTATAGCTTAATACATGCTACAGAGCTGGATTACTCATCAGCTTTTTATGCCTATCAGATAGTGAGATTCGCTTCCTACAGTGCGCAGATCTGCTTCCCCCACACTGGAGTCTCACATCTCTTCCTGCAGCACAGGGAGTGTAAAGCAAGAACTGTGTGTACCCTTCTCTGTTCAATAGAAGCCAGTCCAACAACCGACTTGTGTCAAACGGTCCTGCTGGAAAACCAGCATTCAATCAGCCAATGACTGAAGCACTGATCAGTGTGTTATGACAGGAGGGGAATCCCTGCTGTCAGAATACAATAATGCAGTGGGGGAGATTCTTGCATCTACATCTCTTGTGTGGATGTGGGAATCTAAGGTTTCTTTCATTCAACCAGCAGAAAAAAAAACAAGGTCAGTACCAGGACAGGCTTATCCAGTACCTAGGGCAAGGATGCAGGACTGCACCCCCACCCCTAATGTATGCCATAGACTGGGTAATGGTCCTGTGCTAATTCTCTGCACCCTTGCTCCTGCTGTGCATGGTTGGCATGAAGTGTGTGCTTCACATGTGTGGCCAATTGCTTTCTTTCTAGTTGCACAGACACAGTGTGCTTTTGTTTCAGCGGTGAGATAGGGTGGAGAGTGGGCATGTTGGAACACAGTGAGATAGCAATAACTGTCGGGGCAAACATGAATCTGCAGCCTTTTGGTTTCTAGAAACTGATCTGGAGCTTGCTGTGCCATGGGCAGCTGCCCTTCCTGCGCACCCCTTATCTCAACTCTGCTCAATGTGTATACCCAGCTTTCCTCATGCTATAGTATTGTCCAAAATCTGATATAAATGTTAGAAGTTGAGCAAATATTACCTTTTTTAGTCTCTGGAGACTACAGAAGTAATGACACATAAAACCTAAAGCTGCTAAACACTGTATATTTTTTTCCATCAGGCTGGATTTTAGAGCTTAGAAGACACACTGTGCTGTAGATATTCATTAGAAATCTGTCTCACTGTAGTGCGACAAATGGCACAACTTGCGACAGCATGGAAGAGGTCATATTTACCGTCACTTTCTTTATCACAAATATGGTGGTGTTTCTTTATGAACTTTCACAACAATAGCAAGACAGTAAAAATGGCACAAATAAGAACAATATGAATTTGTCACACAAGTCATTTGGCGCAAGGCTTCCGAATGCAATCACACTACCAGAAATGTGTCGCACAAACTCAAACATGAAGGTAGAGCACATTATATTTCTGGCACATGAACAGTTTTTTTGTATCTGTAGCATGTTTAAGGGGCTAAAACATAGAAAAATGTACATGTATTGTAAAGATTTGAGATTCTGCTATTAAAGTGACCCTGTAGTAATTTTTTTTAAGGCTGGGATCACACTGATGCAGGATGCGGCTCGCAGCAGGGGTCCAGTGTGTCCCTGTTCTCCATTTTAGGGACGAATCAGGGCAGAATTTTTGCCTATATTCTGCCCGGAAATGGAGCCAAAGATGCACAGGACCCTTGTGAAAGCCGCCCCGCAGCCGTCAAGGAGATTCCTGTCATGAGAATTGGATGCAGGGAAACCCGCAGAGGAGGAATCGCCTAGGCAGCCAAAAAGAGGAAGCGGGACAGGAAGTCACACTAAAAATAAGGTACACACCCTCCCCCCAAAAAAATGACATACCAAATGTGGTATGTAAAGGGGCGAGGAGTTCTTAAAGCGGAAGTTCCACTTTTGGCTGGAACTCCGCTTTAAGCCCAGAGCCCCTGAGTAGCAGCAAATCTATAAGCTGTCAGCAAATCAGCCTCTAGTGACACAATGCCGAAAATAAAGAGCAACTGAACATGTGCAGAGCAGGGTGAGACGGGGTATTATTGGATTTTAAACAGTATAGGCGCTTATTTTTAATCTTTTACATGCAAAAGGGGACAACAAGTGATTTCACAGGACGTAATTTTCTGACTACTTCCACTTGAGGCTACATGTCCACGGACGTTTTAAAAAATGGGCTGTAAAGCTAGTACAGACGCCAGGAAATAAGCAGCGTTTTTAACGCTTTGCATTGAATTCAATGCATGTTTCGCTGCGCTAGCTATCAGCCGCGTTTTTCTTTCTCTATTCAAAATCAATGGTTCCCTATGGGAGCCCATTGATTTGAAGAGGTCGCACCAGAAGTCGGATAAGGATGATCCAACTTGCGGGGCAACTCGTGTGCGGAGAATCTTGAAGGGGAACCCTGTAAAAATGTAAAAAATAAATTTGCGTGAGGTTTTCCCCCAGACCCTTTGGTCTGGTATGGATCTTAAGGGGAACCCCCACATCAAAGAAATGGCATGGGGGTTCCCCCAGGATCCATACCAGACCCTTATCCGAGCACGCAGCCCGGCAGGTCAGGAAAGGGGGCGCCCCCCTCCTAGACCATACCAAGCCACATGCCCTCAACATGGGGGGATTGGTGCTTTTGGGAAGGGGGGGCACTGCGCCCCCCACCCCAAAGCACATTGTCCCCATGTTGATGAGGACAAGGGCCTCTTCCTGACAACCCTGGCCGTTGGTTGTCGGGGTCTGCAGGCGGGGGGCTTATCGGAATCTGGGAGCCCCCTTTAATAAGGGGGCCACCAGATCCCGGCCCCCCACCCTATGTGAATGAGTATGGGGTACATCGTACCCCTACCCATTCACCTGGGGGAAAAAAGTGTCAATAAAAAAAACACACTAGACAGGTTTTTAAAGTAATTTATTAGGCAGCTCCGGGGGTCTTCTTCGAACTTCGGGGTCTCTTCTTCCGATGTTGACACGACGCTCTCTCCCGCTGTAATGCCGTGTGCGCGGTGTGCAACGACTTATATAAGCATGGGGCGTGGTCACCGGGTGATGTCACCCGATGACCCCACCCTTATGACATCACAGTCCCATCATGCCCCGGGACTGTGACGGAGAGAGCGCCGTGTCAACATCGGAAGAAGAGAAGAGGGAAGAAGACGACGGAGAAGACCGGGCCAACGCTAGCAAAAGAGCGGCAAAAGAGCAGAAGATAGAGGAGGAGCCCAGGAGAAGAACCGGAGAGTGGGAGAAGAGGCCGGAGAGCGGGAAAAGAGAGCGGAGAAGTCAGAAGAGACCCCCGGAATTGGAAGAAGACCCCCAAGGCTGCCTAATAAATTACTTTAAAAGCCTGTCTAGTGTTTTTTTTTATTGACACTTTTTTCCTCCAGGTGAATGGGTAGGGGTATGATTTACCCCATACTCATTCATATAGGGTAGGGGGCCGGGATCTGGTGGCCCCCTTATTAAAGGGGGCTCCCAGATTCCGATAAGCCCGCCGCCCCCGACAACCAACGGCCAGGGTTGTAGGGAAGAGGCCCTTGTCCTCATCAACAAAAGCAGCAATCCCCCCATGTTGAGGGCATGTGGCTTGGTATGGTCTAGGAGGGGGGGGTGCTCGCTCGCCCCCCCCTTTCCTGACCTGCCGGGCTGCATGCTCGAATAAGGGTCTCATATGGTTCCTGGGGGAACCCCCACGCCATTTTTTTTCGGTGTGGGGTCTGGTTTTGTCCTGGGGGGGGACCTTGCGCATTTTTTTTAACATTTTCGCGGGGTTCCCCTTCAAGATTCTCCGCACACGAGTCGCCCGGCAAGTCGAATCATCTTGATCTGACTTCTGGTGCGACCTCTATTCAAATCAATGATTTCCCATAGGGAACCATTGATTTTGAATAGAGAAAGAAAGGCAGAACGAGGCTTAACACAGCGTTAAGCCTTGTTAAATCGCGTTTTACACCCATTGCCAGCATCTGACGTCTTTACAGCTCTAACGCTGGAGCTTCAGAATGCACTGGTCCTGGGTTTTTTTTTTGCAGCTTAAAAACGTCTATGCCATTTACAGCTCAAAAACGTCATGTTGGGCATGAGGCCATAGGCTAACATGGGAGGCGTTTTTAAGCTGCAAAAAACGCTCATAAAAGTGGCTGTAAAAACGGCAGAAGGCATGAGGCCTTAAAGTTTAAAGTGGATGTAAACCCAATTTTTTTTTTTTTGCTGTCACAATGTAGAGTATAAAATTTCCTATCATTTGTGCCAGATCTTGCCACAAAGAGGTAATCCAGCTCTGTGCAATCCTCTTTTATTGTTCAGTGAGATAAAACGGACAAACAGAGAAAAACCTTTGTCCGTTCTGCCCCCTTGCTTTGAGTGACAGGTTATTTACATATCTCGTGCACTAGCTGTAGACAGGCATTATTTTTTAATTCCCACCCCCACTCCTTTTCTGAAGTCATGTGGTTACTTTTCTGTATTTTGACTGGATGTTAGTGATCATAGCAGAAGGAATACACATGAGAAAATGCATGTTGACAAGGGGAGTGTAGAGGTGGGCTGACATCTACTGACATCACAACTCCAGCCACCGAGCTCCAGACAACAGATCCACCCACAGAATCTGCAGTTTTTCAGTTCTTATAACAGACAGAGGGGAGACATTTGACAGGTAAGGATACATGCAGGAGGCATGTATATCCTTATAGATCAGCACTATGGCAGTAGTTTAGAAAGAATGAGAGTGGGTTTACATCCACTTTAAGCTCAAAAACAACCTATTGCAGCTTACAAGTCCTTGGATGCAGTTACTGCATTTGTTTTCCTTATCAGGATCGTCTCCTTTATTTTCTCCTGGGAATTGTATGAATAAAATACTTCCTGTTCCTTCATATCTATGGTAATTTCTCCTCTGTACCTCTCTGGATCACATAGACTGGACTTCAAACATATCTACCTTTCAAACATTTCTGCATTATATGGTTCTTTGTGCTTTCTTAAAAGTAAAAAGGACATTCCATTTCTGGCAAGATAAGCAAGTATTTTCTTTTCTTGGTCAAAATGTTCTCAGCCTAAACATTTAAAATGAATGCAGTCACTGCATTTACGGTCTGGTGAGCTGCAATACATGACTTTTTGGTTTTTGGGTCTAGATATCCTTTTACTGCAGCAAAGATTATTTGCCCTTCCAGACAGGGCTGTGGTGTGTGGTCGAACTGTACAAATCTCAGACCTGGATGGAAGGATATACAAATCCTAGACAGGTAAAGTCGCTCCATTATATGTATTTAATCTCTGAAAGTAGCTGTTTGCCTGCAGTTCAGCTATAAATAAATATTTCAAGGGAAAAAAAAAAATCTTCATCTATGTAATGTTCATGTTTGTAAACCGAACATTTTGACAAGATAAATAAAAGATAAAATAATTGAACATACACTTTGCTAAGTGAACATTCATCCTACCCATCAAAGAGCCTTTATTATTTTTCTAAGTTGTCTCTTCTATGTGTTGAGCTGATAACTAGAGCCATGCAAGCATGCAAACTCCATGCACTGTGTCTCCAGTGTGGTATGAACTCAGGACAATAGCACTGTCGCTGTGATTATCCATTAAGTACTTTATACATCTAAATAAATACAAACTGTGGCAAAACAATACCATACATTTTTTTATTACGAATGTCACAAAGGCATTAAAATGCACACACTATATAAGTTGTTGTAAAAGAAAGCCTACATATCCAATATGAAAATGTCAAAGGATTATATGTACAATGTGAACACACAAAGAGAAAGGGTCAGTCTTGGTCATGGGAATATAAGGAAAAAAAGGATGCAATAAAACATGAGGACAAACATTACAATTACTTTAATGGTGTGTCCTGTAATCTGTAAACATTGCTTGCATTGTAGTAGCCAATGTCTCATCGGTAATCTTTTCTTATAACTGATTTGGGAAATGTAATAAAGATAAGCACCAAGTCTACCTTGTGTTTGATTACTCTGCAAAAATGTGTGTCATGAGATGGTAAGCCACAAAAACACATTTACCAATAAGGAATGCTAACCAAGACCACAGAGCCTATGCATATAAAGCACAGTGGCTGGCACAGTACTGTCCATAGGTTGGTGTTCTGGTTCAGGAATAACTATGTAAAGCTTTAAAACCCTCAGCCTTTGACAATTCAGGCTTGCAATGCCAATAAGGCAATTAACCAGAAGTACTAGCTCATTGTAGAGGAGGAGTAATGGGATACATTTTATTAGGTTTGATTCACATCTATACATGTTTCTTTTGAGCATTTCTGCAGTGCTCTTTGCTGTGCATTCCATGTTTTTTTTTTACCACGATTTTACAGCGATTTGCGGTTTTTATGCTATTCTTTTGTGGAAAAGTTGTTGTTGGGCAGATTTAAAAATGTAAAACACAAATCACAGTAAAAACGCATCACATGCTTTTCTATTGAAGTCTATTAAACCAAAAAAGCAAAAAAAGCACAGTTTTGCATTTAAAAAAGTCCCTGACCCTTTCCAAAAATGCAGAGGCACAACAATGTGAACGTGTTCCATAGGAACCCTTGTTAAAAATTTTTTTACTGCATTCCTGCAAAAAAGCATGAAAAAACGCATTGGTGTGAATGGAGCCTTAGAGATCATTTTCTGCAGACTCCGACCTTGTACTTTGACCTTACCAAATACCAAAAGGTTAAACAAGGATCACTATACACATTACAATCTGACAATACAATCTTTGTACAACTTTAGATTTACCAAAACTGTGTACTATGAGCGCCTACCTAATCTGACCAATCAATTGCACTACATAATTGATGGTAGAGCTAAAGGAGATTGTACAGTCAGATTGTAACATGTATGGTGAGTCTTAGGCTCCTTTTACACTTGTGTGACCAGAAAGTCGCACGATTTTGCCGTGATTTTGATGCGACTTGAAGCAATGCCTGTGCAATCTTGAGGTCTATGGACTTGAAGTCACACAGATATAAATGGTACTCATTGGAAATCATGGGGAACGACTTGTCATGGGACTTTGCAGTCCGAAGTCGCAGGACAAGTCGCACAAACAGGAAATAGATAGATATTAATAGGCCCATTTATATTCTGTCTTGCTCATGTTACAATACAGTTTTGATAAGGAATCCAGGATATATCAAATTTTTTATTAGTATTCATATCTGCATGTGAATTTAGTTCTTCATATTGCAGTTATTTTGATACAATTATGATCCTTCATCTGCCTTGACACATTTCATGGTGATTTTAAAGTGACTAAATTACCTTTTTTGCTATAAAGGCTGGTGTATATTCCTAACACATCTGCTCTGGAAGAAATTGGACAAGTGATGGAAGGCCCCCAGCATCACAGAACAAGTCCAACTGAATGTGACTAAACCTGGCTATAGATGGATTAAATCTCAGCAGGTTCAGCAGGGAGTGACCTTCATTCAATCCATCTATGGGCAGGCTGGTTGTACTGAAGACAATCCATCAATCAACTTGGGTACAACCAGCCTGTTTGATTTTTTACATGCGGTCACAGCCGGCGGTTATAGCCACTAGCAGTAATCATGGATCTCTGCCGGCCAGGAAGGCTCTCCGACAATAGTGCAGCGGGAGGGATTCCCCACCCATGGTGAAAGGAAAGAAACTTGCATAATCTACGGCCTGCTTAACTACTACTATTTGTACCATGACCTGGATGAGAAGCTTCAAAAACACAATTCTTTGTTAAATAGGTTCATGCATGTCAACGGTAGGCTTTAGGGTTTGTGTTGATGGACAATTGCAGCTTGCTATTAGACACATTCAGCCCACCTAAAATCAGTGGGAAGCAATTTTCTGTTATCATTCAGATCTGTATTTGACCTACAATTGGCATCCTTCCAACCTATGTTCATCCTCCTCCTAAGCTGCATCCACCTGCTTCAAGCTGCTGTTGCAGTCTTGCTGACTTATATGGGAGAGAAGCAGTTCTGACATGAACAAAAGCGCCTGTAAATTTTTCAGCCATTGACCTCAAATAAAACTAATATGACTCTCAACAGTAATGATTTTCCCTGCTAATGCATAAGTGTGTAGTAGGCTCATGTGTACTCGAGCTTTGTACTACTGGTATTCCCTGCCAATCTAAGTAAATCAGGCCCTAAGCGTATTTACATACATATATAAAATGTATAAATAAGCAAAACCATGTTCCTATTCATCCTGTGTAATTCTCCATACATATTACATTTAGGGCTGGTTCACACCAGAACACGGTGCGGGAAAAGCGCGCTCTGTACACGTTTCGAGCATGGCAGGTGAACATGCTGTCCTTACTAACTGCATGCGGGTGCTAATGTATTATTAATGGCACCTTAAATGCAGATTGCAAGCACAGTGCTTTTGAGCGCACCAAATCGCATGATACTGCAGTACCATAAGGTTTGGTGCAGTGTGTTTTGAACAAATAGTGCTTGCACTACCCTTTCTGCTGTCCAGTGCGTTTTGCAGGCCATTCAAATGAATAGGCTGAGAAAAAGCACAGCATGGGAACAAGCGCATGTGAAGCGAACATAACAGAGGTTTATCTAACATGGGAAGTGGAGAGCTCTCACTATTGGCGCCCTGTATAGACAAATGAAGATGGTAGGTCATCTGACTTTAGCACTCTCCAAAAAGTGAAATACCAGTTAGAGCTAAACTGACCCTTTAACCAATGTAATAAAATTGGCACAGTTGTTTGAGAAGCATTTGTTTTCATGCTAGGTAAACTTTATCACACCCAAAAATATATACCGGTACCCAATAAAACAGCGGGAAGGTGTTCTGTATTTCAGAGATGAACTGGTCAGGACTGATAACACTGCTTGAGAGTTTATTCCAGCAGATGCAGAGACCACAGGACGTTACAAGCTCACTGGATTTATGGCAGCACCAATAAGTATTGTTTTAAATACTTTCAATAGTAAATTTAACGTACAAAAAGAGTTTAGAAGAAAAAATCCCATCGAAAATAGTTTGTGTAAAATACAAGCCAAAAAAAAAAACCTTCCCTGAAGAATACATCAAACCTTCTGAGAAAAACGAAATAATCAGTCTTTAAAGAAATTCCAAAAGATAGACCAACCAATTTAGCAAATGGAGAAACTTGATACCCCACATTACACTTTCCTATTATGACGCAATAAAAGTCCTTCAAACAACAGCAACATTCAAGGGCAGTAAGATTACAGGCCGAGGAAAAAGCTTTGAACAAAGCCAACAGAAGAGGAAATGCTGGAAATGGTATTGGAAAATATTATTTACCTCTTAGTCATACCGTGCCTTTTTTAAAGCAGAGTTCTAAAGATAAATGGGTCCATATATGAGGAATAAGGTTCGTATATCACCCTATTCACAACCCCCTAATTAAAACAAGTAGTTAACCCTTGCAGTGGATAGGGTGACGGTTTTGTTTTAATGGAATTCAGCTTTAACAAACAGTCAACAAGGAAAATCCTTGTGGTGGCAGGAAATGTTTTTAGAGAATGCCAACATTCTTGAAATCAAGGCCTAAATCTAAGAAGCAAAATTTAAAATGTCATATTTTCCAACATGAGCCATTTTACCCATCAGACACTGATCTGCTCCTGTTACTCCCACGTGTTGTACATTTTCAGTAGCTTGGGGTAAAAGCTTCTAGGCACAATTACTTTAGTCTCTAGTCCTGGAAGTGTATACCACAACAGTCTTCTTAAGCCCCGTACACACGATCGGATAACCTATGGATTTTCGTCCGATGGATTTGTCCATCGGAAATCCGATGAAACTATTTTTCATCAGTCTTGGCCACACACCATCAGTCAAAAAACCGACCGTTCCAAACGTGGTGACGTAAAACACTCCGATGAGCCGAGAAAAATGAAGTTTAATGCTTCTGAGCATGCGTCGACTTGATTCTGAGCATGCGTAGGTTTTTTAACCGATGGACTTGCCCATAGACGATCGGAAATTCCCATCGGTTTTTTATCCATCGGAAAATTTTAAAACAAGTTCTATTTTTTACAACCGATGGAAAAAAGACCGATGGGTACCATACATGATCGGTTGGTCTGATGAAAACCATCCATCGGACGGTTTTCATCAGTTAAACCGATCGTGTGTACGGGGCTTTACTTTACTTCCTTCATATTTTTTAAACCCTATATGCTAACATACACACTCAAAACACAGTCGATCAGTGACGTTACATAATCTGCCGTCACATTCCCATGTATCTAAAGCCTCTGTTGCTGTCCTTACTTGTTCATGTTGCAGTTCAGTGTCTGCAGGATCTGTCCACTGTTTCGCATCGGGGTCCCATGCTATTCAACAGTGAACTGCTTTCCAACTTTCCAGAAACCTACCTAGGATTTTTGCAGTCTGAATGTTTAGAAGTTTTTCCATTCCCCCTCCGCTTCTTAGCAAGAAGCGATGCTGTACACTTGCTCTGTAAAGTCATATCTGGGAAAGCTATTTAAACCTCCTAAGTGCACTTGGAAGTTGCCTGAGCAAAGACCTATATGACTTGTGATGTCTGTTCAAATTCTGATACCCATTTAGGACCTCTGCCTGTTCTTCAGGATCCGTTTCTGCTTGCCCTGATTCTTTTCCTGTTTGACTACAAACTTGCCTGCTGATTTTGTACCACTCTTCATCTTTGCCTGCGGTCAGCTGTTGCCAGTTTGAGCGTAAGCAAGGGCCGCAACCTGGGAACTGTCCACAGCAAAGTCTATCATCCTTTGTGTGATGCTCTAGTAAATGGCATGCGGTTCCCTAGACTTCGAGTCTTGTCCCTCTTTAAGGCCTGCATTCACCTAGCAACACAGAGATTCCACTACATCATGACATCTGCCAAAAGTACAAACACATGGCAACCACCCCAACTTATATCTTGCTACTGACTAGGCTACGTTCCCAAATTATTATTATTGGGCAGTGGCATAGCTAGAGCCTTCAGGGTCCAGTGCTAGAAACGATGAAGGGCCCCCCTGACCCCAGACTTGGGTTCTTCCCTCCGAGCCCGGTAGAGGAACACCCGGGCCTAGTCACAAGTGTGACCTTTGTAGTTCCACCACTGGTGTCAGTAGTTGTTATTTTTGTTATTGTTATTTTACTCTTTAACCTTTTTATTTTTACAATATTATTTTTTAATTATGTATTACAGTACACAATGAAACATTTACTGGCCCCTTCCCCGCTCTCCATCCTGACAGATCCCCCAGCCAGGGGAAGAGGAGAGAGCATGGGGGCAGCAGAAAGCTGGATAGGAGAAGTGATGGGGACAGCTGCATATAGAGGAACCAATCTCTCTATTTTCCTCTTGCAGCCGCTCGTGGGGGTGCCTGCATATAGAGGAACCGATCTCTCCATTTTCTTCCTGCAAAGGAAAATGGAGGGCATCGGTTCCTCTATATGCAGCCACCCCCGCCACTCCACCTATCCCGGCGTACGGGGGGGGGGCTGCATGGGTCCCCAGCAGCATGTAGATATGCCCCTGTTGTTGTGATAATCCCACCCTAAAAGACAGAAATAAGGTTCTAATTTTAAAGTGCTCCTAAAGGCAGAAGGTTTCCTATCTTAATGCATTCTTTGTAAGGTTGACGGATTTTTTTAGTGCTAACCCTTTAATGGAATTTTTAGGAGGATATACAGGTGATACTCGAAAAATTTGAATATCATGCAAAAGTTCATTTATTTCACTAATGCAACTTGAAAAGTGAAACTACAGTAGGTGCCGCCGATATTGTGTCAATCTCGCCGCTTCTAGCGGCGAGATTGACACCCTATGAGCTCTGTCGCGAGAGCCAGTGCCGAGCTGTCTCATCATCGGGAAAGGAAAAATGTTCCTTTCACGATGAGCGACACGCATTGCTGGTAGACGGAGATCCGACGTGGATTCCCGCCAATACCAGGCACTGCGTTTGGTATGAATCCTGAGCGGGAACTCCACGCCAATTTTTAAAGAAAAAAACGGCGTGGGTTCCCCCTCCAGGAGCATACCAGGCCCTTGAGTCTGGTCTGGATTTGAAGGGAAAACCCTACGCCGAAAAAACGGCGCGGGGGTCCCCCTCAAAATCCAAACCAGACCCTTATCCGAGCACGCAACCTGGCAGGCCGCAGGGGAAGAGGGGGGGACGAAAGAGCGCCCCCCTCCCTCCTGAACCGTACCAGGCCGCATGCCCTCAACATGGGGGGTTTGGTGCTCTGGGGCAGGGGGGCAACCTGCGGCCCCCCCACCCCAGAGCACCCTGTCCCCATGTTGATGAGGACAGGGCCTCTTCCCGACAACCCTGGCTGTTGGTTGTCGGGGTCTGCGGGCGGGGGGCTTATCGGAATCCGGGAGCCCCCTTTAATAAGGGGGCCCCCAGATCCTGGCCCCCCCACCCTATGTGAATGAGTATGGGGTACATCGTACCCCTACCCATTCACCTGGTGGAAAAAAATGGCAATAAAAAAAACACAAAGCTTTTTAAAGTATTTTATTGCACAGCTCCGGGGGTCTCTTCCGTCTTCGGGGGTCTCTGGTGTCGTCGCCGCGCTCTCCGGTTCTTTCTTCTGCCGGGCCACCGATATCTTCTTCCAGCTCTTTTGCTAGCGGGGCCCGGTCTTCTCCGTCGCCTTCTTCCCTCTACTTCTCTCCGGTTCTTTCTTTCTTCTGCCGGGCCTCCGCTATCTGCTTCCAGCTCTTTTGCTAGCGGAGGCCCGGTCTTCCCCGTCGTCTCGTCCGGTTCTCCGTTGTCCTTCTGCTGGCCCCTCCACTATCTTCTTCCAGCTCTTTTGCTAGTGATGGGGCCAGTCTTCCCGTCGTCGCCGTTGGCGTCTTCTTCCCTCTTCTCCTCCTCGATGTTGACTCGTCGCTTCCTCTCGCAGTAATGCTAAATCTTCGGTCCGCAGAGATTTATATAGGCTTCTCATGATGTCACAGTCACATGTTCCCATGACGTCACAGTCACATGCTCCGAGCCACCCGGAGCATGTGACTGTGACGTCATGAGAAGCCTATATAAATCTCTCCGAAGATTTAGCATTACTGCGAGAGGAAGCGACGAGTCAACATCGAGGAGGAGAAGAGGGAAGAAGACGCCGACGGCGACGACGGGAAGACCGGCCCCTCCACTAGCAAAAGAACTGCAAGAAGATAGTGGAGGGGCCGGCAGAAGGACAACAGAGAACCGGACGAGACGACGGGGAAGACCGGGCCTCCGCTAGCAAAAGAGCTGGAAGAAGATAGCGGAGGCCCGGCAGAAGAAAGAAAGAACCGGAGAGAAGAAGACGACGGAGAAGACCGAGCCCCGCTAGCAAAAGAGCTGGAAGAAGATAGCGGTGGCCCGGCAGAAGAAAGAACCGGAGAGCGCGACGACGACACCGGAGACCCCCGAAGATGGAAGAGACCCCCCGAGCTGTGCAATAAAATACTTTAAAAAGCTGTGTGTTTTTTTTATTGCCATTTTTTCCCACTAGGTGAATGGGTAGGGGTACGATGTACCTCTTACTCATTCACATAGGGTGGGGGGGCCGGGATCTGGGGGGGCCCCCTTATTAAAGGGGGCTCCAGGATTCCGATAAGCCCCCCGCCCGCAGATCCCGACAACCAACGGCCAGGGTTGTCGGGAAGAGGCCCTGTCCTCATCAACATGGGAACAGGGTGCTCTGGGGTGTGGGGGCCGCAGGTCGCCCCCCTGCCCCAGAGCACCAAACCCCCCATTTTGAGGGCATGCGGCCTGGTACGGTTCAGGAGGGAGGGGGGCCGCTCTCTCGTCCCCCCTCTTCCCCTGCGGCCTGCCAGATTGCGTGCTCGGATAAGGGTCTGGTTTGGATTTTGAGGGGGACCCCCACGCCGTTTTTTCGGCGTAGGGGTTTCCCCTTCAAATCCAGACCAGACCCAAGGGCCTGGTATGCTCCTGGAGGGGGAACCCCCGCTGTTTTTTTCTTTAAAAATTGGCGTGGAGTTCCCGCTCAGGATTCATACCAAACGCAGTGCCTGGTATTGGCGGGAATCCACGTCGGATCCCCGCTCAATACAGTGCCGCGTCTCCTCGCTATTGCAGCGAGCGCGACATGTGTCGGCACCCTGTCGCCGAGATGTCGGCACCCCTGTCGCCGAGAATCTCCGCGATAGGATCGCAATGAATATACAATATCGGCGGCACCTACTGTAATATACAAGATAGACTCATTACATGCAAAGCAAGATAGTTCAAGCCGTGATTTGTCATAATTGTGATGATTATGGCTTACAGCTCATAAAAACCCCAAATCCACAATCTCAGAAAATTAGAATATTACACGCAATCAATAAAATAAGGATTGTACATAGAACAATATCGGACCTCTGAAAAGTAGAAGCATGCATATGTACTCAGTACTTGGTTTGGGCCCCTTTTGCAGCAATTACTGCCTCAATGCGGCGTGGCATGGAAGCTATCAGCCTGTGGCCATGCTGAAGTGTTATGGAAGACCAGGATGCTTCAATAGTGGCCTTCAGCTCTTCTGCATTGTTCGGTCTCATGTCTCTCATCTTTCTCTTGGCAATGCCCCATAGATTCTCTATGGGGTTCAGGTCAGGCAAGTTTGCTGGCCAATCAAGCACAGTAATCCCACGGTCATTGAACCAGGTTTTGGTGCTTTTGGCAGTGTGGGCAGGTGCCAAGTCCTGCTGGAAAATGAAGTCAGCATCCCCATAGAGCTCGTCTGCGGAAGGAAGCATGAAGTGCTCCGGAATCTCCTGGTAGACGGCTGCGTTGACCCTGGACTTAATGAAGCACAGTGGACCAACACCAGCAGAAGACATGGCTCCCCAAATCAACACAGACTGTGGAATTTTCACACTGGACTTCAAGCATCTTGCAGTGTGTGCCTCTCTATTTTTCCTCTATACTCTGGGTCCTTGGTTTCCAAATGAGATGCAAAATTTGCTCTCATCAGAAAAGAGGACTTTGGACCACTGAGCAACAGACCAGGTGTGTTTTTCTTTAGCCCAGGTAAGACGCTTCTGACGTTGTTTGTTGTTCAGGAGTGGCTTGACAAGAGGAATACGACATTTGAAGCCCATGTCCAGGATCCGTCTGTGTGTGGTGGCTCTTGATGCACTGACTCCAGCCTCAGTCCACTCATTGTGAAAGTCCCCAACACTTCTGAATGGCCTTTTCCTGACAATCCTTTCCAGGCTGAGGTCATCCCTGCTGCTTGTGCACCTTTTTCTCTTCCACACTTTTCCCTTCCACATAACTTTCTATTAATGTGCTTTGATACAGCACTTTGGGAACATCCAAATTCTTTTGCAATTACCTTTTGAGGCTTTCCCTCCTTATGGAGGGTGTCAATGATGGTTTTCTGCACGACTATCAGGTCAGCAGTCTTTCCCATGATTGTGATTCCTACTGAACCAGACTGAGAGACCATTTAAAGGCTCAGGAACCCTTTGCAGGTGTTATGGCTTAATTAGCTGATTAGAGTGGGACACTTTGAGCCTAGAATATAGCACCTTTTCACAATATTCTAATTTTCTGAGATTGAGGATTTGGGGTTTTCACGAGCTGTAAGCCATAATCATCACAATTATGACAAATAACGGCTTGAACTATATTGCTTTGCATATAATGAGTCTATCTCATATATTAGTTTCACCTTTTAAGTTGCATTAGTGAAGTAAATGAACTTTTGCACAATATTCAAATTTTTCGAGTATCACCTTTATACCGGTACATATATTCATTAATTTATTGTTACTAATTCATATCTTCAGGTTATTGGCTTTCTAAAATTAGCCTTGTTTGCTGGTTCAAAGAAGCAGTACAGTCCACATTCAACAAAATGAGACCACTGCACCATTTAATGATTAATGTATGCCTTTTTTATTCAATTTCCTGCACTGAAATGGTTTGCAGGTATGCTGTAAAGGCATTTATTCATGCACAGATTTTCTGCAGAGGAAAATTGTTTTAGACCTTCTCTTCCAATAATCAGTGTGAATATGGACCACGGCCAATTTTCCCATAATAGTTATGTACTTGGATCCTGTTTGGACAGGATAAAAAATACAAACATCTCAGAGCCACATCGGCATACGTATGTGGCTTTTAAACAACCACCCATTGTCCCTCTAAAAACATGTGTTGTTGGCACCTGCCTGAATTACATGTTTGTAAGATCTGGCCATTACAAGGAAACCTCTGCAATTATAAACTCCATTTGAAGATATAGGAGCAATGTCACTTGAGAAACCTGGCAAAACTAAAAAATTCTTAATAGAAAGCATATTTCTCTAATGGTTACTTGTGCACTATTTAAAGAAGATTTCAGGATAGAAGTTCAGAGTCTGCATACTTGTTATAGGGCTGTCATCCTTAACTGTGAAGGTGTTTACATGCCGTTGTAGTAGCAATGCTTCGTGCCTGCAGAAAAGTTTATCCGACATGTAGTGATCTGAGGGCGGAAAGCCCACCAAATGCAACACACTCAAGCTAATGGAGAAGCGCCGCAAATGCCCACCACCGTGTGCAATGCGTCACACTGCTTTCTCACCGCCTGTCAGTAGCCTCTGAAGCATGATCTGAACGCGGACTGGGCTTCAGAGGAAAGAGAGATTTAGAATTTTAGACACCTCTAAATCTACCCTAAATTGTTAAAATGTTTCCTATTGTCAATATTCAATTACATACCAGCAATGTCAAATGAAAAATTCACAGTTGTCAGTGCATGCTTTTACCAATGTTTTTTTTTAGTCCCAAGTACTTTACAGACATCAGATCAAGAGTCAAGCATCAAGCATCCTACACAGTCCTTTGGCAATGACCTATGCTTTCATATTCAGATTTGTTGAAAATCAGTAGAGATGGTACTAAGACCAAAAGTCTGGATCTTATCGTGTTCTGATACCTCTACTGTGCACAAACCACATCAGCCAAGTACTAATCTGAAATGTAACTAACATAACTTTTTAACAATTTCAATCACAAGAATCAAGTTGAATGCACATAATTGAAACAACAATTTTTTTTCTTCTCAGCTTGATCATTTCTTTAATCTGAAGGACAATCATAAGTAAACTAATCTGTTACCTCCTGTGGTCATTCTTGACATATCCCAGGTTACTGAGTTCTCAAGCCAACCTTTGTATTTTACTTACTACGGGATTTTGTCTTACTTTGCTGGACTTCGCAGAGCAATTAAAATGTGTTACTAAACCCAGTAATATGAAAATAGTTCACCTGCCCCACCCCCCTCAGTGCCCACAGCTTATAAATCTTATTTTTACATTAAAATACTGCCACTATATACCATTTTGGCTGATCTGTATACCGTGGTCACGTGATAAACTGCAGGGTCTGCCCCGAGTGCTGAGTGTTCAGGTAGGAGGAAATTTCCACTACAGCATGTGTCCTCAAGCTGTTATAGGAAGCGGATCATCCATCAATCAAGATGTGACATCCCACCCACTGTGATCTTTTTTAGTTACTGGGCATGGAGGAGGGAGGGACTTGGCTGTCATTTAGAATCTGTATACACACCCACATGTGTCATGTCAATACCATGTGACCGGAACAGCTCACCTCAACAAGGAATTATCTCTCCAGCAATAGAGACCAAACTGAGCATGACAAAAAAGACTGAGCATGAGCAGGGGGACCACTTGGACTGTGTCTTATCTGGCCTTGCCCAGAGTGACCCTGCAGGAGGGGGAGGATCTGTGCATACAGGATCAAAGAGCCTTTTTACACAATGCAGAGGATTAATTACTTAAGTTCCACAGTGAGTATAACAAGCATGTTATTCTACATATACAGACAGATTTTACTGTTGTGGGTTTAGTAACACTTTAAATCCAATATTAAACACCTCGCTAAAGCTGGCCATAAGTGGGTGTGTTTTTTTCACTCAGCCAGCAGACTGAATGAAAAAAAAAAACTGACTTGATTCACCCCTCTACACATTTGAGGTGGATGGGGGAATCCTCCTAGCTGTGCTATTGTATTCTGACAGCGGGAAGACTCCCCCTCTGTCAGAATACACTGATTAGAACTGCAGCCTATCGCCTACAGAGCTGATCGAGCGGCTTTTAGCCAACAGGATGGTTGAACAGAAGTTAATCGGTACATTGACTTCTGTTCAACTGCAGTGCCAGTACATGGATCAAAATTCTATTAGGGCTGCAACTAACGATTACTTTCATAATCGATTAGTTGGCCGATTATTGTTTCGATTAATCGACTAATCGGTTAATAACCGTAAAAAAAAAGGTAATTTTTTTACATTTTTCATTTTTTTGGGGCCAATTTGTTGTTGGGCAGATTACAAAACACAAATTGCCGCAAAAACACATTACATGCTTTTCTGCAGCTTCTCCATTGAAGTATATTAAACCAAAAAACTAAAATAGCACCGTTTTGCGTTAAAAAAAGTCCTTGCCCTTTCCAAATACACAGCAGCTGAAAAAATCATGGATATGAACGTGTCCCATAGGAAACCATGTAAATGAACTGTATTGTGTTTCTGCAAAAAGCACCAAAAAACACAGAGGTATGACCCGGGCCTGAGATGTTTAGTAACATAATGAGGTTAAAAAAACTAAAATTAGTACAAAAAGAGCAAATAATCGCTACTGTAAGGGGTTCATTTTTTACTGTGGGACAGTGAAAGTAATATTTACAGTAGTAATTTGCTCTTTTTTGTACTATAAAGGGTTAATTTTAGTTTATTTTTAACCTCATTATGTTACTGGCCAATTAATCGATTATGAAAATTGTAATCGATTAATTTCATAATCGATTAGTTGTCGATTAATCGATTAGTTGTTTCGGCCCTAAATTCTATATACCTGCAACCACTTTGCAGTCACTTTCCACCTCCATGCATACACTCTGGTGATGGCTACATGGTCTCAGGACAGGTTTCTTGATGGTGACAACAGTGGACACAGCCTGTATAATTTGTGTAAAACGGCCACTTGCAGTCTGCATTGGAAGCCCATGTGACAGAGTGACAACGCAAAAATTCAACTGGGAGACAGGAACAAAGCACTGTCATTTAAAACAGGGAGTTGCTGGACAAGGACCTTTATGATAGGGGCACCAGGTATTCTCCTGTCACTCTCTTTGCTCCCTGCATCACTCAAATTAATATGTAAACCTTTTTTTAACTTTCAAGTTCTGATTCTGCAGCCTGTCTGCAGCTCTACTCTGCTGCTGACTGCTGAGAAAAGGTGGGGGAGAAGATGAGGAGAGTGCTGCAGCTGCACGAGAGAAGCGATGGCTACATGAAATGGCCTAATGGGTCAAATTCAGCTCATGGGCCTTGTGTTTGACACATGTGCCTTAGGGTATATACAGTTAAAATTCAAGTGTTTACTTTGAAAAAAATCTGATATCAATTTATTTGCTTTGATTGGTTAAAGCTGAATTCCAAGTATGGATTTTTTTGCATAATTACAAATGTCAAGTTTGGACCAAAGCAACCATAAAAAAAAAAAAAAAAGCACATACCTGGAATTCAGCTTTAAAGGGGTTGTAAAGGTACATGTTTTTTTCACCTTAATGCATCCTATGCATTAAGGTGAAAAAACATTCGACAATACCGCCCCCCCGAGCCCCCGTTTTACTTACCTGGCCCCTCGAAAGTCCAGTGCTCGCTCCCGTCATCCTCTGAGTTTCTAAGCCCGGCCGTTGATTGGCTACACTGGATGGATTGAAAGCAGCGCAGCCATTGG
Source organism: Rana muscosa (assembly GCA_029206835.1). Taxonomy (NCBI): domain Eukaryota; kingdom Metazoa; phylum Chordata; class Amphibia; order Anura; family Ranidae; genus Rana; species Rana muscosa. Next base: position 869,780,128 of record CM055121.1, read on the forward strand.
CTGGCGCTGCTGTCAATCACATCCAATGACGCGGCGCGCCGGGGGGCGGGGCCGAGTGATACAGTCGGTGGCTATGGTAACAGCTATGGTACAGTAACTCCACACCATGCGAGCTCGCTCGCATTATGGTGTGGAGTCCTTGCAGGGAGGAGCTGAAACAGCCGCAGAGGGACCCCAGAAGACCAGGATCGGAGCCACTGTGTGCAAAACGAGCTGCACAGTGGAGGTAAGTATAACATGTTTGTTATTTTTTTTTTTTTTAAACGGAAACCTTTAGTGTTCCTTTAAGGGTTAGTGTCGCAAGCATAATGTAGGAGAAATATAGCAGAACTATAGTCAATGTTTTTTTTCTCCCAAAGTGATCAAAACTCTAATTCTGCACACAGCAAAAGGCTGTTATTATATAGGATTTATATGCCGCCAACAGTTTTACACTTTACAAAATAAAAATTTTGCTTTACAAAATAGAGGGAGACGGTACAGTTACAATACGTTTTAAATCAATACAAGAGGGATCACGCTACTTGTGAGAGCTTACAATCTACTTTAAAGAAGAATTGGTAAATTTTTTATAGTTAAATTGGTCCAACTTAGACCAATGTAACTACAGTATGTATAAAGCATGGCGTCACTGCCCCGCCTCTCCACCTTGTCCAATCACAAAAAGCTTTACATTCATTCAGAAAATGTAAAGAATTCTGAGAATGAAGCCCGTGCTGAGCAACTGACCTCCTGTGTTCAGAACGCATCAGGCCAACTGCTCAGTATGGGACCTGGAAGCAAGTGGAGATAAATGAGGTAGCAAGGTCTACTGCAGTGATTTCCAGATTCCAGGGGCATCAGCCAGGTATGGTATATACATAGTTAGTTACAAGCTAGACCAATGTACCTATGTAAAAATATACCATACCTGGAATTCATCTGTAAATTTGGCAAGCAGACAGTGTATGTGCAATTATTTTGCCTGTAAAGGGAATATTTCAACAATGAAATGGTTTAGACATGCAGCAGTTTACTAATTAGAGTAACATGTTTAACCTTGTCTGTTCATATTCAGCCTAATAAAACAAAATAAAACTGAATTCCCACAGCCTGGGTGCCCAGGCCCGGACTAGCAAAGCCAATTTTTAAATCCTTCAGAGCTACTTTGACGAAGTACATTTATTCCTATCAATTTCCTATCTTCCATAAGCACAAAGCCTTTGAACTTTTCTATGATAATCTGCGTGCAAGACTGCAGTCTTTTGAGCAATGAAAGTGCGAGTGAGATCATGAGATTAATTTTACTGTGCTTTGGGTAAAATACATTTTAGTAGTCTGGAATTCTTTACACAACCCATTTAGGAAGTGACAATTCAATGACATTTTCCCAAAACCGAAACTTGGGACTTCATGTAAGTAAGCAGCCAGGCCTTTTATCATTAAAAATTTCACTTGGGTAAGGACAAGATAAGAAAGATCAGTCACAAACTCTAAACAAGAAAGAGCTACAGTGGTGTGGTTGGATTTAATTATTTAAAGGTTTAAAATAGGAATGCAGCCAAATCTAAAATCTTGACCCGTTACCCACATGTCTATAAAGCTTTGTTTACACCAAAACACGCATTATTACCTACCATGACCTGTGTCCTAACACATAACACACTGTGGGTATGCGTTGTGTTGTGGTAAAGTGCATTGCAAATCATCTGCACCCCAATGCACATCTACAGTGCTCTACAATGCGCCCACATTATAGCCCAATGCAACATGCAGACATACAGTATAGGGTTCTGTCTATTGCATTGCCCTGTGCTGAAGAACATTAAACAGGATTATGCTGACATGTATGGACAAACCATTCATCTTGTGCAGATTTGCAAAAAAAACATGCATTGCAGTGCACTTGTGTTATATTGTTTGTGGGTCCTAGGGTGTAGCTATAAGGTTTTTTTGATCAGCTAAACAGATTTCATAATAATACAAAAATGCCACAGAAGCTTTATTGAAGAAAGTATTTGGCACTTAGGTGCAGCACCTATATGCTAAAATGTGATTCTTTACCATATGACTTCCACAACCTGCAAACATTTCTGTAATACAGACAGGGTTATACCATCTAAAAGTAGGGAAAAGTTTAATCCCCTGTTTCTTTTTTTCTTCCATTTCCTTTACTTCATTCCCTGCGGTTTGTGCGATTTTTTGCGTGTGTGCTGAAGTGCAACAACGTATGACAAACAAATTTCCCATTCTGTTCTATGGGGTTGTTCACACCTATGCAGTGCAATTTTGGAAGAGCTGCAGGATGGTGAGAGTTTGGGTTTATAGACCCTAATGGAAGCGCGGAAGTGCACCAAAAACATGCTTTTGACGCATTCTGTAGCACGAAAACAACACACCTCTTCCTAGCAACATCACCTATACCATATCTACATACCAAGAAAGTGAGAAGGTCACAGCATGGTGGACACAGAAGAGCTAAACTGGACTTTAATGCAGGGTATACTTAATATAACACTTTCGCATACATACATTCTTGCTCTGTTGTAAATAAACCTTTATAGCTTGCCATTGACCAAAACCAAAAAAGTATGATGCGTGAAAAATGCATTGCAATGTATCATAAAACAGACTTAGATGCACATGAAAATTCAACAAAAACGCACCAAAAAAGCAGAGGTGTGAGCCCAGCTGAACTGAGGGGAAATCTTTCCACTCTGGTCAGGAGAAATTGCCTCTTTTAGACAGCTGGCACTGGAACAAGTAGGACACTGTTGTCTAAAAAGGAGGGAAGGTTTGAAGGTTCTCAGAATTGGGGACAACTGTAAAACTCAAAATTTCTCATTACCGTATATACTCGAGAATAAGCAGAGTTTTTCAGCACATTTTTTGTGCTGAAAATGCCCCCCTCGGCTTATGATCGAGTCTGTGTCCATCTTCAACTTTGTGTGCCTGATCCCAGCCAGCCATAGCCCAACTCTTCCTCTACAAGTGTGCAAAGTTTGTTGTCCAGGGGACCAACGGCCGGGGAGCACCGATTTTTCAAAGCCGGGCACCCCTTCCATAGACTCCCATGTTAAACGGTAATTTCTCTGGTGATTTTGGGGACCCGGTATCGGCCGGCCCTAGGTTGACCCCAAACTTGGCAAACATGTAGCCCCACTCTTCATCTACAAGTGTGAAAAGTTAGTTGTCCAGGGAACCTACGGCCGGGGAGCACCGATTTTTCAAAGCCCCTTCCATAGACTCCCATGTTAAAAGTCAGTCTAGTCACACAGCGCCAGAGATCAGGTAGGGAGATTGGGCACAGTGAGGCATGGAGGCAGTGAGGCATTGGCACAGTAAGGCATGGACACAGTGAGGCATGAACACAGTAAGGCACAGTGAGGCATGGACACAGTGAGGCATGAACACAGTAAGGCATAGTGAGGCACAGTGAGGCATGCAGATGGACACTGTAACGGCACCCCAAATACGAAGGGGGGTTAACGCCGTTTCCGCTGTCCCCTCTCCTGGACACCCACTCGCTGCCAATCTTCCACAGCCAGGCGACCTCTTCCCATATAATTAATCCTTCTGGAAGAATGAGACGCACGCTCTCGTTCTCTCTCTTGACGCTGTTGTTCTCTCTCTTGTCGCGCATCCTGCAGCTGGATGCCTCTAATGGCTTCCTGTATGGCGGTCTCTGATGGGTTAGCACCATATAATGCCAAGCGCTGTTGAACTCGTTGCTGAAACAAATCTTCAACTGACCGGGGTCCTGCATCACCTTTCTTCTGGTCCATCTCGGCTCTCAAGTAGGTCTTTCAGCGTGACTTTCCTGCAGGCTGCATAGCTGGTCATTCACTGTGGTGGTTTGGAGTGTCCCAGGAACTGGAGGGAAAATCCCGCTGCTGCCAACCAATGTAACGGCACCCCAAATACGAAAGGGGGTAACGCCGTTTAGATATCTTCCCTCTCCTGGACACACATTCGCTGCCGATCCTCCACAGTCAGACGACCCCTTCCCATAGGAATTAATCCTTCTGGAAGAACGAGACGCACTCTGTCTCTTCCTAAGATCGAATGACTTTTATTGAGAAACATTGTAACTTTTATATACATCTAATACACATTAGTTTAACATGAACAATGGCCCAGCTCCACCCACACATTACAAGACTCCACACATTATTTTGACGTCTGCTAGGAGACAACAGGTTCTAATAATCTCCTTTATGTTTGAATGACTATGCATGACCTTAGTATTCACCAGACTGTCTGATACTTTACAATACACACAAGGACAGACTTAATTTCCCCAATCCACATCACCACAAACAATGAACAGGTCTTCTAGAAGCTGGAATTCATTAACATTACACTAGACAGGTGATTGAGGCTGAACACCTCAGTATCTCTCAATTAACCTGTTGAGTTCAGAAACAGTAAATAGTCCTTTACAGATATCCTTGGGGATATGGTGGATAAATATTACAGATCCATTTTAGGTAGCCCAAGATATATTTCTTAATGTCCATTATTTTCTGGCTCACCCTGTGTCCAAAGTGACCCTCCTGTCACAGACACCCTAGGCTTATACTCAAAGTCAATACCCAGTTTTTTGTGGTAAAATTAGGTGCCTCGGCTTATATTCGGGTCGGCTTATACTCCAGTATATACGGTACTTTCTATTCCGCTGAAAATAGTTATCAGGACAAATAGAGGGGGGAATCTTCCTAGCAGGGACACAGGCAGGAATAACATCCTGAAAGGGATTCTATATGTTACCGTAAGTGCTCATTTAGAGATTGTTAAGTTGGATGATAAGTGTTCAGGTAGCCGAGAACCGAGGGCCCACTTATACCTACAACACTGCAACAAATGGTACCACATATTACACACATTCACACTTTAAATGCATTATTATATGCCTGCAAAATGAGGCTGTTTACTAACTATAGTACTTTATCCAGTCATTGACTAATATGAATTATATTTTTCTTTCCTTGTCAGAAACAAACATCTGACATGCTTTCTTTATACATTACTGATTGGAAATTTTAGGCAGCTTCAATCCCATACTTTCTGCTCTTAAAGCCTTTTTTTTTTCTTACCTACAGTTAAGCCTATAATAAGGCTTACCTGTAGGTAAAATTAATATCTCCTAAACCTGTACGGTTTAGGAGATATTCACGTTGCATGCAGCCACTGACGTCAGCCATGCATGCGCTGTGAAGGCCTGGCTGAAGGTTCGGCAGATGCTGCCGGACCTTGCTGGAAAGAATACTCATCGCGTCACTTCTAGCACCGGAGCCACGAACCCGGAAGAAACGCAGAGGACAAAATTATCCGCTGCCTTGGACGTGGACCGAGATGCTATAGGGCAGGGATATGCAATTTGCGGACATCCAGCTGTTGCAGAATAACAAGTCCCATGAGGCATAGTCAGACTCTGACAGCCACAAGCATGACACCCAGAGGCAGAGACATGATGGGACTCGTAGTGCAACTGGAGGTCCGCTAATTGCATATCCCTGCTATAGGGGGACCTCGTTCTAAGGTGAGTATTTCATAATGAGCTAGTATGCGGTGCATACTAGCTCATTATGCCTTTGCCTTACAGGTTTTTTTTTCTTCCTATGTGTGGGTATACAACCGCTTTAAACCACATATATAAACACACAGCATGAGGATAACTGCTTATCATAGTAAGCAATATCTAAATAATCTTCTGAATAGACCTTGCTGTTTGCGTTCCACAGAATCATTAAGGAAGTAATTGAAAACCATCTATAAATATGCAAATTTCTGATATCTGTATTACTTATGATATGATTATTTATTTTATTTGATAGATTCTACAAAATGACGAAGCAAGGCAACTTCATTTTATTACAAAAATAAATGGTTTGTTAAAAAGAAATCTGTCAGGACTGAACAGCCATTGCCAACTTGCTTTAGGAGAGCATGGTTCCTAGCTAATACCCTTTTTCTTGTTTAACCATTTGCCTACTGAAAACTTTTACCCCCTTCCTGCCCAGGCCAAATTTTCAGCTTTCAGAGCTGTCGCACTTTGAATGACAATTACGCAGTCACGCAACATTGTACCCAAACAAAATTATTATTTTTTTCACACAAATAGAGCTTTCTTTTGGTGGTATTTAATCACCCCTGGGGTTTTAATTTTTTGCTACATAAACGAATAAAGATCGAACATTTTGAAAAAAAGAAAAACTCTTTCGTAGTTTGTTATAAAATTTTGCAAACAGGTAATTTTTCTCCTTCATTGATGTGCGCTGATGGGGCTGCACTGATGAGGTGGCACTGATGGACACTGTTAGGCTGCACTGATGGGCACTAATGTGGAGGCACTGGTGGGCAATGATGAGGCTGCACTGATAGACGGCACTGATAGGTGGCACTGATGGGCCCTAATAGGCGGCACTGGTGGGCACTAATTGGCAGCACTGATAGGTCACACTGATGAGGAGGCACTGATGGGCATTTATTGGCAGCACTGGTGGGCACAGATTGTCAGCACTGGTGGGCACTGTTGGGACTGCACTGATAATCAGGACACAATCAATGCCCTTATTTTTAGTGTACATGTTCCTTTTAGAGAAGCCGGTTATCAGCTCTCTTCTCCTCTCCTCATGCTGTCAGCATGAAGAATAAAGTGCTGATAACCAGCTTTTATTTACATTCGTAATCAGATGTGATTGGACACAGCTGATCATGTGGTAAAGAGCCCCTGATTGGCTTTTTACCTCAATCTGTGATCAGCAGTGTCCTCCAGACACTGTGATCACAGAGCGTGCGTATGACGGCCTCCCAGAACTAGTGGTTATGTCACCTTTACACTCTTGGGTTTTAACACATGCTAGGCAATGCTCCAAAGCAGCGGTTGCCAAGCAGTGATCCATAGACCATCGATGGTCCACGAGTAAATGTTGGTGGTCCCCAGGGGTTCTGCCACAAATTAACATTGTGGCAGATGTATACTGCCCAATGTTGTTTCCAGTGTTGTTCTCAATGCATGCTGACAGTCAATCCTGTCAGCGCACATTGATACCCGATGTTTTCTGTTGTTCTGACTCCTGAGAACTCAGAGGGAGGCGCCGGGAGTAGTGCAGAGAGCAGAAGGTGAAGGAGGGGACTTCCAATGGCAATGCTGATTACAGACAGTGGGAGGGAGTACGCAGCTTGAGCACATGGCTGGATAAGGAGATGAGATCCAATGATGGGTCTGTGTAAGACAGCAGTGTGATGCAGACTCGGGGGGGTTGCAGAAAAATGCAATGCAGCTATCACTGGAAAGCAAGTTTGTAGACAAGAACTGACTGCAGAGAGCCTACAGAAAACCAGCAGATGCAACAAAGGATAAAAAAACTTAAAACAAGTATTTTATTATTAACAAACATTAAGGCCGGGTTCACACTTGTGCGACACGACAGCCGTCCTTCTTTGGATCCGACTTTGCCCTGCGACATGAAGCCGACATATGTCCGACTTTCAATGAACGGGGATCTGACTTGGATCCCCGCCAATACCAGGCACTGTGTTTGATATGAATCTTGAGGGGGAACTCCACGCCAAATTTTAAATTAAAAAAACGGAATAGGTTCCCCCTCCAAGAGCATACCAGGCCCTTGGGTCTGGTATGGATTTTAAGGGGAACCCCTACGCCACAAAAAATGGCGTGGGGGTCCCCCCAAAGTCCAAACCAGACCCTTATCCGAGCACGCAACCTGGCAGGCCGCAGGGGAAGAGGGGGGGACAAGAGAGCGGCCCCCCTCCCTCCTGAACCGTACCAGGCCGCATGCCCTCAACATGGGGGTTTGGTGCTTTGGGGCAGGGGGCGACCTGCGGCCCCCCCACCCTAAAGCACCCTGCCCCCATGTTGATGAGGACGGGGCCTCTTCCCGACAACCCTCGGCGTAAGGGGTTCCCCTTAAAATCCATACCAGACCCAAGGGCCTGGTATGCTCTTGGAGGGGAACCCATGCCGGTTTTTCATTTAAAATTTGGCCTGGAGTTCCCCCTCAAAAGCAGCAGAGCACCAGTCGCATGCTAAAGTCGGATCATGCAAGACGGCATGTGTCGGACCAGTTAAGGCGGCTCCCATAGGGAAACATTGATTTTCACACATCATGCGACATGAGCTCCCAATGTCGGAGCGTTTGTCGCCCCAGTGTGAACCTGGCCTAAGGGGTGGTTTATGACACACAATGATTTAGCACCTGTCATTCAGTTAGGGTTTGCATCTACCATTCAGTTAGGGTTTGCATCTACAGTAATTATTATCTAGTGAATTAGGCCTCATTCACACAGATGTATGTACAGTACACCCTTGTGAAAGGCCATCTTTGCCCACACAGGATACATAGGTGTTCCATGGATTTGCATGCAGGCAGTTCCATTCATATCTATTGGGACGCAGCAGCTGCACAGCTGTGTGTGAATGAGGCCTTAGAGACCACAGATACAGCCGTGTAAATGAGGCCTTAGAGATCACAGATACACTTGTGTGAACGAGGCCTTAGTGACCACAGATACACCTGTGTGAACGAGGCCTTAGTGACCACAGATACACCTGTGTGAATGAGGCCTTAGTGACCACAGATACGCCTGTGTGAATGAGGCCTTAGAGACCACAGATACACTTGTGTGAATGAGGCCTTAATGACCACAGATACACCTGTGTGAATGAGGCCTTAGAGACCACAGATACACTTGTGTGAATGAGGCCTTAATGACCACAGATACACCTGTGTGAATGAGGCCTTAGTGACCACAGATATACCTATGTGAATGAGGCCTTAGTGACCACAGATACACTTTTGTGAATGAGGCGCCTTAGTGACCACAGATACACCTATGTGAATGAGACCTTAGTGACCACAGATACACTAATGTGAATGAGGCCTTAGTGACCACAGATACACCTGTGTGAATGAGGCCTTAGTGACCACAGATACACTCATGTGAATGAGGCCTTAGTGACCACAGATACACCTGTGTGAATGAGGCCTTAGTGACCACAGATACACTCATGTGAATGAGGCCTTAGTGACCACAGATACACCTGTGTGAATGAGGCCTTAGTGACCACAGATACACTTGTGTGAATGAGGCGCCTTAGTGACCACAGATACACCTATGTGAATGAGGCCTTATTGACCACAGATACACTTGTGTGAATGAGGTGCCTTAGTGACCACAGATACACCTATGTGAATGAGGCCTTATTGACCACAGATACACTTGTGCGAATGAGGTGCCTTAGTGACCACAGATACACCTATGTGAATGAGGCCTTCGTGACCACAGATACACCTGTGTGAATGAGGCCTTAGTGACCACAGATACCCCTGTGTGAATGAGGCCTTAGTGACCAGATAAACTTGTGTGGATGAGGCCTTAGTGACCACAGATACGCTCATGTGAATGAAGCCTCAGTGACCACAGATATAATTGTGTGAATGAGAACTTAGTGACCCAGAACAAGACTCTGTCTATTGCTTGACACCAGATTAACACATGCTTGTTCCAGATCAGTAATTCACTAAGCAGTGAAGAAAGATAAGGTATGTCAGCTTTGAAGCATGCACCTTAAATAAAAAGTCATAGCAGATTCCATATTTTTATCCTGACAGGTTCCTTTTACCAATATGATGATAAACAAATTAATTGTTATTCTATTTACATAATTCAATAATCATTACCTTTACAGCTGCCTGAAAATACACAGTTGGGCAAAGGTTACTGGAAAGTTAACCTGTCTAATTTGAAATTAGCTAAAGGTATGACAAAACAGTTTTTTATTGAAATATTATTGGAATGGGAATATAACAGCTTCTCATTGTGTTATGTCATTATGCTATCAAACTGACCACACAAAAATTATTTTTCAAGAGAAGTGATCCTGTGCAACATAAAGATCCTAATAAAATGCTAGACCAAAAAAAAACACATGTAGAATTCAGATGTGTTTCCGTCCAGTCTGGAAACCAACTGATGGGTATCGTAGGTGTCAGGGTGCTTGAATTTCTACAGAAATGTAGTATCTGAATTGGCAACTCCTTTCAAAGGTGCAAGCTCCAGGGCTGTCAATTTGAATCTTGCCAATAATGTAGAACAAGCATGCAGTTAGTAAAATACGAATAAAATTTGAACTCCTGTCTTGCTTGTTTCAGGTTAGTGAATTAACAAGTTATGAGGTCAGAATCAGATTAGGCCTTATGATTAAGCACCTATGAGTGTGAAACATGTTAAGGCGATATCTGATATCTATTGGATTTGCACCTATTGTTTAAATACATTTCCTGACTGCTCCTAGTGGTTTTGCAGAATATTTTTCTATTTTTTCAATTGTTGTAAAATTTCTAAGTTCCCTTTAGGGCCAGTTTACACCAAATGCAGTCCAGTGCGTTTTTTTTCTGCATCTGAAAAAGCATGGAAAGTAGGTTATATGGTTTCCAGTGGCATATTTCACACAAGTGTGGTCCAGTTCCAGTTCCAGAAAAAAAAAAAGTAGAACATGCTGAATTTTCCTGCACTGGACTGTACCGCGGTAAAAAGCATAAATAAAAAATACACACTGGAATGCACTGGAACGCATCAAAAACGCACTGGACCCCAGTACAGTGAAAAGAAAAAAGAAGAAAATAGGCACCTGAAATGCATCCGGAAACGCTTTAAAAACGCACGGCACGCAAAAAAATGGCATGCAGAAATGCATCCGGAACGAATCTGGAGTGCATTTTTGTGGTGTGAACCAACCCTTAAAGTAACTCTGCTGTGAAAATGGCATTTCTATTAACAAATGTCTCTGCGACGAAGAAAGTAAATACTTACCTCTTTGCTGCATGGAATCTGCAAATGAATTTCCCTGCCGTGCTTACTGGTTCCTCCTACCAACCGCTATATCATTATAGGAAACAATACTGATGTAGAGGTTGGTAGTAGGAACTGCAGAGCCTGATGGGGGAGATCAGTACTCTCAAAAGTGTCAGTTTCTTAGGAGATTTAAATAGGCATTTCCTCTTTATCACAGCTGTGTTTGGCAGTATGGATAGTGGGCACAGTATGTATTCATTTTTTTCTTTGGATCTGTTGTAAAAAAAATTGAAGACTGATTGACAGCTCTCGTCTCTTGCAGGAGGTGCACACTAGAGACGAGCACCATCACCTGGCACAGCAGGGGGATGAGTCAGATTGGATGACAACACAAGCATTCACAATAGTAAAGAATAAATAAGCGCTGGCGGGGCTGTGGAATCTATCTGCCCGCTACTAGTAAACATGCACTGAACTCATAACAGTAAGGCCCCTTTCACACTGAGGTGATTTTCAGGCGTTTTAGCGCTAAAAATAGCGCTGTAAAAACGCCTGAAATAATTCTGCCCCAGCATTCTCAATGTGAAAGCCCTGAGGGCTTTCACACTGAGGCGTTGTGCTGGCTGTGCGTTGGAAAAAATCCTGCAAACAGCTTTTTTGGAGCATCTTTGGGGTGCATAAAATAGCTCTGTAAAAACACCTATCACCATTGAAATGAATGAGTACAGCTGTAAAAACATGGTAAAAACGCCCAGAAGCTGTGGGAAGGTCACATGACTGCAGTAGAGTGGAGGATTGTGGGATACCAAATAATCCTTTTTACCGCAAAAACGTGGTAAAAATGCATAGGCGTTAGCGCTATTTTTAGCGCTAACGCGGTAAAAACGCTAATCATTTTTAGCGCGTTATTGCAACGCCTCAGTGTGAAAGGGGCCTAAAAGATCAGTTCTGGCAGAACTAACAAAAGTCAAAACAGGGCAGATAGTGTGTGTGGGTGTGTATTTTACCCCACCCTGAGTAATCTAATTTTCTAATTTATTGTTACCGGTATATTTTGAAAAGTAATAATCTGAGAGAAGGGGTGGTGGCTACAGCACTGTGCTGTAGTATCCCCACAGGAATGCTCATAATTTGGGCTTTAGGCCTCGTACACACGGCCGATTTTCTCGGCAAGAACCAGCAAGAAACTTGCTGGCAGAGAGGTCTTGCCGAGTAAATCGGTCGTGTGTACGCGGCTATCGGGTTTCTCGTCGAGAAAACCGACAAGAAACCTCGACGAGAAAATAGAGAACCTGCTCTCTATTTTCTCGTCGAGATTCTCCTCGGCATGTTTCTCGACGAGAAAAGTGAGTGTGTGTACACTTACCTGTCCTCCCGGAAGCCCGCGCATGTTCGAAATGAATTTGACGCATGCGCGGTAGCTTCCTAGGCATACGTAGGGTATACCAAGATGGCGGCGACGGCATCGAATGTGACGAGCGCATGCTCGTCGTAGTCGATGACGTCACCGCGTACGCTCCATTCAAAGAACCGCGGGTTCTTTGAAACGAGCGTGTGTACACTCGGCCGGGACAAGTTTCTTGTCCAAGAATCTCGTCGAAAAAAACAACATGTTTTTTTCAACGAGAATCTCGGCCGTGTGTACAAGGCCTGAGTCTGAGGTGTAGCTGACAGCCAGCACAGACCTAAATAAGTGTTTTTATTGCACAACACAGCTATAGAACAGAGCTTTACCAAGTGCTTCATGCACTTTGTCACCTGAATGATTCAACAAGGTTTTTTAGGTTGTGATGATACTTCTTTCAGGTTATAGTTCTTTTAACTAGAAACAAGTTGAGAGCTGGAGTCCGATAACAATCCCTCACAGTACTTTATTTGGTAAAAGATAAGCAATCTGGGACATGCAAACAAACCCAGAAGAATGCTTTCAGACGTAGCCTTAAGCCCTGTACACACGATCGGATAACCTATGGATTTTCGTCCGATGGATTTGACCATCGGAAATCCGATGAAACTGTTTTTCATCAGTCTTGGCCACACACCATCAGTCAAAAAACCGACCGTTCCAAACGTGGTGACGTAAAACACTCCGATGAGCCAAGAAAAATGAAGTTTAATGCTTCTGAGCATGCGTCGACTTGATTCTGAGCATGCGTGGGTTTTTTAACCGATGGACTTGCCCATAGACGATCGCAAATTACCATCGGTTCTTGATCCATCGGAAAATTTTAAAACAAGTTCTATTTTTTCCATCCGATGGAAAAAAGACCGATGGACGGTTTTCATCAGTTAAACCGATCGTGTGTACGGGGCTTCAGTCATAAGGCTTGGTCAGCTCTCGAACTCTAGATCTCTCAATTTCAGGCTTACAAGAGCTGTTAAGGCTGACATCCTTGGTGTGTATACTGGTGTGGAGGTGGAGATACTCTTGTAAAAATGTTATAATTAAAAAGCAGTTATGTTAAAAAAATTAATATGTTACATATATAGACATAGAAGCAGCAGGCGTTATGTGGAAAATGTGAATATCAGCAAAGATATACAGTGGGTAAAATAAGTTTTGAACACCTCATCAATTTTCTAGGTAAATATATTTCTAAAGGTGCTATTGACATGACATTTTCACCACATCAGTATTGAACACATGAAGAAAGGGAGGTGCAAAAAGGCATGGAAGCCAAGACACCAGCTGAAATCTATCAGCAATTAGAAAGAAATCCTGCCCCTTGTCAGTGCAAACTAATATCAGCTGGTTCAGTCTCAGCTGATGGCCTATAAAAGGTGTCACACAAGAAACATCTAATGATGGGTAAAAGCAAAGAGCTCTCTCAAGAGCTTTGCAACCTTATTGTTACAAAACATACTGATGGTATTGGTTACAGAAGGATTTCTTAACTTCTGAATGTTCCAGTGAGCACTGTTGGGGCCATAATCCAGAAGTGGAAAGAATATAATTTCACCATAAACCGCCCACGACCAGGTGCTCCTCACAAGATTTCTGACAGAGGAGTGAAAAGAATTATCAGAAGAGTTGTCCAAGAGCCAAGGACCACATGTGGAGAGCTTCAGAAAGACCTGGAATTAGCAGGTGCAATTGTTTCAAAGAAAACAATAAGTAATGCACTCAACCGCCATGGCCTGTATGCACGCTCACCACGCAAGACTCCATTGCTAAAAAAAAACATGTTGAAGTTCGTTTAAAGTTTGCTACACAACATTTAGATAAGCCTGTGAAATACTTGGAGAATATAGTCTGGTCAGATGAGACCAAAATGTAACTCTTTGGATGCCATAATACACACCATGTTTGGAGGTCAAATGGCACTGCACATCACCCCAAAGACACCATACCAACAGTGATATTTGGAGGTGGAAACATCATGGTGTGGGGCTGTTTTTCAGCATACGGTACTGTCAAACTTTGTGTCATTGAAGGAAGGATGAATGGAAAAATTTACCAAGTAGTTCTTGATAAAAATCTGCTGCCATCTACCAGGATGATGAAGATGAAAACGAGGGTGGAGATTTCAGCAAGACAATGATCCCAAACACAAAGTCAAGGAAACTCTCAATTGGTAGAGGAGGTGTTTTGAAGCTGTATTCACCAACAAAAGATTTTGTATGAGGTATTAAATACATTGCAGTTAGCGTGTTCAATACTTTATTCATGTGTCATTCCATTTTATTACACATAATTTCATTTTTGAATTTTTGGTTTCTTTGTATGTATGGATTGCATGGGTGGTTACCGACATGTGGTGAAGATTTCATGTCAATAGCACCTTTAGAAATATATTTACCTAGAAAAATGGTGACATGTTCAATAGTTATTTTACCCGCTGCGTAACCGCGAAGTAACATTTAATACGTTTTTTTTCACACATACACACAATGTATGCACCTACTCCATTTAGCAAGCTACTTGGTATACATGCTTGGCAACCTATTGCCAAAACACATGAAGTGAATCTGTATGTAAGAAAATGTAAATAGGTCCCATGTGCTATCTTACAAGTTTCAAGGGAGCAAACTATTCACAACATTTCCGTAGAGCGAACCTTTACCCAAAAGGAAAGTGCAGCTCATCCTCAAACCCCCCCCCCCCCCCACCTGTAACACATGTGAAGCTTTTTTCCAGGGGGAGTGGGTACCCTTTTTTAGCAGGTATCCACCCCCACTTCCTTAATCCTTGCCTAGGTGAGAATGACGTGCGCTTGTCACATGTTCCAGGAAGCTGCAGAACCAGTCTCACTGCACTGCTAAGCCTTTAGAAAGTCACAGTCGGCTCCCAAATCCCAGATGGAGGTATTGGAGATTAAACGCCTAGCAAAGATTTTGCTCTGGAGAAGACAGCGCTGGACTCCATGGACTGTTAAGTTTATATTTCTTAAAAGTCTATTTTTTTTACAACCCAAGTAAATAGTTCCTCTTTAAATAAGTTTTGTAAACTCATTTATGTCTACAAGAAACTGACAGAATACAAGGTCACTTTATCATTCTTTGGCACATGATCAAACACTTGTATCATTCTCTCACCTGCCATACATGTCTCGCTGGACACTAGGGTGCTGGCTATCTGAAAACAGTAAACTGCTTTGCCAGCTCCCTGATATAGATAAATGTGACAAAAATGTCCTAACTACTAAATTATTTCATGTACTTACGTCGGTTTACCCTGGTTATATATATATATTTTTTTTATACTCTATAAATTGTCGGATTGTGGCAAAACTTAAAAGAGAAGTATGGGATTTTTTTGATTTCATAACCATACTTACCTAGGTGGATGTAGCATCGGTCCGATTCTGCATCTGTCCCCCGCCGCCTCTTCACTGAGGAACCGAGCCATTGGCAGTGTTTGGTGGCTCGGTTCTCTCACCTCCCTCGCGCTCACTGGAGCGCTGAACTGTGGAGGGGTGGGGAGCGGCCGTCTCAGCCTCTCAGATGCCTATCAGTCCAGGCACCTGGCGGATCCAGACTCCCAGAGTTGGGATGATGCGGTGCCTGGACTGATCTTGGTGACGTCAGCGGAGAGCGGACTTCAGACCGCTCTTTTCTGAAAACGGGTCACAGGAGTGCAAAACGAATTGCACTCCTGTGACCCATAGGAGAAGCCCAGCCGAATGCGCCCAGGCTGGACTTCTCCTTTATCCAAATACTTTCAGTGGACTTTTACTGTTCATAGCATGATTAAAGTGTAGCTTATCTGCTGCTTTAGAGCCATGAAACAACTATTCAAAATCTCACAACCAGTCTCTAAGGCATCTAAGGCAGCCCATACACAGGGCCGTCTTTAATATTGATTGGACCCTGGGCAAACATTTTCTTGGACCACCCACACATAGACTTGTGGCCCGTACACACGATCCGAAAATCGGATGAAAAATACTGCTTTTGAAGCGATCGTACAATAATCGGAACGTTAGTACAGAGCTTTCGGGAGCCGATCACGACACTTCATCCGATATTATTTAATCGGGCAAACACTCTGTGGTGTTCACCGACAGAGTTGTGGAGACCTGACATCTTGATCCACCAGACCACCTTTCCTTCACAGCACGGATTCAGATCTTCTATGCCTATAAGGATTCATCCAGCATCCATCCAGATTGCCCAGGATTATAAACTCACTGTCGTATGACACGTGTGTCCAACCTATCCGGTAAGGGTACCTTGTTTATACCTGTTTTGAAGATTTAGAGTGACTACAGGCAACCTGTCATCCTTTTGTTTGGTGTCACCTGAATAAGAAAGATTTGTCTTCCTTTATTTCTTCTATATGGACTTACATCTGCTCACAATTTAGTCCAAAAGCTCACAGGCCTGATTGGACTCTATTGCACATGTTGTGTTTATTTATTAGTGTTTATTCATTTTTAGTTCATTCACTATTATTTGCTTGAGTGTATTTTACACTCTCTTACATTGTTTCATATTAGCGCTACACTATATTTTCACCATTCACGTTAGACTTTGTTTGTTTGAGTGTTAGCTGCTTTTTGGTAATTCATTTTACTTTGTTTTGATTTAGCGCAGTTTTTTCCCTTTTTCATAATCAGTACAGTTGTCATCCGAAAATACAATAGAAATACACTACAACACATGACATCACTTCCGATTTTTTATTCTGTCATACGAGAATTTTCATAACTTTGCTCTGATCCTGCCACTGCTTTATTATACTCACCTCCATGCTGAAGAGTGAGGGAGAAAAATTCCACACACAGTCCGCTTTGTGTGTTTGATCTCCACGCTGCTGACCAGAGAAGGCGGGGGGCATGAGCGGGGGAACACAGAGAGCCACTCTATCTCACTTCCTGTCACAGCGATTTGGGTCCTGACAGAGGGAGAAGCGCGATTTGTGGGCTCTAGTACATACACACAGCCCCTGGCTGTACCTCTCCTGAGGGGGGGGGTAAATTTTCTACACCTGGAAAAATATTTGCGGGTAGCGCAGGCTCAAGGGACAGCTGTTTTGGGCCCCGCAGCAATGACTGGGCCCAGGGAAGCTGCCACTTTTTCCCCGCGTTAAAGATGGCCTTGCCCATACATACTTAATTTTTTCGATCAAACAGGAGGTTGAACAGAAAAAATGTACCAATCATCTCATTTACACACTTGATGTGCTGAGTTATTGTATTCTGAGAGTGAGGAAACTTCCCTGTCGTCAGAATATCATGATCAGTGCTGCCAGCTATAGCCAGTAGCACTGATTGATTGGGAAAAACCCAACAGGCTGGTTGTACTTGACTTATTGACTTCTGTACAACCAGCTTGCCCATACATGGAGACCTTTCTGAAGAAGTCCGGGATTGGACAATACATGTAAAAGGGGCAGTGGATACTTTATACATAGTTACATTGGTCCAACTTGCATTGGTCCAAGCTGGACCAATGTAACCATGTATAAAATATTCATACTACATAGTCTATATAGTTCAACACAATTCAGTAGTGCTAGTCTCAGTTTATTAGAGATCCCTTTCATAAAAACACTTCTTGAGAACTTTCTGGGTAAGACTTCCAATTGCTCGACAAGGCAGAAACAGCAGAAACATTTGTGAAATATTACAGAAGATATATAAATGATATACACACAGCTATTGTTATCTGTGAAGATTCCCTGAAAATATATAGAAAACCTATAAATAACTTCACCAGCCCCTCACGCTGGACATTGCCCTTACAATTTTGGTTCTTGTGTAACTAAGGTGTGTGATTAATGGAGTGCAGTACAAACACACACATCCTGATACTCCCAGTGATTCATGTCCCAGGAATAACTCATATATGAAGTCACTTCAGGTGCAACTGCGTCAGTTTAATAGTTTTGCCACTTTCAAGTTAATGAATCAGCACTCCTTCAGCTAATGAGCAATAAGCTTTTTGTCTTGGAATGCACTACATTGCTACGCATAACTGATAAGAGAATTATGTTGCTAAAGCTATGTGAGGTATTTATGGGCATTCGATAATGATGCATAGTGATGTGTCTTCTGTGTACTGGTAACTATTATTACTGTAGCCAGGCTTAGGTAAACATGCAGACTATTCATTTTTTTAAATTCCCTTCATATTTTATTATTCAAAGAAGTCACCAATCAAAACTTTTTGTTTCCTAGATAGTGCTTTATTTCCTGTGTAAAATGATACCTAGTGGCCTATTTATAAAGTTCTGAACAGGTTAACTCAGGGGTAGGCAACTGTTTGAACTTGGTATGCCGAGAAATTTTTGTGAGAAAATTAAGAGACAGGGTCGTCATTGCCTGACAGCTTCCACCACAATGTCTACCCACCCAATGCCTCCCAACTTTAGAGTTTGAGAAAGAGGGAACGCTATGAGAGCTGCGGCCAAAAGTGGGCACTGTTAAATTATGCTGAGTTTGGGGGGTGGAGTCTGAGTATAATGACATATACTGGACACAACACATGTATGCTGCAGCCCCTGCACTCACAAAATTTTCCTAAATTACACTGATACAACTAAGACTGTAGGTTTGGTCTCTGAATATTCTGCTCTTACTGCACTATATGACAGGAATTAAAGTAAGAGTATTATATAACGCAGCAGCCCGCCATAGGTTTCACACATTCGTTAGTGTTCATTTATTTTTTCAGTGCAAATTACCAAAAATTGCTCTTGGCTGGAGTTCAGCTTTAATGTTATTAACATTTGTTCTGTACCCTTCTGATTTAGTTTCACACTCTTTTAGAATTGATGGCTAAGAGCACTAAGCAGCTTGGGGTTACAACAGAAATAGTTAGTACTCTATAACTTTAATGTCAGCCTGCTTTTCTATTAGGCCTCTTGCACACTGCAGCTTGAAAAAGCTCAGTACAGCTTTTTTTTTTTCAGTGAGCTAAAATGCAGCCCATTAATTGTAATGTGCCTATGCATACAGGTGCATAAACAAGCATCGTGCAGTCTTCATTAAGAATTTTTTTTTAAGAAAAATCTGCTTTTTTGGTCAGTAATTTATGACTGCGCACAAACGCCTGCAAATGCCCATTTACATATTGTGCAGAATAAGAACACGATAGTAATTTTTCGCATTTGTGCAAAAATGCACGAGTGCATGCGAACGCATATACGTGAAAATGCGCGTAAATACATGCAAGAAAAAAAATGTCCAAAAAAGTAGATGCTCAAACAGGAGTATCGTGTGCAAGAGGCCTAAGTAATTGTTTTCCCATTTGTTACTTTCATTTTTCTATGCAGAAATTAAGTGCCAGTCTACCTGTGTAAATGAAACATTCAAAAATAACGGGGAAAAAAAATCAATACTTGCAAATAAAATAGTTAATCAGATTTTGGTAGGTATGTTTTGACAAGATTACAGTGGTGTAATAACCAGTTATGAATGAGCAGTGATATCTGTTAATGTTTCAAGCAGACATTCCTCCCTCCTACACAGTGTATAAAACCTGAGGTTTTTTTGTGTGTGTGTGTGCTTGTTTCCCTTATTTCCCACTCTAAACTGCCCCTTGCTTCATTCTTGCCTAGGTGATAATGACCCCCCCCCCGTGTACTACATTCCCTAAATGGGGGCAAAGACCGTAAAAAATAACTGTCAGACCCGGTTCACACAGGGGCGACTCGTCAGGCGACTCAGCTGCCTGACAAGTCGTGTCCCGCTCTGTTCAATGGAACCGTTCTAATAGGAGCGACTCAAGTCGCTCCGACTTAGAAAAAGGTTCCTGTACTACTTTGGGGGCGACTCGGGGGGCCACTTGCATTGACTTCTATACAGAAGTCATTTTGCAAATCGCCTCTCAAGTCATCTTGTGATCGCCTTGCCGAGTCGCCCCCAAAGTCGTGCCGCCCCAGTGTGAACCGGCTCTTAGGGTTTCAAACCTCTCACCACTCTATGCAAAGTTTATACTTTTTAGGTATTCCATTATATACTCCGATATACCTTAAAGTAGTTGTAAACTCTATTACACCACTTGTACCTACAGGTCAGCCTATAATAAGGCTGACCTGTAGGGAATGTGAATATCTCCTAAATGTGCAAAGATTACTTTCAAAAAAAGATCTTCAGAAGAATTTGAAGCTAATATAAAGCAAGTACAGAAGGTTAGATATAGATTATGTGCTTCTATTGTGCCTAGAGCTCAGCTTTAATTCTGCATGCTTAGAATTACATCGAATTATGAATTTATGATCTAATTCCTATAACATCTGCTATATAATATGTACATTAAATATTTATACTAACTGTTCCTCTTTGGTTGGTCTTAATAGAAGAAAAATTGAAAACTATCATGTATTTTCAGTTGGCACTAAACATTTGAGTTACTGTTATATCACTTTACATAATGCTTGATCATTTACATAATTGTTTGATGTAATGCTACAGTATGCATGCCTTCTGTACCATATTTTTTTCATTTTGAATTCAGAAAAAATTACATGTACTGTATATCCCTGGGGGGTGAGCCATTCATTTATCCACTATTACATATGCTACAACTAGTAGTCTCTCAAATTTAAGACTTAGTCTACATTTAGACCTGAGCGTAGCGCAGCGACAGCTGCCGTAGTGTGTTTTTTTTTTTGTTTTTTTTTGTTGGTCTTCCCTTCATTCCAAAAACGCTCCAAAGAAGCGCACGTACCAAATCGTTTGCGGTTTCGATATTTGCTACATTTGTAGCGGGTTTTGTCACTCACCAATCATGGCAAAGTTTGAGGTGCCATTAAGAAATAATAGCATCACAAATGTGTTATGACAGCAATTCCGTCCGCAATCCAAATTTCTCAGGTGTGAATGCAGCCTTAGGACGGCACTGTACAGAGGAGCCTTGGCGAGGCACTGTGGCTTCCACATATATTTGCAAATGTGTGCAACTAACCCTTCTGTTTTTAACAAGAATTATTCAACTGGGTAAAAAAAAAAAATTCAGGGTTGTTTTTTTTTTTTTTTGCAGGCTAGCTAATATGTGTGCTAAGAATTTTTAGTTTGTTTATGATGTGCTAGGTCCTTCCATGTGCACCATACTTCAAAGGCTAGTTATAAATTGGGGAGGTTGCCATTTTTGTATACCTTGGAGAAAAGTAGTGAAGACAGATGTTGCAAAACAGTACTTTTTCACAAATTCTTTATAAATATGCCTCTTAACTGTTCTTCTTTAGCTCTCTAGGTTAGTTGTTTTAAACTGTGGTCTACAAGCTTGTACCAGGTAGTTCTCAGCCATTGTTTGAATGGGAAAGCCCCATAATTGTCATTCCCAAGTGACTGGGTATTTGAGCAGAACACAGTTTCAATGGGTTAAGCGAACCTTTCTATTCTTTAGTCATCAATAACAAACTCTCATCCATACAGAAGGCTCATTTTCCAGTTAGCTAGACATTATATAAAATAAGTTCTAGGAAGAGTAAGGTCCTGTTTACACCATCTCATTGCAGTGATGTAAGACAACAAGCAAGGTATAATGTGTTGAGGCGCCATTCATTTTGAATATGCATCCACAGAGCTCATCCACACTGTATCACAGCACACCACAATCACCTTCTATCTTCAGCACGTTCAGTTAGGCTTTAAAAATGAAAAATAGAATCTGATTGGTTTCCAGATTTTGGCTGCTCCAGTCTTTGTAAATTCCCCTCAATGTATTTTGCAGTTAAAACCACAACACGTGGCGGTGTGAATGGGTCCCAAAGCCATTCATAGATGGATCAAAATTCGACTGGTTCTGTTTCGAGCTATCTGTCAGCAGGCTGGTCGACTTGAGATTGGTTACTATGCACATGTGCACCAGTTTTAGTAAATATTCCCCCCATTGACAATAATGGGACTGAATCCCTGTCCCAGTGCCGCAGAGTCACAGTTCTCTTCATTAAGCCACCACGTTTATTATGAGAATCCACAATAGTCCTACGTCTTAATTCTTCAATTTCTCCCAAAAAGTTCTAATTACATCTTTAAATCTTGTCAGTCAACAAATATTCATTATAACCAGCAGAACTCATACTTGTTTATGCCTAGAATTAACAGATGCAGAGATTTTGGCCAGCAGTGTTAAATTTGGAGTTATAAAAGTGAATCAACAAAGTTTGTCTCATGTAGGTAAATTTTTACTAACACCATTACCAGAACCATTAATAAATACAACGCAGTTATATCAAATCAGTATTAAAAGAATACATTATTCATACCCAACATACCACTGGCTAATCTAACAATGCACAATAGAGACAGCAACATATTGTCCACTATTGCTGAATCATACAGAGCTCAACACAGTGCTTTTAACTCAGATTACAAGTGTTAGTGTATGTCAGAGGCCACATACCTGGTCTCTTGTATAATAAACATTTCTGTTTAAGCCAACATTATTCATCTCCTGTGGCTAATCAGACTCATATGTTAAGTGGAAATATGATATGTTACACAACCATTCATTTGGTAGATGTGCAGATCTTATCGCTCTTAGTTCACACTTGTGCGATGCGGGAACCCTGAGAATCCACTGCGTCCCGCATCGCACCAGACTCGCGGGGAGTGTAGATACAATGTTAATGAGACCCCCATATCGCACTGCGAACTGACAGTTCGGATATGAATCGGATCGCATGGGTGTGAACACCCATGTGATCCGATTCTGGTGCAGACCAAAAAAGGGTCCTGTGCGAGTTTAGTCCGAATGCGATGCAAATTCAGCTATACTATCTGTATGGCTGAAATCAAATCGCACGGACATCACATGTGATTTGCACTGCAGTGCGAATCACATGCAATCTCGCACCATGCACTGGTGTGAACCGAGCCATAGCTGTATTTTTAATATTCAAGTAAGAGAAGGCTGAAGAAAAATACACACTCTGCAAAAGGTCTGAATGATTCAAATTGTTACTTTATTCATTTTATTTGTAGCAAACAATACGCTCCACATGAAAGACATAGTTTTTGTAATCTATGGGAACACCATTGGAAAGATAACACCCCTTTATTTTATTTATTATAGATATTTATTATTTAAGAAAAGGAAAAAAAACAACAATAAAAAACGTTGGACTCTGGATTATCTCATGCCCTAGCAAACATGACTATAACTGTCATCTTCAAGTACCAGATGTGTCCTCAAAGGCAATTAAGCTTCTGTTATGTTTCTAATTTGTTTTTGTTGACAGAACACAATGCAGGTGACCAGGGACAGCTTTTATTCCATGCTGCTAATGTACAGAATTCTGTACAATATTAAAAGACAACTCTGTTTGTACACAATTCCAAAAAACTTGTGTAAAATCTACATAAAAACAAAATGTAATGACTGAAAATCTCTAAATCCATATTTTATTCACAATAGAAAATAGAAAACATATCAAATGTTTAAACAAAACCATATCCAAAAAAAGTTGGGTCAGGGCCTGTTCACCATGGTGTAGCATCTCTTCTTTTTTTAAAGTGTTTGTAACCCTAAAAAATTAAAAAATGGATCCTGTTCCCTTATATCAGGTTAAACAGCAAAGTGCTTGTGCTGTCTAACCTTCCCCTCTCTAAACTGAAAAAAAAAACCTGGCTGATCTTGCCTGTTTCTGCCCTCCCCTCTGTAAACTGACCACGGTTTATCATGGCTGCTGGGCCTTGACACCATGGTCAGGTTACGTGCCTCTGTCATCCACAGCTTTACTCTGTCCTCCTCTGCCTCCCTCCCTGCCTGTCAGCTCTGTGTGTCTATGTGAGCTGTCTCCACCCCCCCCCCACCCCCACCGCTATTTGTAGTGCATTTAGCTTTAACAAATTTCACTGTCCCTCTCCTTTATCCAGCGATAATGCACAATGCAAGTGTTTATTGAGAAAAAATACTCTAAATACATTTTTCAGATATCTTCTGGCCGGTCATGTGACTCCCGGCCGCTCTGCTACTTCGATCCAGGGCTACAGCAGGAGGGGCTAAGCGGCAAGCATGGCGGTCACGTGACCTCCCACCTGACGTCAGAGGAAGAGCTTGACCCCTCCCGCTGCAGCCGGGGATCGGAGTAGCAGAGTGGCTGGGTGTCACGTGACCCGCCTGAGAATCTAAAAAAAAAAAAAAAAGGTATTTAGAGGCATCTGATGCAATAAACACTAACATTGTGCATTATCGCCTGATAAAGGAGAGGGGCAAGCAATGAATTGCTTTATTAAGGTTACAAACCTTTAATAACATTCAGTAAAAATCTGGGAACTGAGGAGACAAGTTGCTGGGGTTTTGGGAGAGGTATGTTTGTTGCCCCATTCTTGCTGAGCCTATGCTGCTCCAAAACCTGGATATATATCTTTCAGCATTGATGGTGCTATTCCAAATGTCTAAGCTGCCCATTCCATACACACTAATGCACCCCCATACCATCAGAGATGCAAGCTTTGAACTGAGAGCTGATAACAAACTGGAAGGTCCCTCTCCTCTTTAGTCTGGAAGATGCGGCACCCACGATTTGCCAAAAATAAATAAACTTACAATTTTGATTTGCCTGACCACAGAACAGTTTTCAACTTTGCAACAGACCATTTTAAATGGTTCAGATAAGACAGCAGCATTTCTGGATAATGTTCAGATATGGCTTCTCCTTTTCATGATAGAACTTTATCTTGCATTTTTGGATGCCACTGCAAACTGTGTTCACAGACTGATTTTGGAAGTACAGTATTCCTGAGCCCATGTCTATTAAAGAATCATGTCTGTTTTTAATGCAGGGCTATCTGAGAGCCCGAATATCACAAGCATCCAATATTAAGTTTTAAGTATTGTCCCGTGTGCACAGAGATTTCTCCAGATTCTCTGAATCTTTTGATGATATTATGAACTGTAGATGATGATGTATTTAAGGGCCGGCTCACACTGCTGCAGTGCGAATTTAGTGCAAATTTGATCTGATTGCGTTGCGAATTTTCATTGCGAATTCTTTATGTGTTCTTGCGATTCTACTGCAAATATTGCAGTCTATAGAGCTGAATTTGCATCGCACGTGGATCAAACTCGCACAGGATCCTTTTTGTACGCAGCTTAGATTCGCAACGCATTGATGTGAACGGCACTTATGAAAAACAATGTTATTTAAATGACTTGCGAATTTGAGCGATCGCAACGGCTCAAATTCGCAATAGAATTTGCAGCAGTGTGAACCGGCCCTAAAATCTAAAATTTTATGTTGAGGAACATTATTCTGAAATTGTTGATGACTTTTAGACGCAGCTTTTCACAGACTGGTGAACCTCTCTCTGACAATCTTTACTTCTGATGCCTCGTACACATGACCGTTTTTTCCGACGGGAAAACTGCTGAGAGCTTTTGGTCGGGAATCCCGGCCGTGTGTATGCTCCATCGCAGTTTTTCCGACGGGAAAACTGCTGGACAAAAAAAGAGAGCAGGATCTCTTCTTTCCCGTTAAGGAAAAAATCCTGCCGGGAAAACCGTTAGTCTGTATGCTTTTCCGAGGGGAAATATACCGCGCATGCTCTGAAACAATTTGACGCATGTTCGGAAGCATAGAACTTAATTTTGTCGGCTCGTCGTAGTCTTTTACGTCACCGCGTTCTTGGCAGTCAAAAGTTCACCGGACTTTTGCCTGAGTATGCAAGGCAGGCTTGAGAGGAATTCTGTCGGGAAAACCATTGTTTTTTTATCCGACGGAAAAACCGGCCGTGTGTACTAGGCATAAGACAATCTAATGCAGGCCATACATGGGCTGACTACCAAACAATTTTTATTTCAAAAGTCAAAAATTTCATGCATTTTGTAATCCAATGGTGCACAATTGATTTAAAAATTCGACCAACCAAGCCTTGAATTTCACCTCATGCTGCTACAAAAAAAAAAATTGGTGACTGGGAATCTCCAGGTCACAGCTCATGCGCATTTCTTTTTTGATTATATTTCTTGCACGATTCTCCCATCACTGATTAGAAATTCGTTAATTTTTCCAAAAATTTCCAACATGCCCGATCACTCAAATTTGATGGCCGTACGAAAATCGGCCATTGCTGCAGCCCACTAATGGTGCAAAATTTGAACAAAAATTTTTATTTACGATTTTCTAAAGAAAATTAGTTTGGAATTCGACCCATGTATGGCCTGCATTAGACTCTCTAAGATGCTCTATTTATACTCAAGCATGTTACTGACCTGCTGACAATTAGGCCCCTTTCACACTGAGGCATATTTCAGGCGTTTTAGTGCTAAAAATAGCGCATAAATAACGCCTGAAATAATCCTGCCCCAGCATTCTCAATGTGAAAGCTCGAGGGCTTTTACACTGAGGCGATGTGCTGGTGGGAGGAAAAAAAATCTGCAAGCAGCATCTTTGGAGCAGTAAAAACGACAGTATAGTGGCGCTAAAAACAGCGCCGCTATACCGCCAGCGCACCTGCCCGCCCCACTGTGAAAGGGGCCTTAACCTAATTAGTTGCAAAATGTTCTTCCAGTTCTTGTTCTTGTTAGTAACATTAACCACTTCCCTCCTGGCCACTGTACATAAATGGCCAGGTGGTCAGGAATGTCCTCAGAATGAGTGCTCGCAGCATGGCTCCCAAGGATCGCTGTGTTCACTGGATCCAGCAAAGCAGAGATCGGTATATGGGCGCTGTGATTGGTCCTCCTGATCACGTAACAATGTAAACAGAGATGTGTGTCTCTGTAACAGTTCTCCCCGCCAAGCTCAGTGAGAGCTCAGTGTGGGGTGGGGGGGGGGGTAAGCGGGGGATGATTTTATACAGAGAGCTGTCACAGATCCCCCCACAAAGGGCCGGTTGTGTCTGGGGTGTGCTACGTACAGAGTGCAGGGTTGAGGAGTACGCTTTGTACAGCCTGCAGTTCCAGAAGTGTCCTATGCAGAGTGCAGGATTCAGGACTGCACTATGTACAGAGTGCAGAGTTTAGGGATGTGATGTGTACAGAGTGCAGAGCTTAGGTGTGCACTATGCACAGTGTGCAAACCCAACCCCCCCTCAAAGCTTCCTTGCATCTATCTCTCTTTTCTTGCCTGGCTCTAGTACCTCCCTATGTAGATGGGCGGCTCTGCCTCGTCTTGCAGGGAGATCATTCTCTCTCATTCTCTCTCAGATTCTGGAGATCTGTCCCCGCCATGAGTGTGCAGGGATCTGTTAGTTAGATCTGTTAGTTCCAGGATCTGCTGAGAGCAAAACCATCCCTTGTAAACACAGAAGGATTCTGTGTTTACAAGTGACAGTGTGGAGTGGGAGTGGGAGCGGGATTTGGCCCACAGGCCTTGTGTTTGACATTTCTGTCTGGTAGAACAGGAAGTGGGGGGGAACTCTCTCTAACATCAACACAGACAACAATAAACATTTTTTTTTTCTTCAAAAAGTCAAGTAGGGGAATGCTAGAACCCGTCAGCTTTTTATTGTATGTATTCCTGATTCCAGATTTTCCCTCACTTCCTGTCTGGTAAAATGTTGTCCCCGAAACAGGAGATAGAAAACCTGACAGGAGTTCTTACCTCTCCCCATTCTATCCAAAACTAAAAAGAGTTTTGGGTATGGATACATTTTAAAGAGTTAGTTACCTTACCTTTATTTGCCATTTTCAACAACAAAAAAATCTATTGTATTTCAAAATCCCTGTCACATTACATACCAATCCACGGCTGTTATAATAGTTGCTTCTGTCCCCCTCCATAAATGTAGACCATGCACCCCTCCAGGACAGAATGGACATTAGCAGTGTGCCCCCAGTGGCCACTCTGGCTACTTCAAAAACTATGCATGCACAATCAATGCGTTCTCTCAGTCACTCTCAATGGCTGAGCTCAGCTACTGTTGCTACACAGGGATCTTTGAAGTAGCCAGAGAAGGTGCACCGAAAAAGGCTGACCCATCCTGCCAGAGAGTGAGGGTCAGCTGCTAAAAAGTATTTTCAGACATGGTGTGCATGGTCTACATGAGGAGGAGAGTTATGTGCTGGGGATACTAGAATGCATGAAGAATTTTTGCGGAACATGGCCATTAATAGTGAATTACCCATTTAAGTACAAGTTTACTTTATGTTTTAAAGTGTAACTACTTTCAATGCAGTTACACTTACTTTTTAGGCCTCCAGTCCCCCATGCCAGTCTAATGCTCACCAGTACCTGATCCGCAAAGATCTCCTTTTAGTCGTATGGAGAAATCAGTTGGATTTTCTGTTTTTAATTATTTTTATTTGTTTTTAGAAAAGAGATTTACAAATACAATACTTTACAATAAAAACCAAAACAACATTCATAAAGTAAGCAAAAAATAATAGAAATCTGTTGGATTTTGAACTCTCCATAGTACTGAATGGGGATCAAGGTGTGTACACACAACCCAATAAAAAAAAAATTCCAAGAAGTGGTGCAGTTGCACTATAAACAGTTCTGGTTTCTATTTTGTTCCCTGTTAACACAATAAATTATGCTATACAAGTCATGTTATAGACACACTGGGGGAGATTTACTAAAACTGGTGCGCAGAGAGTATGGTGAAGCTGTGCATAGTAACCAATCAGCTTCTAGGTGTTATTATCAAAGCTTTATTGAATAAGATGAAGTTAGAAGCTGATTAGTTACTATGCACAACTGCACCAGATTCTCTGTGCACCAGTTTTAGTAAATCCCCTTTACTGTCAGTATGAGTATATATTTTCCATAAAAGCATCATTGCAATCAGATATAAATACTAAGAATGAAGGGTAATGTTATGTACCTTACCATTCTTTAATCAGCCCAGAAGAAACATATATGTCTATAGGTGCTAAATGCATTCTCCATACACATAAGCAGAGCCTTACTGACATTTAGCATATCATTTGGATGTTTATACAAGATTCAGAGGGAGCACTATAACATGATTTTTTTTTCTAGTCTTGTGACTAGAATGTAATTACAGGATTGTGTCATTGTCTAAAAGCCTTTAGTTATGTGAACAAACAACAAATTCCCCATTGGTCAGCATACAACCGTAATTCTTTTTTTGATGACAAGTGCATTGTGTGAGCTTTCAAATCCTGATAACATTCAGGCCGCTGTTTAAACCTATTGTTGGGAAAATGAGTTACACCTCAGCATTGATTGTATGTGAGTGATGTCCTCCAAAGCATGTACACATGTAAACACCCTAATAAAATATCTACTGTAGCCTATTAAAACCTGCCATATAGAATGTCTTATATCAGAATGTATATTGCTGCATTGACCTTTGCATAATTAAAGGGTCAGTCAACCCCAAACTGATATTTTATGTTGAGTTCCTTGGTCTGCATGCCTGCTATGACCATTATGAGGGGTTTTCTTTTTAATTAAGGAAATGCAATAGGAGATGTCTGAAAACATTCAAAGATGGCTGAGAACACCTAAATCTCCAGGAAAACAGTCAGAATTGATCTAGGTGTTGGAGTATCCAAGTCATGTAAGAAGCCAGGTACTGTACTGACTTTGTCCATCAACATCCAGCTATAACTTAATATGACGTATTGGTGGATTGAACCTCAAGGTATTTTTTAATAATGTGACAGATGCGACAATGTTACGAATATATTTTTCAGGATGTTGAAAGAGTGGCCTGCCACTATGCTAGGCACAAACTATTTTTTTAATGCAATCAAGTGTGGGCAAAATTCTCAGTGCTCATCTCACCTATTTCCTACTTTAAACATCTCAGCATGCACAATTTCATGGTCAATAGACTAATGTTGACTGCAGTAAATTATTCTCTTTGTACTCTATTTGCATATCCAAATACTCACTTTCCTCTACTAAACTCACAAAGGGAGGCGTTCTAGAAATACACTAAAGTAAACTTAGAATACAATTGTTCACAATGACCTCCGGCAACACGGATTGTCACCGCAGCCAAAGCCGGCCATACATGGATTGAAATTTGGTTCAGCAGGAACCAGCTGAATTTCGATCCATGTATGGGCATCCTGGTTATAGACAATTCGGTCTATCGATCGATTTGTGTACAACCAGCCTGTATGTTTTTTTCCAAATAATTAGTGCTTCCAGCTAGAGCGTGTCTCTAAAGCCGCGTACACACGATCGGTTTTACCGATGAAAATAGTCAGATTTATTTTTTTCATCGGACAAACCGATCGTGTATGGGCCCCATCAGTCTTTTTTCCCCATCGGTGTCAAAAAATAGAACATGTTTTAAATTTTTCCGATGGATAAAAAACCGATAGCAAATTCCGATTGTCTATGGGCAATTCCATTGGTTAAAAATCCCACGCATGCTCAGAATCAAGTCGATGCATGCTCAGAAGCATTGAACTTCATTTTTCTCGGCTCATCGGAGTGTTTTCGTCACCGCGTTTGGAACGGTCGGTTTTTTGACTGATGGTGTGTAGGCAAGACTGATGGAAGTCAGCTTCATCGGATTTCCGATGGAAAAATCCATCGGTTTAAAAACCATAGGAAATCCGATCGTGTGTACAGGGCTTTACCCTCTGTCATTTACATCATGCAAAATGGACTTATTACAACTATACACTGATTTACTAAAAGAGTAGAAAAGGTGTACTTAGCCTAATAAATAAAGTGAGCGTGTCCTATTCTATGATCTAATCATGTATGAGGCAAATTCTTTTTTTTTTCAATCCTCCCCCCAGAAGTCAAAGCTTCACACTATTTAATAAACTAAGCACAAATTCACTTTTCTAAGGTAACATTTAGTACTCCCTTTGTATTTCAACCCCAATATACACTCTTTTGTGTGCCCTGTTGTCCCTGACTTCCTGTGCATGTAGTGTAATAACGTCAGCTTGGACTCTCTCCTGCATTAAAGGGTGGCAATATGAGACCATGTGGGGTGATAATTTTTGGACTGGCTCAACTAAGAGAAGGGGCAGTCTTTTGGAGAGGAGGCAGCATGCAAGGTAAGTATTGAGGTTAGCTGCTAGAACTGGTTCAAATTGATATTAAAGTCTGTTTTTTTATACAAAAAAAAAACATATATGTTAGGCCCCTTTCACACTAGCGGACCGTATGTCCGCTTTTTCATCCATCCGTTTACGGATGAAAAGGGGACATACATTGGTCCCTATGAGATCGCGGGGGTCAGCAAATGAACAACCACTGACACCCGATCTCATCCGTGTCCGCAATCCTCCGATTCTGCAGACGGAGGAAAATCCTACTTTTCTATCCGTCTGCAGAGCGGATCGGATGAACACGGACAGATGTCTGTGTTCATCCGATCCCCCCATAGGGGAGAGCGGAGATCTGACAAGGCGGTCCCTGCACAGAGTGCGGAGACCGCCCTGTCACCCGCCAGCTCAGCGGGGATCGGCGGAGCGCTCCCCGCTGAGCAAGCGGAGGTTCACGGGGCGGATCTTCACGGATCCGTCCCGTGTGAAAGGGGCCTTATACTTACCTGCTCTATGCATTTAGTTTTGCACAGAGCAGCCTAAGGGGGTCCCCCTTTGGCTCTCCTGGCCCCTCCCTCCTGCCAAATGTACCCAAAGCAAGCAGCTTGCTATGGGGGCACCCGAGCTGAGTCACAGCTCTGTGTGTTCATTCAGACACAGAGCCGTGGCCCAGCCCTGCCCCCTCTGTCTCCTCATTGGCTCACTGACTGTGATTGACAGCAGCAGGAGCCAATGGCGCTTCGCTACTGTCTCAGCCAATCAGGAGGGAGAGTCCCGGACAGCCGAGTCTCTTGTGCAACATTGCTGGATAGAGATGGGCACAGGTAAGTATTAGGGGAGCTGAGGCACACAGAAGGCTTTGTATCCTAATGCATAGAATATTGGGCCATATTGGAAGAAGAGAAATTGTCACATATAAAATATGTTTGACACTGTTTTTGATAAACAAACCCATTTATATCTGGTTCGATGGATGTAGTAGCAATTCTCAGTAAATTCTCAAGGTGTGCATCAGATATTTTAGTTCTAATTTTGTCCTTTGTGTGTTTCATTCCTAAAAATGGTTGCTCACAAATATAGGTCCTGCCAAAAACTGATGACATGAATAAAGCGTGATTGTGAAGAATGGGAGATTTTTCTTTAGAAAGATAAAACTTATAAAAGTCCATTAAAGAGACACTGTAAAAAGAAAATTTCACCCATATGTGTTTGCTAAGCGTTAACACATTTTTACAAAAATCCCCCCCCCCCAAAAAAACATCTTGGGTCGCAGGTTGGACAGCCCTGCTTTAAAGGGTCATGCACATGGAGATTTTATGGGCATTATTTATGCCTAGTATAACTTCCTGGCGCTTTTGTGCATTGGAATTTGCCTGTGCATCAAATGTATTTTCAGAATACGGAACTATCGCTACATTGGACATGCATTCGCAAATCAATGGCAATGCAAAGAACCATCAGCGTTTACAACACAGCCATGTGTAGCTTGGAATACAGCTGAATGTGCAGCTCCCCAGATGCAGGAAAGCACCGGCAATTTACACTAAGCATATACAGGCATACTCCCATAGGTGTGCGCAGCCTATTGCATTAGGGTGTGCACCCCAAATGTCAAACACACATGAACGCCACCCGCTGTCACAGAAAGGAGGCTCTGGTGGTGGGAGACAGTTGATTGGGAGCATATTATGTTACGCCTTAAGTACGGGTGTAATATGTTCCTACAGTTGAACCTAGCCTTTATTGTAATGGGGGCATTTAGACTGGCCACTGGCACCCCCAACCACCCACCTGGTGCTGTCTCTGGATAATGCTAAAGCACATGGGGTGATTAGGGTGTGCCCAGGCACACCTGGCACACCCTGTGCGCACGCCTATGCATACTCCACTTTTAAGTACACAATGGGGTTATTTACTAAAGCTGGAAAGCGCAAAATCAGGCTTACTTCTGCATAGAAACCAATGAGCTTCTAACCCCAGCTTGTTCAATTAAGCCTGGTAATAAAACCTTGAAGCTCATTGGTTTCTGTGCAGAAGTGATGCTGATTTTGCGCTTTCCAGCTTTAGTAAATAAACCAAATTGTGTACTTTAAAGTACGGTATGCCTGTAATATGCCAATAAAAGCCCTGCGTGCATGAACCCTAATATATCCATGTCTCTGTCCATATTTGTGCCTACACGGAATGTATAACAGCCCCCTATGAAAGTGTAAATCGAAATCAGGAAGTAACAAAATGTGCCACAAAAGTTCTACTACAATGTGAGAGGAAAGTCACTTCCCTCTGTAAATCATTGCACACCGCACTGTAGAGGACAAATATCATGTTACACACTCTGAACCTGGGAAATCGAGCTCCACATACCATGGAGACAAGAAAAAGTAAGTGACAGGCTGGTGTTTTTAGGTTTGTAAACATCTGATGAATGGACTATGGCACTCCTGGGACATTCCGCTGATCAGTTTGTTCACCTATTGCTGGTAATAAATACTTAGTGGGTCCTTTGGCTGCATGAGAGTCTCCCAGCTTTTCTGCTTACTGCTCTGAGTTTTGTGAGGTCACGTAAAAATTAACCCAGAGCATTTACTGGTTACATCCACAATTCTAAAGAGGATTGTTGCCTCAGTCTAACTGAGTTATTCAGTAACATAACTGCAAAGAAGAGTGGAGTGGGGTAATCAATATCAGTCACTCAGAAATCAGCTGTTATCTGCTAAGACCACAATCTTTATTGTTCCATACAAGTGAAAGCAGTACTGGGACGATACAGAGGATTCCATTACTAGGTTCTACTCTGGAAAAATGCAAGCTGAATGGCTGTCAAGCTAAAACTGGCCTTAAAGTGTATCACTTGGCAAAACTTTTTTTAGTACTGGATGGTGTGAGGTAGGGTTAGACCCTCTGTCAAGGTTTTTTATTGCTGTCTGTGTTGGGGGGATTCACCCCTCTATAAGTACTGGTGTGCAGCTCCGAGTTCCAATCTTTTACTGTAAATAGGCAAACAGCTTACAAACACTAAACAGTCCTCCTATGGGTTTCAGCTACGTGGGAGGTGCAGGACCTACTATATATCTTGATGTGGACAGATACAGAACCCAAACTTGCACCAGTGCTTCACTTTTGGAGAAGATAGAGAGACAG
Source organism: Rana muscosa (assembly GCA_029206835.1). Taxonomy (NCBI): domain Eukaryota; kingdom Metazoa; phylum Chordata; class Amphibia; order Anura; family Ranidae; genus Rana; species Rana muscosa. Next base: position 869,814,394 of record CM055121.1, read on the forward strand.
GAGTTGAGCAGGTATACAGCTTATACATTGATCCATGTGTACTGATGTCACCAAAACAAGGTGAGCAGAAACCCAGATCAAAGGGTAAAGGGAAATCTGAGGAGGACACCTGGTCTGGGGAAAACTGTCTATAGCTGGCCATACATGTGTAGATTTCTCTTGTTCAGGTCTATGGATAGAACGGGGGAAATCAATAGATTCCGACTGGTAGTTCTGGCAAGGTCAGCCACAGCTTGAATTTCAACTGAAATATTTGGTTAGCATTAAAGGGGAGTTCCTCTCACTTTGGGAGATTTCCTCTATCTTGCTTCTCTGGGACAGGAAGTGAAGAGAAATGTGCCCCAGTGGTACGCAAACAGCAAAAATGTAACTGGCGGGGTTCAACCCTCCCTATTCTATCCAAAACTAAAGTTTTGGCTATACATATACGTTAATACTTTCTGAGACATCAACCTGTAGATCAGGAGTTATGTCATTAGTCTCTGACTACCTGACCTGCACACCTGTTCTGTGTCAGTGACTCAAAGTAGGAAATAGTATTGGAGGGCAACTTCAAACACAAATTTTCCAGCTAAATTCTGCTGGGTAACATAAAGATGAGAAAAGGACTGAGAAAAATAATATAGGAAAAGCCTTAAAGCAGAACTTTACCAACTTGATAAAAAAAATAATGTTCTTTAGCAAGGAACATAGTTCCATATTAATAATTATGCAAACAAAATTAGCATGTTCTATAAATTGCCTCCAGCATTGTTTCTGCTTCTTCTTGCCAGAGGCTGCCAGTTTGCTGAAGCGCAGAGCCCCTGAGCAGCAGTAAATCTTTAGGCTGTTAGCAGATTGGCCTCTACATTTTCAACACAGTGCCGAAAAATAGAGAGCAACTGAGCATGTGCAGAGCAGGGTGAGACAGAGTATTACTGGATTTTAAACATTTAAAGTACTTGGTATTAATCGTTTTACATAGCTATACCTGCAAAAGGGGCCACCTTGAAGTGATCAAGCAGGATTTTTTTTTTACTAAAGTTGCACTTAAGGCCGAGTTCACACATATGCGAATTGAATGCTTCCCCGCATTCAATTCGCATAGCAGGACAATGTGACTGGCTCTCAATGGAGCCGGTTCACATATCTCTGCAGCGGGTCCGGTGCGGTGTGCCGGAAAAACTTGTGCCTTTTTTGGTGCGTTTCAGGTTCGATTTCAGCCCAAAATTTGGGCTGAATTCGGACCTGAAGCAGTGAACCAGCACGCACCGGACCCCTGCTGTGCGCCGCATGCGGCGACAGTGTGAACCCGGCCTTAACGTAACAGCAACCATGTGCACTTTATTCGATTGTCCAGTGTATGCACACTTCACTCAAAAATAACACGTATCACTGTTCTATGACATGGATCTAGCAACATGTGGTTCAAAATTAAGCAATGCAATAACAACAAATAACTGTTTCCCACCATAATCCCCAGCCATCAAGGTATCAAACATCTTCAACCTATATTACAACAAAACATTTCAAGCTAATTCCTGATTGGTCTGAATATCTGAGCATACAATTGTAATTGAACATCTCTGTTCTCAGAATTGCAGTCATTTTTGTGCCTATCCCCACAGCTGATTGCAGATATTCCTTATATATTGATTTATTTGTACATTAGATTAGGTTACTTTTGAACTCTACTAGGATAACAAAATAATTCTTACCGGTTTTGGCATGTTTGGTTCTTTCTGAAGTTGCCCACCAAAGAAAAAATTATGTAATTTCCAGGTTCGGTACTAAAGCAGATCCTAAAATAGAAAAGTATTAACATGAACACATAGTATAGCACATGGAGCCGAGCTGCTTGGAAAACGTCCTACGTTCTTGGGTAAGATGTGTGAATCATAACTCCAGCTAGCAGTTTCAAGTAGCAATGAAGAAAAAGACCTCACCCATCGGAAGAAAGTCCAATTACAACCTTAAAAAGGTCATTTAAACCACACCCTTAAATCTAAACATATTCCGTATATATTGCTACATGTAACCCTCTAGACCTGCACTCTGTATAGAGCAGAAGTCACTCAATAAACTTTTTAATGTCTATCTTTATATATTATTGGATAGTTGTTAACTTTTTCTGTCTCTGCGTTAAAAAGTATATTAGGTACAATATAAACTTGCGATGGCCTTCTTGCTTACCAAAACCAAAAAAAAAAAACATTGTTTACTAACTAGCATATGTTACATTGCTATGACAGGCACAAAGCCTATAGGCATCACCAATTTATTTCCTGCTGATGTTGGGAATCTACACCATCATATACGATGGCAGGTAGGAGGGCCAACCAGCTAGCACAATACCTGAGCATGACGTGTTAACCAAAAATGTAAAACATTTACTTTACTATAAATCATAGGTATTTAATTGCTGTTTCTGGTACAATAATATACAGTAAGTTTGGCGTTTATGTAATACCTTTTAATGGCTAACTTAAATGCAAGCTTTAGCGTTGCCTTGAATCCCTTCATCAGGCTATTTAAAACCTGATGCAGGTCTCTATAACTAGCCACAGCATAGATGGAGGAATCTCTGCCGACTATTGTATTCTGACATCCAGCACCTGCAGCTGTCAGAATACCTGAACACAGGCTGCGTCTGATTGATGCAACAACTTTCTGCTTCCTTCAATTCTCAGATCGAAGGATATCAGGAGGATGGGTTCCAACAGGGCCACCCACAAAGCCGGTTCATCATTCTGTGTACAGCCAGCTTTATGGAGGAGCTACAGTCTCCTATCCACAACTGTAATAAAAGCATTGTGATTCTTGCAGCATCTAATTTAAATGTTCCTATACCCATCCACATAGATAGTACCTGTAAAATCTTTCATTATATATCTCCTCTGGGTATTCTGTCAGCAGCCATTGCAGATATGGGCATCTAAAGCCCGCTTCTATGCATTTACGGCTACCCAGAATGCATCTCCCGGTCTCGCGCAGGGGCAGTAGTGATACTGCTTGGCGTGCTTGTTGATGACTGGATGCCCGAAGACTCCTGGGATTGATGATGCTGGTATCCCAGGAGTCCTCAGGGTAGCCTGATGATGTAATCACCTAGACGGCTGGGCCTGAAAGTGCCACAAAAATTTGTAAAAAAGGTACTTTCAAATATCCATTTATTCATGCCCTATGGGTTGGTATTGTGATGGGGATAACTTGGGGATAAAAATGGGGGAAGATCCGCTTTAAGGCATGCAAAAATGTTCCATGTAGAAAAATAACTTTGTTCCCCACCCCCCAATGTTTTAGTTTTTTTGTTTATCTTCAAGAACCATACTCACACGCCCAGAAAATTCAATGTTGTCCTACTGTGATCCCCTGACATGTTGCTGCACCCTGGGTCCTGCACCAACATCTTCCTCTCTGACATCATCAGGAGCAAGCTGTCTCTTTCAGGCTCAAACAGCTTGACCCCTGATGATGCGCTGCCAGCCAGATGTCAGGCTCACCCCATACCAGCCGCTGTGTGGAAGCTAATGTCTCCTAGGATATGTGATGTGCATATCCAATGATACTTCGGAAGCGGTGCAAACATCATTCTCATCTATGTAAAAATGGAGGCAGGGGGTGGGTGAAGTGTAAAAAAAAAAAAAATCACATTGCTGGGGGGGGGGTTTGTAAGGGTTAAACTTACTCACTTAAAGCTGAACTCCCAGGGGAAACAAAAATCCAATTATGTGATGGGGCAGCCCACTGCAAGGTTTAAAAGCTAATATCTCTCCAGGGTACCAGAAAAAGCATTTTTACTTACCTGATCCTCCCCTCCTTCAGGCTCCCTCCAGTCTGTAAGGCCCCCTTTCACATAGGCCTCCCAATCAGGTCTACCTGACAGTTTTTTCAGGCAAACTTGATCACAAGTTCAAAAGACAGGCGGATGTAAACGGTCTTGTGTCTGTTTACACCTACCTACCTCTGAGTCTGTCCAGGTCTGGAAAAAAAATGGAAAAGGACTGAGTTTTTTGTTTTTTCCAGACCTGAACGTGACGGTTTGGAGGTAGCCTGATGTAAACGTGCAACGAAATTTGCTTATGTCCGGCTACCCATAGAGCTAGCAGGTTTCTGCCTGTGTCCACTGGGCACAAGTATAAAAAAAAAACTGACATTCATCTTGTTCAGTTCCGATTATATATATTATATCTGCTCACATAACCCCTGCTGATGGGAATACACCTCCCTCGGTATGAAAGAGCCCTATAACCGGTAGCATTTTCTCCCCTACACTCCAGGAGTCACATGCCCTCAGATGTCATTAAGTACAATGCATAGCCCATAGTCCTTCGCTGTACATGAGGACACCGAGGGACAGCCTACAGGCTGGAGCATAGGAAACAAGAGGTGAACGTTGGTCACTGAGAATTCAGAGATAAGGTAGGTAAGTGTTTTTTTTATTGTTTGTTCAACCAGCGGGTTGAATAAAGAAAAAAAAAAAGATATGATTCCTTCATCCACACACCCGAGGTGGATGGGGGAATCCTCCCTGCTGTGCCTTTGGTTTCTGGCAGCGGGGAGACTTCCCCTCTTTCAGAATACACAGATCAGTGCTGTTGGCTATAGTCTACAATGCTGATTGAGCGGAAATTTTCCAACAGGCTGGTTGAAAAGAAGTCGATTGGTAGAATGACTTCTGTTCAACCACAGTGCCCACGTATTGATCAATGTCCGCCCAGTCCCTGCTAAACTGGGTGAATTATGATCCATGTATGGCCAGCTGAAAGGATAAGTTTACCTTTTCTAACATGCTATACCCGTATTTAGGGTGTAACATGTAACAAGTTACTGCTGCAGTTGCCCCCGCGCACCCCCCCCCCCACCTCCCCGGAGTCCCTGGGGATCTTCTTGTTGCACTCGCTGTCACAACTCAAAAAAGATGTGGCTGTGTGGGGCTCCGCCCACCTGCATCATTTATTCACAGAGTTCTGTGAATGAGAAACTACAACTGCCGGCAGCCTTTGCGGCTGTTGGGTTGTAGTTCTCAATGAACTACCAGGGCGCTGTTGAGTGCTCTAGGAGGTAGTTCATTGATGCTTCCTGTTAGTGTGTAACTGCCTACCCGTATGAGGTACGATCACACAGCTTACACACAGAGAGTCTGCAAGAGCCCTGCATAGCACCTGCAATCTGCTGACTGCAGGTGCAATGCTTTACAGGCTCATAATAAAAAAAAAAAAAATGCAAATTTTTTACCTGCAAAAAGATGTGTATTTATTTTTATTTTTTTTAAAAAGGTGAACTTTACCTTTACGACTGTTTTCTTCTGGTACCCTAGACATAAACAAGTGATTGCCACCGTGGTGTAGAGAGCAGCCTCACTGCAAGGGAGGATTTTTGTTTCCCCTACACAAGGGTCTCCAAACTTTGGCCCTCCAGCTGTTGTAGAACTACACATCCCATGAGGCATTGTACACCTCTGACATTCACAGACATGACTAGGCGCGATGCCAATTGTAGTTCCTGAACAACTTGAGGGCCATAGTTTGGAGACCACTGCAAGAGCAAGGGTCTCCAAACTTTCTAAACAAAGGGCCAGTTTACTGTCCTTCAGACTTTAGGGGGGCGGGATTGTGGACAGTGGGAGTAAATAGTTCCCCATTGTTGGTGTCAGAGGAAGAATGTATGCTCCATCATTGGTGTCAGTGGGAGGAATAGCGCCTTATCTTTGGTGTCAGAGGAAGAATGTATGCTCCATCATTGGTGTCAGTGGGAGGAATAGCGCCTTATCTTTGGTGTCAGAGGAAGAATGTATGCGCCATCATTGGTGTCAGTGGGAGGAATAATACCCCATTGTTGTCGTCAGATGGAGAAAGTGTGTCCAAAGGGCCAGATAAAGTCAAGCAAAGGGCTTCATCTGGCCAGCGGGCTGTAGTTTGGAGACCACTGCCCTAGACATAGGTTGTATATGAATTGATTGCTAAAGTCAGCCAAACAATCGAAATTCGGCTGGCTCAACAGGGACCAAATTAATTTTGGTCCATGTATAGGCAGGCTGGTTGTACTACTGTCTACAATCTACTGATTGACTTCCACCTACATAGATACATACTTAGATCTGACAATCTGTTAGATTTTTGCTGCTCAATTGGTGCCGCCGGCTATAGCCGGCGACGCTGATCAGTGTATTCTTCTGATGGCAAGGAAGTCTCCCCGCTGTCAGAATACAATAACCCAGCAGGGAGGATCCCCCCATCCATATTGAATGTAGTTAGGGGGGAATCAAGTCTTTTTTTTTTTTCAACCAAAAAAAAAAACTGAATCAATGGTTTCAAGAAACTATTATCACCTGAATGACCACAGCATACAGGGATATACAATGTAATACTGACATATAACACACACATAGGTTGGACTTGTGTCTTTTTTAAACCTCACCTACTATGTAACTATGTATGGGCTGCTTAAAGGGGAGTTCCACCCAAAAATGGAACTTCCGCTTTTCGGAACCCTCCCCCCCTCCGGTGTCACATTTGGCACCTTTCAGGTGGGAGGGGGTGCAGATACCTGTATAATACAGGTATTTGCACCCACTTCCGGGGAAAGACTCCCACGGGAGTCACTCCACTCCCCCCGCCCCCCCCCCCCCCCGCTGTCTTCTGGGAAACACACTGGTCCCAGGAGACAACGGGGACCACTGGGAACGTGCCGCGCTACTCGCCCATGCGCAGTAGGGAACCGGGCAGTAAAGTCGCAAAGCTTCACTTCCTGATTCCCTCACCAAGGATGGCGGCGGGGGGCAGCCGAGAGACGAGCGATTGCTCGGCTTCGGCTGCCGACATCGCGGGCGCCCAGGACAGGTAAGTGTCCATTTAATAAAAGTCAGCAGCTGCAGTATTTGTAGCTGCTGGCTTTTAATTTTTTTTTTATTTCGCTGGACCTCCGCTTTAACACAATACTGATAAAATACTACACATACCATACAACTGATCAACAGCTAAAACTCAAAGCCCATAAACAAACAGCAGCCTGGACTGGTAACAGAGAAGATGTGCCACTATAAATGGGAGTCACTACAAATCGGAGGCACCGAGAAATGGCTACATTCACACGTTTTACCCATCTCATTACACGTTTTGTTTTCTAGCACATCCTGTGTAATGATTAGTAAATACTTGCAGAAAATTCTCCCTTTTTTTTTTTGTTTCTCCCCCTGATACCTGCATCTGTCCCACATGCACACGTGTGTCCTCAGACACAGATTTTCGCATTTCGTGTTACAGATCAGAACGCAGTGCATGTTTACGTGAAGGTCAGCTGCGTTCAGATCTGTAAAAATACGCTTGTAAATGTCTTTTTTTATTTTTTTTATGTAATAAGAGTGTGAATGAAGTGTAAAGTTGATCCGTCCATGGGTGGGCGCTTCTTCTGGGTGTATGGACAGGTGAATGACCCTAACCGGCGCTCATGGCGAGCAACTGAACCTTTGTAGGGTAGGGTGACCCTGAACTTCTCCTCAGCCCCACCTCTACCTGTCTGCCTTCCTCTAACTTGTTCTGCCACTTTCTCTTCCCTCAATCCTGCCCTGTACATGTGAGGAGCTGTTTGTGCTGGGATTTATGAGTCCTCCTTACAGGCAGCTCTGTGTGTCCTATATTACACAAGACACCTGAATACAGGCACACCCCATCCATCTACACACAGCACAAACCTCCATTGCCTGCCCTATACCTCTTCTATGTTCCCTCACAGCATGCTGCTCTCTCTGTGTCTCCTCCAATCTCAGACAGTGTGCCCTCTCCTAGCAGGGGCACTAATCCCGCTCACACCTGTTACACATACATACAAGTACACGTCCTCCACAGGATTACTGCTATAGACAGGCAGCATGGAGGATGAGGCACCACACCTCACCTCACACACTACACACACCTCACACTAGTACTCACCGCTGTAGATGGCAGTCAGTGTCCGAGGTGCCCTGCTCTTCTCTCACCCGGTGCTCCTTTACTCCCCTCTGGCTGCAATATGGCTGACTTGCCAACTTAGTCCAGCTGGTCCCTCCCTCAGTCCTGCCACTCCCTCAGCTGGGACCTGTTGTGTCACCCATTACCTGCCTCTCCCTCCACTCCCACAGCCTGCGAGGTGTACAGCACCAGCACATGTCACCACACACTACTATAGATATGTATCTATATCTATAGCACTGCTTTCCACACCTTTTTACTATAAAACTATATGCAAAACTTTGGGCTTTATTTTAGGGTTACCAACCGTCAGTAAATTTACTGACTGCAAAAATCTGTGACTTTTACAACTGTCTGTAAATATCAGGGACCAGGCAAAGGACTTGTTATGTGTAATTTCAGGCTTTCTATATACTATTACTTAGTACATTTATACTGTTTAACCCCTCAGAACCGGCGCCTCCCGACCATTCAGCGCCGGTTCACGCCTGTGCGATACGGGAATCAGCGCGATTCCAGCGTCGGTTCCCGCATCGCACTTCTCCCGCAGGCAGTTCACACTTCCCTCTGCGAAAAAGCTGCGGGTGTCAATACAGTGTTAATGACACCCCCAACTCGGTTCGCAGATCACAGTGCGAACTGTGAACTCGCACAGGATTTGGATCGCATAGGTGAGAACACCCATGGGATCTGATTTCAGTGCGGGAAAATAAAAAAGTCCATGCACCTTTTTTGTGCGAATTCAGACATACAATTGTATGGCTGAACTCGCATTGCACAGATGCCGCATGCGATCTGCGGGTGCGAATCACATGCGTTGGTTCCCACATCGCATCTCTCCTGCAGGCAGTTCACACTGCCCTCTGCGAACCGCTGAGGGGTGTCAGTACAATGTTACTGACGCCCCCAAATCGGTTCACAGATCGCAGTGCGAACTGTGAACTCACACCGGAACACCTATGCGATCCGATTTCAGCGCTGAATTCAATGCAAATTCAGCCATATAACTGTATGGCTGAACTCACATTGCACAGACATCGCATGCGATCGGCCCCGCAGTGCGGTTTGCGAATGACATTTGATGTCTGTGTGTTTGCACAAATGTGAACCTAGGCTTAAAGCGATTGTAAAGGTTTTTTTTTTGTTTTTTGTTTTTATATAAACCTCCTCTGTGCAAGGGTTTTGCACAGAGCAGCCCTGATCCTCTTCTTTTAGGGTGCCCAAGCAGCGCTCCTGGCTCCTCCTCTTCATCGAGTGCCCCCTCGGAGAGCCACATTCCATGGGGGCACTTGTGCGGGCGCGCTCCAGAGTCCTGCTGCTGCGTCCATTGACACAGACAGCAGAACTCAGCCCCGCCCCCCGGTTCCTGTGTCACTGGATTTGATTGACAGGAGCCGATGGCTCCCGCTGCTATCAATCTATCCAGTAAGAACTGAGACAGCGGCTGGAGCTGCTGGGCTTGTACTTGTCGCTGGAACAGATACGTTTAGGTAAGAAAAAGGGGGGCAGCTGCAGCACAGAATGCATTAAAGAGGAAGTAAACTCTCTTTTTTTAAAAAAAAAAAACACCCTGCAAGGCAAAGGCATAATGAGCTAGTATGCATAGCATACTAGCTCATTATGAAGTATTTTCCTGAGATCGAAGCCCCCGCAGCGGTGCTCGGACACCTCCTCCCTCAGCGCCATGTCTCCCGGAGTGACTTCCGGGTATCGCTGCTCCGGCGCTGTGACTGGCTGGAGCAGCGATGACGTCACTCCCGCACATGCGGGCTGGTGCCGCCACTCACGGCTTTATCACGGCTTCATCACTCACTCTCAGTGCACCTGTGCGCCGTTGTCTACGGCGCGTGCGCCGTTGTCTACGGGGCATACGTCGTAGACATTGGTGCCTTTCTTTTGCAAATATCTCCTAAAGGTATTTCTTGCACCTACAGGTAAGCCTTAATTTAGGCTTACCTGTAGGTTAAAGTGGTATGTAAGGGCTTACAACCACTTTTAGGTGAAAAACCTTGAGGCTAAAAGCAGGCGTTTCAGGGATGTTAAAAACACCCCTCAAATGCCTATGCACAAGATAAAATGGATAGCACACAGTGCTGTTCACATTATCATTAAAATTAAGCGTTAGTGTCGCTTCAAAATTGAAGCCTTATGTCGAAACAGGAGGTGTTTGAAGCCTTTCAACACCTCCCATTCAAGTGCATGGTTACGCTTTGCAAATGCTCTGGCAGGCATTTCCTCTAATGGCCCATTTAAAGAGGAAGTTAACCCTGATGGGTTTTATTGCCTCTTTATTCCCCTGCAAAAGTAAAAGCATAATGGGCTAGTATGCATCTCATACTAGTCAATTATGTGGCACTTTCCTACAAACGAAGCCCGCAATGTCCCTGCTGGTGGAAACATCCATCTTCGCCCCTCTTCCTTCCTTCTTGTGTCTGTCCAGTAATAGCACACGCTGGGGAAGAAACAGCTCGGAGGGCCTTTACTTCACTGCGCATGCGCCAATGACATCATCGGCGCACTACAAGGTAAATATCGCCTAAACGGCGCATGTGTAGGAGATATTTTCAGTACATATAGGTAAGCCTTGCCTATATGTAAAAATGTCTCAGGGGGGTTTACAACCACTTTAAAAATAGACATTTGTTGAGCGGTTTTAACGCGACTCAACGCTCATCAAACGCTTCAAAACTGCGCCTAGGGCATTTAGGGAGCATTTTTAACTCTTCATTAATGCTTGTAAAATGCCAGTCTAACGCCCATGCTAAAGCTCATTAACGCCATTCTAACGCCCATACTAAAGCTCATTAACGCCAGTCTAACGCCCATAATAAAGCTCATTAATGCCAGTCTAACGCCCATACTAAAGCTCACTGATGGCAGTCTAACGCCCATACTAAAGTTCACTGACAGCATTCTAACGCCCATACTAAAGCACACTGACGCCAGTCTAACACCCATACTAAAGCTCACTGACGCCAGTCTAACACCCATACTAAAGCTCACTAACGCTAGTCTAACGCACATACTAAAGCTCACTGACGCCAGTCTAACGCACATACTAAAGCTCACTGACGCCAGTCTAACGCACATACTAAAGCTCACTGACGCCAGTCTAACACCCATACTGAAGCTCACTGATGCCAGTCTAACACCCATACTAAAGCTCACTGACGACAGTCTAACGCACATACCAAAGCTCACTGACACCAGTCTAACACCAATACTAAAGCTCACTGATGCCAGTCTAACCCCCATACTAAAGCTCACTAATGGGAGTCTGAAGCCCATACTAAAGCTCACTGACGCCAGTCTAACGCCCATACTAAAGCTCATTACCGCCAGTCTAACGCCCATACTAAAGCTCATTACTGCCAGTCTAATGCGAATACTAAAGCTCACTGATGCCAGTCTAACGCCCATACTAAAGCTCACTGGCGGCATTCTAACGCCCATACTAAAGCTCACCGATGGCAGTCTAACGCCAATACTAAAGCCCACTGACGCCAGTCTAACGCCCATACTAATGTTTACTGACGCCAATCTAACGCCCATACTAAAGCCCACTGACGCCAGTCTAACGCCCATACTAAAGCTCACTGACGCCAGTCTAACGCCCATACTAAAGCTCACTGACGCCAGTCTAACGCCCATACTAAAGCTCACTGACGTCAGTCTAACGCCCATACTAAAGCTCACTGACGGCAGTCTAACGCCCATATTAAAGCTCACTGACGTCAGTCTAACACCCATACTAAAGCTCACTGACGCCAGTCTAACGTCCATACTAAAGCTCACTGACGCCAGTCTAACGCCCATACTAAAGCTCACTGACGTCAGTCTAACTCCCATACTAAAGCTCACTGACGCCAGTCTAACGCCCATACTAAAGCTCACTGACGTCAGTCTAACTCCCATACTAAAGCTCACTGACGGCAGTCTAACGTCCATACTAAAGCTCATTAACGCCAGTCTAACGCCCATACTAAAGCTCATTAATGCCAGTCTAACGCCCATACTAAAGCTCACTGATGGCAGTCTAACGCCCATACTAAAGTTCACTGACAGCATTCTAACACCCATACTAAAGCTCACTGACGCCAGTCTAACACCCATACTAAGGCTCACTAACGTTAGTCTAACGCACATACTAAAGCTCACTGACGCCAGTCTAACGCACATACTAAAGCTCACTGACGCCAGTCTAACACCCATACTAAAGCTCACTGACGCCAGTCTAACGCACATACTAAAGCTCACTGACACCAGTCTAACACCAATACTAAAGCTCACTGATGCCAGTCTAACCCCCATACTAAAGCTCACTAATGGGAGTCTGAAGCCCATACTAAAGCTCACTGACGCCAGTCTAACGCCCATACTAAAGCTCATTACCGCCAGTCTAACGCCCATACTAAAGCTCATTACTGCCAGTCTAATGCGAATACTAAAGCTCACTGATGCCAGTCTAACGCCCATACTAAAGCTCACTGGCGGCATTCTAACGCCCATACTAAAGCTCACCGATGGCAGTCTAACGCCAATACTAAAGCCCACTGACGCCAGTCTAACGCCCATACTAATGTTTACTGACGCCAATCTAACGCCCATACTAAAGCCCACTGACGCCAGTCTAACGCCCATACTAAAGCTCACTGACGCCAGTCTAACGCCCATACTAAAGCTCACTGACGCCAGTCTAACGCCCATACTAAAGCTCACTGACGTCAGTCTAACGCCCATACTAAAGCTCACTGACGGCAGTCTAACGCCCATATTAAAGCTCACTGACGTCAGTCTAACACCCATACTAAAGCTCACTGACGCCAGTCTAACGTCCATACTAAAGCTCACTGACGCCAGTCTAACGCCCATACTAAAGCTCACTGACGTCAGTCTAACTCCCATACTAAAGCTCACTGACGCCAGTCTAACGCCCATACTAAAGCTCACTGACGTCAGTCTAACTCCCATACTAAAGCTCACTGACGGCAGTCTAACGTCCATACTAAAGCTCATTAACGCCAGTCTAACGCCCATACTAAAGCTCATTAATGCCAGTCTAACGCCCATACTAAAGCTCACTGATGGCAGTCTAACGCCCATACTAAAGTTCACTGACAGCATTCTAACACCCATACTAAAGCTCACTGACACCAGTCTAACACTTATACTAAGGCTCACTAACGTTAGTCTAACGCACATACTAAAGCTCACTGACGCCAGTCTAACGCACATACTAAAGCTCACTGACGCCAGTCTAACACCCATACTAAAGCTCACTGACGCCAGTCTAACGCACATACTAAAGCTCACTGACACCAGTCTAACACCAATACTAAAGCTCACTGATGCCAGTCTAACCCCCATACTAAAGCTCACTAATGGCAGTCTAAAGCCCATACTAAAGCTCACTGACGCCAGTCTAACGCCCATACTAAAGCTCATTACCGCCAGTCTAACGCCCATACTAAAGCTCATTACTGCTAGTCTAATGCCCATACTAAAGCTCACTGACGTCAGTCTAACGCCCATACTAAAGCTCACTGATGGCATTCTAACGCCCATACTAAAGCTCACCGATGGCAGTCTAACGCCCATACTAAAGCCCACTGACGCCAGTCTAACGCCCATATTAATGTTTACTGACGCCAATCTAATGCCCATACTAAAGCCCACTGACGCCAGTCTAACGCCCATACTAAAGCTCACTGACGCCAGTCTAACGCCCATACTAAAGCTCACTGACGCCAGTCTAACGCCCATGCTAAAGCTCACTGACGCCAGTCTAACGCCCATACTAAAGCTCACTGACGGCAGTCTAACGCCCATATTAACCACTTGACCACTGGGCACTTAAACCCCCTTAATAACCAGACCAATTTTCAGCTTTCGGTGCTCTCACATTTTGAATGACAATTACTCAGTCATACAACATTGTACCCATATGAAATTTTTGTCCTTTTTTTCACACAAATAGAGCTTTCTTTTGGTGGTATTTAATCACTGTTGGGTTTTTTATTTTTTGCGCTATAAGAGAAAAAAGACTGAAAATTTTGTAAAAAAATGATTTTTTTTTCGTTTCTGTTATAAAATTTTGCAAATTACTATTTTTTCTTCATAAATTTTGGCCAAAATTTATACTGCTACATATCTTTGGTAAAAATAAGTACAAATTGGTGGATATTATTTGGTCTTTGTGAAAGTTATAGAGTCCACAAGCTATGGTGCCAATATCTGAAAATTGATCACACCTGAAGTACTGACGGCCTATCTCAATTCTTGAGACCCTAACATGCCAGAAAAGTACAAATACCCCCCAAATGACCCCTTTTTGGAAAGAAGACATTCCAAGGTATTCAGAAAGAGGCATTGTGAGTTTTTTGAAGTTGACATTTTTTCCCACAATTCTTTGCAAAATCAAGATTTTTTTTTCTCTTTTTTTTTTTTTTCACAAAATTGTCATATTAGCAGGTTATTTCTCACACCCAGCATATGCATACCACAAATTACACCCCAAAACACATTCTGCTATTACTCCCGAGTATGGCGATACCACATGTGTGAGACTTTTACACAGCGTGGCCACATACAGAGGCCCAACATGCAGGGAGCCCCTTCAGGCGTTCTGGAGCACCCAGGCCAATTCTGACATTTGTCTCCTACATGTAAAAATCATCATTTATTTGCTAGAAAATTACATAGAACCCCAAAACATTATATATGTTTTTTTAGCAAAGACCTTAGAGAATATAATGGTGGTTGTTGCAACTTTTTATCTCGCACGATATTTGCGCAGCAATTTTTTTAACGCGTTTTTTACGGAAAAAAAATGTTTTGTGCTTAAAAAAAAAAAAAAAACAGTAAAGTTAGCCCAATGTTTTTGCATAATGTGAAAGATGAAGTTACGCCGAGTAAATAGATACCTAACATGTCGCCCTTAAAAATTGCACACACTCGTGGAATGGCGCCAAACTTTGCTACTTAAAAAATCCCCATAGGCGACGCTTTAAATATTTTTACTGGTTACATGTTTTGAGTTACAGAGGAGGTCTAGGGCCAAAATGATTGCTCTCGCTCTAACGTTCGCAGAGATACCTCACATGTGTGGTTTGAAAACCATTTTCATATGTGGGCGGGACTTACGTATGCGTTCGCTTCTGTATGCGAGCTCACGGGGACAGGGGCGCTTTAAAAAAATATATATATTTTATTCTTCATTTTACTTTATTTATTTTAGTTTGACATGTTTTTCCGCCCTAAACATTTTTTTGATCACTTTTATACCTATTACAAGGAACGTAAACATCCCTTGTAATAGGAATATGGCATGACAGGTCCTCTTTACAGTGAGATATGGGGGGGGGGGGTGTCAATAAGACCCCACATCTCACCTCTAGGCTGGGAAGCCTGAAAAAAATACAAAAAAAAAAAACAACAATCCTGGCTTTGATCGTAGCGGTGAGTCGGTAGAAGCACCGGAGGGCAGCGGGAGGGGGGGGCATCCCCTCTCGCCTCCCGTAAGAATGATCAAGCGGCGGAACAGCCGCTATGATTGTTCTTATGGTGTAGGGAATCGCCGGCTGAAAAAGCTAATATCTGAATGATGCCTGTAGCTGCTCCCATCATTCAGATATCCCCGCACAAATTCAAGGACGTCATATGACGGCCGGAGGGCGGGAAGTGGTTATTGCAGAGTATTGCCGGGCATTGCGGAGTATTGCCGGGCATTGCGGAGTATTGCCGGGCATTGCGGAGTATTGCCGGGCATTGCGGAGTATTGCAGGGCATTGCGGAGTATTGCGGACTATGGCAGGGTATTGCGGTGTATGGCAGGGTATTGCGGTGTATGGCAGGGTATTGCACGGGTATTGCACAGGGTATTGTGGAGGGTATTGCACAGGGTATTGTGGAGGGTATTGCAGAGTATTGTGGAGGGTATTGCAGAGTATTGTGGAGGGTATTGCAGAGTATTGTGGCGGGTATTGCAGAGTATTGTGGCGGGTATTGCAGAGTATTGTGCAGGGTATTGCAGAGTATTGTGCAGGGTATTGCAGAGTATTGTGCAGGGTATTGCAGAGTATTGTGCAGGGTATTGCAGAGTATTTTGCAGAGTATTTTGCAGGGTATTGCAGAGTATTTTGCAGGGTATTGCAGAGTATTGTGCAGGGTATTGCAGAGTATTGCACCAGGGTATTGCAGAGTATTGCACCAGGGTATTGCAGAGTATTGCACCAGGGTATTGCAGAGTATTGCACCAGGGTATTGCAGAGTATTTTGCAGGGTATTGCAGAGTATTTCGCAGGGTATTGCAGAGTATTTCGCAGGGTATTGCAGAGTATTGCACCAGGGTATTGCAGAGTATTGCACCAGGGTATTGCAGAGTATTGCACCAGGGTATTGCAGAGTATTGGCAGGGTATTTTGCAGAGTATTGGCAGGGTGTATTGCAGAGTATTGGCAGGGTATAGCACAGGGATGGCTGAGCAGGGATGGATGGATGGATGGATCTGTGACTGCAATTGTCACAGATCCAGCCCACAGTGCTGCTGCTGCCATCCGCTCCCTCCCCCTCCCCTCTCACACTGTACCGATCGGTACAGAGAGGGGAGGGAGGAACCGGCGTCATCAAATGACGCCGGTCTGTTTACAAGTGATTGCTCCGTCATTTGACGGAGCGATCACGTGGTAAACGGCCGCTATCAGCGGCGATTTACCGCGATTCGTGATCCGCCGGGTCCAGAGCGGAGTTTCCCGTGTGCGCGCCCCAGGGGGCGCGCGGGAGCGCGATTCTGGGAGGACGTTATATAACGTCCTCCCAGAGTTAAGCAACCACCTTGTCGACGTTATTTGTCGGCAGGTGGTTGTTAAGTGGTTAAAGCTCACTGACGTCAGTCTAACACCCATACTAAAGCCCACTGACGCCAGTCTAACGTCCATACTAAAGCTCACTGACGTCAGTCTAACTCCCATACTAAAGCTCACTGACGGCAGTCTAACGCCCATACTAAAGCTCACTGACGGCAGTCTAACGTCCATACTAAAGCTCATTAACGCCAGTCTAACGCCCATACTAAAGCTCATTAATGCCAGTCTAACGCCCATACTAAAGCTCACTGATGGCAGTCTAACGCCCATACTAAAGTTCACTGACAGCATTCTAACACCCATACTAAAGCTCACTGACGCCAGTCTAACACCCATGCTAAAGCTCACTAACGCTAGTCTAACGCACATACTAAAGCTCACTGACGCCAGTCTAACGCACATACTAAAGCTCACTGACGCCAGTCTAACACCCATACTAAAGCTCACTGATGCCAGTCTAACACCCATACTAAAGCTCACTGACGCCAGTCTAACGCACATACTAAAGCTCACTGACACCAGTCTAACACCAATACTAAAGCTCACTGATGCCAGTCTAACCCCCATACTAAAGCTCACTAATGGCAGTCTAAAGCCCATACTAAAGCTCACTGACGCCAGTCTAACGCCCATACTAAAGCTCATTACCGCCAGTCTAACGCCCATACTAAAGCTCATTACTGCCAGTCTAATGCCCATACTAAAGCTCACTGACGCCAGTCTAACGCCCATACTAAAGCTCACTGACGGCATTCTAACGCCCATACTAAAGCTCACCGATGGCAGTCTAACGCCCATACTAAAGCCCACTGACGCCAGTCTAACGCCCATACTAATGTTTACTGACGCCAATCTAACGCCCATACTAAAGCCCACTGACGCCAGTCTAACGCCCATACTAAAGCTCACTGACGCCAGTCTAACGCCCATACTAAAGCTCACTGACGCCAGTCTAACGCCCATACTAAAGCTCACTGACGCCAGTCTAACGCCCATACTAAAGCTCACTGACGTCAGTCTAACGCCCATACTAAAGCTCACTGACGGCAGTCTAACGCCCATATTAAAGCTCACTGACGTCAGTCTAACACCCATACTAAAGCTCACTGACGCCAGTCTAACGTCCATACTAAAGCTCACTGACGCCAGTCTAACGCCCATACTAAAGCCCACTGACTCCAGTCTAACGCCCATACTAAAGCTCACTGACGTCAGTCTAACTCCCATACTAAAGCTCACTGATGGCAGTCTAACGCCCATACTAAAGCTCACTGACGGCAATCTAACGTCCATACTAAAGATCACTGACGGCAGTCTAACGCCCATACTAAAGCTCACTGACGTCAGTCTAACACCCATACTAAAGCTCACTGGCGGCAGTCTAACGCCCATACTAAAGCTCACTGACGGCAGTCTAACGTCCATACTAAAGCTCACTGACGCCAGTCTAACGCCCATACTAAAGCTCATTAACGCCAGTCTAAGGCTTGATTCACATCTATGCATTTTTAGTGCTTTTTACAATTTTCAGATTTGCACTACAGAGAGTGTTTCATGGGAAACCATGTTATATGGACTGTAGTGCAAATCTGCAAAATGCAAAAAGCACTAAAACTGCATAGGTGTGAATCCAGCCTTACGCCCATACTAAAGCTCATTAACGCCAGTCTAATGCCCACACTAGCGCTATAGGAGCATATGTTAAGCGTTAAAAATGTAGTCAAGTGTGAACAAGCCCTAAGAGGTTCAGGATGCCAGGAAGTAGGACAGGGTTAATGATCACATGACCGCCGTGATTGGCTGTCACGGCGGTCATGTGATCGAAAAGATCTTGAAAGATCAGGAACTTCCCGTTAGCCACATGACGCCCGCTCTTGGCACAGTTGTATTCGCACTAATCCATGCAAATGTCCACCTGCCGAGAGGCCGCATATTTGCGTGTGACTGGCTCCGAGAGGTTAAATATCAATTGTCTTCATTTTTTCAGTAAAAATTGTGCTCCGTCAGTAAAAATGTTTTGTCAGTAAAAATGCCACAGGAGATTGGCAACCCTGCCTTAGATACACATGCACACTGGGCGTCCAACCCTAGCGTATTTGCACGCCTGAGAGGCATAGGTTCCGCGTCTGGCTCTGTCAAAGTCTGTGGCAGCCTGCAATACGCTGTGGCTGGTCAGGGCTAGACACTGATACCATCTTTTTATCAGCGAGTACCAATACTTGTGCAGAAGTACTCGCCGTTAGCTATTACCGATACATTTGCAGTACGATTTGAGCCTATACAAAATGAATGGGCTCAAATCAAATTGCAAAGAATCGCATGTGATTTGAACAGGAATGCGGTGCGATCACATGCAGTTTCTCGCACCACTCCAGGCTGAAGTCACTATGACAAGCCTGGGTCCACACAGGAGCAGTGGGGGAAACTGCATGTAATTCGGACAGGGAATCACACTGCACTCCTATTCAAATCACATGCAATTCTTTGCAGTGCGATTTGAGCCTATTTATTTTGGATGGGCTCAAATCGCACCACAAAGGTACAAGTTTCAGGTATCGGAGCATTTGCATACAAGTACTTGTGCAAATGCTTAGTATCGGCACTGATACCGGTATCGGTGCAACCCTAGTACTAAGTGAGGGGGAGGGAGTCGGTACCTGGTTTTTATAAGTACCCGATTCCACTTCTGCCCCGCGTCACCTAGGAGAGCAGAGCGAAAGTTTGCCCCCCCCCATCCTCTGCCTGCAGCCTCCTGGAAAACATCACAGGTCCCAGAAGGCTGCAGGGCCAGTTGAACATGTGCAGTGAGAAGCTGCAAGAAGTCTCAGCTGGCTTCCCACAGTTAGCATGACAGAGCCGACCCGCAAAGAACTGGCCCAGGTGAGGACAGTGCTGGATCCATGCACAAATACTGTAGCTGCTGACTTCTCATTTTTTGGGGAGGGGGGCTGGAGAACCTCTTTAAGAGCTAGTTGGTACGGGAACACGGGGCAGAAAACTTGTGTTACGTTTGTGTTTTCCACGCCGCATTTATAACGCACTGGGTGTGCAATCTGCTGCAGGTGTCAATCTTAATCACACCCTAAAAAGCAGATCGCAAACGCAGTGTGTTTGCACCATGCGATTGGGTGCAGTGCATTTTTGAAAAGTAGAGCATGAACGAATGTGCGGGCTGAAAATCGCACCGCACTGAATCGTGCAGGAACTTATTCCTGTGCGATTCAGGTGTGAACCGGCCCTTACACTAGATGCAGTTAAACACATTTTTAAAAGCCGTATGAATGCATATGCAAGAATTAAATATGAATGCATTTTTAAGAGGCTGGTTTACACCAATGCTGTGATGTGCATGTAAAAAAAAGTACAGTAAACTGCGTTTTTTTTTTTGCACGTAAATGTAGCATAACTCAGTACAGCAATAATCATAAATAATGCCTAAAAACAGAACAAAAGCTATTACAAATGCATGTAAACGCACATGCGGAACTACACAATGAACACAGGGATTGTGGTGTAAATGAGCCTTTGAGGACGTATGTCTGGTTTACAGGTATTCTGCATTCCAGGCATACTTCCCTTAACTTGTATTTCCTTAAACATGAGTATCGGTGTATTTCAGCCCGTCTGAGACATTGACAGGGCCGGACGCAGCACCTGTGCCTCTCAGGTGCACAAAAAAACATCGGGGTTGGATGGGGTTGGACGCACAGAGGCTAAACGTTTAGTGTGCATGTGACCTTACCAGTGATATTAATTAAAGTTGAGCAACAGGCAGATATAAATGTATAAGAGCTCTTTTACACCAAGTGCGCTGGGATTGCACTGGGCACCCCTGTCCAACACAACCCCAAGTCACACTACTGACGTGATGTGTGCTGAAAAAAACGATGGCATGCAGTACTATGGTATGTCACTTGGGACATTTCGGTTAAAGTGGAACTTTAGGTTAGAAAATTAATATGGGCGGACAGACAGGATTTTTTATTCAGACACTTTCTTTGTCTCTTTTGCATTAACCACTTGAGCCCCGGCAGATTTTACCCTCTTCATGACCAAGCCATTTTTTGCTATTCGGCACTGCGCTACATTCACTGGTAATTGCGCGGTCATGTAATGCCGTACCCAAACAAAATGTATATAATTTTTTTCATACAAATAGAGTTTTCTTTAAGTGATATTTGATCATCACTGTGTTTTGGTTTATTTTTTATTTTTTTTTGCAATATTAAAAAAAAAAAATTGTTTTTACTTTCTGGTATAAATCATATCCAATAAAAAATTATAAAAAAACAAATTTTGTCATACATTCTGCTGCATATATTTGATTTAATAAAAAAATAAATAAAATGTGTATATTGATTGGTTTGCGTAAACATTATAGCGCCAACATGGTATATATACTGGATTTTTTATTTTATTTTTTCATACTATTAATGGCAGCAATCAGTGACTTATAATGGGACTGTGATAGTCCATTTGACACTAACTGACGTGGGGGGTCTGATTAACTGCCATTGACATCAACAGTGACATTAATACAGTGATCAGTGTTAATATTGTAGCAAGGTCCCAGGCCTCCTTCGGTCTAATGAGAACCTCCAGGGCCAAAGATAGCTGACATCCTTCTGTATATGGTGGGTTGTGAGGCATGGTGGGTATAATGTATGTAGCACTACCCCCGTAGGAGCTGCTGGTTAGTTTTGGTCTGCCGTTACCCCACTGTTCTCCGTGTTGGCTCAAAATCTAGGGTTAAAGTTGCATAAAACACAGTTGCCAGTCACTGAGTCTTTTCCAATGCTTCTTTTATTAAACACAACGTTAGCAGAATGAGGGATGGAGGGTTAGGGGGAGTTCAGGTACCTGATGCAGATCACTGAGAAAACTTGAGAACCTGGAGACAGGTACACTCGCTGTCATTGGATCTTGCTCACCACCCGGATAGGCCCCTCTCACCGGCCTAGCAGCCGGGATGATGCACGGACAAATGGATAGTCTCTGCCACAGACTTGGTAATCAGAATCTTCAAAGTTCAAGCACAACTGCACAGTATAAGAAAGTCCTTTAAGCCGACCCGGCAATACTGTGAGGCAGATTGGTTGAGATGCATCCTCCAATTGAGGCCCCAGGCTCCTCTCGAGATACCAGCCTTCCGCTGCGTATTCTCCAAGACGAGTCCTCCCCTGGTTCCTTCAACTGCTCGGCTTCTTCCCGCAGGACAGACAGCACAGGACCACCCTCAAACCAGTAGGCCCCAGACAGCTTCTGGGCCTACCTCCAGTAATGAAACCTCGGGCCAGCAGGCCCAGAGGCAGAAGAGGAGTTGTCACATACCTCCGGCCAGGGTGGCCACGAGGTGAGAGAGATACTCCAAAAATGGCGTCCGTCCCTTAAGTACCCTCTCCCAGCATGCCCAGCGGTATCAACCTCCCACTAGGTTGCCTCTGGGAAAGAACACCCAATACGCCTCGGCTTGTTGTACCTTCCAACACAAACCAGAGGTGGCAGCGACACCTGCTGGTAACCGCGGGAAATACACCCAACTTACCCAAGGCTGGAACATAGGCCAATTCCAAAACATGGAATCTGAACTAACTACAGTTCAGACATCCCACAACATTTAGATAGATTCGTTATTGGGCGCCAGACACTTTTTTAATGCAAAAGAGAGTTTATTTCTCTTAACAAACTTTTTTTGGGAGAGAGTGTTAGGGCCAGGACACCCTTAGGTAGTTGCAAGTTCAGTTGGCAGACTCCGAGACCTCAACAGAAGGACATCAATGCAGGGAAAGGCATCCAGCAAGATGCCACATCTGCATGTGCAGGGATGCTGTCTCCTATGGCAACAGTCTTTCACAGTTTCTAACACAAAGTGTAACAGTTCTTTCACTTCCATCACAATTACTTCTTGTAGTTCTTCAACCCACTGAGCTCCCAGTGTCTCACTAGACTAGATGATTCACTGCCACTCAATCCCTTGAACTCCTCTAATCTTCACGGTGGTATCTTCCTCGAGCGTCACCCCCGCTTCTCTGCTGGTCCCTAGCTTGGCACTTCTCAAGCTTCACCCCACTGGCCTGCTCGGTCCCTGGCTTGACACACAAGGCTGTTCTGCAAGCGTCACCTCCGCTGGCTGGGCCCCTGGCTTGATACCCACTGAAGTTTCCCAATTCTTCACCGTCCCCAGTTGGTAAAAATGCTGCTCCGGTACCTGCGTCAGTTACTCACTGTAGTCCCTGATAATAAGGCGGATGGTCCCTTACTGATGACAGCTTCCTCTCTACCACCGACCATGACAGGTTCTCCGGCCGGCAGAACCTTCACTTCTGGTTGGACTGCAAGCCGCAATCCCAACCCTGCGCTGCACTCTCTTGCTTCTGAATAGGCCCTCAGACAGCCTAGCAGCCAGATGTGCCTGGGATAGGCCCAAACTCCGGCCTAGTAGCCCAGGCAATACAACACACGTCCACTTCGACAGCTGCCCCTCTCGTATCTAAAGCCACCAGGTACCCGGCCACCTAGCGGCAAAAGAGAGAAGTGCAGCAATTACAGAGTGAAATCAATTGATCCCTAACAATAGGCCAAGGTAGCTATACCTGGCAGGTAAATTTGGGAGCAACCCTGCCTAAACACCAGGGTGCTACAATACTATACACTGTCACTGTATTAATGACACTGACTGGAAAGGGGTAACATGTAGGGCGATCAAGATTGTATCTGTTAAAAGTGTACCTAACTATGTTTAATGTGCCCCAAAGTGTGTTGCTTTTTACTAAAATTCTCTCAAGCCCTGTACACACGATAGGTTTTACCGATGAAAACAGTCCGATGGACTTTTTTCATCCGACAAACCGATCGTGTATGGGCCCCATCGGTCTTTTTTCCATCGGTGTTTAAAAATAGAACATGTTTTAAATTTATCCGATGGTTAAAAAACCGATAGCAAATTACTATCGTCTGTGCGGAACTCCATCGGATAAAAAACCCACGCATGCTCAGAATCAAGCTCTGTTTCTCCTTTGCAACCTACAGCATTGGGCTGTTCTCCAACTGACACTTCCCCTTTCATTGACTTTCCCAGCATCAGTTGGTAGAGGGGCTGAGTTTGTGAGTAGTAGGGATGTTCAGACTACTGTCAACATTGAACCGATATCTGAGCTCTCCTGCAGTTCCCCTTCATATCTATGGATGGCATACATTACCAGGTACCTGTCTTGTCAGCCAGGGAGCAGACAGCTGAGAACTGAACCTTGTTGTTGCTTTTTTTCCAGTATGCATGAGAATGGGATTAGCTTAATGGTGGTCCCACACACTTCAATTTTATTATCCATTCATTATCCATTTTACTATCCATTTCAATCAAATGAGCTCTTGACTATAGATCAATTGTTACTATCGGGAGAGATTGATTGTAAAAGAAACTCTGCTGGCATGCCCCATGTCTATTTATGGCAGGGGTCTCAAACTGGCGGCCCTCCAGCTGTTGCAAAACTGCAAGTCCCATGAGGCATTGCAAGGCTGACAGCTACAAGCATGACTCCCACATGCAGAGGCATGATGGGACTTGTAGTTTTGCAACAGCTGGAGGGCCGCCAGTTTGAGACCCCTGATTTATGGGCTTCTCAGTCCCCTGCCAGGCACACTCCTGGGGATTGGCTGAGGGCCTATAAATACTCATGGGAGCCCCTCCTAGCCTCCACCCACTAGTTCAAGACATTCTCCAACATTCTAGAAACAGGGGGAAGCACCAGAGAGCTGCCAGGGTGAGTGATCCAGCCCTGAACTCTTGTGACCCAAATACAGACTCACAAGCTAACATAATTCAAAGTATAATTTGTCAACTCTCACTACTAGTACCACACACTAGAGGGTGCTACCTGTGTTATGTGCAGGATTGCCAGGTAAAAATAAAGAAAAAGCCCTGTACACACTAGCAGTTTTTTTTTGACTGCTAACCCTAAAAAAAAAAATGGATCCTGTTCCCTTAAAGCATGTTATACGGCACAGTGCTTGTGCTGTGTAATTTGGCACCTGTATCATCTTAAATACCTGGTCGATCCTGCCTGGCTCTGCCCTCTCCACTGTAAACTGACCATGGTTTATCATGGCTGCTGAGCCCTGACATTGTGGTCAGTTTACGTGCCTCCATCATCCATAGCTCTCCCCTGTCCTCCTCTCCCCCCTCCCTGCCTGTCAGCTTGTACCAGTGCCGCTTTGATCCCCTCCCCGCTGGTATAAAACTATGTGATGTTCATACCATACTCTCTGTTAGATAACAACATGTACCCCACTGTATATGCTTTATAAAAAATATGCAGATTTCGACCTTATTTCAGAGTGCCTCCTGGCACTCACCTGACTGCTCGCCTCTCTCCTCCTCTCCTCCCATCCTCCCGGCTGACATCAGCGGGAATTCTCGGCAACTCCCACTGTAGCTGTCAGACTGGGAGAGGAAAGGGGCGAGCAGTTACATGAGCGCCAGGAGGTGCTCTGTAATAAGGTAGTGTAGCGGGTATTTGAATTATGTGAGGACTCTGGTGGTGTGAGGTTCTTTGGGGCCCCTGGGTGGCGCTGTTGCCTTGGGCCGGAGTTGAGCTCACACTGCAAACTGTGTCTTTTTGTCCTCCCCTGGAGCTGGTACAGCGGGGCAGGGAACCCGCTGTGATGCAAAGGGAGAGGTCATAAAAGGGGCGGAGGCCTGGATTTTTGGAGAGAGAGACGGAGGACGTGGCCGCACCCAGGCACCTTCAGCTTGGGTGCTGGCGTTCCGGTGTTCCAGGCCTAGGCGCCCTTGGCCTAGCTGGAGCGGAGATGGAGTCCATCTCAGGCACCTTTAGCCTGGGGTGAGGTACTATGGCGGATGCCTGGGGCTCAGTACCTTCGACTGAGTTCCGCGAGGGTGGAGGAATCCGAGGGGGCCCTAATGTCTTGGGTGCCCGTCTCTGAGTTCGTGAGGACTGGTGCGCAGTAACTTCTCCGAAGAGTCCGGCGCAGCATCGCTGGTGACGGAGAGGCCTCCACTTCTCCCTTGGACGGATTTCTTCCTCTGACAGGGGCAAATTGAGCGAAGGTAATTCACGTTCTATATTATCTAGTCAGTGGCAGTGACTATTCACCACTGGTGACAGCACAGTGGGCAGCAACAAGAAGGGAAAGGATTGTGCCTCGATCTGTCCCCCATTTTCCAAAGGAGAAAGATTGTTTTATTGCTTGGCAAGAAGAATAAAACTGAGTTGTACCTACTCACTGTGTGGAACTTGGGTTACTAAGAAAAGGAGTCAGGGACGAAGGACTGGACTTGGCTCTAGGACACCTACACAAAAGCCCAATCTCTGGCCTTCACCTCCTAGTTACGGGAGGACATGGGCCGTGGGGTGTCTCATCTCTCTTCCCCAGGTACCCCTAGACAACAGCCATATAACCGATAAAGCAAGGGAGAGGGGTGAGGCCGCTACAGTATTAATTGTCATATTGTTTATAAAGCATTTATAGTGGGGCACATGTTGTTATCTAACAGAGGTTATGGTATGAACATCACATAGTGGCTTTTGAACCACTTTAAGTTGACCATACAACGACTAAAATTTGTCTGGTTCAGCAAAGACTGGACAAATTTCACTCAGTGTGTGACCGTCCCCTTTCAACAGACATCAATCATTCGATTGACCTCTGTCAAAGGGAGATGTTGGAAAATGTTCCTCGATCAACAACTGCAGCCAATTGGCTGTAGCAGATGTTCAGTGTATTATGACATTGCAGGGTGCTGCTGTCAGAAGACAATGACCCAAAGAGAGATTTCCTCCATCCACCTAATTTTTTATTTTAGTTTTATTCAGCCAGTGAAATAAACTAACCCTGTATGGCTTAGGCTGCATTAACACATGAGCGCAGCGTTTCGAGCGTTTTTACAGTTGTTTTTACTGTTGTTTTGTCACGCGAATTTGCGCCCATAGAAACGCTCGTTGTCGCGCTAGACGTTTGAATCGGGCGTTTCCATTACAATCTATGACTGCTAAAACGCCCAAATCTGCCCGATTCACGCATCAAAAAAGGGTCCGGAACTTGTTTGAGCTTCAGTCGTTCGGCTTCAGGCGTTTTGGAGTGGAGATGTGAACCATCTCCATAGAGAATAATGGATTTTTTCCCCTCTAGCATTTTGTAGCTTCAGGCTTCAGGCTACAAAACGCTCAGGTGTGAATGCAGCCTTAGTGTATATTGTTCATGCTGCTATGTAAATAAAATAGTAAGATAAGAAAATGGTTATAAAAGCACAACACAATCAGCTGATGCTATAGACGCAGTCATAAATCTGCAAGTGGAGGATTCCAGGTAGACTATAAACTTTTGTTTTGTTCTAGTATTGACATAGCTCCAAAGAACCCCAATGGTTCAAATTGATATAGTCCAGAAACATTCAGACAAAATAAAGGTGAATAAAGCATCTGGAGCAGATTGCATACACCCATGTGTCCTCAAGAGATTGAGCTCTGCTATTACAAAGTAATTGCTTCTAATTTTTAGAGACCTTTAATGAATGCATAGTACAGCTGGATTGGCATAAGGCCATTGTGGTGCCTATATTTAAAAAGGGATCAAAGTCTTCACCAAGTAAGTACAGACCTGTTAGTTTACTACTATAGTCAAAAAGATACTTGAGAATTTATTAAAAGACGACATAGAAGAGTCTTTGTTAGAAAACAAAATTTTAAGCAATAGTCAGCATGCATCCACAAAAGACTAAAGTTGTCAAACAAATCTGATGTCTTTTTATGAGGAGGTAAGCAAAAACGTATGCCGCGTACACAAGACCGTTTTTCATGATGAGAAAAATGCCATTTTTTTAATTGGTCATTAAAAACGATTGTGTGTAGGCTCCAGAGCATTTTTCTCGACGATAAAAATGGCCTTTAAAAATTTAGAACATGCACTATTTTTTCTCGTCGTTTTTCACGTCGTTTTTTTTCTCGTCGTGAAAAACGGCCGTGTAGAGGCTTTAATGGCGGGAAAAAAAGGCGCATGCTCAGAAGCAAGTGATGAGACTGGAGCGCTCGTTCTGGTAAAACTAGCGTTCGTAATGAATATAGCACATTCATCACGCTGTAACGGACTGAATAGCACAGAGACTGAAAAGTGCGAATCGTCTCTCACCAAAACTTTTACTAACACGCGGTAACACAAAATCAGCAAAAGCAGCCCAAAGGGTGGCGCCATCCGAATGGAACTTCCCCTTTATTGTGCCGTTGTACGTGTTGTCGTACGTGTTGTACGTCACCACGCTTTGCTCAAGCATTTTTTTTAAACGATAGTGTGTATGCAAAGCAGGCTTGAGAAGAATCACGTAAAGAAAAACTTAGTTTTTTTCAATGACATTAAAAACGGCCGTGTGTACACGGCATTAGACAAAGGAGTGGCTGTGGACGTGGTATACTTGCTTTTTCCCAAAGCGTTTGACGCAGTTCCCTGCACATGACTAAAGGCTCGTACACACGATTGGATATTCCGACAACAATTGTCCGATGGACGTGTTTTGTCGGATAATCCGACCGTCTGTATGCTCCACCGGACAATTGTATGCTTAAAGCACCATACACACGGTCAGACTTTTTGACGACAAACTTCTAAATTTCCAGGTTTTTAAAAAAATCCGACCGTGTGTACGCTCCATCGGACAAACTTTTTTGGTTTTCATCGGACAAATGTTCTCTCTGCAAACGAACATACTTTTTGGCAACAAAAGTCCTACGGTGCAAAGTCCTGCCGTGTGTACAGAAATCCATCGAACTTTAGTCCAAAGTGCAAAGACGCATGCTCAGAACTAGTGATGAGCCGAACACCCCCGGGTTCGGTTCGCACCAGAACCCACGAACGGACCGAAAGTTCGCACGAACGTTAGAACCCTATTAAAGTCAATGGATGCGAACGTTCGAAATCTAAAGTGCTAATTTTAACGACTATTATGCATGTTATTGTCCTAAAAAGGGTTTGGGAACCCGGGTTCTGCACCAGGGGACATGTATCAATGCAAAAAGAAGTTTTAAAAACGGCCGTTTTTCGGGAGCAGTCATTTTAATGATGCATAAAGTGAAAAAAAAAAGTCAAATATTCCTTTAAATATCGTACCTGGGGGGTGTCTAAAGTATGCCTGTGAAGTGCCACGTGTTTCCCGTGTTTAGAACTGTCCCTGCACAAAATTACATTTCTAAAGGGAAAAAAGCCATTTAAAACTGCTTGCGGCTTTAATGTAATGTCTGGTCCCGGTAATATGGATGAAAATCTTTAAGAGAAATGGCATAGCTACCCCATCACCCCCTCCCCCCCCCCCTACCCCAGCCCATTACCAGCCCCTTTGGGTCTTGTATGGATATTAAGGGGAACCCCGCACACAAAAGAAAAAAGGCCCTATATACTCTGAACAGCCGTATACAGGCGGTGCATACAAGACAGGGACTGTAGGTTTGTTCTTATGTAGAATCTGTTTGTAATTTTGAACAGGTACATTGTTTAAGTGTAGCTCCAGCCAAAAAATCTATTTTTAAGCTTTTTGGAAAACATAGGGAAGGGTTATCACCCCTGTAACATTTGTTTTGCTGTCTGTGCAGTGTGCACCTGTTCAGAACAGTTCACCTCACTTTCCGTCCTAATGACAA
The DNA here is from genome assembly GCA_029206835.1 of Rana muscosa. Lineage (NCBI taxonomy): Eukaryota > Metazoa > Chordata > Amphibia > Anura > Ranidae > Rana > Rana muscosa. The sequence goes on from CM055121.1 coordinate 869,843,830, forward strand.
ATGTTTTTTGAAATTTTTTTTTTATTATTGAAACAAGAATTGGTAATAAAGCATCAGTGGAGAGGAGACACTTTTTTCCCATATTAACTCTTACAGGAGAGAATTTGCCTTCCTAGGGGTAGATTTCCTCTCACTTCCTGTTGTATCCTTCCGTTTGCAAGGAGGAGTCGTTTGTAAGTTGGATGTTTGAAAGTAGGGGCCTACCGTATATACTCTGCTGAAATTTGCCCCTTACATGTTGGTGTTGCCACAACACTGTGAGCCCTCACAGTTACTCTTGGTGGGCGCATGAATGGGCCCTGCTGTGAATTATTAGATCAAGAATTGTAATTGCATGCCCCTGTTGAACAGGGGCCGAAAAATTGGACCTTTGGTGGTGGTGGTGGTGGTGTTGACACAACACTGTAAGGCCTCACAGTTACTCTTGGTGGGCGCAGGAATGGGCCCTGCTGTGAATTATTAGATCAAAAATTGTAATTACACGCCCCTGTTAAACAGGGACTGAAAAATTGGGCCATAGGCACTGGTGCTGGTGCCACGACACTGCAACCTCTCCCAGATACTCTAGTTGGAGTGCAGGAATGAGCCCTGCTGCAAAGCATTGCATAAAAAATTGTAATTACACACCCCTGTTAAACAGGGGCTGAAAAATTGGGCCTTAGCCACTGGTGCTGGTGCCACGACACTGCAACCTCTCCCAGATACTCTAGTTGGAGTGAAGGAATGAGCTCTGCTGCAAAGCATTGCATAAAAAATTGTAATTACATTCCCCTGTTAAACAGGGGCTGAAAAATTGGGCCTTAGCCACTGGTGGCAGCACCCAGAAACAAAAATGTTCTTCCAAGCTATCATCATCAATCGGATCATTGAGGAGGAGGAGGATAGTCAGTCAACATAACAGGACAGTCTCTCAGCATCAGCTTCAGTCTTGAAGGGATGTGACATTTGAAAATAAATTAGTCTGTTCTATCAGCTTCAGGTGTTTGGTAGCTGGTGGTGATCCAAGACTGGTTCATCTTTATGAAGGTCAGTCGATCAACCGAGTCGGTGGACAGGTGCACCCTGTGATCCGTGACAAATCCTCCAGCAGCACTAAATGTGCGTTCTGAAAGAACGCTGGATGCAGGACAGGCCAGTAGCTCAATTGCATACTGTGCAAGCTCTGGCCAGTGATCCATCCTCAAAACCCAGTAAGCCAGAGGATTTTCGGTGGGGAAGGTGTCCAAGTCTGACCTTGCCCCTAGGTATTCCTGCACCATGTATATCAGACGCTGGCGATGGTTGCTGGAACCGATCATACCTTGGGGCTGCAGACTAAAGAATTGTCTGAACGCATCGGTCAGACGGCCACCTTCCCCACCGCTCCTTCTTTGACTGACCGAAGCCTCAGCAACTCGTTGTCCAGGACCAGGAGTTTGTAACCTCCCAGTCTCTGGGAACGCGTTGCACAGACCTTTCTGCAATGCCTCCTGGAGTTGTCTCATCCTCTGCTCCCTCTGCGAAGGTAATATAAGGTCCGCAACCTTACCCTTGTACCGTGGATCAAGGAGAGTGGCCAGCCAGTAATGGTCCCTCTCCTTGATCCGAAGAATACGAGGATCCTTCCGCAGACTTTGCAGGATCAGGGAGGCCATGCAGCGTAGGTTAGCTGAGGCATTCGGTCCGGAGTCCTCTGGGTCACTAAGGACGACATGATCGGCAGCCACCTCCTCCCAGCCACGTACAAGTCCACGGGTTTCTTGGGACTGTAAATCATCACTAAAAGACTGCTGCTGATGATGCTGAGTGCCAGGCTCCACCTCCATGCTGACACAATCCTCCTCCTCCTCCTCTTCCTGTGCGATGGGTGGGACAGAAGGAACACTGTCTGGGTAAAGGGGGCCTTGAGAGGCAAGGAAGTCCTCCTCTTCCTGCCTCTGTTCTGTCTCAAGTGCCCTGTTCATTATTCCACGCAGCGTATGTTCCAACAGGTGGACAAGAGGTACAGTGTCACTAATGCATGCACTGTCACTGCTCACCATCCTCGTGGCCTCCTCAAATGGTGGCAGGACAGTGCATGCATCCCTGATCATGCCCCACTGGCGTGGTGAAAAAAAACAGAGCTCCCCTGACCCTGTCCTAGTGCCGTAGTCGCACAGGTACTCATTGATGGCCCTCTGCTGCGTGTGTAGCCGCTGATGCATGGCCAACGTTGAGTTCCACCTGGTGGGCATGTCACATATAAGGCGGTTCTTGGGCAGGTTCAACTCCTTTTGCAGCTCAGCCAGGCGAGCACTGGCATTATAAGATCTGCAGAAATGCACACAGACTTTCCTGGCCTGCCTCAGGTCATTCTGTAAGCCCGGGTACCTGCCCAAGAACCGCTGCACCACCAGGTTAAGGACGTGAGCCACACAGGGCACATGGGTCAGTTGTCCCTGTTGGAGGGCGGAGAGGAGGTTGGTGCCATTGTCACAAACCACCATTCCTGGCTTAAGCTGGCATGGCGTCAACCACCTCTCGGCCTGCCCCTGCAGAGCAGACAGAACCTCTGCCTCAGTGTGGCTCCTGTCCCCCAAACACACCAGCGCAAGCACTGCATGGCATCTTTTTGCCTGCGTACTTGCGTAGCCCCTTGAACGCCTACGGAGCACCGCTGGTTCCGAGGACAAAGCACAGGAAGAGGCCATGGAGGAAGAAGAAGAGGAGGGGTGGAGCAGAGAGGTGTGTCACAACCAGTAGTAGCATTTTGGAGGCGTGGCGGCGGAACAACCTCCAACACTACTGCACCTTGTCCTGCATCCTTCCCAGCTGCCAAAAGAGTGACCCAATGGGCCGTGAAAGAAAGGTAACGTCCCTGTCCATGCCTGCTGGACCATGAGTCAGCGGTAATATGCACCTTACCGCTGACCGCCCTGTCCAGCGAGGCCAAGACATTGCCTTCCACATGCTGGTAGAGAGCCGGAATCGCCTTCCGTGAGAAAAAGTGGCGTTTGGGAACCTGCCACTGAGGAACCGCACATTGCACAAACTCACGGAAGGGGGCCGAGTCTACCAACTGAAAAGGCAGCAGTTGAAGCGCTAGCAATTTAGCCAAGCTAGCATTCAACCGCTGGGCATGTGGATGGCTGGGAGTGAACTTCTTTCGACCGTCCAGCAGCTGGGGCAGGGAAATTTGCCTGCTAGAATCGGACGTCGGTGTACTGCTAGCAGAGTGCCCGCAAGTACTTGGCTGTGACACACCTAATTCTACACCTTCATTCCTCTCAGTGCAGGTTTCAGAGAGGACTGAAGGTATAGTGGGGTTGGAGATCCCAGCTGATGCGGTGCAAGGAGAGGTCCGCTTTGTTCTTTGGTGTGGGTCTTTAAGGTAGGCTTGCCAACGAGCTGCATGGCAGGTCAACATATGTCTGGTCAAGTATGTGGTGCCCAAGCGGGTGATGTTTTGGCCACGCGATATACGCTTGAGACATATGTTGCAAACAGCAGCTGTGCGATCTGATGCACTCGACTCAAAAAAGGCCCACACCAAAGAACTTTTTGAATAACGGGCAGAGGCAGCGCCCTGCACAGGCGGAGCTCTGCGGTGTGATTCCGTCGGTGTGCTGCCCTTACGCTGGCCCCCCGAGGGCATCCTGCCTCGTTGGAGATGTGCCTCCTCCTCCTCCTCCTCCTCTCTCCTATTAGGCACCCACGTGGAGTCAGTGACCTCATCATCCCCTCCCTCCTCATCACTGGAGCCAATCTGGCAGTATGCTGCAGCTGCTGGAACATGACTGCCAGATTGGTGTCCTTCTTGAGCATCCCCTCTCTCTGCTCTCACGCTACTGCCTTCCTCTAGCTGGGTATCATCATCAGACCCTTCGAAACGCTGGGCATCCTCCTGGAGCATGTACCCAACACTGTGCTCAAACAGTTCGGGGGACTCCTCAGGAGGACATGGTTGGTCTAGGGAAGGAGTGACTGATGATGACATTGATACCAGGGAAGAGGACGCTTTGGCAGCTGCTTTGCCAGTACCCTGAGCCTGGGTGAGCGAGGATGAGGAGGGCTTGGTCATCCACTCTACCAAGTCTTCGGCATGATGCGGCTCAACACGTCCAGCTGCCGAAAAGAAGGACAAGCGTGTCCCATGGCCACGTGCTGATGGCTATGCACCGCGTCCACGACCAGCACTGTTGTCTCTAGACACAGAGCCTGCTTGCCCTCTTTTATTGGCTCCTGACTGTCTGCCTCTCCTTGTTTGCTTTCCAGACATTCCAATGGCCTGCAGGGAGATGGAAAAACCAGCAATAAGGCCTAGCTTCAGGAGTATATTTTGCAGGAATCACACTACGCCCGCTGTAAGTGCTGCAAATGCCTGTTGGTGTAACACACTAGGAAAACACAGCAATAAGGCCTAGCTTCAGGAGTATATTTTGCAGGAATCACACTACGCCTGCTGTAAGTGCTGCAAATGCCTGTTGGTGTAACACACCAGGAAAACACAGCAATACGGGCTAGCTTCAGGTGTATAATGTGCAAGAGGCACACTCCGCCCGCTGTAAGTGCTGCAAATGCCTGTTGGTGTAACACACTAGGAAAACACAGCAATAAGGCCTAGCTTCAGGAGTATATTTTGCAGGAATCACACTACGCCCGCTGTAAGTGCTGCAAATGCCTGTTGGTGTAACACACCAGGAAAACACAGCAATACGGGCTAGCTTCAGGTGTATAATGTGCAGGAGGCACACTCCGCCCGCTGTAAGTGCTGCAAATGCCTGTTAGTGTAACACACTAGGAAAACACAGCAATAAGGCCTAGCTTCAGGAGTATATTTTGCAGGAATCACACTACGCCTGCTGTAAGTGCTGCAAATGCCTGTTGGTGTAACACACCAGGAAAACACAGCAATACGGGCTAGCTTCATGTGTATAATGTGCAGGAGGCACACTCCGCCCGCTGTAAGTGCTGCAAATGCCTGTTAGTGTAACACACCAGGACAACACAGCAATAATGGCTAGCTTCAGGTGTATACTGTGCAGGAGGCTTAGCAACAATGACACTGACACTGTCCCCTGCCTATACTTCTCTCTCCCTGCACACAAGGTTTATCAAAGAATATGACACTGACACTCTCCCTGCCTATCCTTCTCTCTCCCTGCACACAAGGTTTAGTAAAGAATATGACACTGACACTGTCCCCTGCCTATCCTTCTCTCTCCCTGCACACAAGGTTTAGTAAAGAATATGACACTGACACTCTCCCTTCCTATCCTTCTCTCTCCCTGCACACAAGGTTTAGTAAAGAATATGACACTGACACTGTCCCCTGCCTATCCTTCTCTCTCCCTGCACACAAGGTTTAGCAAAGAATATGACACTGACACTCTCCCTGCCTATCCTTCTCTCTCCCTGCACACAAGAATAGCACAAAGAATATCAACACTGTCCCTGCCTATCCTTCTCTTTCCCTGCGCCGGAACACACTACACAAGGCCGCCGCGCTGGCAGCCTTTTATAGTGTGGGGCGTGTGCTAAACCCCCTGAGCTATAATTGGCCACAGGCAACCTGCCTGTGGCCAATTATGGCTCTCCTAGCTGCCGGCGCTGTGATTGGCCAAGCATGCAGGGTCACAGTGCATGCTTGGCCAATCACAGCGCCGGGATTGCACTGCGATGGCGCAGTGTATTGTGGGCCGTTCGCGTCACTCGAATTTGGTGCGAACGGCCAAAATTGTTCGATGTTTGCTGAACGGTCGAACAGACGATGCTCGAGTCGAACGTATGTTCGACTCGAACACCGAGCTCATCCCTACTCAGAACCAATGTTAAAATCAACCAACAATAGCAGAAGTTGACCAAAGGGTGGCGGTAAAGAGCAGAAAAGAGCAGAAAAACCACATGATTTTGGGAAAGTTTGCTAAAAAAGTCCTGCCGTGTGTATGCATACCAAGTTCACGGCCAACGCCCTTCAAACAAAAATCCACGGAAAAGTTTGTTTGAAGTCCGATCGTGTGTATGAGGCTTTACTCCTTATAGAAGGTCATATAGAACATCCTTATAGAAGGTCACAAACTTACTGAAAAGACTCCCTCAAGAACCAGTTCTGGCCAGCCTATAAGAGTTTTCTTTTAACCACTTTCCATCTGCCATATAGCAGAATGACGGCCGGAAAGTGGTTGTGTTATCCTGACTGGGTGTCATATGACGTCCAGCAGGATAAGCCGCTAGCACGTGCCCGCAGGGGCGCGCATCGCTGCGTTTGGTGGTGTGGTGTGTTGCTCTGACACACTGCATCTCTGATCCTGGTAAATGGCCTATGACGTAGGCTCTTTACCATGTGATGAGCTGTCTCCAATCACAGCTCATCACATGGTAACCGGAAGTGACGTTTATCGGCTTTTCCTCTACTCGCGCTGACGAGGCGCAAGTAGAGGAGAGACGGTCAGTGGCTCTCCTGACACGGGGGTTTGCGCTGATAATCAGCGCATTGATTATCAGTGTAGACCCATCAAGGATGCCCACTAGAGCCCACCAGGGATGCAAATCAGTGCTCATTAGGGATGCCAATCTGTGCCCATCAGTGATGCCTGTCAGTGCCTCCTAACCAGTGCTGCCTATCAGTTCCATCTATCAGTGCCAATCAGTGCCCATCAGTGCTGTCTATCAGTGCCGCCTATAAGTGCCCACCAGTGCCACCTATCAGTGCCACCTATCAATGTCCATCAGTGCCACCTATCAATGCCCATCAGTGCCACCTATGAGTACCCATCAGTGCCACCTTATCAGTGCCCATCAGTGCAGTGCAGCCTCATCAGTGCTCATTAGTAAAGGAGAAAATGTACTTATTTACAAATTTTTATACCAGAAACGAAGAAAAACGAAAACAGAAAAAAAAAATGGTCTTTTTTATTTGGAGCGCAAAAAATAAAAAACCCAGTGGTGATCAAATACCACCAAAAGAAAGATCTATTTGTGGGGAAAAAATTATAAAAATTTAGTTTGGGTACAGTGTTGCATAACTACGCAATTGTCATTCAAAATGCGACAGTGCTGAAACCTGAAAATTGACCTGGGCAGGAAGGGGGTGAAAGTACCCTGTATTGAAGTGGTTAAAAAGCTGGATGCGCTCCTATACACACAAAATATAACTGTATACTAACATTTATATGTAATAACACCAAATTAAAATGTGCCTACACTTCCGGTCAAAAATAGCCATATTCTATGTGAAATATCTCTGACTGTCACTGAGAATGTTACTTAAAAATATGTTCTGTGGCAATGGACCAGAGCTCACTGCAGACTGTGGATGTCTCACACCATTATATATTATGTAGCACCCAGTAGAGCTACTATTTGTTAAATTTATTTTTTGGCTTCCTAATCTGGAAGAGCAGTATTTGATTAGTTAGGGCTGCTCTGGGCTCTGTAGGTATGAGCTTGATTGCTTCCCCCTGTCTCCCAGGGGACCCTGGGACATAGTAGGTGGAGAACATGACCACCAACAACATGACCACATGACCAGCCTCCATATTAATATCTCCCCAGCCAATCCCTGGCCAATATGACAAGTGGCCAGCATGGGGCTGAGGGGCTATAAATGGGCTAGGGCCCTGAGCAGAGGTCTCTTGTTCTTGGGGGAGTAAAACCCAACCTGAGGGCTGTGGCATACCTGGAAGATTTTCCTGGAACAGCCAGTACATTTTATGGGGTCTCGGTTATTGCTTGGCTGGGGGACCTCTGTTCTACTCTCCTAAGAATCCAAGACACAGGCAACTGGAGTACAGAAGTTGACTGACCCTTTACATGACTGCACTGAGATCAGGGAACAGTGAGTATCAGCCTTCTGGATCTAAAGACTTTCCTTTGCTTTTCTTGGAAATCACCAGCTACTACTTTGTACACCCAGGACTGTATTCCTGTGGAGGATTTCCTGTCTGATACTGTTCTACTATACACTTCAGAGGGATGACCATCACTCTGAAGTCCCAAAGACTGTTCTTAGCTTTTCTGGGAAGCTAAGTAACTTTTTGTACACTCAAGACTGCATTCCTGTTGAGGAGTCCCTGTTTTGTGCTGTTCGTCTTTACACTTCAAAGGGGGTGCCTTCACCCTGAAGTTTTAGTGTAGAGTTCTCATCTTCAAGTTTATTGTGATTGAAGTATCTTTAGGCTCACTCTCGCCCTATCCAAGTTCTACCCAAAAATAAAAAGCAAATCAAAAGACCTGCACAGCCTGTTCTCTGAGTAAGTAAATGGAAAATGTTGTGTGCTTGGCTGCTGTGTGCATATCAGGGAATGGAACTAGGATTGCCACCTGTACGGGATTCACCCGGACAGTCCGCGTTCTGAATCATCTTTCATCATCTTTCCGGTTTTCAGACTGCCTGAAACCCGGACAGACCATTCTGGCAGAGAGGGGAGCTTCATTAGCATACTTGCCACTGTGGAGACAGTCACAGCAGCAGTGTCATTTCTTCTCACTAAATACACACACTGTGCTGGTGACTGTGTGTGTTATGAATCTGAAGCTACTTTCTGTCCCCCCCTCCAGGCTCCTGCAGTCTCTGTTATCTCTGACCCCCCTCTCCAATCACTAGTGCTGTGTTCTGAGAGAAGGGGGAGTCGGAGAGTCGGAGCTGAGGAGATCACTGTAGCTGCTGTCGGGTTTGCCGCTGCTCACTAGGAGGTGAGCTGATTTTTTTTTTACTAAGGAAAGTTTCCTTATTGTGGAAAGTTCCAGGAGGATTTCTTTTGCATTGAAGTTAAGATAAGCAGAATCGGAAGAGACAGCGAGCAAGTGTGTGTGGGGAGGAGGGGAGAGTCTGCAGCCCGATAATCACAGCCATTCACAGTATCTCCCAAGCAGCACACTTATCTATCTATACAAACATCCCTCTGTCCAGAATATATGAAGTTAATTTATGACCATTCACTTAACCCTGTGTATATGTGATGAGTGTACACCTCTGATTGTCCAGACTCAGAGCTTGGATAACACGGGGTTATATGAATGGCCATCAATTACCTTCATATCATCTGGACATACAGTGTGCTGGGGGCTGGCATCTTATAACAGATTGTTTTCATTGAGTAGTATTGTTGTATATTTTAGTAGATGACCACAATATTATTTTTTTATTATAGACCACTTCTTCTCAGCCCCCAACTCCCCCCGGCTTACATCACCCCCAGACATCACTCAGAGCTGCTTCCTACCCCCCAGCTGAGGGACATCATTCCATAGTCACTCCACAGACATTGCAAGAAATCCCTCCCCATACTACCCCCATCATACCCTTCGCACTCCTCTTCTTTACATACTGCCCCCATCATACCCTCCACACTCCTCTTCTTTACATACTGCCCCCATCATGCCCTCTGCACTCCTCTCCCATACATACTGCCCCCATCATACCCTTCGCACTCCTCTCCTTTACATACTGCCCCCATCATACCCTCCGCACTCCTCTCCTTTACATACTGCCCCCATCATACCCTCCACACTCCTCTCCTTTACATACTGCCCCCATCATACCCTCCACACTCCTCTCCTTTAAATACTGCCCCCATCATACCCTCCGCACTCCTCTCCTTTACATACTGCCCCCATCATACCCTCCGCACTCCTCTCCTTTACATACTGCCCCCATCATACTCTCCGCACTCCTCTCCCTTACATACTGCCCCCATCATACCCTCCGCACTCCTCTCCTTTACATACTGCCCCCATCATACCCTCCGCACTCCTCTCCTTTACATACTGCCCCCATCATACCCTCCGCACTCCTCTCCTTTAATTACTGCCCCCATCATACCCTCTGCACTCCTCTCCCGTACACACTTCCCCCATCATACCCTCTGCACTCCTCTCCTGTACATACTGCCCCCATCATAACCTCCGCACTCCTCTCCTTTACATACTGCCCCCATCATTCCCTCCGCACTCAACTCCTGCACATACTGCCCCCATCATACCCTCTCCCGTACATAGTGGATTTAATGTACTACAAAAAAAATATATTTGCTGTACGCTGCTAAAGTGTTCGAGTTTGGCTTGAAGAAAAGGTGGCAACCCTAAATGGAACATGTGACCAAACCGCCAGACCAATCCGGTCTGTGCACTACAATGACATCATTTGAACATTTTAAAGCAAAGACCTCCAGGAGTTCCAAAAGAGTCAAACAACCTGCTTTTCCAGCAAACAAATACAGTAAAACCTTGGTTTGAGAGTAACTTGGTTTGAGAGTGTTTTGCAAGACAAGCAAAATCTTTTAATAAATTTTGACTTGATATACAAGTGATGTCTTGATATACAAGTAGTGTCATGTCACAACTGAGTATAAAAGAGAAGAGAGGCGCCTCTAAGTGTAGCAATATGGTTAAATTTAATGAAGGTACAACATTTAGCAACTCACATGGTCGATGATTAAAACAGGCCCATCTAAGTTTGCAGACATCTGGGGTAAAGCTGTCCACATAGACCATGGGAGACACCTCTCTTCTCTTTAAGACCCCTTTCACACTGGGTCGCTTTGTAGGCACTATAACGCTAAAAATAGCGCCTGCAAAGCGACCTGAAACCGCCACTGCTGTGTCTCCAGTGTGAAAGCCCCAAGGGCTTTCACACTGGAGCGGTGCGCTAGCAGGACGGTAAAAAAAAGTCCTGCTAGCAGCATCTTTGGAGCGGTGTGTATACCGCTCCTCCACCGCTCCTGCCCATTAAAATCAATGGGGCACCGCGGCTATACCACCTGCAAAGTGCCTCTGCTGAGGCACTTTGCAGTGGTTTTAACCCTTTTTCGTTCGCTAGCGGAGGGTAAAAGCGCCCCGCTAACGGCCGAATAGCGAATAAAAATAGCAGCGCTTTACCTCCGACGCCGCCCCAGCCCCAGTGTGAAAGGGGACGTATACTCTGTAGCTCCTTCTAGATTTCGCTTCTAATCCCCTTGTGGAAGCTTTCCATTTGTGGATGGACATTTTATGGTTACACAACCTATCACATTGCTATAATCTTTTTATATGGACTGAAGGACTTATGAATAAATGGTTGTGGAACAAATCATCTGAGTTTCCATTATTTCTTATGGGGAAATTTGCTTTGATATACAAGTGCTTTGGATTACAAGGATGTTTCTGGAAGGAATTATGCTCGCAATCCAAGGTTATACTGTAATTACTTTTACAACCCAGCTGCAAAGTCAGTACGTTTTTTTGAATCATGAATACTGTCCCATTTAAAAGCTGAATCTGAGGGCCACCAGTGGTGACCACCACCTCTTTTCCCCTTCCCCTCCTTCTTATTTTTTTGTTCTATTCCTCCCTCTCTTGTCTATTTTCTACTCGTTACATTTAAAAAAATAATTTTTTTTGCTATGCACAAATCCAGGCTGATGTGTATACACATGCTTCTGCATACTCGTGCACTCTAAATTCTATTCAGCGATCATTAGTGGACCCTAGATGCCTATCCCAACTTGATATGTCAGCTTACATAGTCTTATTTTATTGGTTGTAAAATATACTATCATATTGGGTCTTTTGGATTGATGCCATTTTTATATGCACACTGATACTTCTGTGTAATTATCATATACTCTTGTTTATTACCTCGCATTTATCTGAAATGCGCATTATACAACTGTATGCAGTCAATGTATTATTGTTATCTGGTACATACTGTTAAATTAAATATATATAAAAAAAAAAAGTATCTGACTGTGGCCTTCCTTCTTTGAGCCTACATGACTGCTATGGTTAGATAAAAAGTCATTTAAAAAAAAAAACATAGGTATTATAGTTGACTTTATAAGGTAGCTATCAGCACATGTTCTTCATGTGCCTATTATATGTGTATGTTTGATGAAAGACCTAAAAAAGCATAATAAAAAATGCACATTAGGCTGTCAGATGTGTGTGTTCCATGTAACAGTGGAGATACTAAGCGGTGTTCTTAATGTGGGTGGCTTTATTTTATTACCTGCAGCTTAAATTTTAGGAAGAGAATGGTGTAGATATAGGCACTGACATAAATGAATGATAATGCCCAGAACATGTAACTGTAGTCTAGCACTTAAAGAGAGCAACTTAGCTTCAGTGAAGCCTTTGTCTAGTTTAACACCTTAACCACTTAAAGACCGCCTCACGCCGATATACGTCGGCAGAATTGCAAGGCTGGGCACATCAACGTACAGGTACGTTGCCCTTTAAGAGCCCAGTCGTGGGGCGCACGCGCGCCACCGCCGGCACGCTCGCGGCCCGATCATGAGCTCCGTGACCGCGGGACCCGTGGACCCGATCGCCGCCGGTGTCCCGCGATCGGGTCACAGAGCTGAAGAAAGGGGAGAGGTGAGTGTAAACAAACCTTTCCCCGTTCTTCTCCGTGGCATGTCAGTGATCGTCTGTTCCCTGTCATCGGAACAGACGATCAGTGACGTGTAACGTGTAGCCACGCCCCCCTACAGTAAGAATCACTTCCTAGGGAACACTTAACCCCTACAGCGCCACCTAGAGGTTAAACCCTTCACTGCCATTTTCACAGTAACCAGTGCATTTTTATAGAACTGATCGTTGTAAAAATGACAATGGCCCCAAAATGGTGTCAAAAGTGTCCGATGTGTCCGCCATATTGTCACAGTCACGATAAAAATTGCTGATCGCCGCCATAACTTGTAAAAAAAAAAAAAAATTATTAAAAATGCCATAAAACAGTCCCCTATTTTGTAGAAGCTATAACTTTTGCGCAAACCAATCAATAAACGCCTATTGTGATTTTTTTTTTACCAAAAATATGTAGAAGAATACATATCGGACTAAACTGTGGAAAAAAAAAATTATATATTTTTGGGGGATATTTATTATAGCAAAAAGTTAAATATATTTAATTTGCTTTCAAAATTGTCGCTCTATTTTTGTTTATAGTGCAAAACATAAAAACCGCAGAGGTGATCAAATACCACCAAAAGAAAGCTCTATTTGTGGGAAAAAAGGACGCCAATTTTGTTTGGGAGCCACGTCGCACAACCGCGCAATTGTCAGTTAAAGCGACGCAGTGCCGAATCGCAAAAAGTGGCCTGGTCCTTTAGCTTAAGTGGTTAAAGAGTATCTAAAGTATCTAAAGGTTAAGAACCCCTGTCAGGTTTTTATTTCTGTCTTCTGTCCTTGTTCTGGAGATTTACCCTCTCTATTTATTTATGATGACCATTGTCACTGGGACTGAAATCAAGGGAATTATGACTTGCCACCAGAACAAAAGAAAGAATTTCTTCTAGTGGGGACACTTGTTCTGGTGACAACTGTCTAGGAGAGACTTGGGAGAGATTTCCTCTCACTTCCTGATGTGCCTACAGGACAGGAAGTGAAGAGATATCTACTGCAACACATGTAAGTAGGTAAAATCTTATGCTGCCCCAGTTGGGAGGGTTAGTGTTAATTGTGTTTCCCTATTCTTATTCGGCAGGCTTTTTTGGTCTGACCCACTGGTTCTGTGTGTTACAAAAAAGGACAGGGGTCCGGGAGCTGAGAGCACAGTCGCTGCTGTTTGCTGTTCATTGCTTCTGTTTGTGGTACCGTGGCCAGAGTCCGTCATGCTAGCCTGATGAAATATGCTGAGACTGGAGTGCCAGGTAACGAACATCTGGCTTCAAGAGCCTTCTACAGCATTGCTGGGACCTGAAGATGCCAATCTTGGACATCACCATCAAAGATTCAACCAGTTATGGACTCTATCCTGTGCAGGTACACTGGGGCAGCCACAAGCCTGAGTTAGGGATTAGTTTGCCTTTGTTTGACTGTCATTCCAAGTTATTTAAGTAAAGCTTTTGAAACTTCAGGGGTTTCCACACAGTTAAACATTATGTAATGGAATGCTGTGCATATCTGTGTTTGCATCACTGTATCATGGAACATGTATTGTATCCTATAGCCAGAGTTTATATTTTAATTGTAACATGACATTGGAATTTTTCAAAATAAAGAAACTTCTTATCTATTTCACTTCTGACCTTGCTACATTGCTTCTAAAAAAACCCTTGGGGGAACCTTCCCATATAGCTTTTGAAACTTTGTCTTTGCATGGTCAAAGTTACTTAAGGGGTGTAATGCAGGTATCAAGCATATTTAATCTACGGCTTGGGTCAGCTAGGCACATTCGGGTATGAAAACAGCAGTGTAATTCCTCGTACACACGACCAGTTTTCCCGTCGGGAAAACTGCCATGAGAGCTTTTGGCCTGGAAAACCGGGCGTGTGTATGCTCCTTCGCAGTTTTCCCGACAGGAAAACTGCGGGGAAAAAAATGAGAACATGTTTTATTTTTTACCAGCGGTTTTTAACCCGGCAGTTTTCCTATGGGAAACACTGTGATGGAGCATACACACAGCTGGGATTCCCGACCAAAGCTCTCATGGCAGTTTTCCTGTCGGGAAACCCGGCCGTGTGTAGGGGGAAAAAGTTACCAAGCAGGGTCTCGGTTTTCCCCTCGGGTTTCCCGGTGGACTTTTTACTGCCGGTAAACACCGTCGTGTGTAGGAGGCATTAGAGTTAATGCAGTGTGAAAATATAAGTGGTTTCCAAGGATAACAAAGGTTTCTCTAGCAGCCTGTCGTAAGCGTATACATGTGGCAGGTGGGATAGCTTCTTGCAGGACAAGTTGTTGTTGGCACACTCTCCCAAAGCAGGTCCATCTCCCATAGCAACAGGAGTAGATCAGCATCACAGAGGTCCCCAGCCTTTACACAGGTACAGAAGAGGAAGAGTCAGTAAGAGCACGCATGGAGGCCACGCTTGGTGGGACCCCATTCCGTTACTGGGAGTGAGGTAGCGGAGATATGCTGAACAGGTGCAGGGGGCATTGGCTCTGTGTGTCCTTCCTAAAGGCATCAGTGACTGCAGTGGTGTTTATTAACATCTAGAGAGTTAGCTAGAGTTCAGTCGTCTATTAAAATAAAGGTACCCCATGTGTATGGCTGTGACCCCATCCAAAGTGACTAATTTAGCCCAGAAGAATGCACCCCCGGGGTAGGCCTCTCATGTGACCCTTGTTTGGCACCCAAGAAGAAGGAAACATGAAGGATGTGACAACCACCTCACTACACCCCCCTCCACACCTACACACAGATAGAAAAAAAATGACAGGGGTTTTAACCATTGTCTATTAAAATGAAGAAAAAAAAAATTGGCTTTAGATATACTTTAATGCATCAAATATACTTAGTAAGAAGAATTCTAAGAGACAGGGCCGGCCCTACCATGGGACCCGATGGTACCACGGTCCCAGGCGGCACTTTCAGGGGAGCGGCAAATCAGTGTTCAAACTGCTGCCTAAAAATCTCTCTGCGTTTTGAGCCAAGCTCAGCAAGGGGCAGCGGCGGGTGTCCTGTGATTGGCCGAGCAGGTTATGTGGGAGGGACGGACAGCAGACATGAGGCTTGTGATTCGCCTGGAGGAGCGGAGGAGCTGGACTGTGGGTAATCGCGCCAGCCCTGCATGCTCCCGGAGTCCTAACTAGCGCTGTGTGTCACAGGAGACCTGAGGTCTGTCTCTCTCATCTCCCTGTCAGCTGCCCGCGGCCCCCCCTCTCTCTATCAGCCGCCCCCCCCCCCCTCCTTAGGTCTGTCTCTCTCATCTCCCTGTCAGCTGCCCGCGGCCCCCCTCTCTCTATCAGCCGCCCCCCCCTCCTTAGGTCTGTCTCTCTCATCTCCCTGTCAGCTGCCCGCGGCCCCCCCTCTCTCTAGCACCCTCCCCCCCTCCTTAGGTCTGTCTCTCTCATCTCCCTGTCAGCTGCCCGCGGCCCCCCCTCTCTCTATCAGCCGCCCCCCCCTCCTTAGGTCTGTCTCTCTCATCTCCCTGTCAGCTGCCCGCGGCCCCCCCTCTCTCTATCAGCCGCCCCCCCCTCTCCTTAGGTCTGTCTCTCTCATCTCCCTGTCAGCTGCCCGCGGCCCCCCCTCTCTCTATCAGCCGCCCCCCCCCCCTCCTTAGGTCTGTCTCTCTCATCTCCCTGTCAGCTGCCCGCGGCCCCCTCTCTCTTCTCTATCAGCCGTCCCCCCCCCCCTCCTTAGGTCTGTCTCTCTCATCTCCCTGTCAGCTGCCCGCGGCCCCCCCTCTCTCTATCAGCCGCCCCCCCCTCTCCTTAGGTCTGTCTCTCTCATCTCCCTGTCAGCTGCCCGCGGCCCCCCCTCTCTCTATCAGCCGCCCCCCCCCTCCTTAGGTCTGTCTCTCTCATCTCCCTGTCAGCTGCCCGCGGCCCCCCTCTCTCTTCTCTATCAGCCGTCCCCCCCCTCCTTAGGTCTGTCTCTCTCATCTCCCTGTCAGCTGCCCGCGGCCCCCCCTCTCTCTATCAGCCGCCCCCCCCTCCTTAGGTCTGTCTCTCTCATCTCCCTGTCAGCTGCCCGCGGCCCCCCCTCTCTCTATCAGCCGCCCCCCCTCCTTAGGTCTGTCTCTCTCATCTCCCTGTCAGCTGCCCGCGGCCCCCCCTCTCTCTATCAGCCGCCCCCCCTCCTGAGGTCTGTCTCTCTCATCTCCCTGTCAGCTGCCCGCGGCCCCCCTCTCTCTATCAGCCGCCCCCCCTTTTGAGGTCTGTCTCTCTCATCTCCCTGTCAGCCGCCCACTGCCCCCCCTCCATCAGCTGCCCCCCTTCCTTAGGTCTGTCTCTCTCATCTCCCTGTCAGCTGCCCGCGGCCCCCCTCTCTCTATCAGCCGCCCCCCCTTTTGAGGTCTGTCTCTCTCATCTCCCTGTCAGCCGCCCACTGCCCCCCTCCTCTCTATCAGCCGCCCCCCCTCCTTAGGTCTGTCTCTCTCATCTCCCTGTCAGCTGCCCATGGCCCCCCTCCTCTCTATCAGCCACCCCCTCTTCTGAGGTCCGTCTCTCTCATCTGCTCTGTCAGCCGCCCCCCCTTCCTCTCTATCAGCCCCCCTTCCTCTCTATCAGCCACCCCCCTCCTCTCTATCAGCCGCCCCCTCCTGAGGTCCGTCTCTCTCATCTGCCCTGTCAGCCACCCGCGGCCCCCCTCCTCTCTATCAGCCACCCCCCTCCTCGCCCCCCCTCCTGAGGTCCGTCTCTCTCATCTGCTCTGTCAGCCGCCCCCCCTCCTCTCTATCAGCCCCCTTTCCTCTCTATCAGCCCCCTTTCCTCTCTATCAGCCGCCCCCCTCTTCCTCTCTATCAGCCGCCCCCCTCTTCCTCTCTATCAGCCGCCCCCCTCTTCCTCTCTATCAGCCGCCCCCCTCTTCCTCTCTGTCAGACCCCCCTCCTCCTCTCTGTCAGACCCCCCTCCTCCTCTCTGTCAGACCCCCTCCTCCTCTCTGTCAGACGTGTGGCAGGTGACGTCATGGCAAGGGACAATCCGCTACGTGTGGCAGGTGATGTTGTGGCAAGTGACATTCTGCAATGTGTGGCATCGTGGCAAGTGACCAGCCGCAATTTGTGGCAGATGGCATTGTGGCAAGTGACAATTCGCAACAAGTGACAATCTGCATCTGGTGGCAGGTGACGCGGCAAGTGACACACTCGGGGCTCCTACTTATTCGGCATTATGGTGAGTTGAACTATTTTATTTTATATAACAATAGAAATAATGCACTTCAATCATTTTTTGCGATTCGGCACGGCATCGATTTAACTGACAATTGCGCGGTCGTGTGACGTTGTACCTAAACAAATAGAGCTTTCTTTTGGTGGTATTTGATAACTTCTGCGGTTTTTATTTTTTGTGCTATAAACAAAAATAGCGACAACTTTGAAAATTGTTTTTTATTTTAACTTTTGCTATAATAAACATCCAAAAAAAAAAATTTCTTCATCAGTTTAGGTCGATATGTATTCTTCTACATATGTTTGGTAAAAAAAACCCCGCAATAAGTGTATATTGATTAGTTTGCACAAAAGTTATTGCGTCTACCAAATAGAGGATAGATTTATGGCATTTTTATTATTATTATATTTTTTTTTACTAGTAATGGCGGTGATCTGCGATTTTTAGCGAAACTGTGACATTGCGGTGGACAGATTGGACACTTGACACTTTTTTGGTACCAGTGACATTTATACAGCGATCTGTGCTATAAAAATGCACTGATTACTGTGTAAATGTCACTGTCAGGAAAGGGGTTAAATGTGTTCCCTGGGAGGTGTTTCTAACTGGGGGGATGGGGACTGACTGGAGGAGGAGAGAGATCTCTGTTCCTAATCACTAGGAACAGCAGATCTGTCTCTCCTCCCCTGTCAGAATGGGGATCTGTCTGTTTACATTGACAGATCCCCGTTCTGGCTCTATGGAGCGATCGCGGGTGGCCAGCTGACATCTCGGCCAACGGCCACGCACAGGTCCTTTTATACTCCTATATACATGTATAGAGCCATGACAGGTCCATTTTGGTTATCATGATATAAAATAATGAATATGGGGGCATTTTGGTGGGCGTGATTTTTCTTTTGGGGGGGGGGCAGCATTTCATTCTTGGTACCAGGCAGCACAATGTCTTGGGCCGGCACTGCTAAGAGATATATACATCATACATACATATACAGTATATATACTACTGTGCAAAAGTTTTATGTAAGTCCAAAAAAATGCTGTAAATCAAAAATGCTTTCAGAAATAGAAGTGTTAATAGAAGTGGTAATAGTGTTAATAGAAGTTTATTTTTTTATCAGGTAACAAAGTGCAAAGTAAATGAACAGAAGAGAAATCCCAATCAAATCAATATTTGGTGTGTCCATGTCCACCATTTGCCTTCAAAACAGCAGCAATTCTTCTAGGTACACTTGCACGCAGTTTTTAAAGGAACTCGGCAGGTAAGTTGTTCCAAACATCTTGGAGAACTAACCACAGATCTTCTGTGGATGTAGGCTGCCTCAAATCCTTCTGTCTCTTCATGTAATCCCAGACAGACTTAATGTTGTTGAAATCAGGGCTCTGTGAAGGCCAAACCCTCACTTCCAGGCCTCCTTGTTCTTACTGAAAATAGTTTTTAATGATATTGCCTGTATGTTTGGGGTTGTTGTCCTACCCTGATGGTATGGCATGATGGATAAGTATCTGCCTGTATTTCTCAGCATTAAGGATACCATTCATTGGGCAACATTGAAGATCACATACGCAGTGGTCGGCCAAGGAAACTTAATGTGGCAGATCAAAAACACATCATGCGTTTCTCTTTTTGGCCTCTTTCTCCTCACCTAACCCATCATCCCCTCAAACGAAGCATACTTAAGCCTAGTACACACTAGTGAGTTTTTTCATTCAACCCAGCGTGCTGAACAAATAAAAAATGAGGAGCTTGAGAGGAACGGCTGTACTAACAATCCAAAGTTAGTACAGCGATCTCCCCACTGAGCTATTGTGTTCTGACAGGGGGATTGCCCCCTCACCAGAACACGTTAGTCAGCACTTTTATCCATTGGCTGAGAGTGCTGATCGGATGTCGATCGGCAGATCTTTTTTTAGTCATGCCCCTTCGACAGAAGCAGAACGCTTGGCCGGCTACTGTTGGACCTGCTGCTGTACACACAGGCTGAATCTCAGCCGGTTTCCATTAAACCAGCCGATACCGCCTGATGTTCGGCTTGTGTATGGGGCTTTGCCTTGACCACAGCTGTGGTTCTGCTGTTTGTTTAATCCATCGGTGCAAGCCATCACTTTCCTTGCTGCTGCCTGTAGATTACAGCCCTGTAGATTTCTATGTCCAAAGGCCAAAGACAATCAGAGAGAGAGTCACAAAGAAGACTATTGGTCTGCAATGAGGGATCTCTGGATCTCTGGGCAAACAAATATACATACATAGATGTCAATGCCTCTTATGCCCCCCCCCCCCCCAGCCGATGCAGAATGAAACACTAGTACTAAAATCTGCATCAATTTGCGGGGCTGGGTACACTGATAGCACATTACTGGCTGGTTCATAACTAAGGTGAAAATAAAGGGAAAAAATAAAACAATATCAGCCACCATATCTAGGGATCTGTTAGCTGCAATGTATATCATTTTCGTTTTAAAAAAAAATACTGTAGATACCCTTTAAAGTTGAGGTTAAAGTGGTTGTAAACCCTCTTTCACAAGATTGTCTAAATATATTACCCATAACACAGGCAGCTGATCGCTGCCTGTGTAACTGTTCTCACTGCTTTATTTCCTGTAAAAATGTAATTTTTCGATTTTAGTGACGTCACCGCGTATGCGCAGATTACGCGTCAAAACGGGCAAGTAATGCTTGCCGGTTTTTCATTCACTGTATTTCCGGAAATCAGTATGCGAGAACCTCCCCTCTGTCAGGCACAGAGGAGAAGTCTTGCGCTGTTTGCAACATATCAACGCTTCCTTGTACTCCCCCTTGTGACTATAGAAGACGTCACAAATGGGGTGTGAAAACAAACAGAATCCGCAGAGACACATCAACCAATCAAAAGAAATTGGTTGCCGCGGTAACCGATATCCAGATCAAGGCTTTGTTACAGCGATACAGCGCATGCACGAGATTTATAACAGGGACCTAGTAAGGGCGGAAGTGACGTCAGAAAGGGAATCAGAGAACCAGAGTCATAATGGCGATTTCGATACCCGGAAACACAGATAAAACAAACGATAGACAAAAGGTAATTGCGGGTATTTGCGGGCCTCGTTTAAAAAAAAAAATGTCATAAGCATTGGAATAACCTGTAGTAACATAATAACTGAAAAACAGGAAAAGTTGACCGGGGTTTACTTCCTCTTTAAGTGTATATACACTCTAACAATACATGTCCCTTATTTGTTCCCATTTGGTCTGTTAAATATACTGTTGAAAGCTTTTTGTTTTATTTGTTCAAAGAGTGCAACAAAAAAAATATATATATCTGTTCATCTATCTAGGAATCTTGCGAATGAATCATTTCTTGTACTCTCTGTTTCTGGACTGTTATCAGTTAGTGTTGCTCCCTGCTATCTCTCTGGCCTAAAACACCTTCTGCTGATAAGGAGAAGAGAGAAAGGTGTTATATGGTCCTAACACAGTGTTATGTAGTCCTCACAATTACTGCCAGCCCCCCTGCTATAACAAGCTATACTACACAGTGTATGTGTTTTTTTTTTATTCTCCAGCTAAATACCTTTTTTTCACATCGCCGATGTGCGGTCACATGACCGCCCACCGCTCTCCTTACCAGATCTAAGCACTACAGTGGGAGGGGCTGAGATTCCCCGCTGATGTCAGCTGGGCGGTCATCGGCAATGTGAAATAAGGTATTTAGCTGCAGAATAAAAAAACAAAACAAAAAAAAAACACATACACTGTGTAGCATATCTTGTTATAACAGAGGGGCTGGTAGTAATTGTGATCACTAACTTTACTGCCACACGGAATAGCAGCAGTAGGGAAGGGAAGGGGCGGGTTTGTTGATTGGCTCACACACTAGGAAGTGACAGGCAGAGAGGGCGTGGGGGGGTGGAGGGAGAGACTCTAAACACAGCGGGATGATGGAGGCATGTGAACTGACCATGATATTATGGATCAGCAGCCATAATTACCGTGGTCAGCACACCTAGGGGGACACAGGAACAGGCAGGATCAACCAGGAATTTTACAGCATATAAAGGGACAAATGACACCGCACAAACACTATGTGGTTTAATATGCTTTAAAGGAACAGGATCTTTTTTTTAATTTAATTTTATTTTTTTAGGGCTACAACCACTTTAATGGCAGGGTTACCAGGTTAAAAGAAAGGAAAAAGAAAGTGTGAAAATAGAAAAACGACTACAGCCACCACATCTAAGTAAGCTGCAATACTATACATTTTTGTTCTTGGGTTTAGATACACTTTAAGTGCATGCATTCTAAATAATGTGTAAGTCCATAATTTCCAGGTTTTCTTTAGTTCTCAAAAAGATCACAACACTCCCCCTAACATTGCCTTTGTCTGTAATTTTTTCCTCTCCAGAATGATGGCACCATATTTGTTCAGACATCACCATGGTCTTCCTATACTGAGATGCTGGCTCAGAGATGACACAATTCATGTATATCCTGGTGCCTGTGCAGTTGTTGGCTGTTTTCACAAATTCTTGACATTGACCAGCAGCCTTTCATTTTGTGACCTGCTATATAGTTAAAATAATGTAGTCTGATGGCTGGGGAAGAGGAGATTGAGTAAATGTTTTCAACAAATTCTGCAAGCCACAGAGATGGAATGTAGCACTGATGTATTACTTGCAGAGCGGGAAATTGTAGTAGAAGATCTCTAGTGAACATCCAGTCATGTGCTTTTGATTTCAATAAAAATATGTTTATTAGTGCATAAATGGATGTGGAAAATGAATGCAAGTCCAATCACTACATATCAGCCCTGAAGATTTACACAGTGAACAGAGAGGTCTGAGAATGAGGGTGAGAATAAGAATAAGTGCATGAAGTGCTCCTGCAAGACTTGGAAGTGGTCCATGTATGACTCATTTGCACGTTGATTAAATGAAACAATTATTGTTCTTAGTTGTGGCTCACACCCTTTGTTCAAACATGGTTTCACTGTTCAACAAAGTATAATATTCCTGAGATTTTTTTCCATGCTTCTCTGAGAATGCCTATGTGCTAAAGTGTACCTGCTTGAGATGGCGAAGTTGGTTTCTACTCCATGAACTTAGACCTGTTGCAGGAGCAGGAAGTCCCTCCCGGAATTTTGGTGCGCCCAGTAGTGTCCAGTAGGGATGAGCTTTATGTTCGGGTCGAACATGAGTTCGACCCGAACATTGGCTGCTCGCCCGTTCGCCGAATAGCAAACAATTTGGGGTGTTAACGGCAAAGTCAAAAGCCGCGGAACACCCTTTAAAAGTCCATGGGAGAAATCAAAAGTGCTAATTTTAAAGGTTAATATGCAAGTTATTGTCATAAAAAGTGTTTGGGGACCCGGGTCCTGCCCCAGGGGACATGTATCAATTAAAAAAAAAAAGTTTTAAAAACTCACGTTTTTTCGGGAGCAGTGATTTTAACAATGCTTAAAGTGAAACAATAAAAGTGAAATATTCCTTTAAATTTCATACCTGGGGGTTTCTATAGTATGCCTGTAGAGTAACGCATGTTTCCCGTGCTTAGAAAAGTCTCTGCACAAAATTACATTTCCAAAGGAAAAAAAGTAATCTAAAACTACCCGCGGCTATAATGAATTGTCGGGTCCCAGCAATACAGATAAAAGTCATTGAAAAAAACGACATGGGTTCCCCCCCCCCCCCCAGTCCATTACCAGGCCCTTTGGGTCTGGTATGAATATTAAGGGGAATCCTGCGCCAAATTAAAAAAAAATCCGCCAAACGGATAGGGAACGGACCCCCATCCATCTGTTTTTAGTGGATGGGAAAGGATCGGATGTCAACACATGTCCAATGACACCTGTCACTGCATAGAGGAGACTGAGGGGTCCGATCAGGTCTGCCTGAAAAACTGACAGGTGGACCTGATTGGTCCACTGGTGTATTTTTCATCAGAACAAGCAGTCCTTCAGATGTAGCAGTTAGAGGGTTGAGACCATTTAACACTGACAGGGGTGCTTACAATAATCAGCTTTTATTTATTTATGTAAAACCTTTAAGCCAAAAGGAACAAAACTGTTTGCTGTAACTGCTTATAAATTGTTAGCTGGACCTTGGCTTCTATTTGTTAGTGTATCTAAATCGGCTAGTACATCTAACACTCCACTTTCTCCAAACTGACAATGCTGCTATCCAAAGGTGTCTCTGCTGCTCCTTTATCTAGAGTGGGGGCGCTCTAATACAGGATGTGTGTTACTTGTTAGCAGTGGCAGGTGGTGCTCAGTATTTTGGGGGGCAAGAAACCAGGGGGGCGATCCCCTTGACCCCTCCGCATGGGATACGGATGGAAAAACGGCGAACCCCCAACCCCTCCCCCTTAGGAGCCGGACATGAAGGCGGCGATCAACCCTCTCACCCCCCCACCCCTGAAGGAGAAGGGACCATTGCTTCTCCTCCTGTCCAAAGAGGAAGTGGGTCCTGAGACTCCCTGGCCAATAGAGTCTCAGGACCGGCTTCCTGATTAGCTGGGTGGAGAATCAGGAAAACAATAGCGAATATCAATTCGCTATTTTCACACAAGTGGGTAGACTTGGGGCCCACCTTTTTTTAAGCCAATTAGAGCCTCAGTTGAAATCAATGCGTCTGGCACCCTGCATGTAGATTAGGGGCCGCACGCATGGATTAGGGGGGTGGTGGCCTTGCGCCCCATATGGATGGGCTGCTACTGATCACCAGGTGAAAACAAAAGGAAAAAGTCTAAAAATAAAAAAAAAGCTAATGCAGCCACCATAATGATTGGTAAGTTGCAATATATTACCTTTTTGGTTTTGGTTTTGATACTGCTTTAACATGTATCAGAAATATTACACACAGATCAGATCAGGTGAGCTGTAACTGTAGAAATATGTAAACACCTCCCTGAACTTTTTGTTTTATGATTAGTTGTAAGACCTTGGGAACAATTGTATTCTATGTAAGATCACAAAAATAAAAAATGAATGTGAGGAACAAATTGTACATATGCAATGTTCAGTTTGAGTATCATTGACATAAGAATGTGCCTTCATAATTTGTTTTGTAAGCTTAACTGGCACCTGCCATTTTGCCCCAAGCTATCTGCTGCAAAGGAGAGTAGGAAAGGCTGCCGATGTCATTTATTTTTAATTATTGAGGCTCAAAAGTGCAATAATAGCAATAACAACCTCCTGTCTAATTAAGAAAGAATTTTGTTGAGTATAAAGTGAAAGTATAGTGAGAGTTAGGTGTTATGTGTAGTAAATATATTTACCTTCCGCTTAGCCTTTTGGCAAATTGAAGCCTTTAAAAACACAGCTGTCATTTAGAAAGTACAGATACCCAATTGGAGTGCATTGTTTGAAGTGAACTAGTCCGCCCCATGGACCAGGGATAAACCCAGAATTTCACAATTTGCACAAGGGCCCTCTGGAACTTAATACCTAAGGCAGACAGACACAATAGAACAATGAAATACAGCCACACCCCAAACGACCCAGCAAACAGTACACAATAAAATGAGACAATATACAATATATATATATATACAACATTCCGGTGTGGTTGTACAGTGAGTCCGATTAGTACAGATCAGACTGGGTTTCCCGGTCACCCTGTGCCCCTATTAGAGACACAGGGTGACTTAGACATTGGAGGTGCACAGGGAGCTGAAATAAGCGTTTCCCAACCTCCCCAAGGGATTCTGGGTTCCACGGGCCCCCTGCCCTAAGTGACTCCCGTCACACCAACTTACAGTATACTAGATGGGGGTCTGTCAGTTGCATGGACCCCTATTGCTGTCATAGAACTGGACATCACTCACTTGAGCCCTGGTTCACACTGCCTGCGGGAATAAAATTGTGCGAGTTCAGCTGAACACGCATGATTTCAATCCTGTATGTCAGTCCTGATTTTGGGGGCAATTTCAGTGACATCTGTGCGAGTTTCTGCACAGATGTCAATGGAAATTGCACCCCGAAATCGCCAAAAGTAGTACAGAAACGACTTTTGGGAATCAGTGCGGCACCGCAAATGTGGCATTGCTTAGATTCAGATGGTGCCATTGCCAGCAATTGCTGACGATTTGTGTCAAATCGCATTCCAAATCGCATCTATGTGAACCAGGGCTCAAAGGCAGATGAAAAGCAGGAGACATTTTTCCTCATGTCCTAACTGTTTTACTGGTTTGTGGTAACCAAGTGATGTGGGACATCTGCACCTCTGCACACTTTGAGTGCCGGTTCACACAGGGGCAGCACGACTTGCCGTGCGTCTCGGCAAGGCGATCTGCACACGACTTCAGAGGCGACTTGCAAAATGACTTCTGTATTGAAGTCAATGCAAGTCGCCCTGAAGTCGTCCCAAAGTCATACAGGAACCTTTTTCTAAGTCGGAGCGACTTGAGTCGCTCCTATTAGAATGGTTCCATAGTACAGAACGGAGCGTGACTTGTCAGGCGGCTAAGTCACCTGACAAGTCGCCCCTGTGTGAACCAGCACTGAGGGTAATTTTTCTCAGAGATTAAATATTGCATTTCTTGTAACTTGTTGTTTTATAATTGTGCCACAAAGTTTGTTGGGTCCGTGTCATCAGGATTTGAAGGGAGCAGTCTAACATAAAGGATCATTCTCTTCCCTTTTATACCTGGGTCATAGGTTCTTCAGGACCTACTGGTTAATACTGTTTGACTTATTGTGATTTTCTTTGCATTGCATACCGTTTGCATATTTACCAAGAGAAGGAGTTTAAACACTGAAAGATATCAGTCTAAGTAATTCTTGTTCTTATCTGCTTCAAGAACCTTAAGTAAAATACTTGCTTACTTTGCAACAGTCTGGTGTCTGTGTAATGTGGGGGAGAAGCGTGGAGGGCCCAGAAGGATTGCTGTGCAATGGAAACCAGAAACAGAACATAGCATGTGCAAATTGTTTCCTTTTAGAATCTTTAATGTAAAGAGATGCAGTGTCTTTGTAAGGTGTACACAGGGTGGGTTTCTGCCTGCTCCCCAATCCTGATTATACAAAGGCTCAAAGGAATAGGGCAGGGATATGCAATTAGCGGACTCCAGCTGTTGTAGAACTACAAGTCCCATGAGGCATAGCAAGACTCTGACAGCCACAAGCATGACACCCAGAGGCAGAGGCATGATGGGACTTGTAGTTTTGAAAAAGCTGGAGGTCCGATAATTGCATATCTCTGGAATAGGATGTCCCGGAACAGGCTCCTGAAGAATCTGCAACCAGTGTAGGGTGCCTGACCCAGTGGCCGTGTGTCTAACGATTACGGGATTCAGTCTGTACAGGTGACAATGAGAGTGACCCCCAGCAGTCACTCAGCCGTCAGAGAGCTGGCAATGGTGGATTTGCTCGCTCACTCACTGAAGACCCTCCACGCCGCCTAGGCCGTGGCGCCTGCTTGCATCCCCCGAGGTCTATCTATCTATTATCTCTGTCCACAATGAAAGCATTTTGGCAGTATTTGCTTGGGGGGTTGCACAGGGACCCTTCACATCGCCACTGTCATGCACTAATATGAATACATAAATAAAGGCGCTGGATATACATTTTCAATGGGTCACTTGAATTATCAGTGGGCACATTATCTCTGGTTCGGTAGCACTCCAGAAAACAGAGATGTCTCTTGAAAATGGTGGTGGTGGTGGGGGAACCCAGAGTTGAGAATTCATGTATAAACAGTAAACAGTACAATTAAAGTTCCAAACAGACGTCCTACAAGAGCACCATGTTTGTTTGGTGGTCTCATTGACCTGTATGGAACCAGTTCCCTATCCACATATTGAGGTTGTCAAGCACATCAACATATGGAATAAAAATTAATAACACAAAAATAGAAAAAAATCATTGTATTTATTACACAAAATATAAAAAAATAGGGAGTTTGCACTACCCTAGAAGATAAAATCAGTAGCACAATTTTGTTGCCTTAGGCCTCGTACACACGACCGAGATTCTCGTCGTAAAAAACACGTCGTTTTTTTCGACGAGATTCTTGTTAAGCTTGTCGATTTTCTCGTCAAGCTTTCTATGCGTACACACTGTCATTTCCCAATTTCCTCGTTGTTCTCCGCGCTCACGTCCAGCACGTACGACGGCACTATAAAGGGGAAGATCTTTTTTCTTGGCGCCACCCCTTGGGCTGCTTTTGCTGATCTTGTGTTACCGCGTGTAAAAGTAAAAGTTTGGCAAGAGACGATTCGCGCTTTTCAGTCTTCGTACTTTTCAGATCGTTTTCTGCCGTTCAGTTTGTGCTTGTGGGTTCGTATCTTGACTTTCAGGGCGTCTAGGCAGGTCGTATCTGTTTTACAGTGCGTTCTTGCCTGTTCGTAGTGATGAGCCGAACACCCCCGGGTTCGGTTCGCACCAGAACCCGCGAACGGACCGAAAGTTCGAACGAACATTAGAACCCTATTAAATACAATGGATGCGAACGTTCGAATTCTAAAGTGCTAATTATAACAACTATTATGCATGTTATTGTCCTAAAAAGGGTTTGGGAACCCGGGTTCTGCACCAGGGGACATGTATCAATGCAAAAAGAAGTTTTAAAAACGGTCGTTTTTCGGGAGCAGTCATTTTAATGATGCATAAAGTGAAAAAAAAAAAGTCAAATATTCCTTTAAATATCGTACCTGGGGGGTGTCTAAAGTATGCCTGTGAAGTGCCACGTGTTTCCCGTGTTTAGAACTGTCCCTGCACAAAATGACACTTCTAAAGGAAAAAAAAGCCATTTAAAACTGCTTGCGGCTTTAATGTAATGTCTGGTCCCGGTAATATGGATGAAATTCTTTAAGAAAAATGGCATAGCTACCCCATGACCCCCCCCCTACCCCAGCCCATTACCAGCCCCTTTGGGTCTTGTATGGATATTAAGGGGAACCCCGCACATAAAATAAAAAAGGCCCTATATACTCTGAACAGCCCTATACAGGCGGTGCATACAAGACAGGGACTGTAGGTTTGTTCTTATGTAGAGTCTGTTTGTAATTTTGAACAGGTACATTGTTGAAGTGTAGCTCCAGACCAAAAATCTATTTTTAAACTTTTTGGAAAACATAGGTAAGGGTTATCACCCCTGTAACATTTGTTTTGCTGTCTGTGCCCCTGTTCAGAACATTTCACCTCACTTTCCGTCCCAATGACAACTGTTTTTGAAATGTGGTGTTTTTCTTGAAACAAGGATTGCTGATAAAGCATCAGTACAGAGGAGACACCTTTCTCCCATATTTATTCTTACAGGAGAGAATTTTCCTTCCTAGTGGTAGATTTCCTCTCACTTCCTGTTGTCTTCTTGCGTTTGCAAGTAGGAGTCGTTTGTAAGTTGGATGTTTGAAAGTAGGGACCTGCCGTATATACTCTGCAGAAATAGGCCCCTTAGTTGTTGGTGTTGGCACAACACTGTAAGCACTCACAGTTACTCTTGGTTGGTGCTGGAACGCCCTGCTGTCAACTATTATATCAGGAATTTTAATTACATATAATTGTTGAACAGTGGTAGTAAAAATTGGGCCTTTGATGGTGGTGCTGGTGCCACAACACTGTAAGCCCTGACAGTTACTCTTGGTGGGTGCAGCAATGGGCCCTGCTGTGAATTATTAGATCAAGAATTGTAATTACACGCCCCTGTTGAACAGGGGCTGAAAAATTGGGCCTTAGGCACTGGTGGCACAACACTGCAACCCCTCACAGATACTGTACTTGGAGCACAGCAATGAGCCCTGTTGCAAAGTATTGCTTCAAAAATTGTAATTACACGCCCCTGTTAAACAGGGGCTGAAAAATTGGGCGTTAGGCACTGGTGGCGGCACCCATAAACAAAAATGATCTTACAAGCTATCATCATCAATCGTATCATTGAGGACTCGGAGGAGGAGGATAGCCAGTCAACATAACAGCACAGGCACTCAGCATCAGCATCAGTCTTGAAGGGATGTGACATGTTAAAATCAATTAGTCTGTTATATCAGCATCAGGTGTGTGGTAGCTGGTGGTGATCCAAGACTGGTTCATCTTGATGAAAGTCAGTCGATCAACCGAGTCGGTGGACAGGCGCACCCTGTGATCCGTGACAAATCCTCCAGCAGCACTGAATGTGCGTTCCGAAAGAACGCTGGATGCAGGACAGGCCAGTAGCTCAATTGCATACTGTGCAAGCTCTGGCCAGTGATCCATCCTCAAGACCCAGTAAGCCAGAGGATTTTCGGTGGGGAAGGTGTCCAAGTCTGACCTTGCCCCTAGATATTCCTGCACCATGTTTATCAGACGCTGGCGATGGTTGCTGGAACCGATCATACCTTGGGGCTGCGGACTAAAGAATTGTCTGAACGCATCGGTCAGACGGCCACCTTCCCCACCGCTCCTTCTTTGACTGGCCGAAGCCTCAGCAACTCGTTGTCCAGGACCAGGAGTTTGCAACCTCCCAGTCTCTGGGAACGCGTTGCACAGACCTTTCTGCAAGGCCTCCCGGAGTTGTCTCATCCTCTGCTCCCTCTGCGACGGTAACATAAGGTCCGCAACCTTACCCTTGTACCGTGGATCAAGGAGAGTGGCCAGCCAGTAATGGTCCCTCTCCTTGATCCGAAGAATACGAGGATCCTTCCGCAGACTTTGCAGGATCAGGGAGGCCATGCAGCGTAGGTTTGCTGAGGCATTCGCTCCGGAGTCCTCTGGGTCACTAAGGACGACATGATCCGCAGCCACCTCCTCCCAGCCACGTACAAGTCCACTGGTTTCTTGGGACTGTAAATCATCCCTAAAAGACTGCTGCTGATGATGCTGAGTGCCAGCCTCCACCTCCATGCTGACACAATCCTCCTCCTCCTCCTCCTCCTCCTCCTCCTCCTCCTCTTCCTGTGCGATGGGTGGGACAGAAGGAACACTGTCTGGGTAAAGGGGGCCTTGAGAGGCAAGGAAGTCCTCCTCTTCCTGCCTCTGTTCTGCCTCAAGTGCCCTGTCCATTATTCCACGCAGCGTGTGCTCCAACAGGTGGACAAGAGGTACAGTGTCACTGATGCATGCACTGTCACTGCTCACCATCCTCGTGGCCTCCTCAAATGGTGCCAGGACAGTGCATGCATCCCTGATCATGCCCCACTGGCGTGGAGAAAAAAAACCAAGCTCCCCTGACCCTGTCCTGGTGCCGTAGTCGCACAGGTACTCATTGATGGCCCTCTGCTGCGTGTGCAGCCGCTGCAGCATGGCCAACGTTGAGTTCCACCTGGTGGGCATGTCACATATAAGGCGGTTCTTGGGCAGGTTCAACTCCTTTTGCAGCTCAGCCAGGCGAGCACTGGCATTATAAGATCTGCGGAAATGCACACAGACTTTCCT
Organism: Rana muscosa; assembly: GCA_029206835.1. Classification (NCBI taxonomy): domain Eukaryota; kingdom Metazoa; phylum Chordata; class Amphibia; order Anura; family Ranidae; genus Rana; species Rana muscosa. Next base: position 869,874,648 of record CM055121.1, read on the forward strand.
GGCCTGCCTCAGGACATCCTGTAAGCCCGGGTACCTGCCCAAGAAGCGCTGCACCACCAGGTTAAGGACGTGAGCCACACAAGGCACATGGGTCAGTTGTCCCTGTCGGAGGGCGGAGAGGAGGTTGGTGCCATTGTCGCAAACCACCATTCCTGGCTTAAGCTGGCGTGGCGTCAACCACCTCTCGGCCTGGCCCTGCAGAGCAGACAGGACCTCTGCCCCAGTGTGGCTTCTGTCCCCCAAACACACCAGCGCAAGCACGGCATGGCATCTTTTTGCCTGCGTACTTGCGTAGCCCCGTGAATGGCTACGGAGCACCGCTGGTTCATAGGACAAACCACAGGAAGAGGCCATGGAGGAAGAAGAAGAGGAGGGGGTGGAGGAGAGAGGTGTGTCACAACCAGTAGTAGCATTTTGGAGGCGTGGCGGTGGGACAACCTCCAACACTACTGTACCTTGTCCTGAATCCTTCCCAGCTGCCAAAAGAGTGACCCAATGGGCCGTGAAAGAAAGGTAACGTCCCTGTCCATGCCTGCTGGACCATGAGTCAGCGGTAATATGCACCTTACCGCTGACCGCCCTGTCCAGCGAGGCCAAGACATTGCCTTCCACATGCCGGTAGAGAGCCGGAATAGCCTTCCGTGAGAAAAAGTGGCGTTTGGGAACCTGCCACTGAGGAACTGCACATTGCACAAACTCACGGAAGGGGGCCGAGTCTACCAACTGAAAAGGCAGCAGTTGAAGCGCTAGCAATTTAGCCAAGCTAGCATTCAACCGCTGGGCATGTGGATGGCTGGGAGTGAACTTCTTTCGACGGTCCAGCAGCTGGGGCAGGGAAATTTGCCTGCTAGAATCGGACGTCGGTGTACTGCTAGCAGAGTGGGCGCAAGTACTTGGCTGTGACACACCTAATTCTACACCTTCATTCCTCTCAGTGCATGTTTCAGAGAGGACTGAAGTTATAGTGGGGTTGGAGATCCCAGCTGATGCGGTGCAAGGAGAGGTCCGCTTTGTTCTTTGGTGTGGGTCTTTGAGGTAGGCTTGCCAACGAGCTGCATGGCAGGTCAACATATGTCTGGTCAGGCATGTGGTACCCAAGCGGCTGATGTTTTGGCCACGCGATATACGCTTGAGACATATGTTGCAAACAGCAGCTGTGCGATCTGATGCACTAGCCTCAAAAAAGGCCCACACCAAGGAACTTTTTGAATGACGGGCAGAGGCTGCGCCCTGCACAGGCGGAGCTCTGCGGTGTGATTCCGTCGGTGTACTGCCCTTACGCTGGCCACCAAAGGGCATCCTGCCTCGTTGGAGATGTGCCTCCTCCTCATCCTCCTCCTCTCTCCTATTAGGCACCCACGTGGAGTCAGTGACCTCATCATCCCCTCCCTCCTCATCACTGGAGCCAATCTGGCAGTATGCTGCAGCTGCTGGAACATGACTGCCAGATTGGTGTCCTTCTTGAGCATCCCCTCTGTCTGCTCTCACGCTACTGCCTTCCTCTAGCTGGGTTTCATCATCAGACCCTTCGAAACGCTGGGCATCCTCCTGGAGCATGTACCCAACACTGTGCTGAAACAGTTCGGGGGACTCCTCAGGAGGAGGACATGGTGGGTCTAGGGAAGGAGTGACTGATGATTTGTCTGACATTGATACCAGGGAAGACGACGCTTTGGCAGCTGCTTTTCCAGTACCCTGAGCCTGGGTGAGAGAGGATGAGGAGGAGGAGGAGGGCTTGGTCATCCACTCTACCAAGTCTTCGGCATGATGTGGCTCAACATGTCCAGCTGCCGAAAAGAAGGACAAGCGTGTCCCATGGCCATGTGCTGATGACAATGCACCGCGTCCACGACCAGCACTGTTGCCCCCAGACACAGAGCCTGCTTGCCCTCTTTTATTGCCTCCTGACTGTCTGCCTCTCCTTGTTTGCCTTCCAGACATTCTAATAGATGGCCTGCAGGGAGATGGGAAAAAAGCAATAAGGGCTACCTTCAGGTGTCCTTCTCTGTCCCTTGAAACAAGGACTTGCAGAGTGAAATAAACTGACACTCTCCCTACCTACAGTTTTCTGTCCCTAGAATAAATGTTTTTTTTAATCACAATATAGCACAAGGACAATTCAGTCACTGTCCTTCCAGGTCCCTGGAAACAAGGACTTGCAGAGTGAAATAAACTGACACTCTCCCTACCTACAGTTTTCTGTCCCTAGAATAAATGTTTTTTTTAAGCACAATATAGCACAAGGACAATTCACTCACTGTCCTTACAGGTCCCTGGAAACAAGGACTTGCAGAGTGAAAGAAAAAAAACACTCTCCCTACCTACAGTTTTCTGTCCCTAGAAAAAATGTTTTTTTTAATCACAATATAACACAAGGACAATTCACTCACTGTCCTTCCAGGTCCCTGGAAACAAGGACTTGCAGAGTGAAATAAACTGACACTCTCCCTACCTACAGTTTTCTGTCCCTAGAATAAATGTTTTTTTTAATCACAATATAGCACAAGGACAATTCAGTCACTGTCCTTCCAGGTCCCTGGAAACAAGGACTTGCAGAGTGAAATAAACTGACACTCTCCCTACCTACAGTTTTCTGTCCCTAGAATAAATGTTTTTTTAAGCACAATATAGCACAAGGACAATTCACTCACTGTCCTTACAGGTCCCTGGAAACAAGGACTTGCAGAGTGAAAGAAAAAAAACACTCTCCCTACCTACAGTTTTCTGTCCCTAGAAAAAATGTTTTTTTTAATCACAATATAACACAAGGACAATTCACTCACTGTCCTTCCAGGTCCCTGGAAACAAGGACTTGCAGAGTGAAAGAAACTGACACTGTCCCTACCTACAGTTTTCTGTCCCTAGAATAAATGTTTTTTTTAATCACAATATAGCACAAGGACAATTCAGTCACTGTCCTTCCAGGTCCCTGGAAACAAGGACTTGCAGAGTGAAATAAACTGACACTCTCCCTACCTACAGTTTTCTGTCCCTAGAATAAATGTTTTTTTTAATCACAATATAGCACAAGGACAATTCAGTCACTGTCCTTCCAGGTCCCTGGAAACAAGGACTTGCAGAGTGAAATAAACTGACACTCTCCCTACCTACAGTTTTCTGTCCCTAGAATAAATGTTTTTTTTAATCACAATATAGCACAAGGACAATTCAGTCACTGTCCTTCCAGGTCCCTGGAAACAAGGACTTGCAGAGTGAAATAAACTGACACTCTCCCTACCTACAGTTTTCTGTCCCTAGAATAAATGTTTTTTTTAATCACAATATAGCACAAGGACAATTCAGTCACTGTCCTTCCAGGTCCCTGGAAACAAGGACTTGCAGAGTGAAAGAAACTGACAGTCTCCCTACCTACAGTTTTCTGTCCCTAGAATAAATGTTTTTTTAAGCACAATATAGCACAAGGACAATTCACTCACTGTCCTTCCAGGTCCCTGGAAACAAGGACTTGCAGAGTGAAAGAAACTGACACTGTCCCTACCTACAGTTTTCTGTCCCTAGAATAAATGTTTTTTTTAAGCACACTATAGCACAAGGACAATTCAGTCACTGTCCTTCCAGGTCCCTGGAAACAAGGACTTGCAGAGTGAAATAAACTGACACTCTCCCTACCTACAGTTTTCTGTCCCTAGAATAAATGTTTTTTTTAATCACAATATAGCACAAGGACAATTCAGTCACTGTCCTTCCAGGTCCCTGGAAACAAGGACTTGCAGAGTGAAAGAAAAAAAACACTCTCCCTACCTACAGTTTTCTGTCCCTAGAAAAAATGTTTTTTTTAATCACAATATAACACAAGGACAATTCACTCACTGTCCTTCCAGGTCCCTGGAAACAAGGACTTGCAGAGTGAAATAAACTGACACTCTCCCTACCTACAGTTTTCTGTCCCTAGAATAAATGTTTTTTTTAAGCACAATATAGCACAAGGACAATTCACTCACTGTCCTTACAGGTCCCTGGAAACAAGGACTTGCAGAGTGAAAGAAAAAAAACACTCTCCCTACCTACAGTTTTCTGTCCCTAGAAAAAATGTTTTTTTTAATCACAATATAACACAAGGACAATTCACTCACTGTCCTTCCAGGTCCCTGGAAACAAGGACTTGCAGAGTGAAAGAAACTGACACTGTCCCTACCTACAGTTTTCTGTCCCTAGAATAAATGTTTTTTTTAATCACAATATAGCACAAGGACAATTCAGTCACTGTCCTTCCAGGTCCCTGGAAACAAGGACTTGCAGAGTGAAATAAACTGACACTCTCCCTACCTACAGTTTTCTGTCCCTAGAATAAATGTTTTTTTTAAGCACAATATAGCACAAGGACAATTCACTCACTGTCCTTACAGGTCCCTGGAAACAAGGACTTGCAGAGTGAAAGAAAAAAAACACTCTCCCTACCTACAGTTTTCTGTCCCTAGAAAAAATGTTTTTTTTAATCACAATATAACACAAGGACAATTCACTCACTGTCCTTCCAGGTCCCTGGAAACAAGGACTTGCAGAGTGAAAGAAACTGACACTGTCCCTACCTACAGTTTTCTGTCCCTAGAATAAATGTTTTTTTTAATCACAATATAGCACAAGGACAATTCAGTCACTGTCCTTCCAGGTCCCTGGAAACAAGGACTTGCAGAGTGAAATAAACTGACACTCTCCCTACCTACAGTTTTCTGTCCCTAGAATAAATGTTTTTTTTAATCACAATATAGCACAAGGACAATTCAGTCACTGTCCTTCCAGGTCCCTGGAAACAAGGACTTGCAGAGTGAAATAAACTGACACTCTCCCTACCTACAGTTTTCTGTCCCTAGAATAAATGTTTTTTTTAATCACAATATAGCACAAGGACAATTCAGTCACTGTCCTTCCAGGTCCCTGGAAACAAGGACTTGCAGAGTGAAATAAACTGACACTCTCCCTACCTACAGTTTTCTGTCCCTAGAATAAATGTTTTTTTTAATCACAATATAGCACAAGGACAATTCAGTCACTGTCCTTCCAGGTCCCTGGAAACAAGGACTTGCAGAGTGAAAGAAACTGACACTCTCCCTACCTACAGTTTTCTGTCCCTAGAATAAATGTTTTTTTAAGCACAATATAGCACAAGGACAATTCACTCACTGTCCTTCCAGGTCCCTGGAAACAAGGACTTGCAGAGTGAAAGAAACTGACACTGTCCCTACCTACAGTTTTCTGTCCCTAGAATAAATGTTTTTTTTAAGCACACTATAGCACAAGGACAATTCAGTCACTGTCCTTCCAGGTCCCTGGAAACAAGGACTTGCAGAGTGAAATAAACTGACACTCTCCCTACCTACAGTTTTCTGTCCCTAGAATAAATGTTTTTTTTAATCACAATATAGCACAAGGACAATTCAGTCACTGTCCTTCCAGGTCCCTGGAAACAAGGACTTGCAGAGTGAAAGAAAAAAAACACTCTCCCTACCTACAGTTTTCTGTCCCTAGAAAAAAAGTTTTTTTTAATCACAATATAACACAAGGACAATTCACTCACTGTCCTTCCAGGTCCCTGGAAACAAGGACTTGCAGAGTGAAATAAACTGACACTCTCCCTACTGTGAGGGGGTTAGCTCGGCAGCGGGTGTGTGTGACCCCCGGGATGGGCTCCCCACACAAAAACAGGCCCAGCAGACGGAGGTTGTGGTTTTCAAAATCAAAAAGGTGCCGTTTATTTTCTATTTACAGTGACAAAAACACAGCAAAGCAAAAGAAACAAACAAAATAAATCCTGGTCAACTTGACCTCTGACTAAACATACAGGTTTCCTAACTAACAACTGGGATCAGCCTAGTGCTGTCCTAGTCCCTGGTTTTAAATGTCCAAGCAAAATATAGCCACACAGGCTTTCTCTCACCGCACAGGGGTTCACTCTCCCTAGACAGTCCACACAGGTCTGCTTCCAGGCATGAGCTAACATCTAATGAATCTGGGAGTTTTTTATAGAGGCCTAAATGAGCTGACAAGCTTCAGCTGGCCTCATCAACTCCCTGTCTGCACGACGCCCAGCCCTCTCCCTAGAGGTATGAGTCATCAATGAGCCCACTAGTCTCAGCTGGGCTTATACAACTCTCCACCTAGCTGTATAAGTCGGCGTAAAGCCTGAATCTGGGCGAAATATATCTACCCCCCTGGATGCAACCAGGTGACTTTACCTTCCTGCTGTCACATACCCCCCCCTCTTGTTTTAACCTCGGGGTTGGAACACCAGCAATCAGGCATTCATGTACTCGAGACAAAGCATCCACATTCCCCATTTGAACGCCAGGGCGATGCTTTACTGTGAAGTTGAATTCCTGGAGGGCCAGGAACCACCTATTCACTCTTCTATTTGTTTCCTTGTTTTGAGCCATCCACTTTAACGGAGCGTGATCCGTAACCATGTCAAAGTGCCTACCTAGCAGGTAGTACCGAAGGGAATCTAGAGCCCACTTCACCGCTAAACACTCCTTTTCAACGGTGGCGTAATTTACCTCATGGGACTTCAACTTCCTGCTGAGGTAAATGACTGGGTGCTCTTCCCCGTTCCAGACCTGGGACAATACTGCTCCTAACCCCACATCTGACGCATCACTTTGTACGACAAAGTCTTTAGAGAAGTCGGGTGAGTACAACACTGGCTGGCTACATAAGGCTTGTTTCAAGAATTGGAATGCTGCCTCAGCCTCGGGGGTCCATTTAATCATGACCGACCCTTTCCCCTTCGTCAGGTTGGTTAGGGGCACAGCCTTAGAAGCAAAGTGGGGGATGAATCGCCGATAATACCCAGCGATTCCCAGAAAGGCTCGTACCTGCTTCTTGCTGTTGGGACGTGGCCAACTCTGGATGGCCTCGACTTTGTTGAGTTGGGGTTTTATTACTCCCCTCCCAATGGTGTACCCAAGATATTTGGCCTCCTCCTGCCCAATGGTACACTTCTTGGGGTTAGCCGTAAACCCTGCTTCCCGAACAGAGTCCAGGACTGCTTGCACTTTTGGCAGATGTGAGGCCCAATCTGTGCTATGGACAATTACGTCATCCAGGTAAGCCGCAGCATACTTCCGATGGGGCCTCAGCATCTGGTCCATTTTCCGCTGGAATGTGGCCGGCGCATTCTGTAACCCGAACGGCATTCTTTTATATTGGAACGCCCCGTCTGGGGTTACAAATGCGGTTTTCTCTTTGGCTGACTTGGCCAGGGGGATTTGCCAATACCCTTTTGTGAGGTCAAGAGTCGTCATGTATCGGGCTGTTCCCAGCCGGTCGATCAACTCATCTATACGTGGCATGGGGTAGGTGTCAAATTTTGTAACTTTGTTCAACTGACGAAAATCGTTACAAAATCGCCAGCTCCCATCCGGTTTAGGCACCAACACAATGGGACTCCTCTATCACCCCTAAGTTCAGCATTTTCTGTACTTCCTCCCGTATTGCCTCCCGTCGGGCCTCTGGGATCCGATAGGGTTTTAACTTCACCCTTTCACCGGGCGGGGTAATAATGTCATGCTCTACCCCAGATGTTTGTCCCGGCAGCTCAGAGAATACCTCCTTGTTGCGAAGCACAAACTCCTTAACCTCCTGTTGTTGGGGTTGTGACAAGGTGGCTGCGATTCCAACCTCAGGAATCACGCAACCAGTTTGAGCTGGTGACCAAGTGTCTGCGACTAGGGACTCTCTATCCCTCCAGGCTTTCAACAGATTAACGTGATAGATCTGTTCGGGCTTTCGCCTTCCTGGTTGTCTGACCTTGTAATTCACTTCGCTCACTTTTTCCATTATCTCGTAGGGGCCTTGCCATTTGGCAAGGAATTTACTTTCAACCGTAGGGACAAGTACCAATATCCTATCCCCCGGGGAAAAGGTACGGGTCTTGGCTCCACGGTTGTACACTCTCTGCTGTGCCAACTGCGCTTGGGCCAAATGTTCCTTCACGATGGGCATTACCTGTGCAATTCGATCTTGCATCAGGGCGACATGCTCAATCACACTCCTGTGGGGAGAACTCTCACTTTCCCAAGTTTCCTTGGCAATATCCAACAGCCCTCTTGGGTGTCTCCCATACAGTAACTCAAAGGGGGAGAATCCCGTAGAGGATTGGGGCACCTCCCTAATAGCAAACATCAAATAAGGAAGTAGACAGTCCCAATCCTTTCCATCCCTATCCACCACTTTCTTCAACATTTGTTTTAGGGTTTTGTTGAATCTTTCAACCAGCCCATCGGTTTGGGGGTGATACACAGATGTACGTAATTGCGTCACTTTGAACAATTTACACAGCTCCTTCATAACCCGGGACATAAAGGGTGTACCTTGGTCCGTAAGCAGTTCTTTACAAATACCCACCCGGCTAAAAACAAGAGATAGCTCTTTGGCTATGGTTTTGGCCGAGGTATTTCTGAGAGGGATCGCTTCTGGATAACGGGTGGCATAGTCCATTATAACCAATATGTACTGGTGCCCCCTAGCGGACTTGATTATAGGACCTACCAAATCCATTGCGATTCTCTCAAACGGGACCTCAATGATGGGTAGAGGGACCAGCGGGCTACGGAAGTGTGGCATCGGGGCCGACCTCTGACACACAGGGCAGGAGGAACAATAATTTTCTATGTCCTTCATCACCCCAGGCCAATAGAATCTCTGTAATACCCTCTCTCGGGTTTTCTCTGTCCCCAGATGACCTCCAAGAATGTGCCCATGGGCCAACTCCAACACCAACTTCCTGTAAGGTTTGGGCACCACAAGCTGCTCAACGGTTTCTTCTGCCCTTTTTGCCACCCGATACAGTAGGTCCTTCTCTACGCTGAAGTATGGGTAAGTGCAGGTATTATCTGGGTTCACTAACTCGCCATCTATTTTCACTACGTTTTCCCGTGCCTTTATTAGGGCGGGGTCTTTCAACTGTTCTGTGGCAAAGTTTTCCCTGTGAACCTCAAGATCAGAAAACTCCACAGACGGTAGGTTTTCGTCTGAGGAGGTGGGCTCCTCTCCAGTTTCTTGAGTCTCCCCTGCCAATACTGACAAGGGAAATTCGGGAGAGTCCTCACCACTCTCAGAGGAGTTCTGGCTATCATATTCCTGGTACATAGGGGCACCAGTGGGGGGCTCAGGATCATCCCACAGTTCCCAGAACTTCGGAAAATCCCTTCCCACAATGGCGTCATGCGGTAACTGAGACACTAAGCCCACTGGATGAGAAAGGGTACCTTTGGGGGTCTCGAAACACACTGTAGTCACTGGATACTCTCGGGTGTCCCCATGCACACAAATAACAGCTACCTTGCTATTCCCAGAGACCTCTGTTTTAACTAATTCAGCCTTTATCAGGGTCACAAGGCTACCTGAATCCAGCAATACCACAACATTTCTACCATTAATACACATTTTGCATAAATGTTTCTCAGTTCCCCGAATGGCAGTGCATGCGACTGTCGCACACAGCGACTGACGTCTGCCCGTCAGAAAGTCACACTGCATGGGTTCCTCCAAAACCGGGCAATTTGCTGCAATATGTCCCGCTTGCCGGCAGCGGTAGCAAATGATCCTTCTTGCCGCCTCTTGAGCCGCTGATTTCCCAGGCTGTTCTCGCCAAACTTGGGGTAGAGCTCCCACCCTCTCACTCTCTCCACCCTTACCCCTTGGAATCATCTTATCCGCCCCTGGGGATGGTCTGGTCTTAGGGTGGAAAGTCCGAGTGTCTCTGGAAGAGGCCGTCAGGTTCTCTGTAGCCAAGTATTTCTCCACACGATCCACAAGACCATCGGCCGTCTCTGGGTCTCCATGGCTTACCCACTTTTGGATGGCAGTAGGAAGAGCTCTCAAAAACCGATCCATTACAACACGTTCCACAATCTTTGGTGCGGACAAAGTCTCTGGCTGTAGCCACTTTCTGCTCAGGTGAATGAGATCATACATTTGAGACCTGGGGGGTTTTCCAAGCTGGAAAGTCCAGTTATGCACACGCTGAGCCCGGACAGCCAGGGTGACACCCAGCCTTGCCAATATTTCAGCTTTTAGCATCACATAGTCTTTTGCTTGGTCAGGCTCTAGGTCATAGTAAGCTTTCTGCGATTCACCCGTTAACAGAGGAGCCACCAGTCCAGCCCACTGCTCCTCAGGCCACTTTTCTCTTTCAGCAGTCCTTTCAAACGTGGTCAAAAATACCTCTGGATCATCCTCTCCAGTCATTTTTGTCAATAAACGACTCACCCCAAAGGACGCGGTATTAGTGGGACGGCTTTCCTCACTGGTCTGCGGACGTTGCTGCATTACTGCTTCCATTTGTTGTAGTCTCTGCTCTTGCTTCTGTAATAGGTCTATGAAGCGGGCCTCAGATCGTTGCTGGGCTTGTTGCTGAGCTTCCAGACTCTGTTGGTGAGCTTGCTGCTGGGCTGCAAGGCTCTGTTGATGAGCTTGCTGCTGGGCTGCGAAGTTCTGTTGTTGAGCTGCAAGGCTCTTTTGCAAACCTGCATTTGTCTGCTGTTGATTGGCATTTGCTAGAGCCAGCTGTTTCAGTATCTCCTCCATGCTGGCTTAAAAAAAAACTGCCACTGGTTCTCCACCAACTGTGAGGGGGTTAGCTCGGCAGCGGGTGTGTGTGACCCCCGGGATGGGCTCCCCACACAAAAACAGGCCCAGCAGACGGAGGTTGTGGTTTTCAAAATCAAAAAGGTGCCGTTTATTTTCTATTTACAGTGACAAAAACACAGCAAAGCAAAAGAAACAAACAAAATAAATCCTGGTCAACTTGACCTCTGACTAAACATACAGGTTTCCTAACTAACAACTGGGATCAGCCTAGTGCTGTCCTAGTCCCTGGTTTTAAATGTCCAAGCAAAATATAGCCACACAGGCTTTCTCTCACCGCACAGGGGTTCACTCTCCCTAGACAGTCCACACAGGTCTGCTTCCAGGCATGAGCTAACATCTAATGAATCTGGGAGTTTTTTATAGAGGCCTAAATGAGCTGACAAGCTTCAGCTGGCCTCATCAACTCCCTGTCTGCACGACGCCCAGCCCTCTCCCTAGAGGTATGAGTCATCAATGAGCCCACTAGTCTCAGCTGGGCTTATACAACTCTCCACCTAGCTGTATAAGTCGGCGTAAAGCCTGAATCTGGGCGAAATATATCTACCCCCCTGGATGCAACCAGGTGACTTTACCTTCCTGCTGTCACACTACCTACAGTTTTCTGTCCCTAGAATAAATGTTTTTTTTAAGCACAATATAGCACAAGGACAATTCACTCACTGTCCTTACAGGTCCCTGGAAACAAGGACTTGCAGAGTGAAAGAAAAAAAACACTCTCCCTACCTACAGTTTTCTGTCCCTAGAAAAAATGTTTTTTTTAATCACAATATAACACAAGGACAATTCACTCACTGTCCTTCCAGGTCCCTGGAAACAAGGACTTGCAGAGTGAAAGAAACTGACACTGTCCCTACCTACAGTTTTCTGTCCCTAGAATAAATGTTTTTTTTAATCACAATATAGCACAAGGACAATTCAGTCACTGTCCTTCCAGGTCCCTGGAAACAAGGACTTGCAGAGTGAAATAAACTGACACTCTCCCTACCTACAGTTTTCTGTCCCTAGAATAAATGTTTTTTTTAATCACAATATAGCACAAGGACAATTCAGTCACTGTCCTTCCAGGTCCCTGGAAACAAGGACTTGCAGAGTGAAATAAACTGACACTCTCCCTACCTACAGTTTTCTGTCCCTAGAATAAATGTTTTTTTTAATCACAATATAGCACAAGGACAATTCAGTCACTGTCCTTCCAGGTCCCTGGAAACAAGGACTTGCAGAGTGAAATAAACTGACACTCTCCCTACCTACAGTTTTCTGTCCCTAGAATAAATGTTTTTTTTAATCACAATATAGCACAAGGACAATTCAGTCACTGTCCTTCCAGGTCCCTGGAAACAAGGACTTGCAGAGTGAAAGAAACTGACACTCTCCCTACCTACAGTTTTCTGTCCCTAGAATAAATGTTTTTTTAAGCACAATATAGCACAAGGACAATTCACTCACTGTCCTTCCAGGTCCCTGGAAACAAGGACTTGCAGAGTGAAAGAAACTGACACTGTCCCTACCTACAGTTTTCTGTCCCTAGAATAAATGTTTTTTTTAAGCACACTATAGCACAAGGACAATTCAGTCACTGTCCTTCCAGGTCCCTGGAAACAAGGACTTGCAGAGTGAAATAAACTGACACTCTCCCTACCTACAGTTTTCTGTCCCTAGAATAAATGTTTTTTTTAATCACAATATAGCACAAGGACAATTCAGTCACTGTCCTTCCAGGTCCCTGGAAACAAGGACTTGCAGAGTGAAAGAAAAAAAACACTCTCCCTACCTACAGTTTTCTGTCCCTAGAAAAAAAGTTTTTTTAATCACAATATAACACAAGGACAATTCACTCACTGTCCTTCCAGGTCCCTGGAAACAAGGACTTGCAGAGTGAAAGAAACTGACACTGTCCCTACCTACAGTTTTCTGTCCCTAGAATAAATGTTTTTTTTAATCACAATATAGCACAAGGACAATTCAGTCACTGTCCTTCCAGGTCCCTGGAAACAAGGACTTGCAGAGTGAAATAAACTGACACTCTCCCTACCTACAGTTTTCTGTCCCTAGAATAAATGTTTTTTTTAATCACAATATAGCACAAGGACAATTCAGTCACTGTCCTTCCAGGTCCCTGGAAACAAGGACTTGCAGAGTGAAATAAACTGACACTCTCCCTACCTACAGTTTTCTGTCCCTAGAATAAATGTTTTTTTTAATCACAATATAGCACAAGGACAATTCAGTCACTGTCCTTCCAGGTCCCTGGAAACAAGGACTTGCAGAGTGAAATAAACTGACACTCTCCCTACCTACAGTTTTCTGTCCCTAGAATAAATGTTTTTTTTAATCACAATATAGCACAAGGACAATTCAGTCACTGTCCTTCCAGGTCCCTGGAAACAAGGACTTGCAGAGTGAAAGAAACTGACACTCTCCCTACCTACAGTTTTCTGTCCCTAGAATAAATGTTTTTTTAAGCACAATATAGCACAAGGACAATTCACTCACTGTCCTTCCAGGTCCCTGGAAACAAGGACTTGCAGAGTGAAAGAAACTGACACTGTCCCTACCTACAGTTTTCTGTCCCTAGAATAAATGTTTTTTTTAAGCACACTATAGCACAAGGACAATTCAGTCACTGTCCTTCCAGGTCCCTGGAAACAAGGACTTGCAGAGTGAAATAAACTGACACTCTCCCTACCTACAGTTTTCTGTCCCTAGAATAAATGTTTTTTTTAATCACAATATAGCACAAGGACAATTCAGTCACTGTCCTTCCAGGTCCCTGGAAACAAGGACTTGCAGAGTGAAAGAAACTGACACTCTCCCTACCTACAGTTTTCTGTCCCTAGAATAAATGTTTTTTTAAGCACAATATAGCACAAGGACAATTGACTCACTGTCCTTCCAGGTCCCTGGAAACAAGGACTTGCAGAGTGAAAGAAACTGACACTGTCCCTACCTACAGTTTTCTGTCCCTAGAATAAATGTTTTTTTTAAGCACACTATAGCACAAGCACAAAACACACTGACACTCTCCCTACCTATCCTTCTCTTTCCCTAAACTAAAGGAATCCAGGTTAAGCAAGAAAGAAATAACAGTCACTGTCCCTGCCTATGCTGCTCTATCCCTGCTCCGGAACACACTACACTAGGCCGCCGTGCTGGCGGCCTTTTATAGTGTGGGGCGTGTACTAAACACCCTCAGCAATAATTGGCCACAGGCATCCTGCCTGTGGCCAATCATTGCTCTCCTCGCTGCCGGCGCTGTGATTGGCCAAGCATGCGGGGTCACAGTGCATGCTTGGCCAATCACAGCGCCTGGATGACACTGCGATGGCGTAGTGCATTGTGGGCCGTTCGCGTCACTCGAATTTGGCGCGAACGGCCCAAATCGTTCGATCTTCGTCGAACGATCGAACAGCCGATGTTCGAGTCGAACGTATGTTCGACTCGAACACGAAGCTCATCCCTACCTGTTCGTTTCTGATTTTCATTTCGTTATTCATAGGCCTTGCTGTTCTAAAGTGCGTTCTGTTCTGTACGTTCTGATTAGACGACCGTTTCCTAGCCATGTCGCCTGGACGTTCTCGTCGTCGAGTTCGTGCTGTGCGTGCGCTTGGTGTTGGTCTGCTTATTTTGGACCAAGACCAGTCCATGAATGGTGTGAGGAGGAGTTCATGGACCAAGAATTGGTTGCTCCAGCGGGACCAATTCTGCCACATGCCTCTGCTGCAGGAGATCGTCGAGAATAATCCTGAGGACTACAGGAATTTTCTGAGGATGTCTGACCCCGTTTTTCAGGAACTGTTGGCTTTGGTGTCCCCCTATATTACCAGGAAGGACACCGTTATGCGGGAAGCCATCAGTGCTGAGCAGAGGCTCATCGCCACGTTGCGTTACCTGGCAACAGGGAGAAGTCTTCAGGACTTGAAGTTCACCACAGGCATCTCCCCCCAGGCTCTGGGCCTCATAATCCCAGACACCTGTTCTGCCATCATCCAAGTCCTGCAGGAGGACTATATTAGGGTAAGTTTGCTCCCTTAACATCACATTTTAGGTATTACATGTATGCTAATGTATTGTATTTCTTTCATCCTTCCCTAATTACCATGATTGTAATATGCTGAGAATGTCCCCTTTGTCCCCATGCATGTTGGAAGCTTTAGATTGCCCCCTTTTTCTCCTCCCTAAATATTTCCCTTCACTAACTTTTCCAGCAGGGGCGCCTGTTGCTCCAAATGTTGGGGGGTTCAAACCCCAATTTAGGAAATAAACTTCCTCCTTTTTTGCTCTGTTGCCTATTAAACGCCCCCAGTTGTCCCCTCCAATGCAGCCATTTTGTTCCCTCAAATGCAGCCATTTCGTCCCCTCTAATGCAGCCAGTTTCCCCCCAGCCCTGCACTTACCTTCTTGTGGTCAGCGCCATCCTTCTTCTGTCCTTGATGTCTTCTCCTTCCCTTCATGTTGCATCAGCCAATCATGTTACCATTAAACAGACTTGGTGAACATGATTGGCAGAGCAGCCTGTCAGTGTTTACCCAAGGAATGCCCCCCTCCCTGCGTCCCCGATTTTTCTTTTAGGAAGCCAATTACATCCCTCAGGTTGTAATTTGCAAGTCTATTTTACTACCTGTTTCTGCTATGCAATTTTAACCCCCTAAATGCCGCAATGATTCATATGTCGGTCGCTTTACAAGAGGCCATCCACCTGACTAGTGTGCGGCATAGACAATACATAGGTTCATGAACCTATGTATTGTTCTGAGTGATGGGCACAGGAGAGAGGGGGCAGTGCTCCAGCGCCCACTCTGGACGCACCGCCACTGCAATGCTATCCTGTGGCCAAACACATCCCCCCCCCCCAAAATAATTTAGTAATGGCCCATCAGAGGGGGTGATGAATATGATAAATGAGCCTTCGATTATCCTTTTTTTACACACCTTAATAAACGTATAATTAGATTGATGTTGGCCTCTAATTTTTTGGGATAGAATTTCCTTGTAATGTATGACTTTGTTTTTCTAATATTATTTCATCTTGTTTCACTCCCCAGCTTCCTTCCACGCCACAGGAATGGCAGACTGTGGCATCGGAGTTTGCCACGCGGTGGGACTTCCCCAACTGCGGTGGTGCCATAGACGGGAAGCACGTCCGCATCGTGCCGCCACCCCGTTCTGGGTCCTACTACTACAACTACAAGGGGTTTCATAGCATTGTGCTGATGGCGGTGGTGTCAGCACGGTATGAATTCCTCTATGTTGATGTAGGGAAGAATGGGCGGATGTCCGATGGGGGATCCTTCATCCAGACGGAGTTTGCCCTCCGTCTCCAGAGTGACGACCTTGCATTGCCACCGGATGCAGGGAATTTTGAAGGACTCCCCTTTGTTTTCTTGGCTGATGAAGCCTTCGGACTCGGACGGCATCTTATGAGGCCATTTCCACAGAGGACCCTGACCCCAGAGAAGAGGGTGTTCAATTACCGGCTGGCCAGGGGCCGAAGAGTCGTTGAAAATGCCTTCGGCATAATGGCCAGCCGGTTCCGCCTTTTTATGACTTCCATCCACTTGGCGGACTACAAAATAAACTATGTAGTGTTATGCTGCTGTGTGCTACACAATTTTCTTTGCCGCAAATCTAATTCATATATGGCCTCAGTTTTGCCAGAGGCTGGACTTTCCCCTGCAAATCCCCTTCCGGGCCTGGAATCTGCCCGTCTTGGCTTGCCCCCCCAAAATGCCCGTGTGGTTCGGGACAAATACATGGAGTATTTCGTGGGTAGGGGGGCAATTCCTATGCCAGCCTATGTCTAAGTATCCCAATAAAAATCTTGTTTAAACCTTTAATTATTTGTTCTTTCCTGTCTCCTAGTTTGTCTTTGTGCATTTGTAGTGGCAAGTGTATTTTACTTTAGTAAATAACAACCATTTCACTATGTAACCTTACAAAAGAACCAAATAAGCTTAGAGGGTATTATAAAAAGAAGCTACACGTTGTTTGTGGTCAAATATTTTACTCTGTGCACATTCTCTTCATTTTTTATTTATTTTTTACTTTGGGGTTGGCCTGGCCCCAACCCGGCAATTTTTGGCTTATGAAAATACAAAAATAACAGTTGCATTTCAAAAATTACAACATTGGATACCTCTGAGTAGGGATGAGCTCGGTGTTCGAGTCGAACATACGTTCGACTCGAACATCGGCTGTTCGATCGTTCGACGAAGATCGAACGATTTGGGCCGTTCGCGCCTAATTCGAGTGACGCGAACGGCCCACAATGCACTACGCCATTGCAGTGTCTTCCAGGCGCTGTGATTGGCCAAGCATGCACTGTGACCCCGCATGCTTGGCCAATCACAGCGCCGGCAGCGAGGAGAGCAATGATTGGCCACAGGCAGGATGCCTGTGGCCAATTATTGCTGAGGGTGTTTAGTACACGCCCCACACTATAAAAGGCCGCCAGCACGGCGGCCTAGTGTAGTGTGTTCCGGAGCAGGGAAAGAGAAGCATAGGCAGGGACAGTGACATTTTTTTTCTTGCTTAACCTGGATTCCTTTAGTTTAGGGAAAGAGAAGGATAGGTAGGGAGAGTGTCAGTGTGTTTTACTGTGCTAATCCTTGTTTGTAGGGACAGGGAAGGACAGTGAGGGAAATTCTCCTTGTGCTATACTGTGCTAAAGCATTGATCATCAACCATCTTTAAAAAAACATTTTTTATAGGGACAGAAAACTATAGGTAGGGAGAGTGTCAGTGTGTTTTACTGTGCTAATCCTTGTTTCTAGGGACAGGGAAGGACAGTGAGGGAAATTCTCCTTGTGCTATAGTGTGCTAAAGCATTGATCATCAACCATCTTTAAAAAAAAAATTTTTATAGGGACAGAAAACTATAGGTAGGGAGAGTGTCAGTGTGTTTTACTGTGCTAATCCTTGTTTCTAGGGACAGGGAAGGACAGTGAGGGAAATTCTCCTTGTGCTATAGTGTGCTAAAGCATTGATCATCAACCATCTTTAAAAAAAAATTTTTTATAGGGACAGAAAACTATAGGTAGGGAGAGTGTCAGTGTGTTTTACTGTGCTAATCCTTGTTTCTAGGGACAGGGAAGGACAGTGAGGGAAATTCTCCTTGTGCTATACTGTGCTAAAGCATTGATCATCAACCATCTTTAAAAAAACATTTTTTCTAGGGACAGAAAACTATAGGTAGGGAGAGTGTCAGTGTGTTTTACTGTGCTAATCCTTGTTTCTAGGGACAGGGAAGGACAGTGAGGGAAATTCTCCTTGTGCTATACTGTGCTAAAGCATTGATCATCAACCATCTTTAAAAAAACATTTTTTCTAGGGACAGAAAACTATAGGTAGGGAGAGTGTCAGTGTGTTTTACTGTGCTAATCCTTGTTTCTAGGGACAGGGAAGGACAGTGAGGGAAATTCTCCTTGTGCTATACTGTGCTAAAGCATTGATCATCAACCATCTTTAAAAAAACATTTTTTCTAGGGACAGAAAACTATAGGTAGGGAGAGTGTCAGTGTGTTTCACTGTGCTAATCCTTGTTTCTAGGGACAGGGAAGGACAGTGAGGGAAATTCTCCTTGTGCTATACTGTGCTAAAGCATTGATCATCAACCATCTTTAAAAAAACATTTTTTCTAGGGACAGAAAACTATAGGTAGGGAGAGTGTCAGTGTGTTTTACTGTGCTAATCCTTGTTTCTAGGGACAGGGAAGGACAGTGAGGGAAATTCTCCTTGTGCTATACTGTGCTAAAGCATTGATCATCAACCATCTTTAAAAAAACATTTTTTCTAGGGACAGAAAACTATAGGTAGGGAGAGTGTCAGTGTGTTTCACTGTGCTAATCCTTGTTTCTAGGGACAGGGAAGGACAGTGAGGGAAATTCTCCTTGTGCTATACTGTGCTAAAGCATTGATCATCAACCATCTTTAAAAAAACATTTTTTCTAGGGACAGAAAACTATAGGTAGGGAGAGTGTCAGTGTGTTTTACTGTGCTAATCCTTGTTTCTAGGGACAGGGAAGGACAGTGAGGGAAATTCTCCTTGTGCTATACTGTGCTAAAGCATTGATCATCAACCATCTTTAAAAAAACATTTTTTCTAGGGACAGAAAACTATAGGTAGGGAGAGTGTCAGTGTGTTTTACTGTGCTAATCCTTGTTTCTAGGGACAGGGAAGGACAGTGAGGGAAATTCTCCTTGTGCTATACTGTGCTAAAGCATTGATCATCAACCATCTTTAAAAAAACATTTTTTCTAGGGACAGAAAACTATAGGTAGGGAGAGTGTCAGTGTGTTTTACTGTGCTAATCCTTGTTTCTAGGGACAGGGAAGGACAGTGAGGGAAATTCTCCTTGTGCTATACTGTGCTAAAGCATTGATCATCAACCATCTTTAAAAAAACATTTTTTCTAGGGACAGAAAACTATAGGTAGGGAGAGTGTCAGTGTGTTTTACTGTGCTAATCCTTGTTTCTAGGGACAGGGAAGGACAGTGAGGGAAATTCTCCTTGTGCTATACTGTGCTAAAGCATTGATCATCAACCATCTTTAAAAAAACATTTTTTCTAGGGACAGAAAACTATAGGTAGGGAGAGTGTCAGTGTGTTTTACTGTGCTAATCCTTGTTTCTAGGGACAGGGAAGGACAGTGAGGGAAATTCTCCTTGTGCTATACTGTGCTAAAGCATTGATCATCAACCATCTTTAAAAAAACATTTTTTCTAGGGACAGAAAACTATAGGTAGGGAGAGTGTCAGTGTGTTTTACTGTGCTAATCCTTGTTTCTAGGGACAGGGAAGGACAGTGAGGGAAATTCTCCTTGTGCTATACTGTGCTAAAGCATTGATCATCAACAATCTTTAAAAAAACATTTTTTCTAGGGAGAGAAAACTATAGGTAGGGAGAGTGTCAGTGTGTTTTACTGTGCTAATCCTTGTTTCTAGGGACAGGGAAGGGCAGTGAGGGAAATTCTCCTTGTGCTATACTGTGCTAAAGCATTGATCATCAACCATCTTTAAAAAAACATTTTTTCTAGGGACAGAAAACTATAGGTAGGGAGAGTGTCAGTGTGTTTTACTGTGCTAATCCTTGTTTCTAGGGACAGGGAAGGACAGTGAGGGAAATTCTCCTTGTGCTATACTGTGCTAAAGCATTGATCATCAACCATCTTTAAAAAAACATTTTTTCTAGGGACAGAAAACTATAGGTAGGGAGAGTGTCAGTGTGTTTTACTGTGCTAATCCTTGTTTCTAGGGACAGGGAAGGACAGTGAGGGAAATTCTCCTTGTGCTATACTGTGCTAAAGCATTGATCATCAACCATCTTTAAAAAAACATTTTTTCTAGGGACAGAAAACTATAGGTAGGGAGAGTGTCAGTGTGTTTTACTGTGCTAATCCTTGTTTCTAGGGACAGGGAAGGACAGTGAGGGAAATTCTCCTTGTGCTATACTGTGCTAAAGCATTGATCATCAACCATCTTTAAAAAAACATTTTTTCTAGGGACAGAAAACTATAGGTAGGGAGAGTGTCAGTGTGTTTTACTGTGCTAATCCTTGTTTCTAGGGACAGGGAAGGACAGTGAGGGAAATTCTCCTTGTGCTATACTGTGCTAAAGCATTGATCATCAACCATCTTTAAATAAACATTTTTTCTAGGGACAGAAAACTATAGGTAGGGAGAGTGTCAGTGTGTTTCACTGTGCTAATCCTTGTTTCTAGGGACAGGGAAGGACAGTGAGGGAAATTCTCCTTGTGCTATACTGTGCTAAAGCATTGATCATCAACCATCTTTAAAAAAACATTTTTTCTAGGGACAGAAAACTATAGGTAGGGAGAGTGTCAGTGTGTTTTACTGTGCTAATCCTTGTTTGTAGGGACAGGGAAGGACAGTGAGGGAAATTCTCCTTGTGCTATACTGTGCTAAAGCATTGATCATCAACCATCTTTAAAAAAACATTTTTTCTAGGGACAGAAAACTATAGGTAGGGAGAGTGTCAGTGTGTTTTACTGTGCTAATCCTTGTTTCTAGGGACAGGGAAGGACAGTGAGGGAAATTCTCCTTGTGCTATACTGTGCTAAAGCATTGATCATCAACCATCTTTAAAAAAACATTTTTTCTAGGGACAGAAAACTATAGGTAGGGAGAGTGTCAGTGTGTTTTACTGTGCTAATCCTTGTTTCTAGGGACAGGGAAGGACAGTGAGGGAAATTCTCCTTGTGCTATACTGTGCTAAAGCATTGATCATCAACAATCTTTAAAAAAACATTTTTTCTAGGGAGAGAAAACTATAGGTAGGGAGAGTGTCAGTGTGTTTTACTGTGCTAATCCTTGTTTCTAGGGACAGGGAAGGGCAGTGAGGGAAATTCTCCTTGTGCTATACTGTGCTAAAGCATTGATCATCAACCATCTTTAAAAAAACATTTTTTCTAGGGACAGAAAACTATAGGTAGGGAGAGTGTCAGTGTGTTTTACTGTGCTAATCCTTGTTTCTAGGGACAGGGAAGGACAGTGAGGGAAATTCTCCTTGTGCTATACTGTGCTAAAGCATTGATCATCAACCATCTTTAAAAAAACATTTTTTCTAGGGACAGAAAACTATAGGTAGGGAGAGTGTCAGTGTGTTTTACTGTGCTAATCCTTGTTTCTAGGGACAGGGAAGGACAGTGAGGGAAATTCTCCTTGTGCTATACTGTGCTAAAGCATTGATCATCAACCATCTTTAAAAAAACATTTTTTCTAGGGACAGAAAACTATAGGTAGGGAGAGTGTCAGTGTGTTTTACTGTGCTAATCCTTGTTTCTAGGGACAGGGAAGGACAGTGAGGGAAATTCTCCTTGTGCTATACTGTGCTAAAGCATTGATCATCAACCATCTTTAAAAAAACATTTTTTCTAGGGACAGAAAACTATAGGTAGGGAGAGTGTCAGTGTGTTTTACTGTGCTAATCCTTGTTTCTAGGGACAGGGAAGGACAGTGAGGGAAATTCTCCTTGTGCTATACTGTGCTAAAGCATTGATCATCAACCATCTTTAAAAAAACATTTTTTCTAGGGACAGAAAACTATAGGTAGGGAGAGTGTCAGTGTGTTTCACTGTGCTAATCCTTGTTTCTAGGGACAGGGAAGGACAGTGAGGGAAATTCTCCTTGTTCTATACTGTGCTAAAGCATTGATCATCAACCATCTTTAAAAAAACATTTTTTCTAGGGACAGAAAACTATAGGTAGGGAGAGTGTCAGTGTGTTTTACTGTGCTAATCCTTGTTTGTAGGGACAGGGAAGGACAGTGAGGGAAATTCTCCTTGTGCTATACTGTGCTAAAGCATTGATCATCAACCATCTTTAAAAAAACATTTTTTCTAGGGACAGAAAACTATAGGTAGGGAGAGTGTCAGTGTGTTTTACTGTGCTAATCCTTGTTTCTAGGGACAGGGAAGGACAGTGAGGGAAATTCTCCTTGTGCTATACTGTGCTAAAGCATTGATCATCAACCATCTTTAAAAAAACATTTTTTCTAGGGACAGAAAACTATAGGTAGGGAGAGTGTCAGTGTGTTTTACTGTGCTAATCCTTGTTTCTAGGGACAGGGCAGGACAGTGAGGGAAATTCTCCTTGTGCTATACTGTGCTAAAGCATTGATCATCAACAATCTTTAAAAAAACATTTTTTCTAGGGACAGAAAACTATAGGTAGGGAGAGTGTCAGTGTGTTTCACTGTGCTAATCCTTGTTTCTAGGGACAGGGAAGGACAGTGAGGGAAATTCTCCTTGTGCTATACTGTGCTAAAGCATTGATCATCAACCATCTTTAAAAAAAAAAATTTCTAGGGACAGAAAACTATAGGTAGGGAGAGTGTCAGTGTGTTTTAATGTGCTAATCCTTGTTTCTAGGGACAGGGAAGGACAGTGAGGGAAATTCTCCTTGTGCTATACTGTGCTAAAGCATTGATCATCAACCATCTTTAAAAAAACATTTTTTCTAGGGACAGAAAACTATAGGTAGGGAGAGTGTCAGTGTGTTTTACTGTGCTAATCCTTGTTTCTAGGGACAGGGAAGGACAGTGAGGGAAATTCTCCTTGTGCTATACTGTGCTAAAGCATTGATCATCAACCATCTTTAAAAAAACATTTTTTCTAGGGACAGAAAACTATAGGTAGGGAGAGTGTCAGTGTGTTTTACTGTGCTAATCCTTGTTTCTAGGGACAGGGAAGGACAGTGAGGGAAATTCTCCTTGTGCTATACTGTGCTAAAGCATTGATCATCAACCATCTTTAAAAAAACATTTTTTCTAGGGACAGAAAACTATAGGTAGGGAGAGTGTCAGTGTGTTTTACTGTGCTAATCCTTGTTTCTAGGGACAGGGAAGGACAGTGAGGGAAATTCTCCTTGTGCTATACTGTGCTAAAGCATTGATCATCAACCATCTTTAAAAAAACATTTTTTCTAGGGACAGAAAACTATAGGTAGGGAGAGTGTCAGTGTGTTTTACTGTGCTAATCCTTGTTTCTAGGGACAGGGAAGGACAGTGAGGGAAATTCTCCTTGTGCTATACTGTGCTAAAGCATTGATCATCAACCATCTTTAAAAAAACATTTTTTCTAGGGACAGAAAACTATAGGTAGGGAGAGTGTCAGTGTGTTTCACTGTGCTAATCCTTGTTTCTAGGGACAGGGAAGGACAGTGAGGGAACTTCTCCTTGTGCTATACTGTGCTAAAGCATTGATCATCAACCATCTTTAAAAAAACATTTTTTCTAGGGACAGAAAACTATAGGTAGGGAGAGTGTCAGTGTGTTTTACTGTGCTAATCCTTGTTTCTAGGGACAGGGAAGGACAGTGAGGGAAATTCTCCTTGTGCTATACTGTGCTAAAGCATTGATCATCAACCATCTTTAAAAAAACATTTTTTCTAGGGACAGAAAACTATAGGTAGGGAGAGTGTCAGTGTGTTTTACTGTGCTAATCCTTGTTTCTTTCTCGTACATCACGGGACACAGAGCGACATAGTCATTACTAATGGGTTATATAGATACCGTCAGGTGCTGGCACTGGCAACTTCCAAAACCGGAAGTACCCTCCCCTATATAAGCCCCTCCCATCCGGGAGCACCTCAGTTTTTGGCCAGTGTCTAAGGTGTTGGCCAAGAAGAAACATGTGTTTTTCACTGAGCTTGCGTACAGGTTCTTTTGGGCCTCAGTAAGCTATTCCGGATCCGACCAAAAAAGCTTCATAGCTAAACGGTCGGTACCCGGGCCTTGCAGAGAAGAGCAAGGTTTTGCCTGTAATGCTTCTCTTAGGAGAGCTGGACCCTGGGATCCAGAGCTCTGGTCATACCCACGACCAAGATGTTTTCTGTGCAGGGTGCTATACAGGTCCAGGGGAGTGGAATCCTTGGGAACCCGGTCCCTGAAGGTTTGATTACAATGCCTGCCGTGATAGGTGAAGTTTGGGCTTTTGTGGACCAAACAAAGTCCTGCGGCGGGGAACAGGTAAGTGGGGGTCCCCAGGAACTTGGTTCTATTGGGGGACCCCCAAGCCTAATTTGTCTTTCTGCCTGTTACCTAATGGTATTCCCGCAAAATTCTGTGCATGCCTGTAACTACAAAAAAAAATAAAAATGTAATAATTTTTAATGGTGGTCAAGAAAAAAAAAAAAAAAAAAATTTTTTTATATATATATTTAATATATTAGACTGCGGTACCTGTGTTTGTCCACTAGAGGCCGCTGTGGAATGTTTTCTTGTCATGTGGACTAGCTTCTTCTCAGCAGAGCAAAGTCCAGGCAGATGGTGAGTTCTCTTATAGGAAACTGCTTCCTCTGCCATGTTGCAGTGCTCGTCCATCCCCCGGCCTGCGGCAAAGAGGGGCCCTGGCTCCTGTCCCTTGTTACCATTTTTTGAAATTAGCGCCGAAGGCGCACGTGGCCGCGCGCGTGCACGTGCACGCGCCTCTATATATAGAGGTGAGCTGGGAAAGGGGGCGGAGCCTGGGGGATGACGCTCTGTGCGCGCCGCAGCGCTTCTGCGCATGTGCGGGCGTCCCAGCAGTTTTAAAAAAACCACAATGTTGTAGTGAGCTGGCTATGAAGTACAGAGACAGAGCTGGCAACATTTAAAGGCATACAGCAAGCGGTTGATACAGGCATCCCCTAGAAAGGCACATTAGTAGACACCAACTGTGATATAGCAGCAATTGTGCTAGACTATTCTCAGTAAAAGTGGTGTATTACGGCTGGAATACTTCAGCTTTAGGCTTAGGAATATGCCGTCCAGAAGCTCCGGAACTGAATCTTCCAGGAAGCGAAGGGGGTCTCATCGGGCTCGGAGGATCTTGGGCATACTTCTGCTGCACCAGTCTCCCCTGAAGTTCAGAGGTAAGTGACCGTAGAGACCCCGCAGGGGTACTTGGTACTGTGGCTGTCCTCAGTTCACCTGCTCCTGTGTATGTAACAGAGGAGGTTTTTTTCCTCAGCTCTGGGAGGATTAGAGAGAGATTGTCAACATTAATCGCTGCCTCCCTGTCAGGGAAAGCACGCCCGATCTCCGTCTCCTCCTTCAGAGTGCCTGTTAGCAGAGCAACAGTCCCATACAGGGATCGACCTGCCTGAAGGGGATCAGGATGAGGTTGATTCTGTTATAGAGGAATCAACAGTGGGGGAACCTTTTCTCAGCATCTCAAGCTGAAAGATTATGGGTTCAGTCTCTGACTAACATGGTCCGATCAGCATTTAAAAATGCACCTTGCGGAACCATCAACCACTACTGTATCCTCGTTGGGGTCGCTAGAAGCCCCCAGACTGTTTGTTCTTTTCCACTTCACCCTTTACTGAAAGGGCTCATTTACCAGGATTGGGAACGTCCTGAGAAAAATATTTATTCCCTCAAGAGATTTCCGGTGGTCTATCCCATGGAGGATAAGTTCATAAAAAAAAAAAAATGGAAGGTCCCTACAGTGGACGCAGCCATCTCTTGTATGTATAAATCACTGACATGTCCAGTGGATAATGTCCAAATGTTCAAGAACCCAATAGATAAAAGATTGGAGTCCTTATGAAAATCTGCTTGGTGATACAACCAGCAGTAGCAGCTATTGGGGTCTGCTAAGCAGTGAAGGATCAGTTGAAACAGGTCTTGAGGGACTTGACAGATCAGCAGGCTTTGCCCTAGCTGATCTACCTAGAGCCTTATGCTTTGCGGTTGATGCCATAGAGGATTCACTCCATCAGGCCTCCCGCCTTATGCTGTCTATAGTACATATGCGTAGGCTCCTATGGCTCAAAAACTGGTCTGCTGAAGCTCCCTGTAAAGAATGGCTGGTTAGCGTCCCATTTCATGGTGAACGCTTATTCAGGGAAAACCTGGACAAATATATCCAGAAAATTTCCAGCGGTAAAAATACGCTCTTGCCGGTTAAAAACAGAGTTAGATGTCCCTCTTTAAGAGGCCTGCTTCTCCAGTCCCTGGGGCATCGGCTGTGTAACAGTTCCGACGGCCTCCTCGGTCAATTCCCGGGGGTAAAAAACAGGGACAGTAGCAGGGTAATGAGAAACCCTGGGTCAGGGGAGGTACAAAACCTCCCCCAAAGTTAAATTCATTGAAGCCCCCACTCAGTCGGGTGGGGGGAGGACTCCAGTTGTTCGCAAGAGACCTGGCGGGACACGATCAAGACAGATAGGTGCTCTCCGCAGTAGGTTTGGGATACAGTTTGGAGTTAAAAGACTCTCCCCCTTCCCATTTTTGAGGTCAAACGTGCCAAGGGATCCCCGGAAGAGAGAGTCCCTCCTGTTGGCACTAGAACAACTATTGCTCCAAGGAGTAATTATGGAGGTTCCCCTGGAAGAATGAGGGTTCGGGTTTTACTCAAACCTCTTTACAGTCCCGAAGCAAACGCGGACGGGAGGCCCATATTAATTCTAAAAGGGCTATACAAATTCCTGTATATCAGGACTTTCCGATGGAGTCGATCCGATCGGTGGCCACTGCCCTACAAGGGGAGGATTGGTTAGCCGCGATCGACATCAAAGATGCTTATTTGCACATTCCCATCTTTCCAGTCCACCAAAAATTTCTACGCTTTGCAGTAGAAGGGCGCCATTTTCAGTTCAGAGCCTTACCCTTCGGTTTGGCCACAGCACCACGAGTGTTTACAAAAATTCTGGCCCTTTATTGGCCAATCTAAGAACACAAGGTGTAATGATAATGGCATATCTGGATGACTTGTTGCTGATAGACCACTCAGTGAAAAAACTAGACGTGGTCGTTCACAAGACAATCAAGTATCTGGAATCTCACGGTTGGATTATCAACCGAGACAAGTCAGCCCTAAAAACCAGTCAAAAGTCTGGAATACTTGGGGCTAAGGTTGGATTCAGGCCAGAGAAAAATATTCTTGCCTCGAGGAAAGGTGTTGTCTTTGAAAGATTTGATCCACTTAGTGGGTACAAAAAAGACAGCCGTCCATACGCCTGTATATGAGGCTGCTGGGAAAAATGGTGGCATCATTCGAAGCAGTACCCTACGGTCAATTCCATTCAAGGAATTTGCAAGGGGCCATACTGTCAGCCTGGAACAAAAAAGTTCAGGCCCTAGACTTACAATGTCCTTGTCCCCTTCCGTTCGCAAGAGCCTCCGTTGGTGGTTGGTTCCCCAGAATCTGGAAAAGGAAATCCTTCAGTCCGATTTCTTGGAAGGTGGTCACTACAGATGCCAGCCTTATAGGCTGGGGAGCAGTACTGGAGCAATAGTCTCTCCAGGGCAGATGGTCGGATGCAGAAAAGGCCCTGCCCATCAATCTCTTAGAGATACGAGCAGCCCGGTATGCCCTAGTAGCATGGACATCCAAACTCCAAGGGTCCCCTGTCAGAATTCAATCAGACAATGCCACAGCAGTGGCATATATCAATCATCAGGGGGGCACCAGGAGTCGTGCAGCCCAGAGGGAAGTAAATTACATCCTGAAATGGGCAGAAAAATATGTCCCAGCCATATCTGCGGTATTCATTCCAGGAGTGGAGAATTGGAAGGCGGACTTTCTAAGTCGCCAGCAATTAGGCCCAGAGGAAGGGTCCCTTCACCCCGAGGTTTTCTGGACAATATGTCAGCGGTGGGGAACATCGGATGTAGATCTTCTAGCATCCAGATTCAACGCAAAGGGGGACAGGTTTGTCTCTCGGACAAGGGATCCCCTAGCTTGCGGCTCGGATGCCCTAGTGTTCCCTTGGGATCAGTTCAAGCTGATATATGCATTCACACCGCCACAATGGTTACCTCGATTACTCCGCAGAATCAGGGTAGAAAAGAAACAGTGATTCCGGTGGCTCCAGCGTGGCCCCGAAGAGCGTGGTACGCGGAGATTGTAAAATTTCAGTGGGGAGTCCTTGGACTCTCCCACGTCGTCCGGACCTGCTTTCGCAAGGACCGATATACCACCCTTCCTTACCAGCCCTAGGTTTGACGGCCTGGCTATTGAAGCCCACATTCTAAAAAAGAGAGGGCTCTCTAATGCTGTGGTATCTACCATGATCAATGCCAGGAAGCCGGTATCCAGGCAGATCTACTATAGAATCTGGAAGGCGTACATCGCGTGGTGTGAGGCCAAGAAATGGCATCCACATAAGTACGTAATAGGTAGGATTCTGGACTTCCTACAGTGGGCTGTAGATAGGAAGCTTGCCTTGAGTACTATCAAGGGTCAGATTTCGGCCTTGTCAATATTTTTTCAAAGGCCCTTGGCTTCGCATTCACTAGTCAAAGCCTTTATACAAGGAGTGATGCGTATTAGTCCTCCGGTTAATATTCCCATATGTCCATGGGATCTAAACTTGGTTCTGTCGGTTCTACAGAAACAACCATTTGAACCATTACAGCATATTTCCTTGGTGCTTCTCACCAGGAAATTGATTTTTCTAGTAGCCATTTGTTCGGCTAAAAGAGTATCGGAATTAGCAGCTATGTCCTGTAAGGAGCCATATCTGGTTATCCATAAGGACAGAGTAGTGTTACGTCCTCATCCAGCCTTTCTTCCTAAGGTGGTATCGAGGTTTCATTTGAACCAAGATGTGGTCCTTCCTTCTTTTTTCCCCAAACCTACTTCGGTAGAGGAAAAGTTATTGCATTCTTTGGATGTAGTAAGAGCAGTTAAAGCTTATCTAAAAGCCACTGCTCAGATTCGCAGAACGGATACTTTGTTTATTCTGCCGGAAGGCCCCAGAAAGGGTCAGGCAGCGTCAAAATCTACTTTAGCCAAGTGGATTCGACAGGTCATTATGCAAGCTTATGGCTTGAGAAGGAGACCGCCTCCGTTCAAGTTAGAGCGCACTCCACGAGAGCAGTTGGAACTTCATGGGCAGTGCATCACCAGGCCTCCCTGGCTCAAATCTGTAAGGCCGCAACATGGTCTTCAGTTCACACGTTTACTAGGTTCTACCAGGTGGACGTTAGAAGTCAGGAGGATGTCGCCTTTGGGCGCAGTGTGTTGCAGGCCGCAAAAGATCCTCATGTCTGATAGCGCTCAGCTTATATATGGTGTATCCCCCCCCTCATTTGGCATTGCTTTAGGACATCCCATTAGTAATGACTATGTCGCTCTGTGTCCCGTGATGTACGAGAAAGAAAATAGGATTTTTATAACAGCTTACCTGTAAAATCCTTTTCTTGGAGTACATCACGGGACACAGAGCTCCCGCCCCTCTTTGGGGACACTTATTGCTTTGCTACAAAACTGAGGTGCTCCTGGATGGGAGGGGCTTATATAGGGGAGGGTACTTCCGGTTTTGGAAGTTGCCAGTGCCAGCACCTGACGGTATCTATATAACCCATTAGTAATGACTATGTCGCTATGTGTCCCGTGATGTACTCCAAGAAAAGGATTTTACAGGTAAGCTGTTATAAAAATCCTATTTTCTAGGGACAGGGAAGGACAGTGAGGGAAATTCTCCTTGTGCTATACTGTGCTAAAGCATTGATCATCAACCATCTTTAAAAAAACATTTTTTCTAGGGACAGAAAACTATAGGTAGGGAGAGTGTCAGTGTGTTTTACTGTGCTAATCCTTGTTTCTAGGGACAGGGAAGGACAGTGAGGGAAATTCTCCTTGTGCTATACTGTGCTAAAGCATTGATCATCAACCATCTTTAAAAAAACATTTTTTCTAGGGACAGAAAACTATAGGTAGGGAGAGTGTCAGTGTGTTTTACTGTGCTAATCCTTGTTTCTAGGGACAGGGAAGGACAGTGAGGGAAATTCTCCTTGTGCTATACTGTGCTAAAGCATTGATCATCAACCATCTTTAAAAAAACATTTTTTCTAGGGACAGAAAACTATAGGTAGGGAGAGTGTCAGTGTGTTTTACTGTGCTAATCCTTGTTTCTAGGGACAGGGAAGGACAGTGAGGGAAATTCTCCTTGTGCTATACTGTGCTAAAGCATTGATCATCAACCATCTTTAAAAAAAAAATAATCTAGGGACAGAAAACTATAGGTAGGGAGAGTGTCAGTGTGTTTTACTGTGCTAATCCTTGTTTCTAGGGACAGGGAAGGACAGTGAGGGAAATTCTCCTTGTGCTATACTGTGCTAAAGCATTGATCATCAACCATCTTTAAAAAACACATTTTTTCTAGGGACAGAAAACTATAGGTAGGGAGAGTGTCAGTGTGTTTTACTGTGCTAATCCTTGTTTCTAGGGACAGGGAAGGACAGTGAGGGAAATTCTCCTTGTGCTATACTGTGCTAAAGCATTGATCATCAACCATCTTTAAAAAAACATTTTTTCTAGGGACAGAAAACTATAGGTAGGGAGAGTGTCAGTGTGTTTTACTGTGCTAATCCTTGTTTCTAGGGACAGGGAAGGACAGTGAGGGAAATTCTCCTTGTGCTATACTGTGCTAAAGCATTCCTCATCAACCATCTTTGAAATCCTTGTTTTTTGGACAGTCAGGGAAATTGTCATTGTGCTATTCTGTGCGAAAAACAATCATCCTCAACCATATTTAGAAATCCTTAAGTAAAGGGACAGAGAAGGACACCTGAAGGTAGCCCTTATTGCTTTTTTCCCATCTCCCTGCAGGCCATCCATTAGAATGTCTGGAAGGCAAACAAGGAGAGGCAGACAGTCAGGAGGCAATAAAAGAGGGCAAGCAGGCTCTGTGTCTGGGGGCAACAGTGCTGGTCGTGGACGCGGTGCATTGTCATCAGCACATGGCCATGGGACACGCTTGTCCTTCTTTTCGGCAGCTGGACATGTTGAGCCACATCATGCCGAAGACTTGGTAGAGTGGATGACCAAGCCCTCCTCCTCCTCCTCATCCTCTCTCACCCAGGCTCAGGGTACTGGCAAAGCAGCTGCCAAAGCGTCCTCTTCCCTGGTATCAATGTCAGACTCATCATCAGTCACTCCTTCCCTAGACCCACCATGTCCTCCTCCTGAGGAGTCCCCCGAACTGTTTGAGCACAGTGTTGGGTACATGCTCCAGGAGGATGCCCAGCGTTTCGAAGGGTCTGATGATGAAACCCAGCTACAGGAAGGCAGTAGCGTGAGAGCAGACAGAGGGGATGCTCAAGAAGGACACCAATCTGGCAGTCATGTTCCAGCAGCTGCAGCATACTGCCAGATTGGCTCCAGTGATGAGGAGGGAGGGGATGATGAGGTCACTGACTCCACGTGGGTGCCTAATAGGAGAGAGGAGGAGGAGGAGGATGAGGAGGAGGCACATCTCCAACGAGGCAGGATGCCCTTTGGTGGCCAGCGTAAGGGCAGTACACCGACGGAATCACACCGCAGAGCTCCGCCTGTGCAGGGCGCTGCCTCTGCCCGTCATTCAAAAAGTTCTTTGGTGTGGGCCTTTTTTGAGGCTAGTGCATCAGATCGCACAGCTGCTGTTTGCAACATATGTCTCAAGCGTATATCGCGTGGCCAAAACATCAGCCGCTTGGGTACCACATGCCTGACCAGACATATGTTGACCTGCCATGCAGCTCGTTGGCAAGCCTACCTCAAAGACCCACACCAAAGAACAAAGCGGACCTCTCCTTGCACCGCATCAGCTGGGATCTCCAACCCCACTATAACTTCAGTCCTCTCTGAAACATGCACTGAGAGGAATGAAGGTGTAGAATTAGGTGTGTCACAGCCAAGTACTTGCGGCCACTCTGCTAGCAGTACACCGACGTCCGATTCTAGCAGGCAAATTTCCCTGCCCCAGCTGCTGGACCGTCAAAAGAAGTTCACTCCCAGCCATCCACATGCCCAGCGGTTGAATGCTAGCTTGGCTAAATTGCTAGCACTTCAACTGCTGCCTTTTCAGTTGGTAGACTCGGCCCCCTTCCGTGAGTTTGTGCAATGTGCGGTTCCTCAGTGGCAGGTTCCCAAATGCCACTTTTTCTCACGGAAGGCTATTCCAGCTCTCTACCGGCATGTGGAAAGCAATGTCTTGGCCTCGCTGGACAGGGCGGTCAGCGGTAAGGTGCATATTACCGCTGACTCATGGTCCAGCAGGCATGGACAGGGACGTTACCTTTCTTTCACGGCCCATTGGGTCACTCTTTTGGCAGCTGGGAAGGATGCAGGACAAGGTGCAGTAGTGTTGGAGGTTGTTCCACCGCCACGCCTCCAAAATGCTACTACTGGTTGTGACACACCTCTCTCCTCCACCCCCTCCTCTTCTTCTTCCTCCATGGCCTCTTCCTGTGCTTTGTCCTCTGAACCAGCGGTGCTCCGTAGCCGTTCAAGGGGCTACGCAAGTAAGCAGGCAAAAAGATGCCATGCCGTGCTTGCGCTGGTGTGTTTGGGGGACAGAAGCCACACTGGGGCAGAGGTCCTGTCTGCTCTGCAGGGCCAGGCCGAGAGGTGGTTGACGCCACGCCAGCTTAAGCCAGGAATGGTGGTTTGCGACAATGGCACCAACCTCCTCTCCGCCCTCCGACAGGGACAACTGACCCATGTGCCCTGTGTGGCTCACGTCCTTAACCTGGTGGTGCAGCGGTTCTTGGGCAGGTACCCGGGCTTACAGGATGTCCTGAGGCAGGCCAGGAAAGTCTGTGTGCATTTCCGCAGATCTTATAATGCCAGCGCTCGCCTGGCTGAGCTGCAAAAGGAGTTGAACCTGCCCAAGAACCGCCTTATATGTGACATGCCCACCAGGTGGAACTCAACGTTGGCCATGCTGCAGCGGCTGCACACGCACCAGAGGGCCATCAATGAGTACCTGTGCGACTACGGCACCAGGACAGGGTCAGGGGAGCTTGGTTTTTTTTCTCCACGCCAGTGGGGCATGATCAGGGATGCATGCACTGTCCTGGCACCATTTGAGGAGGCCACGAGGATGGTGAGCAGTGACAGTGCATGCATCAGTGACACTGTACCTCTTGTCCACCTGTTGGAGCACACGCTGCGTGGAATAATGGACAGGGCACTTGAGGCAGAACAGAGGCAGGAAGAGGAGGACTTCCTTGCCTCTCAAGGCCCCCTTTACCCAGACAGTGTTCCTTCTGTCCCACCCATCGCACAGGAAGAGGAGGAGGAGGAGGAGGAGGAGGAGGAGGATTGTGTCAGCATGGAGGTGGAGGCTGGCACTCAGCATCATCAGCAGCAGTCTTTTAGGGATGATTTACAGTCCCAAGAAACCAGTGGACTTGTACGTGGCTGGGAGGAGGTGGCTGCGGATCATGTCGTCCTTAGTGACCCAGAGGACTCCGGACCGAATGCCTCAGATAACCTACGCTGCATGGCCTCCCTGATCCTGCAAAGTCTGCGGAAGGATCCTCGTATTCTTCGGATCAAGGAGAGGGACCATTACTGGCTGGCCACTCTCCTTGATCCACGGTACAAGGGTAAGGTTGCGGACCTTATGTTACCGTCGCAGAGGGAGCAGAGGATGAGACAACTCCGGGAGGCCTTGCAGAAAGGTCTGTGCAACGCGTTCCCAGAGACTGGGAGGTTACAAACTCCTGGTCCTGGACAACGAGTTGCTGAGGCTTCGGCCAGTCAAAGAAGGAGCGGTGGGGAAGGTGGCCGTCTGACCGATGCGTTCAGACAATTCTTTAGTCCGCAGCCCCAAAGTATGATCGGTTCCAGCAACCATCGCCAGCGTCTGATAAACATGGTGCAGGAATATCTAGGGGCAAGGTCAGACTTGGACACCTTCCCCACCGAAAATCCTCTGGCTTACTGGGTCTTGAGGATGGATCACTGGCCAGAGCTTGCACAGTATGCAATTGAGCTACTGGCCTGTCCTGCATCCAGCGTTCTTTCGGAACGCACATTCAGTGCTGCTGGAGGATTTGTCACGGATCACAGGGTGCGCCTGTCCACCGACTCGGTTGATCGACTGACTTTCATCAAGATGAACCAGTCTTGGATCACCACCAGCTACCACACACCTGATGCTGATATAACAGACTAATTGATTTTAACATGTCACATCCCTTCAAGACTGATGCTGATGCTGAGTGCCTGTGCTGTTATGTTGACTGGCTATCCTCCTCCTCCGAGTCCTCAATGATACGATTATTGATGATAGCTTGGAAGATCATTTTTGTTTATGGGTGCCGCCACCAGTGGCTAAGGCCCAATTTTTCAGCCCCTGTTTAACAGGGGTGTGTAATTACAATTTTTGAAGCAATACTTTGCAACAGGGCTCATTGCTGTGCTCCAAGTACAGTATCTGTGAGGGGTTGGAGTGTTGTGCCACCAGTGCCTAAGGCCCAATTTTTCAGCCCCTGTTTAACAGGGGCGTGTCATTACAATTTTTGAAGCAATACTTTGCAACAGGGCTCATTGCTGTGCTCCAAGTACAGTATCTGTGAGGGGTTGGAGTGTTGTGCCACCAGTGCCTAAGGCCCAATTTTTCAGCCCCTGTTTAACAGGGGCGTGTCATTACAATTTTTGAAGCAATACTTTGCAACAGGGCTCATTGCTGTGCTCCAAGTACAGTATCTGTGAGGGGTTGCAGTGTTGTGCCACCAGTGCCTAAGGCCCAATTTTTCAGCCCCTGTTCAACAGGGGCATGTAATTACAATTCTTGATCTAATAATTCACAGCAGGGCCCATTGCTGCACCCACCAAGAGTAACTCTGAGGGCTTACAGTGTTGTGGCAACGCCACCACCACCACCACCACGAAAGGCCCAATTTTTCAGCCCCTGTTCAAAAGGGGCATGTAATTACAATTCTTGATCTAATAATTCACAGCAGGGCCCATTCCTGCACCCACCAAGAGTAACTCTGAGGGCTTACAGTGTTGTGGCAACACCACCACCACCACGAAAGGCCCAATTTTTCAGCCCCTGTTCAACAGGGGCATGCAATTACAATTCTTGATCTAATAATTCACAGCAGGGCCCATTGCTGCACCCACCAAGAGTAACTGTCAGGGCTTACAGTGTTGTGGCACCAGCACCACCATCAAAGGCCCAATTTTTACTACCACTGTTCAACAATTATATGTAATTACAATTCCTGATATAATAGTTGACAGCAGGGCGTTCCAGCACCAACCAAGAGTAACTGTGAGTGCTTACAGTGTTGTGCCAACACCAACAACTAAGGGGCCTATTTCTGCAGAGTATATACGGCAGGTCCCTACTTTCAAACATCCAACTTACAAACGACTCCTACTTGCAAACGCAAGAAGACAACAGGAAGTGAGAGGAAATCTACCCCTAGGAAGGAAAATTCTCTCCTGTAAGAATTAATATGGGAGAAAGGTGTCTCCTCTGTACTGATGCTTTATCACCAATCCTTGTTTCAAGAAAAACACCACATTTCAAAAACAGTTGTCATTGGGACGGAAAGTGAGGTGAAATGTTCTGAACAGGGGCACAGACAGCAAAACAAATGTTACAGGGGTGATAACCCTTACCTATGTTTTCCAAAAAGTTTAAAAATAGATTTTTGGGCTGGAGCTACACTTAAACAATGTACCTGTTCAAAATTACAAACACATCCTACATAAGAACAAACCTACAGTCCCTGTCTTGTATGCACCGCCTGTATACGGCTGTTCAGAGTATATAGGGCCTTTTTTATTTTGTGTGCGGTGTTCCCCTTAATATCCATACAAGACCCAAAGGGGCTGGTAATGGGCTGGGGTAGGGGGGGGGGGGGGGTCATGGGGTAGCTATGCCATTTTTCTTAAAGATTTTCATCCATATTACCGGGACCAGACATTACATTAAAGCCGCAAGCAGTTTTAAATGGCTTTTTTTTCCTTTAGAAGTGTCATTTTGTGCAGGGACAGTTCTAAACACGGGAAACACGTGGCACTTCACAGGCATACTTTAGACACCCCCCAGGTACGATATTTAAAGGAATATTTGACTTTTTTTTTCACTTTATGCATCATTAAAATGACTGCTCCCGAAAAACGACCGTTTTTAAAACTTCTTTTTGCATTGATACATGTCCCCTGGTGCAGAACCCGGGTTCCCAAACCCTTTTTAGGACAATAACATGCATAATAGTCGTTATAATTAGCACTTTAGAATTCGAACGTTCGCATCCATTGTATTTAATAGGGTTCTAATGTTCGTACGAACGTTCGGTCCGTTCGCGGGTTCTGGTGCGAACCGAACCCGGGGGTGTTCGGCTCATCACTACCTCTGAGCAATCGGAGACATTCACTTACACAAACTATGTCTCTATGTGCCCGTCCTAATATGGGGTCCTGCCACCCCTTGCCCAGCCAAAAATTTAATATGCACACATTTTTTTTTTTTTTCATATAGGAAGTTTACAATCCTGATCCCTATTGTCAACATGTGCTATCTGCCATCAGGGGTGATCAATGGACGTGTTTTGGGGATGCATCCCCTTCCTCAGTTCACCGACTTTTGATACGAGGAAGGGGTTGCACCCACAAAAGACGTACATGGATATCCCCTGATGGCAGATAGCACATGTTGACACACTGTGTGCATATTCAATTTTTGGCTGGTTTGATAGTCAAAAAATTAGAAAAAATTATAAAAACAAACATGTAAAAACAAATGTGTTTGGATGGCTTATTGAATTCTCCCCAAAACATCGAGAATGTCTTTAAATGTTTGTTCCATCACATGGATTCTTTGTTTAATTAGGTCCAGTTCCGTGCTACATTCCATCACTTGCTGGATGAGGCGGAGGGCACTGTCAGCAGAGAACCGTGTACTATCCTTCACAACATTTACATCCCCTAAAAACCAAAAAAAAAAGTATTATAACTCTGCAGGCCTACCTCGCTTACCTGAAGCTGTGGTGTCAGACTCTGACCTGTTGTGGTGACCAGATCCACAACGTCATCCACCTCTCCTTCCTGCACTTCTCCTTCCTCCACCTCAACTTCCTGCACATCTTTCGGTTGTGGGTCTTTGGGAGTTTGGGGTTGCTTGGAAGTTGGGGGGTGCATGTGCTCCCTGGAGTGTCCTCCTCCCAGTCTTCTCTCCCCTATGAGAATAAAACCAAAGGTCTATTTCTCACACTGTAAATCTCATTGTTAAAATAAAAACAGGCTAAATTGCTTGGAAGTGGGGTACAAGTGTGTGTTTGTGCGGAATTTAAAGAAGAATGCATTATTTATGACCCCAAATATGTTTAGTATTCACATTTGGATGTAATTTTTTTGTCATGGAGGCACCACAAAAATTCTCTGATGCACCTGTGTGGGACACCCAAAAAAGGCGGGTCTGGTGGCCCACACTATAGTGCTCCAAAGTACAGATGTGGAAGCAGCTGCTGAGTGTCCTCTCCTTTACACTGATAAAAGTTTGCATTTCATTCTCTTTACAAACACATCATCTAGACTAAAAAATTATCCACAATAGTTGATCAAAAATGGCAGATGTCTAATTACTTTTGTGGCTCTTAAATAAGCCAAAACCGCGGATAGTGGCCGAACGAAGTGTCGGTAACGTAACGAACGATTACTGTGCCCAACCAAGTTCAAAATATTACATTTTGGAAGGGAGTACAATATGATTAAAAAAAAAAACATGTCAGTTTATAAAAAGATTAATAGTAGAAACGTCGACATTTTACTTAATTTTAGCGAGCATCCTCTTTATGCTCCTCAACTGGTCTGGCTCCCTCAGTTTGAGGTCTGACCACCTCTTTCTGAGCTGCTCATTTGAGCGTTTCACCCCGAACTTCGCCCTCAGACTCTTCACAACTTTAGTGAGGATTTTGGCCTTCCTTCTATTTGGTTTGCTATACGGCCCATGCTTGGCATCATAATCAGCCTTGACCAAGATGTCCACCATCTCCGCCATCTCCGCCAAAGACATATTCGATGCCTTGAATCTCCTCCTTAATCGTGACGTGTCCTCGGTCTCCGGGCTTGTCTCCTCGCTAGTTGCGGAATTATCAGACACCTGCTGTAACTCCGCCATATCTGTCTGCGCGCCGAAAGAGAAGGGGCGGGGAAAAGATGTTAGTTAGAACGTCATGGGCGGGCGACGTGTGCGGAGCGACGTGTTCGAATTTTGATGCATGCGTGGTGTGTGTATATAGCAAACACACATGTGACTATAGTACGTTCGGTGTGCGGAGAGAGGAGTTCAAGTGACGGACGTGCGAAGGAAGGTATGTGATTTTGTGACTTGTAAAAATTGTTGGCCTATACTGTCTTGAGATTGTTGGAGGATATATATGGTGACTAGGATGTTAAGGAGGTTAGACTGTTTGCCTCACATTATTTAAATATAATTTATTTAACTTGCAGATACAATATGAATGTCTTTATTAGCGACAAAGAGTTCCTGGCGGAATTTATTGACCGGGTAAGGGAGCTGCCGGCTCTGTGGGAGACGAAAAACCCCATCCATAAAAAAAAAAGGGGTGAGAAAAGCAGCGCTGGAGAAGCTGCTCCCATTTGTGCATACCAAGGTGCCCACAGCCACAGCAAAACAAGTGGACACTAAAATTGGGAGCTTGAGAGGTACCTACAGGACTGAACGCTCTAAGGTGCTGGCTTCTCAGAGGTCAGGAGTAGTGATGAGCCGAACACCCCCGGGTTCGGTTCGCACCAGAACCCGCGAACGGACCGAAAGTTCGCACGAACATTAGAACCCTATTAAATACAATGGATGCGAACGTTCGGATTCTAAAGTGCTAATTATAACGACTATTATCCATGTTATTGTCCGAAACAGAGTTTGGGAACCCGGGTTCTGCACCAGGGGACATGTATCAATGCAAAAAGAAGTTTTAAAAACGGACGTTTTCCGTGAGCAGTCATTTTAATGATGCATAAAGTGAAAAAAAAAAAGTCAAATATTCCTTTAAATATTGTACCTGGGGGGTGTCTAAAGTATGCCTGTGAAGTGCCACGTGTTTCCCGTGTTTAGAACTGTCCCTGCACAAAATAACATTTCTAAAGGAAAAAAAGCCATTTAAAACTGCTTGCGGCTTTAATGCAATGTCTGGTCCCGGTAATATGGATGAAAATCTTTAGGAAAAATGGCATAGCTACCCCATCAACCGCCCCCCCCTACCCCAGCCCATTACCAGCCCCTTTGGGTCTTGTATGGATATTAAGGGGAACCCCGCACACAAAATAAAAAAGGACCTATATACTCTGAACAGCCGTATACAGGCGGTGCATACAAGACAGGGACTGTAGGTTTGTTCTTATGTAGAATCTGTTTGTAATTTTGAACAGCTGCATTGTTTAAGTGGAGCTCCATGCCAAATTCCTTTTTTTTAGCTTTTTGTAAAACATAGGGAACGGTTATCACCCCTGTCACATTTTTTTTGCTGTCTGTGCCCCTGTTCAGAACATTTCACCTCACTTTGCGTCCCAATGACAACTGTTTTTGAAATGTGGTGTTTTTATTGAAACAAGGATTGGTGATAAAGCATCAGTAGAGAGGAGACACCTTTCTCCCATATTAATTCTTACAGGAGAGAATTTTCCTTCCAAGGGGTAGATTTCCTCTCACTTCCTGTTGTCTTCTTCCGTTTGCAAGTAGTAGTAGTTTGTAAGTTTGATGTTTGAAAGTAGGGACCTTCCGTATATACTCTGCAGAAATTGGCCCCTTAGGTGTTGGTGTTGGCACAACACTGAAAGCACTCACAGTTATTCTTGGTGGGTGCTGGAACGCCCTGCTGTCAACTATTATATCAGGAATTGTAATAACATATAATTGTTGATCAGTGGTAGTAAAAATTGGGCCTTTGATGGTGGTGCTGGTGCCACAACACTGTAAGACCTGACAGTTACTCTTGGTGGGCGCAGCAATGGTCCCTGCTGTGAATTATTAGATCAATAATTATAATTGCATGCCCCTGTTGAACAGGGGCTGAAAAATTGGGCCTTTGGTGGTGGTGGTGCTGGTGATGGTGGTGCTGGTGCCACAACACTGTAAGGCCTGACAGTTACTCTTGGTGGGCGCAGCAATGGGCCCTGCTGTGAATTATTAGATCAATAATTATAATTGCATGCCCCTGTTGAACAGGGGCTGAAAAATTGGGCCTTAGGCACTGGTGGCACAACACTGCAACCCCTCACAGATACTGTACTTGGAGCACAGCAATGAGGCCTGTTGCAAAGTATTGCATCAAAAATTTTAATTACATGCCCCTGTTAAACAGGGGCTGAAAAATTGGGCCTTAGCCACTGGTGGCGTCACCCATAAACCAAAATGATCTTCCAAGCTATCATTGTTAATCGTATCATTGAGGAGGAGGAGGAGGATAGCCAGTCAACATAACAGCACAGGCACTCAGCATCAGCATCAGTCTTGAAGGGATGTGACATTTTAAAATCAATTAGTCTGTTATATCAGCATCTGGTGTGTGGTAGCTGGTGGTGATCCAAGACTGGTTCATCTTTATGAAAGTCAGTCGATCAACCGAGTCGGTGGACAGGCGCACCCTGTGATCCGTGACAAATCCTCCAGCAGCACTGAATGTGCGTTCTGAAAGAACGCTGGATGCAGGACAGGCCAGTAGCTCAATTGCATACTGTGCAAGCTCTGGCCAGTGATCCATCCTCAAGACCCAGTAAGCCAGAGGATTTTCGGTGGGGAAGGTGTCCAAGTCTGACCTTGCCCCTAGGTATTCCTGGACCATGTATATCAGACGCTGGCGATGGTTGCTGGAACCGATCATACTTTGGGGCTGCGGACTAAAGAATTGTCTGAACGCATCGGTCAGACGGCCACCTTCCCCACCGCTCCTTCTTTGACTGCCCGAAGCCTCAGCAACTCGTTGTCCAGGACCAGGAGTTTGTAACCTCCAAGTCTCTGGGAACGCGTTGCACAGACCTTTCTGCAAGGCCTCCCGGAGTTGTCTCATCCTCTGCTCCCTCTGCGACGGTACGATAAGGTCCGCAACCTTACCCTTGTACCGTGGATCAAGGAGAGTGGCCAGCAAGTAATGGTCCCTCTCCTTGATCTGAAGAATACGAGGATCCTTCCGCAGACTTTGCAGGATCAGGGAGGCCATGCAGCGTAGGTTAGCTGAGGCATTCAGTCCGGAGTCCTCTGGGTCACTAAGGACGACATGATCCGCAGCCACCTCCTCCCAGCCACGTACAAGTCCACTGGTTTCTTGGGACTGTAAATCATCCCTAAAAGACTGCTGCTGATGATGCTGAGTGCCAGCCTCCACCTCCATGCTGACACAATCCTCCTCCTCCTCCTCCTCTTCCTGTGCGATGGGTGGGACAGAAGGAACACTGTCTGGGTAAAGGGGGCCTTGAGAGGCAAGGAAGTCCTCCTCTTCCTGCCTCTGTTCTGCCTCAAGTGCCCTGTCCATTATTCCACGCAGCGTGTGCTCCAAGAGGTGGACAAGAGGTACAGTGTCACTGATGCATGCACTGTCACTGCTCACCATCCTCGTGGCCTCCTCAAATGGTGCCAGGACAGTGCATGCATCCCTGATCATGCCCCACTGGCGTGGTGAAAAAAACCCGAGCTCCCCTGACCCTGTCCTGGTGCTGTAGTCGCACAGGTACTCATTGATGGCCCTCTGCTGCATGTGCAGCCGCTGCAGCATGGCCAACGTTGAGTTCCACCTGGTGGGCATGTCACATATAAGGCGGTTCTTGGGCAGGTTCAACTCCTTTTGAAGCTCAGCCAGGCGAGCACTGGCATTATAAGATCTGCGGAAATGCACACAGACTTTCCTGGCCTGCCTCAGGACATCCTGTAAGCCTGGGTACCTGCCCAAGAACCGCTGCACCACCAGGTTAAGGACGTGAGCCATACAGGGCACATGGGTCAGTTGTCCCTGTCGGAGGGCGGAGAGGAGGTTGGTGCCATTGTCGCAAACCACCATTCCTGGCTTAAGCTGGCGTGGCGTCAACCACCTCTCGGCCTGCCCCTGCAGAGCAGACAGGACCTCTGCCCCAGTGTGGCTCCTGTCCCCCAAACACACCAGCGCAAGCACGGCATGGCATCTTTTTGCCTGCGTACTTGCGTAGCCCCCTGAACGCCTACGGAGCACCGCTGGTTCCGAGGACAAACCACAGGAAGAGGCCATGGAGGAAGAAGAAGAGGAGGGGGTGGAGGAGAGAGGTGTGTCACAACCAGTAGTAGCATTTTGGAGGCGTGGCGGTGGAAGAACCTCCAACACTACTGCACCTTGTCCTGCATCCTTCCCAGCTGCCAAAAGAGTGACCCAATGGGCCGTGAAAGAAAGGTAACGTCCCTGTCCATGCCTGCTGGACCATGAGTCAGCGGTAATATGCACCTTACCGCTGACCGCCCTGTCCAGCGAGGCCAAGACATTGCCTT
Organism: Rana muscosa; assembly: GCA_029206835.1. Classification (NCBI taxonomy): domain Eukaryota; kingdom Metazoa; phylum Chordata; class Amphibia; order Anura; family Ranidae; genus Rana; species Rana muscosa. The sequence goes on from CM055121.1 coordinate 869,916,956, forward strand.
CCACATGCCTGTAGAGAGCCGGAATCGCCTTCCGTGCGAAAAAGTGGCGTTTGGGAACCTGTCACTGAGGAACCGCACATTGCACAAACTCACGGAAGGGGGCCGAGTCTACCAACTGAAAAGGCAGCAGTTGAAGCACTAGCAATTTAGCCAAGCTAGCATTCAACCGCTGGGCATGTGGATGGCTGGGAGTGAACGTCTTTCGACGGTCCAGCAGCTGGGGCAGGGAAATTTGCCTGCTAGAATCGGACGTTGGTGTACTGCTAGCAGAGTGCCCGCAAGTACTTGCCTGTGACACACCTAATTCTACACCTTCATTCCTCTCAGAGCAGGTTTCAGAGAGGAGTGAAGGTATAGTGGGGTTGGAGATCCCAGCTGATGCGGTGCAAGAAGAGGTCAGCTTTGTTCTTTGGTGTGGGTCTTTAAGGTAGGCTTGCCAACGAGCTGCATGGCAGGTCAACATATGTCTGATCAAGCATGTGGTGCCCAAGCGGCTGATGTTTTGGCCACGCGATATACGCTTGAGACATATGTTGCAAACAGCAGCTGTGCGATCTGATGCACTCGCCTCAAAAAAGGCCCACACCAAAGAACTTTTTGAATGACGGGCAGAGGCAGCTCTGCGGTGTGATTCCGTCGGTGTGCTGCCCATACACTGGCCACTCAAGGGCATCCTGCCTCGTTGGAGATGTGCCTCCTCCTCATCCTCCTCCTCCTCTCTCCTATTAGGCACCCACGTGGAGTCAGTGACCTCATCATCCCCTCCCTCCTCATCACTGGAGCCAATCTGGCAGTATGCTGCAGCTGCTGGAGCATGACTGCCAGATTGGTGTCCTTCTTGAGCATCCCCTCTCTCTGCTCTCACGCTGCTGCCTTCCTCTAGCTGGGTATCATCATCAGATCCTTCCAAACGCTGGGCATCCTCCTGGAGCATGTACCCAACACTGTGCTCAAACAGTTCGGGGGACTCCTCAGGAGGAGGACATGGTGGGTCTAGGGAAGGATTGACTAATGAAGATAATGATACCAGAGAAGAGAACGCTTTGGCAGCTGCTTTGCCAGTACCCTGAGCCTGGGTGAGAGAGGATGAGGAGGATGAGGTGGGCTTGGTCATCCACTCTACCAAGTCTTCGGCATGATGTGGCTCAACATGTCCAGCTGCCGAAAAGAAGGACAAGCGTGTCCCATGGCCATGTGCTGATGACAATGCACCGTGTCCACGACCAGCACTGTTGCCCCCAGACACAGAGCCTGCTTGCCCTCTTTTTTTGCCTCCTGACTGTCTGCCTCTCCTTGTTTGCCTTCCAGACATTTTAATGGATGGCCTGCAGGGAGATGGTAAAAAGAGCAATAAGGGCTACCTTCAGGTGTATACTGTGCAGGAGGCTTAGCAACAATGACACTGACATTGTCCCCTGCCTATCCTTCTCTGTCCCTAAACTCAAGGATTGAAAATATGGTTCAGCAAAATAGTTTTAGAACAGAATAGCACACTGGCACTTTCCCTCACTGTCCTACTCTGTCCCTCCCTACAAACAAGATTTAGCACAGAATAGCACACTGATAATTTCTACGAGTGTCCTTCTCTGTCCCTAAACTCAAGGATTGAAAATATGGAACAGCAAAATTGGTTTAGAACAGAATAGCACACTGTCAGTTTCACTCACTGTACCTGTCTGTCCCTAAACTCAAGGATTGAAAATATGGTTCAGCAAAATAGTTTTAGAACAGAATAGCACACTGACACTTTCCCTCACTGTCCTACTCTGTCCCTCCCTACAAACAAGATTTAGCACAGAATAGCACACTGATAATTTCTACGAGTGTCCTTCTCTGTCCCTAAACTCAAGGATTGAAAATATGGAACAGCAAAATTGGTTTAGAACAGAATAGCACACTGTCAGTTTCACTCACTGTACCTGTCTGTCCCTAAACTCAAGGATTGAAAATATGGTTCAGCAAAATAGTTTTAGAACAGAATAGCACACTGACACTTTCCCTCACTGTCCTACTCTGTCCCTCCCTACAAACAAGATTTAGCACAGAATAGCACACTGATAATTTCTACGAGTGTCCTTCTCTGTCCCTAAACTCAAGGATTGAAAATATGGAACAGCAAAATTGGTTTAGAACAGAATAGCACACTGTCAGTTTCACTCACTGTACCTGTCTGTCCCTAAACTCAAGGATTGTAAATATGGTTCAGCAAAATAGTTTTAGAACAGAATAGCACCCTGACACTTTCCCTCACTGTCCTACTCTGTCCCTCCCTACAAACAAGATTTAGCACAGAATAGCACACTGATAATTTCTACGAGTGTCCTTCTCTGTCCCTAAACTCAAGGATTGAAAATATGGAACAGCAAAATTGGTTTAGAACAGAATAGCACACTGTCAGTTTCACTCACTGTACCTCTCTGTCCCTAAACTCAAGGATTGAAAATATGGTTCAGCAAAATAGTTTTAGAACAGAATAGCACACTGACACTTTCCCTCACTGTCCTACTCTGTCCCTCCCTACAAACAAGATTTAGCACAGAATAGCACACTGATAATTTCTACGAGTGTCCTTCTCTGTCCCTAAACTCAAGGATTGAAAATATGGAACAGCAAAATTGGTTTAGAACAGAATAGCACACTGTCAGTTTCACTCACTGTACCTGTCTGTCCCTAAACTCAAGGATTGTAAATATGGTTCAGCAAAATAGTTTTAGAACAGAATAGCACACTGACACTTTCCCTCACTGTCCTACTCTGTCCCTCCCTACAAACAAGATTTAGCACAGAATAGCACACTGATAATTTCTACGAGTGTCCTTCTCTGTCCCTAAACTCAAGGATTGAAAATATGGAACAGCAAAATTGGTTTAGAACAGAATAGCACACTGTCAGTTTCACTCACTGTACCTCTCTGTCCCTAAACTCAAGGATTGAAAATATGGTTCAGCAAAATAGTTTTAGAACAGAATAGCACACTGACACTTTCCCTCACTGTCCTACTCTGTCCCTCCCTACAAACAAGATTTAGCACAGAATAGCACACTGATAATTTCTACGAGTGTCCTTCTCTGTCCCTAAACTCAAGGATTGAAAATATGGAACAGCAAAATTGGTTTAGAACAGAATAGCACACTGTCAGTTTCACTCACTGTACCTGTCTGTCCCTAAACTCAAGGATTGAAAATATGGTTCAGCAAAATAGTTTTAGAACAGAATAGCACACTGACACTTTCCCTCACTGTCCTACTCTGTCCCTCCCTACAAACAAGATTTAGCACAGAATAGCACACTGATAATTTCTACGAGTGTCCTTCTCTGTCCCTAAACTCAAGGATTGAAAATATGGAACAGCAAAATTGGTTTAGAACAGAATAGCACACTGTCAGTTTCACTCACTGTACCTGTCTGTCCCTAAACTCAAGGATTGAAAATATGGTTCAGCAAAATAGTTTTAGAACAGAATAGCACACTGACACTTTCCCTCACTGTCCTACTCTGTCCCTCCCTACAAACAAGATTTAGCACAGAATAGCACACTGATAATTTCTACGAGTGTCCTTCTCTGTCCCTAAACTCAAGGATTGAAAATATGGAACAGCAAAATTGGTTTAGAACAGAATAGCACACTGTCAGTTTCACTCACTGTACCTGTCTGTCCCTAAACTCAAGGATTGTAAATATGGTTCAGCAAAATAGTTTTAGAACAGAATAGCACACTGACACTTTCCCTCACTGTCCTACTCTGTCCCTCCCTACAAACAAGATTTAGCACAGAATAGCACACTGATAATTTCTACGAGTGTCCTTCTCTGTCCCTAAACTCAAGGATTGAAAATATGGAACAGCAAAATTGGTTTAGAACAGAATAGCACACTGTCAGTTTCACTCACTGTACCTCTCTGTCCCTAAACTCAAGGATTAAAAATATGGTTCAGCAAAATAGTTTTAGAACAGAATAGCACACTGACACTTTCCCTCACTGTCCTACTCTGTCCCTCCCTACAAACAAGATTTAGCACAGAATAGCACACTAATAATTTCTACGAGTGTCCTTCTCTGTCCCTAAACTCAAGGATTGAAAATATGGAACAGCAAAATTGGTTTAGAACAGAATAGCACACTGTCAGTTTCACTCACTGTACCTCTCTGTCCCTAAACTCAAGGATTGAAAATATGGTTCAGCAAAATAGTTTTAGAACAGAATAGCACCCTGACACTTTCCCTCACTGTCCTACTCTGTCCCTCCCTACAAACAAGATTTAGCACAGAATAGCACACTGATAATTTCTACGAGTGTCCTTCTCTGTCCCTAAACTCAAGGATTGAAAATATGGAACAGCAAAATTGGTTTAGAACAGAATAGCACACTGTCAGTTTCACTCACTGTACCTCTCTGTCCCTAAACTCAAGGATTGAAAATATGGTTCAGCAAAATAGTTTTAGAACAGAATAGCACACTGACACTTTCCCTCACTGTCCTACTCTGTCCCTCCCTACAAACAAGATTTAGCACAGAATAGCACACTGATAATTTCTACGAGTGTCCTTCTCTGTCCATAAACTCAAGGATTGAAAATATGGAACAGCAAAATTGGTTTAGAACAGAATAGCACACTGTCAGTTTCACTCACTGTACCTGTCTGTCCCTAAACTCAAGGATTGAAAATATGGTTCAGCAAAATAGTTTTAGAACAGAATAGCACACTGACACTTTCCCTCACTGTCCTACTCTGTCCCTCCCTACAAACAAGATTTAGCACAGAATAGCACACTGATAATTTCTACGAGTGTCCTTCTCTGTCCCTAAACTCAAGGATTGAAAATATGGAACAGCAAAATTGGTTTAGAACAGAATAGCACACTGTCAGTTTCACTCACTGTACCTGTCTGTCCCTAAACTCAAGGATTGAAAATATGGTTCAGCAAAATAGTTTTAGAACAGAATAGCACACTGACACTTTCCCTCACTGTCCTACTCTGTCCCTCCCTACAAACAAGATTTAGCACAGAATAGCACACTGATAATTTCTACGAGTGTCCTTCTCTGTCCCTAAACTCAAGGATTGAAAATATGGAACAGCAAAATTGGTTTAGAACAGAATAGCACACTGTCAGTTTCACTCACTGTACCTGTCTGTCCCTAAACTCAAGGATTGAAAATATGGTTCAGCAAAATAGTTTTAGAACAGAATAGCACACTGACACTTTCCCTCACTGTCCTACTCTGTCCCTCCCTACAAACAAGATTTAGCACAGAATAGCACACTGATAATTTCTACGAGTGTCCTTCTCTGTCCCTAAACTCAAGGATTGAAAATATGGAACAGCAAAATTGGTTTAGAACAGAATAGCACACTGTCAGTTTCACTCACTGTACCTGTCTGTCCCTAAACTCAAGGATTGTAAATATGGTTCAGCAAAATAGTTTTAGAACAGAATAGCACACTGACACTTTCCCTCACTGTCCTACTCTGTCCCTCCCTACAAACAAGATTTAGCACAGAATAGCACACTGATAATTTCTACGAGTGTCCTTCCCTGTCCCTAAACTCAAGGATTGAAAATATGGAACAGCAAAATTGGTTTAGAACAGAATAGCACACTGTCAGTTTCACTCACTGTACCTCTCTGTCCCTAAACTCAAGGATTAAAAATATGGTTCAGCAAAATAGTTTTAGAACAGAATAGCACACTGATACTTTCCCTCACTGTCCTACTCTGTCCCTCCCTACAAACAAGATTTAGCACAGAATAGCACACTGATAATTTCTACGAGTGTCCTTCTCTGTCCCTAAACTCAAGGATTGAAAATATGGAACAGCAAAATTGGTTTAGAACAGAATAGCACACTGTCAGTTTCACTCACTGTACCTCTCTGTCCCTAAACTCAAGGATTGAAAATATGGTTCAGCAAAATAGTTTTAGAACAGAATAGCACACTGACACTTTCCCTCACTGTCCTACTCTGTCCCTCCCTACAAACAAGATTTAGCACAGAATAGCACACTGATAATTTCTACGAGTGTCCTTCTCTGTCCCTAAACTCAAGGATTGAAAATATGGAACAGCAAAATTGGTTTAGAACAGAATAGCACACTGTCAGTTTCACTCACTGTACCTCTCTGTCCCTAAACTCAAGGATTGAAAATATGGTTCAGCAAAATAGTTTTAGAACAGAATAGCACACTGACACTTTCCCTCACTGTCCTACTCTGTCCCTCCCTACAAACAAGATTTAGCACAGAATAGCACACTGATAATTTCTACGAGTGTCCTTCTCTGTCCCTAAACTCAAGGATTGAAAATATGGAACAGCAAAATTGGTTTAGAACAGAATAGCACACTGTCAATTTCACTCACTGTACCTCTCTGTCCCTAAACTCAAGGATTGAAAATATGGTTCAGCAAAATAGTTTTAGAACAGAATAGCACACTGGCACTTTCCCTCACTGTCCTACTCTGTCCCTCCCTACAAACAAGATTTAGCACAGAATAGCACACTGATAATTTCTACGAGTGTCCTTCTCTGTCCCTAAACTCAAGGATTGAAAATATGGAACAGCAAAATTGGTTTAGAACAGAATAGCACACTGTCAGTTTCACTCACTGTACCTGTCTGTCCCTAAACTCAAGGATTGAAAATATGGTTCAGCAAAATAGTTTTAGAACAGAATAGCACACTGACACTTTCCCTCACTGTCCTACTCTGTCCCTCCCTACAAACAAGATTTAGCACAGAATAGCACACTGATAATTTCTACGAGTGTCCTTCTCTGTCCCTAAACTCAAGGATTGAAAATATGGAACAGCAAAATTGGTTTAGAACAGAATAGCACACTGTCAGTTTCACTCACTGTACCTGTCTGTCCCTAAACTCAAGGATTGAAAATATGGTTCAGCAAAATAGTTTTAGAACAGAATAGCACACTGACACTTTCCCTCACTGTCCTACTCTGTCCCTCCCTACAAACAAGATTTAGCACAGAATAGCACACTGATAATTTCTACGAGTGTCCTTCTCTGTCCCTAAACTCAAGGATTGAAAATATGGAACAGCAAAATTGGTTTAGAACAGAATAGCACACTGTCAGTTTCACTCACTGTACCTGTCTGTCCCTAAACTCAAGGATTGTAAATATGGTTCAGCAAAATAGTTTTAGAACAGAATAGCACCCTGACACTTTCCCTCACTGTCCTACTCTGTCCCTCCCTACAAACAAGATTTAGCACAGAATAGCACACTGATAATTTCTACGAGTGTCCTTCTCTGTCCCTAAACTCAAGGATTGAAAATATGGAACAGCAAAATTGGTTTAGAACAGAATAGCACACTGTCAGTTTCACTCACTGTACCTCTCTGTCCCTAAACTCAAGGATTGAAAATATGGTTCAGCAAAATAGTTTTAGAACAGAATAGCACACTGACACTTTCCCTCACTGTCCTACTCTGTCCCTCCCTACAAACAAGATTTAGCACAGAATAGCACACTGATAATTTCTACGAGTGTCCTTCTCTGTCCCTAAACTCAAGGATTGAAAATATGGAACAGCAAAATTGGTTTAGAACAGAATAGCACACTGTCAGTTTCACTCACTGTACCTGTCTGTCCCTAAACTCAAGGATTGTAAATATGGTTCAGCAAAATAGTTTTAGAACAGAATAGCACACTGACACTTTCCCTCACTGTCCTACTCTGTCCCTCCCTACAAACAAGATTTAGCACAGAATAGCACACTGATAATTTCTACGAGTGTCCTTCTCTGTCCCTAAACTCAAGGATTGAAAATATGGAACAGCAAAATTGGTTTAGAACAGAATAGCACACTGTCAGTTTCACTCACTGTACCTCTCTGTCCCTAAACTCAAGGATTGAAAATATGGTTCAGCAAAATAGTTTTAGAACAGAATAGCACACTGACACTTTCCCTCACTGTCCTACTCTGTCCCTCCCTACAAACAAGATTTAGCACAGAATAGCACACTGATAATTTCTACGAGTGTCCTTCTCTGTCCCTAAACTCAAGGATTGAAAATATGGAACAGCAAAATTGGTTTAGAACAGAATAGCACACTGTCAGTTTCACTCACTGTACCTGTCTGTCCCTAAACTCAAGGATTGAAAATATGGTTCAGCAAAATAGTTTTAGAACAGAATAGCACACTGACACTTTCCCTCACTGTCCTACTCTGTCCCTCCCTACAAACAAGATTTAGCACAGAATAGCACACTGATAATTTCTACGAGTGTCCTTCTCTGTCCCTAAACTCAAGGATTGAAAATATGGAACAGCAAAATTGGTTTAGAACAGAATAGCACACTGTCAGTTTCACTCACTGTACCTGTCTGTCCCTAAACTCAAGGATTGAAAATATGGTTCAGCAAAATAGTTTTAGAACAGAATAGCACACTGACACTTTCCCTCACTGTCCTACTCTGTCCCTCCCTACAAACAAGATTTAGCACAGAATAGCACACTGATAATTTCTACGAGTGTCCTTCTCTGTCCCTAAACTCAAGGATTGAAAATATGGAACAGCAAAATTGGTTTAGAACAGAATAGCACACTGTCAGTTTCACTCACTGTACCTGTCTGTCCCTAAACTCAAGGATTGTAAATATGGTTCAGCAAAATAGTTTTAGAACAGAATAGCACACTGACACTTTCCCTCACTGTCCTACTCTGTCCCTCCCTACAAACAAGATTTAGCACAGAATAGCACACTGATAATTTCTACGAGTGTCCTTCTCTGTCCCTAAACTCAAGGATTGAAAATATGGAACAGCAAAATTGGTTTAGAACAGAATAGCACACTGTCAGTTTCACTCACTGTACCTCTCTGTCCCTAAACTCAAGGATTAAAAATATGGTTCAGCAAAATAGTTTTAGAACAGAATAGCACACTGACACTTTCCCTCACTGTCCTACTCTGTCCCTCCCTACAAACAAGATTTAGCACAGAATAGCACACTAATAATTTCTACGAGTGTCCTTCTCTGTCCCTAAACTCAAGGATTGAAAATATGGAACAGCAAAATTGGTTTAGAACAGAATAGCACACTGTCAGTTTCACTCACTGTACCTCTCTGTCCCTAAACTCAAGGATTGAAAATATGGTTCAGCAAAATAGTTTTAGAACAGAATAGCACCCTGACACTTTCCCTCACTGTCCTACTCTGTCCCTCCCTACAAACAAGATTTAGCACAGAATAGCACACTGATAATTTCTACGAGTGTCCTTCTCTGTCCCTAAACTCAAGGATTGAAAATATGGAACAGCAAAATTGGTTTAGAACAGAATAGCACACTGTCAGTTTCACTCACTGTACCTCTCTGTCCCTAAACTCAAGGATTGAAAATATGGTTCAGCAAAATAGTTTTAGAACAGAATAGCACACTGACACTTTCCCTCACTGTCCTACTCTGTCCCTCCCTACAAACAAGATTTAGCACAGAATAGCACACTGATAATTTCTACGAGTGTCCTTCTCTGTCCATAAACTCAAGGATTGAAAATATGGAACAGCAAAATTGGTTTAGAACAGAATAGCACACTGTCAGTTTCACTCACTGTACCTGTCTGTCCCTAAACTCAAGGATTGAAAATATGGTTCAGCAAAATAGTTTTAGAACAGAATAGCACACTGACACTTTCCCTCACTGTCCTACTCTGTCCCTCCCTACAAACAAGATTTAGCACAGAATAGCACACTGATAATTTCTACGAGTGTCCTTCTCTGTCCCTAAACTCAAGGATTGAAAATATGGAACAGCAAAATTGGTTTAGAACAGAATAGCACACTGTCAGTTTCACTCACTGTACCTGTCTGTCCCTAAACTCAAGGATTGAAAATATGGTTCAGCAAAATAGTTTTAGAACAGAATAGCACACTGACACTTTCCCTCACTGTCCTACTCTGTCCCTCCCTACAAACAAGATTTAGCACAGAATAGCACACTGATAATTTCTACGAGTGTCCTTCTCTGTCCCTAAACTCAAGGATTGAAAATATGGAACAGCAAAATTGGTTTAGAACAGAATAGCACACTGTCAGTTTCACTCACTGTACCTGTCTGTCCCTAAACTCAAGGATTGAAAATATGGTTCAGCAAAATAGTTTTAGAACAGAATAGCACACTGACACTTTCCCTCACTGTCCTACTCTGTCCCTCCCTACAAACAAGATTTAGCACAGAATAGCACACTGATAATTTCTACGAGTGTCCTTCTCTGTCCCTAAACTCAAGGATTGAAAATATGGAACAGCAAAATTGGTTTAGAACAGAATAGCACACTGTCAGTTTCACTCACTGTACCTGTCTGTCCCTAAACTCAAGGATTGTAAATATGGTTCAGCAAAATAGTTTTAGAACAGAATAGCACACTGACACTTTCCCTCACTGTCCTACTCTGTCCCTCCCTACAAACAAGATTTAGCACAGAATAGCACACTGATAATTTCTACGAGTGTCCTTCCCTGTCCCTAAACTCAAGGATTGAAAATATGGAACAGCAAAATTGGTTTAGAACAGAATAGCACACTGTCAGTTTCACTCACTGTACCTCTCTGTCCCTAAACTCAAGGATTAAAAATATGGTTCAGCAAAATAGTTTTAGAACAGAATAGCACACTGATACTTTCCCTCACTGTCCTACTCTGTCCCTCCCTACAAACAAGATTTAGCACAGAATAGCACACTGATAATTTCTACGAGTGTCCTTCTCTGTCCCTAAACTCAAGGATTGAAAATATGGAACAGCAAAATTGGTTTAGAACAGAATAGCACACTGTCAGTTTCACTCACTGTACCTCTCTGTCCCTAAACTCAAGGATTGAAAATATGGTTCAGCAAAATAGTTTTAGAACAGAATAGCACACTGACACTTTCCCTCACTGTCCTACTCTGTCCCTCCCTACAAACAAGATTTAGCACAGAATAGCACACTGATAATTTCTACGAGTGTCCTTCTCTGTCCCTAAACTCAAGGATTGAAAATATGGAACAGCAAAATTGGTTTAGAACAGAATAGCACACTGTCAGTTTCACTCACTGTACCTCTCTGTCCCTAAACTCAAGGATTGAAAATATGGTTCAGCAAAATAGTTTTAGAACAGAATAGCACACTGACACTTTCCCTCACTGTCCTACTCTGTCCCTCCCTACAAACAAGATTTAGCACAGAATAGCACACTGATAATTTCTACGAGTGTCCTTCTCTGTCCCTAAACTCAAGGATTGAAAATATGGAACAGCAAAATTGGTTTAGAACAGAATAGCACACTGTCAATTTCACTCACTGTACCTCTCTGTCCCTAAACTCAAGGATTGAAAATATGGTTCAGCAAAATAGTTTTAGAACAGAATAGCACACTGACACTTTCCCTCACTGTCCTACTCTGTCCCTCCCTACAAACAAGATTTAGCACAGAATAGCACACTGATAATTTCTACGAGTGTCCTTCTCTGTCCCTAAACTCAAGGATTGAAAATATGGAACAGCAAAATTGGTTTAGAACAGAATAGCACACTGTCAGTTTCACTCACTGTACCTGTCTGTCCCTAAACTCAAGGATTGTAAATATGGTTCAGCAAAATAGTTTTAGAACAGAATAGCACACTGACACTTTCCCTCACTGTCCTACTCTGTCCCTCCCTACAAACAAGATTTAGCACAGAATAGCACACTGATAATTTCTACGAGTGTCCTTCTCTGTCCCTAAACTCAAGGATTGAAAATATGGAACAGCAAAATTGGTTTAGAACAGAATAGCACACTGTCAGTTTCACTCACTGTACCTCTCTGTCCCTAAACTCAAGGATTGAAAATATGGTTCAGCAAAATAGTTTTAGAACAGAATAGCACACTGACACTTTCCCTCACTGTCCTACTCTGTCCCTCCCTACAAACAAGATTTAGCACAGAATAGCACACTGATAATTTCTACGAGTGTCCTTCTCTGTCCCTAAACTCAAGGATTGAAAATATGGAACAGCAAAATTGGTTTAGAACAGAATAGCACACTGTCAGTTTCACTCACTGTACCTCTCTGTCCCTAAACTCAAGGATTGAAAATATGGTTCAGCAAAATAGTTTTAGAACAGAATAGCACACTGACACTTTCCCTCACTGTCCTACTCTGTCCCTCCCTACAAACAAGATTTAGCACAGAATAGCACACTGATAATTTCTACGAGTGTCCTTCTCTGTCCCTAAACTCAAGGATTGAAAATATGGAACAGCAAAATTCGTTTAGAACAGAATAGCACACTGTCAGTTTCAATCACTGTACCTCTCTGTTCCTAAACTCAAGGATTGAAAATATGGTTCAGCAAAATAGTTTTAGAACAGAATAGCACACTGACACTTTCCCTCACTGTCCTACTCTGTCCCTCCCTACAAACAAGATTTAGCACAGAATAGCACACTGATAATTTCTACGAGTGTCCTTCTCTGTCCCTAAACTCAAGGATTGAAAATATGGAACAGCAAAATTGGTTTAGAACAGAATAGCACACTGTCAGTTTCACTCACTGTACCTGTCTGTCCCTAAACTCAAGGATTGTAAATATGGTTCAGCAAAATAGTTTTAGAACAGAATAGCACACTGACACTTTCCCTCACTGTCCTACTCTGTCCCTCCCTACAAACAAGATTTAGCACAGAATAGCACACTGATAATTTCTACGAGTGTCCTTCTCTGTCCCTAAACTCAAGGATTGAAAATATGGAACAGCAAAATTGGTTTAGAACAGAATAGCACACTGTCAGTTTCACTCACTGTACCTCTCTGTCCCTAAACTCAAGGATTGAAAATATGGTTCAGCAAAATAGTTTTAGAACAGAATAGCACACTGACACTTTCCCTCACTGTCCTACTCTGTCCCTCCCTACAAACAAGATTTAGCACAGAATAGCACACTGATAATTTCTACGAGTGTCCTTCTCTGTCCCTAAACTCAAGGATTGAAAATATGGAACAGCAAAATTGGTTTAGAACAGAATAGCACACTGTCAGTTTCACTCACTGTACCTCTCTGTCCCTAAACTCAAGGATTGAAAATATGGTTCAGCAAAATAGTTTTAGAACAGAATAGCACACTGACACTTTCCCTCACTGTCCTACTCTGTCCCTCCCTACAAACAAGATTTAGCACAGAATAGCACACTGATAATTTCTACGAGTGTCCTTCTCTGTCCCTAAACTCAAGGATTGAAAATATGGAACAGCAAAATTGGTTTAGAACAGAATAGCACACTGTCAGTTTCACTCACTGTACCTCTCTGTCCCTAAACTCAAGGATTGAAAATATGGTTCAGCAAAATAGTTTTAGAACAGAATAGCACACTGACACTTTCCCTCACTGTCCTACTCTGTCCCTCCCTACAAACAAGATTTAGCACAGAATAGCACACTGATAATTTCTACGAGTGTCCTTCTCTGTCCCTAAACTCAAGGATTGAAAATATGGAACAGCAAAATTCGTTTAGAACAAAATAGCACACTGTCAGTTTCACTCACTGTACCTCTCTGTTCCTAAACTCAAGGATTGAAAATATGGTTCAGCAAAATAGTTTTAGAACAGAATAGCACACTGACACTTTCCCTCACTGTCCTACTCTGTCCCTCCCTACAAACAAGATTTAACACAGAATAGCACACTGATAATTTCTACGAGTGTCCTTCTCTGTCCCTAAACTCAAGGATTGAAAATATGGAACAGCAAAATTGGTTTAGAACAGAATAGCACACTGTCAGTTTCACTCACTGTACCTCTCTGTCCCTAAACTCAAGGATTGAAAATATGGTTCAGCAAAATAGTTTTAGAACAGAATAGCACACTGACACTTTCCCTCACTGTCCTACTCTGTCCCTCCCTACAAACAAGATTTAGCACAGAATAGCACACTGATAATTTCTACGAGTGTCCTTCTCTGTCCCTAAACTCAAGGATTGAAAATATGGAACAGCAAAATTGGTTTAGAACAGAATAGCACACTGTCAGTTTCACTCACTGTACCTGTCTGTCCCTAAACTCAAGGATTGTAAATATGGTTCAGCAAAATAGTTTTAGAACAGAATAGCACACTGACACTTTCCCTCACTGTCCTACTCTGTCCCTCCCTACAAACAAGATTTAGCACAGAATAGCACACTGATAATTTCTACGAGTGTCCTTCTCTGTCCCTAAACTCAAGGATTGAAAATATGGAACAGCAAAATTGGTTTAGAACAGAATAGCACACTGTCAGTTTCACTCACTGTACCTCTCTGTCCCTAAACTCAAGGATTGAAAATATGGTTCAGCAAAATAGTTTTAGAACAGAATAGCACACTGACACTTTCCCTCACTGTCCTACTCTGTCCCTCCCTACAAACAAGATTTAGCACAGAATAGCACACTGATAATTTCTACGAGTGTCCTTCTCTGTCCCTAAACTCAAGGATTGAAAATATGGAACAGCAAAATTGGTTTAGAACAGAATAGCACACTGTCAGTTTCACTCACTGTACCTCTCTGTCCCTAAACTCAAGGATTGAAAATATGGTTCAGCAAAATAGTTTTAGAACAGAATAGCACACTGACACTTTCCCTCACTGTCCTACTCTGTCCCTCCCTACAAACAAGATTTAGCACAGAATAGCACACTGATAATTTCTACGAGTGTCCTTCTCTGTCCCTAAACTCAAGGATTGAAAATATGGAACAGCAAAATTGGTTTAGAACAGAATAGCACACTGTCAGTTTCACTCACTGTACCTCTCTGTCCCTAAACTCAAGGATTGAAAATATGGTTCAGCAAAATAGTTTTAGAACAGAATAGCACACTGACACTTTCCCTCACTGTCCTACTCTGTCCCTCCCTACAAACAAGATTTAGCACAGAATAGCACACTGATAATTTCTACGAGTGTCCTTCTCTGTCCCTAAACTCAAGGATTGAAAATATGGAACAGCAAAATTGGTTTAGAACAGAATAGCACACTGTCAGTTTCACTCACTGTACCTCTCTGTCCCTAAACTCAAGGATTGAAAATATGGTTCAGCAAAATAGTTTTAGAACAGAATAGCACACTGACACTTTCCCTCACTGTCCTACTCTGTCCCTCCCTACAAACAAGATTTAGCACAGAATAGCACACTGATAATTTCTACGAGTGTCCTTCTCTGTCCCTAAACTCAAGGATTGAAAATATGGAACAGCAAAATTGGTTTAGAACAGAATAGCACACTGTCAGTTTCACTCACTGTACCTCTCTGTCCCTAAACTCAAGGATTGAAAATATGGTTCAGCAAAATAGTTTTAGAACAGAATAGCACACTGACACTTTCCCTCACTGTCCTACTCTGTCCCTCCCTACAAACAAGATTTAGCACAGAATAGCACACTGATAATTTCTACGAGTGTCCTTCTCTGTCCCTAAACTCAAGGATTGAAAATATGGAACAGCAAAATTGGTTTAGAACAGAATAGCACACTGTCAGTTTCACTCACTGTACCTGTCTGTCCCTAAACTCAAGGATTGTAAATATGGTTCAGAAAAATAGTTTTAGAACAGAATAGCACACTGACACTTTCCCTCACTGTCCTACTCTGTCCCTCCCTACAAACAAGATTTAGCACAGAATAGCACACTGATAATTTCTACGAGTGTCCTTCTCTGTCCCTAAACTCAAGGATTGAAAATATGGAACAGCAAAATTGGTTTAGAACAGAATAGCACACTGTCAGTTTCACTCACTGTACCTCTCTGTCCCTAAACTCAAGGATTGAAAATATGGTTCAGCAAAATAGTTTTAGAACAGAATAGCACAATGACACTTTCCCTCACTGTCCTACTCTGTCCCTAAACTCAAGGATTGAAAATATGGTTCAGCAAGATTGGTTTAGAACAGAATAGCACACTGTCAGTTTCACTCACTGTACCTCTCTGTCCCTAAACTCAAGGATTGAAAATATGGTTCAGCAAAATAGTTTTAGAACAGAATAGCACACTGACACTTTCCCTCACTGTCCTACTCTGTCCCTCCCTACAAACAAGATTTAGCACAGAATAGCACACTGATAATTTCTACGAGTGTCCTTCTCTGTCCCTAAACTCAAGGATTGAAAATATGGAACAGCAAAATTGGTTTAGAACAGAATAGCACACTGTCAGTTTCACTCACTGTACCTCTCTGTCCCTAAACTCAAGGATTGAAAATATGGTTCAGCAAAATAGTTTTAGAACAGAATAGCACACTGACACTTTCCCTCACTGTCCTACTCTGTCCCTCCCTACAAACAAGATTTAGCACAGAATAGCACACTGATAATTTCTACGAGTGTCCTTCTCTGTCCCTAAACTCAAGGATTGAAAATATGGAACAGCAAAATTGGTTTAGAACAGAATAGCACACTGTCAGTTTCACTCACTGTACCTCTCTGTCCCTAAACTCAAGGATTGAAAATATGGTTCAGCAAAATAGTTTTAGAACAGAATAGCACACTGACACTTTCCCTCACTGTCCTACTCTGTCCCTCCCTACAAACAAGATTTAGCACAGAATAGCACACTGATAATTTCTACGAGTGTCCTTCTCTGTCCCTAAACTCAAGGATTGAAAATATGGAACAGCAAAATTGGTTTAGAACAGAATAGCACACTGTCAATTTCACTCACTGTACCTCTCTGTCCCTAAACTCAAGGATTGAAAATATGGTTCAGCAAAATAGTTTTAGAACAGAATAGCACACTGACACTTTCCCTCACTGTCCTACTCTGTCCCTCCCTACAAACAAGATTTAGCACAGAATAGCACACTGATAATTTCTACGAGTGTCCTTCTCTGTCCCTAAACTCAAGGATTGAAAATATGGAACAGCAAAATTGGTTTAGAACAGAATAGCACACTGTCAGTTTCACTCACTGTACCTGTCTGTCCCTAAACTCAAGGATTGTAAATATGGTTCAGCAAAATAGTTTTAGAACAGAATAGCACACTGACACTTTCCCTCACTGTCCTACTCTGTCCCTCCCTACAAACAAGATTTAGCACAGAATAGCACACTGATAATTTCTACGAGTGTCCTTCTCTGTCCCTAAACTCAAGGATTGAAAATATGGAACAGCAAAATTGGTTTAGAACAGAATAGCACACTGTCAGTTTCACTCACTGTACCTCTCTGTCCCTAAACTCAAGGATTGAAAATATGGTTCAGCAAAATAGTTTTAGAACAGAATAGCACACTGACACTTTCCCTCACTGTCCTACTCTGTCCCTCCCTACAAACAAGATTTAGCACAGAATAGCACACTGATAATTTCTACGAGTGTCCTTCTCTGTCCCTAAACTCAAGGATTGAAAATATGGAACAGCAAAATTGGTTTAGAACAGAATAGCACACTGTCAGTTTCACTCACTGTACCTCTCTGTCCCTAAACTCAAGGATTGAAAATATGGTTCAGCAAAATAGTTTTAGAACAGAATAGCACACTGACACTTTCCCTCACTGTCCTACTCTGTCCCTCCCTACAAACAAGATTTAGCACAGAATAGCACACTGATAATTTCTACGAGTGTCCTTCTCTGTCCCTAAACTCAAGGATTGAAAATATGGAACAGCAAAATTGGTTTAGAACAGAATAGCACACTGTCAGTTTCACTCACTGTACCTCTCTGTCCCTAAACTCAAGGATTGAAAATATGGTTCAGCAAAATAGTTTTAGAACAGAATAGCACACTGACACTTTCCCTCACTGTCCTACTCTGTCCCTCCCTACAAACAAGATTTAGCACAGAATAGCACACTGATAATTTCTACGAGTGTCCTTCTCTGTCCCTAAACTCAAGGATTGAAAATATGGAACAGCAAAATTGGTTTAGAACAGAATAGCACACTGTCAGTTTCACTCACTGTACCTCTCTGTCCCTAAACTCAAGGATTGAAAATATGGTTCAGCAAAATAGTTTTAGAACAGAATAGCACACTGACACTTTCCCTCACTGTCCTACTCTGTCCCTCCCTACAAACAAGATTTAGCACAGAATAGCACACTGATAATTTCTACGAGTGTCCTTCTCTGTCCCTAAACTCAAGGATTGAAAATATGGAACAGCAAAATTGGTTTAGAACAGAATAGCACACTGTCAGTTTCACTCACTGTACCTCTCTGTCCCTAAACTCAAGGATTGAAAATATGGTTCAGCAAAATAGTTTTAGAACAGAATAGCACACTGACACTTTCCCTCACTGTCCTACTCTGTCCCTCCCTACAAACAAGATTTAGCACAGAATAGCACACTGATAATTTCTACGAGTGTCCTTCTCTGTCCCTAAACTCAAGGATTGAAAATATGGAACAGCAAAATTGGTTTAGAACAGAATAGCACACTGTCAGTTTCACTCACTGTACCTGTCTGTCCCTAAACTCAAGGATTGTAAATATGGTTCAGCAAAATAGTTTTAGAACAGAATAGCACACTGACACTTTCCCTCACTGTCCTACTCTGTCCCTCCCTACAAACAAGATTTAGCACAGAATAGCACACTGATAATTTCTACGAGTGTCCTTCTCTGTCCCTAAACTCAAGGATTGAAAATATGGAACAGCAAAATTGGTTTAGAACAGAATAGCACACTGTCAGTTTCACTCACTGTACCTGTCTGTCCCTAAACTCAAGGATTGAAAATATGGTTCAGCAAAATAGTTTTAGAACAGAATAGCACACTGACACTTTCCCTCACTGTCCTACTCTGTCCCTCCCTACAAACAAGATTTAGCACAGAATAGCACACTGATAATTTCTACGAGTGTCCTTCTCTGTCCCTAAACTCAAGGATTGAAAATATGGAACAGCAAAATTGGTTTAGAACAGAATAGCACACTGTCAGTTTCACTCACTGTACCTGTCTGTCCCTAAACTCAAGGATTGTAAATATGGTTCAGCAAAATAGTTTTAGAACAGAATAGCACACTGACACTTTCCCTCACTGTCCTACTCTGTCCCTCCCTACAAACAAGATTTAGCACAGAATAGCACACTGATAATTTCTACGAGTGTCCTTCTCTGTCCCTAAACTCAAGGATTGAAAATATGGAACAGCAAAATTGGTTTAGAACAGAATAGCACACTGTCAGTTTCACTCACTGTACCTCTCTGTCCCTAAACTCAAGGATTGAAAATATGGTTCAGCAAAATAGTTTTAGAACAGAATAGCACACTGACACTTTCCCTCACTGTCCTACTCTGTCCCTCCCTACAAACAAGATTTAGCACAGAATAGCACACTGATAATTTCTACGAGTGTCCTTCTCTGTCCCTAAACTCAAGGATTGAAAATATGGAACAGCAAAATTGGTTTAGAACAGAATAGCACACTGTCAGTTTCACTCACTGTACCTGTCTGTCCCTAAACTCAAGGATTGAAAATATGGTTCAGCAAAATAGTTTTAGAACAGAATAGCACACTGACACTTTCCCTCACTGTCCTACTCTGTCCCTCCCTACAAACAAGATTTAGCACAGAATAGCACACTGATAATTTCTACGAGTGTCCTTCTCTGTCCCTAAACTCAAGGATTGAAAATATGGAACAGCAAAATTGGTTTAGAACAGAATAGCACACTGTCAGTTTCACTCACTGTACCTGTCTGTCCCTAAACTCAAGGATTGTAAATATGGTTCAGAAAAATAGTTTTAGAACAGAATAGCACACTGACACTTTCCCTCACTGTCCTACTCTGTCCCTCCCTACAAACAAGATTTAGCACAGAATAGCACACTGATAATTTCTACGAGTGTCCTTCTCTGTCCCTAAACTCAAGGATTGAAAATATGGAACAGCAAAATTGGTTTAGAACAGAATAGCACACTGTCAGTTTCACTCACTGTACCTCTCTGTCCCTAAACTCAAGAATTGAAAATATGGTTCAGCAAAATAGTTTTAGAACAGAATAGCACAATGACACTTTCCCTCACTGTCCTACTCTGTCCCTAAACTCAAGGATTGAAAATATGGTTCAGCAAGATTGGTTTAGAACAGAATAGCACACTGACACTTTCCCTCACTGTACCTCTCTGTCCCTACAAACAAGGATTAGCACAGAATAGCACACTGTCACTGACACTCTCCCTACCTATCCTTATTTGTCCCTAAACACAAGTAATCCAGGATTAGTAAAGGAAAAATAATGACACTTTCCCTGCCTATGCTTCTCTTTCCCTGCTCCGGAACACACTACACAAGGCCGCCGCGCTGGCGGCCTTTTATAGTGTGGGGCGTGTACTAAATCCCCTCAGCAATAATTGGCCACAGGCATCCTGCCTGTGGCCAATCATTGCTCTCCTCGCTGCCGGCGCTGTGATTGGCCAAGCATGCGGGGTCACAGTGCATGCTTGGCCAATCACAGCGCCTGGATGACACTGCGATGGCGTAGTGCATTGTGGGCCGTTTGCGTCACTCGAATTTGGCGCGAACACGAAGCTCATCCCTAGTCAGGAGCAGCAGCAGATGATGTTTATGTCCCGATTTTGTGGTACTACAACAGGATGTCCTTCCTGGATGACCACATTGACACAAGGCCATCACTCTCCACTCTTCCCCCCAGACTTCCCTGCAGCCAACCTGAGCCTTCTCTGGAGCAAGAGGAGGCAGCCATCCTGGATGATCCAGATTTGGCCATCTGGAGCCAGGTATAGTATTAACTGAAAATGTATTGGGATAAAATTAATGTTTGACAAATATGTCAGGATGAGAAACATACATTATTTTGGATTCCACAAGTGAAATCAAGATCTGTAGACATTATTATGCACTTAATTGGGTGCTAAATAGTCAATCTGATGTTGTGGTAAATTTAAAGCAAGGATTTATGCATTTACATTCTAATTGCTTCAATCAGGATTACAAAGTTTGATGCAAAGATTAAACCAACATATTAAACTATGTTCCTTTTTCATACACAGGATGAAATCAGCCAGGAGGAGAGTCTGGAAACTGTCAGGCAGGAGAAGGAAGGGCCCAGTGGCAGCCAGGAGGTGGCAGGGCCCAGTGGCAGCCAGGAGGTGGCAGGGCCCAGTGGCAGCCAGGAGGTGGCAGGGCCCAGTGGCAGACAGGAGGTGGCAGGGCAAAGGAGAAGCACCAGATCCCAGGTGCCTCCCATCCGGCTTCACAAAAGAGGCAGGAGGGACAGGACCACCAGTGAGGCAGCAATGGCCCTTATTAAAGAGGCCCATGCCACCCTCAAGGAGCCCACATCCCCTGAAGAGGCCATTGCCGGCCTAGTGGAGGCTAAGTTCAAGGTGATGAGCATGGAGCAACGCCTCCTATGCGAGCCCCTGCTCATCACCTTGCTCAACAAGGGGGTGATGGAGAAAATTACACCCAATACCGCCATATGTGAGGTGGCCCAACTGACCCAACCTCAACCTCCACCTCCACCTTCTTCTTCTGCCCCACCCCCTTCTGCTACACCTCCACCTCTGCCCCACCCCCTTCTGCTACACCTCCACCTTCTGCCCCACCCCCTTCTGCTACACCTCCACCTTCTGCCCCACCCCCTTCTGCTACACCTCCACCTTCTGCCCCACCCCCTTCTGCTACACCTCCACCTTCTGCCCCACCCCCTTCTGCTACACCTCCACCTTCTGCCCCACCCCCTTCTGCTACACCTCCACCTTCTGCCCCACCCCCTTCTGCTACACCTCCACCTTCTTCTTCTGCCCCACCCCCTTCTGCTACACCTCCACCTTCTTCTTCTGCCCCACCCCCTTCTGCTACACCTCCACCTCCTCCTCCTGACAGGAGTACCCCTCCAGTGGGCCAGCCTCCAGCCAAACGAAGAAGGAAGGCTGCAGGGAAGGCTTCAGGAAAGGCTGCAGGAAAGGCTTCAGGAAAGGCTGCAGGGAAGGTTGCCAGGAAGAAGAGGAAGTGATGGCCTTGCTTCATTGTGGTCGGACAGAAGGCAGCCTGTTGTAGTACCACACACTTGGGACATATATCTCACCTGCTGCTGTTCCTGACCTCTGGGAGGCCAGCATCAGATTGTGTTCAGAAATGTTGGCCTTCTCAAGCTCCCAATTTTAGTGTCCACACAGGGTTGCTGTGTGCTCTGGGGTCCCTGGGATGCACAAATGGCAGCAGCTTCTCCAGCGCTGCCTTCTCTTTATTTAATTTATAAACATGAATAAATGTGTTTTTTGTTTAAGTTCATACTTGACTATGTGTATTTTTAAATAAACAAAATCAAGCTTTGGAGTAAGCAGATACATTTGACTGACAATAAAAGGCACAGATATCACCCCCCCAAAAGAATAACTAAATCTGATTAGCACAAAAACATGGTGGGAAATTTAAATAATATAGATTCCAAAATTAAATGGGAGATCGCTATCAAAACATTGTGAAATTATAATTAACATCATTTTGAAAAATCTAACCATTTAAATTATTCCGAAAAACTTGCACGATATAATACACATAAATCTTATAAAGAGCAGCATGAAAAAGGTTAAAAATAAGGCATAACTCTGTGTGAATATCAGCAGTAAAAGAAGGTCACTCGTTTTGATTAATGTAACATTCTAACGAAGATTTCAATGCAGAACATTTAAACGATGAAATATTTTTGAGCGTGACGAATATGCTCTCTCCATTACGAAGGCTTGTTTTACCAGAAGATGCGCTCCCGTCTCATAGTTGCTTGTGAGCATGCGCGCTTTTGGAAGAGTCGTAAAAGCATACACACAAACCATTTTCTCGTCACAAAACAGGCCGACGAGAAACACGACGAGGAAATCTGGAATCCTGACGAGAAAATAGAGAGCAGGTTCTCTATTTTCTCGTCGAGATTCTCTGCAATTTTCTCGTCGTAAAACCATACACACGAACGTTTTTCTAGACAAAAAAACTCTCGCGGCACTTTTCTTGACTGTTTTGGACGACAAAAACGGTCGTGTGTACGAGGCCTTAGTTTCAGATACATACCATATTTTCCGGCGTATAAGATGACCTTTTACACCGGAATTACACAGCCAAAAACCGGGGGTCGTCTTATACGCCGGGTGAAGCAGCTGCCCAATGGATATTAGCCCGCCGTGTGCTCTGTAAAGCTCTATGTAATTCAGTACATGCGCCGCTCAGCCAATCCCGGCGGGCGATGCACTCTGTTGATGACTAGAGCCTGCTAAGCCTGCTAGGATTGGAGTAACAACCTCTGCCAATCCGAGCAGGCTACATTATGTACGGTGAGTAGAGAACAAAATCACTGTTTTAAACGGAATATTAGGGGGTCGTCTTATGTGCCCAGCCGCCTTATACGCCGGCAAATACGATATATACCAACCATTTATATATAGGAGGTGATCAATATAATAAGGTGACCAAGGATCACACTAGGGATTCATTTTTTGGACTGTATGGAATCCTATGATGCCAGCTATTTCGATTCATAGTAGTCTATGTGGCCAACCCGTTAAATTCCAAAAAATGCTCTCAGTATGGAATTGTCGGGTTATGGCACCATGGAGGTGAAAGCCTAGTTTTCAGAGTCCTCTGTCCACTGAATGGCACAACCTAGGTTAGGGAAAACCATTGCACTACCTCTCATTATCACTTTCAGTTTATAGTTTATTCTCAAATTCTTTTCGAAGTTTGGTCACAGTTTACATTTCACCCAGTTAAAATGTCTAGTGCAAACAAGTTTATATATAGTCTACGAGAATCTTGCAAGAATCCTGCACAGTAGTTATTTACCTTAAACTATTTAGCTTTTTTTGTCACATACCTGACGCATGACTAATTTTAAGGATGACAACCCTAGTATTTCTAAGCGGACCTCAATGCAAGACATAGACATGTCATAGAAACTGACATAGTCCAACCACTGAATCATTTTTAACCCCTTTCATGCAGGATATGTATTTTGCCTTTGTAATTAGAATTTTTATCATTAAAAGACAATTTTTTCGTTTGATTAATTATTTAATCTTACAACTTTCCCATGGATGCACAAAAGTAGGCCCTTGCAAACCAGCATGTGCTGAGTGCACATATGCTGCATTTTGCAGCTAATTTATTCATTGAGTTTCAGGTGTTAGGGCTCATTAAAAAGTGCGGCAGCCCTTGCCACTTTCCTCGCTTTTCAGAGAGTTTTTGTCAAGCGGTGAGTAGGTGACCACCTAATATAATACTAGAAATACTGCACCACTACATCACAATCGTATGCATTACACATAGTGGTGGGGAACTTGTGGCGTGGCCCCATAGACTTCTATTGGTTGCATCCAGCAGGGGATAACGCTCGCCGAATGCAACATGCTGTTTAATTTTTGTCATGGTCACGAAGCACAGCATTACGGCTGCGGTATGTGTACAGCCCTCAGTGGCTGCAAGCCCTGGTTAAGGTAGTTGGTTGGGAAGTGGCAAAAGCTCAGCCACCTGGTTTAACGCTCTCAACCTGCACGTGGGAAATATTTCTCCCTGCCGAGTGCCCCTAATAGCAAGCCTCTTGCTATGAGGGCACTTGCAGGCTCGTTCCTGAGTCACGCTCTGTGTGTCTATTCACACACAGTGTGCGACTCGGCCCCGTCCCACACTCTCTCCTCACTGGCTAGAATTGACAGAAGCAGGAGCCAATGGCTCCCGCTGCTGTGTGAGCCAATGAGGAGGGATAGACCTGGGAGAGCCGCTGCTCTCTTGCACCTCACTGGATCGAGATGTGGCTCAGGTAAATATAAGGGGACTTACAGTTTTTTATATTTGATGCGGTGAAAGCTGATCAATGAAGTCACGGCAGTGTGGAAATAAGTAATACATTTCAAACTGTTTTTCGGTCATCAGTGGTACCAATGTTACCTTGTTGAAAGTTGTATTTCATTTGATAGGTAATGCAGGATACCTGTGCTTAACATGGCTGACATCTGACTCATCATACATTTGTAGCACCCTCTTGTGTGTGCTAAAAGTGAAAGTAGGAAAATTATAGTTTAGCTCAGGGCTAAGCATGAGCTATGGCATCTGGGTCAGGGTTTACTAAGGTTCAGGGCTGGGCGACTCATTCTGGCAGCTCTCTGGTGCCCTCTGGTCTAGAAGGTTTGAGAATCTTCTAGAATTAGAGGGTGAAAGTTAGGAGGAGCTACCTTGAATATTTAAGGAGCCTCAGCCAACTTAATAAAAATTATATTAATGCCACAGTTGCTCTAATTCCTACAAAACTCACCTGTAATGATCCATTTGAAAAATGGCGGTTAATACCCTTTTTAGTTTTTAGATGCCTATTGTGGAATACTGCCCCCCCCAGGAGTAAACTGGAACAGTTACAGTACCTTAAAGACAGTGGAGGACTGGCAGTGCCCAATCCTTGGCTGTACTATGTTGCATCCCAAATGCAGCATCTGATTGGCTCCATGGCCCATGATCCGGTGGGCTCGTCGGAACGGTTGACGCTGATTGGCACTAGAGCGGAAACTGTTCCGATGGGACTGGAGGCACAGGTATTTTATAAATCAAATAAACAGATGCCTACTCTTAGTTTAATTAAAAAAATATGGAACAATGGCAAACAGATGCAGGGGGTTGCTAGGTTTCACTGAATACAGTCCAATTTGGGATAACCTCTACCATGTTGAACTGGCTAAGCTACAACAGGGGCCCAGGTGGCACACCTTCGGTGTGACTCTGTTGTCCCACATATTTTGGAATGGCAAGTTGATGTCCTTTCCTGAACTAAAAAATATGTTTAATTTGCCCTCCACTATGTTTTACTCCTACCTTCAGCTCAGGCACGCTGTGGGCACGCAGGGGGATGCGGATAACTGGGTTATGTCTTCTACCCCTATTTTTCACCTATTACAGTCCAGCACTGAAACCAAGGGGATTATATCACAATTTTATAAAATGTTACTGACACACCATTTTCAGGCACACCCCATTAAGGCAGTGGCCCTATGGGAAAAAGACCTCGGGCCACTCATGGGAGACCAGGGGGCGGAGGCACTGCAATCCAATTCTACCTGTTCTTTGAATGTTGCACAAAAAGTATCCCAATTATATATTGTGCTTGGGGTACATTACACCCCACAAAAGCTTCATAAAATGGGTAGGCTGGCAGACCCCTTGTGTGGTAGATGCAGGCAGAACAACGGGGATCTAATCCATCTCCTCTGGTGATGCCCAAAGCTCCATCGTTATTGGAGTACGGTACTTGGAACGCTCATATGGGTTTTTCACACAAATGTGCCTTTAGAACCAATTTACTGTATACTGGGAATTTTGGAAGAGATAATCCCTGAGGAGATGGTCAGGATTGCATTTTCTAGGGCACTGTTTCAGGCTCGAAAACTCATTTAGATGGGATGGAAATCAATCTCACCGCCCACAGTCGTCTCGTGGATAACACACATGGGGAATACTCTGGTTATGTAAAGGTATATTTATCAGCACAGGGGAAGCCCGGGTAGATTTGAAAGAATTTGGTCCCCATGGCTGGATACACCAGGACTGAGCCCGAGGGTGTTGGTATTGTCCAGAATTCTGCAATGCCATACAGAGTGATTCGGACATGCTTATGTTACTCAGGACCGACTGTACTGTATCAATGAGTATGCTTTGCCGAAATGTTACCCTGAATATTATGCATACTGATTTTTAACGATAACTATGGTATGTAAATGTTGCCATTTGCAAATGCACTGTATGTACATTGGAAGTTGTTTAATGTGTTTAATAAACCTTTTTCTGATTTCCCAAAAGCCTTTTTCAGCACCCTGTAGTGCCTTCAGGGGTACCTTTGCAAAATGGCAAAAAAATTCCCCAAAATTGTATACAAGCCAGCGGGTCGATCCAGCCTGCCTTTAACCACTTCAGATCCGTGCTATAGCCGAAAGACGGCTGCAGCGCGGACCTGAACTGCCAGGTGGACGTCCCCAGGACGTCCTCTTGTTTACTTCCGCAATGCGCGCCCGCGGCGGCGCACTTCGCGGAAGAGCTGTGCCCGCTGTGTCACGCGGGTGCCGATGCGCGTGCCGGGTGCCGATGTCCGCCAGGTACCCGCGATCGGCTGTCACAGAGCCAGGGACGTGGATCCCTGTGTATAAACACAGAGATCCACGTCCTGCTAGGGAGAGGAGACTGATGGTGTGTCCCTTGTACATAGGGACACAGATCGGTCACCTCCCCCAGTCAGTCCCCTCCCCCCACAGTAAGAATCACTCATGAGGGAACATATTTAACCCCTTCCCGCCCCCTAGTGGTTAACCCCTTCACTGCCAGTCACATTTATACAGTAATCAATGCATTTTTATAGCACTGTTCGCGGTATAAATGTGAATGGTCCCAAAATAGTGTCAAAAGTGTCCGATGTGTCCGCCGCAATATCGCTGTCCTGACAAAAATTGCAGATCACAGATATTACTAGTGGAAAAAAAAATGTCATAAATCTATCCCCTATTTTGTAGGCACTATAACTTTTGCGCAAACCAATCAATAAACGCTTATTGCGATTTTTTTTACCAAAAATATGTAGAAGAATACGTATCGGCCTAAACTAAAAGAAAAAAAATGTAAAAAAAACTGGGATGTTTATTATAGTAAAAAGTAAAAAATATTGTGTTTTTTTTTTCAAAATTGTCGCCCTTTTTTTGTTTATAGCGCAAAAAATAAAAACCGCAGAGGTGGTCAGATACCACCAAAAGAAAGCTCTATTTGTGGGAAAAAAATTATAAAAATGTCATTTGGGTGCAGTGTTGTATGACCGTGCAATTGTCATTCAAAGTGCGTCAGCGCTGAAAGCTGAAAATTGGTCTGGGCAGGAGGGGGGTTTAAGTGCCCAGTAAGGAAGTGGTTAAGTTACAAAAAGCAGCAGCTTTTCATTGTGCACCATCACAACCTTCTAGCCTCTGGTGTCCTAACAACCAATCACATAATCTTTTGATAAGGAGGACTTTCAGGAGCACCTGAAAAGCATTCATGTTTGCCCTTCTTATCTGCCCCTCTCCTTCAGCACTGTTTTTTTTTTTTTCACATTTTAGGATGGGGTGCCTCGAGACTGTGCATAATTTTAAAGGGTGCCTTGACAGAAAAAAGGTTAAGAAACATTGAGGTTGATTTACTTAACCCTCCTGGCGGTATTCCTGAGTCGGGCTCGGGGTGAGTTTTTTATGCTAAGAGCGGTAACCCCGAGCCAGACTCGGGATTGCATCGCAGTATCCAGGGGATGTTACTTACCTTGTTCCCTGGATCCTGCGATGTCCTCCTGCAGTGTGTGCGAGCCGTGTCTCGCTCGATCCACAGTGCCGAGCTCCGTTCCCTGCGACGTTGCGGCGCACGGGGACGGAGTTCGGCGCCAAATTCAAAAAGTGAAAAACACAATACACATACAGTATACTGTAATCTTACTGATTACAGTACTGTATCAAATAATAACACATCACCTTTGTCCCTAGTGGTCTGTCCAGTGTCCTGCATGCACTTTTATATTACAAAAACTGTTCCTTCTGCCTGGAAACTGGAGATTGTCCATAGCAACCAAAAAGTGTCCCTTTATGTCAAAAGTGGTTTTAGACCAGCTAGAAAACAACGATAATAAATTAGAATCACTCGCAG
Organism: Rana muscosa; assembly: GCA_029206835.1. Taxonomy (NCBI): domain Eukaryota; kingdom Metazoa; phylum Chordata; class Amphibia; order Anura; family Ranidae; genus Rana; species Rana muscosa. Next base: position 869,945,547 of record CM055121.1, read on the forward strand.
AATTGAGCGATAGCGATTTGTGGGGAAATTCGTCATCAAACACTAAATCTAATGACAGCGACAATTCTGCAACTGAGCAAATTTCAGTGTTTTTGATTTGATTACATTATTGAATAATTTTTATTATAATTACATTATTATTTGTTATAATTATTTATAGTTATTTATTATATTATAATTTATGATTTTGTGTTTCAAACTTTATCATACCCGGGATGTCTACTAGACTCTGGTTTGGTCAGGTTTAAGTAAGTAATTACTAAGAATTGCAGGCCTATAATACATAACACCAAATTTCCATGCAAAATAATTGTACTGCTTTTGGTACATAATTCCAGGCAGAATCATACCGCCAGGGAGGTTAAGGCAAGTAGACTGTGCACTTTGCACTGTGCAGTTTCCCTCTGCAAGTGCAGTTGCTCTAGAGCTTAGTAAATTAGGTAAAGCTTTACTTTGCAAAGAGTACCCAATCATGTGCAAGGAAATAAAAAAAAATTTTTTTTTTTGCTTGAACACGATTGGATAATGGAAGTTTCTGCTCATTTACCAAGCTCTGGAGCAAAGTGCACAGTCTATTTGCCTTTAGTAAATCAACCCATTGGGGGTTATTTACGAAAGACAAATCCACTTTGCACCACAAATGCACTGCAAGTGCACTTGTAAGTGCACTTACAAGTGCAGTCGCTTTAGATCTGAGGGGAAGATCTGAAATGAGGGGAAGCTCTGCTGATTTTATCATCCAGTCATGTACAAGCTAAAAATTATGTTTTTTATTTTCCTTGCATGTCCCCCTCAGATCTACAGCGACTGCAATTCCAAGTGCACTTTAAAGCGGAGTGCCACCCAAAAATGGAACTTCCGCTTTTCGGAACCCTCCCCCCTCCGGTGTCACATTTGGCACCTTTCAGGGGGGAGGGGGGTGCAGGTACCTGTCTAAGACAGGTATTTGCACCCACTTCCGGGCATAGACTCCCGTGGGAGTCACCCCACTTCCCCCCCACTGTCTCTTGGGAAACACACTGGTCCCAGGAGAGAGCGGGGACCAGTGAGGACGCAGTGCAGTAGGGAACCGGGCAGTGAAGCCGCAACGCTTCACTTCCTGATTCCCTCACCGAGGATGGTGGCGGGGGCAGCCGAGAGACGAGCGATTGCTCGGCCTCGGCTGCCGACATCGCGGGCGCGCTGGACAGGTAAGTGTCCATTTTTTAAAAGTCAGCAGCTGCAGTATTTGTAGCTGCTGGCTTTTTTAAAAAAAAAAAATTGGGTGGACCTCCGCTTTAAATGCACTTGCAGTGCACTTGTAGTGCAAAGTGGATTTGCCTTTCGTAAATAACCCCTATTGTGTTAGACTAAGGCTGGTTACAGCACTGTTAAATGGCACTGAATACCCTTCAACAGCAATGTATGCTCATGTCCTTTCATTTGGGAGAATATGCACTTGGAACGGGCACCAGTTTTTGCACTCGTTTTTGCATTTTCCCAAAACAGCTCTTGGTGCATTAATACACTGCATATACGCATGTGCATATATGCATCTCTATATACTGTGGGTTTTACAGATAAAGCTTTAAGTGCATGAGGTATGTTTATATCAGCAACAAATGCATGACCATTTCCTAGACAGAAAATTGATCTCAAGATAACAGTAGCAATGCAGCACTCCAACACAGCCAACTGACAAATACACCAAAAACAGGCCAGGGTTGTTGCAAAACTACCTTGTTTCCCCGAAAATAAGACCTACCCCGAAAATAAGACCTAGCGTTATTTTCCAGGAGGGCTGCAACATAAGCCCTACCCCAAAAATAAGCCCTAGTTTAAAATGCTTGTAAAATCCTATAATCCACTCTATTACAGTAGTACATACCGTACAATGTGTGTGTTTCTGTAACATGATTGCGGGGAAGAGAGCTCCGAAGGGTCACAGAAGCGCAGAGTGGCGCTATAAGGAAGGTAGTTGGCACAATTATATTACAGAAACACAAACATTGTACATTATATAATATTGTAATAGAGTGGATTATAGGATTTTACAAGCATTTTAACTCAGTTCACACTGGGGATTCCTGTCAGGCAGGGAGAGAGAGGGGCAGAGACGACAGCACATTACATGTTAAGACCTACCCCAAAAATAAGCCCTACTGTGTCTTTTGTTGCCAAAATTAATATAAGACCCAGGCTTATTTTTGGGGAAACACGGTAGACTTAATTCACATTCAAAATCAATCAGGTATTGCTATGATCGTCTTGTGTACTCGGGCACCTTAGCCAGCACAGTAACACCTGCATGTTAAAAGAGTATACGTGCAGCAAGCAATGCAGAAACACCTAAATTGATGTCACTAAACTCGTGGATCTGGTTTGGTGTCAGGCACATTACATTCCCGGTTGGTAGTGCAGGCTGAAGTTAGACTCAGAACAAGTAGTGCATGAGTAGTTAGGGTCACATTCATTAGAAAAACAACTTGGTCAGAGTCTAAGGCCTGGTTTACACCTATGCAGTTTGCATATTCCAGGTGCATTTTGCGTTTTTCAATACACGTTTTTGATCCATTAAAGTCTATGGAACCAAAGAACAGAAAAACGTCCCTGGCCTTTTCCATAAAATGCACAGCTCCCATGTTTTTCTATCCAATATGCTGTAAATGTAGAAAAATACTCATTGATCTGCCAGAAATCAAGTGTGCTACTAACTTCTGTGTGGGCTCACAACATGGTGCCTTTTACACCTAAATCTCAACCAGCATTGTCAGCCCTGCTTGCTGAACTACAGAACTCTGCCTTTTGCTGACCATTCTCTTTCCTTCTTCAAATGCATACATCGTTTTGTTTACAACAAAGCAATAATGCTGTCTTGGCTCACCAAGAGTCTGGTCATACATTGTATGTAGGGAAAGACCTATTGGGAGATGTCATTTTGAAGGCATGCCAACATCACTAAGAACTGAGGTGATGATGCCACAGGAAGTTATATAAGTTTTTTTGCTACAGGATCAATGTAAAAGAAAGAAAATAATCCTGGAACATGCCCTAGAGGGGATAAGGAGGGTTCGGTAGAAAATTTTTGCCCGGTCATACACTTTAGTCTTAAGACCTGCAATATTTGAAAATGGAGGTAGATTATGAATGATCAAATTACAACCAGTCACTGACCATTACTTCCACAGGGCAGTGAAGCCCAATAACCCTCATTGTGGCTCACAATTAGGGATGAGCTCGGTGTTCGAGTCGAACATACGTTCGACTCGAACATCGGCTGTTCGATCGTTCGACGAAGATCGAACGATTTGGGCTGTTCGCGCCACATTCGAGTGACGCGAACGGCCCACAATACACTGCGCCATCGCAGTGCAATCCTGGCACTGTGATTGGTCAAGCATGCACTGTGACCCCGCATGCTTGGCCAATCACAGCGCCGGCAGCGATGAGAGCAATGATTGGCCACAGGCAGGATGCCTGTGACCAATTATTGCTGAGGGGGTTTAGTACACGCCCCACACTATAAAAGGCCGCCAGCGCGGCGGCCTCGTGTAGTGTGTTCCGGCGCAGGGAAAGAGAAGGATAGGCAGGGACAGTGTCATATTTTTTCTTTGCTAAACCTTGTGTGTAGGGACAGAGAAGGATAGGTAGGGAGAGTGTCAGTGTCATATTCTTTGCTAAACCTTGTGTGTAGGGACAGACAAGGATAGGCAGGGAGAGTGTCAGTGTCATATTCTTTGCTAAACCTTGTGCGCTGAACCATATTGCTAAACCTTGTGTGTAGGGACAGACAAGGATAGGCAGTCGAGAGTGTCAGTGTCATAATCTTTGCTAAACCTAGTGCGCTGAACCATATTGCTAAACCTTGTGTGTAGGGACAGACAAGGATAGGCAGTCGAGAGTGTCAGGCCTCGTACACACGGCCGATTTTCTCGGCAAGAACCAGCAAGAAACTTGCTGGCAGAGAGGTCTTGCAGAGTAAATCGGTCGTGTGTACGTGGCTATCGGGTTTCTCGTCGAGAAAACCGACAAGAAACCTCGACGAGAAAATAGAGAACCTGCTCTCTATTTTCTCGTCGAGATTCTCCTCGGCATATTTCTCGACGAGAAAAGTGAGTGTGTGTACACTTACCTGTCCTCCCGGAAGCCCGCGCATGTTCGAAATGAATTCGACGCATGCGCGGTAGCTTCCTAGGCATACGTAGGGTATACCAAGATGGCGGCGACGGCATCGAATGTGACGAGCGCATGCTCGTCGTAGTCGATGACGTCACCGCGTACGCTCCATTCAAAGAACCGCGGGTTCTTTGAAACGAGCGTGTGTACACTCGGCCGGGACAAGTTTCTTGTCCAAGAATCTCGTCGAAAAAAACGACATGTTTTTTTCAACGAGAATCTCGGCCGTGTGTACGAGGGCTCAGTGTCATAATCTTTGCTAAACCTAGTGTGCTGAACCATATTGCTAAACCTTGTGTGTAGGGACAGACAAGGATAGGCAGTCGAGAGTGTCAGTGTCATAATCTTTGCTAAACCTAGTGCGCTGAACCATATTGCTAAACCTTGTGTGTAGGAACAGACAAGGATAGGCAGTCGAGAGTGTCAGTGTCATAATCTTTGCTAAACCTAGTGTGCTGAACCATATTGCTAAACCTTGTGTGTAGGGACAGACAAGGATAGGCAGTCGAGAGTGTCAGTGTCATAATCTTTGCTAAACCTAGTGAGCTGAACCATATTGCTAAACCTTGTGTGTAGGGACAGACAAGGATAGGCAGTCGAGAGTGTCAGTGTCATAATCTTTGCTAAACCTAGTGCGCTGAACCATATTGCTAAACCTTGTGTGTAGGGACAGACAAGGATAGGCAGTCGAGAGTTTCAGTGTCATAATCTTTGCTAAACCTAGTGTGCTGAACCATATTGCTAAACCTTGTGTGTAGGGACAGACAAGGATAGGCAGTCGAGAGTGTCAGTGTCATAATCTTTGTTAAACCTAGTGTGTTGAACCATATTTCTAAACCTTGTGTGTAGGGACAGACAAGGATAGGCAGTCGAGAGTGTCAGTGTCAAAATCTTTGCTAAACCTAGTGTGCTGAACCATATTGCTAAACCTTGTGTGTAGGGACAGACAAGGATAGGCAGTCGAGAGTGTCAGTGTCATAATCTTTGCTAAACCTAGTGTGCTGAACCATATTGCTAAACCTTGTGTGTAGGGACAGACAAGGATAGGCAGTCGAGAGTTTCAGTGTCATAATCTTTGCTAAACCTAGTGTGCTGAACCATATTGCTAAACCTTGTGTGTAGGGACAGACAAGGATAGGCAGTTGAGAGTGTCAGTGTCATAATCTTTGCTAAACCTAGTGCGCTGAACCATATTGCTAAACCTTGTGTGTAGGGACAGACAAGGATAGGCAGTCGAGAGTGTCAGTGTCATAATCTTTGCTGAACCATATTGCTAAACCTTGTGTGTAGGGACAGACAAGGATAGGCAGTCGAGAGTGTCAGTGTCATAATCTTTGCTAAACCTAGTGCGCTGAACCATATTGCTAAACCTTGTGTGTAGGGACAGACAAGGATAGGCAGTCGAGAGTGTCAGTGTCATAATCTTTGCTAAACCTAGTGTGCTGAACCATATTGCTAAACCTTGTGTGTAGGGACAGACAAGGATAGGCAGTCGAGAGTGTCAGTGTCATAATCTTTGCTAAACCTAGTGTGCTGAACCATATTGCTAAACCTTGTGTGTAGGGACAGACAAGGATAGGCAGTCGAGAGTGTCAGTGTCATAATCTTTGCTAAACCTAGTGTGCTGAACCATATTGCTAAACCTTGTGTGTAGGGACAGACAAGTAGTGATGAGCCGAACACCCCCGGGTTCGGTTCGCACCAGAACCCGCGAACGGACCGAAAGTTCGAACGAACATTAGAACCCTATTAAATACAATGGATGCGAACGTTCGAATTCTAAAGTGCTAATTATAACAACTATTATGCATGTTATTGTCCTAAAAAGGGTTTGGGAACCCGGGTTCTGCACCAGGGGACATGTATCAATGCAAAAAGAAGTTTTAAAAACGGTCGTTTTTCGGGAGCAGTCATTTTAATGATGCATAAAGTGAAAAAAAAAAAGTCAAATATTCCTTTAAATATCGTACCTGGGGGGTGTCTAAAGTATGCCTGTGAAGTGCCACGTGTTTCCCGTGTTTAGAACTGTCCCTGCACAAAATGACACTTCTAAAGGAAAAAAAAGCCATTTAAAACTGCTTGCGGCTTTAATGTAATGTCTGGTCCCGGTAATATGGATGAAATTCTTTAAGAAAAATGGCATAGCTACCCCATGACCCCCCCCCTACCCCAGCCCATTACCAGCCCCTTTGGGTCTTGTATGGATATTAAGGGGAACCCCGCACATAAAATAAAAAAGGCCCTATATACTCTGAACAGCCCTATACAGGCGGTGCATACAAGACAGGGACTGTAGGTTTGTTCTTATGTAGAGTCTGTTTGTAATTTTGAACAGGTACATTGTTGAAGTGTAGCTCCAGACCAAAAATCTATTTTTAAACTTTTTGGAAAACATAGGTAAGGGTTATCACCCCTGTAACATTTGTTTTGCTGTCTGTGCCCCTGTTCAGAACATTTCACCTCACTTTCCGTCCCAATGACAACTGTTTTTGAAATGTGGTGTTTTTCTTGAAACAAGGATTGCTGATAAAGCATCAGTACAGAGGAGACACCTTTCTCCCATATTTATTCTTACAGGAGAGAATTTTCCTTCCTAGTGGTAGATTTCCTCTCACTTCCTGTTGTCTTCTTGCGTTTGCAAGTAGGAGTCGTTTGTAAGTTGGATGTTTGAAAGTAGGGACCTGCCGTATATACTCTGCAGAAATAGGCCCCTTAGTTGTTGGTGTTGGCACAACACTGTAAGCACTCACAGTTACTCTTGGTTGGTGCTGGAACGCCCTGCTGTCAACTATTATATCAGGAATTTTAATTACATATAATTGTTGAACAGTGGTAGTAAAAATTGGGCCTTTGATGGTGGTGCTGGTGCCACAACACTGTAAGCCCTGACAGTTACTCTTGGTGGGTGCAGCAATGGGCCCTGCTGTGAATTATTAGATCAAGAATTGTAATTACATGCCCCTGTTGAACAGGGGCTGAAAAATTGGGCCTTAGGCACTGGTGGCACAACACTGCAACCCCTCACAGATACTGTACTTGGAGCACAGCAATGAGCCCTGTTGCAAAGTATTGCTTCAAAAATTGTAATGACACGCCCCTGTTAAACAGGGGCTGAAAAATTGGGCCTTAGGCACTGGTGCCACAACACTGCAACTCCTCACAGATACTGTACTTGGAGCACACCAATGAGCCCTGTTGCAAAGTATTGCTTCAAAAATTGTAATGACACGCCCCTGTTAAACAGGGGCTGAAAAATTGGGCCTTAGGCACTGGTGGCACAACACTGCAACTCCTCACAGATACTGTACTTGGAGCACAGCAATGAGCCCTGTTGCAAAGTATTGCTTCAAAAATTGTAATTACACGCCCCTGTTAAACAGGGGCTGAAAAATTGTGCGTTAGGCACTGGTGGCACAACACTGCAACTCCTCACAGATACTGTACTTGGAGCACAGCAATGAGCCCTGTTGCAAAGTATTGCTTCAAAAATTGTAATGACACGCCCCTGTTAAACAGGGGCTGAAAAATTGGGCCTTAGGCACTGGTGGCACAACACTGCAACTCCTCACAGATACTGTACTTGGAGCACACCAATGAGCCCTGTTGCAAAGTATTGCTTCAAAAATTGTAATGACACGCCCCTGTTAAACAGGGGCTGAAAAATTGGGCCTTAGGCACTGGTGGCACAACACTGCAACTCCTCACAGATACTGTACTTGGAGCACAGCAATGAGCCCTGTTGCAAAGTATTGCTTCAAAAATTGTAATTACACGCCCCTGTTAAACAGGGGCTGAAAAATTGGGCGTTAGGCACTGGTGGCACAACACTGCAACTCCTCACAGATACTGTACTTGGAGCACAGCAATGAGCCCTGTTGCAAAGTATTGCTTCAAAAATTGTAATTACACGCCCCTGTTAAACAGGGGCTGAAAAATTGGGCGTTAGGCACTGGTGGCGGCACCCATAAACAAAAATGATCTTACAAGCTATCATCATCAATCGTATCATTGAGGACTCGGAGGAGGAGGATAGCCAGTCAACATAACAGCACAGGCACTCAGCATCAGCATCAGTCTTGAAGGGATGTGACATGTTAAAATCAATTAGTCTGTTATATCAGCATCAGGTGTGTGGTAGCTGGTGGTGATCCAAGACTGGTTCATCTTGATGAAAGTCAGTCGATCAACCGAGTCGGTGGACAGGCGCACCCTGTGATCCGTGACAAATCCTCCAGCAGCACTGAATGTGCGTTCCGAAAGAACGCTGGATGCAGGACAGGCCAGTAGCTCAATTGCATACTGTGCAAGCTCTGGCCAGTGATCCATCCTCAAGACCCAGTAAGCCAGAGGATTTTCGGTGGGGAAGGTGTCCAAGTCTGACCTTGCCCCTAGATATTCCTGCACCATGTTTATCAGACGCTGGCGATGGTTGCTGGAACCGATCATACTTTGGGGCTGCGGACTAAAGAATTGTCTGAACGCATCGGTCAGACGGCCACCTTCCCCACCGCTCCTTCTTTGACTGGCCGAAGCCTCAGCAACTCGTTGTCCAGGACCAGGAGTTTGCAACCTCCCAGTCTCTGGGAACGCGTTGCACAGACCTTTCTGCAAGGCCTCCCGGAGTTGTCTCATCCTCTGCTCCCTCTGCGACGGTAACATAAGGTCCGCAACCTTACCCTTGTACCGTGGATCAAGGAGAGTGGCCAGCCAGTAATGGTCCCTCTCCTTGATCCGAAGAATACGAGGATCCTTCCGCAGACTTTGCAGGATCAGGGAGGCCATGCAGCGTAGGTTTGCTGAGGCATTCGCTCCGGAGTCCTCTGGGTCACTAAGGACGACATGATCCGCAGCCACCTCCTCCCAGCCACGTACAAGTCCACTGGTTTCTTGGGACTGTAAATCATCCCTAAAAGACTGCTGCTGATGATGCTGAGTGCCAGCCTCCACCTCCATGCTGACACAATCCTCCTCCTCCTCCTCCTCCTCCTCCTCCTCCTCCTCTTCCTGTGCGATGGGTGGGACAGAAGGAACACTGTCTGGGTAAAGGGGGCCTTGAGAGGCAAGGAAGTCCTCCTCTTCCTGCCTCTGTTCTGCCTCAAGTGCCCTGTCCATTATTCCACGCAGCGTGTGCTCCAACAGGTGGACAAGAGGTACAGTGTCACTGATGCATGCACTGTCACTGCTCACCATCCTCGTGGCCTCCTCAAATGGTGCCAGGACAGTGCATGCATCCCTGATCATGCCCCACTGGCGTGGAGAAAAAAAAACAAGCTCCCCTGACCCTGTCCTGGTGCCGTAGTCGCACAGGTACTCATTGATGGCCCTCTGCTGCGTGTGCAGCCGCTGCAGCATGGCCAACGTTGAGTTCCACCTGGTGGGCATGTCACATATAAGGCGGTTCTTGGGCAGGTTCAACTCCTTTTGCAGCTCAGCCAGGCGAGCACTGGCATTATAAGATCTGCGGAAATGCACACAGACTTTCCTGGCCTGCCTCAGGACATCCTGTAAGCCCGGGTACCTGCCCAAGAAGCGCTGCACCACCAGGTTAAGGACGTGAGCCACACAGGGCACATGGGTCAGTTGTCCCTGTCGGAGGGCGGAGAGGAGGTTGGTGCCATTGTCGCAAACCACCATTCCTGGCTTAAGCTGGCGTGGCGTCAACCACCTCTCGGCCTGGCCCTGCAGAGCAGACAGGACCTGTGCCCCAGTGTGGCTTCTGTCCCCCAAACACACCAGCGCAAGCACGGCATGGCATCTTTTTGCCTGCGTACTTGCGTAGCCCCGTGAACGGCTACGGAGCACCGCTGGTTCATAGGACAAACCACAGGAAGAGGCCATGGAGGAAGAAGAAGAGGAGGGGGTGGAGGAGAGAGGTGTGTCACAACCAGTAGTAGCATTTTGGAGGCGTGGCGGTGGGACAACCTCCAACACTACTGCACCTTGTCCTGAATCCTTCCCAGCTGCCAAAAGAGTGACCCAATGGGCCGTGAAAGAAAGGTAACGTCCCTGTCCATGCCTGCTGGACCATGAGTCAGCGGTAATATGCACCTTACCGCTGACCGCCCTGTCCAGCGAGGCCAAGACATTGCCTTCCACATGCCGGTAGAGAGCCGGAATAGCCTTCCGTGAGAAAAAGTGGCGTTTGGGAACCTGCCACTGAGGAACTGCACATTGCACAAACTCACGGAAGGGGGCCGAGTCTACCAACTGAAAAGGCAGCAGTTGAAGCGCTAGCAATTTAGCCAAGCTAGCATTCAACCGCTGGGCATGTGGATGGCTGGGAGTGAACTTCTTTCGACGGTCCAGCAGCTGGGGCAGGGAAATTTGCCTGCTAGAATCGGACGTCGGTGTACTGCTAGCAGAGTGGGCGCAAGTACTTGGCTGTGACACACCTAATTCTACACCTTCATTCCTCTCAGTGCATGTTTCAGAGAGGACTGAAGTTATAGTGGGGTTGGAGATCCCAGCTGATGCGGTGCAAGGAGAGGTCCGCTTTGTTCTTTGGTGTGGGTCTTTGAGGTAGGCTTGCCAAAGAGCTGCATGGCAGGTCAACATATGTCTGGTCAGGCATGTGGTACCCAAGCGGCTGATGTTTTGGCCACGCGATATACGCTTGAGACATATGTTGCAAACAGCAGCTGTGCGATCTGATGCACTAGCCTCAAAAAAGGCCCACACCAAAGAACTTTTTGAATGACGGGCAGAGGCAGCGCCCTGCACAGGCGGAGCTCTGCGGTGTGATTCCGTCGGTGTACTGCCCTTACGCTGGCCACCAAAGGGCATCCTGCCTCGTTGGAGATGTGCCTCCTCCTCATCCTCCTCCTCCTCCTCTCTCCTATTAGGCACCCACGTGGAGTCAGTGACCTCATCATCCCCTCCCTCCTCATCACTGGAGCCAATCTGGCAGTATGCTGCAGCTGCTGGAACATGACTGCCAGATTGGTGTCCTTCTTGAGCATCCCCTCTGTCTGCTCTCACGCTACTGCCTTCCTCTAGCTGGGTTTCATCATCAGACCCTTCGAAACGCTGGGCATCCTCCTGGAGCATGTACCCAACACTGTGCTGAAACAGTTCGGGGGACTCCTCAGGAGGAGGACATGGTGGGTCTAGGGAAGGAGTGACTGATGATTTGTCTGACATTGATACCAGGGAAGACGACGCTTTGGCAGCTGCTTTTCCAGTACCCTGAGCCTGGGTGAGAGAGGATGAGGAGGAGGAGGAGGGCTTGGTCATCCACTCTACCAAGTCTTCGGCATGATGTGGCTCAACATGTCCAGCTGCCGAAAAGAAGGACAAGCGTGTCCCATGGCCATGTGCTGATGACAATGCACCGCGTCCACGACCAGCACTGTTGCCCCCAGACACAGAGCCTGCTTGCCCTCTTTTATTGCCTCCTGACTGTCTGCCTCTCCTTGTTTGCCTTCCAGACATTCTAATAGATGGCCTGCAGGGAGATGGGAAAAAAGCAATAAGGGCTACCTTCAGGTGTCCTTCTCTGTCCCTTGAAACAAGGACTTGCAGAGTGAAATAAACTGACACTCTCCCTACCTACAGTTTTCTGTCCCTAGAATAAATGTTTTTTTTAATCACAATATAGCACAAGGACAATTCAGTCACTGTCCTTCCAGGTCCCTGGAAACAAGGACTTGCAGAGTGAAATAAACTGACACTCTCCCTACCTACAGTTTTCTGTCCCTAGAATAAATGTTTTTTTTAAGCACAATATAGCACAAGGAGAATTCACTCACTGTCCTTCCAGGTCCCTGGAAACAAGGACTTGCAGAGTGAAAGAAAAAAAACACTCTCCCTACCTACAGTTTTCTGTCCCTAGAAAAAATGTTTTTTTTAATCACAATATAGCACAAGGACAATTCAGTCACTGTCCTTCCAGGTCCCTGGAAACAAGGACTTGCAGAGTGAAATAAACTGACACTCTCCCTACCTACAGTTTTCTGTCCCTAGAATAAATGTTTTTTTTAATCACAATATAGCACAAGGACAATTCACTCACTGTCCTTACAGGTCCCTGGAAACAAGGACTTGCAGAGTGAAATAAACTGACACTCTCCCTACCTACAGTTTTCTGTCCCTAGAATAAATGTTTTTTTTAAGCACAATATAGCACAAGGACAATTCACTCACTGTCCTTACAGGTCCCTGGAAACAAGGACTTGCAGAGTGAAATAAACTGACACTCTCCCTACCTACAGTTTTCTGTCCCTAGAATAAATGTTTTTTTTAATCACAATATAGCACAAGGACAATTCACTCACTGTCCTTACAGGTCCCTGGAAACAAGGACTTGCAGAGTGAAATAAACTGACACTCTCCCTACCTACAGTTTTCTGTCCCTAGAATAAATGTTTTTTTTAAGCACAATATAGCACAAGGACAATTCACTCACTGTCCTTACAGGTCCCTGGAAACAAGGACTTGCAGAGTGAAAGAAAAAAAACACTCTCCCTACCTACAGTTTTCTGTCCCTAGAAAAAATGTTTTTTTTAATCACAATATAACACAAGGACAATTCACTCACTGTCCTTCCAGGTCCCTGGAAACAAGGACTCGCAGAGTGAAATAAACTGACACTCTCCCTACCTACAGTTTTCTGTCCCTAGAATAAATGTTTTTTTTAATCACAATATAGCACAAGGACAATTCAGTCACTGTCCTTCCAGGTCCCTGGAAACAAGGACTTGCAGAGTGAAATAAACTGACACTCTCCCTACCTACAGTTTTCTGTCCCTAGAATAAATGTTTTTTTTAAGCACAATATAGCACAAGGACAATTCACTCACTGTCCTTACAGGTCCCTGGAAACAAGGACTTGCAGAGTGAAAGAAAAAAAACACTCTCCCTACCTACAGTTTTCTGTCCCTAGAAAAAATGTTTTTTTTAATCACAATATAGCACAAGGACAATTCACTCACTGTCCTTACAGGTCCCTGGAAACAAGGACTTGCAGAGTGAAATAAACTGACACTCTCCCTACCTACAGTTTTCTGTCCCTAGAATAAATGTTTTTTTTAAGCACAATATAGCACAAGGACAATTCACTCACTGTCCTTACAGGTCCCTGGAAACAAGGACTTGCAGAGTGAAAGAAAAAAAACACTCTCCCTACCTACAGTTTTCTGTCCCTAGAAAAAATGTTTTTTTTAATCACAATATAACACAAGGACAATTCACTCACTGTCCTTCCAGGTCCCTGGAAACAAGGACTTGCAGAGTGAAATAAACTGACACTCTCCCTACCTACAGTTTTCTGTCCCTAGAATAAATGTTTTTTTTAATCACAATATAGCACAAGGACAATTCAGTCACTGTCCTTCCAGGTCCCTGGAAACAAGGACTTGCAGAGTGAAATAAACTGACACTCTCCCTACCTACAGTTTTCTGTCCCTAGAATAAATGTTTTTTTTAAGCACAATATAGCACAAGGACAATTCACTCACTGTCCTTACAGGTCCCTGGAAACAAGGACTTGCAGAGTGAAAGAAAAAAAACACTCTCCCTACCTACAGTTTTCTGTCCCTAGAAAAAATGTTTTTTTTAATCACAATATAGCACAAGGACAATTCACTCACTGTCCTTACAGGTCCCTGGAAACAAGGACTTGCAGAGTGAAATAAACTGACACTCTCCCTACCTACAGTTTTCTGTCCCTAGAATAAATGTTTTTTTTAAGCACAATATAGCACAAGGACAATTCACTCACTGTCCTTACAGGTCCCTGGAAACAAGGACTTGCAGAGTGAAAGAAAAAAAACACTCTCCCTACCTACAGTTTTCTGTCCCTAGAAAAAATGTTTTTTTTAATCACAATATAACACAAGGACAATTCACTCACTGTCCTTCCAGGTCCCTGGAAACAAGGACTTGCAGAGTGAAATAAACTGACACTCTCCCTACCTACAGTTTTCTGTCCCTAGAATAAATGTTTTTTTTAATCACAATATAGCACAAGGACAATTCAGTCACTGTCCTTCCAGGTCCCTGGAAACAAGGACTTGCAGAGTGAAATAAACTGACACTCTCCCTACCTACAGTTTTCTGTCCCTAGAATAAATGTTTTTTTTAATCACAATATAGCACAAGGACAATTCACTCACTGTCCTTACAGGTCCCTGGAAACAAGGACTTGCAGAGTGAAATAAACTGACACTCTCCCTACCTACAGTTTTCTGTCCCTAGAATAAATGTTTTTTTTAAGCACAATATAGCACAAGGAGAATTCACTCACTGTCCTTCCAGGTCCCTGGAAACAAGGACTTGCAGAGTGAAAGAAAAAAAACACTCTCCCTACCTACAGTTTTCTGTCCCTAGAAAAAATGTTTTTTTTAATCACAATATAGCACAAGGACAATTCACTCACTGTCCTTCCAGGTCCCTGGAAACAAGGACTTGCAGAGTGAAATAAACTGACACTCTCCCTACCTACAGTTTTCTGTCCCTAGAATAAATGTTTTTTTTAAGCACAATATAGCACAAGGACAATTCACTCACTGTCCTTACAGGTCCCTGGAAACAAGGACTTGCAGAGTGAAAGAAAAAAAACACTCTCCCTACCTACAGTTTTCTGTCCCTAGAAAAAATGTTTTTTTTTAATCACAATATAACACAAGGACAATTCACTCACTGTCCTTCCAGGTCCCTGGAAACAAGGACTTGCAGAGTGAAATAAACTGACACTCTCCCTACCTACAGTTTTCTGTCCCTAGAATAAATGTTTTTTTTAATCACAATATAGCACAAGGACAATTCAGTCACTGTCCTTCCAGGTCCCTGGAAACAAGGACTTGCAGAGTGAAATAAACTGACACTCTCCCTACCTACAGTTTTCTGTCCCTAGAATAAATGTTTTTTTTAAGCACAATATAGCACAAGGACAATTCACTCACTGTCCTTACAGGTCCCTGGAAACAAGGACTTGCAGAGTGAAAGAAAAAAAACACTCTCCCTACCTACAGTTTTCTGTCCCTAGAAAAAATGTTTTTTTTAATCACAATATAACACAAGGACAATTCACTCACTGTCCTTCCAGGTCCCTGGAAACAAGGACTTGCAGAGTGAAATAAACTGACACTCTCCCTACCTACAGTTTTCTGTCCCTAGAATAAATGTTTTTTTTAATCACAATATAGCACAAGGACAATTCAGTCACTGTCCTTCCAGGTCCCTGGAAACAAGGACTTGCAGAGTGAAATAAACTGACACTCTCCCTACCTACAGTTTTCTGTCCCTAGAATAAATGTTTTTTTTAAGCACAATATAGCACAAGGACAATTCACTCACTGTCCTTACAGGTCCCTGGAAACAAGGACTTGCAGAGTGAAAGAAACTGACACTCTCCCTACCTACAGTTTTCTGTCCCTAGAATAAATGTTTTTTTAAGCACAATATAGCACAAGGACAATTCACTCACTGTCCTTCCAGGTCCCTGGAAACAAGGACTTGCAGAGTGAAAGAAACTGACACTGTCCCTACCTACAGTTTTCTGTCCCTAGAATAAATGTTTTTTTTAAGCACACTATAGCACAAGCACAAAACACACTGACACTCTCCCTACCTATCCTTCTCTTTCCCTAAACTAAAGGAATCCAGGTTAAGCAAGAAAGAAATAACAGTCACTGTCCCTGCCTATGCTGCTCTATCCCTGCTCCGGAACACACTACACTAGGCCGCCGTGCTGGCGGCCTTTTATAGTGTGGGGCGTGTACTAAACACCCTCAGCAATAATTGGCCACAGGCATCCTGCCTGTGGCCAATCATTGCTCTCCTCGCTGCCGGCGCTGTGATTGGCCAAGCATGCGGGGTCACAGTGCATGCTTGGCCAATCACAGCGCCTGGATGACACTGCGATGGCGTAGTGCATTGTGGGCCGTTCGCGTCACTCGAATTTGGCGCGAACGGCCCAAATCGTTCGATCTTCGTCGAACGATCGAACAGCCGATGTTCGAGTCGAACGTATGTTCGACTCGAACACGAAGCTCATCCCTACAGACAAGGATAGGCAGTCGAGAGTGTCAGTGTCATAATCTTTGCTAAACCTAGTGTGCTGAACCATATTGCTAAACCTTGTGTGTAGGGACAGACAAGGATAGGCAGTCGAGAGTGTCAGTGTCATAATCTTTGCTAAACCTAGTGCGCTGAACCATATTGCTAAACCTTGTGTGTAGGGACAGACAAGGATAGGCAGTCGAGAGTGTCAGTGTCATAATCTTTGCTAAACCTAGTGCGCTGAACCATATTGCTAAACCTTGTGTGTAGGGACAGACAAGGATAGGCAGTCGAGAGTGTCAGTGTCATAATCTTTGCTAAACCTAGTGTGCTGAACCATATTGCTAAACCTTGTGTGTAGGGACAGACAAGGATAGGCAGTCGAGAGTGTCAGTGTCATAATCTTTGCTAAACCTAGTGCGCTGAACCATATTGCTAAACCTTGTGTGTAGGGACAGACAAGGATAGGCAGTCGAGAGTGTCAGTGTCATAATCTTTGCTAAACCTAGTGTGCTGAACCATATTGCTAAACCTTGTGTGTAGGGACAGACAAGGATAGGCAGTCGAGAGTGTCAGTGTCATAATCTTTGCTAAACCTAGTGCGCTGAACCATATTTCTAAACCTTGTGTGTAGGGACAGACAAGGATAGGCAGTCGAGAGTGTCAGTGTCATAATCTTTGCTAAACCTAGTGCGCTGAACCATATTGCTAAACCTTGTGTGTAGGGACAGACAAGGATAGGCAGTCGAGAGTGTCAGTGTCATAATCTTTGCTAAACCTAGTGTGCTGAACCATATTGCTAAACCTTGTGTGTAGGGACAGACAAGGATAGGCAGTCGAGAGTGTCAGTGTCATAATCTTTGCTAAACCTAGTGTGCTGAACCATATTGCTAAACCTTGTGTGTAGGGACAGACAAGGATAGGCAGTCGAGAGTGTCAGTGTCATAATCTTTGCTAAACCTAGTGTGCTGAACCATATTGCTAAACCTTGTGTGTAGGGACAGACAAGGATAGGCAGTCGAGAGTGTCAGTGTCATAATCTTTGCTAAACCTAGTGCGCTGAACCATATTGCTAAACCTTGTGTGTAGGGACAGACAAGGATAGGCAGTCGAGAGTGTCAGTGTCATAATCTTTGCTAAACCTAGTGTGCTGAACCATATTGCTAAACCTTGTGTGTAGGGACAGACAAGGATAGGCAGTCGAGAGTGTCAGTGTCATAATCTTTGCTAAACCTAGTGTGCTGAACCATATTGCTAAACCTTGTGTGTAGGGACAGACAAGGATAGGCAGTCGAGAGTGTCAGTGTCATAATCTTTGCTAAACCTAGTGTGCTGAACCATATTGCTAAACCTTGTGTGTAGGGACAGACAAGGATAGGCAGTCGAGAGTGTCAGTGTCATAATCTTTTCTAAACCTAGTGCGCTGAACCATATTGCTAAACCTTGTGTGTAGGGACGGACAAGGATAGGCAGTCGAGAGTGTCAGTGTCATAATCTTTGCTAAACCTAGTGCGCTGAACCATATTGCTAAACCTTGTGTGTAGGGACAGACAAGGATAGGCAGTCGAGAGTGTCAGTGTCATAATCTTTGCTAAACCTAGTGCGCTGAACCATATTGCTAAACCTTGTGTGTAGGGACAGACAAGGATAGGCAGTCGAGAGTGTCAGTGTCATAATCTTTGCTAAACCTAGTGTGCTGAACCATATTGCTAAACCTTGTGTGTAGGGACAGACAAGGATAGGCAGTCGAGAGTGTCAGTGTCATAATCTTTGCTAAACCTAGTGTGCTGAACCATATTGCTAAACCTTGTGTGTAGGGACAGACAAGGACAGGCAGTCGAGAGTGTCAGTGTCATAATCTTTGCTAAACCTAGTGTGCTGAACCATATTGCTAAACCTTGTGTGTAGGGACAGACAAGGATAGGCAGTCGAGAGTGTCAGTGTCATATTCTTTGCTAAACCTAGTGTGCTGAACCATATTGCTAAACCTTGTGTGTAGGGACAGACAAGGATAGGCAGTCGACAGTGTCAGTGTCCTATTCTTTGCTAAACCTTGTGTGCAGGGAGAGAGAAGGATAGGCAGGGGACAGTGTCAGTGTCATTGTTGCTAAGCCTCCTGCACAGTATACACCTGAAGCTAGCCCTTATTGCTGTTTTTTCCTGGTGTGTTACACTGACAGGCATTTGCAGCACTTACAGCGGGCGGAGTGTGCTTCCTGCAAAATAAACACCTGAAGCTACCCCTTATTGCTGGTTTTCCCATCTCCCTGCAGGCCATTAGAATGTCTGGAAGGCAAACAAGGAGAGGCAGACAGTCAGGAGCCAATAAAAGAGGGCAAGCAGGCTCTGTGTCTGGGGGCAACAGTGCTGGTCGTGGACGCGGTGCATTGTCATCAGCACATGGCCATGGGACACGCTTGTCCTTCTTTTCGGCAGCTGGACATGTTGAGCCACATCATGCCGAAGACTTGGTAGAGTGGATGACCAAGCCCTCCTCATCCTCCTCATCCTCTCTCACCCAGGCTCAGGGTACTGGCAAAGCAGCTGCCAAAGCGTCCTCTTCCCTGGTATCAATGTCATCATCAGTCACTCCTTCCCTAGACCCACCATGTCCTCCTCCTGAGGAGTCCCCCGAACTGTTTGAGCACAGTGTTGGGTACATGCTCCAGGAGGATGCCCAGCGTTTCGAAGGGTCTGATGATGATACCCAGCTAGAGGAAGGCAGTAGCGTGAGAGCAGAGAGAGGGGATGCTCAAGAAGGACACCAATCTGGCAGTCATGTTCCAGCAGCTGCAGTATACTGCCAGATTGGCTCCAGTGATGAGGAGGGAGGGGATGATGAGGTCACTGACTCCACGTGGATGCCTAATAGGAGAGAGGAGGAGGAGGAGGATGAGGAGGAGGCACATCTCCAACGAGGCAGGATGCCCTTGGGTGGCCAGCGTAAGGGCAGCACACCGACGGAATCACACCGCAGAGCTCCGCATGTGCAGGGCGCTGCCTCTGCCCGTTATTCAAAAAGTTCTTTGGTGTGGGCCTTTTTTGAGGCGAGTGCATCAGATCGCACCGCTGCTGTTTGCAACATATGTCTCAAGCGTATATCGCGTGGCCAAAACATCAGCCGCTTGGGCACCACATGCTTGACCAGACATATGTTGACCTGCCATGCAGCTCGTTGGCAAGCCTACCTTAAAGACCCACACCAAAGAACAAAGCGGACCTCTCCTTGCACCGCATCAGCTGGGATCTCCAACCCCACTATACCTTCAGTCCTCTCTGAAACCTGCACTGAGAGGAATGAAGGTGTAGAATTAGGTGTGTCACAGCCAAGTACTTGCGGCCTCTCTGCTAGCAGTACACCGACGTCCGACTCTAGCAGGCAAATTTCCCTGGCCCAGCTGCTGGACCGTCGAAAGAAGTTCACTCCCAGCCATCCACATGCCCAGCGGTTGAATGCTAGCTTGGCTAAATTGCTAGCGCTTCAACTGCTGCCTTTTCAGTTGGTAGACTCGGCCCCCTTCCGTGAGTTTGTGCAATGTGCGGTTCCTCAGTGGCAGGTTCCCAAACGCCACTTTTTCTCACGGAAGGCGATTCCGGCTCTCTACCGGCATATGGAAGGCAATGTCTTGGCCTCGCTGGACAGGGCGGTCAGCGGTAAGGTGCATATTACCGCTGACTCATGGTCCAGCAGGCATGGACAGGGACGTTACCTTTCTTTCACGGCCCATTGGGTCACTCTTTTGGCAGCTGGGAAGGATGCAGGACAAGGTGCAGTAGTGTTGGAGGTTGTTCCACCGCCACGCCTCCAAAATGCTACTAGTGGTTGTGACACACCTCTGTCCTCCACCCCCGCCTCTTCTTCTTCCTCCGTGGCCTCTTCCTGTGCTTTGTCCTCGGAACCAGCAGTGCTCCGTAGGCGTTCAAGGGGCTACGCAAGTACGCAGGCAAAAAGATGCCATGCCGTGCTTGCGCTGGTGTGTTTGGGGGACAGGAGCCACACTGGGGCAGAGGTTCTGTCTGCTCTGCAGGGGCAGGCCGAGAGGTGGTTGACGCCATGCCAGCTTAAGCCAGGAATGGTAGTTTGCGACAATGGCACCAACCTCCTCTCCGCTCTCCAACAGGGACAACTGACCCATGTGCCCTGTGTGGCTCACGTCCTTAACCTGGTGGTGCAGCGGTTCTTGGGCAGGTACCCGGGCTTACAGGATGTCCTGAGGCAGGCCAGGAAAGTCTGTGTGCATTTCCGCAGATCTTATAATGCCAGTGCTCGCCTGGCTGAGCTGCAAAAGGAGTTGAACCTGCCCAAGAACCGCCTTATATGTGACATGCCCACCAGGTGGAACTCAACGTTGGCCATGCTGCAGCGGCTGCACACGCAGCAGAGGGCCATCAATGAGTACCTGTGCGACTACGGCACCAGGACAGGGTCAGGGGAGCTCGGGTTTTTTTCACCACGCCAGTGGGGCATGATCAGGGATGCATGCACTGTCCTGGCACCATTTGAGGAGGCCACGAGGATGGTGAGCAGTGACAGTGCATGCATCAGTGACACTGTACCTCTTGTCCACCTGTTGGAACATACGCTGCATGGAATCATGGACAGGGCACTTGAGGCAGAACAGAGGCAGGAAGAGGAGGACTTCCTTGCCTCTCAAGGCCCCCTTTACCCAGACAGTGTTCCTTCTGTCCCACCCATCACACAGGAAGAAGAGGAGGAGGAGGAAGAGGAGGAGGATTGTGTCAGCATGGAGGTGGAGCCTGGCACTCAGCATCATCAGCAGCAGTCTTTTAGGGATGATTTACAGTCCCAAGAAACCAGTGGACTTGTACGTGGCTGGGAGGAGGTGGCTGCGGATCATGTCGTCCTTAGTGACCCAGAGGACTCCGGACTGAATGCCTCAGCTAACTTACGCTGCATGGCCTCCCTGATCCTGCAAAGTCTGCGGAAGGATCCTCGTATTCTTCGGATCAAGGAGAGGGACCATTACTGGCTGGCCACTCTCCTTGATCCACGGTACAAGGGTAAGGTTGCGGACCTTATCTTACCGTCGCAGAGGGAGCAGAGGATGAGACAACTCTGGGAGGCCTTGCAGAAAGGTCTTTGCAACGCGTTCCCAGAGACTGGGAGGTTACAAACTCCTCGTCTTGGACAACGAGTTGCTGAGGCTTCTGTCAGTCAAAGAAGGAACGGTGGGGAAGGTGGCCGTCTGACCGAAGCGTTCAGACAATTCTTTAGTCCGCAGCCCCAAGGTATGATCGGTTCCAGCAACCATCGCCAGCGTCTGATATACATGGTGCAGGAATACCTAGGGGCAAGGTCAGACTTGGACACCTTCCCCACCGAAAATCCTCTGGCTTACTGGGTCTTGAGGATGGATCACTGGCCAGAGCTTGCACAGTATGCAATTGAGCTACTGGCCTGTCCTGCATCCAGCGTTCTTTCAGAACGCACATTCAGTGCTGCTGGAGGATTTGTCACGGATCACAGGGTGCGCCTGTCCACCGACTCTGTTGATCGACTGACCTTCATAAAGATGAACCAGTCTTGGATCACCACCAGCTACCAAACACCTGAAGCTGATATAACAGACTAATTTATTTTCAAATGTCACATCCCTTCAAGACTGATGCTGATGCTGAGAGTTTGTCCTGTTATGTTGACTGACTATCCTCCTCCTCCTCAATGATCCGATTGACGATGATAGCTTGGAAGAACATTTTTGTTTCTGGGTGCCGCCACCAGTGGCTAAGGCCCAATTTTTCAGCCCCTGTTTAACAGGGGTGTGTTATTACAATTTTTTATGCAATGCTTTGCAGCAGGGCTCATTCCTTCACTCCAACTAGAGTATCTGGGAGTGGTTGCAGTGTCGTGGCACCAGCACCAGTGGCTAAGGCCCTTTTCAGCCCCTGTTTAACAGGGGCGTGTAATTACAATTTTTGATGCAATACTTTGCAACAGGGCTCATTGCTGTGCTCCAAGTACAGTATCTGTGAGGGGTTGCAGTGTTGTGGCACCAGTGCCTAAGGCTCAATTTTTCTGCCCCTGTTTAACAGGGGCATGTAATTACAATTCTTGATCTAATAATTCACAGCAGGGCCCATTCCTGCGCCCACCAAGACTAACTGTGAGGCCTTACAGTGTTGTGTCAACACCACCACCACCACCAAAGGCCCAATTTTTCAGCCCCTGTTCAACAGGGGCATGCAATTACAATTCTTGATCTAATAATTCACAGCAGGGCCCATTCCTGCGCCCACAAAGACTAACTGTGAGGCCTTACAGTGTTGTGTCAACACCACCACCACCACCACCAAAGGCCCAATTTTTCAGCCCCTGTTCAACAGGGGCATGCAATTACAATTCTTGATCTAATAATTCACAGCAGGGCCCATTCATGCGCCCACCAAGAGAAACTGTGAGGGCTCACAGTGTTGTGGCAACACCAACATGTAAGGGGCAAATTTCAGCTGAGTATATACGGCAGGCCCCTACTTTCAAACATCCAACTTACAAACGACTCCTCCTTGCAAACGGAAGGATACAACAGGAAGTGAGAGGAAATCTACCCCTAGGAAGGCAAATTCTCTCCTGTAAGAGTTAATATGGGAAAAAAAGTGTCTCCTCTCCACTGATTCTTTATCACCAATTCTTGTTTCAATAAAAACCCCAAATTTTCAAAAAACATTTGTCATTAGGACGGAAAGTGAGGTGAACTGTTCTGAACAGGTGCACACTGCACAGACAGCAAAACAAATGTTACAGGGGTGATAACCCTTCCCTATGTTTTCCAAAAAGCTTAAAAATATATTTTTTGGCTGGAGCTACACTTAAACAATGTACCTGTTCAAAATTACAAACAGATTCTACATAAGAACAAACCTACAGTCCCTGTCTTGTATGCACCGCCTGTATACGGCTGTTCAGAGTATATAGGGCCTTTTTTATTTTGTGTGCGGGGTTCCCCTTAATATCCCTACAAGACCCAAAGGGGCTGGTAATGGGCTGGGGTAGAGGGGGGGGGGGTGTGATGGGGTAGCTATGTCATTTTTCTTAAAGATTTTCATCCATATTACCGGGACCAGACATTACATTAAAGCCGCAAGCAGTTTTAAATGGCTTTTTTTCCTTTAGAAATGTAATTTTGTGCAGGGACAGTTCTAAACACGGGAAACACGTGGCACTTCACAGGCATACTTTAGACACCCCCCAGGTACGATATTTAAAGGAATATTTGACTTTTTTTTTTCACTTTATGCATCATTAAAATGACTGCTCCAGAAAAACAGCCGTTTTTAAAACTTCTTATTGCATTGATACATGTCCCCTGGTGCAGAACCCGGGTTCTCAAACCCTTTTTAGGACAATAACATGCATAATAGTCGTTATAATTAGCACTTTAGATTTCGAACGTTCGCATCCATTGTATTTAATAGGGTTCTAAAGTTCGTGCGAACTTTCGGTCCGTTCGCGGGTTCTGGTGCGAACCGAACCCGGGGGTGTTCGGCTCATCACTACTCACAATGATACCACTGACAAATGTTGAAACCAGCAAGATTAAATGCGTGCAGTCTTTTCAGTGTATTATATATGCTGTGGAAAATCTTAATCTAATGTCCATTGCTGATGCATTTTTTGGACACTAGTCAAGAATCTCATCCCAGGCACATTCTGTTTTCTATTGTTCAGCTCACGGGCTGAGCAAGATAAAATCAATTGAATCCCCCATCCACCAATAAGGGCTCATGCACACAGGACATTTAAAAACTGCCAGGAAAAAGCAGCGTTAAAAACGCACTGTCAGACGCGTTTTTGATAAGCGTTTATGGACGTTCATCTGCCTTTTCTGCATTTTTTCCATTAGCGTTTTTTGGCGTTTTTTCAGTTAAAACACACCCTATAATGTAAAAATGCCTAAAAACTTCAAATGCGGCTAAACGCTTACAGCATTTAGCAGCATTTTGCCATGTTTAGCAGCGTTTTTGGGCATTTTTCATTTTTACAAATTAACGGCCTCTGCTCCTGGACGCACAGGCTGTTGTTTTTTTCTACTGCCCCTAAACGCTTATGCCTCCAAACTCCTCTGAAAATTTATGTGTGCATGGACACACAGGCTAACATGGAGGGGCATTTAGACATACCTCCCAACATGCATGGATTCTGCGGGACTTTCCCGCATATAGACTGCTTTCCCGCAATCCCGCGATAGGTCCATGTTCCCGCAAAGAGCAGCAAGCAGGTAGGAAGACATCACCTGACGGTAGAATGAAAAAAAAATAAAACATTTCTCCTAACAGCAGCTGTAAAAACGTCCTGTGTGCATGCGCCCTAAACAGTATAGATGAAGGAATTCCCACTGCTTGGCATTTATATTTAGGCAGCTGCAGTACCCAGAGTGCCTGAATACCCTGACAATGCCTGTATTTGATAGCATGGAGTCACTATTTAACTGATAATTTTCCACCCGGCTCATTCATTTTTTAAATCCACTTTTGTTGAGCCGGGTAGTGTGGACAGAGTCACCCATTGCTCGAATTTTGGCAGATTCAGCAGAAATTGGCCAACATTCAAGCTGTGTATGACCAGTTTAAATCCTGGCACATCAACCTTCACAGACAGAAACACTAGAAAGTATTGACTGGAAAAAGGCTCTTGCCTTGGATGAGTCTGTCAATCTCTTAATAGGATTATACTGCAATAACTTGTTCATGAACCTTGGCATTCTACTGTATATACATGAAAAATAATTAGTTCAATAATGATGTTTGAGTTCCCCAAAAATAAATAGGAAACATTGGGTTAAATGAGTTACATAAATTTATTTCCACAATGTGTTTACAGTTACAGGGTCTGATATGCAATGAAAATGAGGAAGATTAGGGCATAATGGGGACTTGGGTTTGGGTTAGTTGCAAGCTTTTTCTGGCTGCAAAACTTTCAAGGTTTCAAGGTTGCCTTCATAGAAGGAATTCCAAAAAAAAAAATCGACATTATACACAGGAGTACAATATCACCACCTCTACGCTAACAGCAGGATGGCTGAGCAGAAATACTTTTTGAACGTTTTTTTGGAAACCATATGATCTTGAGCTATAATGTGATTGTGTTATTGTGACTAGTTATAAGATCAAGCTAGTTACAGTGGATTTCATGTTCCTATTAGAAGGCACCTGTCAGAATTGGGGGATTTTGCTCTAGTGATCTAATATGCTTTTCCTGCTTTGTTTGTAAATCAGAGGTCATGTCTGTTCTTGTTACTCCACATTTGCATCTTGGAAGTGGTGATAGGATTAAAAGCTTTGCCTTGTCAGAAATATGTTGACTAAGCCACTTGTAATGAACTGTAGAGGTACCTAAATTATCTCCTGTCTACTCATATTGAACACACTGAGATGCTCCCTATCCTTGGTTGTCCTTGTTTTTACTATAATACTCGTGCAGGACCCAACCAATAAACCATGCAACAGTAAGACACTGGGAAGAGTTATCAAAACTGTTGCACTCAGAATCTGGTACGGCTGTGCATGGTAGCCAATCAGCTTCTAACTTCAGCCTGTTCAACTAAGCTTTGGAAAGAAAACCTGGAAGCTGATTGGTTTCTATGCAGAGCTGCACCAGACAAGCTCCAGTTTTAGTAAATAACCCCCACTCTACAGCTTGGAAGAAGGGTGGTAATTCCAGTTGTCAATAAAGCTTATGTATCATCCACCCAACCACCCCATGAAAAGTGTGTATGATTTTACAAATACAAGAGATGGATTCCAGCAGTAAACATGAAAGCCCCCTCTGATTCCATGACATACAGTATGCAGAGAATCATGGGCGTAGCATAAAGGGTTGCAGGGGTCACAATCGCAACCCCGCCCCTAGCTTCAGGGGGCCCCAGCAGCCTCCCTGTCATATTATCATATCCTCCACTAAGTCCAGCTCTGATCTGCCCTAGGGCCCCACAGCCACGCTCCAGTACTGGGCTTCTACTTTGCCTTCTACAGTCCACACCCCTCCAATCTCATTGGCTGGGGAGAAGCTGTGAAGCATTTACTGAATGGAGAGGAGCATGAGGTGAGAACAGCCCAGGATGGGGAAGTGTCTGTGCTGGACAAGGAATGGTAACCGTGCTTATCGAGGCAAGAGGAGGAGAGTGCCGTCCTATAGCCATGATGGGACCGATGTCACTGGTGAGGTAAGACACCGCTCAACACTGATAGAGAAACCTTCAGAAATTGCTAAAACAAATCCCTAAACACCTCCTCAGGGGGCCCCTGAAGGGCTACAGGCTACAGATTTTATGTCACATGGCTTTGCCCTCCCAGATGTAAGTTGCACCACCCCACCCAAAGCCCCCTGACCACCCCCTCTGCCCTGGATACTATGCCCGGCTGCTGAGCTCTTTTCCCATTACAGCACTCTATACTGCTCCTCCTCCGCAGGGCTGAAATCACATTCCTTTACAACACAGACAGTTATCCATGATCTGCACAGGGTGTATCTGCCTACTACAACTACACTGCCGTTCTGACCAGAGAATTTCACAGGTCAGAAGGGCAACATAAAAGCCAGAAACAGCCTGTGAAGACTGAGAGACTGTGTGTAAAGGAATGCGATTTCAGCCCTGTGTAGTGTGTGTGGGAGGGGGTAGGTGCTGGGATGGGAAAGGAGCTCTGCCAAGTGACCTGACAGGGGTCCCTGTCCTCTGATTCTCCAGCGGTGATCCCTGTCCTCTGATTCTCCAGCGGTGATCCCTGTCCTCTGATTCTCCAGCGGTAATCCCTGTCCTCTGATGTAAAGAGGAACTCTGGAAACTCAAAATCTGCACGCACAGTGGAAGTGGTGAGTGGTAATGAGGGTGGGGGGCAGGTCAACTTTTGCATCAGGGCCCACAAGCTTCAAGCTACACCTTTGTGTGGTGCGATCACTGTTTACATAAGTATGCAGGACATACATGCGTGTTTACATTTGTGCATAAGCATGGGTGTATGGGGCGCTTAAATTTTTTTTTTTTTAACTGTGCTTTTTTTTTCTTTTTTTGTATCAACTTTATTGCTATCGCAAGGGATGAACAACATTCATGGGCTGTGACATATCCTGTTTTTTGGAGAAATCTGGGGTCAATTGTGCCCATATCTCTCCTCTGGCCTCCAAAGCATCTGATCAAAACAATATGAGTTTGATCAGATGCTGTACAAGCCAGTAATGGCTTCTAATCAAATCAAAAGTAATGTAACAGAAGAGGGCAAGGAACTCTTTCACAGTGATTGCGATTAGAGCGGTTATATCGGTACCGGGCTCCCCGATGGAACAGGAGAGCCTGGTAAAGGTGGAGAGAGGGGAAGCCCCCCTTCCGCCACCCGTAAAAGTGATCGAGAGGCTGTAGAGCCACTTGGACCATTTTTTTCAAATAGGGAATCGCTCACAGCAAAAGAATAATATCAAGACCATTGTTGTAGCTGCACTGATCCTGATCCTTGCTGAACTTGAATCCATGTATGACTGGCTTTAGTTTGTCTCTGTAGATACCCTGTGCAGTTCTTCCTGGCATAACAGGCCCCTGTGCACAGGTGGCATCCCACACAGTGTATTTTCGGGCCAGGGATGACATCTAGCACAGTGTGTCACCGGCCCACAGATCAGGTGGCACACCGGATATGGCAGTGGTAGACACATGAAAGGAGGATTAGAAACAGTCCATTATAAAACATTTTTATAAGATATGCCCTTTTCAGATGGGCATTCCAATCAGGTTCACCTATCAGTTTTTACGGCTGACTTGATCGGAAGGTCCATTCATCCCTATGGACAAGCAGCTGTACACAGACTTCTGTCCATTTACACCCGCCTACTTCTGGGTTCAATCAGACCCTTAACAAAAAAAAAAAAGGGAGAAGACTCAGTCTTCAGTTTAAGGTGAAGCGGTTCCTGCTGAACTGGCCGAGATTCAAACCATGTATGAGCAGGCTGATTGCACCCACTTGGGTACAACTAGCCTGTTGTATTTTTCATGAGATCATTGCCAGAGGTTATAGTCACTAGCAATAATCACTGTGGCTCTCCCCACAAGGAGAACATGATAGCTCCACGGGATGGATTCCTCCATAAACATCAGTGTTGATGAGGGAATGCACCTATTTTCTTTCCTGAAACCACAGGTTGAAAATCTAACCACCTATGGCTGGCTTAACAGTCATCGGAGTTGCACCTGCTCTGATTAGATGCTACAAGGTTGGAATCAGACCTGTGTTCTGGTGCATTGTGTTTAGAACGAGTAAAAAAAAAAAAAATCTTACACACACTATTTATTTTTATGTAATTTTATTAAATGTTTTGCACAATATAACAATAAAGTATATACATAATTTCTTCTGCCATGATGCACCACAATGCATGGTAGTGCGTTAATCTGCATTATGTTGCGTTGCACTGCATGTGTGTTGGAAGTGCGTTGGGTCAATGGTTTGGGGTACCATTGACGATGGATGGCACTGCAACACACTGATGCTTGTAACGTGTATTAACCACTTAAGGACCGGCCCATGTAGATTTACGTCGGCAGAATGGCACGGACAGGCATAATCACTTACTTGTATGTCCCCTTTAAATGCCTGCCGTGTGGTCGTGCGCACCGCCGGCGGCGCGCTCGCAACCCTGCCGCCTTCCCCGTGAGTCGGACCGCGGGTCTCGCGGACTCGATCGCCGCGGGGATACCCACGATCGTCTCACGGAGGTATAGAATGGGGAGATGCTTGTGTAAACAAGCATCTCCCCGCTCTGCCTAGTGACAATGACACGGATCTCTGCTCCGTGTACTCCGTGTACTCAGTGTCATGTGACACACAGCCCATCCCCCCTACAGTAAGAAACACTCAATAGGGAACACTTAACCCCTACAGCGCCACCTGGTGGTTAACCCCTTCATTGCCAGTGTAATTTTCACAGTAATCAGTGCATTTTTATAGCACTGATTACTGTGAAAATGACAATGGTCCAAAAAATGTGCCAAAAGTGTCCGATGTGTCCGCCATAATGTCGCAGTCACGATAAAAATCGCTTATCGCCGCCATTACTAGTAAAAAAACAATTATTATTAATAAAAATGCCATAAAACTATCCCCTATTTTGTAGACGCTATAACTTTTGCGCAAACCAATCAATAAACGCTTATTGTGATTTTTTTTACCAAAAATATGTAGAAGTATACGTATCGGCCTAAACTGAGGAAAACATTTTTTTTATATATTTTTTTGGGGGATATTTATTATAGCAAAAAGTAAAAAATATAGATTTTTTTTCAAAATTATCGCTTTATATTTGTTTATAGCGCAAAAAATAAAAACCGCAGAGGTGATCAAATACCACCTAAATAAAGCACTATTTGTGGGAAAAAAGGGACGCCAATTTTGTTTGGGAGCCACGTCACACGACCGCGCAATTGTCAGTTAATGCGACGCAGTGCCGAATTGCACAAAGGGGCCTGGTCCTTTAGCTGCAAAATGGTCTGGGGCTGAAGTGGTTAACATAGGTTGCATTAATGCACATTTACCACAACACAAAGGTGTGATTTGGCGCTTAAGCATGGCAGTTCACAGAACAATCCAAAACACAAAATTCCCCAGCATACTTACCAGCTAGCCAGCAAAATAATAAGAAAAAAGTCTAAACTGTTTCCACAATTTACATTGGATGAAAATATATGTGAAGCTGCACTGCCACATCAAGGCCCCTCTGCAAAGTGCGGCCCCTAACTCTAACGCAGTGGTTCTCAACCTGGGGGTCAAATGATGATTTGCCAGGGGTCACCAAATCCTGGGCTGTTCCTCTCCCAGACTTTTTGCGGTCGCAAAGCAGGGCTGTCCCTGGAGCCCGCAGCCGCCTACTCAGCCTCTTTGCAGCCTCCCATTCAGTTCACTGGTCAGTTGACTGGTGAGGAATGTGAAGTGGGAGGGGCTGGAGGAGACCCTATCTCCTGATTTCGGCATAGGTGTTACTGCTACGAGACACCACAAAGTCGGAGACACAGTGAAGCCAGAGACACAGTGAGCAACACTACCTGTGATTATAGTTCCCATTAAAGGCCCACTACAGTTCTCAGATCAGCAGAAAGATGGCCAGAGAGGGATGGGGGAGACAAGAAATTAGGATTGAAAGAGATAAAAGGGAAAAAAAGGAGAACAAAGAGAAAGGGTGGTACATTCTAAAATGTACCATAAGGGGTTTTAATACTGTATGAGTGGAAGGGACTCAGGGAGCGCTAAATGTCCATGGGTTAGGGCCGCAAATTACTCGTCTTGCACTGGGTGCTGATAACCCACACTACGAATTTTTTTTAATGTTAGGGGTCCCCACAACTTGGGGAAATTTTATCAAGGGGTCACAGCACTTAAAAGGTTGAGAACCACTGCTATAGCGTTTCCAAATTGAGAAATATATAGCAAGAAATAAATTGAGTGTCTAAACTAGTTCAAAAATGTTAAAACAGAGGTTTTCGTTATATATTTGCATTCATAAGTGAAGCTACATAGAGCTCCCAGGGATCCCATTGGATCTTCCTTATAGCTTGTGCTTGGTCACAGTGAGACCTCGTATGATTGAGATTTCTGTGTCCCTCTAATGTAATGTTTCCAGGGAATATGCCTGTTACCCCTCTAAGTCTTAGGTGCTCGTAGTGATACCGGTGTTAGGTTTAAAAAGTCTCTAGCATTTGAAAAGATTATTTCCACTTATTGTAAACCCTTCTGGAACCTTAATGGCCCATTCTGGTGGAGCCTGAAAGGCCCACTCTGCTGGAGCCTAAAAAGCCCACCCTTCTGGAGCCTAAACGGCCCACCCTTCTGGAGCCTGAACGGCCCACCCTTCTGGAGCCTGGACGGCCCACCCTTCTGAAGCCTGAACAGCCCACCCTTCTGGAGCCTGAATGGCCCACCCTTCTGGAGCCTGAACGGCCCACTCTTCTGCAGCCTGAATGGCCCACCCTGCTGGAGCCTGAACGGCCCACCCTTCTGGGGCTTGAATGGTCCCTCCTTCTGCTTGTAGTGATACTGGTATTGGGTTTAGAAAGTCTCTAGCACTCGAAAGATTATTTCCACATAATTAAAAAAAAAAACATATTATTCCAGCCACTGTTTTATTGCTGGTTCGACAGTATCAGCCTCCAACCTCCCCTCATAGCTGGTCCAACACACGCCTGCAAAAAAACACTGTGGCACTCCTTCTGGAGCCTGAACGGCCCACCCTTCTGAAGCCTTAATGGCCCACCATTCTGGAGGCTGAACGGCCCACTCTTCTGGAGCCCGATTGGCCCACCCTTCTGGAGCCCGAACGGCCCACCCTTCTGGAGCCCGAACGGCCCACCCTTATGGAGCCTGAATGGGCCACCCTTCTGGAGCCTGAATGGCCCACCCTTCTGGAGCCTGAACGACCCACCCTTCTGGAGCCTTAATGGCCCACTCTGCTGGAGCCAGAACAGCCCACCCTTCTGGAGCCTGAGCGGCCCACTCTGTTGGAGCCAGAACAGCCCACTCTTCTGGAGCCTGAACGGCTCACCCTTCTGGAGCCTGAACGACCCACTCTGGTGGAGCCTGAATGGCCCACCCCTCTGGAGCCTCAATGGCCCACCCTTCTGGAGCCTGAATGGCCCACTCTGCTGGAGCCTGAACGGCCCACCCTGCTGGAGCCTGAACGACCCACCCTTCTGGAGCCTGAACGGCCCACCCTTCTGGAGCCTGAACGGCCCACCCTTCTGGAGCCTGAACGGCCCACTCTGCTGGAGCCTGAACGGCCCACCCTTCTGGAGCCTCAAAGGCCCACCCTTCTGGAGCCTGAATGGCCCACTCTGCTGGAGCCTGAACAGCCCATTCTTCTGGAGCCGGAACGGCCCACTCTTCTGGATCCGGAACGGCCCACTCTCCTGGAGCCTGAAAGGCCCACTCTCCTGGAGCCTGAACAGGCCATTCTTCTGGAGTCAGAATTGCCCATTCTTCTGGAGCCTGAACGGCCCACCCTGCTGGAGCCAGAACGGCCCACTCTTCTGGAGCCTGAACGACCGATTCTTCTGGAGCCTGAACGACCCATTCTTCTGGAGCCAGAACAGCCCACTCTTCTGGAGCCTGAAAGGCCCATTCTTCTGGAGCCAGAACAGCCCACTCTTCTGGAGCCTGAACGGCCAACTCTTCTGGAGCCTGAACGACCCACTCTTCTGGAGCATGAACGGCATACTCTTCAGGAGCCTGAACGTGGGCATCCCACTCTGCTGGAGCCTGAACGTGGGCGTGCCAATCTGCTGGAGCCTGAATGGTCCTCTCTGCTGGAGCTTGAACAGGAGTGTCGCACTCTGCTGGAGCCTGAACGGGATTGTCGCACTCTTCTGAAGCCTGAACGGGAGTGTCGCACTCTTCTGGAGCCTGAATTGAAGTGTCGCACTCTGCTGGAACCTGAACGGTAGTGTCGCACTCTGCTGGAGCCTGAACGGGAGTGTCACACTTTTCTGGAGTCTGAACGGGAGTGTCACACTCTTCTGGAGTCTGAATGTGGGTGACACCCTCTTCTGGAGTCTGAATGTGGGTGACACCCTCTTCTGGAGTCTGAGTGTGGGTGACACACTCTTCTGGAATCTGAGTGTGGGCGACACACTCTTCTGGAGCCTGAGTGTGGGCGACACACTCTTCTGGAGTCCGAACAAATTCTTCCAACTTGTTGGCAATTTTCACTCCCAAAAAAGCTGCACCCCTCCCATTTAAGTGCAGTCCATCCCGGCTATAGAGCCAGTAAATTACTGCAGAGTCAGACCAGTTCTCCATGAAGCCAAACTCCTCTTCTCTGCACCAGTTCTTTAGCCACTTGTTAAGCTCTCTAAGCTCCTGCTGCCTTTCTGGTGTGGCTTGAGGTACAGGCAGTATTTCTGAAAATACTGCCTTGGAGGTCCTTTTTTTCAACATAGTCCCTATGTCCCTGAAATCATTTTGTAGGATGCTCCATCTTCCTTTAACTTTGTCATGGGTACCAATATGTACCAAGACAGCTGGGTCCTCCCCAGCCCCATGCAACAATATTTCCATCCGATCTGCAATGTCCCGAACCAGAGCGCCTGGTAAACAACATACTGTTCGTAGTTGACGGTCTTTGTGAGAGATTGCCCTCTCTGTCCCTCTAATAATTGAATCCCCTACCACCAGTATCTGCTTATCCTTTCTTGTAACCTTGCCTCCATCTTTACCGGAGGAGATGTTCCCATGGTTCACCTGGCATTTTGGTGGTGTCTCAATGTCTGGTACAGTCCCAATGTGCACATCACACTCTTCTGGAGTTTGCACATGAGCATCACACTCTGCTGGAGTCTCAACGTTAGCGTCACACTCTTCTGAAGTCTGAGTGTGGGCGACACACTCTTCTGGAGTCTGAGTGTGGGCGACACACTCTTCTGGAGTCTGAGTGTGGGCGACACACTCTTCTGGAGTCTAAGTGTGGGCGACACACTCTTCTGGAGTCTGAGTGTGGGCGACACACTCTTCTGGAGTCTGAGTGTGGGCGACACACTCTTCTGGAGTCTGAACGTGGGCGACACACTCTTCTGGAGTCTGAACGTGGGCGACACACTCTTCTGGAGTCTGAACGTGGGCGACACACTCTTCTGCAGTCTGAACATGGGTGACACACTCTTCTGCAGTCTGAACGTTCCTTTCAATACTGCTCACTGTGGCAGGCCTGCCGTGTGAGCTGTGTCTGCAGTAAATCTCGCCTTCATCTACAATGCAGAAAGAGGAATTGGATTTAGCATCTTTACCTACATTTCATATATTTTTCTTTATACAACATCAAATTATGAAGAAAAAAGTTCAAAGCTCCACTGCCAGGGACAAATAATAAACCTGACATTACAGTGACACAGAAAAAACTGTTGTTGGCCTTTGTATAAAAATGCTGGTTGCCTGGCAGTTATGCTGACCCACTAAAATTCCATGATTGGAAGATTGGAAACCAACAACAAGTATTTTTAGCAGTATAATAAAACAGCATCTACCAAACATAGGTAATTGCTGTGGGCACATTGTGTGGGTGGGTAAGCAATTACATGGTGTTGATCACGTGGTGGGGTGTCAGATCATTCTATCAACTGAATATCTATCACAGAGATACTACCTAGTATTAATATCACAGCTTATGGACTATCTCTGTTTTTACATATTTAATGTTTGCACATTGCTACTCACTGGGTGTGTAATATATATGTGTATTGTTTATGTTATCGCATTACCTAGCGCCACTATTTACTTTTAACCTATGTTTGGTAGATGCTGTTTCATTATATCATTTCTTTTAAAGTGGCTGCTCCATATATATATCAGGTTGCTCTTTTGCGCAGTGATAAGATCTTAGGTAGCGGCTCATTGTGATCTGGTTGTGTATTATTTTTAGCAGTATGATGATGCACTTTCATAGTAAATGAGTGGGCAGGTCACAAAGGAAGTTGTGACAGAAAGTAGTGGTGTCACCTGCCTGTCTGTATATTGTGGCAGGGGTTTGTGAATCATCATACCAGCTAAGCAGAGGCTTTGTTGACTGGCAGTTTTGTCAAGAAAGTGTGTCATTTATCAGCCCTGAGATCAGAACACCACAGCAGCAAATGGGACTCCCTACGTCTGAAAAAATCTGAGCCATTAAAAGAAATACTTTCCCTGGCCCCATTAGTTCAGCGGGGAGGGGAGTGGGGGGCGCCACTGCAGAATTGAGACAATTTCTTCACTTTCGGGTGTGGCTGAGAGCTCTGCTGATTCCTATAATTCAACTAAAATCCCAGCCTCTTTTATATCAATCTACCAGATTGCTCTGGTGAATTTATATAGAAGAGGCTGGAATTGAAGAATCGGCTCAGGTGAGGACAGCTCTGGATCTTTGGACAGGTAAGTGTCTTTATATTAAAAGTTAACAGCTATAGTATTTTTTTTATATATTTTATTTTTATTTACTTTTGTCATTAACAATAACAAAAAGAGAGATGTTATACAACATTCTTTCCTATGCAATAGGAAAATAATTGAACAAAAAGTTTATTTCCATCCCTCTTTCTACCGAAACCCATCCTACCCAATCCCTATAATAATCAATTTCCCTCCGCCCCCACACCCTCCCTCCCCTCTCCATGTCACCCCTCCATGACAGGGGAGGTCAGGGAGAGAAAGAAAACAAAAAGAGGGAGGAAGAGGGGGAAGAGAGAAAAAAAAAAGGGGGGGAGGGAAGAAGGAGAAAGTCTATTATCAATCTATTGAAATGTAATGAAATGTGAACTTCCTTTTTTAATTAAACTATTTAACTATAAAACTATATAGCTCCCATTATAAATATCTTTATTTTACTACTACTCATACTGCCAATAATCTCTTCCCAGTTTCAGAGTTCTTAAATCTGATCCAACTCAACCAAGTTTGTTTATGTTGGTTTTCCTTATTCTTAGCTGAGAGGACAAGGTCCTCCATAGCTTCTATTTCTAGAATCCTATTTAACCACTCCGTAATTGATGGGGGTTGAGATTCTCTCCAGTGCAATGGGATCCCTGCTTTAGCTGCGTTAATCATATGACATATTACTGATCTTCTATAAATTTGAACAGGAATCTGTGAACAATGAAGGAGGAGGAATGCCGGGTCGTCAGGTATTAATAAGTCCGTTATGTCTTGTATAATTTTTTGAATATCAAGCCAATATTGTCTTATTTTCCTACAGGTCCAAAATATATGTACCAACGATCTGCTTTCTTCTCCACATCTCCAACACTTGTCTGAATTTCCATTCGAAAATGTATTCAGTTGTACGGGGGTATAATACCACTGTGTCAAAAGTTTATAGTTAGACTCCTGAGTCTTGTTACTTACTGAAGAATTAAAAGTCAAATAAATAATTTGTTTACGTTGCATCGGGGTGAAAGTTCTCTTTAGGTCTCTCTCCCACTTACTAAAGCACGGCATCGAATAGTCCTCAATGGGATTATTTAACAACTTGTACATCTTAGAGATCCCATGAGATAATGGTTCTTTCTCGTTACAATATGATTCAAAGGTTGTTAGTTGACGTTGAAAATTTATAGAGGGTCCCAGAGATCTCATGAAGTGGCTAATTTGGAGGGCTTGCCATAAGTTAATTTCAAATAGACCTCCTATTTGAGTTAGTGTTTTAACAGTTGGCCACGTTTCAGATTTAAGAAAGTGTGAAACTTGATATATACCTTTATCTTTAAGATTTTGAAATGCTCCGACTTCCATACCTGGAGTAAAACTTGGATTTCCCAAAATAGGGTATAGAGGTGTTTGTCTTGGTGAAAACTTAGGTACTTGACAGATCTTTGCTGATATCCGTAGTGTCGTTCCAATTAGGGGGTGTTTCTTAAGGGAAATTGGTAAGTGCATAAAACACCATGGGGCTCTACCTAGAGGAATGGGACTCATCTGTTGTTCCAACTCTACCCATCTCTTTAAGTCAGCGTGTCTGCACCAATCTACCAATCTCAGTAAGTGCACAGCACGATAATATTTCATTACATCAGGTACGGCAATCCCCCCAAAACTCTTAGGCAAGGTCAAAAGATCACGCTTAATCCTAGGCCGTTTTCCTGCCCAAATAAATTTCATAAAAAGAGCTCGTACCTGGTGTAGGAAAGCCTTAGGAATCGTGATTGGCAGGGCCTGGAGTAGATATAGAATTTTTGGGAGAATGGACATTTTTTTAATATTATTACGGCCAAACCATGAGTGTAGACCATGTTGCCATTTATCCAAAAGTGATCAAATTAAATTATATACCGGAGGGAAGTTTTCCTTAAAAATATCTTCTTCCTTTGCAGGTATATTTATACCCAGATACTTAAGTGACTTTCCCCATTTAAAACCAAAATTTAACTGAATAGTATTTCGTAACTGAGGCAACATAGCCACACTCATAGCTTCTGATTTACTATGATTTATTTTTAAGTTGGATAGAGAGCCGTATTCCTCAATTTCTCGTACTAAGTTAGGTAGAGAGGTGTGTGGATGTGACATAGAGAACATTAGGTCATCCGCATAAGCAGAAATCTTATACTGGCCCTTTCCTACCTGTAATCCCCGTATGTCTGGATTTTGACGAATTTTATTTAATAAAGGTTCTAATGAAAGGGCAAAGAGTAGGGGAGATAGGGGGCATCCCTGGCGGGTTCCATTTGAGACTCTGAAAGGCCTTGAAAAGACCCCATTAACCCTTACCGTAGCTTGGGGGATCGTATAGACACTTGTGATCCAGCCGATCATACGCACCCCCAGGCCAACCTGTTTCAATACCTCAAAAAGGAACCGCCAACTAACCCTATCAAATGCTTTCTCAGCATCAGTGTTCAAAAACACACAAGGTGTATTTGTCTTATTAGCATAATGAACCAAATTAAGTACCTTTGTTGTATTGTCCCTCCCCTCCCTAGAAGGTACAAAACCTACTTAATCCAAGTCTATTAAATAGGGGAGCCATGGTTGAAGTCTGGTCGCTAATATTTTGGTGAAAAGTTTTAAATCCACATTGAGTAATGAGATGGGCCTTGTAACTCCCACACTCCGCCGGGTCTTTCCCCTCTTTGGGGACAACAGTAATATGGGCACTAAGTGTATCCAGGGGGAAAGCGGAAGTCAGGCCCACCGCATTAAAGACCTTTGTCAATTGATTACTCAGTATCTCAAAGAATTCTTTATAGTAGTTTATGCTAAAACCATCAGGGCCAGGGGATTTTCCATATTTAACTCTTATTAATGTCTTATTCAATTCTTCGACAGTGATAGGTTTTTCTAAATTTCGACGAGTTGGGGAAGGTAGCCTGGTGAGGCCGGTTGATGAGAGATATTCTTCTATTAAAGGAATTGGGGTAGGGGTTTGTGCCAGGTTATAAAGGGAAGAATAGTATTCTCCAAAAGTCTGGGCAATATCTCCTGGTGTTTGTATTAATTGTCCCTCTCTTCCTTTTATTTGTGGTATATACGTTGAACTACTTTTTTCTTTAAGTTTCCCTGCTAGCAGCCTGCCACATTTATCTCCCAATTCATAGTTTATTTTCTTACCTCGTTGAATTAAAACTTTAGCTTTAAACCGTAAGATATCAGTTAACTGTCTTCTCAGGTGACCTAATTCCCTTCCTACTAAAGAGGTTTGGTTATTTTTATGTTGCATTTCCAAAACTTGAATTTGCTCTAGTAGGACCCTGGTCTGATTCTCTCGTTTATTTTTCAAAATTGATCCATGTTTGATCAAAATCCCTCTAATCACTGTCTTATGTGCCTCCCACACCATACACGGGTCGCTCTCCGGGGTATCGTTTATTTGAAAATATGATATAATTTCTTTAATTACATCTTCTCTTACTTCCAAATTCTGAAGTAGGCTTTTATTCAATCGCCAGTTTCTTTCCCGGGAGTTAGCCGTATTGGAGAGGGAGAGACATAAGGAGATCGGGGCATGGTCAGACCAAGTTATATTTCCGATAGTAGTTTCTAAAATAGATGGTAATAAAAAGTGTGGCATCCAAAACATATCTATACGGGAATATACTTGGTGAGGGTTAGAAAAAAAGGTATAGTCTCTTTCTTCTGTATGGAAAATCCTCCAGGCATCTATTAATTGTAGTTCATGCATCTTTCATAATATACTTCTTCTGATACCTCCTGGGATTGATGATGTCCCTGAGGAGGTATCTATTCTAGGATCTAGGGCGATGTTAAAATCACCTCCAAGATTTAATTTACCCTCTACAAATTTCTCTAAGTCCGAAAGAGTTTTC
Source organism: Rana muscosa (assembly GCA_029206835.1). Classification (NCBI taxonomy): domain Eukaryota; kingdom Metazoa; phylum Chordata; class Amphibia; order Anura; family Ranidae; genus Rana; species Rana muscosa. Next base: position 869,984,477 of record CM055121.1, read on the forward strand.
TTAACAAAAATATCTTGGTGTGTATTCGGAGCATAGAGTGTAGCAAACGTCACTTTCGTACAACCAATGCAACCCTTAAGGAAGAGAAATATCCCATTGGGGTCAACCCGTTTATCTACCAAAGTCCAAGGAATCCGGTTAGAGATAAGTATAGAGACCCCCTTTGATTTTGCTTGTTGGTTTGGTGCATGATAAACACATGGGAAAAATCTATTTTGAAGAAGTGGGAGCCCCCCTTCCCTAAAATGTGTCTCTTGAATGTATGCTACGTCTGTTTCCGATCGCTTCAGATCATTCAAAAGCATCCTTCTTTTCTCCAGGACATTGAGTCCTTTAACATTCAAGGAAGTAAACTTAACTTTCTCCATCTCTCCTTCCAAAAAAGAAAAGGGGAAGAAAAAAAACCCCACCCTAATAACACCCCACCTGTTTCCCTCCCACTATACCCTTTAAGCCCCACCGGGGACACACCCTTTGCTGAACCTTACCAAAAAAAAAGGCTCAGTGGGTGTAAACCTAGTTGGGGGCTAGGTCCAAGAGGGCTGAGGATCTTCGGGTTTCCCTCCCCTCCCCCCAGCAGAAAATTCTAATTTACCATTAACATACAGAATCAATTTTATCCAAGTTATCCCAGAGACCCTTTGTGTCCAGGATTTTTTTTTTTATTTATTTCCATCTCTATTCAATCCCCCATTTCCCCCTCCTACTCCACCCCCCAACCTCCTCCCAAGTTTCCCACTCCCTCCCCCATGTACCCCACATATGTACCCAAAAGGGTTAAACTCTGCCCTTCTCTCATTTGTAGGTATTCATTTATAGCTTGTTTAGCTTATTTAGCTAATGGCTTATAACTTATTTAGGGGGAAGAGAAAAAAAATGATTTCCTTTCTTTCCCTCCCTTCCCTCTTCTTCCCCCTTTTCCTTAAAAAAAAACAACCCACACAGCAAGAGAGAAAAAAAAAGGGCAGAAAGCAATATAGACCTATCCACACCATTCAATATACAATAGATAGTTCATACTACTAACTACATACTACTAAGTCCCCCTTCCCTCCCCACACCCCCAAACCTCAATGTGTTAAAGAATACTTTATTCGTAAAAAAAAGGGGAAAACTGATTATAGGCTAAGAGGATCATTCAAGGTGGGGAGATGGGGGGGGGGGAGTCAGCACGGTCATCTAATTGAAAAACCAACTGTCCCCCCCCCCCCCCCAAAAAAGATAAAAAAATAAAATAATTCCAGTTATAACTTTCTAGACAAAAGGTATCTCCATAACCATAAGACGGGAAGGAGAAGTTAGGCACACGGGGAGGGGGAAAGGAACAGGGAATAAGACATAAAGAGGGCGGCAACTAAACAACGGGGGGAAAAAAGGGGAGGGTGGCCAAAACCCCAGAGGAAAAAAAAAAAAAGAGAGGAGAGGAGAGAAAAGGAGGATGGAAGAAAAGAAAGAGTAAAAAAAAAAAAAACACAACACGGCCCTGGGGACAAGGACCTATCTTATGTCCTTATTCCTGTACTTAGACAGATGCCTGCTTATCCATTTAAAGGCGCATCCATTATCTGCCCTTCACCGGACTTCTGTATTGGTAGGACCTTAGTCTCAAATAAGTTTATTTTGCGTTTCGATGATCCTGGAATATATTGCAGCCAGTCGGGAACTTCAAACGCCTCTATATCCATAAATTCAAACAGGTCAGGTAAGTCTGTTAAATATCGTAAAGAAAATGACTGCATGTTTTTCTTTACGATAAGAGAGAATGGGTATCCCCAGCGATAAGAACCCCCTGACTTTTTAATTTTTTCTAAAAGAGGATGCAGCATCGCTCTGCGTTGTAAAGTAGCCCATGAGAGGTCAGGCATTATCTTTATCTGGGCTCCCTCATACAAAATTTCCCCAGACTCCCAAGCTTGACGGTTTATCATCTCTTTATGGGCATATCGGTGAAAGCAGCATATCACATCCCTAGGTCTATTTGATTCTGTTGGACGAGGCCCCAGAGATCTATGAAGTCTTTCAAACTCAAAGGTCTGAGGGAGAGGGGGGTAGCCAGCTGCATACAAATCGCATGAATAGTCTCTTGTAACTTCTCTCTCCCGATAGTCTCAAGGATCCCCCTAAACCTCAGGTTCTTACGGCGGCTACGGTCCTCAATTTCCTCAAGCTTCAGTTGTACTGCATTAGTTTGAACTAAATGATGCGTCTGCTTTTGTTCTAAATGTGTAATACGCTCCTCTAACAAATTTAACCGTGTTTCATCTTTATTTATTTTTTATGTTAATGACAGTATATCCCCTCTCATTACTTCCATCTCTTTACGATGTATATCCTCTACCCGGTTTATCATTGAATCCATATCTTCCTCAACTCGTATTACAAACATCTCCATGTCTGCCCTAGATGGAAGTGCCTGCAGATCTTCACGAGTTAGGAGTGCTTGAATTAAAGTCCTAATATCCAATTCCTGCTCACCAGGGCATGGAGATATTATTTTCGGGCTCACCTGTTCCGCTTGCGAATCCATCCTGGTCAAAGTTGGTACCTCTATTATTTCGGAAGACGGCTCTGTAAGGTCCTTTTGCTCCCTTTTCTCACTCTTCTCCGTTTGTACTGAGCCGGTCTCTGCGGGATCAATTCACCCCCACCTCGCACTCTGCGTGAACTGCTCTAAGTGCACGCTCGTATCTGTGCCTGTATCACCTGACCCGCACTCCGCCTCGCGGGTCTGCGCAGCTGTAACTGAACGAGTGTGGGGGAAAAATCTCCGGATCTCCAGCTGTGGAAGCTGCTGAGCCTGGGCTGAGGTATTGACCGGCTTCGGAAGTTTGTTACCCGCTTTGGCCCTCGTATCCCTCCTCTTCATTCCAGGAAAGAAACCGCCAGTCACCGGGGACAAACAGGCTTCTCCAGCCGTTGCAGGCAGCCTCCAAGAACTACAGCCAGCAGGTAAAGCTGTTAACTAAACTGTAAACTATCAGGGAAATAGAAGCTCCCAGGCTCAGCAAGCAAGGTGGGAGAGGGTATGCAAGAGGGTGTGCAAGGAAACTTTAAAACAAAGTCCCATATTATTTGTAGAAATCCGCCATGTTGAGGAATCTGTATCTGTGTCTGTATGAATCTGTATTTGGTCATAAGATCATGAGATCATCTCGGCTCCAGATCTGCTTCAAATCTGCTGGTTAGGTAGGTGGAGGGAGGTAGAGGGAGCTCCGAATGTGTGTTACTCTACTCCGCCATCTTGTGACCACACCCCCAGAGTGACTTTTAATGTTGAGCAGCTATAGTATTTATAGCTGCTGACTTTAATTTTTTTGGGGGAAGACTGGAGCGCCTATTTAAAGTCCCACACCTTGCAAAACCTTGGGATCAGTGGACATGCTTCCTACAAGTGTGTTTTTTTATTTTTCTTAAGCCATGACAACTTCAGCTCTCTTATACAGGTTCAATTAATCTTGCTGCATTTCTAAAAAAAAAAAAAAATCTGCATGCAACTCCCCCCCAGCCCCCCTAAATACATATCTAAACCTGATCCCGATCCAGCAATGAGCACAAGAGCCAAGGCTCTCTAGCACCTCACTGGCTCAGTAAAAAAAAAAAAAATACGCCAAAAAAAGCCAATGCTGTAAAAAAACGCTATTGCAAAATTGTTAAAAAATACACTGCAAAGCTACTGGCGTTTTTATAACGTTATTATAACGCCCAGTGTGCATGAGGCAGCTTGTTTTTTTTCTTTCTCAGCATTGCACAGAGCAGGTAAAAAATAAAAGAACAAGCTTTACCATCACTGTAATGTATGGCATTAGTTTAATGATTTGCGTCTTGTACAACAACTCCTATTGTAAATGAAAATACATTCTCCGCCTACAATGGCTTGCTACATGTGCAGCTAAAAACTGTTTCTGTGGAATATTTTTTTGGGGGTTAAAAGTGTATGTGGGGTTCTTTTCTTTCCATATTGTAAATCTCTGCCATCTTGCTGGGTGGCACTGAGGTCATCAGTCCAGCCTGTAATAAGTGGCATGCAAGGCTTGTTCAAAAAAAAAAAAAAGTCAGTTAGTAGGTGACAGTTGGAAAAAGAGGGGGGGGGAGTGGGGGACTTGGCTCAAGGTAAACAGATCTAAAAATATCTGCTTTCTTCTCTTAATTGAAAGATAAATCCTCAGAATGGTGTTTACAAGACAAAAGCCAGCAATGTCTATGGCCATCCCTATACATGTGTACATATGGGGGGGTTCGATTGTCATCAATGGTAGGAAAAAGAATCCAATGAAAGTATTTTGTATTTATCAATATCCATAAAACTTACCAGCCCCGTGTTCTTTGTTCTGACGTGGTCCATTGGCTTTACAGCCGGCATCAATACATCCGATAACGGATCTGAAACAGCGACGTACAAATCGCCGTGCCCTCTGCATTTTGGTGGGCTTCTTGAATGGGGGATCTGCAAGCTGTTGAGTGATACCTCCTTTCATAGCTGGACTTCCTGTGGTTGGTTTCTCAATAGTGTTGTTTTGAGAAACAATCTGTTTCCTTTTAAATTGTCTCATTAAAGGAGTGGCTTCACAACAACTCCGTGACTGTTCTTGAATGGCCCAGCCAGAGCCTTGATTTAAACCCAATGGAGCATCTCTGGAGAGACCTAAAAATGTCTGTCCACCACCGTTTACCATCCAACCTGACAGAACTGGAGAGGATCTACAAGGAGGAATGGCAGAGGATCCCCAAATCCAGGTGTGAAAAACTTGTTGCATCTTTCCCAAACATATTAATGGCTGTATTAGATCAAAAGAGTGCTTCTACTAAATACTGAGCAAAGGGTCTGAATAATTAGGACCATGTGATATTTCAGTTTTTCTTTTTTAATAAATCTGCAAAAATTTCAACAATTCTGTGTTTTTCTGTCAATATAGGGTGCTGTGTGTACATTAATGAGGAAAAAAATTAACTTAAATGATTTTAGCAAATGGCTGCAATATAACAAAGAGTGAAAAATGTAAGGGGGTCTGAATACTTTCCGTACCCACTGTATATATATCTATATATATATATATATATAGATATATATATATACACACACACACACACACATCGCAACAAGAAAGAAAAGAAACAATACAAAATAATAAAGATGAAAAGAAAATAACAATATTTGAGTGGTTAAAGAGAGAGATAACATAGACATAATATAGTCATTTTATCAACTCCATCACAGACCCCCTTAAAATTACTATTTTATCAGTACTGTCCCTATGCTCTATGGCAGGGATAAGCAATTAGCGGACCTTCAGCTGTTGCAAAACTACAAGTCCCATCATGCCTCTGCCTCTGGGTGTCATCCTTGTGGCTGTCAGAGTCTTGCTATGCCTCATGGGACTTGTAGTTCTGCAATATCTGGAGGTCCGCTAATTGCATATCCCTGCTCTATGGCCTTACTTGGCCCTCCCGACATCAGGATCTTTTTTGTACTATTCTGCCTCTGACCCAAATTCAAGGTGATGTGAATGCATGCATGCTAAAAGAATCAAACTGAGACACACCGGTCAGTATGATCTCTTCTCATCAACAGCAGGGGTTTATTCAGGTCACAGCCGCTTATATAAAAAAAGTGACATAAGCAAACGTCATCACATATGTGTGCATTAGGCTTGTGCAATTCGTTTCGTAACGAATCAAAATTCGTCCGAATTTAGCAACTTTCGGACATTCGGAAGCATTCGAATTTCCGAACAGAGCAATTACGAATAAAACCGAATCCGAAATAAATTATACCGCAAAATAGCGAATGCCCGAAGGTCTTCGGCATAATTCGTTATGAAAAAAGTTACGAATGTACGAATCCATTCGAAGCACAATAACACTCACTCTGCTCTCTGCTTCTCCCTCACCATGCTGAACTCCCTCTCAAAATGGTGTACAGGGGCGGAGGCTATAGCCGCATGAAAAAACGAAAGTAAAATACGAGATTTCAAATCCATTCGAAGCACAATAACACTCACTCTGCTCTGCTCTCTGCTTCTCCCTCACCGTGCTGAACCCTCTCAAAATGGTGTACAGGGGCGGAGCCTATAGCCGCATGTAAAAAACGAAAGTAAAATACGAGATTTCGAATCGTTACAAATAACCGCTATGTATTTAGAAAAGTACAAATCCATTCGAAGCACATTAGGCATAATAGGCAGCGTCGTTGTGAGAGAGACACGGAAAATTACGAATCAACGAACCCAAAAAAAGTTACGAAAGTAGGAGTTGTGTCCAGAATCAACGAAAAACAACGTACTCTACCGAAAGTACGAATTATAAAGCAACAAAAAATTCAACGAAAAATGTCGCTTGCAAAAATACGAATGAGTCCGAACACGAAAAATCCCGTCTAGCAAAATTACGAATGATTACGAATCAACAGGACCGGAAAGAAACGAACCGAAACGGAACGAATTTTTCCGTTGTGCACAAGTCTAGTGTGCATATCATTGGTTCATCTGTATATGGTCCTTTTCCTGTGACGTCTGTTCTTGGCCACATTACTGCATTCCTTAGCTCAGCGCCATGTTTGCTTTGCACGGTGGGAGGGGCAGGAAAAGGAGTGAAGGGAGTACGGATTGGAGGAAACATCTGTTTGTCATTTATCTGTTTGTCATTTAAGGAAACTTACTGCTGGCTGGTTATAAGATTACCAAAATACTAGGGCTGTGGAAATTAACTATTAATTCCTTGATTAATCGATACATTTTTTCGATCAATCAAAATTCTTTTGATCGGTACTCACCTTTCAGCCGACTTCCGGGTCTTCAGGGACTTCTGTCGGAGATCCGGTGACGTCACGGACACCGGCGGGACTTGCCGTGTACATCTGAAAGGGCTCCTTTGCTGTGCCTTCATATCTGCATGCCGGCGGGACCTTACTATTTGCCACACGCAAGGGCTGTTACACTTCCCTCTATCAACCTGGGATTCTACAGCCATCCACTGGGAGTTGTGATAGTTCCCTTCACGGGACATCTACATGCCGACGGACTGATGTTAACCCCTCCATATCTGGATTCAACAGTGGTATCGTTGTACACATTTTTATACCAGTATCATACTTAGCTACATGTTTTTATGACTGCTTTTGCTACTGTTTGGTATTACTCGCACCATTTTTACAGATTATGGAGCTACATCGATTTTATCTCCAGTGAAATATTTATTTTGTTACCTACATGAAGACTTTTAATGCAATTCCCATCAAGCGCTGCCTTTGTATGTTTTTTGTATCCTGCTATCCATTTTTCCAGTGGTTGGTAGCTGCACTGGGAATCAGCCTGCAAGGAGATCAGCTAAAAGTAGTTGGATCTGTATGTGCGTTATAATTAATCGAAATTAGTCGATTAATCGATTTAAAAAAAAAACAATTAATCGAACACGAAAATTTTAATCAGTAACAGCCCTACAAAATACACATACACACATATATATACATACACATATATATATATATATATATATATATATATATATATACATACACACATATATATATATATATATATATATGTAGCGGGGTGCTAAATTTAGGGGAAATGTTGGGTGGTAGTTATACCCAAACACTCTAATTGTTAGAGTTCTTGCAACCATTTTTGTCTGCAGGGAGAGCATTGGTGTATAGTTCCCTGTGGCCTGCGGGTGGCGCTGCAATAGTAGGCCAGGGTCGAACCGCTAATCAAGTGCTGTACCTTGTGTGTCCCCTCTTGGCAGCCGTACGGTGGGTGTGGTAGGCCTGCTGTGCATGCTGGGAGAGGATATAAAAGGGGCAGACGCTGCCTGTTCAGGGTTCGTTGTCGGGGGTCCCTAGCCCAGAGAGTGTGTATGTCTGTCCGTCCTGGGCACCTTTGGCCCAGGGGCGGAGGTCGGTGGATCAGTCCCAGGCACCTTTAGTTCTGGGGCTGCAACAAAGGACTGGGCCCAGCATCTTCGGCTGGAGCCCACCAAGGAACGAGGAGTCTCAGGGTGCCACCTTGCGAGGGGACCCGTATCCTAGATAAGGAGGCCGGGGGAGGAACCGTTCCGAGGGACTGGTGCAGAAGTCACGGTGAAGGAAGGGTCCCGATAACTCTCTGGAGGGATGTCTTCTCCTTAATAGAGGCCAAGTTCAGCAGGTCTGTGGCAGAGACCAAATTCACCAGGTCTGTGGCAGAGACCAAGTTCAGCAGGTCTGTGGCAGAGACCAAGTTCAGCAGGTCTGTGGCAGAGACCAAGTTCAGAAGGTCTGTGGTAGAGACCAAGTTCACCAGATCTGAGGCAGAGACTTTGGGTAAAGTTTGAGTACCATATCGGCTGCTAGTCCCAAGCTAGGGAGACTATCCGAATGGGCTGAGTCTGCTTGAGAATCGCAGCAGTGAATTGGGTTACGTTTGTGCCTGGACCTCTTCCACACCTTAAGCTGTCCTGTCTTCCCTCCAACCTTTCCTATCAGAGACTGTGTTTTACAAGAAAATAAACTCTACGTTGGAGTTGCAGCTGGTGTGGACATTCAAGTTACTGTGGGGATACAAGGACTTGTCTTTATTTAATATAGAGGTGAGAAACATTCTCTGGCTGTCTGACTGTGGAGGACCCATCAACAACACCACTCAGCCTCTTCACACAAGAGTGTACGGGCTTGTGGCGTGGTGTGCCCCTCTATTCCTGCGAGGAGCCGAACAAGGCAGGTATAGAGAGGGGTGGGTGCACTATATATATATATATATATATATATATATATATATATATATATATATATACACACATCGCAATAAGAAAGAAAAGAAACAATAAAAAATAATAAAGAAGAAAAGAAAATAACAATATTTGAGTGGTTAAACTTGTTGCATCTTTCCCAAAAATAGTCATGGCTGTATTAGATCAAAAGAGTGCTTCTACTAAGGAGTGGCTTCACAACAACTCCGTGACTGTTCTTGAATGGCCCAGCCAGAGCTTTGATTTAAGCCCAATTGAGCATCTCTGGAGAGACCTAAAAATGGCTGTTCGCCAACATTTACCATCCAACCTGACAGAACTGGAGAGGATCTGCAAGGAGGAATGGCAGAGGATCCCCAAATCCAGGTGTGAAAAACTTGTTGCATCTTTCCCAAAAATACTCATGGCTGTATTAGATCAAAAGAGTGCTTCTACTAAATACTGAGCAAAGGGTCTGAAAACTTAGGACCATGTGATATTTCAGTTTTTCTTTTTTAATAAATCTGCAAAAATTTCAACAATTCTGTGTTTTTCTGTCAATATGGAGTGCTGTGTGTACATTAATGAGGAAAAAAATTAACTTAAATGATTTTAGCAAATGGCTGCAATATAACAAAGAGTTAAAAAATTAAAGGGGGTCTGAATACTTTCCGTACCCACTGTATATATATATATCTATATATATAGATATATATATATATCTATATATATATATATAGATATATATATATAGATATATATAGATATATATATATATACACACAAACACACACATCGCAACAAGAAAGAAAATAAATAATAAAAAATAATAAAGAAGAAAGGAAAATAACAATATTTGAGTGGTTAAAGAGAGAGATAACATAGACATAATGTAGTAATTTTATCAAATCCATCACAGATACAGTTCAGGGGGGCACAGTAGTAGAGGGACAGGAAAGTACAGTACGGAGGCAGGAGGGCACAGTATGGGGGCGTGGGGCAGGAAGGTACAGTATGGTGGGGTTAGGAGGGTACAGTACAGGGGGAGGGTACATGGACATAGTACAGGGGGCAAGAGGGTACAGTATAGGGGCAGTAATGTAGAATACAGATATGGTCTCTGAAGCAGAGCTGTGCAGGGAAGCTGATATCACAGATCCTATCTATTCTGGCAGGCTGTCACTGGGCTAAATATACAACAGGAATGACAACTCCCCTCTTCCTTCCCCTTCAGAGTTTCTGTCTCTAGTCTGGTGCTTTGCAGGGGTTAAAGAAGGATCCCAAGGTGGAGCATATTACTACTTCTGCTGCTTGTGTGGGTGGGATGTGTACTGCACCAATCACAGGGGATGAATAGGAGAAGAGGATCAGCAGGGATTGGCGCAGTACACAGTACACATCTCACCCACACAAGCAGCAGTAAGATGCTCCACCTCGGGGTTCTTCCTTAAGCCCTAAAAAAAATGGGGTGGGGATGAGTACTGTGACACTTTGGACACAGGGTGAGCCAGGAAACCATGGACATTAAGAATATGGCTTGGATTGCTTGAAATTGAAATAGTAATATTAGTCCACAATATGTACTGATTATTTTATTCTGAACTCAACAGGTTAATTGAGAGATGTGTTACCTGCCAGTTGTGATGTAAATGAATCTAAAAGGGCGTCTGAAGACCCTTTTAGTGTGAATAGGGATAATTAATTCTATACTTGTGTGGATTGTACTCAGACAGACAGGCTACAAATCCTTTCAATGTGAGATGTGTATTGAAATTTGTTAGGTTTCTATTGTGTAAAGTCTTTTGATTGGGAGACAAAAGCTAGCCTAACAAGTCATTTAGTCATTTAAACTAAAAGGGGATTAGAACCTGTTGTCTCCTAACAGGTGTCAAAATAATGTGTATTGGGTCTGGTTATGTTGTGGGTGGAGCTGGACCATTGTTCATTTTAGGTTAATACAGTATTGGATGTGTATAAAAAGTACAATGTTTTTCTTAATAAAGTCAGTCTATCCTTGGAAAGATACAGAGTGCGTCTCGTTCTTTCAGAAGGATTAATTCCTATGGGAAGTGGTCGTCTGACTGTGGAGGATAGACATGGAAATTGTGTCCAGGACAGGGAAGATATCTAAACGGCGTTATCTCCTTTGATATTTGGGGTGTCGTTACAAGTACCATGGTGTAGGGGAGAAAGAGGAAGGGGGGTAAAAGTGGGGGTGGGAATGAGAAGAGGGATGGGTAGAGAAGAACTGTAAGGGGACTGGGGGAATCCTGGTCTGTATAGAGATAAAAAAGGAGGCGGATTTGTGCTGGAAAGGGGGAAGGGTAGGGCGGATAGATGGCTGTCAAGGGGACTGGAGAGGGATAATCAGAGATGGGCATGGGGCATACTCTCAGCTGGTAAGAAATAGCCATAGTATAAAAAAAGTAAATGGGCTGTCTGGCAGGGAGTGGAGAGGGAGTGATCTCCATTGCCTAGTAAAGAGACTGTGTTGGGGGTGTGCAGGGTGGGGGATTCCTGCCTTTTGTAATATTTGTAGATCCTGGGACACACACCTGTGTGAAGGTGAAGTGTCTGCAGAAGAAAAGAAAGAGAAGGGTGGGAGTGAGAGATAACAACCATCTTAGGGGAGCAGTGTGACAGGCAAAGATGAATGGATCTGTGTGAGGAGGATGACAGGGAGCAAGACGGCCCGGATAGTGGCTGGGGCGGGGAGGAAGATGCCAGGGAGGGAGAGAGAGGATTGCAGACATCAGAGAGACAGACAACAGAACTGACCTGTACTGTAGCAAAAGAGACAGCCAAAGTGAGGAGAACTGTTACCACTGCCCGAAACTGCGGGGAGGAAACTTCAAAGGCCCCCCCCCCATGCACATAGGACCCCTGGGCAGTTCGCAAAAGTGCCTGTGCACTAAGACAGGCAAGCCATACCCCGCTCTCAGTGTCCTGACGAATCCCCCTTCAGGGAGAGGAAAACAGGCAGCGCTGGGGGGAGACCAGGCACCTATGGGAGGATCATATGTGGCCCGAACAGGGAGGCAGATCGGTGCACTGTGACAGTTACAGAAACTATGCCGTGTATCAATCCCTCCAGCAGCTGAAAGCCAACAGGAGGGAGAGGGAGAGACACTGTAACTGTCACAGCGCACCGATCTGCCTCCCTGTCCGGGCCCCCATGTGTGCCCGGGCCCCCTGCTGGAGGGCTGGTGGTCCCCCCCTATCAGCGGCCCTGGGAGCAGGTGATGACATCACAGTGGGCTTCTTCTTTTTTATTTTTTAACCTTTTCACTGTTATGCCCCGTACACATGATCCGATTATCGGACGAATGATCATCCGTTTTTTTTGCATGCTAATCTCACGTCGAATCTGATGAGTTTACTAAAGTCACGAAAATTCTCGTACGACAGAAAAAAAATTCGGAAGTGATGTTATGTGTTGTAATGCATTTGTATTGCCATTCGAACGACGGCTGTACTGTAGGGATGAGCTCGGTGTTCGAGTCGAACATACGTTCGACTCGAACATCGGCTGTTCGATCGTTCGACGAAGATCTAACGTTTTGGGCCATTCGCGCCAAATTCGAGTGACGCAAATGGCCCACAATACACTGCGCCATCGCAGTGCAATCCTGCCACTGTGATTGGCCAAGCATGCACTGTGACCCCGCATGCTTGGCCAATCACAGCGCCGGCAGCGAGGAGAGCCATAATTAGCCACAGGCAGGATGCCTGTGGCCAATTATAGCTCAAGGGGGTTTAGCACACGCCCCACACTATAAAAGGTCGCCAGCGCGGCGACCTTGTGTAGTGTGTTCAGGTTCAGGGAGAGAGAAGGATAGGCAGGGACAGTGTTAGTGATATTTGTTCATTTACCTTGTGTGTAGGGAGAGAGAAGGATAGGCAGGGACAGTGTCAGTGATATTCTGCTAAACCTTGCGTGCAGGGAGAGAGAAGGATAGGCAGGGACAGTGTCAGTGATATTTTTGCTAAGCCTCCTGCACAGTATACACCTGAAGATAGCCCTTATTGCTGTGTTTTCCTGTTGTGTAACACAGGCAGGCATCTGCAGCAGTTATAGCAGGCGTAGTGTGCTTCCTGCAAAATATACACCTGAAGCTAGGCCTTATTGCTGTGTTTCCCTGTTGTGTAACACAGGCAGGCATCTGCAGCACTTACAGCGGGCGTAGTGTGCCTCCTGCACATTATACACCTGAAGCTATCCCTTATTGCGCGTAGTTTTTTTTTATTTTGTGTTACACTAACAGGCATCTGCAGCACCTACAGCGGGCGTAGTGTGCTTCTTGCAAAATATACACCAGAAGCTAGCCCTTATTGCTGTGTTTTCCTGTTGTGTAACACAGGCAGGCATCTGCAGCAGTTATAGCAGGCGTAGTGTGCTTCCTGCAAAATATACACCTGAAGCTAGCCTTTATTGCTGTTTTTTCCTGTTGTGTAACACAGGCAGGCATCTGCAGCACTTACAGCAGGCGTAGTGTGCCTCCTGCAAAATATACACCTGAAGCTAGGCCTTATTGCTGTGTTTTCCTGTTGTGTAACACAGGCAGGCATCTGCAGCACTTACAGCGGGCGTAGTGTGCCTCCTGCACATTATACACCTGAAGCTACCCCTTATTGCTCGTAGTTTTTTTTCTTTTGTGTTACACTAACAGGCATCTGCAGCACTTACAGCGGGCGTAGTGTGCTTCTTGCAAAATATACACCAGAAGCTAGCCCTTATTGCTGTGTTTTCCTGTTGTGTAACACAGGCAGGCATCTGCAGCACTTACAGCAGGCATAGTGTGCTTCTTGCAAAATATACACCTGAAGCTACCCCTTATTGCTGGTTTTCCCACCTCCCTGCAGGCCTTTAGAATGTCTGGAAGGCAAACAAGGAGAGGCAGACAGTCAGGAGCCAATAAAAGAGGGCAAGCAGGCTCTGTGTCTAGAGACAACAGTGCTGGTCGTGGACGCGGTGCATCGTCATCAGCACGTGGCCATGGGACACGCTTGTCCTTATTTTCGGCAGCTGGACTTGTTGAGCCGCATCATGCCGAAGACTTGGTAGAGTGGATGTCCAAGCCCTCCTCATCCTCCTCATCCTCTCTCACCCAGGCTCAGGGTACTGGCAAAGCAGCTGCCAAAGCGTCCTCAATGTCATCATCAGTCACTCCTTCCCTAAACCCACCGTGTCCTCCTGAGGAGTCCCCCGAACTGTTTGAGCACAGTGTTGGGTACATGCTCCAGGAGGATGCCCAGCATTTCGAAGGGTCTGAAGATGATACCCAGCTAGAGGAAGGCAGTAGCGCGAGAGCAGAGAGAGGGGATGCTCAAGAAGGACACCAATCTGGCAGTCATGTTCCAGCAGCTGCAGCATACTGCCAGATTGGTTCCAGTGATGAGGAGGGAGGGGATGATGAGGTCACTGACTCCACGTGGGTGCCTGATAAGAGAGAGGAGGAGGAGGAGGATGAGGAGGGGGCACATCTCCAACGAGACAGGATGCCCTCCGGGGGCCAGCGTAAGGGCAGCACATCGACTGAATCACACCGCAGAGCTCCGCCTGTGCAGGGCACTGCCTCTGCCCGTTATTCCAAAAGTTCTTTGGTGTGGGCCTTTTTTGAGTCGAGTGCATCAGATCGCACCGCTGCTGTTTGCAACATATGTCTCAAGCGTATTTTGCGTGGCCAAAACATCAGCCGCTTGGGCACCACATCCTTGACCAGACATATGTTGACCTGCCATGCAGCTTGTTGGCAAGCCTACCTTAAAGACCCACACCAAAGAACAAAGTGGATCTCTCCTTGCTCCGCATCAGCTGGGATCTCCAACCCCACTATACCTTCAGTCCTCTCTGAAACCTGCACTGAGAGGAATGAAGGTGTAGAATTAGGTGTGTCACAGCCAAGTACTTGCGGGCACTCTGCTAGCAGTACACCGACGTCCGATTCTAGCAGGCAAATTTCCCTGCCCAAGCTGCTGGACCGTCAAAAGAAGTTCACTTCCAGCCATCCAAATGCCCAGCGGTTGAATGCTAGCTTGGCTAAATTGCTAGCACTTCAACTGCTGCCTTTTCAGTTGGTAGACTCGGCCCCCTTCCGTGAGTTTGTGCAATGTGTGGTTCCTCAGTGGCAGGTTCCCAAACGCCACTTTTTCTCACGGAAGGCGATTCCGGCTCTCTACCGCCATGTGGAAGGCAATGTCTTGGCCTCGCTGGACAGGGCGGTCAGCGGTAAGGTGCATATTACCGCTGACTCATGGTCCAGCAGGCATGGACAGGGACGTTACCTTTCTTTCACGGCCCATTGGGTCACTCTTTTGGCAGCTGGGAAGGATGCAGGACAAGGTGCAGTAGTGTTGGAGGTTGTTCCGCCGCCACTCCTCCTAAATGCTACTACTGGTTGTGACACACCTCTCTCCTCCACCCCCGCCTCTTCTTCTTCCTCCGTGGCCTCTTCCTGTGCTTTGTCCTCGGAACCAGCGGTGCTCCGTAGGCGTTCAAGGGGCTACGCAAGTACGCAGGCAAAAAGATGCCATGCCGTGCTTGCGCTGGTGTGTTTGGGGGACAGGAGCCACACTGGGGCAGAGGTTCTGTCAGCTCTGCAGGGGCAGGCCGAGAGGTGGTTGACGCCACGCCAGCTTAAGCCAGGAATGGTGGTTTGCGACAATGGCACCAACCTCCTCTCCGCCCTCCGACAGGGACAACTGACCCATGTGCCCTGTGTGGCTCACGTCCTTAACCTGGTGGTGCAGCGGTTCTTGGGCAGGTACCCGGGCTTACAGGATGTCCTGAGGCAGGCCAGGAAAGTCTGTGTGCATTTCCGCAGATCATATAATGCCAGTGCTCGGCTGGCTGAGCTGCAAAAGGAGTTGAACCTGCCCAAGAACCGCCTTATATGTGACATGCCCACCAGGTGGAACTCAACGTTGGCCATGCTGCAGCGGCTGCACACGCAGCAGAGGGCCATCAATGAGTACCTGTGCGACTACGGCACCAGGACAGGATCAGGGGAGCTCTGTTTTTTTTCACCACGCCAGTGGGGCATGATCAGGGATGCATGCACTGTCCTGGCACCATTTGAGGAGGCCACGAGGATGGTGAGCAGTGACAGTGCATGCATCAGTGACACTGTACCTCTTGTCCACCTGTTGGAGCATACGCTGCGTGGAATAATGGACAGGGCACTTGAGGCAGAACAGAGGCAGGAAGAGGAGGACTTCCTTGCCTCTCAAGGCCCCCTTTACCCAGACAGTGTTCCTTCTGTCCCACCCATCACACAGGAAGAGGACGAGGAGGAGGAGGATTGTGTCAGCATGGAGGTGGAGCATGGCACTCAGCATCAACAGCAGCAGTCTTTTAGGGATGATTTACACAAACCCGTGGACTTGTACGTGGCTGGGAGGAGGTGGCTGCGGATCATGTCGTCCTTAGTGACCCAGAGGACTCCGGACCGATTGCCTCAGCTAACCTACGCTGCATAGCCTCCCTGATCCTGCAAAGTCTGCGGAAGGATCCTCGTATTCTTTGGATCAAGGAGAGGGACCATTACTGGCTGGCCACTCTCCTTGATCCACGGTACAAGGGTAAGGTTGCGGACCTTATCTTGCCGTCGCAGAGGGAGCAGAGGATGAGACATCTCCGGGAGGCCTTGCAGAAAGGTCTGTGCAACGCGTTCCCAGAGACTAGGAGGTTACAATCTCCTGGTCCTGGACAACGAGTTGCTGAGGCTTCGGTCAGTAGCAGAAGGAGCGGTGGAGAAGGTGGCCGTCTGACCGATGCGTTCAGACAATTTTTTAGTCCGCAGCCCCAAGGTATGATCGGTTCCAGCAACCATCGCCAGCGTCTGATATACATGGTGCAGGAATACCTAGGGGCAAGGTCAGACTTGGACACCTTTCCCACCGAAAATCCTCTGGCTTACTGGGTGTTGAGGATGGATCACTGGCCAGAGCTTGCACAGTATGCAATTGAGCTACTGGCCTGTCCTGCATCCAGCGTTCTTTCGGAACGCACATTCAGTGCTGCTGGAGGCTTTGTCACGGATCACGGGGTGCGCCTGTCCAACGACTCGGTTGATCGACTGACCTTCATAAAGATGAACCAGTCTTGGATCACCACCAGCTACCAAGCACCTGAAGCTGATATAACAGAATAATTTATTTTCAATTGTCACATCCCTTCAAGACTGATGCTGAGTGACTGTCCTGTTATGTTGACTTACTACTCCTCCTCCTCAATGAACCGATTCATGATGATAGCTTGGAAGAACATTTTTGTTTCTGGGTGCCGCCCCCAGTGGCTAAGGCCCAATTTTTCAGCCCCTGTTTAACAGGGGCATTTTATTAAAATTTTTGATGCAATGCTTTGCAGCAGGGCTCATTCCGGCACTCCAACTAGAGTATCTGGGAGAGGTTGCAGTGTTGTGGCACCAGCACCAGTGCCTAAGGCCCAATTTTTCTGCCCCTGTTTAACAGGGGCGTGTAATTACAATTTTTGATGCAATACTTTGCAACAGGGCTCATTACTGTGCTCCAAGTACAGTATCTGTGAGGGGTTGAAGTGTTGTGGCACCAGTGCCTAAGGCCCAATTTTTCAGCCCCTGTTTAACAGGGGCGTGTAATTACAATTTTTGATGCAATAATTTGCAACAGGGCTCATTGCTGTGCTCCAAGTACAGTATCTGTGAGGGGTTGCAGTGTTGTGGGACCAGTGCCTAAGGCCCAATTTTTCTGCCCCTGTTTAACAGGGGCGTGTAATTACAATTTTTGATGCAATACTTTGCAACAGGGCTCATTGCTGTGCTCCAAGTACAGTATCTGTGAGGGGTTGCCGTGTTGTGGCACCAGTGGCTAAGGCCCAATTTTTCAGCCCCTGTTCTACAGGGGCATGTAATTACAATTATTGATCTAATAATTCACAGCAGGGCCCATTCCTGCGCCCACCAAGAGTAACTGTGAGGGCTTACAGTGTTGTGGCAACACCACTACCACCACCACCAAAGGCCCAATTTTTCAGCCCCTGTTCAACAGGGGCATGCAATTACAATTCTTGATCTAATAATTCACAGCAGGGCCCATTCATGTGCCCACCAAGAGTAACTGTGAGGGCTTACAGTGTTGTGGCACCAGTAACACCACCAAAGGCCCAATTTTTCCTACCACTGTTCAACAATGGCATGTAAATACAATTCCTGATATAATAGTTCACAGCAGGGCGTTCCAGCGCCCACCAAGAGTAACTGTGAGGGCTCACAGTGTTGCAACACCAACATGAAAGGGGCAAATTTCAGCAGAGTATATACGACAGGTCCCTACTTTCAAACATCCAACTTACAAACGACTCCTACTTGCAAATGGAAGGAGACAACAGGAAGTGAGAGGAAATCTACCCCTAGGAAGGGAAATTCTCTCCTGTAAGAGTTAATATTGGAAAAAGGTGTCTCCTCTCTACTGATGCTTTATCACCAATCCTTGTTTCAATAAAAACCCTACTTTTCAAAAACAGTTGTCATTGGGATGGAAAGTGAGATGAAATGTTCTGAACAGTGCACAGACAGCAAAACAAATGTTACAGGGGTGATAACCCTTCCCTATGTTTTCCAAAAAGCTTAAAAATATATTTTTTGTCTGGAGCTACACTTAAACAATGTACCTGTTCAAAATTAAAAAACAGATTCTACTTAAAGTGGTTGTATAGTCTTTTTTTTTACTTTTACCTACAGGTAAGCCTATACTAAGGCTTACCTGTAGGTAAAAGAAATATCTCCTAAACCTTTACGGTTTAGGAGATATTCCCCTTGCACTGCGCCGCTGACTGCAGCGGCGCATGCGCACAGGGGATTCTCGGCTGAAGGCCCGGCGAACGTCGGACCTTGCCGGAAAGAAGTCTCCCGCGCGCATGCGCGGGAGTGACGAATCGCGGCTCCAGCCACTCACAGCGCTGGAGCCGCAATACCCGGAAGACACGCCGAGGCATAATGTCAGCTGCCTCGGCGTGGACCGGGAGGAACACCGACGCCTCGTTCTAAGGTAAGTATTTCATAATGAGCTTGTATGCTGTGCATACAAGCTCATTATGCCTTTTCCTTTACAGGTGTAAAAAAAAAAAATGCGGGTATACAACCGCTTTAAGAACAAACCTACAGTCCCTGTCTTGTTTGCACCGCCTGTATACTGCTGTTCAGAGTATATAGGGCCTTTTTTATTTTGCGTGCGGGGTTCCCCTTAATATCCATACAAGACCCAAAGGGGCTGGTAATGGGCTGGTGTAGGGGGGGGGGGGGTGATGGGGTAGCTATGCCATTTTTCTCAAAGATTTTCATCCATATTACCGGGACCAGACATTACATTAAAGCCGCAAGCAGTTTTAAATGGCTTTTTTTCCTTTAGAAACGTCATTTTGTGCAGGGACAGTTCTAAACACGGGAAACACATGCCACTTCACAGGCATACTTTAGATACCCCCCAGGTACGATATTTAAAGGAATATTTGACTTTTTTTTTTCACTTTATGCATCATTAAAATGACTGCTCCCGAAAAACGGCCGTTTTTAAAACTTTGTTTTGCATTGATACATGTTGAAGGTTCTGGTGCGAACCGAACGGGGGGTGTTCAGCTCATCCCTACTGTACTGCTTAAACGAAAATCGTACGATCTGACATCGTACGAAAAAAAATTCCGTGCATGTCCGATAGAATAATATCGGATGAACTGTCCTGATCGGCTCTCGAAAGCTCTGTACTAACGATCTGACTATCGTACGATCGATTTGAATTCGGTATTTAAGTCATTGTGAGATTTAAAAACAACAACTCGTGATGACTCCGAAAAAAAAATTACTGACGATTTTTCTTGAAGGAGCCTCGTCTTTTTTGTGAGCTTTGTGAATTCAGCCTGTAGGCTCAGTATACAGATGTAATAGGGATATATTTCCTGTAATAATATGTTTTTCTTGAAGTGACGGTTATTGTGAATGAGATTTAACCCTTTCACTGCCAAACTATATTGTGCATTTGTTTTAACCCTTTAACCACTTCCCGCCTGCCGCCCGTCATATGACATCCTTGACTTTGAGCTGGGATATCTGAATGATAGGTGCAACTACAGGCATCATTCAGATATAATTTTTTTCAGCCAGCGATTCCCTTTACCATAAAAATTATCATAGTGGCTGTTGAGCGGCTTGATCGTTCTTACAGGCGGCGAGAGGGGATGTCCCCCCTCCTCCGGCTGCCCTCCGATGCTTCTACCGACTCACCCCTGCCATCGGTGAGTCGGAGAACGGATCCGCGGGCCCCGGATGTTTGCCATAGTGATTTCCGGCGGACCAGATGGTCCCCGAAGTCTCTATGATCGTTCAGAGGCCGGGCGCGATGGTATGACGTCACGCCCGGCCTGTGCATTCGAAAAAATGGTGCCGCCTCGGCTGGGAAGCTGAGATCATTTTTTTATTTTATTTCAGGCTTCCCAGCCTAGAGGTGAGATGTGGGGTCATATCTCACTGTAAAGAGGACCTGTCATACCATATTCCTATTACAAGGGATGTATACACCCCTTGTAATAGGAATAAGAGTGATCAAAAATATAAATATATGTAAAATTAACAATAATAAAAAAAAGAAGCGCCCCTGTCCCTGCGTGCTTGCAAAAGCGAACGTATACGTAAGTCCCACCCACATATGAAAGCAGTTTTCAAACCACACATGTGAGGTATCACCATGAACGTTAGCGCAATAGCAATAATTCTAGCACTAGAACTCCTCTGTAACTCAAAACATGTAACCACTAAAAAAAATTAAAACGTTGTCTATGCAGATTTTTAAGTGCGGAAGATTGGCGCCATTCCACGAGGGCAAGCGTGACATGTTAGGTATCTATTCACTCAGCGTAACTTCATCTTTCACATTATGCAAAAAAATTGGGCTAACTTTACTGTTTTTTTTTTATAAAGCATGAAACTGTTTTTTTTTAAAAAATTTAAAAATTGCTGTGCAAATACCTTGCAAGATAAAAAGTTTCAACGACTGCCATTGTATTCTCTAGAGTCTCTGCTTAAAAAACATATATATATATATATAATGTTTGGGGGTTCTATGTAATTTTTCTAGCAAAAAAATGATGATTTTACATGCCTGGGTGGCAAGTGGTTAACTGTCAAACTAAGTACCCCCTCCCCCCCTCCCCCCTACACACACAAATAATAATTTTCCATTTCTCACCCATATGTTCAATTATAAATAAAGGAAAACGTTCTTATTGTAAGTGTTGGAAGGAGTGGAGAGCGATTAGAACCCCTGTCGGGTTTTTATTCATGTCTACGCCCCCTTTAGTGAAAGAAAATACCAGATTTTTGGTTGTCACCAGAACAGGAAATAGAGGGGAAATCTTCCAATGGGGACACTAGTTCTGATGACACCAGGGCCAAGACAAGGGGGGTCACATGACCTGGGCACTATGCTTGGGGGCAGGGCACAGGTGACAGCTGCCGGCTCCCTCTCCTAGAACCTCCCCCAAAACACTACATCCACGGCCGGCGCTACCAATAGGCGAGGTAGGCGCACATCGGTAGGGGGCGTCGCCACCTGTAAACAGTGCGGTGCAACCCGCACCGAGTGCAAGCTCAGTGAAAGCGGGCTGCCTTACACAGCAATGTCCCGCACAGCCGCGGTACCCAGCGCTTTCCAGGACGTTGTAATGTACAGTATGTTTGGTCATTGCAATGTTTTGTGATAGAACTCCCTCACTATCACTGCACCCTCTGCGTCTCCCTCCTACTACACCACCAGGTGGCAGCGCTGTGCGGAAGAAGACAGAGGCGAGCCCCTCACACGTCGCCGGTCCTCTGATGCCTCCACGGCTGTGCTAGCTGTTCCCAGCAGTGGTGGTCGGTGTTGGCAGAGACATCCGGAAGGAGGACAGGGTGGAGCAGGAGGACGCTGGGCTGTACCAAGCTGCTGAGGAATGGGACAAGATGAGCCTCCCCCGCCCTGTAAAGTACATGACAGCCGGAAATCTTCCTTTCATTCATTTCCAGCACCGACCGGGGGTGACCATGGCTGACAATGTCATAGCAACCCGGGCATGCTGGGATCTGTAGCCCTGGGAGCTCTTCTCTTCACACTGTGTACTGCTTCTTAACCTATCAGCGTTGATATGCGTTCTTTTTTGTGCATTAACATGCACTGCGGGATGTCAGATCGCCACCTCCACTGTATACATGAACAGGCCAAAGGGGGTGGAGTCAGGGGTGGAGCCAAGGGAGGCCGCAAAATGAAGATTTGCCTAGGGTGTCAAAAAACCTTGCACC
The DNA here is from genome assembly GCA_029206835.1 of Rana muscosa. NCBI lineage: Eukaryota > Metazoa > Chordata > Amphibia > Anura > Ranidae > Rana > Rana muscosa. The sequence continues at coordinate 870,006,481 of CM055121.1, forward strand.
AGCATTGACTACATCACACTCCTCCACCCAGGGCCGGTGCTAGATTATTTTGCACCCTAGGCAAGACTAGTTACGTACACCCCCCCCCAAAAAAAAGAAGCTTCCGAGCATTTTCAAATACATTCAACATTCATATATTTATTTATAAATCTTCTTTGTATTAATGTAGCAAAGTCTTTTACCTATTTTGGTCTAATGAGAACCTCCAAGGCCAAAGATAGCTGACATCCTTCAATATGTGGTGGGTTGTGAGGCATAGTGGGTGCAAAGGTGGTGAAAGTTATTGGGCACCAGACACTTCTTGGATGTAAAAGAGTTTTTCTTTCTTTTAACAGTCCTTTTATATTTTGAAGGGAAAGAGGGTTAGGGCCAGGACACCCTTAGATAGTTGTAAACTCAATTGGCAGACTCCGAAACTTCAATAGGAGGACAGCTGTGCAGGGAAAGGCCCCAGCAAGAAGCCACATCTGCACTTGCAGGAATGCTGTCTCCTATGGCAACAGTCCTTTAACAGTTCCTAACTTAAATGTAACAGTTCTTTCAGCTCCACTACAACTACTCCTTGTAGTTCTTCAATACTGAGCTCCTGGTCTTTCACTAGACCCTCTGATTCACTGACTCTGAATCCTTTGAGCTCCTCCAAGGTTTGCGGTGGTATCTCCCTCAAGCGTCACCCCCGCTTCTCTGCTGGGTCCCTGGCTTGGCACTCCAGATACTTCTCAAGCTTCACCGCTGCTAACCTGCATGCTCCCTGGTAGGGATGAGCTTCGAGTTCGAGTCGAACTCATGTTCGACTCGAACATTGCCTGTTCGTCCGTTCGCCGAACAGCGAACAAATTGGGGTGTTCGCGGCAAATTCGAAAAATCTATGGGAGAAATCTAAAGTGCTAATTATAAAGGCTTATATGCAAGTTATTGTCCTAAAAAGTGTTTGGGGACCGGGGTCCTGCCCCAGGGGACATGTATCAATGCAAAAATAAGTTTTAAAAACGGCCGTTTTTTCGGGAGCAGTGATTTTAATAATGCTTAAAATGAAAAAATAAAAGTGAAATATTCCTTTAAATTTCGTACCTGGGGGGTGTGTATGATATGCATGTAAAGTGGCGCATGTTTCCCGTGCTTAGAACTGTCCCTGCAAAAAATGCCATTTTTGAAAGAAAAAAAGTCATTTAAAACTGACTCGCGGCTATTAATGAATTGTCGGCTCCCGGCAATACATCCAAAAGTCATTGATAAAAAAAAAAAGCGTGGGGGTTCCCCAGAATTCAATTACCAGGCCCTTCAGGTCTGGAATGGATATTAAGGGGAACCCCGCCGCAAATTAAAAAAAAATTTGACGTGGGGTTCCCCCAAATATCCATTCCAGGCCCTTCAGATCTGGCATGGATTTTAAGGGGAACTCCACCCCAAATTTTAAAAAAATGGCGTGGAGTCCCCCTAAAAATCCATACCAGACCCCTTATCCGAGCACGCAACCTGGCCGGCCGCAGGGGAAAAGGGGGGGACGAGAGAGCGCCCCCCCTCCCTCCTGAACCGTACCAAGCCACATGCCCTCAACATGGGGAGGATGTACCCATGTTGATGGGGACAAGGGCCTCATCTCCACAACCCTTGCCCGGTGGTTGTGGGGGTCTGCGGGCGGGGGGCTTATCGGAATCTGGAAGACCCCTTTAACAAAGGGGACCCCCAGATCCCGGCCCCCCCCTATGTGAATTGGTAAGGGGTACATTGTACCCCTACCATTTCACGAAGAAAGCGTAAAAAAATGTTTAAAAAAAACACACAAACACCTTGAAAAAGTCCTTTATTTAAAAAAAAAAAAAAACATTCCAGCGGTGAAATACAGTGTCCCGCGGCGATCCCGATGTCCAGCGCTGTCATTTATTGGTTGTGCCTGAGCGGACCTGATGGGGAACTCCCTCTCAGTATTTTAAATGTATAGACCCGCCCCTTCTAAGCACGGGAAACATGCGCCACTTTACATGCATATCATACACACCCCCCAGGTACGAAATTTAAAGGAATATTTCACTTTTATTTTTTCATTTTAAGCATTAATAAAATCACTGCTCCCGAAAAAACGGCCGTTTTTAAAACTTCTTTTTGCATTGATACATGTCCCCTGGGGCAGGACCCGGGTCCCCAAACACTTTTTAGGACAATAACTTGCATATCAGCCTTTATAATTAACACTTTAGATTTCGAACGTTCGAGTCCATTGTATTTAATAGGGTTCTAAAGTTCACACAAACATTTTGTCTGTTCGCAGGTTCTGGTGCGAACCGAACAGGGGGGTGTTCGGCTCATCCCTGCTCCCTGGCTTGACACACAAGGCTGCTCTACAAGCGTCTCCTGGTTTGGTCCCTGACTTCATTACCGCCTGAAGTTTCCCAATTCTCCACGATGCCCTTTCAGTGAGAATATGGTTCCGGTACTTGCTTCAGTTACTCACAGTGGTCCCTGGTAAAGGCGATTGGTTCCTTCGTGGCGACAGCTTCCCTTCTACCTCTGACCACTGACAGGTTCTCTAAGCCGCAATCCCAACCCTGTGCTGCTCTTTCACTTCTGGATAGGCCCTTATACAGCCTAGAAGCCAGATGCCCCCGGGATAGGCCCAATCTAGCAGCCCGGGGCAGACGACACACATCCACCCAGACGGCAGTCCGGGTGGCACAGAACACAGATAACCTGACCTCACCCGAATATATAGGTTTCATTGCCTTTGAATAAGAAAAAAAATTCTTGGGTAATGCACCAGGTGTTTGCGCCTTCCCCTTTGTTGTTTTTGTAGCTTCACATTGGACCCCTGTTCTAAGGCATGACTTAGGACACTGATCAGGTTTTCCATAGCAATCAATGACAATCTCTAGCTCTGTTATTATAGGGTGTCAGTATTTGGTTTCCAAGGCCATAACTATACCTGGGAAGTATATAAAATCGGTACTCCTGAGAATAGGAGTGGGGAATGGGTGTGGCTAACTGCAGTGCCCTTATTGTGCCATGCTGATTAGTGGGTTTGGCCAAATTGTCCTGAATGGTGGGTTTAGCCAAGTCTGACAATTTTCTCATACATGTAAAAATCTGCAATTTTTTGCTAGAAAATTACTTGGCACTCCAAAATATTATATATTTTTTTAAGCAGAGGCCCAAGAGAATAAAAAGTTAGCTGTTGCAATTTATGTCATATATGCAATATATTTGCACTTTTTTTCAAACAAAATTTTTTGGGGAAAAAATACACTTTTTATTGAATTTTGGTGAACACAAACACAATATAATGCCCATTTTTTTGGTATAATGTGTAGCGGGGTATTGCCTTTTAAACCCGAGAGACTACAGTACCCAGTGGGCAACGGGACACCCAGGGTGCATTGCCCCGCGCAGAGACTGCTGGGGCGGGTTATTTGACCGAAGGGCGGGGCTGAGTTCGGTCTCTTTGGACACTGCCCGCCCAGCAAGTTGAACTCCTTTCCGAGCCTGCTGAGATACAAGGCCTGAAGCCTGGGCCTTTCTCCAAAGAGCCTTCCGCTCTCACCGAGGAACCTGAGGGACGTCTCTCCATACTGTTGCTGCATCGTTGCCAGGAGGACGGAAGACTTGGCTGTTGTGAGACCTGTATACCAAGACACAGCAGCGGAAGATACGGACACGGACTGGTCTGGTTGGGTGAGAGAGCACCTGCTCAGAGAACTATATAGGATCTCTAGGCCCAATAACTGTTATCCAGAGTTATCACTAGTGTTGCGCTGCGCACCGGAGAGACAGCGCATCGGAGCAACCTTAGAGATTGCCTTTAGTTCACCAAGTTATTCAAACCCCTTTTACCCTGTGGATTACAGTTTGTTTTCTTCAAAAGTGCACCACCGGTTTGCTAGCGAAGATTTCCCCTACAGAACTTCTACACAGTACAGTCGGGCCTGACTTAGCGTAGACATTGCTGGGCACCATTTTTTTTGCCTACGAGGGAGAATAGCTGCAGCGGGGACCGTTAGTGTTATGCACAGTACTGTATATCTATCTGCTTGTTGAGATATTCTTTTATTGCAGGGCTCTGCACATATATGTACACTGTTAATTACATGCTCACTCAACAAATCTGAGTAAAAGTGCCAAGGTTAAGTATATTGGTGTTTGTGTCATTTACTTTGCAGAGGAGACGGGTAAGGATAGCTATACTTTATTGCTGTGTGTGTGCTATTATAGGATTGTGTCCCCGGGAGTTACAGGCCACACCATCCTACTATCCCCAACTAACTGTGCCAAGGGAGGTTAGGGCTAATTACTTGGGGTTGACAGCGGTCCACTACAGGGCCCAAAAATTATCTGGCAGCCCTCTTAGCTGGGGGTATCGCTACAAATATAAAAACCAATGTTGTGTAAATAGATACCAAACATGTCATGTATAGCGACAAACTACTGTACATTAAATTATCCTTAGGTGATGCTTTAAAAGTCTTTACAGGTTACAAGTTTTTTTTTTTTAACAGAAAGGAAGGGTCGGGTTACAAGTTTAGAGATACACAGGTCTGGGGCTTGATATATTGTGCTTGCTCTGACTTAGCAGTGATACCTCACACATGTGTGGAATACCTAAAGTCTTCTTCTACCCGTGTAGCATATGCTAAGGTAAAAGGTGACAATGGAGGTGATCTTTTACAGCTTTCTGTATTACTCTATATAGGCAAGAATGGTTGAGATGTTACTTTAAGGCCCCATGCACACAGGGCGTTTTTACAGCCGCGTTTTTTACTGCTTAAAAATGCCTGTCCATGTTTTGTAAACATTTTTGACCTTTTTAAAAAAAAAAAAAAAATCCCGGAGCTCAAAAACGCAAATCGCAGCGGTTTTGCGCGTTTTCGCTGCGTTTTTTGCGCGTTTATGCGCGTTCATGCGCATTTAATAGCGTCGGGCGTTTTTGCAGCTCGAACCTGGAGCTCCAGAACGCACTGGAATTGTTTGTTTTTTTTGCAGCTGGAAAACGCCTATGCCACTTGGAGCTCATAAAAGCTCTATGTGTGCATGACACAATAGAATAACATGGATGGGCGTATTGCAGCTGTAAAAAAAAAAGTCTACGCTGCTGTTAGCAGCTGCAAAACCGCCCTGTGTGCATGGGGCCTAAGAATGTGATGGCTATATAAAGTGTGATAGATCACATTCAAGGATCACCTGACCTTTTTAAATATTGAGTTGGCCCACCCTTTGCAGCTATAACAGTTTCATCTCTTCTGGGAAAGTTGTTCACAAGGTTTAGAAGTGTATCTATGGGAATGTTTGACCATTCTTCCAGAAGCCCATTTGTGAGGTCAGACACTGATGTTGGACAAGAAGGTCTGGCTGCCCAGTTGAGGACAGGACTCTGTGCAGGCCAGTCAAGGGGTGGAGGAACTTGACTGGACTCAATCCGATAGAACACCTCTGGGATGTATTGGAGCAGAATATGCAAGCCAGGCCTTCTCATCCAACATCAGTGCCTGACCTCCCAAATGCCCTTCTGGAAGAATGGTCACACACTCCTAAACCTTGTGGACAGCCTTCCCAGAAAAGTTGAAGCTGTTATAGCTGAAAAGGGTGGACCAACTCAAAATTGAACCCTACGGGCTAAGATTAGGATCCTATTAAAGTTCATGTGCGTGTAAAGGAAGGCATCCCAACACTTTTGGTAATATAGTGTGTATATATATATATATACATATATATATATATATATATATATATATATATATATATATATATATATGTAGCGCCTTCCCCTATTCTCTCTCCGTGCGGCTCGCACTGTCTCTTGTCTAGGGGTATCTGATGGTGGAGAGAGAGAGAGGGTGGGCTACGCCTAGCTTCCACCACGTGGGAATACCTGTGGTATCAGCAATGTCTTGTTTACCTTCGGGTCTGTGCTGTGCACCCGGATCCTCCCTCCAAGAGTCACCGTGAACTTAGTCCGCCAGGAAGTGAGCCTCACACCATTAAAGTCCAACACTCCTTTATTAGAACACACCATACAGGGACTTCCTTGGTAGATAGAAAGAAAAGGAGGTGTGAGTGTGAATAGGCCCAGACACAAATTCGGTCCTCCACTCTCCTCCTGAAGAGTGGGCTATGGTCTCATAGGGGACGAGCATGAACTCACGTCCGCAAGCTAACAGTGCTTGGGACGAAGACCCCGTGACCAAGATGGCCGGCCCCCTTTATACCCTCCCCCAGCAAGCACGGCGGGTTCCCCGCCCCACCATACCGCTGCCGAGAGAGGACAAAAGGAGCCCCGGCACACAGTGATATTCGTCCCTTTGGTCACAGTAACAGCGCCACCTCATGGACCGCAGGGAGCATAGCACTGATGCCACAGCCAGATTCAAAAAATGCACCCGGGAAAGTAAGTACCCTCTACACATTCCCCCCTGTCTTTTGACACTGGACCACAGTGTCTGGAGTGAATCACACCCTCAACGGCTGACATAATCCAATCCAGAAACCAACTAACAATTTGAAAAACCCAAAAAAAATTTAGGAAACTATCCTAACGGAGAAGTTGTGTCTGAGCCCCTGCAACAAAAGAGGAGTGAAAGACAACATTTAAACATTATACTTTTCCCTCCCATCCTAACTAAGAACCACCCCAGGTTCCATAATCTTGCCGGGACGCTCTCCTGCAGAGGGAAGAGAAAAGAAACAATACAACCCTGACACGTGTATGTGTGAGAGAAAAAGAAACTCCTCCGAAGAGAAATATCCTTTCCTCTAGTGTGAGTGTGTACAATGTGTAACGTTGCACAAGACTGCCACCTGGTGACAGCCTCGCGGTAACTGCACCCGTTGAACCATCTTCTCTTTTTCCCTGCTGCTTGACTCCGGGCCCTATCTACCCCAAAGTCTGCAACTTCTCACCAGAGAGGAAAGAACAACAACTGGAACAGTTCTTCCTCTGAATAACACAAGCACCCCTCTTGCGGGGCAAAAGCACTGATGATGGCACCAACAAGAAAGCCAAACAGCAAAGTTCAGGGGGTGCAAAGTCCTTTAAAAAAAAAAAGCAAACAAATGGAGTCTTTTTCTCCTCAGAGGTAGAAGCGGGGATGCGGCAGAACGATAGGTTTTAGATGCCGATCCATGGTCTCCAAATGGTACTCCACATCCTCACCTTCTTTGCGTCGAATCAACACCTTGTCCGCATGGATGTGTCTTCACCTCATCCACTCTGCCTTGCAGTCTTTAAACCGCTGAGATGTCTTTGGAGAGCATGTCAAATACCTGCGGGCGTGTGGGACCTTAAGGTGGGTCCACACGAAGTCATTATACCAGCGCTCTCGGTACACCTCCACTTCGTAGAGTAACTCCTTAGGGAGGTACGGATATTCCCACCGTTTTAGCAGCAACTTTCTGGCAGAAGAGTCTCTGAAGCCTTGACAGCGGAGGCATTGTGGCTTTGTCCCCTTCACCGGGTAGAACTATAGAGTCCGGATGGCGAGGGGCCTTGACCACTTCTGGTTGAGGCATAGGTGCCCGTAGTATCCACTTCTGCTCCCCAGTACCTGATGCAGGTGGCACCGGAGATGTAGAGGTGGGCTGGGGACGGGACCCTAGTTCAGACGCTGATGCCTCCACTCGGGGTGTACTCTCCCCCGTGGACATGGGTGAATCTCGAGGCCTTCGGAATGAAGCTAGCAGTACTTTGTCCCAGCCCTTCTCTGCAAACAGTTCGTCAATGGCAGTGTCATCTCCCATATCAGAGAGCGACTCCAGATCCGAGGTATCACACTCCTCCGCGGGTATGTAGCCCGTAGTAGAGACAGAGCTAACACCTCCCGCAGGCGTACTGGGCCATGCCTTCCCGGCACCTCCGCCCATGCACCAAGTCTCTTTGCCCGGCTCACCTCGGCCTTTCCTTGAAGCGGGACGTCCGGAACACTCGTCAACGGATCCGTCTAGGCCTTGCGTAAGCTGGCGAGATGGTCCGCCACCACCGCTGGTCGGGGCCACCACGCTGGTTCTCTTCTTCGGTGGCGGACGCTGTGAGACAGTGGTGACCGAGTCAGCATCCTCGGATTTCTCCCATTGAGTTTTAACGACCACCTCCTCGGTCGCTGCAGTGTGCGCTGGGATGGCTTTTACAGCAGTAATTCCTCCTCTGCGAGTAGTGCTACCTGAAGCCCGGCCTGGGTAGATGGTTCTCGGCCTGTCTACTACCGGATCCACCTCGAACAGGAACTCCCCACAGGCTTCACATTGTCCGAAGGGCTTCAGGTGGCACACTAGTCCCGAGCACCCGGGACAAATTACACCCAGGGCCTCTACGTCCATGCACGAATACAGGGCGAATCGACCCCTTGGCTTCAGCCGGATCCCGGTATCCGTTATCGGAGCAGCAGCAGTCATCGTGGTAGTAGCAGGGTGAACTGGGATCCATGAAGTATGTCCAAACATGGTGACTTGTTGCTGGTCCATCGCACACTGCAGAGTTTTCGCGCCAAAGTCCCACGTGTAGCCCTCTCACGTATTGGACTCCTCCCCTTTGCTCCAGTTCGCGGGCTTTTTTTCTTTTGTTGAGCCACGCCCACGAACTAAGTGGCGGGGGTTGTGTCTGTTGGCGCAGTGCAATTAGAAGCCCCCACGTGTAGTACCTCACACGGCTGGGCCTCCCCCCATTCACCGCTCTTCCTGCGCGGGCCTTTCCCTTGTCTAGGGTCAATTCCACAACTTCGAGCAGGGCTGCACTTTGGCCTATTCAGTTAACTCATCCAGCAGACCTGTTCAGTGCTGTGATGCACAACACAATCCCGGACGAGCCCCCACGTGTGGCGCCTTCCCCTATTCTCTCTCCGTGCGGCTCGCACTGTCTCTTGTCTAGGGGTATCTGATGGTGGAGAGAGAGAGAGAGGGTGGGCTATGACTAGCTTCCACCACGTGGGAATACCTGTGGTATCAGCAATGTCTTGTTTACCTTCGGGTCTGTGCTGTGCACCCGGATCCTCCCTCCAAGAGTCACTGTGAACTTCGTCCGCCAGGAAGTGAGCCTCACACCATTAAAGTCCAACACTCCTTTATTAGAACACACCATACAGGGACTTCCTTGGTAGATAGAAAGAAAAGGAGGTGTGAGTGTGAATAGGCCCAGACACAAATTCGGTCCTCCACTCTCCTCCTGAAGAGTGGGCTATGGTCTCCGCACGAGGTGAAGGGGGTCCTTCTGGACGGTCTCCGACAAGAGACTCACCCGTCACCGGCAGTCTGCTGCACCGGGTCTTCGAGTGAGGAGCTCTCCCCGGTCCATTGCGTCTTACTCAGATTCAGGCCTCCATCCCCGAAGTGCCTTAGGATCCTTCCCTCGTGGATCTCAGTGTTGGGCACTGAGCTCCGGACCTTCTTGTAAGTACCTCACCCCAGGACTGAAGGTGCCTGAGGTGGAACACGATCTCCGTTGGTCCCCTAGGCCGAGGCCTCCTAGGGGACAAGCACGAACTCACGTCCGCAAGCTAAAGGTGCTTGGGACGAAGACCCCGTGACCAAGATGGCCGGCCCCCTTTATACCCTCCCCCAGCAAGCACGGCGGGTTCCCCGCCCCACCATACCGCTGCCGAGAGAGGACAAAAGGAGCCCCGGCACACAGTGATATTCGTCCCTCCGGTCACAGTAACAGCGCCACCTTATGGACCGCAGGGAGCATAGCACTGATGCCACAGCCAGATTCAAAAAATACACCAGGGAAAGTAAGTACCCGCTACACATATATACTCACTGGTCACTTTATTAGGTACACCTGTTCAATTGCTTGTAAACACAAATTGCTAATCAACCAATCACATGGTAGCAACTGAATGCATCTGGGCATCTAGACATGGTGAAGACGACTTAACCCGAGCGTCAGAATGGGGAAGAAAGGGGATTTAAACGACTTTGAATGTGGTATGGTTGTTGGTGCCAGACGGGCTGATCTGAGTATTTCCAAAACGGCTGATCTACTGGGATTTTCACTCACAACCAACTCTAGGGTTTACAGAGAATGGTCTAAAAAAGAGAAAATTATCTAATGAGCTGCAGTTGCGTGGATGAGAATGCCTTGTTGATGAAGGGATCATCGCTCCAGGTGGATGTGTGGAAATGGCACGCTCCTCAAGGTGGAAGCATCAGGTGCAGGCTAAGCATATAGCAATTAGAAGAGGGAAGGTCTGGACAGCCGCACTCCAATAAAAACGCCTTTATTGTGCAAAATAACAAAAGCACACCACAGCAGGGTACAGGATAAAGAAAAATCTGACGCATTTCACACTCTCAACAGTGCTTAGTCATAGCTATATATAGCTGTATAGCTATGACTAAGCACTGTTGAGAGTGTGAAAACGCTGTGGTGTTTGCTTTTTTTATTTTGCACAATAAAGGCGTTTTTATTGGAGTGCAGCTGTCCAGACCTTCCCTCTTCTAAATGCTTTGTTGATGTCAGAGGTCAGAGGAGAATGGGCCCTCAACCAAAATGACACTGGCTAGGCCTGAAGAAGGGGCGCATGATCCGCAAACGCATTGCCTTTCTCAACATTGTGTCCCAGAAGTGACGTCATCATCGGCTCCCTGTGCATTCTAGGACTCCAGGAAGCGTCGGCAACCACCGACGCGGTCCTTTCGAGTGCCACACCGCAGAAGCCATCCTGATGTACAAGCTCCATAGATGCTCTTGCACTTTTGTGCTCAATGCCTGTTGATGTTTTAATCCTTGTGAGTACCAGTATTCATACTTGTATTAAATTACCTTTCTTACTACACTCAGATTGGCACTTGTGCTTCCTCCTCAGAGGAGAATGCTTAGAGTGGTTCAACGGGTCCAGCTGCAGTTTGCAGACCGGTGTCCTGTGCATTTTTGTTCACTGGTTCAGGTGCGATTCAGGTGCAAATTTTTCCCTGAATTCACACCAGAACTAGACCTAAGAATGCACAGGACCTTTTTCAAATGTGCACCGCAGCCACCCCGGACATGTGTGAAGTGGCTCCATTGAAAGCAGGTCACAACACTCACATGTTATGCGAATTGGATGCAGTGTAAAACACATCCAATTCGCACTGACTCTTTATATGATTCCTACATCTCTTTCTGGTGAGTGGGGCCACAAGAGGGGAAATCAAAAGGGGAAATCATCTGCTTGGAATCTGTCTTGGAAACATCCAGTTTCTCTTGATTAGCACATTCTAATGTGCCAAGAATATCAAGGATATTTTACCTTTATTTTACTAACACTTATTCACTGTCATTATCACTATTCAGTTTTGTTTGCACAGTGTCAATACCAGTGGGTGGCCACATTCATAAGTCTGATACCCATTAGTAATCATTATTGTTTATTGTTTTAAGTGTTGTGCATTTCACTTATTCCTGCTAGCACTGCAAACTACCTGTTTTTCAGTATATTCAGTTAGTGTACTGTGTCCTTTGCACAGTGTGCACCTAAAGGTACCTGAATACAATTGGTGGCGTTCTCATACTAATACCACAGGCAGGGAGCTGCAAGTATTTTTCAGTTAGTGTACTGTGTCCTCTGCACAGTGTGCACCTGAAACTAACTGAAGACAATTGCTGGTGTTTTCATACTAATACCACAGCAGGCAGTTGATTCTGCTAGCTGCAGTATAATCAGTATAGATATAGATATATATATTAGGGTTGTTACTGATTAAAAATATTGTGTTTGATTAATCGTTTTTTTTTTAATCGATTAATCTACTAATTTCGATTAATTATAACGCACATACAGATCCAACTACTTTTAGCTGATCTCCTTGCAGGCTACATCCCAGTGCAGCTACCAACCACTGGAAAAATGGATAGCAGGATACAAAAAACACACAAAGGCAGCGCTCGATGGGAATAGCATTAAAACTTTTATAGTCTTCAAGTAGGTAACAAAATAAACATTGCACTGGAGATAAAATCGATGTAGCTACATAAACTGTAAAAATGGTGCGAGTAATACCAAATGGTAGCAAAAGCAGTCATAAAACCATGTAGCTAAGTATGATACCGGTATACAAATGTGTACAATGATACCACTGCTGAATCCAGATGAGGAGGGGCTAACATCAGTCCGTCGGCATGTAGATGTCCCGTGAAGGGAACTATCACAACTCCCAGTGGATGGCTGTAGAATCCCTGGTTGATAGAGGGAAGTGTAACAGCCCTTGCGTGTGGCAGATAGTAAAGTCCCGCCGGCATGCAGATATGAAGGCACAGCAAAGGATCCCTTCAGATGGACACGGCAAGCCCCGCTGGTGTCCGTGACATCACCGGATCTCCGACAGGGCTCCCTGAAGACCCGGAAGCCGGCGGAAAGGTGAGTACCAATCAAAAGAATTTTGATTGATCAAAAAAATGACACGATTAATCAAGGAATTAATAGTTAATTTCCACAGCCCTAATGTATATATATATATATATATATATATATATATATATATATACATCTCACCTTTGTGCAGCTACATCTCACTGCAGGCAGACAGGAGAGGCAGACAGTCACGAGCCAATAAAAGAGGGCAAGCAGGCTCTGTGTCTAGAGGCAACAGTGCTGGTCGTGGACACTGTGCATCCTCATCAGCACGTGGCCGTGGGACACGCTTGTCCTTCTTTTCGGCAACTGGCCATGTTAATCAAGCCGTCCTCATCCTCTCTCACCCAGGCTCAGTGTACTTTGTCTGGCAAAGCAGCTGCCAACGCGGTCTCTTCCCTCGGCTCAATGGCATCAGTCACTCCTTCCCTAGCCCCACCGTGTCCTCCTGAGGAGTCCCCCGAACTGTTTGACCACAGTGTTGGGTACATGCTCCAGGAGAATGCCCAGCGTTTTGAAGGCTCCGATGATGGAACCCAGCTAGAGGAAGGCAGTAACGTGAGCCCAGAGAGAGGGGGTAGTAACGTGAGCCCAGAGAGAGGGGGTGCCCAAGAAGGACAGCAATCTGGCATTTATGTTCCCCCAGCTGCAGCATACTGCCAGGTTTGCTACAGTGATGAGGAGGGAGGGGATGATGAGGTAACGGACTCTACATGGGTGCCTGATAGGAGAGAGGAGGAGGAGGCACACCTCCAACGAGGCAGGATGCCCTCCAGGGGCCAGCTTAAGGGCAGCACACCAACAGCATCACACCGCAGAGCTCCGCATGTGCAGGCCGCTGCTGTCTCTGTGCGTTATTCCAAAAGTTCTTTGTTGTGGGCCTTTTTTGAGACGAGTGCATCAGATCGCAGCGCTGCTATTTGCAACATATGTCTCAGGCGTATCTCGTGTGGCCAAAACATCACCCGCTTGGGCACCACATGCTTGATCAGACATATGGCGACCTGCCATGCAGTTCGTGGGCAAGCACACCTAAAAGACCCACACCAAAGAACAAAGCGGACCTCCTTACTCCTCATCAGCTGGGATCTCCAACCCCACTATACCTTCAGTCCTCTCTGAAACCTGCACTGAGAGGAATGAAGGTGTAGAATTAGGTGTGTCACAGCCAAGTACTTGCGGGCAATCTGTTATCAGTACACCAACGTCAGATTGTACCAGGCAAATTTCCCTGCCCCAGCTGCTGCACCGCCGAAAGAAGTTCGCTCCCAGCCATCCACATGCCCAGCGGTTGAATGCTAGCTTGGCTAAATTGCTAGCACTTCAACTGCTGCCCTTTCAGTTGGTAGACTCTGGCCCCTTTCAGTGAGTTTGTGGAATGTGCGGTTCCTCAGTGGCAGGCTCCCAAATGCCACTTTTTCTCACGGAAGGCGATTCCGGCTCTCTACCGGCATGTGGAAGGCAATGTCTTGGCCTCGCTGGACAGGGCGGTCAGCGGTAAGGTGCATATTACCGCTAACTCATGGTCCAGCAGGCATGGACAGGGACATTACCTATCTTTCACGGCGCATTGGGTGACTCTGCTGGCAGCTGGGAAGGATGCAGGACAGGGTGCAGTAGTGTTGGAGGTTGTTCCACCACCACACCTCCAAAATGCTACTACTTGTGATTCTGACACACCTTTCTCCTCCACCCCATCCTCTTCTTCTTCCTCCATGGCCTCTTCCTGTGCTTTGTCCTCGGAACCAGCGGTGCTCTGTAGGCGCTCAAGGGGCTATGCAAGTATGCAGGCAAAGAGATGCCATGCAGTGCTTGAGCTGGTGTGCTTGGGGGACAGGAGCCACACTGGGGCAGAGATTCTGTCAGCTCTGCAGGGGCAGGCTCAGAGGTGGTTGACGCCACGCCAGCTTAAGCCAGGAATGGTGGTTTCCGACAATGGCACCAACCTCCTCTCCGCCCTCTGACAGGGACACCTGACCCATGTGCCCTGTTTGGGTCACGTCCTTAACTTGGTGGTGCAGCGGTTCTTGGGCAGGTACCCTGGCTTACAGGATGTCCTGAGGCAGGCCAGGAAAGTCTGTGGGCATTTCCACCGGTCATATAATGCCAGTGCTCGGCTGGCTGACCTGCAAAAGGAATTTAACCTGCCCAAGAACGCCTAATCTGTGACATGCCCACCAGGTAGAACTCAACGTTGGCCATGCTGCAGCGGCTGCACATGCAGCAGAGGGCCATCAATGAGTATCTGTGCCAATATGGCACGAGGACAGGGTCAGGGGAGCTTGTTTTTTTTTTGCCATGCCAGTGGGTCATGATCAGGGATGGATGCACTGTCCTGGCACCATTTGAGGAGGCCATGAGGATGGTGAGCAGTGACAGTGCATGCATCAGTGACACTGTCCCTCTTGTCCACCTGTTGGAGCACGCACTGCGTGGAATAATGGACAGGGCACTAGAGCAGAACAGAGGGAGGAAGAGGAGGACTTCCTTACCTCTCAAGGCCCCCTTTATCCAGACAGGGTTACTGCTGGCCCGCCTATCACACAGGAAGAGGACGAGGAGGACGAGGATTGTGTCAGCATGGAGGTGGAGCCTAGCATTCAGCATCAGCAGCAGTCTTCAAGGGATCAATTACAGTCCCAAGACACCCATGGACTTGTACGTGGCTGGGTGGAGGTGGCTGCAGATCCTGAGTGACCCAGAGGACTCCAGACCAAATGCCTCAGAAAACCTACGCTGCATGGCCTCCTTGATCCTGCAAAGCCTGCGGAAGGATCCTCGTATTCGTGCTATCAAGGAGAGGGATCATTACTGGCTGGCAACCCTCGATCCACGTTACAAGGGTAAGGTTGCAGACCTTATCTTGCCGTCGCAGAGGGAGCAGAGGATGAAACATCTTCAGGAGGCCTTGCAGAAAGGTCTGTGCAACGCGTTCCCAGAGACTGGGAGGTTACAAATTCCTGGTCCTGGACAACGTGTTGCTGAGGCTTCGGTCAGTCAAAGAAGGAGTGGTGGAGAAGGTGGCAGTTTGACCGATGCGTTCAGACAATTCTTTAGTCCGTAGCCCCAAGGTATGATCGTGTTCCAGCAACCATCGCCAGCGTCTGGTTTACATGGTGCAGGAATACCTAGGGGCAAGATCAGACTTGGACACCTTTCCCACCGAAAATCCTCTGGGTTACTGGGTCTCGAGGATGGATCACTGGCCAGAGCTTGCACAGTATGCAATTGAGCTACTGGCCTGTCCTGCATCCAGCGTTCTTTCGGAACGCACATTCAGTGCTGCTGGAGGCTTTGTAACCGATCACAGGGTGCGCCTGTCCATCGACTCGGTCGATCGACTGACCTTCATAAAAATGAATCAGTCTTGGATCACCACCAGCTACCAAGCACCTGATGCTGATGTAACCGAATAATTTTTTTTGAAATGTCAGATCCCTTCAAGACTGCCTATGCTGATGCTGAGTGACTATCCTGGTATGCTGAGTGACTATCCTCTTCCTCCTCAATGATCATGCTGATAGCTTGTAAGAACATCATTTGTGGTTCTGGGCGCCGCCACCAGTGACTAAGGCACAATTTTTCAGCCCTGTTTAACAGGGGCGTGTAATTACAATTTTTGATGCAATACTTTGCAGCAGGGCCCATTCCTGCGCTCCAACTAGAGTATCTGTGAGGGGTTGCAGTGTTGTGGCACCAGCACCAGTGCCTAAGGCCCAATTTTCCAGCCCCTGTTTAACAGGGGCGTGTAAGTATAATTTTTGATGCAATACTTTGCAGCAGGGCTCATTCCTGCACTCCAACTACAGTATCTGTGAGGGGTTGCAGTGTTGTGGCACCAGCACCAGTGCCTAAGGCCCAATTTTTCTGCCCCTGTTTAACAGGGGCGTGTAATTACAATTTTTGATGCAATACTTTGCAGCAGGGCTCATTCCTGCGCTCCAACTACAGTATCTGTGAGGGGTTGCAGTGTTGTGGCACCAGCACCAGTGCCTAAGGCCCAATTTTTATGCCCCTGTTCAACAGGGGCATGGAATTACAATTCTTGATCTAATATTTCACAGCAGGGCCCATTCCTGCACCCACCAAGAGTAACTGTGAGGGCTTACAGTGTTGTGGCAACACCACCACCACCACCAAAGGCCCAATTTTTCTGCCCCTGTTCAACAGGGGCATGTAATTACAATTCCTGATCTAATATTTCACAGAAGGGCCCATTCCTGCACCCACCAAGAGTAACTGTGAGGGCTTACAGTGTTGTGGCAACACCACGCACCACCACCACGAAAGGCCCAATTTTTCTGCCCCTGTTCAACAGGATCATGTAATTACAATTCTTGATCTAATATTTCACAGCTGGGCCCATTCCTGCGCCCACCAAGAGTAACTGTGAGGACTTACAGTGTTGTGGCACCAGCACCACCATCAAAGGCCCAATTTTTCCTACCACTGTTCAACAATGGCATGTAATTACAATTCTTGATATAATAGTTCACAGCGGGGCGTTCCAGCGCCAACCAAGAGTAACTGTGAGGGCTTACAATGTTGTGGCAACACCAAAACCTAAGGGCCAAATTTCTGCAGAGTATATACGGCAGGCCCCTACTTTCAAACATCCAACTTACAAACGATACTTGCAAACAGAAGAAGACAACAGGAAGTGAGAGGAAATCTACCCCTAGGAAGAGAAATTCTCTCCTATAAGAGTTAATATGGGAAAAACGTGTCTCCTCTCCACTGACGCTTTATCACCAATCCTTGTTTCAATAAAAACCCCAAATTTTCAAAAAATATTTGTCATTGGAACAGAAAGTGAGGTGAAATGTTCTGAACAGGTGCACAGACAGCAAAACAAATGTTACAGGGGTGATAACCCTTCCCTATGTTTTTCAAAAAGCTTAAAAATAGATTTTTTGGCTGGAGCTACACTTTAAAAATGTACCAGTATAAAATTCCAAAAAGATTCTACGTAACAACAAACCTACAGTCCCTGTCTTGTTTGCAACGCCTGAATACTGCTGTTCAGAGTATATAGGGCCTGGGGGCCCTACGCCTTTCCTTTTTTTAAATTTGGATGCAGGGTTCCCCTTTATGTCCATACAAGACCCAAAGGGGCTGGTAATGGGCTGGGGGGGGGGGGGTACCCATGCCATTTTTCTCAATTATTTTCATCCGTATTGCTGGGACCAGACATTACATTAAATCCGCACGCAGTTTTAAATGACTTTTTTTCCTTTATAAATGTAATTTTGTGCAGGGACAGTTCTAAACACGGGAAACATGTGCCACGTCACAGCCATACTTTAGACACCTCCCAGGTACGATATTTAAAGGAATATTTCACTTTTTTATTTTTTTCACTTTAAGCATCATTAAAATCACTGCTCCTGAAAAAACTGTAGTTTTTAAAACTTTTTTTATGTCCCCTGGGGCAGGACCCGGCCCCAAACCCTTTTTAGGACAATAACTTGCATATTAGCCTTTATAATTAGCACTTTTTATTTTGAACGTTCGAGTCCCATAGACTTTAATAGGGTTCTAAAGTTTGCGCGAACTTTCGGTCCGTTCGCAGGTTCTGGTGCGAACCGAACCGGGGGGGGGGGGTGTTTCGGCTACTAGTGAGTGTTTATATATATGTAGCGGGGTGCTAAATTTAGGTAAAGTGTTTGGGTGGTAGTTGTGCCCAAACACCCTAATTGATAGGGTTCTTGAAACCATTTTTGTCCACAGGTGGAGTATTGGTGTACAGTTCCCTGTGGCCTGCAGGTGGCGCTGCCATAGTAGGCCAGGGTTGAACTACTGATACAGTGCTGTGCCTTGTGTGTCCCCTCCCGGCAACCATACAGTGGGTGTGGTCTACCTGCTGGGCATACTGGGAGAGGATATAAAAGGGGCAGACGCTGCCTGTTGGGGTTCGTTCGTTGTCGGGGGTCCTACCCCAGGGTTCTTGTTCCTGTCCGCCCTGGGCACCTTTAGCCCAGGGGTGGAGGTCGGTGAATCAGTCCCAGGCACCTTCAGCCCTGGGACTGCAACCAAGGTCTGAGCCCAGCACCTTCGGCTGGAGCCCACTGGGGATCGAGGAATCTCAGGGTGCCGCCTTGCGAGGGGACCCATATCCTAGATGAGGAGGCGGGGGAGGAACCATTCCGAAGGACTGGTGCGGAAGTCACAGTGAAGGAAGGGTCCCGGTAACTCTCTGGAGGGATGTCTTCTCCCTGAATAGAGACCAAGGGTAACGTTCAAGCATCATTTCGGCTGCTAGTCCCAAGCTAGGGAGACTATCCGAGTGGGCTGAGTCTGCTTGAGAATTGGAGCAGTGAATTGTGCAACGTTTGTGCCTGGACTTCATCCACATCTTAAGCTTTCCTGTTCTCCCTCCAACCTATTCTGTCAGAAACTGTGTTTTATACGAAATAAACCTCTACGTTGGAGTGCAGCTGGTGTGGACATTCAAGTTACTGTGGGGATACAAGGACTTGTCTTTATTGAAAATAGAGGTGAGAGACATTCTCTGGTTGTCTAACTGTGGAAGACCCATCAACAACACCGCTCAACCTCTTTATACAGGAGGGTACGGGCTTGTGGTGCGGTGTGCCTCTCTCTTCCTGCAAGGAGCCAAAGTTAATGCAGGTAAAGAAAGGGGTCTGTGCGCTACACATATATATATATATATATATATATGTAGCGGGGTCTCCTTTAAGACTCTCTGGACTACCTTACCCAGAACCCCGTTTGGCACCCAGGGTGCATTGTTGCCACCGCAGAGACTTATGGGTGGGGCTATAAAGGGAAGGGGCGAGGCTGAGCTCATTCTCTTTGGACACGAGACTTCGATCGAGAGGTCCTCCTGTGCGGATCTGCTGGAGTGCAAGGCCTGAGGCCTGGGGCCTTGCGCAGCTGCCAAAGAGCCTTTGACCCCACTGCGAGCCTGGGTGGCATCTGACTTTGTTTATCCTCAACTTCTGTTGGATCGGAGACCCGACCGCTGCAGACGCTGTGTGTGTGGAGACACAGCAGGTGGAAGTCCCGGACTGGGATCGCGTCCAGAGGGGTGAGCGAGCACATGCTCAATCCAAGCACGTTGTACTGTCATTAGGCCTACAGACTGCCTTGGCCTATCGGCCTTTATTTGATGTTGCACCGGAGACCTATAGTGGAACTGAGTTAAACGGTCTGCAGTGAAGTGTTCCTTGTTGCTGATTAACCTGTGGATTATAAATTGTTCCTGAATGTGCACCTCCAGTCAAGATTTTGCATGCAAAGAAATCATCTCCTGAGAGACTGAGTATAGATCCTGCGTCAGGCCTGACCAGTTAGATAGTTCTCTTTAGTTGCTGCGCCACAGGGCGCCTGGTGAACTACTATCATACATAGTCCATGCGTAGTATGTTATTCAGTGCAGGGCTCTGCAAGTAATTCATGTGGTTTGTTATAACTGTTCTTTTACTTATAGAAAAGTAAACTTGTTATACTTTACTATTCTGCATTGGTGTCTGAATTTTACCATAGAGTATAAGAGATATTACCCTAGACTAACTGTGCCAGAGAGGGTCGAGTAAATTGCCGGGGGTTGGCGGTGCTGTGTGCAGGGCCTGAGACCAAATTCAGCGGCTCTCTTAGCTGGGGGTGCGCTACATATATATATATATATATATATATATAATATATATATATATATATATATATATATATATATATATGTATATACAGGGGCGGGCTGGCAGGGGGGGCAAGGTGGAAATTTCCCCCCAGGCCGCCGAACTTATACTCAAAAGGGCTGCTGTCTGCTGACATATTTTTTTTTTATGCAGGCGGCAGAAGGTCGATCATGGCGTACGCCGATTGGCTGTGTTGCTCCTGTGCTGCATTCTGGGAGTTGTAGTCCGGACCGTGCTCAAGTTCCTGGTGGCGATGGGTGGAGAGAACTGAGCAGCGGTGCGCAGCAGTAGGAAACTACAACTCTCGCAGACGGAGTCTTCAGAGGCAGGCAGAGGGGGGTGTGACTCACTGGCTCGGGCTGGGAGCTGGATGGCTGCAAGCAGGGGCGGTACAGGGAGCGCCAGGTTGTGAGCAGGAAAATCTGCCCACAAAGTCTAGTTGTATCCCTTGTATGCCCCTATTGCCAGCCCAAAACAAAATTTATGTGCCCCTGTTTGTTGCTCTGTGGCAGCAGATACACCCATTTCCAGGCTCCCTCCTTGAGTTCCTTAGTCCTCCCCCCCTACCCCAGATCGGAGATGGTACAGTCCCTGCAGGGAAGGAAGAACCTCATACTGCAGCATCGATGATTGGGTCCCGCCCAGCACACAGCAGAGACCTCCTCCAGGGCAGAGTGAAGATTGTATACAGCATGGGAGGGAGACTGGATGCACGTCTACTTACTGTAAGTCTCCACTGCTCTGCATACTGTCGTGTGAACCTGCTCTGTACTTTTCACTGCAGGTTTATTGAAAGTGAAAGTAAAATTCTTCAACAGGTTAGGAATTAGTGTGACATTTCAGGTGCTACATAGATGTAAACCACATTATATCTTCTAAAAAGAATGATCTTTAATTAGATATAATGTGTACAGTATGTGGATTACATGTATGTAGCACCTGAAATGTCACACTAATTCCTAACCTGTTCAAGAATATACACAGCAAAGGATGTGATTTCTTATCCCAGCCCAAGAAAGTACAGAAGAAGCCAGCTCTTGCAGTGTGGGGAAGGGGAGAAGGGGGTATCGCCTTTTTTTACTTACCTGATTCTATGCTCCAGCCAGCTCCAGCGTTCTCCTCCTCCCTAAGACCCCTTTCACACTGGAGCGTATTGCAGGTGCTATAGCGTTAAAAATAGTGCCTGCAATCCGCCCTTAAAAAGCTGCACCATTGTCTCCAGTGTGAAAGCCCCGAGGGCTTTCATACTGGAGCGGTGCGCTAGCAGGACGGTAAAATAAGTCCTGCTAGCCGCATCTTTGGAGCAGTGTATATACCTCTTCTCCACCGCTGCTGCCCATTGAAATCAATGGGACAGCGCGGCTATACCGCTCGCAATGCGCTGCTTAATCGGTTTTAGCCCTTTCTCTGCCGCTAGAGGGGGTAAAACCACCCCGCTAGCGGCCGAAATGCGCCGCAAATCCACCATAGCGTCGGCGGTAAAAATAGCGGCGTTTTATCGCCGACGCTATGGGCGGCTCAGTGTGAAAGGGGTCTAACACATCATCACATATAGAGGAAGATTAACCCCGTATGGTATGAAGTGGAGGCTGGAGTGTGACCAATGTCAGTCCTAACATACACAGGAGCTGCAGGGGACCAGTAACAGAATTGCAGAGAGAAAGGGTGAAGCAAGGGATAAGGTAAAGCTGGGTACACATAGATCAGAATTCATCAGGGTCAGCAGGGGCTGAATTTTGATCGGTGTGTAACCCTCTATGTTAGGCAGAAACCCATTGTTATATCATCTTCTGCTGGAAATCCTTGCTCAATTAGCTGCTTGCAGCCAAACCGCACCAGTGTTGACCAGTGTATTCTGTCAGGGGACAGTCACAGTAAGGGGGGATTCCCACATCCACCCACTTGTGTGGAGGGAGGAATCTGTCAGCCACTTGCTTGAGCCCCATCTTTGTCCAGCAATGTGCACAAGAGCAGTTGGTCTCTGATTGGCTGTTTGTTTTAAGTGCACTGTACATTTGATTTGCAGCACTGGAAGTTTGGTAGTAACTCCAATGGGCTGTGGGTCCTGCTGGGAGCTGGCCATTGCTTGTGGGTCCTGCTGGGAGCAAGCCACTGACCTGTGGGTCCTGCTGGCCGCCAGCCGACCTGTGGGTCCTGCTGGCCGCTGGGGTCCTCCTGGCCTGTGGGTGTGGGTCAGTGTTCAGTGGGCCACTTGGCTGGACTTGCCTCCCAGGCCTAAGGCTGCCAGCCCTCCCCTGTGTATATAGCATATTGTTTATATTATTTTTATAACTTGAGAAAACACAAAAAGTACATATGAATTAGTGCAACCTGTCATGCTATCTCAAGTGGTATGAACAAATAAAGTTCTTATTTTTTTAATTTTAAGTATTCAGTATGTGTTTTTTTTTTTAAATTGCATTATAGTTAAGGTTTGGTTACCCTTTTTTCACCTGTCAGTTTATTGTTTCTCTGCTAGATTGACATGTGTACAACTTATAAATGTTGACTTACATTTGATGGGATTTATTAATTTCAATTTGCCTACTTTGACTTAGCAAATCCACTTATTTTTAATTGAATATATCCACTGGAAATTAAAAAGGATTTGGCAGATCACTGTATTCATTGGATATGCAGCATAAATTCATTAGTCACTTCTGTGCACTCAGTGACTCATAATGCTACTGGTCACACGTTTGCTGCAATTACCCAACAGAATGAAGCCATTATGCAATAAGTATGGGGAGTGTTAAGTGGATAACAGAGGCAAATGAGGTCACATCAAGAAAAGGTAATGTTCCTGGATCAACTATGGAATGACTCTTTACCTCCATATTTACCTCCATATTACCTAACACAGGGTACAAGATGCCAGGTTGTTAGCAGGGTTTTTAGCTGCATGGCGAAAGTTAGATAAGGTTTCACTGTAAAGGTACCCATCATTTTCAGGTAACAATCTAATATTTCTGGGTGGCACACAAGCCAGCCAATCAATGTCAAGGAAAAGTAGCAGTTGGACGGGTAAGAATCCAATTGTTATTTTTCCCAGTGCAAACTTCCAGGTTACTTGAAGTTACTTTAACATTGATAACATTGAACATTGATTGAGTTCAGGGGCAGTTGAAAAAAGCATCCAACTGCCTCTGAACATACGTTTAGCAGCGTTCCGTGTACATGGGGCCTTAAAGCGGAGGTCCCGCGAAAAAAAATAATATTAAAAACCAGCAGCTAAAAATACTGCAGCTGCTGACTTTTAATAAATGGACACTTACCTGTCCAGGGTGCCCGCGATGACGGCAGCCGAAGCCAAGCAATCGCTCGTCTCTTGGCTGCCCCCGCCACCATCCTCGGTGAGGAAATCAGGAAGTGAAGCGTGGCGGCTTCACTGCACGGTTCCCTACTGCGCATGCGCGAGTAGCGTGGGGCATCGTCACTGGTCCCCGCTGTCTCCTGGGACCAGAGGGTTTCCCAGAAGACAGCGGGGGGTGACGCGAATGGGCGTGACTCCCGCGAGAGTCTATTCCCGTAAGTGGGTGCAAATACCTGTATTAGACAGATATTTGCACCCCCTCCCCCCTCAAACGTGCCAAATGTGACACTGGAGGGGGGAGGGTTCTGAAAAGCGGAGGTTCACTGTTTGTGTGGACTGTGGACCTCCGCTTTAAGCTCAGGTCTGCAGTGCTCTGAAAATAGTATGTACTGAGGGAGTTCAAAGTGCGCCCGATCAATCATCAGTTGGTGCAAAGAGCCTCTCATGGATGTTCTTAAAATTCATGATTGACTTGTCCAAAAGCTTTACTCATTATCTCAAAAAACATTCCAGATACTTGCAATGTTAATTCTGTGTTTATGCATAGATATTCTCTATATATCTTCATTTGTGCACTAAATGGGTCTGTTAAGCAGAATACTCTCTTTGTATTGGGGAAATAAAATATTGAATGAAAAAAAAATTATGGCTACCATTATGGTAAAAAAAAAAATCCAAACAGAAGATTCTTTGGTGTGGTCCTTTTTACTCTTTTTTTTAATTGCACCTACAATTTGGGAATTAACGTGTTACTAAACTCACAACGATAAAAACAGTCTGTATAAGCAGTAGAGCATGCTTGTTATAGTCACTGTGAATTATAAGGGGTTGATCCTCTGCATTGTGCAAAAAAAGATGTTTGATCCGGTCTTCTATGATCCTCCCCTTCTTTTACTGACCCCAATCAATCTGGGGATAGAACAGAGCACTAGGAGGAACTCTGCACATGCTCAGTTTTGTGTGTATTGCTAGAGAGGTTTTTTTTGGGGGGGGGGGGTACATCTGATCAGCACAGGGCCAATCAGCACTGTCCAGACAGAGGTTCAGGGGTCATGCAGCCTAGGACAGTCAGAGGAGTATAAAAACTCCTCCTCCTCGGCCAGACACTGATAGAAGTCACAAGACTGCTATATACTGCTTATGAGAAAAGGTATTTGGCAGATTATATTTACAAAAATAATTGCATTACCATGTTCTGTGTACTGTGGTAGACCAGATTTAGTAAATGCAGGGTCCTGGGATTAATAACACTTTAATAGAAAAATTGATACACGGATTACAATGAAACAAAAGTGGAAAGGGCCCCCCAAATACAGCCAGCATAAATTGAAAAGAGCAGTTTCCATGAATGTTAAAGCGGAGTTCTACCCGTTTTTTCGTTTATCAAAAGTCAGCAGCTACAAAAAGTGTAGCTGCTGACTTTTAATAAATAGACACTCACCTGTCCCACGGTCCAGCGATGCAGGCGCCCGGAGCGTGACTCATGCTGCGCTCTGCTATTGGCCAGGCAATACTCTGGGACCTGTGACGTGTCCCAGAAGATTGCAGAGAGGGAGGGCTTGCCTAGGGTGAGAGGAGGAGTCGCCAAGGCGGCCGTGAAGATGAAGGAGAAAGTGGGACAGAAAGTCCCACTAAAAAAAATGTACCCATCCCGCCCCCCAAAAAAAAATACATGCCAAATGTGACATAAAAGGGGGCGAGGAGTGCCTAAAACGGAAGTTCCAGTTTTGGGTGGAACTCCGCTTTAAGTCCAATTCCAATTCATTTTCAACAACCAGTCTTGTGGGTTGGAGGCTAGACAGTGGAGAGTGTGCACAAGTTTTGCTTTTGACTGCTGTGTTGCATTTTAGGTTCTTTTTGGGTCTTTTTCCATGCAGATTTTGAACACCTTTTTCTGTAACTTTTTTTTTTTTCCTTCAACCTACTAATTAGGGGAATGGTTAATTGGTCACATGTGCTTGAGGCCTATATAAATTAGATATTAAATGTAGAACTCATTTTGAGCCTGCTCATCTTGAGTTTGCTGGAACTCTGTCCAAGTGGAACTGGACTAAGACCCCTTTCACACTGAGGAGTTTTCTGGCGGTTTAGCGCTAAAAATAGCGCCTAAATACCGCCTGAAAACTCCTGCCCCTGCAGTCTCAATGTGAAAGCCCAAAGGCTTTCACACTGAGGCGGTGCGCTAGCAGGACCGCTCCAAAAGTCCTGCTAGCAGCATCTTTGGAGCGGTGAGAGGAGCAGTGTGTTTACCGCTCCTTCCCATTGAAAGTAATGGGAAACCGCGGTAATACCGCCGGCAATGCGCCTCTGCAGAGGCGCATTGCCGGCGTTATTAACCCTTTTTCGGCCCCTAGCAGGGGTCAATACCGCACCGCTAGCGGCCGAATACCGCCGCAATTCCAACGGTATAGCGCCGCTAAAAATGACGGCGCTATACCGCCACCGCACCCACCGACCCAGTGTGAAAGAGGCCTAAGTGTTGAGTTAAAATCAAGACTTTCAAACAGGAGGTTATAACAGGGGTCATAGTACCTTTGTACTGGGAAAAAGAAAATAGAAGATAAAAAAGAAAAGTAAAAAAGAAAAGAAAAGTACCTTTGTAGTGTGAGTACCTGAGTACCTGAGTTTTGAGTTTTGTCTGAGTAGTGTGTGTGAATCATTAGTACTTGTGTATTGTGGGTGCATGCTGGTCTGCGAGTGCATGCAGGTCCATTGGTCTGCGAGTGCACGCAGGTTTGTTGGTCTGCGAGTGCATGTTGGTCTGCGAGTGCACGCAGGTCCATTGGTCTGCGAGTGCACGCTGGTCTGTGAGTGCACTCTGGTCCGTTGGTCTGCGAGTGCACGCTGGTCTGCGAGTGCATGCAGGTCTGTGAGTGCACGCTGGTCTGCGAGTGCACACAGGTCCGTTGGTCTGCCAGTGCACACTGGTCTGCGAGTTCACGCAGGTCCGTTGGTCTGCGAGTGCACGCTGGTCTGCGAGTGCACGCAGGTCTGTTGGTTTGCGAGTGCACGCAGGTCTGCGAGTGCATGCAGGTCTGTTGGTCTGCGAGTGCATGCAGGTCTGTTGGTCTGCGAGTGCACGCAGGTCTGTTGGTCTGCAAATGCACGCTGGTCTGCGAGTGCACGTAGGTCCGCTGGTCTGCGAGTGCACATAGGTCTGCGAGTACCTGTGTATTGTCTTGTTGAGTACCTGCGTATTGTCTTGTTGAGTACCTGTGCATTGTGTAGTATAAAAAAGGAAAAAAGGGGAGGAAAGGGAAAGCACTCACATTGCCACATCCATATAATAGGGAAATTTGATTTTGTACTCAAGGTAGAGCAAAACAGGATAGGACTTTGCAGGCAACACACAAAAATGAAATTCAAAAATACTTTTATTGTCACAAAATTAATGTTACACAAAATAATTAAAAGACCATACAATGTATATAGCAGTAAGAAGTCCCTTGGACGTTCAAGGGACTTCTTACTGCTATATACATTGTATGGCCTTTTAATTATTTTGTGTAACATTAATTTTTTGACAATAAAAGTATTTTTGTATTTCATTTTCGTGTGTTGCCTGCAAAGTCCTATCCTGTTTTGCTCTACCTTGAGTACAAAATCAAATTTACCTGTGTATTGTCTTGTTGAGTATTAGTGTCAGGAAGCTAGTTGTTAGGTAATTTGGACAGGGTATAATCTCTAATCCTCATTAAATTTATTAGGTACGATGCCCGGCGGGTGTGGAGAGGCGACTCGGTGTGCATCTTGCGGCATGGATGCGTTCCTTGATCAGCTGATCGAGGGCGATTACTGCTGTGCAAAATGTAAGCACACTGTTTCCCTGGAAGCCCAGATTCTGAATCTGGGGAAGCAACTGTCAGCATTGGAAAGACCCTCCACACTAAAGGAGAGCCGGGAATGTACATGCCAGTTGACGGCAGGGGTCAGCACAGAGGCGGGTGGCGATAAAGAGGTGCAGGCACTAGAAAATAGAAGATGGGTGACAGTCAGGAAGGGTAGAGGGGGAAGTGCCAGGGAGGCCGATCCAGGGCTGGAGCATCCCAATAAGTATGCTCCATTGAGTGACATTGGTGAAACCAGTCAGGAAACAGCACTGCTGGAGCCGAGGTACTCTCCTAGCTGCCGGGGAAAGAACTCCTCCAGTGATAGTGGGGGGGAAGTGAAGGGAAAATAAAAACAGATTCTGGTGGTAGGGGACTCAATTCTTAGAAGGACAGAGAGGCCAATCTGTAACAAAGACCTGAAGCGCCAAACTGTATGTTGTCTACCGGGCGCTCGGGTTCGGCACATCACGGATCTGGTGGACAGATTACTGGGAGGGGCTGGGGAAGACCCAGCTGTCATGGTGCACGTTGGCACCAATGACAAAGTCAGAGGCAGATGGAGTGTCCTAAAGAATGATTTTAGGGACTTGGGAGCTAAATTGAGGAAAGGGACCTCCAAGGTAGTATTCTCAGGAATACTACCGGTATATCGAGCCACACCAGAAAGGCAGAGGGAGATTAGGGAAGTAAACAAGTGGCTGAAGAGCTGGTGTAGTAAGGAGGGGTTTGGGTTCCTGGAGGACTGGGCCGACTTCTCATTCGATAATCAGTACTATAGAAGGGACGGACAACACCTAAATGAGGAGGGTTCAGATCAGCTGAGAATGAAGATGGCCAAAAAGTTAGAGGGGTTTTTAAACTAGGCGACGGGGGGAGGGCCAGAGATAGAGATAGTCAGCCTGGAACATATTCCAGAGGGTAGTATTAGGGGCATTAGTGGTAGGGTAACCAAAGCACATAAACCCAAGGTAAGTATAGCAGCAAGTCCTAGTTGCAATCTCGGAACACCCAAGAGGATAATATGTGACCAGTCAAAATATATTAATGCATTAAAGTGTTTGTTCACCAATGCCAGAAGTCTGCCAAGCAAAATAGGTGAGTTTTAAGCTCTGGTGCATCAGGAGAGCTATGATGTAATCAGTATTGCTGAAACTTGCCTTCATTCCTCACATGACTGGGCTATTAATTTTCCTGGCTATGCACTCTTTCGGAAAGACAGGGTAAAAAGGAAAGGTGGAGGGGTCTGTTTCTATGTGAGAAGTGATCTCAAAGCGAGTGTGAAAGAGGACCTGTTGGATGGAGAGTGTGAGGAGTCTGAAGCATACAGATGTGCGTAGTTCAAAGCTAATCACTGGAGTTTGTTATAGACCACCCAATGTTAATGAGGAGGTGGAGACTCAGCTTCTTGCACAAATGGGAAGGGCTGCAAGGGCTGGGACGGTGATAATAATGGGGGATTTTAACTACCCAGAAATTGACTGGAGTAATGCCACTGCTGGGACAGTTAAAGGGCTACAATTTATAAACCTATTACAGGACAATTTTGTGGTCCAGTTTATTGAGGCCCCAACTAGGAATGATGCTCTGTTGGACCTGGTAATCTCAAACCATGCAGAGCATATTACTAATGTTCAGATAAGGAACACCTGGGTAGCAGTGACCATAACATGATATCATTTGATGTTGGCTGTAAGCCAAAATCACATACGGGAAAGATAAAAACACTTAATTTCAAGAGAGCAAATTTTCCAAGGATGAGGGCTGCTCTCCAGGACTTAGACTGGGAGAGAATATTGGCATCAATGGGCACAGAACAGAAATAAGAATTCTTCAAAAAGACTGTTTGTGAACTCACTTCAAAGTATATTCCTATGGGCAATAAGTTTAAAAGGTTAACAACAAAACCTATGTGGCTCATGGCCAAAGTTAAAAAAGCTATAAACTATAAGAAAAGAGCTTTTAAAAATTATAAAAATGAAGGAACCCTAGTATCATTTAAATGTTACAAAGAATATAACAGAATAAGTAAGAAGGAAATCAAGAATGCAAAAACTCAAAACGAACGGCAGATTGCAAAAGATAGTAGAACAAACCCCCAAAAATTCTTCAAATACAGTATATTAACAGTAAAAATCTCAAGTCTGAGCATGTAGGCCGTTTACAAAATAATCTAGAGTGGGTGACTGGGGACAAAGAGAAGGCTAATTTATTAAATACTTTCTTCAGCTCGGTGTATACAAAGGAGCATGGGTGAGCTTATGTCCATATTGGGGGTGGTAGTGACACAGCCCCAAATGATCCACAATGGCTCAAAAGTGATATGGTCCAGAAATATTTAGACAGAATAAAGGTGGATAAGGCACCTGGACCAGATGGCATACACCCACAGATCTTAAAAGAATTGAGCTCTGTAATTTTAAAGCCATTGTATCTAATTTTTAGGGACTCATTAATGACAGGAACAGTACCACTGGATTGGCGCAGGGCCAATGTGGTGCCTATATTTAAAAAGGGAACAAAGTCTTAGCAGCTTGAAACAATGACGTAGCAAGTACCTGGTAAATTACACTTGGTAATACGTGCTCATTAATAAAAAATAAAAAATATATACAACTGTGAATAATATTGCATAATCACAATACATAAATACATGTGCTGGTACAGTGAGTCCTTGAAACTAAAGTGCACTGTAAAAGTCCACAACAATTGCTGCGAACATCCGTGAAAATAAAATCCAGTCGTAGAAGCTGTAGATGATCCACATTCACCGACTAATATAGGGACACCCCAAAAAAGTGCTCAAAGGATGGCAGCTTACCACAAGTAGTTGAACCTTTTACTGAAAAAAGTGGTCAAATGCGCTTTATAGCAGATAATGCTTGCTATTGGCAGATGGATGGACAGATTCTGGTATAACCTCTTAGCCCAGGGAAGCTCGGAACAGCATATGCAAATAAGAAAATGGATCTGAAATAGTGTAATCCCGCTTATTAACTTAAAAATGTTACAAATAAAAAGCCAAATGGCTGCTTACTTAGGGAGTGCCCAAGGCCTGGCACTGAAGCTGGATGGCATGGATCAAATTAGGGAGAAGGTCCCGACTTGTGTGCGCTAGCGTGCGTTCCACCTTTCACCGACAAGCCAAAAGGAACCGGAAGTGACCTCGGTACGTGACCAGGTGCCGCCTCTACGTCCGTTTCGTATGACACGTCTTCAGGAAGCGATGAGGTTTAATGTTGATAAATCTAAAGTTATGCACTTGGGGGGAGTACAACTGGGGGGGATCCGTAGTGGAGAAGGATCTGGGGGTTTTGGTAGATCATGAGCTCAATAATGGCATGCAATGCCAAGCTGTGGTTTCCAAAGCGAGCAAAGTCCTTTCTTGTATTAAGAGAGGTATGGACTCTAGAGAGAGAGATATCATTTTGCCCCTGTTCAAATCATTAGTAAGACCTCATCTGGAATATGCAGTTCAGTTTTGGGCACCAGTTCTCAAAAAGGATATAGGGGAACTGGAGAAAGTGCAGAGAAGGGCAACCAAACTGATAAGAGGCATGGAGGAGCCCAGCTATGAGAAAAGATTGGAGAAACTGAAACTATTCACTCTTGAGAAGAGGAGATTAAGGGGGGATATGATCAACATGTACAAATATATAAGGGGTCCATATAGTGAACTTGGTGTTGAGTTATTCACTTTACGGTCAACACAAAGGACAAGTGGGCACTCTTTATGTCTAGTGGAAAAAAGATTTCATCTCCAAATACGGAAAGGTTTCTTCACAGTAAGAGCTGTGAAAATGTGGAATAGACTCCCTGCATAGGTTACATAGTTACATAGTTAGTCAGGTTGAAAAAAGACACAAGTCCATCCAGTTCAACCGTAAATAAATAAATAAATAAATAAAATAAACATATATCGTACAATCCCATATACCCAATTCTATACCCACAGTTGATCCAGAGGAAGGCAAAAAAAAACCAGAAGAGCATGATCCAATTTGCTACAGCAGGGGAAAAAATTCCTTCCTGATCCCCCGAGAGGCAATCGGATATTCCCTGGATCAACTTTACCTATAAATGTCAGTACCCAGTTATATTATGTACATTTAAGAAAGAATCCAGGCCCTTCTTAAAGCAATCTACTGAGCTGGCCAGAACCACCTCTGCAGGGAGTCTATTCCACATTTTCACAGCTCTTACTGTGAAAAAACCTTTCCGTATTTGGAGGTGAAATCTCTTTTCCTCTAGACGCAAAGAGTGCCCCCTTGTCCTTTGTGTTGACCGTAAAGTGAATAACTGAACACCAAGTTCACTATATGGACCCCTTATATATTTGTACATGTTGATCATATCCCCCCTTAATCTCCTCTTCTCAAGAGAGAATAAATTCAGTTCCTCTAATCTCTCCTCATAGCTGAGCTCCTCCATGCCTCTTATCAGTTTGGTTGCCCTTCTCTGCACTTTCTCCAGTTCCCCAATATCCTTTTTGAGAACTGGGGCCCAAAACTGAACTGCATATTCCAGATGAGGTCTTACTAATGATTTGAACAGGGGCAAAATGATATCTCTCTCTCTGGAGACCATACCTCTCTTAATACAAGAAAGGACTTTGCTCGCTTTGGAAACCGCAGCTTGGCATTGCATGCCATTATTGAGCTTATGATCTACCAAAACCCCCAGATCCTTCTCCACTACGGATCCCCCCAGTTGTACTCCCCCTAGTATGTATGATGCATTCATATTATTAGCCCCCAAGTGCATAACTTTACATTTATCAACATTAAACCTCATCTGCCACATAGTCGCCCAATTAGACAGAGCATTGAGGTCGGCTTGTAAATTGGCGACATCCTGTAAGGACGTTATTCCACTGCATAGCTTGGTGTCATCTGCAAAGACAGAAATGTTACTTTTGATCTCAGACCCAATATCATTTATAAACATATTACAAAGTAAGGGTCCCAGCACTGAACCTTGGGGTACACCACTGATAACCTTGGACCATTCAGAGTAAGAATCATTAACCACTACTCTCTGAATTCTGTCTTTTAGCCAGTTTTCTATCCATTTACAAACTGATATTTCCAATCCCGTAGACTTTACCTTACACATGAGCCGTGTGTGGGGAACTGTATCGAACGCTTTTGCAAAATCCAAGTATACCACGTCCACTGCCACCCCTCTGTCCAAGGTCTTACTTACCTCTTCATAAAAAGAAATCAGGTTTGTTTGACAACTTCTGTCTTTCATGAATCCATGCTGTCTGTTGCCTAAATAGTTTTTTTCCAGCAAGAACTCATCTATGTGGTCTTTTATTAATCTCTCCAGTATTTTCCCAACTATAGAAGTTAAACTAACAGGTCTATAGTTACTTGGTAAAGACTTAATTCCCTTTTTAAATATAGGCACCACATTGGCCCTGCGCCAATAGGTGGTTCTGGCCAGCTCAGTAGATTGCTTTAAGAAAGGCCTTTTTTCTTAAATGTACATAATATAACTGGATACTAACATTTATGGGTAAAGTTGATCCGGGGAAAATCCGATTGCCTCTCGGGGGGTCAGTACTGTATATGTAAAACCAATGACTAAATTCTCATGTAAACTTTAAAATGCTAGTGTAATTTAAAAAGTTGTTTTAATTCTTTTTTTTTAAAACATGTTTCATTTAGAGAATGCCTGGTGATTCTGCCATAAAGATTCTTGTCCAGGCATTTCCTTTTTGAGTGGTAACAACTCTCTCCCAATTGTGCGCCTGCATTGTCATCCTAAGCGCAATAATCCCTAGGCACACATTCATGAAACTGGCTATTCAGTAGTGTTGGGTGCTGTAATGACCATAGGCTGGAAACCAGTGGCGGCCTGACCATTAAGGGTGCATGGGCACGGCCCCCACTATCCATGCATCCAGTCCCCTAATCTACATGCAGGGCACGGATTTCAATGTTTTTTTTTTTTAAGCATGTGATTAGAGCCCGAGGCTCTAATAGGCTTCTAAAAAGGATGGGCTCGGGGGGCAAAGCACTGTGCCCTGAGCCCACCCAGTTGTGTGACAATAGTGAATGAATATCATCAGCACACCAAGGATTCCTCAAAAGTGGTTTATTTTCGTGGTCACATGATAAACATACAGCAACGTTTCAGAGCCACGCATGGCCCCTTCCTCAGGCAAGTGCATTGTCATCCTGTCACATGTAGTCCTAGTGGAGACTACAGGCTTGCATGCTCACATACATTATTCAGTCCACTGTTGTCACTATCAATCAGCTGGTTGAGAGCAAAGATATGACAACAATGGAACAAGTGCAGTGTAGACAGGAAGTGTCAGAAAGAAGCTGGAGGTGATTAGTTTTTCTGAGATTCAGAATGAGGATGAACAAGAGGTGAAAACAACATTGTATGGAAAAAATATGACAATTCCTATGGTACACAGTGCTTTAGCAAACTAAATGTCACGAAGAATTTACATAGGGTTTTCACTTTTTACTGAAAGTAGAAGATGGACTTGACAGTGTGTCCTCTGTGGAGTAAATCAGGGCCAAGTATTTGCATTAAAGTGATAAAACAACTTTAGATATTTATGATATTGTATGGAGATATGTTCCCTCTGAATAACAAGGAATAACATCATCCAAGCAGTTTAATAACTGAGCATGCCCTAATTTAGAATCAACTGCATTCAGTTATATTACATAGCACATGGAGGCAAAGACACCGCCAAATCACATTTCTGACTGAAGAAACAAAAGGGTTTCCACATGCCTTCAGACACAAAAGTCTTTAGCTATCTAAAACAAATTGATTTAGTGATATCCTTAAAATGGCACACCCATTTTTTTTTTCCTATTCTGACTGGTAAAGTAATAATTAAATATGACTCACAGCCTGAGAAGGAACTCTATTCTGAGCAATATTGTTAGTAACTATCTCCTGGCAAAACATGCCAGCTAGAATGCCTATACAGTATGTTTTCTGAAGTTTGTCTACAATGTCACAGATGAATCAAGAACATAAATTCATGTTTATTGTGCAGCTAAATGGTATGATAAAACCTGAAATAAAACCATTGCCAGGATCTGTAAGCAATTCTTTTAGCAGAGGTTTAGATTTAACATGTAGACTTACACCCCACTGAATCATGTGCTATATAAGAATTGCTATATAAGAATCATGCTGCCACAAAACCACAAATACTTTACGAAGGTTGAAATTGGATGTTTTTGAAGAACTAGAAATTGGGCTGCCCCTGGGATTTTGCGGACTGGTGTAGTAATGGACTGACCAATAAAAGTATGTAAAAGTAAAAAGTTTTTATTACATAAAGGTAATCAAAAAAATATACAGTGAGAACAATTATAGATCACAGTATTATAAAAGCATGAATCAAATGCTAACATATGCGCCAAAATACTTGATAATCGCATCCATAGGGTTAGACAGGTTAAGTCGATGCAAAAGGAGGCGAGTAAATACCGACATGTTTCAGATAAGGCTGGCAATTCAAAGCCAGTATATATTCCTTCCTCAGGGTTAGTATATAGGCGAAGCAATGTGTTAGGTTTGTTCTGTGGTTTAAGAAAACAAACTTTGTTTTTTGGCGCATATGTTAGCATTTGATTCATCCCAGGGGCAGCCCAATTTCTAGTTCTTCTATAACCAATGGGGATGTGACTGGATGCTCTGTACTGACCATAACATACTGGTATAGCTTCAACTTTTCTTCTTCTATATAAATTGTATGTTTTTGTTTTGAAATTTATGTTTTTGAATTGTATGTATGTGCAAACTGTTTTACCTGCCAAAAGAATTGTAATTTTATTAG
This sequence comes from Rana muscosa, assembly GCA_029206835.1. Taxonomy (NCBI): domain Eukaryota; kingdom Metazoa; phylum Chordata; class Amphibia; order Anura; family Ranidae; genus Rana; species Rana muscosa. The sequence goes on from CM055121.1 coordinate 870,041,406, forward strand.
AACTATTCTAGAAATACAGGCACCCTTGTCAGATGGCATAGCAAGGCATGTGACTTCACTTTTTTCTTTTACAGCACTACAGCTTGGTCACTGACAGGCCTTCAATCTGCTAACCGCACAATGAAGAAGCATTAGCGCCCTGATGAAGTGAAGTTCTCACTTTGCTCTCTCCTGCAATCGGCAAGCTAACAATTTGAGATTAAATGCACTCTGCAATGCAGTAAAGACTTATTGGCACACTGTGCTGCCCTAAATTTCATTTAGGTGATTATGGTAAACCAATACAAATGGATAATTAGTGAATTATATTAACTATATTAAAAAAAAAATATTATTACATTTTATATATAACTTTTTATATATTTGTAGCGCTACCCCCACAGGAGCCACTGGCAATAAAAAAAAAATCCTCCCAAAAAAAGAGGCTGTCCATTACCACAAGCATTAGTCCATACAGTGCATCGGGAAAGTATTCACTTTTTCCACATTTTGGTATGTTACAGCCTTGATCCAAAATGGAATTAAAAATTAAAAGCGAGCTACTAAAGATAAATGAATGGAGGTATTAACAGCTGAAACATTTGGTAACAACAATACCACAGCCAATCAGAACAGAGGAGAACCTGAACCCATTAGAACGATTATGTATTGTACAGACAACATTGAAACATGGAATATTTTGGATTTATAAGTTACTCACGGACCTAGAGGGACAGGGAAGACCCCCATTTTTTGGAAAATGGGAAGGGGATTTGGGAGCACAGATGGATGACCAACAGGTAGTTAAAGGGATGTGCCTCTTCCTCTTCAGGACCGATGTCCCTTGCACAAAAGCCGGTGATCGGCTTTTTTTTCTCCTCACGCTGTCAGTGTGAGGAGAAAAAACAAACGATTACGGAGCTTTTGTTTACATCACGTGATCAGCTGTCATTGGCTGACAGCTGGTCACATGGTAAGTCTCAGTGACTCGGTGATCACAGCATGCGCTGCGCGCGCTCTGCATGGGGCACGCGGGGAGCGTGCAAAGGGGAAGAGGGCTATTGACGGCCTCCCAGAAAAGTAGGTCCGCGCTGTAGCCGTCATTCGGCTATAGCGCGGATCTGAAGGAGTTAAATATTCACATAGTTTTTGTGTATTCAGGAATGAATTTGCATTAGAGGCTTGGCATTCTTTCCCTGTACCCACTCCAAACCAATCTTTGTTGTGTCAGAAAACTTGCCATACAGCACATAAAACAGTGGTCAACCATAGCAGCCTAATTATATTTATTCACCTTGGCTGAGTTACTCTGAAGTAATGTAACAGAGTTTCCCTTCTGCCTACTCAACAATGGCAACCTGTTCTACTGGATTGGCATTGTACTCATATGACCACAGTTGGTCAACAAACTGTTAACTCTAGATTTCTGATCCTTCCTAAACCTATCCAAGGCTTTGACTGACAAGACTTAATCTGGCCATACACTGATCAAAATTTGGCCAGTTCCGCAGGGATCGGACGAATTTTGATCAGCGTGTGGAAGTACCCCCTCAAGAGAAGTCAAACGTTTGATTGACTCCTGTCAAAAGGACATGATTGGCTGCAGCCGCTGATTAAGAAAAAACATTTCTGACATGTCCTTTCGACAGAAGTCGATCGAGTGATTGTCGTTGAGTGGGGACTGCCACATGCTCACGGTCAGTGTAGTCTGTCATTTAGTTACAACCCAATGAAAATGTCTCAATGAGAGCTCTGTGCAAGCTTTATTGTGACAGTGACTGGCCAGTAGGGATGAGCTTCGTGTTCGAGTCGAACATACGTTCGACTCGAACATCGGCTGTTCGATCGTTCGACGAAGATCGAACGATTTGGGCCGTTCGCGCCAAATTCGAGTGACGCGAACGGCCCACAATGCACTACGCCATCGCAGTGTCATCCAGGCGCTGTGATTGGCCAAGCATGCACTGTGACCCCGCATGCTTGGCCAATCACAGCGCCGGCAGCGAGGAGAGCAATGATTGGCCACAGGCAGGATGCCTGTGGCCAATTATTGCTGAGGGTGTTTAGTACACGCCCCACACTATAAAAGGCCGCCAGCACGGCGGCCTAGTGTAGTGTGTTCCGGAGCAGGGAAAGAGAAGCATAGGCAGGGACAGTGACATTTTTTTTTCTTGCTTAACCTGGATTCCTTTAGTTTAGGGAAAGAGAAGGATAGGTAGGGAGAGTGTCAGTGTGTTTTGTGCTTGTGCTATATTGTGCTTAAAAAAAACATTTTTTCTAGGGACAGAAAACTGTAGGTAGGGAGAGTGTGTCAGTTTCTTTCACTGTCAAAGTCCTTGTTTCCAGGGACCTGGAAGGACAGTGAGTGAATTCTCCTTGTGCTAAATTGTGCTTAAAAAAAACATTTTTTCTAGGGACAGAAAACTGTAGGTAGGGAGAGTGTGTCAGTTTCTTTCACTGTCAAAGTCCTTGTTTCCAGGGACCTGGAAGGACAGTGAGTGAATTGTCCTTGTGCTAAATTGTGCTTAAAAAAAACATTTTTTCTAGGGACAGAAAACTGTAGGTAGGGAGAGTGTGTCAGTTTCTTTCACTGTCAAAGTCCTTGTTTCCAGGGACCTGGAAGGACAGTGAGTGAATTGTCCTTGTGCTAAATTGTGCTTAAAAAAAACATTTTTTCTAGGGACAGAAAACTGTAGGTAGGGAGAGTGTGTCAGTTTCTTTCACTGTCAAAGTCCTTGTTTCCAGGGACCTGGAAGGACAGTGAGTGAATTGTCCTTGTGCTAAATTGTGCTTAAAAAAAACATTTTTTCTAGGGACAGAAAACTGTAGGTAGGGAGAGTGTGTCAGTTTCTTTCACTGTCAAAGTCCTTGTTTCCAGGGACCTGGAAGGACAGTGAGTGAATTGTCCTTGTGCTAAATTGTGCTTAAAAAAAACATTTTTTCTAGGGACAGAAAACTGTAGGTAGGGAGAGTGTGTCAGTTTCTTTCACTGTCAAAGTCCTTGTTTCCAGGGACCTGGAAGGACAGTGAGTGAATTGTCCTTGTGCTAAATTGTGCTTAAAAAAAACATTTTTTCTAGGGACAGAAAACTGTAGGTAGGGAGAGTGTGTCAGTTTCTTTCACTGTCAAAGTCCTTGTTTCCAGGGACCTGGAAGGACAGTGAGTGAATTGTCCTTGTGCTAAATTGTGCTTAAAAAAAACATTTTTTCTAGGGACAGAAAACTGTAGGTAGGGAGAGTGTGTCAGTTTCTTTCACTGTCAAAGTCCTTGTTTCCAGGGACCTGGAAGGACAGTGAGTGAATTCTCCTTGTGCTAAATTGTGCTTAAAAAAAACATTTTTTCTAGGGACAGAAAACTGTAGGTAGGGAGAGTGTGTCAGTTTCTTTCACTGTCAAAGTCCTTGTTTCCAGGGACCTGGAAGGACAGTGAGTGAATTGTCCTTGTGCTAAATTGTGCTTAAAAAAAACATTTTTTCTAGGGACAGAAAACTGTAGGTAGGGAGAGTGTGTCAGTTTCTTTCACTGTCAAAGTCCTTGTTTCCAGGGACCTGGAAGGACAGTGAGTGAATTGTCCTTGTGCTAAATTGTGCTTAAAAAAAACATTTTTTCTAGGGACAGAAAACTGTAGGTAGGGAGAGTGTGTCAGTTTCTTTCACTGTCAAAGTCCTTGTTTCCAGGGACCTGGAAGGACAGTGAGTGAATTCTCCTTGTGCTAAATTGTGCTTAAAAAAAACATTTTTTCTAGGGACAGAAAACTGTAGGTAGGGAGAGTGTGTCAGTTTCTTTCACTGTCAAAGTCCTTGTTTCCAGGGACCTGGAAGGACAGTGAGTGAATTGTCCTTGTGCTAAATTGTGCTTAAAAAAAACATTTTTTCTAGGGACAGAAAACTGTAGGTAGGGAGAGTGTGTCAGTTTCTTTCACTGTCAAAGTCCTTGTTTCCAGGGACCTGGAAGGACAGTGAGTGAATTCTCCTTGTGCTAAATTGTGCTTAAAAAAAACATTTTTTCTAGGGACAGAAAACTGTAGGTAGGGAGAGTGTGTCAGTTTCTTTCACTGTCAAAGTCCTTGTTTCCAGGGACCTGGAAGGACAGTGAGTGAATTGTCCTTGTGCTAAATTGTGCTTAAAAAAAACATTTTTTCTAGGGACAGAAAACTGTAGGTAGGGAGAGTGTGTCAGTTTCTTTCACTGTCAAAGTCCTTGTTTCCAGGGACCTGGAAGGACAGTGAGTGAATTCTCCTTGTGCTAAATTGTGCTTAAAAAAAACATTTTTTCTAGGGACAGAAAACTGTAGGTAGGGAGAGTGTGTCAGTTTCTTTCACTGTCAAAGTCCTTGTTTCCAGGGACCTGGAAGGACAGTGAGTGAATTGTCCTTGTGCTAAATTGTGCTTAAAAAAAACATTTTTTCTAGGGACAGAAAACTGTAGGTAGGGAGAGTGTGTCAGTTTCTTTCACTGTCAAAGTCCTTGTTTCCAGGGACCTGGAAGGACAGTGAGTGAATTGTCCTTGTGCTAAATTGTGCTTAAAAAAAAACATTTTTTCTAGGGACAGAAAACTGTAGGTAGGGAGAGTGTGTCAGTTTCTTTCACTGTCAAAGTCCTTGTTTCCAGGGACCTGGAAGGACAGTGAGTGAATTCTCCTTGTGCTAAATTGTGCTTAAAAAAAACATTTTTTCTAGGGACAGAAAACTGTAGGTAGGGAGAGTGTGTCAGTTTCTTTCACTGTCAAAGTCCTTGTTTCCAGGGACCTGGAAGGACAGTGAGTGAATTGTCCTTGTGCTAAATTGTGCTTAAAAAAAACATTTTTTCTAGGGACAGAAAACTGTAGGTAGGGAGAGTGTGTCAGTTTCTTTCACTGTCAAAGTCCTTGTTTCCAGGGACCTGGAAGGACAGTGAGTGAATTGTCCTTGTGCTAAATTGTGCTTGAAAAAAACATTTTTTCTAGGGACAGAAAACTGTAGGTAGGGAGAGTGTGTCAGTTTCTTTCACTGTCAAAGTCCTTGTTTCCAGGGACCTGGAAGGACAGTGAGTGAATTCTCCTTGTGCTAAATTGTGCTTAAAAAAAACATTTTTTCTAGGGACAGAAAACTGTAGGTAGGGAGAGTGTGTCAGTTTCTTTCACTGTCAAAGTCCTTGTTTCCAGGGACCTGTAAGGACAGTGAGTGAATTGTCCTTGTGCTAAATTGTGCTTAAAAAAAACATTTTTTCTAGGGACAGAAAACTGTAGGTAGGGAGAGTGTGTCAGTTTCTTTCACTGTCAAAGTCCTTGTTTCCAGGGACCTGGAAGGACAGTGAGTGAATTGTCCTTGTGCTAAATTGTGCTTAAAAAAAACATTTTTTCTAGGGACAGAAAACTGTAGGTAGGGAGAGTGTGTCAGTTTCTTTCACTGTCAAAGTCCTTGTTTCCAGGGACCTGGAAGGACAGTGAGTGAATTGTCCTTGTGCTAAATTGTGCTTAAAAAAAACATTTTTTCTAGGGACAGAAAACTGTAGGTAGGGAGAGTGTGTCAGTTTCTTTCACTGTCAAAGTCCTTGTTTCCAGGGACCTGGAAGGACAGTGAGTGAATTGTCCTTGTGCTAAATTGTGCTTAAAAAAAACATTTTTTCTAGGGACAGAAAACTGTAGGTAGGGAGAGTGTGTCAGTTTCTTTCACTGTCAAAGTCCTTGTTTCCAGGGACCTGGAAGGACAGTGAGTGAATTCTCCTTGTGCTAAATTGTGCTTAAAAAAAACATTTTTTCTAGGGACAGAAAACTGTAGGTAGGGAGAGTGTGTCAGTTTCTTTCACTGTCAAAGTCCTTGTTTCCAGGGACCTGGAAGGACAGTGAGTGAATTGTCCTTGTGCTAAATTGTGCTTAAAAAAAAACATTTTTTCTAGGGACAGAAAACTGTAGGTAGGGAGAGTGTGTCAGTTTCTTTCACTGTCAAAGTCCTTGTTTCCAGGGACCTGGAAGGACAGTGAGTGAATTGTCCTTGTGCTAAATTGTGCTTAAAAAAAACATTTTTTCTAGGGACAGAAAACTGTAGGTAGGGAGAGTGTGTCAGTTTCTTTCACTGTCAAAGTCCTTGTTTCCAGGGACCTGGAAGGACAGTGAGTGAATTGTCCTTGTGCTAAATTGTGCTTAAAAAAAACATTTTTTCTAGGGACAGAAAACTGTAGGTAGGGAGAGTGTGTCAGTTTCTTTCACTGTCAAAGTCCTTGTTTCCAGGGACAGAGAAGGACACCTGAAGGTAGCCCTTATTGCTTTTTTCCCATCTCCCTGCAGGCCATCTATTAGAATGTCTGGAAGGCAAACAAGGAGAGGCAGACAGTCAGGAGGCAATAAAAGAGGGCAAGCAGGCTCTGTGTCTGGGGGCAACAGTGCTGGTCGTGGACGCGGTGCATTGTCATCAGCACATGGCCATGGGACACGCTTGTCCTTCTTTTCGGCAGCTGGACATGTTGAGCCACATCATGCCGAAGACTTGGTAGAGTGGATGACCAAGCCCTCCTCCTCCTCCTCATCCTCTCTCACCCAGGCTCAGGGTACTGGAAAAGCAGCTGCCAAAGCGTCCTCTTCCCTGGTATCAATGTCAGACTCATCATCAGTCACTCCTTCCCTAGACCCACCATGTCCTCCTCCTGAGGAGTCCCCCGAACTGTTTCAGCACAGTGTTGGGTACATGCTCCAGGAGGATGCCCAGCGTTTCGAAGGGTCTGATGATGAAACCCAGCTAGAGGAAGGCAGTAGCGTGAGAGCAGACAGAGGGGATGCTCAAGAAGGACACCAATCTGGCAGTCATGTTCCAGCAGCTGCAGCATACTGCCAGATTGGCTCCAGTGATGAGGAGGGAGGTGATGATGAGGTCACTGACTCCACGTGGGTGCCTAATAGGAGAGAGGAGGAGGAGGAGGATGAGGAGGAGGCACATCTCCAACGAGGCAGGATGCCCTTTGGTGGCCAGCGTAAGGGCAGTACACCGACGGAATCACACCGCAGAGCTCCGCCTGTGCAGGGCGCTGCCTCTGCCCGTCATTCAAAAAGTTCTTTGGTGTGGGCCTTTTTTGAGGCTAGTGCATCAGATCGCACAGCTGCTGTTTGCAACATATGTCTCAAGCGTATATCGCGTGGCCAAAACATCAGCCGCTTGGGTACCACATGCCTGACCAGACATATGTTGACCTGCCATGCAGCTCGTTGGCAAGCCTACCTGAAAGACCCACACCAAAGAACAAAGCGGACCTCTCCTTGCACCGCATCAGCTGGGATCTCCAACCCCACTATAACTTCAGTCCTCTCTGAAACATGCACTGAGAGGAATGAAGGTGTAGAATTAGGTGTGTCACAGCCAAGTACTTGCGGCCACTCTGCTAGCAGTACACCGACGTCCGATTCTAGCAGGCAAATTTCCCTGCCCCAGCTGCTGGACCGTCGAAAGAAGTTCACTCCCAGCCATCCACATGCCCAGCGGTTGAATGCTAGCTTGGCTAAATTGCTAGCGCTTCAACTGCTGCCTTTTCAGTTGGTAGACTCGGCCCCCTTCCGTGAGTTTGTGCAATGTGCGGTTCCTCAGTGGCAGGTTCCCAAACGCCACTTTTTCTCACGGAAGGCTATTCCGGCTCTCTACCGGCATGTGGAAGGCAATGTCTTGGCCTCGCTGGACAGGGCGGTCAGCGGTAAGGTGCATATTACCGCTGACTCATGGTCCAGCAGGCATGGACAGGGACGTTACCTTTCTTTCACGGCCCATTGGGTCACTCTTTTGGCAGCTGGGAAGGATGCAGGACAAGGTGCAGTAGTGTTGGAGGTTGTCCCACCGCCACGCCTCCAAAATGCTACTACTGGTTGTGACACACCTCTCTCCTCCATCCCCTCCTCTTCTTCTTCCTCCATGGCCTCTTCCTGTGGTTTGTCCTATGAACCAGCGGTGCTCCGTAGCCGTTCACGGGGCTACGCAAGTACGCAGGCAAAAAGATGCCATGCCGTGCTTGCGCTGGTGTGTTTGGGGGACAGAAGCCACACTGGGGCAGAGGTCCTGTCTGCTCTGCAGGGCCAGGCCGAGAGGTGGTTGACGCCACGCCAGCTTAAGCCAGGAATGGTGGTTTGCGACAATGGCACCAACCTCCTCTCCGCCCTCCGACAGGGACAACTGACCCATGTGCCCTGTGTGGCTCACGTCCTTAACCTGGTGGTGCAGCGGTTCTTGGGCAGGTACCCGGGCTTACAGGATGTCCTGAGGCAGGCCAGGAAAGTCTGTGTGCATTTCCGCAGATCTTATAATGCCAGTGCTCGCCTGGCTGAGCTGCAAAAGGAGTTGAACCTGCCCAAGAACCGCCTTATATGTGACATGCCCACCAGGTGGAACTCAACGTTGGCCATGCTGCAGCGGCTGCACACGCAGCAGAGGGCCATCAATGAGTACCTGTGCGACTACGGCACCAGGACAGGGTCAGGGGAGCTTGGTTTTTTTTCTCCACGCCAGTGGGGCATGATCAGGGATGCATGCACTGTCCTGGCACCATTTGAGGAGGCCACGAGGATGGTGAGCAGTGACAGTGCATGCATCAGTGACACTGTACCTCTTGTCCACCTGTTGGAGCACACGCTGCGTGGAATAATGGACAGGGCACTTGAGGCAGAACAGAGGCAGGAAGAGGAGGACTTCCTTGCCTCTCAAGGCCCCCTTTACCCAGACAGTGTTCCTTCTGTCCCACCCATCGCACAGGAAGAGGAGGAGGAGGAGGAGGAGGAGGAGGATTGTGTCAGCATGGAGGTGGAGGCTGGCACTCAGCATCATCAGCAGCAGTCTTTTAGGGATGATTTACAGTCCCAAGAAACCAGCGGACTTGTACGTGGCTGGGAGGAGGTGGCTGCGGATCATGTCGTCCTTAGTGACCCAGAGGACTCCGGACCAAATGCCTCAGCAAACCTACGCTGCATGGCCTCCCTGATCCTGCAAAGTCTGCGGAAGGATCCTCGTATTCTTCGGATCAAGGAGAGGGACCATTACTGGCTGGCCACTCTCCTTGATCCACGGTACAAGGGTAAGGTTGCGGACCTTATGTTACCGTCGCAGAGGGAGCAGAGGATGAGACAACTCCGGGAGGCCTTGCAGAAAGGTCTGTGCAACGCGTTCCCAGAGACTGGGAGGTTACAAACTCCTGGTCCTGGACAACGAGTTGCTGAGGCTTCGGCCAGTCAAAGAAGGAGCGGTGGGGAAGGTGGCCGTCTGACCGATGCGTTCAGACAATTCTTTAGTCCGCAGCCCCAAAGTATGATCGGTTCCAGCAACCATCGCCAGCGTCTGATAAACATGGTGCAGGAATATCTAGGGGCAAGGTCAGACTTGGACACCTTCCCCACCGAAAATCCTCTGGCTTACTGGGTCTTGAGGATGGATCACTGGCCAGAGCTTGCACAGTATGCAATTGAGCTACTGGCCTGTCCTGCATCCAGCGTTCTTTCGGAACGCACATTCAGTGCTGCTGGAGGATTTGTCACGGATCACAGGGTGCGCCTGTCCACCGACTCGGTTGATCGACTGACTTTCATCAAGATGAACCAGTCTTGGATCACCACCAGCTACCACACACCTGATGCTGATATAACAGACTAATTGATTTTAACATGTCACATCCCTTCAAGACTGATGCTGATGCTGAGTGCCTGTGCTGTTATGTTGACTGGCTATCCTCCTCCTCCGAGTCCTCAATGATACGATTGATGATGATAGCTTGGAAGATCATTTTTGTTTATGGGTGCCGCCACCAGTGGCTAAGGCCCAATTTTTCAGCCCCTGTTTTACAGGGGCGTGTAATTACAATTTTTTTTAGCAATAATTTGCCATAGGGCTCATTGCTGTGCTCCAAGTACAGTATCTGTGAGGGGTTGGAGTGTTGTGGCACCAGTGCCTAAGGCCCAATTTTTCAGCCCCTGTTTAACAGGGGCGTGTCATTACAATTTTTGAAGCAATACTTTGCAACAGGGCTCATTGCTGTGCTCCAAGTACAGTATCTGTGAGGGGTTGTAGTGTTGTGCCACCAGTGCCTAAGGCCCAATTTTTCAGCCCCTGTTCAACAGGGGCATGCAATTGCAATTCTTGATCTAATAATTCACAGCAGGGTCCATTGCTGCACCCACCAAGAGTAACTCTGAGGGCTTACAGTCTTGTGGCAACGCCACCACCACCACCACCACAAAAGGCCCAATTTTTCAGCCCCTGTTCAAAAGGGGCATGTAATTACAATTCTTGATCTAATAATTCACAGCAGGGCCCATTGCTGCACCCACCAAGAGTAACTGTCAGGGCTTACAGTGTTGTGGCACCAGCACCACCATCAAAGCCCCAATTTTTACTACCACTGTTCAACAATTATATGTAATTAAAATTCCTGATATAATAGTTGACAGCAGGGTGTTCCAGCACCAACCAAGAGTAACTGAGTGCTTACAGTGTTGTGCCAACACCAACAACTAAGGGGCCTATTTCTGCAGAGTATATACGGCAGGTCCCTACTTTCAAACATCCAACTTACAAACGACTCCTACTTGCAAACGAAAGAAGACAACAGGAAGTGAGAGGAAATCTACCCCTAGAAAGGAAAATTCTCTCCTGTAAGAATAAATATGGGAGAAAGGGGTCTCATCTGTACTGATGCTTTATCAGCAATCCTTGTTTCAAGAAAAACACCACATTTCAAAAACAGTTGTCATTGGGACGGAAAGTGAGGTGAAATGTTCTGAACAGGGGCACAGACAGCAAAACAAATGTTACAGGGGTGATAACCCTTACCTATGTTTCCCAAAAAGTTTAAAAATAGATTTTTGGGCTGGAGCTACACTTCAACAATGTACCTGTTCAAAATTACAAACAGATTCTACATAAGAACAAACCTACAGTCCCTGTCTTGTATGCACCGCCTGTATACGGCTGTTCAGAGTATATAGGGCCTTTTTTATTTTATGTGCGGGGTTCCCCTTAATATCCATACAAGACCCAAAGGGGCTGGTAATGGGCTGGGGTAGGGGGGGGGGGGTCATGGGGTAGCTATGCCATTTTTCTTAAAGAATTTCATCCATATTACCGGGACCAGACATTACATTAAAGCCGCAAGCAGTTTTAAATGGCTTTTTTTTCCTTTAGAAGTGTCATTTTGTGCAGGGACAGTTCTAAACACGGGAAACACGTGGCACTTCACAGGCATACTTTAGACACCCCCCAGGTACGATATTTAAAGGAATATTTGACTTTTTTTTTTTCACTTTATGCATCATTAAAATGACTGCTCCCGAAAAACGACCGTTTTTAAAACTTCTTTTTGCATTGATACATGTCCCCTGGTGCAGAACCCGGGTTCCCAAACCCTATTTATGACAATAACATGCATAATAGTTGTTATAATTAGCACTTTAGAATTCGAACGTTCGCATCCATTGTATTTAATAGGGTTCTAATGTTCGTTCGAACTTTCGGTCCGTTCGCGGGTTCTGGTGCGAACCGAACCCGGGGGTGTTCGGCTCATCACTACTGGCCAGTGACTGGGCACCTATTTTGTATTTTCACTAGCTACCAAAGTCTAGGAACAGGCACTTCAATGCCATACCAGTGAGTGAAATATTATGCATGCTAGGTCTGCTTCCAGTTACTGTATGTACCTGTGGAAACTGTCCTGCTTTTGGTTTTATTCACTATTAATATATTGTTTGGAATAACTAAACACTATCCCTTCAAATCTCACAATTTACTAATGTATTCTACAAAATCAGCCTCATTTAATAAGACTGCAAAGAGCTTTGATTTCATCCAAACATAAATTTTAAATAATTATTGATGTTTTCACATTTTTGTTGTTTAAATAATTTGTATTGATATTTTATAGGATAAGTAAAGAACAGCATAAAAGAACATAAAGTAATATATAAGCACATTTCATCAGAATTTAGAACAGATAAAAAGTAATAAATAAAATGACATCGTTGTCGTTACAACTTATCTTCTAATTCATTTTGAAGGGAAGTTCTCGTCTTAGTGAGGGGAAGTGAAGGATTCCCCAATCAAAAAGACAGATAAGATATACAGGAACACAACATAACAGAACAACAAAATAGTTGTATTGGGTAAACAGGGAACACTCAGTATATAGAAGTAGAAAAGATAAAAGATAGTAAACGAAAAAGTTAGAAAGAATAAGAGCCTGTTCACACAGGGGCGACTCGGGAGGCGACTTCAAGTCGCCCCAAGTTGCCCCAAGTCACGCTATTTTTAAAACTAATTGAAGTGAATGGAGCCGTTTTAATGTATACGACTGCAGTCGCTCCGACTTCAAAAAAGGTTCCTGTACTACTTCAATCCGACTTCTAGGCGACTGCTAGGCGACCTGTACCCATTGATTTCAATGGAAGTTGCCTCCAAGTCGGATCCCCTGTCTTAACAGAAGCAACTTTCCAGGAAGAGAACATACATTTCTCAGGCAAACCCCTCCCTCCCCCCTCCCTCCCACAGAGCTGATTCAAGGTTGATTGGCCACTGGAATGTCTCCTGTCCTGGAGACGACTTGTAAGTCGTCCCATGTCGCGCTGTGGTGCAGGCTCAGGTCGCTTCCAGGTCGCTTCCAGGACGCCTCCTCAAGAGTCGTGTTGCCCCTGTGTGAACCGGCTCTGAGGGAACAGCTAAGGTCAACATAGAAAAGTTAAAATCTTATTCCAGACATGTTAGTAAGCCAAGGCTCCCAAGTTTTTTCATAAATGTCAAGCTTATCATGTAGAATAGCAGAGATGTTTTCATTAATCATTATCTATGTAATTTTGGTTTTAACAGAAGCAAATGGGATAATTGGTGATTTCCAAGATCTGGCTATTGTAATTTTTGCTGCTGTAAATAGAAATTAAATGAGTTTACTCGTGCATTTCGGTATCCCTTTTGATAAGTTGACTTAGTAATGTTTGTAATGGGGATTTTGTAAGTTTGAGTTTGGTTAAGGAGTATATAATATTATATATATGAGCCCAGAATTTATTGACCTTTGGGCAGTTCCACCAAATATGGCAAGTTGTACCCTCTTGAGTACAACCTCTGAAGAAACTAGAAGAAATTCCAGAAACACAAGAAGCTAGCTTTGACGGGACCATATACTGAACCCATGTAACATAACTTAGTAACTTGCTTCAACTATCGAGATATATATATGTTTTAAATGCACAGAAAGCTAATTTATGCCAGCTTTCAATATTAATTTCTATATCCAGATCTCATTTGATCATATAAGATCATTTGTTTAGTATTCAATATGGAATACATTTCAGAAATATGACCGGTTATTTTATAAATTTTTCTGCATACATATTCCATAGGTGTCATAGTCATTGAATCTGATTGACATTGTAAAGAATTCAAGAAAAAAATTAATTGAGAACAATGAAGAAGTTCAGTATTAGGTAATTCCTTTTTCTCTTGCAGGATTTGTTTTTACAATATATCTTTGTCATTGCACATGTCTGCTATTCTTTTCAAACCTTTGTTAGTCCACCAAGTAAAACTGGAGGGAGTGAGACCAGGAATGAAAGCTGGATTATACCAATTATGGGGCCATCGGGTTGTGGGAAGAAATTTGTGAGTTCTGTGCAATCTATCCCATAAACTCAAAGAGAATGATAGAGTCGCACATAGTATAGTTTGATACCCCTAAACCTGAATTTTTTTGGAGGTGTATAAAGTGTGTTTATTCACTTGGGTGTTTCTTGCCTCCCGAAATTAAAATAGGTAGCTTTTTTTTTAAAGGTCAAAAGATCACTTGTGTGAATAGCTATGGGTATTGTTTGAAATAAGTATAATAATCTAAGAAAGATATTCATCTTTATATAATTTATTCTCCCAAACCAAGAGTAAGGTTCCTTTTTCATATATTTAAACTGTTTGCCATTTTTTTTTTATATGAAGAAGGGTAATTCTTTTTGTAGAGTGTATGGAGGGAAGGAGTCAAATATATGCCAAGGTAGGGGAGAGCATCCGGTTGCAATTTGAATTGGAACATTCTTTGAATAGTTTGATGGATTTCAGGATCTAACATGTTCAAAGCCTGAGATTTTCAATGATTTACCTTAAGTCCTGAAATCTAAGAGAACTGTTGTAATATACTATTTAAATTTGGAATTGTAGAGGAGGAGTAAGGATAAACATTGAAATATCATCAGAAAACAAAGCACATTTATGTTCCTGTCCTCCACATAATATTCTAAAGCCAATGTATATAAAATTGGGAATAACTGACAACCTTGGCAAGTACCTCTATATATAATAAAGCATTGAGACTGGTAACCTTTAATAGTCAGAGATGCTATGGGGTCTGCAATAGGGAAATAAATTTAGGTCCAAAGCCATATCTTTTTAAAGCAAACAAAGGGTAGGCCCATTAAATGGAATCAAAAGCTTTTTTCAAGTCAAGTGATAGGACAATGCCATGTCTCGGACCTTGTAGGTCTCAATTTGATTGTATTGCAGAAATAATATCAACAACCTGTCTTGTTTGATCTTAAGCTTTGTCTGTGTGGGACAAAACCCACCTGATCAGAATAAATATATTGGGATAAAAAGGAACTCATTTCCATAGCTAGTATTTTTGGCAATATCTTAAGATCTAAATTTATTAAATAGATGGGGTGGTAAATTGTACAGTGCCCATGATCGTTGCCTGGTTTGGAATAACATGTATAAAAGCTTTATATTAATGCAGGTGTAATTTAAAACTGTCTTGCAAACTATAAAAGAAAGCACATAAGTGAGGGGCGAGAATATTAGCATATTTTTTTATAACAATGACCTGAAAAGCTACAGTATCAGTGCTTTCGAAGGACTACGTTTTTCGATAGCTATCATGATTTTACTAACTGTGAAATCTCTTTCTAGTAAATCAAAGTATTCCTTTGAGAATATAAGAATATTTCCATTGCACATTTTTGTGTGTTTTCTAATGATCATTATAGAGTCTTAATTAAATAGAAAAGGTGTACTATTCTATGTTATTACTGTATGAGATACCCTTGCTTCAGCTCCCCATGCACCTCTTATTTCTAAATCACCCTATGTCCATTAGGGGCATAGGGTGACTGAGAAAATATATCTTGGACTACTTCAAATGGGAAAGTAATATTAATTAACAATATCTCTCAAGAAATATGAAGATGTTATCCCCTGTGTGCTGTGAGATCTATGCCCAGGAAGTATAACTCCTTATTTGGGCATTCCAGGAAGTTCAATTTAAGAGTCATTAGATCTCATTGTTGCTTGTGCTAATTGACCCCGCAATTGTGTGAAGGTGTATTTGTGATAATGTTGATTGTGTCTGAGCTAACAGACACCAAGTCTAGCCTAAAGGTAATTTCTCTGAGTCATCAGCTGCTGTAAGGGATTAGTTAATTAGCTCATGTTAATTAGATCTGGTCACAGGTGTATTTTCAGAGTAATATGAGCAGGATATGTATGCACCTCCTCTTTTACGGTATATAAGCCTGTAGCCTCTCAATAAAGATTGTGATTCCTGCTTGAACCTCATACAGAGCGTCGTCTCGTATTTGGGGGAGAATTATTCGTATGGAGTCTTATTCGGCTGGTTGGAGTGTCTGGTAGCTGCCTTGGTGTTCGGAATGGAATATCCTAAACGGCTTCAACCCCTTTCATACACGGGGTGTCGTTACAATTACATTGGTCAAGGCACTTACAGAAGCCTGGAAAGTGCTTGGTAAAAATGTTACAAATGTCTTTTATTTTAACTGTGGGATAAAACTCTCCTTAGATGATATCCAAGGATCAGACACAATCTTGGCCTTACATATGATTCTCTAATCTTATTAGCTCTAGGCAAACTCCCTGCTATCCCTGACATACTTTTTAAATCCACCTTCACCTCACTGTAAGGCTTTCTTTCCTTTTTCTAGTTTCTCATTGGAGAAAGGTGTTTGCTTTGATTCACCCACACCATATCTAGCTGTTAATACTTTACGTCCAAGACAGGTACTAAAAGCACTATAAAGCAGGGGAGGGCTGGGCTGGGTGGCAGAGATGCAATTGCCCCCTGGGCTGCTCTCATATGCTCTACAAAGGCCGCTGTGTCGCCAGATAAGTACCGCACATGCACATTTTTTGAGCTGGCCAAGTGTGGCATCTCCATCCAGTACTGTGAGCCAGCGATGTCTCAGGGCCGACAGTCTGTGTTACACAGCCCTGCCCAGCCCCTCCCTCCTCCACACAATTGGCTGGCAGAGGCTGGACCTGTTCTCTCTTTCCCCGGCCACACTCCGGGCAGCCCATGTGCTGTCTTGAAGAGGAATGTATGGGCGGGAAAGTTCAATCTGAGCAGTCGGCTCGAATACAGTGAGTCTCCTGGGAGGCTGGGACCGTCGAAGTAAGTGAGTTCCTCCTCACTCCCTCTCTCTGCAGCTAAAGAGTTTTTTTTCCTAGCAGCCTGTGACACTACCTTGCCCTCCTAGGTGTTGATGTGGACTCATACTGGCATGCTGCGGTTTGTCTGCAGTGCTGGTGTACTGGCAGTCTTCCTGCATGTTGTCCCTGGTCCCAAAGAGGTTGCAAATTTTTACTGCATGATCTGAAAGTGCACAAAACGTCCTGAATGCTGCATCTTTGGTGCACTTCCAGAAAATGCAGCAAAAATGTGCAACCTAAAAGAAGTCTGAGGGACTATGGCTATGGAAAACTGCCAGTATACAACTGTGAGCCCAAAGGCTTGTATTTACTTGCGGCAGGCACTGCTACTCCACTGAAAAGTGACAGGCAGAGGAGGTGATATCACATTTACTCCCTGCCTGTTTTAACCCCTAAATGGCAATCCCTCCAAGTAATGGCACGGTTCACTTTGAACTCCACCTTGTTTCCATTACTCTCAGTAGGTATTAGATGCGCTCTCACCTTATTGTTTGCACATCTAATACCGAAAGAGTTCTGGAAATAAGGTGGAGTTCAAAGTAAATTTGTACACCTAAGTGGAGCACCCCTTTCAGAAGATTTGAGGATATTATTAAACCCAGAGACTGGTGAACTTAAGCCACCATAGACAGATTTAATTTTCTGCTGAACCAGCAGAATTTCAAACTATCTATGTGCAGACTGGTTGTACAAAATTCAATCTATCAACTGACTTTAGTACAGTCTTTCTTCTTCTTTTTTTTGGGCGATCACTGCTGGCTGCTATAGCAGCCAGCAGTGATCACTGTATTCTGATGGCTGGAAAACTTTTACCCCCACAGAGAGTGACCGCTTCACACTGCCCCCACAGAGAGTGACCGCTTCACACTGCCCCCACAGAGAGTGACCCCTTTGCACTGCAGGCAATGTGGAGCAGTCTCTCTCTCTGTGCAGGCAGTGTCAAGTGGTCTCTCTCTCTCTGTGCAGGCAGTGTGAATCAGTTCCTCTCTCTCTCTGTGCAGGCAGTGACAAGTGGTTTCTTTCTGTACAGGCAGTGTCAAGTGGTCTCTCTCTCTTTTTCTGTGCAGGCAGTGTCAAATGGTCTCTTTCTCTGTGCAGGCAGTGTCAAGCGGTCTCTCTCTGTACAGGCAGTGTCAAGCGGTCTCTCTCTGTGCAGGCAGTTTCAAATTGTCTCTCTCTCTCTGTGCAGGCAGTGATAAGCGGTCTCTCTCTCTCTGTGCAGACAGTGTCAAGCGGTCTCTCTCTCTGTGCAGGCAGTGTCAAATGGTCTCTCTCTCTGTGCAGGCAGTGTCAAATGGTCTCTCTCTCTGTGCAGGCAGTGTTAAATGGTCTCTCTCTCTGTGCAGGCAGTGTCAAGCGGTCTCTCTCTGTGCAGGGAGTTTCACATGGTCTCTCTCTCTGTGCAGGCAGTGTCAAGCGGTCTCTCTCTCTCTCTCTGTGCAGGCAGTGTCAAGCGGTCTCTCTCTCTGTGCAGGCAATGTCAAGCGGTCTCTCTCTCTCTCTCTGCAGGCAATGTCAAATGGCCTCTCTCTCTCTGTGCAGGCAGTGTTAAGCAGGCTCTTTCTCTGTGCAGGCAGTGTCAAATGGTCTCTCTCTCTCTCTGTGCAGGCAGTGTCAAGCGGTCTCTGTCTCTCTGTGCAGGCAGTGTCAAGCGGTCTCTCTCTCTGTGCAGGCAGTGTCAATCGGTCTCTCTCTCTCTCTCTCTGTGCAGGCAGTGTCAAGCGGTCTCTCTCTCTGTTGTGCAGGCAGTGTCAAGCGGTCTCTCTCTCTGTGCAGGCAATGTCAAGCGGTCTCTCTCTCTCTGTGCAGGCAATGTCAAGTGACCTCACTCTCTCTGTGCAGGCAGTGTTAAGCAGGCTCTTTCTCTGTGCAGGCAGTGTCAAATAGTCTCTCTCTCTCTGTGCAGGCAGTGTCAAGCGGTCTCTCTCTCTCTGTGCAGGCAGTGTCAAGCGGTCTCTCTCTCTCTGTGCATGCAGTGTCAAGCGGTCTCTCTCTCTCTGTGCATGCAGTGTCAAGCGGTCTCTCTCTCTCTCTGTGCAGGCAGTGTCAAGCGGTCTCTCTCTCTGTTGTGCAGGCAGTGTCAAGCGGTCTCTCTCTCTGTGCAGGCAGTGTCAAATGGTCTCTCTCTCTGTGCAGATAGTGTCAAGCGGTCTCTCTCTGTGCAGGGAGTTTCAAATGATCTCTCTCTCTGTGCAGGCAGTGTCAAGCGGGCTCTCTCTCTCTCTGTGCAGGCAGGCATCTGCAGCACCTAAAGCAGGCGTAGTATGATTCCTGCAAAATATACACCTGAAACTAGGCCTTATTGCTGTGTTTTCCTGTTGTGTAACACAGGAAGGCATCTGCAGCACTTAAAGCAGGCGTAGTGGGATTCCTGAAAAATATACACCTGAAGCTAGGCCTTATTGCTGTGTTTTCCTGTTGTGTAACACAGGCAGGCAT
Source organism: Rana muscosa (assembly GCA_029206835.1). Lineage (NCBI taxonomy): Eukaryota > Metazoa > Chordata > Amphibia > Anura > Ranidae > Rana > Rana muscosa. The sequence goes on from CM055121.1 coordinate 870,060,236, forward strand.
CTGCAGCACTTAAAGCAAGCGTAGTGTGATTCCTGCAAAATATTCACCTGAAGCTAGCCCTTATTGCTGTGTTTTCCTGTTGTGTAACACAGGCAGGCATCTGCAGCACTTAAAGCAGGCGTAGTGTCATTCCTGCAAAATATACAGCTGAAGCTATCCCTTATTGCTGTGTTTTCCTGTTGTGTAACACAGGCAGGCATCTGCAGCACTTAAAGCAGGCGTAGTGTGATTCCTAAAAAAAATATACACCTGAAGCTAGCACTTATTGCTGTGTTTTCCTGTTGTGTAACACAGGCAGGCATCTGCAGCACTTAAAGCAGGCGTAGTGTGATTCCTGAAAAATATACACCTGAAGCTAGCCCTTATTGCTGTGTTTTCCTGTTGTGTAACACAGGCAGGCATCTGCAGCACTTAAAGCAGGCGTAGTGTGATTCCTGAAAAAATATACACCCGAAGCTAGGCCTTATTGCTGTGTTTTCCTGTTGTGTAACACAGGCAGGCATCTGCAGCACTTAAAGCAGGCGTAGTGTGATTCCTGAAAAATATACACCTGAAGCTAGCCCTTATTGCTGTGTTTTCCTGTTGTGTAACACAGGCAGGCATCTGCAGCACTTAAAGCAGGCGTAGTGTGATTCCTGCAAAATATACACCTGAAACTAGGCCTTATTGCTGTGTTTTCCTGTTGTGTAACACAGGCAGGCATCTGCAGCACTTAAAGCAGGCGTAGTGTGATTCCTGAAAAATATACACCTGAAGCTAGGCCTTATTGCTGTGTTTTCCTGTTGTGTAACACAGGCAGGCATCTGCAGCACTTAAAGCAAGCGTAGTGTGATTCCTGCAAAATATACACCTGAAGCTAGCCCTTATTGCTGTGTTTTCCTGTTGTGTAACACAGGCAGGCATCCGCAGCACTTAAAGCAGGTGTAGTGTGATTCCTGCAAAATATACACCTGAAGCTAGCCCTTATTGCTGTGTTTTCCTGTTGTGTAACACAGGCAGGCATCTGCAGCACTTAAAGCAGGCGTAGTGTGATTCCTGCAAAATATACACCTGAAGCTAGCCCTTATTGCTGTGTTTTCCTGTTGTGTAACACAGGCAGGCATCTGCAGCACTTAAAGCAGGCGTAGTGTGATTCCTGAAAAAATATACACCTGAAGCTAGGCCTTATTGCTGTGTTTTCCTGTTGTGTAACACAGGCAGGCATCTGCAGCACTTAAAGCAGGCGTAGTGTGATTCCTGAAAAATATACACCTGAAGCTAGCCCTTATTGCTGTGTTTTCCTGTTGTGTAACACAGGCAGGCATCTGCAGCACTTAAAGCAGGCGTAGTGTGATTCCTGCAAAATATACACCAGAAGCTAGGCCTTATTGCTGTGTTTTCCTGTTGTGTAACACAGGCAGGCATCTGCAGCACTTACAGCGGGCGTAGTGTGCTTCTTGCAAAATATACACCTGAAGCTACCCCTTATTGCTGGTTTTCCCATCTCCCTGCAGGCCTTTAGAATGTCTGGAAGGCAAACAAAAAGAGGCAGACAGTCAGGAGCCAATAAAAGAGGGCAAGCAGGCTCTGTGTCTAGAGACAACAGTGCTGGTCATGGACGCGGTGCATCGTCATCAGCACGTGGCCATGGGACACGCTTGTCCTTATTTTCGGCAGCTGGACGTGTTGAGCCGCATCATGCCGAAGACTTGGTAGAGTGGATGACCAAGCCCTCCTCATCCTCCTCATCCTCTCTCACCCAAGCTCAGGGTACTGGCAAAGCAGCTGCCAAAGCGTCCTCAATGTCATCATCAGTCACTCCTTCCCTAGACCCACCGTGTCCTCCTGAGGAGTCCCCCGAACTGTTTGAGCACAGTGTTGGGTACATGCTCCAGGAGGATGCCCAGCGTTTCGAAGGGTCTGAAGATGATACCCAGCTAGAGGAAGGCAGTAGCGTGAGAGCAGAGAGAGGGGATGCTCAAGAAGGACACCAATCTGGCAGTCATGTTCCAGCAGCTGCAGCATACTGCCAGATTGGTTCCAGTGATGAGGAGGGAGGGGATGATGAGGTCACTGACTCCACGTGGGTGCCTGATAAGAGAGAGGAGGAGGAGGATGAGGAGGAGGCACATCTCCAACGAGGCAGGATGCCCTCCAGGGGCCAGCTTAAGGGCAGCACACCGACTGAATCACACCGCAGAGCTCCGCCTGTGCAGGGCGCTGCCTCTGCCCGTTATTCCAAAAGTTCTTTGGTGTGGGCCTTTTTTGAGTCAAGTGCATCAGATCGCACCGCTGCTGTTTGCAACATATGTCTCAAGCGTATCTCGCGTGGCCAAAACATCAGCCGCTTGGGCACCACATGCTTGACCAGACATATGTTGACCTGCCATGCAGCTCGTTGGCAAGCCTATCTTAAAGACCCACACCAAAGAACAAAGCGGACCTCTCCTTGCTCCGCATCAGCTGGGATCTCCAACCCCACTATACCTTCAGTCCTCTCTGAAACCTGCACTGAGAGGAATGAAGGTGTAGAATTAGGTGTGTCACAGCCAAGTACTTGTGGGCACTCTGCTAGCAGTACACCCATTCCGATTCTAGCAGGCAAATTTCCCTGCCCCAGAAGGCCTGAAAGAAGTTCACTCCCAGCCATCCACATGCCCAGCGGTTGAATGCTAGCTTGGCTAAATTGCTAGCACTTCAACTGCTGCCTTTTCAGTTGGTAGACTCGGCCCCCTTCCGTGAGTTTATGCAATGTGCGGTTCCTCAGTGGCAGGTTCCCAAACGCCACTTTTTCTCACGGAAGGCGATTCCGGCTCTCTACCGGCATGTGGAAGGCAATGTCCATGCCTCGCTGGACAGTGCGGTCAGCGGTAAGGTGCATATTACCGCTGACTCATGGTCCAGCAGGCATGGACAGGGATGTTACCTTTCTTTCACGGCCCATTGGGTCACTCTTTTGGCAGCTGGGAAGGATGCAGGACAAGGTGCAGTAGTGTTGGAGGTTGTTTCGCCGCCATGCCTCCAAAATGCTACTACTGGTTGTTGTGACACACCTCTCTCCTCCACCCCCTCCTCTTCTTCTTCCTCCATGGCCTCTTCCTGTGCTTTGTCCTTGGAACCAGCGGTGCTCCGTAGGCGTTCAAGGGGCTACGCAAGTACGCAGGCAAAAAGATGCCATGCCGTGCTTGCGCTGGTGTGTTTGGGGGACAGGAGCCACACTGGGCAGAGGTTCTGTCAGCTCTGCAGGGGCAGGCCGAGAGGTGGTTGACGCCACGCCAGCTTAAGGCAGGTATGGTGGTTTGCTACAATGGCACCAACCTCCTCTCCGTCCTCCGACAGGGACAACTGACCCATGTGCCCTGTGTGGCTCACGTCCTTAACCTGGTGGTGCAGCGGTTCTTGGGCAGGTACCCGGGCTTACAGGATGTCCTGAGGCAGGCCAGGAAAGTCTGTGTGCATTTCCGCAGATCATATAATGCCAGTGCTCGGCTGGCTGAGCTGCAAAAGGAGTTGAACCTTCCCAAGAACCGCCTTATATGTGACATGCCCACCAGGTGGAACTCAACGTTGGCCATGCTGCAGCGGCTGCACACGCAGCAGAGGGCCATCAATGAGTACCTGTGCGACTACGGCACCAGGACAGGGTCAGGGGAGCTCGTTTTTTTTTCACCACACCAGTGGAGCATGATCAGGGATGCATGCACTGTCCTGGCACCATTTGAGGAGGCCACGAGGATGGTGAGCAGTGACAGTGCATGCATCAGTGACACTGTACCTCTTGTCCACCTGTTGGAGCATACGCTGCGTGGAATAATGGACAGGGCACTTGAGGCAGAACAGAGGCAGGAAGAGGAGGACTTCCTTGCCTCTCAAGGCCACCTTTACCCAGACTGTGTTCCTTCTGTCCCACCCATCCCACAGGAAGAGGACGAGGAGGAGGAGGAGGATTGTGTCAGTATGGAGGTGGAGCCTGGCACTCAGCATTAACAGCAGCAGTCTTTTAGGGATGATTTACAGTCCCAAGAAACACGTAGACTTGTACGTGGCTGGGAGGAGGTGGCAGCGGATCATGTCGTCCTTAGTGACCCAGAGGACTCTGGACTGAATGCCTCAGCTAACCTACGCTGCATGGCCTCCCTGATCCTGCAAAGTCTGCGGAAGGATCCTCGTATTCTTCGGATCAAGGAGAGGGACCATTACTGGCTGGCCACTCTCCTTGATCCACGGTACAAGGCTAAGGTTGCGGACCTTATCTTACCATCGCAGAGGGAGCAGAGGATGAGACAACTCCGGGAGGCCTTGCAGAAAGGTCTGTGCAACGCGTTCCTAGAGACTGGGAGGTTACAAACTCCTGGTCCGGGACAACGAGTTGCTGAGTCTTCGGTCAGTCAAAGAAGGAGCGGTGGGGAAGGTGGCCGTCTGACCGATGCGTTCAGACAATTCTTTAGTCCGCAGCCCCAAGGTATGATCGGTTCCAGCAACCATCGCCAGCGTCTGATATACATGGTGCAGGAATAGCTAGGGGCAAGGTCAGATTTGGACACCTTTCCCACCGAAAATCCTCTGGCTTACTGGGTCTTGAGGATGGATCACTGGCCAGAGCTTGCACAGTATGCAATTGAGCTACTGGCCTGTCCTGCATCCAGCGTTCTTTCGGAACGCACATTCAGTGCTGCTGGAGGATTTGTCACGGATCACAGGGTGCACCTGTCCACCGACTCGGTTGATCGAATGACCTTCATAAAGATGAACCAGTCTTGGATCACCACCAGCTACCAAGCACCCGAAGCTGTTATAACAGAATAATTTATTTTCAAATGTCACATCCCTTCAAGACTGATGCTGATGCTGAGTGACTGTCCTGTTATGTTGACTGACTATCCTCCTCCTCCTCCTCAATGATCCGATTCATGATGATATCTTGGAAAAACATTTTTGTTTCTGGGTGCCGCCACCAGTGGCTAAGGCCCAATTTTTCAGCCCCTGTTTAACAGGGGCATGTAATTACAATTTTTGATGCAATGCTTTGCAGCAGGGTTCATTCCTGCACTTCAACTAGAGTATCTGTGAGAGGTTGCAGTGTCGTGGCACCAGCACCAGTGCCTAAGGCCCAATTTTTCAGCCCCTGTTTAACAGGGGCGTGTAATTACAATTTTTGATGCAATACTTTGCAACAGGGCTCATTGCTGTGCTCCAAATACAGTATCTGTGAGGGGTTGCAGTGTTGTGGCACCAGTGGCTAAGGCCCAATTTTTCAGCCCCTGATCTACAAGGGCATGTAATTACAATTCTTGATATAATAGTTTACAGCAGGGCGTTCCAGCGCCCACCAAGAGTAACTGTGAGTGCTTACAGTGTTGTGCCAACACAAACACCTAAGGGGCCAATTTCTGCAGAGTATATACATCAGGCCCCTACTTTCAAACATCCAACTTACAAACGACTCCTACTTGCAAACGGAAGGAGACAACAGGAAGTGAGAGGAAATCTACCCCTAGGAAGGGAAATTCTCTCCTGTAAGGGTTAATATGGAAAAAAGGTGTCTCCTCTCTACTGATGCTTTATCACCAATCCTTGTTTCAATAAAAACCCCACTTTTCAAAAACAGTTGTCATTGGGACGGAAAGTGAGGTGAAATGTTCTGAACAGGGGCACAGACAGCAAAACAAATGTTACAGGGGTGATAACCCTTCCCTATGTTTTCCAAAAAGCTTAAAAATAGATTTGTTGGCTGGAGCTACACTTAAACAATGTACGTATCCAAAATTACAAACAGATTCTACGTAAGAACAAACCTACAGTCCCTGTCTTGTTTGCACCGCCTGTATACTGCTGTTCAGAGTATATAGGGCCTTTTTTTACTTTTGGGTGCGGGGTTCCCCTTAATATCCATACAAGACCTAAAGGGGCTGGTAGTGGGGTGGGGGGTAACCATGACATTTTTCTCAAAGATTTTCATCTATATTACCGGGACCAGACATGACATTAAAGCCGCAAGCAGTTTTAAATGGCTTTTTTTCCTTTAGAAATGTCATTTTATGCAGGAACAGTTCTAAACACGGGAAACACGTGGCACTTCACAGGCATACTTTAGACAACCCCCAGGTACGATATTTAACCACTTCCATACAGGGCTTTTTATACCACTTCAATACCTGGCCTATTCTGGCACTTCTCTCCTACATGTACAAATCATCATTCTTTTGCTAGAAAATTACTCAGAACCCCGGAACATTATATATGTTTTTTTTAGCAGACACCCTAGGGAATAAAATGACGGTCATTGCAACTTTTTATCTTGCACGGTATTTGCACAATAATTTTTCAAACGCCTTTTTTGGGGGAAAAAAAATGGTTTCATGAATTAAAAAATAACAAAACAGTAAAGTTAGCCCCATTTTTTTGTAAAATATGAAAGCTTATGTTACGCCGAGTAAAAAGATACCTAACATGTCACGCTTTAAAATTGCGCACACTCATGGAATGGCGCCAAACTTCGGTACTTAAAAATCTCCATAGGCGACGCTTTGAAAATTTTTACAGGTTACCAGGTTAGAGTTACAGAGGAGGTCTAGTGCTAGAATTGTTGCACACGCTCTAACGCACGCGGCAATACCTCACATGTGTGGTTTGAACGGCTTTTACATATGCGGGCGGGACTTACGTGTGTGTGTGTTCGCTTCTAAGCGCGAGCTATTGGGGACGGGCATTTTAAAAAAAAATGTTTTTTTTTTTTTTGTTTTTTTACTTATTTTTTTACACCTTTTTTTTTTATCACTTTTATTCCTATTACAAGGAATGTAAACATCCCTTGTAATAGGAATGTGTGTGACAGGTCCTCTTTATGGAGAGATGCGGGGTCAATAAGACCCCACATCTCTCCTCCAGGCTGGAAAGCATGAGATCAGTGTAAAATGTTTCACTGATCTTATACTTACAGCTGCAATGGCGGCTTTGTTTACATTTGATGACCCGGGCGTGACGTCATCACATCGCGCCCGGGCCTACGACGATCATAGAGATGACTGGTGACCATCTGGTCACCAGTCATCTCTATGCTCATTACGTGACCCACCACCGGTGCCGACGATTCTCTCCGGGTCCCCGATCGCACGGGAGAGCCCGGAGAAGCACCGGATGGCGGCGGGAGGGGGGGATGTCCCCTCCCGCCGCCTATAAGAATGATCAAGCGGCGGAACCGCCGCTATGATTGTTCCTATTGTGCGCAGGATCGCCGGCTGAAAAAAAGGATATCTGAATGATGCCTCTAGCTGCAGTCATCATTCAGATATCCCCCCTCAAACCCAGGACGTCATATGACGTCCACCCGGAGGGAGAGAGGGTTCCTGCCGGCGTCATTCTGCTATGGCCCGGTATGGAAGGGGTTAAAGGAATATTTGACTTTTTTTTTTCACTTTATGCATCATTAAAATGACTGCTGCCGAAAAACGGCCGTTTTTAAAACTTCGTTTTGCATTGATACATGTCCCCTGGGGCAGAACCCGGGTTCCCAAACCCTTTTAGGACAATAACATGCATATTAGTCGTTATAATTAGCACTTTAGATTTCGAACGTTCGCATCCATTGTATATAATAGGGTTCTAACGTTCGTGCGAACTTTCGGTCCGTTTGCAGGCTCTGGTGCGAACCGAACCCGGGGGTGTTCGGCTCATCCCTAGTCAGGTGATACAAAAGGTAAGCTAATGGAGAAAATGCAAGTACAGTTGTTAGGTAAAGGCAGGATAGGCTTCTCTGAAGAGATGTGTAGGAGATAATTCAACAGATGTGTAGAAAAACACATCCAGCCATCCAGCAGACGCAAGACAGATCATCTGTAGACATCTTGGACCTATCAACACCAGACCCCCTTGCAGGTCAACCTAATTTCCCTTCTCACCATTATGCCAGTCAGAGAGACACCCATCTGAATGGGACTAAAGGGAATGCATTAAGGCTCCCCCTCCCCGCCCCCCAGATGTGGAATGGAGGGAATATAGCCACTTAAGCCCCGGACCATTTGGTAGCTAAAGGACCAGAGGTGAATTCAGAATTTTGCACTGCGCTGCTTTAACTGTAAATTGTGCGGACATGCAATGTTGTACCCAAACGAAATTTGCGTCCTTTTCTTCCCACAAATAGAGCTTTCTTTTAATGGTATTTGATTGCCTCTGCGATTTTTATTTTTTGCGATATAAACGGAAAAAGACCGAAAATTTTGAAAAAAAATTATATTTTCTACTTTTTGTTATAAGAAAATCGAATAAACTCAATTTTAGTCATACATTTAGGCCAAAATGTATTCAGCCACATGTCTTTAGTAAAAAAAATGTCAATAAGTGTATATTTATTGGTTTGCGCAAAAGTTATAGCGTTTACAAACTAGGGTACATTTTCTGGAATTTACACAGCTTTAAATTTATGACTGCCTATCTCATTTCTTGAGGTTCTAAAATGGCAGGGCAGTACAAAACCCCCCCAATTGACCCCATTTTGGAAAGTAGACACCCCAAGGAAATTGCTGAGAGGCATGTTGAGCCCATTGAATTTTTTTTTTTGTCCCAAGTGATTGAATAATGACAAAAAAAAATAAAAAATTACAAAAAGTTGTCACTAAATGATATATTGCTCACACATGCCATGGTTATATGTGGAATTGCACCCCAAAATACATTCTGCTGCTTCTCCTGAGTACGGGGATACCACATGTGTGGGACTTTTTAGGAGCCTAGCCACGTACGGGACCCCGGAAACCAAGCACCGCCTTCAGGATTTCTAAGGGCGCAAATTTTTGATTTCACTCCTCACTACCTATCACAGTTTTGAAGGCCATAAAATGCCAAAATAGCACAAACCCCCCCCCCAAATGACCCCATTTTAGAAAGTGGACACCCCAAGGAAATTGCTGAGAGGCCTGTTGAGCCCATTGAATATTTTTTTTTTGTCCCAAGTGATTGAATAATGACAAAAAAAAATAAAAAATTACAAAAAGTTGTCACTAAATGATATATTGCTCACACATGCCATGGTTATATGTGGAATTGCACCCCAAAATACATTTTGCTGCTTCTCCTGAGTACGGGGATACCACATGTGTGGGACTTTTTAGGAGCCTAGCCGCGTACGGGACCCCGAAAACCAATCACCGCCTTCAGGATTTCTAGGCACAAATTTTTGATTTGACTCCTCACTACCTATCACAGTTTCGAAGGCCATAAAATGCCAAAATAGCACAAACCCCCCCCCCAAATGACCCCATTTTGGAAAGTAGACACCCCAAGCTGTTTGCTGAGAGGCATGGTGAGTATTTTACAGCTCTCATTTGTTTTTGAAAATGAAGAAAGACATTTTTTTTTTCTTTTTTTTTTTAAATTTTCAAAACTTCGTGACAAAAAGCGAGATCTGCAAAATACTCACAATACCTCTCAGCAAATAGCTTGGGGTGTCTACTTTCCAAAATGGGGTCATTTGGGGGGGGGGGGTTTGTGCCATCTGGGCATTCCATGGCCTCCGAAACAGTGAGAAGTGAAATCAAAAATTTACACCCTTAGAAAGCCTGAAGGTGGTGATTGGTTTTTGGGGTCCCGTACGCGGCTAGGCTCCCAAAAAGTCTCACACATGTGGTATCCCCGTACTCAGGAGAAGCAACAGAATGTATTTTGGGGTGTAATTCCACATATGCTCATGGCATGTTTGAGCAATATATCATTTAGTGACAACTTTGTGCAAAAAAAATAAAAAAAAATAAAAAAAATTCTTTTTTCCGCAACTTGTGTCAACATATAAAATATTCCATGGACCCGACATGCCTCTCAGTATATAGCTTGGGGTGTCTACTTTCCAAAATGGGGTCATTTGGGGGGGTTTTGAACTGTTCTGGCATTTTATACACAACATTAGGAAGCTTACACCCACTCTTCTAACCACTTGAAGACAAAGCCCTTTTTGACACTTTTTGTTTACATGAAAACATATTTTTTTTTGCAGGAAAATTATGTTGAACCCCCAAACATTATATATATTTTTAAAGCAAAGGCCCTACAGAATAAAATGGTGGGTGTTGCATTTTTTTTTTCTACACAGTATTTGCGCAGCGATTTTTCAAACGCATTTTTTGGGGAAAGAATACACTTTTTTTAATTTTAATGCACTAAAACACACTATATTGCCCAAATGTTTGATGAAATAAAAAAGATGATCTTAGGCCCGAGTACATAGATACCAAACATGACATGCTTTAAAATTTCGCACAAACGCGCATTGGCGACAAACTACATACATTTTTAAAAGCCTTTAAAAGCCTTTACAGGTTACCCCGTTAGATTTACAGAGGAGGTCTACTGCTAAAATTACTGCCCTCGATCTGACCTTCGCGGTGTTACCTCACATGCATGGTGCAATTGCTGTTTACATATGACGCCAGACCGACGCTTGCGTTCACCATTGGGCAAGAGCAGGGCAGGACAGGGGTGCTTTTTTTTTTTTTTTTTTTTTTTATTATTAATTTTGCTTTTTTATTTTTTTTTTAAATTGTTCCTTCCATATTTTTATGTTTTTTATCATTTTTATTGTTATCTCAGGGAATGTAAATATCCCCTATGATAGCAATAGGTAGTGACAGGTACTCTTTTTTTGAAAAAACTGGGGTCTAGACCCTAGATCTTTCCTCTGCCCTCAAAGTATCTGACCACACCAAGATCGGTGTGATAAAATGCTTTCCCAATTTCCCAATGGCGCTTTTTATATCCGGGGGGGGACATTCCCTCCCACTGCTTGTAAAAGCAGTCCAGAGGCTAATTAGCCACTAGGATTGCTTTTACATGAATGCCGGCCGCTGGCTGAAAATAATGATACCAAGATGATACCTAAACCCGCAGGCATCAATCTGGTATAACCATTCAAAGTCCAGCAACATACCAGTACGTTGCTGGTCCTTGTTGGACATGTATTGTAATCTTTTTTTTTCATGCAGCCAGGTGGCTGAACGAAAAAAGAGATTGATCGGTGGGTATGCCCACCATTAGAATACCGCCCTTCATCCACCCACTTCTAATGATGGGCATACATGCACCATTTATATATGCCGAAGCATGGGGGCATCCTCCCGCAAAAAAGTTATGCCGCACACACATGGTCGGACTTTTCCACGGGCAAGCCTCCGTCGGAATTTCGACCGTATGTACGCGGCATTAGGAGCAAAATCACTCCTCCGCCCCTGCTGCCCCAATGCTTCGGCATATTTGCTTTTTTTTTTTAACTGTGGTAGTGAAATCACCTCCTACAGCACTGGAGTTGCAGGGATCAGGCCTGTCTCTGCGAATGCTGCAGTTATGTGTGTTGTGTTTTGTAAGTGACAGTGATCGATCGATGCTGCACTTGGGTGGCCTGGGCTGGACGGAGGGGCAAAACGCAGGTGCTAGCAGGTATCTGGGCTGATCCCGCTAACACTGCGTTTTTGGGAACCCTAAACTGCTGGGGACGCTAGTATAGATCTGATCAGATCAGATATTGATCTGTTCAGATACTATACCACTAAGGGAGGTGTATGCTTCACGCGTGGGTGTTAGCGTTACTGGCACTAACCTGACGCTGCCTGGGGTGTGACGCAGACCCTCTCTGACGCTAAAACCTAATTGATATCACCCGCCGGGCGATCAGGGGGTTAAACCTTTATTGGGTTATATACGGCGGGTGCCCTGACACTATAAAAAGCAAACTAACTAACCAGCGTCACCCGTAACACTTATATGATGATCACTGGTGAAAGGGTTAACTAGGGGCAATTAGGGGGTTAAAACCTTTATTAGATAATATATGGGGGTACCTGACGCTATAAAAACCTGCGGCGAACCTAAAAAAAATTACTGGCTACCGATCTGCATCACCGACGCTAAGACAGCGATCAGAAAAATTATCGCTTAGCGACAGTGGTGATAGGGGTGAAAGGGTTACCTGGGGGGCGATCAAGGGGGTTAAACCTTTATTAGATAATTTATGGGGGTACTTGAAGCTATAAAAACCTGCGGCGAACCTAAAAAAAATTACTGGCTACCGATCTGCATCACCGACGCTAAGACAGCGATCAGAAAAATGATCGCTTAGCAACAGTGGTGATAGGGGGTGAAAGGGTTACCTGGGGGGCGATCAAGGGGGTTAAACCTTTATTAGATCATTTATGGGGGTACCTGACACTATAAAAACCTGCGGCGAACCTAAAAAAAAAATACTGGCTACTGATCTGCATCACCAACGCTAAGACAGCGATCAGAAAAATTATCGCTTAGCGACAGTGGTGATAGGGGGTGAAAGGGTTACCTGGGGGGCGATCAAGGGGGTTAAACCTTTATTAGATAATTTATGGGGGTACCTGACGCTATAAAAACCGTCACAAATGTCATTGATTGCAGTGATCACTAAATAAATGGTCACTGCAATCAGTGACACTGTGACTGGGGGCTGGGGGGTGATCTGGGGGGGCCTGGGGGGCGATTTGTGTGCCTATGTGTGCTGGTGTTAGTGTAGTGTTTGTGCACTAACCTGTGTGTCTTCTCTTGTACGGCGCTCGGTATATGTGAGCGCCGCACAGGAGATGACATCACTTCCTCCTGCTTTCTCTGTCTGTGTAAACATTACACAGACAGAGGGGGCATTTCTATTCGCCGGGAGCGATCGCGGGGGGGGGTGGCCGGAATCAAACGGCCGTCCCCTCATGTCGGATCGCTCCCCAACGAATTCCGACCGCTCACTGTACAGAAGGGGGGTCCGATTGGACCCCCCAACTGTACAAAGGCAATCATGTACACTCTACGTGATTGTGCCTGTCGGTGCCATTGTGCCGACGTATATATACAGTGAGCGGTCGTTAAGTGGATAGAGAGATTGGAATTGGTTACAAAGCAGAAATCCACTCACTCAAAGCAGACATCCAGTCAATATTTGCTAAAACTACTGTTTTGAAAACTGATTGTACAAGCCTTCAGGCAAATTTCTCCCTGCAGGCACAGTGCTTAAACATAACATTTCTTTGCACACTAGAGTCTACTGGAGCTAACAACTATTCCTATAGTCAGAGATACTTTTTTCAAACTACTAGATGATCCTGGTCATATGAAAGTGGAAATTGATATGGTACACAGGACACTGGGCTCCAGGAATCCTAACCCTACAAGACCTTGAGATGTTATTTGCAGAATACATTTTATTCAGGGTGCAAAAGTTTGTACCTTAGGTCCAGTAGATTTTGATGGAGACAAAATCCAACTGCTCCCTGACATATTGAAGCACACCTTAGATTAGACACAGTAGGGGTGATTTACTAATAACAGTGCGCTGCGCTGGTTGATACCTTAATTGGTGCACCGGATAACTCCTTCACTGGGCGCAGGAACCAGCGGCCCACTGTTATAGTAAATAAAAATGTCAGCGGCGCTCTATTGAAAATGAATGGTTCCCTATGGGAGCCCATTGATTTGAATAAAGGTCGCCCGGGAAGTCGGATGAAGCCGATCCGACTCGCGGGGCGACTCGTGTGCCGGCTGACACAGGGACAGCGCGACTTTGCGAGGCAACTTGGACACGACCTGAGCGTGAAGCAGCCGCTCAAGTCGTGTCCTAGAGGCGACTACCTGGCCGAGAATGTCTCCAGCGGGATGGCATCGCGCTGGTTCTCGGCAGCCTCGCTGTCCCGTGTTTGGTATGAATCATGAAGGGGAACTCCACGCCAAATTTGAATGAAAAAAACGGCATGGGTTCCCCTTCAGGAGCATACCAGGCCCTTAGGTCTGGTATGAATTTTAAGGGGAACCCCCTAAGCTGAAAAAGGCGTGGGGGTCCCCCCAAAATCCAAACCAGACCCTTTTCCGAGCACGCAACCTGGCAGGCCACAGGGGAAGAGGGGGGATGAGAGAGCGGCCCCCGCTCCCTCCTGAACCGTACCAGGCCACATGCCCTCAACATGGGGGGTTTGGTGCTTTGGGGCAGGGGGCGACCTGCGGCCCCCCCACCCCAAAGCACCCTGCCCCCATGTTGATGGGGACAAGGGCCTCTTCCCAACAACCCTGGCCATTGGTTGTCGGGGTCTGCGGGCAGGGGGGGCTTTTCGGAATCTGGGAGCCCCCTTTAACAAGGGGGCCCCCAGATGCCGGCCCCCACCCTATGTGAATGAGTATGGGGTACCCCTACTCATTCACCTGGTGGCAAAAAAGTCAATAAAAAACACAACACAGGTTTTTAAAGTAATTTATGAGGCAGCTCCGGGGGTCTTCTTCCGAGTTCGGGGGTCTTTCTGCCGGGCGCCCCGCTATCTTCTTCCAGCTCTTTTGCTAGCGGGGTCCCGGGCTTCCTCGTCATCTTCTTCCGAGTTCGGGGGTCTTTTTGCCGGGCGCCCCGCTATCTTCTTCCAGCTCTTTTGCTAGCGGGGTCCCTGGCTTCCTCGTCGTCTTCTTCTGACTTCGGGGGTCTCTTGTTCTGTTCTCCGGTGTCGTCTCCGCACTCTCCGGTTCTTCTCCCGCTCTCCGGTGCTTTCTCCACAATCTCCGGTTCTTTCTGCCTTCTGCCGGGCGCCCCGCTATCTTCTTCCAACTCTTTTGCTAGCGGGGTCCCGGTCTTCATCGTCGTCTTCTTCCCTCTTCTCTCCGCCCGATGTTGCGTCGTCGCTGTCTGCCGCTACAATGCTCTGTCCGGGGAGCGCACCCACTTATATTGGCATGGGGCGTGGTCACCGGGTGATGCCACCCGCTGACCCTGCCCCCGTATGATGTCACAGTCCCAGGGAATGATGGCGCGGGGCGCGGGGTTCCCCTTAAAATCCCTGACCTGAAGGGCCTGGTATGGATTTTGGGGGGACCCCCACGCCATTTTTTTTTCATTTAAGGTGGCAAGGGTTGGCACTGGTGGGCCTTGAGAAGTGGCACTGCTAGGTGGCAATGATAGTTGGCAGTGATGGGCACTGATAGGCAGCACTGCTAGGTGGCACTGATTGGCACCAGTGGTGGGCATTGATAGGTGGCACTGGCAGGGGCTACTGATTGTCACAGAATTGCCTCTTCCTCTTCGGGCCCGATGTCCCTTGCACATAAGCCGGTGATTGCCTTTTTTTATGCTCACGCTGTCAGCACAAGGAGAAAACAAAAACCATTACCCAGCTTTTGTTTACATCACGTGATTAGCTGTCATTGGCTGACAGCTGATCACATGGTAAAGGGCAGGGATCGGTCCCTTACTCGGATCTGTCATCACCTGAGTCTCAGTGACTCGGTGACCACAGCGCACGCGCGAAGGGGAGGACGTCTATTGACGGACTCCCGGCAATTGAGGACCGTGCTGTGGCCGTCAATCAGTTATAGTGCTGATCTCAAGTGATTAAAGAGGGTCTAAATGGGCCATTGACATGCATCACAATTCAACTTAGGAATGTGTCTTTGCAAAGTTAAACTAAATGAAATCCTTTCTTATTTTTGCTTGGGGATAGAGTGCAGAGGGATTACAAGTCTAGACAGTTTTTGGGGATGTCTGCACCCCTGATAGGGTGAAGACAACTCCCAAATTTGGCCACTTTATCCTTCCAAATAATTTACTTCCTGTCACATAGCCACACAAGAAGTGAGGGTAAATCCCTACCAATGTCTTTCCTTGGGGACACACAGGTCAATCTAAATACTTTCCCTATTATGTACATTGCACCCCAGCATTTTGCGGGGTACACTCCAAATTATTAGGTATTTTGGACTTTGGGGTTTATTTACTAAAGGCAAATCTACTTTGCACTACAAGTGCACTTGCTGGATATCCGAGGGGGACATGCAAGCAAACAAAAAAAACACCATCTTTGCTTTTACATGATTGTAACATCCAATCACCAGTACTTCCCCTCAGATTTTCAGCAGCTACACTTTTACTGCAGTGGATTTGTCTTTACTAAACCCCAAACTACCCAATGATTTGGGGTGTACACAACAAAGTGCTAGAGTGCAATTTGCTTAATGGGGACACTAGTTAGATTGATCTGTGTGTCCCCAAGAAAAGACATTGGTAGGGTTTTACCTTCACTTCCTGTTTAGCTGTGTGACAGGAAGTGAAGCCAATTTTACTAAAAGGAGACACAGAGCCCAACCTAAAAAAGAAAAAAAAACAACACAAGCAGGGGTTCTAACACTTACTTTGTTTCCCTCAAAATGCCCACAATTAGAATTGTATTGACTTGAGCTATTTTTAAGTGCAGTGCTCTAAATCAGTGCTTCTCAAGAACCCCCAACAGGCCATGTTTGCAGGTTTTCCTTCATCTTGCACATGTGCTTTAAATCACAGTCAATGGTTTTGTATTTTGGACAGCAATTCTCCATAAGATAAATTCACAAAACATGTCCTGTTGGGGGTACTTGAGGACTGAGGCTGAGAACCACTGCAGTAAAAATTAAAAATGAAGACTTACCGCTCTGTATTTTTCATTTCCTGGTGATTATCCATGGCAGCACACAATACATGCATATGCTAGCATGAAGGCACCAGGGTAGACAAATCACACCTGTTTTGTTTTGACATGCCAATCAGCTGTCACATTTGTTGCAAAGAAAACGCAAAACAAACCTCAAAACTTTGCATCAAATTTTATTGGTCAACAAAACAAAGGGAAGGCAAAATACAAAACAAGGTCAATTGGAAACATTAGTTACAGACTCACAACATCTTGAGAAAGATTTGGCTAAAAAATGCAGCACAGACAATTAAATCAAAGTGAACAAACAACACACATTAACAACATCAAAATTATTTCAGGGGAACATTTCCCCCCACACAAAAAAATACAATCCACAAAAGTAAAACAAACACCTGTTTTGCAAAGACATAACAAATAAAATACATGTGTTACAAACTCGATAAGGACACCAAAATGTACATTTTGCTGGACGCGCGCGCACACACACACACACACACACACACTTGCCTCTTTTCAGGGCAAGGGAGAGGATGCTATCTGCGAGCTTTATATAACATAGGTTTGCGTGCTAATGAGGCAATTGAAAACACATGCACAGTCCATGGAACACCCAAAATGCAAGTTCACCCAATGTAGAGACTGAACTTCAAAGTGCCTACACCCGTTAAGGATGTCCTTCAATTACTAACCCATAAAAACACTCTCTGAGCATGCCCAGAAATATCCAGGTGCTGTTCACACACAAAAAGCACCCAAAAAAACTCAAATACAGCTAGCAGAAAATAACCCAACCTGTCCAAAATTAAGCACATCATCCATCATGCCTTAAAATTAGAGATGGGACAATCACCCCCCCCCCCCCCACCAACAAATACCATTGCAGTCTATGGGAACTGACTTGTTAATTTTGCTAGTCCCCACTTGGCTGGCTTATCTTCTAGTTATTGGCCTTAAAATGGGGGCCCAGGTCCCACCCTAAGGGACATTTCACACCACATGCAGTCCATTGCGTTTTTTATGCATCAAAAATGCATGGAAAGTTGGTTATATGGTTCTAAATGGCAGTGTTTGTTCCAGTGCGTTCTAGTTCCACCAAAAACGTAGAACATGCTGCATTTTACCTGCACTGGACTGTACTGGAACGCAGAAAAACGCATCATAAACGCACTGCAACGCACCGGAACACACCTAAATGCACTGGAACACACTTGTCCTTATCTATGGTTAATAAAAAAGAGGGGTGAAAAAAAGCACTGGACTGCATCAAAAACGTACCAAAAATGCATTGGAACGCATCAAAAACGTGCATGCAAAGAAGCACCTGGAACGCATCCGGATTGCGTTTCTATGGTGTGAACTGGCCCTAGTTCACACCATAGAAACGCAGTCTGGATGCGTTCCAGGTGCTTTTCTGCATGCGCGTTTTTGACACGTTCCAGTGCATTTTTGATGCGTTTTTGATGCAGGCCAGTGTTTTTTCCCCCCTCTTTTCACTTAGGACAAGTGTGTTGCAGTGCGTCTTTGGTGCATTCCAGTGCGTTTTTGGTACGTTCCGTTGCGTTTTTGATGTGTTTTACTGTGGTCCAGTACAGTTCTGTACCTAAAAAATGCAGCATGACCAATTTTTTTTATCCTTTCTAAAACGCACTGGAACGGACTGCAGTGGTGTGAACTATGCCATTGGCATTAATGTGATCAAATTTCTTTGCGTTTTTCATGCATCAAAAAAACGCACTGCACTGCATCCGGTGTGAACTGGCCCTAAATATCATACCTGGGGGATGTCTATATTATTCCTGTAAAGTAGCGCATGTTTTCCATGTTTATAACAGTTCGAGAGCAAAATGACATTTCAAAAGTAAAATAATAGTCATTTAAAAGTACTCGCGGCTCTAATGAATTGCTGGTTCCCGTCAATACAGATAAAAGTCATTGAAAGTCTTTGAAAAAAAAAATGCGTGGGGGTCCCTCAAATTCCATTACCAGGCCCTTCAGGTCTGGTATGGATTTTAAGGGGACCCCCGTGCCAAACTTAAAAAAAAATAGCGTGGGGGTCCCCCTAAAAATCCACACCAGACCCTTATCCGAGCACGTAACCTGACAGGCCGCAGGAAAAGAGGGGGGGACGAGAGAGCGCCCCCCCTCCCTCCTGAACCGTACCAGGCCACATGCCCTCAACATGGGGAGGATGTCCCCATGTTGATGGGGACAAGGGCCTCATCCCCACAACCCTTGCACGGTGGTTGTGGGGGTCTGCTGGCAGGGGGCTTATCGGAATCTGGAAGACCCCTTTAACAAAGGGGACCCCCAGATCCTGCCCCCCCGTGTGAAATAGTAATGGGGTACAAATGTACCCCTACCATTTCACAAAGAAAGTGTCAAACATGTTAAAAATGACAATTGCCGGTTTTTGACAATTCCTTTATTAATGTCTTCTCTTTTCTTCCATCTTCTTCTTCCATCATCTTCTTTTCTCCATTCGGGTTTCTTCCTCCATCTTGTTCTTCATCTTCATCTTCATCTTCCTTCTTCCTTCGGTGTTCTCGTCCGCATTTTGCTCTGATTTCTTGTTCCCTTCTTCTTTCTTCGGCCGCTCCATTTGAATTCGAGGTTCCCGCTGTGTGACGCTTCAGTACTTCAGTTCTCCCCTGGGTCTGCTGCCACCCGGTGACCCCGCCCCCCTCTGATGCACATGGATTTCACGGGGACTTTCCCCGTGGTGTCAGAGGGGGCGGAGCCACCGGGTGGCAGCGGACCCAGAGGAGAACTGAAGAACTGAAGCGTCAAACAGCGGGAACCTCCAATTCAAACGGAGCGGCCGAAGAAGAAAGAAGAAGGGGAAGAAGAAGCCGGAGCAAGATGCGGACGAGAACACCGAAGGAAGAAGGAAGATGAAGATGAAGATGAAGAGGAAGAGGAAGATGAAGATGAAGATGGAGGAAGAAACCCGAATGGAGAAAAGAAGAGGATGGAAGAAGAAGGAAGAAGAAGGAAGAAAAGAGAAGACATTAATAAAGGAATTGTCAAAAACCGTCTATTGTCATTTTTTACATTTTTGACACTTTCTTTGTGAAATGGTAGGGGTTCATTTGTTAAAGGGGTCTTCCAGATTCCAATAAGCCCCCCGCCCGCAGACCCCCACAACCACCGGCAAGGGTTGTGGGGATGAGGCCCTTGTCCCCATTAACATCCTCCCCATGTTGAGGGCATGTGGCCTGGTACGGTTCAGGAGGCAGGGGGGGGGCGCTCTCATCCCCCCTCTTTTCCTGCGACCTGCCAGGTTGCGTGCTTGGATAAAGGGTCTGGTCTGGATTTTTGGGGGGACTCCACGCCATTTTTTTTAAAATTTGGGGTGGAGTTCCCCTTAAAATCCATTCCAGATCTGAAGGGCCTGGTATGGATATTTGGGGGAACTGCACGCATTTTCTTTTTTTATTTGCGGCAGAGTTCCCCTTAATATCCATTCCAGACCTGAAGGGCCTGGTAATGGAATTCGGGGGGACCCACATGCTTTTTTTTTTTTATCAAAGACTTTTAATGACTTTTCTCTATATTGCCGGGAGCCGACAATTCATTACAGCCTCGGGTGCTTTTAAATGCCTTTTTTTTTCCTTTAGAAATGTCATTTTGCTGGCGCACTGGCAAGTTCGGAGCTGCGCCTGTTCAACTTATGCAAATTGAGTTATGTGACTTGACATTTACTAAGATTTTGCCGGCGCAGTGTCTTGGCGCGTTTGAACAAGGAAAATTCCCGCGCTGAGCTAAAAAAAAACTCCCGCAGTTCTAAACGTACTTGCCGGCTCACAGGGGAGGGCTGGGCTGGGGGCCAGAGATGCAATTGCCCTATGGGCTGCTCTCATATGCTCTACAAAGGCCGCTGTGTCGCCAGATAAGTACCGCACATGCACAGTTTTTGAGCTGGCCGAGTGCGGCATCTCCATCCAGTACTGTGAGCCAGCGATGTCTCAGGGCCGACAGTCTGTGTTACACAGCCCTGCCCAGCCCCTCCCTCCTCCACACAATTGGCTGGCAGAGGCTGGACCTGTTCTCTCTTTCCTCAGCCACACTCCGGACAGCCCGTGTGCTGTCTTGAAGAGGAATGTATGGGCGGGAAAGTTCAATCTGAGCAGTCGGCTCAAATACAGTGAGTCTCCTGGGAGGCTGGGACCGTCGAAGTAAGTAAGTTCCTCCTCCCTCCCTCTCTCTGCAGCTAAAGAGTTTTTTTTTCCCTAGCAGCCTGTGACACTACCTTGCCCTCCTAGGTGTTGATGTGGGCTCATACTGGCATGCTGCGGTTTGTCTGCAGTGCTGGTGTACTGGCAGTCTTCCTGCATGTTGTCCCTGGTCCCATAGAGGTTGCAAATTTTTACTGCATGTTCTGAAAGTGCACAAAACGTCCTGAATGCTGCATCTTTGGTGCACTTCCAGAAAATGCAGCAAAAATGTGCAACCTAAAAGAAGTCTGAGGGACTATGGCTATGGAAAACTGCCAGTATACAACTGTGAGCCCAAAGGCTTGTATTTACTTGCGGCAGGCACTGCTACTCCACTGAAAAGTGACAGGCAGAGGAGGTGATATCACATTTACTCCCTGCCTGTTTTAACCCCCTAAATGGCAATCCCTCCAAGTAATGGCACGGTTCACTTTGAACTCCACCTTGTTTCCATTACTCTCAGTAGGCATTAGATGTGCTCTCACCTTATTGTTTGCACATTTAATACCGAAAGAGTTCTGGAAATAAGGTGGAGTTCAAAGTAAATTTCTACACCTAAGTGGAGCACCCCTTTCAGAAGATTTGAGGATATTATTAAACCCAGAGACTGGTGAACTTAAGCCACCATAGACAGATTTAATTTTCTGCTGAACATGCAGGATTTCGATCTATCTATGTGCAGACTGGTTGTACAGAATTCAATCTATCAACTGACTTCAGTACAGTCTTTCTTCTTCTTTTTTTTGGGCGATCACTGCTGGCTGCTATAGCAGCCAGCAGTGATCACTGTATTCTGATGGCTGGAAAACTTTTACCCCCACAGAGAGTGACCGCTTCACACTGCCCCCACAGAGAGTGACCGCTTCGCACTGCCCCCACAGAGAGTGACTGCATCGCACTGCCCCCACAGAGAGTGACCCCTTTGCACTGCGGGCAATGTGGAGCAGTCTTTCTCTCTGTGCAGGCAGTGTGAAGCAGTTCCTCTCTCTCTCTGTGCAGGCAGTGTCAAGTGGTCTCTTTCTGTACAGGCAGTGTCAAGTGGTCTCTTTCTGTACAGGCAGTGTCAAGTGGTCTCTTTCTGTACAGGCAGTGTCAAGTGGTCTCTTTCTGTACAGGCAGTGTCAAGTGGTCTCTCTCTCTTTCTCTGTGCAGGCAGTGTCAAATGGTATCTTTCTCTGTGCAGGCAGTGTCAAGCGGTCTCTCTCTGTACAGGCAGTGTCAAGCGGTCTCTCTCTGTGCAGGCAGTTTCAAATTGTCTCTCTCTCTCTGTGCAGGCAGTGTCAAGCGGTCTCTCTCTCTGTGCAGGCAGTGTCAAGCGGTCTCTCTCTGTGCAGGCAGTGTAAAGCGGTCTCTCTCTCTCTGTGCAGGCAGTGTCAAGCGGTCTCTCTCTCTGTGCAGGCAGTGTCAAATGGTCTCTCTCTCTGTGCAGGCAGTGTCAAATGGTCTCTCTCTCTGTGCAGGTGGTGTTAAATGGTCTCTCTCTCTGTGCAGGCAGTGTCAAGCGGTCTCTCTCTGTGCAGGGAGTTTCACATGGTCTCTCTCTCTGTGCAGGCAGTGTCAAGTGGTCTCTCTCTCTCTCTGTGCAGGCAGTGTCAAGCGGTCTCTCTCTCTGTGCAGGCAATGTCAAGCGGTCTCTCTCTCTGTGCAGGCAATGTCAAATGGCCTCTCTCTCTCTGTGCAGGCAGTGTTAAGCAGGCTCTTTCTCTGTGCAGGCAGTGTCAAATGGTCTCTCTCTCTCTCTGTGCAGGCAGTGTCAAATGGTCTCTCTCTCTCTCTCTGTGCAGGCAGTGTCAAGCGGTCTCTCTCTCTCTGTGCAGGCAGTGTCAAGTGGTCTCTCTCTCTCTGTGCAGGCAGTGTCAAGCGGTCTCTCTCTCTCTGTGCAGGCAGTGTCAAGCGGTCTCTCTCTCTGTTGTGCAGGCAGTGTCAAGCGGTCTCTCTCTCTCTGCAGGCAGTGTCAAATGGTCTCTCTCTGTGCAGGCAGTGTCAAGCAGGCTCTCTCTCTGTGCAGGCAGTGTCAAATGGTCTCTCTCTCTGTGCAGGTAGTGTCAAGCGGTCTCTCTCCGTGCAGGGAGTTTCAAATGATCTCTCTCTCTCTCTCTGTGCAGGCAGTGTCAAGTGGGCTCTCTCTCTGTGCAGGCAGTGTCAAGTGGTCTCTCTCTCTCTGTGCAGGCAATGTCAAATGGCCTCTCTCTGTGCAGGCAGTGTCAAGCAGGCTCTTTCTCTGTGCAAGCAGTGTCAAATGGTCTCTCTTGCTCTCTGTGCAGGCAGTGTCAAATGGTCTCTCTCTCTGTGCAGGCAGTGTCAATCGGTCTCTCGCTCCCTCCCTGCAGGCAGTGCCAAGTGGCCTCTCTTTTGTGCAGGCAGTGTCAAGCGGTCTCTCTCTCTGTGCAGGCAGTGTCAAGCGGTCTCTCTCTCCCTCTCTCTCTGTGCAGGCAGTGCCAAGTGGCCTCTCTCTCTCTCTGCAGGCAGTGTCAAATGGTCTCTCTCGAGCAATATGGAGCAGTCTCCCCTCTCTCTCTCTCTCTCTGTGTGCGGGGAATGTGGTTTAAATGGATAGTGAGCTGATTCGGTGGTTCAATGGGCCACTTGACTGAATTTGCCCCCCAGGCCTAAGGCTGCCAGCCCTCCCCTGCCGGCGCAGCAGGCTGGTTCTGAAAAAGTTACTTTCTCACTCTATTTTGGGCATGTTTGTTACTTGGGCAGGTGTCACTACACTTCCTCACATCACCCCACATCACCCGCATTATATTGCCACTTCCAGCTTCTTTATATTTAGATTTTAGGATGCCGTGCGCCAGGTCCATAGTGGCGCACTGAGCGCCTCCTCCCGTTCGCCAAGAACACTATAGTAAATGGGAAATAGGGCTGCGCTACCGGCGCTAATGTTTTGTAAATACCAAAACAGCCGTTGCGCACGCAGATGCGCCGATACTCATGGCGCAAACGTTTCGTAAATCAACCCCAAGTTCATAAACCTCATATGACTTTGTTAGGAGTTCCCGTTCTACCTCTAAGTCCGATAGACTGGCAAGTGTCAAGTGGTCTCTTTCTGTACAGGCAGTGTCAAGTGGTCTCTTTCTGTACAGGCAGTGTCAAGTGGTCTCTTTCTGTACAGGCAGTGTCAAGTGGTCTCTTTCTGTACAGGCAGTGTCAAGTGGTCTCTGTCTCTGTGATGTAAGGGAGAGTGGGGGACTCAACTTCTGATGGTGGGGTGGCTCTTGACATGTAAGGGGAAGGGATGCGCTGGACATCTAATCTTACAGATACAACCGGCCCTTTTGAGAACAATCATATTGCTGATGTGGCCCACAATGAAATTGAGTTTGACACCCCTGCTCTAGGGCTTGAGCAAACCAAAATCAAGTGCTGTCCAAAACTCCAAATCCAAAAATATGAAAACCCTTAATAAATACACAAGTAATAACAAATTTGACAAAAAATATTACCCACCTTCCGCCATGAAACACCCCCCCCCCCCCAAAAAAAAAACGTTGTTTTAGTACAAAAAATAAGTCTAGATCTCACACGCACATTCATACACTCCACATAATAAATGTATGCCATAACCATATGGAAATAGCAAGATGGATGTATATAATGAATACTCCCAATAGATTATACTCCAAGTAACACTACAGGGCCATGGTATACTGCCACATTGATGCCTTAGGGTCTAAATCATATACCCAGTACTAAAATTGCAACCATGGCACATGTTTCAATTGATTACCTATTTGGATAGCCCACCAACAGTTCTCATCATTCCTGCACTCCCTTCCAGATAATACCATATTGACTTCACCTGTTTTGAAAGTATTATTGTACATGATTCTCTTCCTACTGATATAGTCTCACAACTATATGACAGTTTGATTCAACAGACCCAACCTGACCTACCTAAATACACTAGAACCTGGGAAAGAAAGATCAAGACTAGCATAGATCCAGAAGACTGGATTATTTCCCATACACTATCTATAGCAAGCAAGGTGCAAGTGGAAAACTTTACAATCCTTACTTGCTAGTATAGATGACCGGCTGCCCTTCATACTTTTTACTCCTCTGTTCCAGACAGCTGTTGCTGATGTTTTGCCTAGTTGGTAATATGACCCACATTTGGTGGGAATGTGCTTCTATCAAACAATTCTGGGCAGGGATCCTATAGATCTCTGCTAAGGTGACAGATAACAGGGTTCTGAATACCCCTGATGACCACCTTGTTGTTAATTACTCCTGGCACAATTCATTTTATTACGAAGGACAATTTATGCCATTCATGTCATTTCCTTACTCCTGCAAGATAATGGAAATTATCCCTAGACACTGGTGATCACCCCAGACACAATTTCTAGCAGAATGGGCTATGAAATTGTATTGGATGAAGCCCCCCCCTCCCCGTCAGAACACAACAGCTCAGCGGTTTAGATCCTGCATTAACTTTGCATTGTTAGTACAGTGGCTCCGACTGGAGCTGAGAGTTTTGTTTTTTTCGTGCAACCCTACGTGGTTACACAAAAAACAAATGTAGTGTGTACCTGGCTTTACTTCTGGAAGAGACCATGAGAAGAAGTTGACTGCAGGGGGTCCATCTGAAGTCTGTGCACTCTAATTTTCTTTGATTGGAGAGAAGAAAGAGGGGAGAGAAAAGAGGGAGAAGAGGAAAGAGTGAAGTGGAGAAAAGGGAGTATGAGGAAACAAAAAAAAGGGGGGGGGGGATCCTGTTTTTGACAGACTTTCACCATGAATGACCGCTCCCTGCCTAGCAGCTGAAAGCCAGCAAACTGGTGGGTGATGCTGACTGACATCACTAACCAAATACGGTCATGACCATATTTGGTAAAATAACATTTAACGGGATTCTGACTGTCTTGTTTACTATGTGAAACAAGTTGGCGGGCAGTGATACCGCCACTAAATGAAGCACTTCCAGCTGTAGCAGCATCCAGAGGTTCCACGGGCATACAGGCCAAATCTAGCGATCTTGTTTGTCTGTTCAACAAACCTCAAACAGCTAAAGTTCATGTTGAACTCTCTGTCAACTCAAACCTAAAACTCATCCCTAATAATAACTTTCAGGGCCACAATTACTAAATCTAATAATTTTAAGGGGTAGTTGGTGACTAATATACATTATGTGCATAACTCATGGTTATACCTCAGAACTGTATGCATAGATTAATTGTTAGCTTTGTTTTGCAGGCAGAGCAATCCCATGCACACGTTGATTAGTACATGCTTAAGATTGTGAAAGAAGACTACAGTCTATAAATCTCCTGTAACCCACTCGAATCTATGGATTATGGGAGACTGAAGAGAAGAATTTGATTGGTTAATATGGGTAGCATAGAAAATGATTTTTACACCCATTTGATAAATGAGCCCTTGTGTTTCTATCTGCCTCAAGCCATACTACACCTTTGTTTTATTCAATGCCAAATATGACATAACAAAGATTTAATTTGTTTTTCTTTCATTTAAGCATGCAGTTCTCCATGTGGGAAAAATTACCTGCTCAGTTAATCATGGTGGTAAGTCATCAGAGTTTAAAATCCTTTAAATATACATCATATAGATTGAGTATTTTTCAGAATTAAAGCGGAGGTGCAGCCGGAAAAAAAAAAAAAAAAAGTCAGCAGCAGTGTAGCTGCTGACTTTTAATAAGGATACTTACCTGTCCTACTCGCCCGCGATGTCGGTCCCACCATGGCGATCAATCGCTGCTGGCAGGTCCCATTTCCTCCATCCTGAGTAAGGGAAACAGGCAGTTTCCTACTGCGCATGCGCCACTCGCACGGCGCTTTGTGAATGGGCGGCTTGCCTCCTGGGATACACACAGTTCCCAGAAGGCAGCGTGCCCCATTCACAAGAAGAGGAACATTAGAGGCAGATTAGGGGACTTCTGCATAGCAACAGGCATTTAGGGTGAGTATAGCATTTCTTTTTTTTTCAATTTTTTTTTAACTTTTTTTTGGGGGGATTTTTAATGTTACAAATTTTTCAGGGTGGACCTCCGCTTTAAGATGCCAGATATTAAAATTTGGAATATGCTTAGAAAAGTTTTAATGTCTTCTGTAAGTACCAAGGCAATAAGGTTACTTGGGATTTATCCAGCACCCCAACGCAAACGTGATCTCTGTGGTTCCTCTGCATACTAGACAATCACCCCCACCCCCAGTGGCAGAATTGGGATGACGGGCAGTGGTAAACCTCCTGAAAGGCTTTTGTAGTATGTATACAAGGTCCAAGCTCCTGCAATTGGCTGTTTCACACTGTTGTGCTGCGGTTTGACCACTACAGTGCAGTATACCATTAAGCCCCCTGTTGCTTTTGGTGGGTGCTACCGCCTGCCATTTGTGACCCATTCAAGTAAATGGGGCCACTCTGCAAGTGCATGCTTCTGCGGGTTCCAAGGGGTTAAAGCAGGTGGTGAGAAAGCAACACAACGCTGCCTGCTTTAACCCCTTGTTTGCTGTACTTCATAAGGTTTCAGGGCACTTGCAGCGTGGCTTTATTCACTTGAATGGGTCATGCCTGGCAGGTGTTACACCCACAAACCATGAAAGGGTGTATAACTCCTACTGTGGCATATGTACACCCCTGGCCACTGCAGACAAAGGGGGTGCGGTTGGGATGGGAGTGATAAAAACATGGCTTAACTATGGGGTTTTACCATCCTCCAAACTGCAAATATAAATTAACCCTAATGCCGCGTAACACGATCAGAATTTCCGACAACAAATGTTCGATGTGAGCTTTTGGTCGAATATTCCGACCGTGTGTAGGCTCCATCGGACATTTGCTGTCGGAATTTCCGACAACAGATGTTTGAGAGCAGGTTGTCAATTTTTCCAACAAGAAAAGTTCTTGTCAGAAATTCCGACCGCGTGTAGCCATTTCCGACACACAAAAGTCCTGCGAATACTCGGAATCAATTTGACGCATGCTCGGAATCATTGTAATTCATTTTTCTCGGCTCGTCGTAGTGTTGTACTACTCCGCGTTCTTGACCATCGGAATTTCCGAGCAAGATTTGTGCGACCGTGTGTGTGCAAGACAAGTTTGAGCCAACATACGACGGAAAAAAAAAACACGGTTTTGTTGTCGGAATGTCCGATCGTGTGTACGCAGCATTACTGTTCTGAGCCCCCTATAAGGCTGCTTTCACACTGATGTGCTGCAGTTTACCTGCACTGTAGGTGCAGCACAGTGCATCTGCAACTTTCCTGGGTTAGCTGCGCTTTGCCATAGACTTCTATTATATTCTGTAGGTTTGGTGCACTTTCTGAAAGTGCACCAAAACATCTGCATTTAGAAAGTGCACCCAACCTGCAGGATATAATAGAAGTCTATGGTTAAGAGCAGCCAACCCGCAGTAAAGCTGCAGGAAAACTGCACTGCACCCGTGGTGTGGTTAACCACCTCCCACCAGGCCACTGCACATATACAGCCGGGTGGGCGCTTCCTCCTTCTGTGTGGACGTTCAGGAACGTCCCTCAGCGGCGCGATCCCGATGCGCTCGTGTCACCCGGACACGGCGCATCTCCGATTGGCAGGAGGGCTTTGTTAAGGCCCTCCTGATCACATAATGGTTGTGTCCAATCACAGCCACCATGTGATGTAAATAGAGAGCCAGTTGCTGGGCGATCGGCTCTCCTCTCCTCACACGGAAGTTGTCAGTGAGGAGAGGAGAGCGGATCTCTGCAGCCGGCCGGTGATCAGTGAGTATGAGCTGTTTTTTACAGCTTTTTACACACTGATCACCAGCGTAGTGTCCACACACGTCCCAACACAATGTAAACACACAAAGTCCCCAAAACACTGTCCCCACACACATGTCCTCACACAGTAAAAACACCTGTCCCCCACATATGTAACAGTAAAATCATATGTCCCAATCATCATCTGCACACATATGTCCGTGATCACCTGCGCACATCTGTACATGATCATCTGCGTTCATCTGTCCGTGATCACACAAACCAATTATTATACACTTAACAGGATTTTTTTTACCAAAGACATGTAGCAGAATACATTTTGGCTTAAATTTATGAAAAGATTTGATTTTATTGGATTTCTTTTAAGATAGAAAGAAGAAAATATTGTTTTTTTTCCAAATTTCCGCTCATTTTTTCACTTATATTGCAAAAAATAAATAACGGAGTCGTGAATAAATACCACCAAAAGAAAGCTCTATTTGTGTGAACAAAATGATAAAAATTTCATTTGGGTGCAGCATTACATGACCGCACAATTGTCATTGAAAGTGCGAGAGCGCTGAAAGCTGAAAATTGGCCTGGGAAGGAAGGAGGTGAAAGTGCCCAGTATTGAAGTGGTTAAACCGCAGCACATCAGTTTGAAAGCAGCCCTATACTATTGTAGCGACCTCACCCCTCTCACCTCGTCTTCTTCTCGGCTTGTTGTATGGTCTAGGGGGATCAGGGAGGAGGGATGCGGTACACTACGGCCCATATCCTCTAATGTGTAGAGGTGAAAGCCAACACCTGTTTACCTTCGGGCTGTATGCATAACCCAGAGCCAAGTCCGTTCTGCAGAAGACCCCCCTTTGTTCCCAGTAACTGGAGTTCCACACCACTGAAAAGGACCAACTCTTATTTATTCTCTGACAGCAATAAATCGTCCCTCAACAGCAGACAGGTTGTGACCCAAAGAACAGTTCAGTAAAAGTGGGGAGTAGGTCAAGGCACAATCCTTAGTTAGAACTAACCATTGTGGTGTCACCAATGGTTATGGCGCCCAGCCGCTGCCACCGACTGTGTAGAACAGAAAGTGAATTACCTTCGCTAAGTGCAGCCCCTGTCAGAGGGAAGACATCCGTCCAAGAGAGTTAACATAGGCCCCTCCGTCACCGGTGAATGCATTCACCGGACTATCCAATAGTACCTCACCCCAGGCTAAAGGTGCCTGGGATGGACTCCATCTCCCGCTCCGGCCAGGTCAAGGGCACCTGGGCCCGGAACTCCGGAACGCCAGCACCCAGGCTGAAGGTGCCTGGGCGCGACTCTGACCTCCAACTCTGAACCCACATTGAAGGCGTCTGTCCCCTTTATATCCTCGTCTCCGCAGGTCAAGCAGGTTCCTCGCCCCGCCATCACCGCTGCCGAGACAGGACAAAAAGGGTGCGGCACTGCAGTGATGGTTAAACCCCGTCCACAGGCGACAGCGCCACCCAGGGGCCGCAGGGAACTGAACACCACTGAAGTCCTCCACGAATAAAAAAGGTCCTGAATTCCCTAACAATCAATGCATCTGGGTCATACTACCACCCAGATGCTCCCCCTAAATTCCAATACCCGCTACACTATTATGCCCCGTGTATTGCTTCACACTGATCTGAAGATCTCTTCCTTCCTGCTGCTGGCACCACTCTGGAGACTGTTAGCCAGGATAAGAGGAAGAGTGCAGTTGGTATCACTCCGCATGGGACAGGATAACTAATTCTTACCGAACTGTGTTAGTCAGTATCCTAGAAAATAATAATTGCAATTTGCATACATATTGTTACCGTGTTGGAACATTGCAAGCCATTGTACCAGAATATAGTTTCATTATGTCTGCAGTAAAATAATCCATTACCTGTACCCAACACTTGTACCATACAATATACATTTTATTACTTTATAGCACATGGGTTGCTATACATATACAAAACACTTCAAGTTTGTTTATGAAATACAGTACATAAAAATGAGAATACGGTACCTTAAATCATTTGAAGACAGATTTGTGTTAGTAAATAATGAATCTATATGCCTGCCCTGTTCATTTACCTTTATAGAACTGAGCAGAGTTTTTTTTGTGAGTGAATTGGTTGTACCTACTTACCTCGGCTCAACCTTTTTTTCCACCCCCTTCTTACTTCCCCTTTTCCTGAGAAGAGCAAAATTGTGGCAGATGTAGCATGCCATGGTGAATGATAGGTGTGGCTGAATTGCACTGTGAAGCCTCCTACACACGCACAATTTTCTTGGCAAGAAAGCTGCTGGGAGAGCTTTTTGCCGTGAAAATCGTGCGTGTGTATGCTTTCTCGGCGAGAAAACTGCCGGGAATCCCGACGAGAAAAATAGAGAACCTGCTCTCTATTTTCTCGTCGGGATTCTCGGTAGAGTGTTTCCTGCCGAGAAAAGTGTGTATGCTTACCTGTCCCCAGGTAAACCCGCGCATGCTTGAAAAGACTTTGACGCATGCGCGGAAGCATACAAGGGTAGTGTAGGGTGAAAGCTTGCCAGGAATCCCGTCAGGAAAACCGAAGTTTTTTTCCTGATGGGATTGCCGGCCGTGTGTACAGGGCTTGAGAGTGCCTAAAGTGATTGTAAACCTTAACATTGTAAAACAACCCATTCAGTTTAAAATAGAAATGAAAGGCAAAACAATTGTGTATAGTGTGAGGGGGTTAGCTCGGCAGCGGGTGTGTGTGACCCCCGGGATGGGCTCCCCACACAAAACAGGCCCAGCAAACGGAGGTTGTGGTTTTCAAAATCAAAAAGGTGCGGTTTATTTTCTATTTACAGTGACAAAACACAGCAAAGCAAAAGAAACATAAACAAAATAAATCCTGGTCAAGTTGACCTCTGACTAAACATACAGGTTTCCTAACTAACAACTGGGATCAGCCTAGTGCTGTCCTAGTCCCTAAGTCCCTGGTTTTAAATGTCCAAGCAAATAGCCACACAGGCTTTGTCTCACCGCACAGGGGTTCACTCTCCCTAGACAGTCCACACAGGTCTGGTTCCAGGCATGAGCAAACACCTAATGAATCTGGGAGTTCTTATAGAGGCCTAAATGAGCTGACAAGCTTCAGCTGGTCTCATCAACTCCCTGTCTGCACGACGCCCCACACTCTCCCTAGACATATGAGTCATCCATGAGCCCACTAGCCTTAGCTGGGCTTATACAACTCTCCACCTAGTTGTATAAGTCGGCGTAAAGCCTGAATCTGGGCGAAATATATCTACCCCCCTGGATGCAACCAGGTGACTTTACCTTCCTGCTGTCACATACCCCCCCCTCTTGTTTTAACCTCGGGGTTGGAACACCAGCAATCAGGCATTCATGTACTCGAGACAAAGCATCCACATTCCCCATTTGAACGCCAGGGCGATGCTTTACTGTGAAGTTGAATTCCTGGAGGGCCAGGAACCACTAATTCACTCTTCTATTTGTTTCCTTGTTTTGAGCCATCCACTTTAACGGAGCGTGATCCGTAACCATGTCAAAGTGCCTACCTAGCAGGTAGTACCGAAGGGAATCTAGAGCCCACTTCACCGCTAAACACTCCTTTTCAACGGTGGCGTAATTTACCTCATGGGACTTCAACTTCCTGCTGAGGTAAATGACTGGGTGCTCTTCCCCGTTCCAGACCTGGGACAATACTGCTCCTAACCCCACATCTGACGCATCACTTTGTACGACAAAGTCTTTAGAGAAGTCGGGTGAGTACAACACTGGCTGGCTACATAAGGCTTGTTTCAAGAATTGGAATGCTGCCTCAGCCTCGGGGGTCCATTTAATCATGACCGACCCTTTCCCCTTCGTCAGGTTGGTTAGGGGCACAGCCTTAGAAGCAAAGTGGGGAATGAATCGCCGATAATACCCAGCGATTCCCAGAAAGGCTCGTACCTGCTTCTTGCTGTTGGGACGTGGCCAACTCTGGATGGCCTCGACTTTGTTGAGTTGGGGTTTTATTACTCCCCTCCCAATGGTGTACCCAAGATATTTGGCCTCCTCCTGCCCAATGGTACACTTCTTGGGGTTAGCCGTAAACCCCGCTTCCCGAACAGAGTCCAGGACTGCTTGCACTTTTGGCAGATGTGAGGCCCAATCTGTGCTATGGACAATTACGTCATCCAGGTAAGCCGCAGCATACTTCCGATGGGGCCTCAGCATCTGGTCCATTTTCCGCTGGAATGTGGCCGGCGCATTCTGTAACCCGAACGGCATTCTTTTATATTGGAACGCCCCGTCTGGGGTTACAAATGCGGTTTTCTCTTTGGCCGACTTGGCCAGGGGGATTTGCCAATACCCTTTTGTGAGGTCAAGAGTCGTCATGTATCGGGCTGTTCCCAGCCGGTCGATCAACTCATCTATACGTGGCATGGGGTAGGTGTCAAATTTTGTAACTTTGTTCAACTGACGAAAATCGTTACAAAATCGCCAGCTCCCATCCGGGTTTAGGCACCAACACGATGGGACTAGACCAATCACTTTGGGACTCCTCTATCACCCCTAAGTTCAGCATTTTCTGTACTTCCTCCCGTATTGCCTCCCGTCGGGCCTCTGGGATCCGATAGGGTTTTAACTTCACCCTTTCACCGGGCGGGGTAATGATGTCATGCTCTACCCCAGATGTTTGTCCCGGCAGCTCAGAGAATACCTCCTTGTTGCGAAGCACAAACTCCTTAACCTCCTGTTGTTGGGGTTGTGACAAGGTGGCTGCTATTCCAACCTCAGGAATCACGCAACCAGTTTGAGCTGGTGACCAAGTGTCTGCGACTAGGGACTCTCTATCCCTCCAGGCTTTCAACAGATTAACGTGATAGATCTGTTCGGGCTTTCGCCTTCCTGGTTGTCTGACCTTGTAATTCACTTCGCTCACTTTTTCCATTATCTCGTAGGGGCCTTGCCATTTGGCAAGGAATTTACTTTCAACCGTAGGGACAAGTACCAGTATCCTATCCCCCGGGGAAAAGGTACGGGTCTTGGCTCCACGGTTGTACACTCTCTGCTGTGCTAACTGCGCTTGGGCCAAATGTTCCTTCACGATGGGCATTACCTGTGCAATTCGGTCTTGCATCAGGGCGACATGCTCAATCACACTCCTGTGGGGAGAACTCTCACTTTCCCAAGTTTCCTTGGCAATATCCAACAGCCCTCTTGGGTGTCTCCCATACAGTAACTCAAAGGGGGAGAATCCCGTAGAGGATTGGGGCACCTCCCTAATAGCAAACATCAGATAAGGAAGTAGACAGTCCCAATCCTTTCCATCTCTATCCACCACTTTCTTCAACATTTGTTTTAGGGTTTTGTTGAATCTTTCAACCAGCCCATCGGTTTCTTCTGCCCTTTTTGCCACCCGATACAGTAGGTCCTTCTCTACGCTGAAGTATGGGTAAGTGCAGGTATTATCTGGGTTCACTAACTCGCCATCTATTTTCACTACGTTTTCCCGTGCCTTTATTAGGGCGGGGTCTTTCAACTGTTCTGTGGCAAAGTTTTCCCTGTGAACCTCAAGATCAGAAAACTCCACAGACGGTAGGTTTTCGTCTGAGGAGGTGGGCTCCTCTCCAGTTTCTTGAGTCTCCCCTGCCAATACTGATAAGGGAAATTCCGGAGAGTCCTCACCACTCTCAGGGGAGTTCTGGCTATCACATTCCTGGTACATAGGGGCACCAGTGAGGGGCTCAGGATCATCCCACAGTTCCCAGAACTTCGGAAAATCCCTTCCCACAATGGCGTCATGCGGTAACTGAGATACTAAGCCCACTGGATGAGAGAGGGTACCTTTGGGGGTCTCGAAACACACTGTAGTCACTGGATACTCTCGGGTGTCCCCATGCACACAAATAACAGCTACCTTGCTATTCCCAGAGACCTCTGTTTTAACTAACTCAGCCTTTATCAGGGTCACAAGGCTACCTGAATCCAGCAATACCACAACATTTCTACCATTAACACACATTTTGCATAAATGTTTCTCAGTTCCTCGAATGGCAGTGCATGCGACTGTCGCACACAGCGACTGACGTCTGCCCGTCAGAAAGTCACACTGCATGGGTTCCTCCACAACCGGGCAATTGGCTGCAATATGTCCCGCTTGCCGGCAGCGGTAGCAAACGATCCTTCTTGCCGCCTCTTGAGCCGCTGATTTCCCAGGCTGTTCTCGCCAAACTTGGGGCAGAGCTCCCACCCTCTCACTCTCTCCACCCTCACCCCTTGGAATCCTCTTATCCGCCCCTGGGGATGGTCTGGTCTTAGGGTGGAAAGTCCGAGTGTCTCTGGAAGAGGCCGTCAGGTTCTCTGTAGCCAAGTATTTCTCCACACGATCCACAAGACCATCGGCCGTCTCTGGGTCTCCATGGCTTACCCACTTTTGGATGGCAGTAGGAAGAGCTCTCAAAAACCGATCCATTACAACACGTTCCACAATCTTTGGTGCGGACAAAGTCTCTGGCTGTAGCCACTTTCTGCTCAGGTGAATGAGATCATACATTTGAGACCTGGGGGGTTTTCCAAGCTGGAAAGTCCAGTTATGCACACGCTGAGCCCGGACAGCCTGGGTGACACCCAGCCTTGCCAATATTTCAGCTTTTAGCATCACATAGTCTTTTGCTTGGTTAGGCTCTAGGTCATAGTAAGCTTTCTGCGATTCACCAGTTAACAGAGGAGCCACCAGTCCAGCCCACTGCTCCTCAGGCCACTTTTCTCTTTCAGTGGTCCTTTCAAATGTGGTCAAAAATACCTCTGGATCATCCTCTCCAGTCATTTTTGTCAATAAACGACTCACCCCAAAGGACGCGGTATTAGTGGGACGGCTTTCCTCACTGGTCTGCGGACGTTGCTGCATTACTGCTTCCATCTGTTGTTGTAGTCTCTGCTCTTGCTTCTGCAACAGGTCTATGAAGCGGGCCTCAGATTGCTGCTGGGCTCGTTGCTGAGCCTCCAGGCTCTGTTGCAAAGTTGCGTTTGTCTGCTGCTGGGCTGCAAGGCTCTGTTGATGAGCTTGCTGCTGGGCTGCGAAGTTCTGTTGTTGAGCTGCAAGGCTCTGTTGATGAGCTGCAAGGCTCTTTTGCAAACCTGCATTTGTCTGCTGTTGATTGGCATTTGCTAGAGCCAGCTGCTTCAGTATCTCCTCCATGCTGGCTTAAAAAAAAAACTGCCCGCATTCTCCACCAACTGTGAGGGGGTTAGCTCGGCAGCGGGTGTGTGTGACCCCCGGGATGGGCTCCCCACACAAAACAGGCCCAGCAAACGGAGGTTGTGGTTTTCAAAATCAAAAAGGTGCGGTTTATTTTCTATTTACAGTGACAAAACACAGCAAAGCAAAAGAAACATAAACAAAATAAATCCTGGTCAAGTTGACCTCTGACTAAACATACAGGTTTCCTAACTAACAACTGGGATCAGCCTAGTGCTGTCCTAGTCCCTAAGTCACTGGTTTTAAATGTCCAAGCAAATAGCCACACAGGCTTTGTCTCACCGCACAGGGGTTCACTCTCCCTAGACAGTCCACACAGGTCTGGTTCCAGGCATGAGCAAACACCTAATGAATCTGGGAGTTCTTATAGAGGCCTAAATGAGCTGACAAGCTTCAGCTAGTCTCATCAACTCCCTGTCTGCACGACGCCCCACACTCTCCCTAGACATATGAGTCATCCATGAGCCCACTAGCCTTAGCTGGGCTTATACAACTCTCCACCTAGTTGTATAAGTCGGCGTAAAGCCTGAATCTGGGCGAAATATATCTACCCCCCTGGATGCAACCAGGTGACTTTACCTTCCTGCTGTCACAATAGATATTAAAAAAAAAAACATTATAAGTACCTTTTTTGTGATCACATTCCCTCTGTTCTCAGCTGCATAAGAGCTGGGGGGAGGAGAAGCAGCAGTACACTGATCTTCCCAGTGAATGGCTGTGCAGTGGGGCATGTCAGGGCAAGTATGATCATTGGAGGAGAGCAGGCTGAGTTCCCAGCATAGCTAGAGCACTGACCACGGTGTGCTCTCTGCTTAGTGTGGTCAATTTTTTATAGGAAAGCAAAGGGACTAGCAGGAACAACAGGAATTTCCCCATAAAGGAAGCAATTCAAAGAGAACAGGATACTTTCTCATACAAGTTAATGGGACAACAGGCACATATAAGGAATATAAGGTGTTTGGGTAACAAACGCTATAATACACAGAGTGTCTCCCAAGCACGGATTACCCCCTTCTCCCAATACATTCTTCCTCACTCCCCATCACATAAAAACAACTTCAGCACAAATTTCTCTCTCCTCCTGTCTGTCCGGCTTTTTTATTCTTTAAATCTTACTTATGCAGCTGCCAGCCAGTGGTAGGAACCCAGGGTGTACACATAAAGCCCTCCTACCTGTACATAAACAAGACCCCCCCACACACACAGATCCCTCCAGAATGTATCCACAGTGTACTGCTGCATCCGTAACTAAATCACTTTAGATGAGATGTATGCAGATATACATTTGTGCTTTGATTTATCACCTGAAATGAACATACAGTGCCTTGAAAAAGTATTTATACCCCTTGAAATTTTCCACATTTTGCCATGTTACAACCAAAAACATAAATCTATTTTATTGGGATTGTATGTGATAGACCATCACAAAGTGGCACATAATGTGAAGTGGAAGGAAAATGATAAATGGTTTTTAAAATGTTTTACAAATGAATATCTGAAAAGTGGTGTGCATTTGTATTCAGCCCCCTTCACTGTGATACCCCTAACTAAAATCTAGTGGAACCAATTGCCTTCAGAAGTCACCTAATTAGTAAATAGAGTCCACCTGTGTGTGATTTTATCTCAGTATAAATATAGCTGTTCTGTGAAGCCCTCAGAGGTTTATTAGAGAACCTTAGTGAACAAACAGCTTGATGAAGGCCAAAGTTGTGGCGAATTTTAAAGCAGGGTTAGGTTATAAAAAATATCCCAAGCTTTGAACATCTCATGGAGCACTGTTCAATCCATCATCCGAAAATGGAAAGAGTATGGCACAACTGCATACCTACCAAGACATGGCCGGCCGTCCACCCAAACTGACAGGCCGGGCAAGGACAGCATTAGGCCCCTTTCACACATGCGGACCGTACGTCCGCTTTTTCATCCATCTGTTTACGGATGAAAAAGGAACATACATGTATCCCTATGAGATAGCGGATGTCAGCGGATGAACATCCGCTGACACCCGATCTCATCCGTATCCGCAATGCTCTGATTTTGCAGGCGGAGGAAATCCTTATTTTCCATCCGTCTGCAGAGCGGATCGGGTGAACACGGACAAACGGTCCATATTCATCCGATCCCCCCCA
The DNA here is from genome assembly GCA_029206835.1 of Rana muscosa. Taxonomy (NCBI): domain Eukaryota; kingdom Metazoa; phylum Chordata; class Amphibia; order Anura; family Ranidae; genus Rana; species Rana muscosa. The sequence continues at coordinate 870,097,926 of CM055121.1, forward strand.
TAGGGAGAGTGGAGATCTGACAGGGCGGTCCCTGCACAGTGTGCAGGGACCGCCCTGTCATCCGCCGGCTCAGCAGGGATCAACGGAGCGATCCCCGCTGAGCAAGCGGATATGAAAGGAACGGATCCCTATGGGATCCGCATGTCTGAAAGGACCCTTAATCAGAGAAGAGGTCAAGGGCCCATGGTAACTCTGGAGGAGCTGCAGAAATCCACAGCTCAGATGGGAGGATCTGTCCACAGGACAACTATTAGTCGTGCACTCAACACATCTGGCCTTTATGGAAAAGTGGAAAAAAGAAAGCCATTGTTGAAGGAAAGCCATAAGCATGTTTGCAGTTTGCGAGAAGCCATGTGGGGGACACAGCAAACATGTGGAAGAAGGTGCTCTGGTCAGATGAGACCAAAATTTTACTTTTTGGCCTAAAAGCAAAACACCATGTCTGGCGGAAAACTAACACTGCACCCTGAACTCACCATCCCCACTGTAAAACATGGTGGTGGCAGCATCATGTTGTGGGGATACTTTTCTTTAGCAGGGACAGGTAAGCTGGTCAGAGTTGATGGGAAGAAGAATTGAGCCAAATGCAGGTCAATCTTAGAAGAAAACCTGTTATGCCTTGTACACACGATCGGAATTTCCGATGAAAAAAGTCAGACGGAATTTTTTCATCGGATATTCCGACCGTGTGTGGGCCCCATTGGACTTTTTTATGTCTGAGTTTAGAAATAGAACATGTTTTATTTTTTTCCGATGGAAAAAAATCCTATCGGAAATTCAGATCGTCTGTGTGGAACTCTGACAAAGAAAAAAACACGCACGCTCAGAATCAAGTCGACGCATGCCCAGGAGCATTGAACTTAATTTTTCTCGGCTCGTCGTAGTGTTTTACGTCACCACGTTTTGGACGGTCGGAATTTGGTCTGACAGTGTGTATGCAAGACAGCTTGAACGGAATTCCGGCGGAAAATTCCATTGGATTTTATCCCATCGGAAATTCCAATCGAGTGTACAGGGCATTAGAGTCTGCAAAAGTCTTGAGACTGGGATGGAGGTTCACCTTCTAGCAGGGCAACGACCCTAAACATACAGTCAGAGCTACAATGGAATGGTTTAGATCAAAGCATATTCATGTGTTAGAATGGCCCAGTCAAAGTCCAAACCTAAATCCAATTGACAATCTGTGGCAAGACTTGAAAATATCTGTTCACAGACGCTCTTTATCCAATCTGGCAGAGCTTGAGCTATTTTGCAAAGAAAAATGGGCACTAATGTCACTCTCTAGATGTGCAAAGCTGGCAGTGACATCCCCAAAAAGACTTGCAGATGTAATTGCAGTGAAAGGTGGTTCTACAAAGTATTGACTCTGGGGACTAAATACAAATGCACACCACACTTTTCAGATATTTATTTGTATTATTTATTTGTAAAAAGTTTTGAAAACCATTTATAAATTTCCTTCCACTTCACAATTATGTGCCACTTTGTGTTGGTCTATTACACAAAATCCCAATAAAAAACATTTACATTTTTGGATGTAACATGACAAAATGTGGAAAATTTCAAGGGGTATGAATACTTTTTCAAGTCACTGTAGAATACAGAAAGCTCTGCAAAATACTCTAACCAAAAGTGGAGAAATGGAAGGGATTTTCAGCAAAATCTTATTCAATATTATTATGTAGACATGTAATCTTATAGGATTAGTTCACTTTTAAATTAGCCACCCCACTTGATTAATCTAAATCTAAAGCCACTCCCACCACCACCCAGAGGATCCCTACAGTGGTAGCCTCCTCTGGTGTTGACATTCCTTGGCATGAAATCGTTTCAGATGCTGGCTCTCTGCGTAATTACTCTATATAGATTTCAAAGGGGCCATACCCATTAAGTCTAGTGATAAATAGTGATAGACTATTGCTTAGGCACGGTTAGTGCAGATTTGGGGTTAAGAAGAAGTTTAAAGGAATATGGTTAAATAAAAATTGCAAAGGGGTACCTAAGCGCCTACCAATAGGTAAAGCTAAACTAATATATAAAGTGCTAGTATAAAGTGCTAGTATAAAGTGCTAGTATAAATATAAATGACATACAGCAGCTCACTTCTATGGTGTAACCAACACAACTAAATAAAATGAAAAATGTTGAAGCAGCGCTAAATGTCCAAGTGCAAAAAAATACTTAAAGTAAAACGTGCTGTAATAAATCCAATATAAAATGTAATAACTATTAGTACATGTGCAAAATATGCAAAAGATGAATATATATATATATATATATATATATATATATATATATATATATATATCCAAACGTAGATGTATCCCAAAAAAAGTCCCAAAAAAATAATATATTGTATAATGGAAAGTTCAGAACAAAATGTAATTGTCTCCCAAAAAAATGTGAAAGTATCCAGCAACCAAGTACAGGAGAGGAGGAAAAGAACAGGTGTGGGAGTCCATCTTGTCACATCAATAGGGAATCAATAGGGAATCAACCATAACAGGTATAAGTGCACAATCCTCCCCCGATGACACCAGCCTCTCACCTTACTGATGGACCCAAAGGGTCAGATAAAGCCTTAATGGATCTCCGACACTCCAGATGATGCTCTCTAATTCTTGTATACAAGCAGGGATTGCTGTGGCCTTTCCACCACTTCCAACCGTATCTTCCCAGAATATATATCTTGCTCCAAGGTTCAGGAATAAAACAGAAAGGACTCCATGGTGAAGTAAGTATATGAAAGCCAAAAAACGGCGTTTATTAAAAATTTTGCTTAAAAACAGGATTTAAGACACCAAGCAATAAAACGCCAAATGGAGTACACACTTCCGGTTCACGACCGTAAACCGGAAGTCAACGTCACTAAGCTCCTCCTCCCGACGCACTGCGTCACTCCTCACGTGACTTGATAAACTTTCCTAAGTTTTGACCCATGGCATGTCTGATACTATACTGTCATCTAGAGTTTGGAGTTATAAACACTGCCTTCAAAGAAGCCATGTAGATATGGCTGCAAAACATTCTAAATAAAAGACCAGAAGCCCCAAGCTGAAAGGGGGACCCCACAAGACCAAGGAAGGGCTCTGCTAGGGGTATAACACTAGAAGTCACACTACAAGAGAAATACAATACCAATAACCCTCTTTTCATACAGTGGCTTGAGAAGATGCCTAAAGTCCTGTTTGCTGCAGAAAGCGCAGACCAGCTATAACTGAAGCTAAGTGACTTTTTAATGTATCCCCATAGCATACAGAACATTGTCAATGTTCATTTATTAGGAAAGTTAAGTAGTGTGTGCATGTGTTTTGTATACATGTTTGTAGCCCTATGTATGTTTCATATTGTATTCCTGAATCTGTAAATAGTTTGTATAAGCAGCAGTCTTGTTTAGCAAAAGTACAATAATACTACTATTGGGTCAGTGTCCTTAGCTTTACTGCAAGAATTTGACAAACATCAACAAACAGGATTTGCATTCATTTCCAATTGAAAACAATGATGGCTCTTACAGGAAACCCACTTCAGGGAATACATTTTTACATACACCTATCCCTGTGCACTAGTGCAGAGCATTCCGTATAGGCAATACAACAGACTACGCCACAACTGCTGCTAAGATGGGAACTGTCAGGCCAAATAGTAAATAAAAAAATAAAAAAACTCCTAGCAAGAGGTTACAGTAAAACCACATTCAAAAAGCCATACCACACGGCTGTGATAGAAAACAGAACATCTCCATTGTACAAGGCAAAAAATCAGTGATGACCAGGTTACAGTTAAAATAATCACCTACATTTCCTAACCAACATTTACAAATTCACGCAACTATTTAGAAATACTGGTATTTATTGACAGGTGATGATATTGTATCTACAATCCCAATTCCAAAAAAGTTGGGACGCTTTGTAAAATTTACATAAAAACAGAATGCAATGATTTGCAAATCTCATAAACACATATTTATTCACAAAAGAAAATAAAAAACATATTAAACATTTAACGTATGTGAATGAGGATGTAGCGCTAACAGTGGAAAAGAGACCAAAAACAAATTCATCTCAAAGTGAAACTAAATGTGGATAGAAAAGCAATAAAGTGAGTCCACAAATTGTCCATAAACAAATATCCGTGATGAAAACAAGTGGTATGTGAAGTCACACGTGAAACAATATGGATCGTCACAACTTCTGAGGGTGAAGAGAGATAAAATACCCTTACCGGAACAGGTGGATCTGCGGGTCAAGGCAGAACAAACAGGCATTGAAAAGACTCGATGGTGATTCCCCTCTGCTTGTCTATAGGCTGGATCATATAAATCTCAGGCGAAAACTTCCGGGCAGGTTCCCCGACTTGGAAACAGACTCAGGACTCGAACACGATCTCCATAGACATCAGATGGGACAGACAATACCTTGAATCTGGGGAAAAATGGTTCTTCCCGGAATGACAATCGCACATAGGGAGAGAGCTTCAGCTCAATCAACCGACCATAGGAAGAAATAAGAAAAAGGGCTCCGATAGTGCAGGCCAATGCGGGTTTATTAAAACCGACAAAGTAAAATTGATCACAAAAGCATAAAAAACATTAAAAGGGCAGTAAGTAGAGTGGTGATCAATCCTGATGCGTTTCGTACTAGTGTACTTCAACAGGGGCATGACTGCTTCCAAGTCGGGGAACCTGCCTGGGAAGTTTTCGCCTGAGATTCATATGATCCAGCCTACAGACAAGCAGAGGGGAATCACCATCGAGTCTTTTCAATGCCTGTTTGATCTGCCTTGACCCGAAGATCCACCTGTTCCGGTAAGGGTATTTTATCTCTCTTCACCCTCAGAAGTTGTGACGATCCATATTGTTTAACGTGTGGCTTCAGATACCACTTGTTTTTATCACGGTTTCTTGTTTATGGACAATTTGTGGACTCACTTTATTGTTATGTTTTTCTATCCACATTTAGTTTCACTTTGAGATAAAAAAAAATTTGGTCTCTTTTCCACTATTAGCGCTACATCCTCATTCACATCTGTTTAATATTAGTCATATTTTATGTAGCTGCTCCACTAGTTATTATTCACCATTTTTGTTTTGAGACTAGCGCAAAATTCATTTCTTATTTCTTATATTAAATATTTAAACTGGGAAAATGTACCATTTTAAGAAAAAAATAAGGTAATTTTGAAAGTGATTGCAGCAACACGTCTCAAAAAAGTTCATACAGAACCATGTTTACAACTGTGCAGCATCTTCTCTTCTGGGAACTGAGGAGACCAGTTGCTGGAGTAATGGGAGAGGAATGCTATCTCATTCTAATGTCGCATACACACGATCGTTTTTCATGACGAGAAAAATTCAATTTTTTTATTTGGTCATTAAAAACAATCGTGTGTAGTCTCCAGAGCATTTTTTGCAACGTGAAAAATGGGCATTAAAAATTTGGAAAATGCTCTATTTTTTCTCGTCATTTTTCACGTCGTCGTTTTTCTTGTTGTGAAAAACGGGCGTGTGTAGGCTTTAACGATGTGAAAAAAACACGCATGCTCAGAAGCAAGTTATGAGATGGGAGCGCTCGTTCTGGTAAAACTAGCATTCATAATGGAGATAGCACAGGCTGAAATGCGTGAATCGTCTCTCACCAAACTTTACTAACACGAGGATCAGCAAAAGCAGCCCAAAGGGTGGCGCAATCCGAATGGAACTTCCCCTTTATAGTGCCGTCGTACGTGTTGTACGTCACCGCTCTTTGCTCGAGCATTTTTTTTTCTATTTTTTTTTCGTCCTGTTATGCTGTATGAGGCCGGCGTCCTGTCCACCAGGGATATTTTGGCTTTCGGGCGGGATCCAGAAATAGATCTGGAACACAGCTGGCAGGCCACAGGAGAGGGCTGGAACACAGCGTGTGACGGGATGACGTCACGGATGTGATTGCGATGCATTTCAGAGCGTGCGCACTGGGGAGATGGTCACAATGCATACTTCTTTGTCAAGCTGTGTGAGCTTGACAAAGGAGAGCCCGTGACATCATCCCGCCACACGCTGCATTCTAGCCCTGTCCTGTGACCTGCCAGCTGCGTTCCAGATCTCTTTTTGGATCCTGCCGAGAGCCGAAAGATCCCTGGTGGACAGGACACCGTCCTCATACAGCGTAAAAAGGACGAGATCACTGCTGAGAGCCGAGACGGAGAATGGACGATTTCACTGGACTTCACTGTGCCTTTGTAAAGATACTTCAATGTGAGGTTTTAATATGCATTGTCTATAAACAAATACAGTCTTACTTAAGCGGCGCCTATTTGCTGTTTTCTTTCCACATGTTCTGGAGTGTGCTTCAATTCCCCCTGCAAGACTGCCCTGGTAACACAGACTGTCATCTCACCGTTCTCACGTAGAGCTATACAGCTCAAAGGACTTGTGTATGGACTTAAGTTGCATTTTATATATTACTGCCTGCGCCACTATTCCTTATATTTTTGGGCATAATTCCTGACACCAACAATGGGGCACTATTCCTCTTACTAACACCAATGATGGGACACTATTTTTCTCACTGTCACCAATGATGGGGCACTATTGCTTCTATTAATACCAATGATGGGGCACTATTCTTCCCGCTCACATTGATGATGGGGCACTATTCCTCCTGTTGATACCAACGATAGGGCACTATTCCTCCCACTTACACCAATTATGGGGCATTATTCCTCCGATTGATACCAAAGATAGGACACTATTCCTCCCATTGATACCAATGATGGGGCACTATTATTCCCGCCAATGCCAATGATGGGGCATTGTTCTCTCACACTGATGCCAGGACATTTTCTTCTTTCACTGGCCACATTCCAGCCCCCTAAAGTCTGAAAGGCAGTAAACTGGCCCTTTGTTTAGAAAGTTTGAAGACCCCTGGTTTAGACCATCAGGTGGGCATTTCTGCCTTCTTATTTTCCATACAATAGCCTTTACTTAGAATGTGGGTATTGAGCCATGTTGATTTGACAAAAGTGTGAATATATTTGTCTATAGAGGTAAAATATTTTGGTGATTTTTCGGAGTTTCTGCCAACAACATATATAGTGAAAAACCCAAGCATACAGCTTTGATCTTTTTAGTGAATGACCATCCTTGTATGTAGACCACATATCATACATGGTCCCCTTCACAATCAGATGGGTAGGAGTATTTACCTTGTATCCTCTGATTGCATTGACTACGGAACATGGCTGCCAGGCTGGTAACGGGAAAAAAACCTTGGGAATCCATCACCCCGTCACTGAGGACCCTTCATTGGCTAACCGTAAAGGATCGGATCACATTCAAGACCCTCTGCCTCACGCACAAGTGCATACAAGGAAACGCTCCTCAATATCTATGTGAGAAGATAAAACACTACACCCCCAATCGCACTCTCCGATCAACATACAAAAACCTCCTTCGCATCCCCAAGTCCCGCTACAAAACAAAGGGAGAACGAAGACAAGGACCACGGCTATGGAACGCTCTACCCACGGATATTAGCATGGAAGAAAACCATCGGGCCTTCAGGAAAAAAACTTAAGACCCACCTCTTCTGATGGATCAGGACGTCATTGGATGCAAAGCGCCTTGAGGCGATTTATTTCGCATTTGTAGCGCTATACAAGTTATTCACTCACTCACTCACTTGAAAATTGGCTAAGATACACCCGATTTACATTAGTATGAGTTTTCATGTCCATTTTAGGTAAACGCTTAATTACCCCCTTCAGTTAGGTCTTGAATTTAATGTGCCTCTGCACTCTCCCTCTCAGGGGATCCGTGGTGTAGTATCAAGCACAAGTATAGTGTGTATTTTTATTCTGTTAAGTAAACTGTGGTGTTCTAAGATCATGGAAAAGTTTGTATTACCTCTGAATCCTTTTTTTTTTTTTGTTGCATGTTTGCAGATTTATTGTTCTCCCCTCTCCTCGTGAGGATTATATCCTGCAAAATGTGTCTAGGAAATAGCATCCCTTGGATATTTTCAACAAGATAAATATTGTTTTTTTTTCTCGGGGAAGGATTGCCCAAATCGAATATTATATGTGTGTTTAAAATGCTTGTAAAATGGTAGGTCCAGGTATTCCTTGAATAGGAGAAAGTTATAAAATCTTTTAGTAGTTGTTAAAAAAGTTGTTTATAAATTTAAAGTTATTTATTGGCAATGTGTGTGTAGTCTTTGGGCACCTTAAACAAACATTTTCAAGTAGTACGGTGTGTTGTGCTTCAATTATTTCTCTTGCCTGAGATATATGTACCCAAAATAAAACATGATATAATTGTTCCTACTGTACTTTTCATTTATCGCGAGTGACCGTGGCATTTAGAAGACATTAGGAGGACAGATTTACATTACTGAACTGCCTTGATTTTATGATTCCCAAGATGCTGTAAAATAAAAGCAAAGGTTCATACAGCTCAGCTGCCTTATTACTGGGTGGAATTATTCTATAACAAGTTTCTTAACCTTAAGGCCCACCCCAGCTAAGCACAGGCCTACACATGTCAGTTTGAAAGCTGAGGTCCCAGTTTGTTTTGTAGAACTGCAATAGACATTTGTTTCTGCACTGTTTGGCAAAAGCATGCTTCTGCTCATCATTTGTTAAAATATAAACAAAAATTCATTGTGGTGTCTTTTTGTTAATGAACATGTATTTCTTAATGCGTTTGTAAACCATTGTTTAAAAAAAAAAAAAAAAACATGCCTATACTTACCTGCTCTGTGCAATAGTTCTGCACAGAGCAGCCCCGAACCTCTTCTTCTGGGGTCCCCCGCTGGCCCTCCAAGCCCCTCCTCTACATTGGGTGTCCCATGGAAAGCTGCTTTCCATGGGGGCACCTGTGCGGGCTCGCTCCCAAATCCCCCTGCTGCATCCATTGACACAGCCTTTGATTTACAGCAGCAGGAGCCAATGGCTCACAATGCTATCAGTCTGTCCAATGAGTTGAGTGACAGCGGCTGGAGCTTGTGCACATCGGTCAGGTAATAAAAAGGAGGGGGGGGGGGCTGCAGCACAGAAGGTTTTTCACCTTAATGCATAAAATGCATTATGGTGAAAAACCTTAAAGGCTTTACAACCACTTTAAGAAAACCTGAACTAATTTTTTTAATAAATATCTTTTTTATTAAAGGATAAGTTCACTTTTCGAACATGTTAAATGCTCCCCTAATATCTAGGGTGGAACATGTAACATGTTTCAGCTCCTGCCCCCTCTCCCTGAGTCCTCCCTACCCTATGTGACAGCAGGCAGGGGTTCTTCTCCCGCACCCACTGTGACTTTTTAAAAACAACACAGTTGTGCAGGGCTTCGCCCACACAGTCACATTGTTGATCCACAGATTCCTGAGAATGAATAAACTGCAAGTACCGTCTTCCACTGCAGCAGACAAACTTGTGGTGTCAATGGGCTGCGGGGGCACTGATGAGCACTCTGATGCCGTGTACACACGGCCGTTTTTCTCGTCGAGAAAAACAAAATTTTTCCCATTCGACGAGAAAAACGATATTCTGTGGGCTTTCTGCCGTTTTTTTCGACGAGAAAAACGGCATTAAAAACGACGAGAAAAATTAGAACATGTTCTAATTTTTCTCGTCGTTTTTTTCGACATGTTTTCCGCGGCAGTGTTTCCCATAGGAAAACACTGCCGCGGAGCCCACAGACGGTCGTTTTTCTCGACAAGAGAAAAAACTACGTGAAAAACGACCGTGTGTGGGGAACAAGCCGTTCCCTCTTTTTTAATGAAATTATTCACGGCGGTTTTTTAACCGCCGTGAATAATGATCGTGTGTACGCGGCATCATAGTCTCCTGACATGTCCTTCAGCTTTCAAACAGAAAGCCTGTACAGAGGAATGGGCTAAAAGCCAGAGGATGTGTCTGCAGGAGGACACATTGCACTCATGTTGCTTTCTGGGCTCCTGCAGGAAAAAAAAAATAAATGCAATTTTTTTGCTCTGCAAAAATGTGTGCATTTTACTATTATTTCTGTAAGGGTGAACCTATTCTATAATTAATTATTGACCCTAATTAGTCTTAATTAATTCCTTTATTTCCCTTCTATCTTTGTGTTTTTATTGAATTCATATATTCATTTTTTTGTGGTGTAACGGTGAAAAAACATGCAAAGTTTAAAAAAATAAAGCATTAAAATAATTTCTAAGTAATTTCATTGTCTTGGTACCAAGCACATCATTTTGATGTAATGACATGACAACTAGGACAAATAAAAAAGTGGAATTAACACTTTATATCTATATGCAGAAAAAACTGATCACCACTCCAGCTGGTATACTATAATATTAATTACCCTAAAGCGGAAGTTCCGCTTTATACCCTCCTTCACCCTCCTCTTCTAATTTTGGCACTTTTTTAGGGGGTTGACAAGTACCCACTCCTATTTCTAGTCAGATCGCCACGACGAACCCACCAGAAGTTCTCCCCGACTCGCAACCTTCTGGGACACAAAGGTCCCAGAAGTCTACGGGACCATTCACAAAGCACAGCGCGGCTTGCACATATGGACTGGGCAGTCAGCTGTTAAGCCCCAAGGAGTCACAGACAGCTGCCCACAGCAAACACACCGGTGCCAGAGACCCAAAGACCGCCAAAGAAGTGGTTTTAGGTGAGGACAATCCTGAATCACTGGACAGGTAAATGTGCTTTTTATTAAAAGTCAGCAGCTACAAATACTGTAGCTACTGACTTTAATTTTTTTGTAAGAAGGCTGAAGAACTGCTTTAACCATTTTGCACCTGCCGTATGCAGAATGGCGGCCGCGAAGTGGTTCTGTTATCCTGACTGGGCGTCATATGACGTCCAGCAGGATAACATGCCGACACGCGCCCGTGGGCGCGGCGATCGCGAGTGCGGCTTGTCAGATTGACACACCGCATCTCTGATCATGGTAAGAAGCCTCTGACAGAGGCTTCTTACCACGTGATACCACGTCACATCCTGATCACAGCGTGAACCAGGATGTGACGGTAAACAGCATTCCTCAGTTTGCGCTGACAGGGAGAGCCGATCATCAGCGGCTCTCCCTGTCAGAGGGGGGTCTGTGCTGATATTTTAGCACATTGATTATCAGCACAGTCCCCATCAATTGTACCCATCAGCTGCCATACGGTGCCCACCACAGTGCAAATCAGTGCCCACTATAGCGCCAATCAGTGTCCATCACAGTGCCAATCAGTGCTCAGCATTAACACCTGTCCAGTACCTGCCCAATCAGTGCTGCCCATCAGTGCCATCTAGTAGTGTCCATCAATGCCACCTGTCGGTGCCAATCGGTGCCCATCAGTGCTGCCTGTCAGTGCCCATCAGTGCCACCTGCCAGTGCCCATCAGTACCACCTGCCAGTGCCCATCAATGCTGCCTGTCAGTGCCCAGCAGTGCCACCTGTCAGTGCCCAGCAGTGCCGCTTGTCAGTGCCCAGCAGTGCTGCATATCAATGCCACCTGTCAGTGACCATTAATTCTACATATCAGTGCCTCCTCATCAGTGCCCATCAGTTTCACCTTATCAGTGCCAATTCATCAGTGCCCATCGGTGCCGCCTGTCAGTGCCCATCAGTGCTGCATATCAGTGCCACCTATCAGTGACCATCAATTCGACATATCAGTGCCTCCTCATCAGTGCCCATCAGTTTCACCTTATCAGTGCCAACTCATCAGTGCCCATCGGTGCCGCCTCATCAGTGCTGACTCATCAGTGCCCATCAGTGAAGGAGAGCGCAACATTTTATAACAGAAATAAAGAAAAACTTTTTTATTTTCCAAAAATGTTGGTCTTTTTTAGTTTGTTTAGCAAAATATAAAAACCGCAGAGGTGATCAAATACCACCAAAAGAAAGCTCTATTTGTGGGAAAAAAATTATAAAAATTCAGTTTGGGTACAGTGTTGCATGACCGCGCAATTGTCATTCAAAGTGCGACAGAGCTGAAAGCTGAATTGTCCTGGACAGGAGGCGGCGAAAGTGCCTGGTATTGAAGTGGTTAAAGCAACTGCAATGCGTTTCAGACAACAATTCCCTTTTTAAAAGCAGTTGCATTTTGGTTTCTAAAATGTGTACCAGTTGTTGCCTTAAAAAAAGTTTTTAGTACTGATATTATATTACACCAGTTTGAGTGCTGATCAACTTAAAGAGGAACTGCAGCCTGCTCACATAATTTGTAATAAAAACATCTTTGCCATTCTGAAGCTTCCCTCTAACCAATTTGCATATTATTTTATATATACTGTGATTCTACTTGCCAAATATGCTGCAGAAATCTCCCTCCACTGAGTCTGGCTGTAACCATTTTAACTGTGGGCAGCTGAAGCTGCTGCCTGTTAACTTCCTGGATTTACACATACACACACAGAGGCACACCTCCAGCTCTGCAGCTCTCATTGACCCTATTATGACTCACCCTCCCCTCCCTTCCTGGTAAACTCTCACCAGAGTGAGAGAGAGAGCTGTGCATGATGTCATAAGCCTACGCTTTTTACCAGACAAAAAACAGGAAGTGGGTTGTATAAGGTATATATGGGCAGAAGATTTAAAAGATGGAAAGTTGAAAAAATTACTAAAGTTCCACTTTTATCTGCACATTCAAATCAGAATTATTATTATTATTATTATTATTATAATACATGACAGACACCAACAGTTTACAGAGCGCTTTACAATAAAAAGGGGGACAGTACAATTACAATATAGTTCAATACAGGAGGAATAGGAGAGCCCTGCTCGTGGAGCTTACAAGGGAGGGGGAGGTGGGGCAAAAGGTAATGGCTGCAGAGGATGATCTGATGGAGGGGACTCAAGTACAGTTCTTAGATGGAGGTGGGGTAGGCTTCCCTGAATAAGTGAGTTCACAAGGATCACCTAGGCGGACAGGGTAAAAGCTGACCAGATATACTGGGGCAGGGATTTCCAGAGGATGAGAGAGGCTCTGGAGAAGTCCTGTAGGCGATATCTGCAAATGAGATTGGAGATGTAGCTGGGGATGATGTTGTGGATGGCCTTTTATGTTGTGGTTGGTGTTTTGAATTTTATACGGTGGGTTAAAGGAAGCCAGTGGAGAGATTGGCAGAGAGGGGCAGCAGTCACGGATCGGTTAGTAAGGTGTATTAGTCTGGCAGCAGCATTCATGATAGACTAAAGGGGGATAGCCTGTGTCAAGGTAGGACAATGAGCAGAGAGTTGCAGTAGTCAAGGCGGAAAATAACCAAGGAGTAAATAAGTTGTTTTGTGGTGTCGTTGGATAGGAAGGGGCAAATTCTGGAAATGTTGTGAAGGTTAAGGCGGCAAGATTTAGCCAGTGATTGGATGTGGGGGCTGAAGGAGAGGTCAGAGTCTAAGATTACACCCAGCACCCTGGCATTCGTGGAGGGACCAATGGTTGTGCCGTTGATCTCAATTGTCATTGGGAGGGGATAGGGGAGGAGGAAATATTACAAGCTCAGTTTTAGAAAGATTGCGTTTGAGGACGTGCTGTGACATCCATGCTGATATGTCGATCAGTAAGTTTGTGATGCATGAGGAGATTGAGGTGGTGAGTTGAGGCGTTGAGAGATAGATCTGGGTGTCATCAACATAGAGGTGGTATTTGAAACCATGGGAAGTTATCAACTGTCCCAGGGAAGAGGTATAGAGAGAGAATAGGAGGGGCCATAGGACGGAGCCTTGGGGTACCCCAACAGAAAGAGGAAGAGGAGCGGAGGAGATGTTGTATGTGACACTGAAAGGTAGGAGGAGAACCAGGAAAGAGCAGAGTCACAGAGGCCAAGGGAGTGGAGTTTATTGAGGATGAGCGGGTGGTCAACTATGTCAAAGGCAGCAGAAAGGTCTAAGAGCATGAGTATGGAGTACTGGCCATTGGTTTTAGCAGTTAGTAGGTCATTGGTGAGTTTTAGTAGTGCCGTTTCAGTGGAATGTTGTGGGCAGAAGCCGAAGTATAGGGGATCAAAAATGTTGTTGTGAGTGAGGTAGCAACTTATGCGGTTGTGGACAAGGCGTTCAAGAAGCTTGGAGGCAAACGGAGAAGAGAAATGAGTCTTAAGTTATTCAAACAGGTGGGGTCCAGTGGGGTTTTTTAAGTATGGGGGTAACCAGTGCATGTTTGATAGGAGAGGTAAAGGTGCCAGAAGAGAGGGAGAGGTTGATGATGTGGGTTCGAGAGTTTAGGATAGAGCAGGAAGTTGGTCGCAGTAGTTGCGAGAGGACAGGGTCCAGGGGACAGGTGGTGAGGCGGGCTGTGGAAAGGACTTTGGCAACTTCCTCTGTGCCGGCAGGGTTGAAGGAGGAAAGTGTTGAGCGTGGTGCTGGACTTGGTTTTGTTTTTGAAGTGATTGGCAAGCTCCTGGGCAGTAAGCAAGTTGGTGGGTGGAAGCAGTGGGGGGTGAAGTAAGGAATTAAGGGTAGAAAAGAGTTGAAGAGGTTTGGATGAGAGGGTTTTGATTAGAGTGGGGTAGTAGGTTTGTTTAGCGGAGTGGAGGCAGGAGTTGCATTTGAGAAGGGCAGATTTGTGTGAAATCTTGTAGGGATTTCGTTTTAGGCCCCATGTACACGGTACGCTGGTGCAAACTCTTATGAACGAAGCTTGAAACCGGTGTTTAGAAACACCCGTTTTGCCGCTTTTGCATGCCACATGTTATTTTAACCATTTCAGCCATTTTGATCAGAGTGAGCAGCAGCAGCAGAGAGAGCAGTTGTATACTTGCACTTGCCTCTATTTCTGTTTTTTTTTTTGCAATGGATACCATCAGGGTTGCCAACTTTCAGTAAATTTACAAACAGTTTGTAAAATCCATAATTGTTGCATTTGTCCATGAATGTCAGTTACAGACATGCAGCCTACATGTCTGTAATGGACATTCAAGGACAGATGCAAAAAGTATGGATTTTACAAACTGTTCATAGAATTACTGAAAGTTGGCAACCCTGGATCCCATAATGAGCATATGTCCGGAAATGCTCCTGACTGTGCTCTTGATGAGGCTGCAACATCGTAGAAAATTGCGTGAGAGGTCCAGAGTCAGAGCTCGTCGCTATTGGACTCGTCCATTGATTGCACAGTGAATGTCGGTTGGATATTTTCCAAACATGTATGTACAGCTGCGTACCTACTACGACACATTTTTTTAATTTCACATGGATGTCCATTGTCACATTTGATCTGCTACTAGAAACCCTAATTAACTCTAACCCTAACCCCTAACCCTAAATGCTAACCCTAACCCTAACTCCTAACCCCTAACCCTAACCGCTAACCCTAAGCACTAACCCTAACCCCTAAACCCTAACCCTAACCACTAATCCTAACCCTAAACCCTAACCCTAACTCCTAACCATGACCCCTAACCCCTAACCCTAACTGCTAATCTTAAGCCCTAACCCTAACCGCTAACCCTAACCCTAACTGCTAACCTTAAGCCCTAACCCTAACCGCTAACCCTAACTCCTAACCCTAACCCCTAACCGCTAACCTTTACCCTAACTACAAAACCCTAACCCTAACCCATTTAAAACATTTTAAAATATTTTTTTATGTTTTTTCATCGTTTACCATCATATTCCTGTCTTTTCAGGTCAAAAAAATAGGGTACCTTTAAAAACGCTTATAAACGAAAACGTGGCTAAACGTTGGCATCTGAAACATGGAAATCTTTGGCGTCTGAACCCATTTTTTTGCTTTCAGAAAAACGCTGTTAAACGCAACTGCCTAAAAACGGCAATAAACGAGACTGTGTACATGGACACATAGGATAACATTGAATGAGTTCAGGGGCAGTTGAAAAAAGTGTCCAACTGCCTCTGAACACGCGTTTAACAGCGTCTTGTGTACATGGGGCCTTACACCACACAAGCTTAAAAGCACAGCTGCGTTTCTTGAGACTTCTGGTGTCATCTGTTTGCCAGGATTGTAGCAGGCGAGGCCTGGAATTTGAATTTGATCAAAAGACAGCAATCTGAGTATGCGGGGGTGGGAGTGGAGCTGAAACAGAATGGGTGAGCTGTTTACTGTTTGTACATTATATCTATAATAACACCACCTTTAAAATCATCACTTGTTACGCTTCAAGAAATAAAAAAAAAAGTGCTCCTTTTTATTTACTTCTTTTCTGTTATAGATAGATGAAATGCATACATTGTTTTGGAGCCTAACAGGCTTACAGTCGTGATCGACCCAGATGTCTAAACCAGCAGCTAGCTCAACCTCTCAGCAATCTGCTGAGACGCTGAGCCAGCCCCTCCCTCCCCCTCCACAGCCCAGCGCTCAAGTGAACACTGGAAAAGAGAGCCAAAGACTGACAGTCACGGCTCTTTGCTCAGTGCGGAGGGGGAGAACTGAGTGATCAGTGGTGTTTGATCACTCAGTTCTCAGTGCAGAGGCGGAAGGGGACAGATGCAATAATAGATCTATGCTGCATCCACCTACAGTAGGTGAGTATGAATGTTTTTTTTTGTAAACCCATACTTCTCATTAAAAAAAAAAATCAATTTAGGGTAAATGCTGAATTTTTAGCTGACTCTAGTGCAAGAGTGTATTGTTCTTGCATGTAAAAGGGGCCCTGATTCACCTCCAGCAATGACCATGCTGGCCAAGGGCCACTCCCACCGGCCACTCCCACCGTCCTCTTACAACAGGAATGCACGCAACTGTAATGTGTAGAACTTCACCATCTTAGACACTCACATCCTCTTAGCCCGAGGCCCACGTCTAGAAACAAGGAATGTCCACATGTTCAGCCTTTTAACCTTTTAATGTAGCAGAAACATAATGTTCAGTTTTTTGCCACAACACACTTTGCCTCTGCCTCCTTATTCCCGGCATCAGTACACTACACATTTCAGGTTCAACCCTAACAAAGAATTGCCCACCAGTTCTTCCAGTTTCCTCACTGTAGGTCCCCAAAGGTGGTTTCTCCAACAAAGCCTACCCCAAAAGGTTCACTTCCTAAGGCTACAAGATTACATGACAGTATACTAGGGGTAGCATCTTCCCATCACCCTCTGTCTTCTGACCCTTTGGCTCTTCTGATTCTAGATTATAAGGGACTGAGCTAGTCCCATCCACAATATCCACCCAGAGAAAGGGACTTCCCAAAAAAGGGACTAACCCCTGATAGTTTTGGGGGCACTCAAACTAGCACTTTTACCCAGTCCCAGTCTAGTGTGAGTTTTCCAAACCACACCCGGGACTGGTTAAGTGTACCGTGCCTAGGACCACTTGGATCAGGTGGTCCACTTGTGATCTAGTACAGTTTGCTGCAATGTGAGCACAAACCATGATGGAGCAATGAAACAGGAATCACTGGTTTAGTTACTGTGTGTGTGTGTGGGGGGGGGGGGGGGGTGTGCCTGGGAACACTTGAAACTGTTTGAGTTTGAGTGCAAACCAGCAGGGGAGTTGGGAGAATCAAACTTGGGGGCGGTTCAGTTAAATGGGCCTGATTGTGAGTACATCTTTAAATTATGCAACAGAGCCCCTCAACATGTAGTATCACCTTTTCTACTAAAGAAAAGTGAATCTTACTCCTTTTGTTTCAATTGCCATAATGTAAATGAACAACATCAACAATATAACAGTCACAAGCAGCTGATGCTACAACAGTGGATACTTGTGCTAATGCTTTGCAAAAAAATAAATAAAATGTATTTACTTGTAGCACGTGTCCCTGTATGGCTTGCTGAGTGTTGAATTCTTAAGCCTCTTTCCAGTTACCTGCAGCTGGTTGCTAGCTGTTACCACTTAGTTGCTGAGGGTTCCCCTTTAGTTGCTAAGGGTTCCCACTAGATTGCTGAGAGGTTCCCGTTTGGTTGCTAGGGGTTCCCACTTAGCTGCTAGGGGTTCCCGCTTGCCCCACCCTTACTCCCAATTGCTTGTTACTCAATGATCAGTCCAAGGTGTTTGTGTTTTTGTATTTTATTTTGGAACTTGGATGGGAGAAGGGATGAGTGGGATACTCCAACTGGAACTTTTCAAAGGATAAGGACAAATCTCACTTGGCCTCACCGGATTGGTAGTAGAAGGAGTCACACTGCTTTGTCCATACAGCCACAGGTATGGAAGTATTAAGTCTTCTTGCTCTCACTAGCAGTAGACTTGATGCACTACATTATCTTCAGGACACTCTCTAGCATCCCCTTTACTGACACCCGTCTACTGACTCATCTAGCTGAAGGGGGCAACCATCACTCGACAGGCCCCAAAGACACAAATCTGTACTAACAGTAGGCAGAATCAGATCCTTCCTGGTGTCTCCCTTCCAGTCACCTCTGCAGGACCTCTGAGTTCAGCTTCTCTCTCTAAGCCCCTGGGTCAACCACCCAGGGCGGCACGGCCTCTCCCACAAAGGAGAGGGCAGCTGTCCCTCTCCCTCATAGACTCTGTTACCAGGCTCAACCTGGCTTTATATACAGTATCCCAACATGCAATGTAGCACTTTTCCTCTGCCAATTGCCAAGGCTGTAACAAATAATGTGCACTCACTTGTCAGGTCCCCTCCCACTGTCCAATATGCCTCCCTATTGGACCAGCGGGGGACAGTCAGAATAAGCAGAGCTGCACCTGAGTACAATGAGCAGACCTAACCAATAGATCCTGCTCCCTGGTGGGCGGAGAGCACTCTAAGTTTTACCTGACCATCTTTCTGGTCAGCAGAATAACCAAAAACTATACTCTCTTCTAGCACCTACCTAGGAGGGTGCTACATACTGTATGTTGAGGGTCTCAGCAGAACAAAAATAAACAGTTACCTTTAGGCATAGTAAATATTTCTTAAACCTTTAGGAGATATTCACACTGCATTCAGCCGGTGACATCACCGGTGCATGAGCTCTGAAGGGACGGTATATGTGAGCCTGCTATTTCTTCTCCTGGAAATTCTAATGCCGTGTACACACGACCGTTTTTAATGTCATTGAAAAAAACTACGTTTTTCTTGACGTGATTCTTCTCAAGCCTGCCTTGCCTACACACTATAGTGAAAAAAAATGCTCGAGCAAAGCGCGGTGACGTACGAAATGTACGACGGCACTATAAAGGGGAAGTTCCATTCGGATGGCGCCACCCTTTGGGCTGCTTTTGCTGATCCTCGTGTTAGTAAAGTTTGGTGAGAGACGATTCACGCTTTTCAGCCTCGTGCTCTTCAGTCTGTTACAGCGTGATGAATGTGCTATCTCCATTCTGAACGCTAGTTTTACCAGAACGAGCGCTCGCGTCTCATAACTTGCTTCTGAGCATGCACATTTTTTTCACGTCGTTAAAGCCTACACACGGCCGCTTTTCACGACGAGAAAAACGACAATGTGAAAAACTACGAGAAAAATTAGAGCATGTTCCAAATTTTTAATGCCCATTTTTCACGTCGCGAAAAATGCTCTGTAGCCCACACACAATCGTTTTTAATGACCAAATTAAAAAATGGCATTTTTCTCGTCATGAAAAACGGTCGTGTGTACGCGGCATAACTCTCTGGCTCCCAGTTCTGGAGTAGACATTTTTGACTTCACTCCAACCCATCTAGCTGGATGCCTGTTCCACGCATAGGCGTGCGCAGGGGTGGAGGGTGTGCCAAGTATGCCTGGGCACAGCCTAATCATTATGTGCGGTGCCCCTTCCCCCATGTTGCCCCGCCCTGCAGTCCTGCTGTTTTCCCTCCTCTCCTCTACCCCCCAGCCGCTGCGGGGGATGTTTCAGGATGGTGAATGGAGAAAAGGCCTAGTAAATATGTAATTTACCAGCACCTTTCTTTTCTAAATGAACACAGTAAACACACTCACTCACTGTGTTCATTCATACCTGAAGCATAGTAAACAGTTTAATATGATTCAGTTTGTGAATGAACAGGAAGCCACTCAGCACAGAGCACTGCCCATTAATTCACTGTCCTGTGCAGCTGAAGCTGCAGAGAAAGGCATGCGTCTTTGAGCTTTGGGGTGCACACCCTCACGGTTCCACGCACACCTATGGTTCTATGTTATTGGTTCAAAAGGCCAGAGGCAGCCAGGCAACTAGCATTTTTAAAAGGTAGCTCACAACAGCTTCATTTCACTGCTGAACTCCTTTAAAACAAAATATTGCTACTTTTTTCTCTACTAGCAAACAGCAGATGACTTGACTGCACATTAGCTATTCTCTAGCTTGGGGCAAATCTACTTATGATTAATCACTGGGGAATAAAAGGCGTCCTGTTCTTTATTGTTTTCCTGGTTCAAATGCAGCCTGACAAATTCAGCCAGCTCAGGACTGTGGAGCTGTGGATGAGTTAAATCCCCAGGGCTGAGCGTGTTACTAAGTATTGCTGTGACACATTGTAGTAATCTGCACATCGGGTATTATGGTAATCAATACACAGTTCAAGCTGTCGGTTTTGCTTGTGCTTTAGTGGATGATGTCAGAGTAACAGGCAACCAATCAGGGCCCAGGTTATATATAGCTCATATATAAAAGACTGCCGAGCCTGTAGTATGTGTCAGTGCAGGTAGAGCTGTGCTGGGCTGTGTACACTCCTACCTACATGGACAGGGCAAGGCTCCAACTTTCTTTCAGGACAGGGGAAGAATGTTCTCAAGAAACACTCGCTCACCGGTGACGTCCTCTCTCTTTATAGGCACTTCATAAAAACAATAAACACAAAACAAATAATGCAACTCAGTGATGGCGGAACAATTTGCTCACTGAAAGCTTATACTGAAAGATATCCTGTTATTTCTTTTATTCTTCCTTCTGTCACCATAACATTGATCAGAGCTACGACTGGAAACCAATCCTAATAGGTGAGTCACCTACAGGACAGGGGGTACGCAGGAGATTTTTAGTAGGGTGACACAATACTAAAATCGCTAATGATTAATCACTAGTAGGAGCGACTGATTTCTGCGCATAGGGTACAGATGACTCCCCATGGAACACAAGTTGCATGTATGAGCAGTTAGATCATTTTATGATCATTATCGGTTTATTGTTACTGCCAGGGCTTTTTTTTCTCAGAGAATAGGTGCAGGAACTCCCCATTTCCAAATCACCTCTTGTCTCTGCCCTTACCCACCTTGGAGCACCATTCCTTGGTTCAAATTCCTACCCACCTCCAGGATAGGGTGCCCACGTGTCCCGGATTGCCCGGGACTGTCCCGCAATTGACATGTCTGTCCTGGGTCCTGGGCACCTTCATTCCGGGACAATACAATGTCCCGGAATGAAATAGAGGACACAGCCACCCCCTACTAAATAATAACGAAATTTCCGGAACTGGTTGCTAGGGCCAGCACTGCCTGGCATCTTGCAACCAGTGACAATTTACTCTCAGACAGTGAGACCGGGAGCGAGGCCTGTGCCTAGTGTAGCACTGCTGTCCCCACTCACCTCGGCACCTACTCCTTCTCCGACACCCAGCGGCAAGCAGCAGGGACTGGTGTGATCTTCACTCTGCAGATAGTGACGCCACTCCTTTTCTTCTACGCACGTGGCTCATGGGAGTGGCAGCAGCACTGCATCTGGTGGCAGGCTATGGGTGGCAAGCGGCACTGAATCTGGTGGCAAGTGGCACATTCACCTGACAAATAACCCGCTGCCAAATTCCCCATCAACTCCGAGACTACATTATCCCCCTGCCCCCCCTCATCTTTTTTGAGGGAAGGTGAGAGAGGGGGTGTGTCCCTGAATGGCAATTTGGAAATGTGGTCACCCTACTCCAGGACCATCCCTTTTAGGGAATACAGAAGCACGTAACATTTGTGGTACTAAGTTAGTTGTATTGAACTTGTTAAAAGGTAAGTTCACCTTTACAGAAAATCTGTAAGGTGAACTTACACTGGACCCCCTTCCTCATCCCACCTGGTCCCAGAGTTGCACGATCACCCGCTGTGAGATATCGGATCGCCGCTTTATCGGTCCGGGGATTTGAAATCTCTGCAACTTAATCTCCGAAACGTACCTCTCTGCATGTATGGATAGAAAGCATTATAATTGGTTGGCACTGACACATGGACAGTGCTGACCAATCAGAACCCACCTAGCCCGTCCTGTCAACGCTGGAGAAGAAGAGAGAAAGCTGCAGGGATTTCAAATCCCTGTACCAGTAAAGCGGCGATCCAATGTCTCATAGTGGGTGATCGCGGGACTCCAGGTCAGCAGGACCGGGGGGGATATGGAAGGGGGTCCAGTTTAAGTTCACCTTACAGATTTTCTGTAACGGTAAACTTACACTTTAATTAGAACAAGAACAGCAGTAAAATTAATCACCATGCAACCAGCAACAATAGATTCCCTAGCAACAATAGACCACTCACAACAAAATACTTCCCCAGCAACAATAGACCCCCAGCAGCAACAACAGATCTGATCTTTTGATCAGACCCCTCCTGCTTTCAGGTATCACTGGGAATTGTAGTTGGTTTCCCTGTGATGGTTCAGATGCTCCTCCAGACTACAACTCCCAGATTGCCACAGCTGAAAGTCAGTCACAAGCTGAATAAAGCACACTTGCTACTGGCCTCTTGTGGAAGAAAAAGAGCTCTGCAGTCAGTAACATTACCTCCTGCTATACTACTTGTGTACCTCACTCCATAGGGAGCTATTTATTCCATATGCATAACTACTGACAGAAATCTCTCCAATGGGGACACAGACAGTAACAGTACATCTTTTGGTACAGTGGGAAAGAGTTGAAACTTCTGTCAAGCGTATTCCTGTTCCCTCTCATTCTTTGCAGTCGCTAGAACAGGAAGTGAGAGAAATCTCTTCAAAGACACATTCAGAAAAGGGTTAGAACCACTGTCGGGTCTATGGCTGTCTTTGTTGGGGACTTCTTCACACCTTTTGTGCAGAGACTGAGACAGGAAATGAGGGAAATTTCCCCAATATGGACACAAAGTAAGTAATACAATCCCTTTTTCGTAGAGTGGGAAGGGTTAGGACCCTTTTTTAGGTCATTCATTGTCATCTGTGTCCTTACTGGGCAGATTCTAGTCAATATATATATGCTCACATGGCAGTAAAGGAAGGAAAATCTCTATCAGAAAACATTACAGGGGTTTTAATATACGGTATACCCTTGCTATCCAAAAATAAAGAATAAAGAATAACAAACATGTCTATATGTGAAAACCAATGGCGTATGTAGATATCTGAATTGCAATGAATGTGGTTATATTGTAGGAATGTTTCAGATTTGCTGTGGCAGGCCAAGAGAGTTTTCCAAAAACTATGCAGTGTGTAGGTCTACCTACCTAAATATAGTTTTAATGAATTGTTTAGATAGATATGCAACAAAATGCTACCTTGTATGTAGAGGTGTAGTTTGAGGCCTGTGGGCCCCAATGCAAAAGTTGGAGAAAGACTTATGCCCTGTACACACGATCGGAATTCCGATGGGCTAAAATCCGATGGAATTTTTTGTCGGAATTCCATTCAAAGCTGTCTTGCATACACACCATCAGACCAAATTCCGACCGTCCAAAACGCGGTGACGTACAACACGTACGACGTCACTATAAAGGGGAAGTTCAAATCCAACGGCGCCACCCTTTGGGCTGCTTTTGCTGATTTCGTGTTACCGCGTGTTAGTAAAAGTTTGGTGAGAGCCGATTCGCTCTTAAAATAAATATTAAGATATTTTGGAGACCTGGCTTTAAAACAAAATACGAAGATTCATGTGATCACAAGAAACAAAGAAATACGTTTGTCAGAACTTGGTGTAAATATCCGCAGCGAAAAAAATTATTTGTTCTAGCATTAGAAAGAAGAAAAGAATGCGCTACATTTAAAGATGCATTAATTTGCAGCATGACGAATGTGCTATCTCCATTACGAATGCTAGTTTTACCAGAACGAGCGCTCCCGTCTCCTAATTTAGTCTGAGCATGCGTGGATTTTTCTCCGATGGAGTTCCACACAGACGATCGGAATTTCCTATCGGTTTTTTTTCCATCGGAAAAATTTAAAACATGTTCTATTTTTTTACACCGATGGGAAAAAGTCTGATGGGGCCCACACATGATCGGAATTCCGATCATGTGTACAGGGCATAAGAGGAGAAACCAACCAGGAGTGCATAAATGGCAATCCTTACCACATCCCAAATAAAGAGAACATTTTAGAAATGAGGTGCCCCAGGGATTTTATGGGCAAGGAAAATGAGCCACAATGTAAGAGAGTAATATCGTTAAAGAGTAAAAATGTATTGAATATACATATATCGTATATACTGGAGTATAAGCCGACCCGAATATCAGCCGAGGCACCTAATTTTACCACAAAAAAATGGGAAAACGTATTAAATCGAGTATAAGCCTAGGGTGTCCATCTGCATGCCTCACTGTGCCTCACTTTGCCTCACTGTGTCCATGTGCATGCCTCACTGTGTCCATGACTCACTGTGCCTCACTGTGCCTTACTGTGTCCATGCCTCACTGTGTCCATGCCTCACTGTGTCCATGCCTCACTGTGCCCATGCCTCACTGTGCCCATGCCTCACTGTGTCCATGCCTCACTGTGTCCATGCCTCACTGTGCCCATGCCTTACTGTCACTGTGCCCATGCCTCACTGTGCCCAATCTCCCTACCTGATCTCCGGCGCTGTGTGACTTTTAACATGGGAGTCTATGGAAGGGGTGCCCGGATTTGAAAAATCGGTGCTCCCTGGCCGTAGGTCCCCTGGACAACAAACTTTTCACACTTGTAGATGAAGAGTGGGGCTACATGTATGCCAAACTCGGCTTATACTCGAGTATATACGGTATATTGAAAATGCACAAGTAGGTACACCTAAAAACAATGCATTTGAACATAATCGAATAGAACAGCAACTGAATACTGGAACACACTAGCCTCAAATTTAGAGGTTACAGTAAATGTGTGGTCACAGATGATCCCAACATGTTTCGGGGATGGGAGGTGTAGGTATTCAATTCCATTTTCAGGTTTTTTTTTTACAGGCTGTTTGTTCTATTCAAAAAAGTGTACATAGAGAAAAACGCATAAATACATATAAATGCTAGAAAATAAATATAAATGTATATGAATACAGCAGGTGAGCAGCAAAACATCTATTCGTGGGACATGGGAATTCATCATACTTACAGAGGATCATGTCCTTGGAAATACATGACTAATGTATAACAGATGTACTTACTGCTTACCCCCTGTTTGCTCCAACTTCTTACCCATAATCCTAAATTAACGAGACCACACCGAAATTGGAGTAAAACATAGGCCGTAGCAGCCTTATTTATTAAATAAATATATTTCCAAAATAATATCAAAATCCTAGCGTTGGTCTTTTGCGGGAACCTCCATAACCATCTGATAAAATATTGCACTGCGGTACCTCTCATATGCTTATAGGCCTCAAGCCGACCGGCTGGCTCAGAGACAACCACGGACCGCAGTGCACCCGTTACCAACACATTTTAGCTAAACCTCCGTTAGCTGAAATCCAACCATCAGGACCCATACCAACGATAGGTCCTGAACTCATTCCTTCCAAGGTATCTTCCTTCATCCGCAAAGACCAACACCCGCCACAGCACCCAAGGGGAAAACCTTACCCTTGGGGGCCCCCCACACCCCAGAGCTCACTGTATGCCATATTGCATTCCCAATGCCCATAAGTCACTCCCCACAGCAGTGAGGTGCACACCATTGCCCCGCAGGTACCTCCAGACATCCACCACCAACTCCATGTGCCTTACCACCAACCCTCCATTCCTCACTACAAATCTACTCACTTCCCAATTAAGCTTCGTACGGGCCCTGTAGATACCCTCTAAAGACCAAGCCCCATTCCATGCGGTCCGAGTGACAATGTCCAACCACCCAATGACCATGTCCGGGAATGCCATCGACCTTACCCCTAAATCATTACCACCTACGTGCAGGACCAAAACGTCAGGCGGCCTATACAGACGTGCAAAGCTGTACCTCTGGAGCCCCTCCACTCCATAGCATTCCCGGAACTCCCAGCCATCTAGCACAAACCTCCTGGCTTGGAAACCCCACCTGCTGACCCTCTGGCACCACATCCGCCCCTCATTACCCCTTTTTTTTTTTTATGTATTTTTAAACACTATCGAATGGCCCAGTATCCAGGCCAGGGCCTGTACCGAACCTGCAAGAAGAGAAAGAAACAAGCCACCAAGACCTCAGCAAGCCCAAAATCATCACAGCCCCATACACTCTCTCCACCCAGCCCACCACTATTCGAATCCCACCAGCTGATGGGGGCGAATGTATAGCACAAATCTACAAGACTCCCACCTACCAAAGCGCTTAAACGCCTCAGCATCCATCCCACCTTAGGCGCCTCGGTCGCAGCCCCAACCCTGAAAGAAACGAGAAGAACATGCCCTCTCATCCAAGCCCCAACCCGGCAGCACTTCCTGGAAACTGAAACCCTGTGAAACCTGAACAACAACACGTCCGTGTGCATTAAGAAGGACCCGACTGCCCTGGGACACACCTCCCAAATAAAAACCCCTGTCACGGCCCCCTCCGGACACCACTGCTAGCCAGGCGGAGCCAAGCCCGCACCAACTGACCCCTGCCTACCTGCTCCATCTTGTATATCAGTAACACCAACGACACCCCCTCCTTCTTGCACCTAATCTCATAAACCCACATTCCCCCTTTGACGGACTTGGAAAGGCTGACCAGCTCCCCAAACCAAAAGGCCCCAAATGTATTTATTATTATTATTCCTTTTTTTGGAAAACGAGAATAAACTTGCCAACGAAAACAACTCCCTCTAACTAGGGAAACCTCATATGCTGCTGCCCAAACCCTGCAGCTGCCCAAACATTTTATTATTATTATTATTATTTATTTTTTATTTTTTTTATGATATAACCAGGAGACACCCAAAATTCTTCCGTAAATTCCGGGCAACCCAGCCTTTGACCAGAAACATCAAACCCGCTAGTTCATTTATTTATTTATTTTTTTAACGCGAGCCCGCCCACCCCATTGGTCCTATTTCTAGAAATAAAGTATAACGTCAACAGTCTAACCCCCTCGCCCCACCGAATCCACTTCACTCATGTGAACTACCACCTGCCACTACTGCCTAGCCTTCCGAGAAGCGGACGACTCCGATGGAATCTCACACCTCCAGACAGGACGGGACACCCCACGTTACCCCGCCACCAGCTCCACCACCCGGAAACTATCCCCACTGAAAAGCGAGGAAACGCTCCAGCTATGACGTTCTCCACTGGCGTTAGATGCACCAAGTAAACGACACATGCACTTGCAGGCATAACCACACCGAGTGTGGCAACAGCTGAAACAACCGGGGGAGATGACACAGCGACTCTTGATCACTCGTACCTAGTGATGAGCCGAACACCCCCGGGTTCGGTTCGCACCAGAACCCGCGAACGGACCGAAAGTTTGCACGAACATTAGAACCCTATTAAATACAATGGATGCGAACGTTCGGATTCTAAAATGCTAATTATAACGACTATTATCCATGTTATTGTCCGAAACAGAGTTTGGGAACCCGGGTTCTGCACCAGGGGACATGTATCAATGCAAAAAGAAGTTTTAAAAACGGACGTTTTCCGGGAGCAGTCATTTTAATGATGCATAAAGTGAAAAAAAAAAGTCAAATATTCCTTTAAATATTGTACCTGGGGGGTGTCTAAAGTATGCCTGTGAAGTGCCACGTGTTTCCCGTGTTTAGAACTGTCCCTGCACAAAATAACATTTCTAAAGGAAAAAAAGCCATTTAAAACTGCTTGCGGCTTTAACCACTTAAGCCCCGGACCATTTCGGGCCATTAGGACCAAGCCTGTTTTTGGGATTCGGCACTGCGCTGCTTTAACTGTAAATTGTGCGGACATGCAATGTTGTACCCAAATGAAATTTGCGTCCTTTTCTTCCCACAAATAGAGCTTTCTTTTAATGGTATTTGATTGCCTCTGCGATTTTTATTTTTTGCGATATAAATGGAAAAAGAACGAAAATTTTGAAAAAAAAAGATATTTTCTACTTTTTGTTATAAGAGAAATCGAATAAACTCAATTTTAGTCATACATTTAGGCCAAAATGTATTCAGCCACATGTCTTTAGTAAAAAAAATGTCAATAAGCGTATATTTATTGGTTTGCGCAAAAGTTATAGCGTTTACAAACTAGGGTACATTTTCTGAAATTTACACAGCTTTAAATTTATGACTGCCTATCTCATTTCTTGAGGTGCTAAAATGGCAGGGCAGTACAAAACCCCCCCAAATGACCCCATTTTGGAAAGTAGACACCCCAGGGAAATTGCTGAGAGGCATGTTGAGCCCATTGAATATTTTTTTTTTTTGTCCCAAGTGATTGAATAATGACAAAAAAAAAAAAAAAAAAATTACAAAAAGTTGTCACTAAATGATATATTGCTCACACATGCCATGGTTATATGTGGAATTGCACCCCAAAATACATTCTGCTGCTTCTCCTGAGTACGGGGATACCACATGTGTGGGACTTTTTAGGAGCCTAGCCACGTACGGGACCCCGGAAACCAAGCACCGCCTTCAGGATTTCTAAGGGCGCAAATTTTTGATTTCACTCCTCACTACCTATCACAGTTTCGAAGGCCATAAAATGCCAAAATAGCACAAAACCCCCCCAAATGACCCCATTTTGGAAAGTAGACACCCCAAGCTATTTACTGAGAGGCATGTTCAGTCCATGGAATATTTTATATTTTGCCACAAGTTGCGGGAATATGACAAACTTTTTTTTTTTTGCACAAAGTTGTCACTAAATTATATATTGCTCACACATGCCATGGGCATATGTGAAATTACACCCCAAAATACATTCTGCTGCCTCTCCTGAGTACGGGGATACCACATGTGTGGGACTTATTGGGAGCCTAGCCGCGTACGGGACCCCAAAAACCAAGCACCGCCTTCAAGGTTTCTAAGGGCATAAATTTTTGATTTCACTCCTCACTACCTATCACAGTTTTGAAGGCCATAAAATGCCAAGATGGCACAAAACCCCCCCAAATGACCCCATTTTGGAAAGTAGACACCCCAAGCTATTTGCTGAGAGGCATGTTGACCCCATTGAATATTTATTTTTTTGTCCCAAATGATTGAATAATGACAAAAAGAAAAAAAAATGTACAAAAAGTTGTCACTAAATGATATATTGCTCACACATGCCATGGTTATATGTGGAATTGCACCCCAAAATACATTCTGCTGCTTTTCCTGAGTACGGGGATACCACATGTGTGGGACTTTTTGGGAGCCTAGCCGCGTACAGGGCCCCAAAAACCAAGCACTGCGAACGCTGCAGTTATGTGTGTTGTGTTTGGTAAGTGACAGTGATCGATCGATACTGCACTTGGGTGGGCTGGGCTGGGCTGGGCTGGGCGGAGGGGCTAAACGCAGGCGCTAGCAGGTATCTGGGCTGATCCCGCTAACACTGCGTTTTTGGGAACCCTAAACCGCTGGGGATGCTAGTATAGATCTGATCAGATCTGATCAGATACTATACCACTAAGGGGGGTGTATGCTTTGCGCGTGGGTGTTAGCGTTACTGTCACTAACCTAACACTGCCTGGGGCGACGCAGACCCTCTCTGGCGCTAAAACCTAATTGATCTCACCCGCCGGGCGATCAGGGGGGTTAAACCTTTATTGGGTTATATACGGCGGGTGCCCTGATGCTATAAAAAGCAAACTAATCAACCAGCGTCACCCGTAACCTTTATATGGTGATCACTGGTGAAAGGGTTAACTAGGGGCAATCAGGGGGTTAAAATCTTTATTAGGTTAAATATGGGGGTACCTGACACTATATAAAAACCTGACGGGTAACCTAAATAACTAAATAACTTACTGGCTAACCAGTGACACCAGTGACGCTTATACGGCGATCACTGGTGAAAGGGTTAACTCTAGGGGCAATCAGGGGGTTAAAATAATATATGGGGGTACCTGACACTAATAAAAACCTGCGGCGAACCTAAAAAAAAATAACTGCCTATCTAAAACACCAGCGACACGAATACAGCGATCGGAAAAACAATCGCTTAGTGACGCTGAAGTTAGGGGGTGAAAGGGTTACCTGGGGGGTGATCAAGGGGTTAAACCTTTATATGGGGGGGTTAGGGGGCTACCCTGGACCTAAAGGGGCCTAATCCTAACTGCCCTGCAACTTTTTACAATCACAGATGACACTAAATGCAGTGATCAGTAAAATAAATGATCACTGCAATCAGTGACACTGTGATTGGGGGCTTTGGGGTGACCTGGGGGGTGATCTGGGGGTGACTGGGGGGTGATTTGTGTGCCTATGTGTACCTACGTGTCAGTGGACTGTTAGTGCACTAACCTGCTTCCTCTCTGCTCGGCGCCGGGAACGGAAAGACCGCGGCGAGGGAGATGACATCACTTCCTCCAGCCTTGTTTACATCACATGGCGGAGGAAGCATTTTCATTGGCCGGGAGCGATCGCGAGGGGGGGCGGAATCGAGCGCCCCCCCCTCATGCCTGATCGCTCCCGAACACTTAACGGCCACTCACTGCAGTGAAGGGGGGTCCGGATGGACCCCCCAACTGCACAAAGGCGATCACGTAGATCTACGTGATTCTGCCTGTCCGTGCCATTCTGCCGACGTAAATCGGCGGTGGGCGGTCGTTAAGTGGTTAATGCAATGTCTGGTCCCGGTAATATGGATGAAAATCTTTAGGAAAAATGGCATAGCTACCCCATCAACCCCCCCCCCCCCCACCCCAGCCCATTACCAGCCCCTTTGGGTCTTGTATGGATATTAAGGGGAACCCTGCACACAAAATAAAAAAGGCCCTATATACTCTGAACAGCCGTATACAGGCGGTGCATACAAGACAGGGACTGTAGGTTTGTTCTTATGTAGAATCTGTTTGTAATTTTGAACAGCTGCATTGTTTAAGTGTAGCTCCATGCCAAATTCCTTTTTTTTAGCTTTTTGTAAAACATAGGGAACGGTTATCACCCCTGTAACATTTGTTTTGCTGTCTGTGCCCCTGTTCAGAACATTTCACCTCACTTTGCGTCCCAATGACAACTGTTTTTGAAATGTGGTGTTTTTATTGAAACAAGGATTGGTGATAAAGCATCAGTATAGAGGAGACACCTTTCTCCCATATTAATTCTTACAGGAGAGAATTTTCCTTCCAAGGGGTAGATTTCCTCTCACTTCCTGTTGTCTTCTTCCGTTTGCAAGTAGTAGTCGTTTGTAAGTTGGATGTTTGAAAGTAGGGACCTGCCGTATATACTCTGCAGAAATTGGCCCCTTAGGTGTTGGTGTTGGCACAACACTGTAAGCACTCACAGTTACTCTTGGTGGGTGCTGGAACGCCCTGCTGTCAACTATTATATCAGGAATTGTAATAACATATAATTGTTGATCAGTGGTAGTAAAAATTGGGCCTTTGATGGTGGTGCTGGTGCCACAACACTGTAAGGCCTGACAGTTACTCTTGGTGGGCGCAGCAATGGGCCCTGCTGTGAATTATTAGATCAATAATTATAATTGCATGCCCCTGTTGAATAGGGGCTGAAAAATTGGGCCTTTGGTGGTGGTGGTGGTGGTGGTGGTGATGGTGGTGCTGGTGCCACAACACTGTAAGGCCTGACAGTTACTCTTGGTGGGCGCAGCAATGGGCCCTGCTGTGAATTATTAGATCAATAATTATAATTGCATGCCCCTGTTGAACAGGGGCTGAAAAATTGGGCCTTTGGTGGTGGTGGTGGTGGTGATGGTGGTGCTGGTGCCACAACACTGTAAGGCCTGACAGTTACTCTTGGTGGGCGCAGCAATGGGCCCTGCTGTGAATTATTAGATCAATAATTATAATTGCATGCCCCTGTTGAACAGGGGCTGAAAAATTGGGCCTTTGGTGGTGGTGGTGGTGGTGATGGTGGTGCTGGTGCCACAACACTGTAAGGCCTGACAGTTACTCTTGGTGGGCGCAGCAATGGGCCCTGCTGTGAATTATTAGATCAATAATTATAATTGCATGCCCCTGTTGAACAGGGGCTGAAAAATTGGGCCTTAGGCACTGGTGGCACAACACTGCAACCCCTCACAGATACTGTGCTTGGAGCACAGCAATGACGCCTGTTGCAAAGTATTGCATCAAAAATTTTAATTACACGCCCCTGTTAAACAGGGGCTGAAAAATTGGGCCTTAGCCACTGGTGGCGTCACCCATAAACCAAAATGATCTTCCAAGCTATCATCATTAATCGTATCATTGAGGAGGAGGAGGAGGATAGCCAGTCAACATAACAGCACAGGCACTCAGCATCAGCATCAGTCTTGAAGGGATGTGACATTTTAAAATCAATTAGTCTGTTATATCAGCATCTGGTGTGTGGTAGCTGGTGGTGATCCAAGACTGGTTCATCTTGATGAAAGTCAGTCGATCAACCGAGTCGGTGGACAGGCGCACCCTGTGATCCGTGACAAATCCTCCAGCAGCACTGAATGTGCGTTCTGAAAGAACGCTGGATGCAGGACAGGCCAGTAGCTCAATTGCATACTGTGCAAGCTCTGGCCAGTGATCCATCCTCAAGACCCAGTAAGCCAGAGGATTTTCGGTGGGGAAGATGTCCAAGTCTGACCTTGCCCCTAGGTATTCCTGCACCATGTATATCAGACGCTGGCGATGGTTGCTGGAACCGATCATACTTTGGGGCTGCGGACTAAAGAATTGTCTGAACGCATCGGTCAGACGGCCACCTTCCCCACCGCTCCTTCTTTGACTGCCCGAAGCCTCAGCAACTCGTTGTCCAGGACCAGGAGTTTGTAACCTCCCAGTCTCTGGGAACGCATTGCACAGACCTTTCTGCAAGGCCTCCCGGAGTTGTCTCATCCTCTGCTCCCTCTGCGACGGTACGATAAGGTCCGCAACCTTACCCTTGTACCGTGGATCAAGGAGAGTGGCCAGCCAGTAATGGTCCCTCTCCTTGATCCGAAGAATACGAGGATCCTTCCGCAGACTTTGCAGGATCAGGGAGGCCATGCAGCGTAGGTTAGCTGAGGCATTCAGTCCGGAGTCCTCTGGGTCACTAAGGACGACATGATCCGCAGCCACCTCCTCCCAGCCACGTACAAGTCCACTGGTTTCTTGGGACTGTAAATCATCCCTAAAAGACTGCTGCTGATGATGCTGAGTGCCAGCCTCCACCTCCATGCTGACACAATCCTCCTCCTCCTCCTCCTCCTCCTCTTCCTGTGCGATAGGTGGGACAGAAGGAACACTGTCTGGGTAAAGGGGGCCTTGAGAGGCAAGGAAGTCCTCCTCTTCCTGCCTCTGTTCTGCCTCAAGTGCCCTGTCCATTATTCCACGCAGCGTGTGCTCCAACAGGTGGACAAGAGGTACAGTGTCACTGATGCATGCACTGTCACTGCTCACCATCCTCGTGGCCTCCTCAAATGGTGCCAGGACAGTGCATGCATCCCTGATCATGCCCCACTGGCGTGGTGAAAAAACCCGAGCTCCCCTGACCCTGTCCTGGTGCCGTAGTCGCACAGGTACTCATTGATGGCCCTCTGCTGCGTGTGCAGCCGCTGCAGCATGGCCAACGTTGAGTTCCACCTGGTGGGCATGTCACATATAAGGTGGTTCTTGGGCAGGTTCAACTCCTTTTGCAGCTCAGCCAGGCGAGCACTGGCATTATAAGATCTGCGGAAATGCACACAGACTTTCCTGGCCTGCCTCAGGACATCCTGTAAGCCCGGGTACCTGCCTAAGAACCGCTGCACCACCAGGTTAAGGACGTGAGCCATACAGGGCACATGGGTCAGTTGTCCCTGTCGGAGGGCGGAGAGGAGGTTGGTGCCATTGTCGCAAACCACCATTCCTGGCTTAAACTGGCGTGGCGTCAACCACCTCTCGGCCTGCCCCTGCAGAGCAGACAGGACCTCTGCCCCAGTGTGGCTCCTGTCCCCCAAACACACCAGCGCAAGCACGGCATGGCATATTTTTGCCTGCGTACTTGCGTAGCCCCTTGAACGCCTACGGAGCACCGCTGGTTCCGAGGACAAACCACAGGAAGAGGCCATGGAGGAAGAAGAAGAGGAGGGGGTGGAGGAGAGAGGTGTGTCACAACCAGTAGTAGCATTTTGGAGGCGTGGCGGTGGAACAACCTCCAACACTACTGCACCTTGTCCTGCATCCTTCCCAGCTGCCAAAAGAGTGACCCAATGGGCCGTGAAAGAAAGGTAACGTCCCTGTCCATGCCTGCTGGACCATGAGTCAGCGGTAATATGCACCTTACCGCTGACCGCCCTGTCCAGCGAGGCCAAGACATTGCCTTCCACATGCCTGTAGAGAGCCAGAATCGCCTTCCGTGCGAAAAAGTGGCGTTTGGGAACCTGCCACTGAGGAACCGCACATTGCACAAACTCACGGAAGGGGGCCGAGTCTACCAACTGAAAAGGCAGCAGTTGAAGCGCTAGCAATTTAGCCAAGCTAGCATTCAACCGCTGGGCATGTGGATGGCTGGGAGTGAACTTCTTTCGACGGTCCAGCAGCTGGGGCAGGGAAATTTGCCTGCTAGAATCGGACGTTGGTGTACTGCTAGCAGAGTGCCCGCAAGTACTTGCCTGTGACACACCTAATTCTACACCTTCATTCCTCTCAGAGCAGGTTTCAGAGAGGAGTGAAGGTATAGTGGGGTTGGAGATCCCAGCTGATGCGGTGCAAGAAGAGGTCAGCTTTGTTCTTTGGTGTGGGTCTTTAAGGTAGGCTTGCCAACAAGCTGCATGGCAGGTCAACATATGTCTGATCAAGCATGTGGTGCCCAAGCGGCTGATGTTTTGGCCACGCGATATACGCTTGAGACATATGTTGCAAACAGCAGCTGTGCGATCTGATGCACTCGCCTCAAAAAAGGCCCACACCAAAGAACTTTTTGAATGACGGGCAGAGGCAGCGCCCTGCACAGGCGGAGCTCTGCGGTGTGATTCCGTCGGTGTGCTGCCCATACGCTGGCCACTCAAGGGCATCCTGCCTCGTTGGAGATGTGCCTCCTCCTCATCCTCCTCCTCCTCTCTCCTATTAGGCACCCACGTGGAGTCAGTGACCTCATCATCCCCTCCCTCCTCATCACTGGAGCCAATCTGGCAGTATGCTGCAGCTGCTGGAGCATGACTGCCAGATTGGTGTCCTTCTTGAGCATCCCCTCTCTCTGCTCTCACGCTGCTGCCTTCCTCTAGCTGGGTATCATCATCAGATCCTTCCAAACGCTGGGCATCCTCCTGGAGCATGTACCCAACACTGTGCTCAAACAGTTCGGGGGACTCCTCAGGAGGAGGACATGGTGGGTCTAGGGAAGGATTGACTAATGAAGATAATGATACCATTGAAGAGGACGCTTTGGCAGCTGCTTTGCCAGTACCCTGAGCCTGGGTGAGAGAGGATGAGGAGGATGAGGTGGGCTTGGTCATCCACTCTACCAAGTCTTCGGCATGATGTGGCTCAACATGTCCAGCTGCCGAAAAGAAGGACAAGCGTGTCCCATGGCCATGTGCTGATGACAATGCACCACGTCCACGACCAGCACTGTTGCCCCCAGACACAGAGCCTGCTTGCCCTCTTTTTTGCCTCCTGACTGTCTGCCTCTCCTTGGTTGCCTTCCAGACATTTTAATGGATGGCCTGCAGGGAGATGGGAAAAAGAGCAATAAGGGCTACCTTCAGGTGTATACTGTGCAGGAGGCTTAGCAACAATGACACTGACACTGTCCCCTGCCTATCCTTCTCTGTCCCTAAACACAAGGATTTGCAATATGCTTCAGCAAGATTGGTTTAGCACAGAACAGCACACTGACAGTTTCCCTCACTGTCCTTCTCTGTCCCTACAAACAAGATTTAGCACAGAATAGCACACTGATAGTTTCCACGAGTGTCCTTCTCTGTCCCTAAACTCAAGGATTTCAAATATGGAACAGCAAAATTGGTTTAGAACAGAATAGCACACTGACACTTTCCCTCACTGTCCTACTCTGTCCCTCCCTACAAACAAGATTTAGCACAGAATAGCACACTGATAATTTCCACGAGTGTCCTTCTCTGTCCCTAAACTCAAGGATTGAAAATATGGAACAGCAAAATTGGTTTAGAACAGAATAGCACACTGAAACTTTCCCTCACTGTCCTACTCTGTCCCTCCCTACAAACAAGATTTAGCACAGAATAGCACACTGATAATTTCCACGAGTGTCCTTCTCTGTCCCTAAACTCAAGGATTTGAAATATGGAACAGCAAAATTGGTTTAGAACAGAATAGCACACTGACACTTTCCCTCACTGTCCTACTCTGTCCCTCCCTACAGACAAGATTTAGCACAGAATAGCACACTGATAATTTCCACGAGTGTCCTTCTCTGTCCCTAAACTCAAGGATTGAAAATATGGAACAGCAAAATTGGTTTAGAACAGAATAGCACACTGAAACTTTCCCTCACTGTCCTACTCTGTCCCTCCCTACAAACAAGATTTAGCACAGAATAGCACACTGATAATTTCCACGAGTGTCCTTCTCTGTCCCTAAACTCAAGGATTTGAAATATGGAACAGCAAAATTGGTTTAGAACAGAATAGCACACTGACACTTTCCCTCACTGTCCTACTCTGTCCCTCCCTACAAACAAGATTTAGCACAGAATAGCACACTGATAATTTCCACGAGTGTCCTTCTCTGTCCCTAAACTCAAGGATTTGAAATATGGAACAGCAAAATTGGTTTAGAACAGAATAGCACACTGACACTTTCCCTCACTGTCCTACTCTGTCCCTCCCTACAAACAATATTTAGCACAGAATAGCACACTGATAATTTCCACGAGTGTCCTTCTCTGTCCCTAAACTCAAGGATTTGAAATATGGAACAGCAAAATTGGTTTAGAACAGAATAGCACACTGACACTTTCCCTCACTGTCCTACTCTGTCCCTCCCTACAAACAAGATTTAGCACAGAATAGCACACTGATAATTTCCACGAGTGTCCTTCTCTGTCCCTAAACTCAAGGATTGAAAATATGGAACAGCAAAATTGGTTTAGAACAGAATAGCACACTGAAACTTTCCCTCACTGTCCTACTCTGTCCCTCCCTACAAACAAGATTTAGCACAGAATAGCACACTGATAATTTCCACGAGTGTCCTTCTCTGTCCCTAAACTCAAGGATTTGAAATATGGAACAGCAAAATTGGTTTAGAACAGAATAGCACACTGACACTTTCCCTCACTGTCCTACTCTGTCCCTCCCTACAAACAAGATTTAGCACAGAACAGCACACTGATAATTTCCACGAGTGTCCTTCTCTGTCCCTAAACTCAAGGATTTGAAATATAGAACAGCAAAATTGGTTTAGAACAGAATAGCACACTGACACTTTCCCTCACTGTCCTACTCTGTCCCTCCCTACAAACAAGATTTAGCACAGAATAGCACACTGATAATTTCCACGAGTGTCCTTCTCTGTCCCTAAACTCAAGGATTTGAAATATGGAACAGCAAAATTGGTTTAGAACAGAATAGCACACTGACACTTTCCCTCACTGTACCTCTCTGTCCCTACAAACAAGGATTAGCACAGAATAGCACACTGACACTTTCCCTCACTGTACCTCTCTGTCCCTACAAACAAGGTTTAGCACAGAATAACACACTGTCACTGACACTCTCCCTACCTATCCTTATTTGTCCCTAAACACAAGGAATCCAGGATTAGTAAAGGAAAAAAAATGACACTGTCCCTGCCTATGCTTCTCTTTCCCTGCTCCGGAACACACTACACAAGGCCGCCGCGCTAGCGGCCTTTTATAGTGTGGGGCGTGTACTAAACCCCCTCAGCAATAATTGGCCACAGGCATCCTGCCTGTGGCCAATCATTGCTCTCCTCGCTGCCGGCGCTGTGATTGGCCAAGCATGCGGGGTCACAGTGCATGCTTGGCCAATCACAGCGCCTGGATGACACTGCGATGGCGTAGTGCATTGTGGGCCGTTCGCGTCACTCGAATTTGGCGCGAACGGCCCAAATCGTTCGATCTTCGTCGAACGATCGAACAGCCGATGTTCGAGTCGAACGTATGTTTGACTCGAACACGAAGCTCATCCCTACTCGTACCATACCCAGGTTATACCCGTGGAACCAAACCTTCATCTCCCTTAATGAGGCGCCCCACCATACCACTGGAAATGACTCCAGCAGCACCAGATCTTGTGTGAAAACCCCTGTCAATCCAAGACCGAAGGCCCACTACACCCGCCTTGAAAGAATGCCCCCAAACCTGTCGAGCCACCCGACACTGTGTACCACCCCCACTCAAAGTTCTTAACCGCACCAAACCCCCCCAGTCCCCTCCTGGGAAACCCGTCCAGTAATGAGGCACACCCGCAAATCCTCCCTGTGAGTCCACCCAACGCACAAAATGCTTAGGCGAACTGATCCTTGCGACGTGCTCCAATGTAGACAGGAGCACCCCGAAGATAGTTGGCGACGCCAGGCCTACGCACAGAAAATCGTCCAAATA
Organism: Rana muscosa; assembly: GCA_029206835.1. Taxonomy (NCBI): domain Eukaryota; kingdom Metazoa; phylum Chordata; class Amphibia; order Anura; family Ranidae; genus Rana; species Rana muscosa. Next base: position 870,136,470 of record CM055121.1, read on the forward strand.
ATGGCTGATGGGCGATACTCCTGACACATCCCTCATCACACCTTCCCCAATGAGTTGAACTGCTAAACAGTGCCCCGGAGACAGAGCAACCAATCGGCAGACCCATATCGACATAAAAAACCCCAGTACCCCACCAACCCCACAACCGGAAGCTGTCCGGGCGGCCCTGACCAATCCGACGAGCCCAATACAGTGCCGCTTCCAAGGAAGCGTAACTCACTGTGTGTCCTCCCATGTCAATGGCATTGTTGACCAACCCCCCTTTTGGGAAGAAAGGTGGTGCATCAGCCCAAATTTGTTGAGCTCCTACTTTGGCACTACACCCCCAAAGGGGAACCCCCAAATCAACTAAAGATTGGGAAGGGAAAGAGCCGCCTATGCGTCCTAATGCTACTTTCCCTGGGCAGTTTCTCAGAAACTACATTGGGACGCAGCATGGCCGAACATAAATCACACGGCATGTGAAACCCCACTGAAAAGAAAAAACCTTAGTCTAACAGCTACGCTGCTGTACCATCCGTATACCTACCAAGAAACGTCCGCCGCCGTTCCCCCATCACCGGCATCCTTCCTCTCCCGTGTTTGAAGCATACCGACAGGGTGTGATCCCCCCCCCAAACCCAGAACCTTAGTGCTTGTACCGACACACTCCACCGAATTTACCCGTGCCCTACGTGTACCGCTAACAGGCCTACTTACTCCAGCCGGACTGTTATACTGTGGGGGGGGGTGGGTTGGGTGGAGTAACACCCGCCCCTACCAGGAAACAACTGCCCTTGGGGCCTAGCAGATGTCACAAGGCGCATTCCCAGCCTGATGTCGTTGTGATCCCACCGTAGTGCCGGATGTATCCCCTCCTACGCCAAACTGCTCCTAGACCGCATCCAAACCGCACCTCCGTGAACCCTGTAAGCATCCCCTACCGAATTTGGGTAACAAAAGAGCTCCGACAGGGTTCAGGGTTCTTCCCCCCTATTCACCCTCATGTCAAATGCTTGCAACTTATGTCCGATAGTACATGTAATCAACCAATACCTCCCCTTCTCACCACCTCCCATTGTTGGAATACCCTGGCGTAACCCCAAATTTTAATTTTTTTTTTTTATTATTTTTTTAACAGCAGGAGTGAACAACATCTCTACGTACTCACCCTTTTAGATCTTATCCCGGACCTCAGGCTTTAAGTGAGCACCCAGCGGACCCTAAAACCAACTGTACCTGTGGCTAAATCAGCCAAACGTATGACATCCCGTTTTCCAGCGGCGTCCCCTGCTACCACAAACTTCAAAACCCTCTGCTCCACTTGCACCCCACTATCAGCTGTCATGCGCAGACTCCCACACAGCCGGCACTGCTACGGGTGATGAGGATATACTATCCCTCCCTGCAAGCGGGACCACACGGCCCGACCACCTTCTCAAATCCGCCAACCAAAATCTTTGAGCCCCACCAATAAAAAACCCTGCGAGCCTGAAGCTCCCCCCAAGTGCAGCCCCATCCATTGTGTCCACCCGGGGAGAATCACCCTGCGAGCCCCCCCATTACCGATGCCTCCCCAGCACCTGCAGTAGCCCCCCCGTTACCAATGTCTCCCCAGCACCTGCAGTAGGACCACCCCCCACGGACCCACTATACTATCCCCTATATGGCAAAGAAAAAATTATTATTTTTTTTTTTTTTTGTACTTACCGGGCTGCCTAGGAAAAATTCCCACCAGCCGACCGTCTCGCCTCCATCGCTGCCGATCGTCTCAGGGGAAACCGATCGTCCTCCGAAGCCGTCAGCTCGCCCTGCGACCATAGAACAGCCGGCTCGCCCGCATCTGATGAAAGCCCTCCAGGAGCAGCGTCTCTGGATGCCGAGGATCTGGCAGCCCTCCGGCCCCGCCACTGAGCTCCAGACCCGCCCATGGACTTCTCTGTCCCCCTGCCGAGAGACATCAGGCGCGTTGTCACCCTCCCCTGGCGATCCATCATCACCTGGGGGTCACCTGGCCGAGGCTGCAGAGGGCACAGTGACCGCGACCGACGATCTCCCCCGCTGAGGCTCCACCCCCCGCTACCGTCCCATCAGGGGTGAGGCCCGCACTCTTCTGGTCCATGTGTCGAGCGAGCTGCCTGGCCACCCCGAACCACCGGTGCGGCCGCCCGCCGGGCCCTGACTATGAGGGGGATGATTCCCGGGACCCCCCCTTGTGAGCAATGTGAACGCTTAGCGGGGGGGGGCCCGAATGGGGCCATGGGGAGACTAATTGGCTGGCGCTGGGCTCTAGGGGATAGTCGGGTAAAAAGCACTCTGAAGGCAGTAACCTTCAAGCTCGCGTGGACTCCCTCCCCCCCTGTACCTGCCCCCACCACCCGTCAAGCAAGCATTGGCCCCAGGGTCTCCTGTAGCCAACATTGCGCTCCCTGGTGCCGCTTCCGACCGCAGCTAGGCCCGAAACAGCTCCCCATCTGCCATAGCTCTGTCTCCCTGAATGTTCCTTCACACTGTGGTGACCTGGGGGAGGGGACAACTCCTTTTCCTACTTACTCCCCCTCCCACTAAACTTCCTACCCAATCCTAATACTTCTAACATCCTGTACCCTGTTTCCCTAGTCATGCCAGCCCTCCGCTCATTTCTTTTCTCTCATTTTTTGCTCCGGGCTTTTCTATACACATCAGAAGTTCACAGGTAGGAGGGGCTTGCATCTCTGCATTCGCTCAGTTGCATGAGGGACTCTGGAAACCACGAGTGAGTTTGCAATAATGCGTCTCACATTCACCAGGGGTGATGGAGGCCTTTGTGTGTAAAGTAGTACATGCTGAGGAGCCTTGCAGCTTCACAGTGGCCGGAAAACGCATCAAAAATCGCAGAGATGACCATAAGATGGGAAACCGATCTAACATAAAAAAAATATATATTTTATATACATGTAGCGGGGTGTTTCATTTAGGGGGAGTGTCTGAGTGGTAATTAGGCTCAGACACACTGATTGTTAGGGTTAATGGACCATTTCTGTTCATGGGAGATAGTATTGGTGTGCAGTTCCCTGTGGCCTACAGGTGGCGATGTCGCCATGGGCCAGGGTTGAACCACCAATGCAGTGCTGTGCCTTTTGTGTCCCCTCTCAGCAGCCGTACAGTGGGGCGGGGAACCTGCTGTGCCTGTCGGGAGAGGGCCGGGCACCTTTAGCTTGGGTGTGTGTGGTTGATCCGCGCCCAGGCACCTTCGGCCTGGGCGTGAGGAGGGTCATCTCCGGGTGCCTTAGGCCCAGAGGTAGAGTTCCTGTTCCATCCCAGACACCTTCATTTTGGGGTGATGTACTATTTGGAAGGCCCGGGGCTCAGCAACCTTCGGCTGGGGTCCGCTAGGAAATGAGGACTCCCAGGGTGCCGCCTTGCGAGGGGACCCGTATCTGAGATGAAGAGGCCAGGGAGGTAACCCTTTCTGAAGACCCAGCGCAGAGTCGTGGTGACGGTGAGGGCCTCTGGTAACTCTCCGGAGGGATGTTTTCTCCTTGACATGGGCCAAATACTTCAAGAAGGAAGTTCACGTTCAGGTCAGTGACCCTACTCTTCAGGTCAGTGGCAGTGACCCTACTCTTCAAGTCAGTGGCAGTGACTTCATAGGGCAAAGCCCTATTCACCAGGTCAGTGGCAGTGACCCTACTCTACAAGTCAGTGGCAGTGACTTTATTTACCCGGTCTGTGGCAGAGACCAACCTCACGGTCTGTGGCAGAGATCGTGCGCCAAAGCTGTTTGAGAAACCTAAACAGTCTAAAGAGTTAAGCTACGTTTGTGCCTGAACCTCCTCCACACCTAAGCTGTCCTGTATCTTCGCTCCAACCTGTCTGCTCTCAAAGAGGCTGTTTATTATCCTGTGTGAAATAAATGTTGAGTTGGACTTTCAGCTAGTGTGGACATTCACATTCCTGGGGAAAGCGAGGACTTGCATCTATCTAAGGTAGAGGTGAGATCATTCTTGGGAGGACTTTGACTTTGGCCGCAGACAAGGCCCAAAACTAACACCGCTCAACTTCTTTACTCAGGAGGGTACGGGCTTGTGGTGCGGTGTGCCTCTCTCTGCCTGCGAGGAGTCTAAATTAATGCAGGCTGGGGAGAGGTGGGTGCGCTACATACATATATATATATATATATATATATATATATATATATATATATATATATGATCATAGTGTCAGATCATGGATGAAAAATTAATAAACAACTGCCTATAAGTAACGAGTAATGGGTAAGTATGTATGTATTTGCTGCTATGCTGTTGTGCAAAAGTTGACCCCTGAAGTCTCACTTTTGAGACAGAGAAAGGAAATGAGAAAAGACATTTCCCAGTTTTTTTCTGGAGCCTCAGCTACACAGAACAAAAGAACAGATATAGCTCTGCACAGCCTTCCTGTTCATTCATAAACTAGAGCTTCAGTTACGATTGAACACAGTGAGTAATTGGTACCAATACTCACTGTGCTAATTCAGAAAAAGAATGAGCCAGTAAATGACATATTTACTGACCGCTTATTTCTAGCCTCAATCCTGAAACATCCCCCTGTGTGCCTGCAGCTGCTGGTGGGAAAGGAGAAGAGGGAAGCCAGCAGGGGAGCTGGGGGATTCCCTGACAGCAGGGGGAATCTGATAGTGGACAGGAGAGGATAATCAGTGCGACAGGGTGGCAGTTAAAGGAGCTGGTCCCCTACAGGGGGGGGGGGGGGGTTGAGGCTAGAGGATGAGAAGATGGCTTTCAGCTGCTGCAGACCAAGCAGTACAGGGGATCAGATCCTATCATTTCCCCCCATGCAAAACCTTATGTGACAGGGAGGCCGCTTGGAGCATAGGTGGGGTTGCCATCTCCTCCGGTGCTTGTATGTCTTTTTAGTGATCTTGTTGTTGAATTTTTTACTGTAAACTGTTAAAAGTAAGTACACCCCATGGAAATAGTTTTTTCAACTTATTTGAACAGACAAACATTAGATCCCCTTTCAAACAAGGCCTACAGGTAAAGGTGGCATACTTGAACAAATGACAATTACAATTGACATGGTGTATTCATTCTTATAATCATAAATTAACAAAAATGCAGATTTAGCACATGGAAAAGGGAAGTACACCACTAAACCTACCACCAGTTCACATCCATTAAATTAGAATCATGTGTTCCAGATTAGGTGCCAATTATAAGAACATCTTTAGGGGGTATGCAAGTGAAACCCGCCTTATTTAAACCAGATATTTTGTCTGGTGTTGTCTTCTTCCGTGCGTCAAGATCAAAAGAGCTGTCCAAGACCCTCAGAGAGCAGGTTGTGGATGATTATCAGTCTGGCATAGGATTTAAACAAATCACCAAATATTTAATATTAATCATTCCATTGTAAGGCTTCATGCTCACGGCCGTAAAAATTGTAGTGATGTTATTACACAAATACACGTGTTTTCCTTCGCAATGAACAGTAAAATGCTTGCGTATAGATGTGTTTAAATGCGTAAAGATGCGTATGTGTACATAACTTGTTTTTATGATAATTTATCCCCCCCCCCCCTGTTTAGACTAAGGCCCCCTCCACACGGCAGCAGATCGCTCCGTTGTTCTCCGCTGAGCCAGCAGATGACAGGTCTGTCTCTGCTCACTGAGCGGGGAGGGGCCTGTCAGAGCCCCGCAGATTCCTTTGGGGAGATCAGACTAAAACGGACAGCATGTCCGTTTTCATCATGTCTCATCCCATCCGATCCGCCAAGACAGATGGCAGACATATTGCCATATGTCTGTCTGGAGTGGATCGGATGGCATGCGGATGTCAGCGGACACATCTCCGCTGACATCCGCCTGCCCATAGGAGTCAATGGATGGTCGCTTGGATCCGCCTGAAAAACAGACAGGCGGATCCGAGCGGGCTTGTCGTGTGAAAGGGGCCTTACTTACGTGCATACAAAAACGCGTATATGTGTTATATAAGCAAGTAAAGCATGTGTTCTTAGACACAGATTTTTGGATTCTGTTTTACAGATATGAAAGCAGCTCATGTTTACACACCTGTGCACATGGCTCCATTGAAAACAATGCAGCTGTGTTCAGACCTGTAATTAAAAAACACTTGTATTAATTACACCTGTAATTAAGAAACACTTTTTTTTTGTAAATGACTACTAATTTGTCAAGGACTGGAAAGCCAAGCAAATTCAGTCTAAGGGCTGACTGATACTAAAAGAAGTCTTCAGGTACCCTAACGTTTAAACAGTTGGTGTCAATGTGCATGCATCTACAGTCAGGAAGGATTTAGCTTGCATGAGAGGTGTGCCAGAAAGTGACTTTGTCCAAAAAGAACATTGGAGCAGGGATATAGTTTTCCATTGAACATATAGACAAACGCACAGGCATTCTAAAATAATGTGCTAAGGACAGATGAATAGATATAATAGCATTGTTTGGTTACAGTAACATTTGACATGTTTGGCACAAACCATATAAAGCATAAGAGGGAAAATCTTCATGCCAACTGTGAAGCTCAGTGGTGCAAGCATAATTGTTTAAGGATGTTTTTCTGCTTCAGGGCCTATGCAGCTTGCAGTCAACTATGCATAATATCAATGTGTTATTGATGAGAATTGAAGTCCATTTGTCCAAAAGTTGAAGTTGAACAGGAAATGGATCTTTTACTATTATAATAACCTGACACACACTAGCAAATCCAGCAAGTAATGGTTAAAAAAATTAAAATAAATTAATGTTGTAGACTTGCCTAATAAAAGCCCTGATTTGAAACCCATTGAAATGTGATTTGTGATGGAAAGTTCATGCAAGGAAATCCAAAAACCGTTTGTAACTGAAAAAAAATCTGTATAGAGGAGTCAATACAATATTGGAAACTGGTGTTACACAAACTCCTAATAGAAGTGTCTGCTAAAGGGGGCAATACTAGCTTTTGAGGACAAGGGTGTACTTACAGTTCCTGTACCATTTTTTAAATGTTTTTTCTATTTTTCCACACCAATTTCCCACAACATTAAATCTATTGACATTTTTGTCAAATACATGATTGTGTTTTGTTGTAGTACAGCGCCTTTATCTTTAAAATAAGAATCTCATGTTTGCCACTATAAAGTCCAACTGCACTTTCTGTTTAAAAATAGCTATATATACAATATATATATATATATATATATATATATTAGGGCTGTGGAAATTAACGATTAACTATTAATTCCTCGATTAATCGATTAATGTTTTTGATCGATCAAAATTCTTTTGATCGGTACTCACCTCTCCGCCGGCTTCCGGGTCTTCAGGGAATTCTGTCGGAGATCCGGTGACGTCACGGACACCGGCGGGGCTTGCCGTGTCCATCTGAAGGGCTCCTTTGCTGTGCCTTTATATCTGCATGCCGGCGGGACCTTACTATCTGCCACACGCAAGGGCTGTTACACTTCCCTCTATCAACCTGGGATTCTACAGCCATCCACTGGGAGTTGTGATAGTTCCCTTCATGGGACATTTACATGCTGATGGACTGATGTTAACCCCTCCTCATCTGGATTCAGCAGTGGTATCGTTGTACACATTTTTATACCACATGTTTTTATGACTGCTTTTGCTACCGTTTGGTATTCCTCGCACCATTTTTACAGTTTATGTAGCTACATCGATTTTATCTCCAGTGCAATATTTATTTTGTTACCTACTTGAAGACTATTAACGTTTTAATGCGATTCCCATCGAGCGCTGCCTTTGTGTGTTTTTTGTATCCTGCTATCCATTTTTCCAGTGGTTGGTAGCTGCACTGGGAATCAGCCTGCAGGGAGATCAGCTAAAAGAAGTTGGATCTGTATGTGCGTTATAATTAATCGAAATTAGTCGATTAATCGATTAAAAAAAAAAATATTAATCAAACACAAAATTTTTAATCAGTAACAGCTCTAATATATATATATATATATATATATATATATATATATATATATATATCACAGGTGCATAACAAAGCTGAGCAAAGTCTTACAGCACCTTTTCTTTCACAGAGGGTTTATTGAAAAATACCAGAGCAAAGTATACAAGACTTAAATGTTTGCAGATCAGAACGGTTGACATTGATAAAATAAAGACGTCATAGGTCATCAAGTACCATGGACAGAAGTAGATTGGCAGTATATCTAAATTGGCTTAATGAACACATTATCATGGGAAACCAGAATGAGTGTATGCAAGGTGTACACCTTCAATTATGGTATTTAGTGCAAGTGGAAACATAGGTATTAAACATCCAACTAAAAAAAGCACACGGACAGGAAAAAAGACAGTAGGAGGGGAAAGGGAAAGGGGGAAAAGCAAAGAAAAGAGGAGAGAGAATACAAGAAAAAGAAGGGGGACAGGATGGGTTGGGAGAGGGGAGTAGAGAAATATTGAAAAGAAAAAGTAGACAGATGAAGGGGATAATTCCTGGCAGGCAGCATCCCAGACATTCAGATGTATAGTAGATAGCTGTAAAAACATGGCGGTATTTAGGGTAGCCATACTTGAGGAATGTTTCATGAGTGTCAGTCAAATCGAATTTTCATTGTTCATGCTACCGCTGAGTTGAATTTTGACTGCCTCAATGTTTTTCAGACTCACGCAATAATCATGATACTGCGGTGAGTTTTTGTTCTATACGGGTGAAAATAGGAACAGGTTTAATGAGCAGTGCTTCATAAGGGTTTTGTGAAGCTTTGTCATGTGAGAAAAGAATTGGGGTTTGCATTCCTTTCAAGGGTAAGTAGGGAGTGTATGTCATGGAAACCGCATTCTTGCCACTAGTGAAAGTAAAAAAGATATTCCAGGGAACAAAAGACTTACAGGTCTATTTCCTGAAAAGTAGCCACTGTAGAAAATAGAAAAGGCTGTCTTCTGCCAGCATTCTGTAGAGAACGGCCCTTGCTCTGTGTGTGTGGAAGCAGTGGTCTCTCTAAGGCCTTATTCACAGGGGCTTACCTAACCTACACCCGTGCCCTGGGCTGTCTTTGCCCACATGGCATGTACAGGTGTTCCATGCATCTGCTTGCAGGCAGTCGGCTTCATGTTTGTTGGGATGCATGGACACAGACACTGGTCCCAATTTCACAGCTGTGCGGGAATATTTTCCTGAACGCACACTGTCTGTGTCCAGGGACAAGTATCCACATTGGACCAGCAGCTGTGTTGATGCAGCTGTTGCATCCCAATAGACGTGAATGGGACTGCTTGCACATGGATGCTCAGACCTCACGGGTGAAGACAGCCCTTTGCATAGGTGCTCAGATGGGTACGACCCTGTAAATGAGGCCTAAACTGTAAAGGCTCATTCACACCAATGCATTGCAGTAACCACATTTGTTAACACGTGTGTTACTGCAATGCATTGGAATACACCATATATGGGTTAATGAGTTGCCATTCATTTTCAATGGTACAATGCATTATTGTGTGTTGAGGTGTTGTGCACTGTTACCAGAAATGGTGGGGCTCTGATTTCCGGTCCATTGTGGTGCCTTGCCAGATCATTCACATGAATGGACTGCCTTAAACAATGCACATTCGTGCTAAACATAACACTTTAATGTGTATTTCTTAAATACACTGCAATAGATTGCTTTGGTGCGAATGAAGCCTAAGTATTTGCACATCTTTTTGTTATGCTGCACCTCTAAAGCCCTGTACATACGATCGGATATCCTATGGATTCTAATGCGATGGTTTTTTCAATCGGAAATCCGATGAAACTGTCTTCCATCAGTCTTGCCCACACACCATCAGTCAAAAAACCGACCGTTTCAAACGCGTGACGTAAAACACTCCGATGAGCCGAGAAAAATTAAGTTCAATGCTTCTGAGCATGCGTCGACTTGATTCTGAGCATGCGTGGGTTTTTTATCCGATGGAGTTCCCCACAGACGATAGTAATTTGCTATTGTTTTTTTAACCATCGGATAAATTTAAAACATGTTCTATTTTTAAACACCGATGGAAAAAAGACTGATGGGGCCCATACACGATCGGTTTGTCCGATGAAAACAGCCCATCGGACTGTTTTCATCAGTAAAACCTATCGTGTGTACATGGCATTAGAGTTTAGATCAGTTAAACTTAAATGGTAGGCTTTTATTTACAAATCATATAAATCTGGATGTTTTCTTTCTGATAACTTGCAATAGAACAAGTTGCCTTTGAGACATGTTTAGAAGAAGGTTTGTGTTAAGCTGTGACTACTGTTTAATCGTGAACAAGGAGTTACCACATCACATGTTGAGATTGCACTGTTTTCTGAATGAGTGTACCTTGGATGACATACCTTCAATGAAGTGCTACCTTATGTAAACAGAAGATGATTAAAAAAAGTATGTCACTATGTTCTTCTATCAAATGTATATTCAAAACAAAAATGATGTCATCTGGTGTTATCATTCTATAAATTGCACAGGACCTTTCCCTAGTAACCTATGCGGCACCACCCTAACATATGTACTGCCCTGCAATATATCATGAAAAGATATGTAGCGCCCTCCCCAAAAGGTTGGGATGCTATCTTAAATTTAGAGGGATGTCTGGCCCAGTAGCTGGGCTCAGACTGATTGAACTATATTGCAATTTGCTTCTGTTCTAGCTGTGGTTCGCCCGATGGTAGTTTCCCTATTTGCCCGAAGGTGGCGTTACCACCTCGGGCACCTGTTGGAACACGGGTGAACCATGGTGCATTGAGTGTCCGTTCTCGGCAACAGTACAGTGGGAGTGGGGCCCCGCTGTGCATGCTGGGAGGGAATACTTAAGGGACAGACACCATTGATCGTGGTTCGTTTTCACCTCATGGCCCTCCGGGCACGAGGTATGTGTGTGTGGTTCTGGTCTCGGGGCCACGTTGGCCCGAGGCTGCATCGCTACATAGTAGGCCCAGCTAGTCTGGCTGGGGCCTGCATGCTGAGAGGGGATCCCAAACTGTCCATCCAAATGGGGAGGAAGCTGTCTTAATGAAGGAGACCAGGGGAGGGCCTGCCCTGGAGGAGACCGGCAAAGTGCTGCTGTCTCGGGTGAGGCCTGGTAACTTTATCAAGGAGGGATCTACTATAATACAAGCCCTGCAGTTCGCCGGATCGGCTTAAAGGCTCTTTTGACTGCACGGCTGGAAGTTTGGGACTTTGAAATCCTGTGGCAGAGGATTCCTGGACTATCCATTTGCTTAACCTTAAAAGGTCTGTGGCAGAGACCCATTTCACCTAAGGCAGTCTGTGGCAGAGACTGTCCTGTTGCTGGTTCATGTGTCACTCCGGCTGTTAGGCCATGTGAGAGGGGACTATCCGGCTGACCAATAACCACTCCAGTGGTGAGTAACTTTGAACTGACACCTTTGCATAGTTGTGGCGAGTGCCTGAACCTTCTCCTGCTCTTCTCTACCTTCTGCTTTCTCAACGTTTAATGTATAAGAAAAATAAAGCCTGACTGTTAAAGGTTTTACATCTGTGTGGACATTGCATTACTACAGACTTTCCTACCTGGACAACGAAGCCGAAGAGGTAACGTGCAAAACCCAAAACTAACCAGCAGCTCCTACGGGGTAGTGCTACAGATATGAAAGTAAATAGATTATTAACACTGACTAATCACTGAGACACAACAACAAAATAAACATACGTGTGAGATAGCTCACCGTTTAAAAAAGTAAAAGTGCATTAGAAGGACAATGGTGGGAAGCGTGGCTTAGAAATGGAGGAGCGAGGTTCTCCTAAATTGGTCTTAATTACTTTACAGAATCAGCTCGCTCATCTGTTCTCACCTTTATGCCACGTACACACGATCGGAATTACCGACAACAAATGTTCGATGAGCTTTTGGTCGGATATAGTGACAGTGTGTAGGCTCCATCGGACATTTGCTGTCGGAATTTTCGACAACAAATGTTTGAGAGCTGGTTCTCAATTTTTCCGACAACAAAAGTTGTTGTCGGAAATTTTGATCGTGTGTATCCAATTCCGACGCACAAAAATTCTACGCATGCTCGGAATCAATTCGACACACGCTCTGAATCATTGAACTTCATTTTTCTCGGCTTGTCGTAGTGTTGTACGTCACCGCGTTCTTGACGTTTGGAATTTCCGAGCAACATTTGTGTGACCGTGTGTATGCAAGACAAGTTTGAGCCAACATCCGTTGGAAAAAAATCCACGGTTTTGTTGTCGAAAATTACGATCGTGTGTACGCGGCATTAGAGGAAATGCAAAGAACCTGAGTCTACCTCCAAAGCAGCATTCAAGTGACTTTTCAAGCCCACCATGCTGAGGTGAGGCCTACTACATTTATGGTATAAATCCAACACAGTGCTGCGCTACCAGTGAAGATTCAAATAAGATATCATACATCAATTAATTAATAACAAAGAATTAATATTCAACAGTGATATTAAGTCCATAATAATAAGTCCATATGATAGAAAAAAAATCTAAAGTGTATATATAACCACAATTGATCAAAAATGCAGAAAAAAATCTTCAGCTTGCTTCATCAATTAGTGCAAACAAAATCTCAAAAAGTGCAAGTGCTCGCCTCCACCTGTGTTCTCTGGCCGCTCACCTCACAATCTGACCCCTGTTTCACCAGTGGGTCAGAATAAGCAGGTCCCTTTAAGGGTAATCAAGAGATCGCTCTGGTATCCTGCTGGCTTTACACTCCTCTATATGTCCCACTCCGTCCTGATGGTTCGCTCTGCCACAGAACAATTAAAATCAATGCAAACGAATAAAAGCTAGCAGTGCCAAATATCACAGTGTCTGGGCTGTAATGAAAAAAAAAAACACACACTTGCATTCCAATGGGCCGCAAATGACACAGGAATCTGCCACCGAAAGGAAGCAGGGAGAAGCCACACGGAGCATGGGTGGTTGCCATGATGACACGTTTCACGCTCATAGGCTTTATCAAGTCATGGGAAAGATAGGCAATCAGTTAATTTATACGTGAAAGAAAAAGGAGGAGGTGGAAAATGGGCGGAAGGACTATGGAACCCGGAAATAGAGGTCTCATCATTGCCCTTACATATTTAAGTGTAAATATGAATATAAAACTGCTAAGAATTGCTTATTACTTTTGATCATGATATAAACAAATACCAATCAGACCCATGCAAATTCAGATAACAATTCTAATTCATATTAATTGAAAATTTAAAAAAGTTTCTTCTAATTTTATATATATATTGTAACCTGGGGGGCAGGTAGCGGGTACAAAAACTCCCTGGGATGAGCAGGCACAGATACCAAGTCCATTGGATCAGTGAAAACACAGTGGTGTTTATTGGTGCTATATACAAAGTCAATGACAGGTGCTGTACAGTGTGCTGAAAACAAACAGAAGAAAAAATAGCTAAACAAAAGCCTAGCCGTGTCTCGGCTCTAACTATACGGTATTTACAAGCCCTTACTACTAGGCTGAACAAGCCTAACGCTTGTCAGCTTCCACATTCACAGAGTAACAAGTTTTACCAACCTTCTTGCTCTCACAGACCAAGGCTGTCTGTGTTTCCCAGGCTGAGCAAAGGCTGTCTGCTCAGGTGAGCTTTTAATTAAGCTGGTGGAGAGAACCAACACCTGAAGTGGATCCTGGCTCAGAAATCCCTGAATGTATATGAGAGGAGCCTGGGAGATGTATATACCCCGAACAGGACTTTCCCAAGCTCTCTCTGGGATGCTCTGCCACACATCCTCCCCCCTTGTTTCAACCCCAGGGTTGGAACACCTGTAGCCCAACAGGAGTGAACACGGGACAGGGCATCTACATTTCCCATCTCCACACCTGGCCTGTGTTTTACCGTAAAGGCGTAATCTTGTAGGGCCAAAAACCACTGGTTCACCCGCCTATTAGTCTCCTTCTTTTGGGCCATCCATTTCAGGGGAGCATGGTCAGTTATCAACTCAAACTGGTGCCCCAACAAGTAGTACCTGAGCGCGTCCACGGCCCACTTTATGGCCAGACACTCCTTTTCAATGACTGCGTACTTCTTTTCATGGTCATTGAGCTTTCTGCTTAAGTACACCACAGGGTGTTCTTCCCCATTGTGTACCTGTGAAAGTACTGCCCCGATACCAACATCAAACGCATCTGTCTGGACCAAAAAGTTTTTGGAGAAATCGGGGGAGTATAGGATTGGCTGTGCACAAAGAGCCTTCTTCAGGACTTGAAAAGACTCTTCTGCTACTGGAGACCATTTCACCATTACGGAGGCTTTCCCTTTCGTAAGGTCTGTCAGTGGGGCAGCTATAGTTGCGAAATTTGGGATAAATCTTCTATAGTACCCCGCAATGCCAAGAAAGGCCCTGACCTGCTTCTTGTTTGCAGGACGTGGCCACTCCTGGATGGCTTCTATTTTATTCACCTGGGGCTTTATGACACCCATGGGGGGTAGCCCAAATACCTGGCTTCCTCTAGCCCAATGGCACATTTTTGGGGATTTGCCGTAAACCCTTCTTTGAAGAGGGAATCCAGGACAGCCTGAACACGGGGCAAGTGAGACTCCCAGTCAGTGCTATGCACCACTATGTCGTCCAGATAGGCTGCAGCATACTGTTGGTGAGGACTTAGGGTCCTGTCCATAGCCCTCTGAAATGTTGCAGGGGCATTTTTCAACCCAAAAGGCATTTTCTTATACTGAAACGACCCCTCCGGGGTCACAAACGCAGTCTTTTCTTTGGCACTACCAGTCAGGGGTATTTGCCAATATCCTTTGGTCAAGTCCAAAGTGGTCAGATAACGGGCCTTGCCAAGTCTGTCTATAAGCTCGTCTACCCTGGGCATTGGGTATGTGTCAAACTTTGTTACCGCATTAAGCTTTCTGAAGTCGTTACAAAACCTCCAAGTGCCATCCGGTTTTGGGACCAATACAATGGGGCTAGACCAGTCACTATTGGATTCCTCAATAACATCTAGCTCCAACATCCTTTTAACTTCCTCACCGATGTCCTTTCTTCTAGCTTCGAGAATTCGGTATGGTTTGAGCTTGACACGGACCCCAGGTTCAGTACCAATATCATGCTGAACTGCTGAAGTCGTGCCCGGCAACTCTGAAAATTTCTCTTTATTCCTTATCAGTAACTCTCTAGCTTCCTGTTTCTGGGAACATGACAGGGTGTCTGGAATCGTGACCTCAGGGATCAGAGGGGATTCAGTACCCTTAAGGGTTACCGGGAGAGACCTGGCAGTTAATGCCAGTCTATCCTTCCAGGGCTTTAACAGGTTTATGTGGTAAATGTGGTAAATCTGTTCGGGCTTCCTTTTACCTGGTTGATACACCTTGTAATTGACCTCCCCAACTCTTTCAATTACTTCAAAGGGTCCCTGCCACTTAGCCAGGAATTTGCTCTCAACAGTGGGAACTAACACGAGGACCCTGTCCCCAGGTGAGAAAACACGAAGTTGGGCCCCCCTGTTGTATATCCTCTGTTGGGCTGCTTGGGCCTGCAGTAAATGTTCTTTTACTACCGGCATGATTGCTGCAATCCTATCCTGCATTTGAGCGATATGCTCAATAACACTTTTGTGAGGTGTCTGCTCCCCCTCCCAAGTTTCCTTGGCTATGTCTAAGAGTCCCCGAGGGTGTCTCCCATAAAGCAGCTCAAATAGAGAGTACCCCGTAGAGGACTGGGGAACTTCCCTGATGGCGAACATCAAGTACGGTATCAGGAAGTCCCAGTTTTTCCCATCCTTGTCAACAACCTTTTTTAACATATTCTTTAATGTCTTATTGAAGCGTTCCACCAAGCCATCCGTTTGAGGATGGTACACTGAGGTACGCAACTGCGTCACCTTAAATAACTTGCACAGCTCCCTAGTTATTCGTGACATGAATGGGGTACCCTGGTCTGTAAGGACTTCTTTTGGGACGCCAACCCGACTGAACACCATAAACAGCTCTTTGGCAATGTTTTTAGCAAAAGCAGTGCGTAAGGGAACAGCCTCGGGGTAACGGGTAGCGTAATCCATGATCACGAGGATATGTTGATGACCCCGAGCAGATTTGGGGAGTGGACCCACAAGGTCCATGGCAATCCTCTCAAAGGGCACTTCAATAATGGGCAAGGGCACCAACGGACTTCGGAAGTGGGGTTGGGGGGCTGATATCTGACACATAGGACAGGATTGACAATAATTCTCGATATTTTTCCATATCCCAGGCCAGTAAAACCTGCGCAACACTCTTTCAGTTGTTTTCTCAACCCCTAAATGGCCTCCTAGCAAGTGCCCATGGGCAAGTTCCAACACCACCCGTCTGTATAGCTTAGGGACTACCAACTGTTCAACCACTTCATCATTAGTTTTAGTTTTACATACACGATACAGTAAATCCTCATTGCTGCAGAAATATGGAAAACAGGGCCTGTCCCCTGGTTCGACAGGTACCTCATTAATCACCATTACATTTTCCCAGGCCCTGGCAAGGGTAGGGTCTTTTCTCTGCTCCGTACCAAAATTTTCCTTGTGCACATTAAGATCGGTAAACTCTAACGTAGGCTCAGATTCAGCAGACGGCTGTCCAGCTCTACTGGTTGTGGGGACTTCTTCAGGCTCCCCCAGCTCTCCTGCCATAACTGAGAAAGAATCACCCGGAGGAGTCCCCTGAACTCACAAGGTCAGTAATGGCCATGAGTTCTGGCTCTACGACTGAGTTAGGTACTGCGACTGGGTCGGAACAATCCCACAGTTCCCAAAACTTAGGGAAGTCCCTACCAATGATAGCCTCGTGCACCAAGTGGGGCACCAGTCCGACCGAATGGGTCACCGTACCTAAGCCAGTTTTAAACTGAACAGTGGCTATTGGATACTCACGGGTATCCCCATGTACACAGATCACAGCAACTTTTTTTGCATGAAAATTCACAGTTTCAACCATCTCAGCTGTAACCAAAGTAACTAGACTTCCCGAGTCCAGCAAGGCCGTAATAGGCTTATTATTAACAGTCACTTGACACATGTGTTTTCCCACATTTGGCACTGCAGTGCATGAAACAGCAGCAAACATAGACTGCCTTCTAAAAGATAGATCACACTGCATTGGTTCATCTGTTAATAGACAGTTTGCTGCAACATGTCCCAGTTCTTGGCAACGAAAACACCTGATGTTTCCCCAATTTGGTTTGCTGACAGGCAGTGGCTTCCCTTGTTTGGGCCGCCAAACTTCAGTCCTGGCACCAAAAATCCTCCCCCCTATTTCCTTGCCAGGCTTACCACCCACTTCCCCTGGAACAGTCTTACCGGTTGCCTGGGGAGACCGTGGCTTTGGGTGGAAAGTCCTTGCGGCTGTAGGGGTGATGACCAGGTTCTCTGCAGCAAAGTACCTCTCCACGAGCTCCACCAGGTTGTCTGCCGACTTGGGGTCTCCTTGACTCACCCACTTCTGCAGGGGAATTGGTGTGACCTCAGGAATTGGTCCATGACCACACATTCCACTATTTGTGGCGCAGACAGGGACTCCGGCTGTAGCCATTTCCGTACCAGGTGGAACAGATCAAACATCTGCGATCTTGGGGGCCTCTTATCTTGGAAGAACAGCTGTGGACCCGCTGAGCTCGAACAGCCAAGGTGACACAGAGTCGTGCCAGGATTTCCCGCTTGACCTTCTCATAATCTCCCGCTTCTGCTGACTCCAGATCATAGTAGGCCTTCTGCGCTTCTCCAGAAAGTAAGGGGGCGATCAGTCCTGCCCACTGGGTTTGGGGCCAACCTTCCCTCTCAGCGGTTCGTTCAAATGTTAGTAGGAAAGCCTCTGGATCATCATCATCTGCCGTCATCTTTGAAAGAAAGCGACCCACATGGATGGCTGAGGGCTTGTCTCCAATATCCTTCATTATCGCAGGTGACCCCTGTGCTAGCATCTCCACAACCTCAGTAAGGGTTTTTCTATCCGCTTTTGCAGCAGTGGCAAGCTGTTCAAACAGCCTCTGCGATTTCTCCTGTACAGCACCAATCTGTTGGAACAGCACCTTGGTTTGCTCCTGTGCGATAGCGTTAGCTTGCTGTAATGCAGCGTTAGTTTGCTGTTGTGCAGCGTTTGCTTGCTGCAATGTAGCGTTAGTTTGCTGTTGTGCAGCGTTTGCTTGCTGCTGTGCAGCGTTTGCTAACACCATTTGTTTGAGGATGTCCTCCATGTTGTCACTTTAGGTACTGGCCTTTTAAGTAGTAACTTACTACAGCTGGTCGCAGCCTCCACCATATGTAACCTGGGGGGCAGGTAGCGGGTACAAAAACTCCCTGGGATGAGCAGGCACAGATACCAAGTCCATTGGATCAGTGAAAACACAGTGGTGTTTATTGGTGCTATATACAAAGTCAATGACAGGTGCTGTACAGTGTGCTGAAAACAAACAGAAGAAAAAATAGCTAAACAAAAGCCTAGCCGTGTCTCGGCTCTAACTATACGGTATTTACAAGCCCTCACTACTAGGCTGAACAAGCCTAACACTTGTCAGCTTCCACATTCACAGAGTAACAAGTTTTACCAACCTTCTTGCTCTCACAGACCAAGGCTGTCTGTGTTTTCCAGGCTGAGCAAAGGCTGTCTGCTCAGGCAAGCTTTTAATTAAGCTGGTGGAGAGAACCAACGCCTGAAGTGGATCCTGGCTCAGAGATCCCTGAATGTATATGAGAGGAGCCTGGGAGATGTATAAACCCCGAACAGGACTTTCCCAAGCTCTCTCTGGGATGCTCTGCCTCAATATATATATATATATATATATATATATATATATATATATATATGGAAGTAAACTTTACTCTATAGCTTGTACCTATAGGTAAGTCTATAATAAGGCTTACCTATAGGTAGGGATGAGCCGAACACCCCCCGGTTTGGTTCGCAACAGAACCTGCGAACGGACCGAAAGTTTGCGCGAACTTTAGATCCCCTTTAAAGTCTATGGGACTCGACTGTTCAGAATCAAAAGTGCTAATTTTAAAGGCTAATATGCAAGTTATTGTCCTATAAAGGGTTTGGGGACTGCCCCAGGGGACATGTATCAATGCAAAAAGAAAGTTTTAAAAACGCCCGTTTTTTCGGGAGCAGTGATTTTAATGATGCTTAAAGTGAAAAAAATGGGAAATATTCCTTTAAATATCGTACCTGGGGGTGTCTATAGTATGCCTGTGAATTGGCACGTGTTTCCCGTGTTTAGAACTGTCCCTGCACAAAATTACATTTCTAAAGTAAAAAAAGTCATTTAAAACTGCTTGCGGCTTTAATGTAATGTGTGGTTCCGGCAATATGGATGAAAATCATTGAGAAAATCGGCATGGGTACCCCTTCCCCCCAAGCCCATTTGGGTCTTGTATGGATATTAAGGGGAACCCCGCACCCAAATTAAAAAAAGTAAAGGCGTGGGGCCCCCAGGCCCTATATACTCTGAACAGCAGTATACAGGCGGTGCAAACAAGACAGGGACTTTAGGTTTGTTCTTAAGTAGAATGTGTTTGTAATTTTGAACTGGTACATTTTTAAAGTGTAGCTCCAGCCAAAAAATCTATTTTTAAGCTTTTTGGAAAACATAGGGAAGGGTTATCACACCTGTAACATTTGTTTTGCTGTCTGTGCACCTCTTCAGAAGATTTCACCTCACTTTCTGTCCCAATGACAAATGTTTTTTGAAAATTTGGGGTTTTTAGTGAAACAAGAATTGGTAATAAAGCATCAGTGGAGAGGAGACACGTTTTCCCATATTAACTCTGAAGCCCTGTACACACGATCGGATAACCTATGGATTTTCGTCCGATGGATTTGACCATCGGAAATCCGATGAAACTGTTTTTCATCCGTCTTGGCCACACACCATCAGTTTAAAAACCGACGGCAACAAAACGACGGCACGTACAAAACATACGACACGCTATAAAAGGGCCGAACAAATCTAATGGCGCCACCCCTTGGGCTGCTTTTGCTGATTTCGTGTTACCGCGTGTTAGTAAAAGTTTGGTGAGAGCCGATTCGCGCTTTTCAGTCTCCGTGCTTTGCAGATCGTTTCCTGGTGTTCAGTTTGTGCTTGTGGGTTCGTATTTGTGAATCAGTGCGTGCAGTCAGGTCGTTACTGCCTTGCAGTGCCGACTTGGCCGTTCGTTTACTGTTTTTCAGATCGTTCTTTTCAGGCCTTGCTGTTCCACGGTGCGTTCTGTTTGAGTGCGTTCTGACCAGCCGACCGGTTTAAAACCATGTTTGAAGTGCGTTCTCGTTCTCGAGCTCGTGCTGGCTTTGGGCTTGGTGTTGCAGTTAACACTGTAACCCGAGTTCAGTCTGTGAACAGGGTGAGGAGGAGTTCATGGACTAAGAATTGGTTGCTCCAGCGGGACCAATTCTCTCATATGCCTCTGCTGCGGGAAATCCATGAGAATAACCCTGATGATTTCAGGAATTATCTCAGGATGACGGACCCCGTATTTCACCGTCTGTTGGATTTGCTGTCCCCCTATATCACGAGGCAGGACACTGTGATGCGCCAGGCCATCACTGCTGAGCAGAGGCTTATTGCCACGTTGAGATACCTGGCGACTGGGAGAAGCTTGCAGGACCTCAAGTTCTCAACAGGCATCTCCCCCCAGGCTCTCGGGATCATTATCCCTGAGACGTGTTCGGCCATCATTCAGGTACTGCAGAAGGACTATATGAAGGTAATTTTGCTCCTTTAACCTCACATTATCTTTTTTTATTCTCGTTTTTTAAAAAAATTTTTCCTCCTAACACAAATATGCCTGTTTGTAATCTCCTGGTAATGTCCCCATTTTCCACATGCCTTTTTTTACCTGTAAATCCCTTTTTGGGCCCTACATGCCTATTTCCCTCCACTAACCTCTCCAGCATGCTATCGTGGGCGCAAACCCAGCTAGCCTTCTATTTTCCTTTTCATTTTTGGGGGGTCATTGCCCTCGTAGTTTGACAACCTTCCCTCCCCCCCCTAAAGATGTTAAAAAAATAGTAGTTCTCAATCAAGCTCAGCAAAGTGGTAGATCCTTTTTTGGGATCCCCCACAATCACCTTAGGCCCCCCCCTTAGATTATTTTAGAATGTCCACTCAGCGGGGGTGAGGCATCTGCTAAGTGGGCCTTTGTTTATTGTTCGGAAAAACTCCCTTAAATAATAATGTTACTCAACAATGTTTTTTGGTGTGTCATCTGCTTGCACTGTAACAATAAACCGTACTAATGTCTTCTTTTTGTTTGACTCCACAGTTCCCTAGCACACCACAGGAATGGCTGACTGTGGCCTCCCAATTTGCCCAGCGGTGGGATTTCCCCAACTGTGGAGGGGCAATTGATGGGAAGCACGTCCACATAGTGCCGCCACCCCGTTCGGGGTCATACTATTTCAACTATAAAGGTTTTAATAGCATAGTGTTAATGGCGGTGGTGTCGGCACGGTACGAGTTCCTGTATGTGGACGTGGGGAAGAACGGCCGGATGTCCGATGGCGGATCATTCGCGGAGACGGAGTTCGCTCACCGTCTGCAGGCTGGAGGTCTTGCACTGCCTCCAGATGCAGAGAACGTTGAAGGGCTCCCGTTCGTTTTCATTGCGGATGAGGCTTTCGGACTAGGACCACACCTGATGCGGCCGTTTCCCCAACGCACCCTCACCCCGGAGAGGAGGGTTTTTAATTACCGGCTGGCCAGAGCCCGGAGAGTTGTGGAGAATGCCTTCGGGATAATGGCCAGCCGGTTCCGCCTGTTCCAGACAGCGATACATTTGGCGGATTATAAACTGAACCACATCGTCTACTGCTGCTGCATATTGCACAATTTTCTTCGCAAATTTGCAAACAATTATGTTTCATCGTTTGGGCCTGAGGCCGGTCCCTCTGAACTGATTAATCTGACCGGCCTCAGCACTGCTCGTACTGGCTTGGCCCCCCAAAGTGCCTGTGAAGTACGCCAGAAATACGTAGAGTACTTCACGGGTAGGGGGGCCATCGCAATGCCAGACCACATCTGACCAATTATTAAACCTTTTTAAAATAAAAATAAAAATTGAATTCATACAAACTTGTGTTGTCATTCTTGTATTTTGGGTTTATGTGTCTCCCAGGTTCAAGTAGTGCCAAGTGTAATTGTCCTTAGTAAAAAGCCTCAAAACTCAGAGCGAAAAACACGGTTTTTGCATCTTCAGAACTGCTCTTGAGCATAGAAAGAACAAGGCACACCTTTTTTAGACTTCCCAAATGTTTTTATTGTTTGCACCGCATTTTGTATGGGTTTTTTGAAATACTAGCCTTTTTTTTATGTGCGGCTTTTTTGGCAGAAACATGCATGGGTCGTAAGCCATTTTTTTTAGTTTGAAAAAGTAATAAAATAACACTGTGAAAAATAACAACTGGAGATGGGGTGATGGTACCCCTGATCCATCCCAAATGTTAACAAACACACTTTCTTTGGGGGCTCAAATGGGTATCTTCAACAAGATCCCATGGCTAGGGTAAACATGTGCTATCTGCCCTCATGGGGGATCAATGGTCGTACTTTGGGGATGTAAACCTACTTGAGGAGGGAGGAAGAGGTTGCACCCCCAAAACAGGGACATAGATATCCTGTGACGGCAGATAGCACATGTTGAGTCTTCATCTTCACATTTGGGATGTTGGAAATCCCTGAGATAATGTCAGACGCAGAACAAAAAACACAAAAAGGGGGGGGTTCACACTATTCTCCCCAAAATACCTATCATGTTTTTATATTTTTGCTCAATCACAATCATTCTCTTTCTCATAATGTCCATTTCGCTACTGCATTCCATGATTTCCTGAATGATTATTTTGGCGCTGGCACTCGAGAATGGCGGATTTGGACTTCCTGACACACCCCCACGTTCAGTCCCTAAAACAAAAAAAAAAGGTTTTACACTAGGCAGTCCTACATCTGTATTTACCTTGAAGTTGTGGTGACAGACACTGACCTGTTGTGCTGATAAGCTCCACCTCTCCTTCCTCCACCTCCCCTTCCTCCACCTCCGCTTCCTCCACCTCCGCTTCCTGAACCTGCTGATCTTGGTCTGCTTTGGGAGCTTCGGGGATTTTCTGTGGTGTTGGGTTACTCGTCTCATGAGCATGGTGTCCTCCCACTCTCCTCTCCCCTATGGGAATTTACAACAAAATGTATACTTTAGCACACAGACTTTTTTTAGGCCTGAAAAGGGATCCTCAATGTTTTGAAGTGGGGTACAATTGATATTTGGCCCTGAGTTCCAACATGAACATATGTGATTTTGCAAACTCAACAAAGCAACATGTTATTTTTGAGGACACTCACAAACACTTGGATAACCACCAAGGTATCCACTGGAGCACCTGTGTGTGATACCGTTAAGAAATTTGGTCATGTGGCCCAGAGTATAGTATCTTGCTGAAGAACAAAAAAGAGTACACAACTGCTGGAGTGTCATCTCCTTTACCCAGAATACAGTTTCTTCTTTTAGTCACATTCTAAATTTCCTTACAACACATCATCTAGCCAACAATGTATAGATAAACATTGTTGAAGTAAAATGAGGCATGCCCACATGTAGTTTACGTGGATATGTGCCAAACATGTTTGGGGGAAGAGCAGCAAGTTATTGGTCAAAACATTGGCCAAATAAGTGGACTCTCCACTTAACATAAAAGATGAGATTTCAAAATGTGAACCCAGTCAAGACAAGCACATGGTGCAAAACATGGAAGAATACATATTACAATGTGAAAGAACACAGTAAAATATACTTACTTTTTTCTATGCTTTTTATAAGCTTCCTATACTGCTCCGGCTCCCTGAGCTTCAGGTCTGACCACCTTTTACGGAATTGTTCCTTGGATCTCCTGACCCCATATTTTTTATAGAGAGTCTTCGCCACTTTATCCATAATTTGTGACTTCCGGAGATTAGGGGTGTCGTATGGGCCATGCTTGCCGTCGTAATCCTTCCTCCGCAGAATGTCCACCATCTCCGCCATCTCAGAAAAAGACATATTAGTCGCCTTGTATCTTTTTTTACAGGATCGGGACGTTTCCGCCTCCGGGCTTTCCTCGTCGGTAATTTCAAGGAAAGAAGCCACCTGTGTCTGCGACATGTCGCCGTCTCACACTGTGCGCCGATCGTTAAGGGGCGGGGAAATGCAGAAAAAGTCCGTCATGGGCGGGCGACGAGGGCGGAGTTACACGCATGCGCAGGGTATAAAAAGGGGAAAGAAGTTATTAGGGATGCGCGGAGTAAGGACGACCGGAAGTGAACCCACGAAGTGAACAAAGGTAAGAAGGGAACTCGTGCCTGCAGTGGCATATTAATGGGTCATGATTGTAAAGGGCAATATTGTGATAAGTTGAGGAGAATCAATTCTGATCCTTTTTTTTGTACTTGCTGATCCTAATAGATGCATAAACTAAGAGAGCCGGAGGTGATGCTTGTTTTTATTGAAAAGTATAAGGAACAGCGCAACCTTTGGGAGCTCAAACACCCTGCGTATCACAAAAGTGATGTACGACGGGCAACTATTACCAAATTAGCCGAGGATATGAAGCCATGGATCCCAGATGCAGACTACGCTATGATCAATAATAAAATCAACAACCTGCGCAATTCTTATAAAAAAAATTCAAGGAAGTGCGCCAGTCCAAGAGATCAGGAGCAGCAGCCGACAATGTAGTAAAGCCCAAGCTGTGGTACTACAGACATCTTCAATTCCTGGATGACCAGATCGAGGCCAGGGAATCTATTTCCAGCCTTCCCTCAACCCTTTCTTCCACCCTTCCCTCCAGCGTTCCTTCCACCCTTCCCTCCACCCCTGCAGAGGCGGAGGAGGAGCCTCCCGAGCTAGAAGAGCCAGATCTTCACATCTTCAGCCCGGTATAGTATTTTTGATGCTAATATTGTCCACTAAGTAATATGGAGTTGAACTGTTTGGCTTAGCCATAAATTATCCCACCCCCCCCCCTCCAAAATAAACCAGTAATGAGATCAAAATTGTGTGTGATTGATTCCTCAAATAATAGAAATCTACTTTTTATTTTATAAACAGGATGAGGCAAGCCAGGAGGAAGAGGGTCAGGAGTGTGACAGGCAGGAGGAGGCAGGGCCAAGTGGGACTCAGCAGGTCCCCAGGCCTAGTGGCAGCACCGTCTCCCAAGTGGCTCCCCTCCACGTCAGACCGCCAAAACAACGGCGGATGACACAAGTGGAGGAGGAGTCACTAAAGATGATTCAGGAGGCTGCTGCCATTATGAGGGCCCCCCTCAACCCTACGGAGGGGTTTAGCACCTATCTGGCGGATAAGCTGCTCAGAATGGAGGCGGGACAACGGGCCCTCTGTGAGCATCTCATCTATATGGCCGTACACATGGGGGCAAGGGGGCTGCTGACTGAGGCCACCCATATCTCACATCAGCCCAATCCCTCTCCTCCTTCTCCTCCTCCTCCTGCCACATCACCACCCACAGTGGCCCAGCCTGCAAGGGTGCGTGGACGGGGCCGTGGAGAGAACGCTGCAGAGAGGCGTGGAAGGAAGGCTACAAGGAAGAGCAGGAGGTGATTCCCTGGCCTCGAGCTGCTCATCCAGAAATTGAAGGTTGATGGAGTACCACAGCTTGGGATGATGTATGTCTTTGGCTGCTGCTCCTGATTTCATGCTGTTGTTGATTTTATTATTGATCATAGTCAGGTCTGCATTTGGGATCGAATGACTTTATATTCTCTGCTAATTTGGGAATAGTTGCCCTTCGGTTTTTGATTTGTTTTTTCCAAAATAAAGGGAAATTTGATTACAGCCAACCTACATGCCTGATGTGTTTTTTGGAGAAGTAGCAATAAGATTGCATAAATACAATGTGTAATTAAGAACAAGGGACACCAACCTCTATGATTTTTCAAAAATGTAATATTATGTTGTTCTGAGAAATTGACACACCAAAAAATGCACAACAAATTTTAAGAGTCAAAAAACATAAAGGTGTAATTTGGGAGGTCGGCCTTGCAGAATTTTAATAATTATTCCTAAGATCACTAGAAAAAAGAAAGACATACATTTGTCAGAACTCAGGAGAAAGTTCTGCTGCCAAAATGACATTTTAAAGACCGTTCTAAAGCAAAAAAACATGCACTGCATTAAACGAAGCAATAACTTGCAGAATGACGAATGTGCTCTCTCCATTAGGAACGCTAGTTTTACAAGAACGAGCGCTCCCGTCTCCTAATTCAGTCTGAGCATGCGTGGGTTTTTAAACCGATGGACTTGCCCATAGACGATCGGAAATTCCCATCGGTTTTTTATCCATCGTAAAAATTTAAAACAAGTTCTATTTTTTCCATCCGATGGAAAAAAGAACGATAGGTACCATACACGATCGGTTGGTCTGATGAAAACCATCCATCGGACGGTTTTCATCAGTTAAACCGATCGTGTGTACGGGGCTTGACAGGAGAGAATTTCCCTTCCTAGGGGTAGATTTCCTCTCACTTCCTGTTGTCTCCTTCCGTTTGCAAGTAGGAGTCGTTTGTAAGTTGGATGTTTGAAAGTAGGGGCCTGCCCTATATACTCTGCAGAAATTTGGGAGTTAGGTGTTGGTGTTGCCACAACACTGTAAGCCCTCACAGTTACTCTTGGTGGGCGCTGGAACGCCCTGCTGTGAACTATTATATCAAGAATTGTAATTACATGCCATTGTTGAACAGTGGTAGAAAAATTGGGCCTTTGGTGGTGGTGGTGGTGGTGGTGCTGGTGCCACAACACTATAAGTCCTCACAGTTAGTCTTGGTGGGTGCTGAAACGGGCCCTGCTGTGAAATATTATATCAAGAATTGTAATTACATGCACCTGTTGAACAGGGGCAGAAAAATTGGGCCTTTGGTGGTGGTGTTGCCACAACACTGTAAGCCCTCACAGTTACTCTTGGTGGGCGCAGTAATGGGCCCTGCTGTGAAATATTAGATCAAGAATTGTAATTACATGTCCCTGTTGAACAGGGGCAGAAAAACTGGGCCTTAGGCACTGGCGCCACAACACTGCAACTTCTCACAGATACTCTAGTTGGAGTGCAGGAATGAGCCCTGCTGCAAAGTATTGCATCAAAAATTTTAATTACATGCCCCTGTTAACCAGGGCAAGAAAAATTGGGCCTTAGGCACTGGTGCTGGTCCCACAACACTGCAACCCCTCACAGATACTCTAATTGGAGCGCAGGAATGAGCCATGCTGCAAAGTATTGCATCATAAATTGTAATTACACGCCCCTGTTAAACAGGGGCAGAAAAATTGGGCCTTAGGCACTGGTGCTGGTGCCACAACACTGCAACCCCTCACAGATACTCTAGTTGGAGTGCAGGAATGAGCCCTGCTGCAAAGTATTGCATCAAAAATTGTAATTACATGCCCCTGTTAAACAGGGGCTGAAAAATTGGGCCTTAGGCACTGGTGCTGGTGCCACAACACTGCAACCCCTCACAGATACTCTAGTTGGAGCACAGGAATGAGCCCTGCTGCAAAATATTGCATCAAAAATTGTAATTACACGCCCCTGTTAAACAGGGGCTGAAAAATTGGGCCTTAGCCACTGGTGGAGGCGCAATATAATGAATCCCTTGAAGACTGCTGCTGATGCTGAGTGCTAGGCTCCACCTCCATGCTGACACAATCCTCCTCCTCCTCCTCCTCCTCTTCCTGTGTGATAGGTGGGCCAGCAGGAACACTGTCTGGATAAAGGGGGCCTTGAGAGGTAAGGAAGTCCTCCTCTTTCTCCCTCTGTTCTGCCTCAAGTGCCCTGTCCATTATTCCACGCAGTGTGTGCTCCAACAAGTGGACAAGAGGGACAGTGTCACTGACGCATGCACTGTCACTGCTCACCATCCTCGTGGCCTCCTCAAATGGTGCCAGGACAGTGCATGCATCCCTGATCATGACCCACTGGCATGGCAAAAAAAACAAGCTCCCCTGACCCTGTCCTGGTGCCATATTGGCACAGATACTCATTGATGGCCCTCTACTGTGTGTGCAGCCACTGCAGCATGGCCAACATTGAGTTCCACCTGGTGGACATGTCACAGATTAGGCGGTTCTTGGGCAGGTTGTATTCCTTTTGGAGGTCAGCCAGCCGAGCACTGGCAATATATGACCGGCGGAAATGAACATAGAGTTTCCTGGCCTGCCTCAGGACCTCCTGTAAGCCCGGGTACCTGCCCAAGAACCGCTGCACCACCAAGTTAAGGACCTGAGCCAAACAGGGCACATGGGTCAGGTGTCCCTGTCGGAGGGCGCAGAGGAGGTTGGTGCCATTGTCGCAAACAACCATTCCTGGCTTAAGCTGGCATGGCCTCAACCACCTCTGAACCTGCCCCTGCAGAGCTGACAGAATCTGTGCCCCAGTGTGGCTCCTGGCCCCCAAGCACACCAGCTCAAGCACTGCATGGCATCTTTTAGCCTGCGTACTTGCGTAGCTCCTTGAACGCCTACAGAGCACTGCTGGTTCCGAGGACAAAGCACAGGAAGAGCCCATGGAGGAAGAAGAAGAGAAGGGGGTGAAGGAGAGAGGTGTGTCAGAATCACCAGTAGTAGCATTTTGGAGGCGTGGTGGCGGAACAACCTCCAACACTACTGCACCTTGTCCTGTATCCTTCCCAGCTGCCAGCAAAGTCTCCCAATGCGCAGTAACAGATAGGTAACGTCCCTGTCCATGCCTGCTGGACCATGAGTCAGTGGTTATATGCACCTTACCGCTGACCGCCCTGTTCAGCGAGGCCAAGACATTGCCTTCCACATGCCGGTAGAGAGCCGGAATCGCCTTCCGTGAGAAAAAGTGGCATTTGGGAACCTGCCACTGAGGAACCGCACATTCCACAAACTCACGGAAGGGGGCAGAGTCTACCAACTGAAAAGGCAGCAGTTGAAGTGCTAGCAATTAAGCCAAGCTAGCATTCAACCGCTGGGCATGTGGATGGCTGGGAGCGAACTTCTTTTGACCGTGCAGCAGCTGGGGCAGGGAAATTTGCTTGGTACAATCTGGCGTCGGTGTACCGATAGCAGATTGCCCGCAAGTACTGTGACACACCTAATTCTACACCCTCATTCCTCTCAGTGCAGGTTTCTTTGGTGCGGGTCTTTTAGGCACGCTTGCCAACGAACTGCATGGCAGGTTTACATATGTCTGGTCAAACATATGGTGCCCAAGCGGGTGATGTTTTGGCCATGCGAGATACGCTTGAGACATATGTTGCAAATAGCAGCGGTGCGATCTGATGTACTCGTATCAAAAAAGGCCCACACCAAAGAACTTTTGGAATAACGCGCAGAGACAGCAGCGCCCTGCACATGCGGAGCTCTGCGGTGTGATGCAGTCGGTGTGCTGCCCTTAAGCAGGCCCCTGGAGGGCATCCTGCCTTGTTGGATATGTGCCTCCTCCTCCTCCTCCTCTCTCCTATCAGGCACCCATGTGGAGTCAGTGACCTCATCATCTCCCTCCCTCCTCATCACTGGAGCAAACCTGGCAGTATGCTGCAGCTGGGGGAACATGACTGCCAGATTGCTGTCCTTCTTGGGCACCCCCTCTCTCTGGGCTCACATTACTGCCTTCCTCTAGCTGGGTACCATCATCAGAGCCTTCAAAATGCTGGGCATCCTCCTGGAGCATGTACCCAACACTGTGGTCAAACAGTTCGGGGGACTCCTCAGGAGGACATGGTGGGCCTAGGGAAGGAGTGACTGATGCCATTAAGCCGAGGGAAGAGGCCGCGTTGGCAGCTGCTTTGCCAGACAAAGTACCCTGAGCCTGGGTGAGAAAGGATGAGAAGGATGAGGACGGCTTGGTCATCCACTCTACCAAGTCTTCGGCATGTTGCGGCTCAACACGGCCAGCTGCTGAAAAAAAGGACAAGCGTGTCCCACGGGCACGTGCTGATGAGGATGCACCGTGTCCACGACCAGTACTGTTGCCTCTAGACACAGAGCCTGCTTGCCCTCTTTTATTGGCTTGTGACTGTCTGCCTCTCCTTGTTGGCCTTCCAGACATACTAATGGCCTGCAGTGAGATGTAGCTGCACAAAGCTGGGATGTATATATATATACTGATTATACTGCAGCTAGCATAATAAACTGCCTGCCTGTAGTATTATTAGTATGAGAACACCAGAAATTGTCTTCAGGTAGCTTTAGGTGCATACTGTGCAAAGGACACAGTACACTAACTGTAAATACTGCAGCTGCCTGCCTGTGGTATTAATAGGATCAGAAGAACACCAGCAATTGTCTTCAGGTAGCTTTAGGTGCACACTGTGCAAAGGACACAGTACACTAACTGTAAGTACTGCAGCTGCCTGCCTGTGGTATTAATATGATCAGAACACCAGCAATTGTCTTCAGGTAGCTTTAGGTGCACACTGTGCAAAGGATACAGTACACTAACTGTAAATACTGCAGTTGCCTGCCTGTGGTATTAATATGATCAGAACACCAGCAATTGTCTTCAGGTAGCTTTAGGTGCACACCGTGCAAAGGACACAGTACACTAGTTGTAAATACTG
Organism: Rana muscosa; assembly: GCA_029206835.1. Taxonomy (NCBI): domain Eukaryota; kingdom Metazoa; phylum Chordata; class Amphibia; order Anura; family Ranidae; genus Rana; species Rana muscosa. Next base: position 870,166,957 of record CM055121.1, read on the forward strand.
CAGCTACCACAATCACCTGCCTGCCTGTCAGTATATTAGGAAGAGAATAACAGGAACGGATCTAGCTAAACTGAATACAGTGTGTATATATACATATATATATATATACACAACACCTAGGTTGCATATATATCCTCCATACACTGTAACTGCAGCTAACTGACTCGCCTGCCTGCTCTATCTTACTTAAATTAAATGACACTGTCTCTCTGTCTATCTCTCTCCGCCGCCGCAACACGCTACACAAGGCCGCCCCGCAGGCAGTCTTATATAGTGTGGTACGTGTACTAAACCCCCTGAGCCATAATTGGCCAAAGCCACCCTGGCTTTGGCCAATTACATGTCTCTGTACAGACGGTGCTGTGATTGGCCAAGCATGCGGGTCATAGTGCATGCTTGGCCAATCATCAGCCAGCAATGCACTGCGATGCCGCAATGAATTGTGGGCCGTGACGCGCCACTCGAATTGGCGCGAACGGCCCATAATGTTCGCAATTCGACTCGAACTCGAAGCTCATCCCTACCTATAGGTAGTGTAAATATCTCCTAAAGGGGTACCCTTTAGGAGATATTTACATTACATGCAGCCAGTGCATGCGCTATGAAAAAATTTAATAAAAGTAATACTAATAATAATAACATTGGTAGTAATATAGTGGATGAATAATTGACAATATATATAATTGAAAAGATAATAAAATTAAGTAAATTAAGTATTCATAATGGTGACAGTCGAGTCAGATAGACAATAGATCATGCAGAAAATCATACAAATAGGGCTCTTTTTTTCTTTTTCTCTTGTTTAATATATGTATTGAGGTTTAACAAGGTGAATAAAAAGAATCAACATAAATTGCAATACAAAAAAAGCTAGTAAAAAGTATCGCATGAAAGGGTACAAATGACAAATCTGTAGAAAACAAGCATCTGTGAACGTTCTGGGCTGAATGTAAGGTGCAGAGTTTTGTCTAGCACCCTTAGGCACCCCACCTGGGAACAAATTGTGCCATGAGGGGAAGACAACACGTCCAACCGTTGAGTATTTTTTTATCATATTAAATGAAAGGAACAATAGATTCCAGATTAGGAATGCAAGTAGTATTGACAGAGTCTTTGGAACAAAGCAGATGTAATGTGTCTTTAAATAATGTTCAGAAAATACCACAGGAGGCCAAGTGGCCAATTAATGGAAAGCAAGGAGGAATGGTCTACTTTAAATTACATCAGGGTGAGTGAGTATGATACGTGCCTAGGACACATTAACTGCAGGGGTGGGGAACTGGGGAGAAAGGGAGGGGGGAGGAGGGGTTCAGCTTGGACCCTCCGTGTCATGCCTAATCTTTAATATTGGGGGATATCAGTAAGGCACCCTAACAGAGGAGAGTAACAACGAGCACAAGATATCTGGGAGACTGTAGTCTATGATGGATGGTGCGGGTATGTATGTATGGGGGTAAGCTTAGTGAAGATTCTGAATGATATCTTGTGTATCTTTTGTATGATATCTTATTTGAATATTCACAGGAGTGGGAGAGCTGCGGCGAAAGGTTAGGGAAGGAGTAAAACTGAAGGGAGTAAGGAAAGTTGGAGGACAAGGGAGTAATGGGAGGGGAGGGGGAGCAAGAGAGAGAAAAAAAAAGAGGGGGGAGGAGAGAGTTGAGGGGGGAGGATAATGGTGTGATGGAGGAGCGGGTGGGGAAGGAAAGGGGGGGTAATGGAGGGTATGTTGGCAAACTCAAATGGTAAGGTGAAGAGAGCCTGGTAAAAGGGTTATGGACGCAATAGGGTCTTGTCAAAACCTGGGGGTAAGAAACTGGTCACCTGTGGGCTCCAGAGCTTCTCGAATTTTTGAACTTTATCTAAAAGAGTTGCTTCTATCTTAGCATGGATCATAGCTTGGGTGATTCTATGCTTTGTTGTGAGTACACAAAGGGAGGGGGGTTTCCAAGATTTTGCTATGTTCTGTTTGGCAGCTGTTGTGACTTGTAGCAGTAGTTGAAATTGACAATGGGTCAAGGCCATGGGTTTGTTGTTCAGGAGGGCCACTGTGGGATCAGGTGTTTGGGATGTAGAACAAAGCTTTGATAAGATTGAGAAAATCTCCGACCAGAAGGCTTGCGCTATAGGGCAATCCCACCATATGTGAAGGTGTGTTCCATCTTCATTACAGCCGCGGAAACAGTGCGGCGGGTATTGAGGGAGGAATTTGTGTATCCTGGAAGGGACCAGGTACCACCTGGTAAGCACCTTATAATTAGTCTCCAAAGCGGCGATATTTGGGGAGGAAGATTTAGTCGCCAGACAAATCAGCATGGTCAAGTGTGAGGTTAAGATCTCTTTCATATTTGCTAACATAATCTGGGGGTTTTGCGGTATCAGGGGCTACTAGAAAAGTGTGAAGCTCCGAGATTAATCCGCGCCTGTGTGGAATGGACATTCAAGCCTGTTCAAAATTAGCAAAAACTGAGTCATGGTGGGGTCGGAGGGGGTATATGGCACAAGGAAATGTTTGATTTGTAGAAATCAGAAGTGTTTAAAGGAGGGAATGCTATGTGTCTCATAGAGTGTCTGGAAGGGTTTGAAAGAGGTAGATGCAAAGAATTGATGGGCCCTGAGGAGGCCAGCTCTTGACCTGGCCAAAAATGAGGCCAGGGAGGATCAAGCCGGGTAAAGGGAAGGGTTGCGTAGAAAAGAGAGTAGGGGTTATGAGGAGATTGGAGGCCAAAACAACTTTTAAGTCTATCCCAGATAACAAAGCTATGTGTAGTAATCATGTTGGTGATGCATCTGCGGTGAATTGGGGCCAGCCAGAGGAGATTGGCCATTGAGAGAGGGTCACAGTCCACAGACTCTATGGCTACCCATTATAGGGTTTCTGTGGTGGCATGATAGATATAATAGTATTTAAAAAAAATTGGTACTCCGAGCCCTCCCCTTATTTTAAAGGAGTACAGAGTGGGTTTAGGTAGGCGGGGTCTCAGTTTATCCAGGTAAAGGAGGAAGTGCGGCGCTGCAGAATTCATAAGTAGCGTGAGGGTACAGTGATAGGGAGTACTCAGAATTGGTAGAGGAGTTTCAGGAGGATCGCCTTGAGGATGTCCTGACCTTTTTACATCCTTTCCCCTCAACTAACCACTCTGCTTTTCCCCACTTCCCAACACACCCCAATCCACCTTATTTCATTCCTTACTCCAACAACACTTTTTCCCCCCTAACCCTACTCCTTTTTTTAGTTTCTCATATTTGATAGACCCTGGGTTATAGGCTGGTATCTTCATGTGATGAAAAAGAGACAAACTAAAAACTGCTAGGGGTGCACTTTCCTGAACAATGATCAGCAAATAAGTGTACATGTGACCACTAGAGGGCCTATGTGGAAAGTACAGTAAAGGAATTTCTCCAAATGGAGATAATGTAGCAAAAAAATAAAAAAAACAGCTATTGAGTAACCCTTCATGGAAGGCTTCATGCACACGTGGGCTTTTATTAATGCTTTTCTCCTGGCAGGAGAAAATCACCTTCAAAAATGCACCTAAGCCGTGTTTTTGCAAACATGTGTTGCAAGGTGTTACCATTGCAAGCATTGTTAAGTACTGCAATCTGTGCTGTGAATATAAGTTTGGCTCCCTTTAGTGTTTATTTCATGCTAATTAGTTACAACTTCTTAGGTTCAGTTATCGAAAGACAAATACTCCATTACAGTAAGTAGCACAGAGACTACATTGCCCACAAGGCCACTGTGCTACCAGAGGGGAGTGCGCCACGCAAAGCCTGATGGGGGGACCTTTTTAAGAGAAGCGCACCGTATAGCACGCTCTCTCAGGACGCCATCTTCAAGCCGGCTGGAGGCCTGGGTTGAGGCCTGTGGTGAGTGTGCCTAGGTCGGAGAAGCCTGGGCCTACGGAGACCGAGAGCGGATCGCCTAGCCAACGAGGGATCCCTACGGACGGTCTTGCTGATCAACCGGAGAAGGATCGGTCTACAGCTCACAGCATCCAGAGCCTTTTATCCATCGTTATCCAGAGGATGGCCGGGTGAAGGACCAGGGGCCTCGTGACACCGGAAGACGGACCATTGAAGGAGGGTTATGGACCTGAGAGGAAAAGCAGCAGGACAAGGGCTCATCTGGTGAGTGGGCACTTGCCCATCAATTTAGTTAACTGACTGCCAAGAGTGTGACTATCACAAGCTTCACTTGTATTTACTGGCATTTGCATCTCCGCACGTTAGGAACTCAACGCCTTGGGGAAACTAGTACCCCCTTGTACTGTTAGTCCGTGTGCCTCAATTAGCAATTTCTTTCTTCACCCTATCTTTTGGATTACAAATCTTTAAGTGCACCAACGTGGCTAGCTGAAGATTACCTGACTCTCAAAGGGATAATCATCTGATTTTCTACCTTTGCAAGTGGTTGCTATAGGACACGCACCAATTGCACTGTTCACTAGGAAGAACCATAGAGTTGTGATTCCGCATATCAGTGATAACTGCTTGTATCACCTTGTGTTTTCTGCCGTTTGTGTGAGACTTGGTGGAGAGGTGCCCCGGTGTTGATATTACTGCACTGGGAGATTCCTCCACCATACCCTCGCTCAGGTCTGGCCCTCAGGTTGCGTTATTAGGGTCAGACTTCAGAGGTATTTTGAACCGGTGGTATTTAATTCATTGAATTATACAGGGAGCTGTATGCATTTAATGCCTATTGTATAACCATTATTTCATTCTTTTACTAAGTAAACATATCACCATTGATTAAGCTACAATTTGTGTGGAACTCTGTCTTTGCAGCTGAGTGGCAGGTGAACAACACCAAGGTAACAACCCTTTTATTGCCTTTATTGTTTTGTGTATCATTGAGGTCCCTTACAGCCAATTGGGGTCCTCAATCATATTATTGACCATTTTTGCCAGAGGGGATTTGAGACAAATTCTGGGGGTTGACAGGCAGAGTGCAGGCCCAAAACTAAACAAGCAGCTCCTACGGGGGTAGTGCTACACATGTTTAGGCATGTCAAGCTCTAGGGTGTTTATTTATTTAACCACTTCCCTACCGCCCATAGTCATATGACGTCCACAGATGGGATCTCCCATCCTGGGTGGACATCATATGACGTCATCAGCTTTGAGGGGGGATATCTGAATGATGCCTGCAGCTAGAGGCATCATTCAGATATCCTTTTCTTGTGCCAGCGATTCTGCGCACCATAACAATGATCATAGCGGCGGTTCCACCGCTTGATCGTTCTTATAGGCGGCGGAAGGGGACATCCCCCCTCCCCTGCCGCCATCCAGTGCTTCTCCGGGCTCTCCCGTGCCATCAGGGACCCGGAGAGAATCGTCCGGTGCCGGTGGTGGGTCACGTGACGAGCATAGAGATGGCTGGTGACCAGATGGTCACCAGTCATCTCTATGATCGTCGGAGGCCCGATGTGATGATGTCACGCCCGGGTCCTCAGATGTAAACAAAGCCGCCATTGCGGCTAGTAAGTATGAGATCAGTGAAAACATTTTCGCTGATATCATGCTTTCCAGCCTGGAGAAGAGATGTGAGGTCTTATTGACCCCGCATCTCTCAATAAAGAGGACCTGTCACACACATTCCTATTACAAGGGATGTTTACATTCCTTGTAATAGGAATAAAAGTGATCAAAAAAAATAAGTTAAATAAGTGTTAAAAAAAATAAATAAGTAAAATAAAAAAAAAATAAAAAAAAAAAAAAAATTAAAACGCCCCTGTCCCCGGTAGCTCGCGATCAGAAGCGAACGCACACGTAAGTTTCGCCCACATATGTAAACGCCGTTCAAATCACATATGTGAGGTATCGCCGCGTGCGTTAGAGCAGTGCAACAATTCTAGCACTAAACCTCCTCTGTAACTCTAACCTGGTAACCTGTAAAAAAATTTAAAGCGTCGCCTATGGAGATTTTTAAGTGCCGAAGTTTGGCGCCATTCCATGAGTGTGCGCAATTTTAAAGCGTGACATGTTAGGTATCTATTTACTCGGCGTAACATAATCTTTCATATTTTTCCCTAAAATTGGGCTAACTTTACTGTTTTGTTATTTTTTAATTCATGAAACCATTTTTTTTCCAAAAAAAAGGCGTTTGAAAAATTATTGTGCAAATACTATGCAAGAAAAAAAGTTGCAATGACCATCATTTTATTCCCTAGGGTGTCTGCTAAAAAAACATTTATAATGTTTGGGGGTTCTGAGTAATTTTCTAGCAAAAGAATGATGATTTGTACACATAGGAGAGAAGTGCCAGAATAGGCCCGCTATTGATGTGGTAAAAAAAGCCCGGTGTTGAAGTGGTTAATTGGCCAGAATATAAATTTATTCTGGCCATTAAAATTTAAATAAAAAATGCTGAACACGGCTAGTGCGTTGGCGTGTTTAGACGCATTTACACGCGTTTAGGTGCATCAGGCATTTTTTTTGCTTAAAAACTCCTTTCCTGAACGTGACTTTGATGGGTTTTTCTTCTGCCTCTAAACTCCTGTAAATGCCTATAGGGTGCACATGGGGCAGCTGCTTATCTCATTCTTGTCACAGCCCTGCACACAACATTCCAGCTGTAGAATACATGTTACCCTGCCAGCCTACCATGTGTGCTGCAGTTTACCCAAAACTGATAACCACAGAAGGTTTCTGCATATTTTCAATAAAAATCTGTACTGATCAGCAAGCTCCTCTTCCTACTCCAGCTCCAGATGGGACTCCTGCCTGCAAATGGAGATCCACTATAGTGTTACAAGCATCAGCAGCATATACACTGAGATCCCCCATGATATTAAGATAAGCGCTATTGTGTACTCCCACTGGCCCCAAAAACAATGGCAAAGCTGCAAGGCTCCCTCCAGCCAGCTCTTGCTGCTGCCCTGTACTAATTGGGAAGCTGGAACTTGGGGTGCATTACTTTTCTGGGACTGTCAGGCACCCAGAGCTGTTAAGAATGCCCCCCACATTTCTCCTAGTTCAGGAGCTGGCAGGAGTGCAGAACACTCCTGCCAAGCAGTGACCTCATAAAGTCTAGCTGTCAGAGCAGATAGGAAACCAGGGCCCAGGCAAGAGAAAGGCTGCTACCAGATTCCAGGCTGCAGCCCAGAGAACCAATAATCTAGATGACCTTCTTCTGAAGGACTTATCTCCCTTCTAGCTATGTGCAAACATCCACCGGAGAATTCAGATGGTCCAGGCTTTTGCTTTGGGTTTTCAATTTCCATAAATCTGCTCTCCAACCTTCCTTTCATCTGGAATACTTGGGTCTAATTCTAGACACTGCCCAAGCAAAAGTCTTCCTTCCAGGGAAAAAACTGCTGTCTCTCAGAACTCTCGTTCGGACTTCAGATCAAAGAGGTACCGCTCCCTGAGAGTTCTGGGTCTCATGATAGCCTGTCCCATTCACTCAATTTCATTTGTGGCCTTTCCAAAACAACAGCTTGTTGGCATGGAACAAGCATGCTCCTTCACTCAACCTATCCATGCCCTTATCCAGCCTAGCAAGGAATTCCCTAGCTTTGTGGATCTTCAACCTATATTTGACAATGGGGAAGTCATTTCTGGCTGGAGAAGTGTTTTCCAGTCCCTGACAGTTCAAAGAACATGGTCACCATAACAAGCCAAGCTCCCTAACAACATCTTAAAGCTCAACGTGATGAGGATAGCTCTGCACAACTGGACCCCCCTCCTGCAAGGATACCCAATCAGGGTTCAAACAAACAATACCACAGCTGTGGCCTACGTCAATCACTAAGGAAGTACCAACTGTTATGCAGCCTTGAAGGAAGCAACCCTGATTATCTTATGGACAGAGAAACACTTTCCAGAGACACCTGCTGTCAACATCTCAGGAGTGGACTTTTGGAAGGTGAATTAATTCAGCTGTCACCACCTGTACCAAGGGGAATGGGCCCTTAACCCTGATATCTTTAACCTGATGTGTCTGAGATGGAGGACATGGAAATCATGTCCTGCTAGTTCAACAAGTTGTTTCTGTTTGTGGCCAGGACCAACGATCCTCTAACACTGGCCTCAGATGCTTTGATAAATTTCTCAATCATCATTGGCTATTTTTAATCCTTATTCTGCTGGCATTAGTAAATGGATAGAAAAGGATACGATAGTACAGTATATTATATATTTTTTAAGATTTTTTTTCACATCTCTACAGTTATCTACTGGTTTTCAAGTCTAAGAAAATGATGTCATATATCCCACGAGTCTTTAGGATGGGTGGAGTTGTTTTCTCATCTAAGCACACCCCCTTGCCTGCATACCTGAGCTAAGGGCAAATAGATTTCAGGAAGTAAATGCTACATTAATCATCTGCCGTTACATAGGATGGCCACTGCCAGAAGTGCTAGGGGGTGTTTTTCAAAGTGATTTCTCAGGAAAATAAAGCATGGATGGGTGAAGTAAAAATTAATGATTAAAAATGTGTGTTTTTGGTTAGTGGTGCTAAGCAGCAGGGTACTGTAGTTCCACCTTAAGGGACAGAGGGGTCTCTGAGGCTGTCATTTTTACTTTCCTAAAAGCAAGAAAACCACTCCTAGAAATATCTACTATTGTACCTGGAAATCCTTCTTTGCCTGATTTGAACACAGGCACTTCAATCCCAGAGATTACTTCTGTGCCCTGTATTCTGGCCTTCCTACAATCAGGACTTGACCAGAGCATGTGTACATAGCATATAATCATTAATAAGCTCTGATGTAGCATTAAACACATTGACTTTTTCTCATGCCCTACAGCAGGGGTGCCCGACCTTTTGAAGAGCGAGGGCCACTCAAGCGACTTGGTAACCGGTCGTGGGCCAAAAGGAGCAGAATGGATGGATGACAGGTCTGTGTACAGGCTGCATATGCTGAACAGAAAAGGACACAGCCCACGCTACTCTATGGGCCCTCCAATTCAATCCGCCCAGACAGAATTGGACGGATCTCCTTCTGATTTTTTTTTTTTTTTTAGCGAATCGGATTGGAGGTAAGCCGGGTTAAATGAACATGGAGGTGAATGGAGGGTCCGATTGGGTCCTTAGGCTGCTTTCACACTGATGCACTACATGCACCTGTGGCTTTCCTGCAGGTTAGCTGCACTTTGCCATAGTCTTCTATTATATCCTGCAGGCGTGGTGCAATTTTTGAAAGCGCACCAAACCCACAGGTAACAGAAGTCTATGGCTCAGTGCAGGTAACCTTCAGGTGCACTGCGCTGCACCTGCGGATTAGTTTGAAAGCAGCCTAGTAACCACTGCAAAACAGATATGCCCATATATACACTGTCATTTCAGTAATAAACTTACCTTTAATAACAGGCTTCCATTTAGTTGCTGTTGCTGGCCCAGGCAGAGTGCATTTGGTATCGATTGTGAGAGGAGCGGGTGCATCAGCTTAAGTGGCTCTGCAGCTGCTTGCTTTCTCTACCGCCGGCTTCATTCACAACACTGATGCTCTGGGATGACGGGTCAGCAACCTGCGATCTGGGCTTGCCAAACCACCATCCCAGAGCAGGAGGTCGCGGGCCACATCAGAAGGCTCTGCGGGCCACATGTGGCCCCCGGGCCATTGGTTGGGCACCCCTGCCCTACAGTCTCCTCCTGCACTGTTACATTGCCTTTATCACTCAAAAAAGATGGACTTTTTTCAAAGTACAGATGTTGGAGCTTCTGTTATATATATATATGCTTCAGTCTGACGAACTGAGCTGGCACGTGTGGAGTATTGTGTGCAGGACCATGTCAGCAGACCAACCTGAAGCAGCATTACGAAGTAGGACTTGACCAGAGCTTTACTTTAACCACTTCTTGCCAGCTGTACACAAATATGCAGCCTCTTGGAAGAATTTACCTGGCCCTGGTTGAGAATTACTGGACTAGAACATCATAGGTTTGGGTGCCCTTATTTTATAGAAGGGCAACAAGAGGTGCAAGGACCTTTTTTAATGCTCTGAAAGCAGAGGGTAGGCCAAATGGTGGTGCAACCAATTGGAAGTGATTGTCTCTGACTGCAAAGCGTTGAAAATGCTGATGTAGTGGATAAATTACCTTGGGAATGCCATGCAAAATGTTGGTATTTGAAGGTATTTGTTTAGGGATTTTAGGTGCAGGACAGGAAAAATACAATGTTGGGTTTTGGCAACATGAACAGGTTTGAAGAGAATCCTTTGAACTTGTCCTCTAGAGCAGTGGTTCTTAACCCTGTCCTCAAGTACCCCCAATAGCTGTCCAAAATACCAAGTCATTGACTCTGATTTAAAGCACCTGTGCAAGATAAAGGAAAACCTGCAAACATGGCCTGTTGGGGGTACTTGAGGACAGGGTTGAGAACCACTGCTCTAGAGGTATTGGAACAACTACCAACTGAGACAAGAGATGGTTCAGGGCATTCTACAAATCTGACTGTCCTTGGGCAGATTTCCGCTAATATGAAAGGGTAGTGGTGAGGGGGTAGAGTTTTGAACTTAAAGAATATGTAAACCCAACATTTCATATTCCTGATACATGCCTGTGGTATTATTATTATTATTATACAGGATTATATAGCATCAACAGTTTGTACAGCTTTTACAAAATTAAGGCAGCCATCACAATTACAATACAAATTGGTACACGAGGAATCAGTGCTTGTTAGAGCTTACAATCTAAGAGCCCTACCATGTGCTTGCATGAAAAAGTATCCTGTTCTCTTTGTATTGCTTCCTTTGTGTGAAATCCCTGGCGATCCTGACAGTCCCTCTGCTTTCCTATTAAAAAAACTGACCACACTAAGCAGGAGAGCACAGTTGTGGTCAGTTCCCTAACTATGCTGGGAACACAACCTGCTCTCCTCTAATGATCAGACTTGTCCTGACACCCCCCCCCCCCCTTCACAGCCTCTCACTGGGAAGCTCAGTGTACTGCTGCTTCTCCTCCCCCAGCTATTATGCAGCTGAAAACAGAGGGAATGTTATCACTTATAAGAAAGGAAAAAAAGTATTTATAATGTTTTTGTTTTATCAATATACAAATGTTTTGCCTTTTATTTTGATTGTAAACTCAATGGGTTGTTTACAAGGTGATCATTTACAATCACTTTAATTTTCTGGGCCAAGTGTTGGACCAAAAGGAAGGACTGAATTTAGTCTTAGAAGTTAAAGCCTGGGTAAAGCAGTAAGGTGCTCTGCATTTTCAAGGCAGGGAGTTTTGGAACTTTGTACTATGGAAGATGAACCATTCCTCCTGTGATCCCTATTAGGGCTTCACCATAAAGTTAGCCTTCTTCAAAGGGCATTTAAAAGCAGCTCCAGCTAATCAAGCTTTGAGACACAAGATTGTGTGCATGTGAATGGAAATCAGAGCCAATCTGGAGATTTGCGTCATAACTTGTTCTAGGGCGTCCGCACAAAAGACCAAGGCAGAAGGTAATTGCTGTATATTTCTCAGTTAAAGTACTGTTCTGGAAGACAGGATCTGTCTGGCTGCACATTGCCCTAGTCCAGCTAGCTGCAGTTTGGCAGACAGAAATTGCAGCAATAGTTAGTTGCAGAGCTGGGCCTGGAAGTGTAAAGAGAGACTTTAAAAGTGTCTCAAACCGCCTATTCACAGAATCTTTGTGTAGCGGGGTGTCACTTATTGGTATACTATAAGGACTACTTTATATGCAAATGCACCCAGATCCCTCCGGAACTCTATTTGACAATGTATTGACTACTGTTTGACTTGGAAGGAAAGGTGCATGGTGGGACTCGTAGTACAGGGAGAGATGGACTCCAATGCCGTGGATACTATATAGACTACTGTAACCACAGTGCAGCTGTACAACCACAGTGTATTGCCCGGCGCAAGGTCTGCTGGGGAAGGGTTATCTAAGAGGAGGAGGAGCAACACGCGCTCTCTTTGGACATCGCCCGCCCAGCAAGTCGGAGCCTGTGTTGGGGCCTGTTGTGCTCGTCTAGGCCGGAGAGCCTGGGCCTACAGAATCGAGAAAGCCTGCTCGTTGTAAGAAGAGGGACCTCATCCGGAGAGCCTGCTGACATCTCGGAGCATCCAAGAGTCAATCCATCTACCAACTTCCGTACGGTTGTCTGAAGGATCGGAGACTACGAGTGGTGGAGAGATTGTGTGCCAGAGCACCAGCAACGGAACCAGTTGAACGTATTGGCCTGGTCGGGTGAGAGGGCACTTGCCCAGGACTCTTAACTGTTTGATAGGCCCGTGATTCTTTATTTAGGGCCCACCGCCATCAGAGTAGTGTGCGGCACACCAGGGGACAGGGTGTTGCACAGTAACTGCCTATTTAAAGTTGAGCATTCTATTACCCGTGATTTCATGCCCTAAAGCATAGCAGGAGTTCAGCTAACTTTTGATATCCCTTGGATTACAAATGCACCAACATTTGCTAGCAAAGATCCCTTCTATTGGAGTAACTGTGTTTGAAAGGGGTCAGGCCTGACTGGAACTCACAGTGACATTATTAGGGCGCCATATTGCCCACGAGGGGGGAGCTCGCGAGCATAGTTTATTCTAAGACGTTTAATGTGAATAATATTTCATTATATCCTGGTACTTTTATATGTTTACAACTTTGGCTTTTGCAGGGCTCTGCATAAGTAAACGCATGTTTGTTTAACCTGTCATTTCTTATTCAGTAAAAATACTTTTGTGGTTAAGCAAACACATGTTGTGGAGTGTTAACTGTTACAGGGAGACGGCCAATACAGGTAAACCAATTTTGAACTGTACTGTATGCTCTATTGCGGTATTGTGGTTCCTATAGCCAGTGGGTTCCACAATCCCATTTGTTAACAGCTGTGTCAGTGGAGGGTTAGAGACAGTTTCTGGGGGTACAGCAGTACGGTACAGGCCCAAACAATACCAGCAGCTCTCTTAACTGGGGGTAGTGCTACATTTGAATGAAGGAACACCTCCAATTTGTACAGTGAGATGTTTTATTAAGACTAAGATGGCAGTGTCTATGCTCAGAACAGACTACTTTTTTGTGAACTCACTGGATAGAGCTCCTTAATGACTTTCATGAAATGTTTTGTGGATTGACCCATTCATAAATTTTTTCTACATTTAGCAGTTCTCTTTGTACCCAAGGGGGCATGGTGATCTGGAGGAGATTTGAATGCATACAGCAGAAGTGAGCATATCTATATGCAAGCATATTGTGCAAAGCTATAAAATCAGGTGCATAAGAGCCTAGAGGTGAGAATTCCTTCTCTAATACTGCCTTCAATTCCTCCTTATTCTCTTTTTATTCCCTTCTATGTCTGCTTCTTCTAATAAAGACATATCTGCATCTGACTCAGGTAGAGACAGAGGAGCCTAGCATTTTTGAGCGCTAGACAATTAGGGCTGTATTAATACCATTAGCTGTCCAAGAAACTGTGACATCATTTCAGAAAAATCTGCCTTAGCTAGGTAGGCCACTTGTTGCATGCCTGAGATGGAGCTGTAATCAGAGGCAGGAACCAGTGTTAAAACTGGGTCCTGCTCTGGTACAATGGAAGCATTGTCTCTATGGGATTGAGTGTTGTGTGGGACTTGGGTTCATCTGAGCTTTTGCCGTGGCTTCTTTTTGCGTGGATTGCAGCATTCCCCTGTATTTGTTTAGAACCATCCCTTTCTACAGGACATGACCCGGATATTCATGGCATTACAGTAGGCAACAGGACCCATAAATATGCAGCTTATGCTGAAGACATCTTATTTTATATACAACGCCCCTAATATGTCTGACAAAAGAATTTTCAACTTATTCAGAAATCTCCAATTTTTGAGTAAATCAGAAATACTTAGCACTTCCCTATCCAAAACTGCAATTCATCAACTCAAACCTTTTTTCACAATCACGTGGCACTGGGAACATCTAGGCCATTTAGGAATTGAGCTTACACTCTGAATTGTTGATCTTTTTTGAAGCTAATTATATGCCCTTGCTTAACACAATTAAAGGGCACTTACAGCGTTGGTTGTCTCTTTCCCACTCATGGCTGGGAAAAATCAGCTTAGTCAAAATGAATATCTTACAAAGGTTTTGTTTATGTTTCAGATGATTCCAATGGAAATACCTCCCAGCCTTTTTTCACTTTTTACACTCTCTTCTTACTAAGTAAATATGGAGCCAAAAGATCCCAAGAACTGCCCCCACTATTCTGTCTAGACCTAAATGTCAGGGGGGATTAGCAAAAAATGCTATCAAGAATCTCAGACTGGAAATATGCTAGTCACCTAAAAATATGGATAATCTGGGCATTTTCTGTGTAATACCTCTCTTTGTATTGTGCCGTGGCTTCACCAAACTTACAGGATACTTTCGCACTTCACATCCCCCACTCACCATATCCAATCTAGCACTTTGGAATGCTCTCCATGCTCACCATAAAAAGCTGCTACAACTCTCCCCTAATGGCCCTTCTGAATCATCATTACTTCCTCCTAAACTTTTCTTCAATGATCGCTACCACAACCTCTTTTACTACACCATGTTACTCGCCACTCTTTGCTCATACCCCTGGGGGTAATTAAAGGTCCTAACTCTACTCCATCAATGGGCATGTGGCGTTACCTCCAACTATCACAGTTTATGCGATCCCTACCCAAACCTCTTAGATCTATGCAAAAGGTAACACTGATAGAATCTATATTCTCCTCTCCTAATCAACCTAAAAAATGTATTTCCCAATTCTACCAAGGTTTATTAAGTATTGATACTCAGCTGTACCCGGACTACCTTTCTTCTGGGGAAGCAGATCTACAAAACACACCATCAGAGAACCAGGAAGATATTATCCGACAAATGTCACACATATCATCTATATCCTATAAACTTGAGGAGGTAAACTACAAACTCTTGACTTGATGGCATTTTACCCAGGCAAAACTTCATCGCCTGTTTCCTGATGCATCCCGTTTATGTTGGAGAGCCTGTGGGGTGGGAGCAACTTACCCACACATTTAGTGGCACTGCCCAACCATCTAACTATTTTAGAAGAAAGTATTATCCCAGATAGTTGCTATTCAAGGTTCTATCGGTGTAGAGAATCCCTGGTCAGCATTATTTCATTGTATGGGCGATCCAGCTATTACATACAATCCATCACCCCACACCTGCTCAATGTGGCCAAATCTATTATACCATTACACAACAGCAAGCAACAACAGACCCCTTCCATCAAACAATGGTTTCAAAGAATTGAACATATCAGTCTCTTGGAGGAACTTACACATCTCCATTCAATATCGTAAGGTATGGGCTTGCTGGATTGTCATGTCAATCCCACTATAGATTGCATTACTGGTTAGGCCACTCACTGCATAAACTTGTCTGGTCATTTATGTTGGCATATAGTTAAAGTCGGGACAATACCCCCCCCCTTTTTTTATTTCTTGTTTTCCCCTCCCTCTCACTCCATACTCCCTCTTTCTCTTTTCACTTAACTCTTTGATCTTTTTACTATGATTATTCCTTCTCCTTTCCCTGTATCTGTTTTTCCAATGTTCACATTATTATACCAGTACTCTCTTGTACTGAGACTTGCTGTACTGTTATCAACATGTCACCATTACCATTATGGCTACTTATGAGAACATTGTTACGCAGACTAAAAGTACAGCCAGTTTTTGTCTGGTTATATGTACGTTGTTTTCCTCACATGAAAACCTTCCTAATAAACATTTATTTAAAAAAAATTATAAAAACAAGAACAAATCTGAAATTCAAAGAAACACTTGATTCTAATAGATCAACTTTATACACTCTGATAAAGGGAAATCTTTAAGGAGGATCCCTTCTTTTTCAGGTAAGAGGGAGAAGATTGCTTTAATTCTCCATGTTTCCCCTCTTCTCTAGCACCTACCCTCCTGCCTTCACCCATACTCTCCCCTTTACTCCCCTTGCTTTCCCCTTTTCATATGCTTATCTTACATTCCCCTCATTTCCTTGTGTAGCGGGGTCTTTAAATCTAAGGGAATGTTTGAGTGGTAGTTGTACTCAAACACAGTATTTGATAGGGTTCTGTAAAACCATTTTTATACTACAGGTGGGATGCTGGTGTATAGTTCCCTGTGGCCTGTTGATGGCTCTGCCATTGGAGGCTAGGGTTGAACCGCTGGTATAGTGCTGTGCCTTGGATGTCCCCTCTCGGCGGTGGTATGGTGGGCGTGTCGGCCTGCTGTGCATGCTGGGAGAGGATATAAAAGGGGCAGACCCTGTCTGTAGGAGTGAGTTCCCGGGGGTCTGACCCCTGGAAGTGTGTTGTTCTGTTCGTGGCCACCCCAGGCACCTTTAGCCCTGGGGTGGAGTTCCTGGCCTGGTACACTGGCGGATCAGTCCCAGGCACCTTTAGCCCTGGGGCTGCAACTGAAGGCCTTGGGTCCAGCACCTTCGGCTGGAGCCCACAGAGGGAGGAAGAATCCCAGGGTGCTGCCTTGCGAGGAGACCCGTATCTAGAAGAGGAGGCCGGGGGGAGGACCGTTCCGAGGGACTGGTGAGAGATCACAGTGAAGGAAGGGGCCCGGTAACTCTCTGGAGGTATGTCATCTTCCTGATAGAGGCCTAATATAAGAACCAACGTTCACCAGGTCTGTGGCAGAGACCTATCGTTCACCAGGTCTGTGGCAGAGTTTGTGCAGAGACTGTGTGTAATCTAATTCGAGCATCACTCCGGCTGCTAGGATCCACTCTAATGGGAGACTATCCGGATGAGCTGAGACTACCTGAAGATATGGGTAGTGAATATGTATTTGTTTGTGCCTGGAACTACTCCAACACCTCTTGCTGTCCTGTTCTCCATCCATCCTTAACTATTTAATGACTATGCATATGAGAAAATAAACTCTGCGTTGGAGTTGCAATCGGTGTGGAACTTGGAGTTATTGGGGGATAGAGACTTGTCTTTATTGCAGTGAAGACAGGAACCATTCTCTGGAGAACCTGGCCATAGAGACACAGGTACATTACACCGCTCAACCTCTTCACACAGGAGGGTACGGGCATGTGGCATTGGTGTGCCCCTTTTCCTACATGTGAGCCAAAGGTAAGGAAGAGGGGTCTGTGTGCTACACTTACGCTCTTATTCTATTCCTATTCTCTCCCTGCCCCCTTTACATGTAGTGTTCCAAATAGAACATTTTATCATTGTTCAACATAAATTATGAAACTTCCTGCACATTTACCTTTGTACTGAGGTCCTGCAACAGATTTCATTCTGTGCTGTACATTTCCTCTTATGCCCCATACACACGATCGTTTTTCATGCCGTTAAAAATGCCATTAAAAAAAATGGCCATTAAAAATGATCGTGTGTAGGCTCCAGAGCATTTTTAACGACGTGAAAAACGGCCATTAAAAATTTCGAACATGCTCTCTTTTTTCACGTCGTTTTTCATGTCGTTTTTTTTAACGACGTGAAAAACGATAGTGTGTATGCTTTAACGACGTGAAAAAAACGCGCATGCTCAGAATCAAGTATGAGACAGGAGCGCTCGTTCTGGTAAAACTAGCGTTCGTAATGGAGATAGCACATTCGTCACGCAGTCACGGACTGAAAAGCACGAGACTGAAAAGAGCGAATCGTCGCTCAACAAACTTTACTAACATGAAGGGTGGCGCCATTCGAACGGAACTTCCCCTTTATAGTGCCGTCGTACGTGTTGTACGTCACTGCGCTTTGCTTGATCGTTTTTTTAAATGATCGTGTGTACGCAAGACAGGCTTGAGAGAAAACATGAAAAAAAACTACGTGAAAAACGGCAAGAAAAAAAATGGCAAGAAAAACGATCGTGTGTATGGGGCATTAGTCTTCACAAAAATATTTAGAAAAAAAAAAGTGCTGGCACATAGCCTGTTCCATCTAGAATTTTTGCTGCAGAAGATAATTTGTCAAACAGTCTGCTGAGCAGCTTATGGAGATCAGAGGATCACAATTTTTAGTCTGCTGAGCAGCTTATGGATATCAGAGGATCACAATTTTTTGGCACAGTGTGATTTCCAGTGGCTAGAATCTACTGATTCCTGCAGATGGGACTGACAGCTGTGCCTGGATAGCTGTGGCATACAAAGTGCATCCAGCCCGTGACCATCACAGGTAATCTCTGGCTGTGCTTTCTTTTTAATATGTATTTATTTAATGCTTAGGCCTCATTCACACTGGTACTGTCAAACCTGTTTATATGTGTTTAGAGGACATTTCTAGATGCATATAAAATGCATTAAATTACTTTTCAATGGTGCCATTCACACTGAGCCTTTGCCTGCATCTAGGTGTGGTCAGTTTAGCTGCGTTTAGAGAAAATAGAACTGTGCGTCCAGGATTTGATTAGAAACTCCAAAAGTGGCTAAACACACAAACACAGCTAAACCTGCTTTAGAGGATAAGTTCACCTTTGGGAACATGTTACATGTTCCACCCGTTTTTAGGGTATAACATGTTCCCAATGCTGCAGCAGCTCCCCGTTGCCCTCTCCCCCTGTGACAGCAGTATGGGGAGAAGTTCCCCATACTAGCTGTCACTTTTCGAAAACAGCGTGGCAGTGCGGGGCACCGCTCACACAGCCACGTCTTTCATTCACACAGTTCTGTGTATGAATGAACTACAAGTCCCGGCATCCTTTGCGGCTGTCGGCTTGTAGTTCTCAGTGAACTTCCACAGCGCTGTTGAGCGCTCTGGTAGTTCGTTTGAGTCTTCCTGTCAGTGTGAAACTGCCTGGCGGTATGATGTATGGAGCAGACAGCTCACATTGACCGTCTGCAAGAGTGCTACATGGCATCAGCGATCTGCTGATTTCTGGTGCAATGCTTTCCAGGCTCCTAAAAAAAGAATAGTAAATGCACATTTTTTTTACCTGCAAAAAAAAAACGCATTCATTATTTTTTCTTAAAAATGAACTTATCCTTTAAACCAGTAACATCTACACACAGGAAAAAGTGATCTGGGAAGCATAAATGGATTATATTTCTGTAGCGGCCTCCTCACTCCCCTCTTTGCATCAGCTTGTCTGTCTCTTGTCTAGGGGTACCTTAGAGGAGAGAGAGCGGGGTCACCACGCCAAGCCTTCACCGCATATGTCTGTGCAGTGTAAGCAAAGTTCTTTCTTTACCTTCGGGTCAGTGTTGTGCACCTGGAGTTACCTTGAACAATGTCCACCAGAAAAGAGCCCCACACCATTAAAGTCCAACACTCCTTTATTCTTCTCAAGTGAACAGCACAATCAGTTAGACTCTCTTAAAGAATAGAACAAACAAGGAGGTGTGGATGCGAGTAGGCCCAGACACAATGAACTCTCCACTTTCCTCCATGAAAGTGGGCTGGGGTCTCCGAGCGGGGGGGGGGGGGTTTCCTTCCAGGCGGTCTCCGATGGGAGGCTAACCTGTCACTGGCAGTCTGCTGCACCCGGTCTTCAAGTGAGTATCTCCCCCCGGTCCATTACGCCTTCCGGATTCGGGTACCCACTCCCGGGGTACCCTAGGATCTCCTTCCCTCGCGGAACTCAGTGTTGGGCACTGAGCTCCAGACCTCCATCCGAGTACCTCACCCCAGGCTAAAGGTGCCTGGGATGGAACACGACCTCCCAACGTCCTCTAGGCCTAGGCCGCCTAGAGGACCGACACGAACCACCGCCCTCAGGCTGAAGGTGCCTGGGACTCGACCCCGTGACAAAGATGGCCGGCCCCTTTATACCCTCTCCCAGCAAGCACGGCGGGTTCCCCGCCCCACCATACCGCTGCCGAGGGAGGACAAAAAGGAGGCACAGCACACAGCAATGATTCAACCCCAGCCCAGGGCGACAGCGCCACCTGCTGGGCTGCAGGGAACTGCACATCACTGGTGTCTCTGCCAGTTTTAAATACACAGAAAATTGTATACCCGCTACATTTCCTAGATGACTTCTGTGTTTAGAAAATCTAAACGCGGAAGTTCCAGTGTGAATAGGACCTTACAGTTTTTAAGTGCATGAGCGGGGGCACTATGTACACAGAAAGAAGGTGGTTAATTGGTTAATGTATAGATCACATACAGTGAGAGAATGGAGATGAGGGGGTTAAAACACATATGTGCAAGACAAGAGAGGTGAAGGGGATAACATTCAGGCTACATACTGAGGCGAGAGCTGAGATGTACAGGAGAAGTGTGGTGAAAGGATTAAACTGCAGAAGATCAACCATACCACAATCAAATGATGCTTGCCTGTCCTTATCCTCTACTAATGAATGATTCATTCAATAGTTCCACCTTCCTCCATTGTGAGAGAAAGGGGAAGGTTATCAAATGTAAACAGTTGTATTGTTTACATTTGGAAATGCTGCAATTAGCCATCACAAATCACAAGGCACTCTGATTAACTATGTTTTCTGCTGTCTAATGACAGTGGGAGCAGAGGCATTGTGAGAGCTCAACAACAGTGAAGAGAAGGACATTTAAGTACATTCACTCAGAGTAACAGCTCCCCCTAGCAGTCTTTTTACTACAATGACTGGTAGCACAGTAAAAAAAAAACCTGTGTGTAGCAGCCTCCACAGCACACCTTTATTACTTACCTGAGCCCAATCTCTCCAGCGATGTCCTCGAGTCTCTTAGCTGCCCGGGACTCTCCTCCTAATTGACTGAGACACAGCAGCGGCGCCATTGGCTCCCGTGACTGTCAAAATCAATTAGCCAATCAGAAGAGAGAGGGGGAGGGGGCCGGGTCGGACCTCTGTGTCTGAATGGACACACGGAACTGTGACTCGGCTCGGGTGCCCCCATAGCAAGCTGCTTGCTTTGGGGGCACTCCACAGGGGGGAAGGGCCAGCAGCACAGAAGAGGCACCCAAGAAGAGGAGGATCTTGGCTGCTCTGTGCAAAACCAACTGAACAGAGGAGGTAAGTATAACACGTGTAGCGGGGTGTTCCCCTTTAATGCAGAGAGACAAGAAGTTCCAGGTGAGAGGTGAGTCGGGAGGAAGTAAAGAGACATTATGGAAGTGAAAGCAGAGGAGAGAGAGACTACATCTCCCAGTACATCTTGCAGCACCCAGGGTGCATTGCTCCAGAACAGAGACTGCTGGGGGAGACTTTATAAAGGGGAGGCAGAGTTTTGGTCGGTCTCTTTGGACCCCCCTCTCCTAGCAAGAGGATGTCTGTGCTGAACTGCTGTGTGCACAAGGCCTGAAGCCCGGGCCGTGTGCTCCTTTCCAAAGAGCCCTCTGCCAGCCTAGCAGAGCCTTAGAGACATCTAATCCTCCTTGCTGCAGTACACCAGAAGGATTGAAGACTTGGATGTCGGTGGATTCCTGTTCCTAGACGAATCGATGGAGGAAACGGACTTTGACTTGCCCGGGTGGTGAGAGCTGTTTAAAGACAGATACCTTTATCTTTACTATTCGTTGGGATTACAAAGTTGTTCTTCAAGTGCACCACCGAAAAGATTGCTAGCGAATATTGTTTCACTGAACTTCCATTTAGATCAGTCAGGCCTGACTGCATAGGTAGACATTGCTGGGTGTTAGTCTACCCATGAGGGGAAGTAGCTGTAAAAGGGTAGCGCTAGAGTTGCATAGCAATACTTTATTATTCTGATTACTCTGTTTATCTTTATTACTGTTTATTGCAGGGATCTGCAACTTGTTATACTGTTGTTTATTACTTGCCCATTAGCCTCAGTAAAATATCTGGGTAAAGTACATTTGGTGTCAGTTCCGCTTACTTTAATAGGAGTTTTAAAGTATATTCTGTGTATGTTTGTTATAGGACTGCGTCACCAACAGTTGCGGTCACGCGGTCCTATCCCTCTATCACCAGCTGTGCCACGGGAGGTTAGAGCCGATTGCCAGGGGTTGACAGCAGTGCACTACAGGGCCCAAATCAATATCAGCGGCTCTCTTAACTGGGGGTAGCGCTACACGTGGGGGCTCGAGTCCGGGATCCTTGTACGTTGCACGCTGCAATCAAGCCGGTCAGAAGTACCAGCATGGACCCGCTGGCAATGTCACAGTGGTGCGCAGCGATTGGCGCCGATCCAACCGCGGCGGTAGTCATTGTACTCCCGGGGGAAAGATGGAAGGAAGAGGAGATAAAACAGCTCGTATTGTTACTGTCTCCGAGCCACAAAGCATGGGTGATGGATTTTAGGCCAGATCCAGTGATCTCGTTTACATACGCACTGGTAGAATGGAAAAACGAAATCCCAGAGCATTTTAAAAGTCAGAGTATACAAGCCATAGATAATCAGATCTATCACTTGATACATACGCTGCCAGTGAAGGAAGAATGGTTTCAGACACCAAAGCCATCACTCCCACAATTATCTCCACCACTATCCCCTAAAGCAGAAAAGCTTAAGGAACTATTAAGCCCGGGATCACCGCTGGCCGCTATAGGGCCTGAATTGTTGAATGCTCTAGGAGACCTTGTAATTAAGTGCCAGAAAAGCAGTACGGTGCATGTGGAGGCCGGTTACCGGAAGCTTAGCACCTTCTCAGGGAAGCTCCCCGTCCCTGCGGGGGAGGAAGATTTTGACACTTGGGTGGAACAGGCATTGCAGGCAGTAGAAGCATGGGAGGTGCCTGAGGCACAGAAGAGACAGCGAGTCTTAGAAAGTCTGAAAGGTGCCGCGGCAGAAGCGGTGAAGAGCTTCCGGTTTGGAAATGAAAACTGTACAGCTCAAGATTGCCTGGCCATGCTGCAGGAAGAGTTTGGTCAGCTGGAGAAGGTGTCAGAGATGATTTATCAAACTGAACACACTCTCCAGCAGCCGAATGAGAAACTGTCAGAATATGTTAGAAGGCTGAACAGGCAGTTATGCAAGATTGTACTGAAGAAGGGAATGCTGCCCAAAGATGCAGATGGAGCACGCATGAAGCAGATCATGAGGGGAGCGGGGCGCTCAGACCCGGTCTGGCTGCACCTGAAAACCTCAGGAGGAGGAATGTCACTAACCTACTCTGATCTAATAAAAATTATTAGGGACGAAGAGGCGCTGGAGGAAGATCAGCAGGTGGCCAAGGCGAATGTCACACCTGTACCAGTGTTGGTCCATTCGGTCAAGAGCCCAGAAAGAGATGCGGAGGTTGACACTCTGAAATCGCAAATGGCCCAAGTGTTGGAGATGCTGACCTCTTTGATGGAGAAAGATCAGAGAAGACGAGAGAAACCAAGCCCAAGAAAGGAGTTGTTCCCGAACACCTCAGCACCGGCCTCCCTACAGGACCGAGAAGAGGTGATTTGCTATAACTGCGGAGGGAGTGGCCACTTTGCTAACGTATGCTCCAGCCCAAAGAAGAAGAGAACAGATAATTGCAAGCCGGCGGGAAACTCCAAAGGGGCCCCGGTGAAGGAGTCAACCGGGTGCCCATCATCTTCAGTGCGCTCCAAACTAAAAAAAAGGCCAAGAATGGAGGAGACAAAACTCCTAGGAGGAGGTATAGTACACCCCCACCAAGATGTACCCCAGAGGGAGGGGGCAAGACCCCTCAGTGGAAGTACAGCACCCCAAAGAAGGAACATCCACCTAAAAGGAACAATAACATCCCTCAGCGGGTTTGTGCCCCCATTGAGAGGGAGAAAGTCAATGCATGCCAGGCTCAGGAAAAATTAAAGTCCAAAAGGAGCAGGGCAAGGGTCGAAAGCAAAAAAAAAGAGGTGACCCCAGTCCGGCCATACCCAAAGGAACTGGTGGGCCCTTCTCCTACTGTGCCCATTCAAGTGGAAGGAGTCTATACTAAAGCTCTTTTGGACACCGGAGCACAGGTGACTTTACTATACCGGGACTTCTATGATAGGCACTTGAGTCATCTGCCTATCCAGAAGATAGAAGAGCTGGAGATATGGGGACTTGGAACCCAGAGTTTCCCTTATGATGGGTACCTGCCCATAAAGATGACTTTCGACCCATCCGTGGCTGGGAAGGCTGAAGTGTTTGACACCCTGGCAGTTGTGTGTCCCCGGCCGCCTGGAGCCAGCAAGATTTCCCTGATCATTGGGACAAACACGGATCTAGTCAGGAGACTCCTGACCCCTCTAGTGAAAGAGAGAAACCATTCAGCCACCAAAATCCATCCCATGCTAAAGACGGCCTACCAACGACTGGTCTTAGAGCAGAAGACCCCGGGAGAGGTGATGGGGAAGGTGTGGAGACTTGGCAGAGAAGGAGTAGTGCTACAGCCCGGAGAAGTAACCTGTCTTAGGGCCACTGTGAAGCTTTCGTGGGAACAACCTGGCCCCTTTGTCATGCTGGAATCAGACCCAAGGGAAGAGTCCTCAGGCCTGGAAGTGATACCAGAAGTGATTCCGTTCAAGGCCCTGAAGAAGGCCCATGGCAGAGTTCCGGTGAGTGTTAGGAACACTACGGGAGGACCCATGGAGATCCCTGCCAGAGTGTTGCTTGGTCAGGTGAGCCCTGCTGCCCCGGTCACTTGGTCCGAAGTCAAGGGGACGGGTGACGGAGGAGATGTTTGGGAGAAACTGTCCGTGGAAAACCCGAACCTACCCAGGGCTTGGAAAGAAAGAGCCAAGGCCCAGCTGACCAGGTGGGAGAAGATCTTTTCCGAAGATGAATTCGATGTGGGGTGTGCAAGAAGTGCCACCCATCGGATCCGCCTCCAAGAAGATAAGCCCTTCCGAGAGAGGGTCAGGCGGGTCCCCCTGGCAGATCTGGAGGATCTGAGGGAACAACTTGTAGAACTAAAGAAGACTGGTGTTATCCGTGAGTCTAGAAGTCTCTATGCCTCCCCAATCGTGGTGGTCAGAAAGAAGAATGGGTCGTTGAGGCTTTGTATCGATTACAGGACTCTCAACAGGAGAACCATCCCTGACCAATACACCACGCCAAGGATAGAAGATGCCCTACAAAGTTTGTCTGGAGCCAAATGGTTCAGTGTGATGGACCTCAAGAGTGGGTACTATCAAATCCCTATGCACCCAGAAGACAGGGAGAAGACAGCCTTCATAACCCCGGTGGGATTCTTCGAATTCAATAGGATGCCTCAGGGTCTGTCTGGAGCTCCTGCTACCTTTCAACGCCTTATGGAGAAGACTGTTGGAGACATGAATCTTATAGAAGTCCTTGTGTACTTGGACGATGTCATTGTCTTTGGAAGAACCTTGGAAGAACATGAAGCCAGGTTGGAGAAAGTATTGAGAAGACTCAGCGAAGAGGGACTTAAGCTTTCCCCCGAGAAGTGTCGGTTCTACCAGTCTTCTGTGAACTATCTGGGGCACATAGTGTCTGAAGAAGGGGTAGCCACAGATCCTGAGAAGTTGGAAGCAGTCACTTCCTGGCCACGACCCACCACAGTAACAGAGCTCAGATCCTTCCTGGGGTTCTGCTCCTATTATAGGAGGTTTGTGGAGGGGTTTGCTCGGATTGCCCGCCCGTTGAATGAATTGCTAAAGGCAGAAGGGGAAGAGGATGACTCAGGGCCCAGGAGGCCTGGTGAGTCAGTTCAAGATCAGTGGAACCCAAGGTGAGAAGAGGCCTTTCATGCTCTGAAGAGGAGCTTAACCACTGCCCCAGTCCTGGCCTACGCCGACCCTACCAGACCTTATGAATTACATGTGGATGCCAGCCATGAGGGTCTAGGTGGTGTACTCTACCAAGAACATGAAGGACAACTGCAACCAGTGGCCTATGTGAGCAGGAGCCTGACCCCCTCAGAAAAGAATTACCCCACTCATAAGCTGGAATTCCTGGCCCTCAAATGGGCGGTAGTAGACAAGCTAAAAGACTACTTGTATGGGGCAGAGTTTACTGTGAAGACAGACAACAACCCCCTGACCTACCTCTTCACCACCGCGAAACTAGATGCCACCGGACACAGGTGGTTGGCCGCATTGTCTGGATTCAACTTCAGTCTGAAGTACAGACCAGGAGCCGGAAATAGGGATGCAGATGCCCTGTCCCGGAGGTCTCATGCCACGACAAATGACTGGGAAGATTGGACCCAAGTGGCACCGGACGGGGTGCGGGCCCTTTGTCAAGGGGCTGAATTCCAAGCCAGAGGAGGCTCCAGAGCAGAAGAAATAGGGGTTACCATGGTAGGAGTCCCCAAACACTATTGTGGGGTAACTCAACTGGAGGAAGACAACCTACCGAGACTGTCCAAGAAGGAGTTGAGGTGTGACCAATTGGAAGACCCCATGGGGAGATTGGTCCTCGAAGCCCTGGAGAATCAGGATCCCAACAAATTCCTACATCACCCCTCAAAGGAGGCTCGCCTGTTGAGGAAGGAATTGGACAGGCTACAGGTACATCAGGGAGTGGTCTACCGAAGGGGCCCCTCTGATGACTCAGAAGATAAGTGGCAGTTATTTCTTCCAGAGAAGCACCGAGAGACTGTACTAATTGCCCTGCATGACCATCATGGTCACCTAGGGGCAGAAAGGACCTTCCAGCTCGTCAGAAATCGGTTCTATTGGCCCTGCATGAGGGCAGAAGTAGAGGAGTATTGCCATTCCTGTGCACGATGCATTCAGAGAAAGACCCTACCCCATCAAGCTGCCCCAATGGGCCACTTACAGAGTCAAGGCCCAATGGATCTGGTATGCATTGACTTTCTCTGCCTCGAACCCGACCTGAGTGGATTGGGGAATGTTCTGGTAATAACCGACCATTTCACCCGCTATGCTCAAGCTTTCCCAACCAAAGACCAGAAGGCATCCACCGTGGCCAAGATACTTATGGAGAAGTATTTTGTCCATTACGGACTACCACAGAGACTCCACTCAGATCAAGGAAGGGACTTTGAGAGTCGGTTGATCCGAAGACTTTTGGATTCATTAGGAATAAAGAAGACCAGAACCACGCCTTACCACCCACAAGGAGATGCTCAGCCGGAGAGATTTAACCGGACCCTGCTCAACATGTTGGGAACCTTAGAAACAGAGAAGAAGCAACACTGGAGTCAGCACATATCAGCCCTAGTACATGCCTATAACTGTACCACAAGTGACGCCACTGGCTACTCCCCTTATCGACTTATGTTTGGGAGAGAAGCAAGGCTACCTGTGGACCTGGCCTTTGGCACTTCTATAGACAATACCTCAGCTACATCCCACAAGGGATACGTGGACAGACTTAGACGTAGCTTGCAGGTGGCCTATGAACAAGCCCAGGCGGCTTCGGATCAAAGGGGGGCCCGCAACAAGAGAAATTTTGATCTGAAGGTTCGAGTGCAAGATCTGCAGCCCGGGGACCGAGTACTGCTACGCAATCTGGGGGTCCCTGGAAAACACAAGCTTGCCGACAGGTGGAGATCTGAGCCCTATGTTGTCTGTAGGAAGTTGCCCAGTTTGCCTGTCTACAAACTAAAGCCAGAAGGAAAGGTGGGTCCACTGAAGACGTGGCATCGGAACCACCTGCTCCCACTTGCTGAGGCAGTCAGAATACCTCCCGTGAGAGACTCCCCTGAACCGGCCTCTATCCTGGATATTCCTAGGCCGAACACTCGGTCCCAGACCTCTCGAGCCAAAGATGGGGAGGCCTCCCAATTGAGTACAGAAGAAGGTGGAGAACTGGACTGGCTGTGGCCTCCCTCGACTCTGGGAACGTCCGCCATAGATCTCCCAAATGGAGGGGATACCCCAGATGCAACGCTGAATCCGGAGGCTACTGAATTCATACCCTTCAGTCCCTCAGCTGATTACTGGGAAGATGTTCCTGACACTTGCGCAGAGGAGGACTCTAGAGATTCCATACGTCAGTCGACTTCTGAATCAGAGGTTCCAGAACCAGCAATGTTACCTGAACTTACTCCTGAAGAAGAGCCTGTGGTGCCAGAGTCAGAAGCACCAAGAGAGCAGAGGGCTCGCAGAGTCATCAGGCCTCCCAAGAAACTAACTTACCCCCAAATGGGGACGAGCTCAGAGGACTCTGTTGTAACGGCTAGGAGAAGTGTTGAACAACCTGATCCTTCCACCGTCCATTTGGTGGAGGGCAACCCCAGCTCACTCTCTGGCACAGTTAGGCAGGCCACTCATGGTAGTGTGACCTGTGGGCAAGAGAGTTCCATCCCAAAGTTTTGGTGGGAATTCCCTATGCCAACATCATGCTCGACATTGTCCAAAATGGTAAACAGTATTTGTTGAAGTATATCTTTGGGGACCAAAGAGTTCAAGTGGGGGGAGTGTGTAGCGGGGTGTTCCCCTTTAATGCAGAGAGACAAGAAGTTCCAGGTGAGAGGTGAGTCGGGAGGAAGTAGAGACATTATGGAAGTGAAAGCAGAGGAGAGAGAGACTACATCTCCCAGTACATCTTGCAGCACCCAGGGTGCATTGCTCCAGAACAGAGACTGCTGGGGGAGACTTTATAAAGGGGAGGCGGAGTTTTGGTCGGTCTCTTTGGACCCCCCTCTCCTAGCAAGAGGATGTCTGTGCTGAACTGCTGTGTGCACAAGGCCTGAAGCCCGGGCCGTGTGCTCCTTTCCAAAGAGCCCTCTGCCAGCCTAGCAGAGCCTTAGAGACATCTAATCCTCCTTGCTGCAGTACACCAGAAGGATTGAAGACTTGGATGTCGGTGGATTCCTGTTCCTAGACGAATCGATGGAGGAAACGGACTTTGACTTGCCCGGGTGGTGAGAGCTGTTTAAAGACAGATACCTTTATCTTTACTATTCGTTGGGATTACAAAGTTGTTCTTCAAGTGCACCACCGAAAAGATTGCTAGCGAATATTGTTTCACTGAACTTCCATTTAGATCAGTCAGGCCTGACTGCATAGGTAGACATTGCTGGGTGTTAGTCTACCCATGAGGGGAAGTAGCTGTAAAAGGGCAGCGCTAGAGTTGCATAGCAATACTTTATTATTCTGATTACTCTGTTTATCTTTATTACTGTTTATTGCAGGGATCTGCAACTTGTTATACTGTTGTTTATTACTTGCCCATTAGCCTCAGTAAAATATCTGGGTAAAGTACATTTGGTGTCAGTTCCGCTTACTTTAATAGGAGTTTTAAAGTATATTCTGTGTATGTTTGTTATAGGACTGCGTCACCAACAGTTGCGGTCACGCGGTCCTATCCCTCTATCACCAGCTGTGCCACGGGAGGTTAGAGCCGATTGCCAGGGGTTGACAGCAGTGCACTACAGGGCCCAAATCAATATCAGCGGCTCTCTTAACTGGGGGTAGCGCTACACGTGGGGGCTCGAGTCCGGGATCCTTGTACGTTGCACACTGCAATCAAGCCGGTCAGAAGTACCAGCATGGACCCGCTGGCAATGTCACAGTGGTGCGCAGCGATTGGCGCCGATCCAACCGCGGCGGTAGTCATTGTACTCCCGGGGGAAAGATGGAAGGAAGAGGAGATAAAACAGCTCGTATTGTTACTGTCTCCGAGCCACAAAGCATGGGTGATGGATTTTAGGCCAGATCCAGTGATCTCGTTTACATACGCACTGGTAGAATGGAAAAACGAAATCCCAGAGCATTTTAAAAGTCAGAGTATACAAGCCATAGATAATCAGATCTATCACTTGATACATACGCTGCCAGTGAAGGAAGAATGGTTTCAGACACCAAAGCCATCACTCCCACAATTATCTCCACCACTATCCCCTAAAGCAGAAAAGCTTAAGGAACTATTAAGCCCGGGATCACCGCTGGCCGCTATAGGGCCTGAATTGTTGAATGCTCTAGGAGACCTTGTAATTAAGTGCCAGAAAAGCAGTACGGTGCATGTGGAGGCCGGTTACCGGAAGCTTAGCACCTTCTCAGGGAAGCTCCCCGTCCCTGCAGGGGAGGAAGATTTTGACACTTGGGTGGAACAGGCATTGCAGGCAGTAGAAGCATGGGAGGTGCCTGAGGCACAGAAGAGACAGCGAGTCTTAGAAAGTCTGAAAGGTGCCGCGGCAGAAGCGGTGAAGAGCTTCCGGTTTGGAAATGAAAACTGTACAGCTCAAGATTGCCTGGCCATGCTGCAGGAAGAGTTTGGTCAGCTGGAGAAGGTGTCAGAGATGATTTATCAAATTGAACACACTCTCCAGCAGCCGAATGAGAAACTGTCAGAATATGTTAGAAGGCTGAACAGGCAGTTATGCAAGATTGTACTGAAGAAGGGAATGCTGCCCAAAGATGCAGATGGAGCACGCATGAAGCAGATCATGAGGGGAGCGCGGCGCTCAGACCCGGTCTGGCTGCACCTGAAAACCTCAGGAGGAGGAATGTCACTAACCTACTCTGATCTAATAAAAATTATTAGGGACGAAGAGGCGCTGGAGGAAGATCAGCAGGTGGCCAAGGCGAATGTCACACCTGTACCAGTGTTGGTCCATTCGGTCAAGAGCCCAGAAAGAGATGCGGAGGTTGACACTCTGAAATCGCAAATGGCCCAAGTGTTGGAGATGCTGACCTCTTTGATGGAGAAAGATCAGAGAAGACGAGAGAAACCAAGCCCAAGAAAGGAGTTGTTCCCGAACACCTCAGCACCGGCCTCCCTACAGGACCGAGAAGAGGTGATTTGCTATAACTGCAGAGGGAGTGGCCACTTTGCTAACGTATGCTCCAGCCCAAAGTAGAAGAGAACAGATAATTGCAAGCCGGCGGGAAACTCCAAAGGGGCCCCGGTGAAGGAGTCAACCGGGTGCCCATCATCTTCAGTGCGCTCCAAACTAAAAAAAAAGGCCAAGAATGGAGGAGACAAAACTCCTAGGAGGAGGTATAGTACACCCCCACCAAGATGTACCCCAGAGGGAGGGGGCAAGACCCCTCAGTGGAAGTACAGCACCCCAAAGAAGGAACATCCACCTAAAAGGAACAATAACATCCCTCAGCGGGTTTGTGCCCCCATTGAGAGGGAGAAAGTCAATGCATGCCAGGCTCAGGAAAAATTAAAGTCCAAAAGGAGCAGGGCAAGGGTCGAAAGCAAAAAAAAAGAGGTGACCCCAGTCCGGCCATACCCAAAGGAACTGGTGGGCCCTTCTCCTACTGTGCCAATTCAAGTGGAAGGAGTCTATACTAAAGCTCTTTTGGACACCGGAGCACAGGTGACTTTACTATACCGGGACTTCTATGATAGGCACTTGAGTCATCTGCCTATCCAGAAGATAGAAGAGCTGGAGATATGGGGACTTGGAACCCAGAGTTTCCCTTATGATGGGTACCTGCCCATAAAGATGACTTTCGACCCATCCGTGGCTGGGAAGGCTGAAGTGTTTGACACCCTGGCAGTTGTGTGTCCCCGGCCGCCTGGAGCCAGCAAGATTTCCCTGATCATTGGGACAAACACGGATCTAGTCAGGAGACTCCTGACCCCTCTAGTGAAAGAGAGAAACCATTCAGCCACCAAAATCCATCCCATGCTAAAGACGGCCTACCAACGACTGGTCTTAGAGCAGAAGACCCCGGGAGAGGGGATAGGGAAGGTGTGGAGACTTGGCAGAGAAGGAGTAGTGCTACAGCCCGGAGAAGTAACCTGTCTTAGGGCCACTGTGAAGCTTTCGTGGGAACAACCTGGCCCCTTTGTCATGCTGGAATCAGACCCAAGGGAAGAGTCCTCAGGCCTGGAAGTGATACCAGAAGTGATTCCGTTCAAGGCCCTGAAGAAGGCCCATGGCAGAGTTCCGGTGAGTGTTAGGAACACTACGGGAGGACCCATGGAGATCCCTGCCAGAGTGTTGCTTGGTCAGGTGAGCCCTGCTGCCCCGGTCACTTGGTCCGAAGTCAAGGGGACGGGTGACGGAGGAGATGTTTGGGAGAAACTGTCCGTGGAAAACCCGAACCTACCCAGGGCTTGGAAAGAAAGAGCCAAGGCCCAGCTGACCAGGTGGGAGAAGATCTTTTCCGAAGATGAATTCGATGTGGGGTGTGCAAGAAGTGCCACCCATCGGATCCGCCTCCAAGAAGATAAGCCCTTCCGAGAGAGGGTCAGGCGGGTCCCCCTGGCAGATCTGGAGGATCTGAGGGAACAACTTGTAGAACTAAAGAAGACTGGTGTTATCCGTGAGTCTAGAAGTCCCTATGCCTCCCCAATCGTGGTGGTCAGAAAGAAGAATGGGTCGTTGAGGCTTTGTATCGATTACAGGACTCTCAAAAGGAGAACCATCCCTGACCAATACACCACGCCAAGGATAGAAGATGCCCTACAAAGTTTGTCTGGAGCCAAATGGTTCAGTGTGATGGACCTCAAGAGTGGGTACTATCAAATCCCTATGCACCCAGAAGACAGGGAGAAGACAGCCTTCATAACCCCGGTGGGATTCTTCGAATTCAATAGGATGCCTCAGGGTCTGTCTGGAGCTCCTGCTACCTTTCAACGCCTTATGGAGAAGACTGTTGGAGACATGAATCTTATAGAAGTCCTTGTGTACTTGGACGATGTCATTGTCTTTGGAAGAACCTTGGAAGAACATGAAGCCAGGTTGGAGAAAGTATTGAGAAGACTCAGCGAAGAGGGACTTAAGCTTTCCCCCGAGAAGTGTCGGTTCTACCAGTCTTCTGTGAACTATCTGGGGCACATAGTGTCTGAAGAAGGGGTGGCCACAGATCCTGAGAAGTTGGAAGCAGTCACTTCCTGGCCACGACCCACCACAGTAAAAGAGCTCAGATCCTTCCTGGGGTTCTGCTCCTATTATAGGAGGTTTGTGGAGGGGTTTGCTCGGATTGCCCGCCCGTTGAATGAATTGCTAAAGGCAGAAGTGGAAGAGGATGACTCAGGGCCCAGGAGGCCTGGTGAGTCAGTTCAAGATCAGTGGAACCCAAGGTGTGAAGAGGCCTTTCATGCTCTGAAGAGGAGCTTAACCACTGCCCCAGTCCTGGCCTACGCCGACCCTACCAGACCTTATGAATTACATGTGGATGCCAGCCATGAGGGTCTAGGTGGTGTACTCTACCAAGAACATGAAGGACAACTGCGACCAGTGGCCTATGTGAGCAGGAGCCTGACCCCCTCAGAAAAGAATTACCCCACTCATAAGCTGGAATTCCTGGCCCTCAAATGGGCGGTAGTAGACAAGCTAAAAGACTACTTGTATGGGGCAGAGTTTACTGTGAAGACAGACAACAACCCCCTGACCTACCTCTTCACCACCGCGAAACTAGATGCCACCGGACACAGGTGGTTGGCCGCATTGTCTGGATTCAACTTCAGTCTGAAGTACAGACCAGGAGCCGGAAATAGGGATGCAGATGCCCTGTCCCGGAGGTCTCATGCCACGACAAATGACTGGGAAGATTGGACCCAAGTGGCACCGGACGGGGTGCGGGCCCTTTGTCAAGGGGCTGAATTCCAAGCCAGAGGAGGCTCCAGAGCAGAAGAAATAGGGGTTACCATGGTAGGAGTCCCCAAACACTATTGTGGGGTAACTCAACTGGAGGAAGACAACCTACCGAGACTGTCCAAGAAGGAGTTGAGGTGTGACCAATTGGAAGACCCCATGGGGAGATTGGTCCTCGAAGCCCTGGAGAATCAGGATCCCAACAAATTCCTACATCACCCCTCAAAGGAGGCTCGCCTGTTGAGGAAGGAATTGGACAGGCTACAGGTACATCAGGGAGTGGTCTACCGAAGGGGCCCCTCTGATGACTCAGAAGATAAGTGGCAGTTATTTCTTCCAGAGAAGCACCGAGAGACTGTACTAATTGCCCTGCATGACCATCATGGTCACCTAGGGGCAGAAAGGACCTTCCAGCTCGTCAGAAATCGGTTCTATTGGCCCTGCATGAGGGCAGAAGTAGAGGAGTATTGCCATTCCTGTGCACGATGCATTCAGAGAAAGACCCTACCCCATCAAGCTGCCCCAATGGGCCACTTACAGAGTCAAGGCCCAATGGATCTGGTATGCATTGACTTTCTCTGCCTCGAACCCGACCTGAGTGGATTGGGGAATGTTCTGGTAATAACCGACCATTTCACCCGCTATGCTCAAGCTTTCCCAACCAAAGACCAGAAGGCATCCACCGTGGCCAAGATACTTATGGAGAAGTATTTTGTCCATTACGGACTACCACAGAGACTCCACTCAGATCAAGGAAGGGACTTTGAGAGTCGGTTGATCCGAAGACTTTTGGATTCATTAGGAATAAAGAAGACCAGAACCACGCCTTACCACCCACAAGGAGATGCTCAGCCGGAGAGATTTAACCGGACCCTGCTCAACATGTTGGGAACCTTAGAAACAGAGAAGAAGCAACACTGGAGTCAGCACATATCAGCCCTAGTACATGCCTATAACTGTACCACAAGTGATGCCACTGGCTACTCCCCTTATCGACTTATGTTTGGGAGAGAAGCAAGGCTACCTGTGGACCTGGCCTTTGGCACTTCTATAGACAATACCTCAGCTACATCCCACAAGGGATACGTGGACAGACTTAGACGTAGCTTGCAGGTGGCCTATGAACAAGCCCAGGCGGCTTCGGATCAAAGGGGGGCCCGCAACAAGAGAAATTTTGATCTGAAGGTTCGAGTGCAAGATCTGCAGCCCGGGGACCGAGTACTGCTACGCAATCTGGGGGTCCCTGGAAAACACAAGCTTGCCGACAGGTGGAGATCTGAGCCCTATGTTGTCTGTAGGAAGTTGCCCGGTTTGCCTGTCTACAAACTAAAGCCAGAAGGAAAGGTGGGTCCACTGAAGACGTGGCATCGGAACCACCTGCTCCCACTTGCTGAGGCAGTCAGAATACCTCCCGTGAGAGACTCCCCTGAACCGGCCTCTATCCTGGATATTCCTAGGCCGAACACTCGGTCCCAGACCTCTCGAGCCAAAGGTGGGGAGGCCTCCCAATTGAGTACAGAAGAAGGTGGAGAACTGGACTGGCTGTGGCCTCCCTCGACTCTGGGAACGTCCGCCATAGATCTCCCAAATGGAGGGGATACCCCAGATGCAACGCTGAATCCGGAGGCTACTGAATTCATACCCTTCAGTCCCTCAGCTGATTACTGGGAAGATGTTCCTGACACTTGCGCAGAGGAGGACTCTAGAGATTCCATACGTCAGTCGACTTCTGAATCAGAGGTTCCAGAACCAGCAATGTTACCTGAACTTACTCCTGAAGAAGAGCCTGTGGTGCCAGAGTCAGAAGCACCAAGAGAGCAGAGGGCTCGCAGAGTCATCAGGCCTCCCAAGAAACTAACTTACCCCCAAATGGGGACGAGCTCAGAGGACTCTGTTGTAACGGCTAGGAGAAGTGTTGAACAACCTGATCCTTCCACCGTCCATTTGGTGGAGGGCAACCCCAGCTCACTCTCTGGCACAGTTAGGCAGGCCACTCATGGTAGTGTGACCTGTGGGCAAGAGAGTTCCATCCCAAAGTTTTGGTGGGAATTCCCTATGCCAACATCATGCTCGACATTGTCCAAAATGGTAAACAGTATTTGTTGAAGTTTATCTTTGGGGACCAAAGAGTTCAAGTGGGGGGAGTGTGTAGCGGGGTGTTCCCCTTTAATGCAGAGAGACAAGAAGTTCCAGGTGAGAGGTGAGTCGGGAGGAAGTAGAGACATTATGGAAGTGAAAGCAGAGGAGAGAGAGACTACATCTCCCAGTACATCTTGCAGCACCCAGGGTGCATTGCTCCAGAACAGAGACTGCTGGGGGAGACTTTATAAAGTGGAGGCGGAGTTTTGGTCGGTCTCTTTGGACCCCCCTCTCCTAGCAAGAGGATGTCTGTGCTGAACTGCTGTGTGCACAAGGCCTGAAGCCCGGGCCGTGTGCTCCTTTCCAAAGAGCCCTCTGCCAGCCTAGCAGAGCCTTAGAGACATCTAATCCTCCTTGCTGCAGTACACCAGAAGGATTGAAGACTTGGATGTCGGTGGATTCCTGTTCCTAGACGAATCGATGGAGGAAACGGACTTTGGCTTGCCCGGGTGGTGAGAGCTGTTTAAAGACAGATACCTTTATCTTTACTATTCGTTGGGATTACAAAGTTGTTCTTCAAGTGCACCACCGAAAAGATTGCTAGCGAATATTGTTTCACTGAACTTCCATTTAGATCAGTCAGGCCTGACTGCATAGGTAGACATTGCTGGGTGTTAGTCTACCCATGAGGGGAAGTAGCTGTAAAAGGGCAGCGCTAGAGTTGCATAGCAATACTTTATTATTCTGATTACTCTGTTTATCTTTATTACTGTTTATTGCAGGGATCTGCAACTTGTTATACTGTTGTTTATTACTTGCCCATTAGCCTCAGTAAAATATCTGGGTAAAGTACATTTGGTGTCAGTTCCGCTTACTTTAATAGGAGTTTTAAAGTATATTCTGTGTATGTTTGTTATAGGACTGCGTCACCAACAGTTGCGGTCACGCGGTCCTATCCCTCTATCACCAGCTGTGCCACGGGAGGTTAGAGCCGATTGCCAGGGGTTGACAGCAGTGCACTACAGGGCCCAAATCAATATCAGCGGCTCTCTTAACTGGGGGTAGCGCTACACATGTTTGTTATTTAAAAATAAAATAAAAAAAACAATCCTGCCACCAGGTAGGAGAATTTACATCTGAATCTGAAGGTAAAGCTATCCGTACTGTCTATGACAAAAAATTCTGCTATCCAAACATAAGAAGAAATAAATGTGGCAACACAGGTAGTTCTTTTTCATTTGCTGACAAACTTTTTTATATTCATTTTTAAATCCTGTAGAACTGTGCTTGTTGCCCTTGGTAAGTAGATACTTCCTTTCAGCCTGTGAACAATGAGAAAATGCAAAGGAGACTCAAAAATTGCCCCCTTTTCATAAACCAATAAAAAAAAAAAAAACACTTTCCTATCACTTTCGGTAATTTTTTCAACTGAATGAAATAAGACATACCAGAAGCAATTTCAGATCCAAACGAACCTATCAATTGGTACCATATATTTCAAGAATATTAAATACATTAGGCAAACAAGTACAAGTCAATTATACAGTCACAGTTAAAAAAAAAAGAGTTATTTCCACTGAATTTTCATTGCCGAAGTGGACACCAATTCTTCCCAGTTCTATATTTTCTGTTTGTTGATGGAATATAATTGTGATGTCAACTGTTGCTCCTGCAAAAAAAAAAAAAAAAAAAAAAAGTCATAATTAGAATTATCAGCCCTGGAAGTTATATACTTTACAATGCTATTCATACATACATTATGAAAAAGCAAGCGGCTAACTTCTAGTTTTCTGTCCAGGCTGTGGTCCTAACACAGCATGTTTCCATAGATCTTAGAAACACAGGTGGCTTAGTCACTAATCCATACAAAGCGATGTGCTCACGTTATTCTGTAAGAAGATCTGTAAGACCAACCAGTGTAGCATGGTAACTGCACATAACAGAACCTCAATTCTGAATGAACACCTTGTATGCATGCGTACAATCAAACCCACAAATCTCATCAAAAAAGGACCAAAGGTTTTGGCGTTTTGCATGCTTTTGACTGTATGTATTCCAAGCATGTCAACACCGTTGACGTTTCATTAAAAACATGCACATGTCTGTAGATGATGTCTGTAGCTGCACATGTCTGTCACATAGTCTGACAGGCCTATGGGCGGGGCCTACTCGCCCTACACGCGAGGGTAACTTTTGCGCAAATCACGCTAATCAATGCCTAGGACCAGGATGGGGACTGCAGTCATATGAACATTCTAACATTAGGGCAATAATAAAGTTGCCCTTAAAGTCCCCTGGGCACTCTTGGGTGGTACTCCTTCTCTAAGGTTACAATTAACTGGAATGTTGGCAACAAATAGGTCTATCTGGGTGAATCTTTCTTAACATTAGGGCAGTTTCTAGACTTAGGCTGGGTTCACGCTAGTGCGACACGACAGCCGTCCTACTTTGGATCCGACTTTGCCCTGCGACATGAAGCCGACGTACGTCCGACTTTCAATGAACAGAGATCCGACTTGGATCCCCGCCAATACCAGGCACTGTGTTTGGTATGAATCTTAAGGGGAAACTCCGCGGCAAATTTTAAATAAAAAAAACGGCATGGGTTCCCCTCCAGGAGCATACCAGGGTCTTCGGTCTGGTATGGATTTTAACCACTTCCCTACCCAGCCGTAGTCAAATGACGTCCACAGATGGGATCTCCCATCCTGGGTGGACGTCATATGACGTCCTCGGCTTTGTAGGGGGATATCTGAATGATGCCTGCAGCTAGAGGCATCATTCAGATATCCTTTTAAAGTGCCGGCGATTCTGTGCACCATAAGAACAATCATAGTGGAGGTTCCACCGCTTGATCGTTCTGATAGGCGGCGGGAGGGGACACCCCCCCCCCTCCCGCCGCCATCCGGTGCTTCTCCTGGCTCTCCCGTGCGATCGGGGACCCGGAGCGAATCTTCCGGCGCCGTTGGTGGGTCACGTGACGAGCATAGAGATGACTGGTGACCAGATGGTCACCAGTCATCTCTATGATCGTCGGAGGCCCGGGCGCGATGTGATGACGTCACGCCCGGGTCCTCAAATGTAAACAAAGCCGCCATTGCGGCTGTAAGTATGAGATCAGTGAAAAAAATTTCACTGATCTCATGCTTTCCAGCCTGGAGGAGAGATGTGGGGTCTTATTGACCCCGCATCTCTCAATAAAGAGGACCTGTCACACACATTCCTATTACAAGGGATGTTTACATTCCTTGTAATAGGAATAAAAGTGATCAAAAAAAAAAAAGTTAAATAATTGTACAAAAATTAATAAATAAGTAAAAAAAATAAAATAATAATAATAAAAAAAAATTAAAACGCCCCTGTCCCCGGTAGCTCGCGATCAGAAGCGAATGCACACGTAAGTCGCCCACATATGTAAACGCCGTTCAAACCACACATGTGAGGTATCGCCGTGTGCGTTAGAGCGCGTGCAACAATTTTAGCACTAGACCTCCTCTGTAATTCTAACCTGGTAACCTGTAAAAAAAATTAAAGCGTCGCCTATGGAGATTTTTAAGTACTGAAGTTTGGCGCCATTCCATGAGTGTGCGCAATTTTAAAGCGTGACATGTTAGGTATCTATTTACTCGGCGTAACATCATCTTTCATATTTTCCCAAAAAATTGGGCTAACTTTACTGTTTTGTTATTTTTTAATTCATGAAACCATTTTTTTTAAAAAAAGGCGCTTGAAAAATTATTGCGCAAATATCGTGCAAGAAAAAAAGTTGCAATAACCGTCCTTTTATTCCCTAGGGTGTCTGCTAAAAAAACATATATAATGTTTGGGGGTTCTGAGTAATTTTCTAGCAAAAGAATGATGATTTGTACATGTTGGAGAGAAGTCCTAGAATAGGCCCGGTAAAAAGCCTGGGGTTGAATTGGTTAAGGGGAACCTCCTAAGCCGAAAAAACGGCGTGGGGGTCCCCCTCAAAATCCAAACCAGACCCTTATCCGAGCACGCAACCTGGCAGGCCGCAGGAAAAGAGGGGGGATCGAGAGAGCGGCCCCCACTCCCTCCTGAACCGTATCAGGCCGCATGCCCTCAACATGGGGGGTTTGGTGCTTTAGGGCAGGGGGCGACCTGCGGCCCCCCAACCCTAAAGCACCCTGCCCCCATGTTGATGAGGACAGGGCCTCTTCCCGACAACCATGGCCGTTGGTTGTCGGGGTATGCGGGCGGGGGCTTATCGGAATCCGGGAGCCCCCTTTAGTAAGGGGGCCCCCAGATCCCGGGCCCCCACCCTATGTGAATGAGTATGGGGTACATCGTACCCCTACCCATTCACCTGGTGGGAAAAAATGTCAATAAAAAAACACTACACAGGTTTTTAAAGTAATTTATTACACAGCTCCGGGGGTCTTCTTCCGACTTCGGGGGTCTCTTCCGACTTCGGGGGTCTTCTCCCGACTCCGGGGGTCTCTTCCGACTTCGGGGGTCTCCGGTGTCGTCTCCGTGCTCTCCGGTTCTTCTCTCGCTCTTAGGTTCTTTCTTCCTTCTGCCGGGCCTCCGCTATCTTCTTCCAGCTCTTTTGCTAGCGGGGCCCGGTCTTCTTCATTGCCTTCTTCCCTCTTCTCCTTTTCGATGTTGACACGTCGCTTCCTCCCGCTGTAATGCCGGGTGTGCGGTGCGCTCCGATTTATATAGGCCTCTCATGACGTCACAGTCACATGCTCAGGGTGGCCAGATGCTCCCATGATGTCACAGTCACATGCTCCGGGGCCACCCGGAGCTTGTGACTCTGACGTCATGAGAGGCCTATATAAATCGGAGCGCACCGCACACCTGGCATTACAGCGGGAGGAAGCAACGTGTCAACGTCGAAGAGGAGAAGAGGGAAGAAGGCGACGAAGAAGACCGGGCCCCCGCTAGAGCTGGAAGAAGATAGCGGAGGCCCGGCAGAAGGAAGAAGGATCCGGAGAGCGAGAGAAGAACCGGAGAGCGCTGAGACGACACCGGAGACCCCAGAAGTCGGAAGAGACCCCAGAAGTCGGAAGAGACCCCCGGAGTCGGAGGAAGACCCCCGGAGTCGGAAGAAGACCCCCGGAGCTGTAGTGTTTTTTTATTGACATTTTTTTCCACCAGGTGAATGGGTAGGGGTACGATGTACCCTATACACATTCACATAGGGTGGGGGGCCGGTATCTGGGGGCCCCCTTATTAAAGGGGGCTCCCGGATTCCGATAAGCCCCCACCCGCATATACCGACAACCAACGGCCAGGGTTGTCGGGAAGAGGCCCTGTCCTCATCAACATGGGGGCAGGGTGCTTTGGGGTGGGGGGGCCGCAGGTCGCCCCCTGCCCCAAAGCACCAAACCCCACATGTTGAGGGCATGCGGCATGGTACGGTTCAGGAGGGATGGGGGCCTCTCTCTCTCGTCCCCCCCTCTTTTCCTGCGGCCTGCCAGGTTGCGTGCTCGGATAAGGGTCTGGTTTGGATTTTGAGGGGGACCCCCCACGCCGTTTTTTCGGCTTAGGGGTTCCCCTTAAAATCCATACCAGACCGAAGGGCCTGGTATGCTCTTGGAGGGGGAACCCATGCAGGTTTTTTATTTAAAATTTGCCGTGGAGTTCCCCCTCAAGATCACCAGAGCACAAGTCGCATGCCAAAGTCGGATCATGCAAGACTGCGGTCTGACTTTGATCCGACTTCAATGAGTGTCAATGGGCTGAAGTAGGATCAAATTCGGACCAAAGTAGTACATGGAGCATCTTCAAAGTCGGACTGACATGTGTCGGACCAGTTAGGGAAACATTCAATTTCACACGTCATGCGACATAAGCTCCCAATGTCGGAGCGTTTGTCGGACAAGTGTGAACCCGGCCTCAGAGATGAGCCTTCACTGTATGCAGTAATTAAAGTAATATGTCCTCTAAGAAGTTTATTTTCCCATGTCACTACACACTGTATTTTGGTAGATGTTGCATTAGGAGGGACGTGTTGAGCCTGCGCCTACTCCATCAGTCCAGCGTACCTCTGTTAACTCACTCCCAGTAACAGAATGGGGTCCCACCAAGCACATAGCGCGGATCTCATATGTGCTCATCAACTCCTTCCTTCCCATATCTTGTGACTAGGTCATGGATCTCCGTAATGTGGGTTCGGATACCTACTGCATACAAACCACTAGGGAGGGAGCCAGACAACGACCAACACACTACTGGAGGACCTGTCACCTTACCACGCCTAACAACTGGTTGCTTGGTGTCTCGAACTTGTGCTTGGTTACTCACAGCAGCTACACTCCTTCTCCTTGTCTTGCCAAGTTTTTACAGACCCTGGTTCTTTAGATACACCAGAACCAACAGTCCCCCCTTTGATTAACTTCAGACCAGGCTCAGAATGGTAATGTTACTTTACTGAACAAGTTGCAGCATACCAGTTTAATATGAACAATGTGTTTGTCCCTAATCTAACTACAGTTGTGTGGCTGCCCAAGCATACCTCCTTGAGGTGATAGTCCATCTTGATATTCTCCATGGCTTGGAGGTCTTCTGAAAATCTTGAGTGGACTGCAAGGCGCAGCAGCCCTGATACCACGAGCCATGAACGTGAACAAAACCAACCAAGAACCCTGGAACATATCCTTCCCCCTTTTTATAGCACAGGTGGGCTGGCTGGGACCAAAAAGCCTGGGAACTGAACTCACATCACTTAACCCTTTCCCCCAGCCTGGGCCAGCCGCTAACTCACTAAGGTCATATTTCAATCTGCTTACAGGCCCCGGGAGGCTGATTTACTAAAGGCAAATTTCCTGCGCACTGTGCATCATCCAATCATGTGTAAGCAAAAATGCTGTTTTTTTATTTTCCTTGCATGTGACTGACTATTCTTTGCAAACTGAAGCTTTACTTAATTTGCTAAGCTA
Organism: Rana muscosa; assembly: GCA_029206835.1. NCBI lineage: Eukaryota > Metazoa > Chordata > Amphibia > Anura > Ranidae > Rana > Rana muscosa. The sequence goes on from CM055121.1 coordinate 870,209,110, forward strand.
TGGAGCAAGTCCACTTGTAGTGCACAGTATATTTGCCTTTAGTAAATCAACCCCCATGTTTAAAAATTAAACTGAGAGTTAATAATGCTCAACACTGCGCAAAAGATAAACTGAATTCATTAAGGGTCAGCAATGTAAAATTCACATGCTATGCTGAGGGATTTTAAGGGATACAGAGTTTTTAATGAAAGGTAAGCACTTGTATCTGAGCCCTTGTCAACATTACTAAGCTCGTATTACTGCAGCAATGACAATGGAATTTTTCTTTTTTTAAGTATGTGCCTCCTTTTAAATACTAGCAGGATACATGCTGCGGTTCTCCCCATAGTTGGTTTTCCAGCTAGCTATTGGGAGGCGCTGGTCTCCCCATAGCTAGAACACCAATGAACAAGTAGCCATCGTCATACTGATATCAGCGAGTATGTTGTTATGGGATGCTCTGAGGTCCCCATAAAGCAGGCACCACTTTGGTGCTAATGGGCACTGCAGCATCTCCCAGGCCCGAAGGAAGTTCTGGCATTGAGTGTAGCCCCTCCCCCCTTTCGCCATGAACTGAAAGGGATTAAAAACGCTGCAACCATCTCTACGGTTGTTTTTTCTTCTTCTGACCTTGTATGTCTTTCACTGGCAGGGCTTAAAGTGGTAATAAACCCAAAGTCAAAAATATAATATATTGCAGCTTACCAATCATTAGATGTGGTGGCTGCATAGTTTTTTTTTTTCTTTCTTATGTTTTACCACTGCATTCACCTGGTGATATGGCCAGTAACACCCCTCCTGTATAAGAGAGACACCACACTGGATAAATAAGCACAGGGGGCAGATTTGGACAGTAGCATTGTTTGGGGGGGGGGGGGGGGACTGTTAGATGTAGCAGATTTAAACACACTGGTGTAGTTGCCCTGTCCTAATCAGGGACTACTAGTCAAATTTAGTTCTGCTGTGGCCACTGATGCATGTTGGGGGAGAGTTAACACTTTTGATGTTAACAATAAATATGACAGAGAGGGTGAATCTCCCTATGCTAACAACTACAAATTTCTTTAATTAGGTCATACATCATTTTTCTTTGAGGAAACATGGATTTTGAGACCATTGTTTAACACCTCATGTATGTACATCAGAAAACACAACCCTAAAGATGCGGTATATAGTGAAACATGCAGACAAGGGTTTCTTGAAAAAAAAAAAAATATCACTGATGTATTACAGGATCTTTTATGGAAATTTAACTGTACACCATATGTGAATGATACTACATACAGTCGTGCTCATAAGTTTACATACCCTGGCAGAATTTATGATTTCTTGGCCATTTGATATGTGATTTGCGATAACACAAAACCTTTTCTTTCACTCATGGTTAGTGTTTGACTGAAGCCATTTATTATCAATCAACTGTGTTTACTCTTTTTAAATCATAATGAAAACAGAAACTACCCAAATTACCCTGATCAAAAGTTTACATACCCCAGTTCTTAATACCGTATATTGCCCCCCTTTAACATCAATGACAGCTTGAAGTCTTTTGTGGTGTTTGTTTAGTCCATTGTACACAGTTTTAAGATGTTGTGTTTTAATATCAGTCACTATGTTCTTGAACATTTACTATACACATTGGGGTTGACTTACTGACTTACTTAAGGAAAAAAAGACTGTGCACTTTCAGAGTGCAACTGCACTTGCAAATTGCACAGTCTATTTGCCTTTAGCAAATCCAACTCATTATTCACACTAAAGTATTACTTAATGCAGAACTTTGTGATTTAACCGCCCCCAAGCCAGGTGGGTTCACAAGAAATGGGCAGAATGTTGCCAGTGCTGTGCCTAAAGAGGTTTCTTTAAATCTAGTAGCAACTCAGTTGTGTATTACCCTTGGTCCTTTTTGTTTGCACTAATAGTTAAATTTTCAGTACAAGCTTTCAAAGTATACCCCCCTTTTTAAGGTCAAAGCAATACTTAACCTTAAAAGAAGGGACTATACACCAAAATCTTGCTCTAAAAATGTAACTGTTAGCGTGAATAACAAAGTAAATCAAAGACAGTATTCAACTGTATTGTTGCAAGTGCACTAATAAGTCTACGGACACTTTAAATCTAGTAGGATATATAATACAGAGTCTCAAGTGACAAAGGCTAAAAATTCTATGAAAAAAGCAAAAAAACAAGTTTTACTAAAAGCTATTATATCCAATAACTTTCCTCCTGATCTCTGAACTCCTTAAGCCTGGAACACACTGCTAGTTTTTCTTTGTTCAACCCAGGGGGCTGAACAAAAGAAAACTGACAGATCGCCATACCGATACAAATGATGTTGATGTGGCAATCTCCCCCACTGTGTCTTTGCATTTCTGACAGAACACACTGATCAGATGCTGGTTTTCTAGCTTCTGTCGGACACAGGCAGCTGTACAAACTGACCAAATATCTGCTGGTTTCTGCTGGACTGGCTGGTTTTCCGCTCATGTGTACCCAGCATTGGGGGGGGGGGGGGGGGGTTCCAAAACCAGACCTAATATTGGTAATGCCGTAGGTTAGAAAGAAATGTCAGCCAATTACTTTCACTGATTAAAAGTGATGGGAAACAATAGAGAGGTAGACTTGAATTGATACTAAACACACTGTTAAATTTATATTGGCCCTTCTATTTTTGTATGTGGATGATGGCACTGTAATAAAAAAAACAAAAACAAAAAAAAAACATATACGTGTAGCGATACCTCCAACTAAGTAGGCCACAGAATTAGTTTGGGTCCTGAAGACAGCTCCGCCAACCCCCGGCAATATGCTCTACCCCCTACTGGCACAGCTAGTACTGACAGTAAATTGTATATCTTATACTGTTTGAATAACTGAGCATTGAGACAATCCTAAATTGAAATAAATGTAAGATTTTACTTAAGCTCTTTGTAAAGAAAAGGGTAACATCAATAACAGTTTACAGAATAATCATTTGTAATGCAGAGCCCAGCCACACTAACACACTATAGGGTTAACACATAACAAGTGCGCCACGCGGGCGACCGTTAGCTAAGTGCCCTGTGGCGCAGTAACCAAAACACCTTAGAAACCCCACCAGGCCTGGTTCTGATATCTACAACTTAGTCCTTTTTCTTCACCGGCAGATCTTTAACGGTGGTGCACATTAACCACTTAAGCCCCGGACCATTTGGTAGCTAAAGGACCAGAGGTGAATTCAGAATTTTGCACTGCGCTGCTTTAACTGTAAATTGTGCGGACATGCAATGTTGTACCCAAACGAAATTTGCGTCCTTTTCTTCCCACAAATAGAGCTTTCTTTTAATGGTATTTGATTGCCTCTGCGATTTTTATTTTTTGCGATATAAACGGAAAAAGAGCGAAAATTTTGAAAAAAAATGATATTTTCTACTTTTTGTTATAAGAAAAATCGAATAAACTCAATTGTAGTCATACATTTAGGCCAAAATGTATTCAGCCACATGTTTTTAGTAAAAAAATGTCAATAAGCATATATTTATTGGTTTGCGCAAAAGTTATAGAGTTTACAAACTAGGGTACATTTTCTGAAATTTACACAGCTTTAAATTTATGACTGCCTATCTCATTTCTTGAGGTGCTAAAATGACAGGGCAGTACAAAACCCCCCCAAATGACCCCATTTTGGAAAGTAGACACCCCAAGGAAATTGCTGAGAGGCATGTTGAGCCCATTGAATTTTTTATTTTTTTGTCCCAAGTGATTGAATAATGACTAAAAAAAAAAAAAATTACAAAAAGTTGTCACTAAATGATATATTGCTCACACATGCCATGGTTATATGTGGAATTTCACCCCAAAATACATTTTGCTGCTTCTCCTGAGTACGGGGATACCACATGTGTGGGACTTTTTGGGAGCCTAGCCGCGTACGGGACCCCGGAAACCAAGCACCGCCTTCAGGATTTCTAAGGGCGCAAATTTTTGATTTCACTCCTCACTACCTATCACAGTTTCGAAGGCCATAAAATGCCAAAATAGCACAAAACCCCCCCAAATGACCCCATTTTAGAAAGTAGACACCCCAAGGAAATTGCTGAGAGGCCTGTTGAGCCCATTGAATATATTTTTTTTGTCCCAAGTGATTGAATAATGACAAAAAAAAAAAAAAAATTACAAAAAGTTGTCACTAAATGATATATTGCTCACACATGCCATGGTTATATGTGGAATTACACCCCAAAATACATTTTTCTGCTTCTCCTGAGTACGGGGATACCACATGTGTGGGACTTTTTAGGAGCCTAGCCGCGTACGGGACCCCGAAAACCAAGCACCGCCTTCAGGATTTCTAGGCACAAATTTTTGATTTCACTCCTCACTACCTATCACAGTTTCGAAGGCCATAAAATGCCAAAATCGCACAAAACCCCCCCAAATGACCCCATTTTGGAATATAGACACCCCAAGCTATTTGCTGAGAGGAATGGCGAGTATTTTACAGCTCTCATTTGTTTTTGAAAATGAAGAAAGAAAAAATATATATATATATATATTTTTTTTTCAATTTTCAAAACTTTGTGACAAAAAGCGAGATCTGCAAAATACTCACAATACATCTCAGCAAATAGCTTGGGGTGTCTACTTTCCAAAATGGGTTCATTTGGGGGGGGTTTTGTGCTATCTGGGCATTCCATGGCCTCCGAAACTGTGATAGGCAGTGAGAAGTGAAATCAAAAATTTACACCCTTAGAAAGCCTGAAGGCGGTGCTTGGTTTTCGGGGTCATGTACGTGGCTAGGCTCCCAAAAAGTCTCACACATGTGGTATCCCCGTACTCAGGAGAAGCAACAGAATGTATTTTGGGGTGTAATTCCACATATGCCCATGGCATGTTTGAGCAATATATCATTTAGTGACAACTTTGTGCAAAAAAAAAAAAAAATTGTCGTTTTTTCCGCAACTTGTGTCAACATATAAAATATTCCATGGACTCGACATGCCTCTCAGTATATAGCTTGGGGTGTCTACTTTCCAAAATGGGGTCATTTGGGGGGGTTTTGAACTGTTCTGGCATTTTATACACAACATTAGGAAGCTTACATCCACTCTTCTAACCACTTGAAGACAAAGCCCTTTTTGACACTTTTTGTTTACATGAAAACATTTTTTTTTTTTGCAAGAAAATTATGTTGAACCCCCAAACATTATATATATTTTTAAAGCAAAGGCCCTACAGATTAAAATGGTGGGTGTTGCATTTTTTTTTTCTACACAGTATTTGCGCAGCGATTTTTCAAACGCATTTTTTGGGTTAAAAAATACACTTTTTTTAATTTTAATGCACTAAAACACACTATATTGCCCAAATGTTTGATGAAATAAAAAAGATGATCTTAGGCCGAGTACATAGATACCAAACATGACATGCTTTAAAATTTCACACAAACGCGCATTGGCGACAATCTACATACATTTTTAAAAGCCTTTAAAAGCCTTTACAGGTTACCCCAGTAGATTTACAGAGGAGGTCTACTGCTAAAATGATTTCCCTCGATCTGACCTTCGCGGTGATACCTCACATGCATGGTGCAATTGCTGTTTACATATGACGCCAGACCGACGCTTGCGTTCGCCATTGGGCAAGAGCAGGGCAGGACAGGGGTGCTTTTTTTTTTTCTTTTTTTTTATTATTAATTTTGCTTTTTTATTTTATTTTTAAATTGTTCCTTCCAAGTATTTTTTTTTTTAATCATTTTTATTGTTATCTCAGGGAATGTAAATATCCCCTATGATAGCAATAGGTAATGACAGGTACTCTTTTTTGAAAAAACTGGGGTCTATTGGACCCTAGATCTTTCCTCTGCACTCAAAGCATCTGACCACACCAAGATCGGTGTGATAAAATGCTTTCCCAATTTCCCAATGGCACTTTTTATATCCGGGGGGTGGGGAACATTCCCTCCCACTGCTTGTAAAAGCAGTCCAGAGGCTAATTAGCCACTAGGATTGCTTTTACATGAAAGCCGGCCGCTGGCTGAAAAGAATGATACCAAGATGATACCTAAACCCGCAGGCATCATTCTGGTATAAACATTCAAAGTCCAGCAACATACCAGTACGTTGCTGGTCCTTGTTGGACATGTATTGTAATCTTTTTATTTCATGCAGCCAGTTGGCTGAACGAAAAAAGAGATTGATCGGTGGGTATGCCCACCATTAGAATACCGCCCTTCATCCACCCACTTCCAATGATGGGCATACACGCACCATTTATATATGCCGAAGCATGGGGGCATCCTCCCGCAAAAAAGTTATGCCACACACACATGGTCGGACTTTTCCACGGGCAAGCCTCCATCGGAATTTCGACCGTATGTACGCGGCATTAGGAGCAAAATCGCTCCTCCGCCCCTGCTGCCCCAATGCTTCGGCATATTTGCTTTTTTTTTTTAACTGTGGTGGTGAAATCACCTCCTACAGCACTGGAGTCGCAGGGATCAGGTCTGTCTCTGCGAACGCTGCAGTTATGTGTGTTTTTGTTTTGTAAGTGACAGTGATCGATCGATACTGCACTTGGGTGGCCTGGGCTGGACGGAGGGGCAAAACGCAGGTGCCAGCAGGTATCTGGGCTGATCCCGCTAACACTGCGTTTTTGGGAACCCTAAACTGCTGGGAACGCTAGTATAGATCTGATCAGATCAGATATTGATCTGTTCAGATACTATACCACTAAGGGGGGTGTATGCTTCACGCGTGGGTGTTAGCGTTACTGGCACTAACCTGACGCTGCCTGGGGTGTGACTCAGACCCTCTCTGACACTAAAACCTAATTGATATCACCCGCCGGGCGATCAGGGGGTTAAACCTTTATTGGGTTATATACACGGTGGGTGCCCTGACACTATAAAAGCAAACTAACTAACCAGCGTCACCCATAACACTTATATGGTGATCACTGGTGAAAGGGTTAACTAGGGGCAATCAGGGGGTTAAAACCTTTATTAGATAATATATGGGGGTACCTGACGCTATAAAAACCTGCGGCGAACCTAAAAAAAATTACCAGCTACCGATCTGCATCACCGACACTAAGACAGCGTTTAGAAAAACGATCGCTTAGCGACAGTGATGATGGGGGTGAAAGGGTTACCTGGGGGGCGATCAAGGGGGTTAAACCTTTATTAGATAATATATTGGAGTACCTGACGCTATAAAAACATGCGGCGAACCAAAAAAAAATTACTGGCTACGATCTGCATCACCGACACTAAGACAGCGTTTAGAAAAACAATTGCTTAGCGACAGTGGTGATGGTTCCTTTTTTTCAGTTACTGCGTGCGCCAACCTATAAGTTCTGTTGTCTGGCGTCCGCACACACTTGCGCTTACAGGCCTCTGGCATCCCGTTCCAGTACTCCACTAATGCATACTGATATGAGATGTCTGGGTCTGACTTTATCTCCGTCACCCACGGTGTGTGATTTGGGGACACTGACTTCATCAACTCCTCTACCGTTTCAGTCGACCATGCCTCCCCAGGGAGGCTGATGACTATCGACTGGTTTGGCTCTGCGTTAGAGGCTTTGCACCACTCTTCTACCGCTCGTGGATCCATGGGGTCCATGCCGGCACCTCTGGCGTTCACTTGCTGCATCAGGATCCCGGACGAGAACCCCCACGTGTAGCGATACCTCCAACTAAGAAGGCCACAGATTTAGTTTGGGCCCTGAAGACAGCTCCGCCAACCCCCGGCAATATGCTCTACCCCCTACTGGCACAGCTAGTACTGACAGTAAATTGTATATCTTATACTGTTTGAATAACTGAGCATTGAGACAATACTAAATTGAAATAAATGTAAGATTTTACTTAAGCTCTTTGTAAAGAAAAGGGTAACATCAATAACAGTTTACAGAATAATCATTTGTAATGCAGAGCCCAGCTACACTAACACACTATAGGGTTAACACATAACAAGTGCGCCACGCGGGCGACCGTTAGCTAAGTGCCCTGTGGCGCAGTAACCAAAACACCTTAGAAACCCCACCAGGCCTGGTTCTGATATCTACAACTTAGTCCTTTTTCTTCACCGGCAGATCTTTAACGGTGGTGCACATTAACAGAGTAAAAACTTTGCAATCCAATGGGGTAGGTAAAGATGGAGTAGAAACTTGGCTATACGAACGGTAGGTTCAGCTCTAACAAGGGTCTTTAATAAGAGCACTAAGAACAACTCATATGCCACGGCAGTCTATGGGCCTTTTTGCAGTAACAGTATATCGGTTGGGCATATGCCCTCTCACCCGCCCGGACTACGGTCCCAGTCCGGGAACTTCCACCAACTGTGTCTCACACACACACTCCGTCTCTTCAGCGATCGGGTCCCCGATCCAACAAGGCTGTAGTCGAGCAAAGTCAGATGCCACCCAGGCTCGCAGAGGGGGTGGAAGGCTCTTTGGTGCTGCGCAAGGCCTCAGGCTTCAGGCCCTGCACTCCGACACATCCGCACAGGAGGATCAGTCTCTGAAGTCTCGTGTCCCAAAGAGGCCGAGCCCAGCCTCGCCTCCTCCTCTTATAACCCCTCCCATGAGTCTCTGCGGTGGAAACATTGCCGAACAGGGTTCTGGGTAATGTAGTCTCTCTGCAGTAAAGGGGAACACCCCGCTATATAGGTACCTTTTTTCTAATCGATATACAGCTGTCACATGACCCAGATCTTTCCCAGCCTGTCTGCAGGGAAACATAAGCAGGAGGAGCTTCTAGTCCTCTGCTGCTGGTCACATGTTCACATGGGATACACAGTAAAAATAAATAAATAATACCAATAAACTATTTTAAATTGGCATACAAATCTATATTTGAAATCAAATTTTTGTGGAAATAACATGGTGTGGGTGGATTTCTGCCAGTCACAGGCTGTGTCACAACCCTCCAGCCTGTGTCTTAGAATTATAGGGAGGTGAAGTCACCATTAATCTATGTATCTATGTAATATCTCGCCCACATTGTGTTTAGACGGTTAGTGGGCATGGAGGAGGAGGGAGGGAGTGGGCTGTCATTTACCACTGTGTATACGCCTACGTGTGTGACACTATAGTCACATGGGCTGCTCAGACGTGAGAGGGAGGAAATGCTCAGCATAGAAACTCACTGAAAACTGAGCATGTGCAGAGTTGCCACCACAGAAAAATCCCTATCTGAACAGGACATGAACAGAAGGTAGAGATAGAAAACAGCAGGACCAACCAGGTTTATTTTGCAGACTACAGAAAACAAATCCCATGGTGGCTGAGTGAGTATGAACAGCATGTAATACAGCATTTATTGATAGTTTTTTTATGATGTGGGTTTAGTGACACTTTAAATGTAATGAACAATGGTTCTTTGAGGTAATGTTAAAGTAGTTGCCTAGCATTATTAGAAAACAGAAAATAAAGTATTATTTAAAAAACTCTATACATTTTGTTGTGAGTTAATGCAGCTTTTGTGTTATCAGATCTAAGTGTGTGTAATACACTACTCAATTTCCTCTTTTTAAATGTATGCCTTGCATTGGATGGAAGCATGATTGAACTTTTGATTTATGGTTTTGCATGAGCAACATTGGCAATAGTAATCAAGTAATTTTAGCAGATCATATATTCTTGTTGTATTAATTCACAATAGTGTAAAAGAACCACATTATTTCACGTTAACATGGTAGCAAAGTCTGCGTGTTTAAAATCCGCTGACAGGCAAGGGTTTCTATAAGAGAAGAGACCGTAAAGGTCTCTTCTGTCATAACTGTCCTCCTGCCTGTCAGTTGGTAATGTGATCTGAAAAGCACATGCACAACTCAGATCACATTTACAGCCCTCTCTGTTTGCGCATGCGTGGGAGTGAGGTCACTGCAGCCCGGCCACTCAAGCAGCCGGAGTTAGGAAACCCAGTAGAAACACCGGGGGAAGATGAAAGTGCCGGGGGAAACCAGGTCAGCTCTCCGCTGGAGTGCTCCGTTTCAAGGCAAGTCTGTCATAAAGCGCTAGCATGCGAGCATACTAGTACATTATGGCTTAAACCTGCAGGGGGACCAGCTTATTTCTTTTTAGGACTGGACTTTACTACTGCTTTAAGGACAGAACTGGGCAGCAATTACCATTTGTAGTCTCAGAGGATTTGTGTGAGATACTTATATTTCATTTTAACTATATTTTACCCTGAATGTAAGTATCATGTGACTGAGTAGAAAAGCTTATGAATGCCTTTTCCAGACTTCTGCAAGGGAAAAATATGGCAATACGATCATCTATTATACATAACACATATGCACTACTCTACTTACATTAATGTTTAACACAAAATCAATAGGATTAAAACATAGATCAGTACACATAACCCTACATTATATCCTCACTGACTGCAAATGATAAACAATCCAATAAATACATTAATGTTTCTCTGTCCTGACACTTAGGAGCCCTTAAACAGAAGTATGGCCATACAGACATACAGCAGCTTTAGAAAAAATAAAGTACAGTGGTGTCCTGAAGCCAGCAAAGCACTAATAAAATGAAAAAGAGAAAATGGGGAAAAAAGCATTATTACACACCCCTACCTTATAGTTTTTACCTTATCTTATGCGTGTGATGTTGCAGATTCTTGTAACTCCAGTCTTCTGAAATCATCATTTCTCTTTCCTATGACGTCTCTTATTAACACTGGAAGAAAATTAAAACTATCAGTGCATTTCTCTTACGTTCTTTCATTATGAGGTAATTGTAGTTGTTACAAACAAATGCAAGTAAAACACGTATTTATATAAATTTTGCAGAGCTATTTGCCCTATAAAACTGCATGTACATTCGTTCTGGGCAAAAATCTAAATTTATTAGGCTATTTTCTCTCTAGGTCAATTGTTTTTCATTCATTCTCCGCATCCACAGGAATCAGCCAGTTAAAGAATATGCATACTTATATTGGTCCACAATGGACAAATGTTACAATGCAAAATAGATGCATTCCTTGAATTCAGCTTTAAGTTATAGTTGAAGTCTTGTGGGCCAAGTCACAATTTGCTTTCTTAGTGAATCAAGACATACAAACTTCCTGACAAAGTCCCTGACTTTTTCTCTACTTAGTTTAAAGTCTTGCTCTTTCTGCTAAAGAAATGTATTTTCACTCTACCTATTGCATTTTCACAATATAAAATATTATGAAATAAGCCTAAAAGCCAACAGGGAGAGAGTGACCACAATAGGTTTACAGATAGGGTTGAGCGGACCCGAACTGTAAAGTTCGGGTCCGTACCGAACTTTTGGGTTTTGGGGTCCCGGACCCGAACCCGAACAATTCACTGTATGTTCGGGTTTGGGTTCGGTGTTCGGCAATATGCCTGTAAAGCAGCGCTTGTTTCCCGTGCTTAGAACTGTCCCTGCACAAAGTATCATTTCTAAAGGAAAAAAAGTCATTTAAAATTCACTCGCGGCTATTAATGAATTGTCGGCTCCCGGCAATACATAGAAAAGTCATTGATAAAAAATAAAAAAAAAGCGTGGGGGTCCCCCCAAATTCAATTACCAGGCCCTTCAGGTCTAGAATGGATATTAAGGGGAACTCTGCCGCAAATTAAAAAAAAAATGTGTGTGGTTCCCCCAAATATCCATACCAGGCCCTTCAGATCTGGTATGGATTTTAAGGGAAACTTAACCCCAAATAAAAAAAAAAATGGCGTGGAGTACCCCCAAAAATCCAGACCAGACCCTTTATCCGAGCACGCAACCTGGCAGGCCGCAGGAAAAGAAGGGGGGGACGAGAGAGCGCCCCCCTCCTGAACCATACCAGGCCACATGCCCTCAACATGGGGAGGATGTCCCCATGTTGATGGGGACAAGGGCCTCATCCCCACAACCCTTGCCCGGTGGTTGTGGGGGTCTGCGGGCAGGGGGCTTATCGGAATCTGGAAGACCCCTTTAACAAAGGGGACCCCCAGATCCTGCCCCCCCATGTGAAATAGTAATGGGGTACATTGTACCCCTACCATTTCACAAAGAAAGTGTCAAAAATGTTAAAAATGACAATAGCCGGTTTTTGAAAATTCCTTTATTAATGTCTTCTCCTTTCTTCCATCTTCTTCCATCTTCTTCTTTTCTCCATTCGGGTTTCTTCCTCTTCATCTTCCTTCTTCCTTTGGTGTTCTCGTCCGCATCTTGCTCCGGCTTCTTCATCCCTTCTTCTTTCTCCGGCCGCTCCGTTTGAATTGGAGATTCCCGCTGTGTGACGCTTCATTCTCCTATTGGTCCGCTGCCACCCGGTGACCCCGCCCCCCTCTGACGCACATAGATTTCACTGGGATTTTCCCCGTGGTGTCAGAGGGGGGCAGGGCCACCGGGTGGCAGCGGACCAAGAGGAGAACTGAAGAACTGAAGCGTCACACAGCGGGAACCTCCAATTCAAGCGGAGCGGCCGAAGAAAGAAGAAGGGGAAGAAGATGCCAGAGCAAGATGCGGACGAGAACACCGAAGGAAGAAGGTAGATGAAGATGAAGATGAAGATGGAGGAAGAAACCCGAATGGAGAAAAGAAGAAGATGGAAGAAGATAGAAGAAGAAGAAACAAGAAGATGGAAGAAAAGAGAAGACATTAATAAAGGAATTGTCAAAAACCGGCTATTGTAATTTTTAACATTTTTTACACTTTCTTTGTGAAATGGTAGGGGTAAAATGTACCCCATTACCAATTCACATAGGGGGGGTGGTATCTGGGGTCCCCTTTGTTAAAGGGGTCTTCCAGGTTCCGATAAGCCCTCCGCCCGCAGACCCCCACAACCACCGGCAAGGGTTGTGGGGATGAGGCCCTTGTCCCCATCAGCATCCTCCCCATGTTGAGGGCATGTGGCCTGGTATGGTTCAGGAGGAAGGGGGGGCCGCTCTCTCATCCCCCCCTCTTTTCCTGCGCCCTGTCAGGTTGCGTGCTCGGATAAAGGGTCTGGTCTGGATTTTTGGGGGTACTCCACGCCATTTTTTTTTTAATTTGGGGTGGAGTTCCCCTTAAAATCCATACCAGATCTGAAGGGCCTGGCGGCATGGATATTTGGGGGAACCGCACGCATTTTTTTTTAATTTGCGGCAGAGTTCCCCTTAATATCCATTCCAGACCTGAAGGGCCTGGTAATTGAATTTGGGGGAACCCCCACGCTTTTTTTTTTTTTTATCAATGACTTTTCTATGTATTGCCGGGAGCCGACAATTCATTATAGCCGCAAGTGAGTTTTAAATGACTTTTTTTCCTTCAGAAATGACACTTTGTGCAGGAACAGTTCTAAGCACGGGAAACAGCGCTAATAGTCCTCAGAAGTTCTGGTCTCCATGGACTTCAATGGGGTCAGGGTTGGGGTTGGGGTTCGGGTTCGGGGTAAAGTTCGGTCCCGAACCCGAACTTTTTTCCGAAGTTCGGCCGAACCCGTCGAACCCGAACATCCAGGTGATCCGCTCAACTCTATTTACAGACCTGGAAACTTCCCTGGAGGGATCTTAACATGGGAGTACTTTGCTACTTATATTTTTTTACTAGTTTTCCTACTGTCATGAAGTCGTCAGGGGCGTCGGAACAGGATAGGCAAACCAAGCAGCCTTTTCTATAGTAATTATATACAGGTATCTCACAAAAGTGAGTACACCCCTCACATTTTTGTAAATATTTTATTAGATCTTTTCATGTGACAACACTGAATAAATTACACTTTGCTACAATGTAAAGTAGTGAGTGTACAGCTTGTATAACAGTGTAAATTTGCTGTCCCCTCAAAATAACTCAACACACAGCCATTAATGTCTAAACCGTTGGCAACCAAAGTGAGTACACCCCTAGGTGAAAATGTCCAAATTGGGCCCAATTAGCCATTTTCCCTCCCTGGTGTCATGTGACTCGCAAGTGTTACAAGGTCTCAAGAGAGATTGGGGAGCAGGTGTGTTAAATTTGGTGTTATTGCTCTCACACTCTCATACTGGTCACTGAAAGTTCAATATGGCACCTCATGGCAAAGAACTCTCTAAGGATGTGAAAAAAATAATTGTTGCTCTACATAAAGATGGCCTAGGCTATAATAAGATTGCCAAGACCCTGAAACTGAGCTGCAGCACGGTGTCTAAGACCATACAGTGGTTTAACAGGACAGGTTTCTCTCTGAACAGGCCTCGCCATGGTCGACCAAAGAAGTTGAGTGCACATGCTCAGCGTCATATCCAGAGGTTGTCTTTGAAGAAATAGACGTATAAGTGCTGCCAGCATTGCTGCAGAGGTTGAAGGGGTGGGGGCTCAGCCTGTCAGTGCTCAGACCATAAGCCACACACTGCATCAAATTGGTCTGCATGGCTGTCATCTCAGAAGGAAGCCTCTTCTAAAGATGATGCACAAGAAAGCCTGCAGTTTGCTGAAGACAAGCAGACTTACAGGTTGTCTGTGTGTTTTAGCAGTTAACCTGCTCAGGTGGGAAGGGGTTAAGCCAGATTCTGCATTCTCCCAGACTTTCTGGGCTTTGCCCTCCTCCCTGTGCTACTAATAAAAAGGGAGAGGGCCCTACTCAGGCAACATTCTGAGCACCATTGGGTAGATCCCCCTGGAACCAGGACTTCTCCACACTATGGATTTCTACCTTGAAAGGTGTGCATTGAGCAGCCTACAGTTGTGTTTAAAAGTTTGCATACCCTGGCAGAAATCGTGAAATGTTGGCATTGTTATTGAAAATATGACTGATCATGCCAAATAAACTGTCCATAATTTAAGGATAGTGATCATGTGAAGCCATTTATTATCACATAGTTGTTTGGCTCATCTTTGAGTCATAATGGAAACATAAAATACCCAAATGGCCCTGATCAAAAGTTTACATACCCTGGTGTTTTTGGCCTTGGTATAGACACCCAAGGTGACACATACAAGTTGAAATGCCATTTAAAAAGGAAGTAAACCCTGATGGGTTTTACTTCCTCTTTTGTTCCCTGCAAAGTAAATGCATAATTGGCTAGTATGCATCGCATACTAGCCCATTATGTGCTTTTTACCTGCAAACAAAGCCTGCAATGTCCCAGATGTCCCCTCTGGTGGCCACGTCCATCTTCACCCCTCTTCCTTCCGGGGTCGTGGACTCTGGCTTTGTGACTGCCCGTAGTTGAGGGAGCCGACAGTCACGGCACACTGCTGAAGAAACAGCATGATCGTGCACTTTCTTCAGTGCGCATGCGCCGATGACGTCGGCGCAAGCGTATATGGCAAATATTTGAAGTACCTACAGGTAAGCCTTATAGTAGGTAAACGTGGTCTGTACGGGTTTACAACCACTTCAAAAGGTTAAATTCCCACATCTGTGGCTTTTTAAATTGCAACTACTGTCTGTGTATAAGTAGTCAATAAGTTTGTTAGCTCTCATGTGAATGCACTGAGCAGGCTAGATACTGATCCATGGAGAGCAGAAAATAACTGTCAAAAGGCCTGCGTAACAAGAAAATGGAAGTTTATAAAAATAGAAAGGATATAAAAAGATATCCAAAGCCTTGAAAATGTCAGTCAGTACTGTTCAATCACTTTTTAAGAAGTGGAAAATTCAACGATCTCTTGATACCAAGCCAAGGTCAGGTAGACCAAGAAAGATTGCAGCCACAACTCCCAGAAGAATTGTTCAGGATACAAAGAAAACCCCACAGGTAACCTCAGGAGAATTACGTGTCAAGGTGTTGTCAGACATATTGTACCCAGGCTTTTTTGTGGCATTGGTACAGTAAAGGCTTCTTTTTGGCAACTCGAACATACAGCTAATTTTTGTACTTCTGGTCAAAGAAATGGCCCAAGAAAGGTTTTCTTACATTATAGTAATATCACAATTATGTCCTGAGTAAGTGTGAAAGAAGCTCTTAGTAACAATGACAGTTTGAGTGGAGGTCTAACAGTGGGAGCAGTGTGCATAATCCCTGGTATGAATCAGCAAATGAGTAGCAAGAGGATATTGAAAAAAATGGGCAGTGTAGTGCAGACACCATGTAATACTAGTTGCCAAATGTAGTTCTACCCCAAATTGGTCAACCAAAAAAGTACTTGGGGAACCCCCTTCATAAGTCCGCATGGCCAGGATTGAGGGTTTAAAGCCAGTGACCAAGAAGCAGGATGGAATAGTTGGGCCTTGGGCCAGTGAGTCTGGCCTGCTTGGAAGTGGCTTATGTATTTCTGTGTATCATGTTCTTCTGGGCCAATTTTGTGTGAAGGGAATCATTGGAATCCTTTCCCTTCTCTATCTTGTGCAGCAGTTGAGGGACGATGTTCAGTAAACATTGAGTCCAGGGAATCACCAAGGAACAGAAGCATTTGGAGATCCAAGAATTGGATTTGCTTTTTCCACATTGCCAAGTGCTTTAGTCTAGCATACTAAAGCAAGAAAATTGCATTGAAGGAGGCTACCATCAAACCCAGAACCCTAATGGAACTGAGAGGCTTTGTGTAGGACTTTAGAGAAGTAACTTTCTTCTGCGGAAGGAAATATCTGGCTTTGGATGTTTCAAAGAGTAGTAGTGTTTATTATCCAAAGGTTTGAAGGAACTGAATTGTTGTTTGGACATTGACAGACAGGGTTGTGGCTGAGGAGTCCTTCAGTAGGAGTCATCCAGGTAGCCTGTGACATAAATGCCTTGGGTTCACAGAAGAGCCAGAAGCGGGGCAAGAAATTCTGTGAACACTTGGAGTGCAGAGGATATTCCAAATTGTAGTGTTACATATTGGAAATGTTGGTCTCTCACATCAAAATGCACAAAGTGTTGATGTGGAGGGAAATGGGCATTTGTAGATAGGCGTCTTGTATGTCTACTGATGCCAGAAATCCCTGCTTGTCTGAGAGAAGGCAGATTGTATTGATACCATACAGAGATTTGGTACACAAAGAAATATGTTTAAAGATTTTAAGTCCAGTCCACCAGTGACTTCCCTGATGAATTTATCAAGGCATTCACAGTCAAAAGGCTGTGGGGTAAGAAGCCATGTGTAGAAGATGTTTTTTACAAGTAAGTTCCGTAGACCAAGCTTCTGAACACAAAATCCTGCACACATGCTCAGGGATAAGGGGCACTATAGAAACCTGGCACATTACATTCTTTATAGCAGGAGTCTCCAAACTTTTCAGTAGGCGGGCCACATTTTATATGTTACAAATATTCACAGGCCAAAAAATAATTTAAATGAAATGAATAAACTTTACTTTTTTTTGTAATCAGCACCAAATGACAGCAGTCAAAAAAATGTCAGTATAACAAAATAAAGACATTCCAAAAAAATACCTGAGCTCATCAGAGTCCCTCCTTACATGAGGGTTCCTATCAGGAACCCTCGTGCAGGGGGGGCTCTGATAGGCTTTTCTTGTATGGCGAGGACTCTGATCTGGACCCTGATGTAAGGGGAGTATTCTGATATGGATTCTAATGTAACAGGGGGACTCTGATGGGGACTCCCTTGTAAAGGGGAACTATGACAAGGATTCTAATTAAAGGAGAGACATTAATGGGGATTCTCATATAAGGGGGAACTTTCATGTTATGCCACGTACACGCGACCGTTTTTCATGATGAGAAAACTGCCATTTTTTAGATTGGTCGTGAAAACCGGTGAAAACCGGTCGTGTGTATGCTCCATAGCAGTTTTCTCGACGAGTAAACTGGCCGCAAAAAAATTAGAACCTGCTCTATTTTTTCTCGTCGTTTTTCCCGTTGTTCTTTTTCTCGTTGCGAAAACCGCTCGTGTGTATGCTTTTCCGAGGGGAAAAAAAAACGTGCATGCTCAGAATCAAGTATGAGACGGGAGCGCTCGTTCTGGTAAAACTAGCGTTTGTAATGGAGATGGCACATTCGTCACGCTGTAACGGACTGAAAAGCACAAGGCTGAAAAGCGCAAATCGTCTCTCACCAAACTTTACTAACACGGGATCAGCAAAAGCAGCCCAAAGGGTGGCGCCATTCGAATGGAACTTCCCCTTTATAGTGGCGTCGTACATGTTGTCATACGTGTTGTACGTCACCGTGCTTTGCTCGAGCGTTTTTTTTTCCTGAACGTGTGTATGCAAGGCAGGCTTGACAGGAATCACGACGAATCACGTCGAGAAAAACTTCGGTTTTTTGCATGACAGGAAAAACGGTTGTGTGTACGCGGCATAAGAGGAAGTTGTATACGATGGAAGTACAATTGAAGCTCAGCCAGTGGATGTTGGGGAGATCACAGACTGACCTGAAAACCTGTGTGGGAGGTCACTAGAGTTGCCACCTCATCCCTTTAAACCCAAACACATATGAATTACACAGGTTCTGAGGCTAATTAAAGGCAGATAAGGCACCAAGTGAGTTTAATTACCACCTTAATCAGCCACAGAACCTGTGTAATTAATATGTGTTCGGGTTTAAAGGGATGAGGTGGCAACCCTAGAGGTCACTAACCCTAGATGTGGCCCAGATAAAATCTTGCAGCAGGCTGGATTTGGCCTACAGATGTAATTTGGCCCCTGGTCTACAGTGTCAACACAAAACAATGCTGAAAGTATCAGTTCCAAGAGCAGGGTACTCAAAGCCAGGTTCATAGTTTCTGTTCATTTGTCTTGTACAGTTAACAATAGACTGGTAAACAGACATTGCAGCGATATCTTGCTGAAGAACAGGACATGCAAGAGCAAAGAAGACCCTTAAGAAGGCTTTCAATGCCTAACAACAGAATCCTTTTAAGAGGAAACATCTCCAATAGGAACTGTAAGGTGTTTACTGATAACTGAAATGGCAGGATCCAATACTGCAACAGTCCATTTCTTCTTGGGTTCCTTATAAATTTTAGCAAAAAAATATGTATGGGGAAAGTCTTTCTTGAATTAGCCAGTTTTTTTGTGAAACTAACGCCACATCGACAGTAGCCATACAACAGTGAGTCTTTAGAGATGTGGACAGCTAAACCCCTCCAGCTCTAGTCCTGATACTCTGCAAGGACTCACCAGATATTCTGTTCCGACCTGAAAAGCAGAGTCCTGTGTTACCTGGAAAGCAGATAAGTAGTCACTAATGACGGCATCTGTGTGAACTGGGAAAACCTGAACTAGTTGGCTGACACGTGAGACTTCCAAGATTTCACACGTCTCTCAATGAACGATAGAGCAAAAAAAAATAAAATTTTTTTTTGCCATTACATATACTTTAACTGGAAAGCTAGAAAAAATATCAGGAAGAACACCCTGTTATCTTGTTGTTTTCTCTCTTCTTCCAGTTTGGTTGCAGACCTATACATATAACCCACTGGAGTACATGCCTGTATTACAGTATATCTCTGGGCCCTCTGCGGGTTTATTGAACAGAGAAGTTGAAAAGGAAATAGGAGGAAGAGAAAGTGGTATATAGACCTTTGCTTTCCCTAAGGACATAGAGTTCCTCCAATAAGCCAGTAACTTTTGTCTTTAGAACTTTATTGAGTGGTCATCAAAGCATTGTTTATGTTTAAATTATGGGACTGAAGACAAGGCTGCTAAAGTCACAAAGATTACTTTGTTTTTTTGTGATAAACATTTAGGTGTCCTGGTTCCCAGTTAATCCCCTGAATATCACAACTGGTGCTATGACAGGCACAAAAAAAAAAAAAAAACTGACATTTAAAAAACTATTTTTTGTTGTGTTTGTTTTTGGGTTTAGAATGGAAGCTATACTAAAATAATTGGTGGTGGTTAATGTTGCACAGCAGCCACAAATGCAGAGCAGTGCCTGGCCAATGTGACACTCCAGCAAAATCTGAAGGCGCAACAAAGAAATAAAAAAGAAATAAAAAAGCCAAGCTATCTGCCATGGCAGCACTGATAACAATGTTGACTGAAGCACTGTCCCAACTCACAAGACAAGAAGTAAATGGTTGCCACTCCTGGCAATCAAGCAACTGCTAGGGAGAGACATTTTCTGTAGAAGTTAAAGGGGTTGTAAAGGTTCATTTTTTATTTTCTAAATAGGTTCCTTTAAGCTAGTGCATTGTTGGTTCACTTACCTTTTCCTTTGATTTACCTTCTAAATGTTTTTTTTCTTTGTCTGAATTTCTCACTTCCTGTTTCTCCTCACTAAACTTCACACCATCATCCGAGCGGTGTGGAGTCAGCCAGAACAGCTTACTGAACAGCTTACTGAGGAGGAACAGGAAGTGAGAAATTCAGACAAAGAAAACAAAGAAAAAAAATATTTAGAAGGGAAATCAAAGGAAAAGTTAAGTGAACCAACAATGCACTAGCTTAAAGGAACCTATTTAGAAAATAAAAAACAAACCTTTACAACCCCTTTAACTCCTACAGATGATGTTGGAGCATTTCTCACTACTTTTAAAAGAATTGCAGAAGGGTGAAGGGTGGTCCTGGGATAAATGGGGTGGTGTCAGTGGACCCTCAAAAGTCATATTTAGACCCCAATTCTGAGGACACTACGGTTTAGGACCATATGAAGTTGGAAATCTTAACTTGCCTAGGGGTGATTACAGCAGTTAAAGCACACGTGCATTGTTGGAGCTACAGAACAAATTGTCTCAGAAATCGCAGGTGAATTAATTAATACCGTTGGTAACTGAATGGTTGCAAACAGCATATTTAACAAGCTCTCAGATGGTGTAGAGAGTTGTGATGGACTGGCATCTTCAGTCTGTGTCTGTCAACTTGCCTTAAAGGGTTTGCCATGGGGATCCAAAAAATAAGATTTTTATAACAGCTTACCTGTAAAATCCTTTTCTTGGAGTACACCATGGGACACAGAGCTAGTCATTACATAATGGGTTAAGGGTCACCAGCGGTGATTGGACACTGGCACAACCAATGGAAGACAGTTCCCCTCCATATAACCCCTCCCATCAGGGAAGTACCTCAGTTTTGTAGCAAAGCAGTAAGGTTCCCATAAGAAGGGTGGGACCTCTGTGTCCCGTGGTGTACTCCAAGAAAAGGATTTTACAGGTAAGCTGTTATAAAAATCCTATTTTCTTTATCGTACACCACGGGACACAGAGCTAGTCATTACATAATGGGACGTCCCAGAGCAATGCTCATATGAAGGGGGGGAGACACAGATCAAACAGACCGCTTGCGGACCAGAAGCCCTATACTGCTGCCTGCAGCACACTTCGCCCGAAGGCGGAATCCTCATGTCCTTTCACATCTATTTGATAGAATTTGGAAAATGTATGGACTGAAGACCAAGTTGCAGCCTTACAGATCTGAGCCATTGAAGCCTAGTGGTGCACTGCCCATGAAGCACTTATCGCCCTGGTAGAGTGCGCCTTAACAGGAAAAGGAGGAGTCCTGTTCTTTAAACCATAAGCTTGAACAATTACTTGTCTAATCCACCTGGAAATGGTGGATTTTGATACCGCTTGGCCCTTCTTGGGACCATCTGGTAAAATAAACAAAACATCTGTTTTACGTATCTGAGCGGTTGCTTGCAGATACACCCTTACCGCTCTCACTAGATCTAGAGAGTGTAATAATTTTTCCCCCGCCGTCCGCGGGTTTGGAAAAAAGGAAGGCAGAACAATGTCTTGATTCAAGTGAAAAGCCGACACCACCTTAGGCAGAAAAGCCGGATGGGGTCGTAGTACGATTTTGTCCTTGTGACAAATTAGATAAGGCTCTTTACAAGAAAGAGCTGCTAGCTCTGATACTCTCCTAGCAGAAGCTATAGCAATCAGAAAGGCCAATTTCCTACTTAATATAATTAAAGTAATATGGCGAATAGGTTCAAAAGGTTGCTTTTGCAACACTGACAATACCAAATTCAAATCCCATGGACACAAGGGAGACCTGACTGGAGGATTTATCCTCAGTACCCCCTGAATGAATGTCCGAACTAGGGAGTGAGATGCCAATGGTCTCTGAAAGAAGACTGATAGAGCCGATATTTGCCCTTTGATGGTGCTAAGGGCTAATTTCATATCCACTCCTAACTGGCAAAAAGCAAGAATCCTACTTATTTCATATTTCAGAGGATTCCAACTTCTGGATTCACACCAGGAAACGTATGCTTTCCAGACTCTATGATAGATGAGTCTGGAGGCTGGCTTTCTAGCATTAATGAGCATAGAAAGAGCCAGGCCAGAGACCCCTCTCTTTTTCAAAATGTGGGTCTCAGCAGCCAGGCCGTCAAATTTAGCCTTTGTAAGGAAGGGTGGAATACTGGACCCTGTGACAACAGGTCGTGTCGAAGTGGAAGCTTCCAGGGCCTTCCTATCGCCATTTTTACGATCTCGGCATACCAAGGCCTCCTGGGCCAGTTTGGGGCCACTAGGATTACTGGTATTCCCTCCTCCTTGATCCTGCGAAGCAGTCTTTGTAGAAGAGGGATCGGAGGGAATGCATAGATCAGTGAGAACTGATTCCATGGAGTTATTAGAGCGTCTGTCCCGTAGGCTAGAGGATCTCTCGTTCTGGACACAAAGTTGTCCAATTTCTTGTTGAACCTGGAAGCTAGCAGGTCTACATCTGGGTTTCCCCATCTCAGACATATGGCCTGAAAGATCTCTGGGTGAAGAGACCACTCTCCTGGTAGCAGCTGCTGACGACTCAGGTAGTCTGCTTGCCAGTTTTCTATCCCTGGAATGAAGATTGCAGAGATGCAAGGTACATGCTCTTCTGCCCATGCCAAGATCCGGTTCACCTCTCTTTGGGCTGCCCGACTGTGGGTGCCTCCTTGGTGATTGATGTAAGCTACTGCAGTAGCATTGTCGGATTGAACCCGAACTGGGTAGCCCTGTAACCTGTATGTCCAGGTTTTGAGGGCTAGATATACTGCACGGATCTCTAGCACGTTGATGGGCAGGATCCCCTGAGTCTTGGCCCAGGTTCCCTGGGTAGAAGCCTCCTCGAATACTGCACCCCAGCCTGATAGGCTGGCATCCGTAGACACCACCTTCCAGGCTGCTGGGAGGAAGCACTTTCCCTTCGTAAATTCTTGGCTTCTAGCCATCAATTGAAGCTGTGGCGTACTTGTGAGGACAGGCGCATGGGTATATCCAGAGCTTGGCTCTTTCTGTTCCAGGAGGCTAAAATATTGCCTTGAAGTAGTCTCGAATGAAACTGGGCGTAAGGGACCGCCTCGAAGGAGGCTACCATCTTTCCCAATAGTCTCATGCAAAGGCGAATAGACGGCCTCTTGTTTGCTTTGACCTTGTGGATCAGGTCTTTCAGAGACTGTATCTTTGGCTCTGGCAGGTATACCCTGTTTTGGGCTGTATCTATGATCATGCCCAGGTACACTATCCTTCTTTGGGCCTGGAGAGAGGATTTTTGTAAGTTTATAATCCATCCTAAATGCTCCAGGTATCCTACTGTAGTGTCTACAGCGTGATCCAATCCCTCCTTTGACTGATCTATTAATAGTAGATCGTCTAGATAGGCTGTTACCGCAATGCCCCGTGTTCTCAGGTTTGCTAACATAGGAGCTAGCACCTTTGTGAATACTCTGGGCGCGGTGGCTACACCAAATGGCAGGGCCACAAATTGAAAGTGGCGATCTTCTACCTCAAACCTTAGGAATCTTTGGTGAGCGGGGAGGATTGGTATGTGTAGATATGCGTCTTTGATATCTATGGACGCAATGAATTCTCCGCCTTTTAAAGTAGCGACCACGGATCGAATCGTTTCCATTCGAAAATGGCGAACGTTCAGAAACCGGTTTAGATTTTTTAGATCCAGAATGGGTCTGACTTCTCCGTTCGGTTTTGGAATCACAAAGAGGTTTGAGTAAAAACCTGAACCTTGCTCCTTTTGGGGTACCTCTGTAACCTCTGTAACCACACCTTGAGCTATTAAGTGATTCAAACCTTTGAAGAAGGAATTGAGAAGATGGGATCTCTCGAAATTCCAGTCTGTACCCTGAGGATATTGTGGATACCACCCATTTGTCCTGGGTTTCTGTCCGCCAAGTCGCTGAGAACTGACGAAGCCTTCCCCCCACTCGGCCGAGTGGGGGCGCCCCTTCAATGAGAGGTTTTGGGGGCTTGCTTATTAGCTCTTGAACCCCACGGCTTCTTGTTCTTCTGAGCCTGTTCTTTGGCTTTTTTGGGCGGCTGACAAGGCCGTCGCCACTGGCTGGAGTCAGATTTCCCGGGAGCTGGGGAGAGAGTGTGTTTAAAACAAGGTCTCTTGTTTTTCTTTTTCTCAGGTAAAAGCGTTGTTTTACCACTTGATATCTTTTGGATATATCTTTCTAAATCTTCCCCAAAAAGGCGTTCGCCATGGAACGGGAAACTTGCCAACAACTTTTTGCATGGGGCTTCCGCTGACCAATGCTTAAACCAAAGTACTCTGCGCATCTGTACCAGCTGGAGTGTAAGGCGTGATGCCTGTATGATAGAATCTCTCATGGCATCCACTGTGAAGCATAAGGCTTTAGGCAAATTCTCCCAATTTTTAGCCTGCTCTGAAGGCAGCTCCTTCAGCCCCTGCTTTACCTGTTGGCTGACGACCTGACACATACCGACTGCTGCTACTGCAGGTTGGATAATTGAGCCGGCCAAAAGGAAGGAGGATTTCAGTAGGGATTCCAACTTCTTCTCAGAAGGATCTTTAAACACTTGTACATTATCCACTGGACATGTCAGGTTTTTATTTACACAAGAAATAGCCGCATCTACCGTAGGCAGGCTCCATTTCTTTAAAAATTTTTCCTCCATAGGATAAAGAATGTTAAACTTTTTTGGAGGTGAAAAACGCTTATCTGGATGTTGCCAGTCTGCGTACAATAGATCCTCTAGTAACGGATGAACCGGGAAGGAGCATGCACCTTGCAGGGATCTTAATGATCCTAGGGAGGAGACAGGTGATTCTGTTACCTCCAAAGAGGGTAACCTAAATGCAGCTCGCACGGCTCCTGCATAGCATTGCACCTGTGACTTTAAAATCTGGGATACCGAAAAAGGCTCATCCGATATCCCTGATCCGTCTGACTCCTCATCCTCTGCTGATGTAGCCTCCTCCTCATCCTCCTCCTCCTCAGGTACTTCTGAAGGGAGGTCCAATACTGGAGGAGATCTGCTTCGCTTATTGTCCTTTTTAGAGGATTTAGCGATTAAAGTAGCAATTTTCTCCTCCAGATTATTTAGGGCAGCTGATAAAGTGTCCTCAGTGACATATGCAGGCCCAGGCTTCACTGGGGAAGCCGCCATACCTGACAGAGGTAATGGCTCATCCTGTACAGGTGCATTTGGCAACACAGGAGAGGAAGGTACCGAGTCAGCACAGCTAGAGCCTCCTGTCTCAGGCGGCGGTGCTCTTTTATCTCTTTTTGTCCGCATTACTTCCCCTGGAAGACTTACTGTTTAGACAAAATATAAGGTACCTAAATGCATATACTACCGTGTTCAGTTTAGCAAATACATTAAGTATGCAACTTTTAACACATAACTATGCATAACATGGATGTCTTCTAGGAAGTACCCAGTCCAACCACATGGAGTCTTACGTCCCTGTATAGCTGCTGTGTTTCTCTGCCAGGAACAAGAGAACTAACGAGCTTGCTTGCTGCTGCAGTGCTTTTTACACTGACAGTCTTTTAAATTTGGCGCCGTTTCTGTGCCTGTGCGCGCCACGTGCCCGCGCACGCCTTCGGCCCCCCCCTCCGATAAAGCGTGCTCCCGCGCGCGCGCGGCCTTTAGCGCTATGGTGGTGGCCATAGTGAGAGAGGACTCTCATCAGCCCCTGTCCCCACTTACCTGCATCTGCAGGTGTCTGTATCGGCCACCGAAAGGAGGAGCGGGGTGCTCAAGCAAGCTCAGCAGCGGAGGTGACGAGCAGTGTACTTCGCCGAAGCCGACACTGAACAGAGTGAGGTGAGTATATTCAGCTCTTTACTCCCCCCAGTGGTGGAAAAAAAGAAGACATCCACTTCTTGAAAAAAAGGTCCCAACTTATTTTTTTAATTTTTTTTTATGGACCTTCTAATCTTACCTTATCCACGCCGCAGGTTTTTCTGCTGAAAGTTTTCAGACAGATACCAAACTTCACCCTTCACGGTGGGCTATGTGTGCCAACCTTCAGGGATATGGGTTCCTATTTAAAGGATACCTCTCCCCTGGGCCTTGTACAAGACTCTTACCAGGACTTTATAGCGAAATAGCGAAAGTGCTGGATCTTAGAGCCCAGTCCTCCGAAGAGAGACATTACAGGCGACGCCTCATGGATGAGGCCCGGATCCCATCCAGATTCAGCTCATTTGTAGGCGTCTTGGATGGATCCGAAAGCATAGCTCTTTTACCCCCAGAGGGTCTCTTTGGTAGAGCTTTCCTTTAGCACCTCCTAACGCGTCCAACACCTTTCGACACTGGCGAAAAAACTGAGGTACTTCCCTGATGGGAGGGGTTATATGGAGGGGAACTGTCTTCCATTGGTTGTGCCAGTGTCCAATCACCGCTGGTGACCCTTAACCCATTATGTAATGACTAGCTCTGTGTCCCGTGGTGTACGATAAAGAAATCACTAATAAGCTGGTTGAGATGGTTGAAAGGTACAAGCTAATTGAAGAGCTATTCACAAGTCCAAAGGTCCTAGGTCTCAAGCCGAGGGCAAATTCTTCCCTCTAGAAAAGTAACCACAAAACTCCAGAATCAGCATGAGGCCATACAGTGAAACATTGATTTCAGCTTCCACTGAGAAGCAGGCCACTCCTCCTGTGCCCTTAAGAGTCTTCCGCTGGGGGGGATTTGCTTGTATATTTCCAGTTAATTACTAATGAACCTCTCTACTGCTACAGCCACTGGCAACCAGAGCCTGATCCCAGACCATGACAAGTTGTCATAAATGGGGTGTCCCAGTTACTGGGGGTAGATGAATGATAGCCCCACTTTGCTTTCAACATGGACCTACTATATCAGGTCTCTAAGATTTGAGTGGAGATTGTTGAACAATTACAGGTACCACAACCAGGGCTTGTGCAAAGATTTTTGACACCCTAGGCGAAACCTCATTTTGCCGACCCCTTGGCTCCACCCCTGACTCACCCCCTTTCCCCTGCCCATGTAAACCACACCTTTTTAATGAAGCGCCCATCAAATGCAGCCCACCAGCACCCATCAAATGCAGCCTTACCAGCACCCATCAAATGTGGCCTCACCAGCGCCCATCAATGCAGCCTCACCAGCGCCCATCAAATGCAGTCTCACCAGTGCCCATCAAATGCGGCTTCACCAGCACCCATCAAATGCGGCCTCACCAGTGCCCATCAAATGCGGCCTCACCAGCGCCCATCAAATGCGGCCTCACCAGCACCCATCAAATGCAGCCTACCAGCGCCCATCAAATACAGCCTACCAGTGCCCATCAAATGTAGCCTCACCAGCACCCATCAAATGCAGCCTCACCAGCACCCATCAATGCGGCCACACCAGCACCCATCAATGCAGCCTCACCATCGCCCATCAAATGCAGCCTCACCAGCGCCCATCAAATGCAGCCTCACCAGCGCCCATCAAATGCAGCATACCAGTGCCCATCAATGAATGTTTGCTTGCTTCCATTCATTCAGGAGTCGGGACACAGACACAGTCCTCTGCCGCTGCTGCGCCTCTGACAATATGTGCGAACGGAGCGGCGGTAGCCTGCTGATGCTAAGAATTAGTTGCTTGCTGCAGAGAGAAGACAGTATAAACACCAGTGGCTGGGCGCCCTAGGCAGCAGGGCACCCTAGGTGGCTGCCTAGTTTGCCTAGTGGTAGCACCGGCCCTGACCACAACCATACAGAGGGATGGTGCTTAACTTAGCTAATAATAATGTTCTAGGGATATACCTGGGGGCAGAGAAAACAGAGATGTGGATTATTGACTGGCTTTACTGACTGAGTTTAGAACACATTTCAGGTCCTATTCAACATGCCAGTTAACCACACCAGTTCTGTCACACTTCACACTAATTTCTTGGCGCCCCTACCTGTGATTGAATTTCCCTTTGAATGAATAGCAATGGATTTAGTAGGTCCTCTGGTGAAATCTGCTTGAGGGTCCTAATATATTTTGGTCATCCTCTTTGACTGCCACCTGATATACCTAGGCAATACCCTTAAGGAATACCTTGTCCAAAATGTTATTTCAAATGTTTACACTGACAAGTTTTCCCAAGAAGATATTCATTGACCAGAATGTTTATGTCAAGGGTCATGACAGACTTGTGCATGTAGTTGCAAATTAAGAAATGTTGCAATTCAATTAGACCTTGAAATCCATGT
Source organism: Rana muscosa (assembly GCA_029206835.1). Classification (NCBI taxonomy): domain Eukaryota; kingdom Metazoa; phylum Chordata; class Amphibia; order Anura; family Ranidae; genus Rana; species Rana muscosa. Next base: position 870,237,279 of record CM055121.1, read on the forward strand.
TAAAACAGGTTGCACAAAGAAACCGAAAGGCTTGGGACTGCCTTTTGCCAGCATTGATGTTTGCTATACAGGAGATTCCCCAAGCATCCATGGGGTTCTCCTCTTTTGTACTGGTCTTTGAGCAGAGACTCCAGGGCTTGCCTGACCTGGTGAAAAAAAATGCAAGAAAATGTTTCCTCCCCCCCACACAAAATTATTTTGGAGTTTTTCTTCTAATTACAGGAAAGGATTGAAAAGGTGATGTAGTTGGTTAGGGAACACCTGCACTGTGCCCAGGAGGCATAATGTCGAGTTTTTAAATGCTCAGCGAAAGTAAAACACTTCCAGGTAGGGAACCAAGTGGCAATACTTATCCCCACTAGAAAGAGTAAGTTGCTGGCTTGATGCAAAGACCTTTTGAAGTTACAGAATAAGCTGAAGTGGTGATCTATAAAATTTACCAACTCAGTAAAAAAACCTTTCCAGGACTTACCTGGCCTCACTGATGTCAAACTGGGCTCCAGGGTTTGTGTTAGGCCTATTGCATCCCAGAAGGAAGAAGGTCTCAAATGAAGTAAGGAAAATGTTGGCGCTGGGAGTCAGAGGATTTGCAGAGTGAGTGGTCAACCCTCAAAGTGTTGGTTACCAAGCCCAATGGAACCCTACAATTCTGCAAAGATTTAGGGAAACCTAATAAAATGTGACCTCTATTTGACGCCTTGAATGGATGAACTTATGGAAAGACTAGGCTCCTGCCTGTTGCTTTACCACAAAAGGGTATTGAAAACACCCCTAGCTAAGGCCACCAAAGAGGAAAAAGGCATTCTTCACTATATATAGAAACTTCCAATATTAAAGAATGTCTTTGGCCTTCCGGCAGCTCCAGCCACATTCCAACGGGCAATGAATGAGTTATACACCGATATTTGAGGTATGCCTCGGTTTACTTAGATGTCATATTTAATAGGGATTGGGAGTCTCACATACCAAAGGTTATATAGTATTGGATTTCTTGAAGAAAGTTGGGTTCACTGTAAATCTCGAGAAATGCACTATAGGGATGTAGGTAGCAAAGTACCTCAAGTACATTGTAGGGAGAGGCTTTTCTAATCTGGCCCCACCCTGTTAAAGAAAAGACAGGTATGTTCATTCCTAGATATCATTAGGTATTACTACCAATTTGTGCCAAGAGAGGAGATGACCATCCCATGTATTTTCTCAGTCGAAGCTAGCTAAGGCTGAGAAAAACAATGCCATTGTGAAGCGAGAATGCCTGACAACAAAACGGGGTCCAGATTCCAGGATTCTGATATTATCTGTTGAAAAGAAAGTTTACGCTGATTTCCAACGATGCTTCTTTGACATGTATGCGCCAGAATAACGGGCTAATGCTTAGGAGATTTAGTGGTTACTAGCACTTCTGGAGTTCAGGTTTGTAGTCAAACACAGCATCAAAATGCAGATGGTCTTTCTCATCGTCTAGACCTCAGAGTTGGGGCTGGGAAATTGGGTATTGTGCCAGTCAGTAGGGACATATCCTGGATGGTAGGTATCTATCTCCTTGTTTTTCTTTTTGGAAGTGTGTCCTAACAAATATAGGCAAAAGTTTGTTTTTGTTTTTTACTGTTCACTGTGCCCTGCACTTTGGGTTGTTCCCAAAAAATCAATAGAGGGGAAATCTTCCAATGCAGACACTAGTATTGATGACTCTGGTGACAACCAGAGACGTCGTCACTTTGGAGGGATTTCCTCTCACTTCCTGTTTTAGCTTTGGGACAGGAAGTAAGGGGGAATCTTTCCAATGGGACATAGATGGGGTATAGAAGGAAAAAACTGACAGGAGGCTATAACCGCCCCTTACTCCATCCAAAAAACATTTTGCCTTTAGTTCTATTTTAACTTTGTCAGTACCGTGTTGCAGATCTTATTATCAGTTGAAAACTAGATTTTAACACTGTCTGTCCTAACAAAGTGTTAAAGATCTAGAAGCTAGGCTTTTTCATTGTATGTTAAGGAGGGAAAGCCCAATGTGTTTCTATTTGTCCATGGGGACAGATTGAGTTTCCTTTCATTTAATATTGTTCAGAGATACAGTATCTACGTATATAAGCTAGTACAACCCTCACATTTTGTAAATATTTTATTATATCTTTTCATGTGACAACACTGAAGAAATGACAGTGTGTGAGTGTATAGCTTGTATAACAGTGTAAATTTGCTGTCCCCTCAAAATAACTGAACACATGTCTAAACCACTGGCAACAAAAGGGCCACCATTGATTTCCAGCACTGCCTTAACCCTCTTGGGCATGGAGTTCACCAGAGCTTCACAGGTTGCCACTGGAGTCCTCTTCCACTCCTCCATGACGACATCACGGAGCTGGTGGATGTAAGAGACCTTGCGCTCCTCCACCTTCCACTTGAGGATGTCCCACAGATGCTCAATAGGGTTTAGGTCTGAAGACAGGCTTGGCCAGTCCATCATCTTTGCCCTCAGCTTCTTTAGCAAGGCAGTGGTCATCTTGGAGGTGTGTTTGGGGTCGTTATGTTGGAATACTGCCCTGCCGTCCAGTCTCCGAAGGAAGGGGGATCATGCTCTGCTTCAGTATGTCAACAGTACACGTTGGCATTCATGGTTCCCTCAATGACCTGCAGCTCCCCAGTGCCGGCAGCACTCATGCAGCCCCAGACCATGACACTCCCACCACCACGCTTGACTGTAGGCAAGACACACTTGTCTTTGTACTCCTCACCTGGTTGCTGACACTCACGCTTGACACCATCTGAACCAGGACATGGTTCCAGTAATCCATGTCCTTAGTCAGCTTGTCTTCAGCAAACTGTTTGCAGACTTTCTTGTGCATCATCTTTAGAAAAAGTTTCTTTCTGGAATGACAGCCATGCAGACCAATTTGATGCAATGTGCAGTGTATGATCTGAGCACTGACAGGCTGACCTCCCACTCCTTCAACTTTTGCAGCAATGCTGGCAGCACTTATACGTCTGTTTTCCAACAACAACCTCTGCATATGACGCTGAGCAAAATTGAAAATACACTTTAAGAGGCAGTGCAGGGTTAATGAACAGGGAAGGTAAAAATGAATAAGAAAAGGGAGTCTCTGGTGTATGTAGCTGGCCTGGATTTAGCACAGATAGATGGAGGTTTATTACTGCGTTTTTAGATGAAATTGCTGCTGCTATGTCTTTGGACATTTTCTCTATGGACGTTATGCCACTGAAGCAATCCAGTAACTTTTGTGTTCAGCACTTTATTGAGTTGTCATAGATGCATTGTTTATGTTTATTTGATGTGACTGAGGACAAGCCTGTGGAGGTCACAATAGACTTTGTATTTGTAATGAACATTTATTTTGATGCGTCCCAGCTAATCCCTTGAATTTCACAATAATCTGTATTATAACATACCCTACAATTAGGTAGGTACATACTGTACCTGTACACTGCATTTCTCTTATGCCTTGTACACATGATCGGATTTCCGATGGAATAAAATCTGATGGACTTGTTTCATCGGAAATTCAGATCGTGTGTGGGCCCCATCGGACTTCTTTCCATCGGAGTAAAAAAATCCACGCATGCTCAGTCGAAGCATTGAACTTAATTTTTCTCGGCTCGTCGTAGTGTTTTACGTCACCGTGTTTTGGACGGTCGGAATTTAGTCTGACAGTGTGTATGCAAGACTGATGGAAGTCAGCTTCATCGGAATTCCGACGGAAAATTCCATCGGATTTTATTCCATCGGCAATCTGATCGTGTGTACAAGGCATAAGTGTATGGTTTTGTACTAGGCTTTTTTTAATTATTTTCTGAATATACTTACTGTCCAGAATTGCTCTTCCCAGTTCATTCTTCTTTAGTGTTTTCTCTACCTCATACATAACCCATGGTATGAATACGGTCTCTACATCTAAGCAAGAAATGTTAAAACAAATTAAACATGAATGTTTTAAAATGATGAGCAACAAACAGAAGGTGAAAAATAACCATATCTGTAAATGCTGTACAGTATATTAAAAAAATTCTGGAAAATACATGAAATTCCTTAATAAAATACACTTTGTGAGTCTGTTTTTGGCACCATTTGAATTTATCACTCATAGCAGGCTTGGTCCAGCAACAATTTCAAAAGCCTTTTATGAACACTAGTAGGCTATTTTACTAATGAAGTTGAGAATCCTAACACAATAAATTGTGTGAATATTCACTTAAATTACCCGGTTTGAAACAAATACCTGCATGGTTTGGATGCCCAATCAAGTGCAGATAAAATAGGTAATCAAGAATTTACTTTTCATGTGACTGGATACTTAAGCTACATTTTTTTACAGGATTTTCTTTAGCATTTGTACAGCCGTCGTTTTGAGAGTTTTTGCACACTTTGTAAGCATTTCAATTGAAGTTTATTGGGGCCAAAAATGCTTGAAGCTACAACTCCAAACAACACTACGCTCACATGTGAACAGGCACAATTGAAAAACATGGGATTTTGGATGTTGAATAGTTTGGAGCTGCTCCTGCACGCCTTTCAGTTTAGGATGTGTGCCACTGCTTCACCATAGAGTAGCATGCGGTGTAGACTGGCTAAATGTAGCTCCACATGGCTCCAGATACATAAACATAGGGTGCTGTACAGTAAGGTGACCAGATTTTTTAAATTAAATCCGGGGATATCTTTTTTTTTTTTACTAGTAATGGTGGCAATCAGCGACTCTCTGCCCGTCGCCGCCGCCGCCCGCCTCACAGCCTCTCAAGTCTCACTGTTCGGGCCCCGGCTACTACTGGGTAGGGTGCGGAGGAAGATCACTCCGCCAGGGAAGGCAAGGAGATGAGCAGGCAGGCGGCTGGCGGGACTTGAGCCAAGGCAGAAGAACATGCGAGCGGAGCTGAATGGGCATTCACCCGAAACTAAAGAAATGATCCCTCCGCTCCGACCAGCACATGACCATCAGAAAGGGGCACAGATAATGGAAAAAAATACACCCCCCTAAGCTATTAGGAGCGGCAGAGCGAGGGTGTGCAATTCAGAATGTTTTTGTTTTTTTAATTCTGCACTGACTGTCTTTGAAATTACCCAGCCCCTGTTCAAATCCAATCCGGGGACAAAACTGGGGACAAACTTGGTCCGGGGACAGTGTCCTGAATCCAGGGACTGTCCCCTGAAACTGGGGATCTCTGGTCACCCTACTGTACAGGCCATAAAGCCCTTGTGAACAAGATCTTAACCACTTGAAGACGAGACATTTTCTGGCACTTTTTGTTTCCATGTGAAAATCAGTTTGTTTTTTGCTAGAAAATTACTTAGAACCCCAAACATTATATATATTTTTTAAAGCAGAAACCCTAGCACAGGGGGACGGGGGCACTTAATTTTTTTTTATCGCTTTTATTGCTGTCACCAGGAATGTAAACATCCCTGGTGACAGCAATAGGCATGTGACAGGTACTCTTTATAAAGGGATCTGAGGTCAACAAGACCCCAAATCCCTCCTTCGCATTTGGAAGCATTCAAAACGCCAAGATCGGCATTTTTGACTACTTTTGTTTTGAAGCCTGTAATATTGCCACACTATCGGATGTGAGACTTAGCGAGTGCTGAGGTTTGACTGTGAGTATTTATTTTGAGGTATTTAGTAAGGGGCATGGAGAGTTTTTTGAAGTTGTAATTTTTTGTCACAATTCTTTTGGAAATCGAAAAAACTAAAAAAAAAAAATACCATCCTTCCACATCAGTGCCTGACCTCACAAATGGGCTTCTGGAAGAATGGTCAAACATTCCCATAGACACACTCCTAAACCTTGTGGGCAGCCTTCCCAGAAGAGTTGTAGCTGTTATAGTTGCAAAGGGTGGGCCAACACAATATTGAGCCTTATGGACTAAGACTGGGATGCCATTAAAGTTCATTTGCATGTAAAGGCAGGTGTTACAATACTTTTGGTAATGTGTATATATACACAGTGGGTATAGAAAACACTTTTTTGGAAAGTAGATAGTCCAAGGTATTTAGTAAGAGGTATGGCAAGTTTTTTGAAGTTGTAATTTTTTGTCACAATGTTTTGGTAAATGAAGAAACTAAAAAGCATTTTTTTTCTTTCTTTTAGGATTTTGTTTTTTAACCACTTCCCTACCCGCCCATAGTAATATGACGTCCACAGATGGGATCTCCCATCCTGGGTGGACGTCATATGACGTCCTGGGCTTCCCGGCCATCTAGGGGGCACACGCGCACCGCCGGCGGCGTAAGTGCACGCCCGTGGCATTGCTCAGGACCCGGTGTGCGTGCCCGGCGGCCGCGATGTCCGCCGGGAACCCGCAATTGCCCACAATCACAGCAGGACCGTGGATCTGTGTGTGTAAACACACAGATCCACGTCCTGTCAGAGGTGAGGAGACCAATGTGTGTTCCCAGTACAGAGGAACACACATTGGTCCCCTTCCCTTGTGAGTCCCCGCCCCCTACAGTTAGAATCACTCACTAGGGAACATATTTAACTCCTTCAGCGTCCCCTAGTGTTAACCCGTTCCCTGCCAGTCACATTTATACAGTAATCAGTGCAGTTTTATAGCACTAATCGCTGTATAAATGAGAATGGTCCCAAAAATTTGTCAAAAGTGTCCGATGTGTCCGTCGCAATGTCACGGTCACAATAAAAATCGCAGATCGCCGCCATTACTAGTAAAAAAATAAAAATAACTAAAAATGCAATAAATCTATCCTCTATTTTGTAGACGCTATAACTTTTGCACAAACCAATCAATATACGCTTATTGCGATTTTTTTTTTACCAAAAATATGTAGAAGAATACGTATCGGCCTAAACTGAGGAAATTTTTTGGTTTTTTATAGATTTTTTGGGGATATTTATTATAGCAAAAAGTAAAAAATATTGCATTTTTTTCAAAATTGTCGCTCTATTTTTGTTTATAGCGCAAAAAATAAAAACCGCAGAGGTGATCAAATACTCTATTTGTGGGGAAAAAAAGGACGTCAATTTTGTTTGGGAGCCACGTCGCACGACCACGCAATTGTCAGTAAAAGCGACGCAGTGCCGAATCGCAAAAAGTGCTCTGGTAAGGAAGGGGGTAAATTCTTCTGGGGCCGAAGTGGTTAAACACACTGTGACCAGAGCAATACGGTGTTACCATAGTAACACTGTACTACTCTGGGGAAGTGATCAGGATTTTTTTCTTTTTTATTTCACTGGTATAAGCAACCGTTTGTACTGAATGAAACTGATTCATTCAATGTGTATTGTTGTGATTAGCTGTGACATGGTACAGATGGGCGGAAATCTCTATCGTCGTGAGCCGGCGCCGGCCGATTCGTTCTCTGGGCCCCCGTTGGCACGGGAGAGCCCGAAGAAACACCGGATGGCAGCAGGAGGGGGGGGATGTCCCCTCCCGCCGCCTATAAGAACGATCAAGCGGCGGAATGATCGTTCCTATGGTGCGCAGAATCGCCGGCATGACAGAATGATATCTGAATGATGCCTGTAGCTGCAGGCATCATTTAGATATCCCCCCTCAAATTTAAGGACGTCATATGACGTCCTTGGTGGAGAAGTGGTTAAAGTCAATAAGGTAGGCAGCTGATAATCATATATTGCACTAAAAGTAGAGTGTTTATAACCTTGTGTTAGGCCGTTACTAGAACTAGGACCTGTTTGACTTAGTATTAAATCCAGGAGATCAGCTTGACAGTCCAGCTACTAGTATTTTCAGAGGGAGAGGTCAGTTATGACAGCCTATATATCTTTCTTTTGACAGGTTTTTTATTAAATCTGATGTTTAATCTGCTTATATTTTGTCTTTCCTGGTCCTCCTTCCCCTCCTCTTTAACATGCTAACAACTAACAACCTGACAACATTTCCATTGTTATTACATATCTTTATTTTAGACCAATTGATGTCATCACTAGTTCCCTGTGCTTCTCTATGCAATGCAAGCAAATCGTGGCTGATGGGAGGGACTGGCAAAGTGCCATACATAGTATCCTGAAAAAAATCACAGCACCCTGCCTCAGTACTCCTTAAAGCGGAGTTGCAACCAAAAGTGGAACTTCCGCTTTAAGCACTCCTCGCCCCCTTACATGCCACATTTGGCATATATTTTTTTTTCGGGGGGGGGGGGAGTGGGTACCTGGTTTTGACAGGTACTTCCTGTCCCACTTCCTGTTTCCATTGTCTCACCGCCTAGGCGACTCCTCGTCTCCCCCTAGGTGACCCGTTCCTCTCTACAATCTTCTAGGACACATCACAGGTCCCAGAAGAGTGCCTGGCCATTAGGAGAGCGCGGCGCGACTTACGAATGTGCAGTGCGCACCCCGGCTTTGAAGCCGCAAGCTGTCACAGCTGGGTGCCCACACTTGCAATGACAGCGCTACATAGAGGAGGGGGAGAGAAGCGAGGCTTCGGGCGCAGCGCACCGCTGAACTGTGGGACAGGTAAGTGTCTGTTTATTAAAAGTCAGCAGCTACACTTTTTGTAGCTGCTGACTTTTAATAAACTTACAAACGAGTGGAACTCCGCTTTAAAAAGCCCTCAGCCCTGATGCAAACAGTGGGCTGGATCATTATGCAGATAGCAAAATCCCTTGATGGGTTGATGTCAGGGTGGAGGAGTGGGCATTCCGAGGCAGACTGTATTTGCCTGCAGACTGACGTAGGTAATGCCCATAGCGATGGTGAGCCTCCATGATTAAAGGAACTGAAATCTAATGAATGAAATGGGATTGGCCAGGGACAGTCAGGCTGGGGAGGAAAGAGCTAGATGATACTATTTCTTCCAATCAGTAAATGAATCTGCCTCTATATGATATGCTGCAGCTTCTAATGCACACTGTGAGAAGCTCAGTCTGCAGTAAAATAATAAGCATTTTCAGTACAGGAGAGGGCATGACAGGGAGATGACAGTATATATACTGTATATGTCCATACATGATCAATGCTGTTACATTCTATAAAAATATCCATAGTTCTTGGTCTTGATTTTACAGTCAAACCCCTTCCACTTTTTAGTTCTTTAGCCTCTCTAAACACATTGTAACCTTCCAGATTTGTTATCTATGTCATATTTCCATTATGCTCAGGATATGATCAGATTGCTTAAAAATTGTATCTTTAGCTCATAGGTATTATTTGCAAAAAATCCACGTCATGATTTTGTGTCTGTGGCATTTAGTGACTTTTTCAGTCACCTACTCCAATTAATTTTCTAATGGTTCCACAGACCAGCACAAGAAACAGAAATGCTGGAAGCCTTATCATTAGTAGACTCACCACGCCATTATTTGACAGATATAACACTGCCACCTACTGCTGAATACAGACATGATTTATTATGAAGAAAAAAAAAAAAAACGATATAAGCGTGTGTGGCTGCGTGTGTTATTTTTACAGTGTTTTTAATCCATTAAGCCGTGTACACACAATCGGTTTCACCGATGAAAACAGTCCGATGGACTGTTTTCATCGGACGAACCGATCATGTATGGGCCCCATCGGTCTTTTTTCCATCGGTGAGAAAAAATAGAACATGTTTTAAATTTATCCGATGGGAAAAAAACCGATAGCAAATTTCCGATTGTCTGTGTGGAACTCCATCGGACAAAAAACCCACGCATGCTCAGAATCAAGTCGACGCATGCTCAGAAGCATTGAACTTAATTTTTCTCGGCTTGACGGAGTGTTTTATGTCACGGCGTTTGGGACGGTCGGATTTCTGACTGATGGTGTGTAGGCAAGACTGATGGAAGTCAGCTTCATTGGATTTCCGATGGAAAAATCCATCGGATTAGAATCCATAGGAAATCCGATCGTGTGTACAGGGCTTTAGTCTGTGATTGTTTCCAATGGTTATAATGTATGTAAAGTCAAAAGATTTTATAATTTGAAGATAGAATAGGGAAGGGCAGAACCCCTGTCAGGTTTTTATTGTTTTCTACTATTCCACCCTGGAGATTCTTCCTCTGTCGCTAGAACTGAAAGTAAGGGAAAATCCAAACCTGTTACAGGAACATAAATAGAGGGGAAATCTTCCAATGGGTACACAGTGACAACTGTCTAAAATAAAATGTCCTTCACCTAAAGCCAGCCACATACAGTTTGATTTGAACAATGTATGGATCGATCAATCAACTTGGGTACAACCAGCCTGTCGGATTTTACATGGTAGTATTGCCAGCAGCTGTTATAGCCACTAGCAATAATCATTGGGTTTCTCCCGGCGGGGACGGCTTTCCTCCCGCCTCCCTGCTGGGAGAACACAATGGCAATCCATTGTTGCAGGAAAGAAGATCTCTCTGTCTATGGCCAGCCTAAGTTCAAGTTGAGTCTAGAAAACAGGAAGTAAAGTGAAATCCCCCTTGTGAGACACAGCAAAAAACCTGACTGCAGATAAAAGTGTTCCTTACTTTATATAAAATGAACCACTTTCTCCCCCGCAACAGTACATTTACTGTGGCGGGATGGCACGTGCAGGCTCAGTCACGAATATATACATGATTGAGCCTGCTGTGGTTTAGGAGAACACCCCTCCTGTGACTTCTGTGTAGCTTTCCATTGATGAACAGCTTGCTTACTGTTTTGATCTGTGATTGGCCTACAGCAATCATATGGTACCTGGCTACCCCGTACCATGTGATTAGCTTAGCTAATCACAGATCAAATCAAAATCAAGCTGTTCGTGGGAAACCCATTCATGACAACTAAAGCTATTTCTTATCCCTTTCCTGCCGAGCGTACGCATATGTGCGGCCTTCGGCTTTCGGGGGTTATACCAGGATGATGCCCGCAGTTTAGAGCCGTTGTTTAGAGCGGGCGATTGGCTATCCAGGCATAACAACCGATGCGGCTAAAAGCCGCTCGGTTGTTATATCAGAGGAGCGGGAGGGGACATCCACCCCTCCTGCCGCCTCCCGCCGCTCTGACCTGGCCTCCCGTCCCACTGGGAGACCGGATCCTCGATCCGTCACTTCTGGTGCCTAGAGAGAGACTGGCACCAAGCCATAAACGGCTTGGTGCCAGTCTCCTGAATGTAAACACGAAAGCGACGTCACAACGTTTTCGGCGATCTGAATACTTTGAAGTGTAAAGGAGGGATTTGGGGTCTTTTAGACCTCCGATCCCTCCATAAAGAGTACCTGTCACCACCTATTACTGTCACAAGGGATGTTTACATTCCTTGTGACAGCAATAAAAGTGATCAATTATTTTTTTTTATTTTTTTAAACACAATTTAATAATGTAAAAACAAATAAAATAAATAAGAAAAAATATATATATATATATATTTAAAGCGCCCCTGTCCCCGCGAGCTCGCGCAGCAAAGAAAATGCATACGGAAGTCGCGCCCGCATATGTAAACGGTATTCAAATCACAAATGTGAGGTATCGCCGCGATCGTCAGAGCAAGAGCAATAACCTCTTCTGTAACTCTAACCTGGTAACCGTAAACAATTTTTAAAGCGTTGCCTTGGAGATTTTTAGGTAACATAGTTTGTCGCCATTCCACGAGTGCATGCAATTATAAAGCATGACATGTTTGGTATCTATTTACTCGGCGTAACATCATCTTTCACATTATATAAAAAAATTGGGCTAACTTTACCTTTTCATTTTTTTAAAAATTCATGAAAGTAAATTTTTCCCAAAAAGTTGCGTTTAAAACATCGCGGCACAAATACCGTGTGACATAAAATATTTCAACAATCGCCATTTTATTCTCTAGATTCTCTGTAAATATATATATATATATATATATATATATATATATATATATATATATAATGTTTGGGGGTTCTAAGTATTTTTCTTGCAAAAAAATACGGATTTTAACTTGTAAACACCAAATGTCAGAAATAGGCTTAGGGCTCTTTCACACGGGACGGATCCGTGAAGATCCGCCCCGTGAAGCTCAGCGGGGATCGCTCTGTTGATCCCCGCTGAGCCGGCGGATGACTGGGCGGTCCCCGCACACTGTGCAGGGACCGCCCTGTCAGAGCGCCGCTCTCCCCTATGGGGGATCGGATGACGACGGACCGTAGAGTCCGTTGTCATCCGATCCGCAGACGGAAGGAAAAATAGGGTTTTCCTCCGTCACACTTTTGCGGATTGGAGCGGGTCGGATGTCAGCGGACATGTCACCGCTGACATCCGTGGCTCCATAGGAGGACATGGAGCATCCGTTCAGGTCCGCCTAAAAAACTGACAGGCGGACCTGAACGGACCCTCCGTGTGAAAGAGCCCTAAGTCATGAAATGGTTACACACTGATGGAGGACAAGATGTAAACAAAATTTAAAAAAATAAAAATAAAAGTTGAAAAACAAAATAAAAAGTTTACAAAATTGAATAACAAATTATTATTTTTTTTTTTACATACTGTCATCAGTAAGTATCCCTGATCACTGCCATGCCACTGCACTGGTGACAGTATGTAAAAAAAATAAAAAAAAACATGAAAAAAAAATATTACATCTTCGAAAAAACTCGCCATGCCTGAATACCTCAGACTGTCCACTTTCCAAAAAGGGGTAATTTGGGTGGTATTTGTACTGTCCTGGTGTTTTAGGGCCTCAAGAAATGAGGCCATCAGTACATCAGTCAAATAGGAAATAGCTGCACACCACAGCTAGTTCCAAAGTCCTTCATTCTAAATCCCAAAGTGACACTACAGGACACCAACAGGCTGCATGGTTGACGCGTTTCACACACTAAAAATGTGCTTAATCAATTAAGCACGTTTGTAGTGTGTGAAACGCTTCAACCATGCAGCCTGTTGGTGTCAAGTAGTGTCACTTTGGGATTTAGAATGAAGGACTTTGGAACTAGCTGTGGTGTGCAGCCATTTCTTATTTGACTATCACATGCAGTTTCCATTAGGCTTCTTTGCCTCACCTGGCGCAGCGGGTCCTCTTCATTCACTCATGTCAGTACATCAGGATTGATCAATTTTTAAATACAGTATATACACCATAGTTTGTAGACTATGGGGTCAATTTTGCATGTGGTTGGGTATTATTTGCAAAGTGAATCTTTACCTCATTTACTAAGTCCTGGAGCATTTGCCTTTAGTAAATCAACCCGTATAACTTTCACACAAACCTATTAATATACACTTATTGTGATTTTTTTTGTTACCAAAGACGTGTAGCAGAATACATTTTGGCCTAAATGTATGAAGAAATTTGACTTTGACTATTGGATATATTTTCTAACATATTTTTTTTATTTTTTTAACATTTTTGTTATTTTTTAGTTTCTATAAAAATAAAATAAAAGGACACAGTGGTGATCAAATACCACCAAAAGAAAGCTCTATTTGAAAAAAAAATGATATTAATTTAATTTGGGTACTGAGTTGCACGACGACGCATATGCCAGTTAAAGTAGTACAGTGCTTTATAGCAAAAAATGGCCTGGTCATGAAGGCGATTAAATCTTACGGAGCTCAAGTGGTTTAATAAAAAGTTTAGGCTTTATTTATATTTTAAAGAGCGCTTCAGTTTTCTAAACTGTAACCCATCAAATGTATATGTAAGATACCGGTTTTTGTTTTATTTATATGAGGTACATTATTAATTTTAGCTGTGTATGACAGTATAGGTTGCAGCAAATGGCAGAAGGATTAGTGTTTCTCATGACAGCACATTTTTTATTTTGTCTGTTCAGTATCACTGTTACCAAATGCATATTGGGGGAACAGCGTCTCAGCCATTGACAAGCAGATCACTTACTTGTCCATTAAAGGTCTGCCTATAATGTGCATCATTGTAAAAAATAGCTTGCAGTTTGACATCAAGCACATTAGTAAAGTAGCACATACTGTACACTATTTATGTAAAAAACTATAATGGGCAAACTGCTAAAGCATAATAGAAAATCTTTGTCCAACTCCTCAGCTAATTGCTCACACGGTTCAGGTTGATTATATGCCTGGCATTAGCCGCATTATGCATGCCTGCAGTTAAAGTGGAACCTTACTCAACTTGGATTCCAATTTTAGGTGGAGTGGGGCAGGGTTCAAACCCGGGGAGAAAGCCTAGTACACACGACCGAGAATCTCGTCAGGAAAAAACCCGTTGTTTTTCCCTGATGAGATTCTTGACAAGAATCTTGTCCCGGCCGAGTGTACAACCGCCGTTCTTTTGAATGGAACAAACGCGGTGACGTCATCGACTACGACGAGCGTGCGCTTGTCACATTCGTTGCCGTCGCCGCCATCTTGCTACAACCTACCTATGCCTAGGAAGCTATCGCGCATGCGTCAAAGTCATTTCGAGCATGCGCAGGTTTCCACGGCGACAGGTAAATGTACACACTCTCGGGTTTCTCGGCAGGAAACAGGCCGATGAGAATCCCGACGAGAAAATAGAGAGCAGGTTCTCTATTTTTCTCGTCAAGATTCTGGCCAGTTTTCTTGACGAGAAACCTGAAAGCCTCGTACACACGCACGGTTTACTCGTCAAGAAAAGTCTGCCAGCAATTTTCTTGCTGGTTCTTGCCGAGAAAACGGGTCGTGTGTATGAGGTTGAACTCTCCTCATTCGTTTTGAGGATCTGAAAGGCCAACTACAATTTTTAGCCAACCTATCAAAGTCAACTACTAAAGTGATTGATATTTCTTTGAGAAAAAAAAAGTAATTGATTTACATACTTCTACAAAGTATTCCCCAAAGAAGCGCTCTAGAAATTGTCCTCTAGGAATCCATGGAATAGGAATCTATAGGAATACATAGAGAATTTTTAGTAGGTGAAAAGTAGGGATGAGCTCAGTGTTCGAGTCGAACATAAGTTCGACTCGAACATCGGCTGTTCGACCGTTCGGCGAACATCGAACGATTTGGGCCGTTCGCGCCAAATTCAAGTGACGCGAACGGCCCACAATACACTGCGCCATCGCAGTGCAATCCCGGCGCTGTGATTGGCCAAGCATGCACTGTGACCCCGCATGCTTGGCCAATCACAGCGCCGGCAGCTAGGAGAGCCATAATTGGCCACAGACAGGTTGCCTGTGGCCAATTATAGCTCAGGGGGTTTAGCACACGCCCCACACTAGAAAAGGCCGCCAGCGCGGCGGCCTTGTGTAGTGTGTTCCGGCGCAGAGAAAGAGTTACATAGGCAGGGACAGTGTCAGTGCTATTTGTACCTCAAACTTGTGTGTAGGGAGAGAGAAGGATAGGCAGGGAGAGTGTCAGTGTCATATTCTTTGCTAAACCTTGTGTGCAGGGAGAGAGAAGGATAGGCAGGGGACAGTGTCAGTGTCACATTCTTTGCTAAACCTTGTGTGCAGGGAGAGAGAAGGATAGGCAGGGAGAGTGTCAGTGTCATATACTTTGATAAACCTTGTGTGCAGGGAGAGAGAAGGATAGGCAGGGAACAGTGTCAGTGTCATATTCTTTGCTAAACCTTGTGTGCAGGGAGAAAGAAGGATAGACAGGGAGAGTGTCAGTGTCATATACTTTGATAAACCTTGTGTGCAGGGAGAGAGAAGGATAGGCAGGGGACAGTGTCAGTGTCATTGTTGCTAAGCCTCCTGCACATTATACACCTGAAGTTAGCCCGTATTGCTGCTTTTTCCTGGTGTGTTACACCAACAGGCATTTGCGGCACTTACAGCGGGCGGAGTGTGCCTCCTGATAATATTACACCTGAAGTTAGCCTGTATTGCTGCTTTTTTCTGGTGTGTTACACCAACAGGCATTTGCGGCACTTACAGCGGGCGGAGTGTGCCTCCTGATCATATTACACCTGAAGTTAGCCTGTATTGCTGCTTTTTCCTGGTGTGTTACACCAACAGGCATTTGCAGCACCTACAGCAGGCGTAGTGTGATTCCTGCAAAATATACTCCTGAAGCTAGGCCTTATTGCTGGTTTTCCCATTTCCCTGCAGGCCATTAGAATGTCTGGAAGGCAAACAAGGAGAGGCAGACAGTCAGGAGCCAATAAAAGAGGGCAAGCAGGCTCTGTGTCTAGAGACAACAGTGCTGGTCGTGGACGCGGTGCATCACCATCAGCACGTGGCCATGGGACACGCTTGTCCTTCTTTTCGGCAGCTGGACGCGTTGAGCCGCATCATGCCGAAGACTTGGTAGAGTGGATGACCAAGCCCTCCTCATCCTCCTCATCCTCTCTCACCCAGGCTCAGGGTACTGGCAAAGCAGCTGCCAAAGCGTCCTCTTACCTGGTATCAATGTCATCATCAGTCACTCCTTCCCTAGACCAACCATGTCCTCCTGAGGAGTCCCCCGATCTGTTTGAGCACAGTGTTGGGTACATGCTCCAGGAGGATGCCCAGCGTTTCGAAGGGTCTGATGATGATACCCAGCTAGAGGAAGGCAGTAGCGTGAGAGCAGAGAGAGGGGATGCTCAAGAAGGACACCAATCTGGCAGTCATGTTCCAGCAGCTGCAGCATACTGACAGATTGGCTCCAGTGATGAGGAGGGAGGGGATGATGAGGTCACTGACTCCACGTGGGTGCCTAATAGGAGAGAGGAGGAGGAGGATGAGGAGGAGGCACATCTCCAACGAGGCAGGATGCCCTCGGGGGGCCAGCGTAAGGGCAGCACACCGACGGAATCACACTGCAGAGCTCCGCCTGTGCAGGGCGCTGCCTCTGCCCGTTATTCAAAAAGTTCTTTGGTGTGGGCCTTTTTTGAGTCGAGTGCATCAGATCGCACAGCTGCTGTTTGCAACATATGTCTCAAGCGTATATCGCGTGGCCAAAACATCACCCGCTTGAGCACCACATGCTTGACCAGACATATGTTGACCTGCCATGCAGCTCGTTGGCAAGCCTACCTTAAAGACCCACACCAAAGAACAAAGCGGACCTCTCCTTGCACCGCATCAGCTGGGATCTCCAACCCCACTATACCTTCAGTCCTCTCTGAAACCTGCACTGAGAGGAATGAAGGTGTAGAATTAGGTGTGTCACAGCCAAGTACTTGCGGGCACTCTGCTAGCAGTACACCGACGTCCGATTCTAGCAGGCAAATTTCCCTGCCCCAGCTGCTGGACCGTCGAAAGAAGTTTACTCCCAGCCATCCACATGCCCAGCGGTTGAATGCTAGCTTGGCTAAATTGCTAGCGCTTCAACTGCTGCCTTTTCAGTTGGTAGACTCGGCCCCCTTCCGTGAGTTTGTGCAATGTGCGGTTCCTCAGTGGCAGGTTCCCAAACGCCACTTTTTCTCACGGAAGGCTCTCTACCGGCATGTGGAAGGCAATGTCTTGGCCTCGCTGGACAGGGCGGTCAGCGGTAAGGTGCATATTACCGCTGACTCATGGTCCAGCAGGCATGGACAGGGACGTTACCTTTCTTTCACGGCCCATTGGGTCACTGTTTTGGCAGCTGGGAAGGATGCAGGACAAGGTGCAGTAGTGTTGGAGGTTGTTCCACCGCCACGCCTCCAAAATGCTACTACTGGTTGTGACACACCTCTGTCCTCCACCCCCTCCTCTTTTTCTTCCTCCATGGCCTCTTCCTGTGCTTTGTCCTCGGAACCAGCGGTGCTCTGTAGGCGTTCAAGGGGCTACGCAAGTACGCAGGCAAAAAGATGCCATGCCGTGCTTGCGCTAGTGTGTTTGGGGGACAGGAGCCACACTGGGGCAGAGGTTCTGTCTGCTCTGCAGGGGCAGGCCGAGAGGTGGTTGACGCCACGCCAGCTTAAGCCACGAATGGTAGTTTGCGACAATGGCACCAACCTCCTCTCCGCTCTCCGACAGGGACAACTGACCCATGTGCCCTGTGTGGCTCACGTCCTTAACCTGGTGGTGCAGCGGTTCTTGGGCAGGTACCCGGGCTTACAGGATGTCCTGAGGCAGGCCAGGAAAGTCTGTGTGCATTTCCGCAGATCTTATAATGCCAGTGCTCGCCTGGCTGAGCTGCAAAAGGAGTTGAACCTGCCCAAGAACCGCCTTATATGTGACATGCCCACCAGGTGGAACTCAACGTTGGCCATGCTGCAGCGGCTGCACACGCAGCAGAGGGCCATCAATGAGTACCTGTGCGACTACGGCACCAGGACAGGGTCAGGGGAGCTCAGGTTTTTTTCACCACGCCAGTGGGGCATTTGAGGAGGCCACGAGGATGGTGAGCAGTGACAGTGCATGCATCAGTGACACTGTACTTCTTGTCCACCTGTTGGAACATACGCTGCGTGGAATAATGGACAGGGCACTTGAGGCAGAACAGAGGCAGGAAGAGGAGGACTTCCTTGCCTCTCAAGGCCCCCTTTACCCAGACAGTGTTCCTTCTGTCCCACACATCGCACAGGAAGAAGAGGAGGAGGAGGAGGATTGTGTCAGCATGGAGGTGGAGCCTGGCACTCAGCATCATCAGCAGCAGTCTTTTAGGGATGATTTACAGTCCCAAGAAACCAGTGGCTGGGAGGAGGTGGCTGCGGATCATGTCGTCCTTAGTGACCCAGAGGACTCCGGACCGAATGCCTCAGCTAACCTACGCTGCATGGCCTCCCTGATCCTGCAAAGTCTGCGGAAGGATCCTCGTATTCTTCGGATCAAGGAGAGGGACCATTACTGACTGGCCACTCTCCTTGATCCACGGTACAAGGGTAAGGTTGCGGACCTTATCTTACCGTCGCAGAGGGAGCAGAGGATGAGACAACTCCGGGAGGCCTTGCAGAAAGGTCTGTGCAACGCGTTCCCAGAGACTGGGAGGTTACAAACTCCTGGTCCTGGACAAAGAGTTGCTGAGGCTTCGGTCAGTCAAAGAAGGAGCGGTGGGGAAGGTGGCCGTCTGACCGATGCCTTCAGACAATTCTTTAGTCCGCAGCCCCAAGGTATGATCGGTTCCAGCAACCATCGCCAGCGTCTGATATACATGGTGCAGGAATACCTAGGGGCAAGGTCAGACTTGGACACCTTCCCCACCGAAAATCCTCTGGCTTACTGGGTCTTGAGGATGGATCACTGGCCAGAGCTTGCACAGTATGCAATTGAGCTACTGGCCTGTCCTGCATCCAGCGTTCTTTCAGAACGCACATTCAGTGCTGCTGGAGGATTTGTCATGGATCACAGGGTGCGCCTATCCACCGACTCTGTTGAACGACTGACCTTCATAAAGATGAACCAGTCTTGGATCACCACCAGCTAACAAACACCTGAAGCTGATATAACAGACTAATTTATTTTCAAATGTCACATCCCTTCAAGACTGATTCTGATGCTGAGAGACTGTCCTGTTATGTTGACTGACTATCCTCCTCCTCCTCAATGATCCGATTGATGATGATAGCTTGGAAGAACATTTTTGTTTCTGGGTGCCGCCACTAGTGGCTAAGGCCCAATTTTTCAGCCACTGTTTAACAGGGGCATGTAATTACAATTTTTTATGCAATGCTTTGCAGCATGGCTCATTCCTGCACTCCAACTAGAGTATCTGGGAGAGGTTGCAGTGTCGTGGCACCAGCACCAGTGGCTAAGGCCCAATTTTTCAGCCCCTGTTTAACAGGGGCGTGTAATTACAATTTTTGATGCAATACTTTGCAACAGGGCTCATTGCTGTGCTCCAAGTACAGTATCTGTGAGGGGTTGCAGTGTTGTGGCACCAGTGCCTAAGGCCCAATTTTTCTGCCCCTGTTTAACAGGGGCATGTAATTACAATTCTTGATCTAATAATTCACAGCAGGGCCCATTCCTACGCCCACCAAGAGTAACTGTGAGGCCTTACAGTGTTAAGTCAACACCACCACCACCACCAAAGGCCCAATTTTTCAGCCCCTGTTCAACAGGGGCATGCAATTACAATTCTTGATCTAATAATTCACAGCAGGGCCCATTCATGCGCCCACCAAGAGTAAAGCCCCGTACACACGATCGGATAACCTATGGATTTTCGTCCGATGGATTTGTCCATCGGAAATCCGGCTGAAACTTTTTTTCATCAGTCTTGCCCACACACCATCAGTCAAAAAACCGACCGTTCCAAACGCGGTGACGTAAAACACTCCGATGAGCCGAGAAAAATGAAGTTTAATGCTTCTGAGCATGCGTCGACTTGATTCTGAGCATGCGTGAGTTTTTGATCCGATGGACTTGCCCATAGACGATCTGAGTTTTCGATCGTTTTTTTATCCATCGGAAAAATTTAAAACATGTTCTATTTTTTCCAACCGATGGAAAAAAGACCGATGGGTACCATACACGATCGGTTGGTCTGATGAAAACCATCCATCGGACGGTTTTCATCAGTCAAACCGATCGTGTGTACGGGGCTTTACTGTGAGTGCTCACAGTGTTGTGGCAACACCAACATGTAAGGGGCAAATTTCAGCTGAGTATATACGGCAGGCCCCTACTTTCAAACATCCAACTTACAAACGACTCCTCCTTGCAAATGGAAGGATACAACAGGAAGTGAGAGGAAATCTACCCCTAGGAAGGCAAATTCTCTCCTGTAAGAGTTAATATGGGAAAAAAGTGTCTCCTCTCCACTGATGCTTTATCACGAATTCTTGTTTCAATAAAAACCCCAAATTTTCAAAAAACATTTGTCATTAGGTCGGAAAGTGAGGTGAACTGTTCTGAACAGGTGCACACTGCACAGACAGCAAAACAAATGTTACAGGGGTGATAACCCTTCCCTATGTTTTCCAAAAAGCTTAAAAATAGATTTCTTGGCTGGAGCTACACTTAAACAATGTACCTGTTCAAAATTACAAACAGATTCTACATAAGAACAAACCTACAGTCCCTGTCTTGTATGCACCGCCTGTATACAGCTGTTCAGAGTATATAGGGCCTTTTTTATTTTGTGTGCGGGGTTCCCCTTAATATCCATACAAGACCCAAAGGGGCTGGTAATGGGCTGGGGTAGGGGGGGGGGTGATGAGGTAGCTATGCCATTTTTCTTAAAGATTTTCATCCATATTACCGGGACCAGACATTACATTAAAGCCGCAAGCAGTTTTAAATGGCTTTTTTTCCTTTAGAAATTTAATTTTGTGCAGGGACAGTTCTAAACACGGGAAACATGTGGCACTTCACAGGCATACTTTAGACACCCCCCAGGTACGATATTTAAAGGAATATTTGACTTTTTTTTTCACTTTATGCATCATTAAAATGACTGCTCCAGAAAAACGGCCGTTTTTAAAACTTTTTTTGGATTGATACATGTCCCCTGGTGCAGAACCCGGGTTCCCAAACACTTTTTAGGACAATACCATGCCTAATAGTCGTTATAATTAGCACTTTAGATTTCGAACGTTCGCATCCATTGTGTTTAATAGGGTTCGAAAGTTTGTGCGAACTTTCGGTCCGTTCGCGGGTTCTGGTGCGAACCGAACCCGGGGGTGTTCGGCTCATCACTAGTGAAAAGCCTGGCTCATCGTGTCATGACCATGGTAGAGTTTGGGGTTGAAAACTCACAGAGATCCAAATAAACTATAGGAGGTCAATCTTTGTTTCATGCCACCCAAAGCTAGTATAATAAAGGAGACAACAATGATAGCATTCACCCAAAAGCTCTAGAAAAGTAGACCTACTAGCAGAATTTGTTGATGGCTGATATTCTAATACAGCAGAGATGTCTACTCAATGCAGGCCTAGAAAATCCAATGAACGCCTGTTTAAAAAAAAAAAGGTGTCTTCTCTTTCCCATTGATAAGTCCAAGATAAAACTTTTTAAAGAGAAAAAAAAATTAATGCTTTAACCGTACAGCAAACATGAATCTTAGACACAGCTCTAAAGCCACTTACACACGATCGGTTTTACCGATGAAAACAGTCCGATGGATTTTTTTCATCGGACAAACCGATCGTGTATGGGACCCATCGGTCTTTTTTCCATCGGTGTCAAAAAATAGAACATGTTTTACATTTTTCCGATGGATAAAAAACCGATAGAAAATTCCGATCGTCTATGGGCAAGTCCAACGGTTAAAAAACACACGCATGCTCAGAATCAAGTCTACGCATGCTCAGAAGCATTGAACTTCATTTTTCTCGGCTCATCGGAGTGTTTTACGTCACCGTGTTTGGAACGGTCGGTTTTTTGACTGATGGTGTGTAGGCAAGACTGATGGAAGTCAGCTTCATCAGTTTTCCGATGGAAAAATCCATCGGTTTAAAAACCTTAGGAAATCCGATCGTGTGTACAGGGCTTAAAACGTTTTAAAGACCAAATTGAGCTATGTTCCATTCTTCTCAAATTCTATACCACCAGAGAATATTCTTAAGCCTCATACACACGTACGGATTTCCATCGGACAAATCCGTGGAATTTTGTGCGAAGGGTGTTGGCCGTAAACTTGTTCTGCACACAGACGGCAAAACTTAGTCAGCCAACAAACACGTACGTAGTGACGTTCTAGACGTACTACGTGGTTTTTCAGCTCTTTAGCGCCACCCTTTGGGCAACTTCTGCTAATGTTGTCTGATGGTTAGCATTGGTTCAGAGCATACGTGTTTGCTCTTTGGATTTTAGTCCGACGGATTTGTGTACACACGATCGGATAATCCGACGCAACACATTTGTTGTCGGACAATTTGAGAGCATGGCTATCCAAAATTTGTTGTCGGAAATTTCGACAACAATTGTCCGATGGAGCATACAGACGGTCGGATTATCTGACAAAACCCTTCCATCACACAATTGTTGTCGGAATATCCGACCGCGTGTACGGGCCTTTAGACACAGCTCTAAAACGGAAAATTGTATCATACTTACCAGTAATTTTCCTTTCCTGGTGCCTATCCATGGCAGCATACCTGTGATAGTGCTCCGCCTCGACTCCTCCTTCAGGACTAGTGAATAGCATAAATTAAAGGCATAGCCCCTCCCCCAACATTCTCTGTAATATAGAATACCGAGGGTGGGAGCGTATGCTGCCATGGATAGGCACCAGGAAAGGAAAATTACTGGTAAGTATGATACAATTTTCCGTTTTCCTGGTGCCTCCATGGCAGTATACCTGTGATAACTAACTAGCTGACATGGGTGGGATAATTGCTTAACAATAAATGTTTAATTATAAGAGGACATAGCAGCCTGAACTGCCCTCCTTCCAAACTCAACAGTCGTGAGCGCTCCTGGATCAATATGGTAGTGTCTGAGGAACGTATGGGGAGAAGACCAGGTGGCGGCCCCGCACACTGTCTCCAACGAAACATTAGCCCTTGCTGCCCAGGAAGCTGAGACTGCCCTTGTAGAATGAGCATTCACTCGGGATGGAGGCTCCATATTCTTCACCTTGTAGGCCTTCTGGATTAACTTTACAACCCAAGATGCCAGAGTTCTGATGGAAGCTTCTTTGCCCCTGTATTTACCGAACGGTACGATGAAAAGTCTCTCAGAATTTATGAAGGGGCCGGTGGCTTCTAGGTAGGCCCTGAGCACTCTGGATACATCCAGTTCATGACAAGACTCTGAATCCATGTCTGTAAACACTGGTAGTGCCCAGGGTTCCAACAGGTGGCTTGGAGTAGCAACCTTTGGTGTGAACCCCCGAAGGGGACGAAGTTCCACTCTGTGAAGAAGGAGATGTGGTCGTCACCTATCCCTAAAGAGTGAAGTTCCGAGATTCTTCTGCCAGATGTAATGGCTAGCAGGAAAGACGCCTTTAGTGTCAGGTTCCATATTGTTACTTGTTCCACTGGAGCAAAGGGATGGTCAGATAGAACTTCCAGGACTAGGGACAGATCCCACTTAGGAAATGATCGTCTGACAGGAGGGTGAATCTTCAATATACCTCTGAGGAAAGTGACTACTGAAGGATCCTCCGCCCATCTCTTATTTGTTGCAGCAGAGATTACTGCTACCTGCACTTTGAGAGAGCTCATACCAAGTCCCAGATCAAGTCCTGTCTGAAGGAATCCTAGAACATGAGATGTAGAAGGAAGGATTGGATGAAATCCATTTTCGGAAACAAACGACAAGAACTTGTCCCATATTCTTGAATATATGGCATTAGTTGCTGGCTTCCTAGCTTTTAGAAGGGTTGATATGACTCCTGGAGAACACCCTAGGGACTCGAACCTTCGCCTCTCAACCTCCAGATTCGAAGATTCAACTTCTGAGGGTTTGGATGAACTAGACTGCTCTGCGACAGAAGTTGAGGGAAAGGAGGGATCTTGATTGGAGAGCCCACACTGAGGCACAATACGGAAGTACTGCCACCACCTGGACTGGCTCCCTGAGGAGCCTCAGGAGGAATTTGAATATTAATGGCCTGGGAGGAAAGGCATATGCCGTGGTGAACCTCCAGGGACATGACAGGGCATCCACTGCCTCGACTTGTGGATGCGGCACCCGAGAGAAGAACCTGTCCAGCTTGGCGTTCTTCGGGGAGGTGAACAGATCTACCTGAGGGGGATCCCATATGTTGGCAATCTGAAGGAAGACATGGGGGTGGAGAGCCCACTCATTGTCCAGGAAGTTTCTGGATAAAGTGTCTGCTTCCGCGTTCAACCTGCCTGGCAGATACATCGTTCTGAGGTCCAGGAGGTTCTGCTCCGCCCAGAGCATGATCGGCTCTACCTCCTTGAGGAGTGACCTGCTGCGAGTGCCTCCCTGCTTCTGCAGATAAGCGACAGCTGCTCTGTTGTCTAGGCGTAGGAGTATTCTTTGGCCTCTGATGTGGGGTGCCAAAGAGGTCAGTGCCAAGAAGGCTGCCCTCATCTCCAAGATGTTGGATACCACTCCCTGGGTGGTGCATGCCCATCTCCCCTGTATTCTGGTTTGCCCGCAATGGGCTCCCCAGCCCTGTCTGCTTGCATCGGACGTAATTGTGATCCAAGGAAGGGAGCCCAGGTGATGAGGCTTGGAGAGGTTTTCCGGAACTGTCCACCAGTGAAGGCTCCTGCGTATTTTTCCCATCAGCAGGATCGTCTGAGATAGTCGCTGTTTCTTCCACTGTGCCAAGAAACCAGTCTGGAAATACCTCAAGTGCCAATGTGCCCAAGGAACCATGGGTATACAGGAAGACATTGTGCCAATGAAGCTCAGGCATTGTGAAGCCGTCAGATACAGGCTCTGGATGACTTTGATCATTCTCTGGATGACAATCCTTGCCTTCGGCGGTGGTAATGACACTGTCCCCTCCTGAGTATCGAACATTGTGCATAGATTATCTGCTGTGTTGGCATTAGTTGACTCTTGTCGGAATTCACCAGCCACCCTAGCTCTTTTAGGGACTGTAGAAGAATGTCCCGGTGACATACCAACTGATCCGGATTGCTTGCTAGGAGTAGGATGTCGTCCAAGTAGTGGTATATCCTCAAGCCCCTCTCCCGCAGGGGAACTAAAGCAGATATTAGTATCTTGGTGAACACCCTGGGAGAGGTGCACAGACCGAAAGGCAGGGCTTGAAACTGTAGGTGGGTCCGTCCCACTGCAAATCTCAGGTATTTTTGAAATGCAGGTAGAATTGGAACATGTAGGTACGCATCCTGCAGATCGACCAAAATCATCCAATCTGATGGCTGGACTGCCTGAATAATCGTCTGCAGGGAATCCATTTTGAAGCTTTCGGGGCGGATATACCGGTTGAGCCTCTTTAGGTCTATCACAGGCCTCCACCCCCCTGTCCTCTTTGGGACCAGAAATAGGGTGGAGTATAAGCCTGCGAAGCGCTCTGCCAAGGGAGCCGGAACAGCCGCCCCCTGAAGCTGGAGTGACGTTAGGAAGTTTTTCAGAGCTTGAGCCTTCAGTGGAGAGGATGGAATCTCTGTTCCTTTGAAAGAGTTCCGAGGTGGAGGGTGAGAAAAATTCCAAAAGTGCCCCCATTGAATTGTTGACAGAACCCAGGGGTTGTGGCAGCAGGTGGCCCAGACTGGGGTAAAAAAACTTTAGCCTGGCTCCCACCGGGAGTGCCTGGGTTCCTCTGGCATCAAAAAGACTGCTTCTGCTCCTGTGGAGCCGGAAGGGCTTTCATCTTCCTGTTCAAAAAGGATCCCCGAGTACCTTTCCAAGGTCTTTTGTTGTCTCTGGGCTGTCTTGACTGCCTAAAATCCCTTGGGTTTGACTGGCGGAACCTAGAGGAACCACCTCTGAATCTTCGCCTACTTCTGTCCTGTGGAAGCATACCAGACTTCCCTCCTGACAGCCTGGAGATAGCTTTATCCATTTTGTCTCCGAATAGTGCTTTCCCATCAAACGGGATTTTGCACCCATTTTGTTTGGAGGATAAGTCAGCCATCCAGGGTTTCAGCCACAAGGCCCTCTTCGCCATCACTGAATGCAACATGGATCTTGCCGAGCACCTGATCGTGTCAATGGCCGCTACGCAGACAAAGTCTGCCGACAATCTAAGCTCTTCTAAGGCCTTAATTATATCCTCCATGGGGACATCCTGATGCAAAGCCATCTCAATATTATCTGTCCAAGATCTTATGGCATTTGATACTGACGTGAGGGAAATAGCTGGCTTACATGCTGCTTCCGCGGCTAAGTAGCTCCTCTTCAGCTCCAGGTCGATTCGCCTGTCTAGAGGGTCTTTGAAGGAAGTGGAATCCTCCATTGGTAGAGTAAGTTTTTTTGCGAGTCGCACCACGGACGCGTCTACCACTGGCATGGAGTTCGGTGACTGCGTTCCCGACTCTGGTAAGGGGTATATAGTTTATTGAACCGACCCCAAAATTATTATTTTTTTTATCAGTCTTTGACCATTCCTTCTGAATGACTTGACTAATCTTGCCCATCAACGGGAAAAGAACCTGCTTCCTTTTGAGGAATGGGAAGTAGCTTGTAGACTCTTGGGGAGGCTATTCTGCGTCTTTCCAGGCGATTGCAGTTTTGACTGCCTGGATGAATGGCTTTACCAAGGAGAGACTGAAGCCAGAAGGTTCTGACTCTTCTCAAGAGTCCCCTGAAGAGTCTTCAGGTGGTGAATCTCTAGCTGGTCGGCCTGACGGCGGCAGAGGTGTACTGACTGCTCTGATGGAACAGGGAGATTAGGTTCTATATCCTGAACCTGGGATATCTGCTGAAGTGGTTGAGCGGGGACCGAAGCCAAAAGCTCAGAGAAGGAGTCCTTCATTGTTCGCTTGAGCAGATCTACAGCGTGCTGATTTTCTAGCTCGCGGTTGGACGCATAGTCCGTAAAACAGTCCTTACAGACCACTCTGTCTGGTAGGGGTGTAGCCCCACATATCCAGCATCTCTTCTTCCTATAGGTCCTAGGAGAGGGGGGTCGATCACGTCCTCTGGATCTTGACCTCTCTGATCTACGACGTGAAGAATGGGACCTACGCCCTGATGAGCGGGACCCCTTGGAGTGGGTGGGGCTATGGTGTAAGGAACTCACGCTAGACCAGTGAGCGCACCTTTTTTTTTTTAATACTCACGTATAGTTGGTCACATACCTAATAGAAGTGTGAGGATCTTTGCTGCGAGATGAATGACTCATTGCGGAGTTGGGCACAAGGATCAGCTCCAGAAATATAGTAAGAAAGGGAAAAGAATCAGGAGTTTTTGGCGTCACTTTTTTTTTTTTTTTTTAAATAAACATTTTTATATCGTCATCTATTTTTATTTTTTATTTTATTTTTTAAACATAAACATTTTTATATTGTTATCTTTCTTTTTTTTTTTAACATAAACATTTCTGATCGGCAACATTTTTTTTTTTGAGAAAATAAAAAGTACCTACCACAAAGCAGCATCAGAGAGACCTAGCAGGGCACAGCTGAGGAGACTGACAGCCATCCCTGAATCTGAACCTAATTAGGCTCAAGGTGCGTGGGCTAATCCCATAAACCACCATTTGGAATTGATTGAAAAAAAGGGCAAATCTAGCCTTCTTTCCAGAATCCAAGATGGCCGCCACTGAACCAAGCGTCTGTGCATGCGCAATCGCAGAAGATCCAGCGTCGCCCAGTACAGAGAGCCGAGAAACTACGGCTCTGTATCACTCCCGAATCGCGCATGCGCAGACGGCGGCGAGGACGCTGCGCCGTGACACTCTCCTACCTGGCGGGACGTACAGAGCACCTGTAGCCCCCCCAAACCCGGAAAAAAGCACCACAATGTTGTTGCACAGAGAGACACCTGCCCTATCCAGTTGCACAGTTTTAAAGGAACAAAAAAGTAAGATAACAATCATTTGAAGGAGCCTAACAAGCAAAGGAAAGGGGAGGGGGAGGGGAAGAGAGGAAAAGAAAGGGGAAAAACACAAATGCCTGGAATAAAAAATGGAAACCACCAGCCTGGGAAGATGGAGCTGATCCTTTTGCGACTTCCACTGCATTCATCATGGATGTGATAGCAGACTGCGTTCCTGTGAGGAAACTCTGCGAAATGACCCCAACAGATCCACAGAGGGGTTCCCAGTCTTATCAGCGCTGTGAGCGGCCCAAGAACAGGGACTGCGCACGGGAAAGGCTAAACCCGGCGGACGCTGCCGACTGCAGAGGTATGGACATACTGCTACTCTTCACCAGCACAAGAAGGTATGAGGAAAAAAAGGAGAATGTTGGGGGAGGGGCTATGCCTTTAATTTATGCTATTCACTAGTCCTGAAGGAGGAGTCGAGGCGGAGCTCTATCACAGGTATGCTGCCATGGAGGCACCAGGAAAACTTTTTAAAGACCAAATTGAGCCATGTTCCATTCTTCTCAAATTCTATACTACCAGAGAATATTCTTATAATACTTCATACACACTTAAATATACCTGTGTGTGCTACTAATATACAAAAACCCCACTGGATTTATAAATATGGATCTAGTAAGTTGATATAACACAACCATATAAAGTTATGAAGTTATAAACACATAATGGGCTTTTCTAGGGTTGCCATTAAAAAGCACTCTCTGATAAAAGAGCAGTCTAATGTAATGCTAGTGATCATTTAAAGAAATGCTGTCATGGTATTCTAAAGACTTAAAGCTGATTTAGGTTTTACCATGACATAACGCTAAACACAAGAAACAAGGAAACACAAAAGAGGAAAGTAGATCATTAATTATAACAAATGATAATATGGAAAAGTACCTCTGAGAATAAAAGCATATAAACTACAGGGGATAGGCATTGGGTGACTTTGTTAGCTCATGATATGACTGAAAGGCAAATAGCAGTCAGCAGTCTTAATCCTGTGGCTGCGTAGTGCTATTTGTCTTTCAGCCATATCATCACCTATGATATGGTTTGCTAAGAGGTAATCTTGTTCTGCAAAACATTACTTGCCCTCCTGCGTACAAGGTGACCAGTGGGCACACATCTAGAAAGCATTGTGCAGGATGATTGTTTTATACAAGGCTAGCAAAATCATTTTTTGTCTTCTTAAAATGTGGAAATGATTAGCCCTTGCTTATAACCCCTATTTTAACTATATAAGGATATTTTTATTTTAAATGATACACCAAAATTCAAATGTGTAAGGCCCCATGCACACGAGACGCTGTTATTTGCTGTTAAACACGCGTTCAGAGGCAGTTGGACACTTTTTTCAACTGCTCCTGAACCCATTCAATGTTATCCTATGTGTCCATGCACACAGTCTCGTTTATTGCCGTTTTTAGGCAGTTGCGTTTAACCTCGTTTTTCCAGAAGCAAAAAAATGGGTTCAGACGCAAAAGTTTTCCACGTTTCAGACGCAAAACGCGGCAAAACGCCGCTAAACGCGGCAAAACGCGGTACCGGCGTTTTGCCGCGATTTCGTTTATTAGCGTTTTTAACCACTTCGCATCCGGGCCAATTCTGACACTTCGCTCCTACATGTAAAAAGCCAATTTTTTTTGCTAGAAAATTACATATAACCCCCAAACACTATATATATATATTTTTTTAGCAAAGACCCTAGTGAATACAATGGCGGTCATTGAAACTTTTTATCTCGCACGGTATTTGCGCAATAATTTTTCAAACGCATTTTTTTTGGAATAAAAACGGTTTCATGAATTAAAAAATATTAAAACATTAAAGTTAGCCCAATTTTTTTACATAATGTGAAAGATGAAGTTACGCCGAGTAAATAGATACCCAACATGTCACCCTTCAAAATTGTACACGCTCGTGGAATTGCGCCAAACTTCGGTACTTAAAAATCCTCATGGGCGACGCTTAAATTTTTTTTACTGGTCACATGTTTTAAGTTACAGAGGAGGTCTAGGGCTAGAATTATTGCTCTCGCTCTAACGTTCGCTACGATACCTCACATGTGTGTTCTGAACACCGTTTTCATATGTGGGCGGGACTTACGTATGCGTTCGCTTCTGCGTACGACCTACCGGGGACAGGGGCGCTTTACATTTTTTTTTTTATTATTTATTGTTAATTTTACTTTTAACTTTTTATTTTGACAGTTAGAAAAAAAAAAAAAAGATCACTTTTATTCCTATTACAAGGAATGTAAACATCCCTTGTAATAGGAATAAGCATGACAGGTCCTCTTTACAGTGAGATATGGGGTCAATAAGACCCCACATCTCATCTCTAGGCTGAGAAGCCTGAAATAAAAAAATAAAAATAAAAAAAACGATCACCGCTTCCTAGCCGAAGCGGCGCCGTTTTTTTGAATGCAGAGGCCGGGCGTGACGTCATAACATCGCGCCCGGCCTCCGAACGATCATAGAGACTCCGGCGACCATCTGGTCCGCCGGAAATCTCTATGGTTAGAAGCCGGGGCCGGCGGATCCTGTCACCGACTCACCGATCGCTCAGGTGAGTCGGTTGAAGCACCGGAGGGCGGCGGGAGGGGGGGATGTCCCCTCTCGCCACCTGTAAGAACGATCAAGCGGCGGAACAGCCGCTATGATCGTTCTTGCGGTACAGAGAATCGCCGGCTCTAAAAAACGATATCTGAATGATGCCTGTAGCTGCAGGCATTATTCAGATATCCCGGCTGAAAGTCAAGGACGTCCCACGGACGTCCTTAGATGCGAAGTGGTTAAAGGTGACCTATTTTTTTACATTAGAAATCTCAAAAATGATGGCAAATGATGAAAAACCATCAAAAAAATATGAAAAAAAACTGTAATTGCTTGCATTGCACTGTAGACAATCCACAACTTGTGGCAGGTGACGTGGCAAGTGGACAATCCACAACTTGTGGCAGGTGATGTTGCCAGGTGACGTGGCAGGTGGAAATCCACAAATTGTGGCAGGTGACGTGGCAAGTGGACAATCCACAACTTGTGGCAGGTAACGTGGCCAGGTGACGTGGCCAGGTGACATGGCAGGTGACGTGGCAGGTGGACAATCCACAAATTGTGGCAGGAGACGTGGCAGGTGACGTGGCAAGTGGACAATCCAAAACTTGTGGCAGGTGACGTGGTCAGGTGACGTGGCATGTGACGTGGCCAGGTGACATGGCAGGTGATGTGGCAGGTGTTGTGGCAAGTGGACAATCCACAACTTGTGCCAGGTGACGTGGCCAGGTGACGTGGCAGGTGGAAAGCCACAAATTGTGGCAGGTGACGTGGCATGTGACGTGGCCAGGTGACATGGCAGGTGACGTGGCAGGTGACGTGGCAAGTGGACAATCCACAACTTGTGGCAGGTGACGTGGCCAGGTGACGTGGCATGTGACGTGGCCAGGTGACATGGCAGGTAATGTGGCAGGTGACGTGGCAAGTGGACAATCCACAACTTGTGGCCAGGTGACGTGGCAGGTGGAAATCCACAAATTGTGGCAGGTGACGTGGCCAGGTGACGTGGCAGGTGATGTGGCCAGGTGACGTGGCAAGTGGACAATGCACAACTTGTGGCAGGTGACGTGGCCAGGTGACGTGGCCAGGTGACGTGGCAGGTGACGTGGCAAGTGAACATTCCACAACTTGTGGCAGGTGACATGGCAGGTGACATGGCCAGGTGACGTGGCCAGGTGATGTGGCAAGTGGACAATCCACAACTTGTGGCAGGTGACATGGCCAGGTGACGTGGCAGGTGACGTGGCAAGTGGACAATTCACAACTTGTGGCAGGTGACGTGGCAGGTGACGTGGCCAGGTGACGTGGCAAGTGGACAATGCACAACTTGTGGCAGGTGACGTGGCCAGGTGATGTGGCCAGTGGACAATCCACAACTTGTGGCCAGGTGACGTGGCAGGTGATGTGGCAAGTGGACAATTCACAAATTGTGGCAGGTGACGTGGCCAGGTGACGTATCAGGTGACGTGGCAAGTGGACAATCCACAGCTTGTGGCAGATGATGTGGCAAGTGATACGCTAAATACAAGTACACTGCTGCTCTCTCAGCTGCTGGTCTCCCAAAATGGCTGAAATGGTTAAATAATAATGTTTTTTGAGCTTAGGGAGGGTCTTATGATGTTTCTTAACTAAACGCCTATAGACGCAAACGCGGTAAAACGCTGCTAAAATCGCGGCAAAACGGGCGTTTTTAAACGCCGGTTTTAGCCTTTAAAAACGTGTGTTCAGCAGAGTTTGCACCGGCGTCTCGTGTGCATGGGGCCTAAACCATGCAAGGTTTTGAGCATTCCCGTTCAAAAGGAGTATATTTTTCATTCATTAAAGCGGAGTTCCAATAGTTTTTTTGTTTATTAAAAGTCAGCAGCTACAAAAAGTGTATCTGTTGACTTTTAAGGCCCCATGCACACGAGACACTGTTAAACGTGTGTTCAGAGGCAGTTGGACACTTTTTTCAACTGCCCCTGAACACATTCAATGTTATCCTATGTGTCCATGCACACAGTCTCGTTTATTGCTGTTTTTAGGCAGTTGCGTTTAACCTCGTTTTTCCAGAAGCAAAAAAATGGGTTCAGACGCAAAAGTTTTCCACGTTTCAGACGCAAAACGCGGCTAAACACCGCTAAACGCGGCAAAACGTGGTACCAGCGTTTTGACGCTTTTTCGTTTATAAGCGTTTTTAAAGGTGACCTATTTTTTTACATCAGAAATCTCAAAAATGATAGCAAATAATGAAAAACTATTAAAAAAATATTAAAAAAACTGTAATTGCTTGCATTGCACTGTAGACAATCCACAACTTGTGGCAGGTAACGTGGCAAGTGGACAATCCACAACTTGTGACCGGTAACATGGCAAGTGGACAATCCACAACTTGTGGCAGGTGATGTTGCCAGGTGTTGTGGCAGGTGGAAATCCACAAATTGTGGCAGGTGACGTGGCCAGGTGACGTGGCAAGTGGACAATCCACAACTTGTGGCAGGTGACGTGGCCAGGTGACGTGGCAGGTGGACAATCCACAAATTGTGGCAGGTGACGTGGCAGGTGACGTGGCCAGGTGACGTGGCCAGGTGATTTGGCAGGTGACGTGGCAGGTGGACAATCCACAAATTGTGGCAGGTGATGTGACCAGGTGACATGGCAGGTGACGTGGCAAGTGGACAATCCACAAATTGTGGCAGGTGACGTGACCAGGTGACATGGCAGGTGGACAATCCACAAATTGTGGCAGGTGACGTGGCCAGGTGATGTGGCCAGGTGACGTGGCAGGTGACGTGGCAAGTGGACAAGTGTTAGGTATCTATTTACTCGGGGTAACATCATCTTTCACATTATACACAAAAAATCGGGCTAACTTTAGTGTTTTTTTTATTCATGAAACAGTTTCTTTCCATAAAAAATGTGTTTGAAAAATTGCTGTGCAAATACGGTGTAACATAAAAAGTTGCTACGACTGCTATTTTTTCCCCTAGGGTGTCTGCTAAAACACTATCTATAATGTTTGGGGGTTCTGAGTAATTTTCTAGCAATTTTTTTTTATTTACATGTAGGAGAGAATTGTAAGAACTGGCCTGGGGTTAATTACCATAAGTAAGTAATATACAAATAATTATTATTTTTAAGGTAATTTACTATATTTTCAAAAACTGTACTCAAGCAGCTGGATTAACAAACAAATTATAAAAGTTTAAAGTTATAACTTCCAACCAGTAATTTCCCAGTAAATAGATAAATAATAAATTATTAGCTTATAACATATAGCATAATAATATATGATTTAGCTTGATTATAACAGTGCCTTTTCAACAGCAGAAGATTCTCATTTTCCCTCTGAACTGTGTGAGAAAAACATGGGATTATGGGTAAATCTTATAAACATAAACACATGTTTTTCCTTGTAGTTAAGAGGGCGGGAAGGTACAGGTAACATGTGTCTTTTGGAAACATGCCCCCTTCTATGACACTGCAATGAGAGGCCAGCCTCCACTGCAGCATTTGTATTTGACAGCTTGGGCCAATGGTGCTTTACCATTGGTCCAAGGCTCCAAGCTATCCATTGAGCTCAGTGCCTCTGACAAGAAGTGAGAGGCGCTGTGAGCTCATCCTCTCAGTCTGCTGCAAACAGAGTGTGCCAGCGTGTATTTAAACTGGCCGCTCTGTATGTAGCTTCTGACAGGCTGTACAAGGAGCCCCATATCTCCAGAACCATAGATGAGCAGTGGTGGGGTAGGACTTCAGCTACCTACCACAGGTCGCCGAGCTATGACCCTCCAAGTCGATAAATTTTTAATTTTTTATATTCATGGCTCCGTCTCACCTGCCTCCCGTGACTGCACGTCCCTGACACTCACTTGTCCCACAATCCAGCGATGTGGCCGCCTGAAGCCTCCGTTTTCTCCCTCGCCTCTCCGCGGTGCCAGCATTACTAGTGTGGGCAACAGGCTGTGACTGCTTGCAACTTCACAGCCGGGTGCGCACTGTGCATGCGTGAGTCGCGCTGCGTGTCCTAAATGGCCTAGCAATCTTCTGGGACCTGTGACATGTCCCAGAAGATTGTAGGGAGGGAGGGGGAGAGGAGAAGGCCTAGGCAACATGAGCAGAAGTGGGAGCTGGGTAACTGTCAAAACTAGGTACCCGCTCCCCCCCAAAAAATGACATGCAAAATGTGGCATGTCAGGGGGCTAGGAGTCCTTAAAGCAGAAGTTCCACTTTTGGGTGGAATTCCGAATTCCGCTTTAAGAGACAAAGAATTCAGTCATTGTGAGATACATGGGTTATACTGCCACCTACAGGAGGAATGGGGCACTGGCAAACAAACATGTCCCTTGCCAGCCAGGTATAATTCAGCCATAGTCCTAAGAGGATGGACATCTTTTCTCTTGAGAAAAGTTTATTTTTCTAGCCATTTTTATCCTTTTAGATATTTATTTCCTTTAACTTGATCCTGCCCGCGATATAGCTGAAAGACAGTTACATTGGGACTCTCAAGTTCTGGGAAGGACGTCCATGGATGTCCTCCCGCGTGCGTGCCTACCATGCGCCCCCTGGGCTATGTTTCGGGCGTGCTCTGTGACCGCTTTCATCACGGCTGAGCACAGATCACTGTAAAGGGCCAATCACAGCAGCTCTTTACCATGTGATCAGTTGTATTCAACCACAGCTACTCACATAAAAACAGACTTGCTGGTTATCGACATTTCTTTCCTCACACACAGTGAGTACATTGTTTACACTGATAACCAGGGCGCTGATCATCAGTGCCCTGATAATCAGTGCAGCCCCATCAGTGCCAATCAGTGCAGCTTATAAGTGCCCATCTGTGCAGCTTATTAGTGCCCATCAGTGCCACCTCATCAGTGCCAGTCAGTGCCACCTCATCAGTGCTCATCAGTGCCCATCAGTCCTGCCTCATCAGTGCCCATCAGTGCATATCAGTGAAGAAAAAAAATTACTTATTTGCAACATTTAATAACAGAATCTAAAAAAAAAAAAAAAAAAAATGTATTCAAATTCTTCTGACTTTTTGCGTTTGTTTAGCAAAAAACAAAAAACCTAGTGGTGATCACCAAAAGAAAGCTCCATTCGTGTTATAAAAAAATTATAAAAATTTGGGTACAGTGTTGCATGGCTGCCCAATTGTCATTTAAAGTGTGACAGCACTGAAAGCTGAAAATTGACCTGGGCAGGAAGGGGGTGAAAGTGCTGGATTTGGGCTATTCATGTAGATATGTGCTAAGGAGCTTGTGTTTCTCAAAGAGCAAGAAATAAAACAGGATTTTTGTACTTCTACCGTAAATTTTTATTATTGTAAAATTTTGCTTCTTGGAGATAATTAAGGACTGGCACTTCTGTGTTTGTAATCTACTCTTAATACTGCTTTTCTACAAAACTGAAGCGTGGTGGGAAATGTAGGGGTTGTACTTGGCTATCCAGTGGCTGTTTTCCAGTGTCCAATTTATCCTGTGAACACCAATATAACCCATTTGTCTAAGAATAAGTGAACCCTGTGTCACTTAATGAACTCCAAGAAACAGATTGCACAGTAAGTACAAAAAATCTTGTTTTTTACTTGTAAAAAAGTGGGTACTACAAACCATTTTGCACTACAAGTATAAAAAGTTTGAACAAAGAAGTTTAAAAACACCAGCTCATTACTAAAGCCGGTATCATCCACAGCATGTAAGCTTTAGACATTTTGTACATCATGTTCTGCAAAAGTGAATGTATAACCAAAACTTATGTCTTTATGTTTGGATAGAGTATGGAAGTGTTAAAATCCCTATTAGGTTATTTTTTGCTGTCTGTGTCTTGCTGGGAAGATTTCTCCTTGAAATATATCTAAACCCAAAAACAAATTGTAATATACTGCATCTTACCAGTCCTTAGATGTGGTGACTGCATTAGTTCTTTTTTAACTATTTTCACCTGGGGATCCTGCCAACAACACACTTCCTGTCCTAGGGTGGCAACACTCGCTGCAAGGTATTCTATGCAAGAGCAGTATTGTCACTGTTCTGCTTCCAGCAGGATACTCATTAAGTTATTTTGCCTGCAATATCAGATTTTACCACAAGATGGAGCAGGTGGCAAATTTACTGTTTTTTCAGAAATTAGAAACTGTTCAGCTTTAATAAAAGTTCCCATCATTCTTCAGTCTGGGAGAAAGAGACAGGTGCATCCTGGGAGCTCAGACTCCATCTTAGGGACTAAAAGAGAAGAAACCAGCTATCAGAGCACATGTTGTGGACTAAAACTTGCATCCTGTTGCATCTTCTAAACGCATCGCTGGTATGAATTATTTACTGCCATGCACAGCCTAACTGTCTATTGTATTTCCTATATATTTCATATACTGATTATATGTACTTTATCCGTTTTCTTCCAATAGTTTCGTCCATCCTGTTTTGTTAATAAAGCTTCATAATTACACCCAGTCTGGCTTATTGCAGAATAGGAGGGTTTAGCTGCATTTCGAGTCACACCCAGGGAAACTGTGATGTCGACTACAAACACCTTCCCATCTCTAATACATAGGGAGGAGGTATTGTATAGTTAACAGAAGATAACTGGGAAAGCTGATGACATTGTTTGAGATTTTAGTTTAGTTACAAATATATTTGGATTTCTATCAGAATGAACAGATACTGTATTTTCCTGTGCTTGCAGAAAATGTTCTTAGCCTGGTAACATAAAACCAATGCAGCGACCACAACCAAAGACTGGTAAGCTGTAATATATAAAATTTGGGTTCTTGGGTTTAGATATAAAGTATTTCAACTTCCTGTCCTGAAGATGCACAGAGGAAATGAGGGGAAATTCCATCTAAGAATCATAACATTCACCCTTATCTGTTGAAAACTCTAAATTGTTTGATCTTCCATCACTTTCTGGTGGAACTCCCCAAGGGGGGCTCAAACAACAATGCAAACTTGACAAAGGATATAACCATACCCCAATCTGTCTAAAACTGGGGGCCTAGGAGAGGGAAGCCATGTGGCCTAGGGTATGAGAAGGACATTATGGAAACATTATGATGTGAGTAGCATCACAGCACCCCCACCTGTCTAGTTAGGACTACTTTAATGCTATTGTAGCCAGAATGTGAACAATATTTTATTATACACCTTTCTGCCACTGTTTGGGAACTATTCTTACCACATTGGATTGCAACACCAGCTTGTGGAAGTAGTTGTAGTACTTTGGTTATTTAAGTAAAGTTTAACGAAAGGCCACTTTTCCTCTTACTTGTTTAAAGTAGAACTATAGGTAAAACTTTTTTTTAAAATTTGGATAGAATAAAGAAGGGTTATAACCCCTGTCAGATTTTTTTTTTTTTTTTTGCCATCTGTGTCCCAATGCAGAGATTTCTTGTTCATACATCACGGGACACAGAGCAGCATAGTCATTACTATGTGGGTTATATAGAATTACCTTCAGGTGCTGGCACTGGCAACTTCCAAAACAGGAAGTACCCTCCCCTATATAAGCCCCTCCCATCCGGGAGTACCTCAGTTTTTTGCCAGTGTCTAAGGTGTTGGCCAAGGTTAACATGTATTCATCTGGGCTTGTGTACAGGTTCTCTGGGCCTTAGCAAGCTATTCCGGATCCGACCAAAAAAAAGCTTCATAGCTAAACGGTCGGTACCCGGGCCTTGCAGAGAAGAGCAGGGTTTTGCCTGTAATGCCTCTCTTAGGAGGGCTGGACCCTGGGATCCAGAGCTCTGGTCATACCCAAAACCAAGAGGCTATCTGTGCAGGGTGCTATACAGGTCCAGGGGAGTGGAATCCTTGGGAACCCGGTCCCTGAAGGTCTAGTACAATGCCTGCCGTGAGAGGTGAAGTTTGGGCTTCTGTGGACCAAACAAAGTCCTGCGGCGGGGAAAAGGTAAGTGGGGGCCCCTCAGGAACTTGGTTCTATTGAGGGGACCCCCAAGCCTAATATGTCTTTCTGCCTGTTACCTAAAGGGTATTCCCGCTAATAGCTGTATATGCCTAAGAAATCCTAGAAATGTTTTTTCATAAGGGAAATTTTAAAAAAACTGTAAACCTGGAAATGTTTTTTCATAAAGGAGGTTTTAAAAAAAAAAAAAAAAAAGACAAAGGTGCGGTACCTGTGTTTGTCCACTAGAGGCCGCTGTGGAACGTCTTTTTTCTTGGGACTATTCCTTCCATGGTGAAAGTCCAGGCAGATGAGTGAGCTCTCTATCAGGGAAGCTGCATTCCTCTGTCATGCTGCCAAGTAGTTTCCTTCCATCCCTGAGTCCTGGTGAAACAGGGACCCTGGCTCCTCTCCCTACATGGCGCCAAGAGCGCACACGTGCACGCGCGCGCGCGCACACATGCTTTCCTTTTATAAGGTTTAGCTTCAAAAAAGGGGGCGGAGCCTGGCGGATGACGCGCTCTGTGCGCCCAGCGCTTCTGCGCATGTGCGGGCGTCCCAGCAAGATAAAAGGACTCAGTCCACGCTGCTTGCTATGGACACAGAGCATGAAAAGGAGCTGGTAGCATGGTATAGGGGCTTACAGCGGGCGGTTGATACAGGCATCCCCAGAAAGACGCATTAGTAGACACCCACTGATGTACATAGCAGCAAATTGCATTAGACTATTTCAGTAAGGGGTGTATGGCGGCTGGAATACCTCAGCTTTGAACTAAGGAATATGCCGCCTAAAAAACTCTGAGATATACCTCTCAGGAAGTGTAGGGGGTCTCCATCGGGCTCTGAGGATCTGGAGCAGTCATCTGCACCCTCCTCCCCTGAGAAATCAGAGGTTAATACCCATAAGGAACCCCCGGGAGTGCCAGGTACTGCGGCTGTCCTCAGTCCACCTGCTCCTGCATATATAACAGAGGAGGTTTTTTCCTCAACTCTGGAGGGATTGGAGCAGAGATTGGCTGCATTGATCGCTTCTTCTCTACAGGAAAGAAAGCGCGCCAGATCTCCATCACCTCCATTAGAGTGCCTGTTGGCAGAGCAACAGTCCCAGGAAGGGACCGACCTACCTGAAGGGGATCAGGAGGAGGTTAGCTCTGTTTTTGAGGAATCGACAGTAGATGAACCATTTTCAGCATCACAGACTGAAAGATTGTGGGTCCAGACCCTAACTGACATGGTTCGATCTGCATTTAAAATGCCTCTTGTTGAACCATCAACTACTGCTGTCTCCTCATTGGGGTCGCTAAAAGCTCCCCAGGTTAATTGCTCCTTTCCAATACATCCATTATTGGAAGGACTTATATACCAGGACTGGGAACATCCTGATAAACTATTTGTTCCGCCTAAAAGGTTTCCGGTGATCTATCCCATGGAGGGAAAGTTCACCCAGAGATGGAATGTTCCTACGGTGGATGCAGCCATCTCTTCTGTGAACAAATCACTGACATGTCCAGTAGATAATGTTCAAATGTTCAAAGATCCAGTGGATAAAAAAT
Source organism: Rana muscosa (assembly GCA_029206835.1). Taxonomy (NCBI): domain Eukaryota; kingdom Metazoa; phylum Chordata; class Amphibia; order Anura; family Ranidae; genus Rana; species Rana muscosa. The sequence goes on from CM055121.1 coordinate 870,277,315, forward strand.
TGGAATCTTTATTAAAATCGGCTTTTTCCACAGCAGGGGCTGTTACACAGCCAGCAGTGGCAGCTATTGGGGTCTGCCAAGCTTTAAAGGATCAAATGAAAATGGTCCTGAGGGATTTGCCAGACCAGCAGGCCCAGGCTCTGGCTGATCTGCCTAGAGCATTATGCTTTGCGGTTGACGCCATCAAGGATTCTATCCATCAGGCCTCCCGCCTCACGCTGTCTTTGGTACATATGCGTAGGCTTCTGTGGCTCAAAAACTGGTCTGCTGAAGCTCCCTGTAAGAAGCTCTTAGTTAGCTTCCCATTTCATGGGGAACGCCTTTTTGGCGAAGACCTGGATAAGTATATCCAGAAGATTTCCAGTGGTAAAAGTACTCTCTTACCGAGTAAAAAGAGGTCTAGGGGTCCATCTTTTAAGAGGACTACCTCTCCTATCCCTGCGACGTCTGCTACTAAGCAGTTCCGACGGCCTCCTCGGTCAAACTCAGGAGGTAAAAATCAGGGACAGCCACAGGGTAATAAAAAGCCCTGGATCCGAAGAGGTACTAAACCAGCCTCCAAGTCAAGCCTATGAAGGGCTGCCCCCACTCAAACGGGTGGGGGGAAGACTTCAGTTGTTCGCAGAGACCTGGCGGGAGACGATCAAAGACAGATGGGTGCTCTCCGCAGTAACTCTGGGATACAAGTTGGAGTTAAAAGAGTCTCCTCCGTCCCATTTTATGTGGTCAGGCATGCCAAGAGACCCTCTGAAAAGAGGGTCTCTCCTATTGGCGTTAGAACAACTATTGCTCCAAGGAGTAATTATGGAGGTTCCTATGGAAGAGTGGGGGTTGGGTTTCTACTCAAACCTTTTCACAGTCCCGAAGCCAAACGGGGACATAAGACCCATATTGGACCTAAAGAGTCTAAACAAATTTCTAAACGTCCGGTCTTTCCGGATGGAGTCGATCCGATCGGTCACCGCTGCCCTACAAGGGGAGGAATGGTTAGCCTCGATCGACATCAAAGATGCTTACTTGCATGTTCCCATCTTTCCAGGTCATCAAAAATTCCTACGCTTTGCAGTAGAAGGGCGCCATTTTCAGTTCAGAGCCTTACCATTCGGTCTGGCCACAGCACCACGAGTGTTCACAAAAATTCTGGCCCCACTGTGGGCCGATCTAAGAACACGGGGTGTAACGATAATGGCATACCTAGACGACCTGTTGTTGATGGACCACTCAGTTGCCAAGCTAGAAGTGGTAATTGTCGATACAATCAAGTATCTAGAATCTCACGGTTGGGTCATCAACCTGGACAAGTCAGCCCTACAGCCAGTGAAAAACCTGGTATATCTAGGGCTACGGCTGGATTCAGACCAGAGGAAGATTTTCTTACCTCTAGACAAGGTATCCTCTTTGAGGGCCTTGGTCCGTCTGCTTTGTGCAAAAAGACAGCCGTCCATACGCCTGTGTATGAGGCTGCTAGGAAAGATGGTAGCATCATTCGAAGCTGTGCCATACGCCCAATTCCACTCAAGGAATTTACAAAGGGCCATATTGTCAGCCTGGAACGGAAAAGTTCAGGCTCTAGACTTCCCGATGGCTTTGTCCCCTTCCGTTCGGAAGAGTCTCTGCTGGTGGTTGATCCCCCAGAATCTCCAGAAGGGAAAACCCTTCAGCCCGATATCTTGGAAGGTGGTCACTACAGATGCCAGCCTTATAGGCTGGGGGGCAGTACTGGAGCAATGGTCTCTCCAGGGCAGATGGTCAAATGTAGTAAAAACCCTGCCCATCAATCTCTTAGAGATACGAGCAGCCCGGTACGCTCTAGTAGCCTGGACATCCAGACTCCAAGGGTCCCCTGTCAGAATTCAATCAGACAATGCCACAGCAGTGGCATATATCAATCATCAGGGAGGCACCAGGAGTCGTGCAGCCCAGAGGGAAGTAAGTCACATCCTGGAATGGGCAGAAAAGCATGTCCCATGTATATCAGCTGTCTTCATTCCAGGGGTGGAGAATTGGAAGGCGGACTTTCTGAGTCGCCAACAGTTATGCCCAGGGGAATGGTCCCTTCATCCCGAGGTCTTCCGAGCAATATGTCAGCGGTGGGGAACACCGGATGTAGATCTGCTAGCATCCAGATTCAACGCAAAGGTGGACAGATTTGTCTCCCGGACAAGGGATCCCCTCGCTTGCGGCTCGGATGCTCTGGTGTTCCCTTGGGATCAGTTCAGACTGATATATGCATTCCCTCCGCTACAATTGTTGCCTCGACTCCTTCGCAGAGTCAGGTTGGAGAAGAAGCCGGTGATCCTGGTGGCTCCAGCGTGGCCCCGAAGGGCCTGGTACGCGGAGATCATCAAAATGTCTGTGGGGAGTCCTTGGACCTTTCCACGTCGTCCGGACCTGCTTTCGCAAGGACCGATATACCACCCTTCCTTACTAACTCTAAGTTTAACGGCCTGGCTATTGAATCCCACATCCTAAAGAAGAGAGGTCTCTCTAACTCTGTGGTATCAACTATAATCAATGCCAGGAAGCCTGTATCCAGGCAGATCTACTATAGAGTTTGGAAGGCGTACATCACTTGGTGCGAGGCCAGAAAATGGCATCCACGTAAGTACGTTATAGGCAGAATTCTGGACTTCCTGCAGTGGGCTGTAGACAGGAAGTTTGCCTTAAGTACTATCAAGGGCCAGGTTTCGGCCTTGTCAATACTATTTCAAAGGCCCCTGGCTATGCATTCACTTGTCAAATCCTTTATGCAAGGTGTGACTCGTATTATTCCACCGATTAAGGCTCCCATATGCCCATGGGATCTAAATTTGGTTCTGTCGGTTCTGCAGAAGCAGCCATTTGAACCTTTGCGGCACATTTCCTTGGTTCTACTCACCAGGAAATTGATATTTTTAGTAGCCATATGCTCGGCTAGAAGAGTGTCGGAATTAGCCGCCATGTCCTGTAAAGAGCCATATCTGGTTATCCATAAGGACAGAGTAGTATTACGTCCTCACCCAGCCTTTCTTCCTAAGGTGGTATCGAGGTTTCACTTGAACCAGGATGTGGTTCTTCCTTCTTTTTTCCCCAAACCAAGCTCGGTAGAGGAAAAGTTATTGCATTCTTTGGATGTAGTAAGAGCAGTTAAAGCTTATCTAAAAGCCACTGCTCAGATTCGTAGAACGGATTCTTTGTTTGTTCTGCCGGAAGGCCCCAGAAAGGGTCAGGCAGCATCAAAATCTACTTTAGCCAAGTGGATTCGACAGGTCATAATACAAGCCTATGGCTTGAGAAGTAGACCGCCTCCGTTCAAAGTTAGGGCGCACTCCACGAGAGCAGTTGGAACTTCATGGGCAGTGCATCACCAGGCCTCCCTGGCGCAAATTTGTAAGGCCGCAACATGGTCTTCAGTACACACGTTTACTAGGTTCTACCAGGTGGACGTTAGAAGTCAGGAGGATGTCGCCTTTGGGCGCAGTGTGTTGCAGGCCGCAAAAGATCCTCATGCCTGATGGCGCCCAGCTTATGTATGGTGTATCCCCCCCCTCATGTGGCATTGCTTTGGGACGTCCCACATAGTAATGACTATGCTGCTCTGTGTCCCGTGATGTATGAACAAGAAAGTAGGATTTTTAAAACAGCTTACCTGTAAAATCCTTTTCTTGGAGTACATCACGGGACACAGAGCTCCCACCCCTCTTTTGGGGACACGTATTGCTTTGCTACAAAACTGAGGTACTCCCGGATGGGAGGGGCTTATATAGGGGAGGGTACTTCCTGTTTTGGAAGTTGCCAGTGCCAGCACCTGAAGGTAATTCTATATAACCCACATAGTAATGACTATGCTGCTCTGTGTCCCGTGATGTACTCCAAGAAAAGGATTTTACAGGTAAGCTGTTTTAAAAATCCTACTTTTCCTTCACTTCCTGTCCCATAGCCAAACAGGAAGTGAGAAGAAATCCATGCAAAATAAGGGAATTCCTTGAGGACTCCCAAATCATCAGAACTAGTGTTCCCATTGGAGAATTTCCGCTCTATTACTTTTCTGGGGACAACCCAAAATGAGATATTCTCTATTACTTTCACTTTCAATGATAATGGTAAACAGGACAAATTGAAAGGGTGAATCTCCTTACCGGAGGCACAGACAGCAATAAAAACTAACAGTTCTCCCAATCCATCTCTACTCTACCAAAACTAAAACAAAAACCCTTTGCCTTTAGTTATACTTTAAGCTTGCAAGTACAGTAAATTTGTCACCTGCCCACCCAATATCCAATATCGGGGAGAAGCGTAAATGCATATATTTGTGCAAACCTGATTGTCTTATGCTGGCCATACACTCTACGAAAAATCGTCCGAACGAACTTTCGAAAAACGAAAGTTCGTTCGTGAGCGCAAACGATAGTGCCATCATGTAATGACCGATAAATCGTTCAGTGGACATAAAGAAAAAAAAAAATATTTTTTTTTACATATACCTAGTGCAGAAAGTTCGGACGGGAAACACATTAACCTTCCGATTTATCGTTCATTCGGCAGAAAATTTCCAAACTTGTCCTTTGTTTTTTCGCCTCAAAAACGTCCCAAAGATTATCGATTTTGTGCCCAATAACTGTTCAAAAAACGAAAGAACTGTCTGAACGACCGATTTTCGCCCGATTTTTCGTATAGTGTATGGCCAGCATAAGGAGCAGGTGGTGATTAGTGTAAAGGAGTTGCCCTCCTGGTGATGACAGTTAACCCCCTCAAGAAGCACACGCAAAGGTGACCCAGGCTCCAGGTGTTCAGTTGGAATTCCAGAGCGATAATCTGGACCACAGTAAATTGCGGAGCCCTGCGTGAGTAGTGCTCCATACATATGGTGTTTTGAAATGGCCTTTGATGAGAGGATGCTGTAAGTCGGGGGTCCCCAACCACCGAGCCGCTGCCCGTTACTGGGCCGTGAGTGCAGCGGGTGAGAGAGAGAGCCGGCAGGGGGGAGAGAGCAGACAGGCAACCGAGAGAGATGTATAAACTGAAAATCTTGCGAGCTACCAAAAAATATTAAATCTAAGACTAGATAATTAGCTGCTGGTATTGATTACATCCCATACATCAGTGCTAAACAATTTAAATATATGAAAATACCGCGCTAAGCTAGTGTCAATATGCAATACCAAATAAAAATAAACAGTATTAACTGTGCTAAATGTAGTGCCAAAAAAAAAATAATAAGACATAAATCGATCAAATCAATAAAAAATAGAGTGCCAAAGTGTTAAGTGGCATAATCAATTATTTCAATAAAACAAAACAAAATTTGCATTAAAGTCCATATAACATGCTTTAAATCTTGCTGTGATAATAAAGTTCTGTAGTGCTTGTGAAAATCAATAACCGAATTTCATCCACAATTCCTCCACGGCTGTTGTGATAATCCACATGTGTTCAAGAGACACTACTCTTGTGCTCCCCCCGTGTGAGTATGCTCACCTCAGGGCGTGTGACCTTGCTATTAAGCTTGGTCTAAACACGCCAGCGAACCAACTCTGGGTTCTGTGTAGATGGATCTGTAATATCCTATGCTGTCCAATGGCGTAGTCTCCACATGTACAGAATATGAGAAATAAGGACTGGATAGTGCGATACCGTTTATAAAAATATATATATTTATTTAAACAAAAGCCCCTATGCAGGGTACTCACTTGGTACAGGTGCTTCAGTGCACCACTCTGTGACAAACATAAAAATGTTGAGCTTGTGTGTCTCCTCACTCCTACACCGTCCTGTCCCCTCCCCCATGCATATCGACACAGGGATATGACGTGTCTTCCTCAGGGGGATATGATTGGACAGATTGTATGTCTGTTATAAATACTATAGCGGATAGTACCGCTATAGTATATATATAACAGACATACGAAAAAAGACACAGGTCCATCCAAGTCAATTTATATGTGTGTAATTTTTATTCTTTAACAACAGTCACATACAGTGCCTTAAAAAAAGTTTTCATACCCCTTGAATTTTTCCACATTTTATCATGTTACAACCAAAGCGTAAATTTATTTTATTGGGATTTTATGTGTAGCACTACCCTCTCCTCTCAGGGAAAAGAAGTGAGGCACCCATGCCACAAGCCCGTGTCCTCTACTTTAGAGGTCAGGCGGTGTATATGTATCTGGGTCCCGCAGCGAGTTACCTCCTTCCACTGGTTCCCATCTCCAGAATGTAGAGACGAGTCTGTACTTTTCCCTTCTTTAATAAAGTCAATGTCCAAACCACTTAAACTCCAACGTTGAGTTTATTTTGTATCTTTGCTGGATAGGTAAGAGAGAGTAGATGAGAGAGATAGTAGTTGAACTAAAGCAGATTCAGGCACAGAACTCCCAGATTTATCACCATTTGGGTGGTACAGCTCACCCGGATAGTCCCTCAATGGTCCTAGCAGCCGATGTGGAGCTCGAACAAACAATTTAAATCCTCCAAGGACAAGTTCAGTATGTCCTCAAAGAGCAGCAGCACTCCGCAGGGTCAGTTCTGCGGAGCATAGGATCCTTCCCTCCGACAGGTCACCAGGCCTTTCCCGAGACAGCAATCTGACTATCACTCATCTCCTGTTATGGGACCAATCCTCCCCTGGCTTCCTCTTGGTCGGAGCGGATACCCTCACCCGGGCATCCTAGGACTCCCAAAATTCTGCCTGTAGACCCAGTAGAAGGTACTGGGCCTACCCGTAATGTTGCGGTCTTGTGCCAAAGGTGCCCGAGACTCTTCAGTCGGTGTACGCACCCCCCTCCTTAGGGGGCGCACTCCTCCGGGTACTTGTCCCTGGGTCTCTCCTCGAACAAATGGCGTCTGCCTCTTTTATATCCTCTCCCAGCATGCAAAGCAGGCAGAACCCGCCCACTGCATGGTAGCCAAGAGAGGACATCCAATACGCCAATGCAACCTATGGTTCAACCTTGACCCAACATGGCAGCACCACCTGCAGGCCACAGGGAACCCTACATAGGCACACAGCATCAAAGCAGAGTCCAGCACAATTAGAAGGCCCGAGCCATACTAGTGCTCGGGTCATCCCCCTAAATTTGGACCTATAGACCCCCTAAATTTGGGGTACCCGCTACATATGTAATAGACCAACACAAAGTGGCACATAATTGGGCACTGTATGTGCCTGTTGTTATAGAATAAAAATCACACACATACATAAGTGCACTTGGATGGACCTGTGTCTTTTTTTCAATCTTTTAAGCTATGTGACTATTGGTATAGAATAAAAATCACACACACATAAGTTGACCTGGGTGAACCTGTGCAGTTTTTCAACCTTAAAAGCTATGTAACTACTGTTATAGGATAATAATCACACACACACAAAAGTTGACCTGGATGGGCCTGTGTCTGTGCAACCTTATAAGCTACAGTATGTAACTATTGTTATACAGTAAAAATCACACACACATACGTTGACCTGGTTAGATCTGTGTAATTTTTCAACCATATAAGCTATGTAACTATTGTTATCGAGTAAAAATAACACACACACATACTGTAAGTTGACCTGGATGGGCCTGTGTCTTTTTTCAGCCTTTTAAGCTATGCAACTATGGGCACTGAGGGGTAGCAAGATGGCTACAGTTGTAACACATGTAATTAGCACAAAAATTCAGCTGAACTCACACACTCAAGGTCTGCAGGCAGTTTCTGTACTTCAAATTTACTCAGTATAGATATGTTTGCTAACAGTTTTACACAATATGACAATGACGCATGAATGTCATGAGGTCCTCAGGTGTGTTTTACATTTATAGCCAAGATAGATAGTTATATGTTTGAAAATACAAACCTCTTTCCACTGGGTCATAGAAATATCCATTGTCCCTTAGGCTGCTGAACACAGATGGAATAAGGTCAGCCAGGTACTGCTGTGCAAAAGCCCTTGCTGCCACCTTCTCTGCCGTCTCCTTTTCTTTCAAAAGCATTTCCCTTTGTTGCTGTTTGCGTCGGTCCTATACAGAAAAATGAGTGTAACAACTGTCAACTTAAATTACATATTTAAACTTTGTGTCCATTGCAGTGAACTCATTCCCTGATTATCACTTTGAAATAACAGAGCCCCTAAATACGAAGCTTGTATACCTTTTCTTCCCTGTGTCTTCTCTCCTGTTCCTCGAGACGTTGTGCCTCTGCAAGTTCAGCATTGCGCAGCTCCTCAAAGGCACGCTGTTGTGCTCTTAAGCTGGCAAGTTCTTCTTCTTCCATTACCTCAAGTAAAGCCTGCTCAACTGTTTTGCCAATCAGCACCTCCAGCAGCGGTTTAACCTCCAGATCAAAGTCAAAAAGCTGCAAAAGGAAATGAGCAAAGATTACTGGTAACCATTTTGGTTATTTTATTTTAGCCTATATACTTTGGTTGTAGGACAATGTTTGCCAATCATAGAGAATCATATTTATATAATACCAGTACTCGTGGTATCTTGTAATATTGGCTTAATACCAGTACTCGTGGTATCTTGTAATATTGGCGGGTGTTTATTAAAACACATAGCACAGTTTTTGTACACCACTGCACAAATACTGTGACCTTATGAGTAGGCACTAAATTTGCGAAATGCCCCAAGGTGTGATTCTGTATGTATGCTGCGCTTCTTGTATGAATAAGCACCCACCGGTGTTGCAAGATACTACTAAATAGTGATGAGCCGAACACCCCCGGGTTCGGTTCGCACCAGAACCCGCGAACGGACCGAAAGTTCGAACGAACATTAGAACCCTATTAAATACAATGGATGCGAACGTTCGAATTCTAAAGTGCTAATTATAAAAACTATTATGCATGTTATTGTCCTAAAAAGGGTTTGGGAACCCGGGTTCTGCACCAGGGGACATGTATCAATGCAAAAATAAGTTTTAAAAACGGTCGTTTTCCGGGAGCAGTCATTTTAATGATGCATAAAGTGAAAAAAAAAAAGTCAAATATTCCTTTAAATATCGTACCTGGGGGGTGTCTAAAGTATGCCTGTGAAGTGCCACGTGTTTCCCGTGTTTAGAACTGTCCCTGCACAAAATGACACTTCTAAAGGAAAAAAAAGCCATTTAAAACTGCTTGCGGCTTTAATGTAATGTCTGGTCCCGGTAATATGGATGAAAATCTTTAAGAAAAATGGCATAGCTACCCCATGACCCCCCCCCTACCCCAGCCCATTACCAGCCCCTTTGGGTCTTGTATGGATATTAAGGGGAACCCCGCACATAAAATAAAAAAGGCCCTATATACTCTGAACAGCCGTATACAGGCGGTGCATACAAGACAGGGACTGTAGGTTTGTTCTTATGTAGAATCTGTTTGTAATTTTGAACAGGTACATTGTTGAAGTGTAGCTCCAGACCAAAAATCAATTTTTAAACTTTTTGGAAAACATAGGTAAGGGTTATCACCCCTGTAACATTTGTTTTGCTGTCTGTGCCCCTGTTCAGAACATTTCACCTCACTTTCCGTCCTAATGACAACTGTTTTTGAAATGTGGTGTTTTTCTTGAAACAAGGATTGCTGATAAAGCATCAGTACAGAGGAGACACCTTTCTCCCATATTTATTCTTACAGGAGAGAATTTTCCTTCCTAGTGGTAGATTTCCTCTCACTTCCTGTTGTCTTCTTGCGTTTGCAAGTAGGAGTCGTTTGTAAGTTGGATGTTTGAAAGTAGGGACCTGCCGTATATACTCTGCAGAAATAGGCCCCTTAGTTGTTGGTGTTGGCACAACACTGTAAGCACTCACAGTTACTCTTGGTTGGTGCTGGAACGCCCTGCTGTCAACTATTATATCAGGAATTTTAATTACATATAATTGTTGAACAGTGGTAGTAAAAATTGGGCCTTTGATGGTGGTGCTGGTGCCACAACACTGTAAGCCCTGACAGTTACTCTTGGTGGGTGCAGCAATGGGCCCTGCTGTGAATTATTAGATCAAGAATTGTAATTACATGCCCCTGTTGAACAGGGGCTGAAAAATTGGGCCTTAGGCACTGGTGGCACAACACTGCAACCCTTCACAGATACTGTACTTGGAGCACAGCAATGAGCCCTGTTGCAAAGTATTGCTTCAAAAATTGTAATGACACGCCCCTGTTAAACAGGGGCTGAAAAATTGGGCCTTAGGCACTGGTGGCACAACACTGCAACTCCTCACAGATACTGTACTTGGAGCACAGCAATGAGCCCTGTTGCAAAGTATTGCTTCAAAAATTGTAATTACACGCCCCTGTTAAACAGGGGCTGAAAAATTGGGCGTTAGGCACTGGTGGCGGCACCCATAAACAAAAATGATCTTCCAAGCTATCATCATCAATCGTATCATTGAGGACTCGGAGGAGGAGGATAGCCAGTCAACATAACAGCACAGGCACTCAGCATCAGCATCAGTCTTGAAGGGATGTGACATTTTAAAATCAATTAGTCTGTTATATCAGCATCAGGTGTGTGGTAGCTGGTGGTGATCCAAGACTGGTTCATCTTGATGAAAGTCAGTCGATCAACCGAGTCGGTGGACAGGCGCACCCTGTGATCCGTGACAAATCCTCCAGCAGCACTGAATGTGCGTTCCGAAAGAACGCTGGATGCAGGACAGGCCAGTAGCTCAATTGCATACTGTGCAAGCTCTGGCCAGTGATCCATCCTCAAGACCCAGTAAGCCAGAGGATTTTCGGTGGGGAAGGTGTCCAAGTCTGACCTTGCCCCTAGATATTCCTGCACCATGTTTATCAGACGCTGGCGATGGTTGCTGGAACCGATCATACTTTGGGGCTGCGGACTAAAGAATTGTCTGAACGCATCGGTCAGACGGCCACCTTCCCCACCGCTCCTTCTTTGACTGGCCGAAGCCTCAGCAACTCGTTGTCCAGGACCAGGAGTTTGCAACCTCCCAGTCTCTGGGAACGCGTTGCACAGACCTTTCTGCAAGGCCTCCCGGAGTTGTCTCATCCTCTGCTCCCTCTGCGACGGTAACATAAGGTCCGCAACCTTACCCTTGTACCGTGGATCAAGGAGAGTGGCCAGCCAGTAATGGTCCCTCTCCTTGATCCGAAGAATACGAGGATCCTTCCGCAGACTTTGCAGGATCAGGGAGGCCATGCAGCGTAGGTTTGCTGAGGCATTCGCTCCGGAGTCCTCTGGGTCACTAAGGACGACATGATCCGCAGCCACCTCCTCCCAGCCACGTACAAGTCCACTGGTTTCTTGGGACTGTAAATCATCCCTAAAAGACTGCTGCTGATGATGCTGAGTGCCAGCCTCCACCTCCATGCTGACACAATCCTCCTCCTCCTCCTCCTCCTCCTCCTCCTCCTCCTCCTCTTCCTGTGCGATGGGTGGGACAGAAGGAACACTGTCTGGGTAAAGGGGGCCTTGAGAGGCAAGGAAGTCCTCCTCTTCCTGCCTCTGTTCTGCCTCAAGTGCCCTGTCCATTATTCCACGCAGCGTGTGCTCCAACAGGTGGACAAGAGGTACAGTGTCACTGATGCATGCACTGTCACTGCTCACCATCCTCGTGGCCTCCTCAAATGGTGCCAGGACAGTGCATGCATCCCTGATCATGCCCCACTGGCGTGGAGAAAAAAAACCAAGCTCCCCTGACCCTGTCCTGGTGCCGTAGTCGCACAGGTACTCATTGATGGCCCTCTGCTGCGTGTGCAGCCGCTGCAGCATGGCCAACGTTGAGTTCCACCTGGTGGGCATGTCACATATAAGGCGGTTCTTGGGCAGGTTCAACTCCTTTTGCAGCTCAGCCAGGCGAGCACTGGCATTATAAGATCTGCGGAAATGCACACAGACTTTCCTGGCCTGCCTCAGGACATCCTGTAAGCCCGGGTACCTGCCCAAGAAGCGCTGCACCACCAGGTTAAGGACGTGAGCCACACAGGGCACATGGGTCAGTTGTCCCTGTCGGAGGGCGGAGAGGAGGTTGGTGCCATTGTCGCAAACCACCATTCCTGGCTTAAGCTGGCGTGGCGTCAACCACCTCTCGGCCTGGCCCTGCAGAGCAGACAGGACCTCTGCCCCAGTGTGGCTTCTGTCCCCCAAACACACCAGCGCAAGCACGGCATGGCATCTTTTTGCCTGCGTACTTGCGTAGCCCCGTGAACGGCTACGGAGCACCGCTGGTTCATAGGACAAACCACAGGAAGAGGCCATGGAGGAAGAAGAAGAGGAGGGGGTGGAGGAGAGAGGTGTGTCACAACCAGTAGTAGCATTTTGGAGGCGTGGCGGTGGGACAACCTCCAACACTACTGCACCTTGTCCTGAATCCTTCCCAGCTGCCAAAAGAGTGACCCAATGGGCCGTGAAAGAAAGGTAACGTCCCTGTCCATGCCTGCTGGACCATGAGTCAGCGGTAATATGCACCTTACCGCTGACCGCCCTGTCCAGCGAGGCCAAGACATTGCCTTCCACATGCCGGTAGAGAGCCGGAATAGCCTTCCGTGAGAAAAAGTGGCGTTTGGGAACCTGCCACTGAGGAACCGCACATTGCACAAACTCACGGAAGGGGGCCGAGTCTACCAACTGAAAAGGCAGCAGTTGAAGCGCTAGCAATTTAGCCAAGCTAGCATTCAACCGCTGGGCATGTGGATGGCTGGGAGTGAACTTCTTTCGACGGTCCAGCAGCTGGGGCAGGGAAATTTGCCTGCTAGAATCGGACGTCGGTGTACTGCTAGCAGAGTGGGCGCAAGTACTTGGCTGTGACACACCTAATTCTACACCTTCATTCCTCTCAGTGCATGTTTCAGAGAGGACTGAAGTTATAGTGGGGTTGGAGATCCCAGCTGATGCGGTGCAAGGAGAGGTCCGCTTGGTTCTTTGGTGTGGGTCTTTGAGGTAGGCTTGCCAACGAGCTGCATGGCAGGTCAACATATGTCTGGTCAGGCATGTGGTACCCAAGCGGCTGATGTTTTGGCCACGCGATATACGCTTGAGACATATGTTGCAAACAGCAGCTGTGCGATCTGATGCACTAGCCTCAAAAAAGGCCCACACCAAAGAACTTTTTGAATGACGGGCAGAGGCAGCGCCCTGCACAGGCGGAGCTCTGCGGTGTGATTCCGTCGGTGTACTGCCCTTACGCTGGCCACCAAAGGGCATCCTGCCTCGTTGGAGATGTGCCTCCTCCTCATCCTCCTCCTCCTCCTCTCTCCTATTAGGCACCCACGTGGAGTCATTGACCTCATCATCCCCTCCCTCCTCATCACTGGAGCCAATCTGGCAGTATGCTGCAGCTGCTGGAACATGACTGCCAGATTGGTGTCCTTCTTGAGCATCCCCTCTGTCTGCTCTCACGCTACTGCCTTCCTCTAGCTGGGTTTCATCATCAGACCCTTCGAAACGCTGGGCATCCTCCTGGAGCATGTACCCAACACTGTGCTGAAACAGTTCGGGGGACTCCTCAGGAGGAGGACATGGTGGGTCTAGGGAAGGAGTGACTGATGATTTGTCTGACATTGATACCAGGGAAGACGACGCTTTGGCAGCTGCTTTTCCAGTACCCTGAGCCTGGGTGAGAGAGGATGAGGAGGAGGAGGAGGGCTTGGTCATCCACTCTACCAAGTCTTCAGCATGATGTGGCTCAACATGTCCAGCTGCCGAAAAGAAGGACAAGCGTGTCCCATGGCCATGTGCTGATGACAATGCACCGCGTCCACGACCAGCACTGTTGCCCCCAGACACAGAGCCTGCTTGCCCTCTTTTATTGCCTCCTGACTGTCTGCCTCTCCTTGTTTGCCTTCCAGACATTCTAATAGATGGCCTGCAGGGAGATGGGAAAAAAGCAATAAGGGCTACCTTCAGGTGTCCTTCTCTGTCCCTTGAAACAAGGACTTTCACAGTGAAAGAAACTGACACTGTCCCTACCTAGAGTTTTCTGTCCCTAGAATAAATGTTTTTTTTAATCACAATATAGCACAAGGACAATTCACTCAATGTCTCTCCAGGTCCCTGGAAACAAGGACTTGCAGAGTGAAAGAAACTGACACTGTCCCTACCTAGAGTTTTCTGTCCCTAGAATAAATGTTTTTTTTAAGCACAATATAGCACAAGGACAATTAACTCACTGTCCTTACAGGTCCCTGGAAACAAGGACTTGCAGAGTGAAAAAAAAAAAACACTCTCCCTACCTACAGTTTTCTGTCCCTAGAAAAAATGTTTTTTTTAAGCACAATATAGCACAAGGACAATTAACTCACTGTCCTTACAGGTCCCTGGAAACAAGGACTTGCAGAGTGAAAGAAAAAAAACACTCTCCCTACCTACAGTTTTCTGTCCCTAGAAAAAATGTTTTTTTTAATCACAATATAGCACAAGGAAAATTAACTCACTGTCCTTACAGGTCCCTGGAAACAAGGACTTGCAGAGTGAAAGAAACTGACACTGTCCCTACCTAGAGTTTTCTGTCCCTAGAATAAATGTTTTTTTTAAGCACAATATAGCACAAGGACAATTAACTCACTGTCCTTACAGGTCCCTGGAAACAAGGACTTGCAGAGTGAAAGAAAAAAAACACTCTCCCTACCTAGAGTTTTCTGTCCCTAGAAAAAATGTTTTTTTTAATCACAATATAGCACAAGGAAAATTAACTCACTGTCCTTACAGGTCCCTGGAAACAAGGACTTGCAGAGTGAAAGAAAAAAAACACTCTCCCTACCTACAGTTTTCTGTCCCTAGAAAAAATGTTTTTTTTAATCACAATATAGCACAAGGAAAATTAACTCACTGTCCTTACAGGTCCCTGGAAACAAGGACTTGCAGAGTGAAAGAAACTGACACTGTCCCTACCTAGAGTTTTCTGTCCCTAGAATAAATGTTTTTTTTAATCACAATATAGCACAAGGAAAATTAACTCACTGTCCTTACAGGTCCCTGGAAACAAGGACTTGCAGAGTGAAAGAAACTGACACTGTCCCTACCTAGAGTTTTCTGTCCCTAGAATAAATGTTTTTTTTAATCACAATATAGCACAAGGAAAATTAACTCACTGTCCTTACAGGTCCCTGGAAACAAGGACTTGCAGAGTGAAAGAAAAAAAACACTCTCCCTACCTACAGTTTTCTGTCCCTAGAAAAAATGTTTTTTTTAAGCACAATATAGCACAAGTAAAATTAACTCACTGTCCTTACAGGTCCCTGGAAACAAGGACTTGCAGAGTGAAAGAAAAAAAACACTCTCCCTACCTACAGTTTTCTGTCCCTAGAAAAAATGTTTTTTTTAATCACAATATAGCACAAGGAAAATTAACTCACTGTCCTTACAGGTCCCTGGAAACAAGGACTTGCAGAGTGAAAGAAACTGACACTGTCCCTACCTAGAGTTTTCTGTCCCTAGAATAAATGTTTTTTTTAATCACAATATAGCACAAGGAAAATTAACTCACTGTCCTTACAGGTCCCTGGAAACAAGGACTTGCAGAGTGAAAGAAACTGACACTGTCCCTACCTAGAGTTTTCTGTCCCTAGAATAAATGTTTTTTTTAAGCACAATATAGCACAAGGACAATTAACTCACTGTCCTTACAGGTCCCTGGAAACAAGGACTTGCAGAGTGAAAGAAAAAAAACACTCTCCCTACCTACAGTTTTCTGTCCCTAGAAAAAATGTTTTTTTTAATCACAATATAGCACAAGGAAAATTAACTCACTGTCCTTACAGGTCCCTGGAAACAAGGACTTGCAGAGTGAAAGAAACTGACACTGTCCCTACCTAGAGTTTTCTGTCCCTAGAATAAATGTTTTTTTTAATCACAATATAGCACAAGGACAATTAACTCACTGTCCTTACAGGTCCCTGGAAACAAGGACTTGCAGAGTGAAAGAAACTGACACTGTCCCTACCTAGAGTTTTCTGTCCCTAGAATAAATGTTTTTTTTAAGCACAATATAGCACAAGGACAATTAACTCACTGTCCTTACAGGTCCCTGGAAACAAGGACTTGCAGAGTGAAAAAAAAAAAACACTCTCCCTACCTAGAGTTTTCTGTCCCTAGAAAAAATGTTTTTTTTAAGCACAATATAGCACAAGGACAATTAACTCACTGTCCTTACAGGTCCCTGGAAACAAGGACTTGCAGAGTGAAAGAAAAAAAACACTCTCCCTACCTAGAGTTTTCTGTCCCTAGAAAAAATGTTTTTTTTAATCACAATATAGCACAAGGAAAATTAACTCACTGTCCTTACAGGTCCCTGGAAACAAGGACTTGCAGAGTGAAAGAAAAAAAACACTCTCCCTACCTACAGTTTTCTGTCCCTAGAAAAAATGTTTTTTTTAATCACAATATAGCACAAGGAAAATTAACTCACTGTCCTTACAGGTCCCTGGAAACAAGGACTTGCAGAGTGAAAGAAACTGACACTGTCCCTACCTAGAGTTTTCTGTCCCTAGAATAAATGTTTTTTTTAATCACAATATAGCACAAGGAAAATTAACTCACTGTCCTTACAGGTCCCTGGAAACAAGGACTTGCAGAGTGAAAGAAACTGACACTGTCCCTACCTAGAGTTTTCTGTCCCTAGAATAAATGTTTTTTTTAATCACAATATAGCACAAGGAAAATTAACTCACTGTCCTTACAGGTCCCTGGAAACAAGGACTTGCAGAGTGAAAGAAACTGACACTGTCCCTACCTAGAGTTTTCTGTCCCTAGAATAAATGTTTTTTTTAATCACAATATAGCACAAGGAAAATTAACTCACTGTCCTTACAGGTCCCTGGAAACAAGGACTTGCAGAGTGAAAGAAACTGACACTGTCCCTACCTAGAGTTTTCTGTCCCTAGAATAAATGTTTTTTTTAAGCACAATATAGCACAAGGACAATTAACTCACTGTCCTTACAGGTCCCTGGAAACAAGGACTTGCAGAGTGAAAGAAAAAAAACACTCTCCCTACCTACAGTTTTCTGTCCCTAGAAAAAATGTTTTTTTTAATCACAATATAGCACAAGGAAAATTAACTCACTGTCCTTACAGGTCCCTGGAAACAAGGACTTGCAGAGTGAAAGAAACTGACACTGTCCCTACCTAGAGTTTTCTGTCCCTAGAATAAATGTTTTTTTTAATCACAATATAGCACAAGGACAATTAACTCACTGTCCTTACAGGTCCCTGGAAACAAGGACTTGCAGAGTGAAAGAAACTGACACTGTCCCTACCTAGAGTTTTCTGTCCCTAGAATAAATGTTTTTTTTAAGCACAATATAGCACAAGGACAATTAACTCACTGTCCTTACAGGTCCCTGGAAACAAGGACTTGCAGAGTGAAAGAAAAAAAACACTCTCCCTACCTACAGTTTTCTGTCCCTAGAAAAAATGTTTTTTTTAATCACAATATAGCACAAGGAAAATTAACTCACTGTCCTTACAGGTCCCTGGAAACAAGGACTTGCAGAGTGAAAGAAACTGACACTGTCCCTACCTAGAGTTTTCTGTCCCTAGAATAAATGTTTTTTTTAATCACAATATAGCACAAGGACAATTAACTCACTGTCCTTACAGGTCCCTGGAAACAAGGACTTGCAGAGTGAAAGAAACTGACACTGTCCCTACCTAGAGTTTTCTGTCCCTAGAATAAATGTTTTTTTTAAGCACAATATAGCACAAGGACAATTAACTCACTGTCCTTACAGGTCCCTGGAAACAAGGACTTGCAGAGTGAAAGAAACTGACACTGTCCCTACCTAGAGTTTTCTGTCCCTAGAATAAATGTTTTTTTTAAGCACACTATAGCAGAAGCACAAAACACACTGACACTCTCCCTACCTATCCTTCTCTTTCCCTAAACTAAAGGAATCCAGGTTAAGCAAGAAAGAAATAACAGTCACTGTCCCTGCCTATGCTACTCTATCCCTGCTCCGGAACACACTACACTAGGCCGCCGTGCTGGCGGCCTTTTATAGTGTGGGGCGTGTACTAAACACCCTCAGCAATAATTGGCCACAGGCATCCTGCCTGTGGCCAATCATTGCTCTCCTCGCTGCCGGCGCTGTGATTGGCCAAGCATGCGGGGTCACAGTGCATGCTTGGCCAATCACAGCGCCTGGATGACACTGCGATGGCGTAGTGCATTGTGGGCCGTTCGCGTCACTCGAATTTGGCGCGAACGGCCCAAATCGTTCGATCTTCGTCGAACGATCGAACAGCCAATGTTCGAGTCGAACGTATGTTCGACTCGAACACGAAGCTCATCCCTACTACTAAAGACTTTTTGTATTATATAAAGTTGCTTAATTGGATCAGACAAGGTTTGGGGACTACTGGTATCTGTTGCACACAGATTTGTGGCTGGGCTTCACTAGCAGCAGCAGAGGATTATTTTATACAAAATCATCTGCGGTCTTGCGATTGTCCAGAGACCAAAAGCTGTAGCACTATCCTTATTCGTAGCATTGAATTTCTTTTTATTCAAGTAAATGCATTGCGAATTTCATTTTATTTGAACCAAAACCATTTAGCCATCATCATCTGTGTTATGTGGTAATTTAAATTTAGGGTTCTGGACACCGCCTTTGACTACAGCATTATGGCAAATGCAGAATATAAAAAAAAGTGGGTTTACAGAATGATGGCACATCACTTCCAATCAAGAGAAACCATTCCTTAAGTTTCAACAACAACCCAATGACTCTGAAAATAATAGACCAAACCCAAATCACTCTCATTGTTGTACATATTATGAATATTGGTCAAGCACTGTTCAGCGTATTTTTTTTGAGGTTACTATTTCTGCCTTTTTTTTTTTTATGGGATGTGAGCACTGCCTTCTTTTAAAAAGCAATATTTAATGATGAAAGTATGATGAATGTTTGCGTATTTTTGTATAGGCAAGAAGTGTTCTCTTAAAAATTTCCACCCTTGAGGAAATAATTAGATTTGTGGATGACACCTTCCCCATTCAACATGCACATCTGCTGGGCAGTATAGGAATGGGCAAAACCACGATACAGTGCCATGCACGTCACTGGAATATTTCCACAGGAATCATCAATAATTTTTCATCAAGTCTCTCTGCTGTGACTGTTTCCATTGTTTACTAGGCCAGATTACTACATTAGTGCACAAAAATGGTCTTGGTTTTGTTTATGGTTTGGGGTTCAGTTTACAAAACTGCTTTTTAGACTTTCTTGTTCTTTTTGAAAGTCTATATCAGGGGTCTCCAAACTGCGGCCCTGGGGCCAAATGTGGCCCTTTGCTTGCCTTTATCCGGCCCTTGGGGAACTTTTCCTTCCTTTGATACATGACACTATTCCTCCCTCTGATACCAATAATGGGGCATTATTTCTTCCATTGACCCTAATGATGGGGCGCTATTCCTCCTATTGACACCAATGATATGGCTCTATTCCTCAAACTGACACCAACAATAGGGCACTATTAATCCCACTGACACCAGCAATAGGACGCTATTTCACCCCTAATATCAAAGATGCATTGTTTACTCCCACTGATGCCAGGATAATTTTTACTCGTGATGACCACAGTTCGGCCCTTCTAAAGTCTGGAGGATATTAAACTGACCCTTTGTTTAGAAAGTTTGGAGACCCCTGGTCTATATGACCCAGTATAAACAGGCAGGGAAAGTGGAAGTTAGGCGGATGGTTCACTTATTAAATTATTTAGTTGGGTCTTTCGGGTTTTTATGTGTCTATGAGATGCTTTCAGCCAAATCTGATTACAGTTCTTGGCGTTGCCCAACAGCCAGAAACGTTACTAAGGGGTCCCTCTTTCCCTAGTAAATGATCTATTTTAAATTATAGTAGAATTTTCTGTGCTTAATTTCACATGGAGCAGGGCTTCTGATAAGGTGGTACCACCAGCCCTTCTGTACGGGGACCGAGCACACATGGGGGCATAGACAGCAGGGGAATTAGATGTGGGGGGGACAGGGAGGGGGATTGGTGGGGTGGGGGTTAACAATTACAGGAACGATGTGTGGCTCTCGGCAGAGGCTGAAAGCTGGTTTCTCATCCTCTCCCTCCTGCCAGCTTTCAGCTGCTGCAGGGCGAGACACACAGGGCATCGTTCCTGAAATTGCCCCTCCCCTTGCACCAATCCCCCTCCCTGGCCTCTGGCTCCTGTTCATTCATTTTTAGTGCAGCTGAGGCTGCAGAAGATGGAATTGAAGAACCTTTGTCCTCAATTCCTTTCTCTGTCTTAAATGTGAAATGTCAGGGGTCTATTTCACCCAAGCCCCCCAACAGAGTTGTAAAAAACAATTGTAAAAAATAACAAATTGTGAAAAGTAATTAAAAAAATTAAGGGCTTTAATCAAACAGGTTGTCTGGCCCATACAGTGTGAATGAGCAGTGGTTTGTGCAGCTGGAGTCGCCTGTTACTCTATGAGGATGCAGCGGCTGTGTGAACACAGCTGCAGGTCCTAATTTGATATGTGTGCAGGTGTGGGTGAGTGGCTCCAAATACATACTGTCAGTATTTGTAGGCCATACATCTACATCCACACGCCTGTCAAATTAGGACCTTGCACCTGTGTATGCACAGCTGCTGCGTCCACATAGAGTAACATAAGCTGCAGGAACACATCAATAGTCCCATTTAAAAAAAACACTGATTCACACTGTACAGGCCCACAGCACCTGCGAATGAGCCCCAATACCTTTTACACAAAGAACTTTATTCATTAACTTAATACAGTTTTGATATTTTTGGGTGACTGTCAGGAAGGCTGTACCGAGCCCTGTGATTTCCAACAGCAGCCTTGGACATGGAATCAAAAGTGAGAAAGGAAATAGGTCTAATGAGGATATCTTATCACTTAATCCTCTAAGAAAAAAATGTGAGTGATGAAACCCAGCAGCATCCAGGAAATGTACACTTAAGGTCAATTTTATATTTTATCACGTTGTGAATTTCAGCACTATGAACCTAGACAAGTTTTTTTTTTTTATAGATAATTACTTCTCCTTCCAAAATCTGAGTGGAAACATCAACTCCTGTCTTTGCCGGAATAAACAGAGGTGTAGGTGGTCTGTCCAAAAAGGCATCTGTCTGGCATTCCATATCTTTCTCTTCGACATGGTCACTTAGCTCTTCCAGGTAAAGCTCTGTTTAGGATTGTAACAAAGATTACATGACAACATTGAAAGTAGCCATCAAAAAGAGATAACCTTAAAGGGAATCTGCACTCAAAAAACTATGGTGGCTGCCATTTATGACTTTTCACATCATTATTGTTCCAGGTTGGTTATTACCAAAAGTATTGAGTTCACAGGACCAGCATGACAACTAGCATTTTCTAAAGCAGGGCAAAGGATAGGCAGATCCCTTGAGAACGTGCACAAGAACGAAACGTCTCGGGAGGTGCCTACCTGCTGACATCATTATCACTGCGTCCTCATGGCAGGAGCGGTGACTGATTATGTGAGTTTTTTGGCCTTATTTGTTTTATGCTGCAGCATTTGTACTTGATTTTATGTCTAATAAACTACTACACTATATGATCATCATTTGGGCTCCCACGGGTGAGCTTTCTTTTGCATAGTGCCTGAGTTTTTTGGGGACCACCATCCTACCAACATACCAGGCGAGATGTCTCTTGGCTTCAGAGTAATGACCTAAAGGCACATTATCATTTAATATCTGGTGAGTGTACAGATTGGTGGAGGTGCACATGTGTGACAAATTGTTCCCAAGCACATTGGGTGATGTTTATTTCATACTGGATATTCATCTCATGCTGGATTTTTCACTTTCTGGTGAGTGGTTAGATATATCACGCACATTTTTTATGTTGGCCTTGGTCGCTGAGCACGCCGCCACAGTTCCCGAAAATGATGTCCCCGGTCGGCTTACAACCTTCAGTACTAAACCATCAACACACAGATGCTTTGTAAGTAACATATAAGGTAGGGGGGTCTTTTTATTTATATATTCCCTTATGATTGTTTTATTATGTTAGATCATTTAGGAATTCATATTTTTCATTATAGATATATATACCACGTGCTTGCTCCTGAAGAGTGGCTTAAAGCCACAAAACGCATCGAGCTACCAGATTCGTGTCTTATATTAATCATGTGTAGACAAGATTATTTATGGAATTTACATATGGAATATGTTTTTATAGGATTTTATATAAATTTCTCGCATTACATTTCTCGCATTAATGACAGGGACTAGAGAGGCTTTAGGTTATATAGGAATTGGCTTGCAATATAGTTATGTAGATATATGAATTTTATTGGAATATGTATTGTTACCATGTAAATCGGTTTTGGACTATACAATATTAAAATTTACATATATGTATATGAATCAATAAATATTATTTTGTTTACTAATTTACTTATTCACTTAATTGTAACCGCATGCTTCATATAAAGTTCTACTTTTTCTCCCATTTTTCATATCACGCACATTGTCTAAATTATTTTGGGTGACACTGAAGATTTGGTGAAATCAAATCACAAATTCATATATTGGGACTGTATCTATACTATAGGACAATTTCGGGCAATAACAACCCTCCCGCCCTCAGATCTCACCGTTCTCAAACAAAACTACTCCTTCCATTGGTGCCCAGACTCCTTTAAATATTTAGGAGTTAACCCAACCTCCTCATACTCAACTTTGTATCAGGCTAACTACCCCCCGCTCTTTCGGGACATTGACCGTCTCTTGCGACAATGGGATGTTTACCCCATTTCTCTCTTGGGCCACATCAATGTCCTGAAGATGTCTATAATGCCAAGACTCCTTTACCTATTTGACACTCTCCCGATTTCCATTGCTATGTCACAACTTAAAGCCATGCAGAGAGCATTTCTTAACTTCATCTGGCACTATAAAGCACACAAGATCGCAAGCTCAGTAATGTTTGCCCCCAAGTCACGGGGCGGGTTGGGAGCCCCAGATCTTATTAAATATTATTTTGCCACACATCTTAAAACAATTATCACTTGGTCCTCTAGAATAGTGCCCAGTGTATGGGCAGAGATTGAAATGAGCGTCACTAGACCGGTACATCCCTGTGCCATGATCTGGGCGGATCTTAACTCCTCCATAAGCCAACTTAGAAAAATATGCCTAGGCCCATTGTTATTCTCCCTTTCCATGTGGAAGAAATGTTCCCACCAATTCTCTCTCGCATCCCCGTGCCCCCCACTGCTAAATGTGTTGTTCAACCTTGATATCCCTGATAGCCCATCATACACTCAAATGCTTCCATGGACGCAGGCAGGCATTTTCCAGCTTCAAAACATTGTGCATCCCCTCACCCGTACACTTCTACCCTTTGATGAACTGAAAAGGAAATATCAGATCCCTAAACAACTATTCTACTCCTACCTTCAGATTAAACACTACTTTGCCTCTAAATCCTCTACTCTGGTCCTAGATAAACCTACCCCGTTTGAACTCCTGTATGCCCAAGGACCGTACCAGACTCATCTCATTACTGACATCTACAGGTTATTACATAATGCGACCTCTATCACTGACACGTCCCATTCTTATATGCAAAAATGGTCCCAGTTAGTGAATCGCCTCATCCCTCTCCCTCAATGGCAGAAGATTTGGGAGGCTGTTTCCAAATCATCACAATGTGTGGAACAAAAGGAGACGACTTATAAAATATTATTTTTCTGGTACAGAACCCCTGAAATTTTGCATAGATACGATCCCAAGACTCCTCGGGTGTGTTGGAGATGCCGGGGAGACATTGGCTCTCATTTCCACATTTTTTGGGACTGTCCCCTGATCCGCCCATTTTGGATATCCATTCAGACTTTTATGCAGGATCTGTTCAGTATCTCCCTCTCATTGGATCCTGTCCACTTTCTGTTGGGCCTGCTGATCCCTGGCCTCTCCAAATATGCCCAAAAATTGGCCACGTTTATTCTGCTTGCTGCAAAACAGGCTATACCCTTGCGGTGGCTTTCCCCCTCCCAGCCTTCTCTCTCACAGGTCCTACAAACGTTGGAGCAGATATGTAGAATGGAACGCCTCACTGCAATAGTGCATGACACCCTCCCGCAATATTCAAAAATCTGGGATTTATGGGAACACTCAGACCTTAACCCTGGTATTAGTTCCCTATTCCCAGCTAAAGTGACACTTCCCTGACCACGGTTCCTAACGTCTTTCTTCAATGGTTTGTTAGCTCATAACCTTGATGATTCCATGGTGCCTCTTCCCCCTCCCTCCTCCCCCTGACATCCGTTTTTTTTTTCTATTACTAGGTGAGATTTTACGAGGTGCCTTCGTTCTTTGGTTGAGGTGCCCTAGGGGTCTCACTAACACTTGACCCAATGAGCAACACTTTGCTTAACCATGACTTAAAATATATTGTTTAGAAATGCTCACTCATTGGGTTTCCATTTGTTTATCTGATGTTCTTTTGTCCTAATTTTATTGTTTTATTTTTCTTTTATCTTGTCCTCTTCATGTGCTCTTACCTCCCCTGACCTATATAGTTAAAGTCTAGACTTTCATTATATTGGTGGCATTGTGACTGTTTTGATTACATTTTTTCAGATATGATAAATGTTGTATACAAAACTTGACTGTTTTCACACATGTTTTTGTATGTATGGAATTTTTTTTTCAATAAAAACCACAATTAAAAAAACCCCCAAAGAAAACAACCCATGAATGTCTTTCAGAACTAGACGCACAGAAGTAGAACTGCACTCATTGACATTCTTTTCATTCAATCCCTCTCCATCATTTATACCCTAAATTACTAGCAAGAATCTTACACAAGGTTACATTTTTGTGGACATATTCCTCTCACCTGTCTGCACATCAATGTGCTTCCTGCCTTCTACTGGCTCCGGGGTCCTGGGCCTCAACAGATCTTTGGCACGTTTCTTTGCCAGTGCTCTTCTGCGTGCTTCTTGTGCTCTCTGAATCTCCACTGGATCTGGCTGAGCTGCCTAGAGGCCGATTTCACAGTAATCAGTGTATTTCTTTTACATTATTGCACTTATTTGTCAAGTTTTATTCTAAGGAAAGATTCTGTAATACTCTTGTTGCTGCTTAGCATACTTTTTTGTCATAGGGGTTGATATATTTCCCAGTTTTTAAAAATGTATGGAATAAAGATGATTTAAAAAAAAAGTGCTTTCATGTTCTTCTGTAGGACCATCTATCTTTTAAATCCTGTTTTTGTGTTAGGTGTTTTTTCCACCAATGAATGGTTAATTTTACATTAGGAGATGGTGGGTGGATAGAGATGGTTCTAGGCCCAAAAAGTATATTGAAACTGTATCTGCCATAGGACTAGCTTACATTAGTGTTTGATATGTATTTAATATGTACAGTATGTCACCGAAAGCATCCAATATAAGTCATAGGACCCGGGATTACTACAGGGAGGGT
This sequence comes from Rana muscosa, assembly GCA_029206835.1. NCBI lineage: Eukaryota > Metazoa > Chordata > Amphibia > Anura > Ranidae > Rana > Rana muscosa. Next base: position 870,302,651 of record CM055121.1, read on the forward strand.
TTTTAAAAAAAAAATTGTTACCAATGATGTCAGAGCCCTTTAAACATACTATGAAGCATTGTGTTGCAATATGATAATAAGGAACAATCTCATCGGGTACTCTGTAGTAGTATTAGCATTGGAACTGATCAATTTGGTTCCTTAGCCTTAGCTTACTACTAGATGCAGCTGGGATTCAAAGCTAGAACTGTTAAGACTGGGAAACCATTTGACACCACCACAGAGAAAGATAAACATAATCCCAGAAGCATTTTAAAACTGCAAACTAAATCCTAAATTTAATTTATATGCCTAGCATAAATTTTTTACAGGAATGCTCTATTCTAGAGCAATACCTTTTTCCTGTTTGGAATACACATAGCATAGTGAGGTGTGTCCTGTCTTACATTGTATTTGGTGCACATTTTTGGTGGTATTTTTGGAATGTGTTAGGAGAAAATGGGCAGGTCAGCAAATAACACTAGGTGAACTTTCACACAACCTCTGTTTCCAAAGAGGTTAGTAGTATAAAAGGCAGGGAATATGCTTTCAAAAACTAGAACTGAACTGCTGGAATACACAGGACGATCAGGTTGGTAATGTGAAGTTCTATGAAAACGTAATACCACATATAAGCTAAAAAAAGCTATAAAAAAGACGAGGAAAATTCTTTGCCTTCCTTACCAGGGGTAGTATCAGCTGTGCATATGTGTTACCACGCACCACTCTTCTATCATACATTATATTTCCATAATGATAACTCTCTTCAGACCTGGAAAGCAAACACAATGTTTATATGTATATGAGAACTACCACTATATCACAAATGGCAGATGATGGCAAGTGAAAAAAAACAATATGAAAAATGAGAACTACCACTAAATCAAAAGTGGCAGATGATGGCAAGTGAAAAAAAACAATATGAAAAACAAGGCACTCCAATAAATTAAATTATAGTCCAAGTGAATACATGGAAATACTGAAATAAATGGTGAGGAGTCCATGTACTGTGAATCCACAGTGTGATGATCCTTCCCACGGAGAAGTGAATCACATAGATGACTAGTTGACTGAAGGAAAATCAATATAAGAGCGATGTAAGATGGGTACTCTTACCGCAACAGGTGGACTCATCTGTCATATGACAGTGAGTCAAGTGAGCGTAAGGTCGCAACGACCATGGAAGATGAAACTGGAACACTGTGGGCACTGCGGAGGTCCAAATCGATCCAGGACAGGATGGTCCAACGAACTGGGGCGTAGGGTCCACACTCCTCCCGCATGCAGGTTCAGGATGTAACGTGGAAAAAGGCAAAAAAAAAAAGGGAATGCTCCCAATGGTGCAGGTCAATTTGAAACCAATCAAGGTTTATTGGAATAAAATGTCATAAATACAAATGACAATTGGCATAAAAATAAAAGTGATCACAGATGAGTCTAAAAGCAATGTGGGGTGCAGTAATGCTAGCCCGACGCATTTAGACTTAAACAGTTTTAAACAGGGGCATATTTTTATGCCGATTGTCATTTGTATTTATGACATTTTATTCCAATAAACCTTGATTGGTTTCAAATTGACCTGCACCATTGGGAGCATTTTTTTTTTGCCTTTTTCCACGTTACATCCTGAACCTGTATACGGGAGGAGTGTGGACCCTACGCCCCAGTTTGTTGGACCATCCTGTCCTGGATCGATTCGGACCTCCGCAGCGCCCACAGTGTTCCAGTTTCATCTTCCATGGTCGTTGCGACCTTACGCTCACTTGACTCACTGTCATATGACAGATGAGTCCACCTGTTGCGATAAGAGTACCCATCTTACATCGTTCTTATATTGATTTTCCTTCAGTCAACTAGTCTATGTGATTCACTTCTCCGTGGGAAGGATCATCACACTGTGGATTCTAGACATGTGCAAATGGAAAAAATTTGTTTAGTTTCGTTTCGTTTTAATTCGTTAATTAATTTTGTTTAGTTAGATTCGTTAAATCCGTTAAATTCGTTTTCGGATTTCGTTCCGATTTCGACCAAATTCGTAAAAACGTTCGGATTTGAAAATATTTCGACCGGATTTGAAAATATTTCGACCGGATTCGAAAATATTTCTACCGGATTCGAAATTATTTCAACATGATTCGAAATCATTTCAACCGCATTCGAAAACAATTAGAATATAATCAAAATTATTGGAAATATTCGAATAGAAAAACAATAGAACAGAATAGAATAAAATACAATATATATATTATATTTTATTCTATTCTGTTCTATTTTTTTTTTCTAGTCTATTTTCTATTTCTATTCTAATCTTTTCTAATTGGAATTCGAAAAATCGGTCGCATTCGAAAATATTTCAACCAAATTCGAAAATATATCTACCGGATTCGATAATATTTCATCCGCATTCATTAATATTTCAACCAAATTCGAAATTATTTCAACCGAATAGAAAAGATTATAATAACATAGAAAAACAGATAATAGACTAGAAAAACATTAGGACAGAATATATTATATTTTATTCTATTCTATTTTTTTTCTAGTCTATTCTTTTATATTCTATTCAAATCTTTTCTAATAAAATCAAAATCATTATATACTGAATTCGAATTTCGGAAGATGGTTATACATATATATATATATATATATATATATATATATATATAATTTTTTTTCCGACATTCGAATTTCGTATAGAATGAATTCTAATTTGAATAGAAAAGATTAGAATAGAAATAGAAAATAGACTAGAAAAACAATAGAACAGAATAGAGTATAGATACTATCTATTTATTTTTTTATTTTTTTTGCAGATTACTATTTGTTTCCATAAGATCTCCTGCAGACTATTAGCATCTATTTAATTTTTTTCAGATCTCCTGCAGACTATTAGTAATCTGCAAAAAAATAAATTAAAAATTAAAAATAGTCTGCAGGAGATCTTATGGAAATAAATAGTAATCTGTTAAAAAAAAAAAAAAAATTATAGATAGTATCTATACTCTATTCTGTTCTATTGTTTTTCTAGTCTATTTTCTATTTCTATTCAAATTAGAATTCATTCTATACGAAATTCGAATGTCGGAAAAAAAAATGATATATATATATATATCTCTCTATATATATATATATATATATATATATATATAGAGAGAGATATATATATATATATAGAGAGAGAGAGAGATAGATATATATATATATAACCATCTTCCAAAATTCGAATTTAGTATATAATGATTTTGATTTTAATAGAAAAGATTTGAATAGAATATAAAAGAATAGACTAGAAAAAAAAATAGAACAGAATAGAATAAAATATAATATATTCTGTCCTATTGTTTTTCTAGTCTATTATCTGTTTTTCTATTTTATTATAATCTTTTCTATTCGGTTGAAATAATTTCAAATCCGGTTGAAATATTATCGAATTTGGTTGAAATATTATCGAATCCGGTAGATATATTTTCGAATTTGGCTGAAATATTTTCGAATGCGACCGTTTTTTTCGAATTCCAATTAGAAAAGATTCGAATAGAAATAGAAAATAGACTAGTAAAAAATAGAACAGAATAGAATAAAATATAATATATATATTGCATTTTATTCTATTCTGTTCTATTGTTTTTCTATTTGATTATTTCCAATATTTTCGATTCTATTCTAATTGTTTTCAAATTCGATTCGACTAGAATTCTTTTTGAATTCGATTCGAATTTCGTCCGTGGTTTTTCGATTCGAAAAGTTCGGATTCGGTTGAATTCGTTAGCATTGTAATTCGTTAATTCGGATGCATCCGAACGTCCGAATAATGAAAATTTGTCCGAATTTCGATTCGGAACTAAACGAAATGCACATGCCTAGTGGATTCACATTACATGGTCTCCTCACCATTTATTTCAGTATTTCCATGTATTCACTTGGACTATAATTTAATTTATTGGAGTGCCTTGTTTTTCATATTGTTTTTTTTCACTTGCTATCATCTGCCATTTGTGATTTAGTGGTAGTTCTCATTTTTCTTTTTGCGCTGCACTATTTATCCCACCCTTGTTATACTTTGTTTGTATGAGTGCTGGCAGCTTTATTCACACTTTGGGTTCTAGCGCAGTTGTTTTTTCACCTCCATTTTTATATGTATATGTTAACAAGAACATTATGAAGATATTGTGAAAAGTTGGTCAAAGACTTTACAAAATGGTTATATATGCATATATGATTCAACACTGTTAAGCCCCGTACACACGATCGGTTTGACTGATGAAAACCGTCCAATGGATGGTTTTCATCAGACCAACCGATCATGTATGGTACCCATCGGTCTTTTTTCCATCAGTTGTAAAAAATAGAACTTGTTTTAAAATTTTCCGATGGATAAAAAACCGATGGGAATTTCTGATCGTCTATGGGCAAGTCCATCGGTTAAAAAACCCACGCATGCTCAGAATCAAGTCGACGCATGCTCAGAAGCATTAAACTTCATTTTTCTCGGCTCATCGGAGTGTTTTACGTCACCGCGTTTGGAACGGTCGGTTTTTTGACTGATGGTGTGTGGCCAAGACTGATGGAAAACAGTTTCATCGGATTTCCGATGGACAAATCCATCGGACGAAAATCCATAGGTTATCCGATCGTGTGTACAGGGCTTTAGTGTCTGGAAATCTACATTCTATACTTGGCCTTGGAGAAACAACTTTATTGAGCATACTTGGCCACAAGAATGTGCACTGCCTTGAAAAACTGCCATACAATGGCACTGGTGACACTGGTCATAAGACAGTAGACCCCCAATGGAATTGGTTCTGTATTTGCTAGTCGTTGCTGAAAATGTTATATTATGCTTTTCTCAGGAATCAGCTCTGTGCAGTCCCATTATCCTGGTACAAAATGTGTAATTTATTTTATAAATGTTGAATCACCGTTCTCATTATATTTTGTGTATCTATCACTGGGTATAATAAGGTTTGCAAATCAGATAACAGCACAATACATCAGGGAGCCTAATTTTTTTGAAATGTAGAAAACGGAATGACGAGGGGGCCTGAGGTCATGGTACTAGTCAAAATTATTAGAGACAGACATCTATGTTCTTTTACATTGTATTCCTGTAGCATACTGTATGTGCCTTCTCATTGCTGTCAATTCAAAGCAAGGACATATTTTGTTGCTCCATCAAACCTAATTTCAACTTCAAAATGAGACCATATGACTTCCAATAAACTATCATACTTATTATGATTCTACATAATACTTTTGCTTCTTATAGTTAATTACTAACGTGTAGTGGCGGCTGGTGCTCAAAATTTTTGGGGGGGCGCAAACAAACTGAAAGATTCTGAAAAAAAAAAACCATCAATTGCAGCCTCGCTGTGCCCAGAAAACGCAGCCACTGTACCAAACACAGTCACTTTGCCATGAAAAGCTGCCACTGTGCCATGAAAAGCTGCCACTGTGCCATCAAAAGCTGCCACTGTGCCATCAAAAGCTGCCACTGTGCTCATTAAATGCTGCCAATGTTCCCCCCGCCTGCTGTCTGCCCGGCACTTACCCTGTCTCGGGTGGGCAGCGGCTGATGGCGGCAGGTGGCGATATCCGGTGTCCTCCATGTCACAGGTGCAGCGGGTGACGGCGGCAGGCGGTGATGTCCAGTGTCCTCCATGTCTTCCTCAATGTCTTCTCCCACCTGCCCTGTCCTATGATTGGATGCCTGATAGGCGGCATCCAATCACAGCGCCTGTCGTTTCAGCCAATCAGGTGACAGGTAACAGGCCCGGCTACCTGATTGGCTGAGAGGCGGATCAGTGTTAGGAAAGCAATTTATTCGCTTTCCTAACACACAGCTAAGTGAACAGCAAACGCACAGCATTGCGCCCACTGTTCACCATTTTGGACGCCTATTAGAGCCTACGGCTGTAATCAGGTGCTTCCAAAAAAGAAATGCAGCTGTAATTCAGGTGCCCAGCACCCAGCAAGGGGCTGGACACCTGAATAGTGCAATGCATGCATCTATCTATGGTGATCGACAGGTGCAGGAGAGAGGGGGCGGCGCCCATGCGCCCTTTATGGACGCACCGCCACTGCTAATGGGGATATTTCATAAAATTATTCATAAACCAGAACAACCAATCACCTGTGACGTTGTTATATTCAGATTATTCTAAGCTAACTGCGACTGGTTGCAGGTATGTTATAGTGTATTTTCACTATATATATATATATTTTTTTTTTTTTTGTAAATATTTGATTATATCTTTTCATGTGACAACACTGAAGAAATTACACTTTGCTACAATGTAAAGTAGTGAGTGTACAGCTTGTATAACAGTGTACATTTTCTGTCCCCTCAAAATAACTCAACACACAGCCATTAATGTCTAAACCACTGGCAACAAAAGTGAGTACACCCCTAAGAGAAAATGTCCAAATTGGGCCCAAAGTGTCAATATTTTGTATGACCACCATTATTTTCAAGCACTGCCTTAACCCTCTTGGGCATGGAGTTCACCAGAGCTTCACAGGTTGCCACTGGATTCCTCTTCCACTCCTCCATGATGACATCACAGAGCTGGTAGATGTTAGAGACCTTGCGTTCCTCCACTTTCCATTTGAGGATGCCCCACAGATGCTCAATAGGATTTTGGTCTGGAGAAATGCTTGGCCAGTCCATCACCTTTACCCTCAGCTTCTTTAGTCTTGGAGGTGTGTTTGGGGTCGTTATCATGTTGGAATACTGCCCTGCGGCCCAGCCTCCATAGGGAGGGGATCATGCTCGGCTTTAGTATGTCACAGTACATGTTGGCATTCATGGTTTCCTCAATGAACTGTAGCTCCCCAGTTCCACCATCATGCTTGACTGTAGACACGACACACTAGTCTTTGTACTCCTCACCTGGTTGCCGCCACACACGCTTGACACCATCTGAACCAAATACGTTTATCTTGTTCTCATCAGACCACAGGACATGGTTCCAAAAATCCATGTCCTTAGTCTGCTTGTCTTTCTTGTGCATCATCTTTAGAAGAGGCTTCCTTCTGGGACGAAAGCCATGCAGACCAATTTGATGCAGTGTGCGGCGTATGGTCTGAGCACTGACAGGCTGACCCCCCACCCCTTCAACCTGTGCAGCAATGCTGGCAGCACTCATACATCTATTTCCCAAAGACAACCTCTGGATAGGACGCTGAGCATGTGCAGTCAACTTGTTTGGTCGACCATGGCGAGGCCTGTTCTGGGTGGAACCTGTTTGTTGCCATGAGGTGCCATGTTGAACTTCCAGTGTCCAGTATGAGAGAGTGAGAGAGATAACACCAAATTTAACACACCTGTTTCTCAATCACACCTGAGACCTTGTAACACTAACGAGTCACATGACATCGGGAAGGGAAAATTGGGCCCAATTTGGACATTTTCACTTAGTGGTGTACTCACTTTTGTTGCCAGTGGTTTAGACATTAATGGCTGTGTGTTATTTTGAGGGGACAGTAAATTTACACTGTTATACAAGCTGTACACTCACTATTTTACATTGTAGCAAAGTGTCATTTCTTCAGTGCTGTCAACATGAAAAGATAATAAAATATTTATAAAAATGTGAGGGGTTTACTCACTTTTGTTAGATACTGTGTATAAATACTGTTTATATATATGTGTCTCACAGCGACTATTGGACACAGCAGTTATGGGATCACGCCCCAGGGGGCGAGCTAGTGCACATGTGCTAGGCAACATACCGCTAAGTTGCCTACCCGGGCTGTCCCGCCTGTCAGCAGGAAATATACTGTGGGTGGGCGGCAAGTGCTTAAAGAAATACTATGTGAATACTATGTGAATATTTTCCAGAATACGGTATATAAAGTGCAACATTTGTAGTTAATGAATCATTCACTTACGTAGGTGGTTGTATTGTCCTGTATTTATGGCGGTTTTGAACCACCCTGGGTTGGCTGGAGAATGTGTATGTTCCACTTCCCATTTCTTTATGAGATGGTAATAGAGACGCCATGGCTGTAAAGGGCTTGAAGATCTTTGAAGTATGCTTGATATATTACAAGATGCTATAAGAAAAAGAAGTTGGGGTTATGGTATGTACAAGACTTTTGTTCTGGGTTCCAAAATATCAAATTAAAGGAATGTACTTTCTGGCAGATGTCCCTGTGGGATGATTGATCCCTGTGTGTGGTTGTTGGAATGTTAGTACTGTTACACAGGTCCTTCTCAAAAAATTAGCATATTGTGATAAAGTTCATTATTTTCTGTAATGTACTGATAAACATTAGACTTTCATATATTTTAGATTCATTACACACAACTGAAGTAGTTCAAGCCTTTTCTTGTTTTAATATTGATGATTTTGGCATACAGCTCATGAAAACCCAAAAATCCTATCTCAAAAAATTAGCATATTTCATCCGACCAATAAAAGAAAAGTGTTTTTAATACAAAAAAAGTCAACCTTCAAATAATTATGTTCAGTTATGCACTCAATACTTGGTCGGGAATCCTTTTGCAGAAATGACTGCTTCAATGCGGCGTGGCATGGAGGCAACCAGCCTGTGGCACTGCTGAGGTGTTATGGAGGCCCAGGATGCTTCGATAGCGGCCTTAAGCTCATCCAGAGTGTTGGGTCTTGCGTCTCTCAACTTTCTCTTCCCAATATCCCACAGATTCTCTATGGGGTTCAGGTCAGGAGAATTGGCAGGCCAATTGAGCACAGTAATACCATGGTCAGTAAACCATTTACCAGTGGTTTTGGCACTGTGAGCAGGTGCCAGGTCGTGCTGAAAAATGAAATCTTCATCTCCATAAAGCTTTTCAGCAGATGGAAGCATGAAGTGCTCCAAAATCTCCTGATAGCTAGCTGCATTGACCCTGCCCTTGATAAAACACAGTGGACCAACACCAGCAGCTGACATGGCACCCCAGACCATCACTGACTGTGGGTACTTGACACTGGACTTCAGGCATTTTGGCATTTCCCTCTCCCCAGTCTTCCTCCAGACTCTGGCACCTTGATTTCCGAATGACATGCAAAATTTGCTTTCATCCGAAAAAAGTACTTTGGACCACTGAGCAACAGTCCAGTGCTGCTTCTGTGTAGCCCAGGTCAGGCGCTTCTGCCGCTGTTTCTGGTTCAAAAGTGGCTTGACCTGGGGAATGCGGCACCTGTAGCCCATTTCCTGCACATGCCTGTTCACGGTGGCTCTGGATGTTTCTACTCCAGACTCAGTCCACTGCTTCCGCAGGTCCTCCAAGGTCTGGAATCGGTCCTTCTCCACAATCTTCTTCAGGGTCCGGTCACCTCTTCTCGTTGTGCAGCGTTTTCTGCCACACTTTTTCCTTCCCACAGACTTCCCACTGAGGTGCCTTGATACAGCACTCTGGGAACAGCCTATTCGTTCAGAAATTTCTTTCTGTGTCTTACCCTCTTGCTTGAGGGTGTCAATGATGGCCTTCTGGACAGCAGTCAGGTCGGCAGTCTTACCCATGATTGCGGTTTTGAGTAATGAACCAGGCTGGGAGTTTTTAAAAGCCTCAGGAATCTTTTGCAGGTGTTTAGAGTTAATTAGTTGATTCAGATGATTAGGTTAATAGCACGTTTAGAGAACCTTTTCATGATATGCTAATTTTTTGAGATAGGAATTTTGGGTTGTCATGAGCTGTATGCCAAAATCATCAATATTAAAACAAGAAAAGGCTTGAACTACTTCAGTTGTGTGTAATGAATCTAAAATATATGAAAGTCTAATGTTTATCAGTACATTACAGAAAATAATGAACTTTATCACAATATGCTAATTTTTTGAGAAGGACCTGTATATCATCCTATTGTTCTCATCAATACTGTCCTTTAAAAATATGAAACTCTAAAGCCCTGTACACACGATCGGTTTTACCGATGAAAACAGTCCGATGGACTTTTTTCATCGGACAAACCGATCGTGTATGGGCCCCATCGGTCTTTTTTCCATCAGTGTTAAAAAATAGAACATGTTTTAAATTTATCCGATGGGAAAAAAAAAACCATAGCAAATTACTATCGTCTGTGGGGAACTCCATCGGACAAAAAACCCACGTATGCTCAGAATCAAGTCGACGCATGCTCAGAAGCATAGAACTTAATTTTTCTTGGCTCGTCAGAGTGTTTTACGTCACAGCGTTTGGGACGATCGTTTTTTTGACTGATGGTGTGTAGGCAAGACTGATGGAAGTCAGCTTCATCGGATTTCCGATGGAAAAATCCATCGGTTTAAAATCCATAGGAAATCCGATCGTGTGTACAGGGCTTTATGGTTCAGGAGAAGATACAGCCTCATGTACTGGGAGTGACTGAATCCGGGGTTCCACATGGTAGTTCTAAGGCTGGGTTCACATATGTGCGAATATGTGGGTTTCCCCGCATCCAATTCGCATGACAGGCGAGTGTGACCGGCTCTCAATAGAGCCGGTTCACACAGTACCGGGGCGGCCGCGGAGCGGATTGCAAAAGGGTCCTGTGTGTGTTTTGGTCTGGTTCAGGTGCAAATTCAGACAAAAATTTGGACCTGAATTGCACCTGAACTGGTGAACATACACGCACTGGACCCCACGCACGAACCCTGGGCCGCACATATGTGAACTCGGCCTGAAAGTAAGGACCGGTACACACCAGAACATGGTGTGGGAAACCCGTGTTCAGTGCATGTTTCCCGAACCACGTTCAAACTGCACTGCAGTTGAGATCTGCAGTGGGGGTCAATGTTAAATAGGAGCTTCAAGCTCCCCCCCCCTCCCAAAAAAAAGTTAGCAGCTACAAATACTGTAGTTGCTGACTTTTAATCTAAGGACACTTACCTGTTCAAGGATTCAGCGATGTCCTTCCCCAAGCGGATTCTTTAATCGGCTTTGGGTGCAGGCACCGGCATCTCAAGTAAGGGGAACAGGAAGTGAAGCCTTGCAGCTTCACAGATTGTTTCCTACTACGAATGTGCGAGCCACGCTTCACCTTGTGAATTGTCCCATAGTCTTCTGGGACCTGTGATGTGTCCCAGGAGACTGCAGGGAAAGGAGGAAGGGCCAAACTTTCGGCTCAGATCGCCGTGGCATATCTGACTGAAAGTGGGAGCGGGTACCTGTCAAAACCAGGGCAGCACAGTGGTGTAGTAGTTAGCACTTTCGCCTAGCAGCAAAAGGGTCACTGGTTCAAATACCAATCAAGACACTACCTGCATGTTCTCCCTGTGCCTGCGTGGATTTCCTCCCACACTCCAAAGACATGCTGGTAGGTTAATTGGATTCTGTCTACACTGGCCCTAGTATTTGTATGTATGAATGTGAGTTAGGGACCTTAGATGATGTAAGACTCTTGAGGGCAGGGACTGATGTGAATGTACAATGTATATGTAAAGCGCTGCGTAAATTGACGCCGCTATAGAAGTACCTGAAATAAATAAAGCTTGCTATCCACCCCAAAAAGTGCAAAATGTGGCAGTGGAGGAGGGAAGGATGCAAACAAGCTGAACTTCCCCTTCTGTAGTTCTGCTTTTAGTAAATGATGCCCCAATTGCAGGTTGCAAACACAGTGTGTGTACCTGCACCAGATCGCATAGTACAGAAGTACCATGTGATTCTGTTGCAGTGTTTCCAAAAGCAGTGCATGTACTACTTTTGATGCAGTGCAGTGTGTTTTGAGCCCATTCGATCAACTTAGGTATAACCTGCATGCCGGATTTTTAGCATGCGATTATTGCCAGCTGCTATAGCCACTAGCAGTAATCACTGTCTCCCCAGTCAGTGTTAATGGGGGAATCGACCGATTTGGGTTGCAGAAAAGACAATCACATAATCTATGACCAGCTTTAGTCACTTACTGTCATATCAAAAGTTCTGACTTCACGTGTTGCATGTTTTTATTCAGAAAGAAAAGCCCGGAGCAAGGAATGCAATGAATGGGTGGAGGGCGAACATGACTAGGGAAACAGGGACTTATGTGAAGGATTAGGGGATTGGTGGGGTAAGGCTGAGGAAGAGGGGATAAGATTGGTGGGTTAATTTGTGTGTGAGGGGGCATTGAGGGTATAAAGGAAGACTCCGCCCCCTCCCCGGATAACATGCGGCGCAGAGAAAGTTCCCGCCCACCCTCCCCTGAATTTGGACGGAGTTGGGGATGTTGTCTTTACATTTTGTTTTACAGGTACAAGTGGGGTCATTGCAGATGTCGTGGCAGTGGCGGGTGTCTGTTCTTTGCAGGGGAAGGATGATACCTTGGAAAGAAGGGTTCAGGACCTGTCGTTGGTATGGGTCCTGACGGTGGGCTTACAGTTAACGGAGGTTTAGCTTGAAGCATTGGGATGGTGCACTGCGGTCATGGTTGTCTCTGAGCCAGCATGTCGGCTTGAGGCCTATTAGCGGATTTTGAGAAGTACCGCAGTGCAATAATAGACACAAATGTTAATAGAGGTTCCTGCAGAGATCGACACCAGTAATTTACTGAGGGTCCTTTAGGACAGAGTTTATGGTTACTGTTAAAAAAAGTTATACAGCGTTTTAATAAATAAGGCTGCTACGGCCTATATATATTTCTCCAACTCCTGGTGTGGTCTCGTTTACTTAGTCATAAGTAAGATAGTAAATAAGGGGTAGTATAATAAGGACATCTGTTATACGATAGTCAGGAACTGAAAGCCGAGACAGTCAGGCACCTAGCACATTCATAAGGAAGTCAGCTAGGGCAAATCAGGCGTTTTTTCCCATGACAGGATTCTTTTAATGTAAACCTGTCAGTGCCATATTGGTACTGAACAGGCTGGAGCACCACTATGCAGACATCTAAATGTTCCTTCATATAACTTCAGATGTTTTGTTGTCTGAAATCTGAGATTTCCCGGTAGCACTGAGAACTGGGAGAGGCGTGGAGGGATTGTGGGGAAGAATGGGTGGCCAACACTAAAAAGTTGCACATTAGGGTTTCCTAGGAGTACTGTGCTCCTTTTAGTACTATTGTGGAACTTTTGCTTTAATACTTACAAAATCAAAGACTGAATTAGCTCTACAATTACAGTCAGGTCCGTAACCATTGGGACATCGACACAATTCTAATCTTTTTGGCTCTATACACCACCACAATGGATTTGAAATAAAACAAACAAGATGTGCTTTAACTGCAGACTTTCAGCTTTAATTTCAGGGTATTTACATCCAAATCAGGTGAACGGTGAAGGAATTACAACAGTTTGTATATGTGCCTCCCACTTTTTAAGGGACCAAAAGTAATGGGACAATTGGCTGCTCAGCTGTTCCATGGCCAGGTGTGTGTTATTCCCTCATTATATCATTTACAAGGAGCAGATAAAAGGTCCACAGTTAATTTCAAGTGTGCTATTTGCATTTGGAATCTGTTGCTGTCAACTCTCAATATGAGATCCAAAGAGCTGTCACTATCAGTGAAGCAAGCCATCATTAGGCTGGAAAAAACAAAACAAACCCATCAGAGAGATAGCAAAAACATTAGGTGTGGCCAAATCAACTGTTTGGAACATCCTTAAAAAAGAAAGAACGCACCGGTGAGCTCAGCAACACCAAAAGACCCGGAAAACCACGAAAAACAACTGTGGTGGATCAGCGAAGAATTATTTTCCTGGTGAAGAAAACACCCTTCACAACAGTTGGCCAGATCAAGAACACTCTCTAGGAGGTAGGTGTATGTGTGTCAAAGTCAACAATCAAGAGAAGACTTCACCAGAGTGAATACAGAGGGTTCACCACAAGATGTAAACCATTGGTGAGACTCAAAAACAGGAAGGCCAGATTAGAGTTTGCCAAACAACATCTAAAAAAGCCTTCACAGTTCTGGAACAACATCCTATGGACAGATGAGACCAAGATCAACTTGTACCAGAGTGATGGGAAGAGAAGAGTATGGAGAAGGAAAGGAACTGCTCATGATCCAAAGCATACCACCTCATCATTGAAGCACGGTGGTGGTAGTGTCATGGCTTGGGCATGTATGGCTGCCAATGGAGCTGGTTCTCTTGTATTTATTGATGATGTGACTGCTGACAAAAGCAGCAGAATGAATTCTGAAGTGTTTCGGGCAATATTATCTGCTCATATTCAGCCAAATGCTTCAGAACTCATTGGACGGCGCTTCACAGTGCAGATGGACAATGACCCGAAGCATACTGCGAAAGCAACCAAAGAGTTTAAGGGAAAGAAGTGGAATATTATGCAATGGCCAAGTCAATCACCTGACCTGAATCAGATTGAGCATGCATTTCACTTGCTGAAGACAAAACTGAAGGGAAAATGCCCCAAGAACAAGCAGGAACTGAAGACAGTTGCAGTAGAGGCCTGGCAGAGCCTCACCAGGGATGAAACCCAGCGTCTGGTGATGTCATCGCGTTCCACACTTCAGGCTGTAATTGACTGCAAAGGATTTGCAACCAAGTATTAAAAAGTGAAGTTTGATTTATGATTGTTACTCTGTCCCATTACTTTTGGTCCCTTAAAAAGTGGGAGGCACATATACAAACTGTTGTAATTCCTACACCGTTCACCTGATTTGGATGTAAATACCCTCAAATTAAAGTGGTTGTATAGTCATGTTTTCCACTTTTACCTACAGGTAAGCCTATAATAAGGCTTACCTGTAGGTAAAAAAAAATATCTTCTAAACCTTTACGCTTTAGGAGATATTTCCCTCGCAATGAGCCGCTGACTGCATGCGCAAAGGGGATTCTCGGCTGAAGGCCCGGCAGACGCATGCGCGGGAGTGACGACATTGCGGCTCCAGCCACTCACAGCGCTGGAGCCGCGATACCTGCAAGACAAGCCGAGGCAACATGTCATCTCCCTCGGCGTGGACCAGGTAAGTTACCGACGCCTCGTTCTAAGGTAAGAATTTCATAATGAGCTAGTATGCAGTGCATACTAGCTCATTATGCCTTTTCCCTTACAGGTGACTTAAAAAAAATTTTTTTGGGGGGCTATACAACCGCTTTAAAGCTGAAAGTCTGCAGTTAAAGCACATCTTGTTCATTTCATTTCAAATCCATTGTGGTGGTGTATAGAGCCAAAAAGATTAGAATTGTGTTGATGTCCCCATATTTATGGACCTGACTGTAATTAAACTGATTAGGAATTAAAAGCACACATATCAGCTAACAATTGGATCATTGGGTAGGGGAAACCTGATAGTCCAGCATGAACAGAACTATTTACCTGGCTTGTCTCCAGTTATCTAAACACAGCCTCCTCCACCATTAACCACTTAAGGACTGCTCACTGTATATATACGTCATTTTTTTAAAGGTGGATATCTCGGTAACGGCAGCAGCTGCTGCCACAACCGAGATATCCATCTCTTCAGTGAGCATTCCTGTTTACGATAATGGTGGTCTCTGCAGCGGATTCGCCGCGAGATCACCATTATCGGCGGCGGGAGAGGGCCCCCCCCCCCCTTCCGCCGCTTACCGGAGCCGTCGGTAGTGGCGGAGGAGATCGGGTCCTTCTCCCTCTGTGGTATGGATAAGAGTGAGGGGAAGATGGCCCCCACTCGTCTCCATACCATAGCAGGGCGGCGCTGACGTCAAAACGTCAGCTCCGCCCATACGTCTTAAAGGAACATTTTCTTTTTGTCATTTTTTCAAATGAAATTTTTTATTTTTTTTATTGCATTTTAGTGTAAAAATTAGATCTGAGGTCTTTTTGACCCCAGATCTCATATTTAAAGTGGAAGTAAACCCTCCTATCGTTTTCAGCCAAGGAAGCTGCCATCTTGACCTTTGTTTAATCTTCAACTGTCATGATTCTGCACACGTGACCAGTTATGACACCAGCCATTGGATGGTTTGACAGTTTGGTTGAGAACACAACCAATGTGGCAGTAAGCATTTCCGGCATGCCGGGAATTTAACAGTTTTTTTAAACTGTTAAATTAATGGGTTTACTTCCACTTTAAGAGGACCTGTCATGCTTTTTTCTATTACAAGGGATGTTTACATTCCTTGCAATAGGAATAAAAGTGATCCATTTTTTTTTTAAACAGTGTAAAAATAAATAGAATCAAGTAAAATAAATAAGAAAACAAAATTATTTTTTTTTAAGCTCCCCGTCCCGACGAGCTCGCGCGCACGCAGAAGCGAACGCATACGTGAGTAGCACCCGCATATGAAAACGGTGTTCAAACCACACATGTAAGGTATCCACACAATCGTTAGAGCGAGAGCAATAATTCTAGCCCTAGACCTCCTCTGTAACTCAAAAGATGCAACCTGTAGAATTTTTTAAACGTCGCCTATGGAGATTTTTAAGGGTAAAAGTTTGACGCCATTCCACAAGCGGGCGCAATTTTGAAGTGTGACATGTTGTGTATCAATTTACTCGGTGTAACATTATCTTTCACAATATAAAAAAAATTGGGCTAACTTTACTGTTGTCTTATTTTTTAATTAAAAAAAGTGAATTTATTCCAAAAAAAGTGCGCTTGTAAAACCGCTACGCAAATACGATGTGACAAAAAGTATTGCCATGACCGCTAATCTATTCTCTAGGATGTTAGAAAAAAAACAATATATAATGTTTGGGGGTTCTAAGTAATTTTCTAGCAAAAAAAACTGTTTTAAACTTGTAAACACCAAATCTGAAAAACAGGCAAGGTCCTTAATTGGTTAATCTTCTTTGTTGGAGTACATATGGCTTAACCAAAACATGAATTATGCTGTTCTCCAATCATGGGAGCAAGCACTGTATACTATACTGAATATAAACATAGTGTTTTCATAAGCACAAACGCTTCACCACGTGTCACCACGTGTCTAAATGTTGAGCCATAAGGATCAAAAAAGTTTCCATCCACCAGAAGTAATGTCAATACAAATGAATAAAGTTTTGTAACACGTAACAATCGAAATTCAATTTACTTTAAGTGGCTATTACTAAAAGTGACATGCATTTACTGAAGGAAGGTGCAATTCCATACCTCCCAACTTTATGAGATGGGAACGAGGATACTGTTATCAAAAGTATGTAGGCATAGGACACACCCCCTGCCATACCCCATTAACCACTTCAGCCCCAGAAGAATTTACCCCCTTCCTGACCAGAGCATTTTATGCGATTCGGCACTGCGTCGATTTAGCTGACAATTGCACGGTCATGCAACGGTTTACCCAAACAAAATTGACATCCTTTTTTCCCACAAATAGAGCTTTCTTTTGGTGGTATTTGATCACCTCTGCAGTTTTTTTTTTTTGCGCTATAAACAAAAAAAAACGACAATTTGGAAAAAAAAGCTAAATTTTTTACATTTTGCCATAATAAATATCCCCAAAAAATAAATAAAAAAACATTTTTTTTCCTCAGTTTAGGCCGATATGTATTCTTCTACATATTTTTGGTAAAAAAAAAAAAATTGCAATAAGCGTATATTGATTGGTTTGCGCAAAAAAGTTATAGCGTCTACAAAATAGGCAATAGATCTATGCCATTTTTATTATCATTATTTTTTTTACTAGTAATGGCGGCGATCTGCGATATTTATTGGGACTGTGACATTATGGGGGACACATCGGACACTTTTGACACTATTTTGGGACCATTGTCATTTATGCAGCGATCAGTGCTATAAATAGCCACTAATTACTGTATAAATGACACTGGCAGGGAAGGGGTTAAAAACTAGGGGGCGATCAAGGGGTTAAGTGTGTCTTAGGTAGTGATTCTAACTGTGGGGCGGGGGGTGCGCTACCACTGACATGACAGCGATCACTTCTCCCGATGACAGGGAGCAGTAGATCTGCCATGTCACTAGGCAGAACAGGGAAATGCCTTGTTTACATAGGCATCTCCCCGTTCTGCCTCTCCGTGTCATGATCGCGTACAGGTACGGCCATTTTCCTGTACGAGCCCTTCTGTTGACGTAAATGTGTGTGTGCAGCGGTCGGCAAGTGGTTAACCACTTGCCACCCAGGACAATTCTGACATTTCTTTCCTACATGTAAAAATTATCATTCAAAAAGTCTAAAAAACAAAGACAAAAGTGGATGGTACCCAAACCTCGGTACGGAAGAACGAGGTCTTACCTGTAACGCTTCTCTTATCCCTGGGATCCCTGGGATCCAGCACCTTGGTCACATTGCTATACCACAGGTTTGCTCTGGCAGGGCGCTATACAGATCCAAGGCAGTGGACCCTAATTTAAAGGGGACCCCATCCTTGAAGGTCTGGCATGGCACCAACCCGCCGTGATGGGTGAAGATTGGGTCGCTGTGATATTCCAGCAGTACCCTGCGGCGGGAAGGGTAAGTTAGAAGATCCTGGGTTTTATCCTATGGACTTCTTTTTTATTAAATAGATGATGTCTTGCCTGTTTTCTTCCACTAGAGGGTGTAAACTAACATACCTAGGTGTTAACAGCCCACACTTACCTATGGGTGTCAGCAGCTCTTGTAGAGGAAGTTCTGCCTCCCCTGTTGTCAGCCACCTGAGAAGGGGGGGCGCTCGGCGGGGTTGGGGATCCTCCTGCAGCTTTTTTCCCCCCTATCACCCTCCCACCATGTCTCCGGTTGGGGACTGCCACGCGCGAGAGCTTTCCTCCTTTCTGGATGTAGTGAGGGCGGTTGATTTCTATCTGGAAGCAACTGCCCAGATCCAAAAAACTGACGCTTTGTTTGTGTTGCCAGAAGGCCCCAGAAGAGGACAGGCAGCATCAAAATTGACCATTTCCAGATGGATTCGTAAGGTTATTACTCAGGCTTATGATTCAAAAGGGAAGATTCCGCTCTTTCGTCCTAGAGCGCACTCTACCAGGGCAGTCAGTGCTTCTTAGGCAGTGCGTCACCAGGCCTCTGTGTCTCAGGTTTGCAAGGCCACGACATGGTCATCAGTGCATACATTCACGAGGTTCTACCAGGTAGATGTAGGTCAGCAAGAGGATGCCGCCTTTGGGTGCAGTGTTCTGCAGGCAGCAGTATAGGTCCTCACGTCTGACGACGGTCTGCTTTATTTTTTGTGTCTCCCTTCCCTCAGATGGCATTGCTTTGGGACATCCCATATAGTAGATTGATAGAGAACAAAGAGTGGGACTTTATGAGACACATGAAAGCAGATATAAGTATAAGATACAAAATAACTTTAATTGGTCAGGATGACACTACGTGTACATATACATGTCATTTCAAAACTGTATGCATTTTGCTATACGTAAAGATACATATGAACATTGGGTACTTACCCACATTTCTTAGGACCAGACAATAACTCTTATCCCCGTTACTCGCAGATACTGACTACGGTCTTGCTCCTGATGAGGGGCTTTAAGGCCCAGAAACGCGTAGAGCTCACATCGACTGAACAGTCTACTTCTTACTTTATGTGATATGGACGTTCCATTCAATCTATTTACATTTTTCTGACAGTTATTTGATTTTTTCCAAAAAATGTGTTTGATTGACAAATCATGTTGAACATTCCCTGTAATGTGATCCTTGAATTCTTCTTACCCTATAAACTCCTTGTTGGAATGACTTTTATCATGCTTTTTTTGGTTTGACCCAATGTTCATATGTATCTTTACGTATAGCAAAATGCATACAGTTTTGAAATGACATGTATATGTACACGTAGTGTCATCCTGACCAATTAAAGTTATTTTGTATCTTATACTTATATCTGCTTTCATGTGTCTCATAAAGTCCCACTCTTTGTTCTCTATCAATCATCTAATTCAGGGATGGAGGAGGGGATTGAATGGCCCCATTTATCCTCATTAAAAGTCCCACTAATTTGCCATTTCGCTTCTTTTCATCCCATATAGTAATTGCTATGGTGCT
Source organism: Rana muscosa (assembly GCA_029206835.1). Taxonomy (NCBI): domain Eukaryota; kingdom Metazoa; phylum Chordata; class Amphibia; order Anura; family Ranidae; genus Rana; species Rana muscosa. The sequence goes on from CM055121.1 coordinate 870,322,436, forward strand.
CTGTGTCCCGTGATCAGTAGTGGCCCGTCCAAAGGGGGCGCCCGGGCGCCGCCCCCCCCCCCCCTCCTGTGGTCACCAAAAAAAAAAGGGGCCTTTAAGAGTTTTTTTTTTTTTTAAATGTCCTTTTCTTCACACAATGAGTGGCGGTGCGTCCATAGTGGGCGCAGAAGCGCCGCCGCCGCTCGCTTCTGCGCCCGGCCGTCACTAACAACAATACATAGGTTCATGCATTGCATGAACCTATGTATTGCTGCTGCCCACTATTCAGATTGCTGGCCCCTTGAGCGCCGGCCATCTGAATAACAGCATCTGGTTGGCCTTTAGAAGTGCCTATCAGAGCCAGTGGCCTGTAATCGGCTTCTAAATGTCTAATGAGAGGACGCACAGGGGTGCGTTCCCTGGCCAATCAGGTTCACCGGGTCTGGTTACCGGTAACCTGATTGGCTGAAGCGACATCGAGGGCGGGAGAAGACATCGAGGATGGCGCTGACTCGAGGAAGGTAAGTGCAGGGCTGGGGGGGACAAACTGGCTGCATTATGAGGACAAACTGGCTGTATTTGGGGAACAAACTTGCTGCATATTGGGGACAAACTGGCTGCATATTGGGGACAAACTGGCTGCATATTGGGGAAAAACTGGCTGCATTTGGGGGACAAACTGGCTGTATATTGGGGGGCAACTGGCTGTATATTGGGGGGCAACTGGCTGTATATTGGGGGCAACTGACTGTATATTGGGGGACAAACTGGCTGTGTATGGGGGACAAACTGGCTGTATTATGGGGGGCAACTGGCTGTATTATGGGGGACAAACTGGCTGTATATGGGGGACAAACTGGCTGTATTATGGGGGACAAACTGGCTGCATATGGGGGACAAACTGGCTGTATAATGGGGACAAACTGGCTGTATATTGGGGGACAAACTGGCTGTATTATTGGGGGACAAACTGGCTGTATTATTGGGGGACAAACTGGCTGTATTATTGGGGGGACAAACTGGCTGTATTATTTGGGGGACAAACTGGCTGTATATTGGGGGACAAACTGGCTGTATTATTGGGGGACAAATTGGGGGACAAACTGGCTGTATATGGGGGACAAACTGGCTGTATATGGGGGACAAACTGGCTGTATTTGGGGGACAAACTGGCTGTATTTGGGGGACAAACTGGCTGTATTTTGGGGGGACAAACTGGCTGTATTTTGGGGGGACAAACTGGCTGTATTATTGGGGAAAAACTGGCTGTATATGGGGGACAAACTGGCTGTATTTTGGGGACAAACTGGCTGTATTTTGGGGACAAACTGGCTGTATTGTGGGGACAAACTGGCTGTATATGGGGGGAAACTAGTGGCGTTTGGGCACAGTGGCTGCGTTTAATGGGCACAGTGGCGGCAATTGATGGTTTTTTTTTTTTTTCAGTTTGTTTGCGCCCCCCCAAAAAATTTGAGCACCAGCCGCCACTGCCCGTGATGTACGATAAGGAAAATAGGATTTTTATAACAGCTTACCTGTAAAATCCTTTTCTTGGAAGCACATCACGGGACACAGAGGTCCCTCCCCTCTTCTTGGGATATGTATATATTGCTTTACTACAAAAACTGAAGTACTCCATGTATGGGAGGGGTTATATGGGGGGGGGACTTCCTGTCTTGATTATGCCAGTGTCCATCACCTGAAGGTGGGCGTACAACCCATATAGTAATTACTATGGTGCTCTGTGTCCCGTGATGTACTTCCAAGAAAAGGATTTTACAGGTAAGCTTTTATAAAAATCAAAAATTTTTACAAAAAAAGTGCGCTTGTAAGGCGCAAATACGGTGTGACAGATTATTGCAACGACTGCCATTTTATTCTCTAGGGTGTCTGAGAGAAAAAAAATATATAATGTTTGGGGGTTCTAAGTAATTTTCTAGCAAAAAAAATGATTTTAACTTGTAAACACAGAGTCTGAAAAATAGGCCCGGTCCTTAACCACTTAACGACCGCCCACTGTAAATATACGTCGGCAGAATGGCACGGACAGGCACAATCACGTACCTGTACGTGCCTGTCTTCGTATGGGTGGGGGGTCCAATCGGACCCCCCTCCGGTACAGTGGGCGGCGGGGATCGCTTCGGGAGCGATCCGTGATGAGGGGGCCGCCATTCGATTCTGGCCACCCCCTCGCGATCGCTCCCGGCGAATCAAATGCTTCCTCTGCCTGTGTAATATTTACACAGGCAGGAGGAAGTGATGTCATCCCTCATGCGGCGCTCACATATACCGAGCGCAGCATGAGAGAAGACACAAAGGTTAGTGCACTAAACAGCACACTGACACCACACACATAGGCACATAAATCGCCCCCCCAGGCCCCCCCAGATCACCCCCCAGCCCCCAGTCACAGTGTCACTGATTGCAGTGACCATTTATTTACTGATCACTGCAATCAGTGACATTTGTGACTGTAAAAGTGTCACTACAGTTAGTTTTAGGTCCAGTGTAGCCCCCTAACCCCCCACTAATAAAGGTTTAACCCCTTGATCGCCCCCCAGGTAACCCTTTCACCCCCTAGCACCGCCGTCACTAAGCGATCGTTTTTCTGATCGATGTTTTAGTGTCGGTGATGCCGATCGGTAGCCAGTTATTTTTTTTAGGTTCGCGGCAGGTTTTTATAGCGTCGGGTACCCCCATATATTACCTAATAAAGGTTTAACCCTTGATCGCCCCTCCAGGTAACCCTTTCACCCGTGTCACTAAGCGATCGCTTTTCTGATCACTGTTTTAGTGTCGGTGATGCCGATAGGTAGCCAGTTATTTTTTTTAGGTTCGCCTCAGGTTTTTATAGCGTCGGGTACCCCCATATATTACCCAATAGAGGTTTAACCCCTTGATCGCCCCCCCAGGTAACCCTTTCACCCCCTAGCACCGCTGTCACTAAGCGATCATTTTTCTGATCGCTGTCTTATTGTCGGTGATGCCGATCGGTAGCCAGTTATATATTTTTTTAGGTTCGCCGCAGGTTTTTATAGTGTCGGGTACCCCCATATATTACCCAATAGAGGTTTAACCCCTCAATCGCCCCCCAGGTAACCCTTTCACCCCATTTTGCCAGTGTCACTAAGCGATCTTTTTCTGATCGCTGTCTTAGTGTCGGTGATGCCGATAGGTAGCCAGTTATTTTTTTTAGGTTCGCCGCAGGTTTTTATAGCGTCGGGTACCCCCACATATTACCCAATAAAGGTTTAACCCCTTGATCGCCCCCCCAGGGTAACCCTTTCACCCCCTAGCACCGCTGTCACTAAGCAATCGTTTTTCTGATCGCTGTCTTAGTGTCGGTGATGCCGATAGGTAGCCAGTCATTTTTTTTAGGTTCGCCGCAGGTTTTTATAGCGTCGGGTACCCCCATATATTACCTAATAAAGGTTTAACCCCCTGATTGCCCCTAGTTAACCCTTTCACCAGTGATCACCATATAAGTGTTACGGGTGACGCTGGTTAGTTAGTTTGCTTTTTATAGTCTCAGGGCACCCGCCGTATATAACCCAATAAAGGTTTAACCCCCTGATCGCCCGGCGAGTGATATCAATTAGGTTTTAGCGTCAGAGAGGGTCTGCGTAACACCCCAGGCAGCGTCAGGTTAGTGCCAGTAACGCTAACACCCACGCGTGAAGCATACACCTCCCTTAGTGGTATAGTATCTGAACAGATCAATATCTGATCTGATCTATACTAGCGTCCCCAGCAATTTAGGGTTCCCAAAAACGCAGTGTTAGCGGGATCAGCCCAGATACCTGCTAGCACCTGCGTTTTGCCCCTCCGTCCAGCCCAGGCCACCCAAGTGCAGTATCGATCGATCACTGTCACTTACAAAACACAACACACATAACTGCAGCGTTCGCAGAGACAGGCCTGATCCCTGCGACTCCAGTGCTGTAGGAGGTGATTTCACCACCATAGTTAAAAAAAAAAGCATATATGCCGAAGCATTGGGGCAGCAGGGGCGGAGGAGCGGAGGAGCGATTTTGCTCCTAATGCCACGTACATACGGTCGAAATTCCGACGGAGGCATGCCCGTGGAAAAGTCTGACCATGTGTGTGCGGCATAACTTTTGCGGGAGGATGCCCCCATGCTTCGGCATATATAAATGGTGCATGTATGCCCATCATTAGAAGTGGATGAAGGGCGGTATTCTAATGGTGGGCATACCCACCGATCAATCTCTTTTTTCGTTCAGCCAACAGGCTGCATGAAAAAAAAGATTACAATACATGTCCAACAAGGACCAGCATGTTGCTGGACTTTGAATGGTTATACCAGATTGATGCCTGCGGGTTTAGGTATCATCTTGGTATCATTCTTTTCAGCCAGCGGCCGGCTTTCATGTAAAATCAATCCTAGTGGCTAATTAGCCTCTGGACTGCTTTTACAAGCAGTGGGAGGGAATGTCCCCCCCCGGATATAAAAAGCGCCATTGGGAAATTGGGAAAGCATTTTATCACACCGATCTTGGTGTGGTCAGATGCTTTGAGGGCAGAGGAAAGATCTAGGGTCTAATAGACGCCAGTTTTTTCAAAAAAAGAGTACCTGTCACTACCTATTGCTATCATAGGGGGTATTTACATTCCCTGAGATAACAATAAAAATGATTAAAAAAAAAAAATATATGGAAGGAACAGTTTAAAAATAAAATAAAAAAGCAAAATTAATAATAATAAAAAAAATAAAAAAAAAGCACCCCTGTCCTGCCCTGCTCTTGCGCAATGGCGAACGCAAGCGTCGGTCTGGCGTCATATGTAAACAGAAATTGCACCATGCATGTGAGGTATCACCGCGAAGGTCAGATCGAGGGCAGTAATTTTAGCAGTAGACCTCCTCTGTAAATCTAACGTGGTAACCTGTAAAGGCTTTTAAAGGCTTTTAAAAATGTATGTAGTTTGTCGCCAATGCGCGTTTGTGCGAAATTTTAAAGCATGTCGTGTTTGGTATCTATGTACTCGGCCTAAGATCATCTTTTTTTATTTCATCAAACATTTGGGCAATATAGTGTGTTTTAGTGCATTAAAATTAAAAAAAGTGTATTTTTTCCCCCAAAAATGCGTTTGAAAAATCGCTGCACAAATACTGTGTGGAAAAAAAAAATGAAACACCCACCATTTTAATCTGTAGGGCCTTTGCTTTAAAAAATATATAATGTTTGGGGGTTCAACATAATTTTCTTGCAAAAAAAAAAATGTTTTCATGTAAACAAAAAGTGTCAGAAAGGGCTTTGTCTATAAGTGGTTAGAAGAGTGGATGTAAGCTTCCTAATGTTGTGTATAAAATGCCAGAACAGTTCAAAACCCCCCCCCCCCCAAATGACCCCATTTTGGAAAGTAGACACCCCAAGCTATATACTGAGAGGCATGTCGAGTCCATGGAATATTTTATATATTGACACAAGTTGCGGAAAAAAGACAATTTTTTTTTTTTTTTGCACAAAGTTGTCACTAAATTATATATTGCTCAAACATGCCATGGGCATATGTGGAATTACACCCCAAAATACATTCTGTTGCTTCTCCTGAGTACGGGGATACCACACGTGTGTGACTTTTTGGGAGCCTAGCCACGTACGGGACCCCAAAAACCAAACACCGCCTTCAGGCTTTCTAAGGGTGTAAATTTTTGATTTCACTCCTCACTGCCTATCACAGTTTCGGAGGCCATGGAATGCCCAGATGGCACAAACCCCCCCAAATGACCCCATTTTGGAAAGTAGACACCCCAAGATATTTGCTGAGAGGTATGGTGAGTATTTTGCAGATCTCGCTTTTTTCCACAAAGTTTTGAAAAATGAAAAAAAAAAAAAAAAAATTATTTTCTTTCTTCATTTTCAAAAACAAATGAGAGCTGTAAAATACTCACCATGCTTCTCAGAAAATAGCTTGGGGTGTCTACTTTCCAAAATGGGGTCATTTGGGGGGGTTTTGTGCTATTTTGGCATTTTATGGCCTTCGAAACTGTGATAGGTAGTAAGGAGTGAAATCAAAAATTTGTGCCCTTAGAAATCCTGAAGGCGGTGCTTGGTTTTTGGGGTCCCGTACGCGGCTAGGCTCCTAAAAAGTCCCACACATGTGATATCCCCGTACTCAGGAGAAGCAGCAAAATGTATTTTGGGGTGCAATTTCACATATAACCATGGCATGTGTGAGCAATATATAATTTAGTGACAACTTTTTGTAATTTCTTTTTTTTTTTGTCATTATTCAATCTCTTGGGACAAAAAAAAATATTCAATGGGCTCAACATGCCTCTCAGCAATTTCCTTGGGGTGTCTACTTTCTAAAATGGGGTAATTTGGGGGGGTTTTGTGCTATTTTGGCATTTTATGGCCTTCGAAACTGTGATAGGTAGTGAAGAGTGAAATCAAAAATTTGCGCCCTTAGAAATCCTGAAGGCGGTGCTTGGTTTCCGGGGTCCCGTACGCGGCTAGGCTCCCAAAAAGTCCCACACATGTGGTATCCCCGTACTCAGGAGAAGCAGCTAAATGTATTTTGGGGTGTAATTTCACATATGCCCATGGCATGTGTGAGCAATATATCATTTAGTGACAACTTTTTGTAATTTTTTTTTTATTTTTATTATTATTCAATCACTTGGGACAAAAAAAAAATATTCAATGGGCTCAACATGCCTCTCAGCAATTTCTTTGGGGTGTCTACTTTCCAAAATGGGGTCATTTGGGGGGGTTTGTACTGCCCTGCCATTTTAGCACCTCAAGAATTTAGATAGGCAGTCATAAATTAAAAGCTGTGTAAATTCCAGAAAATGTACCCTAGTTTGTAAACGCTATAACTTTTGCGCAAACCAATAAATATACACTTATTGACATTTTTTTTACTAAAGACATGTGGCTGAATACATTTTGGCCTAAATGTATGACTAAAATTGAGTTTATTCGATTTTTCTTATAACAAAAAGTAGAAAATATCATTTTTTTTCAAAATTTTCAGTCTTTTTCCGTTTATATCGCAAAAAATAAAAATTGCAGAAGCAATCAAATAGCATTAAAAGAAAGCTCTATTTGTGGGAAGAAAAGGACGCAAATTTCGTTTTGGTACAACATTGCATGTCTGCACAATTTCCAGTTAAAGCAGCGCAGTGCAAAATTCTGAAAACACCTCTGGTCCTTTAGCTACAAAATGGTCCGGGGCTTAAGTGGTTAAAGAGGAAGTAAACCCCAAAAAAATGTCCTGTAAAAAAAAAACCCTGCAAGAAAAAGGCGTAATAAGTTAGTATGCATATCATACTAGCTCATTATGTGGCACTTACCTGAGATCGAAGTCCCCGAAGCGCTCCTCGTTCCCCTCTGCCGCCATGTCCCCTCCGAGCGTCTTCCTTGTATCGCCGCTCCGGCGCTGTGACTGGCTGGAGCGATGATGACGTCACTCCCGCGCATGCGCGTGGGACCGGCATGATCCCCGCGCATGCGTGCGGTTCCGGCATTATCCAAAACCGGTGCTGTTGTCTACAGCGCGCATGTGCCGTAGACATCGGTGCAGTGTTTTCTGCAAATATCTCCTTAACCGTGTAGGTTAAGGAGATATTTCTCGCACTTGCAGGTAAGCCTTAATCTAGGCTTACCTGTAGGTGCAAGTTGTCTGGTTGGGTTTACAACCACTTTAAGAGGTTAAGCCGTGTCAAGCATTTTTTAAGCTGTAGTATTTGGGAGTTGAAAATAGAAGAGGGCAGAGAAACGCTGATTAATGCTAACGCGGCTAAACGCGCATTAAAGGCAATGCAAAATGCTTCTAAAAGCGCGTATTTACAGCCCCTTTTTCCTAGCATCGGTACAGATTTGAAGCTCATTTTTTAAAATGCCCTGTGTGCATGAGGCCGTAGAAGCGTTTTGCATTGGCATTAGGGCCAGTTCACACCACATGTAGACCAGTGCGTTTTTTCTGTATCAAAAACGCATGGATAGTAGGTTATATGGTTTTTAATGACATAGTTCACACCAGTGCGGCCAGTTCCAGTGCGTTCCAGTTACAGAATAAATTAAAACATGCTGCATTTTTTCTGCACTCAAATGAACTGGAACGTGGTAAAACCCCACAAAAAAAAGCACCGGAACGCACCTAAACGCACCAAAAGAGCTGAAACTCACATGTCCTTACTTAAGGCAAAGTAAAAGGGGGGGAGGTGCACTGGAATGCATCAAAAATGCATTTAAAACAGACTGGAACACATCAAAAAGGCGCATTCACAAAAGCATCCGGAACGCATCTGGACTGCGTTTCTATGGTGTGAACTGGCTCTTAAAGGGGTTGTTAACCCCTAGAGGTTTTTCACCTTAATGCATTCTATGCATTAAGGTGAAAAACCTGTAGTGCAGCTGCCCCCCAGAGCCCCCCTTTTACTTACCTGAACCTGATCGTTCCAGCGACAGGGACGAGCACAGCAGCTCCAGCCGGTGTCTCGGGTCCTCATTGGATAGATTGATAGCAGCAGAAGCCATTGGCTCCCACTGTCAATCAAATCCAGTGACACGGGAGTCAGGGCGGGGCCGAGTTCTGCTGTCTGTGTCAATGGATGCAGCAGCGGGACTTGGGAGCGTGCCCACACGAGTGCCCCCATGGAATGTGGCTCTCCGTGGGGGTGCTCGAGAAGAGGAGGTGCCAGGAGCGCTGTTGGGGGACCCCAGAAGAGGAGGATTGGGGCCACTCTGTGCAAAACCCTTGCACAGAGGAGGTAAGTATGACATGTTTGTTATTGTGTGAATCCTGAGACATTCACAAAGTGGCATTAAAGGTGTTGTAAACCCTCAAAGTTTTTCACCTTAAAAGGAGTTGTAAGAGTCGGTTCACACCGGGGCGACTCGTCAGGCGACTCAGTCGCCTGACAAGTCGCGTCCCACGATTTTCAATGGAACCGTTCTAAGTAAGAGCGACTCAGGTCGCTCTGACTTAGAAAAAGGTTCCTGTACTACTTTTGGGGGCGACCCAAGGCGACCTGCATTGACTTATATACAGAAGTCTTATGCAAATCGCCTCGGCGGGCGTCTCAAGTCGTCTTGAGATCGCGCCGCCGAAGTCGCCCTCCCCCCCAAGTCGTGCCGCGTCGCGCCGCCCTGGTGTGAACCGGCTCTAAAGGTTCGTTGTTGTTTTTTTTTAAATAACAAACATGGTATACTTACCTCCTCTGTGCAAGGGTTTTGCACAGAGTTGACCCGATCCTCCTTCTCTGGGGTCCCCCAGCGGTGCCCCTGTCTCATCCCCGCATTGAGTGCCCCTGAGAGACCCGCTTTTCAAAGAGGCACTCGTGTGGGCACGCTCCCGAGTCCTGCTGCTGCGTCCATTGACACAGACAGCAGGACTCAGCCCCCCCCCCCCCCGGATTACTGGATTAGATTGACAGCAGCGGGAGCCAAGTGCTGCTGCTATCAATCGGCTGGAGCTGCTGTGCTCGTTCTCGTGGTGGAACAATCAGGTTCAGGTAAGTAAAAGAGGGGTGCTGTACTACAGAAGGTTTTTCACCTTAATGCACTAATAAGGTGAAAAACCACAAGGGTTTACAACCCCTTTAATGCATTCTATGCATTAAGGTGAAAACCCTTTTGTAGTGCATTAGCTCCCCCCTTTTACTTACCTGAATCCGATTGTTCCAGCGACAGGGACTAGCAGAGCAGCTCCAGCCGGTGTCTCGGGTCCTCATTGGATGGATTGATAGCAGCAGAAACATTGGCTCCCACTGCTGTCAATCAAATCCAGTGACACAGGAGCCGTGGGCATGACCGAGCCCTTCTGTCTGTGTCAATAGACGCAGCAGCAGGACTCCGGAGTGCGCCCGCACGAGTGCCCTCAGGGAATGCGGCTTTCCGAGGGGGCACTCGAGAGGAGCAGCCAGGAGCACTGCTGGGGGACCCCAGAAGAGGAGGATTGGGGCCATTCTGTGCAAAACCCTTGCACAGAGGAGGCAAGTATGACATGTTTTTTTGTTTAAAAAAAACTTTACAACCTCCTTAAATATATCCATCCAGCCTTAGAAGTCTAATCCACCCAATAGATAATTAGATCTATTTAAAAATAAAAAAGGGGGGGGGGTATGGTTAGAAACAAAAAAAAAAATCTTGAAAAACAATGGTCTTTTCTAGACAGTTGTCAACATGTAAGTACGAAACAGAAGTATGATGGAGATAAACAAAGTAGTGGAGCACATGATCTCTCATCATAAGGAAAACACTCATGTATTCAGTGCAGGGAAGAAGCAAAAAGTCAAATACTGTTAGTAAGCGTACAATATCACCTCTAATAGCAGAGCTACATAAGGCAGACTTCCCAGAGATCTCACCAGCCCTCTGCAGTGATCAGATGTGCTCTGACAGCCTGTGACAATTCCTGACTGTTTACTATAGTGACCTGTAACTAGGCAACACAGCTCTTCCTTAGCAACACCTTCTCTGCACATGCTCAGTCCTCACTGGAGATTTTTTTCCTCCTCAAAGCTTTATGTAGAAACAACACAAACACAGTGAGTGCAAAAGCAGTCTCAAATTTCTATATAACGAAGCGCTAGTCTAGAACTTCTGGTGCCTTCTTCTTTTAGTAAATTCCACTTACTTTTTTCTGAATTATATGTCATTCAATGTCAGAAAGATTGGATAGATCACAAACCAGTGGGAGGGGAGATCTGGATTAATAAAGTGATCCTAAACCCAAATAATACTGTAATATATTGCAACCCTTAAATTTGATGGCTGTATTTGTTTGTTAGTTTTTTTTTTGCAGTATTTTAACCTGGTGATCCGGCTAATAACACAAATGTTTACATTCCTTCTGACAGCAATAAAAGTGATCATAAAAATAAAATACATTAATAATTAAAAAAAAAAAGTGCCCCCACCCCTCCGTGTTCGTGCGCAAAAGTGAACGCACACACCCAGACAGCGATCATTCCACACATGTGAGGTATCCCCACAAACGTCAGATCATGGACAGTAATTCTAGCACTAGGCCTTGTCTGAAATTCTAAAGTGGTAACCTGTAAAGGCATTTAAAGCATTGTCTATGGATAGTCAAATTTATGTCGTTTGTCGCCGTTACACAGGCATGCGCAATTTTAAAGGGTGACATGTTTGGTATCTGTTTACTTAGTGTAACATCATCTTTTATATTTTACCACAAAATTGGGTTATGTATTGTGTTTTTTTGCATGCAATAAATGTTTAAAAAACCGCTGCGCAAATACTGTGTGACATAAAAAATGATTGCCTCTGCTTTAAAAAAATATATAATGTTTGGGGGTTATAAGTATTTTCTAGCAAAAAATACTGATTGTTACATGTAAACAAAAAGTGCCAGAAAAGGCCTGGAGCTGAAGTGGTTAAGGTAGGCCATAAACGGTTCAAATTTCTTTCCTGCAGCCACCGGCTGCAGGAAAGTAATTTGCATGCTTCTCCTATCAGCACAGACAGTTCTGACAGGGGAATCCCTCCTGCCGAGCGATTGTCTGCCTGGAAGCCGGCCAGCCGGTAGACGACAGTGATTACCACTAGTGGCTATAGCAGCCGCTTGCGATAATCGGAAGCGAATCCGGTATGCTGGTTGTACCCAAGTTGATCGATCAACTTGGTACATTCAGCCTGCCCATTAATGGTTCAAATCTTGAATGGCCAGCCTTGAGCCTCGTACCCACGACCGAGTTTCTCGTCGTAAAAAACCCATCGATTTTCTCGACAAGCTTCTTGTCAAGCTTTCCTTGCATACACACAGTCAATTAAAAATCTTGTTGTTGTTCTGCGTGGTCACGTACAGCACGTATGGCAGTATAAAAGGGAAGTTCGATTCCGATGGCGCCACCCCTTGGGCTGCTTTTGCTGACCTTGTGTTACCGCGTGTTAGTAAAAAAATTGGTGAGAGACGATTCGCGCTTTTCAGCCTCGTGCTTTTCAGTTCAGCATGACAAATGTGCTATCTCCATTACGAACGCTAGTTTTACCAGAAGGATCACTCCCGTCTCATACTTGATTCTGAGCATGCGCGATTTTTTAAGACTCGGAAAAGCATACACACTAGCGGTTTTCTCGTCGCAAAACAGGCCGACGAGAAACCCGACGAGAAAAACGAGAATCCTGCCGAGAAAATAGAGAGCAGGTTCTCTATTTTTCTCGTTGAGATTCCCGGCAGTTTTCTTGACGAGAAAACATACACACGAACGGTTTTCTCTGCAAGAAAGCTCTCCCAGCAGTTTTCTTGACGTTTTTTGACGAGAAACTCGGTCGTGTGTACGAGGATTGACTCTCTACTTTGGTCTCCACTGTCTTCACCCACTAACTCACTCACTGCCCAGAAGACTGTTGATCACTTCAAAAATAAGACTTTAGCAATTTGTGATGGGATCTCCACTGTGCAGGTATCTCCCCCACCTAACATGCCACGTCCACCTCCACATCCAATACTTTCCTCTTTTACCCTGTTACCATAGAGCAGCAATGGGGAAACTTGGCACCCCAGATGTTTTGGAACCACATTTCCCATGATGCTAACTACACTGCCGAGTGCATGAGCATCATGGGAAATGTAGTTTCAAAACATCTGGGGTGCCAAAGTTTGCTATCACTGCCATAGAGGTTGCTAAACTTCTTTCTAACGCACCCACCTAGAAACCTGGATCCTGTTCCCTCAAAACTACTATGGTCATTCTCTTGCTTTATCCTACACTCTCCAACTCACATCTTCAATCTCTCCCTTTCTCCTGGCATCTTCCTCAACCCTCTAAAACATGCACTGGTAACCCCCAAATTTAAAAAACCCCACCCTGGAACCCCACCTGTCTTCACAACCTAAGACCCATCTCTATGCTCCCAATTACCTTCACGGTAACCCACGGGACATTTTAAAACCTCTCCTGAACAATTTAACTTGACAGATAGTAACCAACGTTTAAATATGGCAGTTATTCCCTGTTTAGCTGTGTTTGCGCTTAGAAGCGTTTTAGTTTTTTATTTTAGTTTTTGCAAATAGTAAAAAATTTGAAAATGCCTGTAAACTAAATGCGCTTAAACGCGAGTTACCGCATTTACACGCTTTTACAAGCTGTTACAGGCATTTGGCGTTTACAAAATCCTTCCTGAATGCATTTTTTTGCTTTCCAAAAATTTTTTCTAAACTTTACTGCCTAGAAACGACTACAAACGACCCCATGTACATGTACTGATAAGGTAACATAGAGGAGAGTTCAGGGGCAGCTGAAAAAAAATGCTCAACTGCTTCTAAACGCCCGTTTACCAGCAGCAGTGTACATGAAGCCTAATGCCGCGTACACACGACCATTTTTCTCGTCGGGAAAAATTACATTTTTTCTCTTTGACGAGAAAAACAACCGTATGTGGGCTTTTGGTCATTTTTCCAGACGAGAAAAACGGCATTAATCACGATGAGAAAAATTAGAACATGCTCTGAATTTTTTCTCGTCGTGATTCACGGCATTTTTTTCCGCGGCAGTTTTCCCATAGGGAAACACTGCCGGGGAGCCTACACACGGTCGTTTTTCTCGACCAAGAGAAAAAATGACGGGAAAAACGGCTGTGTGTAGGGGAACAAGCCGTTCCTCGTTTTTCCTGTCGATTTTCTAGATGGTGTTTTCACCGTCGAGAAAAACGATCGTGTGTACGCGGCATTAAACTCACTAACAACTTTCTAAATATAAACACAAATGATCACTACTCTGTATTCTTGCTCTTAGACCACTCTGTTGTTTTTTATACAGTTGACCATCCACTCCTCCTAAAAAGAAACTTTATTCGTTGGCCTCCATGACTCTGCTGTTGTCTGGGTCTCCTCTTAAGCTTGGTTCACACCTATGCATTTTTTAGTGCATTTTCAGTTTTGCAGAAACACGCTACATCAATTGAGCATGGTTTCCTATGGATGTAGTTCACATCTGTGTATTTTATTTAAAGGGCCAGAGACTTTTTTCTGGTTTTTGGTTCCATAGACTTAAATGGAGAAAAAATGTGTATTGAAAAACGCAAAATGCACCTGGAATATGCAAACTGCAACCTGCGTAGGTGTGAACCAGGCCTTACTTGTCTCACTGCACTTTCCATATCACTTACAAATCAACTAATTTTCCTCATTCTATAGGGATCTCTAAGGTTCCATCCTCAGCACTCTTCTATTCTCAATCTACAGCTCCTCCCTGGGTCAGATGATAGCTTCCAATAACATTTCTATGCTGACAACTCCCAAATTTAACTCTCTACCCTTCTGCTCAGCCCCCGTCAGTCTCCTTGCACATCACCAATTTGCTAACTGACATATCAGTATGGATGTCACACCACTTCCTCAAATTAAACATTTTTTGCCTTATATGTACATTTTTACTATTCCCTTTGATAAATGTCTCAACTTTAAAGGGTGTATTTATATAAAAAATGTGCATAGCTATTTGTCCAGCGAAACTGCACATGTGCAAACTAACCAGGTTTTGTGAGAATGGAGCAAAATCTGGTGGACTGCTCTACAAATAGCATGGGCATTAGTGAAGATCGGTTCATTGATAAATTGGAAAAATACTGCATTATGGCCACTAGATGGAGCCGAGGATCATAATAAATAAATACATCTTAGTAAGAAAAGATCCAATAAAGAAATTCAAATCAATGACAGGCTGTAGATGTACGCTGGTTACCGCAGATCCATATGGACATGTGTGCAGGGACCGGTGAGCAGTCCTGAACTGTCTGCATCCAGGGGCACACATTAATCCTTGTACGCCAGACAGTGTACATTAATTTGTCCCGGGTGCAGAGAGAGGCTTGGTGTACTCGGTGCTCTTCTGCATTAACCCCAAAGTGAACAGACTAATCATCTTAAAAAGGTGCCTCAATTACAGCATTTTCCCTCACTTCTTGCTCTGGTGACAACACTAAAATTTTGCATTTTCTCCTGTCACCAGGACAAATAGAGGTCTGACTCTCCCCAATGTGTATGGACACAAAAATAGCAAAATAAAAGACTGACAGGGCATCTCACCCTTTTCAATTCAAAACTGAAACAGGAAAAAAATTGTTTTTGCATTCACTTTAACATGGCACATGCGTTGCAGTAAGGAGTAGATACATGCATTGCAGTAAAGACTAGAGACATGTGTTACAGTAAAGACTAGAGACATGCGTTACAGTATGGACTAGAGACATGCATTGCAGTAAAGACTAGAGACATGCGTTACAGTAAAGACTAGAGACATGCGTTACAGTATGGACTAGAGACATGCATTGCAGTAAAGACTAGAGACATGCGTTACAGTATGGACTAGAGACATGCATCGCAGTAAAGACTAGATACATGCATTACAGAAAGGACTAGAGACATGCACTGCAGTAAAGACTAGAGACATAAATTGCAGTAAGGACTAAATGCATGTGTAGCGAGGTCTCTTCTAAGGCCCCAGGACTACGTTACCCAGAACCCCATTTGGCCCCAGGGCGGATGTTCCACCGCAGAGACTCAAGGCAGGGGTTACTTAAGTGAGAGGCGAGGCAGAGCTCGCTCTCTTGGGACACGGCGCGTCAAGCGACAAGTCATCCTGTGCGGATCGGCTGTGAAGAAAGGCCTGAAGCCTGAGGCCTTGCTTGAAGTCCAAAGAGCCTTCCACCATACTGCGGAGCCTGGGTGGATCCTGACCCGTCGTGATAGGACGTGAGTTGGATCGAGGACTCGATCGGAGCAGACGCTGTGTGCGACACACAGGAGGTGGAAGTCCCAGGCTGGGATCGCGCCTGGAGTGGTGAGCGGGCACCTGCCCATATCAATAGACTGAGTAGTGTTCAGGCCTGTAGACTGCCTAGGCCCGCTGTTCGCTCACCAGTGTTTCTTGGGGAGTCCGGTAGCCGGGACAGAGTTGAAGTACCTACCCCCCCGTTTTGCCCTGTTATTTCAAGTTAACACCCAATGTGGATTACAAATGGTTATTTCTTTAAGTGCACCAATGAAAGCTGGCCGGTGAAGAAACCTTCCTTCCTTAGGGAAAAGAGACTCAGTTTCATCCCATGTCAGGCCTGACTTAGGCGGGGAGTTTAGAAAGTTTGTGTTACTACGCCATAGGCGAGCGCACGCCATAATAGCTCCGCGTGGTGGACATTGCGCGGCTCCATATTATTGTGCTACACCTAGTACATTGATTGATGCAGGGCTCTGCAGGCCCATGTATATGTTGCATGTTATACCTTGAATCCTTTATTACCAGTAAAGCTGATATATATATATATTTTATATTCTTGCCTCAGCGTGTTGTCTGACTGTTTAGAGATTATTAAGTATAATACACCTGAGAGTGATAGGAGTCTAACCCTAGACTGACTGTGCCAGAGTGGGTCGAGTAATATTGCCGGGGGTTGGCAGTACTGCGTGCAGGGCCCGAAATCAAATCAGCGGCTCTCTTAACTGGGGGTAGCGCTACACGTGGGGGCTCGTGAGTCCGGGATCCTGTTGCAGCAAATAGCAGCCAAAAAGTACCAGCATGGACCCACTAGAAGTAGTGAAGTGGTGCGCAGCAGTCAACACAGATCCAAATGGGGCAGTGATCATAGAACTCCCAGGGATCTGGCAAGAAGATGCAGTGAAACAGTTAGTGATGTCACTGTCCCCACAACCGAAGGCATGGATAGTGGATGTCAGATCAGAACCTCCTTTGACATATGTACTGATAAAATGGAAGGATGGAGTCCCAGAAGACTTCAAGAAGCCAAGCATAGAAACGGTGGATAAACAAACTTATAAGTTAATACGCGCCCCACCCAACCGAAAAGATGTAAAGAAAGAAGAGAGTCCCGGGTCGCCGCAGGGCACCCTCAGCACAGAATTATGCGCGGTTCTAGGGGAAATCATAGCGCAATGCAAGAAAGACCCGGCAGATTATCAAATATCAGGATACCGGAAACTTAGAATGTTTTCAGGAAGGAAACCTGTACCTTCAGGCGAAGAAGGATTTGAGGAGTGGTTAGACGGTGCAACTCAGGCTCTGGAGGAGTGGGAAGTCCCCGACCACAGGAAGAAGCAGAGAATTGCTGAGAGCTTGAAGGGGCCTGCTTTAGAGGCCGTATGCAACCTCAAGATGAGCAAGACAGACTGTACTGCGCAGGACTATCTAGACATTCTGCAGAATGTGTTCGGTGGAACAGAGAAGATCACTGAACTTACCTACCAACTGGAGCATTGCTATCAAAAGGCAGGGGAGAAGCTATCATAGTTCATGATGCGCCTAGATAAAATACTGCACAAGATGATCTTAAAGAAGGGGATTGACCCGAAGAAGGTGGATGAGGCCCGGGTCCAACAGGTGATGAGAGGATCTCAACCCCTGGATCCCATCGCACTGGCGTTACGTACAAGACAGGATGGGAAGAGCCTGGAGTACCCTGACTTGATCCGAGTAGTCAGAGAGGAAGAAGCTATGCTGGAGGAGAAAAAGAGGAGCCAACCAGTTGAGACGGTGAACCCTCCTCCTGTGATGGTCAGGACGGCCATGACCTTGGAAAGAGATGCAGAGGTGGATACCTTGAAGTCGCAGATGTCCCAAGTGCTGGGAATGTTGACCTCCTTGATGGAAAAGGAGTCAAGGGTACCAGAGAGGGAAAGTCCGAGGAAGGAATTGTTTCCGAATATCTCAGCACCCGCATCCCTGGAAAATTGGGGAAATGTGATCTGTTTCAATTGTGGGGGAGCTGGCCATCTTGCCAAAGTATGTGCTAGTCCCAAGAAGAAGAAACTGAATAACCGCAAGCCAACTTCAACGGGCCCCGGTGAAGGAGTCAACCGGGTGCCCATCATCATCAAGGAACTCCATACTGAATGCAGAAGCTACGGAGTTCATTCCATCTAGTCATTGGTCAGATGCTCAGGAGAGTGTCGGTGAACTATCCCCCGAAGAGGATCCAAGGGAAGCCATGTATCTTCCTGCTCCGGAGCCAGATGCTCCTGAATTAGAAGGAACTCCCGAGTTGGTTACAGAAGAAGAATCTGTTCCCACAGAAAGTCCCAGAGGAAGCGGAGGGCAATAAAACCTCCCAGGAGATTAACCTACCCACAAATGGGGAAGAGTGCGGAAGACACTGTATTCACTGCTAGAAGGAGTATGGAAGACCCTGACCCTCCCACTGTTCATTTGGTGGGAGGCAACCCCAGCTCACTCTCTGGCACAGTTAGACAGGATGCTGTTGTTAATGTGTCCTGTGGGCAGAGGAGTTCACCGCCTCGTTTCTGGTGGGAATTTCCTCTGCCGACATCATATGGAGAATTGATGGATGTTGTTAAATGTGTAGCTTGAAGTTATGTTATCTTTGGGGACCAAAGAGTTCAAGTGGGGGGAGTGTGTAGCGGGGTCTCTTCTAAGGCCCCAGGACTACGTTACTGTAACGGCACCCCAAATACGAAGGGGGTTAACGCCGTTTCCTCTGTCCCCTCTCCTGGACACACATCCACTCGCTACCAATCTTCCACAGCCAAACGACCCCTTCCCATAGGAATTAATCCTTCTGAAGAAACGAGACGCACTCTGTATCCTTCTGGGGTAGAATGACTTTTTTGAGAAACATTGTAACTTTTATATATATCCAATTCTGCATTAGTTTAACATGAACAATGGCCCAGCTCCACCCACACATCACAAGACTCAACACATCATCCTGACGTCTGCTAGGCTTCAAAAGATCCCACACAATAGAATATAACGATCCCCAATACACATCTTATCACAAAGTGTTGGCAGCCATTCTGTCTGCCGGATACCATACACACAGGCATAGTGTTAATTATCTCTATTCACACCAGACCTTCCCAAGTCATAATGAATGCAAATCACCTTAATTCCTCCCAGCAATGATTACACAAAGGCAGGGGCTGGGGTTGATGACATTAGCATCTAACAGTATGTGTCCCAACATCATGAAGGCGTCACTTTTCAATTACCCTGTTGAGGTCATAATCAAACAGTAAATAGTTCTTTGCAGATATCCTGAGGAATATGGTGGATCAACATTACAGACCCAATCTAGATAAAATGTATGTACAGCATTGAATATGGCTATCATAGACCATATTGGGGTTTTTCCATTCACCCTGTGTCCAAAGTGACCCCCTTGTCACACATCTCCCCTTTCGGCAGGAGACAAACAGAGGAGGCGACCCCAGACGGGTTGACTCCGAAGTTAGTCCATAGGTCCATTCCTCTAATGCCGGTATCCACACAGTACCCCAAATGAATTTCTCCAAACAGAGCACTACTCACCCAGCCAACCTCTGCCTCTTTCAGAGAACATACTCGCCGCCGGGGGGAGGCCTGGACTGGCCCTTCTCCCTGGAGTCCCTTGAGCCGCTGGAGAGAAGACAGGGTGACTGTGCTCAGTCCGTCATGCTGTTTGGGATCTGGGCCAACTGCCCAGCATTCCTGGGGTATACAAGTGGAGACTGAATTCCCATCCCCTTGTGGTAGGTGAAAATCCCCTAGTGCTTGCAAAGCAAGGTTGACATCCTCCTGTCTCAGTGTCACACCATTTTCTGGGGTTGTGTCAGTGAAGACCGAAGTCCCATCCACTACCACAGGAACTCCCTCTTCTGTTAGTTGGGAGCAGAGGCCCGTGGCACTCTGCTCTGTTGCCAGCTCTTGTGCTGGGTTGCTGTGAGTGGAGACCGCAGTCCCATCCACCGATATCCGCTCAAGTGGCAGTTGTGTGCAGCGGCCAGTAGCATTCTGCCCTGCTGCCAGTGATTCAGCTGGGGGTAAAAGCTTTACCACCCCAGCTTGTTGCTGGAGAGAGGGGCCAACTGCCCCAGCTCCCTGAAACTCCACAGTTGTTTCCGGTGCTGGGCAGAGGTTGCCATTACTCTGCCCTGTTGCCAGCGCTTCTGCTGGGGACTCCACAACATCTGCTCTGGTTAACTGTTGGGGGGGGGTGGCCTGCTTCTCCTCCCTGCATCTCTGAAATCCACTCGGAAAGAGGAACCATCACCTTCTCAACTCAGGCCTCCAAAACTGCCACGGGTGTAGAGCAAGGGTCTGCAGTACTTTGTCCTGCTGTCAGTACTTGAGCGGGCGATGCATAATCCATAACATCCTCTGAACAGTCCCTTAAGTCCATACCTTCTGTAATCTGTGGCTGGGGAGATGAGCCAACTGCCCTAGCTCCCTGGAACTCCATATCATCCACTTCGGCTTTAGGGAGGGCAATCTTCAGCTTTTCCACTGCCGATTCTTCAGCCAGGATTTCAGAGTTGTCAACTGGTATTTCCTGATAGTCCCAGGCAAAGGTAGCACCACCCTGCTGCTGAGCAGATTCTAGCAGCTGTCTGTAGGCGATCTCCAGCTCCCATTCCTGAATGGCCAGAAACTCCAAATCTTCCTCTGCCCAGTGCCCTTCCGAGACATTCAGTTTTCGCTCTCTGTGCTCCATTATTTCCTCCAAACGCCACTCCTGATCACTCCCAAAGTCAGGGTCACTGGACAGCCTCCAATACAACAATCCCAGGCCATCATAGTCAAAGCCTTCTGTGGGGCTGTCATCCGCTGACCATGGGCACTCTTGGGCTACATACCACCGGAGGGCTCTGTAGCTCTCGTCCAACCGCATCTCTGCCCGGATCAGCTTGCTTAACTCAGCTGTCCATTCCTGCTTCGGTTGTTCCCCCAATAACAGCATTCGTACTTCATACTGCGACCAGTACCTTACATGGATGGAGGGGAGAACTTTTCCCTGGTGTTGCTGCTCGAGAGCTAGCACTTTCTTCCAGAGTTCGCAGCGGATTGAATCAGACCATCCCAGCAGGACCTCCTCTGATACTGGTCCTCTATGCTGTATCTGCATCTCTCGCAACCTCCTTCTGAATTCCTCTTCCATGGCGGCTGGTTCTTTAGGCGTTGTCTCCGATTGCCGTATTTCCGCCATTCTCCGCTCATGTTGCCGCTCTAGTTCTCTCTTTTGTCGCTCTAGTTCTTTCTCTTGTCGCTCTCGTTCTCTCTCTTGACGCTCTCGTTCTCTCTTTTGTCGCGCTAGTTCTCTCTCTTGTCGCTCTCGTTCTCTCTCTTGTCGGGCATCCTGCAGCTGGATGCCTTTAATGGCTTCCTGTATGGCGGTCTCTGATGGGTTAGCACCATATAATGCCAACCTCTGTTGAACACGTTGCTGAAACAGGTCTTCAACTGACCGGGGTCCTGCATCACCAACCCTCTTCTGGTCCATCTCGGCTCTCAAGTAGGTCTTTCAGCGTGACTTTCCTGCAGGCTGCATAGCTGGTCATTCACTGTGGTGGTTTGGAGTGTCCCAGGAACTGGAGGGAAAATCCCGCTGCTGCCAACCAATGTAACGGCACCCCAAATACAAAGGGGGTTAACGCCGTTTCCTCTGTCCCCTCTCCTGGACACACATCCACTCGCTACTAATCTTCCACAGCCAAACGACCCCTTCCCATAGGAATTAATCCTTCTGAAGAAACGAGACGCACTCTGTATCCTTCTGGGGTAGAATGACTTTTTTGAGAAACATTGTAACTTTTATATATATCCAATACTGCATTAGTTTAACATGAACAATGGCCCAGCTCCACCCACACATCACAAGACTCAATACATCATCCTGACGTCTGTTAGGCTTCAAAAGATCCCACACAATAGAATATAACGATCCCCAATACACATCTTATCACTAGTGATGAGCCGAACACCCCCGGGTTCGGTTCGCACCAGAACCCGCGAACGGACCGAAAGTTTGCACGAACTTTAGAACCCTATTAAATACAATGGATGCGAACGTTCGAAATCTAAAGTGCTAATTATAACGACTATTATGCATGTTATTGTCCTAAAAAGGGTTTGGGAACCCGGGTTCTGCACCAGGGGACATGTATCAATGCAAAAAGAAGTTTTAAAAACGGCAGTTTTTCTGGAGCAGTCATTTTAATGATGCATAAAGTGAAATTTCTAAAGGAAAAAAAGCCATTTATAACTGCTTGCGGCTTTAACCACTTAACGACCGCTCACTGTATATATACGTCGGCAGAATGGCACCGACAGGCACAATCACGTAGAGTGTACGTGATTGCCTTTGTACAGCTGGGGGGTCCAATCGGACCCCCCTCCTATACAGTGAGCGGCCGTTAATCTTCGGGAGTGATCCAGGATGAGGGGGCAGCCGTTGGATTCCGGCCACCCCCTCGCGATCGCTCCCGGCGAATGAAAAGGCCCCCTCTGTCACACACACAGGCAGAGGAAGCAGGAGGAAGTGATGTCGTCTCTGGTGCGGCGCTCACATATACCGAGCGCCGTACAAGAGAAGACATCAGGTCAGTGCACAAAACACTACACTGACACCAGAACACATAGGGACATAAATTGCCCCCCCAGGCCCCCCCAGACACCCCCAGATCACCCCCCAGCCCCCAGTCACAGTGTCACTGATCGCAGTGACCATTTATTTACTGATCACTGCAATCAGTGACATTTGTGACTGTAAAAGTGTCACTACAGTCAGTTTTAGGTCCAGTGTAGCCCCCTAACCCCCCCTAATAAAGGTTTAACCCCCTGATTGCCCCTCAGATATCCCTTTCACCCCCTATCACCACTGTCGCAAAGCGATCATTTTTCTGATTGCTGCCTTAGCGTCGGTGATGCCGATCGGTAGCCAGTAATTTTTTTTAGGTTTGCCGCAGGTTTTTATAGCGTCAGGTACCCCAATATATTATCTAATAAAGGTTTAAACCCCTTGATCGCCCCCCAGGTAACCCTTTCACCCCCTATCACCACTGACGCTAAGCGATCGTTTTTCTAAACGCTGTCTTCGTGTCGGTGATGCAGATCGGTAGCCAGTAATTTTTTTTAGGTTCGCCGCAGGTTTTTATAGCGTCAGTGTTGTGTTACACTATGTGATTATTCTTGCTCTGTGTCTTTAAAATCTGTCCCCTTCTTTCTAGCTGAACTCTCTCTCTCACCGTAGTTCTTTATATATCTCCTCCACTTCCTGATTCTGGTCATTACTCCTGTATATCTTCCATGCTAAACATCTTACATGTGGCTTACAACTGCAACATTTTTCTACCTATGAATATCCATCATTAAACGGAACATTCGAAAGGATTCATCGTCTGTCGTCCTAACTGTGAGTTTATTCATTGAGTTAAACTGCCTGTATTGATGCAAGGGATGAATATCAAACCAGCTTGAGTAAGGCCTACTTAAACCTGGAGATGAACTTTATCGCTTTGTAGTTGAGACAGAACAGTAGAAAAACTGAGTTTCACAGCCTAATTACAAGATTTCTGCATGTCAGTACTGAAACAGACAAGATTTACTGCCCTCATAGCAAGACAGAAGGGACAGAGCAGCACATGGCAGCCTTATTGCCTGAGACAATCTGCACAGTGTCATATTTCAGCACACAGATCCTGCCTGCTTTCACAGTCAGTCTGCTATCATGAGTGACCAAGCTTCTGCATGTGAACTCACATCTACCTCCCCACAAGTTCCTGAAGAAACTGAGTTACCCAAACGCTCAGTTAAACCCACTTGGAAAGTAATGGAGAATTATGAAGCTTCAAGGACTGAATTGTCAAATAGCTTGGAATTAGTCTGGGAGAAAATCCTTGCTGAAGCCAATACAGTGTCTGTTGAACGTGAACTACTGACACTAGAGGGCGCCATTAAACAACTTTCTGCCTCATATGAGCTTTATCAGCTTACCAGCATCAAATTCACTAATGTCTTACAAAACATGAAGTCAGAAAGTGCGATGATGCAATTAAAGCGCGTCAATGCTCTCAATATTGAAAGAGACAGTTTTATCCAGCAAACCAGATTAAAGGCAGAAGCAAAAATAAAGCTGTTACAGGACACTGCATCTCACAGATCTGTTTCCACCAGACGTTCTAAAAACTCGTCAAGATCCCATAGTTCAAGATACTCAACACTCAGTGAGCGACTTATTAATGCCCGTGCTGAAGTGGAAGCCAGCAAAGTGCAGGTGGCATATGCAGAAAAAAGAGCAGAGTTGGTAGCGCAGTCAGCACGTCAAAGAGCAGAGTTGGAAGCTCAGAGAGCAGAGTCGGAAGCGCAGTCAGCACGTCAAAGGGCAGAGTTGGAAGCGCAGTCAGCAAGACAAAGAGCAACAATGGAAACCTTAAATGAACAGTGTAAACATGACGCAGCTATGGCAAAGCTAAGGGTCCTACAGCAAGCTATCAGTGCAGACGAAGGTGCAAGTGAGAAAGACAGCATTAACCTAAACATAGCAGATATGGAAGACCCCCCCAAACGCACTAAAGACTATGTCCTAAGCCACTGCAGTGCACACTCCATTGTCTCCAATGCTCCCGACTACATAGAGACTCCTTCACAGCTTCAAGTTAAAGAGGTTCCAGCAACTTCCTGCACTCAAAATCACTCCACTGCATTTCCTACCTGTCTACCTTGCCTGCCTTCATACGTCACAGAGCATCAGCGCAAGCTTCAGGCAAGTCATCAATCTCCAGTCATCGGTACAGCCTTGAATCAACGTACCATTGGAACAACTGACTTCAAGCAAGCAACTCACCTGGATGCATCTGCTGCACCATATTTCCCTGTGTCCTTTAACAACAATGTCAAAGATAACGCAATCAGCACCATACAGCCAACAGCATCTCACATAAAGGCGGAGACAACTGAGACAGAAGAGTTTGTGAGGTACATGCTTCGCAGAGAGCTCACAAAGACTGGTCTTACAAGTTTTGATGACCAACCTGAGAACTACAGAAGTTGGAAATGTGCCTTCAGAACTACAATCAGCAATCTTGGCATTACAGCTGATCAAGAATTGAATCTGCTGATCAAATGGCTTGGTCCTCTATCTGCTGCACGTGTTAAGCCATTAAGATCGGTTTTCATGGACAATCCTACTGCAGGCCTCACAGCTGCATGGGAGCGACTTGTCAGGGAAATCCGTCCAACAGCGCCAATCAGCGCCCAATGCGCACGCGCGGCGGAATGATGCTTCCGCGCATGCGCGTGCGCGGGACGGCGCGTCTACGTTCTCGGGTGCGCGCGCCGACACAGCGGCGCGCGCGCATGCGCGGCGGCGCACCAATAGGAATCCAGGCGGGCCTATTTAAACAGACCCAGTTGCACTGACAAGTTGCTGGTTTGTCAGCTTTCCTGTATTCCCAAGACTCTGGAAAACTATCCTGAAAATCTCCTTGTGACCCGGACTGGCTTGACTCCTCTGATCTCTCTCCTGGACCTGACCCTCGGCTTGTGATACGGACTTCTGCCTTCTCCTGTGTTTGACCCTCGGCCTGTGACTCGGATCTGCTGCCCGTCTCCAATCCTTGACCTCTGGCCTGTACCTTTTGGACTTCCGCGTTTCCCTTGAACCCCTGCCGGGTTCCCGGTACTCTCTGGACTTGTTACCTTTTACTGTGTTTGACCCCCAGCCGGGACCGTTACCTAGCCATTACAACCCGGACTCAATCTGCACCGATCTTCCATTATCTCCTGCTGTTTGAACTTTACCAATCCGGCTAGTTCCTGCTTGAAGCCTGTTCTTCAGTCTACTCAGCTCTGCCGGACCGTCTACAAATACCCACCACCTGCCGGTAGCCGGTGCCGCTTCTCGCCATCCACTCCCTGTCTCAACTCCAGGGGGTGGAGTGCGTCAAGTCGCAAAGGTGAACCACTCTCGGCATCTCGGCCTCGGTAAGTACATACCCTTACAGTACAAACCAGCCAGATGTCTGAGGCCGACAGGGCGCGTTCACCGTTCGAGACCCTATGTCAGCAAGTCACCGCACTAACCGACGCGGTTCAGAAATTACAAGAAGGTTATGTCCAAATGGATGGCCGCTTTCAGCTACTTACTGGAGCTACAGGACCAGCATCACCAGCTGCTACCATTGCCAATGTTGCCTCCATGTCTCAAAATCAGGCAAATCCCACCGTAGTAATGGCTACCCCTGAACCCAGGGTCCCCCTGCCTGAGCGATTTTCTGGCGTCCGTAAGAAATATCGGGCTTTCAAAAACGCATGTTCTCTCTATTTCGCCCTTCAACCCAGGACTTTCTCGTCAGAAGTGGTAAAGGTGGGGTTCGTCATCTCCCTTCTAACCGACGAACCTCAGGCCTGGGCCCATGGCCTGATGGAGCAAAGCAGCCCCATACTAGATTCCGTGGACACCTTCTTCGAGAGTATGGCGCAGCTGTATGACGATCCTCAGAGATCAGCTACAGCTGAGTCTGTTCTCCACAGTTTAACCCAGGGGAGAAGGCCGGTGGAGGACTACACGGCAGAATTCCGGAAATGGTCAGCTGACACTGGCTGGAATGAGACGGCCCTTAAATACCAATATCGCCAAGGACTGTCTGAGGCTCTTAAGGACGAGCTGGCCAGGATTGGTGTTCCAACTACTCTGGAAGATCTGATCCAGTCTGTCACTCAGCTTGACAGACGCCTCCGGGAGCGGCGTTCTGAGCGTTTCCAGACTACCCGTCCAAACTGGACTTTGCCCCGATCAGCTTCTGCCTATCCACCCATCCAAGTTCCTACAGCATCTTCTCCCCCCGAGCCTGAACCCATGCAGCTTGGTCTAGTTCGTCCTCCCCTTTCTCCTGAGGAAAAGCAGCGCAGGCGTCAGGCCAATCTGTGTCTTTACTGCGGGGGTACTGGCCATTTCCTTCGGAGTTGCCCAGTGAGACCTAGTAAGTGTACCCTCAAAGACACTTTGAACTACCCAGTTTCTGGCTTACCACAGACTTATGTTGTTCTTTCTATTTCTCTACAGCTACCAACAGGAGCAACCCGCCTACCGGCGATTATTGATTCAGGAGCCTGCAGCTGCTTTCTGGACTCTTCACTTGCTTCCCAACTTCACTTTCCTCTGCAAACCAAGGACCGTTATCTTCAGGTTCGTCTGGCAGATGGATCCCTGCCTCGTTCAGGGGTAATTACGCAAGAAACAAGACCCGTCCTTGCTATCACGGATTCAGGCCACCAAGAATACCTTCGATTTGACCTCATCTCATCTCCCATGTTCCCCATCATCCTGGGCCTTCCCTGGTTACAAGCACATGAGCCTCATATAAACTGGGCCAAGAGGGAAGTTAACTTCACTTCTTCATATTGTTCTCAACACTGTCTTTCCGCACTTCCAACTGCCTGTGCTACTTTAACCCCTCAACCGGATAACCTACCACATGTTCCATCAGCATACTTAGGATTCCAGGACGTCTTCGACAAACAGCAGGCCGACCGCCTACCTCCACATCGTCCCTACGATTGTCCCATCGACCTTCTGCCTGGCTCCAAAATTCCATTCGGCCGCATCTTCCCCTTGTCCGAATCTGAGTTGAAGACCCTCAAGTCTTACATTGAGGAAAATCTGGAAAAGAAATTCATTCGACCCTCTTCTTCCCCAGCCGGTGCCGGAATCTTTTTCGTTGAAAAAAAAGACGGGACTCTGAGGCCCTGCATCGACTATAGGGAATTAAATAAAATTACTATTAAAAATAGATACCCGCTTCCTCTCATCCCAGAGTTGTTCCAACGATTCCGATCAGCTCGGATCTTCTCTAAACTGGACCTTCGAGGGGCCTACAACCTCATCCGGATCAGGGCTGGAGACGAATGGAAGACGGCTTTTAGATCTAGATTCGGTCATTTCGAATACTTGGTCATGCCATTCGGGCTTTGCAACGCCCCAGCTACTTTCCAGCACCTGGTCAACGACATTTTCCGTGAACACCTGGACGATTTCCTAGTAGTCTACTTAGACGATATTCTTATTTTTTCGTCCTCCCTTGAACTGCACCGAATCCATGTCATCAAGGTCCTCACTATTCTCCGAGAACATAGACTTTACCTCAAGGCCGAGAAATGTGACTTTGAGAAAACCACGGTGCAATTTTTGGGATTTATTATTTCTACCAATGGGGTCGCAATGGACCCGCAGAAAGTCAAAGCTATCCAGGAATGGCCAGCCCCAACAGACAAGAAAGGGGTACAACGATTTATAGGTTTCGCCAATTTCTACAGGAGGTTCATTGTGGGGTTCTCCTCTATTGTGGCACCTATAACCCAACTGACACGCCAGGGCTACCGCTTTCACTGGTCACCGGAAGCTCAAGATGCCTTCGATAAACTAAAAAATGCATTCACATCGGCACCTGTATTGAAGCATCCAGATCCGCTACTGCCGTTTACGCTGGAAGTAGATGCTTCAGAGTCAGCCACTGGGGCCATCCTCTCTCAAAGGCAGGGCCCCAAATCCCTTCTTCATCCCGTAGCCTTTGCTTCTCGTAAACTAACTTCTCCGGAACGTAATTATGACGTCGGTGACCGGGAACTATTAGCTATCAAATTCGCCCTGGAAGAATGGCGATACCTTCTGGAGGGAGCTCCTCACCCCGTCATGATATTCACGGATCATAAGAATCTAGAATATCTGAGAACAGCAAAACGTCTTCGACCCAGACAAGCCCGATGGGCCCTCTTCTTCACTAGATTTAACTTTCATATCTCTTATAGGCCCGGTTCCAAGAACGTGAAGGCGGATGCCCTCTCTAGGATGTTTCCCGAGACCCCTCAAGCAGAGGAACCAAGTACCATCCTATCAGCACAAAACTTTCTGCTCATCCCACAGGCTGATCTACTAACCTCCATAAGAGCCGCCTCTAAGCATTGTCCTGACCAAGTAACCTCTTCCTTGGAGAAGCGTAATGACTTGTTCTGGTCCCAAGGTAAAGTCTTCGTCCCTCTGGAAACAAGGCAACTGACTCTGAAAACTTTTCACGACCACAAACTAGCTGGTCACTTTGGAACCAAAAAGACCATGGAACTAATCTCTCGCTCCTTCTGGTGGCCTGGTTGGAGACAAGATTGCAAGTCCTATGTTGCCTCCTGTACCCGTTGCCAACGGTATAAGGGACCCAAAACCAAGAGTTGGGGACTACTCAAACCTTTGCCTATCCCTGAACGTCCGTGGGCAGATGTGTCCATGGACTTCATTGTAGATCTACCGCCCTCTGGAGGTTTTACCACGATTCTGGTCGTAATTGACCGCCTCTCCAAAATGGCACACTTCGTGCCCATGATTGGTACTCCCTCTGCTGCAGATACAGCCAAAGCCTTCTTTCAGGAGATAATCAGGCTCCATGGAGTGCCTAAAAGCATCACCTCTGACAGAGGCGTTCAATTCACGGCGAAATTCTGGAAGGAACTTTGCAAATCTTTAGAAATCAAAATTTGCCTATCATCGGCATATCACCCCCAGAGCAACGGACAGACAGAGAGAACCAATCAAACCCTAGAACAATATCTCCGTTGTTTTTGCTCAGCCTCACAAGATGATTGGTCCTCCCTATTATCCTACGCTGAATTTGCATATAATAACTCGGTGCATTCAGCCACCAGTCAAACTCCTTTTTGGGCCAACTTTGGCTTCCATCCTTCCTTCCTCCCTGATGACATTTCGGAGAGCTCTGTTCCTGCTGTTCAAGATCGGATAGCCTTTGTTCAATCTAATTTTCTGAGACTCCAGGAAATGATGCAAAACGCCCAGGAGTCTTACAAGAGATACTATGACAAGGGTAGGAAGGAAAATCCAGTCTTCAAAGTTGGGGAGGAAGTATGGCTCTCCGCCACCAACCTCAAATTGCCGATCCCTTCACGGAAATTGGGACCAAGATTTATAGGCCCTTTCAAAATCAAGCGAGTAATCAACCCTGTGGCCTTTGAATTGGCACTGCCCGACTCCTACAGGATACACCCGGTCTTCCACACGTCTCTGTTGAAACCGGTAGTCTCCAGCTCCTTCCCGGGAAGGGATGTGCCACCTCCTCCACCTGTGGAGGTTGATGGTGAAAACGAGTACGTGGTGGAATCTATCCTGGGCTGCAGGAAAAGAGGCAGGCAGCTACAGTATTTAATCAAATGGAAGGGGTATCCCCCGGAGGACAACTCTTGGGAACCATCTAGGAACCTACATGCTCCCCGCCTAATTAGAGTCTTTCACCAGGAACATCCTGAGTTGATGTCTAGTCTGGGCGTCCGGAGTCCGCCCCTAGGAGGGGGGCACTGTCAGGGAAATCCGTCCAACAGCGCCAATCAGCGCCCAATGCGCACGCGCGGCGGAATGATGCTTCCGCGCATGCGCGTGCGCGGGACGGCGCGTCTACGTTCTCGGGTGCGCGCGCCGACACAGCGGCGCGCGCGCATGCGCGGCGGCGCACCAATAGGAATCCAGGCGGGCCTATTTAAACAGACCCAGTTGCACTGACAAGTTGCTGGTTTGTCAGCTTTCCTGTATTCCCAAGACTCTGGAAAACTATCCTGAAAATCTCCTTGTGACCCGGACTGGCTTGACTCCTCTGATCTCTCTCCTGGACCTGACCCTCGGCTTGTGATACGGACTTCTGCCTTCTCCTGTGTTTGACCCTCGGCCTGTGACTCGGATCTGCTGCCCGTCTCCAATCCTTGACCTCTGGCCTGTACCTTTTGGACTTCCGCGTTTCCCTTGAACCCCTGCCGGGTTCCCGGTACTCTCTGGACTTGTTACCTTTTACTGTGTTTGACCCCCAGCCGGGACCGTTACCTAGCCATTACAACCCGGACTCAATCTGCACCGATCTTCCATTATCTCCTGCTGTTTGAACTTTACCAATCCGGCTAGTTCCTGCTTGAAGCCTGTTCTTCAGTCTACTCAGCTCTGCCGGACCGTCTACAAATACCCACCACCTGCCGGTAGCCGGTGCCGCTTCTCGCCATCCACTCCCTGTCTCAACTCCAGGGGGTGGAGTGCGTCAAGTCGCAAAGGTGAACCACTCTCGGCATCTCGGCCTCGGTAAGTACATACCCTTACAGACTAGAGCAAAGTTATGGCAGTCCAGAAGCTATAGAAAATGCTTTGTTCATACGTCTGGAAACGTTCCCAAAGATATCCGGTAAGGACAACAAGGAGTTCCAGAGACTGAGTGACCTTCTCCTTGAGCTTCAGCTAGCCAAGACAGACCCAAAACTACCTGGACTCAGTTACCTTGACACTCCAAGAGGGGTAAACCCAATTGTCTCCAAGCTCCCATATGGTTTGCAAGAGAAATGGACTGCACTAGGATTATCATACAAAAGAGAGAACAAGGTTTCCTTCCCTCCATTCTCTTTCTTCTGTGAATTCATCAGGAAAATTGCAGAGACCAAGAACGATCCAAGTTTTTCCTACGGTGAGTACAGCCTCTTCTCACCCTTTCCTAAGAGTACCAGTCTTCAGGGCAACTATAGAAACCATAGAGGCCCAGTGTCCGTGAAAAAGACTGACATCCTTCCCACTCCTACCACAGTTCTGGCCACGATTAAACAGAGTAGGAAGATTGAAAACCCTAACAGAGAGTGTCCCATACACAAGAAGCCCCACCCCCTCAATAAATGTATCGGCTTTAGGAAAAAGCCTCTGGAAGAGCGCAAGAAGCTTTTAAAGACATTTATGCCGCGTACACACGATCGTTTTTCCCGTCGGGAAAAATGACTTTTTTTTTTTTCGCCGAGAAAAACGATCGTCTGTGGGCTTTATGCCGTTTTTCTCGTTGAGAAAAACGGCAGGAAAAACGACGAGAAAAATTAGAACATGTTCTAAATTTTCTCATCGTTTTTTCCATCATTTTTTTCCGCGGCAGTTTTCCCATAGGGAGACACTGCCGCGGAGCCCACAGACGGTCGTTTTTCTCGTCAAAGAAAAAAATGACGGGAAAAACAGTCGTGTGTGGGGGAACATGCCGTTCCCTCGTTTCTCATTTTTTTTCATGCCGTGATTCACGGCGGTGTTTTCACCGCCGTGAATCACGATTGTGTGTACGCGGCATTAGGGTATGTTTCAGGTGCTGTGCTTCTACAGAACATTTTGCAAGGGACTGTAATGTGTCCATCAAGTGCATAGAGTGTGGCTCTGAAGAACATGTGCAAGCCCTCCATCCTCTTGAGCCCAGCTCTGCACAACCTGCCAACACTCCTCCCAGGTTAACGCATGGCGGGGAGAATACAGACCAAGTGCCTAATTCTACCATCATTTCTTCATCCTGCACTGAAGTTTGTGGAGAAGACCACTGTGGTAAGTCCTGTGCTAAGATATGCTTGGTGAACATATACCACAAGGATCAACCAGAAAAGTCTCTAAAGGCATATGCTATCTTAGACGATCAGAGCAATCGATCACTTGCAAAATCGGAATTGTTCAATCTATTTGAAATAAAAGGCGAAGCTCATCCATACACCTTGGGTACCTGTAGTGGAACTATAGAGGTTTCTGGAAGAAGGGCTCATGGACTCATGGTATCTTCTCTCAAAGGTAACTTGCAATTACCCTTACCTACACTTGTTGAGTGCAATCAGATACCTGCTAACAGGGAAGAAATCCCTACTCCAGCTGCTGCTTTCCATCACCCTCACCTCAAGGTAATAGCAAATGAGATACCGCCGCTTGACAAAGATGCTCAGATCCTTCTTCTGTTAGGAAGAGACATTCTAAGAGTTCACAAGGTACACAGACAAGTCAGTGGACCCCCAGATGCCTCATTTGCCCAGCGCACGGATCTAGGGTGGGTCATCATAGGCAATATCTGCATAGGCAAAATGAAAAGACCTACCAACATTTCGTCAATCAAGACAAATGTTCTGCCAAATGGCCGAAACACTTACTTTGAGCCATGCCCACATCACTACTGGGTGAAAGAGAAGATAGCCAGCCACGAATGGCAACATGGTATCTCAGGTGACACAAGCCCTTTCTCCTGCCATGATGGCGACTTTGGCTCTACAGTGTTTAATGCAACCAGTGAAGATGACATACTGGCTCCTTCAATGGAAGACAAGGAATTCATCAAGGTAATGGAGAATGAGTTCTTTCAAGATGACTCCAATAACTGGGTAGCACCCCTACCCTTTCGTCTCCCAAGAGAGAGATTGCCCAACAACTTACAGCAGGCCATCAGTAGATTCTCCTCCTTAAAGCGAAACTTAAGCAGGAAACCAGAGATGCAAAAGCACTTTGTGGACTTTATGCAAAATGTATTTGACAGAGATCATGCAGAGCCTGCTCCCCCACTAAAGGAGGGAGAAGAATGCTGGTACCTTCCATCCTTTGGCGTGTATCACCCACGCAAACCAGACCAAATCAGAGTTGTCTTTGATTCCAGTGCTCAGCACGAAGGTGTTTCTCTTAACAACATGCTCCTTACGGGACCCAACTTGAACAACAGTCTAATAGGAGTCTTGATTCGTTTCAAACAAGAGCCTGTAGCAGTAATGGCCGACATTCAACAGATGTTTCACTGCTTCATCGTCAGAGAAGACAACAGAAACTACCTCAGGTTTCTATGGCACAAGGACAATGACCTCAACAAGGAAGTTATAGATTATCGCATGAAGGTACATGTCTTCGGTAACAGTCCTTCCCCAGCAGTGGCAACTTATGGGCTAAGGAAAACAGCTCAGACTGGAGAAGTTGAATATGGATCTGATGCCCGTCAATTTGTTGAAAGAAACTTCTACGTTGACGACGCACTTAAGTCCTTTCCAACTGCTAAAGAAGCAATTGATCTTCTCACCAGAACAAAGGAGATGCTGTCTGTAGCAAACCTTAGACTGCACAAGATTATATCCAACAGCCAGGAACTTATGAATGCCTTTCACTCTGAGGACTATGCCACTAGTCTAAAAAACCTTGACTTAGGTACAGATGTGCCTCCTGTACAGCGAAGTCTGGGTTTGTTGTGGAACATCAAGCAAGACAAATTCACCTTCCAAGTGTCAACTTGTGACAAACCCTTCACTAAGAGAGGAGTCCTGTCTGTGGTGAATAGCATCTATGACCCACTGGGTTTCCTTGCTCCAGTTACCATTCAAGGTAAGATTTTACTAAGACAGTTATCTACTGAGAACATAGACTGGGATACTCCCTTGCCTAGTGAGAATCAACACAAGTGGGAAAGGTGGAGATACTCTTTGAAGTCACTAGAAAAACTTCAGATTCCCCGTTGCTATGTTCCAGGATCCACTTCAACTGCTAACCGGAGAGAGATTCATATTTTCTCTGATGCATCAGTTGAAGCTATTGCTGCAGTAGCCTATTTGAAGACCTCTGAACTGAATGGAGAATCACACTGTAGTTTTGTCCTAGGCAAGGCAAAACTCACTCCCAAGCCTGTACATACCATACCAAGACTTGAACTTTGTGCAGCCGTGCTAGCAGTAGAAATTGCAGAGGTCATACGAAGTGAAATGGACACTACAATTGATTCTTTCACCTTCTATACAGACAGTAAGGTAGTACTTGGTTACATAAACAACCAAACAAAACAATTTTATGTGTACGTCAGCAACAGGGTTGAACGTATCAAAAGATTCTCTCTACCAAGTCAATGGCATCACGTTCCCACTGAACTCAACCCAGCTGACTGTGGGACCAGAGCCGTGTCACCTGCCGCTCTTCAGGACAGCTTATGGCTGTCACCTCCAAGGTTTCTGTGTGAGGACTCTTACTTACTCCCTATTGACACCACCTATGGGCTAGTAAACCCTGAAGATGATAAGGAAATAAGAACTGTGAACACCTCACTCCACACTTCTGTAAGTACAAAACAGAAGCTGCGGTCACACCATTACAAGCATCAATGGAAGCAGGTGAAGCATCTAGCCAATGTGTTCTGGGATCGCTGGAAGAAAAAGTATCTTCACCACCTTCAAGGTCGTAACAAATGGCAAGCATCTAAGCCGAATCTTAAGGTTGGAGACCTCATCCTTCTAAAAGACAAGGAAGTTTGTCGGAATGAGTGGCCTATGGGTCTTATTACTAAAGTTATGCCCAGCGACGATAACAAAGTCCGGAAGGTAGAAGTCAAGGTAACCAAGGGAGGATCGACACAAACCTTTAGTCGACCAATTACAGAGTTAGTACTCCTTTTGCCAGGTGAGTGACTTGTGCAAGGACTAGCCATGCTGTTGGCACGGCAGGGAGTACATTGCTGCCATCTACAGGTTCTACTCAGAACTTTGGAATTATTTGAAGACATCATACTGTGACTTTATGTTCTTCATCCTGTTGAACTTACGTTTATTATTTGCTTGTTGCATGTTTTTCATTACAGGTTCCAGGACATTCGTCAGTATTGGACTTTTTGAAAATATATATTTTAGTTTAAGGTTATGAAATCTAAAGATTTCAGACGGGGAGTGTTGTGTTACACTATGTGATTATTCTTGCTCTGTGTCTTTAAGATCTGTCCCCTTCTTTCTAGCTGAACTCTCTCTCTCACTGTAGTTCTTTATATATCTCCTCCACTTCCTGATTCTGGTCATTACTCCTGTATATCTTCCATGCTAAACATCATGAATATCAAACCAGCTTGAGTAAGGCCTACTTAAACCTGGAGATGAACTTTATCGCTTTGTAGTTGAGACAGAACAGTCAGGTACCCCAATATATTATCTAATAAAGGTTTAACCCCCTTGATCGCCCTCCAGGTAACCCTTTCACACCCTATCACCACTGTCGCTAAGCGATCGTTTTTCTAAACGCTGTCTTAGTGTCGGTGATGCAGATCGGTAGCCAGTAATTTTTTTTAGGTTCACTGCAGGTTTTTATAGCGTCAGGTACCCCAATATATTATCTAATAAAGGTTTAACCCCCTTGATCGCCCCCCAGGTAACCCTTTCACCCCCTATCACCACTGTCGCTAAGCGATCGTTTTTCTAAAAGCTGTCTTAGTGTCGGTGATGCAGATCGGTAGCCAGTAATTTTTTTTTAGGTTCGCCGCAGGTTTTTATAGCGTCAGGTACCCCAATATATTATCTAGTAAAGGTTTAACCCCCTTGATCGCCCCCCAGGTAACCCTTTGACCCCCTATCACCACTGTCGCTAAGCGATCGTTTTTCTGATCGCTGTCTTAGTGTCGGTGATGCAGATCGGTAGCCAGTAATTTTTTTTAGGTTCGCCGCAGGTTTTTATATAGCGTCAGGTACCTCCATATATTATCTAATAAAGGTTTTAACCCCCTGATTACCCCTAGTTAACCCTTTCACCAGTGATCACCATATAAGTGTTACGGGTGACGCTGGTTAGTTAGTTTGCTTTTTATAGTGTCAGGGCACCCGCCGTATATAACCCAATAAAGGTTTAACCCCCTGATCGCCCGGCGGGTGATATCAATTAGGTTTTAGCTTCAGAGAGGGTCTGCGTCACACCCCAGGCAGCGTCAGATTAATGCCAGTAACGCTAACACCCACGCGTGAAGCATACACCCCCCTTAGTGGTATAGTATCTGAACAGATCAATATCTGATCTGATCAGATCTATACTAGCGTCCCCAGCAGTTTAGGGTTCCCAAAAATGCAGTGTTAGCGGGATCAGCCCAGATACCTGCTAGCACCTGCGTTTTGCCCCTCCGTCCAGCCCAGCCCACCCAAGTGCAGTATCGATCGATCACTGTCACTTACAAAACACAACACACATAACTGCAGCGTTCGCAGAGACAGGCCTGATCCCTGCGACTCCAGTGCTGTAGGAGGCGATTTCACCACCACAGTTAAAAAAAAAAAAGCATATATGCCGAAGCATGGGGGCAGCAGGGGCGGAGGAGCGGAGGAGCGATTTTGCTCCTAATGCCGCGTACATACGGTCGAAATTCCGACGGAGGCTTGCCCGTGGAAAAGTTTGACCATGTGTGTGCGGCATAACTTTTTTGCGGGAGGATGCCCCAATGCTTCGGCATATATAAATGGTGCATGTATGCCCATCATTAGAAGTGGGTGGATGAATGGCGGTATTCTAATGGTGGGCATACCCACCGATCAATCTCTTTTTTCGTTCAGCCAACAGGCTGCATGAAAAAAAGATTACAATACATGTCCAACAAGGACCAGCAACGTACTGGTATGTTGCTGGACTTTGAATGTTTATACCAGAATGATGCCTGCGGGTTTAGGTATCATCTTGGTATCATTCTTTTCAGCCAGCGGCCGGCTTTCATGTAAAAGCAATCCTAGCGGCTAATTAGCCTCTGGACTGCTTTTACAAGCAGTGGGAGGGAATGTCTCCCCCCCCCGGATATAAAAAGCGCCATTGGGAAATTGGGAAAGCATTTTATCACACCGATCTTGGTGTGGTCAGATGCTTTGAGGGCAGAGGAAAGATCTAGGGTCTAGAAGACCCCAGTTTTTTCAAAAAAAGAGTACCTGTCACTACCTATTGCTATCATAGGGGATATTTACATTCCCTGAGATAACAATAGAAATGATAAAAAAATATATATATATATGGAAGGAACAATTTAAAAATAAAATAAAAAAGCAAAATTAATAATAAAAAAAAGCACACCTGTCCTGCCCTGCTCTTGCCCAATGGCGAACGCCGGTCTGGCGTCATATGTAAACAGCAATTGCACCATGCATGTGAGGTATCACCGCGAAGGTCAGATCGAGGGCAGTAATTTTAGCAGTAGACCTCCTCTGTAAATCTAACGGGGTAACCTGTAAATGCTTTTAAAGGCTTTTAAAAATGTATGTAGTTTGTCGCCAATGCGCGTTTGTGCGAAATTTTAAAGCATGTCGTGTTTGGTATCTATGTACTCGGCCTAAGATCATCTTTTTTATTTCATCAAACATTTGGGCAATATAGTGTGTTTTAGTGCATTAAAATTAAAAAAAGTGTATTTTTTCCCCAAAAAATGCGTTTGAAAAATCGCTGCGCAAATACTGTGTAGAAAAAAAAAATGCAACACCCACCATTTTAATCTGTAGGGCCTTTGCTTTAAAAATATATATAATGTTTGGGGGTTCAACATAATTTTCTTGCAAAAAAAAATATGTTTTGCATGTAAACAAAAAGTGTCAAAAAGGGCTTTGTCTTCAAGTGGTTAGAAGAGTGGATGTAAGATTGTGTATAAAATGCCAGAACAGTTCAAAACCCCCCCAAATGACCCCATTTTGGAAAGTAGACACCCCAAGCTATATACTGAGAGGCATGGAATATTTTATATGTTGACACAAGTTGCGGAAAAAAGACAATTTTTTTTTTATTATTTATTTTTTTTTTTTGCACAAAGTTGTCACTAAATGATATATTGCTCAAACATGCCATGGGCATATGTGGAATTACACCCCAAAATAAATTCTGTTGCTTTTCCTGAGTACGGGGATACCACATGTGTGAGACATTTTTGGAGCCTAGCCGCGTACGGGACCCCAAAAACCAAGCACCGCCTTCAGGCTTTCTAAGGGTGTAAATTTTTGATTTCACTTCTCACTGCCTATCACAGTTTCGGAGGCCATGGAATGCCCAGATGGCACAAAACCCCCCCAAATGACCCCATTTTGGAAAGTAGACACCCCAAGCTATTTGCTGAGAGATATTGTGAGTATTTTGCAGATCTCGCTTTTTGTCACAAAGTTTTGAAAATTGAAAAAAAAAAAATATATATATATATATATTTTCTTTCTTCATTTTCAAAAACAAATGAGAGCTGTAAAATACTAACCATGCCTCTCAGCAAATAGCTTGGGGTGTCTACTTTCCAAAATGGGGTCATTTGGGGGGGTTTTGTGCTGTTTTGGCATTTTATGGCCTTCGAAACTGTGATAGGTAGTGAGGAGTGAAATCAAAAATTTGTGCCTAGAAATCCTGAAGGCGGTGCTTGGTTTTCGGGGTCCCGTACACGGCTAGGCTCCTAAAAAGTCCCACACATGTGGTATCCCCATACTCAGGAGAAGCAGCAAAATGTATTTTGGGGTGTAATTCCACATATAACCATGGCAAGTGTGAGCAATATATCATTTAGTGACAACTTTTTGTAATTTTTATTTTTTTTTGTCATTATTCAATCACTTGCGACAAAAAAAAAATATTTAATGGGCTCAACAGGCCTCTCAGCAATTTCCTTGGGGTGTCTACTTTCTGAAATGGGGTAATTTGGGGGGGTTTTGTGCCATTTTGGCATTTTATGGCCTTCGAAACGGTGATAGGTAGTGAGGAGTGAAATCAAAAATTTGCGCCCTTAGAAATCCTGAAGGCGGTGCTTGGTTTCCGGGGGCCCGTACGCGGCTAGGCTCCCAAAAAGTCCCACACATGTGGTATCCCCGTACTCAGGAGAAGCAGCAAAATGTATTTTGGGGTGCAATTCCACATATAACCATGGCATGTGTGAGCAATATATAATTTAGTGACAACTTTTTGTATTTTTTTTTTTTTTTGTCATTATTCAATCATTTAAGACAAAAAAAAAAAATATTCAATGGGCTCAACATGCCTCTCAGCAATTTCCTTGGGGTGTCTACTTTCCAAAATGGGGTCATTTGGGGGGGGTTTTGTACTGCCCTGCCATTTTAGCACCTCAAGAAATGAGATAGGCAGTCATAAATTTAAAGCTGTGTAAATTTCAGAAAATGTACCCTAGTTTGTAAACGCTATAACTTTTGCGCAAACCAATAAATATACGCTTATTGACATTTTTTTTACTAAAAACATGTGGCTGAATACATTTTGGCCTAAATGTATGACTAAAATTGAGTTTATGCGATTTTTCTTATAACAAAAAGTAGAAAATATCATTTTTTTTCAAAATTTTCAGTCTTTTTCCATTTATATCGCAAAAAATAAAAATCGCAGAGGCAATCAAATACCATTAAAAGAAAGCTCTATTTGTGGGAAGAAAAGGACGCAAATTTCGTTTGGGTACAACATTGCATGTCCGCACAATTTACAGTTAAAGCAGCGCAGTGCAAAATTCTGAAAATACCTCTGGTCCTTTAGCTACAAAATGGTTCGGGGCTTAAGTGGTTAATGTAATGTCTGGTCCCGGAAATATGGATGAAAATCTTTAAGAAAAATGGCATAGCTACCCCATCACACACCCCCCCCCCCCCACCCCAGCCCATTACCAGCCCCTTTGGGTCTTGTATGGATATTAAAGGGAACCCCGCACACAAAATAAAAAAGGCCCTATATACTCTGAACAGCCGTATACAGGCGGTGCATACAAGACAGGGACTGTAGGTTTGTTCTTATGTAGAATCTGTTTGTAATTTTGAACAGGTACATTGTTTAAGTGTAGCTCCAGCCAAAAAATCTATTTTTAAGCTTTTTGGAAAACATAGGGAAGGGTTATCACCCCTGTAACATTTGTTTTGCTGTCTGTGCAGTGTGCACCTGTTCAGAACAGTTCACCTCACTTTCCGTCCTAATGACAAATGTTTTTTGAAAATTTGGGGTTTTTATTGAAACAAGAATTGGTGATAAAGCATCAGTGGAGAGGAGACACTTTTTTCCCATATTAACTCTTACAGGAGAGAATTTGCCTTCCATGGGGTAGATTTCCTCTCACTTCCTGTTGTATCCTTCCGTTTGCAAGGAGGAGTCGTTTGTAAGTTGGATGTTTGAAAGTAGGGGCCTGCCGTATATACTAAGCTGAAATTTGCCCCTTACATGTTGGTGTTGCCACAACACTGTGAGCCCTCACAGTTACTCTTGGTGGGCGCATGAATGGGCCCTGCTGTGAATTATTAGATCAAGAATTGTAATTGCATGCCCCTGTTGAACAGGGGCTGAAAAATTGGGCCTTTGGTGGTGGTGGTGGTGGTGTTGACACAACACTGTAAGGCCTCACAGTTAGTCTTGGTGGGCGCAGGAATGGGCCCTGCTGTGAATTATTAGATCAAGAATTGTAATTACATGCCCCTGTTAAACAGGGGCAGAAAAATTGGGCCTTAGGCACTGGTGCCACAACACTGCAACCCCTCACAGATACTTTTCTTGGAGCACAGCAATGAGCCCTGTTGCAAAGTATTGCATCAAAAATTTTAATTACACGCCCCTGTTGAACAGGGGCTGAAAAATTGGGCCTTAGCCACTGGTGCTGGTGCCACGACACTGCAACCCCTCCCAGATACTCTAGTTGGAGTGCAGGAATGAGCCCTGCTGCAAAGCATTGCATAAAAAATTGTAATTACATGCCCCTGTTAAACAGGGGCATAAAATTTGGAACTTAGGCACTGGTGCCACAACACTGCAACCCCACACAGATACTGTACTTGGAGCACAGCAATGAGCCCTGTTACAGAGTATTGCATCAAAAATTGTAATTACACGCCCCTGTTAAACAGGGGCTGAAAAATTAGGCCTTAGCCACTGGTGCCACGACACTGCAACCACTCCCAGATACTCTAGTTGGAGTGCAGGAATGAGCCCTGCTGCAAAGCATTGCATAAAAAAATTGTAATAACACACCCCTGTTAAACAGGGGCTGAAAAATTGGGCCTTAGCCACTGGTGGCGGCACCCAGAAACAAAAATGTTCTTCCAAGCTATCATCGTCAATCGGATCATTGAGGAAGAGGAGGATAGTCAGTCAACATAACAGGACAGTCTCTCAGCATCAGCATCAGTCTTGAAGGGATGTGACATTTGAAAATAAATTAGTCTGTTATATCAGCTTCAGGTGTTTGGTAGCTGGTGGTGATCCAAGACTGGTTCATCTTTATGAAGGTCAGTCGATCAACAGAGTCGGTGGAAAGGCGCACCCTGTGATCCGTGACAAATCCTCCAGCAGCACTGAATGTGCGTTCTGAAAGAACGCTGGATGCAGGACAGGCCAGTAGCTCAATTGCATACTGTGCAAGCTCCGGCCAGTGATCCATCCTCAAGACCCAGTAAGCCAGAGGATTTTCGGTGGGGAAGGTGTCCAAGTCTGACCTTGCCCCTAGGTATTCTTGCACCATGTATATCAGACGCTGGTGATGGTTGCTGGAACCGATCATACCTTGGGGCTGCGGACTAAAGGATTGTCTGAACGCTTCGGTCAGACGGCCACCTTCCCCACCTCTCCTTCTTTGACTGACCGAAGCCTCAGCAACTCGTTGTCCAGGACCAGGAGTTTGTAACCTCCCAGTCTCTGGGAACGCGTTGCACAGACCTTTCTGCAAGGCCTCCCGGTGTTGTCTCATCCTCTGCTCCCTCTGCGACGGTAAGATAAGGTCCGCAACCTTACCCTCGTACCGTGGATCAAGGAGAGTGGCCAGCCAGTAATGGTCCCTCTCCTTGATCCGAAGAATACAAGGATCCTTCCGCAGACTTTGCAGGATCAGGGAGGCCATGCAGCGTAGGTTAGCTGAGGCATTCGGTCCGGAGTCCTCTGGGTCACTAAGGACGACATGACTCGCAGCCACCTCCTCCCAGCCACGTACAAGTCCACTAGTTTCTTGGGACTGTAAATCATCCCTCAAAGACTGCTGCTGATGATGCTGAGTGCCAGGCTCCACCTCCATGCTGACACAATCCTCCTCCTCCTCCTCCTCTTCTTCCTGTGCGATGGGTGGGACAGAAGGAACACTGTCTGGGTAAAGGGGGCCTTGAGAGGCAAGGAAGTCCTCCTCTTCCTGCCTCTGTTCTGCCTCAAGTGCCCTGTCCATTATTCCACGCAGCGTATGTTCCAACAGGTGGACAAGAGGTACAGTGTCACTGATGCATGCACTGTCACTGCTCACCATCCTCGTGGCCTCCTCAAATGGTGCCAGGACAGTGCATGCATCCCTGATCATGCCCCACTGGCGTGGTGAAAAAAACCCGAGCTCCCCTGACCCTGTCCTGGTGCCGTAGTCGCACAGGTACTCATTGATGGCCCTCTGCTGCGTGTGCAGCCACTGCCAACGTTGAGTTCCACCTGGTGGGCATGTCACATATAAGGCGGTTCTTGGGCAGGTTCAACTCCTTTTGCAGCTCAGCCAGGCGAGCACTGGCATTATAAGATCTGCGGAAATGCACACAGACTTTCCTGGCCTGCCTCAGGACATCCTGTAAGCCCGGGTACCTGCCCAAGAACCGCTGCACCACCAGGTTAAGGACGTGAGCCACACAGGGCACATGGGTCAGTTGTCCCTGTCGGAGAGCGGAGAGGAGGTTGGTGCCATTGTCGCAAACTACCATTCCTGGCTTAAGCTGGCGTGGCGTCAACCACCTCTCGGCCTGCCCCTGCAGAGCAGACAGAACCTCTGCCCCAGTGTGGCTCCTGTCCCCCAAACACACCAGCGCAAGCACGGCATGGCATCTTTTTGCCTGCGTACTTGCGTAGCCCCTTGAACACCTACAGAGCACCGCTGGTTCCGAGGACAAAGCACAGGAAGAGGCCACGGAGGAAGAAGAAGAGGAGGGGGTGGAGGACAGAGGTGTGTCACAACCAGTAGTAGCATTTTGGAGGCGTGGCGGTGGAACAACCTCCAATACTACTGCACCTTGTCCTGCATCCTTCCCAGCTGCCAAAAGAGTGACCCAATGGGCCGTGAAAGAAAGGTAACGTCCCTGTCCATTTCCCTGGGGCAGGGAAATTTGCCTGCTAGAATCGGACGTTGGTGTACTGCTAGCAGAGTGCCCGCAAGTACTTGGCTGTGACACACCTAATTCTACACCTTCATTCCTCTCAGAGCAGGTTTCAGAGAGGACTGAAGGTATAGTGGGGTTGGAGATCCCAGCTGATGCGGTGCAAGAAGAGGTCAGCTTTGTTCTTTGGTGTGGGTCTTTAAGGTAAGCTTGCCAACGAGCTGCATGGCAGGTCAACATATGTCTGGTCAAGCATGTGGTGCCCAAGCGGGTGATGTTTTGGCCACACGATATACGCTTGAGACATATGTTGCAAACAGCAGCTGTGTGATCTGATGCACTCGACTCAAAAAAGGCCCACACCAAAGAACTTTTTTAATAACGGGCAGAGGCAGCGCCCTGCACAGGCGGAGCTCTGCGGTGTGATTCCGTCGGTGTGCTGCCCTTACGCTGGTCCCCCGAGGGCATCCTGCCTCGTTGGAGATGTGCCTCCTCCTCATCCTCCTCCTCCTCCTCCTCCTCTCTCCTATTAGGCACCCACGTGGAGTCAGTGACCTCATCATCCCTCCCTCCTCATCACTGGAGCCAATCTGGCAGTATGCTGCAGCTGCTGGAACATGACTGCCAGATTGGTGTCCTTCTTGAGCATCCCCTCTCTCTGCTCTCACGCTACTGCCTTCCTCTAGCTGGGTATCATCATCAGACCCTTCGAAACGCTGGGCATCCTCCTGGAGCATGTACCCAACACTGTGCTCAAACAGTTCGGGGGACTCCTCAGGAGGACATGGTTGGTCTAGGGAAGGAGTGACTGATGATGACATTGATATCAGGGAAGAGGACGCTTTGGCAGCTGCTTTGCCAGTACCCTGAGCCTGGGTGAGAGAGGATGAGGAGGATGAGGAGGGCTTGGTCATCCACTCTACCAAGTCTTCGGCATGATGCGGCTCAACACGTCCAGCTGTCGAAAAGAAGGACAAGCGTGTCCCATGGCCACGTGCTGATGGCGATGCACCGCGTCCACGACCAGCACTGTTGTCTCTAGACACAGAGCCTGCTTGCCCTCTTTTATTGGCTCCTGACTGTCTGCCTCTCCTTGTTTGCCTTCCAGACATTCTAATGGCCTGCAGGGAAATGGGAAAAGCAGCAATACAGGCTAAGTTAAGGTGTAATATGGTCAGGAGGCACACTCCGCCCGCTGTAAGTGCCGCAAAATCCCGTTGGTGTAACACACCAGGAAAAAGCAGCAATA
Organism: Rana muscosa; assembly: GCA_029206835.1. Taxonomy (NCBI): domain Eukaryota; kingdom Metazoa; phylum Chordata; class Amphibia; order Anura; family Ranidae; genus Rana; species Rana muscosa. The sequence continues at coordinate 870,367,012 of CM055121.1, forward strand.
CAGGCTAAGTTAAGGTGTAATATGGTCAGGAGGCACACTCCGCCCGCTGTAAGTGCCGCAAAATCCTGTTGGTGTAACACACCAGGAAAAAGCAGCAATACAGGCTAAGTTAAGGTGTAATATGGTCAGGAGGCACACTCCGCCCGCTGTAGGTGACGCAAAATCCTGTTGGTGTAACACACCAGGAAAAAGCAGCAATACAGGCTAAGTTAAGGTGTAATATGGTCAGGAGGTACACTCCGCCCGCTGTAAATGCCGCAAAATCCTGTTGGTGTAACACACCAGGAAAAAGCAGCAATACAAGCTAAGTTAAGGTGTAATATGGTCAGGAGGCACACTCCGCCCGCTGTAAGTGCCGCAAAATCCTGTTGGTGTAACACACCAGGAAAAAGCAGCAATACAGGCTAAGTTAAGGTGTAATATGGTCAGGAGGTACACTCCGCCCGCTGTAAGTGCCGCAAAATCCTGTTGGTGTAACACACCAGGAAAAAAGCAGCAATACAGGCTAAGTTAAGGTGTAATATGGTCAGGAGGTACACTCCGCCCGCTGTAAGTGACGCAAAATCCTGTTGGTGTAACACACCGGGAAAAAGCAGCAATACAGGCTAAGTTAAGGTGTAATATGGTCAGGAGGCACACTCCGCCCGCTGTAAGTGCCGCAAAATCCTGTTGGTGTAACACACCAGGAAAAAGCAGCAATACAGGCTAAGTTAAGGTGTAATATGGTCAGGAGGCACACTCCGCCCGCTGTAAGTGCCGCAAAATCCTGTTGGTGTAACACACCAGGAAAAAGCAGCAATACGGGCTAACTTCAGGTGTATAATGTGCAGGAGGCTTAGCAACCATGACACTGACACTGTCCCCTGCCTATCCTTCTCTCTCCCTGCACACAAGGTTTATCAAAGTATATGACACTGACACTCTCCCTGCCTATCCTTCTCTCTCCCTACACACAAGGTTTAGCAAAGAATATGACACTGACACTCTCCCTGCCTATCCTTCTCTGTCCCTACACACAAGGTTTAGCAAAGAATAGATTTGACAAGATTTGACACTGTCCCTGCCTATCCTTCACTTTCCCTGCTCCGGAACACACTACACAAGGCCGCCGCGCTGGCGGCCTTTTATAGTGTGGGGCGTGTACTAAACCCCCTCAGCTATAATTGGCCACAGGCATCCTGCCTGTGGCCAATCATTGCTCTCCTCGCTGCCGGCGCTGTGATTGGCCAAGCATGCAGGGTCACAGTGCGTGCTTGGCCAATCACAGCGCCGGGATTACACTGCGATGGCGCAGTGTATTGTGGGCCGTTCGCGTCACTCGAATTTGGCGCGAACGGCCCAAATCGTTCGTTGTTCGCCGAACGCGCGAACAGCCGATGTTCGAGTCGAACCTATGTTCGACTCGAACACCGAGCTCATCCCTACTTATCACAAAGTGTTGGCAGCCAGTCTGTCTGCCAGATCCCATACACACAGGCATAGTGTTAATTATCTCTATTCACATCAGACCTTCCCAAGTCATAATGAACAATAGAATGCAAATCGCCTTAATTCCTCCCAGCAATGATTACACAAAGGCAGGGGCTGGGGGTGATGACATTAGCATCTAACAGTATGTGTCCCAACATCATGAAGGCGTCACTTTTCAATTACCCTGTTGAGGTCATAATCAAACAGTAAATAGTTCTTTGCAGATATCCTGAGGAATATGGTGGATCAATATTACAGACCCAATCTAGATAAAATGTATGTACAGCATTGAATATGGCTATCATAGACCATATTGGGGTTTTTCCATTCACCCTGTGTCCAAAGTGACCCCCTTGTCACAGTTACCCAGAACCCCATTCGGCCCCAGGGCGGAGGTTCCACCGCAGAGACTCATGGGAGGGGTTACTTAAGTAAGAGGCGAGGCGGAGCTCGCTCTCTTGGGACACGGCGCGTCAAGCGACAAGTCATCCTGTGCGGATCGGCTGTGAAGAAAGGCCTGAAGCCTGAGGCCTTGCTTGAAGTCCGAAGAGCCTTCCACCATACTGCGGAGCCTGGGTGGATCCTGACCCGTCGTGATAGGATGTGAGTTGGATCGAGGACTCGATCGGAGCAGACGCTGTGTGCGACACACAGGAGGTGGAAGTCCCAGGCTGGGATCGCGCCTGGAGTGGTGAGCGGGCACCTGCTCATATCAATAGACTGAGTAGTGTTCAGGCCTGTAGACTGCCTAGGCCCGCTGTTCGCTCACCAGTGTTTCTTGGGGAGTCCGGTAGCCGGGACAGAGTTGAAGTACCTACCCCCCCGTTTTGCCCTGTTATTTCAAGTTAACACCCAATGTGGATTACAAATGGTTATTTCTTTAAGTGCACCAACGAAAGCTGGCCGGTGAAGAAACCTTCCTTCCTTAGGGAAAAGAGACTCAGTTCCATCCCATGTCAGGCCTGACCTAGGCGGGGAGTTTAGAAAGTTTGTGTTACTACGCCATAGGCGAGCGCACGCCATAACAGCTCTGCGTGGTGGACATTGCGCGGCGCCATATTATTGTGCTGCACTTAGTACATTGATTGATGCAGGGCTCTGCAGGCCCATGTATATGTTGCATGTTATACCTTGAATCCTTCATTACCAGTAAAGCTGATATATATATTTTATATTCTTGCCTCAGCGTGTTGTCTGACTGTTTAGAGATTATTAAGCATAATACACCTGAGAGTGATAGGAGTCTAACCCTAGACTGACTGTGCCAGAGTGGGTCGAGTAAGATTGCCGGGGGTTGGCAGTACTGCGTGCAGGGCCCGAAATCAAATCAGCGGCTCTCTTAACTGGGGGTAGCGCTACACATGTGTTACAGTAGGGACTAGATAAATGCATTGCAGTTAGGACTATATATATATGCATTACTAAGGACTAGATACATGCGTTACAGTAAGGGCTAGATCAGGGGTCTCAAACTGGCGGCCCTCCAGATGTTGCAAGACTACAAGTCCCATGAGGCATTGCAAGGCTGACAGTTACACGCATGACTCCCACAGGCAGAGGCATGATGGGACTTTTCGCAACAGCTGGAGGGCCGCCGGCTTGAGACCCCCGGACTAGATACATAAATTGCAGTAAGTACTAAATACATGTGTTGCAGTAGGGACTAGATAATAGGATTTTTATAACAGCTTACCTGTAAAATCCTTTTCTTGGAGTACATCACGGGACACAGAGCGACATAGTCATTACTATGTGGGTTATATAGATACCTTCAGGTGCTGGCACTGGCAACTTCCAAAACCGGAAGTACCCTCCCCTATATAAGCCCCTCCCATCCGAGAGTACCTCAGTTTTGTAGCAAAGCAATAAGTGTCCCCAAAAGAGGGGTGGGAGCTCTGTGTCCCGTGATGTACTCCAAGAAAAGGATTTTACAGGTAAGCTGTTATAAAAATCCTATTTTCTTTCTCGTACATCACGGGACACAGAGCGACATAGTCATTACTATGTGGGATGTCCTAAAGCAATGCCCAATGAGGGGGGGATACACCATACATAAGCTGAGCGCTATCAGACCTGAGGATCTTTTGCGGCCTGCAACACACTGCGCCCAAAGGCGACATCCTCCTGACTTCTAACGTCCACCTGGTAGAACCTAGTAAACGTGTGTACTGAAGACCATGTTGCGGCCTTACAGATTTGAGCCAGGGAGGCCTGGTGATGCACTGCCCATGAAGTTCCAACTGCTCTCGTGGAGTGCGCTCTAACTTTGAACGGAGGCGGTCTCCTTCTCAAGCAATAGGCTTGCATTATGACCTGTCGAATCCACTTGGCTAAAGTAGATTTTGACGCTGCCTGACCCTTTCTGGGGCCTTCCGGCAGAATAAACAAAGTATCCGTTCTGCGAATCTGAGCAGTGGCTTTTAGATAAGCTTTAACTGCTCTTACTACATCCAAAGAATGTAATAACTTTTCCTCTACTGAACTAGGTTTGGGAAAAAACGAAGGAAGAACCACATCTTGGTTCAAATGAAACCTCGATACCACCTTAGGAAGAAAGGCTGGATGAGGACGTAACACTACTCTGTCCTCATGGATAACCAGATATGGCTCCTTACAGGACATAGCTGCTAATTCTGACACTCTTTTAGCCGAACAAATGGCTACTAGAAAAATCAATTTCCTGGTGAGAAGAACCAGGGAAATATGCTGTAATGGTTCAAATGGTTGTTTCTGTAGAACCGACAGAACCAGGTTTAAGTCCCATGGACATATGGGAATATTAACCGGAGGGCTAATACGCATCACTCCTTGTATAAAGGCTTTGACTAGTGAATGCGAAGCCAAGGGCCTCTGAAAAAATATTGACAAGGCCGAAATCTGACCCTTGATAGTACTCAAGGCAAGCTTCCTATCTACAGCCCACTGTAGGAAGTCCAGAATCCTACCTATTACGTACTTACGTGGATGCCATTTCTTGGCCTCACACCAGGCGATGTACGCCTTCCAGATTCTATAGTAGATCTGTCTGGATTCCGGTTTCCTGGCATTGATCATGGTAGATACCACAGGATTAGAGAGACCTCTCTTTTTTAGAATGTGGGCCTCAATAGCCAGGCCGTCAAACCTAGGGCTGGTAAGGAAGGGTGGTATATCGGTCCTTGCGAAAGCAGGTCTGGACGATGTGGGAGGGTCCAAGGACTCCCCACAGACATTTTTACAATCTCCGCGTACCACGCTCTTCAGGGCCACGTTGGAGCCACCAGAATCACTGGTTTCTTTTCTACCCTGATTCTGCGGAGTAATCGAGGTAACAATTGTGGCGGTGGGAATGCATATATCAGCTTGAACTGATCCCAAGGGAACACTAGGGCATCCGAGCCGTAAGCTAGGGGATCCCTTGTCCAAGAGACAAACCTGTCCACCTTTGCGTTGAATCTGGATACTAGCAGATCTACATCCGGTGTTCCCCACCGCTGACATATTGTCCGAAAAACCTCGGGGTGAAGGGACCATTCCCCTGGGCATAATTGTTGGCGACTTAGAAAGTCCGCCTTCCAATTCTCCACTCCTGGAATGAATACCGCGGATATGGCTGGGACATATCTTTCTGCCCATTTCAGGATGCAATTTACTTCCCTCTGGGCTGCACGACTCCTGGTGCCACCCTGATGATTGATATATGCCACTGCCGTGGCATTGTCTGATTGAATTCTGACAGGGGACCCTTGGAGTTTGGATGTCCATGCTACTAGGGCATACCGGGCTGCTCGTATCTCTAAGAGATTGATGGGCAGGGCCTTTTCCGTATCCGACCATCTGCCCTGGAGAGACCATTGCTCCAGTACTGCTCCCCAGCCTATAAGGCTGGCATCTGTAGTGACCACCTTCCAAGAAATCGGACTGAAGGATTTCCCTTTTTCCAGATTCTGGGGAACCAACCACCAACGGAGGCTTTTGCGAACGGAAGGGGACAAGGACATTGGTAAGTCTAGGGCCTGAACTTTCTTGTTCCAGGCTGACAGTATGGCCCTTTGCAAATTCCTTGAATGGAATTGACCGTAGGGTACTGCTTCGAATGATGCCACCATTTTTCCCAGCAGCCTCATGCACAGGCGTATGGACGGCTGTCTTTTTGTACCCACTAAGTGGATCAAATCTCTCAAAGACAACACCTTTTTTCGAGGCAAGAATATTTTCCTCTGACCTGAATCTAGCCTTAGCCCCAAGTATTCCAGACTTTTGACTGGTTTTAGGGCTGACTTGTCTCGGTTGATAATCCAACCGTGAGATTCCAGATACTTGATTGTCTTGTGAACGACCACTTCTAGTTTTTTCACTGAGTGGTCTATCAGCAACAAGTCGTCTAGATATGCCATTATCGTTACACCTTGCGTTCTTAGATTGGCCAATAATGGGGCCAGAATTTTTGTGAACACTCGTGGTGCTGTGGCCAGACCGAAGGGTAAGGCTCTGAACTGAAAATGGCGCCCTTCTACTGCAAAGCGTAGAAATTTTTGGTGGACTGGAAAGATGGGAATGTGCAAATAAGCATCTTTGATGTCGATCGAGGCTAACCATTCCTCCCCTTGTAGGGCAGTGGCCACCGATCGGATCGACTCCATCCGGAAAGTCCTGATATGCAGAAATTTGTTTAGCCCTTTTTAGATTTAATATGGGCCTCACGTCCCCGTTTGGCTTCGGGACTGTAAAGAGGTTTGAGTAAAACCCGAACCCCCTTTTTTCCAGGGGAACCTCCATAATTACTCCTTGGAGCAATAGTTGTTCTAGTGCCAACAGGAGGGATTCTCTCTTCCGGGGATCCCTTGGCACGTTTGACCTCAAAAAATGGGAAGGAGGAGAGTCTTTTAACTCCAATCTGTATCCCAGACTTACTGCGGAGAGCACCCATCTGTCTCTGATCGTGTCCCGCCAGGTCTCTCCGAACAACTGGAGTCTTCCCCCCACCTGATTGAGTGGGGGCAACCCTTCATGCATTTGACTTTGGGGAAGGTTTTGTACCTCTCCTAAACCAGGGTTTTTTATTACCCTGCGATTGTCCCTGATTTTTATCCCCGGGATTTGACCGAGGAGGCCGTCGGAACTGTTTCACAGCCGATGCCCCAGGGACTGGAGAAGCAGGCCTCTTAAAAGAGGGACCTCTAACTCTGTTTTTAACCGGCAAGAGTGTACTTTTACCGTTGGAAATTTTCTGGATATATTTGTCCAGGTCTTCCCCAAATAAGCGTTCACCATGAAATGGGAAGCTAACCAGCAATTTTTTACAGGGAGCTTCAGCAGACCAGTTTTTGAGCCATAGAAGCCTGCGCATATGTACTACCGACAGCGTAAGGCGGGAGGCCTGATGGATTGAATCCTTTATGGCGTCAACCGCAAAGCATAAGGCTCTAGGTAGATCAGCTAGGGCAAGGGCCTGCTGATCTGGCAAGTCCCTTAAGACTTGTTTCAACTGATCCTTCACTGCTTGGCAGACCCCAATAGCTGCCACTGCTGGTTGTGTCACCAAGCCTGCTGTAGAAAAAGCAGATTTTAATAAGGACTCCAATTTTTTATCTATTGGGTCCTTGAACATTTGGACATTATCCACTGGACATGTCAGTGATTTATTCACACAAGAGATGGCTGCGTCCACTGTAGGGACCCTCCATTTTTTGATGAACTTATCCTCCATGGGATAGACCACCGGAAATCTCTTGGGGGGAGTAAATATTTTATCAGGATGTTCCCAATCCTGGTACATGAGCCCTTCCAATAAAGGGTGAAGTGGAAAAGAACAGACAGTCTGGGGAGCTTTAAGCGACCCCAGCGAGGAGACAGTAGTGGTTGATGGTTCCGCAAGGTGCATTTTAAATGCTGATCGGACCATGTTAGTCAATGACTGAACCCATAATCTTTCAGCTTGAGATGCTGAGAAAGGTTCCTCCACAGTTGATTCCTCTATAACAGAATCAACCTCCTCTTGATCCCCTTCAGGCAGGTCGATCCCTGTATGGGACTGTTGCTCCGCTAACAGGTACTCTGAAGGAGGAGACGGAGATCGGGCGTGCTTTCCCTGTGACAGGGAGGCAGCGATTAATGTTGACAATCTCTCTTCTAATCCTCCCAGAGCTGAGGAAAAAACCTCCTCTGTTACATACACAGGAGCAGGTGAACTGAGGACAGCCACAGTACCAGGTACTCCTGCAGGGTCTCTACGGTCACTAACCTCTGAATTTTCAGGGGAGACTGGTGCAGCAGAAGCATGCCCAAGATCCTCAGAGCCCGATGGAGACCCCTTTCGCTTCCTGGAAGATTTAGTTCCGGAGCTTTTGGACGGCATATTCCCAAGCCCAAAGCTGAGGTATTCCAGCCGTAATACACCCCTTTTACTGAGAATAGTCTAGCACAATTGCTGCTATATATCAGTTGGTGTCTACTAAAGTGCCTTTCTAGGGGATGCCTGCATCAACCGCCTCTGTGTGCCTTTTTACTGTTGCTAGCTCTGTTTGTGCACTTCAATAGCCAGCTTGATTGCCTTTAAACATGCTGGACGCCCGCACATGCGCAGTAGCGCCGCGGCGCACACCGAGCGTCATCCACCCGCTCCGCCCCTTTTTCCAGATCGCCTCTATATAGAGAGGCGCGTGCACGCGCACGCACACGCGCACGTGCGCCTTTTTTGAAAAACAAGGAGCTAGATGGGAGCCAGGGTCCCTGCCGCAGGGCCCGGGGATGGATGAGCGCAGCAACAGGGCAGAGGAGACAGCTTCCCAGCAGAGAACTTACCAACTGCCTGGATTTGACTTCGGAAGAAAAAAATCCACATTACAAGAAAAAAGAACCATAGCGGCCTCTAGTGTTTAACACAGGTACCGCGGTCTTACATTTTTTTTTTTTCTTGCCTACTATAAAAAAATTTACATTTTCTCAGTAGTAACAGGCATGCACAGAATATTTAGCGGGAATACCTTAGGTAACAGGCAGAAAGACAAAATAGGCTTGGGGGGTCCCCCAATAGAACCAAGTTCCTGAGGGCCCCCACTTACCTTTTCCTCGCCGCAGGACTCTGTTTGGTCCACAGAAGCCCAAACTTCACCTATCACGGCAGGCATTGTAATCAAACCTTCAGGGACCGGGTTCCCAAGGATTCCACTCCCCTGGACCTGTATAGCACCCTGCACAGAAAACATCTTGGTCGTGGGTATGACCAGAGCTCTGGATCCCAGGGTCCAGCCCTCCTAAGAGAGACATTACAGGCAAAACCTTGCTCTTCTCTTGCAAGGCCCGGGTACCGACCGTTTAGCTATGAAGCTTTTTTGGTCGGATCCGGAATAGCTTACTGAGGCCCAAAAGAACCTGTACGCAAGCTCAGTGAACAAACACATGTTACTTCTTGGCCAACACCTTAGACACTGGCAAAAAACTGAGGTACTCCCAGATGGGAGGGGCTTATATAGGGGAGGGTACTTCCGGTTTTGGAAGTTGCCAGTGCCAGCACCTGAAGGTATCTATATAACCCACATAGTAATGAATATGTCGCTCTGTGTCCCGTGATGTACGAGAAAGAAACATGTGTTGCAATAAGCATTGCAGTAAGGACTAGGTACATACGTTGCAGTAAGGACTAGATACATGCATTACATTAGGGGCTAGATACATGCTTTGCAGTGGGGACAACATACATGCGATGCAGTAAGCATTGCAGTAGGGTTTAGATGCATGTATTGCTGTAGGGACTAGATACATGTACAGTATTGCAGTAAGGACCAGATGCATGAGTTGCAGAAAGGACTAGATATGTGCAATTCAGTAGGAACTAGATACATGCTTTGCAGTGGGGACTACATACATGTGTTGCAGTAAGCATTGCAGTAGGGTTTAGATGCATGTATTGCTGTAGGGACTAGATACATGTATTGCAGTAAGGACCAGATGCATGAGTTGCAGAAAGGACTAGATATGTGCAATTCAGTAGGAACTAGATACATGCGTTGCAGAAAGGACTAGATATGTGCAATCCAGTAGGGACTAGATACATGCGTTGCAGAAAGATTAGGTAAATGCACTGCAGTAACACATGTAAAAAGATATGTGAACTCCTCAATGCCTATGGCACATTTACACCAGGCGCATTGGACAGCCTTGCCCCAGTGCAGTTCCAATGCATGACATAACAATTTGCCCTGTTGTCTATTGGGTCATTTCTGTGGGGATGTGTGCTGAAAGAAAGTACTGCATGCTGCATTACATTTTTATGCAGCACAGCTTGTTAAGAAGCACTACACAGGAATCGCATGCGCTGCATAAAGATGAATGAAAATTCCTTCTGAGTTCTTGAATACTTTGCTTCTTGTCATAGCAGATTCTCAATAGGGATGAGCCGAACACCCCCCGGTTCGGTTCGCTGCAGAACATGCGAACAGGCAATTTTTTTTTCAAAAAATGCGAACACCGTTAAAGTCTATGGGACACGAACGTGAAACATCAAAAGTGCTAATTTTAAAGGTTAATATGCAAGTTATTGTCATAAAAAGTGTTTGGGGACCCGAGTTCTGCCCCAGGGGACATGTATGATTTTAATAATGCTTAAAGTGAAACAATAAAAGTGAAATATTCGTTTAAATTTCGTACCTAGGGAGTGTGTATAGTATGCCTGTAAAGTAGCGCTTGCTTCCCGTGCTTAGAACGGTCCCTGCACAAAGTGTCATTTCGGAAGGAAAAAAAGTAATTTAAAAGCACTCGCGGCTACAATGAATTGTCATGGTCTCAGCAATACAGATAAAAGTCATTGAAAAAAACAGCATGGGTTCCCCCGCCAGTCCATTACGAGGCCCTTTGGGTCTGGTATGAATATTAAGGGGAACCCCGAACCAAAATGAAAAAAAAAACTTGCGTGGGGGTCCCCCCAAATTTCATACCAGGCCCTTCAGGTCTGGTATGGTTATTAAGGGGAACCCTGCGCCAATTTTAAAAAAATGGTGTAGGGGTCCCCCTCAAAATCCACACCAGACCCTTCAGGTCTGGTATGGATTTTAAGGGGAACCCCGCGCCAACATAAATAAAAAAAAATGGCGTGGGGTTCCCCCCAAAAATCGATACTAGACCCTTATCCGAGCATGCAACCTGGCAGGCCGCAGGAAAAGAGGGGGGACGAGAGAGCGCCCCCCCAAACCGTACCAGGCCACATGCCCTCAACATGGGGAGGATGTCCCCATGTTGATGGGGACAAGGGCCTCATCCCCACAACCCTTGCCCGGTGGTTGTGGGGGTATGCGGGCAGGGGGCTTATCGAAATCTGGAAGCCCCCTTTCACAAAGGGGACCCCCAGATCCCGCCCCCCTATGTGAATTTTTTAACGGGGTACATTGTACCCCTACCATTTCACAAAAAAAAGTGGCAAAAATGGTAAAAAAAAACACAGTAGATAGCTTGGGACAAGTCCTTTATTAAAAAATTTTTTTATAATATTAAAAATTTCAGCAATGTAAATCCATTTTCGAGCGAAAGATACGGAGAAAAAAAAAAAAAACCTGCCGACACAATCCGCCTCCATGACGCAACACCCGCTGTGACGTGAGGGCGGGGCCACCTATGACGCAACAGGGAAACGCTGCCTAGTTACCCAGTGACATGTACAGGTGACCCTGCCCCCCTCCGACGCAATGTTTCATGTCTGGTAAAAAGCCTAGGCTTGTGACATCATGCACAGCTCTCCCTCTCACTCTCATGAGAGTTTGCCAGGAATGGAGGTGGGATGAGTCATAAGAGGGCCAAAAAAAGCTGCAGGGCTGCAGAGCTTGAGGTGTGTCTGTGTAAATCCAGGAAGTGAATAGGCAGCAGCTTCAACTGCCCACAGTTAAAATGGATGCAGCCAGACTCCGTGGTGGGAGATTTCTGCAGCATATTTGGCAAGTACAGGATCACAGTACATATAAAATAATATGCAAAAGTGGTTGGAGGAAAGCTTCAGAATGGCAAAGTTGTTTTTATTACAAATTACGTGAGCAGACTGCAGTTCCTCTTTAACCACTTCCCGCCCAGCCTGTAGCAGAATAACAGCTGGGTGGTGGTACAGTTATCCTGACTGGGCATCATAAGATGTCCAGCAAGATAACAGCCCCTGTGCGCCCTTGGGGGCGCGCATCGCGGCGATCGGTGGTGCAGCGTGTCAGTCTGACACACCGATCTCGGTAAAGAGCCTCTGACGGAGGCTCTTTACCACGTGATCAGCCGTGTCCATTCACGGTTGATCAAGATGTAAACAGGAAGAGCCGTTGATCAGGTTATCCTCACTCGCGTCTGACAGACGCAAGTAGAGGAAAGCCGATCGGCTGCTCTCCTGACAGGAGGGGACTGCGCTGATTGTTTATCAGCGCAGCCCCCCCTCGGATGCCCGCCCGGAACCACCAGGATGCCGTAATGGACCACCAGGGAAGGCCACCACACTAGACCACCAGGGAAATGCCAATCTGTGCCCAGGCAGCTGCCAATCAGTGCCCAGGCAGCTGCCAATCAGTGGAAAACAAAACTGCCTGCCAGTGCCACCAGTGATGCCTATTAGTGCAGTTTATCAGTGCCAGCCATCAGTGCCCATCAGTGCCCACCAGTGCCATCTATCAGTGCCACCCATAAGTACCCATCGGTACAACCTTTCAGTGCCCACCAGTGTCGCCTATTAGTGTCCATCAGTGCCCATCAGTGCCACCTATCAATGCCCATCAGTGCTGCATCTTAGTGTCACCCACCAGTGCCCATCAGTGCCGCCTATCAGTGCCCATCGTCAGTGCTCATCAGTGCCATCTCATTGGTGCCGTCTTATTAGTGCCCGTCAGTGCAGCTTATCAGTGCCCATCAGTAAAGGATGAAACTTACTTAGTTACAAAATTTTATAACAGAAACAAAGAAAAACGTTTTTATTTTATTTTTTTCAATTCGGTCTTTTTTTTATTCGTTTAGCAAAAAATAAAAACTGCAGAGGTGATCAAATACCACCAAAAGAAATTATAAAAATTTAGTTTGGGTACAGTGTAGCATGACCGCGCAATTGTCATTTAAAAACTGACAGCGCTGAAAGCTAAAAATTGGCTTGGGCAGGAAGGGGATGTAAGTGCCTGGTATTGAAGTGGTTAAAGTAACACGGTACTGTATTGTAAAAAAAACAAGTGGCCTGATCATGAAGGGGGGTAAATATTCCAGAGGTCAAGTGGTTAAATTAAATAGGCAGGCGATCATATTACAAAGTTTTGGTAAATCTAAAGTTTATTGTAGCATTGTATTAAAAGATCAGATAGTAAGGCTGACCATACACTATACAATTTCCCTTCAGATTTACCAAAACCATAAAATATGAGGTCACACCTAAACACTTTCCATTTGTATGCAATCAGGCAGACCCTTGCACTACATACTGTAGGTGAAGGAAATAGAATAAGAAAATTGTATAATGTATGGACACCTTTATGTGTATAGTGATCCTAAAGCTGCCCACCCAAAAGTAGAATTTAGTTCAATTGTTTGTATGGAAAAGGAGAAAAATCATTAGTTAGGACAGTTATAGACTTGAGAAATTTTCTTTGAAAGCCCTGAAAAATGTTGTTTGCTTGCGATGGCAATTTTTAAAATTCTACGTACGATTTCGGGGATGTACATACAATAAGTACAATTTTTTTCACAAACAAAAACCACATTCACAGTCAGATCTTCATTATTTTTTCATCTGTCTTTGATTTTTCTCATCACTAAGGTTGAAAAGGTTTGTGGATTGGAACCCCATTAACTATTAAAAAATTAAACGAACGCTCGAAAAATTAATTTTTAAAACTAAATTCTGCATGAGGCAGACTTCCCAGAGATCCCTCCACTTACCTCTACAAACAACTCTCACTGGCCCTCTGCAGTGATCAGATGTGCTCTGAAAAGCTGTGACACTCCTGACTGTGTACTATAGTGACTTGTAACCAGGCAACACAGCTCTTCCTTAGCAACACCTCCTCTGCACATGCTCAGTCCTCACTGGAGATTTTTTTTTTCCCTCAAAGCTTTATTTAGCAACTTCACAAACAAGCAAAAACACACTGACTGCAATGAGTCTCAAGTATATCCTATTTTACACCCTATAGTTATTGTAAAAGACAAATATAGGGAGCAAAATTAGGTTGTAGTTTCCCCCTTAGTTCCAGCTTGATTAAGAGCCTTTGAATTGGAAAAAAAAATTGTTTATTTCGTTCATTTAAATTAGCGCAATGATCTCCAAAGTTGCACGATTTCCAGTGGGACTTTGGAATGCGACTATGGTACCCAAGTAGTGCAGACACCTTTTCAAAGTCACTGCGACTTATACTAGTTAAGAACCAAGCCTTTTTTTCAGACTTGGTGTTTACAAGTTAATATAATTTTATTTTTTTGCTAGAAAATTACTTAGAACCCCCAAACATTATATGTTTTTTTCAGACACCATAGAGAATAAGTCGTTGCAATACTTTATGTCACACCGTGTTTGCGCAGCGGTATTACAAGCGCAACTTTTGGGGAAAAAATACATTTAACATTTTTTTTAAATGACAGCAGTAAAGTAAGCCCAATTCTTTTTTTTACTGTGAAAGATAATGTTACGTCGAGTAAATTGATACCCAACATGTCACGCTTCAAAATTGTGCCCGCTTGTGGAATGGCGACAAACTTTGACCCTTAAAAATCTCCATAGGAGACGTTTGAAAATTTCTACAGGTTACCAGTTTTGAGTTACAGAGGAGGTCTAGAGATAGAATTATTGCTATTGCTCTAACGATCGTGGCGATACCTCACATGTGTGGTTTGAACACCATTTTCATATGCGGGCGCAATTTACGTATGCGCTTACTTCTGTGCGCAAGCTCGGTGGGACGGGGCACTTTCAATTATTATTATTTTTTCTTATTTATATTACTTTTTATTTTTTATTTTAAAAAAATAAATAAATCTGGGTCACTTTTATTACTATTACAAGGAATGTAAACATCCCTTGTAATAGAAAAAAAGCATGACAGGACCTCTTGTGAGATCTCAGATCTCAAATTAACACTAGAATGCAATAACAAAATAAAAATGTGATGTCTTTTTCTTTCCAAAATTTTTTTTTTTTCCTTTAACAGCATTGGGCGGAAGTGGCGTTTGACGTTGCTTCCGCCCTCCAATGCTATAGAGCAGAATGGGGGCCATCTTTCCCTCACTTGGCATCCAGGGGAGCGGACGCAATCATCTCCGTCGCCATCGACTGGTAACCGGCGGAGACGACCGTAGCACGGTGGGAGAGGGGCCTCTCCCACCACAGATAAAAGTTATCTTGCGGCGAATCTGTCGCTGAGACCATTTTTATCTGAAAGTTGACCTCCTGCTGAAGAAGAGGATACCGGGATTATGGCAGCTATCTGTGTAATGACATTGGGCGGTCGGCAAGTGGTTAAAGAGGAAGTAAACCCTGGTGGGTTTTTCTTCCTTTCTTCTTCCCTGCAAAGTAAAGGCATATTGTGCTAGTATGCAATGCATACTAGCACATTCTGTGACACTTAGCTGCAGGCCACATCCATCTTAGTCTTTCTTCCTTCCAGGTCTGTGGACTCCGGCTGTGTGACTGTGTGTCATGGCACACGCTCCTGAAGAAACAGCACAGGCGGCCACAATCCTTCAGAGCGCATGCACCAATGACATCATCAGCACAGTATACATGTTGTGTTACACTATGTGATTATTCTTGCTCTGTGTCTTTAAGATCTGTCCCCTTCTTTCTAGCTGCACTCTCTCTCTCTCACCGTAGTTCTTTATATATCTCCTCCACTTCCTGATTCTGGTCATTACTCCTGTATTTCTTCCATGCTAAACATCTTACATGTGGCTTACAACTGCAACGTTTTTCTATCTATGAATATCCATCATTAAACGGAACATTCAAAAGGATTCATCGTCTGTCGTCCTAACTGTGAGTTTATTCATTGAGTTAAACTGCCTGTATCGATGCAAGGGATGAATATCAAACCAGCTTGAGTAAGGCCTACTTCAACCTGGAGATGAACTTTATCGCTTTGTAGTTGAGACAGAACAGTAGAAAAACGGAGTTTCACAGCCTAATTACAAGATTTCTGCATGTCAGTACTGAAACAGACAAGATTTACTGCCCTCATAGCAAGACAGAAGGGACAGAGCAGCACATGGCAGCCTTATAGCCTGAGACAATCTGCACAGTGTCATATTTCAGCACACAGATCCTGCCTGCTTTCACAGTCAGTCTGCTATCATGAGTGACCAAGCTTCTGCATGTGAACTCACATCTACCTCCCCACAAGTTCCTGAAGAAACTGAGTTACCCAAACGCTCAGTTAAACCCACTTGGAAAGTAATGGAGAATTATGAAGCTTCAAGGACTGAATTGTCAAATAGCTTGGAAATAGTCTGGGAGAAAATCCTTGCTGAAGCCAATACAGTGTCTGTTGAACGTGAACTACTGACACTAGAGGGCGCCATTAAACAACTTTCTGCCTCATATGAGCTTTATCAGCTTACCAGCATCAAATTCACTAATGTCTTACAAAACATGAAGTCAGAAAATGCGATGATGCAATTAAAGCGCGTCAATTCTCTCAATATTGAAAGAGACAGTTTTATCCAGCAAACCAGATTAAAGGCAGAAGCAAAAATAAAGCTGTTACAGGACACTGCATCTCACAGATCTGTTTCCACCAGACGTTCTAAAAACTCGTCAAGATCCCATAGTTCAAGATACTCAACACTCAGTGAGCGACTTATTAATGCCTGTGCTGAAGTGGAAGCCAGCAAAGTGCAGGTGGCATATGCAGAAAAAAGAGCAGAGTTGGAAGCTCAGAGAGCAGAGTCGGAAGCGCAGTCAGCACGTCAAAGGGCAGAGTTGGAAGCGCAGTCAGCACGTCAAAGGGCAGAGTTGGAAGCGCAGTCAGCACGACAAAGAGCAACAATGGAAACCTTAAATGAACAGTGTAAACATGACACAGCTATGGCAAAGCTAAGGGTCCTACAGCAAGCTATCAGTGCAGACGAAGGTGCAAGTGAGAAAGACAGCATTAACCTAAACATAGCAGATATGGAAGACCCCCTCAAACGCACTAAAGACGATGTCCTAAGCCACTGCAGTGCACACTCCATTGTCTCCAATGCTCCCGACTACATAGAGACTCCTTCACAGCTTCAAGTTAAAGAGGTTCCAGCAACTTCCTGCACTCAAAATCACTCCACTGCATTTCCTACCTGCCTACCTTGCCTGCCTTCATACGTCACAGAGCATCAGCGCAAGCTTCAAGCAAGTCATCAATCTCCAGTCATTGGTACAGCCTTGAATCAACGTACCATTGGAACAACTGACTTCAAGCAAGCAACTCACCTGGATGCATCTGCTGCACCATATTTCCCTGTGTCCTTTAACAACAATGTCAAAGATAACGCAATCAGCACCATACAGCCAACAGCATCTCACATAAAGGCGGAGACAACTGAGACAGAAGAGTTTGTGAGGTACATGCTTCGCAGAGAGCTCACAAAGACTGGTCTTACAAGTTTTGATGACCAACCTGAGAACTACAGAAGTTGGAAATGTGCCTTCAGAACTACGATCAGCAATATTGGCATTACAGCTGATCAAGAATTGAATCTGCTGATCAAATGGCTTGGTCCTCTATCTGCTGCACGTGTTAAGCCATTAAGATTGGTTTTCATGGACAATCCTACTGCAGGCCTCACAGCTGCATGGGAGCGACTAGAGCAAAGTTATGGCAGTCCAGAAGCTATAGAAAATGCTTTGTTCATGCGTCTGGAAACTTTCCCAAAGATATCCGGTAAGGACAACAAGGAGTTCCAGAGACTGAGTGACCTTCTCCTTGAGCTTCAGCTAGCCAAGACAGACCCAAAACTACCTGGACTCAGTTACCTTGACACTCCAAGAGGGGTAAACCCAATTGTCTCCAAGCTCCCGTATGGTTTGCAAGAGAAATGGACTGCACTAGGGTCATCATACAAAAGAGAGAACAAGGTTTCCTTCCCTCCATTCTCTTTCTTCTGTGAATTCATCAGGAAAATTGCAGAGACCAAGAGCGATCCAAGTTTTTCCTACGGTGAGTACAGCCTCATCACACCCTTTCCTAAGAGTACCAGTCTTCAGGGCAACTATAGAAACCATAGAGGCCCAGTGTCCGTGAAAAAGACTGACATCCTTCCCACTCCTACCACAGTTCTGGCCACGAACAAACAGAGTAGGAAGATTGAAAACCCTAACAGAGAGTGTCCCATACACAAGAAGCCACACCCCCTCAATAAATGTATTGGCTTTAGGAAAAAGCCTCTGGAAGAGCGCAAGGAGCTTTTAAAGACATTTAGGGTATGTTTCAGGTGCTGTGCTTCTACAGAACATTTTGCAAGGGACTGTCATGTGTCCATCAAGTGCATAGAGTGTGGCTCTGAAGAACATGTGCAAGCCCTCCATCCTCTTGAGCCCAGCTCTGCACAACCTGCCAACACTCCTCCCAGGTTAACGCATGGCGGGGAGAATACAGACCAAGTGCCTAATTCTACCATCATTTCTTCATCCTGCACTGAAGTTTGTGGAGAAGACCACTGTGGTAAGTCCTGTGCTAAGATATGCTTGGTGAACATATACCACAAGGATCAACCAGAAAAGTCTCTAAAGGCATATGCTATCTTAGACGATCAGAGCAATCGATCACTTGCAAAATCGGAATTGTTCAATCTATTTGAAATAAAAGGCGAAGCTCATCCTTACACCTTGGGTACCTGTAGTGGAACTGTAGAGGTTTCTGGAAGAAGGGCTCATGGACTCATGGTATCTTCTCTCAAAGGTAACTTGCAATTACCCTTACCTACACTTGTTGAGTGCAATCAGATACCTGCTAACAGGGAAGAAATCCCTACTCCAGCTGCTGCTTTCCATCACCCTCACCTCAAAGTAATAGCAAATGAGATACCACCGCTTGACAAAGATGCTCAGATCCTTCTTCTGTTAGGAAGAGACATTCTAAGAGTTCACAAGGTACACAGACAAGTCAGTGGACCCCCAGATACCCCATTTTCCCAGCGCACGGATCTAGGGTGGGTCATCATAGGCAATGTCTGCATAGGCAAAATGAAAAGACCTACCAACATTTCGTCATTCAAGACAAATGTTCTGCCAAATGGCCGAAACACTTACTTTGAGCCATGCCCACATCACTACTGGGTGAAAGAGAAGATAGCCAGCCACGAATGGCAACATGGTATCTCAGGTGACACCTGCCCTTTCTCCTGCCATGATGGCGACTTCGGCTCTACAGTGTTTAAAGCAACCAGTGAAGATGACATACTGGCTCCTTCAATGGAAGACAAAGAATTCATCAAGGTAATGGACAATGAGTTCTTTCAAGATGACTCCAATAACTGGGTAGCACCCCTACCCTTTCATCTCCCAAGAGAGAGATTGCCCAACAACTTACAGCAGGCCATCAGTAGATTCTCCTCCTTAAAGCGAAACTTAAGTAGGAAACTAAAGATGCAAAAGCACTTTGTGGACTTTATGCAAAATGTATTTGACAGAGATCATGCAGAGCCTGCTCCCCCACTAAAGGAGGGAGAAGAATGCTGGTACCTTCCATCCTTTGGCGTGTATCACCCACGCAAACCAGACCAAATCAGAGTTGTCTTTGATTCCAGTGCTCAGCACGAAGGTGTTCCTCTTAACAACATGCTCCTTACTGGACCCAACTTGAACAACAGTCTAATAGGAGTCTTGATTCGTTTCAGACAAGAGCCTGTAGCAGTAATGGCCGACATTCAACAGGTGTTTCACTGCTTCATCGTCAGAGAAGACAACAGAAACTACCTCAGGTTTCTATGGCACAAGGACAATGATCTCAACAAGGAAGTTATAGATTATCGCATGAAGGTACATGTCTTCGGTAACAATCCTTCCCCAGCAGTGGCAACTTATGGGCTAAGGAGAACAGCTCAGACTGGAGAAGTTGAATATGGATCTGATGCCCGTCAATTTGTTGAAAGAAACTTCTACGTTGATGACGCACTTAAGTCCTTTCCAACTGCTAAAGAAGCAATTGATCTTCTCACCAGAACAAAGGAGATGCTGTCTGGAGCAAACCTTAGACTACACAAGATTAATATTTTCTCTGATGCATAAGTTGAAGCTATTGCTGCAGTAGCCTATTTGAAGACCTCTGAACTGAATGGAGAATCACACTGTAGTTTTGTCCTAGGCAAGGCAAAACTCACTCCCAAGCCTGTACATACCATACCAAGACTTGAACTTTGTGCAGCCGTGCTAGCAGTAGAAATTGCAGAGGTCATACGAAGTGAAATGGACACTACAATTGATTCTTTCACCTTCTATACAGACAGTAAGGTAGTACTTGGTTACATAAACAACCAAACAAAACAATTTTATGTGTACGTCAGCAACAGGGTTGAACGTATCAAGAGATTCTCTCTACCAAGTCAATGGCATCACGTTCCCACTGAACTCAACCCAGCTGACTGTGGGACCAGAGCCGTGTCACCTGCCGCTCTTCAGGACAGCTTATGGCTGTCACCTCCAAGGTTTCTCTGTGAGGACTCTTACTTACTCCCTATTGACACCACCTATGGGCTAGTAATCCCTGAAGATGATAAGGAAATAAGAACTGTGAACATCTCACTACACACTTCTGTAAGTACAAAACAGAAGCTGCGGTCACACCATTACAAGCATCAATGGAAGCAGGTGCAGCATCTAGCCAATGTGTTCTGGCATTGCTGGAAGAAAAAGTATCTTCACCACCTTCAAGGTCGTAACAAATGGCAAGCATCTAAGCCGAATTTTAAGGTTGGAGACCTCATCCTTCTAAAAGACAAGGAAGTTTGTCGGAATGAGTGGCCTATGGGACTTATTACTAAAAGTTATGCCCAGCGACGATAACAAAGTCCGGAAGGTAGAAGTCAAGGTAACCAAGGGAGGATCGACACGAACCTTTAGTCGACCAATTACAGAGTTAGTACTCCTTTTGCCAGGTGACTGACTTGTGCAAGGACTAGCCATGCTGTTGGCACGGCGGGGAGTACATTGCTGCCATCTACAGGTTCTACTCAGAACTTTGGAATTATTTGAAGACATCATACTGTGACTTTATGTTCTTCATCCTGTTGAACTTACGTTTATTATTTGCTTGTTGCATGTTTTTCATTACAGGTTCCAGGACATTCGTCAGTATTGGACTTTTTGAAAATATATATTTTAGTTTGAGGTAATGAAATCTAAAGATTTCAGACGGGGAGTGTTGTGTTACACTATGTGATTATTCTTGCTCTGTGTCTTTAAGATCTGTCCCCTTCTTTCTAGCTGAACTCTCTCTCTCACCGTAGTTCTTTATATATCTCCTCCACTTCCTGATTCTGGTCATTACTCCTGTATTTCTTCCATGCTAAACATCTTACATGTGGCTTACAACTGCAACGTTTTTCTATCTATGAATATCCATCATTAAACGGAACATTCGAAAGGATTCATCGTCTGTCGTCCTAACTGTGAGTTTATTCATTGAGTTAAACTGCCTGTATCGATTCAAGGGATGAATATCAAACCAGCTTTAGTAAGGCCTACTTCAACCTGGAGATGAACTTTATAGCTTTGTAGTTGAGACAGAACAATACAGCAGATATCTCCTAAACGGCACACGTTTAGGAGATATTTACAGATTTACATTACCAATAGGTAAGCCTTATTCTAGGCTTACCTATAGGTACAACTTACACAGGGAGGTTTACAACCTCTTTAAAGCGGAGCTCCGCCGGAAAAAAAAATCTTAAAAGCCAGCAGCTACAGCTACAGCAGCTGCTGGCTTTTAATATTTGGACACTTACCTGTCCTGGAGTCCAGCGACGTCCGCAGCAGAGGATGAGCGATCGCTCGTCACTCTGCTGCTCCCTCCGCCATCCTCGCTGAGGGAACCAGGAAATGAAGCCCTGCGGCTTCATGCCCGGTTCCCTACGGCGCATGCACGAGTCGCGCTGCGCCGTTCTGATTTGTCCTCCTGTGTTCTGGGAGCCGAGTGTCTCCCAGAACACTACGGGAAGTCTGGGGGAAGTGACGTCACTCCCGCAGATTCCCGGAGAGAGGACTCCCGGGTTTGGGGGGGGGAAATACCTGTCTTAGACAGGTATCTTCACCCCCTCCCCCCTGAAAGGTGTCAATTGTGACACCGGAGGGGGGGAGGGTTCCAAATAGCAGAAGTTGATATTTAGGGTGGAGCTCCACTTTAAGCCACAGCAATTTGAGCGGGTGCTATTGAAAAGAATGGAAGGCGACTTGTCATGCAACTTTGATGTCCAAAGTTGCATGACAAACCGCACAAGTGTGAATGGAGCCCTAAAAGCAATGATGGCCATGCAAGAAATGATTTTATATATGTAGCGGGTATTTACTTTCCCGGGAAAACATTTGAATTTCTACGGTGACACCGGTGGTGTATCTCCGGCGGTCCACCGGGTGGCGCTGTCACTTTGGGCCGACGGACGAGTCATTGCTGTGTCGAATCCCTTTTTGTCTTTCTTCGGCAGCCGTGTGGTGGGGCGGGGAACTCGCTACGCATGCCGGGGGAATGTATAAGGGGAGCCGGCCATTTTGTCACAGGGTTCGTTGTCCCAGGCACCTTCAGCCTGCGGACGGAGTTCGTGTTTGTCCTCCGGGCGGACTAGGCCTAGAGGACCACCGGAGGTCGTGTTCCACCTCAGGCACCTTTAGCCTGAGGTGAGGTACTCAGTTGGCGGTCCGGAGCTCAGTGCCCAACACTGAGTTCCGCGAGGGAAGGATCCTAGGGTGCTCCGGAGATGGACGCCTGAATCCGAGGTGGACGTAATGGACCGGGAAGAGCTCCTCATCTGAAGACCCGGTGCAGCATACTGCCGGTGAGCCTCTTGTCGGAGACCGTCCGGAAGGTGAATTTCCCTCGTACGGAGACCATTGCCCACTCTTTGGAGGAGAGTGGAGGAAAGAACTTGTGTCTGGGCCTACATACACATTCACACCTCCTGTTCTGGTTTTGTAAAGCAAGTAAGTCCATGCTATGTTCAAATAAAGGAGTGTTGGACTTGCAACGGTGTGAGACTCGTTTCCTGGCAGATGACTCCTGGAGGGAGGATTCGATACACAATACAGGCCCGAAGGTAAATAGCTTTTGCTAATACCACTTATACACCTGTGGTGGAGGCCTGGCGTAGCGGACGCACTCCCTTTCCTATCATACCCCTAGACCAGAGACATTTCGAGCGAGAACTTTAATAGAGGGGATTGGGAGTGTGGGAGACCGACAAAGCCCGCTACACGTGGGGGCTCGGGTCTGGGATATTGTCATGGATATGCAGTAGTGTTTGTCTGTCAGCTTACCTTCCTTCCCATGTGTTCATCTTAGAGGCCAGAACCCTTTCACCTGGCTTCCTTTATAATCTCCTCCCAGCCTGACTCCACCCCAGGCCCTATCACAGAACACTATATTAACCTGTGCACTGCAAGCCTGCTTTGCTGATCAACGTGTTTGTTAGGCATTGTGTGTTTGGGTTCCTGCCTGCCGTGTGCTACGTCTGTCTCTCTGTTACGTTATTGGCTTGTCCCCGACTATCCCTGTCTGCTCGTGACCCTTGACCTTCGGCTCGTTCTTTCGTTATCCTTGTCTGCTTGTGGCCCCTGACCTTCAGCTTGTTATTCGGTTCTCTCATATCTTGTGCTGCTGCTTCCCTTCTTTTCCCCTTATCCTACGGGGCATGAGCTAGGAAACTCCAGGGGCCGCGACCTGGTCCCAGCCTGCAGCATAACATCCTCACCACTAGAGGCCCTGGAGAAGACCTGCTGGGTCTTAGACTCCGCGCCCTGGGGAATCTTGGCTCTAGCTTCCGTTAGGATCCCGGTTGTGCTCCTCTGGTCCCGCTTTCCACAACCACCCAGTTTCCTATCCGCAGAAGCCAGCCATAGGGTTCACTACCTCGAGGTGCACTCCTGTCCCCCTACGGTGTGCATCTGTCACCTGGCCACAGGTGACCTTGACAGTTTGATCAGCCATGGACCCGGCTGACATCCCGATCCCCGCGGATGATCCATTGCGGGGCATAGTCCACAGACTTGAAACCCAGGAATCGAATCAGACTCAGGTGATGCGATTCCTCCAGGATCTGGCTTCTCGATTCGAGCAGCTTCAGGCCTCCTTGGGAACCCCGAATCCGCAACCTCAAGTACAACCAGCGGTGGTACCTATCGCACCAGTCGCAGCCACACACTCACTAACACTGCCAGCTCCGTTCCGTTTCTCTGGGGACTCCAAGGCCTGCAGAGGGTTCCTTAGCCAATGCACGATTCATTTTGAGCTTCAGCCTCAAAATTTTCTGTCTGATAGGGCAAAGGTAGCCTATATCATTTCCCTCCTCTCCGGTGAAGCTTTAGCCTGGGCAGCCCCTCTGTGGGAACTGAATGATCCAGTGGTTTCTAGCCTGTCTGGCTTCTTGAAACTTTTTCGGAATATCTTTGAAGAACCGGCTCGTGTCTCTTCAGCGGCCAGCGCCCTTCTACGTCTCCGCCAAGAGTCTGCTTCAGTGGGACAGTACGCCCTTAATTTCCGCATACTGTCGGCTGAGTTGAGCTGGAACAATGAGGCCTTAGTCGCAACCTTTTTGCATGGCCTTTCTGATAGAGTGAAGGATGAATTAGCAGGAAGAACCATCCCCACTGATCTGGACGGAGTTATCTCCTTGTATAACCAGATCGATATTCGCTTTCAGGAAAGGACCCTAGAAAAGCGGCGCCAGCACTCCTTGGTCCTTAGTCAGCCTGAGCTCCCCTCTCCTCGACCCGTGGAGCATCTCCTGCCAACTGAGGAACCCATGCAGCTGGGCAGGACCAGGCTATCCCCAGAGGAACGTGCTAGGCGCAGAACTCTAGGCCTGTGTCTCTACTGTGGGGGCAAAGGTCATTTTCGTGACACTTGCTCTCTTTGTCCAGAAAAACGTTTGGGTCCACTTCATCTGGAAAGTGGAGTATTGGACCCAGAAATATCACCTTCCCCTTCTCGTCTTCTGCTTTCTGTGTTCCTTCGGATTCCGGAGCCGCTGGTAATTTCATGGACTGGGAAATCGCGTCGTCCATGAGACTTACTCTTTTGCCCCTCACCACGCCATTGGTGGTCTTGGCGATTGATGGTACTGTTCTCCCAGGGGGACCTATCCGCTTCCAGACCCTCCCTGTTAAGATGTCGGTAGGGACACTCCACCAGGAGTGGATATCCTTCCTTATCTTACCCAAGGCCTCAACACCTATAATTTTGGGTCTCCCATGGTTACAGCTCCATTCTCCTCATGTGGACTGGACTACTGGACAGATCCTGGCTTGGGGTTCCTCCTGTTCCTCGTCCTGCCTACCCAAGGTTGCCCCCTGTGAACCTGAGCCGGTCATTCATTCCAGGTCGCATAACCATTTACATTTCTCTGTCCCTAATCGCCCTTGGACGCACAGCCAGGCTAGCTTGTCTACAAGTCCTGCAGTCGCTACGTCTTGCGATGCGATTCAGGTAGTCGCTACACCTGACTCTGCTATTCACTCGGCCTCTGTACTAGTTATGCCAGTCCAGCCCATGCCCAGTGAGCCGCCTACTTTTTCTTGTTCAGGACATTCTGCTTGTCTTTCAGCTATTCAGCTTGACTCCTGTGACATGTCACCCTCTAACCAACCTGACTTCAGGGTTCCACTGACATCTGCCCAGGTTGATGGTCCTGTGCTAGATGACCAGTTCATCGTTAAGGGTCTAGGGGACCCTCCTCAGATTTCTGTTGATCCTCTCATGCCCTTGCTTATTCCTAGAGAGCCTCAGTAGATCTTCTTGTCATCTCCCTACCTCGGTTCTGGTCTCTGAGGATAATCTAAAGTACGAGGTTAGACAAGTTCTGGATTCTCGACTCTGCAGAGGTATTCTTCAGTACCTTGTGCATTGGAGAGGTTTTGGTCCTGAGGAGGCGTCTTGGATCGCTGCATCTGATGTCGTTGCACCTCATCTTTTGAGGAGGTTTCATCTGAGATTTCCCTTTAAGCCTGGGCCCAGGCGGGGGAGGGCCCATAAGAGGGAGGGTACTGTCATGGATATGCAGTAGTGTTTGTCTGTCAGCTTACCTTCCTTCCCATGTGTTCATCTTAGAGGCCAGAACCCTTTCACCTGGCTTCCTTTATAATCTCCTCCCAGCCTGACTCCACCCCAGGCCCTATCACAGAACACTATATTAACCTGTGCACTGCAAGCCTGCTTTGCTGATCAACGTGTTTGTTAGGCATTGTGTGTTTGGGTTCCTGCCTGCCGTGTGCTACGTCTGTCTCTCTGTTACGTTATTGGCTTGTCCCCGACTATCCCTGTCTGCTCGTGACCCTTGACCTTCGGCTCGTTCTTTCGTTATCCTTGTCTGCTTGTAGCCCCTGACCTTCAGCTTGTTATTCGGTTCTCTCATATCTTGTGCTGCTGCTTCCCCTCTTTTCCCCTTATCCTACGGGGCGTGAGCTAGGAAACTCCAGGGGCCGCGACCTGGTCCCAGCCTGCAGCATAACATCCTCACCACTAGAGGCCCTGGAGAAGACCTGCTGGGTCTTAGACTCCGCGCCCTGGGGAATCTTGGCTCTAGCTTCCGTTAGGATCCCGGTTGTGCTCCTCTGGTCCCGCTTTCCACAACCACCCAGTTTCCTATCCGCAGAAGCCAGCCATAGGGTTCACTACCTCGCGGTGCACTCCTGTCCCCCTACGGTGTGCATCTGTCACCTGGCCACAGGTGACCTTGACAGATATGTATTGTGTATCACTTGGAAGAACATATCTGCCAGAAACAGTCAAGTGTATAGGCTAAAGTGCAGCCGTACTCGAAAGTCGTGGACATGACCTCAGAAGAGGAAAGGCCCGCGCAGGCAGAGTGGTGAAAGGGGGAAAACCCAGCCGTGTGACGGACTGCACGTGGGGGTTTTTAATTGCACTGCGCCATCAGACACAACCCCCACCGCTTAGTTCGTGGGCGTGTCTCAACCAACCAAGTAAAAAAAAAAAAGCCCGCGGACTGGAGCAAAAGGGGAGGAGTCCAATACGTGTGACGGACTACACGTGGGACGTTGGCGCGAAGACTCTGCAGTGTACGATGGAACAGCAACAGCTCGCCATGTTTGGACCCGCCTCGTGGATCCCGGTTCACCCGGCAACTACAACATTGACTGCTGCTGCTCCCATAACGGACACAGGGATCCGACTAAAGCCAAGGGGTCGATTTGCCCTATATTCCTGCATGGATGTGGAGGCCTTGGGCATGATTTGTCCCGGATGCTCGGGACTGGTATGTCTATTAAAGCCCTTAGGATGATGTGACACCTGCGGGGAATTCATGTTTGAGGTGGATCCGGCGGTGGAGAGGCTGAAAACCATCTACCCAGGCCGGGCTTCAGGCATCGCCCCACAGAAGGCAGGAATCACGGCAGTAAGAGTCGCCCCTGCGTACACTGCAACGACCGCGGAGGAGGTCGTGAAACACCAACGGGAGTAATCCGAGGATGCTGACTCGGTCACCTCTGTCTCACAGCGTCCGCCACCGAGGAAGAGAACCAGTGTGGTAGCCCCGACCAGCAGTGGTGGTGGACCGTCTCGCATGCCCACGCCAGGCCCGGATGGATCCGTAGACGAGAGTTCCGGACATCCCAAGAAAGGCCAAGGTAAGCCGGCTGAGAAGACTTGGTGTGAGGGAGGATGTGTCAGGAAGGCATGGCCTAGCAAGTCTCCGGAGTGTGGATGTTCTGTTTCCACACAGGGCTACATTCCCGCGGAGAAGTGTGACACTTCTGACCTGGAATCTCTCTCTGATACGGGAGATGATGCCCAAATTGACGATCTGTTTGCCGAGAAGGGCTGGGACAAGGCGCCGCTTGCTGCATCTCGTGGGTTTCGGAATTCGCCTATGTCCGTGGGAGAGAGCACACCAAGGGTGGAGGCATCAGCGCCTAAAGGAGAATCTCTCCCTCAACTTGTTTCCGTATCCCCTGCACCATCTGCACCTGATGCTGGGGTAAAAAGATTGTTGTTGAGGCCTCCAATGCCCAGATCAGAGGTGGCCAAGGCACCTCGCCATCCAGATGCGGTCGTTCTGCCTGGTGAAGGGGACAGATCAACCATGCCTCCTTTGGCGAGACTACAGTGACTGTTTGGTCAAAAAAGTTGCAGCGGAATATGGATGGGAGTATCCTTACTTGCCGAAGGACCTGCTGTATGAGGTGGAGGTGTGCAGGGAGCGTTGGTACAATGATTTTGTTTGGACCCATCTCCAAGTCCCGCACGCTCGCAGATACCTAGCGTGTTCTCCAAAGGCTTCACAGCGTTTCAAAGACTGCAAGGCAGAATGGATGGTGGGAAGACACATCCACGCAGATAAGGTGGTGATCAAACGCAAAGAAGGCGAAGATGTGGAATACCATCTAGAGACTATGGATCAGCACCTAAAGCCACTAACTCTGCCGCACCCACGTTTCTACCTCTAGGAGAAAAAAAAAAAAAAACTCCGTTAGTATCATGCTGCTGAACTTTCTGGGGCAATTGTGTTTTAGTGTGCCCAGAAAAGAGAAAAGAACTGTTCCTGTCTGTTTCTTCCCGCAAAGAGATCACAGACTCTGGGGTAGATAGTGTTAGGGAAAAAAAAAAAAAGAGAAGATGTTCAACGGGTGCAGTTACCGTGATGCTGTCACCAGGTGGCAGTGTTGCGCAACGTTACAAACACTTTTCACGCACCCACTCTTTGGAGGAAGAGGGATTTCTTTTAGGAGAAATTTCTTTTACTCCCACACACGAATATATGTGTCAGGATTTTATATGTTGGTTTTTGTTTTTTTCCCTCTACAGGAGAACATCCCAGCAAGATTTTAGACTCTGGGGAGGTCTTTAGTCAGGATGGGGAGGGAAGAAAAGTAAATGTTAATATGCAACCTTAAAATGTTTGATGTTGTCTTTTACTCCTCTTTTTGTTGCAGGGGCTCAGACACAACTTCACAGTAGAATAGTGTTTCCAAAAGTTTGGGTTTATTTTTCAATTTGTTAACGGTATCTGGACTGAATCATGTCAGCCGTAGAGGATGTGGTTTATTCCAGACACTGGGGACCAGTGTCAAAAGACAGGGGGGAGTATGTAGCGGGTATTTACTTTCCCGGGAAAACTTTTGAATTTCTACGGTGACACCGGTGGTGTATCTCCGGTGGTCCACCGGGTGGCGCTGTCACTTTGGGCCGACGGACGAGTCATTGCTGTGTCAAATCCCTTTTTGTCTTTCTTCGGCAGCCGTGTGGTGGGGCGGGGAACCCGCTACGCATGCCGGGGGAAGGTATAAGGGGGGCCGGCCATTTTGTCACGGGGTTCGTTGTCCCAGGCACCTTCAGCCTGCGGACGGAGTTTGTGTTTGTCCTCCGGGGGGACTAGGCCTAGAGGACCACCGGAGGTCGTGTTTCACCTCAGGCACCTTTAGCCTGAGGTGAGGTACTCAGTTGGCGGTCCGGAGCTCAGTGCCCAACACTGAGTTCCGCGAGGGAAGGATCCTAGGGTGCTCCGGAGATGGACGCCTGAATCTGAGGTGGACGTAATGGACCGGGAAGAGCCCCTCATCTAAAGACCCGGTGCAGCATACTGCCGGTGACGAGTGAGCCTCTTGTCGGAGACCGTCCGGAAGGTGAATTTCCCTCGTACGGAGACCATTGCCCACTCTTTGGAGGAGAGTGGAGGAAAGAACTTGTGTCTGGGCCTACATACACATTCACACCTCCTGTTCTGGTTTTGTAAAGCAAGTAAGTCCATGCTATGTTCAAATAAAGGAGTGTTGGACTTGCAACGGTGTGAGACTCGTTTCCTGGCAGATGACTCCTGGAGGGAGGATTCGATACACAATACAGGCCCGAAGGTAAAGAACTTTTGCTAATACCACTTATACACCTGTGGTGGAGGCCTGGCGTAGCGGACGCACTCCCTTTCCTATCATACCCCTAGACCAGAGACATTTCGAGCGAGAACTTTAATAGAGGGGATTGGGAGTGTGGGAGACCGACAAAGCCCGCTACATATACAATCGTGTTGTCGATTGATTTACCCCCCCCCCCCCGGGTAACAAAATATGATCAAAGGATCGAAAACATTGTTTAGGGCCAGTTCACACCAGACGCAGTTCCGTTCAATTTTGTGCGCATTTTTTCTGCACTAAAAATGCATGCACAGTGTTTTCCATGTATTCCAATGGCTCTTGTTGGCTCTAGTTCACACCATGCAGTCAGTTTCCGGTCAGTTTCCGGTGTAAAAACTGACCGGAAACTGACTGCATGGTGTGAACTAGAGCCAACTAGAGCCATTGGAATACATGGAAAACACTGTGCATGCATTTTGTGCAGAAAAAAAGCACACGGAACTGAACGGAACTGTGTCTGGTTTGAACTGGCCCTTAATGCAGGGCCGGCCCTACCATGGGACCCGGTGGGACCATGGGTCCCAGGCAGCAGGAGGGGTGGCAACAGGGGCGCACTGCCTGAGGACCTGGGGTTCCCTCCATCTATTGTGCAGTGTCATCCTTGAACTGCATCGCTGGCGCCGCTGTCACTAGCCGCAGTGGCAAGACCCACTTCAAGGGTCTCACCAGCAGCCCCTGCTTCTCTGCCCAAACTGGTTGCTAGCCGCGGCCCGCTTTGTGTCTAGCAACCAGTGACGTCAGTAGAGAAGGAGAGAAAGGCCCACCATTCATTGCGGAGGAGGATTTAACTTCCTCCTCCTCCGCTAGCTCCACCCACCTCCTTCCTGTATGTTCCCCTCAGCAAATGTTAGGAGCGGCGTGCGGTCCGAGGATCAGTGCTGCTTGCCTCCTCCCCCCTCAAGGCGCCGCTATCTCTGTTGTTTACTGTCCTTTCCCCCTTCTATTAGTGGGCAGCAGGACAGCATGAGATCGGAGCGGCTGTGTGTGTGGAGAGAGAGCAGCTGCGGGCTCTCCCCCCTCCTTCTCCTCCTCATGCTGCTGTTCCCAGGACAGCCGCCCGCTATGTTTCTTCCCCCTTTTCCTCCCATTGGCCAAAGAAAAAAATCAAAAAGGAGAAAAGAGAATTTTTGGGACTTGTAGTCCCAATAACTGGCTGCATCTGGTGACAGGCAATGGTGACAAGTGACACGCTGCATCTGGTGACAGGCAATGGTGACAAGTAACACGCTGCATCTGGTGACAGGCAATAGTGAAAAGTGACACGCTTCATCTGGTGACAGGCAATGGTGACAAGTGACACGCTGCATCTGGTAACAGGCAATAGTGACACGCTGCATCTGGTGACAGGCAATGGTGACAAGTGACACGCTGCATCTGGTGACAGGCAATGGTGACAAGTGACATGCCGCATCTGGTGACAGGCAATGGTGACAAGTGACACGCTGCATCTGGTGACAGGCAATGGTGACAGGTGACAGACTGTATCTGGTGACAGGCAATGGTGACAAGTGACAGACTGCATCTGGTGACAGGCATTGGTGACAAGTGACACGCTGCATCTGTGACAGGTATTGGTGACAAGTGACAGGCTGCATCTGGTGACAGGCATTGGTGACAAGTGACAGGCTGCATCTGGTGACAGGCATTGGTGACAAGTGACACGCTGCATCTGGTGACAGGCAATGGTGACAAGTGACAGGCTGCATCTGGTGACAGGCAGTGGTGACAAGTGACACTGCATCTTGTGGCAGGCTATGGGTGGTAAGTGGCACAGCTGCCACTGGTGACAGGCAATGGTGACAAGTGACAGGCTGCATCTGGTGACAGGCAATGGTGACAAGTGACAGGCTGCATCTGAGACAGGCAATGGTGACAAGTGACACTGCATCTTGTGGCAGGCTATGGTGGGCAAGTGGCACAGCTGCAACTGGTGACAGGCAATGGTGACAAGTGACAGGCTGCATCTGGTGACAGGCAATGGTGACAAGTGACATGCTGCATCTTGTGACAGGCTATGAGTGGCAAGTGGCACAGCTGCAACTGGTGACAGGCAATGGTGACAAGTGACAGGCTGCATCTGGTGACAGGCAATGGTGACAAGTGACATGCTGCATCTTGTGACAGGCTATGGATGGCAAGTGGCACAGCTGCAACTGGTGGCAGGCTATAGGTGGCAAGTGACACGGCTGTGGATGGCAATTGGCACACTGCATCTGGTGGCAGGCAACGGTGGCAAGTAACAAGCTGCATCTGGTGGCAGGCAATGGTGGCAAATAACAAGCTCAGGGCTCCCACTGATTCAGCATTATGGTGAGTTGAACTATTTCATTATATATTACAATGTAATAATAGAAATAATGTGATTTGATCATCCTGACACCATATCAATCATAATGTTAGGATGATTTAAGTGCTAACGCCAGCCATTCACCCGACAAATCACCCGCTGACGATTTCCCTGTCAACCCCGAGACTACATCCCCCCCCCATCTTTTTTGGGAAGGAAGTGGGGTATCCCTGAATGGCAGTTTGAAAATGTGGTCACCCTAGCCGCCACTGCAGCGCTGCTGTTGCAGCATGTTGCATCACTGAGCTGGGATCAGAGCTTAGCTGGTCGGTGGCAGTGGAGAGAAAGGGGGGAGCTTTCGTGGTGCTACACAATTCTCTTTGCAGGAGGGGGTATGTCTCTTTGCTTAATGGAAATGTCTCTTTGCTGGATGGGTGTAGGATTTTTTTTTGGGAAGGGGGGCAGCATTTCATTCTTGGGCCCAGGCAGCACAATGTCTTGGGCCAGCCCTGCCTTAATGTGCCATTGATCATACACAAACCAGTTTTATATCCCAAAAAAATAATATTGTCAACCAATTTAATGTCTGGGTGAAAAATACGATTGGAAGATTGATCAGTTACCCAGCAACTAATTAAAATGAAAATTATTCCATACGATCAGAACACTTGAGTTTGGATTAGCATATTAAAAACGAATCCTGTTCCCAGAATCTGCCTCAAAGGTTAAGAAGGGGATTTTCTGTTTCTAGTGGCTGCCAGGGTGATAATTCTGAGACACTGGAAACATATTCCTTCGATAGAATGGATAACTGAATTAAACAAGCTTATGAGAATGGAAGCGTTGTCGGCGCAGTTGTATGACCGATACCCCCATTTTCAAGATGTATGATTCCCTTTGGATACTTTTTATGGAAAAACCTGATTTTGCGACCCTATTAACCTAAAACTTTCCCATGTGATCACAAAACCCATTTTTCTTAATATATTATAGGAAGTTCTGTCGATATTCCCAAGTCACCCGTTTTCTTTTCTTTTTTTCTTTTTTTTTCTCTTCTTCTCTTTTTTTCTCTCTTTATATTTAATTATGGTCACTATTGTTCAATCATTAATGTACACCTGTAAATAATTCCTAATATTTTGCACGTTGACTTACATGAATTTACAAGGGCAGATCTCTAAATACTCTATACTTAGGGTATCAATAGGCACTATTGTACATCTATACATTGTTAATAGTGATTTTTTTTCTTGTCCTTTTCTCTTCTATGTAAACTGCTATACATTTTTTAAGATGAAAATTCCAATAAAAACATCTAAAAAACATAAAAAAAACAATCGACCCTTTCCACTCCCCCGTATGGGACTTACTGTAATCTACACAAAGAATGTTATTATAAAGGTATCAATATAATGATGTACTATACATGTACTCTAGTACTTTATTTTTGGGAAAAATGAAGCAATACAAATTTTTAGCTGTCATTCTTCAATGTTTTTGTTTAGTACAAGAGATATTTTTATTTACAAATACGTATTTTATGGTATTCACAACATTAATAAAATATTACGTGTTCAATGCTGTTTACCCAACGCTGCTTTCAACTTTGTCTTGAAAATTTAATAAAATGCTAAAAATGACCAATTGTTTAACCACTTCAATACCCAAACACTTTTACCCCCTTGCTGCTTAGGCCAATTTTCAGCTTTCAACGCTGTTGCACTTTGAATGACAATTGCGTGGTCATGCAACACTGTACCCATATGAATTTTTCATCAATTTTTCACACAAAGCTTTCTTTTGGTGGGTTTTGGTGGTTTTTTTATTTTTACATAAATAGACAAAGAAATGCTGAAAATTTCGAATTTCTTTCTTCGTTTCTGTTATAACACATTGCAAATAAACAATCTTTCTTCATAAATTTAGGGCAAAATGTATTCTGTTATATTCTTTGATAAAAAATAACCCAAATCAGTGCATATTATTTAGTCTGTAAGAAAAGTTATGGAGTACACAAACTATGATATATACAGTATATATATATATATACACACACACATGTACACACTATATTACCAAAAGTATTGGGACGCCTGCCTTTACACACACATGAACTTTAATGGCATCCCAGTCTTAGTCTGTAGGGTTCAATATTGAGTTGGCCCACCATTTGCAGCTATTACAGCTTCAACTCTTCTGGGAAAGCTGTCCGCAAGGTTTAGAAGTACGGTATGTCTATGGGAATGTTTGACCATTCTTCCATTTGTGAGTTTAGGCACTGATGTTGGACAAGAAGGGCTGGCTCGCAGTCTCCGCTACAATTCATACCAAAGGTGTTCTATCTGGTTGAGGTCAGGACTCTGTGCAGGCCAGTCACGTTCCTTCATCCCAAACTCGATCATCCATGTCTTTATTAGCCTTGCTTTGTGCACTGCTCCAAATCATTTGGTGAAGGGGGGGATTATGGTGTGGAGTTATTTTTCAGAGGTTGGGCTTGGCTCCTTAGTTCCAGTGAAGGGAACTCTTAAGGCATCAGCATACCAAGACATTTTGGAGAATTTCATGCTCCCAACTTTGTGGGAACAATTTGGGAATGGCCCCTTCGTGTTTCAACATGACCGCTCACAGTGGCATCACTGGGGTTGGTGTCACCTGGTGCGGTAAAACATGGTGACACCCCCCCCCCCCGGTTCACCTGCTACAGTGCTCTGTCCTGCAGCTGCAGAGTGACAGTAGGGCACTAAGCAGGCTAGCGGATTATGGGCCTTCGCCCCCCCCCCCCCAGCCTGCCACAGTGCTACTTGATAGTGTCACCCAGGGCATTTTTCTTAGAGAAAAAGTGCAGGAACTCAACCACACCCCACACCTTTCCCCAGGCTAGGGGGGCAGGGGGTTTAGCGAGCCACAGCAACTGGGTGTGGGAGGGTCCTAAAGGGTCATTAAATACTAAGGTGCAATATAAACATATATAAATCTCGCAAGCTACTCTAGAGCAACCTGAGACTGCAATCAGCGTCAGGTATAAAGTAACCTGAGTAAACTTATGCTGGCCATACACTATACGAAAAATCGTCCAAACAAACTTTCGAAAAACCAACGTTCGGTCGTGAGCGCAAATGATAGTGCCATCATGTAATGACCGATAAATTGTTCAGTGGACATAAATAAACATTTACATATACCTAGTGCAGAAAGTTCGGACGGGAAACACATTAACCTTCCGATTTATCATTCGTTCGGCAGAAAATTTCCAAACTTGTCCTTCGTTTTTTCGGCTCAAAAACATCCCAAAGATTATCGATTTTGTGCCCATTAACTGTTCGAAAAACGAAAGAACTGTCTGAAAGACCGATTTTCGCCCAATTTTTCGTATAGTGTATGGCCAGCATAAGCGTCAGGTGTGGAATAACAATTCCTGTGAAACAAAGTGCAAATTCACTAATGCTAAGCATTGATCACAATCCCATAATCTGTGAAAACATATATACAAAAAACAAAAGAATGCAGCGCTGTGTGATACTGAACCTTACAAATGCATTGATAGTGCCATAAACAATGAAAATCAATATTGCTAAAAAATTTAACTATGAACATAAAAAAAAAAAATTTGTGTGTAACAAGCAAGCTCACAGTGAAATAAATTAAGTATTATTCCTTAATATAAAGTGTCCAAAAATAGTTTTTTTCTCCCAATTTTCATCAATCCACAGAGACAAAAGTGCAAATTGGGGTATTATACGTATTACTGTCCTAAAAGTAACTAGGGGAATTATGACAGCTTAAGGTGTGGTATGTATTTTTGGGGGTCGTCATGTTTTTAGGTGCAATAAGGTAAATGTTAATTACCATGATTTAAATTACTTTTTTTTCTTTCTAAATGTTACTTTCTTGCTGCAGTTCCTTCTACTCATTATACAATTGCACAGGCAGGTTTATAGCAGCTCCAAACTATTTTATTTCAAATGATTTTGTAGTGCTATTGTTTCACTGCATTATTATAAATGCTGCTTCCCACTAAACGGTATTTTTCGTTTTTTTTTTTACATGGATACATGTCGCACTGTTGACATGTCCCTAGTTACTCATGCCCTTTTTGACAACATCTTGCCTATTAGCTATAAAAATGGCCCAAACTGATTTAAAAGATTTGCCTCCCACTGGCTTCACTAGGTTTCAGATCCCACATTCAAACTCCAGCTATGTTTAGTAAACCTCCCCTGAATCCAAACCCAGGATGTTCAGCTTATCAGCAGTGGAATCTTCAGAGAGGAGGGAGTGTTGACCATTTCAGCGGGGACCACGAGTGGAAGAAAGAACTATGATTGAATGCCCTCACAGGCTAGAAGTAAGCTGTCCCTAGCCATAGCAGGAGAGGATTCTGACTGGATGCTGAGTGGTGAGGACTGTGACCCTACCCACCAAACCTGATGGGAAGAAGGCGTAGCGCCTGCTCTGTACTGTATAAAGGAGTCACGTGGAGGTCAGCAGGATGGATTGGGCTACTGTGTGCTGTAGCGAGCTGCAGAAAAGAGGGCCTGCATCTCCCAGCATGCCCAAGGGTGCTGTACTGTCACTGAGGAAACCTTCAGAAAGCTCTTGCTGGGACCTGAGGGTGCAAACTGTGCTACTGAGACCTGTGAGCACAGGGCTGCTGTGCTATGCCCACAGCAGCCTGTACTGCTGTTCCTGTGCTGCTTTGATGAGAGCTGCCATACTTCACAGGTCAGAGATTGTTCTGTTTCAAGCAGAGTACTCGGCTGCATCTGCCAGAAACTGAGCTACTGCAGGTACTGTGTTGTGCTGCTGATTTTACTGTAGTCCCCATCTGTCCCTCATTTGGAGGAGCTGCCCCTCTTTTGAAACCAAATCCCACTGTCCCTTATGCAGCCTCATTTGTCCTTCTTTTGGTCTGACGTATACATCTCTATACCAAATGTACTATTTTACTACCAAAAGTGTTACACTATACGTTTTATCCAACCTCTATATTATTGCATTTGTTATTATGAAAAAAAGGACTTGTGTGGTTCAGCCACTCATTTTCTACATATTAGACACAGTGGTCAGTGTAACTAGGGTAGGGTGACCAGACATCCCCGGTTTCCGGGGATAGTCCCCGGATGGAGGACACTGTCCCCGGACCAAGTCTGTCCCCGGTTTTGTCCCCGGATTGGATTTGAAAAGGGGCTGGGGCAATTTCAAAGACAGTCAGTGCAGAATAAAAAAAAAAATCTGAATTGCACACCCCCGCTCTGACGCTCCTACTAGCTCAGAGGGGTGTATTTTTTTCCATAATCTGTGCCCCTTTCTGATGATCATGTGCTGGTCGGAGCGGAGGGAATATTTCTTCAGTTTCGGGCGCATGTCCATTCAGCTCCGCTCGCATGTTCTTGTGCCTTGGCTCAAGTCCCGGCCAGCCGCCTGCCTGCTTATCTCCTTGCCTTCTCTAGTGGAATGATCTTCCTCCGCTCCCCACCCAGTAGTAGCCGGGGCCCGGAGAGTGAGACTTGAGAGGCTGTAAAGCGGGTGGTGACGACGGGTAGAGAGTCGCTGATTGCCGCCATTACTAGTAAAAAATAAATATGTCCCCGGATTTCATTTTAAAAATCTGGTCACCTTAAACTAGGGCCAAGGCAGGGACGTGCCTACATACTGTGTGCTAAAAGTTGCCCCTCTTTACTATTTCAGAAAGTTGGGAGGAATGCTTTTACTTTAGGGCTAGTTTACACTTGCTTCAAAACAAGGCTTCGGACATGCTTTGTTAAAGCTCTCTGAACGTGAGTCAAAGATCCTGTCACTAAATAAAATAGTTAGCTTACAGTCCTGTTTACACTCTGCTTTTGCTTGGTGCTTCGATGAGGCTTCGGTGGGGCTTTGGTGGAGCTTCGATGGGGCTTCGGTGGAGCTTCAATGGGGCTTCGGTGGGGCTTTGGTGGAGCTTCGATGGGGCTTCGGTGGGGCTTTGATGAGGCTTCGGTGGTGCTTCAGTGGGGCTTCAAAAGAGCTTTGCCATAGACTTCTATGGAGGCTTTGAAGACGCTTTGAAGCACCGTTGAATCTACAGTATAATTTTTGAAAAGCAGGTGTAAACAGGACTGTATGCTAACCATTTTATTTAGTGACATGAACTTTGACTTGCTGTCAGAGATCTTTAACAAATCCTGTCCGAAGCCTTGTTTTGAAGCAAGTGTAAACTAGCCATTAATGTGTGTTGAAGCCGGAGCAAGTGTAAACAAGCCCTAACAAATCCTGTCCGAAGCCTTGTTGAAACCGAAGCAAGTGTAAATGAGCCCTTACAATTAAGCCCAATTAAAGCCTATAGGCTGCTTATCAATCACGCTGGATGTGTTAAATGTAAAGAGACATGGACGAATACTACACTCAAAATTGCTCATACTGGTCCGTGATCTGTTC
This sequence comes from Rana muscosa, assembly GCA_029206835.1. Taxonomy (NCBI): domain Eukaryota; kingdom Metazoa; phylum Chordata; class Amphibia; order Anura; family Ranidae; genus Rana; species Rana muscosa. The sequence goes on from CM055121.1 coordinate 870,405,207, forward strand.
TCCTGGTCAATTTTACAATATTAGCAATATTCACTGACTTCCTATTCTTATATGCTAAGAGGTGCAGTAACCCATAGCAATCACGATTCAGGCCCCTTTCACACTGGGGCGTTTTGGCACTAAAAATAGCGCCTGAAAAACGCCTGAAAAAATCCTGCCATGCAGTCTTCAATGTGAAAGCTCGAAGGCACTGAAGCGGTGCGCTAGCATGACCGCTCCTAAAGTCCTGCTAGCCGCATCTTTGGAGCGGTGTGTTTACCGCTCCTTTACCGCTGCTGCCCATTGAAATCAATGGGACAGTGGGGCTATACCACCCGCAATGCGCTGCTTCAGCAGCGCATTGCGGGCGGTTTTAACCCATTCTCGGCCGCTAGCGGGGGTTAAAAAACGAATATCGCGGCAAGAACGACGGTATAGCGGCACTAAAAATAGCACCTCTATAACGCCAGCGCACCTCCCCGCCCCAATGTGAAAGGGGCCTTACACTGTTAAGACCAGAATTAGATAAAATGGATGCTGTTTGCCTCATGCCCATGGACGTTTTTACAGCCGCGTTTTTGAACGTTTTTTACAGCTTAAAAACGCCTGTCCATGTTAGTCTATAGCTTCATGCCCACCTAGACATTTTTGAGCTGCAAATAGCATAGGCGTTTTTAAGCTGTAAAAAAAACCCAGGACCAGTGAGTCGGCGTTAGGCATAAAAAAACGCGAAACGTTAAACGCTCAAACGCCGCAATCGCGTTTTTGAGCTCCGCCATTTATTTTTATTTTTTGGGAAAAAAAAAGGTCCAAAAATGTATACGATAACATAGACAGGCGTTTTTAAGCTGTAAAAAACGCGGCTGTAAAAACGTCCGTGGGCATTACTGTTTTAATTTTTGTTTTTACATTTGCTATAAGTAACTGCTCTAAAAATTTTTTACTTGAACATGCTTATGCACTTGAACCAAGCATGTGCACATCAAGCGTGTACATGTTTATTCCCAATTAGCGACACACCAAGTAGTGAAATAAGGATATGAATGACAATCCTGGAGCTTCAAAATGAATGCAGTAATAACACATTTCACACTCTTGTCCTGACAGGTACCATTGTATAGTAAAACAACTACAGTAGAAAGCCTCAGACTAGACCATAAAGTGAGAAAAGTAAATTGAAAGGATGTTTTCATAAAACAGTGAATTTTCCAAAAAGCAGCCATCACATTTTGTCATCTTTGTGGGTTTGCTCTTCCTGCAGATAGAACGTTCTGTTCGTATTGAGGAAGTAGTATTATCTTGGTCACTTCAAATCTTTCTCTGTTGTATAAATAGCATAATACATTACATAAGAATGTCTATTAGAACTTCAACTTATCCATTTATCTAACATGTATCATATATCTAAACCTAAGAACAAAAATACATTGAATTAGATGTGCATTTGTTTTTTTTTGTTTTTTTTTTGTTTCAGGCTAAGTACTCTGTCTGCAGGTACAGAACAATACTGCTTGATCTATGGCGGAAATCCAAAGTCCTTGTAAATTCTCGTGCAGAGTTCAAATGTCAAACAAGTCTTCTCAGTCCACATTCTGGTCCTAAAAATAGAACCCTGGGTGCTGCTGGGGCAAGGTACATCCCTGGCAAGGTACTCCCCGTGTTATGGGCACGTGGCCTGTTTCAGGCTGCATTCTCAGAATAAGGGTCTGGTATGCAGTGTTGTTCATCTTCCGTTAAAAAAGTAATTAGTTTCAGTTACAAATTACTTCTTCCAAAAAGTAATGGAGTTGGTTACTCAGTTACTACATTGAAAAAGTAATTAGTTACTCAGCAAAGTAACTATATTGGTTATATTATATATACACGGGGCGGGGGCGGGGCGGTAGAAGGATGATATATATGTAATTTTTTCAGTGTATAAAAATAATAGGAGGGATAACAATAAATAATATTGGTTATGTGCCCATGCCTCACTGTGCCTCACTGTACCCATGCCTCACTGTGCCCATGCCTCACTGTGCCCATGCCTCACTGTGCCCATGCCTCACTGTGCCCATGCCTCACTGTGCCCATGCCTCACTGTGCCCATGCCTCACTGTGTCCATGCCTCACTGTGCCCATGCTTCACTGTGCCCATGCCTCACTGTGCTCATGCTTCACTGTGCCCATGCTTCACTGTGCCCGCGTCTCACTGTGCCCATGCCTCACTGTGCCCATGCTTCACTGTGCCCAATGCCTCACTGTGCTCGTGTCTCACTGTGTCCGTGCTTCACTGTGCCCGTGTCTCACTGTGCCCGTGCTTCACTGTGTGCCCGTGTACCTGTGATTGGCGGCGTCCCGGCGGCCATTCCAGTATTCAAAAGCCGCGCCTCCTCCTCGTCTGTGATAGGCGGAACACTCAATTTCCCAGCATTCAGTGTTCCGCCTATCACGGACATCCGCTCATCCTCATAACACAGACGTGATAGGCTGAACACTGCCTGCTGTGAAATTGAGTGTTCCCGCCTATCACAGACGACGAGGACTCGGGAGGCGCGGCTTTTGAACACTGCAATGGCCACCGTCTGTCTGCATGACACGCTGATCAGGTAGGCAGACGGCAGCTTGTGGTTAGTGTTGCATCTACTCGCGGCGGCTGCGGCGAGTAGATGTAATTGGGGTAACGCCGCCCAAGTAATGGGAACGGCGTTGCCATGAGGGGAAGAGTAATCAGTTAGATTGCTCCTTACCCTCAAAAGTGGCTCTGTTACCTAACGCCGTTTATTTAAACGGCGTTAGTTACAACACTGCTGGTATGGACTTTCAACTTTGCTATCCGCCCCATTGTAATATGACGGCCGCAGGAACCCTCTGTCCCTCAGGGCGGTCATCATATGATGTCCTCGGCTTCCTGGCATTGTAGAGAGTGCGCACGCGTGCCCGGCGGTTGTGATGTCCGCGATTGCTCATCACAGAGCAGGGACGTGGATCTGTGTGTATAAACACACAGATCCATGTCCTGTCAGGGGAGAGGAGACCGATCCCTGTGTTCCTAATATATAGGAACACTGATCAATCTCTTTCCCTAGTCAGTCCCCTCCCCCATAGTTAGAATCACTCCATAGGTAACACATTTAACCCCTTGATCGCCCCCTAATGTTATCCCCTTCCCTGCCAATGACATTTACACAGTAATCAGTACATTTTTATAGCACTGATCGCTGTATAAATGTCAATGGTCCCAAAAATGTGTCAAAAGTGTCCGATGTGTCCGCCGCAATGTGGCACTCCCAATAAAAATCAGAGTCTGGTATGTGTTTTTTGGGGGGGGGGGGGCTCTCTGCAATTATTTTCCTATTCTTGCTGTAGCAGGTGGTGACATTTAAAAATAAAAATATGATACTGTTTACATTGCCAGCAAATGACATCTCATTAATAGCTTCTTAAAAAAAAAAAGCATGCAGACTCACCCAAAGGTTCCCCCAAATTCAGAGCAGACCTTTGGAGGAGGACTGTGTGCTGTTCTTTTTAAAACAAAGAAGCTGTCAATGACATGTCATTTGCAGGCAAATTTAAATACCGTTTTCTTTTGTAAAAGTCAGTGCTCCTGTAGCCCTTTTTTGTACATCACAGAAATGTACCCCCTTACAAACAGGATCAGGACACCCCCAGGCATGTTATTTAACCACTAGAGGCCCGCGCTATAGCCGAATGATGGCTACAGCGTGGACCTAGAATGCCAGGAGGACGTCTATTGACATCCTCCCCTTTCCTCGTTCCCCACGATGTCCACCAGGTACCCGCAATCGGCATTTACAGAGACAGGGATGTGGATCTCTGTGTGTAAACACAGAGATCCACGTCCTGTTAGGGAGAGGAGACCGATGGTGTGTCCCTTGTACATAGAGACAACCATCGGTCACCCCCACAGTAAGAATCACTCCCTTAGGTACACTTAACCCCTTCAGCGCCCCTAGTGGTTAACCCCTTCACTGCCAGTGTCATTTTTACAGTAACCAGTAACCAGTGCATTTTTATAGCACTGATCGCTGTAAAATGACAATGGTCCCAAAATGGTGTCAAAAGTGTCCGATGTTTCCACCATAATGTCGCAGTCGCAATAAAAATCGCTGATCGCCACTATTACTAGTAAAAAAAAAAATATTAATAAAAATGCTATAAATCTATCCCCTATTTTGTAGACGCTATAACGTTTGCGCAAACCAATCAATAAAACGCTTATTGCGATTTTTTTTTTTTACCCCAAAATATGTAGAAGAATACTTATCGGCCTAAACTGAGAATTTTTTTTTTTTTTTTTTTTTTAAATTGGGATATTTATTATAGCAAAAAGTAAAAAATATTGTGTTTTTTTTCAAAATTGTCGCTCTTTTTTTGTTTATAGGGCAAAAAATAAAAACCGCAGAGATGATCAAATACCACCAAAAGAAAGCTCTATTTGTGGGAAAAAAAGGACGTTAATTTTGTTTGGGAGCCAAGTCGCACGTCCGCGCAATTGTCATTTAAAGTGTGACAGCGTTGAAAGCTGAAAATTGGCCTGGGCAGGAAGGGGGTTTAAGTGCCCAGTAAGCAAGTGGTTAAAGGAGTCGGGCATTTTTAATTTTCGACTATAAGCATTGTATTTGATCTTAAGCTCTATATATAATATATATAGTGATATTGCCATCCTTGCCTGCCTCCAAGGTGGTGTTTGCTTTCTTCATGATGGGACATCCTCTCCCTGCCCCTGGATGAGTATACAGGGTGTTCCGCGGCTTTCGAATTTGCCGCGAACACCGCAAATCGTTCGCTATTCGGCGAACAGGCAAACACCCGATGTTCGACTCAAACATCGGGCTCATCCCTATTAGTGAGCAACTGTAATTATTTGTATATAGCCTGGCCACTGATTCAGTGTAGGATGCTTAGTCACAATCATCTTGCATTTTAATGATAATCTGATGTTCAGAAAATTTTATGGAACTGTGACAGCTCTTGTGTTCTTGGTCAATGAATTCCAGCATCATCCCTTTCCTATATCCCTTTTAATTTTCTTTCTAAACCCCTTGGGAAATCTGTGTGCAGCAACTTCATAGTGTGTGCAGCAATAACTTGAACAGCGACTGCTGACAATGATCAGTAAGTAGCTTCTTTATTTTTTGTTTTACATCATTGTAACACACTGGCCTTCAGGAAGTGGTTGTTGTGTAGGAAACGCATGCCTTGTTCAAACTTCTTTACTGGCGCTGTAATAATTTGCAACATCTGAAGAGAAAAATGGAGCACATGGCAACACAAAAATGTGTCAGTCATTTAATAGGATAGTACTACTTAAAGAATGGGTTAACATTTATAAAAACTTACTGCAACTCAACCTCTCCAGCTGCCTACTTATTGCCATACCACAGCAGCAGCCTTATCCAGTGTGTACCTTTTCTATGCTGAACTTCTTTTGAGCGCCGACCTCCCTTACACACCATAGATTTGAATAGGGCCACATCTTGAGACGGAAGATTCTCACTATAAAAACCCATTTAGGTTTATAAGGACTAAATGCCACGGTTCAAGTGAATTTCTGCAGAGAGGAGGTAAATACTGGAGCAGGTTGCTGCTATAATATGGAGAGAAGTAAGCAGCTGGAAGCAGGGGAAGGTGAAAAACGATTAGCCTAGAAGAGATGGAGGACTCAGGAAGAAATGGTTTAGTGTTCATTTATAGAAAGGTCATTCTGTCCTTCAAAGTATTATTAAACTTCACTATATAACTTTATATGATAAAATAGTATATACATCATGGAACAATTTTATTTTAGACTGGATTCACACCTGCTGTATTATGCATTAGTTAAGGCAAGCACATTGCAATGCACATTAAGCCTCGTACACACGACCGGTTTTTCTGCCAGGAAAACTGCCATGAGAGATTTTGGCCGGGAAAACCGGTCGTGTGTATGCTTCATCGCAGTTTTCCCGACAGGAAAACTGCCTGCGAATCGCGGTGGGAAAAAAGAGAGCTGGTTCTCTATTTTCCTATCGGGATTCCCGGCGTTTTTTTTTCCGCCAGATTTACTATGGGAAACACTGCGAGGCAGTGCCGATAGAGCATACACACGGCCGGGATTCCCAGCCAAAGCTCTCATGGCAGTTTTCCTGTCGGGAAACCCGGCCGTGTGTAGGGGGGAAAAAGCTACCGTGCAGGTTCTCGGTTTTCCCGGCTGCCTTTTTTACCGCCGGGAAAACCAATCGTGTGTACAGGGCTTTAGAATTTAAGGCCCCATTCACACTTCAGCCATTTGGAGCTTTGAGCTTTAAGCTACAAGGGTGCTAGAGGAGAAAAAACAATTATTCTTCATGGAGATGATTCAAACAAGTTGCCTGAAGCCAAACGTCTGAAGCTCAAAAAAAATTGGGAGCTTTTTTTTTAGCTTGAATCAGATGGATTAGTGCATTATTGTAAATTTTTTGTGTGTTTTGTCACACATTTTTGAGTGTTTTTCTGCTCAAATGTAATAAAAAATAAATAAAAATAATAAATGAAATAAATAACAATAATGAATATAAATAAATAAATAACATTAACCCTTAATCCTAACCCCTAACAAAAGAAAAGTAAAAAAAAAATAATAATAAACAAATATTAATAAATACATAATAAGAAAAGCAGATGAAAAAGCTGAAAAACATACCAGCAAATTATGGGTAATAAAAAAGCACCAAAGCTCAAAACGCCTTAAAAATGCTGTACAAACACGCAACAAAATGCCTGAAAAAACACTAAAAAATGCGACACTCAGGTGTGAATGCAGCCTTACTACACATTACTTACTACAGCACAGATGCATTGGGATGCCATTTAAAACTGAATGGCAATACAAAGCACACCAATGATCATAGCACACATCAATGCAATGCATAGATGTGAATCCAGCCCTAAACCTAGTCAAACACACTTTTTGATGATTGTTAATAATCAGGGCGATGCAGCACTTGGGACCGCAGTGTGTGCAGCGCTGTGGTGGCATGTTGGACAGCAGTGATGTGGCCAGCTTGACATGGCTTACACATCAGCTTATCTGTTAGAAAAGCTCAGGCTTCAGTGGAAAGATGTCATTTTCAGCAGTAGCAGTTAAGCTGAAAATACACCTGTACATTGTGTGTCGACACACCAGCTTGCACTCCAGCAGGACTGCATGGCCTAGGGTGACAAAACTGTAGGCAGGTGCAGTCTGAACTCCCCACTGCAGGTAGCATTTGACCGAAGCAGCAGTGTAAAAGGGGAAGGGAAGTTGTGAGGAATTTGGTTCCTCTTTGACTTCCTGTGATCACAAGGAGCCATCTTGGGTAAGGCAGAATCTATTTATTACTCCGGCTCCCGGGTTTGGCGCACTTTATGTGAGTGGCTAGTGTTAGGACCGGTTCTCCGTCTGGGAGGGACTGTGCTTAGAGGTGGGGAAAGGTTCTAGAGGAGTGGGGACAGTGTAGGGTCTACATCCACCTCCCCTTTGGGTGTGGACTGGCAAGGCCACATTTAGCTCCTTGTGGCAGATTCTGTCGGCATCTTTCAAGTCAGCAGACCTCTGTTAGATAATGTAAAAAAACTTGCACTAAATGGAGTATTAAATGTGACAAACCAGCAGCAGCTGTTCAAAGGTGCTAAAACCTTAAATGAATGACAGAAAATATATATTAAACAGCGCTCGCTACATTTAAATAAAACAATATATATGCTGATATGCAATCTGTGAACAAATGTGAAAACCAATGTGTTGCAAGCTTCAAATCATATTCAATGGTAGCTTGGAGTTCAGGATGTAAAGGAGAAATGTTTTCAAATATCGCTTTTCCCTCTTGTGGCCCCACTCACCAAATTTACTGGACCCTCAGCTTTTCAGTCTAGGGTCAGAAATGCTGTGATCATAAAGATCTGTTAAGTCAGTCTTCCCATTCAGAGCAAGACATCCAGGACACTTGGGATCGTATGGACCGAGGCAGGATCACTCTGTCAGGAAACTTTCCATCCGCTGGTGATATTTATTATTTGGCTTGCAGTACTGTGGTACACCAGCAGGTGTCTCCTGGCAGTGTGGAACTGTCAGGAGAATTTCTCCCTGCTGGTATTATATTATCCTTTGGACGCAGTACTGGTCTCCACCAGTGGATGGATCCTGGCAGTGTGGAGTGAACTGCTCTTCCTGCGCTCAGGTGTGACTTCAAGCCAATTACAAGCCTTCCTATTTATACCCAGCAAGTACAAACATACCTTGCCCTGGTATCTCTCTCCCTGACCTAGAACCTGCGATCCTGACTTTGAGCCTGCATCCTACCTGATCCGATCCCTATCCTGAGTCCATCCTGCACCTGTCCCTCCTGTCTCCTGAGAACCACGGTCACCTGTCCTCTTGTTATCTGAGTACTTTTGATCCCTGCTCTGCAGCCTACCCATCCGTCCCCTCCCTGTTCCTTACCCATCTGCTGACATCCCCTTGTGTATGACCTCGGCCTGGCTTTACTACAATTCTGGTATCTCCCATTATTGTACATATTGTCTATAGTCACCGTTTATTGGTTGATTTATTGCACAGTGTTCTGTTGGAGGTGGGTGTGTGTTTGTTTGTTCATTGATCTTAATAATTTATTGTATTTTCACCTACATCCGTTTGGTCTCCTCTGTGCAGTCACACAGTCTGGTCTACTAGCTTCTCTGACAGTATACCAGGGCCTGGTTTTTTAAGTCCTGTTAATATGGATATCAATTAAACCATTTATTATTCTCTGCTGGCAGCAGAGGATGGTGAATATTGTCATCAGTTTTTAAAAGATTGGACCAGTGACCAGCTGATGGAAACTATCCAATCAGCTCATTCCCTAGTGGATCAGGGTTACATATCTTTTGATGATGTTTAGCCTTTAATCCGGTTATGTGTAAAGCCAGCCCTGTCATTTATTCCCGATGGGAGTGACGATTTTTCGCCCCCTTTCAATTACGACCAAGTTAAATCTTTGGTATGGTTATTAGAGGATAATCCAGCCTATTTTAGTGAATGTTATTCCTCCTGTTCCCAGCAGGTGTTGTCTGATTGCATCCATTCAGTGCAATCCCTGGTCAGACAGGCTGTGTGTGAACCAATGTTTGTTCAATCTGTGCTAGAGGCATGGTCGGATCTCCTGAATTTAGCCAAGCCAGAACATTCCAGCCCTGCCATTAATCACCTGCCTTCCCAAGAATCTATCCGCCCATTGCCTATGACAACCCCAGCTACAGCCCAGTTTACACAGCTTCCTACCAAATATTATTACCCAGTCGATACTTGTCGCACCTACCCTGCCTTCAATCCACCTGCTTCTTCCCTTCCACCTGTAACAAATCCACAAGAACCTCCTCCAGCCACTGTTCCCGTGTCTCTGCTGCATTCCAGTCCTTCCTCTTACTCAATTCCAAACTTTTCATACATCCCTCCTGCTATTTACAAATCTGCAGTGACTAAGCCTAAAAAGAAGCGGAAGTACTTTCCGACCCACACAATCCTACCAGTAACCCAAGCTGCCTCCACACCCACCAACCTGCTCCAGCCTGCGTTCATGCCAGTTGAACCTGATGACCCACCTAAATCTGCCATCCACTGGTGATATTTATTATTTGACTTGCAGTACTGTGGTCCACCAGCAGGTGTCTCCTGGCAGTGTGGAACTGTCAGGAGAATTTCTCCCTGCTGGTATTATATTATCCTTTGGACGCAGTACTGGTCTCCACCAGCGGATGGATCCTGGCAGTGGGGAGCGAACTGCTCTTCCTGCACTCAGGTGTGACTTGAAGCCAATTACAAGCCTTCCTATTTATACCCGGCAAGTACAAACATACCTTGCCCTGGTATCTCTCTCCCTGACCTAGAACCTGCGATCCTGACTTTGAGCCTGCATCCTACCTGACCCAATCTGACCCGATCCCTATCCTGAGTCCATCCTGCACCTGTCCCTACTGTCTCCTGAGAACCACGGTCACCTGCCCTCTTGTTACCTGAGTACTTTGGATCCCTGCTCTGCAGCCTACCCATCCATCCTCTCCTTGTTCCTGTTTGTCTCCCATCCTTTCCCATCTGCTGACATCCCCTTGTGTATGACCTCGGCCTGGCTTTTACTACGATTCTGGTATCTCCCATTATTGTACATATTGTCTATAGTCACTGTTTATTGGTTGATTTATTGCACGGTGTTCTGTTGGAGGTGTGTGTGTGTGTGTTTGTTCATTGATCTTAATAAATTATTGTATTTTCACCTACATCTGTTTGGTCTCCTCTGTGCAGTCACACAATCTGGTCTACTAGGTTCTCTGACACACTCATAGCAGGACAAAAGGCCGGGAAAAAGAAGAAAGACAAATATAGTGAAGTACCGCTGGTGCTATAGCTAGGAGCAATAGTAAAACGCCACTCACGAATCAGCTGAACGAACAGGCATTCAGTGAGTTCCGGGCTCACCGCTGGTCGCGTGCGTTCCATGGATGCCGGAAGTAAACGTCACTGGACGTGAAACCAGAACTGCGTCAACGCGTTTCGCCCCTCCACCAGGATGTCATCAAGAACATCACTTCCGGTTTCAAGTGATGTAATTTATACCAGAAGGGCGCCGCTACCACTCCTCTATTAGCCAATAGAAAGACGTTAGGTATTAGTAACCACTTCCTTAGTATCACATAATTTCCTGTCGTTTGCCAGATACAAAAAACTTTAATGACAAATGAGTGATATAAAAAATACAATTGTTTAAAAAATATATGAAGATGTTTAAAAAAAGTGTTTAAAAAAATCATTTAAGAAAATTCATAAGGATAAAACTTAGCAATTGGTTCTAAGAATGTCAGGCCAAAAAAGAAACAATAAAATAAAATAAAAAATAATACAAATAGAAAAAAAAATAAGTAAAAATAAAAATGAAAATAAAAACAAATGATAAATAAAAATAAAGATAAAGATAAAGATGAAAATGAAAAAAAAAATTAAAAATATATAGATGCTGACAGACTATCAATTAGATAAAAAAACAATTCAGATCTAATTCTATATTTAAACCAAAAGGGCTCATAGTACCCAACCTATGTATCCATTGGGTCTCATTACGTGAAAAAGGTTGCTTGAGATTGGAACCACTCTATCTATTCCAAAAAAAGTGAGAACCCTGGGATCCCTATTGTGAAACAATCTAAAATGGTTGGATAAACTATGATGCTTGAAGCCTTTTTTAATTCTGTTTACATGTTCTCTTAACCTGACACCTAATTTCCTGGTGGTCCATCCTACATATTGCAGGCCACATGGACAAGACAGGAGATAGGTCATGTGGGTGGACCCACACGTAATATTTTTTTTTATCTCATATGATTTGTTCTGAGAGTGAGAACTAAAATACCCTAAGTGGTTTTTCTAACCCTGTGTTTCGAAGTTTGGCAGATAACACATTTGCCGCAACTATAGAAACCAGTTTGATCCAAAAAAAGTAAAGGATTTCTTTGGAGGGTTAACAACATTATGTGCTAGTTTTAATCTAAGGGTGGGGGGTTCGGTGTAAATAAATTGGGGACGAGCCGGTAGAACATCGACCAGATCCTTATCTTGAAGTAACAGTGGCCAGTGATTTTTGATAATTTTTTCAAACTGTTTATGTTGTCTGGTAAAACCTGTTAAGAAAGAAACACCATAGTCTTTTTATTTCGTTCTTTCTTTTAGAACAATGATTCTCTCTCTGTGCTCCTTACTTTTTATTTTATTTTCATTAGATCCCTGATATCATAACCCTTTTCTTCAAACATATTTACCTGGGTGCCTGGGTATCGTAATCTTCAATCTTATTGCAATTCCTTCTGACCCTGAGCATTTGGCTTTTGGGAATGGCACTCAACCATCTTGGATGGTGGCAGCTCCCCAGTGGTATATAACCATTTCTGTCCACCTCTTTGAAAAAGGTCTTGGTGAAAAAACGTCCATCCTCGTTTACTTCCGGCATCAGTGGAACGCACGCAACCAGCGGCGAGCCCGGAACTCACTGAATACCTGTTCGTTCAGCTGATTCGTGAGTGGCGTTTTACTATTGCGCCTAGCTATAGCACCGGTGGTACTTCACTATATTTGTCTTTCTTCTTTTTCCCGGCCTTTTGTCCTGCTATGAGTGATCCTGCCTCGGTCCATACGATCCCAAGTGTCCTGGATGCCTTGCTCTGAATAGGAAGACTGACTTAACAGATCTTTATGATCACTGCATTTCTCACCCTAGACTGAAAAGCTGAGGGTCCAGCAAATTTGGTGAGTGGAGCCATAAGAGGGGAAAGCGATATTTGAAAACATCTCTCCTTTACATCCTGAACTCCAAGCTACCATTGAATATGATTTGAAGCTTGCAACACATTGGTTTTCACGTTTGTTCACGGATTGCATATCAGCATATACGGTATATTGTTTTATTTAAATCTAGCGAGCGCTGTTTAATATGTATTTTCTGTCAGACCTCTGTTACAGTTCATGAGTGGTTCTGGACAGCCATTCCTACCCGCTGGGCTAGAATTATTGTGATGGACCTTTCAACAATATAATGCTATTGCCTTGGACTCTGTGGGGGATATTTACTAAAACTTGAGCCTGCAAAATCTGGTGCAGCTCTGCACAGAAATCAGCTTCCAGGTGTTATTGTCAAAGCTTAATTGAACAAGCTGAAGTTAGAAGCTGATTGACTACCATGTATAGCTACAGTAGATTCTGAGTTCTTCAGTTTTAGTAAATCTTCCTGAGTGTTTAATGCCCACCATACCACCATGCTGCACCTTGCTCACACTTAGCAGCAGTTGGCAAGATATGCCCCTCTTTGCAGCTGGTGCGGAAGGAGGTGCGGGCACCACAATGGCCCCATTAGTACCGGCTTAGGTCTTAATGGGTCAAACATCTCTCTATCAGAGTGGGAGGAGAGATTCGAGAGTGCTGCTAGCATGTATCAGGTTCTCACCCAGCTGATCATGGAGATGGCCCTAACTCCTTAGACGATGACTCTCGCCAAGCGGTAATGGTGTTACCGGAAGATTCCTGGGCCAGCCTAGAACAGATTGTGGTGCGCTTAGAGGGCCTGTTTGAGGAAAACATAACAGTCCTGGAAATGAGATGTAGGTTATTCTTCTGCAGACAGCAGGAGGATGAAACTTTACAATAGCCCTCTAAAATCTATAGAAACGCCTACAGAAGAAAGTTGTGCACAGCTGTGCCGACATAAGCGCCTCAGGTAAGCGCCTCAAATGAGTTACTGTGGGACCAGTTTGTGAAAACTGGCCTTGTGGGATGAAGGCGGGCCTTGTTAGGCCCCTTTCACACTGAGGCGGGGAGGTGCGCTGGCGGTATAGCGGCGCTATTTTTAGCGCCGCTATCCTGTCGTTTTTGCTGCGATATTCGTCCACTAGTGGTGAGGTTTTAACCCCCGCTAGCGGCCCAAAAAGGGTTAATACCGCCTCTGCAAAGGCGCATTGCGGCCGGTATTACCCCGGTTTCCCATTGCTTTCAAAGGAGTGGTATACACACCGCTCCTTCACCGCTCAAAAGATGCGGCTTGCAGGAGATTTTTTTTCCTCCTGCCAGTGCATCACCTGAAGCCCTCGGGCTCTCACATTGAGAATGCTGGGGCCGGATTATTTCAGGCGTTATTTATGCGCTATTTTTAGCGCTAAAATGCCTGAAATACGCCCCAGTGTGAAAGGGGCCTTAGGGGGGCCCTGCAAGAACAAATAATGGCTCAACCCTCCTTCACTGTCAACCACACAGTAGTGGATGCAGCTGCACGGGAGCAGGAGGATGCTGAAGCAACCATGGCTGTGACAAAAAGACATGAACCAGCCCTTTGCCAGGAGGTCAAGGACTTGATCTGTAACATGCTGCAAAGCAGGGTTATTCAAGAAAGTTACAGTCCATGAGCCATCCCTGTCATTTTAGTATTAAAGAAAGACAGTAGCTTATGGTTTTGCATGGATTATCGCAACTTGAATGCCTGTACCCACCAGGATGTCTACCCCTTGCCCAGAGGAGTCACTCGTGGCGCTGAGCCAGGCCTGATACTTCTATACACTTGACCCAGCAAGCAGCTAGTGACAAGTCCCAGTGGGGAAACAGGAGCAAGAGAAAACAGTCTTTATCACCCCCCTGGGACTGTTTGAGTTCAGTCATATGCCCTTTGGGCTGAACAATGCCCCTTAGTACCTTCCAACATTTGACCAGGTGTTCATCCGTCTGGCCCAATACAGACAAAAATTGAAAAAAGTGCCAGCCTGATACGTCAAAGAATCCTATATCTGGGGCAAATTCTGGAGGCTGGGGGTGCCTACCAAACCTGGCCATGGTCAAGGCAGTACAGGAGTAACTTCCCCAGGGACATTCACTGAACTACACTTTTTCCTAGGATTGGTGGGCTATTACCGGCAGTTCATCCTCAAATTCACGTAGATCACTGCCCCTCTTACCCAGCTGTTAAGCGGACAACTTACGAAAGAGGGATTCCTCGATCCAGTCACAGTGGCAGGAACTGTAACAGCAAGCCTTTGATGCTCTGAAACAAAACCTGAAGTCTGCACTCCTCTTGGCCTACGCCGATTACTCAAAACCCTTCTGAGTGTACCCAGATGGAAGTTAAAAGGGCCTGGGGGCCATCCTAGCCCAAGAGAAGAATGGATGCGAAAGAGTACTCACCTATGCAAGTTGCAATCTACGGCCCACAGGGTGAAACCCCCACAATTACAACTCCTTTAAACTGGAATTTTTAGCTCTGGTATGGGCCATCAAGGAAAAGTTTGTGGAGTACATTAAAGGACGGCTCCACCGCAATCTGCTGAGACCCTGTGTCCTAAATGGGGACTTTTCCACCAAACCTGCTGCAGACAGGAGGGATGATGATCTTAAGGGTATACCACCAATCCAGGAAGTCCCTTTTTAATGTTGCCTGCCTCCCATTGAACCTGGGCCTCTGACCCCAGCTGATCCTGAGGAGGAGAGTATCACCGCAGCTATGGACAGACTCGGGGTACCAATTCCAGCTTGGGTGAAGGGGATGTCACTGGCCCTGTCGACCCCCAGGCACCCAAGGCCTCAGGGGCCACGATCAGGGAATGACAGTACTGTAGGTGATCCCACAGAGGACAGTGAGGTTTGCCACCCAATGCAAGCCAACTGTGGTCATCTCCCTGCAAAGCACTTGGTTATGTAGTTATTTCTTGTATTGAGATGCCAAGGACAGCATCTGTCAAAGAGACGGGGAATGTAAGTAGGTGAATTCTGTACTCCCTATTGCAGGTGGTGCTCGACTGAAGCGCCAATGCAGATGGGAAAGAAAGTTGTGAGGAACTTGGTTCCTTTATGACTTCCTATAGTCACAAGGAGGTAGCTGTCTGATTGGATGCTGACGCCCCATGTGTCTTCAATTACTATCTTGAATTAGGCAGAGTCTATTTAGGGCTCTGGCTCATGGGTCGTGCTTTTTTTGAGTAGCTACTATAGGGACCGGTTCCCTATCTGGCAAGGACAGAACTTAGAGGTAGGAAAAAGTTCCAGAGGAGTAGGCACAGTGCAGCCAGGGACTACATCTACCTCTCTTCAGGAAGCTTCCCCTTTGGGTGTGGACTGGCCAGGTCCCATTCCGCACCTCCACATCGTCAGTATGTTTCAAGTCTACAGACTGCTGTTACAGTTCGAAAGTGGCTCCGGACAGCCGTTTCTACCCGCCGGGTCTGTTTGGATTGTGTTGGACCTTTCAACAATATATTGCTGTTGCCTAACTCGAACTCTGTGTGTTTACTGCCCGCCACACCACACTGCACTTTGCTCACATTGATGTGCATCCATAAACTAAAAGAAAGGCCACATTGTTGCCCTAGGACAGGAAGTGTAAAGGATCACTTGGTGCTGATATCAAAAAAATAATTTTGAATAAAACCATGACATCCACTAGACCTAACAGGAGGTAAACTTTAATTTCACTATTTTTAAATTTAGGGGTTACATACATTTTGCAAATATCCAGCCGATTGCCACTAGGGATGAGCTTCGAGTTCGAGTCGAACTCATGTTCGATTTGAACATTGCCTGTTCGCCCGTTCATCGAACAGCGAACAATTTGGGGTGTTCGTGGCAAATTTGAAAAGCCGCAGAACACCCTGTAAAAGTCTATGGGAAAAATCTAAAGTGCTAATTTTAAAGGCTTATATGCAAGTTATTGTTATAAAAAGTGTTTGGGGACCCGAATCACGTATCAATGCAAAAAAAGTTTTAAAAACGGCAGTTTTTTCTGGAGCAGTGATTTTAATAATGCTTAAAGTGAAACAATAAAAGTGAAATATTCCTTTAAATTTCGTACCTGGGGGGGTGTATATAGTATGCCTGTAAAGCAGTGAATGTTTCCCGTGCTTTCGCAAGAGAGCGCCCCCCCATCCTGAACCGTACCAGGCCACATGCCCTCAACATGGGGAGGATGTCCCCATGTTGATGGGGACAAGGGCCTCATCCCAACAACCCTTGCCCGGTAGTTGTGGGGGTCTGCGGGCGGGGGGCTTATCGGAATCTGGAAGACCCCTTTAACAAAGGGGACCCCCAGATCCCGGCCCCCCATGTGAATTGGTAACGGGGTACATTGTACCCCTACCATTTTACAAATAAAGTGTAAAAAATTGTAAAAAAACACACAGACACAGTTGGGATAAGTCCTTTATTAAAAAAAAAAAAAAAGAATAAAAAAAAAAAGACTCCAGCGGTGGTAATCCACTCTCGATCTCCCGTTCAGCGATGTCGGTATCCTGTGATATATGGCTCCAGCGACGAGGAACAGCACACGATCCTCTCTCCACCGGAGTGGAGACACACCGGGAATGACGCGGCTTCAGCCAGTGACAGCTCTTTTGTAGCTGAGGGTGGGGCCAGCTGTCACGTGACCCGTCCACCTCTGACGCAAGGGTAAACCCGGGCTTTCCCAGTGACGTGCGGGTGACCCCGCCCCCCTCTGATGCAACGCAGGTTTCCCGTTGCATCAGAGGGGGGCGGGGTCACCAGAGACTGTTCTAAGCACGGGAAACAAGCGCTGTTTTACAGACATACTATATACACCCACCAGGTACGAAATTTAAAGGAATATTTCACTTTTATTGTTTCACTTTAAGCATTATTAAAATTACTGCTCCCGAAAAAAAATGCAGTTTTTAAAACTTTTTTTTGCATTGATACATGTCCCCTGGGGCAGGACCCGGGTCCCAAAACACTTTTTATGACAATAACTTGCATATAAGCCTTTAAAATGAGCACTTTTGATTTTTCATGTTCGTGTCCCATAGACTAACAGGGTTCGGATGTTCTAACAAATTTATTGCCTGTTCGTATGTTCTGGTGCGAACCGAACTGGGGGGTGTTCGGCTCATCCCTAATTGCCACAAACAGTCCCATCAATATTCAGTTGGTTGTATTTTGACATACTGTATGTATATATGTAAAAATAATTAATTATACATTTTGCTCTTTTAACAGAGTGCCAGCATATACAACACTTTTGTTCTATGCTTCAAAACTGTTTACCCTAATTCTTAGAACTACTCTGAGATTCTCTGCACAGATATCAAAAAGACTGAGGTGTAAATTCCTGTCAGCAAGCCAAGAAAGCCACAACTCGGATAACAGAAGTTACTTGTAGCAGCACTTCTCTGCTCATCCCAGCTGTGGCTGCAGCATATGGAAGAATAAGACACTCATCCTGGGTCTTATAATTCAAACAGAACCAGGAAAGTAAAAATAAAGTCAGAAGTGCTTAGATGCATGCTTGTTCCAGGTCAGGGGTTTGTACGACAGCAAGATAATTAGCATTTTCAGTAGATTAATCAGGCAATTATTTTTACCTAGAATGTTGGATCCTTATTTCGTTTATTCAATTGGCTTTAAAACTTCTAAATTGTTCCATGTATGGACAGTCTTGTTGAGGGCAGAACTATACATGAGAATTACAGTTACATGGTATAGCGTATGTGTGCACCTGTATGGATAATGTTACAGAATTTGAACTTTACAAACTCCAGAATCAGGCAAGAAAGCAAAAAACATGACCATGCTGTAAATATGTGCAACAATATTGTAGTAAATATTTTATGTACCTAATGAGAGCTGTGTAAAGCTGCCCAAAAAGTTTTAGCCTGAAAGCACAATCCTCATTAGATTTACCAATAACTATATAGAGCAAGCACCTGTGTTATTGGATATAAATGAATGTTTAGACAGGCCCTCACCTTACATACACTATATTACCAAAAGTATTGGGACGCCTGCCTTTACACACACAAACTTTAATGGCATCCCAGTCTAAAGTCTCGTACACACGACCAGTTTTCTCTGCAAGAAACGACAAGAAAACTGTTGGGAGAGCTTTCTTGCCGAGAAAACCCTGCGTGTGTACGAGGCTTTCAGGTTTCTCGTCAAGAAAACTGCCCAGAATCTCGACGAGAAAAAAAGAAGACCTGCTTTCTTTTTTCTCGTCGTGATTCTCGTTAGACTGTATTTGGACGAGAAAACCGTTCGTGTGTATGCTTTTCCGAGTCTTCAAAAACCGCGCATGGTCAGAATCAAGTATGAGACGGGAGCGCACCTTCTTGTAAAACTAGCGTTCGTAATGGAGATAGCACATTCCTCAAGCTGTAACGAACTGAAAGCACGAAGACTGAAAAGCGCGAATCGTCTCTCCCCAAACTTTTACTAACACGCAGTAACACGAGATCAGCAAAAGCAACCCAAGGGGTGGCGCCATTGGAATAGAACTTCCCCTTTATACTGCCGCCGTACATGTTGTACGTGACCGCGCTTTACAACAACGAGATTTTGGATTGACAGTGTGTATGCAAGGAAAGCTTGACAAGAATCTTGTCAAGCTTGACAAGAAACCCGTCGAGAAAAACAACGTTTTTTTTTGCGACGAGATTCTCGGCCGTGTGTACTAGGCTTTAGTCCGTAGGGTTCAATATTGAATTGGCCCACCCCTTGCAGCTATAACAGCTTCAACTCTTCTCTGAAGGCTGTCCACAAGTTTTAGGAGTGTGTCTATGGTAATGTATGACCATTATTCCAGAAGCGCATTTGTGAGGTCAGGCACTGATGTGGACTAGAAGGGCTCGCTCGCAGTCTCCGCTCTAATTCATCCCAATGGTGGAGAGGCAGGGCAGCGATTTCACACTCTCCACCTTATCCAATCAGAGAACTCTGCATTCATTCAGAAATTGCAAAGCATTCTCTGAATGGTACCCGTGCTGAGTGGCCGACCGCTCAGCAGTCAGCACAGGTCCAGGAGTAAGTGGAGATCACTTGAGTTGCAGTGTCTAATTCAGTGACTTACAGCTTCCAGTGGTAATGGTCAGGTATGTCATATACAGCATACAGTATTGTTACATTACTCCAAGCTGGACCAATTTAACTATGTATAACATGCCAATTCCTGCAATTATTCTTTAAAAAAAATGCAGTTTTCAAAATGCCAAAGCCAAATTAAATTTTCTTTTATTGGATTCCAGTTTTTTCATTCACTCTTAAAAATCTGGTGAACTCTCCTAGACATCTCTTTATAGACAGAAAGGCAAAGGTGTATGGAAGGTACAATTTCAGAGATGATTGCTGGTAAAGATTGCCATTGGTAGTCATCTAATACTGAGCAGATCAGACCCCATTGGATTACTGTAAGGATAGGTTCATGGCAATGTACAGGTTTTAGTAAAATCAATCACAGGTTCCATATAGCAGAACTAATGTCTACAATACTTACCTCCTCTCTAATTATTTAACACCCACTGGATCCCTCTTGGGTGCCATCTTCTTCTGGATGTTGGTGTTTGGCCATCTTGATTGACCTGCGAGCAGGCGGGTAAATTTATTTTATTGCCAAAAATAAATTGAATGCCTCTTCTGAAAGAAATAGCCTGCCTGCTCATAAGCTTTTTATATTTGACTTCAGCTTCAGTTGAACCAGTGCATATGATATGCTAAATGCAAAGTCAAAGTCCAATGTATTATGTAGTTATAAATGTTTATTTTTTTAATGAATTTATTACAAAATATAAAAACTAGATAATTAAGAAAGTGCTTTACTGTAGTGTAGGTTCACCCAATGTGTTCGATTTTTCATTAAAAAACAAAAAAAGCTTCACATTACAGCTTGTCTTAGAACAGTGAATGGACTACAAAGTGACATTACAAATGAACCACATAAATATGAATACAGTATTTAGATTAACACACCATTGACACTACTACAGTTATATATCAGACAGTGACATACACTAAAGACATCTAATATTAGCATACCAGTGTTAAAGCTACCATGAGGAAACATCATCTTGTGAAACATTTGTTCTCATAAAAGTGTCTACTAATTGTTCTCAAATATATGGGAGAACGAGAACTTTTCTGGAAAGTTAATTTATTAAAAGACCACCCATCTCACACATAAACCACATAAACATAAGTCTTTTTTTTACAGTATCTGCACTTAGTATTTTAAATATTGTATATTTACATGTCCAAATCTTGGCATATTATATGAATGAACCCTTAGGGGTTGCCATTATAGATGTTTTCCTAGTTGTTTCAACTGGGGAAAGGAGGAGCCTTTGTGTTGATGCAGAATGTGGAGTTATTATGTTACAGGTAATGTAGAACACCTTGGAATGATCCAGGATGCTAGTTGGGGAGGAGGAGGTCCAGTTTTTACCCTTGCAATCCATCTAGTAAAGTGGATCAGATATGATTACGGTATTTACAGTACATTATTATTTTATTGCATCTAATATAATTGCAAAGACATTTTAAACATAGGACTCTTTAGCATACTGTATCGGATCATAGATTTCAAAGATAGGTTGACTACATCGCCGACTTATACATTCATGTCTGTTTCTGTGACAGGACTCTGACTTGGTCCTGACAAGGTCTGATTTTGTTCTGTGAGACTGGTAGTTTGGTTGTGTTAACCCACCGGAGTTTGGCAATTGCTTGTCACTGAATGAGCTGGGTTCATGATGAGCACTACAAGACTGTACTGAAGAGTCACTCGCTGATGGAGGTGTAGAACAGGTATTGTTTGGCACACTGGCTCTCATGGTGTGAACCGTCATGCTCTTATGAGAGGATGCATTTTTATTGATAGCCTCTTCATAAGATGGGGGTTTACCAGGGTTTTTTTGGTCTACCATTCGGAAAACCTCATCAACAGATATTCTTCGTGTGGATGGTGGTCTTAGTTTTACCACTTGTGGCTGATGGAAAGCAGTGTCCCGCGTACCTTCTAACTCTTGTTGACTTTTGTTAGGGACACTCCTGATTAACTCATTTTGTGACATTTCTCCGTTGTTACCATCAGGACCCCAGCTCTGTGTCTTGGTTACCAGTCTTTTGTGGTTTACATAACAGAAGGAATTTGAATGTTTTTTTATTTCTTTACTGGCTTTGATAGTGTCGCTTAAATCTTTATTTTTCATACAGAATGATTTGTGCCTCACAAAGTCATTTTTCTTTGGGCTTAGAGGAGATACCACTGGAGAGCTGGTGAAAACAGAGCAGTCTGAATAAGAGCTGTCAATAGAACAGTTGGAGGATGCAGCTGATAAAAGTTGCTCTGCAGTATCTGAAGTATAGGTGGTATTAATCTTTAGACCTTTTGGCATATTCTTCCTATATAAAGCTCTATCACAATATGTTTGATGTGTATGAGTGGACAGTTCAACATCACTACATCTTTGTTTTCTAACTGCAACATCATCATGACTTCTTGTGAGCTTCTTCCCTGCTATTGTTATGTCATTCTGAGAGGGAAAAATGTATGGTTCTGAACACCTTCGGTCCATGCTGCCGGCTTCACATTTAATCTGGTCTAAAGTAGAATCCAGGAGATTTAGAACTCCTTCTTCTGTGTACTTCTCACCAATAGCCCTGTTTAGGCCCCACTGCTCATTGTGGTGTCTTGTTAGTGCACTGGCATGGCAGTCATGATCTGGATCAGTGCTGTCATAGGCAGAGTCATTCTGATGAGATGAAAGTTCTGAAAAGGACATAATACAAGAGTTTAAATTAAATACAAACATATTTACATTTTCATATACAAATACAAAGTTGTTAGTAAAAGATAAAATGAAAGTTGTAGTTAGACTATATGTTGAATCTAATTAAGTGAATTCATAATATGAATATAATTCCTGTTTTATACAAAGTGTGGATTGTATATGAATACAGAGAGATTGCTAAAAAGTATTTTTGATGTTGCCGGTAATAACATTTGCTGTCAAAGCAGAGTTCCACCCGTTTTTTAGTTTATTAAAAGTCAGCAGCTATAAAAAGGGTAGGTGCTGACTTTTAACAAACAGACACTTACCTGTCCCATGGTCCAGTGATGCGGCCGCCCGGAGCCTTGCTCCTCTCCCCCTCCTCTTTGTGGCGCCTTCATAGCAACTGTGAGCACCCGGCTGTGATCGCTCATAGCCGGGCGCGCACTGCGCATGCATGAGTCGTGCTGCGTTCTGCTATTGGCCAGGCAATCTTCTGGGACCTGTGATGTGTCCCAGGAGATTGCAGAGAGGGAGGGGCCGCCTAGGGGGAGAGGAGGAGTCGCCTAGGCAGCCAAGAAGCAGAAGGAGGAAGTCGGACAGGAAGTCCCTCTATAAGAAGGTACCCACCCCCCCCCCCAAAAAAAAGAATTACATGCCAAATGTGGCATGTAAAGGGGCGAGGAGTGCTTAAAGCGGAAGTTCCACTTTTGGGTGGAGCTCCACTTTAACTGATTACGTGGCTGTATTTACCCTGCAGGAAATCTGAGTATATAATTAAACAGCATTAGTTGTCTACAGAAGAATTGCTAGGGCAGGTATTTAACTAGTGAATTACACATTATCAGGTACTGAATAAATCTTGGGAATTACTGAAATCCAACCAGAGAACTCGTGTACATTAAATGTGTCAATTACAGGCCAAGTTGGCTATTTCTTTGCTTGGTTTAAACCATTAATACTTTTATTAACATAATAGAGGCAGTGCTAGATAGAACAAAATCAGCAGGGCTGGTACCTCACAGTTCTTAGGATATACTCTTGCACAATTTCTAAGGAAGCTTAATTTCAGAATATATTCTGTGTCCTGCATAATACAAGCTATAAATTACTCAGGCCCATTGTCTTGCTCACCTGTAGTATCAATATTTTCTAAGGAATCCTCTTCAGAAGTACAAAGTAATTGTAATATGTGGTCCCCAAACATTTCCAAGCAATTATTTATGAAGAACTCAACTAGTGTTGTAACCTGTTAAAATAAAAGCACATAGAAGTACAAATGTGTTAGTGTAATTCATAGGACCAACATATAAAGCCTGAATTAAGAAAAAGTGGATCTGTTGTAAAGAAAAAACAGACTAAACTTGCTAAATAAAAAAAGTAATTTGAGTACTAAGGACAATAGTATACCGCTGTTTGATATTTTATGGTCTACAGTATATGTAAAGGGGTAAATCTGAAATGTCCCTGCCTTATTTGTTTTGCCTGTCATTTATTTGTTTGATACTGCTTTTCGTTACATCATCATTATCACTGCAGAATTAATTTTCCTAATCCTTTTTTGAAACATGAACCAGATTTCAAATTAGTAGGAAAAACTGTTCACCTGATTTGAATAAAAAAGCCGCCTCTCTAGGCGTAATTAATTTGTTTTAAATTTATGTGAGTTAGAATTATACAAAATGAAATAAAAACTCTTCCCAAGAGATATTAGAATGGCACACCAGAAAGACTATATGAGAACCTGATGGCTGGAGGGCTGGAGTACCTTTGGTACCTGGTGGATGCTTAAGATAGGTTTGTAAAAATTGATCCACCCAAAAAAGAACCACCCTGGTGTTGATATGATAGGCTCCCAACAGTATGGTAGATTACCACTGCCAAGTTTTATCTGACTAATTAAGTGGTTTTCACATTCTATTGGAATATTGAAGCAGCAATGTAATCTTCATCAGGGCCGCCATCAGGGGGGTACAGGCAGTACACCTGTAAGGGGCCCAGAGGTCCCCAGGGGCCCAGATGGCCCCCCCTCTTTTTTTTTGTAAGGGGCCCAAAGGCCCCCACGGGCCCGGAGTTCCCCAGGGCCCCCGAATGCCAACCCCCCCTTTTTTTTTTTTTTATTAATTTTTTTTATTTAATTTTTTTATTTATTTAAGTTATTTTTTATTTATTTTTTGTAAGGGGCACAGAGGTCCCCAGAGGCCCGGAGGTCCCAGGGCCCTTGATGCCGGATGGCAACCTTTCTTTTTTTTTAATAAAAATTATTATTATTTTTATTTATTTTTTTGTAAGGGGCCCAGAGGTCCCCAGAGGCCCGGAGGCCCCAGGGCCCTTGATGCCGGATGGCAATCCCCCCTTTTTTTCGTGTTCGTCAGCACCCAAAGCCCCCCCCCCGACCCCAACAATTCGCGGCGGCAGCACCCCCCGCTTCTCAATTTGCAGCAGCTCCCCCCGCTTCTCAATTTGCGGCGCCAGCACCCCCCCCCGGTTCTCTCCTCTGCTCCAGGTCCAGGGGGCCCATGCCTGAAGCTGTGTAAGGGGCCCCAAAATTCCTGATGGCAGCCCTGATCTTCATTCTTATGGTTAAATGAAACAACTACTCCATCAGAGCATGGGAACTGGACCAAAGGAATGTACCATGATCCAGTAATACAAAGGAGAATCTCAATGGAATTTACTTTCAAGGTAGCAAGACAAACCCTAAATTACCCCTATGAGAGTCAAGTAAGTAGCATATCCTTCCTCTCACATTACTTGAAATTCATCCTTTTAAGAAACCCACTCTTAGAACAATGCCTACCTAATGCTGAAGCGCAAATGGGCTGCTATAAGCATTCCATTGTGCCTCCATGTTAATGGCCCTTTAGCCAAAATACCTGGAGTGCTGAGATGGTGCCTCTTTGAAAGTTATTGTCAATAATAGAGTGACAAAACAGTTTGGGCTCAATGATTTAGACCACAAAAGAAACAGCTTTACTATAACCATGAGAATGTTCCTGTCAACATGTATGTATTTGCTTTTATTATTTCTATTTTAACAAAAGGCATTGAAAATGGTTTACCTTTTCATTTAACTCTTTCTGAGTTTCTAGGGCAAGATCCTGATCAACCTGTGATACAAGCATGTTTGGAGCAATGCAAACAGCCAAATTTCTGGAATCCATCTTGTTAATATCTGAAGCATTGCTAATGTGATGAAGAACACACATCAAATGTTGTAATAAGATGAGGTTTGGTTTTGGCAGTTTGTCTGCAACACTGAAGGGAAAAACACAGAAAGGGATGAGAATTTTTGCAATCTCAGTTGAAACCATTTGAAAACTATAACAGGCACAGAAACCAAGACTTCCTTCTGAAAGAGGAACTAGACTTCTTTTTTTATATATATATAAAAACTCCCATTCAGAAATACCCTATAGGAAGAGCATTTAAGCCTGGTCACTAAAGTAGGGAACAAAATAAATTTTTGTGCTACTAAACCACAAAGAGATGAAGCGTTTTCCAAAACATAAGTTTGGATCTTATCGCATAATATATTAAATGAGTTGTTCCTGGTGCTGTTTTGTCCAGTCACAGTCATTCACACAGCATAGCCAATGATAATATTAAAGCTATGCTGACATTTTAAGGTTAGAAACACATGACTATGTATATTACTAAACTATTACTAAAGCCCTGTACACACGCTCGGTTTTCTCGGCGGTAAAAAGTTTGCCGAGAAAACTGAGGGGAAAGCCGAGAACCTGGCAGGAAAACTGCCAAGGAGCTTTGGCCGGGAATCCCGGCCGTGTGTATGCTCCATCGGCACTGCCTCGCAGTGTTTCCCCATAGGAAAGTAGTATATCTGGCAGAAAAAAAAACCGCTGGGAATCCCGACGGGAAAATAGAGAGCAGGTTCTTTATTTTCCCGCCGGGATTCCCGGCTGTTTTCCTGACGGGAAAACTGTGAGGAAGCATACACATGTCCGGTTTTCCCGGCCAAAAGCTCTCTTGGCAGTTTTCCTGGCAGGAAAACCGGTCGTGTGTACGGGGCTTAAGACTTTGGCTGAAATGTGCTAACATTCCTCTGTATTTGTTTGGATGTCTCAGATCGCTTATCGTTTACAAAGTATTGTGAAGGACTGTTATTGGACTCCAGCTCTCTCTATAAATTAGATCCACATTACATTTACTTTCTAAATAATTCCCAATGTTTTCAAATGTAACATTAAGTACACAACATATGCAGAACCATTTTATGTTATTTTATCTCTAATTTCTAGGTCACATCACATCACAGAGTTTATTTTTTACATTTATATTCACGATTAGCAGTACAAGATACAGAATCAAATTTCAAAGGTGGTGGGCTATGCTTAATAAAACATTGAAAATATGAGGCAATGTGGAATAACAAGATATATAAAACCTTGAGGTGCAGGCCAGTCACATGTATCTCTCTCTGACCAGGTAATCTCATAACAGTGGGTGCTTAGAACACATGGCGGCTTAATGTTCTCCTCCCACAATAATGATTTAACAGGTTGGAATACCTTGTCTGAATGCTATGGCTTACCTTGACATAAGATGGGTACCCTCCACTGGTACTGTGACAGAGGATGGGGTCTGCATATCTGGCTTCTCATTAAAACCAGTGCAGGACTTTTCACATGTCTATTAGCCAGCAAATACATAAATAAGCAGATGACTGTGTGTGTTTACTATGGAGAGGGGAGCATCTGCTAAATATTCCTGGTGCGTATTTATCAAGGGGAAATAATTGGGAATTTTCCATCAATTATTATTGCCAATTCCTTCAGGATTTCTTGGCACACAAGCAAGACATTATAACACAATGTATCTGAAATTGTCCAGATCACATGACTGTAACTGAAGTTAAGATACAGCACATATTTATATATTTCCTTTTTGTGTTTTACATTTATGATGATATTGTACACATTTTCATGTCTATGTTAATTAATTGCTAAAAATATATACAATGTCAATAAATACTTAATTTATAAATAATTTATGCTTACCATTGCATCTGCTTAATTCTTCCTTCTAAGGTTGACTGTTCCATAGCATACATCCATTCATTGTAAAGCTCTGATGATAGCAGCTGGTGAGGAATACCACGCAGGAAGTCCTGTTAGTAGAAAAATATTGTATTTAGTATAGGCATTAAAACAGCCATATTTACTAAATAAATATACAGTATCTCACAAAAGTGAGTACATCCCTCACATTTTTGTAAATATTTTATTATATCTTTTCATGTGACAACACTGAAGAAATTACACTTTGCTACAATGTAAAGTATTGAGTGTACAGCTTGTATAATGCGGAAATTTGCTGTCCCCTCAAAATAACTCAACACAAAGCCATTAATGTCTAAACCGCTTGCAACAAAAGTGAGATTACCCCTAAGTGAATATGTCCAAATTGGTACCAATTAGCCATTTTTCCTCCCCGGTGTCATGTGACTCGTTAAGTTTACAAGGTCTCAGGTGTGAATGGGGGGCAGGTGTGTTAAATTTGGTGTTATCACTCTCACTCTCTCATACTGGTCACTGGAAGTTCAACATGGCACCTCATGGCAAAGAACTCTCTGAGGATCTGAAAAAAATAATTGTTGCTCTACATAAAGATGGCCTAAGATATTATAAGATTGCCAAGACCCTGAAACTGAGCTGCACCACAGTGGCCAAGACCAAACAATGGTTTAACAGGACAGGTTCCACTCAGAACAGGCCTTGCCATGGTCGACTAAAGAAGTTAAGTGCACATGCTCAGCATCATATACAACGATTGTCTTTGGGAAATAGACGTATGAATGCAGCCAGCATTGCTGCAGAGGTTGAAGGGGTGGGGGTCAGTCTGTCAGTGCTCAGACCATACGCTGCACACTGCATCAAATTGGTCTGCATGGCTGTCATCCCGGAAGGAAGTCTCTTCTAAAGACGATGCACAAGAAAGCCAGCAAACAGTTTGCTGAAGGCAAGCAGACTAAGGACATGGATTACTGGAACCATGTCCTGTGAACTTATTTGGTTCAGATGGTGTCAAGCATGTGTGGCGGCTACCAGGTGGGGAGTCCAAAGACAAGTGTGTCTTGCCTACATTTAAGGCAGCATTCCAACATGAAAAAGACCCCAAACACACCTCCAAGATGACCACTGCCTTGCTAAAGAAGCTGAGGTTAAAGGTGATGGACTGGCCAAGCATGTCTCCAGACCTAAACCCAATTGAGCATCTGTGGGGCATCCTCAAATGGAAGGTGGAGGAGCGCAAGGTCTCTAACATCCACCAGCTCCATGATGTCGTCATGGAGGAGTGGACTCCAGTGGCAACCTGTGAAGCTCTGGTGAACTCCATGCCCAAGAGGGTTGAGGCAGTGCTGGAATATAATGGTGACCACACAAAATATTGACAATTTGGGCTCAATTTGGACAGTTTCACGTAGGGGTGTACTCAATTTTGTTGCCAGCAGTTTCGACATTAGTGTGTCGAGTTATTTACACTGTTATACAGGCTGTACACTCACTACTTTACAATGTAGCAAAGTGTCATTTCTTCAGTGTTGTCACATGAAAAGATATAATAAAATATTTACAAAAATGTGAGGGGTGTACTTACTTTTGTGAGATACTGTAGATTGAGCTAGATTAGACAGACAGGTTCGTTAGTGGCATGCAGGCAGTGTAATTATTAATATATATATATATATATATATATATGTATGTGTGTGTGTGTATATATATATATATATATATATATATATATATATATATATATATATATAGACTCGATATTCAGTGTAGACTCTATATTCAGTCAGTGCAGGCAGTGTAGTTTATATAACACAGTGTTTTGAAGTGGTTAAAGGGAACCCCGCACCAAAAAATAATTTTTAAATGGCGTGGAGATCCCCTAAAATCCATACCAGGCCCTTTAGGTCTGGTATGTATTTTAAGGGGAACCCTTCCCAAAATTAAAATAAAATGGTGTGGGGCGGGGGTTTGGCCTGGTATGGATTTTGGGGGACCCCACACTGTTTTTTAAAAAGAATTGGCGTTTTTCCTTGATTTTTATCCCGGCAATACATTACAGCCGCAAAAAAGTTTAAATTAAAATTTTCCTTTAGAAATGTAATTTTACTGTGGGACTGTAAAACACATCAGAAAGATGAGCTACTTTACAGGCAGACTAAGGAGACCCCCGGCGTGATATTTAAAGGAATATTTCATTTTTATTGTTTCACTTTAAGCATTCTTAAAATCACTGCTCCTGAAAAAATTTCAGTTTTTAAAACTTTTTTTGCATTGATACATGTCCCCTGGGGCAGTACCTGTGTCCCCACTTTTTATGGCAATAACTTGCATATCAGCCTTTAAAATTAGCACTTTTGATTTTTTGTGTTCGTGTCCCATAGACTTTAAAGGTATTTGCATGTTCGCACCAATTTTTTGCCTGTTCACGTGTTCTGGTACGAACCAAACCGGGGGGGGGGGGATAATCAGCTCATCCCTACTTTTGATAGGACCCAGATTCTTCTGAGTCTGAAATAAGCAGTCGTATATTTCACCTACATAGCCACCTGCTGCTGAAATCCAGTATTGCAATACTATCATTGATATAACGTAGTGCTATATTGCCATCGCTGTATCTGGTTGGACATTATTAACCCGAGCAATATAAATAACAGTCGGTAAGGGGTCATGCTGTAGCTCATAGGGAATGTATAGTCTAATCTGTTGGAGGCAGGGAGATATCAGAAGCATATGGGGGTTTCGCACAGAAACTGAAATTCAACATCCAGTTGCCCCTTAGCTAAACAGGTAGTTTTCATACATTACCTTAAAAACAACTGCAAGTAAATGCACAGATTTGCTTTTTAAGTCCAAGTCTCTTCCATAGTTTAGGTTTTCTTTCAACTCCTTGCGAGATTTTTCATTGGCAGCTTTACGAAAAACCCCTTCAGTCAAGGGACCTTGTATACGTAGTATGGTTAACATGTCCTGTAAAGATGAAATGTAATTTAAACTCCTAATTAACATGTATATGCCTGAGTCTAAAATGAAAATTAAGGATGCATTGCATTAAGTGTTTACTTACATGGATTGCTTTAGGAAGATTGTCCTCTTCACACACAATGGACAGTGGTTGGTCAAATAAAGTTGCCTTTAACTCTGGAGGACTTGGGGGTTCTGACACTGTGGCATTTCGCTTCAAAGTAAAGGGCCAAGAAATGACTGCTTTTCTTTTCTTATTGCTCTCTGGACAAAAAATAGAAACAATAAGTTATATGTGACAACCCACTCAAATATACAGATTTACAACATTTCTTACAAGGGGAGGTCCCTTAATATAGCCTTTTCTGTGTTTGTATTTAATATATTGTAGATCATTTTTTCATTGTTGAGCCTTCTTATGTGGCGTACACACGATCGTTTTTCATGCCATCTTTTTAACCGACGTTTTTCTCGTCGTTTTTTTTCATGTTTCCTCTCAAGCCTATCTTGCATCCACACGATCATTAAAAAAAACGCTCGAGCAAAGCGCAGTGACGTACAACACGTACGACGGCACTATAAAGGGGAAGTTCCATTCGAATGGCGCCACCCTTCATGTTAGTAAACTTTGTTGAGCGGCGATTCGCGCTTTTCAGCCTCGTGCTTTTGAGTCCGTTACAGCGTGACGAATGTGCTATCTCCATTACAAACGCTAGTTTTACCAGAACGAGCGCTCCCGTCTCATACTTGATTCTGAGCATGCGCGTTTTTTTCCCCTCGTAAAAGCATACAGACTATCGTTTTTCACGTCGTTAAAAAAAACAACATGAAAAACGACGTGAAAAAATAGAGCATGTTCAAAATTTTTAATGGCCGTTTTTTACGTCGTTAAAAATGCTCTGGAGCATACACACGATCGGTTTTAATGGCCATTTTAAAAAATGGCATTTTTAACGGCATGAAAAACAATCGTGTGTACGCCGCATAAGGCACACCTTTTTTCAGATAGTTTCATCTTTGGACTTTTTCTTTATCTTTTTCTTGTGGCACAGTCGTTTTTTTAACATGAGAATTAAGTCCAAAAATAGGTCACACTTTGTGGGCGTAGGACACAACAGGTACTTTCCCAACAACTATTTGGTTTCAAACCAAACACTATAAAGTTTGGTAAAGGACATTTCTATTAGATATGCTATGTTATCCTTTTCCACTAAAGATTTGCCTTCTTTTGCCTACACATACAGTGTATAACATGTATGAATTATCTGCTCTTTAAACATGTAAGCCAAAAACATTAAAGAATATCATTAGCTAATGCAGGCTCAAATTATATATAAATTATATATACTATTTTTTTCTAAATACCTACTTAAATGTAGAATTAAATAATGTCTTTTACTACTCACCAATCACATGACAGTTGGGGTCCTCACTGATCATGGCTGCCAGCAGCTGGTACTTCTTTGCATCTGCCTGTTAATAAAAAGAAATTACACATTCATTTTGGGAGCCTTCAATTAACATGGATGACCAAACAGAGCATTTTTCATTTCTGAATTAATCAACAGAAGCATTAAATGGGCAATGTCTGAACCAGTATAATAATGAAATAGTAAAAACATTAAACATTTCATTGCATTTATGTACTATTAAAATGACCACTGGGATCTTTAGTGGTTACAACTATATCCGCCTACAATTAAGACTCTCACATTTCTTTCTCTTTATGCATCTAACTGCAAAAAGAAGAAGTAGTTACCACCATGCTTTCCTTAGAGGAAGCACTGATGTAAAGTTTGCTTCCTATGCTTCATTTAAAACACATTCAAACAGAACTATGATTACTCACCTCTGTATGGCATTCAATAAGGCTCTCCATGTTGTTGGCAACCAGAGCTTTAGACTGTAACAGAAGAAAAACAATTGACCTAATTACTTATGCCATAATCATTATGTGGTCAAATGGTTAGCCATATTCTTTGGCTGATTCACAGTAGCATTGATGGGAAAGTTCACAGAATCATAAGACATAGGTCATATATAAACTTTCTAGTCTAATGAAGAGTTTGTTGCATACTTACAGCATTGCAGCCTGTGAGAACCTTCATTAGTAATCGTGCACAGGGTACAGTGGTGCCCTCAATGCCACCAACTTCTCGTATCTGCCTAAAAACAGACATGGAGCTAGTTAGAATTTTAGGGCTTCTGCTATCTGTATGACATTCAAGCTTTTAGAGTAAAACCATTTTATGTCTTGAATGTATATATAACTATAATGAGTAAAGCACAAAACAGTTAATCGGTATCAGTCATTTTAGCTATGCATCTGAAAGTACAATGTAACACATGACTGGTCACAGTTACCCACAATCAACTGAATCCAACTATATTTCAGCTTCTTGCATTATGATCACCAATGTCAAAAGAAGAACTTCATCAAAAATACCTTTTGCAAATTAATGACCGAATGAAGGAAAATTAGAACATTTGCCAGCTTTCTATTGATGTCTGTGTCCCCACTGTGAGCTTCCTCCTTGTTTCTTACCTGGAGACAATAGAAAGTGAGTGGAAATCCCCCCAAAGTGAGGGAAACTCCCACCTCTGACAGATATTTGCTCTACTACTGTCCTTGAGACAAATGTTTACTTTTGGATTTCCCCTCACTTGCTATTTTAGTGAATCCCCCATTTGGGACACAAGCAGCAATAAAACCCAGAAGAAGTTCTCAACCTAATTTACTCTATCTAGCTTTTTCCAAAACAAGAAGGTGTTTTGATTGGAGCTTCAATGGAGGTGCGATTGGACATCACAAATTACAATGTGAAGCACAACAGTTTGCAGGGCACATTTCATTACAACAGAATAACATCAATTAAAATAACATTTTTGTTCCACTATGGCAGTGACAGTACTGTGAGTATTAAAGTAATCAGTGCACAGGGAACAAAAAAGAATATTAAGTTACAAACTGAAGCATGAACTGTTGCTTCTGTCTCTTGTGGGCAGGAATGACGGTTTATACACTTTCTCCCCAGCTCTGTAACAGTTGACACTGCAGGCAAAAAGGGCGGGCTTTCATATCACCACAACTCATTAATGAAATTTTTGCTTAGGATCATAGCTGCAAAATAACAGCTTCCTTGATGGGTCAGTGTCTCTGTACAAGGTCAATGTACAGAATGTCCATAATGGAAGACCCAGCACTTTCATTAATGAGATAGCTGTTTCTTTGCTGATTCTTTGCTGATCTGCCTTACTTTGCACAATTTGTTTGAAAGATGTAATAGAACCTAAATTGTAACACTGACTGATCCCTAATATACTTTTAGTAATTGCATGTTGCAATAAATGTTCATTTAGTCTACGGGTGTGTATAGTAGGAAGCAAGTATAACTATAAGTAGTTTGACTTTTTGACTGCATATTGTGTCTGTTCACAAGTTTGTACCACATATTTTTTAACTATTTATAATTAATTGGGTGTTTTCCTTTCTGTGGCTCAGTGGCATTCCAGGCTCAGATATATCACAATAATAAAAACATATTACCACAATCTGAAACTATTTTTTTCAAAAGGTTTCCGTTCAACAGAGTAGCTGCAAATGCAGAGCGCTGTTGTAAATACATTGAACCACAAGTGAACTCCCATACAAAACAACAGCAATCCCAATAACAGATAAACAGATCAATAGAACCAACCAAAAACAGCCTGTACTCTAAACAGAAAATCCCAATATAATGTGATGGTGCTAGCCCACTTAATTTGATATTTCTTCAAAAACACACTGTAGTTTTAAAACAAGAGGAACATGAAGATATTAGGCCATAATGCCCAGTTATATGCATAACAGTAGTAGTAATGTGTACCAAAATAGTGGCAACACCACCAACTAATATGCTGATTAAATTCATTTTAGTGACCAATGAATTAGATTTAAATAAATGCATTTAAAAAATGTAATTTTAAATAAATACATCATAAATAAATAAATATGAAATAACAAAATATATACATTTAAATTAATTAATTAATTTGGTGACCATAAGAAGTTAGCAACAGCACAATACAAGCCATACTCGTAACCCAATTTATCACACCTACTTATAAAACTGGGGAGGATAATAAATAATTTAATTTAAACATTTTTCCCACTGTCATTTGTGCTTTAGACTACAATGAAAGACGAATTGCATGTGCCTTCCTTGCTGCCCAACATTAATCTATTGTCTATAAAGTCTAAAGTATTAATGTTTCCCTCTGTTCTAGCATATATACTAAAATTTACATAATGTTTATTTTGCTTTGCTGTCTGGTTACATGTGATTCACTATTAATGTAGTTTTCACCAATTTCTTAACAGGAACTCAGTACCTTTTTTATCTAAAAACATACTGCTCTGCCTGTGTGTTTAGAGATGCATTGCTTTTTAAATTGTTTGAAACGAATACACACTTTTTTGTGTTTTTTCAGTGAGGCTCCCCACCACCAAAACACAGCAACAAAAAATAATGTGAATAGTATTATTGACAATAAAAGACAAAAAATAACACTTACCACACAAGTGTATCCAGCCAGAGTTCCTTCACTTCACAGGAACTGCAATGGAAATAAGACAAGTGTGCATAACAATCCAGTGATACCAAGTCAGGGTCAGGCAATGACTAAAACTTGACTCCTCCACGCTTTCCTATTTTGTGTCGGAGGCAGGTGGAAATTCACAAGTCACAGAAACAGGAAGGAACGTCATCGTGGGTTACTCTGTAAAATTTAGTGCTATGAAAACACGCCTGTTTCCTTTTGCCTTATACAGGGGAGCGTTGTGACTCTATGGGTATTCTAATGGAAATCATGACACCTTTTAGGTATTAGTACCCGTTACGTCAGATTTTATTCAGTCACCTAAAACAATAGGTTTTAAAAACATTGTGTATGCACACAGCTTTACATCTTGACTCCTGAAGTAAATTTTTATCAAATGTCAGGTTCTAGATAAACATAGTTTTAAAGGCTTTCAACTAAATTACTGCAGTTTTAAATATATAAGTAAGGTCATTTTATAGCAAGATGCCCACAGGTTAAGACAGTTGTCAACCTATGAGGTGAGTATATTATCAAAATTTTCCCTAAAGGGTACTTTTTTGCAGTGTTTGAGGGTAAGGAAAGATCACATTATATAAGCCGACTTGGCCACTGAGGCAGAAAGTCTTCTTTAAATAAACAAATTGCATACTAATTTGCTTTGTCCCTCTGTATGCACAGATCACTCTCTACATTGTCTAAGAGATGTTGGAAAATCTTAACCACTTGCCGCCTGCCCTATGGCGAAATTACGGCTGCAAAGTGGTTTCAATATCCTGACTGGACGTCATATGACGTCTTCAGGATATTGAGCCGCTGCGCGCCCCCGGGGGGCGCGCATCGCGGCGATCGTTGTTGCAGGGTGTCAGTCTGACACCCTGCAACACCAATCTAGGTAAAGAGTCTCTGACGGAGACCCTTTACCATGTGATCAGCCGTATCCAATCACGGCTGATCACGATGTAAACAGGAAAAGCCGGTGATCGGCTTTTCCTCACTCGCGTCTGTCAGACGCGAGTAGAGGAGAGCCGATCGGCTGCTCCTCTGACAGGGGGGGTTTGTGCTGATCGATTATCAGTGCAGCGCCCCCAAGGATGCCCACACTGGACCACCAGGGATGCCACCAGACCACCAGGGATGCCCACCATAAGGTATGCCATCCTAGACCACCAGGGATGCCAATAAGAAATGCCTAATGGATGCCTAATGGATGCCAATCAGTGCCCACAATGGATGCCAATCAGTGCCGACAATGGGCACCACTGATTGGCAGGCATTATTGTTTGGCACTGATTGGCATCCATTTGTACAACACATTACAGTACATCAGTGCCACCTATCAGTGCCCATCCGTGCCTCATATCAGTGCCCATCCATGCCCATCCATGACCATTCGTGCCACCTATCAGTGTCCATCCATGTCGCCTATCAGTGCCCATCCATGTCGCCTATCCGTGCCCATCCATGCCGCCTATCTGTGCCCATCCATGCCGCCTATCTGTGCCAATCCATGCCGCGTATCTGTGCCCATCCGTGCCACCTATCAGTGCCCATCCGTGCTGCATATCAGTGCCACCTATAAGTGCCCATTAGTGCCCATCATCAGTGCCCATCAGTGCCACCCAATTTTTTAGCAGAAAATAAAAATCCCAGAGATGATCAAATACCACCAAAAGAAAGCTCTATTTGTGGGAACAAAATGATAAAAATGTAGTTTGGGTACAGTGTAGCATGACCGCGCAATTGTCATTCAAAGTGCAACAGTGCTAAAAGCTAAAAATTGGTCTAGGCAGGAAGGTGTATAAGTGTCCTGTATGGAAGTGGTTAAAATACCTGGTGATCCTGCCTGTCCTCTTACAAAGGAAATTCTTACTGTTTGTTACTGACCATGCTAGACATGAAAGAAGATCAGTTCTATGGAGAACCATTTGTGTATCGTCTTCTGACTTAAAGATAAGGTGCATTTTGCCATCACACAGCACCCCTATAATTCCAAAGTCAGAAAATAGCTGCAGTTTACATCATGCACCTGGGTTCTCCATGGAGCGAAAAAGCATCTGGGACCCATGACATCAGAAAAAGCTGCCAAGCATCCTTTGCAGTCTCCACCTCTAGCCCTCCAAGCTCTGGGAAGAAGAGGGGGATTGAGTGGCAACATGAATGCCCCTAAAAGACTCCCAAAAAGCTTATTCACATACCTTTTATATTCTTTAAAATAGGACGAAAAGATTTAAGAAGGAATTCTGCACTCCTTTATCAGTGGTGTTTTTACTGACCATAAATGTTGCAAGGGCTCTTACATGAACCACCAGCATACATGGGACTTTATCTTTATAATTATGTTTTATTGCATTTTTTGCACAAAAAAAAGTACAAAGAAAGGTATGACATGCATCAAAAGACATAAAATCTGATAAAATATTGCGAACAACTAAAATGTCTGTTTCACTATATTAAGCAAGCAGCAAGAAACACACTCCCAATATAAATGTGCAAATAATAATAAATCATGAACCTATACAATACATGCAGTGCCTTGAAAAAGTATTCATCAGTGGCAGCTGGTGAAGTTTTAGGATGGGTGGCGCCCTTCCTTTTTGACCCCTCCCACTTATCATAATCCCCGTCCCTTAAAGAATCCACCCACTCTGTCCCCTGTATTCCACTTGCTTCCACCAATAGTGTCAGGAGTATACAGCCCCAGCATCACAGGACAGTGTATACAGCTCAGCCTCACAGATCAGGGTATACAGCTCAGGGTATACAGCTCAGCATCACAGATCAGGGTATACAGCTCAGCATCACAGCTCAGGGTATACAGCTCAGAGTATACAGATCAGGGTATACAGCTCAGAGTATACAGCTCAGCCTCACAGCTCAGGGTATGCAGCTCAGCCTCACAGATCAGGGTATACAGCTCAGCATCACAGATCAGGGTATACAGCTCAGCATCACAGCTCAGGGTATACAGCACAGAGTATACAGATCAGGGTATACAGCTCAGAGTATACAGCTCAGCCTCACAGCTCAGGGTATACAGCTCAGCCTCACAGATCAGGGTATACAGCTCAGCATCACAGATCAGGGTATACAGCTCAGCCTCACAGCTCAGGGTATACAGCTCAGCCTCACAGATCAGGGTATACAGCTCAGCATCACAGATCAGGGTATACAGCTCCGGGTATACAGCTCAGCATCACAGATCAGGGTATACAGCCCCGGGTATACAGCTCAGCATCACAGATCAGGGTATACAGCTCAGGGTATACAGCTCAGCATCACAGATCAGGGTATACAGCACAGGGTATACAGCTCAGCATATACAGCTCAGCATCACAGCTCAGGGTATACAGCTAAGCATCACATCTCAGGGTATACAGCTCAGGGAGGGTATACAGCTCAGCCTCACAGATCAGGGTATACAGCTCAGGGTATACAGCTCAGCATCACAGATTAGGGTATACAGCTCATCATCACAGATCAGGGTATACAGCTCAAGTGAGTGATGGGTGGGTTTCCTTCCCCAGCAGGCAATATCCATAGATGCACCGGGCAACTGCTGATCCATGTTCGTGCACTGACAGCAAGCCCAGCAACCAGATCCAAGTCATACATGATCAGTGCAGAGGAAGGAGATACAGATTAGGTCTATAGAGCTGTCAGGACATCCAGATCGCACACCACCCCCATACACTGACAGATAAGATGAAGATGTGTGTGGCCCCATCAGACATTTGTGTATGGACGAGTCAGGTGAAATGTCAGTGGTCGGCTTTACCTGGAGGAGATCATGAGATGTCAGCTCCTGTTGAATCATCTACAAAGTTCATCCCAAGCTAGCAAGAACAGATCACAGGTATCGCCTGGACTTATCATCACTACACATGCTCTTGGCCATGGACCCTAGAGAAGGACAGTTGGTGCTGCTTAGCTAAGAAACTTAGCTTACCCACCTGTTCCTTCAGGCCAGGCTCTCTGAGTGTTAGGGAAACCGGACGTGACTGTTCCACGATAAGCCCGGCTTACCGTCCTCTGGACCCACCAATCAGGTGCAACAGGGTGGAATCTGGAATGAATGAATGGATGTGGAGTGTGGGACTGGGGGTGTTAAGGATGCATGGCCTGCACCCTGTTTACACTCCAAACACCGCCCAATGAAGCTTTTCAGCTGCAATCACCTGATTGCAGCAGTCAAGCTTCTAGTGGACAGCTCAGTGCCTAGT
Source organism: Rana muscosa (assembly GCA_029206835.1). Lineage (NCBI taxonomy): Eukaryota > Metazoa > Chordata > Amphibia > Anura > Ranidae > Rana > Rana muscosa. The sequence continues at coordinate 870,444,028 of CM055121.1, forward strand.
GACCGGACGCTCTGAAAGGACCACTATTTTTTCTTTCATGTCCAGCTTTGGGGGATGGGGAGGGGCAGCGCCTCAGCACCCCCTGTTGACAGGCTGCCACTGATATTCATACCCCTTGAAATTTTCCACATTTTGTCATGTTACAACCAAAATTGTGAATGTATTTTATTGGGATTTTATGCGATAGACCAACAAAAGTGCCACATAATTGTGAAGTAAAAGGAAAATGATAAATGGTTTTCCACATTTTTTCCAAATAAATATGTGAAAAGTGTGACATGCGTTTGTATTCAGCCCCCCTGAATCAATACTTTGTAGAACCACCTTTCGCTGCAATTAAAGCTGCAAGTCTTTTTGGGTATGTCACTGCCAGCTTTGCACATCTAGAGAGTGACATTAGTGCCCATTATTCTTTTCAAAATAACTCAAGCTCTGTGGGATTGGATAGAGAGCGTCTGTGAACAGCAACTTTCAAGTCTTGCCACAGATTCTCAATTGGATTTTGGTCTGGACTTTGACTGGGCCATTCTAACACATGAATATGCTTTGATCTACAAACAGGGCTTCTTATGGCTTTCTTTCAACAATGGCTTTCTGAGATTAAATTACTCTAAAATTGACTGGATTTACTAATTAGGTGATGTCTAAAGGCAATTGGTTCCACTAGATTTTGGTTAGGGGTATCCGAGTAAAGGGGGTTGAATACAAATGCACGCCACACTTTTCAGATATTTATTTGTAAAAAATTTTATCATTTTCCTTCCACTTCGCTATTATGTGCCCCTTTGTGTTGGTCTATCAAATAAAATTCCAATAAAATGCATTTACGCTTTTTGGTTGTAACATGACAAAATGTGGAAAATTTCAAGTGGTATAAATACTTTTTCAAGGCGCTGTATATGTGCTAATCACATAACCCTTAACGTGTCAATGCCCTTGATGAGTCACGTAACCCTGTGATGTAACACGTAGCGGAGGGGCAGATGGTTAGATGAGACGCTTTGAATTCCCTGGGAGCCGTATGAATTTGTTGCTGTATTGTGGATTCTATACTTTTAAATGCTGTATACAGTTGGTGCCTGGAGCACCTGATAAACGTGAGTGTGATACAAATATTTTAATAAACGTTACTGGCGCTCCTCTCTTTTCACATATATTGAGCAATGGTAGAGAAAGATTGACAGGACGGGAAGGAGGAAAACACGAGTTGTTAGTCCAAGGTGACTAAAAGGCTGTTTCTGACCAAACTTAAATGTGAGGTCACACTTTATGAGGTGAGCGCATACCTAATGGGGGAGCACTGTGGTGAATTTATATAAAGCACGTCTGAGGATTGGCGAAGATTCATCAAGCCTCATCTTTATTTGATTTTCATTCACTTTATACTTGATTGCACTGAAGCACTAGATCCGTTTATTTGGACTAATATAAGAAGAACTATAATTATATAATTACTGGCACATGTTTAATTTGATTCACACATTAAGAGTTATGTGATTAGCACAAATATGTATTGTACTGATGAGCCGAACACCCCCGGGTTCGGTTCGCACCAGAACCCGCGAACAGACCGAAAGTTCGCACGAACGTTAGAACCCTATTAAATACAATGGATGCGAACATTTGAAATCTAAAGTGCTAATTATAACGACTATTATGCATGTTATTGTCCTAAAAAGGGTTTGGGAACCCGGGTTCTGCACCAGGGGACATGTATCAATGCAAAAAGAAGTTTTAAAAACGGCCGTTTTTCGGGAGCAGTCATTTTAATGATGCATAATGTGAAAAAAAAAAGTCAAATATTCCTTTAAATATCGTACCTGGGGGGTGTCTAAAGTATGCCTGTGAAGTGCCACATGTTTCCCGTGTTTAGAACTGTCCCTGCACAAAATTACAATTCTAAAGGAAAAAAAGCCATTTAAAACTGCTTGCGGCTTTAATGTAATGTCTGGTCCCGGTAATATCGATGAAAATCTTTAAGAAAAATGGCATAGCTACCCCATCACACACCCCCCCCCCCTACCCCAGCCCATTACCAGCCCCTTTGGGTCTTGTATGGATATTAAGGGGAACCCCGCACACAAAATAAAAAAGGCCCTATATACTCTGAACAGCCGTATACAGGCGGTGCATACAAGACAGGGACTGTAGGTTTGTTCTTATGTAGAATCTGTTTGTAATTTTCAACAGGTACATTGTTTAAGTGTAGCTCCAGCCAAAAAATCGATTTTTAAGCTTTTTGGAAAACATAGGGAAGGGTTATCACCCCTATAACATTTGTTTTGCTGTCCGTGCAGTGTGCACCTGTTCATAACAGTTCACCTCACTTTCCGTCCTAATGACAAATGTTTTTTGAAAATTTGGGGTTTTTATTGAAACAAGAATTGGTGATAAAGCATCAGTGGAGAGGAGACACTTTTTTCCCATATTAACTCTTACAGGAGAGAATTTGCCTTCCTAGGGGTAGATTTCCTCTCACTTCCTGTTGTATCCTTCCGTTTCCAAGGAGGAGTCGTTTGTAAGTTGGATGTTTGAAAGTAGGGGCCTGCCGTATATACTCAGCTGAAATTTGCCCCTTACATGTTGGTGTTGCCACAACACTGTGAGCCCTCACAGTTACTCTTGGTGGGCGCAAGAATGGGCCATGCTGTGAATTATTAGATCAAGAATTGTAATTGCATGCCCCTGTTGAACAGGGGCTGAAAAATTGGGCCTTGGGTGGTGGTGGTGGTATTGACACAACACTGTAAGGCCTCACAGTTACTCTTGGTGGGCGCAGGAATGGGCCCTGCTGTGAATTATTAGATCAAGAATTGTAATTACATGCCCCTGTTAAACAGGGGCAGAAAATTTGGGCCTTAGGCACTGGTGCCACAACACTGCAACCCCTCACAGATACTGTACTTGGAGCACAGCAATGAGCCCTGTTGCAAAGTATTGCATCAAAAATTGTAATTACACGCCCCTGTTAAACAGGGGCTGAAAAATTGGGCCTTAGCCACTGGTGCTGGTGCCACGACACTGCAACCTCTCCCAGATACTCTAGTTGAAGTGCAGGAATGAGCCCTGCTGCAAAGCATTGCATAAAAAATTGTAATAACACGCCCCTGTTAAACAGGGGCTGAAAAATTGGGCCTTAGCCACTGGTGCTGGTGCCACGACACTGCAACCTCTCCCAGATACTCTAGTTGGAGTGCAGGAATGAGCCCTGCTGCAAAGCATTGCATACATTTTTTTAATTACATGCCCCTGTTAAACAGGGACTGAAAAATTGGGCCTTAGCCACTGGTGGCTGCACCCAGAAACAAAAATGTTCTTCCAAGCTATCATCATCAATCGGATCATTGAGGAGGAGGAGGATAGTCAGTCAACATAACAGGACAGTCTCTCAGCATCAGCATCAGTCTTGAAGGGATGTGACATTTGAAAATAAATTAGTCTGTTATATCAGCTTCAGGTGTTTGGTAGCTGGTGGTGATCCAAGACTGGTTCATCTTTATGAAGGTCAGTCGATCAACCGAGTTGGTGGACAGGCGCACCCTGTGATCCGTGACAAATCCTCCAGCAGCACTGAATGTGCGTTCTGAAAGAATGCTGGATGCAGAACAGGCCAGTAGCTCAATTGCATACTGTGCAAGCTCTGGCCAGTGATCCATACTCAAGACCCAGTAAGCCAGAGGATTTTCGGTGGGGAAGGTGTCCAAGTCTGACCTTGCCCCAAGGTATTCCTGCACGATGTATATCAGATGCTGGCGATGGTTGCTGGAACCGATCATACCTTGGGGCTGGGGACTAAAGAATTGTCTGAACGCATCGGTCAGACGGCCACCTTCCCCACCGCTCCTTCTTTGACTGACCGAAGCCTCAGCAACTCGTTGTCCAGGACCAGGAGTTTGTAACCTCCCAGTCTCTGGGAACGCGTTGCACAGACCTTTCTGCAAGGCCTCCCGGAGTTGTTTCATCCTCTGCTCCCTCTGCGACGGTAAGATAAGGTCCGCAACCTTACCCTTGTACCGTGGATCAAGGAGAGTGGCCAGCCAGTAATGGTCCCTCTCCTTGATCTGAAGAATACAAGGATCATTCCGCAGACTTTGCAGGATCAGGGAGGTCATGCAGCATAGGTTAGCTGAGGCATTCGGTCCGGAGTCCTCTGGGTCACTAAGGACGACATGATCCGCAGCCACCTCCTCCCAGCCACGTACAAGTCCACGGGTTTCTTGGGACTGTAAATCATCCCTAAAAGACTGCTGCTTATGATGCTGAGTGCCAGGCTCCACCTCCATGCTGACACAATCCTCCTCCTCCTCCTCCTCTTCCTGTGCGATGGGTGGGACAGAAGGAACACTGTCTGGGTAAAGGGGGCCTTGAGAGGCAAGGAAGTCCTCCTCTTCCTGCCTCTGTTCTGCCTCAAGTGCCCTGTCCATTATTCCACGCAGCGTATGTTCCAACAGGTGGACAAGAGGTACAGTGTCACTGATGCATGCACTGTCACTGCTCACCATCCTCGTGGCTTCCTCAAATGGTGCCAGGACAGTGCATGCATCCCTGATCATGCCCCACTGGCGTGGTGAAAAAAACCCGAGCTCCCCTGACCCTGTCCTGGTGCCGCAGTCGCACAGGTACTCATTGATGGCCCTCTGCTGCGTGTGCAGCCGCTGCAGCATGGCCAACGTTGAGTTCCACCTGGTGGGCATGTCACATATAAGGCGGTTCTTGGGCAGGTTCAACTCCTTTTGCAGCTCAGCCAGGCGAGCACTGGCATTATAAGATCTGCGGAAATGCACACAGACTTTCCTGGCCTGCCTCAGGACATCCTGTAAGCCCGGGTACCTGCCCAAGAACCGCTGCACCACCAGGTTAAGGACATGAGCCACACGGGGCACATGGGTCAGTTGTCCCTGTCGGAGGGCGGAGAGGAGGTTGGTGCCATTGTCGCAAACCACCATTCCTGGCTTAAGCTGGCGTGGCGTCAACCACCTCTCGGCCTGCCCCTGCAGAGCAGACAGAACCTCTGCCCCAGTGTGGCTCCTGTCCCCCAAACACACCAGCGCAAGCACAGCATGGCATCTTTTTGCCTGCGTACTTGCGTAGCCCCTTGAACGCCTATGGAGCACCGCTGGTTCCGAGGACAAAGCACAGGAAGAGGCCATGGAGGAAGATGAAGAAGAGGGAGTGGAGGAGAGAGGTGTGTCACAACCAGTAGTAGCATTTTGGAGGCGTGGTGGCGGAACAACCTCCAACACTACTGCACCTTGTCCTGCATCCTTCCCAGATGCCAAAAGAGTGACCCAATGGGCCGTGAAAGAAAGGTAACGTCCCTGTCCATGCCTGCTGGACCATGAGTCAGCGGTAATATGCACCTTACCGCTGACTGCCCTGTCCAGCGAGGCCAAGACATTGCCTTCCACATGCCGGTAGAGAGCCGGAATCGCCTTCCGTGAGAAAAAGTGGCGTTTGGGAACCTGCCACTGAGGAACCGTACATTGCACAAACTCACTGAAGTGGGAAGAGTCTACCAACTGAAAAGGCTGCAGTTGAAGCGGTAGCAATTTAGCCAAGCTAGCATTCAACCGCTGGGCATGTGGATGGCTGGGAGTGAACTTCTTTCGACGGTCCAGCAGCTGGGGCAGGGAAATTTGCCTGCTAGAATCGGACGTCGGTGTACTGCTAGCAGATTGCCCGCAAGTACTTGGCTGTGACACACCTAATTCTACACCTTTATTCCTCTAAGTGCAGGTTTCAGAGAGGACTGAAGGTATAGTGGGGTTGGAGATCCCAGCTGATGCGGTGCAAGGAGAGGTCCGCTTTGTTCTTTGGTGTGGGTCTTTAAGGTAGACTTGCCAATGAGCTGCATGGCAGGTCAACATATGTCTGGTCAAGCATGTGGTGCCCAAGTGGGTGATGTTTTGGCCACGCGATATACGCTTGAGACATATGTTGCAAACAGCAGCTGTGCGATCTGATGCACTCGACTCAAAAAAGGCCCACACCAAAGAACTTTTTGAATAACGGGCAGAGGCAGCGCCCTGCACAGGCGGAGCTCTGCGGTGTGATTCCGTCGGTGTGCTGCCCTTACGCTGGCCCCCCGAGGGCATCCTGCCTCGTTGAAGATGTGCCTCCTCCTCATCCTCCTCCCCCTCCTCCTCTCTCCTATTAGGCACCCACGTGGAGTCAGTGACCTCATCATCCCTCCCTCCTCATCACTGGAGCCAATCTGGCAGTATGCTGCAGCTGCTGGAACATGACTGCCAGATTGGTGTCCTTCTTGAGCATCCCCTCTCTCTGCTCTCACGCTACTGCCTTCCTCTAGCTGGGTATCATCATCAAACCCTTCGAAACGCTGGGCATCCTCCTGGAGCATGTACCCAACACTGTGCTCAAACAGTTCGGGGGACTCCTCAGGAGGACATGGTTGGTCTAGGGAAGGAGTGACTGATGATGACATTGATACCAGGGAAGAGGACGCTTTGGCAGCTGCTTTGCCAGTACCCTGAGCCTGGGTGAGAGAGGATGAGGAGGATGAGGAGGGCTTGGTCATCCACTCTACCAAGTCTTCGGCATGATGCGGCTCAACACGTCCAGCTGCCAAAAAGGTAGACAAGCGTGTCCCATGGCCACGTGCTGATGGCGATGCACCGCGTCCACGACCAGCACTGTTGTCTCTAGACACAGAGCCTGCTTGTCCTCTTTTATTGGCTCCTGACTGTCTGCCTCTCCTTGTTTGCCTTCCAGACATTCTAATGGCCTGCAGGGAGATGGGAAAACCAGCAATAAGGCCTAGCTTCAGGAGTATATTTTGCAGGAATCACACTACGCCTGCTGTAAGTGCTGCAAATGCCTGTTGGTATAACACACCAGGAAAACACAGCAATACGGGCTAACTTCAGGTGTATAATGTGCAGGAGGCACACTCCACCCGCTGTAAGTGCTGCAAATGCCTGTTGGTGTAACACACCAGGAAAACACAGCAATACGGGCTAACTTCAGGTGTATAATGTGCAGGAGGCACACTCCGCCCGCTGTAAGTGCTGCAAATGCCTGTTGGTGTAACACACCAGGAAAACACAGCAATACGGGCTAACTTCAGGTGTATAATGTGCAGGAGGCACACTCCGCCCGCTGTAAGTGCTGCAAATGCCTGTTGGTGTAACACACCAGGAAACCACAGCAATACGGGCTAGCTTCAGGTGTATAATGTGCAGGAGGCACACTGCGCCCGCTGTAAGTGCTGCAAATGCCTGTTGGTGTAACACACCAGGAAAACACAGCAATACGGGCTAACTTCAGGTGTATAATGTGCAGGAGGCACACTCCGCTCGCTGTAAGTGCTGCAAATGCCTGTTGGTGTAACACACCAGGAAAACACAGCAATACGGGCTAACTTCAGGTGTATAATGTGCAGGAGGCACACTCCGCCCGCTGTAAGTGCTGCAAATGCCTGTTGGTGTAACACACCAGGAAAACACAGCAATACGGGCTAACTTCAGGTGTATAATGTGCAGGAGGCACACTGCGCCCGCTGTAAGTGCTGCAAATGCCTGTTGGTGTAACACACCAGGAAAACACAGCAATACGGGCTAGCATCAGGTGTATAATGTGCAGGAGGCACACTCCGGCCGCTGTAAGTGCTGCAAATGCCTGTTAGTGTAACACACCAGGAAAACACAGCAATAAGGGCTAGCTTCAGGTGTATACTGTGCAGGAGGCTTAGCAACAATGACACTGACACTGTCCCCTGCCTATGCTTCTCTCTCCCTGCACACAAGGTTTATCAAAGAATATGACACTGACACTCTCCCTACCTATCCTTCTCTCTCCCTGCACACAAGGTTTAGTAAAGAATATGACACTGACACTGTCCCCTGCCTATCCTTCTCTCTCCCTGCACACAAGGTTTAGCAAAGAATATGACACTGACACTGTCCCCTGCCTATCCTTCTCTCTCCCTGCACACAAGGTTTAGCAAAGAATATGACACTGACACTGTCCCCTGCCTATCCTTCTCTCTCCCTGCACACAAGAATAGCACAAAGAATATCAACACTGTCCCTGCCTATCCTTCTCTTTCCCTGCGCCGGAACACACTACACAAGGCCGCCGCGCTGGTGGCCTTTTATAGTGTGGGGCGTGTGCTAAACCCCCTGAGCTATAATTGGCCACAGGCAACCTGCCTGTGGCCAATTATGGCTCTCCTAGCTGCCGGCGCTGTGATTGGCCAAGCATGCGGGGTCACAGTGCATGCTTGGCCAATCACAGCGCCGGGATTGCACTGCGATGGCGCAGTGTATTGTCGGTCGAACAGCTGATGTTCGAGTCGAATGTATGTTCGACTCGAACACCGGGCTCATCCCAAATGTATTGTATAGATGCATCAAAAGACAGTTGTCGTATATACAACATACAAGGAATATTGAATGGTATATAGTACATACCAACGATAAACCACAACAGGTAAGTTAGGAAACGTAGCGCAAAGTAGCGATGGTCAGGTCGCAACATGAATCAAGTGCCAGGGCATCTGAACCATCACACACACCAGGGGGGTAAACTATCAATCAACAAAAATGGCTGCAACTAGAATCATTGGGGTGGGATAAGTCACCATATTCAGACTGGTCTCAGACTTCCCAAATCGTTATTAAACTGCAGGAGAGTATCGGTAGCAGTAGTAGTAAAGTATTCCCTTCTCCGGATGTCAGCTACAATGTTTAAAAGTTGAAGGTTAGAAGGTGGGTCAGTGGACAACTAACGCAGAGGAATAGCTCTCCTAGCTGCCAAAAGTATGTAAGTGATCAAACGCTTGAGTGGTTTAGCAATGCCGGAGAAGGGAAGACCTAATAAATATTGAACAAGATCCAAAAGAAAGAGCATATTAAATAGATGTTGGAGTAGCAGCATTACATCATTCCAGAAAGGTCTTATTCAAGAACATTGCCAGAAGACGTGGTAATGGGAACCCAATTCGAGAACACATCGACAACACAACACTGTAAGCGAGAAGTCCTGGCGATGTACAACCTCTGGGGTTCTATTCCAGAACATCAATATTTTCAGGGCAGTCTCTCTTTGCATCACAAATCTAGATGTTTGAAAAGTAGAAGTCCAGATCCTATCCCAAAGAGACAAAGGTATGGGCGGAAGAAAGGAAGCTGCTCAGGTGTGGAAGTCCCTGGAATTACCTCCTCCCAGCAATCAAGGGTGCAGGCAAATGCAAATGCAATTGAAGAAAGAAAAGTCTTCTGGACGCAGCATTCCGGTTAAAAAGCCTTTATTCCAAAAAAAGGTTCAGGAAACCAAAACACACTGCACAATACAGCAAACTGATCACATCTGGCTAACGCGTTTCACACTATTAAAGTGCTTACTCATATATATATATAGTAAGCACTTTAATAGTGTGAAACGCGTTAGCCAGATGTGATCAGTTTGCTGTATTGTGCAGTGTGTTTTGGTTTCCTGAACCTTTTTTTGGAATAAAGGCTTTTTAACCGGAGTGCTGCGTCCAGAAGACTTTTCTTTCTTCAATTACAAAGGTATGGGCCTCTGAAGAATATGTGCCCATGTGCACATATAGGAGTGGGTTTCTTTCATAAGGGGAGCTACTAAAGAATTTTGTATAGGGAAGAAATCAAATGGAATAGATGGGGCCTTGGGCACAAATGTATTCAAATTTAGTGGGTCTATCTAAAGTAAGGGATGCAGACAAGAACTGAAAAAAAAAAATGTTTGACCTGTAAAAAGAAATAAAACATTGCTGGGACTATGATATTTTTCCCGTAAGTCTTCAAAGGTATGCAACCTACGGGATATGGAGTGGACTAAGTTACGAAGCTGAAAGAGAGATGCCTGCAGCTGAAGTAACATACGGCTGAAAGATAGACTATCTGGTATGACTGGATTGAATAGTAAATATTGGAGCGGGGAGGGCATTGTGAAGAGAGAGAGAGAGAGTATTTCTGACAACATTTCCACCATAAAGCTAAAGTAAATGACATAGGAGAAATACATGTGTTTTAAAATAGCATTATTATGAATGGATAAAGACCACACCAATGAGCATGGATGCAGGAGATAGAGGGAGCCCTTTTCGATTTCCAACCATCGATTAGGGGCTTGCGCGGTAGACCAGGAGACAATGGGACTTTTGCTGGCAGGTGGGTTTTATTTGCTGGACCATGGTTTTGCATTAAAGTGGTTGTAAAGGCAGAAGGTTTTTTATTTTAATGCATTCTATGGAGGACAGAGGACAGAACTGCTCCTACAGATCCTGTGCTTCTCCATGCAGCCTAAGCACCCTTTAGTCTCCTCCTCCCCTGGTCTCAGCATTCAGCTGACTCCAGCCCTCCTCCAGACCCTGCAATTTCTACTTCCCGGCTTGGTCCCCGGATTCTTTCCGGCTGCAGCACAAGGTAAGAGGTGTGCACTGTGATGTACTGTAAGGGTGGGGGACTCTTTGACTTCTGATGGTGGGGGGGGGGGGCTCTTGACATCTGATGTAGGGGTGGTGGGGTGCTCAGAACAGATAGTCTTACAGATACAACCAGCCCTTTGAGTGCAACCATAATACTGATGTGGCCCGCAATGAAATTGAGTTTGACATCCCTGTTCTAAAATAACTGGCACCCAAATGTATCCACCCTACAAAGAGTTAAGGATTTCACCCTGAGAAAATGCAAGTCCGCTGATCTATCTGGGATTCCTCATCCACCTCCCATGGGTAAGGGGGGCTGGGCTACCTTTAATATACTTAAAAGTTACTCAAAAGCATACATATATAGTTTAACATACACCAAATAGAGGTGACACTAAGGGATGTATTTATAAAAAAAGAAATTTTTGGGAAGACATTTGTCCTATTTAAAAGTCATGTTTACTGGTAGATTTGCAAATGTGTCTGCACAATCACCAGGTTGGAAAACTTTTGAGGTCTTGAGCCAACATCTGCAGTTGATAGAGACTGCTGAAATTCAATGATAAGGCAATGATTCCCTATGACAGCCTCTCTCAATCAGGCTTCAGTGGAACTCTAGGGCTCCTCCAGGGGTTGCTAAGGAGTGCTTTCAGCAATGAGCAATTTCTGTTTCTCATTGTTCTTTTGGGCCTTCGTAAGGGGGGCATTCTCCTCATTGACCACCAATGTATGGAACATTGTTCCCACTGACCATCAGTGTAGCGGGGTCACTAACAGACCGCAAGTGTTATGCCGCGTACACACGATTGGAATTTCAGACAACAAATGTTTGATGTGAGCTTTTGGTCGGATATTCCGACCATGTGTAAACGCTATCGGACATTTGCTGTCGGAATTTTCGACAACAAATGTTTGAGAGCAGGTTCTCTATTTTTCCGACAACAAAAGTTCTTGTCGGAAATTCCAATCGTGTGTAGCCATTTCCGATGCACAAAAGTGCTGTGCATGCTCGGAACCAATTTGACGCATGCTCGGAATCATTGTGCTTAATTTTTCTCGGCTCGTCGTAGTGTTGTACGTCTCCGCGTTCTTGACCATCGAAACTTCCGAGCAACATTTGTGCGACCGTGTGTATCCAAGACAAGTTTGAGCGAAAATCCGACGGAAAAAAAAAACACGGTATTGTTGTCGGAAATTCCGATCGTGTGTACGCGGCATTAGGGTGAATTTCTCCACTGGCCATCAATGTAGGGGCCACATATTCACTGAACTCAATAAATGTGAGCAAGCACTACAATTTCACTATCTGCATATCTTTTCCGACAATTATTTCTTCTTTATTTAATGACTAATACTAATGTAGCGCCTGCCCCTCTCCTCTCTCCGTGCGGCTCGCACTGTCTCTTGTCTAGGGGTATCTGGTAGGGTGGAGAGAGAGAGAGCAGGTGGGCTACGCCTAGCCTCCACCACGTGTAGAATACCGGTGGTATCAGCAATGTCTCATTTACCTTCGGGTCTGTGTTGTGCACCCGGATCCTCCCTCCAAGAGTCACCATGAACTTCGTCCACCAGGAATTGAGCCTCACACCATTAAAGTCCAACACTCCTTTATTAGAACACACCATACAGGGACTACCTTGATAGATAGAACAGAAAAGGAGGTGTGAGTGTGAATAGGCCCAGACACAAATTCGGTCCTCCACTCTCCTCCTGGAGAGTGGGATATGGTCTCCGCACAAGGTAAAGGGGATCCTTCTGGACGGTCTCCGACAAGAGACTCACCCGTCACCGGCAGTCTGCTGCACCGGGTCTTCGAGTGAGGAGCTCTCCCCGGTCCATTGCGTCTTACTCAGATTCAGGCCTCCATCCCGAAGTGCCTTAGGACCCTTCCCTCGCGGAACTCAGTGTTGGGCACTGAGCTCCGGACCTTCTTGCAAGTACCTCATCCCAGGGCTGAAGGTGCCTGGGGTGGAACACGATCTCCGGTGGTCCTCTAGGCCGAGGCCTCCTAGAGGACGGGCACGAACCCACGTCCACAAGCTGAAGGTGCTTGGGACGAAGACCCCGTGACCAAGATGGCCGGCCCCTTTATCTCCTCTCCCAGCAAGCCCGGCGGGTTCTCCGCCCCACCATACCGCCGCCGAGAGAGGACAAAAAGGACCTCGGCACACAGTGATATTCATCCCCCCCCCGGCCACGGTGACAGCGTCACCTAGTGAACCGCAAGGAACATAGCACTGAGGTCACAGCTAAATTCAAAAAATGCACCCGGGAAAGTAAGTACCCGCTACACTCTCCCCCCTGTCTTTTGACACTGGACCCCAGTGTCTGGAGTGAATCACGCCCTCAACGGCTGACACAATCCAATCCAGAAACCAACTAACAATTTAAAAAAACAAAAATTTTTCAGGAAGCTATCCTAACAGCGAAGTTTGTGTCTGAGCCCCTGCAACAAAAGTGGAGTGAAAGACAACATTTAAAACATAAAATCACATTCCATCATTATACTTTTCCCTCCCATCCTAACTAAGAACCACCCCAGATTCCATAATCTTGACTGGACGCTCTCCTGCAGAGGGAAGAGAAAAGAAACAATAAAACCCTGACACATGTGTGTGTGTGAGAGAAAAAGAAACTCCTTCGAAGAGAAATATATTTTCCTCCAGTGTGAGCGTGTGCAATGTGTAACGTTGCACAAGACTGCCACCTGGTGACAGCCTCGCGGTAACTGCACCCGTTGAACCATCTTTTCTTTTCTTGCTGCTTGATTCCGGGCCCTATCTACCCCAAAGTCTGCAACTTCTCACCGGAGAGGAAAGAACAACAACTGGAACAGTTCTTCCTTGGAATGACACAAGCACCCCTCTTGCGGGGCAAACACTGATGATAGCACCAACAAGAAAGTCAAACAGCAAAGTTCAGGGGGTGCAAGGTCCTTTTGAAACAAAGCAAACAAATGGAGTCTCTTTCTCCTCAGAGGTAGAAGCAGGGATGCGGCAGGACAAGAGGCTTCAAATGCCGGTCCATGGTCTCCAAATGGTACTCCACATCTTCCCCTTCTTTGCGTTGGATCAACACTTTATCTGCATGGATGTGTCTTCCCAACATCCACTCTGCCTTACAGTCTTTGAACCGCTGAGATGTCTTGGGAGAGCATGTCAAATACCTGCGGGCGTGTGGGACCTTAAGGTGGGTCCACACAAAGTCATTATACCAGCGCTCTCGGCACACCTCCACCTCGTAGAGCAACTCCTTGGAGAGGTACGGATATTCCCACCCGTAGTCAGCAGCGACTTTCTGGCAGAAGAGTCTCTGAAGCCTTGACAGCGGAGGCATTGTGGCTCTGTCCCCTTCGCCGGGCAAAACTATAGAGTCCGGGTGGCGAGGGGCCTTGACCACTTCTGGTTGGGGCATAGGTGCCCGTAGTATCAACTTCTGTTCCCCAGTACCTGATGCAGGTGGCACCGGAGATGCAGATGTGGGCTGGGGACAGGACCCTTGTTCAGGCGCTGGAGCCTCCACCCGGGGTGTACTCTCCCCCGTGGAGATGGGTGAATCTCGAGGCCTTCGGAACGAAGCTAGCGGCACTTTGTCCCAGCCCTTTTCTGCAAACAGTTCGTCAATGGCTGTGTCATCTCCCACATCAGAGAGCGACTCCAGATCTGAAGTATCACACTCCTCCGCGGGTATGTAGCCCATTGTAGAGACAGAGCTAACACCTCCCGTGGACATATTGGGCCATGCCTTCCCGGCATCTCCGCACATACACCAAGTCTATTTGCCCGGCTTACCTCGGCCTTTACTTGAAGCGGGACGTCCGAAACACTCGTCAACGGATCCGTCTAGGCCTGGCGTAAGCTGGCGAGAGGGTCCGCCACCACCGCTGGTCGGGGCCACCACGCTGGTTCTCTTCTCCGGTGGCGGATGCTGTGAGACAGTGGTGACCTAGTCAGCATCCTCGGATTTCTCCCGTTGATTTTTAACGACCTCCTCCGCGGTCGCTGCAGTGTGCGCTGGGATGGCTTTTACAGCAGTAATTCCTCCTCTGCGAGTAGTGTTACCTAAAGCCCGGCCTGGGTAGATGGTTCTCGGCCTGTCTACTGCTGGATCCACCTCGAACAGGAACTCCCCACAGGCCTCACATTGTCCGAAGGGCTTCAGGTGGCACACCAGTCCTGAGCACCCGGGACAAATTACACCCAGGGCCTCTACGTCCATGCACGAGTACAGGGCGAATCGACCCCTTGGCTTCAGCCGGATCCCGGTATCCATTATCGGAGCAGCAGCAGTCATCGTGGTAGTAGCAGGGTGAACTGGAATCCATGAGGTATGTCCAAACATGGTGACTTGTTGCTGGTCCATCGCACACTGCAGAGTTTTCGCGCCAATGTCCCACGTGTAGCCCTCTCACGTATTGGACTCCTCCCCTTTGCTCCAGTTCACGGGCTTTCTTCACTTTCTTTGGTTGAGCCACGCCCACGAACTAAGCGGCGGGGGTTGTGTCTGTTGGCGCAGTGCAATTAGAAGCCCCCACGTGTAGTACCTCACACGGCTGGGCCTCCCCCGTTCACCGCTCTTCCTGCGCGGGCCTTTCCCTTGTCTAGGGTCAATTCCACGACTTCGAGCAGGGCTGCACTTTGGCCTATTCAGTTAACTCATCCAGCAGACTTGTTCCATACTGTGATGCACAACACAATCCCGGACGAGCCCCCATGTGTAGCGCCTGCCCCTCTCCTCTCTCCGTGCGGCTCGCACTGTCTCTTGTCTAGGGGTATCTGGTAGGGTGGAGAGAGAGAGAGCAGGTGGGCTACGCCTAGCCTCCACCACGTGTAGAATACCGGTGGTATCAGCAATGTCTCATTTACCTTCGGGTCTGTGTTGTGCACCCGGATCCTCCCTCCAAGAGTCACCATGAACTTCGTCCGCCAGGAATTGAGCCTCACACCATTAAAGTCCAACACTCCTTTATTAGAACACACCATACAGGGACTCCCTTGATAGATAGAACAGAAAAGGAGGTGTGAGTGTGAATAGGCCCAGACACAAATTCGGTCCTCCACTCTCCTCCTGGAGAGTGGGATATGGTCTCCGCACAAGGTAAAGGGGATCCTTCTGGACGGTCTCCGACAAGAGACTCACCCGTCACCGGCAGTCTGCTGCACCGGGTCTTCGAGTGAGGAGCTCTCCCCGGTCCATTGCGTCTTACTCAGATTCAGGCCTCCATCCCGAAGTGCCTTAGGACCCTTCCCTCGCGGAACTCAGTGTTGGGCACTGAGCTCCGGACCTTCTTGCAAGTACCTCATCCCAGGGCTGAAGGTGCCTGGGGTGGAACACGATCTCCGGTGGTCCTCTAGGCCGAGGCCTCCTAGAGGACGGGCACGAACCCACGTCCGCAAGCTGAAGGTGCTGGGGACGAAGACCCCGTGACCAAGATGGCCGGCCCCTTTATCTCCTCTCCCAGCAAGCCCGGCGGGTTCCCCGCCCCACCATACCGCCACCGAGAGAGGACAAAAAGGACCTCGGCACACAGTGATATTCATCCCCCCCGGCCACGGTGACAGCGTCACCTAGTGAACCGCAAGGAACATAGCACTGAGGTCACAGCTAAATTCAAAAAATGCACCCGGGAAAGTAAGTACCCGCTACACTAAAAAATAATGTCATATAACATAATAAAAACCTGGGTGTCAAATATGCTAAGTACATTGCATTTGTTAATCTTTTTTTACAACTTAAAAACTTGTAAACATAATAATAACTAGCAGGGGTTCCCTGAGGCCTACAAAGTACTTCAAGGTTTCCTCTGTGTTAAACGTTTGAGAAAAGCTGCCCTGTAGAGTCCCATTTCTTGCCTAGTGCTGAGCCTGCTTTTTTTTTTTGTTGGGAAGCCCTGTTTTTGTTTTGTTTGTTTTTTTACCCTTTTTTAATACTAGTGTAGCGGGGTGTCACTTTAAGGAGCTCCAAAGACTACCGTACCCAGTGTACAGCGGGACACCCAGAGTGCATTGCCCAGCGCAAGGTCTGCTGGGGAAGGGCTTTATAAGGAGGAGCGGAGCTACACGCGGGTCTCTTTGGACACCGCCCCCCTAGCAAGTGGAACCAACATCGAGTCTGCCGCTGTACTGGGCCTAGGAGTTTGGCCCTTGAGATCCAGAGAGCCCTCCGACATTCACGGGAGAACCGAGGTGTCGTTTCGTCCATCATCCCCTCAAGGAGTATCGGGAGGACCAGAGACTACGGGTGTCGTGAGACGGTGTGCTGAAGCCCCAGCCACGCAAGTGGGTTGTACGGACTGGTCCGGTCGGGTGAGAGAGCACCTGCTCAGAGATTAACTGACTAATTTCAGGCCCAGTGCCCTTAGTTCAGAGACCACCGTTGCCAGAGTGTTATATTGCACACCAGAGGGACAGCGTGCTTTGCAGCGTTAGCTAAACTCTTTAGTACATGCCAAGAAGTTAACTGTTTTGTTGTCTGTGGATTACAAATAACCTTCAAAGTGCACCACCATTGCTAGCGAAGATCCTTTCCAATGGAAGCACCATATCTGCAATAGTCAGGCCTGACTGTAGAACTTTAGACATTGTTTGGGCGCCATCTTGTGTCTGAAGAAGGAGTGTCCACAGACCCAGAGAAATTGGAGGCTGTCACCTCCTGGCCCCGACCCACTACAGTGACTGAGCTTCGATCATTCTTGGGGTTTTGCGCCTATTACTAAAGGTTTGTAGAGGGGTTTGCTAAAATCGCCAAACCTCTGAATGAACTCTTGAAGACAGAAGGAGAGGAGGATGACTCCGGACCCAGGAAGCCAGGGGAGTCTGTGGAAGATCAGTGGACTGAGAGATGTGAAGAAGCATTCACGAGATTGAAGGAGAGCTTGACCACTGCCCCCGTTTTGGCCTATGCGGACACTAAGAAGCCATATGAGTTACATGTGGATGCCAGTCATGATGGTCTGGGAGGAGTGCTGTATCAGGAACATGATGACCAGCTGAGACCCATTGCTTATGTGAGCAGAAGCTTAACCCCAGCTGAAAATAATTACCCCACCCACAAATTGGAGTTCTTGGCCTTAAAGTGGGCTGTAGTGGACAAGCTAAAGGACTACCTGTATGGAGCTGAGTTTGTGGTTAAAACAGATAATAACCCGCTCACTTACCTTCTGACCACAGCCAAGTTGGATGCCAACGGCCACCGTTGGTTGGCAGCTCTCTCTGGATTCACCTTCAGTTTGAAATACAGACCTGGGGCTGGAAACAGAGATGCAGACGCCTTATCAAGAAGGACCCATGCTCCCACTAACCCCACGGAAGACTGGACTCGACTGACCACAGAGGGAGTGCGAGCCCTGTGTCAAGGAGCGGAGCTCCAAGCCAGTGGAGGGTCCAGGGCTGAAGAGATTGGAGTCTCAGTAGTTGGAGTACCTAAATATTATTGTGATGTGACTCAGATTGGAGAAGAAAACCTACCCAGACTTTCCAAGAGAGGTCTAAGAAGAGATCAACTGGAAGACCCGCTGGGAAGGTTGGCCCTGGAAGCACTGGAGAATCAAACCCCAGACTTACTTCTGAAGGATCCTTCAAAGGAGGCTCGCCTATTGAGGAGAGAATGGGATAAGCTACTGATGGATCAAGGGGTGGTCCACTGAAGGGGCCCCTCTGATGATTTGGAAGATAAGTGGCAACTGTTTCTGCCTGAGAAATATAGAAAGACTGTTCTGACCGCCTTACATGACGATCATGGTCACCTAGGATCGGAAAGAACTTTTCAGCTCGTGAGGAACCGGTTTTACTGGCCCTGTATGCGGGTTGAAGGGGAGGAATATTGCCATTCATGCGCAAGTTGCATACAAAGAAAGACTCTGCCTCATCAAGCTGCCTCAATGGGCCACCTACAAAGTCAAGGGCCTTTGGATCTGGTATGCATTGATTTTCTTTGTATAGAACCTAATTTGAGTGGGCATGGGAATGTTCTGGGGATAACCGACCATTTCACTTGCTACGCTCAGGCATTTCCAACCAAAGACCAGAAGGCCTCCACAGTGGCCAAGGTACTTTTCGAGAAGTTCTTTGTACATTACGGACTACCTCAACGCCTCCACTCGGACCAGGGAAGGGACTTCAAAAGTAGGTTGATCTGGAAACTGTTGGATTCCCTGGGTATAAAGAAGACCCAAACCACCCCTTACCACCCACAAGGGGATGCTCAGCCTGAACGATTCAATCGGACATTGTTAAATATGCTGGGAACTTTGAGCAGTGAAAAGAAACAGGATTGGGACAAGCATGTGGCCGCCATCGTGCATGCGTATAATAGTACAACTAGTGATGCCACTGGATACTCCCCATACAGACTGATGTTCGGCAGGGAAGCAAGACTACCCATAGATCTGGCCTTCAGCACTTCCATAGATCATACATCAGCAGCTTCTCATAAAGGATATGGGGATTGGTTGCGACACAGTTTAAGACTGGCATATGAGAAGGCCCAGGCGACTTCAGATCAAAGAGGGGCCAGGAATAAGCGGAATTATGATCTCAAAGTTTGGATTCATGATCTACAGCCAGGAGACAGGGTGCTGTTGCGGAACTTAGGCATATCAGGGAAGCACAAGCTGGCTGACCAGTGGAGGTCCCAACCCTATGTATTCTGTAAACAACTGCCAGGTTTACCAGTGTACCAACTTAAACCAGAAGGAAGTGTGGAGCCCTTGAAGACATGGCAAGGAACCACCTACTGCCCCTGTCCAAAGCAGTTCGTTTACCCTCTACCTCAGATCCTGAGCATCTTTCAGTCTCAAATACCCCTAGACCCGCCACCAGGTCTCAAGCAGCCAGTTCAAAAGAGATGGATGCCCAAGACCAGAGTGAAGAGGAAGAATTGGAACTTGATTGGTTATGGACACCACCAATACCTGAATCCATGACCACAGCCTCCCCACCATCCGAAGTTACCACCAGAGACACTTTAAATGCTAAAGCTGCTAAGTTCATACCACTTACTACTCTTCCTGAGGAATGGGAGGAATGGGAGGATGCCCAAGACTCTTTTCCAGAAGAAGATCCCAGAAATTCTTTATACCTCTCTGCACCTGAAATGGATGCCCCTGGGCCAGTTGAGTCCAATACACCCGACTTAGCAGAAGGAGAATTGGAAAGACCCCCTGCAGTTGAAACCTCGGCTCCTAGAGAACAAAGGGAGAAAAGAACCATCCACCCCCCAAGAAGACTAACGTATTCTCAGATGGGGGAGTGCTCGGAAGAGACTATCGCCACTGCAAGAAGAACAGTAAATAAGCCTGTCCCCTCCACTGTGAGTTTAGTAGAGGGCAACCCTAGCTCACTCCCTGGCACAGTTAGATAGGCCACTTCCACTAATGTGAACTTTGGGCAGGACAACCTTCTCCCCAGAGCTTGGTGGGAGGTTCCTCTGCCAGGCTCCTTTGTAGCCGTGAATTGTGTTGTATGTTCTTATGCTAACAAAGTTCGTTAACAATTTTATCTTTGGGGACCAAAGACTTTAAGTGGGGGGAGTGTGTAGCAGGGTGTCACTTTAAGGAGCTCCAAAGACTACCGTACCCAGTGTACAGCGGGACACCCAGAGTGCATTGCCCGGCGCAAGGTCTGCTGGGGAAGGGCTTTATAAGGAGGAGCAGAGCTACATTCGGGTCTCTTTGGACACCGCCCCCCTAGCAAGTGGAACCCACGTCGAGTCTGCCACTGGACTGGGCCTAGGAGTTTGGCCCTTGAGATCCAGAGAGCCCTCCGACCTTCACGGGAGAACCCAGGTGTCGTTTTGTCCATCATCCCCTCAAGGACTGTCGGGAGGACCAGAGACTACGGGTGTTGTGAGACGGTGTGCTGAAACCCCAGCCACGCAAGTCGGTTGTACGGACTGGTCCGGTCGGGTGAGAGAGCACCTGCTCAGAGATTAACTGACTAATTTCAGGCCCAGTGCCCTTAGTTCAAAGACCACCGTTGCCAGAGTGTTATATTGCACACCAGAGGGACAGTGTGCTTTGCAGCGTTAGCTAAACTCTTTAGTACATGCCAAGAAGTTAACTGTTTTGTTGCCTGTGGATTACAAATAACCTTCAAAGTGCACCACCATTGCTCGCGAAGATCCTTCCCAACGGAAGCACCATATCTGCAATAGTCAGGCCTGACTGTAGAACTTTAGACATTGTCTGGGCGCCATCTTGCCCATGAGTGGGAAGCTCGCGAGCATAGTTAAGTGACATTTAGCGTGTGTAATTGCTATAGGAACATGCTTGTTATATGCTGAATATTTAACATTGCAGGGCTCTGCATATGCACATGTATTGCTGTTTAACCTGATACGATATTCAGTAAAAGGTACTTGTGGTTAAGCCAATTTACTGTGTGGTTGTATGTCTATTGCGGCATTATGATCCCCATAGCTAACGGGTTTCAGAATCCCATCTTACTGCTATCTGTGCCAAGGGAGGTTAGAGCCAGTTAACTGGGGGTTGGCAGCAGTGTGTACAGGCCCAAATCTATACCAGCAGCTCTCTTAATTGAGGGGGTATTGCTACACGAGTCTGCATGCACTTCAGCATTGGTATGGAAGGCATTGAAGGAGAAAACAAAGATACTCCTTAATAAGATCCAGTACTGGATTCTGACAGGCAGTGAACTCGTGACACCACTGAAGCACAAAAAAGAGTTGTGGCATAAGTCAGATTGTCTGTATAACCTGTCTGCTTCCTCTCATGGGAAGATTCCACACCGTCCCTGGTGAACCAGTATAAACAGGAATAGAAAGTATTAAAGCCAGGATTCCAAATACAGGGGGTCCCCTACTTACAAACATCCGACTTACAAACGACTCCTACTTACAAACAGAGGGAGACAACAGGAAGTGAGAGGAAATCTACCCCTAGGAAGGGAAATTCTCTCCTGTAAGACTTAATATGGGAAAAAGGTGTCTCCACTGATGCTTTATCACCAATCCTTGTTTCCCTAATAACGCCAAATTTTCAAAATCCAATTGACATTGGGACAGAAAATGAGGTGAAATCTTCTAAACAGGGGCATAGACAGCAAAACAAATGTTACAGGAGTGATAACCCTTCCCTATGTTCTCCAGAAAGCTTAAAAATAGATTTTTTGGCTGGAGCTACACTTAAAAAATGTACCTGTTCCAACTTACAAACAGATTCAACTTAAGAACAAGCCTACAGTCCCTATCTTGTAACCCGGGGACCCCCTGTAGTGGAGCAAAAGCTCTCCCTTCAACACTGGCTCCCCACACTTACTGCCATCTTAGCTCAGATGCCTGGTGTATTACGCTGGTAGCATCATGGGGAAATGCATGACTTCTATCTATTATTATTTATTTTTTTAACATAAAATTGGAACAAAACAAAGTCCTGAGTCTGAGAAAAGGTGTATTCCACTATAGAAAGCCCCAGCTGATGTACGTTACTTGCCAACATTTACCTGGGTGAACGATTGGGACATGGAAGATGTGGCTCTCTCTGCATACAATTTGTTATGTCATACATATACTATGTATTTCCAATACTTTAAATCAATGTTCTAGAAACATAAAATGCATAATTATTTTGAGCAGAGGGTGGGGGGTCCTTGTTTTTAGGCCCTCCCTTACTGAAGCATGCTCCAGGACTGAAGGACATATATTTTAGTATCAGCAATTTGCTTGGCCAATAGGCTGGCAGCCCAGCAATAACTGGGATATCAGGCAATTAGCCAGATGGTCTACTCTGTTATAGATGGAGCTGGAGATGCATGCCATTTAAAAAAAAAGAAGTATACTAAATACAGTAAAAAAAGTGCAAATTGAGCTCTATGTGTACATTTTGACTAGACACCAACTGGCCAAGTTTGGGTCAAATTCTAAACTTGAACATGGTTGGTCCACTCATTTCTTCTTAGTAATTGTTCTATCTACCATCTGAAGACAAAACCCACTTGCCAAAAAATGCCACCAAATAAAAACTTAGCAAGGAAATGTAAAACAGGTCAAAATATAATTTTTTTAATGACATACATTTATTATGTTTCTCCAATACTTGGAATCAATGTTCTACAAACATCCAATTCATTATCGTATTCAGGAATACAACTAACATATACTTCCCTCTTTTTGTAAAGTCTTATTTTCAGTGAAAGCACGTGACTGAATCACGTGAATGACAAAGAAATGTTACAATTGAGGAAAAACTGTTTACTCTTATCAGTCTTCAAAAAAAAAAGTACCAAGGTCAATTCAGGGTCAATTTAAGACTAGATTAGCAGTGCAAAAATCAGATTTACAGCTCTTATCTAAAAAATCTGAAATACCCGAACTGTAAATGCATTTAGTGCTATTGAAGCATTTGGTATAAAGAAAAAAAAATTGCACATGCTAAGAATTTATAGTCTATTGATTCAGAAGGTTTAAACACAGCAGCACTGTAAACTACTGGCATATGCACACATATGCTTTGTGCCCTGTAATCTTCCATTGCATTGAGCTGCATAAGCCAAAAAAATAAAATTCTGTGTCTGGGGTCAGTATTGGATGTTTTTTTTTTTAATATACATGTAAGCTTTTGTGATAAAGTTTACATGCGTACTTGCATTAAGTTATTCTTAGCCGGAGAGTAAAAAAAAAAAAAAAATACTAATTTATTTTAACAAGGAATTATGTCTGGATATTGGCAAGGCAGGAAGTGACCAGTGTCCTGGCAAGATACAAAAGGTACAGCTGTTTTTGTTTTTTATTCTTTATTTAGCGAAAGACAAGAGTTTACAAATTGTGTACACAATTGTAGTCACAGTGGTAATGTAGCTCAGACATAGCTGAGGAGTCACAACATAGTCAAAAATACAGCAACTCGGGGAAGGTTCATAAGACCAAGAACCTACCAAAATAGGATAATTTCAAAAGCCTGTAAAAATCTTCTGGATGACGTGGAGGTAACCTCCGCAGAAATAAGTAAGATTCCCAAGTGAAACGTCTGTCAGAGACCTGAACCCCATGCCTTTTGACAAGGATTCATATATATGGTAATTAATAAGAGAGAAAGAAGAAGAAAATAAAAGAAAACAAAAAGGGGCAAGAAAAGGGGGGGGGGGAACTAGACCAGCATGGAATAATTAGGTCAATAGTTATTGGCCATGCCATAGCTCTCTAGGTGGAACCCTATCGATCAATCAGCTCCTGATAAGCGGTAGAATAGAAAAAGATTGACCACGGGTACCCCTTATCACAAACCTTCTACTCCCTGTGGTGGAAAGAAGTTGTAAGGCGTTCCATGTGTTCAATGTCATTAATTTTAGGCAGCCACAGAGAAATAGAAGTGGTGGGTTGGTTCCACAAGGCAGGAATGCAAACCCTAGCTGCATTCAGCAAATGTACCATAAGCAAGGATTTGTACACTATTGAGGTGAAGTGAATAAATAACACATAGGGTGAATCCCCAGAGCTACTAATGTAAGCTTTAGTACTAGAAAGGGTGGATTTTTGGAAAGTGGCAGAAGATATGTAAGTAAGAGCCTTCCTCCCACCCACATCTCCAGCAAAGTTGAATGTGTGCAGAAAGTTCCTGTGTAAAGTTGTCCGAACCCCATTCCAACAGCGTAAAATCTTGTAGCCCTGCTCCTGGAACCTATTTGCAATGGAAGACTAGTGTGCAAACAAAATCACCTGCTCCACCTGGCAGGAGAGAAAGTCATCTTTTGATCCTCTTCATCACGCCACCATATTTCTAGATAAATATATTTCTAAAGGTGCTATTGACATGCATTTTTCACCACGTCGGTAACAACCAATGCAATCCATACATACAAAGAAACCAAAACAAATAAGTTCAGAAATTAGGTTCTGTGTAATAAAAAGGAATAACACAGGAAAAACGTATTGAACACGCTAACTGAAATTTATTAAATACCTCGTACAGAATCCTTTGTTGGCGAATACAGCTTCAAGATGCCTCCTGTATGTAGAAACTAGTCGCATGCATTGCTCAGGTGTGATTTCGGCAAATTCTTCCACACAAACAGTCTTCAAATCTTGAAGGTTCAGTGGGCCTCTTCAATCTTCAGTTCTTTCTATAGATTTTCTATTGGATTCAAGTCATGTGATTGGCTGGGTCATTCTAGCAGATTTATTATCTTTCTTTGAACCAATTGAGAGTTTCCTTGACTTTGTGTCTGGGATCATTGTTTTTCTGAAATGTCCACCCTCATTTAATCTTCACCATCCTGGTAGATGGCAGCAGATTTTTATCAATTACCGTATATACTCGAGTATAAGCCGACCCGAGTATAAGCCAAGGTACCTAATGTTACCACAAAAACCTGGGAAAAATTACTGACTCGAGTATAAGCCGAGGGTCAACAATGCCCACCCATTGCAACTTCACTAAGCCCATTGCCACCTTACTGTTCCCATCCTCACTGTTCCCATCCTCACCTGTGCCCATCCTCACCTGTGCCCATCCTCACCTGTGCCCATCCTCACCTGTGCCCACCCTCACTGTGCCCACCCTCACTTTGCCCACCCCCACCCTCACTGTTTCCCTAGAATTGTAATTGAACATTGTAAAATTGTACCTAAAGGCTGCGGCGTCCATCGTTTAAAACTTGCGCTCTCTTCCTGGTCTCTTCCGTGATAGGCGGAACTGCCTGCTGAGAATCGCCTATCACGGACGTTCTCTCATCTTCACCCATCCCAGCAGACACTGTGTTCAGTTTCCGCCAATCACGGACGTCTGCTGGGAAACTGAGGATGAGAGAACGTTCGTGATAGGCGATTCTCGGCAGACACAGTTCCGCCTATCACGGAAGGGACCAGGAAGAGCCCGCGGGTTTTAAACGATGGACGCCGCAGCCTTCAGGTACAATTTACAATATTCAATTTCGCTGACTCGAGTATAAGCCGAGGGGGGACTTTCAGCCCAAAAAAAAGGGCTGAAAATCTCGGCTTATACTCGAGTATATACGGTATGTCTTGGTACATTTTTTCATTCATCCTTCCTTCAATGACATGAAGTTTGCCAATACCATATGCTGAAAAACAGCCCCACACCATGATGTTCCCACCTCCAAACTTCACTGTTGGTATGGTGTTTTTGGGGTGATGTGCAGTGCCATTTGACCTCCAAACATGGTGTGTATTATGGCATCCAAAGAGTTCAAGTTTGGTCTCATCGGACCAGACTATATTCTCCCAGTATTTCGCAGGCTTGTCTAAATGTTGTGCAGCAAACTCTATACAAGCTTCAACATGCTTTTTCTTCAGCAATGGAGTCTTGCGTGGTGAACGTGCATACAGGCCATGGCGGTTGAGTGCATTACTTATTGTTTTCTTTGAAACAATTGTACCTGCTAATTCCAGGTCTTTCTGAAGCTCTCCACAAGTGGTTCTTGGCTCTTGGACAACTCTTCTGATAATTCTTGTCACTCCTCTGTCAGAAATCTTGCGCGGAGCACCTGGTCGTGGGCGGTTTATGGCGAAATGATGTTCTTTGCACTTTTGGATTATCGCCCCAACAGTGCTCACTGGAACATTTAGAAATTTAGAAATCTCTCTGTAACCAATGCCATCAGTATGATTTGCAACAATAAGGTTGTGAAGGTCTTGAGAAAGCTCTTTGCTTTTACCCATCATGAGATGTTTCTTGTGTGACACCTTGGTAGTGAGACACTTTTTTTTTTATAGGTCATCAGTTAAGACTGAACCAGCTGATATTAATTTGCACTGACAAGGGACAGGATTGCTTTCTAATTACTGATAGATTTCAGCTGGTGTCTTGGCTTTCCATGCCTTTTTGAACCTCTCTTTCTTCATGTGTTCAATACTTTTTCCCTGTGTCATTCCATTTTATTACACATAACCAAATTTCTGAACTTATTTGTTTTGATTTCTTTGTGTGTATAGATTGCATGGGTTGTTTGGAATGCAAACCACAGGCAGTGCGGTCATTTTACATGCTTTGGAATGCACAATGTGGGTATTAAACCTTTTTATTTAAATAAAAGCTTTTTTATCCATATGGTATGACGCTATGAATGTCTACTTCTCCTTCCATGATAACGTGCAATTCGTAGAAACGGGAGGAAGAGTGGAGGAACTATCCATAGAGCCAAATAGGATCAATAACCTTTCACTATAGGCAATATTTTCATGGAGAGTTGGTGGAAACGGGGGGAAGAGTTGAGAAACTACACATAGAGCCAAAAAGGATCCCATATCTTTCACCAAAGGCGATATTTCCATGGAAAGTTGGTGAGTGAGGGCACTAAAGGAAGGAGAGCACAGCACCTTCATCACCTCGTCAGTTTATTGCACAGAAAGCACTTTATTAAGAGACTATTGTGGAACTGAGAATTCACAGAACTTTATTGATTTTTATTTCACAATGTTGCAATTGTTTTAGTATGAATTTATTTATTGTTGACTTAATATGACATTTTTGTTTGATTTTTGTCACTACATAAAGGCATCTATATAGCTTAGAGCTATATAGATGCCTTTATTATGTTTTTAATCCAAGAGTGATATTAACCTGTTGTCTACCGCCCACCGTCAAATGACGGCGGGTAGAAGACTCTCTCGTTCTGACAGGACATCATATGACGTCCTGCCTTTAAAAGGAGCTAGTGGGCGCGCGCGCACCGCCGGGCACCCGCGATTGCCCAGTAACCGAGCAGGAAAGTGGATCTGTGTGTGTAAACACACAGATCCACGTCCTGTGAGGGAGAGGAGACCAATGGTGTGTCCCTTGTACATAGGGACAACCATCGGTCACCTCCCCCAGTCAGTCCCCTCCCCCCACAGTTAGAACACATCTAGGAAACACATTTTTAACCCCTTCCTCGTCCCCTAGTGTTAACCCCTTCCCTGCCAGTCACATTTATACAGTAACCAATGCATTTTTATAGCAGGGATCGCTGTATAAATGTGAATAGTCCCAAAAATGTGTCAAAAGTGTCCGATCTGTCCGCCGCAATATCGCAGTCACAATAAAAATCGCAGATCGCCGCCATTACTAGTAGAAAAAAAATGCTATAAATCTATCCCCTATTTTGTAGACGCTATAACTTTTGCGCAAACCAATCAATATACGCTTATTGCGATTTTTTTTTACCAAAAATATGTAGAAGAATACGTATCGGCCTAAACTGAGGAAAATTGTAATAAAAAAAAAAAAAAAGATATTTATTATAGCAAAAAGTAAAAAATATTGTGTTTTTTTTCAAACTGGACGCTCTTCTTTTGTTTATAGCGCAAAAAATAAAAACCGCAGAGGTGATCAAATACCAGCAAAAGAAAGCTCTATTTGTGGGAAAAAAAGGACGCAAATTTCGTTTGGGAGCCACGTCACACGACTGCGCAATTGTCATTCAAAGTGTGACAGCGCTGAAAGCTGAAAAATGGCTTGGGCAGGAAGGGGGTTTTCGTGCCCGGTAGGGAAGTGGTTGAACAATATTTACATTATTATGTTGGTTTTATTGGCCTATACAAAGTTGTCATGGACCTGTTACATTATGTGAACATAGATTTTAGAGTCTGGCGGTTTCCTTTTTATCGTGTGGTTAATGTCATGTACTCTCATGTTACTATGTTACTATGTTATCTTCTTACTATGTGATTCATATGTAATTAAACTATATAATCATGTGTAGCGGGGTCCTAAATTTAGGGGTAGTGTTTGAGTGGTAGTTATGCTCAAACACCTAAATTGTTAGGACATTATCAACCATTTTGTCTGCAGGAAGAGTATCAGTGTTCCCTGTGGCCTGCGGGTGGCGCTGCCATGGTGGGCCAGGATTGAACCGCTAATACAGTGCTGTGCCTTGTGTGTCCCCTCTAGGCAACCATGCAGTGGGCGTGGTCGGCCTGCTGTGTATGCTGGGAGTGGATATACAAGGGGCGGACGCTGCCTGTTTTGTGGTTTGTTGTCGGGGGTCCTACTCCTAGGGAGTGTGTGTTCCTGTCCGCCCTGGGCGGTGAATCAGTCCCAGGCACCTTTAGCCCTGGGGCTGCAACTAAAGGCCTTGGGCCCAGCACTTTTGGCTGAGGCCCACCAAGGATTGAGGAATCTCAGGGTGCCGCCTTGCGAGGAGACACGCATCTGAGATGAGGAGGCGGGGGGAGGACCGTTCCGAGGGACTGGTGAGAAGTCACAGTAAAGGAAGGGGCCCGATAACTCTCTGGAGGGATGTCTTCTCCTTACAAGAGGCCAAGCTTTGAAAACCAAGTTCACCAGGTCTGTGGCAGAGACCAAGATCACCAGTTTGTGTAGTGATTGTGTGTTTAATTAGAGTATCATTCTGGCTGCTAGTCCCTATCTAGAGAGACTATCCAAATGGGCTAAGTCTGCTTGAGAAGCCAAGCAGTGAAGTGTATTACGTTTGTGCCTGGACCTCTCCCACACCTTATGCTGTCCTGTTATCTCTCCAACCTTTCCTATCAGAGACTGTGCTTTAAGAGAAATAAACTCTACGTTGGAGTTACGGCTGGTGTGGACCTTGGAGTTATTGGGGGAAATAGAGACTTGTCTTTATTAAGCATAGAGATAAGAGCCATTCTCTGAAGGAACCTGGCTGTGGAGACCTGTTTCATAACACTGCTCAACCTCTTTACACAGGAGGGTAGCTAGGTGTGCCCTCTCTTCCTGCGAGGAGCCAAAGACAGGTGGAGAGAGGGTTGGAGGCGCTATACATGCAATTGGTTCATGTTATGTTACTTTGTACATGTTATAACACTATGCGATTAGGCTGTTTATCATTTTATACCCACCAGTCACTCTCTGTTCATATTGTTCAATTGGGCCGCCTGCTTCACATAAAGTCCCAAACTCTCTCCTTATGTCAATCCAATAGGGATGGAGGCACTTGACGTTTCATGTCTTGGCCTCATATAAAGTCCCAAAACCCTTTTTTTCCTTAGCCTCTGTCTGATCTGCAGTTTTCATGATGCTGCACATGTCATCATCAGCTATGAAACCAGTCATGTGATAGCTTGACAGTTGAGTTGATAACTAACATAAGCACATTAGTAGATGAGCTGCAACAGTTATTATTATTGGCAATGGCATGCCTTGAATATACCTGTTTTGGGAAACAGTTAAATCAGTGGGTTCGGTTCCACTTCAAGTAACCCACTAATCCTTGACCATTTTTTAACACAAATCTACTCCATAAAAATAGATTAACCCTTAAACATTTGTTCTTATCTTTTTGTGTAAAAATAGATTAACCCTTAAACATTTGTTCTTATCTTTTTGTGTTCCAAGGGAGGTGTACCTGTTCTGCAATCTTGACAATGAAAAACAAAGAAAGCACATTTACATTTCTCTAAATGATTCTAGGCATACCCAGAAAACAGTAATTTCCTTCAATTATCTAAAACAAGTACAGATTTTCACTTTAATATTTTTATTTTCAGTGCCTTTCTATGTGTTCAAGTAAAAAAAAAAAAAAGTGACTGTGGTAACTGAATAGTGACTGTTTAACGTGTTGTATGCTCTTTTTTTTCTCCACACCGGTTATAACGCATATACTGAGGACATAGTTTTGCCCACATATCAAACAAAATGTGTGGATTGTAGGAAATCCTCACTCCTAATAAACAACAATTTAATGGCACTTTAAATAGACAAGTTAGGTAGTTATAATGTAAAACACAGAATAGATGCAATGATGTTAAAATAATGTGTTCATTGCTGCAGTGAAATATGATGTGGAAAGTAACAACTTGACCGTTGATTAGGAGGAAGATGAGCTAATATCAAATGCTTTCAAAAGAGGGTGAAAGAGGAAAAGTGAACAAAGCCTGGTATCTAATGCATTCAGTAAACACGTGTGCATTATTCACCAGGAACGTGGTCTAGTTTTAGAGGACATGTGATGCACTAATCTTTATAGTCATATACTGTATATCACTTTGTTATAGAAAGTACCAACATGTGGATGACTAAGGCAACTGACATTCGCCAATTCAGTTGTTTATGTAGCAGCACAGTAACTATGGTTATGCGCACACATGTAAATTTACGATAAAGGCAGTTGTAGTGCATTAGAAATAGCAAATGATTTGCTTCAGAGCAGGTAATAGATCTATTTACAATTCAAAAAATCATTAAAGCCTAACTCCACGAATTTGAAAAAAAAATCTACCCTTACAGTGGGCTGTGGGCCATGGACTACCGCAATGCAAAGGGTAAATGCTCATTATGTCTTGAAGGTACATGAGCAAGCATAATTACTTATTTTACCACGCACTCTGTCCCACTCTGGCACTGTCCTCTTTTCCCCGAAGGTCTGGTCTGTATGCAGCCCCTTGGCATCGTCACATACAATTCTGGACTATTAACACCCTATTGTAATTGGTGGGTGCAAGAAAGCAACCATGTCCAGGAGCTCCTTAGGCAGTAGGATCCGGGAGACTGGTCATATTGCTACAGGAACCCTTCTGGAGCGCAGAAAATGTTAAGTATTTCTCTTTATTCCAGCTCCCTAGACATGAAGGGCATTTACCTTTTGCAGTGTTGGGGGTTGGAGGGGGGGCTCCCACTGCAAGGATAGAGTTTTCATTCCTGAAGTTGGACTTTGAGTAAAAGCATCTACTTTACTCTGAGATTTCCTACTTCTGTGCGGTTTCTATCCTCAACCAAGAGTAAAAAACCTGACCAAATGGCCAAATTTTCAAAGCTGGCATACCAGCCTCTGGATACTTATTTTCAAAAGTGACATGTGCAGCTTAGTCCAAAAATATTTGAAAATGACAATCATGTACTAAAATACTGATCATTATCCTTGTGTTGATGCCTTGTGAATTGAGTCTCAGTCCTGGTATTCTTAGCTCTGCTTTGGTCTCTATGGATGACGGATCAATGCTGCAAGTTTTCCCTGTGTAGTGGAACCATATATTCTCTAAAACTGTTATATTTAATAACATTGTTCTAGGAGAGGCCTGGATAGTATTTCAAGAAGAGTTTCCCCTAACTGTAATAGGATATACTGTATAAGCAACTAGATGTTTAGGCTTTTCCCTTGGCCCCTGCCACAGTGTATTGTCTAAATGCAACTCCTCTTCCTCTAGCATTTATGCTAAGCTGCTAGCAAGGTTAGTGGGTTCTTGTTGACTTACAGATATAATTTTTTTTTTTATGTCATGTGTGTAGCGTATGGTCATATGGGCATATTGCCGTCGTCCCCTTCATAGTAATATGTGGAAAGTTCACTTCGTCAGACAGGTAAACAAAGATTATTATTATACAGGATTTATATAGCACCAACAGTTTACACAGCGCTTTACAATATAAATAGGGGTGATGAAACCACAATAGGGTTAAGCTGCTTGTGTTATAGAGGGCAGTTAAAGGTAAGAGTTGTAAAGGCAAAAGTTTTTTTTATCTTAATGCATTCTATGCATTTGGATATCAAACCTCTTGTGTGTAGCAGCCCCCCAGCACCCCCTAATACTTACCCTGTGCCCCTTCTCTCTCCAGCGATGTCTACGATACCCTCGGCCATCCGGGGCTCTCCTCCTGATTGGCTGGGGCACAGCCGCGGCCCTATTGGCTCCCGTGGCTGTCAATCAAAGTCAGTTAGCCAATCAGGAGAGAGAGCTCTGTGTCTGAATGGATACACGGAGCTCTGACTTGGCTCGTATGCCCTCATAGCAAGCTGCTGGTCTATAGGGGCACTCATGAGGAGGGAGAGGCCAGTAGCAGCGAAGAGGGACACAAGAAGAGGAGGATCCGGGCTGCTCCGTGCAAAACCAACTGCATACAGGAGGTAAGTATGACATGTTTGTTGTTTTGTTTTTTTAAACCAAGACTTTACAATCATTTTAAGACTTGGCAGGGGTTTAAACCCTGCCCCACCTCAAACTATTTTTGCATTTAGTTCTGCTTTAAAGTTCATAACTGGGTCATCAGCATATTAACATTTCCAAACAACTAATTGTTCTGTTACAATGAGGATATACCACTATATTTGTATAATTTACATGAACCAAAATCAATTGATACACTGAGGAGTTTTATTAAAAGGAAAAATCTATAATTTTAGAGGAAGTTATTAATATATTTCCCCTGACAAGTGATCATCTTTGTCTCACCTACCGGAAAGATGCAATACAACCATTACAAGGCCAGATAAAGATGAGAGCATTCTTTGGAGAACTATGGAAAGCACATGCATGTTCCTCATCCTCTTCTTCTTCATCACATGACAGAACCATCATCTCAGACAGGTGTACTCGGTGCTTTAATCTGAAACTGGTGCCAGACCTAAAAGACAGAGATACCATAAGCAATTCATTGTAATCTCAAACACAAAATAGAGGAAGAAAGGTAGACATCAACGCAAATCCTACAGTGCCATCATCCCAAATTGATCAGTATATATTTCCCCCAAAAAGGGGGACTTTTTGGGCCCATTCACATGGGTGGTAGCCTTTGCCGCCCAACCTGAAAAGCAAGCCATGGTGGATTGCCTTTCAGAGGGCATGTGACAGGCAGAGAAAGGGGGATATGTTGCCTCGTTACCCCCTGTTTTAACCCAGAAGGTAGGCAGGGCAGTTGCAGCGTGGCCCTATTCACTTGAATAGGCCATGTTCAACTACGCTACTATTCGCCGAATGCTACATGCTGTTTAATTTTTGCTGCGGCATTTGTGTAAAGCCCTGAGCAGCTGCACCTCCTTGTTCACCTGCTTTAACCACATCCCGGTTACCCGTGTAATTGATCCCTTACAGATAGCACCCAGGAATCAACATAGATTAAACATGTACAGTATATGTAAAAACTTTTCTAGATTTATTAATTACAACACATATAAATATGCAACTGTTAAAATAATTATTTTGACCTGAATATAGTGATTGTGTCTATTAACTGATGTAACCAATTGAGACCAATATATTAGGTTCAATGGAATTATATGAATGTCTTGTAACCCAATCACTGCTAGTTGTGATGAAGTGGGTTTATCTATGAAATGCAGCTTCCTACCTGTATACTGGGACAACCAGTATAATATGTATACATTTATAAGCATACAATGCAATCAGTCAGTATACTGCATGAAACTAGTTCAGTCAACATCTAACTCCTGAACCACACAATTCCACGTCATATGTTTATTCTTTAGGAGGTCCAGCTAAAACTTTTATGCTATGAATAATAAATGCTAAATAATATTAATGTATCATTTTCTAAACTGAACAAAATAGTGTAAAATCAAAAATAACCTCACACAGCGGCGCTAAAAAACGATACCCTCCCCCTCCTGTGTCCGTGTGATTGGACTGGGAGAAGGTTACTGTTAATCAATTAAATATATACACCCTGTGACATAAGTGAATAATGTGCACAAGTAAACTAAATAAAGTCCACACAAATTCAATCCAAATGTGAGACAATCTTCTTCCAAATTCTCCACCACACACAGTGTTTAGTGTTTTCGTGATCCCGCTCCCATCAGATGGACACTCACCACAGCAAGTTGCCTCACACTTTCGTGTTTGGCTTAAAGACGTGTGCAAAGATCTTATACAGCTTTGCGGGCGATCCTCCCAATTCAAATCAAGTGTTTTTAAAGTTGTAATCCATATGCAAATGTAAAAGAAAGCTCCAAATAGTGTGATAACGTAAAATCAGTTTAATTACACACCAAACACGCACTTAAATACTGCAATTACCTAAAACACAATTTAAATAAGCGTATAAAACCACTGCAATTACCTAAAACACAATTTAAATAAGCGTATAAAACCACTGCAACTCCAAAGGCAAAAGTGCACCGAACAGCGAGTGTACAGGTCGCGGCGGACCCTCAATAAACCAGTCAGATCTCACCACCTTCCCGCTGCCACTCACTACTCCTTCGCTGCTCAATTCGATCCTGTGACGTCGAATAATCCGTCAGACGGTTACTGCATAGCCACGCCCCGACATGTTTCGTCGAATAGACTTATTCATGGGATTGGCTGTGCGGCATACCAGCTCCACCTTTTATTTCTCTTAACTTATGGGCGGAAGTACAATCTCTCCTCCATCCGCTTTGGGCGGATATGCGTCGTTCCCATACGACTTTCCATACCGCCCACCTTCCCAGCCCATCTGAGGGCGGAAGTGCGTCATCCGTTATATGCACCATGGGCGGAAGCCGGATATAACTTCCATTGACACAAAGCGAGTGTCCCCGCTGCCCACATACACTCGCTATTGGTGTCCATCTATATTTCAACTCAAATATCCTATACCATATTAGCAGTCGTGTGGCACATATCTACTTGGGGATGTAGTTCAGTGTTATCAAACATTAAAAACATTAACAATAATATATAGCACATATGCTAAATATCATAGAAAAAATTATCAATATTTTAAAACCACTAGTAGCACCATGAGATCTTAATCTTATTATTACCACTCTGTATTTAATGTGATACAGATATACTCAGTTGCGGGATCAAAAAACATCAAGTATTCTGAACAAAAAAATATATATATATAAGTGGTAAATATTAGATATTTTTGTTTAACCTAAAGAAAAAAAAAAAAAAACAATTAGTATATATATATATACGTGCTGCGAATTTTTTTACTCATAGACAGTTATCCTATCTTACACATGGTATATATATACACCTAATACACATCACCATACCTATGTGTACATTACAGGAAACTATTACTAGAAAAAAGCAATAATATTAATAATAATATGTCCGTAACATACATTCACTGATTGAATGTGTTAGCAGACCTAGACCGTGATGGAAAGCTATTAAATAAATATTTTAGACCCACAAATATCTAAAATTGTTAAACTATATCACAACCAACTATAATTATTTAAAATAATTTAAAAATTATTTAAAATTATTTAAAATTATTTAAAATCATTTAAAAGTTGTTAATAAAACAGTTCAAATCCAATTCAATATTGAGGCCCCTAGGGTAAAGACTTTTTAAAAGAAATATCCACTTTGTCTCTCTTTGTGATAAATCTCTCACACGATTTGAGCCCCTCCACGATGGATGCACAAAATCTATACCACAGAATTGTATTAAAGAGGGATCTTGTTGGTGTTTCTCCTTAAAATGTAACGACACGCTATGGTATCTAAAGCCATTTTTTATATTTGTAAGATGTTCACCTATACGTGTCTTGAGCAATCTCTTAGTTCTCCCCACGTAATAAAGCCCACAAGGGCACCACATGAGGTATACCACATAAGATGAATTACAAGATATAAATTCTTTAATATCAAATGTTTCCTGGTCATTATTGGTAACACTCATTATCCCTCTATTCTGTACTTTTACTGTTCTGCAGCATTTGCATCTTCTACATGAGTAAAATCCTTTCAGATCAAACCGCAAATTACGTTCATTTGGGGGATCCAAAATTTTATTAACCACCCTGTCACCAAAACTCGGGGCTCTTCTATATATAAATTTTGGTGTATTGGGTAGAGCCTCCCCCAGATGTCTGTCACGTCCCAAAATGTGCCAATGCTTTCTAATGATGGTCTCAATTTCTTTGTATTGATGATGGAAACCTGTTATAAAGCCCCATTGATGTTGTCCATCATTAATCTGAGTTGATTTATTTACAAAGCACTGGCTCCTTGGGGCTTCACCTATTTCATGTATTAAATTTTGAAGAGGTTCCTCTCGATATCCTTTATGTATAAATTTGTCTTTCAACATATTTGCCTGAATCACAAAGTCCTCCTGACTAGTGCAGTTACGGCGCACCCGGAGTATCTGACCTTTTGGAATATTTCGTATCCAGGCTGGATGATGCCCACTTCTAATTGAAATATAACTATTTCTGTCCGTGGGCTTAAAGTATACCCGGGTATTCAAGCATCCTACTCCCTTCATAATAGTGACATCGAGAAAATTTATCTCCTCATTACTGATCTGATAGTCCAACTTTATGTTGTTATTATTATTATTTAATATTTCTAAGAACTCAACCGCCGATTCTTTCGATCCCTCCCAGATAAATAGGAGGTCATCAATAAATTGTCGATAAAAACGTAATTGTGGTTTTTTATTCCTGAAAATGTGTTTATCCTCCCACTCGGCCATAAACAGGTTGGCGAGACTGGGGGCAAACTTAGCCCCCATCGCCACGCCAACCTGTTGTGAGAAGAAGCAGTCGTGGTACCAAAAATAGTTATGGCTCATACAAAAGTCCAATATATGTCCTAAAAAGCGTTTCTGCATATCCGGAATATCGTCCCTCTTACTTAAAGCCCAATTCAGTGCTAATGCAGCATCTTCATGCTGAATAACAGTGTATAGTGCTGACACATCAGCTGTAACTAAATACGTCTCAGAATCCATATTAATTTCTACTTTTTCTAACAGACGTAATAAGTCAGCTGTGTCCTTCAAATAGGCCTTTGTATCTTTCACGCTGGGTTGTAAAAATTTATCTAAATATTCCCCCAGTCTGGAGGTTACAGACCCTATTCCATTCACTATTGGTCGTGCTGGAGGGTTCAGAGCATTTTTATGCATTTTCGGCAGTGTGTAAATCACCGGAATTCTGCAAGCTGAGGGGACCAAGTATCTTTTTTCTTTTAAATTTAAGGCATTGGTCATATATCCCCATTCAACCAAGGACACCAACTGTGTTCTATATGTTTCTGTTGGGTCAGAGCGTAGCTTTTTATATGTGATCTGATCATCCAATAGATCCATCAGTTGTTTATGGTACATCGATTTGTCCATTATTACCACTCCTCCTCCTTTATCCGCCGGGCGGATAATGATATCCTTCTTTTTTTCTAAACTTTTGACACCTTCTTTAATATATTCAGGGTTAATATCCTTCTTTTTTATCGGGAGTTCTTCAATATCCTTTAAAACCATATGTTTAAAAACTTCAATAAAATGGTTATTAGAATTTTGTGGGTTAAAAATGGATTTATTCTTAAGACCACTATCTATTCTTTCTGCCATATTATAATTTCTAATTACAGGATTAATAGGATGACCTAAAAAGTATTTTTTAATATTCAATTTACGGATGAACTTGTGGGTGTCAATATACACCTCGAATTTATTCAAGGTTTTTCTGGGTGCACACTTCAGGCCCAAATTCAGAATATTCAATTCCTTCTTGTTTAATTCTACCGTACTCAGATTGAATATTCCAGCATTTAATTGTTTCTCATCCTTTTCTTTGGATTGTTTGGCCCTCCCTGCCCTTCGTCCCCTTCTTCTCTTTGGAAGGGTAAGAGTTCGCTGTTTGGAATATAGGGAGGTCCACTCCTGACCTTGCCTTTCTGCGTTTGGTGATTGTTCCTCCTCGGTGTGCCCCCTCTTCCTCTCCCACCCCTCCCCCGTTGTCCTAAAAAAGATTCCCGATAATAATTTCCATCATATTCTTCTTCCGCCATAGATTGATATCTATTATAGATGGGTATCGGGTTTCTCGGTTCTGGGGGGTGTTCAATCGGTGGTTGATACCATCGTTGTTGTTCTTGTTGAGGCCCATATCCATAAGGGTCATTCCCCCCATATGAGTGGTTCACTCTGGGTGATTGATAATTTCCATTGTATTGGTATTCATCCCTACCATATCTATTTGGGCCCGGAGAATATATACTAGCTCCGTATTGTCCACTTCTATTCACTTGGGGTGTACCTCCCTGAAGTGGATATACAGGAGGCTGTTCTCCTTTTTTATTTTTATTATTTCCTTTATTACTTATATTTTTCACTATGGCCTTTTTAGGGGCAACAGTTGTTTCCTTATGGGCTTCAACCTCATTCAGAGTCTGGTCATTACCTGAATTAGTATTTTGCCACACATATATGTTATTGGTCTTAAAATCAGTAAAATCCCTATTATATTTTTTAACTTTCCTTTTTTGTGTATCACGGTCTACTTTTTCCAGCTTTTTCTTCATATTGTTATTAAATTCCTTTACCATATTAGATTCATTAACAGGTTCTAGTTTCTCTTGTACATCTTTAATTTTTTCATTGAGTCTACTTAGTTTGATTTGTTTCCTTTTTAAAACCAAACCTTGCAGTTTCCTCCCTACTCTATTAAAGAAATGGAGCCATTCATCCATATACTTAGGCTCACTCAATCCATCCTGTGGTGATACTTCCCACCGCAGGCTTCTAAAGATCAAATTTTCCCTCTCATAGTGCTCAAATGTAAACACATCCCACCATGTCTTCACCTGTTTTTCAAGCAGGTTATCCAGGTTTTTTAATAATGCTGAGTAATCCTCCTCACTCTCTACCATATCATGGTTTGCTGAGAAGATATTATCAGGATTCATCTGTCTATTAGACAGGAAATTAATAGCTTCCATAGCAGCAGGTGGTTAAATAAAAATACTGTGTAAAACTGGTAATATTAAGTTGCGCCCTTCCCATATATACCACCACCGCGCTTAAGGGTTAAAGGGTTTTAACCCTTAAGCACGGTGGTGGTATATATGGGAAGGGCGCAACTTAATATTACCAGTTTTACACAGTATTTTTATTTAACCACCTGCTGCTATGGAAGCTATTAATTTCCTGTCTAATAGACAGATGAATCCTGATAATATCTTCTCAGCAAACCATGATATGGTAGAGAGTGAGGAGGATTACTCAGCATTATTAAAAAACCTGGATAACCTGCTTGAAAAACAGGTGAAGACATGGTGGGATGTGTTTACATTTGAGCACTATGAGAGGGAAAATTTGATCTTTAGAAGCCTGTGGTGGGAAGTATCACCACAGGATGGATTGAGTGAGCCTAAGTATATGGATGAATGGCTCCATTTCTTTAATAGAGTAGGGAGGGAACTGCAAGGTTTGGTTTTAAAAAGGAAACAAATCAAACTAAGTAGACTCAATGAAAAAATTAAAGATATACAAGAGAAACTAGAACCTGTTAATGAATCTAATATGGTAAAGGAATTTAATAACAATATGAAGAAAAAGCTGGAAAAAGTAGACCGTGATACACAAAAAAGGAAAGTTAAAAAATATAATAGGGATTTTACTGATTTTAAGACCAATAACATATATGTGTGGCAAAATACTAATTCAGGTAATGACCAGACTCTGAATGAGGTTGAAGCCCATAAGGAAACAACTGTTGCCCCTAAAAAGGCCATAGTGAAAAATATAAGTAATAAAGGAAATAATAAAAATAAAAAAGGAGAACAGCCTCCTGTATATCCACTTCGGGGAGGTACACCCCAAGTGAATAGAAGTGGACAATACGGAGCTAGTATATATTCTCCGGGCCCAAATAGATATGGTAGGGATGAATACCAATACAATGGAAATTATCAATCACCCAGAGTGAACCACTCATATGGGGGGAATGACCCTTATGGATATGGGCCTCAACAAGAACAACAACGATGGTATCAACCACCGATTGAACACCCCCCAGAACCGAGAAACCCGATACCCATCTATAATAGATATCAATCTATGGCGGAAGAAGAATATGATGGAAATTATTATCGGGAATCTTTTTTAGGACAACGGGGGAGGGGTGGGAGAGGAAGAGGGGGCACACCGAGGAGGAACAATCACCAAACGCAGAAAGGCAAGGTCAGGAGTGGACCTCCCTATATCCCAAACAGCGAACTCTTACCCTTCCAAAGAGAAGAAGGGGACGAAGGGCAGGGAGGGCCAAACAATCCAAAGAAAAGGATGAGAAACAATTAAATGCTGGAATATTCAATCTGAGTACGGTAGAATTAAACAAGAAGGAATTGAATATTCTGAATTTGGGCCTGAAGTGTGCACCCAGAAAAACCTTGAATAAATTCGAGGTGTATATTGACACCCACAAGTTCATCCGTAAATTGAATATTAAAAAATACTTTTTAGGTCATCCTATTAATCCTGTAATTAGAAATTATAATATGGCAGAAAGAATAGATAGTGGTCTTAAGAATAAATCCATTTTTAACCCACAAAATTCTAATAACCATTTTATTGAAGTTTTTAAACATATGGTTTTAAAGGATATTGAAGAACTCCCGATAAAAAAGAAGGATATTAACCCTGAATATATTAAAGAAGGTGTCAAAAGTTTAGAAAAAAAGAAGGATATCATTATCCGCCCGGCGGATAAAGGAGGAGGAGTGGTAATAATGGACAAATCGATGTACCATAAACAACTGATGGATCTATTGGATGATCAGATCACATATAAAAAGCTACGCTCTGACCCAACAGAAACATATAGAACACAGTTGGTGTCCTTGGTTGAATGGGGATATATGACCAATGCCTTAAATTTAAAAGAAAAAAGATACTTGGTCCCCTCAGCTTGCAGAATTCCGGTGATTTACACACTGCCGAAAATGCATAAAAATGCTCTGAACCCTCCAGCACGACCAATAGTGAATGGAATAGGGTCTGTAACCTCCAGACTGGGGGAATATTTAGATAAATTTTTACAACCCAGCGTGAAAGATACAAAGGCCTATTTGAAGGACACAGCTGACTTATTACGTCTGTTAGAAAAAGTGGAAATTAATATGGATTCTGAGACGTATTTAGTTACAGCTGATGTGTCAGCACTATACACTGTTATTCAGCATGAAGATGCTGCATTAGCACTGAATTGGGCTTTAAGTAAGAGGGACGATATTCCGGATATGCAGAAACGCTTTTTAGGACATATATTGGACTTTTGTATGAGCCATAACTATTTTTGGTACCACGACTGCTTCTTCTCACAACAGGTTGGCGTGGCGATGGGGGCTAAGTTTGCCCCCAGTCTCGCCAACCTGTTTATGGCCGAGTGGGAGGATAAACACATTTTCAGGAATAAAAAACCACAATTACGTTTTTATCGACGATTTATTGATGACCTCCTATTTATCTGGGAGGGATCGAAAGAATCGGCGGTTGAGTTCTTAGAAATATTAAATAATAATAATAACAACATAAAGTTGGACTATCAGATCAGTAATGAGGAGATAAATTTTCTCGATGTCACTATTATGAAGGGAGTAGGATGCTTGAATACCCGGGTATACTTTAAGCCCACGGACAGAAATAGTTATATTTCAATTAGAAGTGGGCATCATCCAGCCTGGATACGAAATATTCCAAAAGGTCAGATACTCCGGGTGCGCCGTAACTGCACTAGTCAGGAGGACTTTGTGATTCAGGCAAATATGTTGAAAGACAAATTTATACATAAAGGATATCGAGAGGAACCTCTTCAAAATTTAATACATGAAATAGGTGAAGTCCCAAGGAGCCAGTGCTTTGTAAATAAATCAACTCAGATTAATGATGGACAACATCAATGGGGCTTTATAACAGGTTTCCATCATCAATACAAAGAAATTGAGACCATCATTAGAAAGCATTGGCACATTTTGGGACGTGACAGACATCTGGGGGAGGCTCTACCCAATACACCAAAATTTATATATAGAAGAGCCCCGAGTTTTGGTGACAGGGTGGTTAATAAAATTTTGGATCCCCCAAATGAACGTAATTTGCGGTTTGATCTGAAAGGATTTTACTCATGTAGAAGATGCAAATGCTGCAGAACAGTAAAAGTACAGAATAGAGGGATAATGAGTGTTACCAATAATGACCAGGAAACATTTGATATTAAAGAATTTATATCTTGTAATTCATCTTATGTGGTATACCTCATGTGGTGCCCTTGTGGGCTTTATTACGTGGGGAGAACTAAGAGATTGCTCAAGACACGTATAGGTGAACATCTTACAAATATAAAAAATGGCTTTAGATACCATAGCGTGTCGTTACATTTTAAGGAGAAACACCAACAAGATCCCTCTTTAATACAATTCTGTGGTATAGATTTTGTGCATCCATCGTGGAGGGGCTCAAATCGTGTGAGAGATTTATCACAAAGAGAGACAAAGTGGATATTTCTTTTAAAAAGTCTTTACCCTAGGGGCCTCAATATTGAATTGGATTTGAACTGTTTTATTAACAACTTTTAAATGATTTTAAATAATTTTAAATAATTTTAAATAATTTTTAAATTATTTTAAATAATTATAGTTGGTTGTGATATAGTTTAACAATTTTAGATATTTGTGGGTCTAAAATATTTATTTAATAGCTTTCCATCACGGTCTAGGTCTGCTAACACATTCAATCAGTGAATGTATGTTACGGACATATTATTATTAATATTATTGCTTTTTTCTAGTAATAGTTTCCTGTAATGTACACATAGGTATGGTGATGTGTATTAGGTGTATATATATACCATGTGTAAGATAGGATAACTGTCTATGAGTAAAAAAATTCGCAGCACGTATATATATATATACTAATTGGTTTTTTTTTTTTTCTTTAGGTTAAACAAAAATATCTAATATTTACCACTTATATATATATATTTTTTTGTTCAGAATACTTGATGTTTTTTGATCCCGCAACTGAGTATATCTGTATCACATTAAATACAGAGTGGTAATAATAAGATTAAGATCTCATGGTGCTACTAGTGGTTTTAAAATATTGATAATTTTTTCTATGATATTTAGCATATGTGCTATATATTATTGTTAATGTTTTTAATGTTTGATAACACTGAACTACATCCCCAAGTAGATATGTGCCACACGACTGCTAATATGGTATAGGATATTTGAGTTGAAATATAGATGGACACCAATAGCGAGTGTATGTGGGCAGCGGGGACACTCGCTTTGTGTCAATGGAAGTTATATCCGGCTTCCGCCCATGGTGCATATAACGGATGACGCACTTCCGCCCTCAGATGGGCTGGGAAGGTGGGCGGTATGGAAAGTCGTATGGGAACGACGCATATCCGCCCAAAGCGGATGGAGGAGAGATTGTACTTCCGCCCATAAGTTAAGAGAAATAAAAGGTGGAGCTGGTATGCCGCACAGCCAATCCCATGAATAAGTCTATTCGACGAAACATGTCGGGGCGTGGCTATGCGGTAACCGTCTGACGGATTATTCGACGTCACAGGATCGAATTGAGCAGCGAAGGAGTAGTGAGTGGCAGCGGGAAGGTGGTGAGATCTGACTGGTTTATTGAGGGTCCGCCGCGACCTGTACACTCGCTGTTCGGTGCACTTTTGCCTTTGGAGTTGCAGTGGTTTTATACGCTTATTTAAATTGTGTTTTAGGTAATTGCAGTGGTTTTATACGCTTATTTAAATTGTGTTTTAGGTAATTGCAGTATTTAAGTGCGTGTTTGGTGTGTAATTAAACTGATTTTACGTTATCACACTATTTGGAGCTTTCTTTTACATTTGCATATGGATTACAACTTTAAAAACACTTGATTTGAATTGGGAGGATCGCCCGCAAAGCTGTATAAGATCTTTGCACACGTCTTTAAGCCAAACACGAAAGTGTGAGGCAACTTGCTGTGGTGAGTGTCCATCTGATGGGAGCGGGATCACGAAAACACTAAACACTGTGTGTGGTGGAGAATTTGGAAGAAGATTGTCTCACATTTGGATTGAATTTGTGTGGACTTTATTTAGTTTACTTGTGCACATTATTCACTTATGTCACAGGGTGTATATATTTAATTGATTAACAGTAACCTTCTCCCAGTCCAATCACACGGACACAGGAGGGGGAGGGTATCGTTTTTTAGTGCCGCTGTGTGAGGTTATTTTTGATTTTACACTATTTTGTTCATATTTTTTATTTAAAGTGGCTGCTGCATATTTAGTATAGGTTTAGTTTTAACCCTTAAGCGCGGTGGTGGTATATATGGGAAGGGCGCAACTTAATATTACCAGTTTTACACATCATTTTCTAAACTACAGAAACCAAGCACTACCATTTAAATATTTTTTTGCCTAAAAGATGTGTACAGATGAAGTTATTTCTACACCTTGGGGTTTATTTACTAAAGCTGGAGAATGCAAAATCAGACACATCTCTGCATAGAAACCAATCAGCTTCTAACCTCAGCTTGTTCAATTAAAGAGGAGTTCCGACCCCCCCAAGCAAAAAATTAAAAGTCAGCAGCTACACATACTGTAGCTGCTGACTTTTATTATTAGGACACTTACCTGTCCTGGAATCCAGCAATGTCTGCATTCCAGCCGATGTTCCCATCGGTTCTCTGGCGCTGCCGCCGTCATTCGTAGTAAGAGAACTAGGCCTTTCGGCTTCACAGCCGGTTCCCTACTGCGCATGCACGAAGCACGCTGCTCTTTCTGAATGGCCCGACAGCGGGGGAATGAGGAGGGGGGCCGAACTTCTGAGTGATCACACTGCAGCGCGATCTCCTGAAAGTGGGGATGGGTACCTGTCAAAAACAGGTAACTGCTCCCCCCACCCCCCCCAAAGGTGCCAAATGTGGCACTGGAGGGGGGGAGGAGGCTGATAAGCAGAGCTTCCGCTT
Source organism: Rana muscosa (assembly GCA_029206835.1). Classification (NCBI taxonomy): domain Eukaryota; kingdom Metazoa; phylum Chordata; class Amphibia; order Anura; family Ranidae; genus Rana; species Rana muscosa. The sequence continues at coordinate 870,488,817 of CM055121.1, forward strand.
TTGGGTGGAACTCCGCTTTAAGCTTTGGCAATAAAACCTGGGAGCTTATTGGTTTCTATGCAGAAATGTGCCTGATTTTGCAATCTCCAGCTTTAGTAAATAAATCCTATTGCTACAAACTGCATACACAATTGACAAGCTCCATAAAAAAAAGACGCAACGTGTAATGAAAAATATAATGTACCCGAATTTAGTAACTTATGTCACACAAATGTTCATTATACTCTGCTTATTTTGGGACATGAATAACTTGCTTTGTGACCTATCAAAGTCATGTAACTAGGCTCTCCTTCAATCATAAAGTTCTCTCTACAGAGCTAAGCAGAGGGAACGGTGTGGGACACAACAGACTGTACATCGTAAGATGTCTTTTATGGATAGGATGTAAAATGCAGGCCCAGGTCTACTATAAGAAATTATAGGGCCCCCACACAGCCTACCTGACAGCCTCCCCCTTCCCCCACAGTGTCTCCCTGCAAACTTTAAAGGGGAATTCCAAGTATGGATATTTTTTACATATTTACCTTGGACCAAGCTGGACAGAAGTAACTATGAACAGTGGAACCTCAGATTACGAGCATAATCCGTTCCAGGAGAATGCTTGTAATCCAAAGTACTTGCATTTCAAAGCGAGTTTCCCCATTGAAGTCAATGGAAACGAAAATAATTTGTTCCACATTGACTTCAATGGCATGCAATACCCAATGCGGCCACAGGCGGGGGGGGCACCGGAGAGCCTAGAAAATGTCCGAAAAGGCCCGAGGACACTTCGGCTGACCTCGGCAAACCTCGAAAAGACTTTGTTCCTGAGATTTGCCGAGGTCAGCTGCGCTGTCCTCGGGCCTTTCCGTGCATTTCCGAACTGCGCCAATCGGCTGCGATTGGCGATGTTCAGCTCTGCTCGGCTCTGGCGCCCACCTCAGGCCAGAAGCGGTACTGCACACCGCTTTGGCCTAAACCGTGCTCGTTTTGCGAGACAACATTCGCAAACCGAGTTACGATTTTTTAAAATACAGTGCTCATATTGCGAAACGCTCGTTAACCGCTTTACTTGCAATCCGAGGTTCCACTGTATATGCCATACCTGGCTGATGCCCCTGGAAACTGGAAGTCACGGAAGTAGACACCGCTACTCCAGAGATCTCCACTTGCTTTCAGGTCCCATGCATTGTGAATACAGGAGGGTGGCTGCTCAGCACAGGTACAATTCAGATTGCACTTTCTGAATAAATGCAAAGCGTTCTCTGACTGGACGAGGTAAAGAGGTGGGGCGGCCCCCTCCCCATATGTCTGGTGTCCCCTCATACACTGGAAAGGGCTGGAGCAACCCCAGCCACCTCTGTGCACAGCCCAGTGGTCAACAACCAGACCCCTCACCTCTAAAAAAAAGATTAACAAAAATAACAACAACAATACAGTGTTGGTAAAAGTTTTGTAGAAAGGATAACAAAAACTGTTCTATGAATAAATATTCCCAAATATGTGTAGCAGGTACTTACTTTCCCGGGTGCATTTTTTGAATCTGGCTGTGACATCAGTGCTATGTTCCCTGTGGTCCACGAGGTGGCGCTGTCACTGTGACCAGAGGGACGAATATCACTGTGTGCCAAGGCCCTTTTTGTCCTCTCTCGGCAGCGGTATGGTGGGGCGGGGAACCTGCCGTGCTTGCTGGGGGAGGGTATAAAGGGGACCGGCCATCTTGGTCACGGGGTCTTCGTCCCAAGCACCTTCAGCTTGCGGACGTGAGTTCGTGCTCGTCCCCTAGGAGGCCTCGGCCTAGGGGACCAACGGAGATCGTGTTCCACCTCAGGCACCTTCAGTCCTGGGGTGAGGTACTTACAAGAAGGTCCGGAGCTCAGTGCCCAACACTGAGTTCCGCGAGGGAAGGGTCCTAAGGCGCTTCGGGGATGGAGGCCTGAATCTGAGTAAGACGCAATGGACCGGGGAGAGCTCCTCACTCGAAGACCCGGTGCAGCAGACTGCCGGTGACGGGTGAGTCTCTTGTCGGAGACCGTCCAGAAGGATCCCCTTTACCTTGTGCGGAGACCATATCCCACTCTCCAGGAGGAGAGTGGAGGACCGAATTTGTGTCTGGGCCTATTCACACTCACACCTCCTTTTCTGTTCTATCTATCAAGGAAGTCCCTGTATGGTGTGTTCTAAATAAAGGAGTGTTGGACTTTAATGGTGTGAGGCTCACTTCCTGGCGGACGAAGTTGACGGTGACTCTTGGAGGGAGGATCTGGGTGCACAGCACAGACCCGAAGGTAAACAAGACATTGCTGATACCACAGGTATTCCCACGTGGTGGAAGCTAGGCGTAGCCCACCCTCTCTCTCTCTCTCCCCCATCAGATACCCCTAGACAAGAGACAGTGCGAGTCGCACGGAGAGAGAAGAGGGGAAGGCACTACATATATAAATACACTGACCAGCATTTTGCCAGGAGAGAATAAGATGCAGATCGTTAGTATATTAAAGAGTTTATTTATCACCTCCTACAACTTTTCTCACTCTTAGAACTTACTCATTTTTACATACAATGACAGTAATGTACAGTACAAACTTTTTATGATATCATAATCTTCTTAAATTAAATGGCAATATATCTTATTAGATGTCACTCTGATTTTCTTTTACGATTTTTGTCCCCCGCGTACTTTCCACAATGTAATTGTGATACTCAGGCGTGACTAATCAGGGGGAACAGTGGTCCTGGAGAGGAACACCCACAGGACATAAATATATTGTAGGTGGAAAGTGTGAAAGTCAAACCTCAGTTGCAGAGTGAGGTGGGAGAAAGGCTGCTTACTTGACATTTCATTTCTCTGGTTCCTCAGTGGTGTTGTGGTTTACTAGTGTTAGGCATATTTATCAGTACTGACCATCTTTAATAAAAACATTGCTGACTACGTACGATTGACATACATAGAGCAATAACGTTTTTCTTGTGATGTAAAATTTTTTACTATCACTAACAATATGCAGGTATTGTAGGTGTAGCACAGCGTGGCTTCCTTTTACCTGCCTTTGGCTCACTTGCAGGAAAGGCCCACCATGCTATGTGCCCGTACCCTCTTGTGTGAAGAGGTTGAGCGGTGTCACAAACTAGGGTCCTGCAGCAAGGTTCTCCCTTTAGTTGGTTCCCGTCTCTTAGAATGTAAGGACAAGTCTTTATATCCCCAAGTAACTCCAAGGTCCACACCAGTAGTAAACTCCAACGTAGAGTTTATTTCTTTATATGCAAAATCAATGGATAGAAAAGGGTGGATAGAAGACAGGACAGTAAGAGTTTGGATATGAGTCCAGGCACAAGACAAATTATGAATTCACTACTTGTTCCTCAAGTAGGCTTAGCTCACCCGGATAGTTCCCTATGAAAGTGGATCCTAGCAGCCGAAGTGATGCTCGGACGTTTCTTTAGTTTTCCCTTTTTAGATGCGACTAGGAGATTCTCTGCCACAGAACCGTTAATCCTAATCCTCTAGTGTTGGATGGATCTAATCCCTCCAGAGAGTTACCAGGTCCTTCTTTCTCCGTGAACTTTTCACCGGTCCTTTAGAAGGGTCCTCCCCCGGCCTTCTCATCTCAGAACGGGTCCCCGTGCCAGAGGCACCCTGGGATTTCTGCTTCCAGGACACGGGCCCCAGCTAAAGGTGCTGGGCCCAAGGCTGTTGCTGCAGCCCCAGGGCTAAAGGGGCCTGGGACTGATGCGTACATGGGCCCCTGGCCAGGAGGGCCAGGTACCACGCTCTTGGACTCCGACTCCTCTCCTCCTCCGAAGACCCCGAAGACCCCGACGCAAGCAGCGTCTGCCCCTTTTATATCCTCTCCCGGCGTGCACAGCAGGCAGACCACGCCCACCACACAACCGCCGAGAGAGGACATCCAAGGCACAGCACTATACCAACAGTTCAATCCTGGCCCATTATGGCAGCGCCACCCATAGGCCATAGGGAACTGCACACCAGTATACTACCTTCGGTGTAAAATAGAATGTCCTAACAATTAAGGTGGTCTGAGCCCAACTACAGCTCAAACCTTCCCCTAAATTTGGGTATAGCGGGGTTAAATTTGGGGACCCCGCTACATAGGCTTTAACAGTAAATGATAAGTGTTGCTTGGTGTGATAAAACAAGAATAAAGAGTATATTTGATAATCTCAGCACCACATCCCTAAAGTTAAAGATTGCCAAAAAATGTGGGTATATGGGACGTTTAAGGTGCTAATCCTTTTACTCTCGGAAAAAGAGCATAATATACCAATATTATAAAAACATATCTTTATTATGAATTAGCAAAATGTAAAAAAAAAAAAAAAAAAAACTTGTAAGTCCTCATAAAAACATTAGATGCACATAGAAGTATACATAGTGACATCTACCCCATACACCTTCCTAGTTAGATCCAATCCTAAATGTCACAATACAACCAATAGTAGTTTTATAAAGGTAATTAAGATGACAATGGAAGGTGCAATGTCCCAACGCGTTTCGCTGGTTGATATTTTTTAGGGGTTCACAAGGGGTATAGCTGATGAAAAGGAACACAACATGTGTGAAATTTCTTTTTTTTTCTTTTTTTGTAATGTATTTGTAATTTCACACATGTTATGTTCCTTTTCATCAGCTGTACCCCTTGTGAACCCCTGAAGAAGCTCAACCAGCGAAATGCGTTTGAATGTTGGAAATAGAAGGTTTAGGAGAGAGCAAGGTAGGTTCTTGGCGGTATATCCTACCTTGTTTGCTTGATATGCCTCACGCATATTGATCATATCAACACTTAAGGCCGCCATTCTCTCTTTAGGCACAGCATCAAAAAAGGGGATAAGTGATAAGGCCAAATGGTAGTTGGGATCTCTCTTTTGCCTCATCTCTTCCATAAAAAAAAACAAGGCATCCCCAAGATCCTCTGCAGGTCTGTCCCTTGTAGCAGAAGGCTGCAAGTCAGAGATTGTGGACACAGACAGTGATAGCCTGGTCTGTGATGGCCGGGTCAGTGATGGCTGTGTCGGCAATAGCATTGTGTGGCCTGAGATAGAAGGAACTTCCTTGTGCAAAGTGACCTGGCTGCTCTGTAATGGCATGCTGGACCCTAGGGCTTGCACCACTTCTTCACTGACCTCCTCTAGCTCAGTGTGTGCCATCTCATCCAGATTACTTTATGTTAGTTAAAATGTTATAGAAAACTTGTCATCTGGACAAAACAATACAAAACTAGGTCAACTTACTGCCAAAGCTCCTGAATAGGGGAAAGTGTCAAAGACAAAATGGCTGAGTATTTTCTTTCCCTTGCTGGCAAGATTGCCTGACAGGAACACTATGGGGCTGATTTACCAAACGTTTGCGCCATGAGTATTGGCTCCATCTGCGTGCGCAATGGCTGTTTTGGTATTTACAAAACATTAGCACAGCCCTATTTCCCATTTACTATAGTGTTCTCTGCGCCCGGGAGGAGGCGCTCAGTGCGCTACTATGGACCTGGCGCACAGCATGTTAAAATATAAATATAAAGAAGCTGGAAGTGAGAATATAATGGGGGTGATGTGGGGTGATGTGAGGAAGTGTAGTGACACCTACCCAAATAACTAACATGCCCAAAATAGAGTGGGAAAGTAAGTTTTTCAAAACCAGCCCGCTGCGCCGGCAATTCCGATTCGAGCTGCGGGAGGTTTTTTTGAGCTCAGTGCGGGAATTTCAATGGTTTAAATGCGCCGAGACACTGCGCCGGCAAAATCTTAGTAAATGTCAAGTCACCTAAGTCAATTTGCATAAGTTGAACAGGCGCAGCTCTGAACTTGCCAGTGCGCCAGCAAAATGACATTTCTAAAGGAAAAAAAAAACATTTAAAAGCACCGCGGCTGTAATGAATTGTCGGCTCCCGGCAATATAGAGAAAAGTTATAGAAAGTCTTTGCTAACCAAAAAAAAAAAGCGTGGGGGTTCCCCCAAATTCCATAACCAGGCCCTTCAGGTCTGGAATGGATATTAAGGGGAACCCCGCTGCAAATTAAAAAAAAAAATGACATGCGTGTTCCCCCCAAATATCCAAACCAGGCCCTTCAGATCTGGCATGGATTTTAAGGGGAACTCCACCCCAAATTTTCTAAAAAAATGGCGTAGAGTCCCCCCAAAAATCCACACCAGACCCTTATCCGAGCACATAACCTGGCCGGCCGCAGGGGAAAAGGGGGGGTGAGAGAGCGGCCCCCCCTCCCTCCTGAACCGTACCAGGCCACATGCCCTCAACATGAGGAGGATGTCCCCATGTTGATGGGGACAAGGGCCTCATCCCCACAACCCTTGCCCGGTGGTTGTGGGGGTCTGCGGGCGGGGGGCTTATCGGAATCTGGAAGATCCCTTTAACAAAGGGGACCCCCAGATCCCGGCCCCCCCTGTGTGAAATGGTAATGGGGTACAAATGTACCCCTACCATTTCACAAGGAAAGTGTCAAAAATGTAAAAAATGACAAGAGCCGGTTTTAGACAATTCCTTTATGAATGTCTTTTCTTTTCTTCCATCTTCTTCCTTCTTCTTCTTCCATCTTCTTCTTCCATCTTCTTTTCTCCATTCGGGTTTCTTCCTCCATCTTCCTCTTCATCTTCATTTTCATCTTCATCTTCCTTCTTCTTTCGGTGTTCTCGTCCGCATCTTGCTCCGGCGTCTTCCCTTCTTCTTTCTTCTCCAGCCGCTCCGTTTGAATTGGAGGTTCCCGCTGTGCGACGCTTCAGTTCTCCACGGGGAAAGTCCCCGTGAAATCCATGTGCGTCAGAGGGGGGCGGGGTCACCGGGTGTAAGCGGACCCGATGGGGAACTGAAGAACTGAAGCGTCGCACAGCGGGAACCTCCAATTCAAAGATAAAGATGAAGAGGAAGAGGAAGATGGAGAATGAAAACCCGAATGGAGAAAAGAAGAAGATGGAAGAAGAAGATGGAAGAAGAAGAAGGAAGAAGATGGAAGAAAAGAAAATACATTAATAAAGGAATTGTCAAAAACCGGCTCTTGTCATTTTTTACATTTTTGACACTTTCCTTGTGAAATGGTAGGGGTACATTTGTACCCCATTACCATTTCACACAGGGGGGGCGGGATCTGGGGGTCCCCTTTGTTAAAGGGGTCTTCCAGATTCCGATAAGCCCCCCGCCCGCAGACCCCCACAACCACCGGGCAAGGGTTGTGGGGATGAGGCCCTTGTCCCCATCAACATGGGGACATCCTCCCCATGTTGAGGGCATGTGGCCTGGTACGGTTCAGGAGGGAGGGGGGGCCGCTCTCTCGTCCCCCCCTCTTCCCCTGCGGCCGGCCAGGTTATGTGCTCGGATAAAGGGTCTGGTGTGGATTTTTAGGGGGACTCCACGCCATTTTTTTTTAAATTTGGGGTGGAGTTCCCCTTAAAATCCATGCCAGATCTGAAGGGCCTGGTTTGGATATTTGGGGGGAACCCCACGTCATTTTTTTTTTCATTTGCAGCGGGGTTCCCCTTAATATCCATTCCAGACCTGAAGGGCCTGGTTATGGAATTTGGGGGAACCCCTACGCATTTTTTTTTTGGTTAGCAAAGACTTTCAATGACTTTTATCTGTATTGACAGGAACCAGCAATTCATTACAGCCGCAAGGACTTTTAAATGACTATTATTTTACTTTAGAAATGTCATTTTGCTCTCCAACTGTTATAAACATGGAAAACATGTGCTACTTTACAGGCATACTATAGACACCCCCCGGGGATGATATTTAGGGCCAGTTCACACCGGATGCAGTGCAGTGCGTTTTTTTTTGATGCCTAAAAAACGCAAAGAAAGTTGATCACATTAATGCCAATGGCATAGTTCACACCACTGCAGTCCGTTCCAGTGCATTTCAGAAAGCCAAAAAATAATTGGTCATGCTGCATTTTTTAGGTACAAAACTGTACTGGACCCCAGTAAAACACATCAAAAATGCAACGGAACGTACCAAAAATGCACTGGAATGCACCGCAACGCACCTAAATGCACCAAAGACGCACTGCAACACACTTGTCCTAAGTGAAAAGAGGCGGAAAAAAACACTGGACTACATCAAAAACGCCTCAAAAATGCACTGGAATGTGTCAAAAACGCGCATGCAGAAAAGCACCTGGAACGCACCCAGACTGCGTTTCTATAGTGTGAACTAGGGCCAGTTCACACCATAGAAACACAATCCGGATGCGTTCCAGGTGCTTTTCTGCATGCACTTTTTTCATGCGTTCCGGTGCATTTTTGGTAAGTTTTTGATGCAGTCCAGTGCTTTGTTTTAACCCCTCTTTTTTATTAACCATAGATAAGGACAAGTGTGTTCCAGTGCGTTTTTGGTGCATTTAGGTGTGTTCCTGTGCGTTCCAGTGCGTTTATGATGCGTTTTGATGCGTTCCAGTACAGTCCTGTGCAGGTAAAATGCAGCATGTTCTACTTTTTTGGTGGAACTGGAACGCACTGGAACAAACACTGCCATTTAGAACCATATAACCAACTTTCCATGCATTTTGGATGCATAAAAAATGCAATGGACTGTATGTGGTGTGAAATGGCCCTTAAGCAATTTGGCATATTTAAAGGCACTTCTCCTTGTTTTGTTTTTTTGGTGTTTTCCAAATTTGGTGACATTGATATATGTCCCTTAGGGTGGGACCTGGGCCCCCATTTTAAGGCCAATAAATAGAAGATAAGCCAGCCAAGTGGGGACTAGCAAAATTAACAAGTCAGTTCCCATAGACTGCAATAGTATTTGTTGGTGGGGGGGAGGGGTGATTGTCCCATCTCTAACTTTGTAGCATGCTGGATGATGTGCTTAATTTTGGACGGGGGGAGGGGGGGGGTTATTTTTTGCTAGCTGCATTGGTGTTGTTCTGCACATGCCCAGCAGGTTATTTTTTTTTGGCGTGCTTTTTGTGTGTGAACAGCGCCTGGATATTTCTGGGCATGCTCACTCAGAGAGTGTTTTTATGGGTTAGAAATTGAAGGACATCTTAACAGGTGTGCCCACTTTGAATTTCAGTCTCTACATTGGGTGAACTTGCATTTTGGGTGTTTCATGGACTGTGCATGTGTTTTCAATTGCCTCATTAGCACACAAACATATGTTATATAAAGCTCACAGAGCATTCGGTCGATTGCCTTAAGAAGAGGCAAGTGTGTGTGGGGGGTAAAATGTACATGTTGGTGTCCTTATCGAGTTTGTAACACATGTATTTTATTTGTTATGTCTTTGCAAAACAAGTGATTGGTTAACTTATGTGGATTGTATATTTTTGGTGTGGGGGAGATATGTTCCCCTGAAATAATTCTGATGTTCTTAATGTGTGTTGTTTGTTCACTTTGATTTAATTGTCTGCTGCATTTTTTTGGCCAAAAATTGCTCAAGATGTTGAGTCTAACTGTTTCAAATTGACCATGTTTTTTATTTTGCCTTCCCTTTTGTTTTGTTGAACAATAAAATTAGATGCAAAATTTTGATGTTTGTTTTGTGTTTTCTTTGCAACAAATGTGACAGCTGATTGGCATGTCAAAACAAAACAGGTGTGATTTGTCTACCCTGGTGCCTTCATGGTAGTATATGCATGGATTGTATTGTGTGCTGCCATGGAGCGTCACCAGGAAATGAAATACAGAGCGGTAAGTATTCAATTTTCCTTTTTTACTGCAGTGGTTCTCAGCCTCAGTCCTAAAGTACCCCCAACAGGACATGTTTTGTGAATTTATCTCATGGAGAATTGCTGTCCAAAAATCAAAACCATTGACTGTGATTTAAAGCACATGTGCAAGATGAAGGAAAACCTGCAAACATGGCCTGTTGGGGGTACTTGAGAAGCACTGATTTAGAGCACTGCACTTAAAAATAGCTCAAGGCCATACAATTCTAATTGTGGGCATTTTGAGGGAAACTAAGTGTTAGAACCCCTGCGTGTGTGGTTTTTATTTTTTGATATTTTTTTTGTAGTTTGGCCTTTGTGTCTCCTTCTCTTAACATTGGCTTCACTTCCTGTCACACAGCTAAACAGGAAGTGAAGGTAAAACCCTACCAATGGCTTTTCTTGGGGACACACAGATCAATCTAACTAGTGTCCCCATTAAGCAAATTGCAATCTAGCACTTGTGTACACCCCAAATCATTGGGTAGTTTGGGGTTTAGTAAAGACAAATCCACTCTGCAGTAAAAGTGTAGCTGCTGAAAATCTGAGGGAAAGTACTGGTGATTGGATGTTACAATCATGTAAAAGCAAAGATGGTTTTACTCTTTCGTCCATGGACCGACACAGCTTCTCTATTGACAAAGTGGGTATTATCCGTTAATTAGGAGTGACTAGGCAGAAAAACGTGTAAAAAGTGTTGCATCACACCTTCTACAGTACCGCCCAGGGGGCGGACCCTCTGGGTATACCCTCTCAGTCTGCATCTTCGCAGATCAGTTTTTTTCTGTCTAGCAAGGAGTAGGACATGGCTCCCTTCTGGCCCATTGGCCCGGGGAAAAAAGATATATATATATATATATATATTTTTTTTGCTACATTTGTTGTTTCCTGCGATCTTCAATCAACTGCCGACTGGGTGATAGGCTGGATCCTCGATCCTTGTAGTCTCCCCAGTTTCGGCCATCGAGCGTGTGCCGACCCTAGCTACGCGCTGGGTTTTCCACGACACGCCCGTCGCTCCACGGGTGGCTGGTGAGCTTATGCTCCAGGGCCTGCATCGGACCGCTCAGCTTCGGCTGACCTTACGGCCGAGTCGCAGCAGCCTGGGCTTACGCTCCAAGGCTTGCATCGGACCGCTCAGCTTCGGCTGACCTTACGGCCGAGTCGCAGCAGCCTGTCCGGTGAGCGGCATGCTCCAGGGCATACATATGATCGTCCCTTCTGGGTCCAATCACAGCATGCCTGGCCAACAGTCACCTTCCGTGCGCGGACGATGATCTGTTTGGAATGTCTTCCAGCAGAATACATGCAGGATAGGTAAGTAAAACTCCCCTGCCTCGGCTGGGTGATTTAGCTGGATATTCCTGGAGAGATCAAGTAAGTGGTTGTGGCCCCTTTCTTCCCTCTCTCCCTGCCTTTCCCTCCTCCCTGGGCTTCTAGCTAAAGGTTGCTGGGTGCTGGGGGTCACCTAGGGGGTCCCACTGGAGCGGGGCTGGCTGTAACTAACATTTAAAAGAAATGTCATTTTTTCTTACCTGTGTTTGTGTCCTTCCTCCTCCATGCTGTCGGCGGCCATTTTGAGGTGGTCCATGCCAAGTTTGGCCTCTTGTGACTGCCCGGCGGCCATCTTCCTGTGGTTCGGCCACACCCACTGGCCCCTATCAGCTGATCGGCGGCCATGTTTGTCCACCCTGTATGCAGATATTGCCGTTCGGCGGCCATCTTTTTGTGGGCTATGGCTGCTTGACCTCTATCTTCTGTCGGCAGCCATTTTCTTAGAGCCCACATTATCTTCCATACAGACGTTTTTGGCAACCATTTTGCGAGAGCCTCCGGCCTCTAGGGTGCATTACACTGGCGCGAAAATTCACACAGGAAGTGCTGATAAAAGAAGCAGACTGACACAGCAGCAGAGGACAGCATCACAGGCGCAGCATAGCAGTACCTATCCAGGGTGGTGAGTCCTCTGGGTGACCCAGCCTCTCTGCAGCACAGGAGGGTGGCCTATTGATATCTTGCCTGGAGACCTGTGGGTGTCAGCGTGTGGTCAGCATGGCATCTGAGCCAGATGTCTTCTCCCCTGAAACACCAGATTTAGCAGCTGGTGTCCCTGAGGTGTCTATGGATGCTATGTCGGCAATCCTAGAGGCGTTTGCTGCCAGGGTGGAAGCAGCACACGGGAATACAGGGGGTAATAAACGCCCCCGTCCCCTGCAATCTTCTGGGGATATTTCTGATGCAGAACCAGGTCCAGCTACGGCTCATGGCCCAGATTCTGATGCATCAGAGACTGCAGACCTTGACCGATCGGACAGTGAGGAGGACTCCAAGTCCAGGTCAGTACGCGAGACGGCTTTGGTATCTGACCTTATTACTGCAGTGCGGGATACGCTAAAGTTGGAAAAGACTGCAGAAGTAGCAGATACTCCAGTCCCCTTTGGGTTTCGTAAACCTGCCCGCACTGCTAAGGTGTTCCCTTGTGTGTCTTATTTTGACAAACTCTTATACAAGGAATGGGAGAACCCACTGAGGGTCTTTACAGCCCCAAAGAGGTTTGCAGTACGGTACCCCTTTGAGGAGAGTTTTCTGAAGATATGGACCTCTCCCCCTATAGTGGACCCTTCGGTGTCCAGACTTAATAGAGCCACCACTATTCCAGTAGAAGGGGCTCCTGTTTTCAAGGACCCTGTGGATAAGAAGGCTGAAGCACTCGCTCGCTACCTATACTCAGTGGTAGGCTCGGCAGTACGCCCGGCATTGGCGGGGGCCCTAGTGTCTCAGACACTTACTGAATGGGCAAAATTGCTACTCCAGGGGTTAAAGGAGCGAGATGCTCCTCCTAATGAGATAACTTTGGCCGACCAGTTGGTCCAGGGCCTTAAGTTTGTCTGCGAGTCAGACATGGATACTATTCCCCTGCTGTCAAGAGCTTCGGTTTATGCAGTAGCAATACGCCGCCTGATCTGGCTAAAGGACTGGTCTGCGGACCAGACTTCCAAGAAAGCCCTGTTGGATCTGCCTTTTAAGGGCGACAGACTTTTTGGGGCTTCTCTGGATGACATCATCAAGGATGCCACAGGAGGTAAGAGCACTTTGCTTCCCCAAACTAGCAAGGGTAAGGGACCACGCCAAGGGCAAGGGCCCTCCTTTACTGCACGTAAGCGTTTTTTTCGCCCCCTTAAGGCGACAGGGAAAAGACCCCAGGCCGATAAAGCGCCTGCCCAAGGACAGAAGCGTCCTTGGTCCCGCAGACCCAACAAGCCTGCGGACAAATCTGCGTCCACATAAAGGTCCGCCCCCACCCAGCTCTCGGGTGGGGGGACGTCTTCGCAAATTCGCGACTCAGTGGACTGCTCTAGTCTCCGACAGGTGGGTTTGCGAAGTAATCTCCTCAGGCTACAAGTTAGAATTTCTCTCTTGTCCACCAGAGAGATTCATCACCTCCAATCTCCAGCTACTATCGACCCGTCGGGAGGCCCTGTATGGGGCGGTCCAGGGTCTACTGGAACGCGGGGTAGTTATTCCAGTTCCAGAACAGGAACGGGGTCAGGGTTTTTACTCAAATCTGTTCATTGTGCCGAAGAAGGAGGGGGTTCGTCCAATCTTGGATCTCAGAGCCCTCACTTGCTTTGTGAAGGTACAAAGATTTCGGATGGAGTCGGTTCGATCTGTAGTCACAGCTCTCCATCCGGGGGACTTTCTGGCCTCCTTGGACATCAAGGACGCATACCTGCATGTCCCCATATACTCCAGACACCAGAGGTTTCTGCGATTTGCTATCGGGAAGAACCACTACCAGTTTGTGGCCCTCCCGTTTGGCCTTGCCTCAGCACCCAGGACGTTCAACAAGGTGCTCGCTCCGATTCTGGCACTTCTAAGACAGCGGGGTATCGCTATCACAGGTTACTTGGACGACCTTCTGCTGAAGGCCTCTTCAAGCTCAGAATTAGAGGTAAGCGTGTCCATTACCTGTCAGACTCTTTGAGACTGTGGTTGGATACTAAACACGCAAAAGTCAGTATTGGTGCCCACTCAACGCCTAGTGTACCTGGGGTTGATTCTGGATTCCTCAGAGGCAAAGGTATTCCTCCCTGTGGAGAAGTTGCAGACCCTCCGGGCTGCAGTACGGCAGCTGACTTCCAGGAATTGGTCGTCACTCTGTTTTTGCATGCGAGTGTTGGGCCTCATGGTAGCCTCCTTCGAGGCGGTCCCATATGCTCAATACCACACTCGAGTGTTACAGAAGGAAGTTCTGTCCAGATGGAACAGATGCCCTTCATCTCTGGATTATCAAATCCGAGTGAGCCACCTAGTCAGGAGATCCCTGGTATGGTGGCTGACAGCACCGGCTCTAATGGCCGGGAAGTTATTTCTTCCGGTTTACTGGATAGTGATCACGACGAACGCCAGCCTTACAGGTTGGGGGGAGTCTGGGGTGTCCAGTCGGCGCATGGTCGCTGGACCCCAGAGGAAGCCCTCCTGCCGATCAATGTCCTGGAGATCTGGGCGATCAAGCTGTGCCTCTTCAAATGGTCTCAGAGACTGCAAGGGCGTCCAGTCAGGATCCAGTCAGACAACGCCACAGCAGTGGCATATGTCAATCATCAAGGAGGAACAAGAAGCTCAGCTGCAGCATCGGAGATCGCTCGCATCCTGAAGTGGGCAGAGAGGAGCGTACCGGCACTGTCGGCCGTGTACATTCCGGGTGTGGAAAACTGGCAGGCGGACTACCTGAGCAGCCAGATGCTGGACCAGGGAGAATGGTCCTTACACCCGGAGGTGTTCCAACTCCTCTGCCAAAGATGGGGCACACCAGACGTAGATCTTCTGGCTTCCCGACTCAATCGGAAGGTATTGAGATTTGTGGCCCGGTCAAGAGACCCATGGGCAGACGCAACGGACGCGTTGGTAGCATCGTGGGGTCAGTATCGGCTAATCTATGCCTTCCCTCCCTTAAGGCTTCTTCCTCTTCTGCTCCGCAGAGTGGAGGCAGAGGGAATTCCAATGATCCTAATCGCTCCAGATTGGCCTCAGCGTCCCCTGGCGCCTACCACTACGGAAGGACCTGCTATCGCAATGTCCCATATTCCATCCTGCTTTACAGTCATTGGCTTTAACGGCATGGCTGTTGAGAACCAGGTACTCAGAGACCGGGGCCTGTCAGACTCAGTAATCTCTACTATGAGAAGTGCTCGAAAACCGTCCTCTAGGAAGGTCTATCACCGCACTTGGAGGGCCTACATCTCCATGTGTGAGGAAATGAAATGGCATCTGCGTACCTATTTGGTTTCCAGAATCCTGCTGTTTTTACAGCATGGGGTGGACCAAAGGCTTGCCCTAAGTACAATTAAGGGACAGATATCTGCCCTGGCTGTCTTTTTTCAGCGACCCCTGGCGACTCACTCTCTCGTGAGTACATTTGTGCAGGGGGTCCGACATGTGGCCCCTCCGGTCCGTCCCCCGTTACCTCCGTGGGACTTGAACCTGGTCCTCTCGGTGCTTCAGAAGGCACCGTTTGAGAATATTAGAGATATTCCCCTGTTGACACTTTCTCAGAAAGTGGTCTTTTTGGTGGCTGTTACGTCAGTTAGACGAGTCTCTGAGCTGGCAGCCTTGTCCTGCAAGCCTCCCTATTTGATTTTCCACAAGGATAAGGTGGTGCTGCGGCCGCAGCCTTCCTTTCTTCCGAAAGTCGTTTTGGCTTTTCATCTCAACAAAGACATTGTACTTCCATCCTTGTGTCCTCAGCCGTCGAATCCTAAGGAGTCGGCGTTGCATTCCTTGGACGTTGTCCGAGCTTTGAGAGTATACCTATCTGCTACTTCCCTGTTCCGGAAGTCAGACTCACTGTTTGTTTCGGTGGCTGGTCCCAAGAAGGGCCAAGCAGTCTCATCGGCCACCATCTCTAGGTGGATCCGACAGATAGTAATCCAGGCTTACGCCTTAAAGGGTCAGGCGCCCCCCTTTCCTGTCACGGCGCATTCGACCAGGGCAATAGGTGCCTCTTGGGCTTTCCGACATCAAGCGTCTGTTTCCCAACTATGTAAAGCGGCGACTTGGTCGTCCGCTCACACTTTCACAAAATTCTACAAGGTTGATGTAGGTGCATCTTCGGATGCCTCTTTCGGCCGCAAGGTTTTGCAAGCGGCTGTTTAGAGTTGCAACTCCTCGGTTGGAGGAGTTCTGTTTTTGTGTTTTGGGGGTGAAGTTTGTTTTTATGCTGTTACCACCCCTCGTTTTTTTCTCTGACACTGCTTTGGGACGTCCCACTTTGTCAATAGAGAAGCTGTGTCGGTCCATGGACGAAAGAGTAAATAGGATTTTTTACTCACCGTAAAATCCTTTTCTCTGAGTCCATGGACCGACACAGCACCCAACCCTCCTTTTAAGTTTGTACTGCTTTTTGACGAACTGATCTGCGAAGATGCAGACTGAGAGGGTATACCCAGAGGGTCCGCCCCCTGGGCGGTACTGTAGAAGGTGTGATGCAACACTTTTTACACGTTTTTCTGCCTAGTCACTCCTAATTAACATATAATACCCACTTTGTCAATAGAGAAGCTGTGTCGGTCCATGGACTCAGAGAAAGGGATTTTACGGTGAGTAAAAAATCCAATTTTTTTTGGCTTGCATGTCCCCCTCAGATATACAGCAAGTGCACTTGTAGTGCAAAGTAGATTTGCCTTTAGTAAATAAACCCCACAGTCCAAACTACCTAATAATAATTTGTGGTACCCCGCAATATGCTCGAGTGCAATGTGCATAATGGGGAAAGTATTTAGACTGACCTGTGTGTCCCCAAGGAAAGACATTGTTAGGGATTTTCCCTCACTTCCTGTGTGGCTATGTGACAGGAAGTGAATTATTTGGAAGGATAAAGTGGCCAAATTATTTAGTTTAACTTTTCAAAGACTCATTCCTAAGTTGAATTGTGATGCATGTCAATGGCCCATTTTGACCCTCTTTAATCACTTGAGATCAGCGCTATAACTGATCGACGGCCACAGCATGGTCCTCAATTGCCGGGAGTCCGTCAATAAACGTCCTCCCCTTTGCGCGCACTGTGGTCACAGAGTCACTGTGACTCGGGTGATGACAGATCCGAGTAAGGGGCCGGTCCCTGCCCTTTACCATGTGATCAGCTGTCAGCAAATGACAGCTGATCACGTGATGTAAACAAAATCTGGGTAATGGTTTTTGTTTTCTCCTTGTGCTGACAGTGTGAGCATAAAAAAAAGGCAATCACCGGCTTATGTGCAAGGGACACGGGGCCCGAAGAGGAAGAGGGAATTCTGCATCATCTGTGACAATTAGTAGCCCCTGCCAGTGCCACCTATCAATGCCCAACACTGGTGCCAATCAGTGCCACCTAGCAGTGCTGCCAGTGCCTATCAGTGCCCATCACTGCCAACTATCATTGCCACCTAGCAGTGCCACTTCTCACTGCCCACCAGTGCTAAATAGCAATGCCACCTCTCAGTGCCCACCCTTGCCACCTTATCGGTGCCCATCAGTGCAGTCTCATCAGTGTACATCAATGAAGCAGAAAAATTACCTTTTTTTAAAATATTAACCAGTTTCCTACCGCCCACCGTCAAATGACATCCTTGGCTTTGGGCGGTGACATCTGAATGATGCCTGCAGTTGCAGGCATCATTCAGATATCATTCTTTTCAGCCGGCGATTCTGTGCACAATAAAAACGATCATAGTGGCAGTTCCGCCGCTTGATCGTTCTTATAGGCGGGGGGAGGGGACGTCCCCCCCCTCTCTTGCCGCCATCCGGTGCTTCTCCGGGCTCTCCCGTGCCATCTGGGGCTCGGAGAACGATTTGGAGATGACTGGTGACCAGATGGTCATCAGTCATCTCTATGACCGTCGGAGGCGCGGGCACGACGTTATGACATCATGCCGTGTTCCCGTATGTTAACCAAGCCGTGATCTTGGCTGTCAGCATGAGATTGGTGATTTTTTTGGAACAATATCATGCTTTCCAGCCTGGAGGAGAGATGCGGGGTCTTATTGACCCTGCATCTCTCCATAAAGTGGACCTGTCACACACATTCCTATTACAAGGGATGTTTACATTCCTTGTAATAGGAATAAAAGAGATCCCAAAAAATTAAAAAAGAGTAAGAAATACAAAAAAGTCAAAAATAAAAAATAAATAAGAAAAAACGCCCATGTCCCCGGTAGCTCGCGCTCAGAAGCAAACACACACGTAAGTCCCGCCCACATATGTAAACGACGTTCAAACCACACATGTGAGTTATTGCTGCGTGCGTTAGAATGAGTGCAGCAAAACTAGCACTAGACCCCCTCTGTAATGCCAAAATGGTAACGTGTAAAAAAAATTCAAGCATCGCCTAGGGAGATTTTTAATTACTGAAGTTTGGTGTCATGCCATGTGTGTGCGCAATTTTAAAGCGTGACGTGTTAGGTATCTATTTACTCAGCATAACAACATCTTTCACATTATACCAAAAAATTGGCCGTAACTTTACTGTTTTGTAATATTTTTAGCAAACAAAAGGCGTTTGAAAATTTATGGCGCAAATACCGAGCGAGATAAAAATTTGCAATGACCGCCATCTTATTCCCTAGGGTGTCTGCTCCAAAAAAGTATATAATGTTTGGTGTTTTGAAGTAATTTTTTAGCCATAAATTTATGATTTTTACATGAAGGAGAGAAGTGCCAGAATAGGCCCAGTGCTGAAGTGGGTAAAATATCAATTTTTTTTTTTTTAAACTCGGTCTTTTGTATTTATAGAAAAAAAATAAAAATAAAACACAAAGGTGATCAAATAGCACCAAAAGCAAGCTCTATTTGTGTGCCAACAAATAAAACATTTTCATTGGGTTACAGTGTTGTATGAGTGCGCAATTGTCATTAAAAGTGCATCAGTGCTGAAATGTGAAACTTGGTCTGGGCAGTGCGCAAGTGGTTAATATAAGGCTACATGCACACGGACGTTTTTCCAACCGCTTGTTTGAGCGTTTTTTGCAGCTTAAAAACATCTCTCCATGTTAGCCTATGGCCTCATGGCCACCATGGCGTTTTGGAGCTGTAAATGGCATAGGCATTTTTAGGCCCCATGTAGACGGGACGCTGGTGCAAAGTGTTCAGAACTAAGGTTGAAAGTGGCGTTTAGAAAGGCGCGCTTTGTGGCGTTTGCATGCCGTGTTTTACCACATTTGCATGTATATGATAAGGAGCCGCCCTAAGCTCCAAAAACAGTATTATTTACGATTTTAGCTATTTAGTGAGACCAGAGTGATATCAGCAGCTGAGAGCAGCAGTGTAGTTGTATTTAGGCTGGGTTCACACTAGTGCGACACGACATCTGTCCTACTTTGGATCCGACTTTGCCCTGCGACATGAAGCCGACATATGTCTGACTTTCAATGAACGGGGATCCGACTTGGATCCCCGCCAATAGCAGGCACTGTGTTTGGTATGAATCTTGAGGGGAACTCCAGGCCAAATTTTAAATAAAAAACCGGCATGGGTTCCCCCTCCAGGAGCATACCAGGCCCTTGGGTCTGGTCTGGATTTGAAGAGGAACCCCTACGCCGAAAAAACGGCATGGGGGCCCCCCAAAATCCAAACCAGACCCTTATCCGAGCACACAACCTGGCAGGCCGCAGGGGAAGAGGGGAGGACGAGAGAGCGGCCCCCCTCCCTCCTGAACCGTACCAGGCCGCATGCCCTCAACATGGGGGGTTTGGTGCTCTGGGGCAGGGGGGTGACCTGCGGCCCCCCACCCCAGAGCACCCTGCCCCTATGTTGATGAGGACAGGGCCTCTTCCCGACAACCCTGGCCGTTGGTTGTCGGGGTCTGCGGGCGGGGGGCTTATCGGAATCCGGGAGCGCCCTTTAATAAAGGGGCCCCCGGATCCCGGCCCCCCACCCTATGTGAATGAGTATGGGGTACATCGTACACCTACCCATTCACCTGGTGGAAAAAAATTGCAATAAAAAAAACCACACAGCTTTTTAAAGTATTTTATTGCACAGCACCGTGGGTCTTCTTCCGACTTCGGGGGTCTCCGGTGTCGTCGCCGCGCTCTCCGGTTTTCTTCTGCCGGGCCACCGCTAACTTCTTTATCTCTTTTGCTAGCGGAGGCTCCGGTCTTCTCCGTCGCCTTCTTCTTCTCCCGCTCTCCGGTTCTTCTCCCGCTTCTTTCTTCTGCCGGGCCACCGCTAACTTCTTTAGCTCTTTTGCTAGCGGAGGCTCCGGTCTTCTCCGTTGCCTTCTTCTTCTCCCGCTATCCGGTTCTTCTCCCGCTTCTTTCTTCTGACGGCCCCTCCACTAACTTCTTTAGCTCTTTTGCTAGTGGAGGGCCCGGTCTTCTCCGTCGCCTTCTTCTCCCGCTATCCGGTTCTTCTCCCGGTTCTTCTCCCGCTTCTTTCTTCTGCCGGCCCCTCCACTAACTTCTTTAGCTCTTTTGCTAGTGGAGGGGCCGGTCTTCTCCGTCGTCGCCGTCGGCGTCTTCTTCTCTCTTCTCCTCCTCGATGTTGACTCGTCGCTTCCTCTTGCAGTAATGCTAAATTTTCGGTCCGCAGAGATTAATATAGGCTTCTCATGACGTCACAGTCACATGTTCCCATGACGTCACACTCACATGCTTCGGGGCCATGTGCCCCGGAACATGTGACTGTGACGTCATGAGAAGCCTATATTAATCACTGCGGACCGAAAATTTAGCATTACTGCGAGAGGAAGCGACGAGTCAACATCGAGGAGGAGAAGAGAGAAGAAGACGCCGACGGCGACGACGGAGAAGACCGGCCCCTCCACTAGCAAAAGAGCTAAAGAAGTTAGTGGAGGGGCCGGCAGAAGAAAGAAGCGGGAGAAGAACCGGATAGCGGGAGAAGAAGGCGACGGAGAAGACCCGGCCCTCCACTAGCAAAAGAGCTAAAAGAAGTTAGCGGAGGCCCGGCAGAAGAAAGGAAGAACCGGAGAGGAGAAGAGGGGAGAAGGCGACTGAGAAGACCGGAGCCTCCGCTAGCAAAAGAGCTAAAGAAGTTAGCGGTGGCCCGGCAGAAGAAAACTGGAGAGCGGCGGCGACGACACCGGAGACCCTCGAAGTTGGAAGAAGACCCTGGGAGCTGTGCAATAAAATACTTTAAAAAGCTGTGTGGTTTTTTTATTGCAATTTTTTTCCACCAGGTGAATAGGTAGGGGTACGATGTACCCCATACTCATTCACATAGGATGGGGGGCTGGCATCTTGGGGCCCCCTTTTTAAAGGGGGCGCCCTGATTCCGAAAAGCCCCCCGCCCGCATACCCCGACAACCAACGGCCAGGGTTGTCGGGAAGAGGCCCTTGTCCCCATCAACATGGGGGCAGGGTGCTTTGGGGTGGGGGGGCCGCAGGTCGCCCCCCTGCCCCGAAGCACCAAACCCCCCATGTTGAGGGCATGCGGCCTGGTACGGTTCAGGAGGGAGGGGGGGCCGCTCTCGTCCCCCCCTTTTCCCCTGCGGCCTGCCAGGTTGCGTGCTTGGATAAGGGTCTGGTTTGGATTTTGGGGGGACCCCCACGCCGTTTTTCAGCTTAGGGGGTTCACCTTAGAATCCAGACCAGACCTAAGGGCCTGGTATGCTCCTGAAGTGGAACCCATGCCGGTTTTTTCATTAAAATTTGGCCTGGAGTTCCCCTTCATGATTCATACCAAAACATGGGACAGCGAGGCTGCCGACATCGCGCTGGACACATTCTCGGCCGGCTAGTCGCCTCTAGGACACGACTTGAGCGGCTGCTGCACGCTCAGGTCATGTCCAGATCGCCTCGCAAAGTCGCGCTGTCCCTGTGTCAGCCGGCACACGAGTCGCCTGCAAGTCGGATCCGACTTCCCGGGCGACCTCTATTCAAATCAATGGGCTCCCATAGGGAACCATTCATTTTCAATAGAGCGCCGCTGACATTTCTATTTACTATAACAGTGCGCCGCTGCTTCCTGCGCCCAGTGAAGGAGTTATCAGGCGCACCAATTAAGGTTAGAACCAGCGCAGCGCACTGTTATTAGTAAATCAGCCCCTATGTCTAGCATTAAGATATATAATATAATATGCCTATTACCATTTTCTTAACTTTCATATTGTTGTTTTTGGCTGTTTATTTTTTTTTTAAATAATTCTGTTTTTGTGTTGGGTCTTATACTGGCATCCACATATTGTGTATTTTTACTTTGCTCGGTAAATTATATTTTGTTCTGGATAATTCCGTTTTCTGGGTGGGAGGTTGATAACCTTCACATCATTTTTAAGCAGTCTATCATTTTTTTGTCTCTAATAAACTAAAAAAATCTAATTATGACATTTTTGTAATGCATCACAAGAGGGATGATGTTTCTAGTATTCTATATGCTACAGCATAACAGACATGGGAAAAAGGTTACTTGCAAAGGGTGGGGCCCACATTTCTTTAGGCATGCCACCACAATTTTGCAGAAATACTTGAGCCATTATGGTACATGTAGGGGAGGGGTCAACACTATTGCTGCCTTTCCTTTTCTGTTTTGGAACATTTTATAACTGGGTTACAATTTTTTTTTTAATTTTGGCGATCCAGATAAACACCTACAGTGTATAAACTTTTGGTAATATAGCAATCAACTCACCAGTGGCTTCCTTCCTGAAGATTTCCTTTTGTTCCTCATCAGGATGCATTTGTGCATCCTGATGAGGAAGGGTCATACAGCTCTGGGTGCTCCTGTATCATTGTAATAAATGTTTTAACATCCATCCATGCCTTGGCTACCATTATGATGCTAATAGTGTGCAATGATCTCTACACACCACATGTAAAACCAGAAAGTAGACTGGGGAAGCGCAAGTCTTAAAAAGGAGCCAAATATGATTTTTTTTTCCAAGAGTTGCGTTTATGTGTGTTGTATTTATGCGTGTTTGTGTTTCGAAAAAATGCAGCTTGCTGTACTTTATTTTCACTGCACTGCACCGCAGTGGTGTGAACTATGCCCATGCCTATAGGATAACATAGATTTTAGACTGTAAATGCAGTTGAAATGCATTCAAAAGTGTATCTCACTTGTACCTAATGTGCATGGGCCCTAACTGAACATCTTATTATATTTAGGACTTAAGACCTTAGGACTGGGGGGTGCAATTTGGCATCTTTGCCCTTGGCGCTGGATGACCTTGTCCCAGCACTGGTTGCATGGTCTCTCTCTCTCTCTCTCTCTCTCTCTATCTCTCTCTCTATATATATATATATGTGCTAAATTCACTTTCTGGGAAGTATTTGCATCTACATTCACTCTTTTGCCGCGTACACACGATCGGACATTCCGATAACAAAACCGTGTATTTTTTTTTCCGACGGATGTTCGCTCAAACTTGTCTTGCATACACACGGTCACACAAATGTTGTCGGAAATTGCGAACGTCAAGAATGCGGTGACGTACAACACTACGACAAGCCGAGAAAAATGAAGTTCAATGATTCCGAGCATGCGTCGAATTGATTCCGAGCATGCGTAGAATTTTTGTGCATTGAATAGTGTACACACGGTCGGAATTTCCGACAACAACTTTTGTTGTCGGAAAATTTGAGAACCAGCTCTCAAATTTTTGTTGTCGGAAATTCCGACAGCAAATGTCCGATGGAGCATACACGCGGTCGGATTTTCCGACAACAAGCTCACATCGAACATTTGTTGTCGGCATTAGGGTAGTATGAGCATCTAATTTCACTCTCTGGGTATTATGAGCATTTAAACTTTACTCTTTGGGAAGTATGGGCATCTAAATTCACTCTCTGAGAAGTATCAGCATCTAATTTAACTCTCTGGGAAGTATGAGCATTTTCTTCTATTTACAAGTATACGTAGAGTATGTAAAGCTTTACTGTTGCCTGTGGACCAGTGGGTATTTGTAATAGTCTAAATCTTGGTTCATGAACTGTTATAAAAGTGCAATCTTTACTGTTACAGTTTGCTATTTTCCGTTATATGTATTGTCTCTTACGTGTAATAATTGTATAAAACAAATCTAAAAGCTTGTGTAATTAACAAGTTTATACCCTGTCAGCAGGCCAGAGAGAGCACCTACCTTTAACACTGAGCCTACACCACACCACGAATGTAACATAATAACACAATACAAAGGTACCCTTGGACAGCACTATGATAACAATGTAAAAGTAGAGATTAAGCTTTTTATGTATGACCATGTCTGCATATCTAAAGCTCCCCTACAGTTACTGTATCTTCTGTATTCTGTATTGCAAATCAGATGTGTTGAGTTACAACGTTTTATATATTCTGTGTAGATGGCTTTCTGTGTAGTTTCACTTTCCAACTAGCAGAGGATATTCCCCTAAATAGCCATTACAAAATAAAACGGTTATGAAGCGGAACTTCCATTTCTTTTGCAACATAAAATACTTTTTTCTTCTTTGTTACCTCTCACCTATGGATTTCTATCATGATTCCAGGGAAATCTCTGTGATAAGTAGATAGAAGGATAGACAGATAGAAGGATAGATAGATAGAAAGATAGATAGATAGATAGATAGATAGATAGATAGATAGATAGATAGATAGATAGATAGATAGATAGATAGATACATACAGGGCTTTTTTCTCAGAAAATAGGTGCAGGAACTCAACCATGACCCCCCCCCCCCAAACCCCCCTCGACCCACACACACCCTCCAAACCACATCAAATACTGGATGTGGTCAAATTTCACTAACAGTGGGAGGGTCTTAAAGGGGCAATAAATACCAAGAGTGCATTATGAACAGTGCAGACTTCAGGGGTGCACTACGTGTGTGTGTGTGGGGGGGGGGTGTGCTGCATACAGAGTGCAGAGTTCAGATGTGCGCTACACACAAAGGGTAGAGTTAAGCCTTCTTCCACAGCTGTTTACTTCTGCACCCCTCATCCACATCTCACTTTCACCCCTCTTCAGCTCTGACCTCAGCATGTAACCCCCCCTTCACTGCCCCCATCTTCTCCCCCCCACCTTAAAAGCTCCACCATCTTCCACATGTATTACTTTTGTTGCTGTATTAAGTGGAAGCACCCAGCCGGCTCCAGTACTTCCCAGCACACTGTAGGTGGCTCCGCCTCTTTCACTTGCAGGGAGACTCAGTGGAAGCCGCTCAGGAGATCAGATCTGTGGGAGCCATTGGACGACAAGCTGTCACTTGTAAACACAGAAGCCGGACTTCTGTGTTAACAAGTGATAGTGGTGAGCAGGGAGCAGAGAGTCTGAGCCAGAGGTTGTGGAACTGAGTTACAGCTGAAAAAAAGCCCTGGATAGATAGATAGATAGATAGATAGATAGATAGATAGATAGATAGATAGATAGATAGATACTTTGTTTTAAAGTAAACATTCAGTATGGGGTACCTAATGTATTGATTGTGGGTGATTTCAACTTGGTGCCTGACCAGTGCCTAGACAGACTTCATACCTCTACCGCTTGGGCTTCTGGCCTCTCTCAGTGGGCGACTGCTTTCGCCCTTGAGGACATGTGACGGCATTTGCACCCCTCTGAAAGAGAATTTAACTGCCATTCAGCCACACATCGCTCCTTCTCCCACATTGACCTGGCTTATGCCTCTTCCTTTGTGCTGCAGTGGGTGCAGGTGGTTGATATCCTGGCTAGAGGCATCTTAGATCATGCCCCACCCTTGCTGTCTCTGCGGTCAGGTGAGTATGAGAATTCTGGACTCTGGAGACTGTCTGGGTACTGGCTCTCAGATCCTAAAGTTCAGGAGGGAATGCCAGGAAGCAATGTGTGGATTTTGGTTATCTAAGGAGGAGACTGTTAGCCCCCTAGTGGTTTGGGATACTTTTAAGGTCTGGCTATATTTCCCGTATTCCTGCAGTTAAGCGTGACTCTAGGTGCACTCTTGATCAGTTGGAGAATGATCTTCGACAGAAGGAAGCTGCTTATGTTGGGAACCCTGATCAAGCTGGTTATGATGCATGGCAATGTGCCTTGCAGGAGGTTTCATTGGTATAGATAGAGATGACTAAGAAGTCCCTTCTTTCCACCACCCAACGGGTGTTTGAGTATGGGGATAAGAATGGGAGCCTGCTCGCCTGGCTAGCTAGAGGCCAGTTTCCCACCTTTCACAAAGAGAGGATAAGAGATTCTGCTAGGGGGTTGCTGTCGTTTCCGGGTGACATCAGCCACCAGTTTTTATGGTACATTTTATTCCTCTAGGGTCAGAAAATATACTACTCTTGAGCTCAATACTTATCTGGACCGGGTCTTCTTTCCCTCCCCTACCCTTGCTAAGCGTGAGCAGTTGGATAGAGACATCACCTTGGAAGAGGTTCAGGACATATGCAGTCTGGCAAGTCCCTGTTAAAATGATATTCACTTTACCAGGAGCTCTTGGCACCCAGGCACCACGGCCCTTTTTGTGCAGTTCACCTCCTTGGAGACCCTACCAGAGTCAATGTCAGAGGCTCTTATTGTATTAGTGCCCATACCCGGTAAGGATCCTTAAAGGGTTTGTAAAGAAAAAAAAAAAATAACAAACATGTTATACTTACCTCCACTGTGCAGCTCGTTTTGCACAGAGTGGCCCCGATCCACGTCTTCTGGGGTCCCTCAGCGGCTGTCTCGGCTCCTCCCCGCAATCACTCACCACCTATATGCGAGCGAGCTTGCATGGTGGTCAGTGATTGCGGGCGCGCTCCAGTGATACAGCCACTGTATCGCTCGGCCCTGCCCCCGGCGCGCCGCGTCATTAGATGTGATTGACAGCCAATGGCTGCGCTGCTTTCAATCCATCCAATGTAGCCAATCAACGGCCAGGTTGAACAGCGAGGAGGATGTCGGGGCCGAGCGCGGGACTTTCGAGGTCTCAGGTAAGTAAAAACGGGGGCTCTGGGGCTGTATTGTCGGATGTTTTTTCACCTTAATGCATAGGATGCATTAAGGTGAAAAAACTTTTTTCTTTACAACCCCTTTAAGAATGTGCTGCTTACAGGCCTATATCTTACTCAATGCCTACGCAAAATTGCTGTCAAAAATACTGGCTTTAAGTCTTTTTACAGTAGCTGAAGATCTTATACACGTTGATCAGACTGGATTTATGCCGGGGAAGGGCACTGACATTAATATCCGTCGCCTGTTTTTGAACTTGGCTACCGAGCACGATAACTCCGGTACAAGAGTCGTGGCCTCCTTGGATGCTGAGAAAGCCTTTGACTCAGCCGCAGTGGGTCTTCCTCTGGCAGGTGCTGCACAGATTTGGTTTTGGGCCCCAATTAGGGATGAGCCCGATGTTTGCCTGTTCCCCGAATAGCGGGTGTTCGCGGCAAATTCGAAAAGCCGTGGATCACCCTGCTAAATTTAAAGGCTTATATGCATGGTATTTTCATAAAAAGTGTTTGGGGACCCGGGTCCTGCCCCAGGGGACATGTATCAATGCAAAAAAAAGTTGTAAAAACTGTGTTTTTTTTTGGGAGCAGTGATTTTAATAATGCTTACAGTGAAACTATAAAAGTGAAATATTCCTTTAAATTTCATACCTGGTGGGTGTCTACCTGGTGGGCACACCAGACGTAAACAGGCGATTTTAAAACTGCATACGTGTAAGTGCAATTTGTTTTTATGGAATAAATTTTAAAAGGTTTAATGCACTATGTGGAGTGTGTTCAATTCTTTCCATATATATGTGCCTATTGATGAGAACCGGAGGTTGGTGCTTTAGGAATCTTATGGGCTATGTGCTGCGGTGATTCGTGGGAGAAACTACTTGATGCTTACATTGACCCTCTGTCACGGGGGGTCATGCACAGCTGGTAAGGAGAAATCCTGCTATTTTGGTGGTGGAACGTCACAGATGAATGTGGACACAACACTTTATATGATTTTCACATGAAGCACTGGTGTTACTTATTTGGATTTTATTCAAAGATTTTTGATGGACTATTATTTATAAATTTATATTTGATGTTCATACATTTATAGTTTATTCTTTGTATATATACCTTTGATTTCACTTATCAGATTTGTGTTTTTCATTGTTTAATTTTTAATTTATCCCATTACTGTCATAGTGATTGGTCACAGGTTAGCGCGATTTTCACCAATTTTTTCCAATTCCTACCATGTATGGTAGTTCACATTTTTAAATCGCAGCTCCCAACATTCACGAAGCTACCAGCTAACGTCTGGGGTTTCTTTTTATTTAGTTTATTTAGCGCAGTTTCTTTTCTCTTTCTTTCTTATTAACGTAGAGCTACCATTGTAAAAATTTACGTATATGAGTAGGAATTGTCCCAAAATAAGATCTGGCAAGCATGGTTGTCATTATAAATGTATTTATTTTTACATTTTGCTTTGGTGAAGATTTGTGGTTACCTTTGTGGTTATCTTTGTGGTTACCTTTGTATGATTTTGTATTGGAAGTCACCTTGTCTACCTCTGACACTGCATGTCCCTCTGCTTTGTGTTGCTATATTGTTATTTTATGCTTGAATCACATATTTTTTCAATAGGAGAGCAATCCTTGTTTGTTTAAAAAAAACATAATTAGGAGTACTTTGCATACATTGGTGCATAAGATTTGTATTAAACCAAATGGTTGAAGGTTAAAGTGGTTCTAAAGCCTCAAGGTTTTTTACCTTCATTCATTCTATGCATGAAGGTAAAAAATCTTCTCTGCTGCAGGATCCCCCTACCAGGGGAGAACTGGTGGCCTTAGGCCTGGGGGGCAAGTCCAGTTAAGTGGCCCATTGAACCGCCGAATCAGCTCACCATCCATGGCCCACCTGGTTTTTCAATGCAGCCTCTCCAGTGCTCATCAATGCAGCCTTATCACTGGGGCAGAATACATGGGGTGTATGGGGGGTCAGCTAGGGGTGTCAGGGTCTCTCACCTCAGCGATCTCAGCTTAGCAGGTCCTTGCATGCCACAGTTTCCTGGGGGGGTAATGCTCCTGATCCTGGGGTCAAGTTTCAGCTAGCACCCAGCCCTGCGTCCCGACTCCCTGGCATGCCCTGCCTCTGCCTGCTTCCAAGAATCTGGTCCCAGGGAGTTGTAGTTTCCTCTGCGCTGCTGTGTTTTCCACCCACCAGAAGCTTGAGTGCGGACTACAACTCCCGGAATGCAACAGGTAGTGGTCGGCCGCCTTCCTAGACCAGAATAAAAAAGAAAATGGTAGCGGGCAGCAGCTGCCGGCCATTTTGAACATAAGTTAGGACAGCCTGGGAGGCAATTGCCACCCTTCCCCCTGGCCCAGCCCTCCCCTGCCCCCACCTATTCTTACCTGAGCCAGATCCAGCAACATACACAAGAGCAGCGGCTCTCGCTGCTGTCTCCCTCCTTATTGGGCAGTTTGATAGCAACGGGAACCATGGGCTCCCACTACTGTCAATCAACTCCAGTGATGAGGGAGAGGGGGGCAGGCCAAGTCCCGCTGTCTATGTCAAAGGATGCAGCAGTGGGGCTAGAGAGTAAGCATTCACAAGTGCCTTCATGGGAAGCAGCTTCCCATGAGGGCACTGGACAGAAAGGAGAAGCCAGAAGTGCCAGCGGGGGACCCGAGAAGAGGAGGATCATGGCCACTCTGTGCAATCCCATCGCACAGAGCAGGTAAGTATAGTGATGTTTGTTTTGGTTTAAAATTTTCCTTAACAATCGCTTTAATGCAACCTTTGGGGTCAGTTTCATGTTACACCTAAAGTATATTTAGGTATATTCAGTCACAGGGTGGGGGTAGGAAGGAGACCTGTAAGTTAAGTTAAACTGCAAGAGGGAAAGATCAAATCCCCTATTGCAGCCAGGCAGGATTGTACTGTGGGGGCACAGCTGTGTAAATCTCAGGGCTGAAAGAACAAAAAATACATGCCTTAAAGCTGAACTTTGGCAGTTAAAAAAATAGTACATAACATGTGCAAGGATGGATTAGTCGCACTGACAATCAAATTATATTTACCGTATAATGCAATGTGATAAAAAATTTCAAACAAATCTAATATGTCAGAGAAAGTAAGTCCCATGGAATGAGCAGTCCATTTATCACATCCCATAAAAAGTTCCAAACGTGAAAACTCCACTGTATATAGACTCACAATATGTGCATCAAATATGGATGTAAGTAACGAGCCAACAGGTAACTCACCCAGGTGTGCCTCCACCAAAAGGTAAAAAAATGCCTTCTTACCAGAAATAATGGACTCTTAATAAAAAGAGTCAAAAGCACTGTGTGAATAAATATCTCTTAAAGGAAGTCATGTACTCATTTTCCTCCTCTCTGATTAGAGCGATCCCGCAACTACTGGTGAGAATTGCTCCATCGTAACCTCCACCATACCCCCAAAGTCAATTCTAACAAAACGCGCAGGGAGGAGTTCACGCTTGTGACGTCACCACGCACGCTAAAACCACAAAGTGGTCAGATCGGCTCCCGGGACCGGTATTTTTGTATACATGCTCGATTTTATCATTACTATTGTGAGTTACTATTGTTTCTTTGCTTTTAATAAATATATAATACGGTTTTGCACTAGGTGGATACCTTTGATTCATCTTTTATGCATGTCACGATGGAGCAATTCCCACCAGCTGTTGCGAGATCGTTCTAACCAGAGAGGCGGTAAAGAAGTATATGATTTCCATCTTAAGAGATATTTATGCAGAAGGGCACTTTTTACACTTTTTTTTATTAAGAGTCCATTGTTTCTGGTAAGAAGGCATTTTTGGGGTTTTGGTGGAGGCACACCTGG
Source organism: Rana muscosa (assembly GCA_029206835.1). Taxonomy (NCBI): domain Eukaryota; kingdom Metazoa; phylum Chordata; class Amphibia; order Anura; family Ranidae; genus Rana; species Rana muscosa. The sequence goes on from CM055121.1 coordinate 870,519,194, forward strand.
GTGAGTTACATGTTGGCTCTTTACTTACATCCATATTTGATGCACATATTGGGAGTCTATATACCAGTGATTCTCAACCAGGGTTCCGTGGAACCCTAGGGTTCCTCCAGAGGTTGCTAGGGGTTCCTTCAGCATTGGGCAATTTTGGCCTCAGATAAGTTCCCACTGACACCATTGATCTTTTTAGCTATCTGTAAGGAGGTAATTCTTCCCAATGACCACAAGTGTAAGGACCATTCTTCCCACTGACCATCACACTAATGTATCATGAGTTGTAGATTTCTGATTTTTAGCAGGGATTCCCTGAGACCGGAGAACTATTTCAAGGGTTCCTCTGTGTTGAAAAGGCTAAGAAAGGCTGCTATATACAGTGGAGTTTTCACATTTGAAACTTTTTATGGGATGTCATAAACGGACTGCTCATCACATAGGATTTACTTTCTCGGACACATTGGAATTGTTTTTTAATTTTTATCCAATTTTTTATTTATTTTTTGCCAGCAGCTTATTTGATATACTAGCGCAACAATTTAAAAATGTTTAGTTAAAAAAAAATACCCTTGCAATGGTGCCCCTCTGCACTGCAAGGGTTGAAATAGTAATTAAAAAAAAATACTAAAAGGGTAAAATAATAAAATGTTATACTTGCCTTATACCTTACTCCCCCTGCAGCAAGCACTCTCCTTTTCTCTCGGATGCTCTGATATAGGGGCAATTCCTTGCCATCCCATGTCCAGTGCAGGATTCCTGGTTCTGCACTGTAATGCAGAACGGACGAGAGAGCACCCCCCTCCTGAACCGTACCAGGCCACATGCCCTCAATATGGGGAGGACGCCTTGGGGTCCAAAGCACCATGTCCCCATGTTGATGGGGACAAGGGCTTCATCCCCACAACCCTTGCCTGGTGGTTGTGGGGGTCTGCGGGCAGGGGGCTTATCGAAATCTGGAAGCCCTCTTTAACAAAGTGGACCCCCAGATCCCGCCCCCCCTATGTGAATTGTTAACGGGGTACATTGTAGACATGTGCACACTGAAATATTTTGTTTCGGAATTTCGTTTTCGTTAGAAAAATAAATTTATTTAGTTACTCCCGAAATTCGTTTTTATTTATTTCGTTTTTCGTTAGAAATTGCATTCGTCCGAAAATCTGAATTAATTAAGGTCGAATCTGTCATTGAAGGCTTATGGTGTCTGTCGAATGTTCAAAGAAGATTCGACGGAGCAATGAAACTGTACGATGCTGCAATCATACATTTCCGGTCAAATGTTTCGCCTACAATCAATAGTAGAATTCTAATGTTGTATGACTAGTAATAATTATATTTATTAATTATCATTACTAGTCAACCAACATTAGAAGTCTTCTATAGCCTATGGGCCGAGCATTTGACCGGAAATGTAGGATTGCGACGTCTTACAGTTTATCTGCTCCGTCAAATCTTCTTAGAACTTTCAACAGACACCATAAGCCTTCAATGACAGATTCAACATTTGTATGTTTTTCGATGCTTTGTCGAATCTTCGTCGTTCACGTTGAATTGTCAAGTTAGTTCTAGCTATTTTACTGCTCCTCCTCTTTGGTTACCATCAGCCAATAACATTCATCATCATAATTTTTTTATTTTACTTCCCCCACCCAATTCCAGCAGCGATCTTTTCTCTCTATGTCGAATCTTTTCTCTCTATAATGTCGAATATTTTCTCTCTATAATGTCGAATCTTTTCTCTCTATAATGTTGAATATTTATTTTCTCCCTATAATGTCGAATCTTTGCTCTCTATGTAGAATAATCTTGGACTAATAGAGTTAAGGTTAGGCACATTCGACTACAGGTTCGATGGACACAGATTGTTATTGTCAGCCTCATGTCGAATCTCCTATCTATATCGAACTGTTGTTGCAACGAAAACGAAAATTAAGCATTTGTTTATGTCGGATCTTTCGGTTTTCGGATTCTGCATTTTCGTTTTCGTTTGTTAAAACGATAACGAAAATACCTGAAATTCGGACGAAAATGCATTTGGACGAAAACGAATGCACATGTCTAGTACATTGTACCCCTACCATTTCACCAAAAAAGTGTAAAAATGGTAAAAAACACAGGAGACAGCTTGGGAACAGTCCTTTATTAAAAAAGAAAAAAAATTCCACCGATGTACATCCATTCTCGACTGGAGGATACAGAGAAAAAAAAACGTTGACACTATCCGCCTCCATGGGAGGTGGCCGCCGAATGACACTACACCCGCCGTGACAGCTCTTAAATAGCTGAGGGCGGGGCCACCCGTGATGTGCACGGGTGACCCCACCCCCCTCTGACGCAACAGGAGTTTCCTGCGGTTTCCTCGTGGAGTCACGGGTGACCCCGCCCCCCTCTCACGGCACAGGAAACCCCTGTTGCGTCAGAGGGGGGCGGGGTCACCTGTGCACGTCACGGGTGGCCCTGCACTCAGCTATCTAAAAGCTGTCATGGCGGGTGAAGTGTCATTCGGCAGCTGCCTCCCATGGAGGCAGATCGTGTCAGCGTTTTTTTTTTTCTCCGTATCCTGGAAGTACATCGCTGGAATTTTTTTATTTTTTTTTAATAAAGGACTTAGCACTCCCAAGCTGTCTCCTGTGTTTTTTACCATTTTTGACACTTTTATTGTGAAATGGTAGGGGTACAATGTACCCCGTTACCAATTCACATAGGGGGGCTGGGATCTGGGGGTCCCCTTTGTTAAAGGGGGCTTCCAGATTCCGATAAGCCCCCTGCCTGCAGACCCCCACAACCACCGGGCAAGGCTCTTGTCCCCATCAACATGGGGACATGGTGCTTTGGACCCCAAAGCATCCTTCTCATGTTGAGGGCATGTGGCCTGGTACGGTTCAAGAGGGAGGGGATGCTCTCTCGTCCCCCCTCCTTTTCCTGCGGCCTGCCAGGTTGCGTGCTTGGATAAGGGTATGGATTTTTGGGGGGAACTCCACGCCATTTTTTTTTTCATTTTGGCACGGGTAATTTTTGCATCACTTTACAGGCATATAGACACCCCAGGTCCGAAATTTAAAGGAATATTTCACTTTTATTGTTTCACTTTAAGCATTATTAAAATCACTGCTCCCAAAAAAAACGTCCGTTTTTAAAACTTTTTTGCATTGATACATGTCCCCTGGGGCAGGACCCAGGTCCCCAAAAAATTTTAACTTGCATATTAACCTTTAAAATTAGCACTTTTGATTTTTCATGTTCGTGTCCCATAGACTTTAACGGTGTTCGAATTTTTTTTTTGCCTGTTCGCATGTTCTGCTGCGAACCGAACCGGTTCGGCTCATCCCTACATTCCATGTGTTTCTTTTGTTTCCCCTTCCATTTTTGTGCTAGTTAGTACAGTCCTAGCTAGACCCTTTCTGATTTTCTCATGTTCCCAGGCCGTAGCAAGGGCATAGCAAAGTCATTGTCTTTTTACACATGAAAAGATGATAAACGTTTTCTGTATTGTGTAAAAATATGTTGGATTCAACATCTGTTTTTTATTGAAGAGTAAGGCCACTTTGACACGGGACGGATCCGTTTGATGGACTCTGCGTGCTCGGCGGGGATTGATCTGCTAATCCCCGCTGAGCAGGCGGATGACAGGTCTGTCTCCGCTCACTGTGCAGAGATGGACCTGTCAGAGTCAGGCTCCCCTCTGCGGAAAGAGCGGATAAATATGTACCGCTTGTCTGTTTTCATCCGACTCCATCCGCCAGACAGATGGAAAAGAGGACCACCATACGTCTGTATTTGGTGAACAGGATTGGATAGCAGCGGGTGTCAGTGGACATGTCACTGCTGACATCCGCTGCCCATAGGGGTGAATGGAGCATCCAATCAGGTCCATCTAAAAAACTGACAGACGGACATGATCAGACAACCCGTGTGAAAGGGCCCTTAAGCTGCCAAGTTGAAAAGTGGCCATGCTGTCTACCCAAGAGGTGTGCCATTACATATATTGGCATTTCAAACAGAGCAGAAATTTCTATGATTATTAGTTGCTATTACCATACAACATAACAAGAAAGCTGAGCAGCTGGTACAACTGGAATGTAGTCATGTTAAAGAATAAATTCACCTTTGAATTTTTTTTTTTATAAATGCACATTTTTTTTGCAGGTAAAAAAAATGTGTATTTTTTTTTTTTTTACTAAAGCCGTGTACACACGATCGGATTTCCGATGGATTCTAATCCGATGGATTTTTACATCGGAAATCCGATGAAGCTGACTTCCATCAGTCTTGCCTACACACCATCAGTCAAAAATCCGACCGTCCCAAACGCCGTGACATAAAACACTCCGACAAGCCGAGAAAAATGAAGTTCAATGCTTCTGAGCATGCGTCGACTTGATTCTGAGCATGCATGGGTTTTTTGTCCGATGGAGTTCCACACAGACGATCTGAATTTGCTATTGTTTTTTTTCCCATCGGATAAATTTAAAACATGTTCTATTTTTTCTCACCGATGGAAAAAAGACCGATGGGGCCCATACACGATCGGTTTGTCCGATGAGAAAAGTCCATCGGACTGTTTTCATCGGTAAAACCGATCGTCTGTACACGGCATAAGAGTCTGCAAAGCATTGCACCCACAATTAGCAGAACTCTGAAAATGAATGACGCAGCAGGGTGGGCGGAGCCCCGTACGGCCACATTTTTGAAAATAATTGCGACAATGCGTTTGAAGAGAAGATCCCCGCCTCACTGTCACTAGAGGCGGTGGGTTGGGGAACAGCTGTAGGAACATGTTACAAACAGGGTGGAGCATGTAACATGTTACCAAAGGTGAACTTCTCCTTTAAAAATAATTATTTACATTCATAATTTAAACAAAAAAGTACTGATGTAAATAATAAATAGGGAAAACTAAAAAGAAAAACAAACTATATGGACTCAAACAACTCTATATAAACTCAAAAACAATAACAAGAATTATACAAAAAAAACTATTATTAAACAATGAACCACAATCAGCAAAAATATCAACATTTTAATGTTGTTATATATGAAATCAAACAGAATTTTATATAAAATACCCATTAATTTGGAAATACATAATTCATAGATAGTCCAATCATCTCTTCACAAAATCAGTTAACACTAACGCAATAACAGTACCTTCATTGTTATTATGTGGCTATTGCATCATCACAAAGGCTTATGCTGGTTATGGATGTGTAGCACCCATCCCAAATGGTTGGGACGCTATTCAAATCTAGAGGGATGTCTGAGCCAGTAGTTGGGCTCAGATGATTGATAATTACATTTAAATTCGCTTCTGTCTCAGTTATGCTTTGCCTGGTAGTGATTTCACTTTTTGCCGGCAGGTTGATTGGGGTTCGTTTGCGCGCGCCCTGCAGCCCTCTGGGCACCCCGTGTGTGTGGTCCTGGTCTCGGGGCCACGTTGGCCTGAGGCTGCATCACTACTTAGTAGGCCCCGCTAGTCTGGCTGGGGCCTATATCCAGAGAAGGGATCCAAAGCTTTCCATTCAAATGGGGAGGAAAAATTTTAGTGAAGAAGTCCAGGGGAGGATCTGCCCCGGAGGAGACCGGCACAATACTGCTGTCTCGGGAGAGGCCTAGCAACTTCAGTAAAGAGGGATCCACTATGCTACAAGCCCTACAGTTCGACTTAAAGGTTCTTAAAACTGTACGGCTGGAAGTTTGGGACTTGGAAATCCTGTGGCAGAGGGTTCCTGGACTATCCAATTGATAACTTTAACACAGGTCGGTGGCAGAGACTTTGTACACTTGGAACAGGTCTGTTGCAGAGACCCAACTCATCTTGGGCAGTCTGTAGCAGAGACTGCCCTATTGCTGATTCGTGAGTCATCCCGGCTGCTAGGCCATGTGAGAGGGGACTATCCGGGTGACCAATATCCACTCTAACATTGAGAGTGGTGAGTGACTTTTAACTTCTACCTTTGTCAACTTTTAGTGGCGAGTGCCTGAACCTTCCCTTGCTCTTCTATTCCTTCTACTTCTCAACATTTACCGCATATGAAAAATAAAGCCTAACTGTTTGAGGTTTTACATCGGTGTGGACATTGCATCAATACAGACTTTCCTACCCGGACAACGCAGCTGAAGAGGTAACGTGCAAAACCCAAAACTATCCAGCGGCCCTGAACAGGGTATTGCTACAGATGTATGCATCAACCAATTCAAAAAAGCTATGAGGCCAAACAAATTAGGATTCCTTCAAAATCATAAACAATAATAGTAAGTCAAATAAATCACCCCCAAAATGTTGGCCTCTGCAAAAAGGATAATGTCCATGTGTATGTGTTATACAATGGGACATGGCAGACATACCTGCCAAAAAGTGTTCATATATGTCAAATTTGTATAAGCAATTGCTTGTTTAACAATTCCTCAAATACAGACGCTTCTTGGTACTTTGCAGGCACATCTGCCGTGTCCCATTGTATAATAATTATATGTCTTGACATTACCCTTGGCAGATGCACATTTTCGAGGGTGACTTTTTTAATCGGTTGATGCATACATCCAAAACCAGCATAAGCCTTTTTGATGACGCAATATCCATATTGATAACAATGATTGTACTATATTAGTCTAAACTTTGTAAAGAGATAATTGATCTATCTATGATCAATGTATTTTTGTATTATTGGGTATTTCATTATACCATGGTTTTTAAATAGTGTTTGATTTCATGTGTTACAACATTTACATTTTTATATTTTTGTTAATTGGGGTTCATGGTTTAATAATATTTATTTGCATAATTCTTTTTATGTGTTTAAAATTAATAAAGGATTGTCTGAGTCCATATAGTTGTTTTTACTTCTTGGTTTTGTCTTTCAGTTATTTACCACATTTGATTTCTGAGCTTTGAGTCAGCATTTAATAGTGAGAAATAAGTTAAGAATACACATGAAGAAAAAATAAAGCAAACTCCTGATACTGAAATTCAGGTAAAAAAAAAAAAAAAAAAAAAAAAAGGAAATAATGCAATTCTTACTTCAGCTTGGCAATTATAATCATATCACTGAAGAGGAAGAGGTATCTCTCCTTTGTCTTCAAATCCTGAGTAAGCTGTACACATTCATGTAAAATCAGCTCTGAATCTTCATTGGATAACCCCAGAACAAAGGGGCATTGCTCAATGGATATGGAACATCCAGGGTTCTCCCTAAAGAACAGATACATTAATATTATATATGACACATTGAGATTAGAGTTGAAACATATCTAGAAATATCCATCACAAATTATTTGTTTCTAATTTGCCATCAGAAATGTTTGCCAGATTTGGGCCTAAACATCTGGTCATACAAAGTATGTTTTAATAATTTTGATTTAGTTCCCTGGAGTGAAACATCAAACTTAAAAAATGGAAAGAATAGGTTCACTTTAATAACTTTTTGTATATTATTAAAGTATAAGTAAACCCAATTACTGAAATCTCATAATGTACAGTAATTTCAAAAATCTTTTAAAATATTTTATAATTTTCACCCTTTGTTAAACATTTTTTAAAATTCTTTATTTATGCAACAAAACATACAAAAAAAATAAAAAATGAGAAACATAACTCAGGAATCGTTACAAAATTGTAACAGGTTTTATATAGAGAGTTGATCTATTAAAATAACTTTTGTTCCCTCCATGAAGGTCCTTGTTCAGGCACTTGCTCTTAAAGGGTGACCACCCTCTGTACCTGTCTATGAATTGTGCTTGTGGATGTCACCCAGTCACATGTTCTTTTGATAAGGAGGTACAGGTGGTATTCTCAGCAGGCATGTTCCACTGTTGTCACCATCAGGAAACTTGCACTGAGAAATGCAATGCAGTGATTGCTCAAGTGCATACATTAAATGTAGACAAGAAGGGGCTGCAAAGAAGTTGCAGGAAATCAGCAGTGCTGATATGCAACAAAGGATAAACAAAACTGAAAAGATTATGTTACTCAACAAAAATGGTAATTGTTCATAATGCAGTGTTTTAGCATACTAAATGTCATTTAGTTAGGTTTACAAACTACTTTAAAGCTGAACTCCAGGCATATATTATGACATAAAGTAATACAGCTCTGTACATATTAATACATCATTTTTTTCATATAAGCAGTGTAAGTACCTGCATGTTGACTGCTATTAGCTTATTGTATTATCTGTATAGCAGAGCACAGACTGAGAGAGAGAGAGAGAGGGGGGGAGAGAGGGGGGAGGGGGAGAGAGAGAGGGAGAGAGAGAGGGGGAGAGAGAGGGGAAGAGAGAGAGAGGGGAGAGAGAGGGGAAGAGAGAGGGGGAGAGGGGGGAGAGGGGGGAGAGAGAGTAGGCAGATGTTGCTAACATATGTTCATATACTAGCAATGAACATCATGACTAGTGGAGACACCAGACTTACAGCAAAGTAAGCTCATTAATGTGATACTTCTCCTTATGCTTTCTGGTCATATGCTAGGCACAGGTGGGAGCAAGGCCTGTAAGCCTCAGAACTGGATGGACAATAATACAAATCTTTAGCAGGCAAAACAGCTCCCATATTGTCATTACAAGTGGGGATGACATGTGGCTTCGCTACATCCATGGGTTTGAGGCTAATCCAGCACATTATATCACTCACATTCATGCAATCCCTTGTCCCCATAGATACAATAAAAGTTAGGCATACACCAGTTGGGTCTTTTATCCATGGTTAATATTGTACTGCTGCTGGGTAACTGTACACTACTGTATCATCATGTAGTAAAACACCTGACTTTAATATTTATCTCTAGTACATTTTGGCCTATTATCTCTGATTAAAGTGAATGTAAACCCACTCTCATCATTTCGAAATTACTTACATAGTGGTGATCTGTAAGGATATACATGGCTCCTGCATGTATCTTTACCTGTTAAATATCTCCCCTGTGTGGAGCTATGCAATATTCTGAAATCTGTGGGCCGGTCTGCTGTCCGGCGCTCGGTGGGCAGAGTCATGACATCACCTCTTCACTCCCCTTGGCCAGGCAGACGAGCCTCGCATCCAGGGGAGTCTAATGTGCATGCACAGGAGTGGCAGAGCGCGTTCTGTGAAGAAGTAGAGCGCGCTCATGGCCCCATGTCACTCCTGCGCATGTGCGCATACATAGCTTTCTCCGGTGGAGGATTCAAGGGAGGGAGATGTGAAGTACACAGAATGCCTCTCTCGCGCTCGTGCATAAGATAAGGAAATCACCTGTCAGTCACAGCAAGGCGTAAGAAACGGACACTGTGTGTCCCTGTTTATCTAATTTAAAAAATATAAGAGCACTGCTCAGAGCTGGATTAACTCTTTATGGCAAAACTGGGCACAGATTACATGACATGCTATACTCTACAAGGTACAAGTCTTAATTAAAAAATCCACTTTAAAGCTGTTTTGCTACTAGTCAACTTTACACTGCTGTGTACTCTGCAGTATTTTTATTCTTGTAGTTAAAGTGATTGTAACGTCTCGTTTTTTTTTTTCCATTAAAAATAACAAACATGTTATACTTACCTGCTGTGTGCAGTGGTTTTGCACAGAGCAGCCCAGATCCTCCTCTTTTTAAGTCCCTCTTCAGTGCTCCTGGCTCCTCCCTCCTGTTGAGTGCCCCCATAGCAAGCAGCTAGCTATGGGAACAGCAGAGCCAAGCCACAGCTCCGTGTGTCCATTCAGACACGGAGCGGCGGCCCGGCCCCGCCCCCTTTCTCTCCTCATTGGCTGACTGACTTTAGTTGACAGCAGCAGGAGTCAATGGCGGAGGGGAGTCCTGGGCAGCCGAAACACTTCTACAACATACCTGGATCTAGATGGGGCTCAGGTAAGTTTTAGGGGGGCTGAGGGGGGGCTGCTGTACACAGAAGGCTTTTTATCTTAATGCATAGAATGCATTAAGATAAAAAACCTTCTGCCTTTACAATCCCTTTAAGTCCCAGCCTGTGCTCTTTGTCTATAGTAAATTTACCCCTAGCCTTACTATGTAAAATTGTCCTGCTGCTGACCAATTTTACACTGCTGTGTCATCTGTGGTCTCTTAATTCTTGTAGTAAACACTTGTCTGTTCTCTTTGGCCAATGCTCCCTCATTAAAAATGACCTACTGCTGGACCTTTGTATACTGCTGTATCATCTGTGGCATCCTAATTCTAGATGAGAGATTAATAGAATTGGCCAGCAGAAGGACAGTCTTGCATCAACGAGAAGAGGGAAAGGAGCAGGGGACTTCTCGCCAATTGCTACCTGCTAGTCAAACTAGGTATATTACGGTTTTGAAAAAAAAAAAAGCATGTGTTACTTCTAAAGTTCCCTGAAAAAAAAGCTTTTTTTTTTTTATGTGAAATTAATCAGATTGGGGTGCTGCAGTTGTATGTAAGCTAAGTCAGTTGTAAAAAAATTAACAAAAAAAATGAAAATGTCTGCAGTCAAATATACGCTTCCAGTGCACACATTTGCTAAAGATGGTCCATAAAATCCATACTGTTCTATAATACAACATACAGCTTTATGGCACCCCTTGCATCATGTTATTTAACTGCTACCATCATGCATAGTGTACATAAATCTGACAAGCTGTGGGCTGTCAGATGAAATCAATTTGGTTTCTATTATACAGCCGCTGGATTACTTCCATACACCCCTGAATGTGTCATCCGCACCCCGCACACCGATGCCATGTTTACTGGGCTCCGCATGCTTATTGATGGACCTGAGACCAGCATGGCAGGTCGCTGGTGGATATAGAGGAAGGAGATTAGTGAACATCCATTCGCTGATCTCCCCTTTACTGACCCAGAAGTATCACTTCTGGGTCCTGGTGACATTAATGGGGTGTGATCTGCACTCCTTTGGCTTCACTGGAGGACAGATGAGACATCGGGGGTCTTTTAAAGAACCTGTCACCCAAAAAAATGCATCGCTATGTGAAGAAAAAAAGTGTATAAACGCTACACCCAAACACTTAGTCCCCCCAAACCCACATACATGATTGTACAAATGTAAAAGCATGTGCTGGGGGTGCCTATGCATGAAAACGTTGATTTCATGCATATCGCCACATATGCCCGAGTGAGAGCAATAATTCTAGACCTATTATTAACAGTTAAAGCTAAACGAATGACCCGTAGGGGCTTTTAAAGCATAGCCTGGAAAATATAGGGTACTGAAGTTTGACGCTGTTTCATGGGTGCACACGATTTTAAGACTTGACATGTTGGGTATCTGTTAACTTGGGGTAACCTCATTATTTATATTTTAACAAAAAAAAATGCGTAATTAGTTGTATTTTTGTGCCCTTAAATTAACTTGGAACTACCACTATTTTATTCTCTAGGGCAGGGGTCTCCAAACTTTCTAAACAAAGAGCCAGTTTACTGTCCTTCAAACTTTACGAGGGTCGGACTGTGACCAGTGAAGTATATAATATCCTAGTGTCACTGGAAGTAAATAGTGTCCCCTCTTTGGTATTAGGGGGGTCACTTGAAGGAATAGTGCCCCATCATTGGTGTCACTGGGAGTAATAGTGCCCCGTTGTCTGTGTCAGTGGGAGGAATAGTACCTGGTTGTCTGAGTCAGTTGGAGGAATAGTGCCCCATTGTCAGTGTCAGTGGGAGGAATAGCACTCCGTTGTTGGCATCAGTGGGAGGAATAGTGCCCCCTTGTCGGTGTCAGTGGGAGGAATAGTGCCCCCTTGTCGGTGTCAGTGGGAGGAATAGGGCCCTGTTGTCTGTGTCAGTGGGAAGAATAGTGCATGGTTGTCGGTGTCAGTGGGAGGAATAGCACTCCGTTGTCAGTGTCAGTGGACTGTTGCTGAGAGTGGGGCACTATTGCCCCAAGGGCCAAATAAAAGCAAGCCAAGGGTCGCATGTGCCTCCGGACCGCAGTTTGAAGGCCACTCTAGGGCGTCTGCTTTCAGAAAATATATAATGTTTTAGGGGATTTACATAATCTTCATAATTGTGTTTAAACAAGTACGCAAAAACGGCTATGGCAGCTAAGGGGTAAAATGATTCTGTGTATTTTTAGTGTTAATGGCACTTTTTGTGTTAATATTATGTTCATAGTATGCAAAACTGATGTACTCTTGATTAATGACATTACATTGAAGTTGTTTTCTTTGATATCTAATCTTTCACAAGACAAGCAGAAGTATGCTTTGTGGTTTGTTTGTGGTATAACCCATGTGACAGATTGCAGAATCTTGTACTTTTCACCTAGGTCTTCTATATTTTGCTTGTGCCACGTAACTGAAACTGTGTGACTTTCCCCCACCTTTCTCTATTTTATCTCAACAATAAATAAACAAGTATATATAAAAAAAAAAAGAAAAAGGAAACAGCCATATGTTCTCTGACTGTAAGTTATTACTATAAAGAGATACTGTATATAAAATATATATATTTTTTTAAATATGCAAAACTAAGCGTAATTAGGATAATTGCTTTCGGAGTAATAATAAGAAAAAAAAAAAAACACCAAAATTTACAGTGCATATTGCTAGTTTATATAGTCATTTATCTCAAGGGACTCGTTAAAGCATTAAAAATAAGAAAAAAAGCCCTTTAATGACCCAAATTAACCCAAGGAATGGAGAAACAGGTTAGCGTAAGTGTGTAATGCAGGTGATTACATGATATTGGTATGCTCAGCTATCCCTTATTTTACTGGTGCCTGTCTGCTGTAGCTGGTCTTCAAAGGACCTTGATACTGTAGATAACCATGGCACAGGGCAATTCAGAAACCAATTCAGAAACACTTGGTTATTCCAGTATGACACCCACTAATTATGGGCCTGATTTAAAAAAACTGCCTTTTTATAAAAAAGTATGGAGCCTGCGCTATCCTACAAACTTTTTCTACTCAGCACAGAGAAAGGTCTGTGATTGGAGGAAAGTCAGTCACAAGATTGACAGGTCACATAACCAGGTTGGCTTTTATTTTTTCAACTAATGATCTGTTAATTGTAATAGCACTCTATTAGCGAAGTACCAAGCACCTTCGTAAAGCAAAGAGCTATGCTTAACCATTTCCCTACCCAGCCATAGTCAAATGACGTCCACAAATGAGATCTCCCATCCTGGGTGGACGTCATATGACATCCTGGGCTTTGAGGGGGAATATCTGAATGATGCCTGCAGCTAGAGGCATCATTCAGATATCCTTCTGTTCTGCCGGCGATTCTGTGCACCATAAGAACAATCATAGCGGCGGTTCCACCGCTTGATCGTTCTTATAGGCAGACATGTGAGTAAGTTACACATGTGCAAGTCATAAGCAAGTCTCAAGTCTTAACCTTCAAGTCATAAGCAAGTCCCAAGTTATTGTGGCGAAAAGCAAGCAAGTCAAGTCGAGTCCCTGCTAGAAGTCAAGCAAGTCAAGTCAAGTCATTTATTTTGGTCAAGTCACAAATCAAGTCAAAATACTGATCTACCCCATTTCCACCTTTAAATGAGTTAAAAGTCAGTGTTCAGGAAAGGTTTTGTTTTAATTTCAACATTAACAAAGTGCTTAGTGCTTTTTTCTTGGCATATTAAAGAAACACTTTGAATGCCCAAACAGCAGACAAGGAGCAAAACATCAGCAATTAAATGGCCAACAAGCCTGAAAAAATGTAGTCCTTGCTGAGGGGGAAAATAATTAAGTTCAAATAGAGGTGCGCATCTTCACTGGCCTCACAATTCGATTAGATTACGATTATCAGGTTAACGATTCGATTCGATTCCGCAATGCATCACGATGCATCACGATTACAGCGCAAGTGCGCATAGTTTTCATCAAAAAAATTCAAGCAGTCAGGAGAACTCCATTTTTTTTATTATATCTGTTCTTTTAAAAAAAAGACAACACTCCCTGCATGTAGCAAAGTCTAAACAAAGCAGACAACAACTTGTACATAGTACAGGAGATGGTCAGAGAGTGCAGACCTAGTACAGGAGATGATCAGAGACTGTGGAAATGCTACAGGAGATGGCCAGTGACTGCGGAAATGCTACAGGAGATGGTCAGTGACTGCGGACATGCTACAGGAGATGGCCAGTGACTGCGGACATGCTACAGGAGATGGCCAGTGACTGCGGACATGCTACAGGAGATGGTCAGTGACTGCGGACATGCTACAGGAGATGGCCAGTGACTGCGGACATGCTACAGGAGATGGCCAGTGACTGCGGACATGCTACAGGAGATGGCCAGTGACTGCGGACATGCTACAGGAGAAGGCCAGAGACTGCGGACATGCTACAGGAGATGGCCAGAGACTGCGGACATGCTACAGGAGATGGTCAGAGAGACTGCGGACATGCTACAGGAGATCAGCAGGTAAGTATAATATCTGTTTTACTTTAAAGCAAAAATATACCTGTTGTGCCGAGAATGGTTCCCCCCGCCGGATTCTGTTCCCCCTGCCGGATTCTGTTCCCCTGGCTCTCGGCTTCTATCGGAACTCCGCCCCCCCAGCCCTGTACATTGCCGCTCCCTTCTACTGTTCCTCACGAATGCAAATGCTCCTAATACCGCCCCACCTCTCCAGCCCTCTGCTCATTAGCATTTGTGAAAAAGCAGTAGGCGTGAGCGGCAAAGCATTCGGTTGTCTAGGGGTTGCTATACATTACCGCTCACTCACCATTCGGTTGCTAGGGTTTGCTATACATTACTGCTCAGGACTGAGCAATTTACAGAGGGGGACACTGAGTGTCAGGCAATCACTGTGCAGTAACCCCTAGCAACCGAATGGTGAGCAGACTCAGTAATGTATCTTAATAAGAATGCACACAGCCCTGTCGGATCATCGTTCTTGTGCTGCTGACCGGAGAAGGGGGAGGGGGGACAGGGACATCACAGAGAGCCATCTCTACATCACTCACTGTCACAGACTCACAGCCGCTCCAGTCCCGAGAACAAGCGGGGGTGATGGTATGTGAACAAACCGCAGGGAACAGAGCAGACTTCACTGTGCCCAATGCCTCACTGTGCCCGTGTCTCACTGTGCCCAATGCCTCACTGTGCCCGTGTCTCACTGTGCCCATGCTTAGTTCATGTGCTTGTAGAAAGGCCTGTTAACTGTTTTTTCTGTCAAGGCCCATGTGAACATACTAAAATTTTCAGTTTTGCATTATTTTGTGTAAGGTAGTGCCCCAATACCAAATATTCACATAAATAGGAAAAATGCAAAATCAAAAAATATCACAAACTTCTCAACCAACATTCAGCAAAAAAAAATCCACAATACAAAATATTAATACCTGTATTTATCGGCGTATAACACGCACAGGCGTATAAGACGCGCCCTAACTTTAAGAGGGAAGTTTCAGGAAAAAAACTTTCCACAGCCCCCTGCGTATAACACGCAGGCACAGTTTACCCTCTATTTTCAGGGTAAAAAAGTGAGTGTTATACGCCAATAAATACAGTATATAAAAGTGCAAAATCAAGGGATTACACTAATTTCTCACTGAAACATATCTAACATTCAACTGTAATCTTTCCTGAGGTAGTCCGTGCCCCAAGACAAAATATTCATGTAAATATGAAAAGTGCAAGAAAATAACAACAAACAAACATTTCTCAAACATGTGGTCAATCAAGTGGTCAATGACCACTGTGTGTATTAACAAAAAACAGCAGATAAAATATGGTTTTGCATTATTTTAAATGAGCCATGCTTGCCACTGGTCATTATTAATAACCTTGCCTCAGTCAGCCTCCTCCCCTCCCCCCCCATACAGCCATTTATTTATCTCCTAAGTTGAAGTAACTTCTTCTTACTTTACAACTTGAACTTAGTAGTCCGTCTGCTCTCCTCAGTAGCACAGTGCACGGCTTCCAATCCAGGCAGATAGAGCCAGGCAGGCTCCTCGAGACGAGTCCTCAGCTCCTCTAGCTCACAGGCTGTGAGTCACAGCACAGCCGACACAGCTCCCTCCCTGTGCGCAGCGCACCTCTCCCGCTCCCACCTCGCCTCCGGCTGTAAGTGGAGTGACGTCACGCCACTGGCAGGAACTAGTCTATGACACTCCTCCGTAGGGGGAGACAGTAAAATACTAAAATTTACAGTGAAGGGAGGCGGCCGCGGAGGTGACTGACTTTGACTTGCCAGGTCATATAGCCCAAGTCAAAGTCAAGTCGCAAGTCATTGGTCACAAGTCAAAGTCAAGTCGAGTCATTTCTCTAATACTATCAAGCAAGTCGCAAGTCCTCAAAGAGGTGACTCGAGTCTGACTCGAGTCAAGTCATGTGACTCGAGTCCCCCACCTCTGCTTATAGGCGACGGGAGGGGACATCCCCCCTCCCGCTGCCATCCGGTGCTTCTCCGGGCTCTCCCATGCCATCGGGGGCCCGGAGAATGAATCGTCTGGCGCACGATAGGAAGCATCTCTATGACTGTCGGAGGCCTGGGCACGATGTGATGACGTCACGCCCGGGTCCTCAGATGTAAACAAAGCCGCCATTGCGGCTAGTAAGCATGAGATCAGTGACATTTTTTTCACGATCTCATGCTTTCCAGCCTGGAGGAGAGATGTGGGGTCTTATTGACCCTGCATCTCTCAATAAAGAGGACCTGTTACACACATTCCTATTACAAGGGATGTTTACTTTCCTTGTAATAGGAATAAAAGTGATAAAAAAAAAAAAAAAAGTTAAATAACTGTAAAAAAAAAAAAAAAAGTAAAAAAAATAAATAATAATAATTAAAAAAAAATTTAAACGCCCCTGTCCCCGGTAGCTCGCGATCAGAAGCGAACGCACACTTAAGTCCCGCCCACATATGTAAACGCCGTTCAAACCACATATGTGAGGTATCGCCACGTGCAACAATTCTAGCACTAACTCTAACCTGGTAACCTGTAAAAAAAATTAAAGAAATTGAAAGCATCGCCTATGGAGATTTTTAAGTACCGAAGTTTGGCGCTATTCCATGAGTGTGCGCAATTTTAAAGCGTGACATGTTAGGTATCTATTTACTCGGCGTAACATCATCTTTCATATTTTCCAAAGAAATTGGGCTAACTTTCCTGTTTTGTTATTTTTTAATTCATGAAACCATTTTTTTTCCAAAAAAAAGGCATTTGAAAAATTATTGCGCAAATACTGTGCAAGAAAAAAAGTTGCAATGACCGACATTTTAATCCCTAGGGTGTCTGCTAAAAAAACATATATAATGTTTGGGGGTTCTGAGTAATTTTCTAGCAAAAGAATGATGATTTGTACATGTAGGAGAGAAGTGCCAGAATAGGCCCGGTATTGAGGTGGTAAAAAAAGCCCGGGGTTGAAGTGGTTAATAAATGTGTTTTTTGCCAACCCGCCACAGTACATATAATGCAACAGGGAAGCTCCTATAGGCACAGTGACGTACCCATACATCGCTGCCTGTTTCTGGGTTTTGGGCACACACGTGTGCCCCAGCATATCTGCTCCCCTGTGATATTACACAGCGGGAGTTTGTCAGCAGATCCCAGCCAAAATTTCATGGCCAGGACCTGCTGATCAGCTGTGTCAAATTCCAGCCCAGAGCTCTGTGTTGACAAACAACACAGGGCTCTATACAGAGGGAATGGCTTTGGTTCTTTTCCCTGCAAAGCTGTAATAAAAAGCAGCACATTTTACACACATCATTAGGCACACAATTAAACCCTTGATTGCCTCTTAACCCCTTCCCAGCCAGTGTGATTAGTACAGTGACAATTTATATTTCTATCACTGTATTAGTGCATACCTCCCAACTTTTGGAAATGGGATAGAGGGACACCTATTAGCTAAACTATGTAGGCATAGGACACACCCCTTACCACGCCCCCTTAACCCTTAAAGGAGAATTTTACTGGGCTATGGAATTTACAAATGCACCAATTTAGACGTTGAATGAAAAGTTTAGCACTGGGAAACACTTTTTGTAAGATGAAAAATTCCAGTATACAGTTCTAGCGTGACCCCTGAAGGAGCCGCTGGTTAAAATTTTGGGTTTTCTGTTCTGCAACTTGACTCCAAGAACAACCTCAGCCCCCCGGTACACCTGGTTAAATAAAATTACTGCAAGCACAATTTACAACAATAAGTGAGAAATACCTTTCGCCTGGCTGTGGGATATGGCAATAAATACACACACACCTGTTTAGTGGTACATACACGTAATCTATTGATTGACTAATATAGTGCAAGTAACAGTTAAATCAAATTGAACACACTCAGCAGGCAGGTTAGCAATAAACAATGCATATAAACTTTAAATGCAACAAGGGTACTTATAAATCCACACTAGGTTTTGAGTGCACTCAAACGAATAGACAGAGGTATAGTACCCCTTTAAACTGGCCAGCAGATGGTAGTTACAACTAGAGGCAGTCCTTAGTCCTAAGTTTCGCTGGAGCTCGTTGGCACACGTTACGGCCCTCAGCAAGGCCTGCAGGCAGTATTCGACCTATGGGGTCACTGGTTAAGTAACTCCTAGTGACTTTATTCCCTAGCAGTAGTAGCAAGTACTGGCCGCAAGGCCCGCTCACCAGTCCCGGTAACACTGATTTAGTTGCCCCTCCGATCAGGCGTCAACTCGCTTAGGTTGCTTAGGGTGACTCTGGCAGGCAGCACGGCAACAACAGCATCCTGGGAGTGTCTCCGTCTCTCCACGATCCGGTCCCAGAACTGCTTCCCCACACTGTACTAGCTTCCAATGGTGCTTCCTCCTCTCACCACACTGGCCCCAATACCTCGCTGCAGACTTAGGAGATTCCCCAAATGGCTGTGGATTTCTGCCAACTCAGGCTCTCTCTTTCTCTGGCTGACAATCTTGGGCACAGTTGTTCTCTCCTCACTGTCTCTGCACTGTCATGTCAGAGTCTTTTTTTTTTCTGGACTCCTAGACTCTCTTGCTCTCTTCCTCTGAAATCACCTCAGCCCCCCAGCCCTTCCTGAAACTCCCCCTTTTCCCAGTGTCCTTTCTGTCTTTCAGTTTTCTGGAAGGACAAGTCATCATCTCCCTATCTCCTTCTTGTGGCTAAAAGGAGAAATTGCATGACCAATAGTCTTTTATTGCTTCATGACAACATGCCTGCTACACACAAGAATCTTTGGTCCCCAAAGGAAGGACATAGTCCATCAACATATAATGTTCACAACCTGTTACATGCTTAGAAAATAAAACGGCAGGCAAAATAGGTTAGTACATATAAGAAAACAAGCAATTGGCATGCACGTATGAATCTGGCGAGGGAACCATTTGTCATAAGAGGTGAGGTTGTCTTGCCCACAAGCCACCGATATTGGTATGGCCCACCTAGATGTGCCAGAGGGTGAGTTGGAGTCACCCTCCACTAAACTTGTAGTGGGAAGGGTCCGCGTGTTGTGAGTTTTTTGAGAAGTATAGATAGCTTCCTCAGAACTTTTGCCTAGAGTATCGTAAGTCAGTCTTTTTGGTGGATGAATTGTTAGTTTTTTCCTTTGCTCTTTGGGCTCAGATAGTTCTGGTATAGCAGCCTCTTCCTCTTCCACCATAGAAGGTTGAAGAGTCTCTGTGTCCTCTGCAGTTAGGGAAATCAGAAGATCTTCCTGGCCTGTCAGTGATTGGCTCTGTGGTATGAATTCAGGTCCGAGGGTTCCCATATCCGTTTCTCTAGAACAATGTTTCTTAACTCCAGTCCTCAAGGCGCCCCAACAGGTCATGTTTTCAGGCTTACCATTATTTTGCACAGATGATTTGATCAGTTTCACTGCATTAGTATTTACCACAGTTGTTTCATCTGAGGGAAATCCTGAAAACATGACCTGTTGGGGTGCCTTGAGGACTGGCGTTGAGAAACACTGCTCTAGAAACCACAACCAGTCCATGCCCAGTTCTTCATCCTCACTGTCCTCTTCATCTGTGTTCAGTGACACAGACTGGGACCTGGTCTCTGAGTAGTTCGAGTAGGCTGTGGACCTGGTTTTTGAGGCATAAGAACTGCTTTTGATAAACGTAGCAGATGATTCCTGTGCCAGGTCTTTAGTGGGCCTTTGCTTCCTTTTGGGCTAATCTGGTATTCTGGTAATCCTTGTAACTGCTTACAGATGATGTAGGGCTGCAACTTCCAGCAATCGGCCAGTTTGTGCTTCCCAGGGACGCCCAAGTTTCTCAGCAACACTCTGTTGCCAGGCTGCAAATCGTGTACTCTCACCTTCAGGTCAAAATTTTGCTTGTTTCTGAGGCAGCTTGGGCTTTCTCATATGCTGTTTTCAGACTCTTCCTCAAGAAGTCCATGTACTCTCTATGTGACACCATTGAGGTATGATCTAAAGAGATGCTGAATGCTAAGTCAACTGGCAGTCAAGCTTCCATTCCGAACATCAGCCTGTATGGTGAATAGCCTGTGGCATTGTTTTCAGTGCTATTATAGGCGTGTCTGATAGCTGCAATGTGCCTGCTCCAATTTTGCTTCCTCTCAGCCGTAAGAGTCCCAAGCATATCCAGGAGGGTGCTATTAGAGCATTCTGGCTGGGGACCAGCAAGCATCTAAAGTGGACAAAATTCTGGTAGAGAAGTCCTTGCCTTCTGAACAGCTAACAGGTCTAACAATCTTTTGATGAGTCTACTCTCAAAGTCTCTCCCCTGGTCAGGGTGAATATGCTGAGGTAGGCCGTAGTGGACAAAGAACTTCTCTACCAGAATTTTGGCCACTGTAGATGCTTGCTGGTCTTTAGTTGGGAATGTCTGGGTATACCGGGTGAAGTAGTAGGTCACAACCAGAGCATTTCCCTGTCCACTTGAGTCAGGCTCCAGACACAGAAAATCAATACACACCAATTCCAGTGGTCCTTGACTTTGAAGATGTCCCATTGGGGCAGCTCTGTGGGGTAAAGTCTTCCTCTGTATACACCGTATGCAGGCGTGACAATATCCCTCAACTTCAGCCCGCATACAGGGCCAATAGATCTGGTCTTGCACCAGTTTGAATGTCCTCTCAGGCCCTAAGTGCCCATTATTGCCATGCAAGGCAATCAGCAGTCTCTCTATGCTTTCTCAGTAAAAATAGCTGGCACTTATCTTCAGGATCATCTCAGGGGCCCCTTTGGTAGACCACCCTATTGCGTAGATGCAACCGATCCCATTCTTTGTGTACCAGACACAGTGGCGTACCTATGGGGGGACAGGCCGCCCCGGGTGCCACACATTGGGGGGTGTCAGGCCAGCTATCAGGGACGGGACAAGGCAGGGCGGGTGCTCTGTAGCTGTGCTGGCTCTCTATATTTGTGTAAGTCAGCAGCTGCTGCTCTGTGTTATTCAGCCCACAGTTGGGCTCTTTACTGCCACCTCTGGCTGCTTCCTGCATGTGCACCCTTCGTGTGTACTGCCCAGTGCCTGTACTATATTTTGGATTGCAGCTCCTCTTGTGTCTCAGAAACAGTACCTGGGACTAGGAATACCACCTTACGAGTGTGGGCTGTGAGTACATGTGAAGGGAGGAGGCTGTTTTTTACACGGGGGGGGGGCAGCTTAGTGTGTACAGGTGTGTGTGTGTTTGTGTGGGGGGGCAGCTGAATGTGTACAGGTGTGTGGGGGGGTGCAGCTAAGTGTCTACAGGTGTGTGGGGGGGCAGCTGAGTGTTTGCAGGTGTGTGTGTGGGGGGGGCAGCTGAGTGTGTATAGGTGTGTGTGTGTGGGGGGGCATCTGTGTATACAGGTGTGGGGGGGGCTGAGTGTGTACATGTGTGTGTGTGTGGGGGGGCAGTTGAGTGTGTACAGGTGTGTGTATGTGTGGGGGGGCAGCTGAGTGTGTACAGGTGTGGGGGCAGCAGAGTGTCTACGGGTGTGTTGGGGGCTGAGTGTGTAGAATTGTGAGGGGGACTGGGTGCGTAGAGGTGTAAGGGGGACTGAATGCGTAGAGCCTGGTGTGAGGGGGGCTGAGTGCGTAGAGGTGTGAGGGGGGCTGAGTGCATAGAGGTGTAAGGGGGACTGAGTGCAATGAGGTGTGAGGGGGATTGAGTGCATAGAGATGTGAGGGGGACTGAGTGCGTAGAGGTGTGAGGGGGACTGAGTGCATAGAAGTGTGAGGGGGACTGAGTGCATAGAATTGTGAGGGGGACTGAGTGCGTAGAGGTGTGACGAAGGGGCTGAGTGTGTGCAGGTGTGAGAGGGGCTGAGTGCGTACAGGCATGATCAGTGAAGGGGGGTGTGTCAGCAGTAGATCTGGACATTGACCTTCCAGGGCCTTCAATGCTAAACTACAGAGGGGATCCTCCATCTGGTCCTTTCTTTTTTTTTTTTTTATAAATTCTTTTTTTATTTCTCTTTTCTTCAACAGGGTTTGTGAATATATCTTTACAATCTATATGGGACAATCAAGAAGTTTAAATCTATACATTTTTCAAATTATAACTGTTGAACACATATATATGTGTAGCCGGGTGTTCAATTTAGGGGAAGTGTCTGAGTGGTAATTAGGCTCAGACACACTGATTGTTAGGGTTAATGGACCATTTCTGTTCATGGGAGATAGGCCAGGGTTGAACCACTGATACAAGGCTGTGCTTTTTTTGTCCCCTCTCAGGCAGTAGTACGGCAGGGCGAGGAACCTGCTGTGCCTGTCGGGAGGGTATAAAAAGGGGTGGCCATCTTCCATTGGGGTTCGTCCACACCCAGGCACCTTCAGCCTGGGTGGGTGTGCGTGTTATCTCCGGGTGCCCTAGGCCCAGAGGCCTGGTTCTAGGGCCTGTTCCATCCCAGACATCTTCAGTCTGGGGTGAGATACTATTTTGAAGGTCCGGGGCCCAGCAACCTTTGGCTGGGGTCCGCTAGGGATCGAGAGCTCCCAGGGTGCCACCTTGTGAGGGGACCCGTATCTCAGATGAGGAGGCCAGGGAGGTAACCCTTTCTGAAGACCCAGCGCAGAGTCGTGGTGACGGTGAGGGCCTCTGGTAACTCTCCGGAGGGATGGTTTTCTCCTTGACATAGGCCAAATATTTTAAGAAGGTAGTTCTTCAGGTCAGTGGCAGTGACCCTACTCGTTCAGGTCAGTGGCAGTGACCCTACTCGCTTCAAGTCAGTGGCAGTGACTTCATAGGGCAAGGCCCTATTCACCAGGTCAGTGGCAGTGACCCATTCTCCAAGTCAGTGGCAGTGACTTTTATTCACCCGGTCTGTGGCAGAGACCAACCTCACGGTCTGTGGCAGAGATCGTGCGCCAAAGCTGTTTGTGAAATCTAAACAATCTGAAGAAATCATTTGAGTTTGTGCCTGGAACTCCTCCCACCTAAGCTGTCCTGTGTCTTGTTCCAACCTGTCTGCTGTTAAAGAGACTATTTATTATCCGTGAGAAATAAATATAGAAGTTTGACTTTCAGTTGGTGTGGACAGTTACATTACTGGGGAAAAATAAAGACTTGCATCTATTCAAGATAGAGGCAAAATCATTCTCGGGAGGATCATAACACCAGCTGAGGCAGGCCCGAAAAACTAACACAGCTCAACCTCCTCACACACGAGGGTATGGGCTTGTGGTGCCTCTCTCTGCCTGCGAGGAGCCTAATTAAATGCAGGTAAAGACAGGGGTGTGTGCGCTACATATGAATCAAACAAGACCTCATCTTCTCCGTTTGTTCCGTCATTCTCTTAATTCCCTGTTTTCCCTTCCCCTCTCCCTAACCCTCCACCAAAACCCACTCCCCTCGATCCTGGTCTCCATCTCCCTCTATTAACTCGTCCCTGCTAACCGCAAGGGGAAAAAAAAAAAGGGAAAGAAGGGGGGGGGGTGGCAGTTATCTTCTCTAATATAATACTTATCCAAATTATCCTCTTACCCCCTTCCTATTCTTCTTTTTACTCTCCCAATAGCCTTATCCCTTCTTCTGATTGTACATATAGCTCCCATGGGGCCCAGATTTCTTTAATTTGTTCTTTCCTATCCAGTGTCATGGGTAGAAGTTTCTCCATTATTCCCACCCTTCTAATGCCCCGTACACACGATCGTTTTTAATGTCATTTTTTGAACCAACGTTTTTCTCCTCGTTTTTTTTCATGTTTCCTCTCAAGCCTGCCTTGCGTACACACCATCATTAAAAAAAACGATCAAGCAAAGCGCAGTGGCGTTCAACACGTACGACGGCACTATAAAGGGGAAGTTCCGTTCGAATGACGCAGCCCTTTGGGACGCTTTTGCTAATTCCGTGTTACCGCGTGTTAGTAAAAGTTTGGTGAGAGACGATTCGCGCTTTTCAGTCTTCGTGCTTTGAAGATCGTTTTCGGGAGTTCAGTTTGCGCCTGTGGGTTCGTATCTGTTTAGCACTGCTTGTAGTCAGTTCGTATCTGTTTATTCAGTGCGGCCTGCTCTGCACGTTCGTGTTTTTCAGCTTGTTCTTCATAGGCCTTGCTGTTCTTCCGTGCGTTCTTCTAGTTCGTTCTGTTCAGCCGACCGTTATCTAGCCATGTTGCGGCTACGTACTCGTCGTAGAGTTTGTGCTGTAGTTGGTGCAGGGGTTCATGCTGTATCCCGACTCCATGCCATGAGCAGGGTCAGGAGGAGTTCATGGACCAAGAATTGGTTGCTCCAGCGGCACCAATTCTGTCACATGCCTTTGTTGCGGGAGATCAGGGAGAATAATCCTGATGATTTCAGGAATTTTCTCAGGATGTCTGACCCCGTATTTCAGCAGCTGTTGGCTTTGGTGTCCCCCTATATTACCAGGCAGGACACCGTTATGCGGGAAGCCATCAGTGCTGAGCAGAGGCTCATCGCCACGTTGCGATACCTGGCTACTGGGAGAAGCCTGCAGGACCTTAAGTTCTCCACAGGCATATCCCCCCAGGCTCTGGGGATCATTATACCAGAGACTTGTTCTGCCATCCTTCAAGTTTTGCAGGAGGACTATATTAAGGTAAGTGTTCTTCTTCAAAAATTCACATTGTATGGTTTTTATTTTTGGATATTTTTAATTTGCTTTATTTGCAGCCCCTAATTCACATGATTCTTAGCTGCAGGGAATGTCCCCTTTCTCCCCATGTTTTATTATTTAAAGTTTGGGGTTTGAGGCCTACCTGTAAATTTGGCTTACCTAACCTCTCCAGCATGCTATCCTGGGGCCATACCTACCTTGCCTAGTCATTTCCATGTTTTTTATTCTATGTTCCATCGTAGTGCTTTACCCAAAACGCACCCTAAATTTTGCCTAGGAATTTCATTTTCATTTTTGTTAACTTCAATACAGAGTGCTACAGCCTTCATGTGTGATATTCCCAACTCATCTTCAACCCCCCCCCCCCCATAATTTTTTGTTTTGTTTGTTTTTTCTTGCTTCCAATTTTTTATGTTTTGAACAGTTTCTACCAATGTTGGCCATGAATGTGTGTATGAAATCAGCTTTCAATGTTTCTGGCTCCAAGTATTAATTTATTATTTCTTTAATTCCACAGTTCCCTTCTTCGCCACATGAATGGCAGAATGTGGCTTCCGAGATTGCCCAGCGATGGAACTTTCCGAACTGTGGAGGAGCCATCGACGGCAAACATGTTCGGGTCGTCCCACCACCCCATTCGGGATCCTTTTATTATAATTATAAGGGGTTCCACAGCGTCGTGATGATGGCAGTGGTGTCGGCCACCTACGAGTTCCTCTATGTGGACGTTGGCAAGAATGGCAGGATGTCTGATGGAGGAGTTTTTGCCCAGACGGAGTTTGGAGAACGGCTCCTTTTGGATCTGCTGGCCTTGCCACCAGCGGATCAGAATGTGGAGGGACTACCTTTTGTGTTTGTGGCGGATGAGGCGTTTGGCCTGGGACCCCATTTGATGAGGCCATTCCCGCAACGCACCCTCACCTCTGAGAGGAGGGTGTTCAATTATCGGCTGGCCAGAGCCAGAAGGGTGGTGGAAAATGCGTTTGGAATCATGGCCAGCCGATTTCGCCTCTTCCTTACCTCCATCCACCTTGCCCCATACAAATGGAACCATGTGGTTATGACGTGCTGTGTGCTGCATAATTTCCTAAGGGTGCATTCAACGAGTTATATATCTTTGAGTGGGCCTGAGGCCTCTTTAATCAATGCAGAAACTTTGGTGGCCCTGGAACCTGGCCGTCCTGGCTTGGCCCCCCCAACCGGACGTGAGGTCCGTAACCAATATGTGGACTATTTTATGGGTAGGGGGGCCATTGAAATGCCAGACAATCTATAATAATTTTATACCAAAAAAATAAAACTTTTTCTTGAGTAAAGATTGGTTTGGATTTTTTATTGTATAATGTTTGATGTTTCTGGTAGGTTTACCTAGTGCACTTGTTTTGCCATGTGGATTAAACAATCTTTTAATTAGCCTTCATTGTCAGTGTAAACACCAAACATTGATTAGTTCACTCAGCACCACATTTACATAATGAAGCCACAATTATTTGTTATGTAAAAATACCTTTATTTATTTTTTTAGGTGGGAAACTTCCTTAGAAATGTGGATGTTCCCTTAATTTCGGGTGTATTAAAACGCATGACCAGCCATGCATAAACAAACTATATTCGTCAAAATTTTGAAAAAGCTAAACATGTGCTAGTCATTAAAGGGTAAAATAACAAAAAAACGTATAAAACTCTGCAAGTAAAACGTTATTTGGTGTAAAAACATTAGACACGCCCAAGCACAGCCATGATATTTTGGAGCCTTTCCTCCACCCGCTTTGTATTTGCACTGATCTCTAGCAAGTCTCCCTTAATTTTTTCGAGGTCACGACAGCAGACCATCAGGTATTGGATCAGGATCTGGGCACTGTGATGTGTCAACTTATTGGGGTCTTCGGCCAGAACTGCACCTAAATGTAAAAAGAATTATGTAGGATAGAATATGTAGGCCTACATCTATTTAACATGCATGTGTCTGGTTTCTGACCTGTGGTGGTGCCACTTTCCACTTCCACAACATCACATTCCTCTCCATCCTGGGGTTCTGGGGGTATTGTTGTAGGTGTTGCAATTCTCGTCTCATCTGAGGTAGCTTTTCGAATCCCTAGGGAGATTGAAATAAAAGGAATAGTTTCATTAGTAGCGACTCAATTTTGCTAAAATAAGAAACATGAAAAAATACTTTGTAATCATTCTTTTGAAGCATGCTCCATTTTAAATTTTACCCCCTGTGCCAACCGGGACAAATGATTGGATACATAGCCCAAACCAGAGCATATACATTTTGAACACAAATTTGACACATTGTAACACCCCAAAGTATCTACACAGGATCACCTGTGTGTGACACCCTCAAGCTTTTTGGCTTTAGGCCCACACTTGTACTACTGCGTTCAGATGTTTCATCAGCTGCTGAGCATTCACTCCCTTAACATTACCATGCATATCGTTTTTTCAAACGAACAAATGTCCTTTGGATTAGCACCCAAAAATAAGTGAGGCCCAAATTTACTCCCCCAAATAAACCAAAATACATGGGTGTTCACACTGGATGATCCTAAAACATCGTTTGAGGAACTGTACGGAGAAAGAGGTTTAATACGTCCGTTTACTGTGCGGACGAACCTGAAAGATGGTATCTTTCAGTGTACTATATGAAAGTTAAAAATACACGACAGAATACAAGAAAATAATATGTACCATGGAAACTAAAAAAAAATTACTTACTTTTTAATATAACTTTCTTGATTCTTTTATATTGGTCGGCCTCCCGCAACTTCAGATCTGACCATCGTTTTCTGAGCTGTTCCTTCGTTCTGCACACCCCAAATTTTTTGTGAAGACTTTTGACCACTTTGCCCATAATTCTGGACTTGACCAGATTAGGCCTTTTATACGGACCATGCTTGGCATCATAATCCTCCTTCTTTAAAATGGCGACCATCTCCACCATTTCCTCGAATGACATGTTGGATGCCTTATATCTCCTGGGTCTTGATTTGGGCTCCTCTGTAATTTCATCCTCTGTAGAGGTAATCTCAGCCACCTGTGTCTCCGCCATGTTTTGTTCAGCACTACGAGCGAGAAGGGGCGGGGAAAGTACAATATCGAACGTCAGGGGCGGGGAAAGCGTGCAGAGTTTCACGCATGCGCTGTGTATATCAAGTGAAGATCCATGTCTGGGAAATACGTTCATTTGTCGGGAGAGGGAGTTAGCAACGAACGTCGTGACGAAGGTACCTAACAATTTTACTTTTTGAGGTTCATCAGACGAGGAGATTTGTGTGCTCAAAATATGTAGACAATGCACAGTTGAGGAATGTTGCCTGAAATATATATTTGTTTGGGTTTCTCGCTTTTACAGATATCATGAATACTTTTAAAAACCCAGACTTCATGGGGGAGTTCATCGACAAATGGCAAGAGCTCCCTATATTATGGCAAACAAAAAGTGATGGTAATAAAAATAAAGACGCCAGGAAAGCAGCACTGGAGAGCCTGCTTGCATTTGTGCAAACAAAGATACCCACAACAACTCTCCAAGATGTCAAAAACAAAATTGCGACCATCAGAGGGACATACAGGACCCAGAGGACTATGGTCCTGAGATCCCAGAGGTCAGGTGCACCAGCAGATAAGGTTTATAAACCCAGTCTGTGGTACTACAGTAAGCTTGCTTTTCTGGATGACCAGCTGGAAGTGCGGGAATCTCTCTCCACCCTTCCCCCCAGAGGTCAATCCAGCCTTCCTTGTACCCAACCCTCCAGCCTTCCCTGCAGCCAGTCCTCCAGCCTTCCTGTCAACCCTGCTCTGGCTTCCTCTGAGGATCAAGATCAGGGCCTTGAGGAGGCAGATTTGGAGATATGGAGCCAGGTAAAGTATTGATATCTATATTTATATCTTACAAAATTGTAGAATTTAAATAGATGTTAGTATTGTTAAAGGTATGTACACTTCTACCAATAAAGTTTGTGAAGAGCAAGATACAGTAGTGGCCTAATTTTATGTGCACAAGACAACAAAACCAGGATGCGGAATCAATGAAAATGACATAACTTTTGGCATTGATTTCAACAATGTCTAGAGGTGAACAATGTCTGTGAATGATGATCTGGCAAAATAAATAATGTCCCTTTCTTTTTTTACAGCCAGAGCAGATCCAGGAAGAGGGTGATGTTGGGGATCAGGAGGAGGCAGGGCCCAGTGGCACCCAGGAGGAGGCTGGGCCCAGTGGCACCCAGGAGGAGGCTTGGCCCAGCACAAGAGCCCAGATGCCTCCCCTGGTAGTTAAACCACGAGGGCCAAGGAGAGGTAGGCAGGTGGAGGAGGAAACCAGGGCCTTCCTCAGAGAGGCAACAGCGGCCCTCAGAGAGGCACCCTCTGTTGATGAGGGATTTGCCGCAGTCCTCGCCCACAAACTAGGGCAAATGGAGTTGCAGCAAAAAAATTTCAGTGAGACCCTGCTATTGAAAGTCATCAATAAGGGCGTGCTGGGTGAACTCACTAGGTACACGGACATAACCACAACCTCTCCTCCTGATCCCCAGCCTCCAAGGAAGAAACCAACCAAGGCTGCAGAGAAGGCTGGAGAGAAGGCTACAAGGAAGAGGAGAAAATAATGCCTGCTGTAGTACCACAGACTGGGGACATATAGGACTTATCTGCTGTGGCTCCTGACCTCTGGGAGCTCAAGACAAGATTGGGCTCCTTTTTTTTGGGGATCTAATCTCTATTTTGGTTTGGACATCTTGAATGGTTGTTGTGGGGTCAAAGGGATGCACAAATGCAAGCAGGCTCTCCAGTGCTGCCTTCCACTTTAATTTGTTAATGTTCTGAAATAAAAAAAAAATTTGTGCCCTTAAAATACTTGACTATGTGATTTGTATTTCAAAAGAGAGCTTGCTAGGGAGCAGGCAGGGACATCTCAAATTATATTATTGTTATTATCAGGGGACACAAACCTCCCTGAGGCCAAATGAGACACATTTGGAAGGTTGTTGTGGTAACTTTACACAAGAATAATTTAAGCCAAAATAATAAAAAAAAGGCCACAAAAAAAAACACAATAGTAAAATAAAATTTAAAGAAAAAAGGAGAATTACATTATTTTATTATTAGTAGTGTTATTTAGGAGGGAGGTGCGGCTTATAAATAATATTTTACAATCATTAGAGCAATTTGGAATTACTTTAGAAACAAGTTTGGCATAACTCTCAATGTCATTATCAAAAGAGGGTAATTTTAAAGCATTATCAAAAGAAGAACGGAATGCGCAGCATTAAAACGATGCTATTAATTCCACCGTGACGAATGTGCCATCTCCATTTCCAACATTAGCTTTACCAAAACGAGCGCTCCCATCTCATAGTTGCTTCTGAGCATGCGCGTTTTTTTTCACGTCGTGAAAGCATACACACTATCGTTTTTCACGTTGTTAAAAAAAACGACATGAAAAACGACGTGAAAAAAGAGAGCATGTCCGTAATTTTTAATGGCCGTTTTTCATGTCGTTAAAAATGCTCTGGAGCATACACACGATCATTTTTCAGGGCCATTTTTTAAAATGGCAGTTTTAACGGCATGAAAAACGATCGTGTGTACGGGGCATTACTTTCTTTAGCCACTCCGAGACCAACGGAGCTCTTGAATCCTTACATTTTGTTGCAATACAACTTTTTGCTGTGTTTATCAAGTGACACAAAACTGAGTTCAAATATCTTTTAGGTGGAATTTGTGTATTATGTAACAGAAAGAAATCTGGTTCCTGTTGGATCTAGTACTCCATAAATGTCTGAGTGATTCTCTGCACTGTCTCCCAGAATTGTCTAATTACTGGGCATGACCAAAATATATGTATCATTGTCCCTTTTTCATCACATCCTCTCCAGCACCTGTCAGAGATTTCTGTAAAAAATTTGTTTAAAGCCGATGGCGTGTAATACCAATGTGTTAATATTTTATAGTTTGATTCCTGTATTTTCGTACATCTTGAAGATTTTAAAGACATATCTATAATATTCTGGCATTGTGCTGGAGAGAAGGTTTGGCCTATATCTCTCTCCCATTTGGCCAAACATTCCATTTTAAAGTCCTCTGGGGGCGCGATCAGTAATATATACATTTTAGATACTACGTGTGATAGGGGCTCCCCTCCTTCGCAATACTCCTCAAACTTTGTTCTTGCTCGTCTATATCCTTCTGCCGGTCCTAAAGTTTTGAAATAATGACAAACCTGTCTAGCTTGCCATACCGGCATTTCATATTTCCCTCCTTGAAGCATGCCCATTGTTAACCACCCCCTTTCTCCTAAGAAGTCAGACGCTTGAAAAATGCCCTTTTCCCTAAGTTTCTTAAATACGTGTAATTCTATCCCCGGTGGGAATTCTGGGTTTCTTAGTATCGGGAACAAGGGTGATATTTTATTAGTAAATTTAGGGTTCTGGCTGACTTTATTACCTATCCATAGCGTCGTACCTATCATAGGGTGAGTTTTTACCAAAGGAGGTAGGGCCGGTTAACACCATAGTGCTCTATTTAGGGGTATTGAACTTATTTGTTGTTCTATATTAATCCACAATTTATAATCCCCATGTCTGCTCCAGTCCACTATCCTCCCAAGATGTGCCGCCTGATAATATTTATATATATCTGGTGCTGATATTCCTCTTGCTCTCCTAGGTAGAGTCAGCAATGTTCTGCTTATCCTTGGCCTTTTGCTGGACCAGATAAATTTCATGAAAAGGGTGTGCACTTGACTAAAGAAGGACTTAGGAATTGTAATCGGTAATGCAAGGAATAGATAGAGAAATTTTGGTACCACACTCATTTTTAGGATATTACATCTCTCAAACCATGAGTGCATGCCTTTATTCCAGCCTTCGAGCAGTATTCTCACAGTTCTAAGTAATGGTATAAAGTTTAGCTCAAAGGTATTTATTAAGTTTGGGGGCATACGTGTTCCCAGGTAATTCAATGCTTTAATCGTCCACCTGAACTTAAAGCTATGTTCTAGTGTGGTTTTAACGGGATCCGGGAGTGCTACCCCCATCGCCTCCGACTTACCATAGTTTGATTTTAGATTCTACATGATCCCATATAATTCTACTTCTTTCATTAAATTTGGTAACTAAATTTGTGGTCTTGATATTGAAAAAAGCATATCATTGGCATATGCCGAAACGTTATATTCATTTCCCCCCCAATTCAATACCCCTAATATCCGGGTTCTGTCGGATCTTATTCAACAAAGGTCCTAATGTCAAAGCATATAAAAGAGGCAACAAGAGGCAGCCCTGTCGGGTTCCATTTGTAATCTCAAAAAACGTAGAATACACCCCATTTACTTTTATTAATGCCCGTGGACCCGTATACACTCCTGCTATCCAGTGTACCATACGTTCTCCCAGGCCCATCAGTTTTAAGACCTCAAACATGAATTTCCAATTTACTCTATTGAATGCTTTTTCGGCATCTGTATTCAAAAAGACAGTCGGTATCCTCTTTTGATTTGCTATATAGATCAGATTTAGCACTTTAATAGTGCTATCTCTTGCCTCTCTTGTGGGGATAAACCCTACTAGGTCAAGATGGACTAATTTCGATAGATGGGCCTGTATGCCGGATGCTAGGATCTTTGTCAGAATTTTTAAATCCAGGTTTAATAGAGATATTGGTCTATAGCTACTACATATCTCTGGGTCTTTCCCCTCTTTTGGAATAACCGTAATATGTGCTGTTACGGCCTCCGCTGGTAACACCACTGTTTGTCCGACTGCATTGAATACCTTAATCATATATGGCCCCAGTTGTGTAATACATTTTTTGTAATATTGTATAGTGAACCCATCTGGGCCTGGTGCCTTACCATGTTCTGCTGTTTTCATTATTGTTTGCACTTCTTCTATAGTAATTGGCCCTTCTAGTTTTCTTCGTTCTGGTGATGATATTCTGGACAAATGTGAGGAGGTCACGCTTTCCCCATGAGATAAAGGGGGGGCTACTGTCTCTGGAAGATTATATAAAGAGGAGTAATATTCCCGAAACTCTTGTGCGATTTCTATTGGAAGTGACAGTTTCTGATCTGCTTTTGCTTTGATAGTTGGGATATAGGACTGTGTCTGTTGTTTTTTAAATTTTTTTGCTAATAATTTACCACATTTATCTCCTGAGTTATACATCACCCTCCTCCCATGTTGCAAGACTGCTTCGGCCTTGTATCAAAGGAGATCTGCTATTTGTCTTCTTAAATGTGGCAATTCATTACCTAATCCTCTTTCTGTTGTCTTCTTATGTTGTGTTTCTAATCCCTGTATCCTTTCTAGTAGTTGTTTTCTCTGTTCTTCTCTAGCTTTTTTTACTCAGGAACCATGTTTAATTAGGATACCTCGTATTACCGATTTATGGGCCTCCCAGACTATACCCGGGTCACATTCTTCATTATCATTTATCTGGAAGTACCACAATATTTATTTAATCAAGTCTTCCGTAATTTGGGGGTTCTGTAGTAAACTCTCATTTAACCGCCATCTCCATTCTAACGAATGGCTCCCCCCCACCAAAGTCAACTCCATCGTGACAGGTGCATGATCTGTCCATGTGATACTACCTATTTATAAGTCACGTATCGAATAAAGTAACTGATGGGGGACTATAATCTCTCTCCCCTGGGTGTATAATACGCCACCCATCCACTAGTTGCAATTCGTGTAGCTTCCGCAAGATACGTTTTCTAGTTCCACTGGGTACCTATGAGACGCCCCCGGAAGTATCTACTTTTGGGTTCAATGGGATATTTAAGTCTCCTCCACATATCAACTTTCCTTCCCTAAAGTCTGTCAATTTTGATAACACCTTAACCAAGAAGCTATCTTGATGCAAATTTGGAGCATAAATGGTGGCTAAAGTTAATTTCTCCCGGCCTATGGCACCTTTAAGGAAGATATATCTTCCCCCCGGATCCAAACATTTATCGGTAAGAGTCCATGGTATTTTATTTGAAATCAAAATAGCGACTCCTTTCGTCTTAGCTTCCTGGTTAGAGGCGTGATATACATTTGGGAAATGTCTGTTTTGAAGATATGGGAAGGCTCCTTCCCTGAAGTGTGTCTTCTGTATAAATCCCACGTCTGTATTTAGGTGTTTTAATTCATTCAATAGCATTTTACGTTTTTCGGGGATATTCAGCCCCTTGGCATTTAATGACGTGACCCGTATTCTATCCATCTTCTATACTTCGGGGGCCCAAACCCAGTTAATCTTCCAAAGAATGGCCAGAGGGAAAAGAAGAAAAAAAAAAAAAAAAAGCAAGTGGGGCAGAAGGGGATGGAGAGCATGTAAGTCCAGGGGTTAATCAGCGGCTCCTACCTGGGACTTCAAGTTTCCCGCAGGTAGCCAGGTTTGGGGTATTGGTCCACGATGGCGTGAGTAGCTGAGCTCCTCCCCCTCCACCCGTTCCTTTCCTTATTTAACCCTTTGTTCCAACCCAATCCTGTCCTATCCCCGTTTGTTTATTTCAATCTTTACTTTAAAAAAAATAAGAAATTTCCCCCCTCTTCCCCTCTCTTCCCCCCTCCCCCTCTCCTCACCCCTCTCCCTTCCTCTTCCCTTCCTCCCCTCCCTCCCTCCGCTCCTCCATCCCTTCCTTCCTTTCTCCTCTCTCCTTATTTCCATCTTCTTCCTATTTTCCAAACCTACTTAATAGGGGATACTTAATAGGGGATAATTCCACGTTTTCATGTGATACCATATCATAGTGTATTTTCTATCCGTTATTATATTACATCAGACATTTACCCTCGTATTCTACCCCCCCTTCCTCCCCACATTGTCCCTTAATTAGGTGAGGGATCTACCCTTCCAGTCATCTCAACCACCTCACCCCTCCCCCCTCCACCACCCCCCCCAGTCCCCCCCCAGAGGAGTTTACCCCTACATCCCCTTCTATTTGAAATATCTATTTCTACCCCGAATCCATATCTCAGTGTCCCTTTCCCCCTTAATATGTGTCCCACTCACCCCATATATCAATTTGTGCTCTCCCCCCTCCTTCCCTTCCCCCTTCCCCCTTCAGCAGATCTCTCTTCCTGCATTTGCACCCCACTTATCTCTGGGGGGTGCGTGAGACTCATTCGGGGTGCCGCTCTCGGTATTTCTGTGTATTCTACCCCCCCGTGTCTCTACTACTGAGGCTCTAGCTACTGCTGCCCGTGTCAGCGGGAAGTAATCCTTAATCTCCTGCTGTACCGGCTGCGGCTTTATTAAGTGCCTTTGTATTTGTTTTTGTATGTGCTTCTCTTCCCCCTTGTTCTTTATGCCGCTCATCCCGTGTAGTACTCCCAGGTACACAGTGTATTATGGACGGCGTCCAATATTCAATATTCAACTGACGGGTTTGCTGTGCTATATATAAGAGTTCAAAAACATATACGTACTTTTCCTCTCATCCAAGTCCTGTTTCTCGGGTCGGATCAGGTCAGGTTTACCTCTATTGGGTCCCGCTCTCACTAGCAGTTTGGCGGGGGCTCTGCAGCGTTCATCTCCCCTACTCCAGCATTATCCCCTGTCCCGCCTGGGATCCGGTTTGCACCTGCAGACTCACACTGATTATCCAGGAGAGTTCAGATGGGTGGATGGGTCCCCGCAGTGGATCACCGCAATACACTGGAATATAGGAGAGGATTCGTTCCGACTCTGTTCCGTCTCGAACTCCTGTCACATGCCGTCTTGCCCCCTTTCACACGTCCGAATTGCACATCTAAATTGCTGGGTCGGATTTACACCTGCCGGGTCAAGCTTCTCTCACTGGAGGTTCAGCTGGAGCTCAGCAACACGCGTCCTACTCCGCCATTGCTAGGCAACTCCCCCCTGGTCCTTTCTTAAGTCCCTGTCTGAAAGCTTAGGTAGGCCATTGTCCCTGACTTGGGACAAATCACAGTAGTATTTGGGGACACCTGCCAGTGAGATTCCGATGGCTTCGGCCCCAGTTGTTCCTCTGGCCTGGTGTTCCACTTCCTCCCCCTGAGGCAAGGCCTGTATCCCTTCTGGTGTTAGTTGAGTCCACTCTTCAGAGAAAGCCCCTGCATCATGGGGTCTCCTTGACTTGGCATCAGCATTACGGTTCCCGACCCCTGGATGGTACTTTAAACTGAAACAGAATTCTGATAGGGCGGCCAACCACCTGTGCCCAGTGGCATCCAGCTTGCGGTGGTAAGAATATATGTGAGATGGTTGTTATCGATCTTGACTACAAAGTCTGCACCATACAAGTAGTCTTTCAACTTGTCCACCACTGCCCACTTCAGAGCCAAGAATTCCAACTTGTGAGTAGGGTAGTTCTCAGCAGGTAAAAAAGTTCAGCTCACATAAGCAACAGGCCACAGGTGTCCATCATGCTCCTGATACAGTACCCCGCCTAGCCCATCTCGACTGGTATCAACATGCAGTTCATACGGCATGGTTGGATCAGTATAAGCCAGAACAGGAGCAGTCGTTAGACTCCACTTCAACTGCCAAAAGGCTTGCTTACACTGGTTGGTGCACTGGTCTTGGATTGACTCCCGAAGCTACCTGGGCCCACTGGGTTGTCTAACCGGCTTTGTTGGGTTTGGATCCTCGTCAACATCCTCATTCTTCAATAATTCCTTAAGGGGCTGAGCTACTTTGGCAAATCCTTTGACAAACCTTCTATAGTATGAGCAAAATCACAGGAATGACCTAAGCTCAGTTGCATTGGTAGGCCTTGGCCAAGAGGTGACAGCTTCCAACTTCTGGGGTCAGAAGCTATTCCTTCAGTGGAGACAACATGGCCAAGGCAATTAACTGAAGGCTGGTAAAACTGACATTTCTCCAGGGACAGCTTTAACCCCTCATCATAGAGTCTCTTTAGGACTTTCTCCAGAAGCTCTTCATGTTCTTCAAGGGTTTTGCCGAAGATGATGATATCATCCAGGTATAACAGCACTTTGATTAGGTTCATGGCTCCTACTGTCTTCTTCATCAGTTTCTGAAATATTTCCTGGAGCGCCAGACAGACCCTGAGGCATCCTGTCGAACTCAAAGAACTCTATTGGGGTGATAAGCGCTGTCTTCTTCCTATCTTCAGGGTGCATGGAAACTTGATAGTACCCACTCTTCAGATCCAGCACGCTGAACCGCTTAACCCCGACAGGCTCTGCATGGCATCTTCTATCCTCTGAGTGGTGTACTGATCAGGGATGGTCCTCCTGTTGAGTGTCCGATAATCAATGCACAGCCTCAGGGACCCATTCTTCTTCTGCACCACCACTATGGGGATAGGCATAAGGGCTCCTAGACTCCCTAATGATGCCAGATCTCTTAAATTCTGCTCGCGTAAATCTTCTAGGTCCGCAAAGGGATCCGTCTGAATCTTTCCCTGAATGGTTTCTCTTCCTGAAGGAGAATCCGGTTTTAAGCACTTTTTGTACACCCCACATCAAACTCATTTTCTGAAAACATATCCTGCCATCTCAGGAGCTGGGCTTTGACTCTTTCTTTCCACTCAAGTGAGAGTGGGGTGTTTTTTGGGAAAAACTGTTCTATGGAGATTCTGTCCTCTCCCTTCCCCAAATCAGATGGTGAGACTGGGGTGACTGGATTCCCTTGTCCTAACAGCATTCAGGCCCACAGTTTCAACAGTAAGGCTGTCACATTCTGGACGCTAACAGGGATCTTCCCATGACTCCGTTGCAGATCCCTAGTTGATATAACTTCTGGGATTACCTCCACTCCCATGTCTTCTCCCTGGCAGTCAGCTTCAAGGACAAAACAGTGGCCCGGTTGTTCCCAATTGAGCTTGACTGAAGCTTGCAGATACGCCACCTTTCCAGGTTGTAGTACTTTCATTGCATTGGTCTAAACTCCATATCTTTTCCACCCCTTCAGCTGGGGATTTATTTTCTTGGACTAGGCGCTGGTATGCTTGTCTCAGCATGGGGTGTATACCCCTGGTTGAAGTATCAGGCTCCGAGACAAGAGGAGTAAGCAGTCTTCTAATAAGGTTGGTATTGGTTCCTATGATCATGGAACTATTGTTGGCTCTTGGGGGGCGAGGACATACCACAGCTAGTGTGTCAAACTTCTCTGTTTTTCCAGCCAAAATGGGGTTTAAAGGTTAACTTGACTGGTAGGTAGCCATCGTAGGTGAAATTCTGGGTCCCAATTCCCCATATTTCTAATTCCTCCAACTTCTGCAGGGGCAAGTGTTTGAGAAGTTTGTCATAGAAGTCTCGATACAGAAGGGTCACTTGTGCCCTGCTGGTGTCCAGAAGGGCCTTCGTGTAAACGCCTTGCACTTGAATGGGTATGACCAGAGATGGTCCCATTAGCTCGACATGGAATTTGAAGTAGTGTGGTTAGTTTGTATTTATATATAAATAATGGTGCACTAAAAACAACCTTCTATTATTGCACAGTGAAAATGCTAGAAAGGAAAAAATATATAAAGTGAAACTAACAAACCTTCTCCGTGCTACAGTGATAGCATATATATAACAGCCTGTTATGGTGAAAAGTGCAAGAGTGCATAAGAAAATAATTAAGGACTCTTGTACGAGAAATAATAAACGACAAACACCACCTAAGAATATCAGGACTCGTCACCTCTTTACTAGGAATCAATGTTCCGTTTATGTGAGCCTCAGTCCTGGAAGCAATCAGTCCGACAAACAGTATTCAGCTTTATCTCACTTATCTCAGTGTTTTCAGTGTTGGATGGTGCTCCACGAAACAATCCTAGAACTGCTTCCCCACACTGTAGTAGCACCTCGTCCTCTCTCCACACCGGCCCGATAACTCGCTGCAGACTTAGGAGATTCCCCAAATGGCTGTGGATTTCTGCCAACTCAGGCTCTCTTTCTCTGGCTGACAGTCTTGGGCACAGTTGTTCTCTCCCCACTGTCTCTGCACAGTCTTGTCAGAGCCTTTTCTTTTCCTGGGCTCCTAGACTCTCTCACTCCCTTCCTTAGCCCCCAGCCCTTCCTGAAACTTCCCTTTTTCCCAGTGTCCTCTCTGTCTCTCAGTTTTCTGGAAGGACAAGTCAACATCTCCCTATCTCTATCTTGTGGCCAAACAGAGAACTTGCATGACCAATAGTCTTCCATTGCTTCATGACAACATGCCCTGCTGCACATTATATACCTATACCATTGTTTATAGATACTATAGCTTTCACACAAACCAATATACACTTATTGGTATTTTTTTTACCAAAGACATGTAGCAGAATAGATTTTGGCCTAAATTTATGAAGAATTTTTTTTTTTCTTTCTTTATTTTTTTCTTGAATAAAATTTTTATAACAGAAAATATATGCTATGTTATTGGGATTTACATACTTTGTCTAAGCCTGACACTTCATTTTAAATGTCAGGCATCATAGGTCAAATGAAGCTGCATGACTTTCAAAACGTATCCAACTCTTAAGTGAGCATTATTGTATCAAATAACAGTTTAAGTTCCTCAAAACATTGGGGTTCTATTGTTTGACCTGGTAATGCTTACTAATTGTTGGGAGACAGTGTAAGAGCAATCACAGTCTCTTTAATAGGTTTCGGCCTTCCACAGGTAACCAGGTTTGCTCCAGGCCTTGCTGCCAACTCCAGACATGGGGGACCATATTAGCTACACGACAAAGACAAATAAAGTGGGCGCACCAAACTTGTACATTACATAAGATACCAATTAATAATTAAATAAATCTCAAACTAAGCTGAGTGAAAAGCAATTAAACAAGAGTCAGACCCAGCTTCAAGAACCACCTTCATAGTACCCTAGGCGGGTGTGGATGGCATCTGGCTGGTTTCTGCTGTTTAATTGCTTTTCACACACCTTGGTTTGTAAGTACGGTATATCCACTTGTGATTTATTTATAAATTATATCTTAGGCAATGCATAAGTCTGATGCATCCTTTTTTGTCTTTATCATACTTAAAGGATAACTAAACTCAAGAATTTAATATATTGCAGTTTATAGTCATTGAATGTGGTGGCTGTATTTGTTTTCTTTTATTTATTTATTTTCAGCTAAGAACATTTTAAAGCAAAAAAAAATAAAATACCTGTCTTATTTCCTAGCTACCTTCTGTAAACTACCAATTGTCCTGTCCCCCATGTAATGGAGATGATGAGATATGAACATGTTTGTAGTCCGCATCAGGAGAGCAGCCCAGAGTGCCAACCAGGGCTCCCTCGATAGGTACAGTAGAGGACTGATGTAACCAAAAGCAAAATTAGGGGCATATATAAAACTTTCATGAATAAGAAAGTCGATTCTTCCATAAGCCTTGATGTGATCTCTCTAAGGCTAGAGTTACACTGTTCCATGTGTAGGTATGAATGGATCCATTCAGTTTCCTCTTTGTCTTTCACACTAAAACTGCAGTGTATTGATGTGAACTAGTCACATAATAAAGAATGGGATTTCTACTTGACATGCATTTTCAAAATGCAGGAGTTTTGTTGCATCAACACAGGCAAATATAAAAAGCACCTAAATATTTGAGCCTCCTTTCTGGGACTTACAGTATAATGCATAAATCCTTAAGAGATGTAAACAGGGGCAAACTACTAGATTCTACCCCATACCGGAGGAAAGAAGGGTACATGCAGATGGAACATTTAGGCTGGGAAAATAAACATTCTAAAAACATTGGTGGTTCAGCTGCAATTTACTATGTGTATTGCAATGTGCAGAATATTACCTACTCAGACTTCCGAAATGAACAGGAATGACTAAAGAACAAGTGACATAATTTCCTCTCTATACAGAATCACTGGAGAGCTTATTTTCTACTTCTAGTGGATTGTATTTATAAGAATGGGCACAAATCATGCTGACATAGCCCTGGCTGGCAGCCCCTTTAATTAAGATCAGAATCTCCCAGGTGTAATTAGGGGCGGATCCAGGGGGGGCAACAGGGCAATTGACCCCCCCCCCCGAGACTATCTGTCACACTCCCTTGCTCTGTTTTTTTTTTTTGCGCCTGATCTCCCAGACTTTGGGGACCCGGTACTGGCCGGCCATAGGTCCCATAGGGCCATTTGCACACATGTAGCCCAATGTCTCCTTTACAAGTGTGCAAAGTTTGGTGTCTAGGAGACCCACGGTCGGGGAGAACCGATTTTTCAAAGCCGGGCACCCCTTCCATAGACTCCAATGTTAAACAGTCATTTCTCCGGTGACTTTGTGGACCCGGTACTGGCTGGCCATAGGTCCCCTGGACCCCAAACCTGGCACACATGTAGCCCCATGTCTCCTCTACAAATGTGCAAGGTTTGGTGTCTGGGAGACCTACGGCTGGGGAGAACTGA
The DNA here is from genome assembly GCA_029206835.1 of Rana muscosa. Taxonomy (NCBI): domain Eukaryota; kingdom Metazoa; phylum Chordata; class Amphibia; order Anura; family Ranidae; genus Rana; species Rana muscosa. The sequence goes on from CM055121.1 coordinate 870,560,355, forward strand.
TTTTTCAAAGCCGGGCACTCCTTCCATAGACTCCTATGTTAAATGTCAGTCTAGTCATGGGCACAGTGAAGCATGGGCACAGTGAGGCATGGGCACAGTGAGGCAAAGTGAGGCACAGTGAGGCATGCAGATGGACACCCTAGGCTTATACGTTAAGTTTTTAAGTTTTCACATTTTTTTGTGGCAAAATTAGGTGCCTCGGCTTATATTCGGGTCGGCTTATACTCGAGTATATACAGTACTTGTTCTGTGGCTGCCGCTGCCTCTCTGAGTCTCTCTCAGTTTCTCACATCAGCCGATCAGCGGCACAGAGAGAGAGACTCGTCTAATATAGTTACGCGGCGCACTGACACGATACCAGGAGCGGAGGAGGAGGTGGGTGGAGCCTCTTCCCTGCACTCGTTGCTAATGCCTGGGCCGCTTGGCGTCTAGCAATGAGTGACGTCAGTGAGTCACGTCGGGCCGCTCTGCGGGCAGGTGCGATAGCGGGCGGCTCGGTTCGTGGGCAGACCGTGCTGCTCAGTGTGTTGGCAGAGCAGGTGAGAGTGAGAGAGCAGGCTCATCTCTCACCGCCCGTGCCTGCCCTGCATTCCTGCAGTGACTTCCGCCCTCACTGTGCAGGCAACAGAGAGATTACATTATCTCTCTGCTGCCTGACTCTGGGAGTCTGGGACACAGCAAGAGACAACCAAAACGACACCTTAGCAGGCAAGTTAGTATCAATCCGCAAATTGTGTCAGGTGACGTGGCAAATGACAATCTGCATCTGGTGGCAGGCAAGTGACAATCAGCAAGGTGTGGCAGGTGAGTGGCAAGTGACAATCCACAAGGTGTGGCTAGTGACAATCCGCAAGGTGTGGCAGGTGATGTGGCAAGTGACAATCCACAAGGTGAGGCAAGTGACAATCCACAAGATGTGGCAGGTGACGTGGCAAGTGACAATCTGCAACGTGTGGCAAGTGACCCGCTCAGGGCTCCCACTAATTGCAGGCGACGGTGGCAAGTGACACACTCGGGGCTCCCACTGATTCTGCATTGAACTATTTAATTTTATATTACAATGTAATAATAGAAATAATGCGCTTCAATCATCCTGACACCATAACAACCATGGTGCCGGGATGATTGAAGCGCCGACACCAGCCATTTCCCCCATAAATTTCCCACAAAAAAACATATTTTTTGGCAGTGCCCCTCCCGAGAAAAGACTCTGGATCCACCCCTGGGTGTAATCATGGTTGCGTTGCAGGATTCCTTTGCTCTTTGGCCATTGGCTGACACACCAAGGTGGTATGCCAGTAACAAGCCAATGAGAATGACAAGTCTTCTTAGTTGGAGACATAATGGAAAACATCTAACTGCACTGCAATGTCAGGATCTGCAGGACAGAGGAAAATGCCAACATAATTGTTGGACACAGCAACATGACTTTAGTGAGCATATTTCTTAATGTTTTATTTTATTTCTATTATTTAATGTGGTATGCTATGGCGAGATATGTTGTTAGAAGTAATAACAGTTTGTGTTTTATTGTGGGTACTGAAGAATGTCTATGTTCCCATTTATATAAGTTTGTGAGTTCATCCTGGCAGGATTAATAGTTGTCATCTCTCAGCAGTGTAGAATGTTTATTCATTTATCTTGGAGTAAGGTGACCAGATTTTTAAAATGAAATCCGGGGACATATTTTTTTTTTACTAGTAATGGCAGCAATCAGCGACTCTCTGCCTATCGCCGCCGCCCGCCTCACAGCCTGTCAAGTCCTACTTTCCAGGACCTGGCTACTACTGGGTGGGGTGCGGAGGAAGATCACTCCACCAGGGAAGGCAAGGAGATAAGCAGGCAGGCGGCTGGCAGGGACTTGAGCCAAGGCAGAACATGTGAGCGGAGCTGAATGGGCATGCACCCGAAACTGAAGAAATATTCCCTCCGCTCCGACCAACACATGATCATCAGAAAGGGGCACAAATAATGGAAAAAAATACACCCCCCTAAGCTAGTAGGAGCGGCGGAGTGTGGGGGGGTGTAATTCAAAATGTATTTTTTTAAATTGTGCACTGACTGTCTTTGAAATTGCCCCAGCCCCTGTTCAAACCCAATCCGGGGACAAAACTGGGGACAGACTTGGTCCAGGGACAGTGTCCTCAATCCGGGGACTGTCCCCTGAAACCAGGGATGTCTGGTCACCCTATCTTGGAGGCCACATCGGCAATATATGTGAATAACTTGAAGTCACCCATGACTCGAGGGGCGAACTAATGCCACGTACACACGATCGGTTTTTCTGATGAAAAAAGACCGATGGACTTTTTTCATCGGACAAACCGATCGTGTGTGGGCCCCATCGGAAAAAAAAACTATAGCAAATTTCCATCGTCTGTGGGGAACTCCATCGGAGAAAAAACCCATGCATGCTCAGAATCAAGTCGACGCATGCTCAGAAGCATTGAACTTCATTTTTCTCAGCTCTTCGGATTGTTTTACGTCACGGCGTTTGGGACGGTCGGATTTTTGACTGATGGTGTGTAGGCAAGACTGATGGAAGTCAGCTTCATCGGATTTCCGATGGAAAAATCCATCGGATTTTAATCCATCGGAAATCCGATCGTGTGTACAGGGCATTAGTGTCCATGAGACATACTGATCCATGCTTGTATAACTTTGCAAAACAAGTGAGTGCAATCTGTTTCTTTTTAATCACGCTTAAAAACAGTTTTACTCTATGGGAGCATTCCCTTGCTTATCTTTCCACCTATGAGTCATATCGAGACCATTCATAGACTTGGAGGCAATTGGAGGCACAGAGTAAAAGGAGTGGAGGAGAGACCATCAGAAGGAAGACAGAGACACCTGGCTACTTGGAAATTATAGTGCATTCATTTCACATCTATATGGAGAGTGGGGACACAAGAGGGGAGCACAGAGTGTGTTCACATATGCATAGGAGTAATTAAACCCAGCACAAGAGACTGCACTTGAAGTCACATTGGATAACAATTTAAATGGTCTGAATGCAATAGCAATTTTTGAACAGTATTGAAAAGAGGGAGAACTGTTCATGATACTTTGCACTATTTGTACAATTGCACGATAGGCATTGTTGCACTGGATAATAAGGGGGAGCGCTGTGAATCTTTAAATACTAATCTAACATGTACACTAGCCTGTTTAACAACAAGTTATTCAATCTTTATTATAAAAAAAACATAAGTTGTATTTGATTGAAAAAAAATTCTACTCTGTTTGCTGACTCGTTATATACCTTCTACTTTCTGTAAGGAAAGAAATAATTACCATATTGGCGGGTACCCCATGGTTCTTATCTATATAAGTATGTAGTGCTTGTATGGAAACATGTACCTTGCATTAACTTGGTCCTTTAACTTTAAGTAGGTGGATAGTTTTTGGGTGGGATGCACCTATTTTTTAATTGTTTCAGATGTCACCAAGGTATATCCTGTTAGCATTTAACAAAAGAGGATGATATATTTGCAGTGACTTTATTTTCTTTTTTCCCCCTGCCACAAACGCATTTAATTAATATACTCATACTTAATTGGCTATCAAATAAATTTAACACCTAAACAGTGTAGGCGGTGCAAGAGTAAATGCACTTTCACAGATCTACAGCGTGCCCTATGTATCTTACCACTCATGTACAAAAATTCCCCAGCACTCAATCTAGCTTGTTTGCACAGAAAAGTTTACATAGTGTTTAATTTTGAATATACAGCTCTACAACAGATGTGCAGATTCACTCATGGCAGCTGAAGACCTTCAGTGTGTATTTGCATCAATCCAATAAAGCAAAAAAGATAGGTGCTCAGATTAATTTATAACTAGCAAGGGAAAGGTGCATAAGGGTGGGACAATGTTAGAAATAGTTTATCATTACTGTATGTTTTCTACACCTATTAGCTGGAGTGAGTGCTGGGGAAATTTATTAAAAGAGCAGAAAAATCCATTTTCATTGTTGAATGGAGTAGAGAAGAGTGGAAAAGGGCTAATCAGGGTGGAGGGCAAGTCACTTTACTAGTATAATGCTGATCAGTGGTGTGGGATGCCGTACAGTACAGTGTAGAGCTGGGGAGAGAGTAAGCCCTACCGACATACAATTCCACCGAAAGCAATGCTGGGGTGGCTGCCTGCTTAGAACCACAGGTGGGTGCTGAATTGACTGGTGACCCAACACATAAATGACAGGCAGAGTTGACCCATCTCCACAGAAAAATGTTCCTGTATGTGATAGAAAAGTAACTTTTGAAGACAGTTTTGAGGAGACTGGGATAATCTCTAAAGAAATAGATGGCAAACTAATAAATTAAGCTTGCAGTTACAGTGCAACCTCGGATTATGAGTATAATCTGTTCCAGGAGAATGCTCGTAATCCAAAGTACTCGCATATCAAAGCGAGTTTCCCCATTGAAGTCAATGGAAACTAAAATAATTTGTTCCGCATTGACTTCAATGGGATGCTGTTAAGGTATGTACTTACCGAGGCCGAGATGCCGAGAGTGGTTCACCTTTGCGACTTGACGCACTCCACTCCCTGGAGGTGAGACAGGGAGTGGATGGCGAGAAGCGGCACCGGCTACCAGCAGGTGGTGGCTACTTGTAGACGGTCCGGTAGTGCTGAGTAGACTGAAGAGTAGGCTTCTAGCAGGAACTAGCTGGATCGGTAAAGTTCAAACAGCAAGAGTCAATAGAAGCCGGTGCAGGTTGAGTCTGGGTTGCAACTGCAGAGGTAACAGTCCCGGCTGAGGGTCTAGCACAGCAAAAGGTAACAAGTCCAGAAAATACCGGGAACAAGGCAGGAGTTCAAAGGAAACGTGGAAGTCCAAAGGTACAAGCAGGAGGTCAAGGATTGTAGACAGGCAGCAGATCCGAGTCACAGGCCGAGGGTCAAACACAAGAGAAGGCGGAAGTCCGTATAACAAGCCGAGGGTCAGGTCCAGGAGAGAGATCAGAGGAATCAAGCCAGTCCGGGTCACAAGGAGATTTTCAAGGTAGTTTCCCAGAGTCTTGGGTACACAGGAAAGCTGACAAACCAGCAACTTTTCAGTGCAGCTGGGTTTCCTTAAATAGGCCCGCCTGGATTCCTATTGGTGTGCCGCCGCGCATGCGCGCACGCCGCTGCATCGGCGCGCGCACCCGAGAACGTAGAAGCGCCGTCCCGCGCACGCGCATGCGCTGATTGGCGCTGTTGGACGGAAGATTTCCCTGACACTGCCCCCCTCCTAGGGGCGGACTCTGGACGCCCAGACTAGACATCAACTCAGGATGTTCCTGGTGAAAGACTCTAATTAGACGGGGAGCATGTAGGTTCCTAGATGGTTCCCAAGAGTTGTCCTCTGGGGGATACCCCTTCCATTTGATTAAATACTGTAATTGCCTGCCTCTTTTCCTGCAGCCCAAGATAGATTCCACCACGTATTTGTTTTCACCATCAACCTCCACAGGTGGAGGAGGTGGCTCATCCCTTCCCGGGAAGGAGCTGGAGACTACCGGTTTCAACAGAAACGTGTGGAAGACCGGGTGTATCCTGTAGGAGTCAGGCAGTGCCAATTCAAAGGCCACAGAGTTGATTACTCGCTTGATTTTAAAAGGGCCTATGAATCTTGGTCCCAATTTCCGTGAAGGGATAGGCAATTTGAGGTTGGTGGCGGAGAGCCATACTTCCTCCCCAACTTTGAAGATTGGATTTTCCTTCCTACCTTTGTCATAGTGTCTCTTGTAAGATTCCTGGGCGTTTTGCATCATTTCCTGAAGTGTCAGAAAATTAGATTGGACAAAGGCTATCCGATCTTGAACAGCAGGAACAGAGCTCTCCGGAATGTCGTCAGGGAGGAAGGAAGGATGGAAGCCAAAGTTGGCCCAAAAAGGAGTTTGACTGGTGGCTGAATGCACCGAGTTGTTATATGCAAATTCAGCGTAGGATAATAGGGAGGACCAATCGTCTTGTGAGGCTGAGCAAAAGCAACAGAGATATTGTTCCAGAGTTTGGTTGGTTCTCTCTGTCTGTCCGTTGCTCTGGGGGTGATATGCCGATGATAGGCAAATCTTGACTTCTAAAGATTTGCAAAGTTCCTTCCAGAATTTCGACGTGAATTGGACGCCTCTGTCAGAGGTGATGCTCTTAGGCACCCCATGGAGCCTGATTATCTCCTGAAAAAAGACTTTGGCTGTATCTGCAGCAGAGGGGGTACCGATCATGGGCACGAAGTGTGCCATTTTGGAGAGGCGGTCAATTACGACCAGAATCGTGGTAAAACCTCCAGAGGGCGGTAGATCTACAATGAAATCCATGGACACATCTGCCCATGGACGTTCAGGGATAGGCAAAGGTTTGACTAGCCCCCAACTCTTGGTTTTGGGTCCCTTATTCCGTTGGCAACGGGTACAGGAGGCAACATAGGACTTGCAATCTTGCCTCCAACCAGGCCACCAGAAGGAGCGGGAGACTAGTTCCATGGTTTTTCGGGCTCCAAAGTGGCCAGCTAGTTTGTGGTCATGGAAAGTTTTCAGAATCAGTTGCCTCGTTTCCAGAGGGATGAAGACTTTACCTTGGGACCAGAGCAAGTCATTACGCTTCTCTAGGGAAGGGGTTACTTGGTCAGGACAATGCTTAGAGGCAGCTTTTATGGAGGTTAGTAGATCAGCCTGTGGGATGAGCAGAAAGTTTTGTGCTGATAGGATGGTACTTGGTTCCTCTGCTTGAGGGGTCTCGGGAAACATCCTAGAGAGTGCATCCGCCTTCACGTTCTTGGAACCGGGCCTATAAGAAATATGGAAGTTAAACCTGGTGAAGAAGAGGGCCCATCGGGCTTGTCTGGGTCGTAGACGTTTTGCTGTTCTCAGATATTCTAGATTTTTATGATCCGTGAATATCATGACAGGGTGAGGGGCTCCCTCAAGAAGGTATCGCCATTCTTCCAGGGCGAATTTGATAGCCAATAGTTCCCGGTCTCCGACGTCATAATTACGTTCCGGAGAAGTTATTTTACGAGAGGCAAAGGCTACTGGATGAAGAAGGGATTTGGGACCCTGCCTTTGAGAGAGGATGGCCCCAGTGGCTGACTCAGAAGCGTCTACTTCCAGAGTAAACGGCAGTAGCGGTTCTGGATGCTTCAATACAGGTGCTGATGTGAATGCGTTTTTTAGTTTATCGAAGGCATCCTGGACTTCCTGTGACCAGTGGAAACGGTAGCCCTGGCGTGTCAGTTGGGTTATAGGTGCCACAATAGAGGAGAACCCCACAATGAACCTCCTGTAGAAGTTGGCGAAACCCATAAACCGTTGTACCTTTTTCTTGTCTGTTGGGGCTGGCTATTCCTGGATAGCTTTGACTTTCTGCGGGTCCATTGCGACCCCATTGGTAGAAATAATAAATCACAGAAATTGCACAGTGGTTTTCTCAAAGTCACATTTCTCGGCCTTGAGGTAAAGTCTATGTTCTCTGAGAATAGTGAGGACCTTAATGACATGGAACCGGTGCAGTTCAAGGGAGGACGAGAAAATAAGAATATCGTCTAAGTAGACTACTAGGAAGTCGTCCAGGTGTTCACGGAAAATGTCATTGACCAGGTGCTGGAAAGTGGCTGGGGCGTTGCAAAGCCCGAATGGCATGACCAAGTATTCAAAATGCCTGAACCTAGATCTAAAAGCGGTCTTCCATTCGTCTCCAGCCCTGATCCGGATGAGATTGTAGGCCCCCCGAAGGGCCAGTTTAGAGAAGATCCGAGCTGATCGGAATCGTTGGAACAACTCCGGGATGAGAGGCAGCGGGTATCTGTTTTTAATAGTAATTTTATTTAATTCCCTATAGTCGATGCAGGGCCTTAGAGTCCCGTCTTTTTTTTCAACGAAAAAGATTCCGGCACCGGCTGGGGAAGAAGAGGGGCGAATGAATTTCTTTTCCAGATTTTCCTCGATGTAGGCCTTGAGGGCCTTCAACTCAGATTCGGACAAGGGAAAGATGCGGCCGAACTGAATTTTGGAGCCAGGCAGAAGGTCAATGGGGCAATCGTAGGGCCGATGTGGTGGTAGGCGGTCGGCCTGCTGTTTGTCGAAGACGTCCCGGAATTCCAAGTATGCTGATGGAACATGTGGTAGGTTATCCGGTTGAGGGGTTAAAGTAGCACAGACAGTTGGAAGTGCGGAGAGACAGTGTTGGGAACAATACGAAGAAGTGAAGTTAACTTCCCTTTTGGCCCAGTTTATATGAGGCTCGTATGCTTGCAGCCAAGGGAGGCCCAGGATGATGGGGAACATGGGAGATGGGATGAGGTCAAATCAGAGGTATTCTTGGTGGCCTGAATCCGTGATAGCAAGGACGGGATTTGTTTCTTGCGTAATTACCCCTGAACGGGGCAGGGATCCATCCGCCAGATGAACCTGAAGATAACGGTCCTTGGTTTGCAGAGGAAAATGAAGTTGGGAAGCAAGTGAAGAGTCCAGAAAGCAGCTGCAGGCTCCGGAATCAATAATCGCCGGTAGGCGGGTTACTCCTGCTGGTAGCTGTAGAGAAATAGAAAGAACAACGTAAGTCTGTGGTAAGCCAGAAACTTGGTAGTTCAAAGTGTCTTTGGGGGTACACTTACTAGGTCTTACTGGGCAGCTCCGAAGGAAATGGCCAGTACCCCTGCAGTAAAGACACAGATTGGCCTGACGTCTGCGCTCCTTTTCCTCAGGAGAAAGGGGAGGACGAACCAGACCAAGCTGCATGGGTTCAGGCTCGGGAGGAGAAGATGCTGTAGGAACTGGGATGGGTGGATAGGCAGGAGCTGATCGGGGCAAAGTCCAGTTCGGACGGGTAGTCTGGAAACACTCAGAACGCCGCTCTCGCAGGCGTCTGTCAAGCTGAGTGACAGACTGGATAAAATCTTCCAGAGTAGTGGGAACACCAATCCTGGCCAGCTCGTCTTTAAGAGCCTCAGACAGTCCTTGGCGATACTGGTATTTGAGGGCCGTCTCATTCCAGCCAGTGTCAGCTGACCATTTCCGGAATTCTGCCGTGTAGTCCTCCACCGGCCTTCTCCCCTGGGTTAAACTGTGGAGAACAGACTCAGCTGTGGCTGATCACTGAAGATCGTCATACAGCTGTGCCATACTCTCGAAGAAGGTGTCCACGGAATCTAGTATGGGGCTGCTTTGCTCCATCAGGCCATGGGCCCAGGCCTGAGGTTCGTCGGTTAGAAGGGAGATGACGAACCCCACCTTTACCACTTCTGAAGAAAAAGTCCTGGGTTGAAGGGCGAGGTAAAGAGAACATGCGTTTTTGAAAGCCCGATATTTCTTACGGACGCCAGAAAATCGTTCAGGCAGAGGGACCCTGGGTTCAGGGGTAGCCATTACTACGGTAGGGTTTGCCTGATTTTGAGACGGGGAGGTAACATTGGCAGCGGTAGCAGCTGGTGATGCTGGTCCTGAGCTCCAGTAAGTAGCTGAAAGCGGCCATCCATTTGGACATAACCTTCTTTTAATTTCTGAACCGCATCGGTTAGCGCGGTGACCTGCTGACAGAGGGTCTCGAACGGTGAACGCACCCTGTCGGCCTCAGACATCTGGCTGGTTTGTACTGTTAAGGTATGTACTTACCGAGGCCGAGATGCCGAGAGTGGTTCACCTTTGCGACTTGACGCACTCCACTCCCTAGAGGTGAGACAGGGAGTGGATGGCGAGAAGCGGCACCTGCTACCAGCAGGTGGTGGCTACTTGTAGACGGTCCGGTAGTGCTGAGTAGACTGAAGAGCAGGCTTCTAGCAGGAACTAGCTGGATCGGTATAGTTCAAACAGCAAGAGTCAATAGAAGCCGGTGCAGGTTGAGTCCGGGTTGCAACTGCAGAGGTAACAGTCCCGGCTGAGGGTCTAGCACAGCAAAAGGTAACAAGTCCAGAAAATACCGGGAACAAGGCAGGAGTTCAAAGGAAACGTGGAAGTCTAAAGGTACAAGCAGGAGGTCAAGGATTGTAGACAGGTAGCAGATCCGAGTCACAGGTCGAGGGTCAAACACAAGAGAAGGCGGAAGTCCGTATAACAAGCCGAGGGTCAGGTCCAGGAGAGAGATCAGAGGAATCAAGCCAGTCCGGGTCACAAGGAGATTTTCAAGGTAGTTTTTCAGAGTCTTGGGTACACAGGAAAGCTGACAAACCAGCAACTTGTCAGTGCAGCTGGGTTTCTTTAAATGGGCCCGCCTGGATTCCTATTGGTGCGCCGGCACGCGCACCCGAGAACGTAGAAGCGCCGTCCCGCGCATGCGCTGAAGCCTCATTCCACCGCGCGTGCGCATTAGGCGCTGATTGGCGGAAGATTTCCCTGACAGATGCAATACCGCATGCGGCTAGAGGCGGGGTGGGCGCCGGAAAACCTCGGAAACGGCCGAAAAGGCCCGAGGACACTTCGGCTGACCTCGGCAAACCTCGGAAATACTTCCTACCCGAGATTTGCCGAGGTCAGCCGTGCTGTTCTGGGGCCTTTCCGTGCATTTCCGAATGGCGCTGATCGCTGTGATCGGCGACGTTCGGCTCTGCTCCGGGGCCCCCCCACCTCAGGCCAAAAGCGGTACTGCAGACCGCTTTGGCCTGAATCATGCTCGTTTTGCGAGACAACACTCGCAAACCGAGTCACGATTTTTTAAAATACAGTGTTCGTATTGCGAAACGCTCGTTAACCGCGTTACTCGCAATCCGAGGTTCCACTGTACTATGATGTATGTCCTATTGTGCCAGGAGTTTAGTTTTATGTAGCAGGCTGTATATGCAGGTTTGCTCCTTTCCGTGGGAAGATTTAAAATGGATAAATGAATGCTTAAGGACTGTACTTACATACCTTCCTGTAGACCATGGTTTGCTGAGAGATTTAGGAAACACAAGGGACGGTGCGGAACATCTCCTCTGAGCCAAAGCCTTATGGAGCTGTAGACAAATAATTTAAGAACAAAAAATAGTTTATTTTTATTTTTATACAGAATCTGTATGCAATAAATAATGTAATCATTACTTTGTAAAGAATATTTAATCCCTAACAATTAACTTTTCTTTTCTTGTTTGTTCTCTTTTGACCTTTTAAATCTAAAAGAGTTCTGTTTGAGAAGTGCAAAAAATACCTGTTGATCTGCCAGAATGACACTGCACTAGAAAGAGGCACCTGGTGCACCAAGGCTAGGTTGCCTCCATCCCTAATTCATTAGAAAAAGAATCGTGTTTTGGGGGGACTTTGAGGCGTGTGACATCTAGTGGGTAAGGGTTACATAAAGTTACAGTACAGTACAGTATATAAAGGTACTTTTAAGTATTGCACGTATATTTACACAGATAGTACACCATAAAAAAACAAGTGGAAATGTTGAGAGCAAGTTTATTGGAAAACCTCATCAACAGGTGATGGGAAAATATACCTGATAAACATCAATAGCCAACGAACATATGTTCATAGATTCCAAATGGGGTCATGACATACTGGACGTGTGTATGTCATGAATGTGAGTAAAAAATAAGTACACACAATGGGACCAGGCAGGGATGTCCCCTCTCTCCCTTATTGTATATCCTTACCTTGGAGCCCCTCCTCTGATGCATCTGTGCAAATCCAAACATTAAAGGTATAGAGGTACATCAACAGGAATACAAGATTGCCGCCTTTGCGGATAATATTTTGCTCTTTCTTTCATCCCCGTTGACGTCCCTGCCCAATCTAATGCCAGTATTAGAACAGTTCAAGACTATATCGAATCTGAAAATTAACTATTCAAAATCTTACGCGCTAAATGTCTCTTTGCCCCCTAAACTAGTACAGCTCTGTCAGGTGAACTTTCCGTTCCGCTGGAAAATGGGCGCTATTACTTATTTAGGTATCCAACTCCCTAGCAAACTCAAAGATCTGTATGAAAAGAACTTTCTGTCAGAATTGAAACTTATACAGCAGGATCTCCACAGTTGGGAGGCCCCCACCATCTCCTGGTTCGCTCGGGCCTCTATTTTAAAGATGACGGTGCTCCCCCGCTTACTGTACAAATTACAGACTATCCCGATTTTCCTGCCGCCCTCCTTCTTTACAGCTTACAAACGCATGTGCAGAGCCTTTATATGGGGAATTAAGGTGGCACGAGTGGGGTGGGCAAAGCTTGTATTACCAAAGTCGGGAGGTGGAATTGGACTCCCAGACCTGCAGAGGTACTACTGGGCAGTCCACCTGACCCGGGTAGTGGACTGGAGGCTACATACTAACTACAAGGGTTGGGTGTTGCTGGAAAAACTGATTTCGGGTACCGAACTCCACTCCATCCCCTGGTTCTCAAAGAAACACATACCGACTCTTATCCATTCCCACCCTCTTATCGGAGCAACCCTGCATGCCTTCGATAGAGCATGCAAAGTACACTCGCTTTCAACCACATACTGCGCGATCACGCCTATCAAGGGCAACCCAGACTTTCCTCCTGGCTGGGAAGGGGCCTTCCTAACAGTAGAATGGCCTTACCCAGGAATGCAGGCCAAACAATTATTTTCCAGAGGAAGGTTTCTCCGACAAGGTGAGCTTGCATCATTGTCTAACACAAAGACTTTCCCCTTTTGGGCCTATATCCAATTGAAACACTTCCTGGACAGTTCTATGAATAGAGACAGCTTTGCAAAAACTCCTACTGTTCTGGAATCACTATGTTCTAGCTCTTCTCCCCAGAGTCATCTCATTTCAGTCCTTTATGCCACAATGTTTGGGGAGCCTTATGCCTCCCTGAGATCGGAACATGCCTTTTGGGAGAGTGAGCTGAACATGGTGATTGATGACACCACCTGGGATCGAGTGCATTTGTATATTCACAAGGGCTCCTTGAATGTCCATACTCAGGAGAACGGCTACAAAATCAAAACGAGGTGGTACAGAACACCGGAAATGCTTCATAAGTTTATCCCAACAGTCTCAGACCAGTGCTGGAGGTGCGAACAGGGTCTAGGCACACTCCTCCATATTTGGTGGACTTGCCCAGTGATTCAGCCGTATTGGCGTAAAGTGCATGAGGTGGCGACTGAGATATCCTCGCTTCCTTTGGAATTCTCACCAATACCTCCTTCACCTCTCCAAAATTTCCCGTAAAAAATACTAAAGGTCAATAGCTATGCATATGTTAATTGCTGCTAGGCTGTGTCTGCCAGTCCACTGGAGATCCATGTCACCCCTTTCCATAAAGGAATGGGTGGCGCGGGTTGACCAGATAGCAGCGACGGAGGAGTTGATCTGCACCGCACAGGACAGAATAGCATACTTTTCAGCGACATGGGCACCTTGGCTTATATACCGAAATTCGCAGCGCTATCAGGATTTATCCCGGGATAACCCTTGAACGGTGCACTAAGGGTAGCGATAGCTTTCGCAACACCTGGGGTCTACTGGGGAGGGTTGCTGGTGGTGATCCCACCCCTTCCTCATGTATTCCCCTTACAGGGCCCCCCTCATCCCCCCCCTTTTTCCCTCTCCTCTCCACTCTGGCCTTTCCCCTTTTTCCCTTCTCTTCTTTCTCTTCCCTCCTTTTTTCTCTTTTGATTTTTTACTTCTTTATTTTTACTTTACTGAAAGGTTTTGAAGAATCCTTGTTTGTTTTATAGTATCTACAGAAGCCATATTGAATACTTTTATTTGAAGTCTTGCATTCCAACCTTAATCAGGCAGACCTGTAATACACTGCAGGCAGTATACCTTCTTTAAAAGATTGCGTCTTACTACTATACGTTTCTCTATGTGGCCGTTTTATTAGCAACCCGTAGAGGCGATATCTGTTGGTTTCTATTGTTGGTTTCTACTCTCACAAACTTTGAAGTCTATGCCTCCTTCTAGTTGGAAACATGTATATGTATCCTGGTTTTATGTTTTATGTTTTATGATACTATTTGTATTATCTATGAAAAACTTTCAATAAAAATTTTGTGGAAAAAAAAATAAAAATAAGTACATAATAGACAGAATTACATATACTGTATGTACAACAAAATATAAAACACATAATTGTAAAATCAATAAGCATCAATAGGCTTGACACTTTTCGTGGATTCGTTTCACTTCCTCAGTATATATGAACATACAGTAGCTCACAAAAGTAAGTACACCCCTCACATTTTTGTAAATATTTTATTATATCTTTTCATGTGACAACACTGAAGAAATGACACTTTGCGGCAATGTAAAGTAGTGAGTGTACAGCTTGTATAACAGTGTAAATTTTCTGTCCCCTCAAAATAACTCAACACACAGCCATTAATGTCTAAATCGCTGTCAACAAAAATGAGTACACCCCTAAGTGAAAATGTCCAAAATGGGCCCAATTAGCCATTTTCCCTCCCCGGTGTCATGTGACTCGTTAGTGTTACAAGGTCTCAGGTGTGAATGGGGGGAGCAGGTGTGTTAAATTTGGTGTTATTGCTCTCACTCACTCATACTGGTCACTGGAAGTTCAACATGGCACCTCATGGCAAAGAACTCTCTGAGGATCTGAAAAAAAAGAATTGTTGCTCTACATAAAGATGGGCTAGGCTGTAAGAAGATTGCCAAAACCCTGAAACTGAGCTGCAGCACGGTGGTCAAGACCATACAGCAGTTTAACAGGACATGTTCCACTCTGAACAGGCCTCGCCATGGTCGACTAAAGAAGTTAAGTGCACATTCTCAGCGTCATATCCAGAGGTTGTCTTTTGGGAAATAGATCTAAAGATGATGCACAAGAAAGCCCGCAAACAGTTTGCTGAAGACAAGCAGACTAAGGACATGGATTACTGGAACCATATCCTGTGGTCTGGTGAGACCAAGATAAACTAACTTGGTTCAGATGGCGTCAATGATGTGTGGAGGCATACTCGACACCACTGTGAAGGGACAGGTCTGCTTACTGGAAACAGTAGACCCTCAAGTTATAGAGAGGTCTAAATCAGCATGATTACAATCAATGACCAAATAGAACATTCAGGCTTCATCTGGTTCCCAGGCACCATCCATTAATCCAGGCTACTTTGGTATACGAGACTCATGGACCACTTTCAGAGAGATAAAGACCTCCAGCTACAGCAGACGAACAATCAGTATTAACTTCAGGGAACTTTGTTCGTCCCAGGTAATTTGAGTTCCTGTAACCCTCCTGGCTCTCACCCAAGAGCGACCTTTTTAATCGCACTGGAACTGCATTTGTGACCTTCTTTTGAGGTGTTCAATTGACACCTGCAGCAGATCGCAAAACAGTGTGAATGCTATGCAAAACAGGAAATGTACAGGAATCACTGTGTTTCCCGTACCGCATCAGTGTGAACTAGGGCCTAAGCTGATATCGGGGGGAAAACAAAAATGCTCCCTTGCAAGGAGGCTGCCCCTATATTGCAATGGCTAAATGCTCATTTAGGTCTAAGGGATTGCAAAAAACGAATTTATTACTTGATCGCAAGATCCCATGGGCAACCTGCAGGTTAAAAGGCCAGACCCCACAGCCTTTTCTCTCTTGTGCTCCATCCAGCGATCACAGATATTCTGTTGTCATCAAGATCAAGAGCCCATAACCCTGCATTGGAAAAACAGGCCACTGCCAGAGTGTAGGGGAATAAAAAAGAGCACTGGCTGCGGTTGAAGTTGAGGATTGGATAAGTAAAAGTGTTTTTCACAAGATGAGCATTTAACCCTTCAGTGCAGGGACAGTCCCATTGCAAGGCAGCATTTTTGTTCTGCCTGAAGTTGGATTTTAAGGTCCCTTTCACACTGAGGCGTTGCAATAACGCGCTAAAAATGATTAGCGTTATTATCGTGTTTTTACCGCGTTTGTGCCAAAAAAAGCCAATGCCTATGCGTTTTTACCGCGTTAGCGATATTTTTACCGCTAACGCGGTAAAAGCGCAAAGGTGTTAGCGCTATTTTTAAAAATAGCGCTAATGCCTATGCGTTTTTACCGTGGTTTTACAGCGGTACTCATTCATTTCAATAGGGATAGGCGTTTTTACAGCGCTATTTTATGTGCCACAAAGATGCTCCAAAAAAGCTGTTTGCAGGATTTTTTCCAACGCACAGCCAGCACAACGCCTCAGTGTGAAAGCCCTCAGGGCTTTCACATTGAGAATGCTGGGGCAGAATTATTTCAGGCATTTTTACAGCGCTATTTTTAGCGCTAAAACGCCTGGAAAAACACCTCAGTGTGAAAGGGGCCTTAAGGAGAGTTGTGGATTTGGAAAATAACAAACATATACTCACCCCACTCATGGATCTGATGCTGCAGCTGTCCCCTGCCGGATCTAAAACTGAGAACTAAGTGATCACCTGACCACTAATCACTTGGTCTTCTCGGTTTTCTTAAAAACAAGAGTGGTGACTGTCGGTAACCGGCTCTCTGCTCTGACCATCCAGCGCTGAGAGGCTGAGCCAGCTGCCAGTCAGGCATCTGGATGGATCCTGACATTATTGTAAGGATTCCTGCAAAGCCTGGACTGGCTCTGTGACACCAGCTGACAGCGGGCTTTGGCCTGCTGTCAGCCGAACCTGGGTCATAGGAGTGCAGAAATAAGTGCACTCCTGTGACCCAGAAGAGAGGTATGACCACAAAAGCTTTGGCCATACTTCTTTTTTTAAGTAGGATTTATAGCTCACTAAATCCTGCAACTGGTATTACAAATGTGGACATGCAGATGTGCCTCTTGAACCTGTCTAGTGTACAGCCAAGTGTTCATGTATCATTGGTTGCGAAACTTACTGTAAGGCACATGTATTAAACACAAGATCCGTGGACCAAATATGGCCCACCAGGCCATTTCATGTGGCCCTCGCACCTCTCCTGCAGCTGTGGCATCCACCTATTCTCCACCTCCACTTTGTCTCAGCAGTCGGCAGCAGAGTGAAGGAAAAAACTCCTCTGCCAAATCCTGCGCTTCTCTGTGAGAGGCTTGTCTCTGTCTTCCCCCTGTCCCAGCAGTCAGCAGCAGAGAGGAGGGCAGAACTTTGTCTACAGATCCTGCACCCCTTTGTGCAGCCACAGCACCCCCTTGACTCCACCTCCACCCTCAACATTCAGAATTCTCCAGCAGCTGACTCCAGCCATCCTCTGGTCCTCCTCCAGACCCTGCACTTTCAGCTTCCCAGCTCTGCCTCCAGCTTCTTCCCAGCAGCAGCACAAGTTAAGGGGTGCACTGTGATGTAAGGGAGGGTGGAGGACTTTTGACTTCTGATGGTGGGGGGCTCTTGACATCTGACAAAAGGGGGGAGGGTCTGCCCTGGACATCTGCTTATACTTATAATGAGAATTTTATGCCAGTTGAAAAGGAGGGCCACACACTGTCGGTATCATCCACAAGAAACATTACTGGACGCTGTTCAGTCGGTTGATCGGTCACCAGCCCTGCACCTACTCCATCTATTGGGCAGCGCTTCCCCTGCGTCTCCTCCTTCTCCACATCACGGTGGCATCCCCTGCTAGATGGCCAAAAGGATCAGTTCTCCTTTAGGCCAATCTGGTGATGGGTCTCATGACCCACTACCTGATTGGCCGGTTAGAGAATCAGGAAGACGATAGCAGATATCCATATTGTCACACAACTTAGTGGGCTCGCCCATCCTTTCTTGAAGACTATTAGAGCCTCTGGCTCTAATCACGTGCTTAAAAAAATACCACATTGGAATCCATGCATCCGGCGCACCGCATGTAGATTAGGGTGCATGGATAGGGGGGGCAGCCCCCCTGTGCCCTGCATTACAGGCCGCCTCTGGCAGTCACCAGTAAAGTTTCCTGTGGATGATACAACAATGTGTGACCCTCCTTTTCAGACTTTTCTCACCTGCTACAGGAGTGTGAGTGGGCTCCGTGCCAGTCTGCACCTGCCCTTACAGCTTAAGTCTTAAAGCATTTGTTACCCTAACAATTCATATTCCTGATATATGTCTGCTGTACCATGTACTTGTATAAGAGAGTATCCTGTTCTCTTTGTATTGCCTTCTTTGTGTGAAATCCCTAGTGTTCTTGCCAGTCCCTCTGCTTTCTTATTAAAAACTGACCACACTAAGCAAGAGAACACACTGTGGTCAGTTCTCTAGCTATGCTGGGAACATAATGTACTCTCCACCAATGATCAGACTTGTCCTGACACCCCCCCCCCCTTCCCCAAAGCACAGCCATTCACTAGGAGGCTCAGTTTGTGTTCATGCAGCTGAGAACAAAGGGAATGTGATCACATATTAACCACTTCGCACCCAAGGACGTCCATGGACGTCCTTGACTTTGAGCCGGGATATCTGAATGATGCCTGCAGCTACAGGCATCATTCAGATATTGTTTTTTAGAGCCGGCGATTCTGTGTACCGTAAGAATGATCATAGTGGCTGTTCCGCCGCTTGATCGTTCTTACAGGCGGCGAGAGGGAACGCCCCCCCCCCTCCCGCCGCCCTCTACTGCTTCTACTGACTCACCTGAGCGATCGGTGAGTCGGTGACAGGATCCGCCGGCCCCGGCTTCTTACAATAGAGATTTCCGGTGGACCAGATGGTCGCCAGAGTCTCTATGATCGTTCGGAGGCCGGGCGCGATGTTATGACGTCACGCCCGGCCTCTGCATTAAAAAAAATGGCGCAGCTTCAGCTAGGAAGCGGTGATCATTTTTTTTATTTTTATTTCAGGCTTCTCAGCCTAGAGGTGAGATGTCTGGTCTTATTGACCCCATATCTCACTGTAAAGAGGACCTGTCATGCTTATTCCTATTACAAGGGATGTTGTAATAGGAACAAAAGTGATCTTTTTTTTTTTTAAGTGTCAAATTAAAAAGGTTAAAGTAAAATTAACAATAAAAAAAAAAATATGTAAAGCGCCCCTGTCCCCGGTAGCTCGTACGCAGAAGCGAACGCATACGTAAGTCCCGCCCACATATGAAAACGGTGTTCAGAACACACATGTGAGGTATCGCAGCGAACGTTAGAGCGAGAGCAATAATTCTAGCCCTAGACCTCCTCTGTAACTCAAAACATGTGACCAGTAAAAAAATTTAAAGCGTCACCCATGAGGATGTTTAAGTACTGAAGTTTGGCGCCATTCCACGAGCGTGTGCAATTTTGAAGGGTGACATGTTAGGTATCTATTTACTTGGCGTAACTTCATCTTTCACATTATGCAAAAAAATTGGGCTAACTTTAATGTTTTAATATTTTTTAATTCATGAAACCGTTTTTTTTCCCAAAAAAATGCGATTGAAAAATTATTGCGCAAATACCGTGCGAGATAAAAAGTTGCAATGACCGCCATTGTATTCTCTAGGGTCTTTGCTAAAAAAACATATATATTGTTTGGGGGTTATATGTAAATTTCTAGCAAAAAAATGAGGCTTTTTACACGTAGGAGCGAAGTGGCAGAATTGGCCCGGGTGCGAAGTGGTTACAAAAAAGGGAAAAAAGGTATTTATAATGTTTTTTATATCTATACAAAAATGTTTTGCCTTTCATTACTAATTTTACTGAAACCAGTAATAATTGAATGCAGAAGCAATTATTTAGTATGTTGTAGATTCATTTGTATACTCTTACAGATACAAACAGCCCTTTGAGGGCAACCATAATGCTAATACGGCCTGCAATGAAATTGAGTTTACCACCGCTGCTCTAAGGTACCCAACTTTCTGCCAACATGTTCAAAAATTATATAAAAATAAATAAACACTTTTAGTAGTAGCAAAATGACACACAGTGGCAGTTATAGGGCATTACATGGACATGTACAGGAGAAGTGATAGAAACATTCCTATTCACTTAATTTCATTCATTCACCTCCATCCTCCAATTTCACTTTTTTTTTTTAACATTGGAAGTTTGCCAATATGCAAACTACTCCAACTGCTAAACCCATCCACATGAATATGTATAGTATGTGGTTATTCTTCTTCAAAGCCCAACTCCAGTCTCTTTTAAATGTACCCATGCATTGGGGTTTTCCCCTCACTGCATGAATTATCTGCTTATTTGGCTAGGAGGAAAAATGAATAAGTACAAATACTAAAGCCGGCGAAAGGCGGTTCAAATCTCTGGCTAGTTCAGCAGGGATTGGTCGAGATTTAAACCATGTATGGGCAGGCTGAATGTACCCAAGTTGTTCGATTTATCAGCTTGGATGTAACCAGCCTGTCGGATTTCACATGCAATTATTGCTTGTGGCTATTATAGCCAATAGCAGCAATCACTGTGTTCTCCTGGCAGGGATGCCTCCGTTCGTCCCCCTGCTTGGAGAACACAATGGCTCCACAGGAGGGATTTCCTCATCAACACTGACTGTGTATTTTGTTTTGCAGGAAAGACAATTGCTCCATCTATGACCAGCTTAACTTTATTCCTCATTCCCCCCACAGCAGGCTCTCTCCTCCGCTATCTGCCACTCCTGAAGGTGGACCCTCACCATCTTCCTGAACCATGCAGGTCTTCTGATCCTGCATTGTGTGTGATAATATCTGAGAACTGTGACCAGCTGGGCAGTGAAGTGAAGCAGCTTCGGGGGGAATCGCTCACATAAAGAGAACAAAGCCTGCAGCACCTATTCTATTTCCACTGTAATTAACCCACGCAGAGTGGGGGGCCCACTCCATTAGTAAATTTAAAAGCAGTTTGAGTTGGGCTTTAACATCTGTCTCTAGACTATTCTGTTTTTGTTTTTTTGTTTTTTCATTTTGGATAGAGTAGGGAATCGTTTTTATTCGTTTTTATTGCTGTCTATGCCCTTCTGTTGAAAGAAACTTTCTTTAGGCCCGGTTAACACTGGTGCGACATGTGCACTGACTTTGAGAGCACATGTAGCATGACATGTAAAAATCAATGTTTCCCTATGAGAGCCGTGTTAACTCGTCCGACTTGTTTCGGCCCGACTTTGGAAAAGGTTCCTGCACTACTTCCTGCACTACTTTGGTCCGACTTCTGTCCAATTTCTGTCCAATTTCAGCCCATAGAATTGAATGGAAGTTGCATCCATGTTGAACCCTTATGTGATTTGGATCCGACATTACAGGAAGATTACAAAGGCATTCCCTGAAGTTGCTTCAAATTCGCGCCAAAGTCGCCTGGTAAAGTTGCGCGACTTTAATTTCGAAGCAGTGTGAACCCGGCCACACTTTGTGTTTGGCAGACAGATTGGAAATCTCTTCCAAGTAGAAAATCTTCTCAAACCATTATCACAGGTTTTCAAATTCAAAGATTTCCCTTTACTTCCTACAACTGTAAATTTTTAAAGGGTGTCCATCTGCATGCCTCACTGTGCCTCACTTTGCCTCACTGTGTCCATGTGCATGCCTCACTGTGCCCATGCCTCACTGTGTCCATGCCTCACTGTGCCCATGCCTCACTGTGTCCATGACTAGACTGACGTTTAACATGGGAGTCTATGGAAGGGGTGCCCGGCTTTGAAAAATCGGTGCTCCCCGGCCATAGGTCCCCCAGGCAACAAACTTTACACACTTGTAGAGGAAGAGTGGGGCTACATGTGTGCCAAGTCTGGTACCGGGTCCCCAAAGTCCGGGAGATCAGGCACAAAAAGGTGACTCGAGTATAAGCCGATGGGGGCATTTTCAGCACAAAAAAATGTGCTGAAAAACTCGGCTTATACTCAAGTATATACGGTATGTATATCTTTGATAATACACAAACCTCTCAAAAGACTGACTGCACCACAAAATGGAAAAAAAGTCCATCAATAATATAAATAATTCACATCTTACAATGAGGACAGTGCTGATACATCCATCATTACATTAATATAATAAAGGACATTTGTTAATATGTTACAAAACACGTGATCAAATTGTATCCATATGACTGTCCATCCAGAACATATGTTCTCAGTGTGCACATACCGTATGACTGTCCAAACAACATGTTTTTTCCGGAACAAGGCCCGATTTACAAAAACATGCTTTCTTTACAGATATAGTTACTTTTTTATATTACGGTATTTAGCACTTAATTTACTATTATATTTTACTGCTTTAGTTCACATTTTTTATCCCCAGTCTTTAATACTGCACCAGAATGAGATAAATAAAGACAGACTTAAGACTATGAAACCATGAAAACATGTTTAGTGTGCCTTCTTTCACAAAATGATCTCCCTCCCTCTAGTGCAATATTGCAAATTATTTACATTCCTGAACTAATAATATTATATTCTAAAGCTGATACATTTTTTATTTATTTTTTTCACTTACTGGCCAGTGCAGTATTCCCGTTTGTTATTTTCTGCATTCCTAAAATATCAAATATACGAACCATGAAATAAGATTTTTTTTTTTGTTAATTAAATGTAATGAAACTTTTCAGATATTTATCTCATATTTGATATTTTTTTATTCATGAATTGGCTTCTAAAGCCGCGTACACACGATCGGTTTTACCGATGAAAACAGTCCGATGGATTTTTTCATCGGACAAACCGATCGTGTGTGGGCCCCATCGGTCTTTTTTTCATTGGTGTCAAAAAATAGAACATGTTTTAAATTTTTCCGATGGATAAAAAACCGATAGCAAATTCTGATCGTCTATGGGAAAGTCCATCGGTTAAAAAACCCACGCATGCTCAGAATCAAGTCGACGCATGCTTAGAAGCATTGAACTTCATTTTTCTCGGCTCATCGGAGTGTTTTATGTCACCGCGTTTGGAACGGTCAGTTTTTTGACTGATGGTGTGTAGGCAAGATTTACTCCCACCTCTTTTAATATAATCTTTCATTGAAGAAAATGTTACATGCAAACAATGTTCCCATATGCAGTATAAAGCCCCATACACACGGTCGGTCTTCCATCTGACTTTTCCGTGGTTTTTTGTCCGAACGGAGTTGGTCGGGAACACCCATAGCATACACACCACAGGACTTTTCTGCAAACTTTCCCAAAACTTTTTGCAACATCACATGGTTTTTCAGCTCTTTTCTGCTCTTTACCGCCACCCTTTGGTCAACTTCTGCTATTGTTGGTTGATTTTACCATTATTTGTTTTGTCCAGCGGACAAAAGTCCTATGGTCTTATGTACACACGGTAGGACTTTGCTCCATCTGACTTTTGTTGGACAAAAGTTTATCCGTTTGCAGACCCAACTTTTGTCCGATGAAAACACAAAAAAAAAAAAAAAGTTTGTCCGATGGAGCGTACACACGGTCGGATTGTTGGTCCAACTTGCTCAAAATGAAGTTTGTTGGCCAAAAATCCGACCGTGTGTACGGGGCTTTAGACAACAATGTATATCAAAAGGATCTTAAATTGACTAAAAATGTAAAAACTACCATACAATATTTATATAAGATAAACAAAATACTAAATTCAGTATTGAACAAATAATAATATTACTGTAAATGTAGAAAACAACCTGTAGCTTTCCAGCACTTCAAATTAGGAAACTACCGTGTGAGTAAGCTACCTTTTTAAGTCAGTGAATATGTTCCATCACCTACACATTTCTCACAGCAGTGTAGACAGGGCCAGCAAAAGTAAATATCATGGTAGTCATACATGATGATGCTGTTGAATGAAACTTTGTTACACTGAAGAATACTTCTGGGAACAACCATGTTTTGTATTTACATTTACAGTATTGTGAGCTGCTGTGTAATAATAACTGCTATTTCAGTACTGAAAGTGGGCAAGTCCCAGGCTTGGCTATTATTGCCATTTATATAGCAACAACATTCCGACAAATATTGAAAGGCAAAGGCCTTGAAAAAGAAAGAATATACAAATGCGTGAAACAGTAAGAATAGGAAGCCATATACTGGTAGTCCAATTATTCCTGGAAAGTCATTGCATGTATTTCTCAAGTAACATTGCCAAGATATATTTCTGTCGAGTTTCCAAACATTTACTTTATACTAGCAGTGCACATAGCTTGTTATGGCTCACAGCACCAAACTGTATCTGTCTGAAAACAGAACATGAAGTGCCTGGCCCAAACTTTTTTTTCTAGGTTCGGAATTCTCTATCTGATGTGGTTGCTGTGGAAATTGAAACTTCCATACAAATGTTACCCACACATTTCTGCATTTCTCTAGTTACCCCCTGGAGACCATTTTCTGAAAATGACCAGACTATCAGCATTTAAATATTTACATATTCCTAATGTAGCGCCCCTCCCAATATTTGGGGTCGCTATGTCCAAATTTAGGGGTAGTCAGAGCCAGTAGTTAGGCTCAGACCAATTACATTTTCAATTATTTGCTTCTGCTCTGGGTGTGATGCTGCCTGGCAGTACAGTTCCCTGTTGCCTGTAGGTGGCACTGTCACCGCTGGCTCAGGTTGAACCACAGGGGGTATCACATCACCATTGGGTGTCCTTTCTCGGCAGCCGTACAGTGGGAGTGGTCAACCCACTGTGCATGCTGGGAGAGGGTACATAAGGGGCACACGCCATTAGGCGTGAGGTATTCCAGGGGACCCCTTGGTTTTGGAGGACGTTAGGCACGTACCCCACCTCTTGTGGCCCTCATGGCCAGGGGTGCGTGCGTGTGTTTCAGTCCCGGGCACCTTTAGCCCGAGGCTGTATCGCTGCTTGGTAGGCCCAGCTCGGCTGGCTAGGGCCTCCACCTCACAGAAGGATCCCAGGCTGCCCATTGGAAGGGGGCCCAAATTTAGGAAAGGAGTTCCAGGGGAAGATCAGTCCTGTCGGAGATAGCGACGGTACTGCTGTCTCGGGGAGAGGCCTACCTAAAGAGGGATCCATCATCGTTGATACAAGCCCTGCAATACCCTAAAGGTTTCTCTCATTGTTGCTTGGCTGGGAGGTTTGGGACTGGATAATCCCGTGGCAGAGGATTCCCAATCGCATCCCCATTTCATAAAGGACAGATTAATTTGTGCTCTACTCCGGCTGCTAGGACCTATCTCAAAAGGGACTATCCGGGTGAGCAAAACCCACTCAGGCTTGAGTGGCGACAGTACTGAGTCTTAAGTGTTGCGTGCCTGAACCTTTTCCCTACTTTGTCTATTTTCTCTCTCTCAAAGTTTTACCTCAAGATAAAAGAATAAAACCTTGCTGCTTAGGTTTTACACCTGTGTGGACATTGGCTTTATTACAAAGGGACTTACGCCTAGACAACGGAGACCGGGGATCCACTCGTGAGAGGTATTTTGCTGCAGACCCAAAGGTAACTAAACAGTGGATTTTCACACTTAACAAAGTGTGGATCCGGCGTAGCCGCAGGGGTGAAGCAGTGGAGGGAAGCCCAGTCTTCCCCCCGAAGAGAAAACAACCCCTGGGAGCTACACATGGGGGCTCGAGTCCGGGACTTGTGGCTATCTGTTGCACGAGTGGATTGAAGTTTATGTGTTAAAGCCGGCCATTGGACTGTGTTAAAGACTTTGAGTGAAGAAAAAGGGGTTAAGGGGCACAGAACTGTTTCCAACTGCGTAGTTCGTGGGCGTGTCCAAAGAAAAAGAAAAGCCGCAAGCTACGTGCAGAAAAAGAGAAAGGGGAGGAGTCCCCGCCAGTTAATGGGCGCCAAAAGACAGAGAGAGTTGGATCGAGTGAGGAGAGAGCAACATGTCCGCTTTTCCGCATACTTCAGCTTTGTCGGGACCCTGGATGTTCCCGATGCCTTCTTCAATGGACATTGCTCTGCTCACCGCCCCACTTACGGATACGGGGATCCAGCTCAAGCCCCGGGGCCGCTTTGCCTTGTACATCTGCAGAGATGCGGAGGCCCTGGGCATGCCCTGTCCCAAATGACACGGACTGGCTGTGCAACTGCACCCCTTCGGGAGATGTTCGGCTTGTGGAGAGTTCCTCTTTGAAGTGGAGCAGCCCACTGAATTACCCCGGGCCTACCGGGCGAACTCCATTACAGGCGTCATAACTTTGGAGGAAGACGCTTACACTCCTACAGCTGAGCCAACACGCATCGCCTCCCCTACTGCCAGTGCCTTGGGGAAGGATGCTCCCGAGCCTACGGAACTTTTGGCGGACACCGCAGCGGACGCTGCCTCTGCCACAACGGAAATCCATGTTCCGCCAGCAAAGCAGAAAGTGGGATATGTTAAGGCCTCACGCGGCCGCGGTCGAAGCCTGCCCCAGCGCCTACCAGAACCGAACATAGAGAGTGGAAGTAAGCCCGAGAAGTCCCCGACAGGTGACGGTAAGGAGGCTGGGAGAAATGTGTCCACATCTATCCGCAACTACTTGCCTGCTGAGGAGTATGATACCTCAGACCTGGACTCTTCGCCCGATGTGAAGGATGATCCCGAAATAGACGACATCTTTATTAAAAAGGGATGGGACAAGGTAAAAACTGTTGCTCTGGCCCACAGCCTTGCCGTAGGATCACCCATGAGTTCGGGGAACACTACGCCCCGTGTGGAGGTCCCAGCCATAGAAGAGAAAGCGGTATCTGCCCCAAGTAGAGAACTCTACCAGGGCCTGATACGGCTACAGTCCAGAGATCGCCGGACGCCATTGTACTCACTAGAAGTGGAGATTGTGCAACTCTTCCCCATCTTGCCCGCTTACAGCGAATTTTAAACAAAAGAGTGGCGAGTGAGTATGGCTGGGAGTACCCCTATGTGCCCAAGGAGCTGCTGTTCGAGATAGAGTCCTATCAAGAAAGGTGGAGCGCCGAAGCTATATGGGACTACCTTAAAGTGCCCAAGTCACACAGGTACTTTACTTGCTCAGCCGCTATGACTGACCGTTTTAAGGGTTGTCGTAAAGAGTGGAGCTATGGTTGGCATATCCATGCTGATTGGGTGGTGATCTGTTGCCCAGGGAGAGAGGACGCTGTTTATTTTATAGAGAGCCTGGACAAACAATGGAAGCCCATTACCCTGCCAGATCCTAGCTTCTACCTTTGAAACTTCTAGATGGGAACTTGTGTTTTTTTTCTACTATCCTGTCTTTGCACAGACAAACTGTGCCCTGGATCCAAGTAACTTTGCCCCGCTCTTGAAGAGGAAGAAAAGTGGAGAGCTTGTTGTTTTTTTTTCTCTTCCTCCTGCTCCGATCAAGGGACAGTTTTCCTCTAAGTTGAACTTTGGGGTAGATTAGTCAGCAGGTCATGGTGAAGGAACGCCATGGTCAAGATGTAATGTGCTGTGCTGCAGTCCCATGAGCAGCTATTGTGGAGTACTGAATTTATGCCAACACTAGGTGGCAGTGTTCTAAAAAAAAAACTAACTGCTCTGATAAGAAAAGCATTTAGGCTTAGATTTTTATTTTATTTTTTAATGCTATTTATGCTAGGCTTAGCGTAATAGACTTTAGAGAAGGGAATTGCTTCCTTTAGGGGAGGCAGTTTACTTCTAAATATTGTAGAATATTAGGGATAGGATGTTTGTATATTTTCTTGCTTGCATGTTGTGATTTTTCTTTTGAAGGTATGGGAACGGCTATCAACACCGCCGGAGAATGGGGTGGGATAGATAGCTAGTGATGGGTGGGATGTGAATTTAAAATGTGACATTTGAGATTGTAATGTTATTTGTTTGCTTTCTCTCTTTCTTTTTTTCTTTCTGTCTCCCTTCCCAAAATGTTTGGTTCAGGCACTTATTCAAAATTGTATTACTATTATTGTACATAGTTGTTTGGAGAACCAACAGCCTTCAGGATTGAAGGGTTTGATTCCCCTAGCCACTGGGGACAGTGTCTTTTTCAGGAGGGCGTGTGTGTAGCGCCCCTCCCAATATTTGGGGTCGCTATGTACAAATTTAGGGGTAGTCTGAGCCAGTAGTTAGGCTCAGACCAATTACATTTTCAATTATTTGCTTCTGCTCTGGGTGTGATGCTGCCTGGCAGTACATTTCCCTGTTGCCTGTAGGTGGCACTGTCACCGCTGGCTCAGGTTGAGCCACCGGGGGTATCACAGCACCATTGGGTGTCCTTTCTCGGCAGCCATACAGTGGGAGTGGTCAACCCACTGTGCATGCTGGGAGAGGGTAGATATGGGGCAGACGCCATCAGGCGTGAGGTATTCCAGGGGACCCCTTGGTCCTGGAGGACGTTCGGCACGTACCGCACCTCTTGTGGCCCTCATGGCCAGGGGTGCGTGCGTGTGTTTCAGTCCCGGGCACCTTTAGCCCGAGGCTGCATCGCTGCTTGGTAGGCCCAGCTTGGCTGGCTAGGGCCTCCACCTCACAGAAGGATCCCAGGCTGCCCATTGGAAGGGGGCCCAACTTTAGGAAAGGAGTTCCAGGGGAAGATCAGTACTGTTGGAGATAGTGACGGTACTGCTGTCTTGGTGAGAGGCCTGGAGGCCTACCTAAAGAGGGATCCATCATCGTTGATACAAGCCCTGCAATACCCTAAAGGTTTCTCTCATTGTTGCTTGGCTGGGAGGTTTGGGACTGGATAATCCTGTGGCAGAGGATTCCCAATCGCATCCCCCTTTCATAAAGGACAGATTAATTCGTGCTCTACTCCGGCTGCTAGGACCTATCTCAAAAGGGACTATCCGGGTGAGAAAAACCCACTCAGGCTTGAGTGGCGACGGTACTGAGTCTTAAGTGTTGTGTGCCTGAACCTTTTCCCTACTTCGTCTATTCTCTCTCTCTCAAAGTTTTACCTCAAGATAAAAGAATAAAACCTCGCGGCTTAGGTTTTACACCTGTGTGGACATTGGATTTATTACAAAGGGACTTCCGCCTAGACAACGAAGACTGGGATCCACTCGTGAGAGGTATTTTGCTGCAGACCCAAAGGCAACTAAACAGTGGATTTTCACACGTAACAAAGTGTAGATTCGGCGTATCCGCAGGGGTGAAGGAGTGGAGGGAAGCCCAGTCTTCCCCCCGAAGAGAAAACAACCCCTGGGAGCTACACTAACAAAAGTAGAGCTTCAACAAGCCCCCAGTGACCTCTGGAGCTGCAAGCACTGTGAAAAATTAAAATTCTAAAATTTCACAGCAGAAGAATTTAAGTCATTACCTCTAAACAGCTCAGCAATAGGTATGATTTTGGACCGAAACCCAGCCTGAACAAAATAGTCATATTTGTCCAGTTTGCCTGCTCAAATCCCCAGCTGCTAGAGTGAAAACAGCATCTGGGGACCATAGATGTGTTCATTGAACAAATGTGCTGTATCCTGTATTCATTCCCCTAGGTTGTAGATATCTGGGTGCTCCCTTTTTTTTAAACTAAAACCCTCACATCCCTTTTGGGGAACATGATGTAGATATGCAGCCCTTGTCCCCGTGTTGCAAAGGCTCCCCCCTTGCAAGGTACCTTGTTCCTATGCGGAGAGACAAGGGCCTCATCCCCACATCTTTTCCCCCAAAAGGGATGTGGGGGTTTGTGAGGGGGACTTATAAAAATCTTAAAACACCCCTTTATAATAAGGGGGCCCCCAGATATCAGTCGCCTCACTGGGGGTAATAGGTGCATGTGTGTTTTTTTACATTTTACATTGTTCTGGGAATGAGTAATGAATGACTATGGTACCCCATACTCATTCCCTTGGGGGGGGGGCTTACTATAAAGGTGACTTCTAGAGTCTGATATGTCCCCTGTGCAAACCTCTATATACTTTGTGATGGACAGTAAAGCCCAAATAAACTCACTGTTTCATGTGCTTCATACAGCACTGGATACATTCGAGTGCATATCCGCACAGTCCACTAAGACTGAGATACAATTCTGTGCATAGTGCAGCACCGCCTGTAGCCTCTGTGTATTTTTCACTGAGGTATATATATACATGCATTTTAGGGCTTGAGTTACTGGGTCTGAATACCTGCTGTGGACATTCTTAGGGGTCCCTATATCCATGAAATGTACATAATTTTTTTAATGGAAAATTCCGTGCTAGGCAGGGACATCCAAAACTATCAAATGGAAAGGGTTGATAATTACAGCAGGGAGATCTCACTTTTGGAGTAGCCAAAACATTCAAAGCCCTCTGTGGCCTGCAGGGGGAGGGGTAGCATTTGGAGGGCATACTGAGCCTGGATTTCTGCTTTAAGAAGTCATTGGCTGACTTAGCCAGCTGAACTTCACCTATAACTGAATCAAACTTCTTAACTTTAGAACTCTAGAATGAAGGAAATATGGACCTGCAGTTGCCCCATGCCAAAAAGTGGGCATAGTTAAAGTATGCTGAATATTGGCCGTGGCCTAAAAGAGTCCAAACCTACTCATATTTCCACCTTATATGTATGCCGCGTCCTTACAGTCACAAAATACTCCCTAACCACAGTGGCACGAATGAGAGTCTTACAGACACACAAACCTCAGCGCAAAGGATATTTTTTTAAATTCACACTCTTATATTATTATAATAGTTGGGGACTACATACACAGCAGCCAGTAACTCTTAGGACAAAATTACTATGGTCAGGAGTATGTAATGTACTGCACAGCTTAACTACTTAAGCCCCGGACCATTTTGCAGCTAAAGGACCAGAGGTGTTTTCAGAATTTGGAACTGCGCTGCTTTAACTGGAAATTGTGCGGACATGCAATGTTGTACCCAAACAAAATTTGCGTCCTTTTCTTCCCACAAATAGAGCTTTCTTTTAATGGTATTTGATTGCCTCTGCGATTTTTATTTTTTGCGATATAAACGGAAAAAGACTGAAAATTTTGAAAAAAAAATGATATTTTCTACTTTTTGTTATAAGAAAAATCGAATAAACTCATTTTTAGTCATACATTTAGGCCAAAATGTATTCAGCCACATGTCTTTAGTAAAAAAAAATGTCAATAAGCGTATATTTATTGGTTTGCGCAAAAGTTATAGCGTCTACAAACTAGGGTACATTTTCTGGAATTTACACAGCTTTTAATTTATGACTGCCTATCTAATTTCTTCAGGGCATTAGACAAAATGATGTATAGCAGTCTTATGAATTTGAATCCTAAAATTTGGGAACCTAGGCTTCAATATGCCTTTACCACGCTTCCTCCAGCTAGTGTTGGATGCCTGTGACCAACATACCTGACTATCCCAAGTCCATGTCCCTACTACCCTTCCTCCCTCTCCCCCTTACTCTTTTGTTTCTTCAGGGGCTTCTACCCCTCTCTCTTTCTTCTTGGCTACTCTATACTCTTTGGGTGCACCATCATAAGGGAATTAGCCTGTCCAGGCTTGACAATGATATTTAGCTGGATCTTACCTGGACCTTGTTTTTCAGTTGTTTATACGCTTTAGATTTAACTATTGCTACTGTTTTCTTTTTGTTTGATACTGTATGAAGCTTTATACCGATTTATGTTGGCATCCCAAGCCCCTAAGTGGGCAGACTGGACGATTTATTGTTATTCCTTTAAATCTCACCATTGCTCATCTTCTTCCTTCTCCTCCTCTACAGGTAATCCTACCATTACCCTGCACACTGGAGTGGCGAGATCAACTGATTTTTTTTTAGCACAGCATAAGCCACTTGATGCAGGAGGGTGCTCAGGAATTCTTGTTTTTGTATGTTAGGAAAGAGTGCAAACAACAGTCTGTGACGTGTTGTCATGTGAGAATAAACAGTAAATGCAATGTATGGAAACAAAGCCTTTAAGAAGGTGTCCAAGAAGAAACAAATGATTGTTCACCGAGTGCACCTTCACCGTACTTAATAAAAATGTGTGCTTAACAGAACTCTAGACTCCACATTTTAAGAGTCTAGATAAGCATGGGATCACAAATCATGGCAAATCCATCAATTTGAAAGAAGTGGGGACAATGTGATGGCGGACCTTGCTGGTTCCTAATAAGTCATGGACAGGGATGGACTGGCCATCGGGACCACCGGGAGTTTCCCGGTGGGCCGATGGCTCAGTGGGCCGTTTAAAAAAAATATATATATGGGCCGTTTTTTTATGCAGTTCGGCGGCAGCGGGAGCGTGGCAGCAAACAGCGGCCCACATATTTTTTATTTTTATTTTTTGTGGGCTGTTTTTTATGCAGTTCGGTGGCAGTAAACAGCGGTGGGGATTCGGGGAAGGTGGCCAGCGAGGAGGGCAGTTGGATGTAAAAGCCGAGGAGGGAGAAGAGCTCCACCCCCTCCCTGACCACCGAAGAGGCAAACAGGAGTGAGCGCAGCCACCCCGGCGCTCCCAAAACCTTGATTCCTCCACCTCCTCTCTGCTCCAGGAACCATGCGGCCTGGGCCGGAGGGCAGGCTGACTGGGAGCCCGGAAGAAGAGAACTTGCGCCACTGTAAGGAGCAGAGCAGTGAGAGCACCCCCCGGATCAAGAGGGAGACTCGGCGCTGCCGCTGCTAGCCATCAGGTACCCGGCATCCTACACAAACATGCCAGAACACTGAGACAGCGGGGAGGTGAGCAGAAGAGGGGCTGCAGAAAGGGACAGTGCTATGTGGTCTGTCTCAGCTCTC
Organism: Rana muscosa; assembly: GCA_029206835.1. Lineage (NCBI taxonomy): Eukaryota > Metazoa > Chordata > Amphibia > Anura > Ranidae > Rana > Rana muscosa. The sequence continues at coordinate 870,592,623 of CM055121.1, forward strand.
CCCCCTGTCTCTCTGCCCCCTCTGTCTCTCAGTCCCCCCCTCTGTCTCTCAGTCCCTGGGTCTCTCAGTCCCCCCTCTGTCTCTCAGACCCCCCCTCTGTCTCTCAGACCCCCCTCTGTCTCTCAGATCCCCCTCTGTCTCTCAGTCCCCGTGTCTCTCAGTCCCCCCCCTCTTTCAGCCCCCTCCTCTGTCTCTCAGCCCCCCCTCTGTCTCTCAGCCCCCCCTCTGTCTCTCAGCTCCCCCCTCTGTCTCTCAGCTCCCTCCTTCTGTCTCCCAGCTCCCCCCGTCTCTCAGCCCCCCTCTGTCTCTCAGCTCCCACCCTCTGTCTCTCAGCCCCCTCCCCTCTGTCTCTCAGCTCCCCCTCTGTCTCTCAGCTCCCCCTCTGTCTCTTAGCTCCCCCTCTGTCTCTCAGACCCCTCCTCTGTCTCTCAGACCCCCCTCTGTCTCTCAGACCCCTCCTCTGTCACTCAGACCCCTCCTCTGTCTCTCAGACCCCCACTGTCTCACAGTTCCCTCCTCTGTCTCCCAGCCCCCTCCTCTGTCTCTCAGCCCCCTCCTCTGTCTCTCAGCTCCCCCCTCTGTCTCTCAGCTCCCCCCTCTGTCTCTCAGCTCCCCCCTCTGTCTCTCAGCTCCCTCCCATTGTTTCTCAGCTTCCCCCTCTGTCTCTCAGCTTCCCCCTCTGTCTCTTAGCTTCCCCCTCTGTCTCTCAGCTCCCCCTCTGTTTCTCAGCCCCCCCTCTGTCTCTCAGCCCCCCCTCTGTCTCTCAGTCCCCTTCTCTGTCTCTTAGCCCCCTTCTCTGTCTCTCAGCTCCTTCCCATTGTTTCTCAGCTTCCCCTTTGTCTCTCAGCCTCCCCCTCTGTCTCTCAGCTTCCCCCTCTGTCTCTCAGCTCCCGCTCTGTCTCTCAGCCCCCTCTGTCTCTCAGCCCCCTCTGTCTCTCAGCCCCCTCCTCTGTCTCTCAGCCCCTCCTCTGTCTCTCAGCCCCCTCCTCTGTCTCTCAGCTCTCATCCTCTATCTCTCAGCTCCCCCTCATTCTTTCAGCTCTCCTCCTCTATCTCTCAGCTCCCCCTCTGTCTCTCAGCCCCTCTCTGTCTCTCAGCCCCCCTCTGTCTCTCAGCCCCCTCCTTTGTCTCTCAGCCCCTCCTCTGTCTCTCAGCCCCCTCCTCTGTCTCTCAGCCCCCTCCTCTGTCTCTCAGCTCTCCTCCTCTATCTCTCAGCTCCCCCTCTATCTCTCAGCTCCCCCTCTATCTCTCAGCTCCCCCTCTATCTCTCAGCTCTCCTCCTCTATCTCTCAGCTCCCCCCTCTGTCTCTCAGCCCCCCTCATTCTCTCAGCTACCCCTGCCTGTCAGCCCCATGTCTGTCAGGCCCCCCTCTGTCTCTCAGCTCCCCCCTCTATCTCTCAGCTCCCCCCTCTATCTCTCAGCTCTCCTCCTCTATCTCTCAGCTCTCCTCCTCTATCTCTCAGCTCCCCCCTCTGTCTCTCAGCCCCCCTCTGTCTCTCAGCTCCCCTCTGTCTCTCAGCCCCCCTCTGTCTCTCAGCTTCCCCTCTGTCTCTCAGCTCCCCCTCTGTCTCTCAGCTCCCTCCCTCTGTCTCTCAGCCCCCTCCTCTATCTCTCAGCTCTCCTCCTCTATCCCTCAGCTCCCCCTCTGTCTCTCAGCCCCCCTCTGTCTCTCAGCTCCCCCTGTCTGTCAGCCCCCACTCTGTCTCTCAGCTCCCCCCTCTGTCTCTCAGCTCCCCCTCTGTCTCTCAGCTCCCTCTGTCTCTCAGCCCCCTCCTCTATCTCTCAGCTCTCCTCCTCTATCTCTCAGCTCCCCCCTCTGTCTCTCAGCCCCCCTCTGTCTCTCATCTCCCCCTGTCTCTCAGCCCCCCCTCTGTTTCTCAGCTCCCTCCCTCTGTCTCTCAGCTCCCTTCCTCTGTCTCTCAGCTCCCCCCTCTGTCTCTTAGCTCCCCCTCTGTCTCTAAGATTCCTCCTCTGTCTCTCAGATTCCCCCTATGTCTCTCAGTTCCCCCCTCTGTCTCTCAACACCCCCCCTCTGTCTCTCATTTCCCCCCTCTGTCTCTCAGCTCCCCCCTCTGTCTCTATGCCCCCTCCTCTGTCTCATTCACTCCCTGACTCTTAAGCTGCTTTCACACTGGGGCGGGCATTGACGGTAAAACGTTGCTAGTTTTAGCAGCACTTTACTGTCGTTTTAGCTGCGCTATTCAGCTTCTAGCAGGCGCTTTCAACCCCCGCTAGCAGCCAAATTAAAGGTTAAATGCGCCCGTGTAGCGCTGCTGCCAAAGTGCTTTGCAGGCTCTTCAGCAGCGGTGGTCATTCCTTTCAATGGGCATGAGCGGTGTGTACACCGCTCCTCCACCGCCCCAAAGATGCTGCTTGGAGGACTTTTTTTATTGCCCTGGCAGCGCCCCAGCGTGAAAGCACTCAGACTTTCACACTGGGACTGCAGCGGAGGCGTTTTTCAGGCGCTTTACAGACGCAATTTTTAGCCCAAAAGCGCCTGAAAAACGCCTCAGCAGGAAAGGAGTCCTACACTCACCCCCTCTCTTTTACACTCACTCCCTCTATCTTACACTCACCCCCCTCTCTCACCCACCCCCTCTCACCCCCTTTCCCTCAACCCTCCCTCTCTCTCTCATTTCCCTCTCTCTCACCCTCTCATGCCATACAATAATGGATGTATGGGCCTTTTGGTGGGCGTGATTTTTTGGGGGGGTGGGGGGCAGCATTTTATTGAATTAAAGTGGGCCGGTCTGGATGAAGTCCAGGGCCAAATTTTTGTCCCAGTCCAGCCCTGTTAATGGATGTCCCATAGAGTAAAGAAGAGTATCGACATAGTCATAGTCTAAAACTGTATGATGGTTTATTAAAAATAAGCGTTGCTAAAAACTTACACAGATCCAGTAAAAATCATGCAGTGAATGTAAAGATTCCTGGGTAAGGATCCACTGGTACAGAGATCAAACAAGCCCATGCTTATCTAAACTCTTATAATGTGGAGTCTAGAGTTCTGGTAAGCGCATATTTTTATCAATTACGGTGAAGGTGCACTCAGTGAATGATTATTCGTTCCTTATTGGACATGTTCTTAAAGGCTTTATTTCCATACATTGCATTTACTGTTCATTCTCACATGACAACGAACTGTTGCTTGATATTAATTTTTTTTTCACAATTTTTTTTGCTCAACTAGCGCGGCAATCCATGTTTTATATATTGTTACACAATTTGTTCTGTTGTGTTATTGCTATCAGCTTTTTTTTGCACATTTTCTTTTATCACCTGCGCAATAATTTCTCTATCCATATAGTAATCAGGGTTGTCAACCGCCCGTATTTTTACGGGCAGTCCGTAAAAACAAGGCACTTTCTTCGTGATAGGACAAAAGTGCCCGTAAAAATAGCCGTGACCGGGACGGCTTTGAACTGCGCATGCGCAGTTTTGGCGAGCTGCACGACTCCTGAGCTAAGCCCCTGAGCCGATCCGATCCTGTATTCCGCCCGGGCCCAGGGGGGCGGATTTGACAGAGGCTGTGTGGCACGCTACTGGTGGCGATGCGAGTAATGTCATGGCACAACCCGCCAGGCGCGCCAGCCTTTAAAAATACTGTAGTCACCAGGAGCTGAGCAGGTGGAATGGAGGAGTCTTGCCTTCGTGGTGCCGGCGGTGGTCTGCACAAACAATTCAGTGACAGCCCAGCCCAGCAGCTGCCCAGGCATACACAGCACAAACAGACCAACCTGCATTCTCAGACTTCTTTGCTTTAAGGTAATAAATAAAGGAGGTGATGGGGCAGGAGGAGCTGGTGCTGGCAGGAGAAGCTGGCGGTGGTCGGAGGAGCTGGTGGTGGCAAGAGGAGCTGGTGGTGGCAGGAGGAGCTTGTGGCAAGAGCTGGTGATGGTGGCAGGAGCTGATGGTGGCAGGAGGATCTGGCGGTGGCAGGAGGAGCTGGCGGTGGCAGGAGGAGCTGACGATGGCAGGAGGAGCTAGCGGTGACAGGAGCTGGTGATGGTGGCAGGAGCTGGTGATGGTGGCAGGAGCTGGTGGGGCAGGAGGGGGCAGGAGCTGGTGGTGGCAGGAGAAGCTGGCGGTGACAGGAGGAGCTGGCGGTGGGGGCAGGAGGAGTTGGCGGTGGTGTCAGGAGGAGCTGGTGGAGGCAGGAGGAGCTGGTGGTGGCAGGAGGAGCTTGTGGCAGGAGCTGGTGATAATGGCAGGAGCTGGTGGGGGCAGGAGATGGCAGGAGCTGGTGGTGACAGGAGGAGCTGGTGGTGGCAGGAGGAGCTTGTGGTAGGAGCTGGTGATGATGGTAGGAGCTGGTGGGGGCAGGAGGTGGCAGGAGCTGGTGGTGGCAGGAGCTGGTTGGAGCAGGAGGTGATGGGGGCAGAAGCTGGTGGTGGCAGGAGGAGCTGGTAGTATCAGGAGGTGGCAGGAGATGGTGGTGGCAGGAGGAGCTGGTGGTGGTTGCAGGAGGAGCTGGTGGTGGTGGCAGGAGGAGCTTGTGGCAGGAGCTGGTGATGGTGGCAGGAGCTGGTGGTGGCAGGAGCTGGTTGGGGCAGGAGGTGATGGGGGCAGGAGCTGGTGGTGGCAGGAGGAGCTGGTGGTATCAGGAGGTGGCAGGAGGAGCAGGTGGTGGTGGCGAGAGGAGCTGGTGGTGGGGGCAGGAGGAGCTGGTGGCAGGAGCTGGTGGGGGCAGGAGGTGGCAGGAGCTGGTGGTGGCAGGAGCTGATGTGGGAAGGAGGAGCTGGTGGTGGCAGGAGCTGATGGGGCAGGAGGAGCTGGTGGTGGTAGGAGGAGCTGGTGGTGGCAGGAGGAGCAGGTGATGATGGTGGCAGGAGAAGCTGGTGGTGGTAGGAGGTGCTGGTGGCAATAGCTGGTGGTGACAGGAGGTGATGGTGGCAGGAGGTGATGGTGGCAGGAGGAGCTGGTGGTGGCAGGAGGAGGTGATGGTGGCAGGAGAAGGTGATGGTGGCAGGAGAAGCTGGTGGTAGCAGGAGCAGGTGGGGGCAGGAGGTGATGGTGGCAGGAGGAGATGGTGGTGGTGGTAGGAGGTGATGGTGACTGGAGCTGGTGGTGGCAGGAGCTGGTGGCGGCAGGACCTGGTGGTGGCAGGAGCTGATGGAGGCTGGAGGTGATGGTGGCAGGAGGTGACGGTGGCAGGAGGTGAGGGGGCAGGAGGTGATGGTGAACAAAAACTGATGGACCATTTTTATATTGAAAATAACAGAAATATGTTTTTTTACCTTTAATATCTACCTTAAATTGCATTGCTATTTGGATAGTGTACTTGTTTGTAGCCTAAATACTGAAATTTGCACCTAAAACTGTAATTTTGTAACTTTTGTAAAATGTCAGTAAAAATGTGGCTGTGCCAGTAAATTTTGGGTGTCATGCCAGTAAATTTTTATTTGGTAGGTTGGCAACACTGATAGTAATATGCTTCATGCCTCATGACAGACCCAAGAAGATTATAGAGCCTATTCCTTCTAATCTTCCGCAATCTGAAAGATTTTGTTAACTGTGTAACCAAGCAATTAACTGAATCTATAAGCTAAATACTCTGGTAGCCAATGATGTTAATGAGGAACTAGATGTATACAATATGTTATAACAATTCTGATATCTTTTCTAATTCATGTAAAAATCAGATGTATGAAGTGTTTTATATTCTTCCAGATTTTTGATACACAACTTACAGTTTACATTTGTTACATTGTATTCATGTATTTCTGTCTAAATTGTTACTCTATAACAATTTTTTTTTTTTAGTCATACAAATCCAAGTTAGACTAAACTGCTCCATCTAGAGGTAATATTTAGATATAAAAAGTTTAAAACCTGGACATAAATATTCATTTTATCATAGTAATTATTAGAAAAAAAATGAAATATTTTAGCAGCAGTGCAGAATGTATAGGTTACTCTACAAAATGTTAACTAATGAATTTGCACCAATTTTAATGTATTTACATTTTTATAGCTTTTGTGGACATTGTTCTCCAATAAAAGCGTCATTGTTTTGTACTACATCGGTGCTTTGCACTGTTTTCTATCTCCGCTTTAAAGCCCAGGGGTGTGCACTGGATCTGTCATTTATTCATTAAAGTGTATGTCAACCAATTCTGTTTAAAATATAAATGAACACAGTAAATATTTGAAAAAAAATACAACTATTTTTTTTTCAATTCTTATAAGTGAACACTGCTTTAAGCAGGGGTGGAAAAAGTGCAGTACACTGATCTTACTAGTAAATGGCTGCGCAGGAGATTGTATCATCACAAGTCTTGGCCATTGAAGGACATGCAGGTTGTGAATCCAGCACAGCCAGAAAACTGACCATGTGGGAAGGATGTGCTCTCATGCCTAGCACGGTCCATTTGAAATAGAAAAGCAGGGGGACTGGCAAGATCACCACGCATTTCACAGGAAGGAATACAAACAGAGCAGAATACTTTTTAACACAAGTACATGGTACAACAAACACACATCATCAGGAATTTTGGGGCCCCTTACACAGCTTCAGGCATGGGCCCCCTGGAGCAGAGAACCGGGGGGTGCTGCCACTGCACATTGAGAAGCAGGGGGGGCTGCCACGAATTGAGAAGCGGGGGTGCTGCTGCCACAAATTATTGAGGTCAGCAGGGGGGCTTTGGGTGCTGGCGAACAAACAAAAAAAACACAAAAAAAATGTAATATTATTAATAAATAAAATGACTTTTTTAATCACCCCTGGCAGTGTTACTTGGGTTTCTCTGGGCCCCTTACAAAAAAAATAAAAATAAAAAATAAAGAAAAGTAAAATTTATAAAAAAATTAATTATATAAAAAAAGGGGGGTTGCCATTCGGGGCCCTGGGGATCTCCGGGCCTCTGGGGACCTCTGGGCCCCTTACAAAAAAAAAAATTAAAAAAAATTAACTAAAAATAAAATTTTTAAAAAAAGTAAAATTTATAAAAAATAAATAAAAAAAAGGGGGTGGTTGCCATCCGGGGCCCTGGGACCTCCAGGCCCCTTACAAAAAAAAATAATTTATAAAAAAAGGGGGGCTGCCATCCGGGGCCCTGGGGACCTCCGGGCCTCTGGGGACCTCTGGGCCCCTTACAAAAAAAAATACAAAAAAAAAATAAAAAGTGTATTTAAAAAAAAAAGGGGCGGCCCTGCATATCAGGAATATTAAATGTTGGGGTAACTACTCTTTTTACTCACTCTTCCCTTTGCACCTTTTCCCCTACTCTACAAGAAACTCCATCTGCAGAGACACCTGTGATAAGGATGGAAGTCTGACAAAGGGTTCCAGAGGCTTACCTTATGGTACATTAAGCAGGGGAAAGGGTCAGCAGAGTAAGGCCAAGCACAGGCTTAAACATCACTGTAAATCTTCTAACCCTTCCATCCCCAGAATCCTTGTCCGGTCAGGTCTTTTCCTAGCTGCAATTTATTTTTATTTTTTGTACTTGTAGTTTTTTTATTCACAAATTCCTGTGAATAAATGAATAATGCTGAGATATGCACAGCCCCACCAAATTCCAATAATGACAGGATGCTGCAGGTAGAATATTCCCCTGATTCACAGAGGTGGGGGACAGTGTAGGAGCAGTCTGAAGACTATGTTTCAGGTTACACCATAAATATGCGCGCAACATTAAACATGGCCAGAAAAATGGACTTCACATGCAAAATATGGAGTGCCAGAATATAATGCTATCTGCGAGAATCACACTGTTTCAATACTATTTTAATACAAAGGTGAACTTACCCCAAAAACCCTCCACACCCATCTGCTCCACTTTGCACTTAGCTTGTCCCGTGCCACTCACCCTCCCAGTCACTAAAATGGGCCGAGCACTCAAAATTATCATTACAGAGACCCAGCGGCTGTGTAGCATCATAATGCATGCAATGGCAAGCAGTGAATGGTCAATGTGGCCATTTATGAACATGGTCACGTTACCAATCTGACTAATGTGAATCTCTTATTTTTTTTAGGGACCAGGTCCTGCAAGCAAGAAGGTTCAGAAAACAGAGATTTTCATTAGTCAGTTTGGTCACGTGACTGTGTTGACCATGACCTGCTCACTTGCCATTGCCCATGCAGATTCTGTGTATGCAGGTCAATAAAACCACTGATGGGGCAGCTAAGTTCAGCAGGGACTGGGAGTGAGGTATGGAGGGTTTTTAGGGTTAGTTCACCTTTTAAGTTTTATGAAAAGAGGAGCTTATCCTTTATAGGCATCTCTTAAGTATGCATTCAAAATTAATGATGTTTTTCTATGACATCGCTTAAAAAGGTGGATACTCTCTCTGTGAAACATATATATTTGACATTTTTTACATTGGTGCATGCCATTGCCCAGCTCCTCATGATCTTTGACAATGCCCTGCCTATTAGCCTTGAAAATGGCCAGAATACATTTTGCAGATTTACCCTGATGGTCTTCAATGGGGTTTGAATTAAAGTTCACAATTTCTGGATGAGTTTGCTGAACACCATGAGAACTGAACCCAGGCCCATTCACTCACCATTATCTAAAAAGTCATATGTATTATCTTACATGCAAAATTAGTTTTTGTGCATGTTGGATGTTTCTAGTTTGAAAGTTTAGCTCTGCTACTAAGAAGTTGTCATTAAAATGTTATAAGTGCTAGTTCACACCAGACGCAGATCTGGTCTTCAATGGGGTTTGAATTAAAGTTCACAATTTCTGGATGAGTTTGCTGAACACCATGAGAACTGAACCCAGGCCCATTCACTCACCATTATCTAAAAAGTCATATGTATTATCTTACATGCAAAATTAGTTTTTGTGCATGTTGGATGTTTCTAGTTTGAAAGTTTAGCTCTGCTACTAAGAAGTTGTCATTAAAATGTTATAAGTGCTAGTTCACACCAGACGCAGATCCATTCAGTTCCGTGCATGCACAGTGTTTTTCATGTATTCCAATGGCTCTAGTTCACACCATGCAGTCAGTTTCTGGTCAGTTTCCGGTCAGTTTCTGGTGCAGAAACCGACCGGAAACTGACTGCATGGTGTGAACTAGAGCCATTGGAATACATGGAAAACACTGTGCATGCATTTTGTGCAGAAAAAAAGTGCACAGAACGGAACTGTGTCTGGTGTGAACTAGCACTCAAAGAAAGCATTTGTTTATTGCCTCATTGCACTGTAATGATATCAAAGGGCTGTTTAATGGTGTGGATGAGGGAAAGAGGTATTTCCTTTGCATGGAACTTTTTTTTTTTTTTGTGACATTTCCTTTAACCCTTTTGCTGCCAGAGCCATTTAACCATTTTTTATTTTTTTAAAATTTTCAATTTTTGTAAGCCAATTTTCATCTTTCAGTGCTATCGCATTTTTTATGACAATTGCGCGGTCATGCAACATTGTACACATATTAATTTTTTATCCTTATTTGAGACAGATAGAGCTTTCTTTTGGTGGTATTTAATCACCACTGTTTTTTTTTATTTTTTGCTTAACAAACGAAAAAATGCTGCAAAACAATGCAAATTTTGAAAAAAAGCCAAAATGTTTTTCTTAGTTTCTGTTATAAAATTTTGCAAATAAGTAATTTTTTTCTTCACTGATGTGCGCTACTGAGACTGCACTGATGGGCACCAATAGGCTGCACTGATGGGCACTGATGAGGCTGCACGGATCTGCACTGATGAGGGTGCACTGATGAGGCTGCACTGATGTGCACTGATGAGGCTGCACTGATGTGTGCTGATGTGCACTGATAAGGCTGCACTGATGGGCACTGATGAGGCAGCACTGATTGGCACTAATAAGCTGCACTGATGGGCACTGATGAGGAGGCACTGATGAGGCTGCACTGATAGGTAGAACTGATAGGCACTGATACGCTGCACTGGTAGGCACTGATAAGCTGCACTGATCTACACTACATGATCAGTGCCCCGATTATCCGTGTAATCAATGTACTGTCAAGCTTGCCGGTTATCGGCACTCCTTTCTTCACACAGAGGCAGGGTGTGAGGAAAGGACTGCCGATAACCGGCAAGTCTGTTTGCATGTGACCAGCTGTGATTGGACACAGCAGATCACATGGTAAAGGGCCACTGTGATTTGACCTTTACCGAGATCTGTGATCAGATGTGTCCAAAAGACACAGCGGTCACAGAGCATGCCCGATGCATGCCCCAGGGGGTGTACTGGAGGCACAGTTCTGTGAGGACATCCATGGAGGCCCTCCCAAAACTGGAGAACCGCACTGTTGCCATCTTTCAACTATATCGCAGTCAAGAAGTGTTTAAAACATTTAATATTTTGTTTTGATTTTTAACAATAATATAAACACATCTCCACATATCACAAAATAATATAACATCGGCAGTATGTTTACATTAGGATATACAAAAACTGAATATGATACAGTTTGAACTGTCATGTTTGAATGGTGGGGAAATAAACAGCTGAGCATAAAACATACTGCCAAAACTGTTCTTGAGTTTTTTTTATTTTTTATTATTATTATTTTAGGCCTGAAGATTAAGTAAATCCCCCAAACATATCAAAACATTATATATTTCTTGAGAGCAGAGACCTTGGAAAATAAAGTTGTTGCAAATTGTTATGTCAAGCCTCGTACACACGGCCGTTTTTTTCGGCAAGAAAACTGCTGGGAGAGCTTTTTGCCGAGAAAACCGGCCGTGTGTATGGTTTCTCGTCGGGAAAACTGCCGGGAATCTCGACTGGATTTCTCGTCTGGATTCTCGGCAGAATTTTCCTGCCGAGAAAACTGTGAGTGTGTATACTTACCTGTCCCCGGTAAGCCCGCGTATGCTCGATGAGACTTTGACGAATGCGTGGTAGCATACAAGGGTAGTGTAGGGTGTAGCAAGATGGCGGCGACGGCATTAAATGTGACGAGCGCCGGCTCATCGTGGTCGATGACGTCACCGCGTTCTCGCCATTCAAAAGAACGGCGGTTCTTTTGAATGGTGTGTGTGTGTACACAGGGCTTGGCAAGACAAGCTTGCCAGGAATCCCGTCGAGAAAACCGACATTTTTTTTCCGACGGGATTCCCGCCCGTGTGTACGAGGCTTAACACAACATTAGCGCAGCAGTTTATCAAGCATAATTATTCAGTAAAAACACTAAAGTTAATTTTAGGTCACACAAATGCAATATATTACCCAATTATATGCTAAAATAAAAATGAGGTTTCACCTTGCGCCAAGTAAATAGATACCAAACATGTCAAACATTAAAATTGTGCATGCCTGTGAAACAATGACGAACATGGGTACCCAAAATTTAGAAGCCCCTCCAGGTCATCAGTTTAAAGTTAACCTTGAACAATGTCCCCAGAATTATTTATCTCACTCTAGCTTGTGCAGTAACATGTAAAATATGTAGTGCAAGTGATGTTTTCATATCTAGGTACCCACAATGTCTCATCTGCCCCCCACTGAAACTACTGTATAGGAATGCAGATTGTGACAGCCAAACCTGGAAGTGATATGTGTCCATGTTCATTCTATCTAGGGGAGATCAATAAATGGATGTTTGCTGGTCTCCCCTCTCTCTACCCAGTGTGCCCCACTATGGGGGTCCTGGATCCCACAGGTGGGACCGCAAAACCCAGGAAACATGGCAGGGTGGATGCACCATGGGGGTCTGTGGAAGTGATCCAGTGGCTGTACAGCTGACAGTTGGCTTGTGAGGCTTACATAAGTGTGTGTAAAATCCCCCATTGCTGCCATCGTAGGACATACGTCAGTGGCAGCATAAGGATTAAAAACAAATATGTATTATATTGCAGTTTATCAATCCTTAAATGTATTCTGCATTCATTTTCTTTTTCCCTTTATTTTGACACCTTTGGGACAGCAGCCTGGTCAGTCTGGTAAGAGGGTAGTGTAGGACATACTAGCGGAATTAGGGTTTGTTTGCACATGCGTGCCCTCTGAGGAGCAATCTGTGGTGGATTACTTTTAGAGGGCTTTGACAGGTGGTGAGAAGGAGCTGCCTCTGCAGCTTAAAGCCTCATACACACGGGCAGAATATTGGGAGACATTTGCCAGTACAAAAAATAACGACCGACATTCGGCCCATGTGTATGTCGGTCTGTCTGTTCTGCCGGCTTCTGTCGGACGTGCATGCTGGAAAACCAGCAGCTGACCGACTCCCAATCAGTTCTCTCAGCCAATGGCAGAGAGCGCTGATCGGAGTGCTCTGGCGGGGGGGCCGTTCCTCTGTCAGAACACAAAAGCTCAGCGGGGGAGATCGCTGAACTAACCTTGCATGGTTAGTACAGCGGCTCCCGACCGGTGCTGACAGTTTTTTTTGTGCAACCATGAAAACTGTAATGTGTACCAGGCTTTAGGTGATTTGGCTGGAGAGTGTTAAAAATGTGTCAAAACCACGTGTTTTTATCACCTACCCAAATGCAAGTGTAAACAGCTGAAATTGACTTGACTAACCAAACTCCTGCTAACACTTTTTAATCAGTTACAGTAAACACTTTTTACACTTTTGCTCTGATGGGGTTCCTCTGGATCAACTGTGGGTATAGAATTGGGTATATTGGATTGTACGATATTTTTTATTTGATTTAATTTATGGTTGAACTAGATGGACTTGTGTCTTTTTTTCAACCTGACTAACTATGTAACTATGTAACATAAGAAAATAAAAGTTGACCACCAGCATCCCTGTTAGTGTTAAATGATTTGTCCCAACCCTCTAACTGCCACTTTTGCTGGATAGCTTGTTCTGTTAAAGAAATGTGAAAAGTAACAGACTGGACCAACAGGTATAATCAAAGGGGAAAAAAGCCTAAAAAAGGAACTAATGCAGCCACCACATTTAAGAACTGGCTTTGGTGTAATGTAGCTTTAAGCTTGTGTAAAGTTTATGCCAGAAGATACCCTATATCCAGTATATGAAAATACAGTATGCACATTATAAAAATTTCAACGACCTTAGGGTTGATATACTCAAGCTAAATGGACCCTTTACCTTGCAAGGAAATTTTCCCCACGGTGTAGTGAATGATGTGAAATTATACTTTGCATAGAATACCCAATCACATGCAAGGAAAAAAAACAAAACAGTATTGTTACTTTTACATGATTGGATAATGGAAGTCTGCAAGTTTCATCTCATTCACTAAGCCCCAGGCAAAACGTCCCTGCAAAGTTAATGGTCTTTTTGTCTTTAGTAAATCAGCCCCCATGTTACTAAACTAAAAGAATATACAAGTGCGGGTGTGTGCAGTCAATAAATATTGCAGAGCTTCAACTAAAACCCATTTGGCAGGCACGCAGGAAGAGCTAATAGTTGAAAAAGCAATTGTTAATTGGTTAACTGCTAAAAAAAATGAATTTATTGTTGGTGGTAATCTCAGCATTAAGCTCTATGAACTACAGTTACAACTCTGATTATAGTAGTTTTGGCTTATTAACCTCTTGTCTACCGCCCACCGTCAAATGACGGCGGGCGGAAGACTCTCTCATTCTGACAGGATGTCATATGACGTCCTGCCTTTAAAAGGAGCTAGGGGGCTCCTGTCAAGGAGAGGGGACCGATGGTGTGTCCCTTGTACATAGGGACAACCATCGGTCACCTCCCCCAGTCAGTCCCCTCCCCCCACAGTTAGAACACATCTAGGAAACACATTTAACCCCTTCCTCGCCCCCTAGTGTTAACCCCTTCCCTGCCAGTCACATTTATACAGCAATCAATGCATTTTTATAGCATGGATCACTGTATAAATGTGAATGGTCCCAAAAATGTGTCAAAAGTGTCCAATCTGTCCGCCGCAATATCGCAGTCACAATAAAAATCGCAGATCGCTGCCATTACTATTAAAAAAAATAAAAAAATAAATGCTATAAATCTATCCCCTATTTTGTATATTTTGTAGACGCTATAACTTTTTCGCAAACCAATCAATATACGCTTATTGAGATTTTTTTTTTACCAAAAATATGTAGAAGAATACGTATTGGCCTAAACTGAGGAAAATTTAAATTTTTTGGGAAAAAAAAATTGATATTTATTATAGCAAAAAGTAAAAAATATATTTATTTTTTTTCAAACTGGACGCTCTTCTTTTGTTTATAGCGCAAAAAATAAAAATTGCAGAGGTGATCAAATACCACCAAAAGAAAGCTATATTTGTGGGAAAAAAAGGACACAAATTTCGTTTGGGAGCCACGTCGCACGACCGCGCAATTGTCATTCAAAGTGTGACAGTGCTGAAGGCTGAAAAATGGCTTGGGCAGGAAGGGGGTTTTCGTGCCCGGTAGGGAAGTGGTTAAAGTGGCATTAAAAGTTGCTCTTTTTTTAATCCATCCATGCTAAGCAGTGTAGTAAACATTCCCCACTGCTTAACCTCCCTGGCGGTATGATTCTGTCTGGAATTATGTACCAAAAGCGGTACAATTATTTTGCATGGAAATTTGGTGTTATGTATTGTAGGCCTGCAATTCTTACTTAAACCTGACCAAACAAGAGTCTAGTAGACATCCCGGGTATAATAAAGTTTGAAACACAAAATAATAAATTATAATATAATAAATAACTATAAATATATATAACAAATAGTAATGTAATTATAATAAAAATTATTCAATAATGTAATCAAATCAAAAACACTGAAATTTGCTCAGTTGCAGAATTGTCGCTGTCATTAGATTTTTTGTTTGATGATGAATTTCCCCACAAATCGCTATCGATCAATTCTGCGAGTGATTGTAATTTATTATCGCTGTTTTTTAGCTGGTCTAAAATCACTTTTGACATAAAGGGACACTTTTTGGTTGCTATGGACAATCTCCAGTTTCCAGGCAGAAAGAAACGTTTTTATTATATAAAAGTGCATGCAGGACACTGGGCAGACCACTAGGGACAAAGAGGTTGTGTAATTATTACATACAGTACTGTAATCAGTAAGATTACAGTATACTGTATGTATACTATGTGTTTACTTTTTTGAATTTGGCGCCGAACTCCGCCCCCCGTGCGCCGCAACGTCGCGGGGAACGGAGCTCGGCACTCGGCAGTGAGGATCGAGCGTGACATGGCTCGCTGACACTGCGGAAGGACATCGCAGGATCCAGGGAACAAGGTAAGTTACTTCCCCTGGATACTGCGATGCAACCCGAGTCTGGCTTGGGGTTACTGCTCTTAGCATTGAAAACTCACCCCGAGCCAGACTCGGGATTACCGCTAGGGAGGTTAAAGAGTAACTGGAGTCTGCTCACATCATTTGTAATAAAAACATCTTTGCCATTCTGAATCTTCCCTCCAACCACATTGCATATTATTTTATATATACTGCGATTCTGTACCTGCCAACTATGCTGCAGAAATCTCCCTCCACTAAGTCTGGCTGCATCCATTTCAACTGTGGGCAGCTGAAGCTATTGCCTGTTCACTTCCTGGATCTACCCCAATAAATGTACATTTAAGAGGTCGACTTGAGCTTAGCGTGTGTCACTGGAGAAACTGAATCCTCTGCTGGTGCTGGCCAGAATATTCCTCTCAGCAGGTCATGACAGGTGGGTGAGCTGGATGCTCAGGAGATGGTGACCCAATGATGGTTGCCCAGGATGGGACCAATAGCAGTATAAAAGAAAGAGGAAGGGCACATAGCGTGATACTGAGCCAGCGGCGGTGATGGCTTCACCTCCAGGAGAGCGGCGGTGATGGCTTCATCTCCAGGAGAGCGGCGCTGCTGACAGTCCTCCCACAACAGATCCCTGACCAGTGACACACGCTAAGCTCAAGTCGACCTCTTAAACGTACGTTTATTGGGGTCCACGAATTCTGGTAAGCCTCTCTCTTATTGGTGGTGGTCGTCTTCACTCACTTTATCAAGACTGTGAGAGTATCATCATTTGCATTGGATTTGTTTTGATTCACCTCATCAGAGACTTTTCACTTATATATATTTTAAATACATTTCTCATATGGATTGTTGTTTTTTGAATATGGACTGAACTTTTTTTCACTCACTCACCTGGGTGTTATTATTATATTCACCATTTAGGTTTATTAGCGCTACAATTTTTATGTTAATAGATGGAAAGTTGAAAAAATTACTGAAGGTCCGTTTTAATGTGCATGGTATGTGGCACAAACATTTACCATAGTTCTTATTTACCGCCACTGGTTACAAATGCCTCAGTGCAGCTTCCCCAAAATTCCTCTTGGATGAGAGTGTGCACTATCATGTCACAGTGAACAGACAGGGAGTCGGTAGCCAATCAGGGGAGCAGGGAAGTGGCTTGCACATGTCCATTCAGCAGTGGTCTTGGCCAGGAGTGCACAAGTAAGGATGACTCCATAAGACCATTCAAGGGAAAGGAGCCACCATTAAAAACAGCACTCAAACAGCAGGAAATAAAACATTTTGCAGGACAAGGGGTAGCCTGTAACACAAGTCTTCACCTTTAGCAGGTGAAAGGCATTAAAAAGTAAAGATTTGAAAGCACTTTAAATAAATGCAATACTTGGCAAATCTCAAGCTAAAGCCATTGCATGACTGTTGGATCAGGAAGCAAATCTGACTGCTTCAAGAAGAAGATAAACCCCAGGTTTAAATGTCTTAACATCTCTTTGAGGTCTCTAATTCAGTTTTGAAACATAGGGAAAAAGCATTGGCAACAGCTAATTTTAAGAGGATTTGGCTAACACATGCTTAAAAGGAGCTTTTTATTTGGGGGCAACAAGTTAATTTCCTTCCCCTGATGTGCCCGCTGGAGCATGATGCTTTTCTCATCCTACAACCTCTGCCTTGTCACAAATGAAGTTTGACAACAACAGAGCCTTTCATTGCCTGGTTAGAAACAATAGGAGAGCGGGACCTAATAAAGCTTCTGCTCTCATTTCACACAACTTTAGAGATTTTCAGTAATTACTCTGTGAAAGTTAATAACCATGAAAGCAGCATGCTGCGGTACTCAGTAAATCAAGCCTCTGTATTGAACCACTTGTTCTGCAATACATATGTTTCATTCTCTTTCCATCTCTGACATACAGAATCATCACAGCTTGATATGCACAGATCTACATCTTAGATCAAATAAAGCATAATGCGAACACACAATACTAAATGTGAAATTAAAACCTTCAATGATTGTATTACTTTCCCTCTTGGAATACTGCAAAGCTTGCGTAAAAATGATAGAAAACGTATCTCTAGCTCAATTTGTTTTTATAGAGTGAGATGTTAAATTTTTATTGCTCTCCTACTAGGAAGCTTCACTTGTATTGACTCTTACCGAGGTTGTGATATTTGAATAACTGTTTGAATTTGGATCCATTTCCTAATCAGGGTAGAGAGAAACATATGACTCACGGTTGTTAATTGATGAATAACATCGGTGCTTACAATTTCAAACTTATTTAGAAACAGACTGATCATAATTAGGTTAGTAAAATTCAAACTAAAAAAATACTAATTAGAAGTAGAGCCAGGCCTTATGATGAGTGACTCAGTTTCTGCAAGAAAAATAAGTGACTCATCTTATAGACCAGAAAAAGTCTAATGGCTGATGATAAATGGAAATTACCGTCCTTTATTAAGTATCACAGACAATTGGAGCCTTGTGGATAAGGACAACACAACGTTATCTACAGTCATGAGAACGAGTTTTATAAAAACCAAAGTTATTTAGTGCTTTATATTAAGTAGGTCAATTTTAAATGATATTTGATTTGATTAAAAGGCAGTGTAGCAAAGAATTGGAGTGATGTAGCTCATCCCTTTAAACCCGAACACGTATTAATTACACAGGTTCTGTGGCTGATTAAGGTGATAATTAAACTGACTTGGTGCCTTATATGCATTAAATTACACTCAAAACCTGTGTAATTAATATGTGTTCGGGTTTAAAGGGATGAGGTGGCAACTCTAATAGCAACGCAGAGTGTCTGGTTGAAGGCATTATTATAAAGTAGGCACAGTGCTTACTAAACAAAGATTTACATATTTTTTGGTCAACTGCCACTGCCGGTTTCCTACTGCGCATGTGCAAAGAGCGCTGTGAATGGGCCATAATCTAGACACTTCAGAGGTCCCAGAAGGCTGCGGGGGAAGAAGGGGGGGCTAAACTTCTGGCTCAGTTTGCAACGGCGAACTGAGCTGAAAGTGGAACAAGTACCTGTCAAAACATGTACCTTTTCCCCCCTCCACCCCAAAAGGTGCCAAATGTGGCAGCGGAGGGGGGGAGAAGACATATAAGCAGAGCTTCCCCTTTTGGGTGGAGCTCCGCTTTATGTTGAAGGTTTAAACATTTTCCTAAAAAAGATATGGCAGAGGAACTTGAATGTTGTTAAAAATTGCTAGAAATACACTTGGAAATTTAGGAAGTTTAAAAATGTTACGAACAGTCCACGGCATTCTATCACCCGAGACTTTCATTGCTTCCTGGTTTTGAATGTCCGATAATGGAACCATTTACACAATAAACTTACATTTGAGGAGAGAACTATGTTGGCATTTGGAATTTCATTGTGTTTTGGAAGGAAGCAAGGTCTGGGATCTTCAGTTTCTCTTGCTTCAGGGTATGTAGAGACAAATCCTTTGGTACAGGGGGGTTCAGAATGAAATTTGGGGGACACATATCAAACTTGTGGTGAATTGAAGGTAGTTGTAAGAAAAGCATAGTGAAAGCTGACAAACTGCACAGAGAGGGATAAGGGTCAGTTAAAAAACGGTATTTTAATTCTGATTGCTAACTCTTTGGGGAAACCAACTTGTTGCCTTTTTTGCTCTTCCTATTATTTTTTGTATTATATTTTATGTTATTTTATTTTATTGTTGATTTGAGGTTAGCAACCATTTTTACCTGATGACCCACCCACCCATAGCAAAGGTTTTTCTTGCTCCAAGGCCTCATAAAATAATTGGTATTTTGTTTCAGGTGAGGTGGTAGTGCAGTTTTCATATATTTCGGGGTAAATCGTTTTTTAAATTATAGTGGCCTTTATTTTAGGTTAAACTGTTTTTATTTCTTTCTTCCCTGTAGCGGGTGTCAAATTTAGTGGGGTGTATCTGGGCTATAGATGGCCCAGATACATTGATTTTTAGGGATTTATGGACACTTTGGAGTGTGGGAGGTATGAATTGTGTCATGTTCCCTGCGGTCCCTAGGTGGCGCGGTCACCTGGGACCGGGGTTGAACTGCCATTCTAGAGCCATGCCCTTTTTGTCCTCTCGCAGCAGTAGTACGGCGGGGTGGGGGAACCCGCTGTGCCTGCTGGGAGAGGATATAAAAGGGGCGGACATCTTGCGCACGAGGTCCATTCCCCAGGCACCTTCGGCCTGGGGGCTGCTGCAGTTCGTCTGTGCCCAGGTGCCCTCGGCCTGGGCACGTGGAGTTGAGTTCCATCCCAGGCACCTTCAGCCTGGGGTGAGGTACTTTACCAGGAGGCCTGGGGCCCAGTACCTTCGACTGGGTCCCGCGAGGGCGAAGCATTCCTAAGGTGCCCCCGGTATTGGGTGCCTGAATCCAGGGCGTAAGGGACCGGAGACGTGACCTCCCCGAAGAGCCAGCGCAGCATTTGTTGGTGACGGTGGAGGCCTCGGGTGACCGTCCGGATGGATGTCTTCTTCTGACAGGGGTTGTTTGTTCTAAAGGAGGTAATTCATGTTCTCATGGTCTGTGGCAGGGACCCATCTTCCTCAGGTCAGTGGCAGGCCTCATCCAAGGCCTGTGGCAGAGGCCTCAACGTTCACCCAGGTCAGTGGCAGTGACAAAATTCACAGTCGGTGGCAGCGACTGTGCGCCAAGCCTGTTTGCACTAAACGGAACAGGAGAAACTCTATTCATTGTGTTGTGCCTGGAGCTACTCTTACCCACACCCTGTCTGTTCTTTTAAAAGTCAACCAACCTACCTATTGATCAAAGCAATAAAACAGAGTTGGACTTTTTATTGGTGTGAAACTCGTGTTACTGGAAGCTAAGTGTCCCTGTCAGTGACAGTGGCAATCATCCTCCACAGGAGAAGCTGAGGCTCCGGCCTACAACGCAGACCCGAAGGTAAATGATTTAGCTCATATTTTTGCATCCTACATCAGAGAGCTGAGCTGGTGGTGTGCATTTTTCCCCCTTCTCCCAGATACCCCTAGACGAGTAAAACCAGCCATAAAGAGAGGGGAGAAGCTGGGGGAGGTATCGCTATATCCCCTTTAAAAAAAGTGGGCTTTTGTTTCAGGTGCAGTATTTGGGGGTTTTCATTTCTTTCTTGGATGACATGTTTGGTATTCATTTACTCAATGTACCCCCAACTTCTATATTTTACCAAAAATTGGGTATTATATTATGTTTGTACACCTTAAAATAAATTTTTAGTGTATTTTCTCCTAAAAATGTTTGATAATCAGTTGTGCAAATACTGTGCAACAAATTGTCTCTGCCACCATTTTTTCTCCAAGGCCTCTGCTTTTAGAAAATATATAATGGTTTGGGGGTTTAAAGTATTATTTTTTTTTTATTTATTCAAAAGACAAGTTCTATAGCATCAGAAAAAAAGACAATGGTACAAAAAGAACAGCATTACAAAGCAGAAACAATCATATGCAGGATGTATAGGTAAACCACTAAGACCCAGGATGTAGTCCAAATCCTAGATACTTGGATTGAATCATTGTAAAATTAGATAATAAATCAACAATTAGGCTCCATGTACACGGGACGCTGGTGCAAACTCCTCTGAATGATTTTTTTTAAGGCTTGAAACCGGTGTTCAGAAACGCCCGTTTTGCCGCGTTTGCATGCCAAGTTTATCCGCAATTTACCGCATTTGCGTCTAGAAGCGTTTATTAAGATAACTTCATAGGACCCTCCCCAAGCTCCAAAAACATTGTTATTTTAACTATTTCAGCCATTTTGCCTCTATTTCTGTGGGTTTTTTTTTGCAATGGATCCCATAATGAGCATATGTGAGGAAATGCTCCTGACGTTGCTTTTGATGAGGCTAGAACGACATAGAAAATTGCGTGCGAGGTCCAGAGTCAGAGTTCGTCGCTATTGGACCCATCTATTGATTGCGCAGCGAATGTCGGTAGGCTCATTGTCCAAGCTACCAAGAAAACTTGAGTAAAATGGAATATTATTGACATAAATTTAACCAGGGAAAAATGGAATTTAAAGCAAAAACTTAAATTTCATGAAACTATGTTTGATCAAGTCGGGGTCAAGCTCAATGGTGGGGTCATCTTGGTCAAATCTGAACATATGGGTCAAATTCCAATAAAAATTTGGATAACAGCAATTGCTAGTGGTGTATTGCATTGCATCAAGGGCTATTTAGGGTCAGGGCCGGATTAACATAGGGGCTATTGGAGCTGCAACTCCAGGCCCCTTTCTCAAGATAGGCCCATTTGCCCCAAAAAAATTATCAACAAAAAAAATCACCAAAAAAATAAAAGATCGCCTTCAAGGGTTGTAGCTTGGCGGTCACAGAGACCCCACATTGGGGGGGGGGGGGTAGGTAGCTGAAGACCTACCCCCACCACTGGTTAAAATATGAGGCTCCTATAATTTATGGTTCCGGAGATACGGGGCTGCTTGCACATCCTGTCAGAAGCTACATACAGAGCGGCCAGTTTAAATACAAGCTGACACCCTCTGCAGCAGACTGAGAGGATGAGCTCACAGTGCTTATAATAATTATTTGTATATTACTTATGGCAATTAACCACTCGCCACCCAGGCCAATTCTGACACTTCTCTCCTACATGTAAAAATCATAATTTTTTTGCTAGAAAATTACTCAGAACCCTCAAACATTATACAGTGGGGAGAACAAGTATTTGATACACTGCCGATTTTGCAGGTTTTCCTACTTACAAAGCATGTAGAGGTCTGTAATTTTTATCATAGGTACTCTTCAACTCTGAAAGACTGAATCTAAAACACAAAATCACATTGTATGATTTTTAAGTAATTAATTTTCATTTTATTGCATGACATAAGTATTTGATACATCAGAAAAGCAGAACTTAATATTTGGTACAGAAACCTTTGTTTGCAATTACAGAGATCATACGTTTCCTGTAGTTCTTGACCAGGTTTGCACACACTGCAGCAGAGATTTTGGCCCACTCCTCTATACAGAGCTTCTCCAGATCCTTCAGGTTTTGGGGCTGTCGCTGGGGAATACGGAATTTCAGCTCCCTCCAAAGATTTTCTATTGGGTTCAGGTCTGGAGACTGGCTAGGCCACTCCAGGACCTTGAGATGCTTCTTATGGGGCCACTCCTTAGTTGCCCTGGCTGTGTGTTTTGGGTCGTTGTCATACTGGAGGACCTAGCCACGACCTCTCTTCAATGCTCTTACTGAGGGAAGGAGGTTGCGATACATGGCCCCACCCATCCTCCCCTCAATACGGTGCAGTCGTCCTGTCTCCTCTGCAGAAAAGTGTAGTGAAGTAGTATAGTGGTCTCCAGTTGATAATTGATGTTTAGTTATTAGTAATGATGAAATATAAGTTGTGTTCCGCAGCAAACGCCCAAGTTCTCCAGAGATTGCGCTTTAATAGACTTTCAATACAGAACAAAGTCCAATACTGATGACAACAAACCCAACAGAGTATATTCTAGATATATTTCAAAATCCCATGTCTCCTAGATCTGTGCTTTCCTATCCATGCAGAGTGACAAGACTAGAGCAGACTGAATGCCAGCTTTAATGTCTAAAATACTGGTCTCACCCTGGAGGGGGGGGGGTTTGCCATGAATACCCCCTCAAGTCTAATTACCATCAATAAATACCTTTTCTTTGGTCCTAAACAATATACACTTTGAACCCTTTGAAATGTTCAATTAGGTTAACCGGCCACCTCACACATCTAGGTAGGCTTGCAAAAGATTAACACATCAAAGCTGTTATCTGGCCCCACTGATATGTGTGATCAACAAACACCCATTGAGGTGTAATCTTGAATGCCTGTATGTAACACATATATATCGTGCCATACATATAACACAATATATATAACATACATACACATATATATTAATATTACAACAAAAAGCATCCCCAAAGAGTGATGTTTCTACCTCCATGCCTTACGGTTGGGATGGTGTTCTTGGGGTTGTACTCATCCTTCTTTTTCCTCCAAACACGGCGAGTGGAATTTAGACCAAAAAGCGCTATTTTTGCCTCATCAGACCACATGACCTTCTCCCATTCCTCCTCTGGAACATCTTCAGATGGGCCTGGACATGCGCTGGCTTGAGCAGGGGGACCTTGTGTGCGCTGCAGGATTTTAATCCATGACGGCGTAGTGTGTTACTAATGGTTTTCTTTGAGACTGTGGTCCCAGCTCTCTTCAGGTCATTGACCAGGTCCTGCCGTGTAGTTCTGGGATGATCCCTCACCTTCCTCATGATCATTGATGCCCCACGAGGTGAGATCTTGCATGGAGCCCCAGACCGAGGGAGATTCACCATCATCTTGAACTTTTTCCATTTTCTAATAATTGCGCCAACAGTTGTTGTCTTCTCACCAAGCTGCTTGTCCTGTAGCCCATCCCAGCCTTTTGCAGGTCTACAATTTAATCCTTGATGTCCTAACACAGCTCTCTGGTCTTGGCCATTGTGGAGAGTAGTGATGAGCCGAACACCCCCGGGTTCGGTTCGCACCAGAACCCGCGAACGGACCGAAAGTTCGAACGAACATTAGAACCCTATTAAATACAATGGATGCGAACGTTCGAATTCTAAAGTGCTAATTATAACAACTATTATGCATGTTATTGTCATAAATAGGGTTTGGGAACCCGGGTTCTGCACCAGGGGACATGTATCAATGCAAAAAGAAGTTTTAAAAACGGTCGTTTTTCGGGAGCAGTCATTTTAATGATGCATAAAGTGAAAAAAAAAAGTCAAATATTCCTTTAAATATCGTACCTGGGGGGTGTCTAAAGTATGCCTGTGAAGTGCCACGTGTTTCCCGTGTTTAGAACTGTCCCTGCACAAAATGACACTTCTAAAGGAAAAAAAAGCCATTTAAAACTGCTTGCGGCTTTAATGTAATGTCTGGTCCCGGTAATATGGATGAAATTCTTTAAGAAAAATGGCATAGCTACCCCATGACCCCCCCCCCTACCCCAGCCCATTACCAGCCCCTTTGGGTCTTGTATGGATATTAAGGGGAACCCCGCACATAAAATAAAAAAGGCCCTATATACTCTGAACAGCCGTATACAGGCGGTGCATACAAGACAGGGACTGTAGGTTTGTTCTTATGTAGAATCTGTTTGTAATTTTGAACAGGTACATTGTTGAAGTGTAGCTCCAGCCCAAAAATCTATTTTTAAACTTTTTGGGAAACATAGGTAAGGGTTATCACCCCTGTAACATTTGTTTTGCTGTCTGTGCCCCTGTTCAGAACATTTCACCTCACTTTCCGTCCCAATGACAACTGTTTTTGAAATGTGGTGTTTTTCTTGAAACAAGGATTGCTGATAAAGCATCAGTACAGATGAGACCCCTTTCTCCCATATTTATTCTTACAGGAGAGAATTTTCCTTTCTAGGGGTAGATTTCCTCTCACTTCCTGTTGTCTTCTTTCGTTTGCAAGTAGGAGTCGTTTGTAAGTTGGATGTTTGAAAGTAGGGACCTGCCGTATATACTCTGCAGAAATAGGCCCCTTAGTTGTTGGTGTTGGCACAACACTGTAAGCACTCAGTTACTCTTGGTTGGTGCTGGAACGCCCTGCTGTCAACTATTATATCAGGAATTTTAATTACATATAATTGTTGAACAGTGGTAGTAAAAATTGGGGCTTTGATGGTGGTGCTGGTGCCACAACACTGTAAGCCCTGACAGTTACTCTTGGTGGGTGCAGCAATGGGCCCTGCTGTGAATTATTAGATCAAGAATTGTAATTACATGCCCCTTTTGAACAGGGGCTGAAAAATTGGGCCTTTCGTGGTGGTGGTGGTGGTGGCGTTGCCACAAGACTGTAAGCCCTCAGAGTTACTCTTGGTGGGTGCAGCAATGGACCCTGCTGTGAATTATTAGATCAAGAATTGTAATTGCATGCCCCTGTTGAACAGGGGCTGAAAAATTGGGCCTTAGGCACTGGTGGCACAACACTACAACCCCTCACAGATACTGTACTTGGAGCACAGCAATGAGCCCTGTTGCAAAGTATTGCTTCAAAAATTGTAATGACACGCCCCTGTTAAACAGGGGCTGAAAAATTGGGCCTTAGGCACTGGTGCCACAACACTCCAACCCCTCACAGATACTGTACTTGGAGCACAGCAATGAGCCCTATGGCAAATTATTGCTAAAAAAATTGTAATTACACGCCCCTGTAAAACAGGGGCTGAAAAATTGGGCCTTAGCCACTGGTGGCGGCACCCATAAACAAAAATGATCTTCCAAGCTATCATCATCAATCGTATCATTGAGGACTCGGAGGAGGAGGATAGCCAGTCAACATAACAGCACAGGCACTCAGCATCAGCATCAGTCTTGAAGGGATGTGACATGTTAAAATCAATTAGTCTGTTATATCAGCATCAGGTGTGTGGTAGCTGGTGGTGATCCAAGACTGGTTCATCTTGATGAAAGTCAGTCGATCAACCGAGTCGGTGGACAGGCGCACCCTGTGATCCGTGACAAATCCTCCAGCAGCACTGAATGTGCGTTCCGAAAGAACGCTGGATGCAGGACAGGCCAGTAGCTCAATTGCATACTGTGCAAGCTCTGGCCAGTGATCCATCCTCAAGACCCAGTAAGCCAGAGGATTTTCGGTGGGGAAGGTGTCCAAGTCTGACCTTGCCCCTAGATATTCCTGCACCATGTTTATCAGACGCTGGCGATGGTTGCTGGAACCGATCATACTTTGGGGCTGCGGACTAAAGAATTGTCTGAACGCATCGGTCAGACGGCCACCTTCCCCACCGCTCCTTCTTTGACTGGCCGAAGCCTCAGCAACTCGTTGTCCAGGACCAGGAGTTTGTAACCTCCCAGTCTCTGGGAACGCGTTGCACAGACCTTTCTGCAAGGCCTCCCGGAGTTGTCTCATCCTCTGCTCCCTCTGCGACGGTAACATAAGGTCCGCAACCTTACCCTTGTACCGTGGATCAAGGAGAGTGGCCAGCCAGTAATGGTCCCTCTCCTTGATCCGAAGAATACGAGGATCCTTCCGCAGACTTTGCAGGATCAGGGAGGCCATGCAGCGTAGGTTTGCTGAGGCATTCGCTCCGGAGTCCTCTGGGTCACTAAGGACGACATGATCCGCAGCCACCTCCTCCCAGCCACGTACAAGTCCACTGGTTTCTTGGGACTGTAAATCATCCCTAAAAGACTGCTGCTGATGATGCTGAGTGCCAGCCTCCACCTCCATGCTGACACAATCCTCCTCCTCCTCCTCCTCCTCCTCCTCCTCCTCCTCTTCCTGTGCGATGGGTGGGACAGAAGGAACACTGTCTGGGTAAAGGGGGCCTTGAGAGGCAAGGAAGTCCTCCTCTTCCTGCCTCTGTTCTGCCTCAAGTGCCCTGTCCATTATTCCACGCAGCGTGTGCTCCAACAGGTGGACAAGAGGTACAGTGTCACTGATGCATGCACTGTCACTGCTCACCATCCTCGTGGCCTCCTCAAATGGTGCCAGGACAGTGCATGCATCCCTGATCATGCCCCACTGGCGTGGAGAAAAAAAAACAAGCTCCCCTGACCCTGTCCTGGTGCCGTAGTCGCACAGGTACTCATTGATGGCCCTCTGCTGCGTGTGCAGCCGCTGCAGCATGGCCAACGTTGAGTTCCACCTGGTGGGCATGTCACATATAAGGCGGTTCTTGGGCAGGTTCAACTCCTTTTGCAGCTCAGCCAGGCGAGCACTGGCATTATAAGATCTGCGGAAATGCACACAGACTTTCCTGGCCTGCCTCAGGACATCCTGTAAGCCCGGGTACCTGCCCAAGAACCGCTGCACCACCAGGTTAAGGACGTGAGCCACACAGGGCACATGGGTCAGTTGTCCCTGTCGGAGGGCGGAGAGGAGGTTGGTGCCATTGTCGCAAACCACCATTCCTGGCTTAAGCTGGCGTGGCGTCAACCACCTCTCGGCCTGGCCCTGCAGAGCAGACAGGACCTCTGCCCCAGTGTGGCTTCTGTCCCCCAAACACACCAGCGCAAGCACGGCATGGCATCTTTTTGCCTGCGTACTTGCGTAGCCCCGTGAACGGCTACGGAGCACCGCTGGTTCATAGGACAAACCACAGGAAGAGGCCATGGAGGAAGAAGAAGAGGAGGGGGTGGAGGAGAGAGGTGTGTCACAACCAGTAGTAGCATTTTGGAGGCGTGGCGGTGGGACAACCTCCAACACTACTGCACCTTGTCCTGCATCCTTCCCAGCTGCCAAAAGAGTGACCCAATGGGCCGTGAAAGAAAGGTAACGTCCCTGTCCATGCCTGCTGGACCATGAGTCAGCGGTAATATGCACCTTACCGCTGACCGCCCTGTCCAGCGAGGCCAAGACATTGCCTTCCACATGCCGGTAGAGAGCCGGAATAGCTTTCCGTGAGAAAAAGTGGCGTTTGGGAACCTGCCACTGAGGAACCGCACATTGCACAAACTCACGGAAGGGGGCCGAGTCTACCAACTGAAAAGGCAGCAGTTGAAGCGCTAGCAATTTAGCCAAGCTAGCATTCAACCGCTGGGCATGTGGATGGCTGGGAGTGAACTTCTTTCGACGGTCCAGCAGCTGGGGCAGGGAAATTTGCCTGCTAGAATCGGACGTCGGTGTACTGCTAGCAGAGTGGCCGCAAGTACTTGGCTGTGACACACCTAATTCTACACCTTCATTCCTCTCAGTGCATGTTTCAGAGAGGACTGAAGTTATAGTGGGGTTGGAGATCCCAGCTGATGCGGTGCAAGGAGAGGTCCGCTTTGTTCTTTGGTGTGGGTCTTTGAGGTAGGCTTGCCAACGAGCTGCATGGCAGGTCAACATATGTCTGGTCAGGCATGTGGTACCCAAGCGGCTGATGTTTTGGCCACGCGATATACGCTTGAGACATATGTTGCAAACAGCAGCTGTGCGATCTGATGCACTAGCCTCAAAAAAGGCCCACGCCAAAGAACTTTTTGAATGACGGGCAGAGGCAGCGCCCTGCACAGGCGGAGCTCTGCGGTGTGATTCCGTCGGTGTACTGCCCTTACGCTGGCCACCAAAGGGCATCCTGCCTCGTTGGAGATGTGCCTCCTCCTCATCCTCCTCCTCCTCCTCTCTCCTATTAGGCACCCACGTGGAGTCAGTGACCTCATCATCACCTCCCTCCTCATCACTGGAGCCAATCTGGCAGTATGCTGCAGCTGCTGGAACATGACTGCCAGATTGGTGTCCTTCTTGAGCATCCCCTCTGTCTGCTCTCACGCTACTGCCTTCCTCTAGCTGGGTTTCATCATCAGACCCTTCGAAACGCTGGGCATCCTCCTGGAGCATGTACCCAACACTGTGCTGAAACAGTTCGGGGGACTCCTCAGGAGGAGGACATGGTGGGTCTAGGGAAGGAGTGACTGATGATGAGTCTGACATTGATACCAGGGAAGAGGACGCTTTGGCAGCTGCTTTTCCAGTACCCTGAGCCTGGGTGAGAGAGGATGAGGAGGAGGAGGAGGGCTTGGTCATCCACTCTACCAAGTCTTCGGCATGATGTGGCTCAACATGTCCAGCTGCCGAAAAGAAGGACAAGCGTGTCCCATGGCCATGTGCTGATGACAATGCACCGCGTCCACGACCAGCACTGTTGCCCCCAAACACAGAGCCTGCTTGCCCTCTTTTATTGCCTCCTGACTGTCTGCCTCTCCTTGTTTGCCTTCCAGACATTCTAATAGATGGCCTGCAGGGAGATGGGAAAAAAGCAATAAGGGCTACCTTCAGGTGTCCTTCTCTGTCCCTTGAAACAAGGACTTTGACAGTGAAAGAAACTGACACACTCTCCCTACCTACAGTTTTCTGTCCCTAGAAAAAATGTTTTTTTTAAGCACAATTTAGCACAAGGAGAATTCACTCACTGTCCTTCCAGGTCCCTGGAAACAAGGACTTTGACAGTGAAAGAAACTGACACACTCTCCCTACCTACAGTTTTCTGTCCCTAGAAAAAATGTTTTTTTTAAGCACAATTTAGCACAAGGAGAATTCACTCACTGTCCTTCCAGGTCCCTGGAAACAAGGACTTTGACAGTGAAAGAAACTGACACACTCTCCCTACCTACAGTTTTCTGTCCCTAGAAAAAATGTTTTTTTTAAGCACAATTTAGCACAAGGAGAATTCACTCACTGTCCTTCCAGGTCCCTGGAAACAAGGACTTTGACAGTGAAAGAAACTGACACACTCTCCCTACCTACAGTTTTCTGTCCCTAGAAAAAATGTTTTTTTTAAGCACAATTTAGCACAAGGAGAATTCACTCACTGTCCTTCCAGGTCCCTGGAAACAAGGACTTTGACAGTGAAAGAAACTGACACACTCTCCCTACCTACAGTTTTCTGTCCCTAGAAAAAATGTTTTTTTTAAGCACAATTTAGCACAAGGAGAATTCACTCACTGTCCTTCCAGGTCCCTGGAAACAAGGACTTTGACAGTGAAAGAAACTGACACACTCTCCCTACCTACAGTTTTCTGTCCCTAGAAAAAATGTTTTTTTTAAGCACAATTTAGCACAAGGAGAATTCACTCACTGTCCTTCCAGGTCCCTGGAAACAAGGACTTTGACAGTGAAAGAAACTGACACACTCTCCCTACCTACAGTTTTCTGTCCCTAGAAAAAATGTTTTTTTTAAGCACAATTTAGCACAAGGAGAATTCACTCACTGTCCTTCCAGGTCCCTGGAAACAAGGACTTTGACAGTGAAAGAAACTGACACACTCTCCCTACCTACAGTTTTCTGTCCCTAGAAAAAATGTTTTTTTTAAGCACAATTTAGCACAAGGAGAATTCACTCACTGTCCTTCCAGGTCCCTGGAAACAAGGACTTTGACAGTGAAAGAAACTGACACACTCTCCCTACCTACAGTTTTCTGTCCCTAGAAAAAATGTTTTTTTTAAGCACAATTTAGCACAAGGAGAATTCACTCACTGTCCTTCCAGGTCCCTGGAAACAAGGACTTTGACAGTGAAAGAAACTGACACACTCTCCCTACCTACAGTTTTCTGTCCCTAGAAAAAATGTTTTTTTTAAGCACAATTTAGCACAAGGAGAATTCACTCACTGTCCTTCCAGGTCCCTGGAAACAAGGACTTTGACAGTGAAAGAAACTGACACACTCTCCCTACCTACAGTTTTCTGTCCCTAGAAAAAATGTTTTTTTTAAGCACAATTTAGCACAAGGAGAATTCACTCACTGTCCTTCCAGGTCCCTGGAAACAAGGACTTTGACAGTGAAAGAAACTGACACACTCTCCCTACCTACAGTTTTCTGTCCCTAGAAAAAATGTTTTTTTTAAGCACAATTTAGCACAAGGAGAATTCACTCACTGTCCTTCCAGGTCCCTGGAAACAAGGACTTTGACAGTGAAAGAAACTGACACACTCTCCCTACCTACAGTTTTCTGTCCCTAGAAAAAATGTTTTTTTTAAGCACAATTTAGCACAAGGAGAATTCACTCACTGTCCTTCCAGGTCCCTGGAAACAAGGACTTTGACAGTGAAAGAAACTGACACACTCTCCCTACCTACAGTTTTCTGTCCCTAGAAAAAATGTTTTTTTTAAGCACAATTTAGCACAAGGAGAATTCACTCACTGCCCTTCCAGGTCCCTGGAAACAAGGACTTTGACAGTGAAAGAAACTGACACACTCTCCCTACCTACAGTTTTCTGTCCCTAGAAAAAATGTTTTTTTTAAGCACAATTTAGCACAAGGAGAATTCACTCACTGTCCTTCCAGGTCCCTGGAAACAAGGACTTTGACAGTGAAAGAAACTGACACACTCTCCCTACCTACAGTTTTCTGTCCCTAGAAAAAATGTTTTTTTTAAGCACAATTTAGCACAAGGAGAATTCACTCACTGTCCTTCCAGGTCCCTGGAAACAAGGACTTTGACAGTGAAAGAAACTGACACACTCTCCCTACCTACAGTTTTCTGTCCCTAGAAAAAATGTTTTTTTTAAGCACAATTTAGCACAAGGAGAATTCACTCACTGTCCTTCCAGGTCCCTGGAAACAAGGACTTTGACAGTGAAAGAAACTGACACACTCTCCCTACCTACAGTTTTCTGTCCCTAGAAAAAATGTTTTTTTTAAGCACAATTTAGCACAAGGAGAATTCACTCACTGTCCTTCCAGGTCCCTGGAAACAAGGACTTTGACAGTGAAAGAAACTGACACACTCTCCCTACCTACAGTTTTCTGTCCCTAGAAAAAATGTTTTTTTTAAGCACAATTTAGCACAAGGAGAATTCACTCACTGTCCTTCCAGGTCCCTGGAAACAAGGACTTTGACAGTGAAAGAAACTGACACACTCTCCCTACCTACAGTTTTCTGTCCCTAGAAAAAATGTTTTTTTTAAGCACAATTTAGCACAAGGAGAATTCACTCACTGTCCTTCCAGGTCCCTGGAAACAAGGACTTTGACAGTGAAAGAAACTGACACACTCTCCCTACCTACAGTTTTCTGTCCCTAGAAAAAATGTTTTTTTTAAGCACAATTTAGCACAAGGAGAATTCACTCACTGTCCTTCCAGGTCCCTGGAAACAAGGACTTTGACAGTGAAAGAAACTGACACACTCTCCCTACCTACAGTTTTCTGTCCCTAGAAAAAATGTTTTTTTTAAGCACAATTTAGCACAAGGAGAATTCACTCACTGTCCTTCCAGGTCCCTGGAAACAAGGACTTTGACAGTGAAAGAAACTGACACACTCTCCCTACCTACAGTTTTCTGTCCCTAGAAAAAATGTTTTTTTTAAGCACAATTTAGCACAAGGAGAATTCACTCACTGTCCTTCCAGGTCCCTGGAAACAAGGACTTTGACAGTGAAAGAAACTGACACACTCTCCCTACCTACAGTTTTCTGTCCCTAGAAAAAATGTTTTTTTTAAGCACAATTTAGCACAAGGAGAATTCACTCACTGTCCTTCCAGGTCCCTGGAAACAAGGACTTTGACAGTGAAAGAAACTGACACACTCTCCCTACCTACAGTTTTCTGTCCCTAGAAAAAATGTTTTTTTTAAGCACAATTTAGCACAAGGAGAATTCACTCACTGTCCTTCCAGGTCCCTGGAAACAAGGACTTTGACAGTGAAAGAAACTGACACACTCTCCCTACCTACAGTTTTCTGTCCCTAGAAAAAATGTTTTTTTTAAGCACAATATAGCACAAGCACAAAACACACTGACACTCTCCCTACCTATCCTTCTCTTTCCCTAAACTAAAGGAATCCAGGTTAAGCAAGAAAGAAATAAAAGTCACTGTCCCTGCCTATGCTGCTCTATCCCTGCTCCGGAACACACTACACTAGGCCGCCGTGCTGGCGGCCTTTTATAGTGTGGGGCGTGTACTAAACACCCTCAGCAATAATTGGCCACAGGCATCCTGCCTGTGGCCAATCATTGCTCTCCTCGCTGCCGGCGCTGTGATTGGCCAAGCATGCGGGGTCACAGTGCATGCTTGGCCAATCACAGCGCCTGGATGACACTGCGATGGCGTAGTGCATTGTGGGCCGTTCGCGTCACTCGAATTTGGCGCGAACGGCCCAAATCGTTCGATCTTCGTCGAACGATCGAACAGCCGATGTTCGAGTCGAACGTATGTTCGACTCGAACACGAAGCTCATCCCTAGTGGAGAGGTTGGAGTCTGTTTGATTAAGTGTGTGGACAGGTGTCTTTTATACAGGTAACGAGTTCAGACAGGTGCAGTTAATACAGGTAATGAGTGAAAATAACAGGTCTGTGAGAGCCGTAATTCTTACTGGTTGTTAGGTGATCATATACTTATTTCATGCAATAAAATGCAAATTAATTCTTTAAAAATCATACAATGTGATTTTCTGGATTTTTGTTTTAGATTCCGTCTCTCACAGCTGAAGAGTGCCCATTATAAAAATTACAGACTTCTACATGCTTTGTAAGTAGGAAAACCTTCAAAATTGGCAGTGTATCAAATACTTGTTCTCCCCACTATATATATTGTTTTAGCAGACACGCTATGGAATAAAATGGTGGTCTTTGCAACTTTTTATGTTACACAGTATTTGTGCAGCAATTTTTAAAACGTTTTTTTTTTTTTTTGGAAAGAAAAAATTTAACATTTTTTACAGGTTAAATGTTTAGAGTTACAGAGGAGGTCTAGTGCTAGAATTATTGCTCTTGCTCTAACTATCGTGGCGTATGTAACCTGTGTGTATCTGGCTCTGATACTAGCCAGTTCCTACCCAGCCACCGACTAGTATCTCTCCCCAGCCTGTCCCCACACTAGGGATGAGCTTCGAGTTCGAGTCGAACTCATGTTCGACTCGAACATTGCCTGTTCGCCCGTTCGCCGAACAGCGAACAAATTGGGGTGTTCGCGGCAAATTCGAAAAATCTATGGGAGAAATCTAAAGTGCTAATTATAAAGGCTTATATGCAAGTTATTGTCCTAAAAAGTGTTTGGGGACCGGGGTCCTGCCCCAGGGGACATGTATCAATGCAAAAAGAAGTTTTAAAAACGGCCGTTTTTTCGGGAGCAGTGATTTTAATAATGCTTAAAATGAAAAAATAAAAGTGAAATATTCCTTTAAATTTCGTACCTTGGGGGTGTGTATGATATGCATGTAAAGTGGCGCATGTTTCCCGTGCTTAGAACTGTCCCTGCAAAAAATTTCATTTTTGAAAGAAAAAAATGCATTTAAAACTGACTCGCGGCTATTAATGAATTGTCGGCTCCCGGCAATACATACAAAAGTCATTGATAAAAAAAAAAAAAAAAAAAGCGTGAGAAGGGGCGGGTCTATACATGTATTACCAAAGTGAGAGCAGTTCCCCATCAGGTCCGCCCCCTCGGTATGTCGGACCCGCCTACGTCATTGGCTTGAGCGGGGAACTTCCTTCACTATGTAAATTTTAATTACACAGTGAAGGAAGTTCCCCGCTCAAGCCAATGACGTAGGCGGGTCCGACATACCGAGGTGGCGGACCTGATGGGGAACTGCTCTCACTTTGGTAATACATGTATAGACCCGCCCCTTCTCATGTTCCGCATCTGGTCCGCTGAGCGGACCTGATGGGGAACTTTAGAAGGGGCGGGTCTATACATTTAAAATACTGAGAGGGAGTTCCCCATCAGGTCCGCTCAGGCACAACCAATGAAGGACAGCGCTGGACATCGGGATCGCCGCGGGACACTGGATTTCACCGCTGGAATGTTTTTTTTTTTTTTTTTTAAATAAAGGACTTTTTCAAGGTGTTTGTGTGTTTTTTTAAACATTTTTTTACGCTTTCTTCGTGAAATGGTAGGGGTACAATGTACCCCTTACCAATTCACATAGGGGGGGGGCCGGGATCTGGGGGTCCCCTTTGTTAAAGGGGTCTTCCAGATTCCGATAAGCCCCCCGCCCGCAGACCCCCACAACCACCGGGCAAGGGTTGTGGGGATGAGGCCCTTGTCCCCATCAACATGGGGACATCCTCCCCATGTTGAGGGCATGTGGCTTGGTACGGTTCAGGAGGGAGGGGGGGCCGCTCTCTCGTCCCCCCCTTTTCCCCTGCGGCCGGCCAGGTTACGTGCTCGGATAAGGGGTCTGGTATGGATTTTTAGGGGGACTCCACGCCATTTTTTTTTTAAATTTGGGGTGGAGTTCCCCTTAAAATCCATGCCAGATCTGAAGGGCCTGGAATGGATATTTAGGGGAACCCCACGTCAATTTTTTTTTAAATTTGCGGCGGGGTTCCCCTTAATATCCATTCCAGACCTGAAGGGCCTGGTAATTGAATTCTGGGGAACCCCCACGCTTTTTTTTTTTTTTTTATCAATGACTTTTGTATGTATTGCCGGGAGCCGACAATTCATTAATAGCCGCGAGTCAGTTTTAAATGCATTTTTTTCTTTCAAAAATGAAATTTTTTGCAGGGACAGTTCTAAGCACGGGAAACATGCGCCACTTTACATGCATATCATACACACCCCCCAGGTACGAAATTTAAAGGAATATTTCACTTTTATTTTTTCATTTTAAGCATTATTAAAATCACTGCTCCCGAAAAAACGGCCGTTTTTAAAACTTCTTTTTGCATTGATACATGTCCCCTGGGGCAGGACCCAGGTCCCCAAACACTTTTTAGGACAATAACTTGCATATTAGCCTTTATAATTAACACTTTAGATTTCGAACGTTCGAGTCCATTGTATTTAATAGGGTTCTAAAGTTTACACGAACATTTTGTCTGTTCGCAGGTTCTGGTGCGAACCGAACAGGGGGGTGTTCGGCTCATCCCTGCCCCACACACCCTCTCACCTGCTGACCTGGGGATGGGGGAATCACTCCTGCAGTGTTATTGTGTTCTGCCAGTGAATACAATGATCAGCGCTGCTAACTATAGCTGGCAGCACTGATTGTTTTGGGAAAAACCTGACAGGCTGGTTGTACTCAAGTCAGTTAATAGGTTGACTTGTGTAAAACCAGCTAGCCCATACATAGATCAACTATGGCTGGTCCAGGGCCTTCTTTAATGCAGGGCAAAAGGGGCAGCTGCCCAGGGCCCAGTTATTGTTGTGGGGCCCAAAGCAGCAGCCCCTTGAGCCCGCGCCAGTGTTACCATAGATCTGACATGCTGCCTGCCACAGTGACGCCGCTGAAGTCCCACGGGCTCCTGCTGCTGCTGCCAACAATAGTGGTTAGTTGCTAGGACCGCCCGGCGTCTAACAACCAACCACGTAGCTAATCTGACTCTGACTCCGCCCCCCGCATTCAGCTGAGATCTGAACTTTCTCCTGCAGTCCTGGCTGCTGCCACACCTCCAGGCTTCCCCTGCAGCTGTCAGTGGTGGTTGGTTGCTAGGTCACAACGACTCAGCATCTAGTAACCAACCACATGGTTTGTCTGACTCCGCCCCCACCCACCGTGTTCAATGGATGATCACGGGAGTTCCTGCTCCAAACTGGGCTGCTGCGGCTGTTGCTAGTGCCACATGGCTTGCCTGACTCTGCCCTTCCACCCCTCAGTGTTCAGTGGAGGAGCACGTTGCTTTTCCCTCCAGACCTGGCTGCTCTAGCGGCTGCTAGTCCAGTGCCAGCTCAGTGAACTCAAGGAAGGTAAGGAAAAGCTCTGATTTATTTTAGAGGAGGAGCAGCTCTGAAGTCCCTGATATAAGAAGGAGGGGATCCTGATGAAGGGGGGAAATGTGTGGACCCTGATGTAAAGAGGATGGATCTGGGGACCCCAATGTAAGAAGGGGAGCTCTCTGGGGACCCTGATGTAAGGAGGGGGCTCTCTGTTGACCCTGATGTAAGGAGGGGGCTCTCTGGGGACCCTGATGTAAGGAGGGGGCTCTCTGATGACCCTGATGTACGGAGGGGGCTCTCTGATGACCCTGATGTAAGAAGGGGGCTCTCTGATGACCCTGATGTAAGGAGGGGGCTCTCTGGGGACCCTGATGTAAGGAGGGGGGCTCTCTGGGGACCCTGATGTAAGGAGGGGGGCTCTCTGGTGACCCTGATGTAAGGAAGGGGATCTCTGGGGACCCTGATGTAAGGAGGGGGCTCACTGGGGACCCTGATGTAAAGAGGGGGCTCTGGGAACCCTGATGTAAATAGGGGGCTCTCTGGGGACCCTGATGTAATAAGGGGGCTATCTGGGGACCCTGATGTAAAGATGGGGGCTCTCTGGGGACCCTGATGTAAAGAGGGGGCTTTCTGGGGACCCTGATGTAAAGAGGGGGCTCTCCGGGGACCCTGATGTAAAGAGGGGCTCTCTGGTGACCCTAATGTAAGGAGGGGGCTAACTGGGGACCCTAAAGTAAGGGGGAGGCTCTCTGGGGACCCTGATGTAAGTAGGGGGCTCTGGGGACCCTGATATAAAGAGGGGGATCTCTGGGGACCCTGATGTAAAGAGGGGGCTCTCTGGGGACCCCGATGTAAAGAGGGGGCCCCAATGTAAAGAGGGGCTTTCTGGGGACCCTGATGTATGGAGGGGGCTCTGGGGACCCTGATGTAAGGCGGGGGCTTTCTGGGGACCCTGATGTAAGGGGGAGGCTTTCTGGGGACTCTGATGTAAGGGGGGGCTCTCTGGGACTCTGATGTAAGGGGGAGGCTCTCTGGGGACCCTGATGTAAGGAGGGGGCTCTGGGGACCCTGATGTAAGGAGGGGGGCTCTCTGGGGACCCTGATGTAAGAAGGGGGCTCCCTGGGGGGCACTTATGTAAGGAGGGGGCACTGGGGACCTTGATATATAGAAAGGATAACTCTGGGAGAGGATAACTCTGAGAATCCTGATTTAAGTTTGGGGGCTCTGGGGACCTTAATACAAGAAAGGTGACTCTGGGACCATGTTTTCAAATGGGGAAACTCTGGGGACTCTGATGTAAGGACGGGGGTCTGCACTGCCACTGATTCCATCCCCCACCAGCACTGTATCTCATCCCATCGCCCAAGCACTACCAGTAATCCCACGCCTCCCATTGGCATTGATCGCATGAGTGAGCAGTAATGAACAACCAATCAGGGAGCGTAAGTGGGGAGCGAAATTGCATGGTGGGGGCCCAAAAAAAATGTTTGCCTAGGGTCCAATCAATATTAAAGGCAGCTCTGGGCTGGTCTCTGCTTAATTGGCGTAATTGCAATCCATGTATGGCCCGCTTAACCACTACGCAGTCCTTTAACATCCTTCCACAAACCTTTACATTTTTCCTTCCCAGATTCCTTCATCCTCCTCACCTGTACATAGTGCCCACTGTCATACTCTCCACACTTCTCTCCTGTACATACTGCTCACTGTCTTTCCCTCCACACTTCTCCCCTATACATAGTGCCCACTGTCATACCCTACACACTCCTCTCCTGTACATAGTGCTTGCTGTCATACACTTCTCTCCTGTACATACTGCTTACTGTCCTACTCTCCACACTTCTCTCCTGTACATAGTGCCCACTGTCATACCCTCCACACCCCTCTCCTATACATAGTGCCCACTGTCATACCCTCTACACTTCTCTCCTATACATAGTGCCCACTGTCATAAACTCCTCTCCTGTACATACTGCCCACTGTCATATCCTCCCCACTCTTCTTCTGTACATACTGCTCACTGTCTTACCCTCCAAACTCATCTCATGTACATACTGCTCAGATTCATACCGTCCACACTCCTCTCCTGTACATACTGCCCACTTTCATAAACTCCTCTATTGCACATAGTGCCGGCTGTCATACCCTCCACACTCCTCTTCTGTACATACTGCCCCCTGTCATATCCTCCACACTCTTCTCCTGTACATACTGCTCACTGTCTTACCCTCCACACACATCTCATGTACATACTGCTCAGTATCATACCGTCCACACTCCTCTCCTGTACATACTGCCCCATCATACCCTCCACACTCCTCTCCTGTGCATACTGCCCACTATCATACCATCCACACTCCTCTCCTGTACATACCGCCCACCGTGATACCCTCCACACTGCTCTCCTGTACATACTTCCCACTGTTATACCCTCCACACTCCTCTCCTGTACATACTGTAATTCAACCTTACCCTCCAAACTCCTCTCCTGTACATACTGTAACCCAACCTTACCCTCCACACTCCTCTCCTGTACATACTGCCCACTTTCATACCCTCCACACTCCTCTTCTGTACATACTGCCCACTGTCATACCCCCCACACTCCTCTCCTATACATACTGCCCACTGGCATACCCTCCACACTCCTCTACTGTGTATACTGCCCACTGTCATACCCCTTACACTCCTCTCCTGTACATAGTGCCCATTGTTAGACCCTCCACATTCCTCTCCCTCACCTGCACATACTTCCCACTTTTATATCGTCCATACTCCTCCCCTATGCCTCCTACCCACAAAAACAGTTCTTTAAAATTATACTGAATATCCTCAATGTTACCAGCTCTAGAATGGGCACACTTTTGTTAGTTCGACTAAAGAAAATCTTCTCAGTCTTCATATTTGTTCTGCCCATTATTAGTACTCATTTCATTTTGTGATTACTACTGTGATGTATAGAGGAACATAGGGGATCTCAGCTACTCTAAATATAGCACTTGTAAAAAAAAAAATTCCCTGAAAATGTTGGCAACTATGCACTGCCCAAGGGCAACCGGGTCAGTAGGGGGCCCCATGAGAGGCTCCTGGGATCCTGTGATATTAAAGCGGTAGTAAACTTTGCTAACATTACTACTTTTTAGAGGCCCTGAGGTAGGTTATACCATAATGTACAAGTATGCACAATATATTAGCACATTAGGTTACACTTAAATTGTCAGACTGAGCCCTCCAGTGCTGCGCTGTGATCAATCCGGCGGGGGACCGGATGCTTTCATCTTCACCGGTCTTCCTTTCTGGGTTCTGTGCCTTTGGTCCCTTGCCTTGGCCGGGCTGCGTTGATGTCATTCCCACGCATGTTCATGCACATCCTCTCTCTCATCCCCCTTTCTCTCTCATCCTCCCTCCCTTACCCCTCACCCCTCTCTCATCCCCTTTCTCTCTCTCTCTTTCTCTCTCTCTCTCTCTTTCTCGCGCTCTCTCTCTCATCCTCCCTCTCTCGCTTTAATTAAATTTGTTATAACAAAAAATTGTTTGCATTTTATTTATTTATTTATTATTTATAAAAGGCCCCACCAAAATCCTCAGCACCAGGCCCATGATGTTCTTAATCTTAAACAATGTTTTTATGTTTTTTCATCGTTTTCCATCATATTTTTGTCTTTTCAGGTAAAAAAATAGGGTACCTTTAAAAACGCTTATAAACGAAAATGCGTCTAAACGCGGGTGCCGCGTTTAGTGTCTGAAACGTGGAAATCTTTTGCGTCTGAACCCATTTTTTTGCTTTCAAAGAAACGGTGTTAAATGCAGCTGCATAAAAACGTCAATAAACGAGACTGTGTACATGGTCACATAGGATAACATTGAATGTTGTTCAGGGGCAGTTGAAAAAAGTGTCCAACTGCCTCTGAACGTGCGTTTAGCAGAGTCCCGTGTACATGGGGCCTTAGTCCCGTTACCCATAGAGAATGCAGCGCAACGTAAGATATGAAAAAATACCCGGAACTGTCTAGATCCATTTTTCCTTTTCAAAGCATAGGTCTAGAGAAAGAAAGAGGAAAAGAAAATGTAAATGGGAAGAGGTGGAAGAGAAAGGGAAGAAGAGGGGAAGAGTAGGGGAGAAAAAGGGAGGGGAGGGGGGTCAGGAGGGGGTTTAATCTGTAGTATTATACTCAAGCAGTGCTTGTTCCTCTGCAGAGGACAAACATGTTCCATAAGGACCATGTTTTGGAATATCGTTAATTTTGATGCTTGGACAAGAGAATGAGGTCCTCCATCTTATTTCTTTCTTTAACTTTTTTAAGCCAAAGACCAATGGTCGGTGACTGTGGACTTTTCCAATGAAGGGAAATACACGTTTTGGTGGCATCAAGAAGATGGCAGATAACAGATTTCTTGTACGATTTTGCTGGAATGTTGGAGGCGTTAAAGTAATTTTTCACGTGTTTGTGAAAAATTACAACATTTCCCAAGAGGAAAAGTGGTGATAAAAGCTGCACAATCAAAAAAGATTAAAGTTTTAAATTACATTCAGATGTTTAGGCGCAAATGTAATTTTGTAAATTGGGTGTAAATCTACTTTAAGGCTGCATTCACACCTGAGCGTAGCGCTTCGAGCGTTTTTACAGTCGTTTTGACGTGCGAATTTGCGCCCGTCGAAACG
This sequence comes from Rana muscosa, assembly GCA_029206835.1. Lineage (NCBI taxonomy): Eukaryota > Metazoa > Chordata > Amphibia > Anura > Ranidae > Rana > Rana muscosa. The sequence goes on from CM055121.1 coordinate 870,633,485, forward strand.
CTTGTTGTCGTGGTAGACGCTTGAATCGGGCGTTTCCATTACATTATATGAATCCTAAAATGCCCAATCTGCCCGATTTGCGCGACAAAAAAGGGTTCGGAACTTGTTTGAGCTTCAGGCGTTCGGCTTCAGGCGTTTTTGAGTGGAGATGTGAACCATCTCCATAGAGAATAATGTATTTTTTCCCCTCTAGCGTTTTGTAGCTTCAGGCTTAGGGCTACAAAACGCTCAGGTGTGAATGCAGCCTAAAGCAGTTAGTATTTGGCTATTTTTACAGTCTGTATTTCACACAGATAGAGGTTGATTTACTAAAAACTGGAAAGTGCAAAATCTGGTGCAGCTCCGCATAGAAACCAATCAGCTTCCAGGTTTTTTATCAACACTTAATTGAACAAACTTAAATTTGAAGCTGATTGGTTACCCTGCAAAGCTGCACCAAGTTTTGCACTCTCTAGTTTTAGTAAACAAACCCCATAGTGTTTTTGTTACTTTTAGTAGAGAAACTCCACTTTAATAAAGAGATCTTTTCAAGTAAGGAAATTACTCAAAAAGCCAGTTCACTGCAAGAAAAGAGGTAGTGTGTTCCCCTCTCTGTAGGCCCGTAACTCTTACCGCCCCTTCATTATAGTGCTGTAGCCTCCATCACTCTCTGAGGCATTGATGTAGGGGTTTGAAGAATAGTACCAGCACTTGGGGAGGAAAAAGGCATCCAACACTCCCAGAAACTGATGGGGACTGCAGCCCTGGAATTGATGTAGGAGTTACAGGCGACTGGATTTTAAGAGTATATGACCTCTCTTGCAGTAAACTAGCCTTTTTGTTAGCTTATAGAGCTAACAAATCTTTTAGTCCCAAACATAATCTACAAATCATACCCAACAATGTTTGGCATGGACAAGGAAAAAATATATGAAGAAAGCCTTCTTTTGTGATTTGGCAAAACTATATTAATTTCTCACTTCCACGCTTTAATTTAAATGCAATAAGAAGCATTACACTAGGCAAGCATAAAACATATTTTTCGCCATTCAGTAGTCCATAAAATTAGTACATTTTTTGTAAAACAAATACCCGATAAACATGCACAATTCTACTGGAGATACAGGAACCCCATATGTGAAGCCTTGCTAGAGCCCCATTTGATCCTAATCCAGCTCTGATTAGTGGAACTTGCGAAATCTCAAACTTATACAGGAATTACCGGATCTTTGCATTCTTTCTCTGATTGTTTACACATACAGTACATATCTAAAGTGTGATACAACTGGAAAGTCATGTAGCCTGATAATGCACTATTGTATGATCTATTGCTTGTCCACTAGCACTTGTCCATTATCACTCATCCATCACAACTCCACACGTCCCTGTCATTGTTCATCCTGATTATCACTAAATCTTTATATTTTCAGCATGTATACAGCACTAACATAGTACACATACTTTTACAGATAGTCATTCATGACTGTCTTTGCCCTTGAAGTAGTTCAAGTCTAATGTTCCTTGTTCACTCATAAACTACTAGTATGTTTATGGTTATGGGAGGTACCAGGAGTAAACAAAAAAAAACTTATATTCAAACCCAGGAGTCAAAGCAGTTAAGCAAGAAAGAACTAACTAAAACTTTATTCATAACATCAGTGGAACATATCACTCATAACCTATCTCAAATGGCTTATGAGTCTTTAAAAATAATACATCATGGGGCTGTGGCTACAGTACCAGCTGATTGGTTGCTACTTGCAAAGCTCACATACATTAATGGCACTGGACCTCCACAACAGTGCTCCTGGGTGATACAACTCCAATTGCTGCACGTTACCTCTGTTACCTCGAGTGACATGTCCCACCAGAGGAAGAATAAAACACCCTAATGCCTAGTACACACGTGCGTTTTTTCCGTCGGATAAAAAACTGACGGTTTTCCCTACAAAATTCCTCTCAGGCTGCCTTGCATACACACGCTCAGACAAAAGTCCGTCCGTCGAAAGCGCGGTGACGTACAACACGTACAACGGCACTATAAAGGGGAAGTTCCATTCCAGCGGTGCCACCCTTTGGGCTGCTTTTGCTGATCCTCGTGTTAGTAAAAGTTTGGTGAGAGACGATTTGCGCTTTTCAGCCTCGTTCTTTTCAGTCTGTTACAGCGTGATGAATGTGCTATTTCCATTACGAATGCTAGTTTTACCAGAAAAAGCGCTCCCGTCTCATACTTGATTCTGAGCATGCGCGGTTTTCTGCCCGTCGGAAAACCATACTGACGGACGGATTTCCCGCTCTGATTTTTGGCCTGACGGGAAAAAAATTGATCCTGATCTCTTTTTTTGTCTGGCAGTTTTCCCGTCGAAAAAACTGCGATGGAGCATACACACGGCCGGGATTCCCGACCAAAAGCTCTCATAGCAGTTTTCCCGTCGGAAAAACCAGTCTTGTGTACGAGGCATAAGGCTTCTTTCACACGGGACGGATCAGTCATGATCCGCCCCGTGAACCTCCGCTTGCTCAGCGGGGATCGCTCCGTTGATCCCCGCTGAGCCGGCTGATGACTGGGCGGTCCCCGCACACTGTGCAGGGACCGCCCTGTCAGATCTCCGCTCTCCCCTATGGGGGATCGGATGAACACGGACCGTCTGTCCGTGTTCATCCGATCCGCTCCGCAGACGGATAGAAAAATAGAAATTTTTCTATCCTGAAAAACGGAGCGGAGCGGACACGGGTGAGATCGGGTGTCAGCGGATGTTCATCCGCTGACATCCGCTGTCCCATAGGGATACATGTATGTCCGTTTTTCATCCGAAAACGGATGGGTGAAAAACGGACATACGGTCCCCCCGTGTGAAAGGGGCCTAAGAGTTTACAGAGTTTGTTTGCTCTGTCAGGCCAGTAGCATGGTCAAAATGGCAGTGATGCTCATTCCCCTGCCCTGTCCACCAAACGGTCGGACTTCAAACAAACCTTTCCGTGGATTTTTGTTTGAAGGGCGTTGGCCGTGAACTTGGTATGCATACACACGACAGGACTTTTTCAGCAAACTTTCCCAAAATCACATGGTTTTTCTGCTCTTTTTCTGCTCTTTACCACCACCCTTTGGTCAACTTCTGCTATTGTTGGTTGATTTTAACATTGGTTCTGAGCATGCGTATTTGTACTTTGGACTAAAGTCCGATGGATTTCTGTACACACGGCAGGACTTTGCACCGTAAGACTTTTGTTGCCGAAAAGTATGTTCATTTGCAGAGCGAACATTTATCCAATGAAAACTGAAAAAGTTTGTCCGGTCGGATTTCTTTGAAAACCTGGAAATTTAGAAGTTTGTTGTCAAAAAGTCCGACCGTGTGTATGGGGCTTCAGACATCAGGCAGTCATAGCCCCTCCAGCCTCTCCTTCACTAATTTTTCAGGAAGTCATGGTAAAACAAGATGAGGCGCTGTTCATGTGAAAAACTGGCACAAAGAAAAACACTACATTAAACTTAAATGTGCACATAAATGAAAAAAGCAAGCATATAGTCCATAAGTGAATAAATCCCAACACCGAAATGGAATGCTCTGAGATAAAACTTATAGATCTTCCACCACGAGTGCTCAGTATGAAGATGGCCACTCACCAGAGCTGTTTGACCCTTTTTACAGGACGGTCAAAAAACGCTTTGGGAACACCAGATTGGTTCCGCTAATGGCATAAATCCACTCCAATGGCCACTCAGGAAGGGGCTAGAATGTAAAAAATGACTCCACAGGAGACACGGATAAAAGTCTCATAGTGTAGTAATTTTTTAATAAAGTAAAAACAGCAGCAATAATAGCAGTTGCACTCACATGTAATAGTGCCTGGCCTGGCACTAGGTGTAAACAGCGTGTGTGAGTCAGCTGATCCCTGGGGGTGGTGTGCGTTCCACGTCTCGCTCCGAAGGGCAAAGCCGGATGTGGGGTATCAAATATGGACCCGGAAATGACGGATCCTTTGCTCCAACATATGTTTCGCCGTGATTGGCTCTTCAGGAAGTCAATCACGGCGAAACATATGTTGAAGCATTTATGCGCACATTTAAGTTTGATGCAGTGTTTTTCTTTGTGCCAGTTTTTCACATGAACATGTATAGCGCCTTATTCTTTACTTTATAATTCCACACAGTTTAGTAATTTGTTCACTTTAAAGGCACCATTTTTTTGGTATATATTTTCGCATGGTAAAACAAGACCTCACATGGCAGACCACCAGGGAGTCCCGAGGGGAGTCCACAAAACCTCCCCGTTGAGAATACATGGAAACTTACTGGTTCACATAAAGCCTTCCCTATACTCTACCAATCGGTTCTAGATACCACTTTAAAAGACACGCTGTTGTCTTTAAGGAGCTATCTTCACACGTACATGATTTCTCTAAAGCAGGAATTTATATCTTTTATGCAGGAGATAGGGGACAGGGTCAGGCACAGTGAACAAAGAAAAGCAGAATTTCATTCAACCTTTAACAACCTGGTTGTCTTCTATAATGATAGAGAGGGCGATCTGAACTGGATAACAGGATCTGCAGTAATATGTGCAAGATCTTGTTAAATCTTGCCTTCCTGACATCAATTCCTCTGAAATTACTATTGGTAAAATTCTCCCTTACCAGAAGAGAAGCATTTCCAGAGAAATAACACCAAGTGCATACCAGTGTTGCCAACCGTACGTTAATTTACGTACAGCACGTAAATTTAACCCCCTTTTTGGGGTGTCCGTAAAGTCCGTTATGGGCAACGGGTGCCCGCAAAAAAGATGGCCGCGAGCCGACCATGCAACAGCGCATGCGCTGTTCCGAAGCCGGCCGGGCTCGGGAAAGTTCGTATGCGCTCGGCCGGGCGGGGCATGCGCAGTAACGTAATGGCGCCGCCCGGCACCATTTTTGAATAGAGGATCAGGACGGGACGGGAGTGCGGTGACGGTCGCGGGCTACAGTGCACTCGCAGGACTCGGCCGAGCAGGGGTGAGGAGGAGGACTGCGCTGGGGCTGGGAGTGGGAGCCCGGAGGGTGAAGCGGCCATGGCATGCAGGGGAGGGACAGAGACTGATGTGCTCTGTTACTTGTCCACCATCATATAACTTCTCCTCTACATCATCAGTATGCTGTGTCCTCCTGTGCCCCTTTCACCTCTCCACAGGTCAGAGCTGCCCTGACCTGTGGAGAGGTGAAAGGGGCACAAGGAGGAGGACACAGCATACTGATGATGTGGAGGAGAAGTTATATGATGGTGGACAGAGGAGGAGGCCACTGTGAGGGGGTGAGGACTGAGGAGCATCCTATCATATTCGCAGCCTCTGTCCCCCTCCTGTGTCATGTCCGCAGCCTCTGTCACCCCTCCTGTATCATGTCCGCAGCCTCTGTCAGTGTCACACCTCCTGTATCATGTCTGCAGCCTCTGTCCCCCCTCCTGTGTCATGTCCGCAGCCTCTGTCCCCCTCCTGTGTCATGTCCGCAGCCTCTGTCCCCCCTCCTGTGTCATGTCCGCAGCCTCTGTCCCCCCTCCTGTATCATGTCCGCAGCCTCTCTCAGTGTCACACCTCCTGTATCATGTCTGCAGCCTCTGTCAGTGTCACACCTCCTATATCATGTCCGCAGCCTCTGTCCCCCCTCCTGTGTCATGTCCGCAGCCTCTGTCCCCCCTCCTGTGTCATGTTCGCAGCCTCTGTCCCCCCTCCTGTGTCATGTCCGCAGCCTCTGTCCCCCCTCCTGTATCCTGTCCACAGCCTCTGTCAGTGTCACACCTCCTGTATCATGTCCGCAGCCTCTGTCCCCCCTCCTGTGTCATGTCCGCAGCCTCTATCCCCCCTCCTGTATCATGTCCGCAGCCTCTGTCAGTGTCACACCTCCTGTATCATGTCCGCAGCCTCTGTCCCCCCTCCTGTGTCATGTCCGCAGCCTCTGTCCCCCCTCCTGTGTCATGTCCGCAGCCTCTGTCCCCCCTCCTGTGTCATGTCCGCAGCCTCTGTCCCCCCTCCTGTATCATGTCCGCAGCCTCTGTCCCCCCTCCTGTATCATGTCCGCAGCCTCTGCCAGTGTCACCCCTCCTGTATCATGTCCGCAGCCTCTGTCACCCCTCCTGTGTCATGTCCGCAGCCTCTGTCCCCCTCCTGTGTCATGTCCGCAGCCTCTATCACCCCTCCTGTGTCATGTCCGCAGCCTCTGTCACCCCTCCTGTGTCATGTCTGCAGTCTCTGTCCACCTCCTGTGTCATGTCCGCAGCCTCTGTCCACCTCCTGTAGTATGTCCGCAGCCTCTGTCCACCTCCTGTAGTATGTCCGCAGCCTCTGTCCATCTCCTGTAGTATGTCCGCAGCCTCTGTCCACCTCCTGTAGTATGTCCGCAGCCTCTGTCCACCTCCTGTAGTATGTCCGCAGTCTCTGTCCACCTCCTGTATCGTGTCCGCAGCCTCTGACCATCTCTTGTCTTTTATCATGTCTGCAGTCTCTGAGGGGATCCTAGAAAGGAGTCAAGAGTGGGAGTGCTGCCGGGATGGGGGTTACGGCCCGGGAAGAAACAGACGTGTGGACTGGGGAGAGGAGATCAGAGCCACCAAGCTGGAGCCGTCTGACTGAGCCCCACACTGTGCACCTGAGAGGAGGTCAGTGACAGTGCCGCCAGGCCATTTTGAGGGGGGGGGGTCACTGATGTAAGGATGTGAGTGAATACAATAATGTAAGGGGGCACTGATATAAAGGTTTCCCCCTTATATTAGTACCCCCCCTTACCTTAGTGTATTGACTCTGCGGAAGGTGATCTCTATTCACCAGAGCCCCCCTCCACATCAGGGTTCCCCCTTACATCATGATCTGCAGCGTTCCCCTTTACATAAGAGTTCCCTTGCACTGTAAGGGGGATCCCTGCAGACTCTGATGTAAGAGGGTTGTGCTGGCTGGGTTATAGTAACCTAACCTTCATGTAAATTGAGAAAAATGTTTTTTTACTTTTGTTTAACTTAAACACATTGATAAATAGCATTAGCTATGTGTTTTATAGTTCAAATATTGATATTTGCACTGTTTAGCACTTTTTTGCAGCGTCAGTAAAAAATGCGGCTCTGCCAGCAATTTTCATGATTTTTGCCAGTAAAAAATTGGTGCCGTTCAGAAATTTGGGCATCCTTGCCAGTAAATTTCACTTCAGGGGGTTGGCAACACTGGTGCATACACAAGGACTTCCCCACATATTTATATTGTGATTCCACATTCCATGACTAAAGTATTCCAAGTCTCCCTTATCCTTTGCCTGGGCTTTAAGCTTATCCTTTATAAGCAATTGGACACCTTTAGGTTTCATATCCATGATAACCAGTTGGACAGTCACCTCTATTTCCCATAACAGAGTTTCAGCAACTTTGCAAACCCTTATAAATAGGGAGGATCTGTTGACGTCTGGCAATGCTAACACTGTAAAGGACTTATTTTTTTCCCATTTACCTGTAGAGTATTTTTCAAGCATTATTTAGGCTGTAATTTTCTTTATCATTTGTACATTTTTTCTAGGGCTGTTTGCCCTTGGTCTGGGTTTGCATCTCCTTTTTTCCATCTGACTTTTTCCGGCTCCCCTCTGCCCTTCCTCCCCCCATCTGCCTCTCGTCGCTCCCCCCTGTCCAGTGTGGGGTTGTTTAAGTGCGACCTCTCGTAGGCTTGGGGGTGCCCCATTCTTTTCACAGCCTGGTCCTCTCCATCGACCCCCCTCTTTCCGTGGGGTCCCCTGGGAGGGCCTGCCCCTGGTGATGGGGTTTGTATCCGATCATTAGTCCCAGTTCTCGACAATTATTCCTGGTAAATATAGTTATTTGTATTAATATGATCAATAATGACTGTATATATAGTAGATTTGAATATGTATGCTTCTTTGTTGTGTGTTTCTATAACAGATCTCATTTATGCGTATATATCTCTTTATAGAATTTATGCTCGCCAATTTTTCCCCCAGAAGAAGACCTCTACTGTGAAAAGGTCAAAACGCGTCGGCTTTTGAGCATAAGTCAACATTTTATTGTTATATGAATCTATAATGACTGCATTTATATACATGTATATGTTTTGAATTGGCATTTTGGAGCTCATGTCTTGATCCCACCAGATGTCCTCTCCATCATGTACTTTTTTCATTAATAAACAATTTATTCTTTTACATTTCTCTACAAGAACATTATTTGCTGCAACTCAAAGCCCCTAGGGGTATCTCTTCCTTTCCTAAAGTCTTTTCAGGGGTGTGCAGCACCCAAACTCACAATTTGTATCGCCCTTTCCTTGCTAACACTGTAAAGGACTTTACTATTTTTTTCTCTCACGCACATAACTCCTACTCCAGAATAGACTTTTTCTCCATTGCCAAATGGATTTTACATAAAGTTATTGACTTCAAAATCAGTATCATTTCCTGGTTGGATAAAGCCTCCATTTCTATTTCTTTCACAAGGCAATCATAGTCTAATCCTACTTCTCTGTGGAGAAAAAAACCTGCATGAAATCCCCTGAAAATGGTTCTACCCAAAGACTATAGCTGTCTGTATCTTATCCATTTACTTTATGCACCACCTACACAATATGCATGTGGGGGATAAAAGACAGTGGCCTCAAAAGCTTGACCAACCTTTGGCTAAAATGAATATTCTTGAAGCTCAAAATAAGGCCCAAAATCAACTCTCATTATCAGTTGAACTTATCCACCTTTTACTTGAACTCACAATCTTGTTGCTTGCCCAATGTTAAAAAAAGTTAAGGAGAATGAAACTCAATCACTACTTGATAATAGGGCTGGGAAGTTTGGGGCTAAAACAGTTAAAAGAACACCAATGCAATTATTATATATATATAATAATATTTTGTCTCCCCGCCACCTGTTTCAGTCCTGCACATGGTTGTGAAGCAGCGCCATTAACTACCTGCTGATCACAACAGATTTTTGACAAGATGCCAAACATTGTGGCTGTGTTTACCCCTGGACAGCTGCCTTTGTAGCTTAGCAGGATCAGTTGTGGCTAGACTTCAAGTTTTTATCACCCCCAACCGCAAATGTAAACTAAGCCTAAGGCTTGTCTAATAAATAAATAATAAAACTGGGACATTGCAGCTTTTCTCGTTAGAGCACTGAGATATGCTCTATTGAATATAATGAACAAAAACAATGTCATGCATTACGCCACATTGCAACGAGCTTCAGTGCATAAAAGTGAATGAAATATAACTTTGACATTCCAAAAAAGTTATGCAAAGTAAACATCTGTACTGTTTTCTTCACAGTGCTCACCAGTGGCCATGTTCTAAAACAAGGCTGCTGGTGCATATGGGCCCTAATGGCAGATTTTATTAATTTAATGAAAATGACGCTGTTAACCCTTTGTAGTTGTGTTATTTCATACCCCTCTGTGCTTTACAGACCCAGTTTTTTTTAAAACGCCAGGGACCCACATGCACCCCTTTGAGTATCTTAAGACCAGGCTTATAACGGTTATTATAACTTTTACTGAAGAAATGTGGCAGAACAGTTCAATATGAACAACGTCTTTCCTCTAATCCTAAATATATTAGTGTAGTGGCCCAAGCATAACTAGTGAGGAGAGACTCCTTTGTGGCATTTTCCATGGCTGGAAGTTGGCCGAAAACCCTAATGCCTTCAGCAGCTCCAAATGATTCCACTCACAGGTAATACTGGAACCCACTGGAGCCCTGGACGTCAACCGCCCCCCTTTTTATAGTACCGGTGGGCTGGCTAGGACCAAAACCCGGGAACAGAGCTTACAACAATTAACCCTTTACCCCGGCCTGGGCCAGCCACTGACTTACTATAACTAATTACAGTTCAAGCTGCGTACATGTGCCACTCCATGGCAACTTCAGATCAAACAGAGACTAAGATGACAGCTTCCTTGGCTGTAAAGGATAAGGGACTTTAGATCTATTTTAAAACAAGATGATTAGCAGACAGTCAGGACAGTCAGGCAATTAGCATCTTGAGAAGGTGTGGTCAGCAATGGAAAGTTCTCTGTTATACTCATGACAGGTTTCCTTTAACCTGTCTTTTATTATTATTATTATTATTATTATTATTATACAGGATTTATATAGCGCCAACAGTTTACGCAGCGCTTTACAATAAAAAAGGGAGACAATACAGTTACAATACAATAAAATACAAGAGGATTAAGAGGGCCCTGCTCAGAAGAGCTTACAATCTAATAGGGTGGGGCAGGTGGTACAAAAGGTTGTAACTGTGGGGAATGAGCTGATGGAAGTGGTAAAAGATTAGTTGGAGACGTGATAGGCTTCCCTGAAGAGGTGAGTTTTCAGGGATCGCCTGAAGGTAGCAAGAGTAGGGGATAGCCGGACAGGTTGACGTAGTGAGTTCCAGAGGATGGGAGAGGGTCTGGAGAAATCCTGGAGACGAGCATGGGAGGAGGAGATGAGAAAGCATGACAGTCTTTTCTGCTGAACATGCTAAAAGTATTATTGGAGCATCTGAGCAATCAAACAGTTGTATCCAAAAAAAAAGTCGCCTCCGTGGCTGTTGGCTATTAGCAATAAAATTGAAAATTTCTGCCCAGTCAACATGTATAAATCCCTTGAAACATTTTGTGTAGTAAAATATGAATATACTGTTGAATGAAAAACACCAATCAAACTGCCTTCATGAGTGGCTTAGATTTATTTTTAGAATGATCTGTACCTCACCCTGGCCCATAGCTTCTACCCTAAATTTGAGTGTTTAAAATAAGGTTTATTTACCTTAGGTTTTTCTTCTGCAATAAATTTAAAAGAAACTTCTGTGATCAGCCCCCCCCCCACCTTATACTTTCCTCTCAATCCTGCGGCACTGCTCTTTCTCCCCTCATTGGACATGGAGGCAGCAGCGGGAGGCATTGGCTCCTGCTGCTGTCAAATTCAAATTCAGTGAGGAGGGAGAAGGTTGGGCCAAGCTGTGCTGTAATACAAACAAAAGAAAATTGCTAATTTAGCAAACACCTCAAGGCTTATAATAGACTGTATAAATCAAAGAAAGAGCCGCGCTATAAACAATATTTAACTATAAAAAAGAATAAATATTTAATTGCTCTACACCTAAGGTTCTGTCCAAATACTGGTATCCTTCTGTAAATATATCAGAATTATACTCTATTACAGCTGTCGCATAGAGTAAATGTCATGACTTTTAGGATTTTGTCAAGCTACAGTTTGAAAATATATAAATGAATAAAATGTATGCATGAAAAATGTGCAGATAACATGATAATTAAAAGTCCAAGCCTCTGAGCAATTTTGGGTTAACACATGAACAAGGTTGAAGATTCTACTAAGCCGGAGGAATTTAGAACCACCTGACTGAATTACTTCTACTTGGGTGAAGCTGTGGATGAGTGCAAACTGACCTGTCATGGGACTTCTGAAAAATAACAGACTTAAGTCAAAATATGACACAGAAGGAGAATCAAGGGGCATGATCACATGTTTCCAGCACCACGAAAGTTCCTAAAAAAAATTCACTTCTGTTCTAGCAGGAAACTGCAGCTGATCTGCACCACAAAGGTTTTTTTTTTTTTTTTTTAAAGCAAACAACATGACAGCACAGTAATGAGTACTGACAAGTGGAAAGAATTCTCCATGTGCTTTAAGTGCAATGCAAACATGTGAATGGGTTTTAATAGTTAAAATCAGTTCCCGAAAGTAACGTAGATTGACTCTTTCCATATTTAGAAGGCCTTGTTTACCTTTTTGGTTGCCCTCTGGATCGCTCTACAGAGAGCCTCTGACAGGCAGTGAAGAGGTGTTATATTGCCTTCTCGCTGCCTGTTTTAACCCCTTCGGTTTTTTTTAGGCTTCTTCCTTTATATTCACCTAGTGGCCCAGCCAATATGCCTGTTATTTTTCAACCTCTTTAGCAGAGCAAGCTGTTCAGCAAAGTGACAGTTAGAGGGTTGAGACTAACCATTTAACACTGAAAGTGGTGCTTACAATGGTTAGCTTTTATTCATTAATGTAAAAACTTTATCCTCTTGGGGGCTAGGAATATACATGCATCATACATACTAGGAGAAGTACAACTGGGGGAATCCGTAGTGGAGAAGGATCTGGGGGTTTTGGTAGATCATAAGCTCAATAATAACATGCAATGCCAAGCTGCGGTTTCCAAAGCGAGCAAAGTCCTTTCTTGTATTAAGAGAGGTATGGACTCCAGAGAGAGAGATATAATTTTGCCCCTGTACAAATCATTAGTAAGACCTCATCTAAAAAATGCAGTTCAGTTTTGGGCCCCAGTTCTCAAAAGGGGATATTGGGGAACTGGAGAAAGTGCAGAGAAGGGCAAACAAACTGATAAGAGGCATGGAGGAGATCAGCTATGAGGAAAGATTACAGGAACAGAATTTATTCACTCTTGAGAAGAGGAGATTAAGGGGGGATATGATCAACATGTACAAATATATAAGGGGTCCATATAGTGAACTTGGTGTTGAGTTATTCACTTTACGGTCAACACAAATGACAAGGGGGCACTCTTTACGTCTAGAGGAAAAGAGATTTCACCACCAAATATGGAAAGGTTTCTTCACAGTAAGAGCTGTGAAAATGTGGAATAGACTCCCTGCAGAGGTGGTTCTGGCCAGCTCAGTAGATTGCTTTAAGAAAGGCCTGGATTATTTCCTAAATGTACATAATATAACTGAGTACTAACATTTATAGGTAAAGTTGATCCGGGGAATATCCGATTGCCTCTCGGGGGATCAGGAAGGAATTTTTTCCCCTGCACTAGCAAATTGGATCATGCTCTGCTGGGGTTTTTTGCCTTCCTCTGGATCAACTGTGGGTATAGAATTGGGTATATGGGATTGTACGATATTATTATTATTATTTTTTTTTTTTTTTATGGTTGAACTGGATGGACTTTTTCAACCTGACTAACTATGTAACTATGTAATTTCATCCAGAGTGGAGACACCAAGTGTGTTACTGACAAGATCACCAGGTGAATAAAAGGAATAAAAGCCTCTAAAAAAAACAAATGCAACCACCACATTAAATGATTGGTAAACTGCAACATATAAAAAAAAATATTTTGGATTTTATTATGTTATGCTTATCAGAATACTTAAAGTTTATGCAGAATGTAAATTAAATAACAGATTTGTCAATGAACCCATCATAAAATGTGATACAGCACAAGTGTCCCCTAAGGATTATTTACATTAGCTGCAATCTCTAGTTTAGTGTGGTTAAATTGAATTTCTAAGACTGTAATCAATTGGTGGATCTTGGCCCAGCTTCCAGGAAGGAACTACTTTTCTTTTGTGTCAAATGTTATCTTCACAAACATAACCCTTTGGATAAGTATTCACGCAACAACAGTTTTTTTGGCTTTTGAGTTTTGATTGTTTATGTAATTACAGACACCTGCAAGCAGATCAGCATGAGTTCAAGTTTACTAAAAAAGCTAATTAGTTCAATAACAAAGCAACATTTTTAAAAATGAGCTTGAATTTGCATGAGGAACTTCATATAAATGGCATCATCAACATTAATATGTTGTTGTGTCATTTATTTTGAATGGCTCCCCAATGTACTATGGCAATGCACATACATTGTGGTGTGCTGCTGCAGCGAGATGCTTTAAAACAGTGGTCTCCAAACTGTGGCCCAGGGGCCAGATGTGGCCCTTTGTTTGCCTTTATTTGGCCCTTGGGGCACTATTCCACCAACTGACACCAATGATGGAGCACCATTACCTCTACTGACACCATCAATGGGGCATGATTCTTCTCATTTAAATCAACAATGGGGCACTATTCCTCCTAATAAAATTAATGATGGGGCACTAATGCCGAGGCATTTTCAACTCCCACTGGCTAGAGTCCAGCCCCCCTAAAGGCTGAAGGACAGCAAACTGGCCCTATACTCAGAAAGTTTGGAGACCCCTGCTTTAGAGAAAATGCTGCTTGTCCATTGTGTTTGTCCGTTCTTGAGTACTGGCAGCCCAGTCAAATTAAAGGAGCTGTCTAATTAATGCAATGCATGTTAATGCATGACACAACTGTTAATTCTACATATTACCATGTGTTAACACGTGTTGTGTTAAGAGAAAAAAAGAGAAAGCCCCTTGATCAAGCCCAACCCTCCTATCTGAGGGATAGCATGCATCTAATACAAATGATAGGTAATGTACCCATAGTGGATGAAATTATTATGTCACAGCGGATATATACAAACATAAATCTGGGGGATGCCCTGACTGCTGTGTGATGGGCATTAGTATATTGGGATTAAAATCAGAACAAAAACAGTTTATTTTAGAGGTATTAGAACTTGCTATAGAATGTCCTATATTCTAGCATAACGGCAGATACTAAAGACAAAAAAAAGGCATGGCCATGGGAGTTAAATTTGCTCCCAGTGTGGCAAACATTTACATGAGTTGGTGAGAGCATAAAGTAGTATATGGTAAAAGTCATGCATCGCTACACTGGGAGCAAAAGATACATTAATGATATTATTATTATGTAAACAGGCACAGAACAAAGTTTTCAACAATTTATTGAGGGTTTAAAGCGGAGCTCCGCCGGAAAAAAAAATATTAAAAGCCAGCAGCTACAGCTACAGCAGCTGCTGGCTTTTAATATTTGGACACTTACCTGTCCTGGAGTCCAGCGACGTCCGCAGCAGAGGACGAGCGACCGCTCGTCGCTCTGCTGCTCCCTCCGCCATCCTCGCTGAGGGAACCAGGAAGTGAAGCCCTGCGGCTTCATGCCTGGTTCCCTACGGCGCATGCGCGAGTCGCGCTGCGCCGTTCTGATTGGTGCTCCTGTGTTCTGGGAGCCGAGTGTCTCCCAGAACACCAAGGGAAGTCTGCGGGAAGTGACGTAACTCCCGCAGATTCCCGGAGAGAGGACTCCCGGATGTGGGTGAAAATACCTGTCTTAGACAGGTATCTTCACCCCCCTCCCCCCTGAAAGGTGTCAATTGTGACACCGGAGGGGGGGAGGAATCCAAATAGCAAAAGTTGCTATTTAGGGTGGAGCTCCACTTTAAACATCAATACATACAATAAAAGGTTTGTAGTGGATTGGAGTAGAGTACAAATTTGTTATCTGGATTTAGTATTATACAAGAAAGAAGGAAGACTAGCCAAACTAACCCATTTCAAAGAAACTGACCGTAATAGGTATATACCCACTGCCAGTTGCCACCATCCTAAGTGGATCAAGGCTATTCTGAAAGGACAGCTGATGAGATTAAGGAGGAATTGTGACAATAATGATGACTTTGAGATAAAAGCCAATATGAAAGGTTACAAAAACAGGATAGAGATAAAGTTAAGAGTATGAATAGAGGGGACTTCTGAAAGATACAGTGAAGAAAAGGGTGATTTTGACATCACATTTATCACACAATTCAGCTGGCTATATAAGGATATTGAAAGAATTACTAAGCAGCATTGGCACATACTTCAAAAAGGCAAACACTTTTAGATCCATTAGTACAGGTAAACAATATAACATAAGAAAATGAATTTAATGTGACAGTATGTATGTCACATACATGTTGGAATGTCCCTGTGGCAGACAATATGTTGGCAGGACAACCAGAAAACAAAGTTCCCGTATAGGGGAGCACAAGTTTCTGCCAATAGTGTTTCGAATAATTTCAGATTGCATCATACCTGTGACCCCAAATTTTTTAATTTTGATGGGATCACCAGGGTAGAGAAACACTGGAGGGGGACAGACATGAAAATTGC
Source organism: Rana muscosa (assembly GCA_029206835.1). Lineage (NCBI taxonomy): Eukaryota > Metazoa > Chordata > Amphibia > Anura > Ranidae > Rana > Rana muscosa. The sequence continues at coordinate 870,649,220 of CM055121.1, forward strand.
AGTTTCAAAAAACGAAATGAAATTAATCTATGAATTAGACACCCCGGACCCGAAAGGGTTAAACATAGATATAGACCAGAACTTTTACATATCTAATTATTGTTTCCACTGTACCTTCATATTTTTAATTATATATATTTTTATTTTTATTGTTTTGTAATAAGCAGATGAGTCGTTTCAGCCATGACCACTAGGGGTTACTACATTTTATTTTAATTATAACACCTTACCTATTCAGTTAAATTTAGCCATATGGGTTAGCCATAGGTTATGGTAATAATGGCAGTACCATAACAAACATCAATGGTCGCTGACAAAAACAGGGGTTTTATTCATACTTAGTAAGGTTTACAATAATTGTCTCGGAGATAGGCGAGTTCTAATATGGCCGACTCTGGCATATTGGGTGGTCTTTATAGCTTATAGCAACTGTGGGAGGCTAGGGAGTTCCAAGATGGCCAATGCAAGTACACTGGTCGGTCTTTGCTGGTGTATATATAAGCAGCAATGATGGCTGGAGGTTACTACTCCTGATGACGTAATTTCCTATTAAGAAACATGTTGGAGGGTACCTCCGGTTTGCCATCACTTGGAAATGCGTGGTGGCCATCTTTAGTATTGGGATTTTATGCTTTCTAAGGCAAACACAATTGCTGACTCTGTAAGTGTATTTCTTTTATCTTTTTAAATAAACAAACATTGCTATTCATTTTTGGGCGACCTTTTTTGCTTCATTCGTTTTTATTGAAATAAGTGTAACATCTTACAGTACAACAAGCATCCAAACATGAAGTACTTCAATGGGGAATTGAACAAGATATGCAGGGAGCCAAGATTGATTCCAAAATTCACAAATCAGTGGAACTTGTTGCACAAAACATTGAAAAGAAATATGAAGATTTTTTTCATGCGTATAGTCACCAAAAGGGTGGGACAGACAGGCAAAGTAAAGAAATAATAATAATAATAATAATAATATAAAAATAACAGCATTACAACTTTAAATCGAACAATGAAACATTTGGTCGGTACAAGAATGTGGTCTGAACAAAGGCATTTTAACATATCATACAGTGGAACCTCGGATTGCGAGTAACGCCGTTAACGAGCGTTTCGCAATACGAGCACTGTATTTTAAAAAATCGTGACTCGGTTTGCGAGTGTTGTCTCGCAAAACGAGCACGATTCAGGCCAAAGCAGTGTGCAGAGGTGGGGGGGCGCCGGAGCCGAGCAGTGCCGAACGTCGAACGTCGAACTGCACGGAAAGGCTCGAGTACAGCACGGCTGAAGTCACTGCGGAACAAATTATTTTTGTTTCCATTGACTTCAATGGGGAAACTCGCTTTGATATGCGAGTACTTTGGATTACGAGCATTCTCCTGGAACAGATTATGCTCGTAATCCGAGGTTCCACTGTACATTCATATTTAATGGCTTGCAGCCCATATGTTCCATAGACTCCACTTGTGATCAAAGAGTCATTTGTTTCCATATCTGTATGGCAGAACGCTCTCAAAGACATAGTTTTGCTTCACCATATCAATCACTTCGGATACATTAGGTGATAGGTTCGTTTTCCATCTTCTAGTGATAAGTGCCCTGGCATGGGCTACCTTTTTTCTTCCCGAATGTGACATACAGAGAATACTTCCCTGGTATAAGTCGGATACATTGTTTAAATTGGAACAGAGGGGAGAGCTGTTTGGAGCACCTTAGATACAGTATATTACACATGCTGGGTTTGACTCTCTTGTTAACGCAAGGAGTCAACACACTCTTGTGAGTTTGGTGTGAAGTCTGTGTCTAGTGGATCACTGTTTGTGTTTTTGTTTTGGTGTTTGGAGCACTTCAGCAAACGAGTGAGACTGTTACTTCAATCACATATTGATTACATTGCTTTACAGCGAATGTGATCGTATTTGACATTTACTTTTATCAACATTATGTTTTCAGATGATATGTTTTATGGTTTATGATTGCACATGATTTATGATTACACACATTGTTTTATTTTTATGTGTATGAAGCATAAGTAGCGCTGTTACCTATAGGGTAGGTGGGGTCTTTTTTTAGTTACCGGTTATGTTAAAGCAGTCCATTCATCCAGAATGGACTACCAAAGCACAGCAAAGGAAGAAAGAAAATAAAGAAAAAATGGACCTGCTACTTTTTAATGCACAAGCATATGTGTTGGGGTGCACTGCAGCATAGGCATGTTACACCTTACTGTACTTGTGTACTGGGGTGCACTGCATTTCTGGCATCCACCCCTCCCCCCCCCAATGCATTTGTACATTGGGTTTTCACTCTAAATGACTGGCCCCATGACGCACTGCACAAAACTGTGTTCAAAGCATAAGGGTGAAGCCAACCTAAATGCTTGCAAAAATCTGCTTAACTTTGCTTCATTGCTCTTGTACAGGTTCACATGAAGACAATGTACTAGATACAGAAGCATAAGTTTCATCTTGTAATATCCCCATTTACATATTATCAGCAGTAATGGATGGCTACTTATCACATGTCCAAATTTCCATAATGATAAAAATTGGTTAGTATTTACTTTAAAGACCTGACACAGTGACACTGTATCAACCCAAAAGAACATTATGTTCCTGTGTCCAAATAAGCTGTAGGGCTGATTTACTTAAGGCAAATACACTGCTCACTTTGCAAGATAACTTTCGCTAGATTGTGGTGATATTGCACTTTGCAAAGAATACCCAATCACGTGCCAGGAAAACAAAAAAATAGCAGAGCTTACCTCATTCACTAAGTTCTGGGGAAACTTCCCTCACAAAGTAAAACTTCCTTTACAAAGTGAACAGCGTATTTGTCTTTAGAAAATCGACCCCAGTATATCCAGATTGTGAAAAGATTAGATTCACTGTTGTGCTTTTACTGCTATATGGGGGTCTGTTAGAGAGAGTTCCTCTGACCTCCTGCCATGGTGAAAACATTTTACCTAGACAGAAAAATCTGCAGCAACAACACAGACCCAAAAGACAGAAATAAAAAGGCTTTTTTTTTTAGTAGGGTAAGGGGAAGCTTGGATCCCTGTCAGATTTTTATTGCTGTTTGTGTCCCCTGTTACAGATTTTCTCTCACTTCCTGTCCAGTGAAACTATTGTCACTGAAACATAAAGTGAAGAAGATCTCTCTAAAGGGAGCAAGTTGACCTCTTCCAAAGTTATGCTTTCGAGCCTCGGTTTTTATATTTGTTATACACGTAGGGTTCTCCCTGAAAGTTTTATTTTCTTCAGCTGCGTTCTCATGGGAAAAATTGAGACAACATTTTTTTTAAGCGCAAAGGCAGCTATGACCTTGTTAGGCAAAGAAGTGTATGGTTTCAAGCAACTGACATGTGATCTACTCTTATGTCTTATAGCTTCCCCTGCTTTTCCTCTCCTCGCGTCTCCTCCCTCCTCCTCCCGGTAGCCAGCATAGCGTCTCCTTTCGGCCAATCGGGAAACGGGTATCAAACCCGCTTCCTAATTGGCCGGGAGGAGAATTAGTGTTACAATAGCGAATATTCATTCACTCGTGTAGCGCTACCCCCAGTTAAGAGAGCCGCTGGTTTGATTTCGGGCCCTGTGTACAGCACCGCCAACCCCCGGCAATCTTACTCGACCCACTCTGGCACAGTTAGTCTAGGGTTAAACTTATCACATGCAATTTAGTATTTCAAGGAGTAACCTATTTACAATAAGAGAACACACTGAGGCGAGAGATCAAATATAACAGTTTTACTTTTCTATAAAGGCATAGCAGAACATAACACATGCAACTTGCTTACAGAGCCCTGCAGCAATAGGTGTAACACACAACAATGGCCCAGCGCGGTAACCCACCGCGCGTAGCTATTATGGTGTACGAGCCCTGTGGCGCACTAAACAATATCACTCTCTCCCCTCTCTAGTCAGGCCTGACATAGAAGAAACCTCAGTCTTTTCACTCTAGGATTTCTTCACATGCAAAATTTCGGTGGTGCACTTGATGAAATAGTATTTGTAATCCACAAGTAGGCAGTCCCAGGGAACACCATACTGGAGACCCTTTAACTCTGTCCTGCTACTGGTCTCCTAATGGAACAACAAACTAACGATAGGTGGGCCAAGGCAGTCTATAGGCCTAAACACGGTACAGTCTATTGGCTTGAGCAAGTGCTCGCTCACCACTCCGGACGATTCCAGTCCGGGACTTCCACCTGCTGTGTCTCCGCACACAGCGTCTGCAACGATCGGGTCCCCGATCTAACTGATGTCCTCACTCGACAAGTCAGATCCCACCCAGGCTCCCCAGTGGGGTGGAAGGCTCTTTGGAAGTTGCGCAAGGCCCCAGGCTTCAGGCCTTGCACTGCAGCAGATCCGCACAGGAAAAAAACTGTTGCTTGCAGCATGGTGTCCAAAGAGGCCGAGCTCCCCCTCGCCTCCTTCTTAAATAGCCCCTCCCATGAGTCTCTGCGGTGGCCCATTTGCACTCTGGGTGCTGAACAGGGTTCTGGGTAACATAGTCCCGGGGCCTTAAAGGAGACCCCGCTACACTAGTGTCACACAACTGGGTTTGCTCTGAGCGCAGTGCTCTGCGTCCTGAGCCCACCCAGTTTTGAAACCCATTAGAGCCTCTGGCTCTAATCATGTTCCAAAAAAAAAACACCCCCACATTGGAATCCATGCATCCGGCACCCTGCATGTAGATTAGGGGCCGGATACATGGATAGCGGGGGTGGCGCCTGTGTGCCTCTTATGGATGGGCCGCCACTGGAGCTGTACAAGAGTCTTTACGTTTCCAGCCACCATTATGTGTGCTTTCTCTCTGTATACATGGGCTTTTTTTATGGTATAATATACAACAGACTGCTTCTGACTTTAAGAAAAGGAAACCCAGATAGCTGTAAAAACAAGACAGGAATTCTAAAGCCGCGTACACACGATCGGTTTTACCGATGACAACAGTCCGATGGATTTTTTTCATCGGACAAACCGATCGTGTATGGGCCCCATCGGTCTTTTTTCCATCTGTGTCAAAAAAATAGAGCATGTTCTAAAACCGATAGCAAATTCCGATCGTCTATGGGCAAGTCCATCGGTTAAAAAACCCATGCATGCTCAGAATCAAGTTGACGCATGCTCAGAAGCATTGAACTTCATTTTTCTCGGCTCATCGGAGTGTTTTACGTCACCGCGTTTGGAACGGTCGGTTTTTGGACTGATGGTGTGTAGGCAAGACTGATGGAAGTCAGCTTCATCGGTTTCCCGATGGAAAAATCCATCGGTTTAAAAACCATAGGAAATCCGATCGTGTGTACAGGGCTTAAGCCTTCCTCATCCTATTCAAAACTTCTGTTTTAGCTTGACCTATATAATAAAAATGTCACATTTTTAGGGAGCTATACGTGTATGGTTCCTTCCATATTTACCCTTCCCCTGTTTTTAAAGTTGTCACATTAACCACTTAAGGACTGAAAAGTTTTACCCCCTTAATGACCAGGCCATTTTTTGCGATTCGGCACTGCGTTACTTTAACTGACAATTGCGCGGTCGTGCGACGCTGTACCCAAACAAAATTTACATACTTTTTTTTCCACAAAAAGAGCTTTCTTTTGGTGGTATTTGATCACCTTTTTATTTTTTGCGCTATAAACAAAAAAAGGCTGACAGTTTTAAAAAAACAAAACAATATTTTTTACTTTTTGCCATAATAAATATCTCCCCCCAAAAAAAAAAGTCTTCATCATTCAAAAAGCGTCTATTGATTGGTTTGTGCAAAAGTTATAGCATCTACAAAATAGGGGATAGATTTATGGAATTTTTATTATTTTTTTTTCTTTTTACTAGTAATGTCAGTAATCAGCGATTTTTAGCGGGACTGCGACATTGCGGACACTTTTGACACTTTTTTGGGACCAGTGACATTTATACAGTGCTATAAAAATGCACTGATTACTATATAAATGACACTGGCAGGGAAGGGGTTAACACTAGGTGTGATCAAGGGGTTAAATGTGTTCCCTGGGTGGGTGTTTCTAACTGTGGGGAGGGGGGGACTGACTGGGAGTACAGAGATATCGCTGTTCCTAATCACTAGTACTTCCCTGTCAGAACAGGGATCTGTTTGTTTATATTGACAGATCCCCATTTTGTCTCTCTGTGGAGCGATTGCGGATGGCCGGCAGACGCCGTAGTCCCCGGCCACGTGCATTAGCTCCCCCGCGTGCCTGCTGTAGCTGTTATAGGGACCAACGTACAGCTACAGCGATTCGCGGGAACGATCCGACCTGCCGCTGTATAATGACGGCGGCTGGTCAGCAAGTGGTTAAACAAATTGGATTTATAAGTATTCACGAGTCTATGAATTCACGGGTTATCATGAGATATGGGACTGCAGAAAATTCCTAGCATGCAGCCTAAAACCCATAATTAATCAAAATTATCATATTTAGTATACCTTTAAATTTGTCAATCCTACTTAGTAAGTTTGCTTCAATTATACTTTTATGCCATAGATCATGAACAATAAATAATAATACTAATCTTAGTAAAACTAATATTATACAAGAATTAACTACTTTGTGGATGAACTACTTTTATCAATTAAATAATAATTATATTAATTTTATATAAATAGTATGTTTTTTTTTTACATGTGGTTTATTTTTAATAAGTAGCATTTTTAATAAGTAGCACCGGTGTTAATGGTACAGTGCAAGAAGGTTTTTGTCTAGGCATTTCATTGCAAAAAATAATGACCATCTCACTACTACATAGGAGTCAAGAAAAATTCTGCAGCGAACACTGACTCTTGACCTGTCTTCATGGCTGAATAGGCAATGAAATGTCTACAGCCACCTGCAGCGGTACAGCTCGCTATTAAATAATATTACAACAGTTCTGCTTACAGACTTTCATCTTTAGAGTTCACGTTGATATTATAATGCATGTCTAACTTTATCTGCTGTCAAATAAAAAAAGTGCTTTCCTCAGCTAATGAAGAATGAATTTACAATACGTGATAATGGTCAAAGTGGTCTCTAAGAATGTCTCCAAGAAGAAGCTAGGTGACATGACCACTTTTTGCACTTTTGATAATTAAAAAAATGCCTTTGAAAGTGTTTAATGTTTAAAATTGTTGAAAGTACAGGAAGTAGTAGGGTGGGCTTATAGGGTTGAGGATATTAAAGTGTTTGTTAATGCACTTATACAAGAGTATGCCAGCCCCTCTATTAGAGGCTGGCATAGGGTTGCCACCTCATCCCTTTAAAAGCAAACACATATGAATTACACAGGTTCTGAGACTAATTTAATGCAGATATGGCACTATGTGAGTTTAAATACCACCTTAATCAGCCACAGAACCTGTGTAATTAATATGTGTTTGGTATTTAAAGGGATGAGGTGCCAACCCTAGGCTGGCATAGCACACTGTGTAAGTTGTTTTTAAAAATGAGTTATGTAAATACCAAATTTTAGTTGTCTTCAGGCCAGTCACGTGACTCACGGCCGCTTTACAGCTCCGATGGATTTCTTCTGCGGGAGGGGCCGTGATCTCCCTCTGACGTCAGCCGGGGAGATCACGTGACCGCTCGTCTCCTCCACAGAAGCCATCCATCGGAGCTGTAAAGCGGCCGCGAGTCATGTGAACGGCCTGAAGACAGCTCAAATTCGGTATTTACAACACTCGTTTTTAAAAACATCTTACACGGTGTGCTATGCCAGCCTTTAATAGAGGGGCTGGCAGTGACAAATTTTATTTTTTATTTTAGAATAATAGCGGCGGGGGGGTGGGGACGGCCTGGAGACAGACAGAGAGGGAGATGACAGGCAGGAAGAAGGGGGGTGAGGGTGGAGGGAGGAGAGCAGAGAGCAGGCAGCCTATCATGTAGGGACGCACTTTGACCACAGTGATAAGGGCAGTGCAGCCCTGGTTATCATGGTCTGTTTAGAGAGGGGATACAGGAAGTGCAATGTTCAGGTTTTTTTTTTTTACAGTTTAGAGGGGGGCAGATTGCACAGCACAAGCACTGTGCTGTGTAATCTGCTTTAAGGGACCAGGATCTATATATATATTTTTTTTTTTTTGGGTTAACAAACACTGCAAGCAGTGATTCCAGAACTGAATCTCAAGTGCCCTGGCTTACATCTTGCAATGGGGATTTGGTATGTGAAGATAAGCCCCTTTTTGCAGCATCTTTTTGTGTAGTGTGACTGCCACCAAATGCGTTTTAATGCATGTTGGCAGGTTACATGCTATTCAATATGTGCAAAAAAGACTTTTTCTACAGCTTTACTGTCTCGTCTCAGATTTCACATGCAAGTATTAAATCAAAATGTGCAACAACAGATTTATTAAAATTACCTTTCTCCATAAATGTTGCATAAAACCATCTCCCCCCCCCCCCCCCCACTTACCCAAAAATGCCTTTCCTTTGCAGGTTGCACCCATTTTTATTTATCTATAACTACAAAGAAGATTAAAATTTTCTCTGCCCACTGCAACCAACTTTAGCTTGCATTGCAGATTTCCCATAATCTTCATCCCCCTGCACCTGTAACTGGCTCACTTCCTCTCTCACAGAACTATGCACAAATCTGAAGATCAAATTAAATTCAGCTCATTGTGTGAGATATGGCATCCCTGGCATGCCTTTTGTGAATATGTAAGTTGGAGGTCCTATTACATAAAGCTATCTGTTATATCAGATTTGGAATGCTGAGCTCATTAGAAGGTTTACAAAGGTTCCCAGTGAAATATGTTGAAATCTAGCAGGGGGTCATGATATGTTTTCTCCTTTGCCTTTAATTTTGCAAAAATTTAGGAGTTGCACTGCCATGACCTGCTGCCTTTTTAAATATTTGTACAACTGATATACAGTGGGTATGGAAAGTATTCAGACCCCCTAAATGTTTCACTCTTTGTTATATTGCAGCCATTTTCTAAAATCATTCAAGTTCATTTTTTTCCTCATTAATGTACACACAGCACCTCATATTGACAGAAAAACACAGAATTTACGTCATTTTTGCAGATTTATTAAAAAAGAAAAACTGAAATATCACATGGTCCTAAGTATTCAGACCCTTTGCTCAGTATTTAGTAGAAGCACCCTTTTGATCTAATACAGCCATGAGTCTTTTTGGGAAAGATGCAACAAGTTTTTCACACCTGGATTTGGGGATCCTCTGCCATTCCTCCTTGCAGATCCTCTCCAGTTCTCTTGGGTTGGATAGTAAACGTTGGTGGACGGCCATTTTTAGGTCTCTCCAGAGATGCTCAATTGGGTTTAAGTCAGGGCTCTGGCTGGGCCATTCAAGAACAGTCATGGAGTTGTTGTGAAGCCACTCCTTCGTTATTTTAGCTGTGTGCTTAGGGTCATTGTCTTGTTGGAAGTTAAACCTTCGGCCCAGTCTGAGGTCCTGAGCACTCTGGAGAAGGTTTTCGTCTAGGATATCCCTGTACTTGGCTGCATTCATCTTTCCTTCGATTTCAACCAGTCGTCCTGTCCCTGCAGCTGAAAAACACCTCCACAGCATGATGCTGCCACCACCATGCTTCACTGTTGGGACTGTATTGGACAGGTGATGAGCAGTGTCTGGTTTTCTCCACACATACCGCTTAGAATTAAGGCCAAAAAGTTCTATCTTGGTCTCATCAGACCAGAGAATCTTATTTCTCACCATCTTGGAGTCCTTTAGGTGTTTTTTAGCAAACTCCATGCGGGCTTTCATGTGTCTTGCACTGAGGAGAGGCTTCCGTCGGGCCATTCTGCCATAAAGCCCTGACTGGTTGAGGGCTGCAGTGATGGTTGACTTTCTACAACTTTCTCCCATCTCCCGACTGCATCTCTGGAGCTCAGCCACAGTGATCTTTGGGTTCTTCTTTACCTCTCTCACCAAGGCTCTTCTCCCCCGATAGCTCAGTTTGGCCAGATGGCCAGCTCTAGGAAGGGTTCTGGTCGTCCCAAACTTCTTCCATTTAAGGATTATAGAGGCCACTGTGCTCTTAGGAACCTTAAGTGCAGCAGAATTTTTTTTAGTAACCTTGGCCAGATCTGTGCCTTGCCAAAATTCTGTCTCTGAGCTCTTCAGGCAGTTCCTTTGACCTCATGATTCTCATTTGCTCTGACATGCACTGTGAGCTGTAAGGTCTTATATAGACAGGTGTGTGGCTTTCCTAATCAAGTCCAATTAGTATAATCAAACACAGCTGGACTCAAATGAAGGTGTAGAACCATCTCAAGGATGATCAAAAGAAATGGACAGCACCTGAGTTAAATATATGAGTGTCACAGCAAAGGGTCTGAATACTTGGGACCATGTGATATTTCAGTTTTTCTTTTTTAATAAATCTGCAAAAATGTCAACAATTCTGTGTTTTTCTGTCAATATGGGGTGCTGTGCGTACATAAATGAGGAAAAAATGAACTTAAATGATTTTAGCAAATGGCTGCAATATAACAAAGAGTGAAAAATTTAAGGAGGTCTGAATACTTTCCGTACCCACTGTAGGTAGAAGAAGAAATCTGAAATAACATTTGTAAAAAAAAATCTTACAATATATAGCTGAAAGTGGAATTTGTTTGACTTTTTCCTAAATAAAGCTAAATATGAATTGTAATAGTGATGGTGTTACCAAAATATTTTTACATTTTGGTGCAATGTGTAATATTTTTCTTCAGCATAGTATCTTCATAAAGTGCTTGACTAAACTGAGATAAGCATTTGTGGCATATAAATCCTTGCTAGATCCTAAAAGGGAGATCATATTAATTAACTAGATCAATGACCGTTCTGGTAAAGAACTGAAAAGGAGTTGCTCTTTGGGTTTTAATGCATCTTCATGACATGATAAAGAAAGGGGAGCCACTGCCCTAAGGCCCCTTTCACACTGGGGCGGGCAGGTGCGGTGGCGGTATAGCAGCGCGATTTTCAGCGCTGCTATACCGTCGTTCTTACCGTGGTATTTGGCCGCTAGGGGGGTGAATTTAACCCCCGCTAGCGGGCGAAAAAGGGTTAATACCGCCCGCAAACCGTGGCTATTGCCGCGGTTTGCAGGCCGTATTACCGCGGTGTCCCATTGATTTCAATGGGCAGCCGCGGTAAAGGAGCGGTGAACACATCGCTCCTTCACCGCTGCAAAGAAGTGGCTAGCACGACTTTTGGAGAGATCCTGCTAGCGCACCGCTTCAGTGTGAAAGCCTTCGGGCTTTCACATTGAAGGCTACAGGCACGAATTTTTCATGCGGTATAATAGTGCTAATATTAGCGCTAAACCGCATGAAAAATGCCCCAGTGTGAAAGGGGCCTAAGTGATGCAATTACAATGGGCCTCGTTAGTGAGGGTATTCACTTACACAGATATGGTTGCTGCTGTTAAGACTATTATAGCGATGTTCTCTGCAGCTATAGTAAGTAGCTCTTATGTGGTCAGACACACTGGTTTACCTGTCATCTATCAGAAAATCTAAGCCCTTCCCTTACGGACCGCTTTCGGTGCAGTTACTCATAAGTGCATCACAACTAAAATAATCAGCATATTGCCCATTGTTACCCCTTTGTTCCAACCTTGAAATTTGGGAAATAGAATAAGTGATTCAAATAGTCAACAAAAACAGGCTTAGGAAACAGTATATAGTCTGCATATGAATGTTCGACAATGTCACAATATTTGTAAAGTGGAATGTTCATCTAACCTGTTTCTTTTGCTTATTTGTTATAAGGATACACCACTTAAATGTTTTTTCCTTGAAACTGCATTACAATAATACCTCATATTTTCTACTTCATTGCTTCTATTATCCATATACTAAACTATTTACCTCTGAAAAGAAAAAGTTTTAGCCATTGTCCTATTGTACTTTTTATGTTGATATAATTTATGCCACAAAAATGCACAACTTATTTACAAACAACAAATCAGCAGATTCCATCAATCAAACCCATTAATGACCAAACATATATTATTTAAAGTTTCTTGTTTTTTTATCTTTATTCAGTAAGATCTTCATTAGATTTGGCTATATGTAATCTTGAAAGACCTGGCTGTTTGGCACTCCTAAATCCAAATCATATGAGAAAATGTGTTTTTCTTTTGCTGTTCAGTATCTGATTGTTGCCATTTAGGTAACAGGAGACACAACAGAAACCAATTATCTATGGAATATCTCCATTCTGACATTTTAAATTTTACTTATCAACCTACAGTATGGCCGATGAAGCAGGCGTCCGACACTCCAAGAAGTGTTGGATGTGAAGACTCTCCCAGAGGTTGTAGCTCTTCAGCAAAGTGATCATCTGAGTCAGTGCTCACCAAAGAGTACTAAGGGGCCTTTTTTTTTTTTTAAGCAAAAAAATAAATTCTTGCTAACAGCATCACTTTAAAGTGACCCTGTCAAGTTTTTTTTAAGTCAGTCCTCTGCATTCGAAAAAGCGTTATACTCACCTCCCTGGTAGCCAGCTTCTCCTACCTCCTCTCTGTTCCAGCGCTGCAGTCTCCATCAATCTCTTTTACATTTCAAATTTTGAATCTGTATTCCCAATCATCACTTTGTGTCCTGTAGTGACATAAGGGTCAGAGGAAGGAACCACAGCAAAAGGCAGCGTATATATGCTGAGGGAATTAAGGGAGAGTATGAGACATGGCCTACTAGAGAAGTCTGTTGCAAGTTTTTTTTAAACTTGACAAGCTTTCTTAACTATCATTTAATTTAGAAAGTTAATGTGACAAAGCAAAATTATGGGGTCTAATTTACTAAGATCGGAGGTTTAGTCAACATACAGTTGATCTCTAATAATACTAAAAATGACCAAAACAAGATTTATAAAAAAAAAAAAAAAACTCCTGATATAAACCACACGTGTGACAGTATCCCCCACAAATTGTACATCATCAGATATTCCCAGTACTAAACCTGCATTCTCTTGTCTTCTAAAACGTGTTAAAAACTTAAAAATAAGATAAAATAACAATTTATTCTCTCTTTCATGCATTTACTATTTCAGATTATTACTATGATTATTATTAAAATGTTAAAAAAACAAGACATTTCATGTTGGATATGCAAAGAGGGAAAAGGCGCTGTGCAAGACCAGGACAGCTCTTTTGGGAAGCGATGACTTGTATGAATGCATATGCTGTGCACCAGACTCATGCACAAGTAACTGTTGTAATATGAGGCTAGGGATGAGCTTCGTGTTCGAGTCGAACATACGTTCGACTCGAACATTGGCTGTTCGATCGTTCGACGAAGATCGAACGATTTGGGCCGTTCGCGCCAAATTCGAGTGACGCGAACGGCCCACAATGCACTACGCCATCGCAGTGTCATCCAGGCGCTGTGATTGGCCAAGCATGCACTGTGACCCCGCATGCTTGGCCAATCACAGCGCCGGCAGCGAGGAGAGCAATGATTGGCCACAGGCAGGATGCCTGTGGCCAATTATTGCTGAGGGTGTTTAGTACACGCCCCACACTATAAAAGGCCGCCAGCACGGCGGCCTAGTGTAGTGTGTTCCGGAGCAGGGATAGAGTAGCATAGGCAGGGACAGTGACTGTTATTTCTTTCTTGCTTAACCTGGATTCCTTTAGTTTAGGGAAAGAGAAGGATAGGTAGGGAGAGTGTCAGTGTGTTTTGTGCTTCTGCTATAGTGTGCTTAAAAAAAAACATTTATTCTAGGGACAGAAAACTCTAGGTAGGGACAGTGTCAGTTTCTTTCACTCTGCAAGTCCTTGTTTCCAGGGACCTGGAAGGACAGTGAGTGAATTGTCCTTTTGCTATATTGTGATTAAAAAAAACATTTTTTTCTAGGGACAGAAAACTGTAGGTAGGGAGAGTATTTTTTTTCTTTCACTCTGCAAGTCCTTGTTTCCAGGGACCTGTAAGGACAGTGAGTTAATTGTCCTTGTGCTATATTGTGCTGAAAAAAACATTTATTCCAGGGACAGAAAACTCTAGGTAGGGACAGTGTCAGTTTCTTTCACTCTGCAAGTCCTTGTTTCCAGGGACCTGGAAGGACAGTGAGTGAATTGTCCTTTTGCTATATTGTGATTAAAAAAAACATTTTTTTCTAGGGACAGAAAACTGTAGGTAGGGAGAGTGTTTTTTTTCTTTCACTCTGCAAGTCCTTGTTTCCAGGGACCTGTAAGGACAGTGAGTTAATTTTCCTTGTGCTATATTGTGATTAAAAAAAACATTTATTCTAGGGACAGAAAACTCTAGGTAGGGACAGTGTCAGTTTCTTTCACTCTGCAAGTCCTTGTTTCCAGGGACCTGGAAGGACAGTGAGTGAATTGTCCTTTTGCTATATTGTGATTAAAAAAAACATTTATTCTAGGGACAGAAAACTCTAGGTAGGGACAGTGTCAGTTTCTTTCACTCTGCAAGTCCTTGTTTCCAGGGACCTGGAAGGACAGTGAGTGAATTGTCCTTTTGCTATATTGTGATTAAAAAAAACATTTATTCTAGGGACAGAAAACTCTAGGTAGGGACAGTGTCAGTTTCTTTCACTCTGCAAGTCCTTGTTTCCAGGGACCTGGAAGGACAGTGAGTGAATTGTCCTTTTGCTATATTGTGATTAAAAAAAACATTTATTCTAGGGACAGAAAACTCTAGGTAGGGACAGTGTCAGTTTCTTTCACTCTGCAAGTCCTTGTTTCCAGGGACCTGGAAGGACAGTGAGTGAATTGTCCTTTTGCTATATTGTGATTAAAAAAACATTTATTCTAGGGACAGAAAACTCTAGGTAGGGACAGTGTCAGTTTCTTTCACTCTGCAAGTCCTTGTTTCCAGGGACCTGGAAGGACAGTGAGTGAATTGTCCTTTTGCTATATTGTGATTAAAAAAAACATTTATTCTAGGGACAGAAAACTCTAGGTAGGGACAGTGTCAGTTTCTTTCACTCTGCAAGTCCTTGTTTCCAGGGACCTGGAAGGACAGTGAGTGAATTGTCCTTTTGCTATATTGTGATTAAAAAAAACATTTTTTTCTAGGGACAGAAAACTGTAGGTAGGGAGAGTATTTTTTTTCTTTCACTCTGCAAGTCCTTGTTTCCAGGGACCTGTAAGGACAGTGAGTTAATTGTCCTTGTGCTATATTGTGCTGAAAAAAACATTTATTCCAGGGACAGAAAACTCTAGGTAGGGACAGTGTCAGTTTCTTTCACTCTGCAAGTCCTTGTTTCCAGGGACCTGGAAGGACAGTGAGTGAATTGTCCTTTTGCTATATTGTGATTAAAAAAAACATTTTTTTCTAGGGACAGAAAACTGTAGGTAGGGAGAGTGTTTTTTTTCTTTCACTCTGCAAGTCCTTGTTTCCAGGGACCTGTAAGGACAGTGAGTTAATTTTCCTTGTGCTATATTGTGATTAAAAAAAACATTTATTCTAGGGACAGAAAACTCTAGGTAGGGACAGTGTCAGTTTCTTTCACTCTGCAAGTCCTTGTTTCCAGGGACCTGGAAGGACAGTGAGTGAATTGTCCTTTTGCTATATTGTGATTAAAAAAAACATTTATTCTAGGGACAGAAAACTCTAGGTAGGGACAGTGTCAGTTTCTTTCACTCTGCAAGTCCTTGTTTCCAGGGACCTGGAAGGACAGTGAGTGAATTGTCCTTTTGCTATATTGTGATTAAAAAAAACATTTATTCTAGGGACAGAAAACTCTAGGTAGGGACAGTGTCAGTTTCTTTCACTCTGCAAGTCCTTGTTTCCAGGGACCTGGAAGGACAGTGAGTGAATTGTCCTTTTGCTATATTGTGATTAAAAAAAACATTTTTTTCTAGGGACAGAAAACTGTAGGTAGGGAGAGTATTTTTTTTCTTTCACTCTGCAAGTCCTTGTTTCCAGGGACCTGTAAGGACAGTGAGTTAATTGTCCTTGTGCTATATTGTGCTGAAAAAAACATTTATTCCAGGGACAGAAAACTCTAGGTAGGGACAGTGTCAGTTTCTTTCACTCTGCAAGTCCTTGTTTCCAGGGACCTGGAAGGACAGTGAGTGAATTGTCCTTTTGCTATATTGTGATTAAAAAAAACATTTTTTTCTAGGGACAGAAAACTGTAGGTAGGGAGAGTGTTTTTTTTCTTTCACTCTGCAAGTCCTTGTTTCCAGGGACCTGTAAGGACAGTGAGTTAATTTTCCTTGTGCTATATTGTGATTAAAAAAAACATTTATTCTAGGGACAGAAAACTCTAGGTAGGGACAGTGTCAGTTTCTTTCACTCTGCAAGTCCTTGTTTCCAGGGACCTGGAAGGACAGTGAGTGAATTGTCCTTTTGCTATATTGTGATTAAAAAAAACATTTATTCTAGGGACAGAAAACTCTAGGTAGGGACAGTGTCAGTTTCTTTCACTCTGCAAGTCCTTGTTTCCAGGGACCTGGAAGGACAGTGAGTGAATTGTCCTTTTGCTATATTGTGATTAAAAAAAACATTTATTCTAGGGACAGAAAACTCTAGGTAGGGACAGTGTCAGTTTCTTTCACTCTGCAAGTCCTTGTTTCCAGGGACCTGGAAGGACAGTGAGTGAATTGTCCTTTTGCTATATTGTGATTAAAAAAAACATTTATTCTAGGGACAGAAAACTCTAGGTAGGGACAGTGTCAGTTTCTTTCACTCTGCAAGTCCTTGTTTCCAGGGACCTGGAAGGACAGTGAGTGAATTGTCCTTTTGCTATATTGTGATTAAAAAAACATTTATTCTAGGGACAGAAAACTCTAGGTAGGGACAGTGTCAGTTTCTTTCACTCTGCAAGTCCTTGTTTCCAGGGACCTGGAAGGACAGTGAGTGAATTGTCCTTTTGCTATATTGTGATTAAAAAAAACATTTATTCTAGGGACAGAAAACTCTAGGTAGGGACAGTGTCAGTTTCTTTCACTCTGCAAGTCCTTGTTTCCAGGGACCTGGAAGGACAGTGAGTGAATTGTCCTTTTGCTATATTGTGATTAAAAAAAACATTTTTTTCTAGGGACAGAAAACTGTAGGTAGGGAGAGTATTTTTTTTCTTTCACTCTGCAAGTCCTTGTTTCCAGGGACCTGTAAGGACAGTGAGTTAATTGTCCTTGTGCTATATTGTGCTGAAAAAAACATTTATTCCAGGGACAGAAAACTCTAGGTAGGGACAGTGTCAGTTTCTTTCACTCTGCAAGTCCTTGTTTCCAGGGACCTGGAAGGACAGTGAGTGAATTGTCCTTTTGCTATATTGTGATTAAAAAAAACATTTTTTTCTAGGGACAGAAAACTGTAGGTAGGGAGAGTGTTTTTTTTCTTTCACTCTGCAAGTCCTTGTTTCCAGGGACCTGTAAGGACAGTGAGTTAATTTTCCTTGTGCTATATTGTGATTAAAAAAAACATTTATTCTAGGGACAGAAAACTCTAGGTAGGGACAGTGTCAGTTTCTTTCACTCTGCAAGTCCTTGTTTCCAGGGACCTGGAAGGACAGTGAGTGAATTGTCCTTTTGCTATATTGTGATTAAAAAAAACATTTATTCTAGGGACAGAAAACTCTAGGTAGGGACAGTGTCAGTTTCTTTCACTCTGCAAGTCCTTGTTTCCAGGGACCTGGAAGGACAGTGAGTGAATTGTCCTTTTGCTATATTGTGATTAAAAAAAACATTTATTCTAGGGACAGAAAACTCTAGGTAGGGACAGTGTCAGTTTCTTTCACTCTGCAAGTCCTTGTTTCCAGGGACCTGGAAGGACAGTGAGTGAATTGTCCTTTTGCTATATTGTGATTAAAAAAAACATTTATTCTAGGGACAGAAAACTCTAGGTAGGGACAGTGTCAGTTTCTTTCACTCTGCAAGTCCTTGTTTCCAGGGACCTGGAAGGACAGTGAGTGAATTGTCCTTTTGCTATATTGTGATTAAAAAAAACATTTATTCTAGGGACAGAAAACTCTAGGTAGGGACAGTGTCAGTTTCTTTCACTCTGCAAGTCCTTGTTTCCAGGGACCTGGAAGGACAGTGAGTGAATTGTCCTTTTGCTATATTGTGATTAAAAAAAACATTTATTCTAGGGACAGAAAACTCTAGGTAGGGACAGTGTCAGTTTCTTTCACTCTGCAAGTCCTTGTTTCCAGGGACCTGGAAGGACAGTGAGTGAATTGTCCTTTTGCTATATTGTGATTAAAAAAACATTTATTCTAGGGACAGAAAACTCTAGGTAGGGACAGTGTCAGTTTCTTTCACTCTGCAAGTCCTTGTTTCCAGGGACCTGGAAGGACAGTGAGTGAATTGTCCTTTTGCTATATTGTGATTAAAAAAAACATTTATTCTAGGGACAGAAAACTCTAGGTAGGGACAGTGTCAGTTTCTTTCACTCTGCAAGTCCTTGTTTCCAGGGACCTGGAAGGACAGTGAGTGAATTGTCCTTTTGCTATATTGTGATTAAAAAAAACATTTTTTTCTAGGGACAGAAAACTGTAGGTAGGGAGAGTATTTTTTTTCTTTCACTCTGCAAGTCCTTGTTTCCAGGGACCTGTAAGGACAGTGAGTTAATTGTCCTTGTGCTATATTGTGCTGAAAAAAACATTTATTCCAGGGACAGAAAACTCTAGGTAGGGACAGTGTCAGTTTCTTTCACTCTGCAAGTCCTTGTTTCCAGGGACCTGGAAGGACAGTGAGTGAATTGTCCTTTTGCTATATTGTGATTAAAAAAAACATTTTTTTCTAGGGACAGAAAACTGTAGGTAGGGAGAGTGTTTTTTTTCTTTCACTCTGCAAGTCCTTGTTTCCAGGGACCTGTAAGGACAGTGAGTTAATTTTCCTTGTGCTATATTGTGATTAAAAAAAACATTTTTTCTAGGGACAGAAAACTGTAGGTAGGGAGAGTGTTTTTTTTCTTTCACTCTGCAAGTCCTTGTTTCCAGGGACAGAGAAGGACACCTGAAGGTAGCCCTTATTGCTTTTTTCCCATCTCCCTGCAGGCCATCTATTAGAATGTCTGGAAGGCAAACAAGGAGAGGCAGACAGTCAGGAGGCAATAAAAGAGGGCAAGCAGGCTCTGTGTCTGGGGGCAACAGTGCTGGTCGTGGACGCGGTGCATTGTCATCAGCACATGGCCATGGGACACGCTTGTCCTTCTTTTCGGCAGCTGGACATGTTGAGCCACATCATGCCGAAGACTTGGTAGAGTGGATGACCAAGCCCTCCTCCTCCTCCTCATCCTCTCTCACCCAGGCTCAGGGTACTGGAAAAGCAGCTGCCAAAGCGTCGTCTTCCCTGGTATCAATGTCAGACAAATCATCAGTCACTCCTTCCCTAGACCCACCATGTCCTCCTCCTGAGGAGTCCCCCGAACTGTTTCAGCACAGTGTTGGGTACATGCTCCAGGAGGATGCCCAGCGTTTCGAAGGGTCTGATGATGAAACCCAGCTAGAGGAAGGCAGTAGCGTGAGAGCAGACAGAGGGGATGCTCAAGAAGGACACCAATCTGGCAGTCATGTTCCAGCAGCTGCAGCATACTGCCAGATTGGCTCCAGTGATGAGGAGGGAGGGGATGATGAGGTCAATGACTCCACGTGGGTGCCTAATAGGAGAGAGGAGGAGGAGGAGGATGAGGAGGAGGCACATCTCCAACGAGGCAGGATGCCCTTTGGTGGCCAGCGTAAGGGCAGTACACCGACGGAATCACACCGCAGAGCTCCGCCTGTGCAGGGCGCTGCCTCTGCCCGTCATTCAAAAAGTTCTTTGGTGTGGGCCTTTTTTGAGGCTAGTGCATCAGATCGCACAGCTGCTGTTTGCAACATATGTCTCAAGCGTATATCGCGTGGCCAAAACATCAGCCGCTTGGGTACCACATGCCTGACCAGACATATGTTGACCTGCCATGCAGCTCGTTGGCAAGCCTACCTCAAAGACCCACACCAAAGAACAAAGCGGACCTCTCCTTGCACCGCATCAGCTGGGATCTCCAACCCCACTATAACTTCAGTCCTCTCTGAAACATGCACTGAGAGGAATGAAGGTGTAGAATTAGGTGTGTCACAGCCAAGTACTTGCGCCCACTCTGCTAGCAGTACACCGACGTCCGATTCTAGCAGGCAAATTTCCCTGCCCCAGCTGCTGGACCGTCGAAAGAAGTTCACTCCCAGCCATCCACATGCCCAGCGGTTGAATGCTAGCTTGGCTAAATTGCTAGCGCTTCAACTGCTGCCTTTTCAGTTGGTAGACTCGGCCCCCTTCCGTGAGTTTGTGCAATGTGCGGTTCCTCAGTGGCAGGTTCCCAAACGCCACTTTTTCTCACGGAAGGCTATTCCGGCTCTCTACCGGCATGTGGAAGGCAATGTCTTGGCCTCGCTGGACAGGGCGGTCAGCGGTAAGGTGCATATTACCGCTGACTCATGGTCCAGCAGGCATGGACAGGGACGTTACCTTTCTTTCACGGCCCATTGGGTCACTCTTTTGGCAGCTGGGAAGGATTCAGGACAAGGTGCAGTAGTGTTGGAGGTTGTCCCACCGCCACGCCTCCAAAATGCTACTACTGGTTGTGACACACCTCTCTCCTCCACCCCCTCCTCTTCTTCTTCCTCCATGGCCTCTTCCTGTGGTTTGTCCTATGAACCAGCGGTGCTCCGTAGCCGTTCACGGGGCTACGCAAGTACGCAGGCAAAAAGATGCCATGCCGTGCTTGCGCTGGTGTGTTTGGGGGACAGAAGCCACACTGGGGCAGAGGTCCTGTCTGCTCTGCAGGGCCAGGCCGAGAGGTGGTTGACGCCACGCCAGCTTAAGCCAGGAATGGTGGTTTGCGACAATGGCACCAACCTCCTCTCCGCCCTCCGACAGGGACAACTGACCCATGTGCCCTGTGTGGCTCACGTCCTTAACCTGGTGGTGCAGCGGTTCTTGGGCAGGTACCCGGGCTTACAGGATGTCCTGAGGCAGGCCAGGAAAGTCTGTGTGCATTTCCGCAGATCTTATAATGCCAGTGCTCGCCTGGCTGAGCTGCAAAAGGAGTTGAACCTGCCCAAGAACCGCCTTATATGTGACATGCCCACCAGGTGGAACTCAACGTTGGCCATGCTGCAGCGGCTGCACACGCAGCAGAGGGCCATCAATGAGTACCTGTGCGACTACGGCACCAGGACAGGGTCAGGGGAGCTTGGTTTTTTTTCTCCACGCCAGTGGGGCATGATCAGGGATGCATGCACTGTCCTGGCACCATTTGAGGAGGCCACGAGGATGGTGAGCAGTGACAGTGCATGCATCAGTGACACTGTACCTCTTGTCCACCTGTTGGAGCACACGCTGCGTGGAATAATGGACAGGGCACTTGAGGCAGAACAGAGGCAGGAAGAGGAGGACTTCCTTGCCTCTCAAGGCCCCCTTTACCCAGACAGTGTTCCTTCTGTCCCACCCATCGCACAGGAAGAGGAGGAGGAGGAGGAGGAGGAGGAGGAGGATTGTGTCAGCATGGAGGTGGAGGCTGGCACTCAGCATCATCAGCAGCAGTCTTTTAGGGATGATTTACAGTCCCAAGAAACCAGTGGACTTGTACGTGGCTGGGAGGAGGTGGCTGCGGATCATGTCGTCCTTAGTGACCCAGAGGACTCCGGAGCGAATGCCTCAGCAAACCTACGCTGCATGGCCTCCCTGATCCTGCAAAGTCTGCGGAAGGATCCTCGTATTCTTCGGATCAAGGAGAGGGACCATTACTGGCTGGCCACTCTCCTTGATCCACGGTACAAGGGTAAGGTTGCGGACCTTATGTTACCGTCGCAGAGGGAGCAGAGGATGAGACAACTCCGGGAGGCCTTGCAGAAAGGTCTGTGCAACGCGTTCCCAGAGACTGGGAGGTTGCAAACTCCTGGTCCTGGACAACGAGTTGCTGAGGCTTCGGCCAGTCAAAGAAGGAGCGGTGGGGAAGGTGGCCGTCTGACCGATGCGTTCAGACAATTCTTTAGTCCGCAGCCCCAAAGTATGATTGGTTCCAGCAACCATCGCCAGCGTCTGATAAACATGGTGCAGGAATATCTAGGGGCAAGGTCAGACTTGGACACCTTCCCCACCGAAAATCCTCTGGCTTACTGGGTCTTGAGGATGGATCACTGGCCAGAGCTTGCACAGTATGCAATTGAGCTACTGGCCTGTCCTGCATCCAGCGTTCTTTCGGAACGCACATTCAGTGCTGCTGGAGGATTTGTCACGGATCACAGGGTGCGCCTGTCCACCGACTCGGTTGATCGACTGACTTTCATCAAGATGAACCAGTCTTGGATCACCACCAGCTACCACACACCTGATGCTGATATAACAGACTAATTGATTTTAAAATGTCACATCCCTTCAAGACTGATGCTGATGCTGAGTGCCTGTGCTGTTATGTTGACTGGCTATCCTCCTCCTCCGAGTCCTCAATGATACGATTGATGATGATAGCTTGGAAGATCATTTTTGTTTATGGGTGCCGCCACCAGTGCCTAACGCCCAATTTTTCAGCCCCTGTTTAACAGGGGCGTGTAATTACAATTTTTGAAGCAATACTTTGCAACAGGGCTCATTGCTGTGCTCCAAGTACAGTATCTGTGAGGAGTTGCAGTGTTGTGCCACCAGTGCCTAAGGCCCAATTTTTCAGCCCCTGTTTAACAGGGGCGTGTCATTACAATTTTTGAAGCAATACTTTGCAACAGGGCTCATTGCTGTGCTCCAAGTACAGTATCTGTGAGGGGTTGCAGTGTTGTGCCACCAGTGCCTAAGGCCCAATTTTTCAGCCCCTGTTCAACAGGGGCATGTAATTACAATTCTTGATCTAATAATTCACAGCAGGGCCCATTGCTGCACCCACCAAGAGTAACTGTCAGGGCTTACAGTGTTGTGGCACCAGCACCACCATCAAAGGCCCAATTTTTACTACCACTGTTCAACAATTATATGTAATTAAAATTCCTGATATAATAGTTGACAGCAGGGCGTTCCAGCACCAACCAAGAGTAACTGTGAGTGCTTACAGTGTTGTGCCAACACCAACAACTAAGGGGCCTATTTCTGCAGAGTATATACGGCAGGTCCCTACTTTCAAACATCCAACTTACAAACGACTCCTACTTGCAAACGCAAGAAGACAACAGGAAGTGAGAGGAAATCTACCACTAGGAAGGAAAATTCTCTCCTGTAAGAATAAATATGGGAGAAAGGTGTCTCCTCTGTACTGATGCTTTATCAGCAATCCTTGTTTCAAGAAAAACACCACATTTCAAAAACAGTTGTCATTGGGACGGAAAGTGAGGTGAAATGTTCTGAACAGGGGCACAGACAGCAAAACAAATGTTACAGGGGTGATAACCCTTACCTATGTTTTCCAAAAAGTTTAAAAATAGATTTTTGGGCTGGAGCTACACTTCAACAATGTACCTGTTCAAAATTACAAACAGATTCTACATAAGAACAAACCTACAGTCCCTGTCTTGTATGCACCGCCTGTATACGGCTGTTCAGAGTATATAGGGCCTTTTTTATTTTATGTGCGGGGTTCCCCTTAATATCCATACAAGACCCAAAGGGGCTGGTAATGGGCTGGGGTAGGGGGGGGGGGGTCATGGGGTAGCTATGCCATTTTTCTTAAAGAATTTCATCCATATTACCGGGACCAGACATTACATTAAAGCCGCAAGCAGTTTTAAATGGCTTTTTTTTCCTTTAGAAGTGTCATTTTGTGCAGGGACAGTTCTAAACACGGGAAACACGTGGCACTTCACAGGCATACTTTAGACACCCCCCAGGTACGATATTTAAAGGAATATTTGACTTTTTTTTTTTCACTTTATGCATCATTAAAATGACTGCTCCCGAAAAACGACCGTTTTTAAAACTTCTTTTTGCATTGATACATGTCCCCTGGTGCAGAACCCGGGTTCCCAAACCCTTTTTAGGACAATAACATGCATAATAGTTGTTATAATTAGCACTTTAGAATTCGAACGTTCGCATCCATTGTATTTAATAGGGTTCTAATGTTCGTTCGAACTTCCGGTCCGTTCGCGGGTTCTGGTGCGAACCGAACCCGGGGGTGTTCGGCTCATCACTATATGAGGCAAAAAAGAGCTCTTCAGCATCCATACAGCCTTAAATGTTAACAAACTAGGGACATTATGTCTGTCACAAATGACTGGCTATATATTTCAAGCAAGCACTAGAGAAAGAAAGCACAGAACAAAAAATGGGTTGCCTAGGAAGGATGAACACATCACCTTATCATTAGAACAACCTTATAAGAGAACCTGTGGTTCTCCATACATCAAGGAAATACAAGACTGGGGATGCTCCACCAGCCTTGCATAACAAGCCACAGCCATCCTATTTATAGGACTAAATGGTCTGTACCTGATCTATTACATCTGTAGGGGATTTCAGTAAGACGCCTCCTGCTGGAGAATAAAGAGGGGGCATGGACTGCAAAGCAGGACACTCCAATGTGCAAATATTTGCACTGGAATCTCCAAGAGATGCAATAGTTCACCAGCATCCTCAATAACCAAAGTATTAGTTTTATGATGCACTGAACCCTATTCCTTGTAAAACTTTTATCGTGAAAGGTTGCTAAATTTGGAAAAATACACTTGGGTATAATATATAGCAGATTAATGCATTTAAGCAGAAAACAAGGTTCCTTTTTGATGATACAAACGGCAAAGTCAATCTATACTTTTTGCTAATGGAAGTGCAATTTTACTACACCAAGACACATAAGAGAGTCGATTTGCCAAAGGCTGTTCATTCTGTAAGAGAATTTGTATTTGGCAAGAGATTTTTTCTTAGTCTAGTGAATGTTTGGAAGCTCTTCTGACTTTCATCCTCCAATTAGGTGCAAGCAAAATACTGTTTGCATGTGATTGGGTATTTTTTTTTCTAAAGTGAATTTACACCACACTAACTAAACTAAAGTAAAATTCCCTTGCAAAATGCAAGATCCCATTTCAAGTAGACATGTGCATTCGTTTTCGTCCGAATGCATTTTCGTCCGAATTTCAGCTATTTTCGTTATCGTTTTAACAAACGAAAGCACAGAATCCGAAAACCGAAAGATCCGACATAAACAAATGCTTCATTTTCGTTTTCGTTGCTACAACAGTTCGATATAGATAGGAGATTCGACGTGACGCTGACAATAACAATCTGTGTCTATCGAACCTGTGGTCGAATGTGCCTAACCTTAACTCTATTAGTCCAAGATTATTCTACATAGAGAGAAAAGATTCGACATTATAGAGAGAAAAGATTCGACATAGGAGAGAAAGATTTGACATAGGAGGGAAAAGATTCGACATAGGAGAGAAAAGATTCGACATAGGAGAGAAAAGATTCGACATAGGAGAGAAAAGATTCGACATAGGAGAGAAAGATTCGACATAGGAGAGAAAAGATTCGACATGGAGAGAAAAGATTCGTCATGGAGAGAAAAGATTAGACATAGTAGAGAAAAGATTAGACATAGTAGAGAAAAGATTTGACATTATAGAGAGAAAAGATTCGACATAGGAGAGGAAAGATTCGACATAGGAGAGAAAAGATTTGTCATGGAGAGAAAAGATTAGACATAGTAGAGAAAAGATTTGACATTATAGAGAGAAAAGATTCGACATAGGAGAGGAAAGATTCGACATAGGAGAGAAAAGATTCGACATAGGAGAGAAAAGATTCGACATAGGAGAGAAAAGATTTGTTATTATAGAGAGAAAAGATTCGACATAGAGAGAAAAGATCACTGCTGGAATTGGGTGGGGGAAGTAAAATAAAAATAAAGTTGATGATGAATGTTATTGGCTGATTGTAACCAAAGAGGATGAGCAGTAAAATAGCTAGAATGACGAAGATTCGACAAAGCATCGAAAGTTAGAAGATTCGATGGTGCAGCAAAACTGTACGACGCTGCAATCGTACATTTCCGGTCAAATGCATCCGCCCATAGGCTATAGAAGAATTCTAATGTTGGTTGACTAGTAATAGTAATGAATAAATAATAGGATTTTTATAACAGCTTACCTGTAAAATCCTTTTCTTAGGAGTACATCACGGGACACAGAGCGACATAGTCATTACTAATGGGTTATATAGATACCGTCAGGTGCTGGCACTGGCAACTTCCAAAACCGGAAGTACCCTCCCCTATATAAGCCCCTCCCATCCGGGAGCGCCTCAGTTTTGTAGCAAAGCAATAAGTGTCCCCAAAGAGGGGCGGGAGCTCTGTGTCCCGTGATGTACTCCTAAGAAAAGGATTTTACAGGTAAGCTGTTATAAAAATCCTATTTTCTTTCTCGTACATCACGGGACACAGAGCGACATAGTCATTACTAATGGGATGTCCTAAAGCAATGCCCAATGAGGGGGGGGATACACCATATATAAGCTGAGCGCTATCAGACATGAGGATCTTTTGCGGCCTGCAACACACTACATCCAAAGGCGACATCCTCCTGACTTCTAACGTCCACCTGGTAGAACCTAGTAAACGTGTGAACTGAAGACCACGTTGCGGCCTTACAGATTTGAGCCAGGGAGGCCTGGTGATGCACTGCCCATGAAGTTCCAACTGCTCTCGTGGAGTGCGCTCTAACTTTGAACGGAGGCGGTCTCCTTCTCAAGCCATAAGCTTGCATAATGACCTGTCGAATCCACTTGGCTAAAGTAGATTTTGACGCTGCCTGACCCTTTCTGGGGCCTTCCGGCAGAATAAACAAAGTATCCGTTCTGCGAATCTGAGCAGTGGCTTTTAGATAAGCTTTAACTGCTCTTACTACATCCAAAGAATGCAATAACTTTTCCTCTACCGAAGAAGGTTTGGGGAAAAAAGAAGGAAGAACCACATCTTGGTTCAAATGAAACCTCGATACCACCTTAGGAAGAAAGGCTGGATGAGGACGTAACACTACTCTGTCCTTATGGATAACCAGATATGGCTCCTTACAGGACATAGCTGCTAATTCCGATACTCTTTTAGCCGAACAAATGGCTACTAGAAAAATCAATTTCCTGGTGAGAAGCACCAAGGAAATATGCTGTAATGGTTCAAATGGTTGTTTCTGTAGAACCGACAGAACCAAGTTTAGATCCCATGGACATATGGGAATATTAACCGGAGGACTAATACGCATCACTCCTTGTATAAAGGCTTTGACTAGTGAATGCGAAGCCAAGGGCCTTTGAAAAAATATTGACAAGGCCGAAATCTGACCCTTGATAGTACTCAAGGCAAGCCTCCTATCTACAGCCCACTGTAGGAAGTCCAGAATCCTACCTATTACGTACTTATGTGGATGCCATTTCTTGGCCTCACACCACGCGATGTACGCCTTCCAGATTCTATAGTAGATCTGCCTGGATACCGGCTTCCTGGCATTGATCATGGTAGATACCACAGCATTAGAGAGCCCTCTCTTTTTTAGAATGTGGGCTTCAATAGCCAGGCCGTCAAACCTAGGGCTGGTAAGGAAGGGTGGTATATCGGTCCTTGCGAAAGCCGGACGACGTGGGAGAGTCCAAGGACTCCCCACTGAAATTTTACAATCTCCGCGTACCACGCTCTTCGGGGCCACGCTGGAGCCACCGGAATCACCAGTTTCTTTTCTACCCTGATTCTGCGGAGTAATCGAGGTAACCATTGTGGCGGTGTGAATGCATATATCAGCTTGAACTGATCCCAAGGGAACACTAGGGCATCCGAGCCGCAAGCTAGGGGATCCCTTGTCCGAGAGACAAACCTGTCCCCCTTTGCGTTGAATCTGGATGCTAGAAGATCTACATCCGATGTTCCCCACCGCTGACATATTGTCCAGAAAACCTCGGGGTGAAGGGACCCTTCCTCTGGGCCTAATTGCTGGCGACTTAGAAAGTCCGCCTTCCAATTCTCCACTCCTGGAATGAATACCGCAGATATGGCTGGGACATATTTTTCTGCCCATTTCAGGATGTAATTTACTTCCCTCTGGGCTGCACGACTCCTGGTGCCCCCCTGATGATTGATATATGCCACTGCTGTGGCATTGTCTGATTGCATTCTGACAGGGGACCCTTGGAGTTTGGATGTCCATGCTACTAGGGCATACCGGGCTGCTCGTATCTCTAAGAGATTGATGGGCAGGGCCTTTTCTGCATCCGACCATCTGCCCTGGAGAGACTATTGCTCCAGTACTGCTCCCCAGCCTATAAGGCTGGCATCTGTAGTGACCACCTTCCAAGAAATCGGACTGAAGGATTTCCTTTTTTCCAGATTCTGGGGAACCAACCACCAACGGAGGCTCTTGCGAACGGAAGGGGACAAGGACATTGTAAGTCTAGGGCCTGAACTTTTTTGTTCCAGGCTGACAGTATGGCCCCTTGCAAATTCCTTGAATGGAATTGACCGTAGGGTACTGCTTCGAATGATGCCACCATTTTTCCCAGCAGCCTCATATACAGGCGTATGGACGGCTGTCTTTTTTGTACCCACTAAGTGGATCAAATCTTTCAAAGACAACACCTTTCCTCGAGGCAAGAATATTTTTCTCTGGCCTGAATCCAACCTTAGCCCCAAGTATTCCAGACTTTTGACTGGTTTTTAGGGCTGACTTGTCTCGGTTGATAATCCAACCGTGAGATTCCAGATACTTGATCGTCTTGTGAACGACCACGTCTAGTTTTTTCACTGAGTGGTCTATCAGCAACAAGTCATCCAGATATGCCATTATCATTACACCCTGTGTTCTTAGATTGGCCAATAAAGGGCCAGAATTTTTGTAAACACTCGTGGTGCTGTGGCCAAACCGAAGGGTAAGGCTCTGAACTGAAAATGGCGCCCTTCTACTGCAAAGCGTAGAAATTTTTGGTGGACTGGAAAGATGGGAATGTGCAAATAAGCATCTTTGATGTCGATCGTGGCTAACCAATCCTCCCCTTGTAGGGCAGTGGCCACCGATCGGATCGACTCCATCGGAAAGTCCTGATATACAGGAATTTGTATAGCCCTTTTAGAATTAATATGGGCCTCCCGTCCGCGTTTGCTTCGGGACTGTAAAGAGGTTTGAGTAAAACCCGAACCCTCATTCTTCCAGGGGAACCTCCATAATTACTCCTTGGAGCAATAGTTGTTCTAGTGCCAACAGGAGGGACTCTCTCTTCCGGGGATCCCTTGGCACGTTTGACCTCCAAAATGGGAAGGAGGAGAGTCTTAACTCCAAACTGTATCCCAAACCTACTGCGGAGAGCACCTATCTGTCTTGATCGTGTCCCGCCAGGTCTCTTGCGAACAACTGGAGTCCTCCCCCCACCCGACTGAGTGGGGGCTTCATGAATTTAACTTTGGGGGAGGTTTTGTACCTCCCCTGACCCAGGGTTTCTCATTACCCTGCTACTGTCCCTGTTTTTTACCCCCGGGATTTGACCGAGGAGGCCGTCGGAACTGTTACACAGCCGATGCCCCAGGGACTGGAGAAGCAGGCCTCTTAAAGAGGGACCTCTAACTCTGCTTTTAACCGGCAAGAGCGTATTTTTACCGCTGGAAATTTTCTGGATATATTTGTCCAGGTTTTCCCTGAATAAGCGTTCACCATGAAATGGGACGCTAACCAGCCATTCTTTACAGGGAGCTTCAGCAGACCAGTTTTTGAGCCATAGGAGCCTACGCATATGTACTATAGACAGCGTAAGGCGGGAGGCCTGATGGACTGAATCCTCTATAGCATCAACCGCAAAGCCTAAGGCTCTAGGTAGATCAGCTAGGGCAAAGCCTGCTGATCTGTCAAGTCCCTCAAGACCTGTTTCAACTGATCCTTCACTGCTTAGCAGACCCCAATAGCTGCTACTGCTGGTTGTATCACCAAGCAGATTTTCATAAGGACTCCAATCTTTTATCTATTGGGTTCTTGAACATTTGGACATTATCCACTGGACATGTCAGTGATTTATACATACAAGAGATGGCTGCGTCCATTGTAGGGACCTTCCATTTTTTTTCTTTTTTTGATGAACTTATCCTCCATGGGATAGACCACCGGAAATCTCTTGGGGGAATAAATATTTTCTCAGGACGTTCCCAATCCTGGTAAATGAGCCCTTTCAGTAAAGGGTGAAGTGGAAAAGAACAAACAGTCTGGGGGCTTCTAGCGACCCCAACGAGGATACAGTAGTGGTTGATGGTTCCGCAAGGTGCATTTTTAAATGCTGATCGGACCATGTTAGTCAGAGACTGAACCCATAATCTTTCAGCTTGAGATGCTGAGAAAAGGTTCCCCCACTGTTGATTCCTCTATAACAGAATCAACCTTATCCTGATCCCCTTCAGGCAGGTCGATCCCTGTATGGGACTGTTGCTCTGCTAACAGGCACTCTGAAGGAGGAGACGGAGATCGGGCGTGCTTTCCCTGACAGGGAGGCAGCGATAAATTTTGACAATCTCTCTCTAATCCTCCCAGAGCTGAGGAAAAAAACTCCTCTGTTACATACACAGGAGCAGGTGACTGAGGACAGCCACAGTACCAAGTACCCCTGCGGGG
This sequence comes from Rana muscosa, assembly GCA_029206835.1. Lineage (NCBI taxonomy): Eukaryota > Metazoa > Chordata > Amphibia > Anura > Ranidae > Rana > Rana muscosa. The sequence continues at coordinate 870,679,669 of CM055121.1, forward strand.
TCTCTACGGTCACTTACCTCTGAACTTCAGGGGAGACTGGTGCAGCAGGAGTATGCCCAAGATCCTCCGAGCCCGATGAGACCCCCTTCGCTTCCTGGAAGATTCAGTTCCGGAGCTTCTGGACGGCATATTCCTAAGCCTAAAGCTGAGGTATTCCAGCCGTAATACACCACTTTTACTGAGAATAGTCTAGCACAATTGCTGCTATATCACAGTTGGTGTCTACTAATGTGCCTTTCTAGGGGATGCCTGTATCAACCGCTTGCTGTATGCCTTTAAATGTTGCCAGCTCTGTCTCTGTACTTCATAGCCAGCTCACTACAATATTGTGGTTTTTTTAAACTGCTGGGACGCCCGCACATGCGCAGAAGCGCTGCGGCGCGCACAGAGCGTCATCCCCCAGGCTCCGCCCCCTTTCCCGGCTCACCTCTATATATAGAGGCACGTGCGCCTTCGGCGCTAATTTCAAATATGGTAACAAGGGACAGGAGCCAGGGCCCCTCTTTGCCGCAGGCCGGGGGATGGACGAGCACTGCAACATGGCAGAGGAAGCAGTTTCCTATAAGAGAACTCACCATCTGCCTGGACTTTGCTCTGCTGAGAAGAAGCTAGTCCACATGACAAGAAAACATTCCACAGCGGCCTCTAGTGGACAAACACAGGTACCGCAGTCTAATATATTAAATATATATATGTATATATAAAAAAAAAAATTTTTTCTTGACCACCATTAAAAATTACTACATTTTTTTAGTAGTTACAGGCATGCACAGAATTTTGCGGGAATACCATTAGGTAACAGACAGAAAGACAAATTAGGCTTGGGGGTCCCCCAATAGAACCAAGTTCCTGGGGGCCCCCACTTACCTGTTCCCCGCCGCAGGACTTTGTTTGGTCCACAAAAGCCCAAACTTCACCTATCACGGCAGGCATTGTAATCAAACCTTCAGGGACCGGGTTCCCAAGGATTCCACTCCCCTGGACCTGTATAGCACCCTGCACAGAAAACATCTTGGTCGTGGGTATGACCAGAGCTCTGGATCCCAGGGTCCAGCTCTCCTAAGAGAAGCATTACAGGCAAAACCTTGCTCTTCTCTGCAAGGCCCGGGTACCGACCGTTTAGCTATGAAGCTTTTTTGGTCGGATCCGGAATAGCTTACTGAGGCCCAAAAGAACCTGTACGCAAGCTCAGTGAAAAACACATGTTTCTTCTTGGCCAACACCTTAGACACTGGCAAAAAACTGAGGCGCTCCCGGATGGGAGGGGCTTATATAGGGGAGGGTACTTCCGGTTTTGGAAGTTGCCAGTGCCAGCACCTGACGGTATCTATATAACCCATTAGTAATGACTATGTCGCTCTGTGTCCCGTGATGTACGAGAAAGAAATAATTATTACTAGTCATACAACATTAGAATTCTTCTATAGCTTGTGGGCGGAACATTCGACCGGAAATGTATGATTGCAGCATCGTACAGTTTCACTGCTCCGTCGAATCTTCTTTGAACATTCGACAGACACCATAAGCCTTCAATGACAGATTCGACCTTAATTGATTCAGATTTTCGGACGAATGCAATTTCTAACGAAAAACGAAGTAAATAAAAACGAATTTCGGGAGTAACTAAATAAATTTATTTTTCGGACGAAAACGAAATTCCGAAACGAAATATTTCAGTGTGCACATGTCTAATTTCAAGTGAACAACCTATTTTCCTTTAGTAAATCAACCCCAACTAGTATAATTCTAGTAAGACACGCATGTTTAGTAGGCAATTTACTAATAGGATAAGTCTTATCCATGTATTGCAAAAAATGCTGCACTTTGTGACATGAAGGGGAAATTTCATTTTTTTTACTTGCCCAGTGTCTTACACCTGTTTATAAACGGCCTCAGAGCTCATACCTCATTACAAATAATAACATGACCTAAGTAGAAGCCTCTAACAAACAAATTACTGGTGGAAGCTAGTCCTGATGGATGTATATGGCAAATAACAGGGTTGATTCACTGAACAAAAATAGGCTAAACACTTTGCAAGGGAATATGCCACAGAGCTTAGTAAATGATGGGAAGCTTTGCTGACTTTCATCATCTAATCATGTGCAAGCAAAAATGCTTTCCTTTTTATTTTCCTTCCCCGTGATTGGGTGTTCTCTGCAGTGAAACCTCACCGCATTCACTAAACTCTGGGGAAAATATTCCCTTGCAATGTGCAACTTTTCTTGCAAAGTAAACAGCCTATCTGACTTTAGTAAATCAACCACGATATATAAAATGGTAAACTAAAATGATAAGAAATACTCCAAATGATGCATTTATTGTATATCAGCTGGAAGCTATTTAAGAATTTTTCATGAAGTGCGTAATAAAAAAATAAATAAATCAAGTGTAATGGGGTTTTTTTTTTTTAAACACATAAAACTTTCTTATTTCTTCAGCACTGCAAACAAAAAATGTATACATATGATTGAAAACTCGAAATTCTAGTAAATCTTTTCATTTAATATCAAAGGAAAATTAAGTCTAACATCCAAGCAATATGTCTAATATCAAAGCACTTATTCTACAAATGTGGAGCAGTGACTGCCTGAGGACATGGAAAACACACTGCAGTGCCAGAATAAAGTGACTGACATTTATAAAAATACCAAAGTTGGCTACAGTGATATATTTGTCAGTTGCTGGTGGTACATATCAGGCACAGAATTCACTTTAAGCATATAAAGAATCAGCTGATATCTCAGCAGACGCAAGGCTGAGAGGGAAAAGCAGCTGAAAAAGCAGAGCATATTATGTATTCCCTGTAACACAATAGTTGTGTGCTACATAGAAATAACAGAAACTAACTGAACTCACTGTGCTTTTGTTGGGTAAAATTCCATCATAGCTGCCTCGGCGTGCTTTGTTCCTTGGGTGTGAAGAAGACATGGCAAAAATGATCCAAGTTAGGAAAAAAGAGCTTGCTTTACAAACGCATGCCTTAGCAGACTCTGAACAGCTGAGCTCTGGACTAACCATTCATATATATACAGAAAGGAGGAGCTCTTCTCTGGATTGACAGCCAGTGCAACTATGCAGCTGAGGGACGTGTGATGCAAAACATTTTTTGCTTGAATTTTTTCATGATTTTAAAAGAAATATTAAAATGTATTACTAATAAAAAATGGATATAATATTTAATATATAGGATATAATGTTTCAGTTATTCTAAAATAAAATCTAACAAGGTCTAAATACCTTAGCACAATGTATGACAAACCCAATGTATGAAATTGTATAACATATTATTTCATTGTCTAAAAATTATTAAAGCCTGTTAAACAGCCAAAACCCCCCAAAACTGTAAAAAAAAAAAAAGAGCAGCACCTGTCCAAATGTTACCTTACAAGGCGTTGGTAAATCAATGTATGTATTTGATTTCTTCTGGATCTGTTGAATGCTTTTTATATAACATTAAGAACATATCTTAAACTTATCAAAAATTAATAAATGGTTTTACATTGACGCCAGAATTAATTGTGTTGAAATAAAATATATTTGTGTAGCGGGCTCACCCCTCTCTCTCTCTCTCTTTATCGGTTATGCGGCTGTTGTCTAGGGGTACCTGGGAGAGAGAGATGAGATACACCACGGCCCATGTCCTCCATAGCTAAGAGGTGAAAGCCAGCAAATTGGGTTCTGTGTAGGTGTCCTAGAGTCAAGTCCAGTACTTCGTCCCTGACTCCTTTGCTCCTAGTAACCAGAGTTCCACACAGTGAATAGGTCCAACTCCGTTTTATTCTTCTTGCCAAGCAATAAAACAGTTTCTTTACTTTGGAAAATGGGGACAGATCAAGGCACAATCCTTTCCCTTCTGCTACTGACCACTGTGCTGTCACCAGTGGTGAATAGTCACTGCCACTGACTAGGTAATATAGAACGTGAATTACCTTTGCTCACTCTGCCCCTGTCAGGGGAAGAAATCCATCCAAGGGAGAAGTGGAGGCCTCTCCATCACCAGCGATGCTGCGCCGGACTCTTCAGAGAACTTACTGCACACCAGTCCTCACGAACTCAGACACGGGCACCCAAGGAGTTAGGGCCCCCTCGGATTCCTCCACCCTTGCGGAACTCAGTCGAAGGTACTGAGCCCCAGGCATCCACCTTAACCCATGAAAAATCGAACATGCACCTTTCCTTTAACACAGAGCTCTGCAATGTGTGCCATGTGCATTGCCTGCTACTGTATAGTGCTGTATAGTGTATTGGGGTGTCACTCACAATGAATGCACTGTACTATGGTTTGCCTGGTAAAACAAGCACTACTGTAACATAGAAAGCTGATTGGGCCCTTAATGTACACCAATGCTCATGAATGTGAGTAGCTTTACACATTTAACCCATCAATTATCAAATAATGATTGGTCAATGATGTTTTAAATTAAATCTATGCTGAGAAAAAAAAAACTGAATTGCCATTGATGATCTTCCGTATATACTCAAGTATAAGCCGAGATTTTCAGCCCTTTTTTTGGGGCTGAAAGTCCCCCCCCTCGGCTTATACTCGAGTCAGTGAAATTTTACATTGTAAATTGCACCTGAAGGCTGCGGCGTCCATCGTTTAAAACTCGCGGTCTCTTCCTGGTCCCTTCCGTGATGGGCGGAACTGTGTCTGCTGAGAATCGCCTATCACGAACGTTCTCTCATCCTCCGTTTCCCAGCAGACGTCCGTGATTGGCAGAAACTGAACACAGTGTCTGCTGGGATGGGTGAGGATGAGAGAACGTTCGTGATAGGCGATTCTCAGCAGACACAGTTCCGCCTATCACGGAAGAGACCAGGAAGAGACCGCAAGTTTTAAACGATGGACGCCGCAGCCTTCAGGTACAATTTACAATTTACAATGTTGAATTTTAATTCTAGGGGCACATGTGAGGATGGGAACAGTGAGGATGGGAACAGTGAGGATGGGAACAGTAAGGTGGCAATGGGCTTAGTGAAGTTGCAATGGGCACAGTGAGGCGTGCAAATGGGCATTGTTGACCCTCGGCTTATACTCGAGTCAGTAAGTTTTTCCAGGTTTTTGTGGTAACATTAGGTACCTCGGCTTATACTTGTGTAGCGGGGTGTTCCCCTTTAATGCAGAGAGACAAGAAGTTCCAGGTGAGAGGTGAGTCAGGAGGAAGTAAAGAGACATTATGGAAGTGAAAGCAGAGGAGAGAGAGACTACATCTCCCAGTACATCTTGCAGCACCCAGGGTGCATTGCTCCAGAACAGAGACTGCTGGGGCAGACTTTATAAAGGGGAGGCGGAGTTTTGGTCGGCCTCTTTGGACACCCCTCTCCTAGCAAGAGGATGTCTGTGCTGAACTGCTGTGTGCACAAGGCCTGAAGCCTGGGCCGTGTGCTCCTTTCCAAAGAGCCCTCTGCCAGCCTAGCAGAGCCTTAGAGACATCTAATCCTCCTTGCTGCAGTACACCAGAAGGATTGAAGACTTGGATGTCGGTGGATTCCTGTTCCTAGACGAATCGATGGAGGAAAGGGACTTGGACTTGTCCAGGTGGTGAGAGCTGTTTAAAGACAGATACTTTATCTTTACTATTCGTTGGGATTACAAAGTTGTTCTTCAAGTGCACCACCGAGAGATTGCTAGCGAATATTGTTTCACTGAACTTCCATTTAGATCAGTCAGGCCTGACTGCATAGGTAGACATTGCTGGGTGTTAGTCTACCCATGAGGGGAAGTAGCTGTAAAAGGGCAGCGCTAGAGTTGCATAGCAATACTTTATTATTCTGATTACTCTGTTTATCTTTATTACTGTTTATTGCAGGGATCTGCAACTTGTTATACTGTTGTTTATTACTTGCCCATTAGCCTCAGTAAAATATCTGGGTAAAGTACATTTGGTGTCAGTTCCGCTTACTTTAATAGGAGTTTTAAAGTATATTCTGTGTATGTTTGTTATAGGACTGCGTCACCAACAGCTGCGGTCACGCGGTCCTATCTCTCTATCACCAGCTGTGCCACGGGAGGTTAGAGCCGATTGCCGGGGGTTGACGGCGGTGCACTGCAGGGCCCAAATCAATATCAGCGGCTCTCTTAACTGGGGGTAGCGCTACACGTGGGGGCTCGAGTCCGGGATCCTTGTACGTTGCACGCTGCAATCAAGCCGGTCAGAAGTACCAGCATGGACCCACTGGCAATGTCACAGTGGTGCGCAGCGATTGGCGCCGATCCAACCGCGGCGGTAGTCATTGTACTCCCGGGGGAAAGATGGAAGGAAGAGGAGATAAAACAGCTCGTATTGTTACTGTCTCCGAGCCACAAAGCATGGGTGATGGATTTTAGGCCAGATCCAGTGATCTCGTTTACATACGCACTGGTAGAATGGAAAAACGAAATCCCAGAGCATTTTAAAAGTCAGAGTATACAAGCCATAGATAATCAGATCTATCACTTGATACATACGCTGCCAGTGAAGGAAGAATGGTTTCAGACACCAAAGCCATCACTCCCACATTTATCTCCACCACTATCCCCTAAAGCAGAAAAGCTTAAGGAACTATTAAGCCCGGGATCACCGCTGGCCGCTATAGGGCCTGAATTGTTGAATGCTCTAGGAGACCTTGTAATTAAGTGCCAGAAAAGCAGTACGGTGCATGTGGAGGCCGGTTACCGGAAGCTTAGCACCTTCTCAGGGAAGCTCCCCGTCCCTGCGGGGGAGGAAGATTTTGACACTTGGGTGGAACAGGCATTGCAGGCAGTAGAAGCATGGGAGGTGCCTGAGGCACAGAAGAGACAGCGAGTCTTAGAAAGTCTGAAAGGTGCCGCGGCAGAAGCGGTGAAGAGCTTCCGGTTTGGAAATGAAAACTGTACAGCTCAAGATTGCCTGGCCATGCTGCAGGAAGAGTTTGGTCAGCTGGAGAAGGTGTCAGAGATGATTTATCAAATTGAACACACTCTCCAGCAGCCGAATGAGAAACTGTCAGAATATGTTAGAAGGCTGAACAGGCAGTTATGCAAGATTGTACTGAAGAAGGGAATGCTGCCCAAAGATGCAGATGAAGCACGCATGAAGCAGATCATGAGGGGAGCCCGGCGCTCAGACCCGGTCTGGCTGCACCTGAAAACCTCAGGAGGAGGAATGTCACTAACCTACTCTGATCTAATAAAAATTATTAGGGACGAAGAGGCGCTGCAGGAAGATCAGCAGGTGGCCAAGGCGAATGTCACACCTGTACCAGTGTTGGTCCATTCGGTCAAGAGCCCAGAAAGAGATGCGGAGGTTGACACTCTGAAATCGCAATTGGCCCAAGTGTTGGAGATGCTGACCTCTTTGATGGAGAAAGATCAGAGAAGACGAGAGAAACCAAGCCCAAGAAAGGAGTTGTTCCCGAACACCTCAGCACCGGCCTCCCTACAGGACCGAGAAGAGGTGATTTGCTATAACTGCGGAGGGAGTGGCCACTTTGCTAACGTATGCTCCAGCCCAAAGAAGAAGAGAACAGATAATTGCAAGCCGGCGGGAAACTCCAAAGGGCCCCGGTGAAGGAGTCAACCGGGTGCCCATCATCTTCAGTGCGCTCCAAACTAAAAAAAAAGGCCAAGAATGGAGGAGACAAAACTCCTAGGAGGAGGTATAGTACACCCCCACCAAGATGTACCCCAGAGGGAGGGGGCAAGACCCCTCAGTGGAAGTACAGCACCCCAAAGAAGGAACATCCACCTAAAAGGAACAATAACATCCCTCAGCGGGTTTGTGCCCCCATTGAGAGGGAGAAAGTCAATGCATGCCAGGCTCAGGAAAAATTAAAGTCCAAAAGGAGCAGGGCAAGGGTCGAAAGCCAAAAAAAAGAGGTGACCACAGTCCGGCCATACCCAAAGGAACTGGTGGGCCCGTCTCCTACTGTGCCCATTCAAGTGGAAGGAGTCTATACTAAAGCTCTTTTGGACACCGGAGCACAGGTGACTTTACTATACCGGGACTTCTATGATAGGCACTTGAGTCATCTGCCTATCCAGAAGATAGAAGAGCTGGAGATATGGGGACTTGGAACCCAGAGTTTCCCTTATGATGGGTACCTGCCCATAAAGATGACTTTCGACCCATCCGTGGCTGGGAAGGCTGAAGTGTTTGACACCCTGGCAGTTGTGTGTCCCCGGCCGCCTGGAGCCAGCAAGATTTCCCTGATCATTGGGACAAACACGGATCTAGTCAGGAGACTCCTGACCCCTCTAGTGAAAGAGAGAAACCATTCAGCCACCAAAATCCATCCCATGCTAAAGACGGCCTACCAACGACTGGTCTTAGAGCAGAAGACCCCGGGAGAGGGGATAGGGAAGGTGTGGAGACTTGGCAGAGAAGGAGTAGTGCTACAGCCCGGAGAAGTAACCTGTCTTAGGGCCACTGTGAAGCTTTCGTGGGAACAACCTGGCCCCTTTGTCATGCTGGAATCAGACCCAAGGGAAGAGTCCTCAGGCCTGGAAGTGATACCAGAAGTGATTCCGTTCAAGGCCCTGAAGAAGGCCCATGGCAGAGTTCCGGTGAGTGTTAGGAACACTACGGGAGGACCCATGGAGATCCCTGCCAGAGTGTTGCTTGGTCAGGTGAGCCCTGCTGCCCCGGTCACTTGGTCCGAAGTCAAGGGGACGGGTGACGGAGGAGATGTTTGGGAGAAACTGTCCGTGGAAAACCCGAACCTACCCAGGGCTTGGAAAGAAAGAGCCAAGGCCCAGCTGACCAGGTGGGAGAAGATCTTTTCCGAAGATGAATTCGATGTGGGTTGTGCAAGAAGTGCCACCCATCGGATCCGCCTCCAAGAAGATAAGCCCTTCCGAGAGAGGGTCAGGCGGGTCCCCCTGGCAGATCTGGAGGATCTGAGGGAACAACTTGTAGAACTAAAGAACACTGGTGTGATCCGGGAGTCTAGAAGTCCCTATGCCTCCCCAATCGTGGTGGTCAGAAAGAAGAATGGGTCGTTGAGGCTTTGTATCGATTACAGGACTCTCAACAGGAGAACCATCCCTGACCAATACACCACGCCAAGGATAGAAGATGCCCTACAAAGTTTGTCTGGAGCCAAATGGTTCAGTGTGATGGACCTCAAGAGTGGGTACTATCAAATCCCTATGCACCAAGAAGACAGGGAGAAGACAGCCTTCATAACCCCGGTGGGATTCTTCGAATTCAATAGGATGCCTCAGGGTCTGTCTGGAGCTCCTGCTACCTTTCAACGCCTTATGGAGAAGACTGTTGGAGACATGAATCTTATAGAAGTCCTTGTGTACTTGGACGATGTCATTGTCTTTGGAAGAACCTTGGAAGAACATGAAGCCAGGTTGGAGAAAGTATTGAGAAGACTCAGCGAAGAGGGACTTAAGCTTTCCCCCGAGAAGTGTCGGTTCTACCAGTCTTCTGTGAACTATCTGGGGCACATAGTGTCTGAAGAAGGGGTGGCCACAGATCCTGAGAAGTTGGAAGCAGTCACTTCCTGGCCACGACCCACCACAGTAACAGAGCTCAGATCCTTCCTGGGGTTCTGCTCCTATTATAGGAGGTTTGTGGAGGGGTTTGCTCGGATTGCCCGCCCGTTGAATGAATTGCTAAAGGCAGAAGGGGAAGAGGATGACTCAGGGCCCAGGAGGCCTGGTGAGTCAGTTCAAGATCAGTGGAACCCAAGGTGTGAAGAGGCCTTTCATGCTCTGAAGAGGAGCTTAACCACTGCCCCAGTCCTGGCCTACGCCGACCCTACCAGACCTTATGAATTACATGTGGATGCCAGCCATGAGGGTCTAGGTGGTGTACTCTACCAAGAACATGAAGGACAACTGCGACCAGTGGCCTATGTGAGCAGGAGCCTGACCCCCTCAGAAAAGAATTACCCCACTCATAAGCTGGAATTCCTGGCCCTCAAATGGGCGGTAGTAGACAAGCTAAAAGACTACTTGTATGGGGCAGAGTTTACTGTGAAGACAGACAACAACCCCCTGACCTACCTCTTCACCACCGCGAAACTAGATGCCACCGGACACAGGTGGTTGGCCGCATTGTCTGGATTCAACTTCAGTCTGAAGTACAGACCAGGAGCCGGAAATAGGGATGCAGATGCCCTGTCCCGGAGGTCTCATGCCACGACAAATGACTGGGAAGATTGGACCCAAGTGGCACCGGACGGGGTGCGGGCCCTTTGTCAAGGGGCTGAATTCCAAGCCAGAGGAGGCTCCAGAGCAGAAGAAATAGGGGTTACCATGGTAGGAGTCCCCAAACACTATTGTGGGGTAACTCAACTGGAGGAAGACAACCTACCGAGACTGTCCAAGAAGGAGTTGAGGTGTGACCAATTGGAAGACCCCATGGGGAGATTGGTCCTCGAAGCCCTGGAGAATCAGGATCCCAACAAATTCCTACATCACCCCTCAAAGGAGGCTCGCCTGTTGAGGAAGGAATTGGACAGGCTACAGGTACATCAGGGAGTGGTCTACCGAAGGGGCCCCTCTGATGACTCAGAAGATAAGTGGCAGTTATTTCTTCCAGAGAAGCACCGAGAGACTGTACTAATTGCCCTGCATGACCATCATGGTCACCTAGGGGCAGAAAGGACCTTCCAGCTTGTCAGAAATCGGTTCTATTGGCCCTGCATGAGGGCAGAAGTAGAGGAGTATTGCCATTCCTGTGCACGATGCATTCAGAGAAAGACCCTACCCCATCAAGCTGCCCCAATGGGCCACTTACAGAGTCAAGGCCCAATGGATCTTGTATGCATTGACTTTCTCTGCCTCGAACCCGACCTGAGTGGATTGGGGAATGTTCTGGTAATAACCAACCATTTCACCCGCTATGCTCAAGCTTTCCCAACCAAAGACCAGAAGGCATCCACCGTGGCCAAGATACTTATGGAGAAGTATTTTGTCCATTACGGACTACCACAGAGACTCCACTCAGATCAAGGAAGGGACTTTGAGAGTCGGTTGATCCGAAGACTTTTGGATTCATTAGGAATAAAGAAGACCAGAACCACGCCTTACCACCCACAAGGAGATGCTCAGCCGGAGAGATTTAACCGGACCCTGCTCAACATGTTGGGAACCTTAGAAACAGAGAAGAAGCAACACTGGAGTCAGCACATATCAGCCCTAGTACATGCCTATAACTGTACCACAAGTGACGCCACTGGCTACTCCCCTTATCGACTTATGTTTGGGAGAGAAGCAAGGCTACCTGTGGACCTGGCCTTTGGCACTTCTATAGACAATACCTCAGCTACATCCCACAAGGGATACGTGGACAGACTTAGACGTAGCTTGCAGGTGGCCTATGAACAAGCCCAGGCGGCTTCGGATCAAAGGGGGGCCCGCAACAAGAGAAATTTTGATCTGAAGGTTCGAGTGCAAGATCTGCAGCCCGGGGACCGAGTACTGCTACGCAATCTGGGGGTCCCTGGAAAACACAAGCTTGCCGACAGGTGGAGATCTGAGCCCTATGTTGTCTGTAGGAAGTTGCCCGGTTTGCCTGTCTACAAACTAAAGCCAGAGGGAAAGGTGGGTCCACTGAAGATGTGGCATCGGAACCACCTGCTCCCACTTGCTGAGGCAGTCAGAATACCTCCCGTGAGAGACTCCCCTGAACTGGCCTCCATCTTGGATATTCCTAGGCCGAACACTCGGTCCCAGACCTCTCGAGCCAAAGATGGGGAGGCCTCCCAATTGAGTACAGAAGAAGGTGGAGAACTGGACTGGCTGTGGCCTCCCTCGACTCTGGGAACGTCCGCCGTCAGCAAAAAGTAAAATATATAGTTTTTTTTTTCAAAATTGTTGCTCTTTTTTGGTTTATAGCGCAAAAAATAAAAACCACAGAGGTGATCAAATACCACCAAAAGAAAGCTCTATTTGTGGAAAAAAAAAGGACGCAAATGTTGTTTGGGTATAGCATTGCATGGCCGCGCAATTGTCAGTTAAATCGATGCAGTGCCAAATTGTAAAAAGTGCACTGGTCCGGAAGGGGGTAAAATCTTCCAGGGCTGAAGCGGTTAAAGCAATGAGTCTTAATAGTATTCATCCGGAGTTCTAAGAGAACTTTGATGTATAGTTTTTGGACCATTAACTGACCTTTTTTAATTACCGTATATACTAGAGTATAAGCCACGTTTTTCAGCCCTTTTTTTAAGGCTGAAAATACCCCCCTCGGCTTATACTCGAGTCAGTGTACCTGATATTCGTGACAGGCTGCGGGCATCCATTGTTTAAAAGTCGCGGCCTCCTCCTGGTCCCGTTCCGTGATAGGCGTTTCCCAGCAGACACTGTGTTCAGTGTTCCGCCTATCACGAACGTTCTCTCATCCGAGGATAAAAGGACGTCCGTGATTGGCGGAACACTGAACACAGTGTCTGCTCGGAAACTGAGTCAGAGGATGAGAGAACGTCAGTGATAGGCGGAACACTGAACACAGTGTCTGCTGGGAAACGCCTATCACGGAACGGGACCAGGAGGAGGCCGCAACTTTTAAATAATGGATGCCCGCAGCCTGTCACAAATATCAGGTACACTGACTCGGGCACAGTCAGGTTGCAATAGGCACAGTGAGGCTGGGCACAGTGAGGTTGCAATGGGCACAGTGAGGTTGCAATGGGCACAGTGAGGTTGGGCACAGTGAGGCTGCAATGGGCACAGTGAGGTTGGGCACAGTGAGGTTGCAATGGGCACAGTGAGGTTGCAATGGGCACAGTAAGGCGTGCAAATGGGCACAGTAAGGCATGCAAATGGGCACAGTGAAGCTGCAAATGGGCATTGTTGACCCTCTTTTTCCGCTTACAGTAGCTTCTGCATTCTCACCCTAGGCTTATACTCGAGTCAATACGTTTTTCCATTTTTTTGTGGTAAAATTAGGTGCCTCGGCTTATATTTGAGTCGGCTTATACTCGAGTATATACGGTAGTCATCTTCTTACTGAAGTTATCTATAACTTGTAGATTGCTAGTATTGTACCCATCTGCAAGAAAGGTAGTAAGGCTCAAGCTGATAACTACAAGCCAGTAAATTTAACATTTATAGAATGCTTCCCACAAAGAAGGATCAATGATCGTTTCCAAACACACTAATGCCCTGTACACACGAGCGCAATTTCGGTCGGAAAAAAGTTGGATGGTTTTTCCGACGGAATTCTGCTCAAGCTTGGCTTGCATACACACGGTCACACAAAAGTTCTCTGAACTTTCGAGCGTTAAGAACGTGGTGACGTACAACACTACGATGAGGTGATAAAAAGAAGTTCAATGCTTTCGAGCATGCAGCAAATTGTTTCCGAGCATGCATGGTCTTTTTCCCGTCGGAATTGCATACAGACGATCGGAATTTCCGTCAGAAAAATAGAGAACCTGCTCTCAATCTTTTGCTGGCGGAAATTCCGACAGAAAAAGTCTGAAGGAGCATACACACGGTCGGAATTTCCGACCAAAAGCTCACATCAGGCTTTTGCTGGCGGAAATTCCGCTCGTGTGTATGGGGCATTACTGTTGCACTCAAAGTAGCATGGCTTTACTGTGGGAAGATCATATCAGAAAAATCTAATTGAATTTGTGGGAAGATCATATCAGACAAATTGAATTTCACAAACGTTTTGGACCAATTTGGTGACATTGTGTATTTTGATTCCAGCAAAGCATTTGATATAGTTCCACATACAGTAATGATTTCATAAAAAAGTTGTAGGAGCTAGGGCTTAACCATTTGGTGGCTCAGTGGATATGCGTTACAGGATAGCTAACAGAATGTGGTTGTAAATGGACCAAAGACCAGACACTAGTGGTGTACCACTGGGCTCTGTACTTGGTTCAGTTCTATTTCATGTTTGTAAGTGATATACCTAAAGGTTTGATAGACAAGGTGTGCTATAGGGTTGATATTCTTCGAGGTGTTCATAACATGGAACATGATTTGATATTGCTGGAAGATTGGTAAAAACTGTGGAAACTGCAGTTTAATGTTTCAAAATGCAAAATAATGCACTTAGGGAAAACAAATCCTATGATAAAGTACAACATTGGAGGTACAGTGTTGGCCAGCACTGCAAATAAAAAAGATTTCCGGGTTTTTGTTTCAGATATTGCAAAATGAGCAAACCGCATGTCCTAGCAGGGTGAAAAGTGAGAAGAATTCTGGGATGCATCACTAGAGGGATCACTGGCAAGAGGAAGGAGGTCCTGATTCCCTTATTTAGATTTTCACTTAGATCTCATTTAGAATTCTGTGTCTCGTTTTGGAAACCTCATTTACAAAACCAAACTAATAAAGAAGAACAATTACAAAGTGCAACAAAAATGGTGAAATATCTGAAGGTAAACATACAGTCTTGAGGAAAGAAGGGAAAAGGGGGACATGTTTGAATGAGGTTCAGGATTTCCAATGTACAGCTAACATCAAGAATATGGGACATGACCTTAAACTAGCAGGTGGAGAGGTCAAAACTAACCTTAGAAAGTAGAATTTACCAAAAGAGTAGTTGATGCTTGGAACAGATTCCAGCACAGGTAGTGAGGCACAGTAAGTGAAACTAAACATGCTTGGGACAAACATAGATCTATAAAAAATAAAAAAAAAAGCGGGAAAAAATTTGGAGAAATTGTATGGGTCAATTTTTCTGTTTTTGCCATCACTCTACTGTGTTTCTATGTCAAGCCTCCAAGCTCCAGAACCTCCAAAAAGTTTTTCTTTCTATAACACATACAAATCCGGAAGCCTCCCACCATGTGTAGATAAGAAACCTAGGTGACGAATACACCTTTCACGACCCTGCTAGCCTGTATATATAGAGTATGTGTGTGTATATAATGTGTATATATATATATATATATATATATATATATACAGAGCAAAATTATAAACTCAACACTTTTGTGTTTGCCCATATTTATCATGAGCTGAACTTAAAGATCTATGACTTTTTCTATGTACACAAAAGGCCTTTTTCTCTAAAATATTGTTCACAAATCTAGCCCAGGTTCACACTGGGGCTGTGGGAGTGAAGCCGTGTGAGTTCAGCTGAACTCGCACGATTTCACTCCTGCCTGTCAGTCCCGATTTCGGCCGCGATTACAGGGACATCTGTGCAGGTTTCTGCACAGATGTCAATGTAAATCGCGGCCCGAAATCGCAAAAAGTAATACAGAAACTACTTTTTGAAATCGGTGCAGCACCGCAGATGCGGCGTCGCACCGATTAGGATGGTGCCATTGCCCGCAATTTGCGGCAAATGTCGCCGATTTGACATGCAATTTGACATGTCAAATCGCATGTCAAATCGCACCAGTGTGAACCAGGCCTAAATCTGTGTTAGTGAGCACTTCTCCTTTGCCAAGATAATTCATCCACTTCACAGGTGTGGCATATCAAGATGCTGATTAGACAGCATGATTATGGCATAGGTGTACCTTAAGGTGTACCTTAGGCTGGGCACAATAAAAGGCCACTCTAAAATTTGCATTTCTATCACACAGCACAATGCCACAGATGTTGCAAGTTTTGAGGGAGCGTGCAATTGGCATGCTGACTGCAGGAATGTCCACCAGAGCTGTTGCCCTTGAATTGAATGTTAATTTCTCTACCATAAGCCGTCTCCAAAGGTTTTTCAGGGAATTTGGAAGTACATCCAACCGGCCTCACAACCGCAGACCACGTGTAACCTCACCAGCCAAGGACCTCCACATCCAGCATCTTCACCTCTAAGACCAGCCACACAGACAGCTGCTGCAAAAATCGGTTTGCCTAACCAAATAATTTCTGCACAAACTGTCAGAATCCATCTCAGGGAAGCTCATCTGCATGCTCGTCGTCCTCATCAGGGTCTCGACCTGACTGCAGTTCGTCGTCATAAACGACTTGAGTGGGAAAATGCTCACATTCAATGGTGTCTGGCCCTTTGGAGAGGTGTTCTCTTCACGGATGAATTCCGGTTTTCACTGTACAGAGCAGATGGCAGACAGCGTGTATGGTATTGTGTGGGTGAGCGGTTTGCTGATGTCAACGTTGTGGATCGAGTGGCCCATGGTGGCGGTGGGGTTATGGTATGGGCAGGCGTATGCTTTGGACAATGAACACAGGTGCATTTTATTGATGGCATTTTGAATGCACAGAGCTATTGTGACGAGATCCTGAGGCCCATTGTTTTGCCATTCATCCACGACCATCACCTCATGTTGCAGCATGCAGGGCCGTCGGAAGAGGACAGGCAAACCAAGCAACTGCTTGGGGCCCCGAGCTGGCCTGGGGCCCCAGCAGTCCCGCGATAGTGTGAATTTTCCCGCACAGCAGGAAGAGGAGCAAGAGGAGGCAGCACGGGAGGAGATAAGACATAATCCCTCCCTCCCCCCACCCGCTTATCCACTCTAATTTCAGGCGATCGGGTCCCCAAATTCCTTAAAATGGCCCTGGCAGCATGATAATGCATGGCCCCATGTTGCAAGGATCTGTACACAATTCCTGCAAGCTGAAAACATCCCAGTTCTTGCATGGCCAGCATACTCACCGGGCATGTCAACCATTGAGCATGTTTGGGATGCTCTTGATCGGCGTATACGACAGCAGTGTGTTCCAGTTCCTTCCAATATCCACCAACTTTGCCAGCCATTGAAGAGGAATGGACCAACATTCCACAGGCCACAATCAACAACCTGATCAACTCTATGCAAAGAAGATGTGCTGCACTGCATGAGGCAAATGGTGGTCACACCAGATACTAACTGGTTTTCGAACCCCCCGATCCCCCCCCCCCAATACAGTAAAATTGCACATTTTAGAGTGGCCTTTTATTCTGGCAAGTCTAAGGCACACTTGTGCAATAATCATGCTGTCTAATCAGCATCTTGATACGCCACACCTGTGAGGTGGATGGATTATCTCGGCAAAGGAGAAGTGCTCACTAACACAGATTTAGACATATTTGTGAACAATGTTTGAGAGAAATAGGCCTTTTGTGTACATAAAAAAAGTTGTAGATCTTTAAGTTCAAAGTGTTGCGTTTATAATTTTGCTCAGTATATATATATATATACACATCTGGTCAACATCATATAAATCAGATTCCTCTACAAACAAACAGCTAGATTTCATCCTGTTTTCATTAACGATTAAAGTGTGCAAGCTGGACACATCTCTAGTAACAAGAATGTTATGTTCCGGCAAAGAACCTTATGTAACTTAAACAAGAAATCAGCTGTGTCTTTATAGTATGAAGACGTTTTACAAAGACGTACTAACAGTCTTTTTAAAAAAACATTGCAGTTTATGACTGCCTTTAATAGATTATATATTTTCCTTTTGCTGGGGCAACATTGCTGTCTTAATCAATTGAATGTGATTCAGAACAATAGTGTTCCTGGTTTGCAGTTTTATATGAAATACGCCACTGAAAAATCCTGTTTTCTGGACAAATTGATAATATTGTCTGATGGTTCCTTATTTAGTGACATTTACCTTAAACCAATGGATTGTAATCCAATTTGAATTTTTTTCATAATCCACCCTGCTGCTCTTTTTAAATCGAATCCATCCTGTCAACTTAAGTGGTTCAAGAAAATACTGAGAAATACAGGATAGGTAGTTATTTGAAATGGAATTAAACAAAAGGGGCTGGCATCTGCAAGAATTTGTCGCTGAAAGGGTAAATTGATCTCTTGGAAAAAGTCTTGTAGAAATAAATTGCCACAAGTCTCAGTTCCACTCTCACTCCAATAGAATAATTATATTATCATAAAGCACTGGAATTAGCCATAGACTAATTATACATACCTGATCCGCAAAGGAAGGAACATACTGGATAGACTACTTAGATGAGACTTTTTCCAAGAAAATATTTTCATTTTTAGTTTCTAAGAAGATATCCCTGTCTCTCTTGTATACAGTACATTGTTCCAATTTGATTGAGGAGAGTTTTCTCCCTATCCTCATTTTGGTAGAAGGACTCAATTCAGGGGTTTTTTCACTTGTCAGAGAGAGTTTATTATCTATGTAACAAAGCGCTCATGTTCATTCTATTACATGGATGAAATCACACAAAAAAGGCTAAGTAACATACAGTATAGCCAGACATAAATATTTCAAAAATAATTTCAGAGAAAAACTGCCAGTTGCCAGACACTTTATTGATCACATTCACATGGTATCTCAGCTTAAACACGTGATTATAGAAATTATTCCTACAGGGAGGTGAATGGATAAATAGACTGGATACTGTCCAACCTCTGGGCCCATTTACACCAATTGGGTTGTGCTATTCTGCAGTCTAAACATATGAACAAGAAAAATTGCCTTATATCCTATCTGCTCAATTTCTCACCACTTGTGTTGCGGTGTGTACTAAAAAAAAAAAATTGGATATGCAGTGTTTCATTTTCACTGCAGTGTATCTCAGCGCAATACAATGGGCTGCAGTGAATATACAATACATGAATGTAATGTCATTTTGTGACATTCTAATAAAGTTCAAAAACAAAAAAGAAGAAAGAAGCAAACAGTGCAATGGGCTGTAATCAGCATATCTATGCTGTGTACTCCACACCGCACACTATTGGCTGCATTACAAACAACAGCTGCTAGTATGAACCAGCCCTAAATGTCTTAAAGTGATTGTAAAGTCTTGTTAAAAAAATATATATATTTTTTTATACTTACCTGCCCTATGCAGTTGGTTTTGAACAGGGCAGCCTGGATCCTACTCTTCTTGGGTCCCTGTCCGCTGCTCCTGGTCCCTCCCTTCTGTCGAGTGCCCCACAGCAAGCAGCTTGCTATGGGGGCACCGAGCTGAGTCACAACTCCATGTGCCAATGGCGCCTCTGCTGTGTCTCAGCCAATCAGGAGGAGAGTCCTGGATGACTAAGACACTTGTGGACATCGCTGGACAGAGATTGGGCTCAGGTAAGTAATTAGGGGGTGCCGGGGAGACTGCTACATACAGAAGTTTTTTTTTTTTTTTTAATCTTTTATTTATTTAAAAGACAGGATTCGCATGGCCAACAAATGAAAGTTCACAGTAAGGATACAGTCATACAGGCATGTAATTTAACACAGTACATCAAATTGTAATGTAACTGAGACACACCAGATAGTGACAAAAATCAAGCACGTATCGTGGTTGACTTTAGCACATCTGAAACATAACGAAGCGTAGGGTGTCATAGTGTGGCGTTAGGCCACGAATCCCATCTCTTACATTTTCCTTTTTCTATAAAATTAATAGAAACCCGAAGAGGTAGCGGTAAACAATAAACATTAGAAAATAAAGGAAGAGAGAAGTAGGAGGGCGGAAACAAACAATTAAGCCCAGTACACACGATCGGTTTGACTGATGAAAACCGTCCGATGGATGGTTTTCATCAGACCAACCGATCGTGTATGGTACCCATCTGTCTTTTTCCATCGGATGGAAAAAATAGAACTTGTTTTAAATTTTTCTGATGGATAAAAAACCGATGGGAATTTCCGAACGTCTATGGGCAAGTCCATCGGTTTAAAAACCCACGCATGCTCAGACTGAATTAGGAGACGGGAGCGCTCGTTCTTGTAAAACTAGCGTTCCTAATGGAGAGAGCACATTCGTCATTCTGCAAGTTATTGCTTCGTTTAATGCAGCGCATGTTTTGTTGCTTTAGAACGGTCTTTAAAATGTCATTTTGGCAGCAGATCTTTCTCCTGAGTTCTGACAAACGTATGTCTTTCTTGTGATCTTAGGAATAATTTGTTTAATTCTTCAAGGCCGACCTCCCAAATTACACCTTTTTTTTTGTTTTTGTCTTTAAATTTGTTGTGCATTTTTTGGTGTGTCAATTTCTCAGAACAACATATTATTTTTATTTTTTACTCATGGAGGTTGGTGTCCCTTGTTATTAATTACACATTGTATTTATGAAATCTTATTGCTACTTCCAAAAAAAAACACATCAGGCATGTATGTTGGCTGAAATCAAATTTCCCTTTATTTCGGAAAAAAAAAACCGAAGGGCAACTATTCAGAAATTAGCAGAGAATATGAAGTCATTAGATCCCAAATGCAGACCTGACTATGATGAATAATAAAATCAACAACAGCATGAAATCAGGAGCAGCAGCCAAAGACATACATAATCCCAAGCTGTGGTACTCCATCAACCTTCAAGTTCTGGATGAGCAGCTCGAGGCCAGGGAATCACCTCCTGCTCTTCCCTGTAGCCTTCCTTCCACGCCTCTCTGCAGCGTTCTCTCCACGGCCCCGTCCACGCACCCTTGCAGGCTGGGCCACTGTGGGTGGTGATGTGGCAGGAGGAGGAGGAGAAGGAGGAGAGGGATTGGCCTGCTGCGAGATATAGGTGGCCTCAGTCAGCAGCCCCCTCGCCCCCATGTGTACGGCCATATATATAAGGTGCTCACAAAGGGCCCATTGTCCCGCCTCCATTCTGAGCAACTTATCTGCCAGATAGGTGCTAAACCCCTCCGTAGGGTTGAGGGGGGCCCTCATGATAGCAACAGCCTCCTGAATCATCTTTAGTGACTCCTCCTCCACTTGTGTCATCCGCCGTTGTTTTGGCGGTCTGACGTGGAGGGGAGCCACTTGGGAGACAGTAATTCCACTAGGCCTGGGGACCTGCTGAGTCCCACTTGGCCCTGCCTCCTCCTGCCTGCCACACTCCTGACCCTCTTCCTCCTGGCTTGCCTCATCCTGTTTTTAAAATGAAATTAAAAATTAGATTATTTGGGGAATCTATCACACACAATTTTGATCTCTTTCCTGTTTTGTTTTTTTTTGGGGGGGGGGGTGATATCATTTATGGCTAATCCAAACAGTTCAACACAATATTACTTAGTGGACAATAATTATGATCAAAAATACTATACCTGGCTGAAGATGTGAAGATCTGGCTCTTCTAGCTCGGAAGGCTCCTCCTCCGCCTCTGCAGGGGTGGAGGGAAGGGTGGAAGGAACGCTGGAGGGAAGGGTGGAAGGAAGGGTTGAGGGAAGGCTGGAAATAGATTCCCTGGCCTCGATCTGGTCATCCAGAAATTGAAGATGTCTGTAGTACCACAGATTGGGCTTTACTACATCATCGGCTGCTGCTCCTGATCTTTTGACTGGCGCACTTCCTTGTATTTTTTTTTTTATAGGAATTACGCAGGTTGTTGATTTTATTATTGATCATAGTGTAGTCTGCATCTGGGATCCATGGCTTCATATCCTCTGCTAACTTGGTAATAGTTGCCCGACTTACATCACTCTTGTGGTACGCTGGGTGTTTCAGTTCCCACAGGTTGCGCTGTTCCTTATATTTTTCTATAAAAATCAGCATCACCTCCGGGTCTCGTAGTTTATGCATCTTTTTGGAACAACAAGTAAAAAACAAAAGGAAAAAAAGAAAAGGATCAGAATTTATTCTCCTCAACTTATCACAATATTGCCCTTTACAATCATGAAACATTAGAGGCCACTGCAGGCCCGAGTTCCCTTCTTACCTTAGTTCACTTCGTTGGTTCACTTCCGGTCGTCCTTACTCCGCGCATCCCTAATAACTTCTTTCCCCTTTTTATACCCTGCGCATGCGTGTAACTCCGCCCTCGTCACCCGCCCATGACGGACTTTTTCAGCATTTCCCCGCCCCTTAACGAACGGCACACAGTGTGAGACGGCGACATGTCGCAGATACAGGTGGCTTCTTTACTAGAAATTACCGACGAGGAAAGCCCGGAGGCGGAAACGTCACGATCCAGTAAAAAAAGATACAAGGCGACTAATATGTCTTTTTCTGAGATGGCGGAGATGGTGGACATTCTGCGGAGGAAGGATTACGACGGCAAGCATGGCCCATACGACACCCCTAATCTCCGGAAGTCACAAATTATGGACAAAGTTGACTCTCTATAAAAAATATGGGGTCAGGAGATCCAAGGAACAACTCCGTAAAAGGTGGTCAGACCTGAAGCTCAGGGAGCCGGAGCAGTATAGGAAGCTTATAAAAAGCATTGAAAAAAGTAAGTTTATTTTACTGTGTTCTTTCACATTGTAATATGTATTCTTTCATGTTTTGCAACATGTGCTTGTCTTGACTGGTTTCACATTTTAAAATCACAACTTTTATGTTAAGTGGAGAGTCCACTTATTTGCTAAATATGCCACGTAAACTACATGTGGGCATGTCTCATTTTACTTCAACAATGTTTATCTACACATTGTTGGCAAGATGATGTGTTGTAAGGAAAATTCAAATGTGAATGAAAGGATAAATGTATTCTGGGTAAAGGAGATGACACTCCAGCAGTTGTGTACTTTTTTTTGTTCTTGATCAAGATACTATACTCTGGGCCACATGACCAAATTTCTTAACGGTGTCACACACAGGTGCTCCAGTGGATACCTTGGTGGTTATCCAAGTGTATTTGTGAGTGTCCTCAAAAATAACATGTTGCTTTTTTGAGTTTGCAAGATCTCATATGTTCATCTTGAAACTCAGGGCCAAATATCAATTGGACCCCACTTTAAAACATTGAGAATCCATTTTCAGGCCTAAAAAGTCTGTGTGCTAAAGGATACATTATTTTTTTCAATTCCCATAGGGGAGAGGAGACTGGGAGGACACCATGCTCAGGAGACGAGGAACCCAACACCACAGAAACTCCCAGAGGATCCCAAAGCAGACCAAGTTCAGCAGGTTCAGGAAGCGGAGGGGGAGAAGGCGGAGGTGGAGGAAGGGGAGGTGGAGGAAGGAGAGGTGGAGCTTATCAGCACAACAGGTCAGTGTCTGTCACCACAACTTCAAGGTAAATACAGATGTAGGCCTGCATAGTTTTAAAATATTTGTTTCTTTTTAGGGACTGAACGTGGGGGTGTGTCAGGAAGTCCAAATCCTCCATTCTCGAGTGCCAGTGCCAAAATAATCATTCAGGAAATCATGGAATGCAGTAGCGAAATGGACATTATGAGAAAGAGAATGATTGTGATTGAGCAAAAATATAAAAACATGATAGATATTTTGGGGAGAATAGTGTGTTTTTTGTTATGCGTCCAAAATTTTCTATGGGATTTCCACAAGCCCAAATGTGAAGATGCACACACTGAAGACTCAACATGTGCTATCTGCCGTCACAGGATATCTATGTCCCTGTTTTGGGGGTGCAACCTCTTCCTCCCTCCTCAAGTAGGGGAGAGGAAGGGTTTTCACCCCCAAAGCACGTCCATTGATCCCCCATGATGGCAGATAGCACATGTTTACCTTAGCCATGGGATCATGTTGAAGATACCCATTTGAGCCCCAAAAATAAAGTGTGGTTCTTCACATTTGGGATGGATCAGGGGTAACATCACCTCATCTCCTGTTTGTCTTTATCACTGTGTTATTTTATTATTTTTTTTGTAAAAAAAATTTGGCTTTTGACCCATGCATGTTTCTGCCAAAAAAGGCGCACAAAAAAAAAAAAAGAAAAAAAAAAACAACCAAAACTGTGGTGCAATCAATAAAAACATTTGGGAAGTCTAAAAAAGGTGTGCCTTTTTCTTTCTATGCTCAATAGCAGTTCTGAAGATGCAAAAAGAGTGTTTTTACCTCTGAGATTTGAGGCTATTTACTAAGGACAAATACACTTGGCACTACTAGAACCTGGGAGACACGTAAACCACAAATACAAGAATGACAACACAAGTTAGTAGTAAATCAAATATTTTTTTTTATTTTAAAAAGGTAAAATCAAAGGTCAGATGTGGTCTGGCATTGCGATGGCCCCCCTACCCGTGAAGTACTCAACGTATTTCTGACGTACTTCACGGGCACTTTGGGGGGCCAAGCCAGTACGGGCAGTGCTGAGGCCGGTCAGATTTATCAGTTCAGAGGGACCGGCCTCAGGCCCAACTGATGACACATAATTTGTGGAGAATTTCCATAAAAAATTGTGCAACAAGCAGCAGCAGTACACAATGTTGTTGAGTTTATAATCCGCCAAATTTA
The DNA here is from genome assembly GCA_029206835.1 of Rana muscosa. Classification (NCBI taxonomy): domain Eukaryota; kingdom Metazoa; phylum Chordata; class Amphibia; order Anura; family Ranidae; genus Rana; species Rana muscosa. The sequence goes on from CM055121.1 coordinate 870,703,602, forward strand.
TAGCTGTCTGGAACAGGCGGAACCGGCTGGCCATTATCCCAAAGGCATTCTCCACAACTCTCTGGGCTCTGGCCAGCCGGTGATTAAAAACCCTCCTCTCCGGGGTGAGGGTGCGTTGGGGAAACGGCCGCATGAGGTGTGGTCCTAGTCCAAAAGCTTCATCCGCAATGAAAACGAACGGTAGCCCTTCCACGTTCTCTGCATCTGGAGGCAGTGCAAGACCCCCAGCCTGCAGACGGTGAGCGAACTCCGTCTCTGCGAATGCTCCGCCATCAGACATCCGGCCGTTCTTCCCCACGTCCACATATAGGAACTCGTACCGTGCCGACACCACCGCCATTAACACTATGCTATTAAAACCTTTATAGTTGAAATAATATGACCCCGAACGGGGTGCCGGCACTATGTGGACGTGCTTCCCATCAATTGCCCCTCCGCAGTTGGGGAAATCCCACCACTGGGCAAATTGGGAGGCCACAGTCAGCCATTCCTGTGGTGTGCTAGGGAACTGTGGAGTCAAACAAAAAGAAGACATTAGTACGGTTTATGTTTACAGTGCAAGCAGATTACACACAAAAACATTGTTGACCAACATCATTCTAACATTATTATTTAGGGGAGTATTTCCTACCAATAAACAAAGGCCCACTTAGCAGATGCCTCACCCCCGCTGAGTGGACATTCTAAAATAAACTAAGGTGATTGTGGGGGATCCAAAAAAAGGCAAAAGCACTCTGCTGAGCTTGATTGAGAACTTTAAAATTTTTAACATCTTTAGGGTGGGGGAGGGTTGTCAAACTACGCGGGCAATGACCGTAAAAAAATGAAAAGGAAAATAGAAGGCTAGCTGGGTTTGCGCCAAGGATAGCATGCTGGAGAGGTTAGTGAAGGGAAATAGGCATGTAGGGCCCAAAAAGGCCTTTACAGGTAAAAACATGCATGGGGAAAATGGGGACATTACCAGGATGTTACAAAAAGGCAAATTTGGGTTAGGAGGGGAAAAATAAGAAGATTCTAAAACAATAAAAACATATAATGTGAGGTTAAAGGAGCAAATTACCTTCATATAGTCCTTCTGCAGGACCTGAATGATGGCTGAACACGTCTCAGGGATAATGATCCCGAGAGCCTGGGGGGAGATGCCTGTTGAAAACTTGAGGTCCTGCAAGCTTCTCCCATTCGCCAGGTATCTCAACGTGGCAATAAGCCTCTGCTCGGCAGTGATGGCCTGGCGCATCACAGTGTCCTGCCTCGTGATATAGGGGGACAGCAAATCCAACAGACGGTGAAATACGGGGTCCGTCATCCTGAGATAATTCCAGAAATCATCAGGATTATTCTCATGGATTTCCCGCAGCAGAGGCATATGAGAGAATTGGTCCCGCTGGAGCAACCAATTCTTAGTCCATGAACTCCTCCTCACCCTTTTCACAGACTGAACTCGGGTTACAGTGTTAACTGCAACACCAAGCCGAAAGCCAGCACGAGCTCGAGAACGAGAACGCACTTCAAACATGGTTTTAAACCGGTCGGCTGGTCAGAACGCACTCAAACAGAATGCACCGTGGAACAACAAGGCCTGAGAAGAACGACCTGAAAAACAGTAAACGAATGGCCAAGAAGGCACTGCAAGGCAGTAACGACCTGACTGCACGCACTGAATCACAAATACAAACCCACAAGCACAAACTGAACACCAGGAAACGATCTGCAAAGCACGGAGACTGAAAAGCGCGAATCGGCTCTCACCAAACTTTTACTAACACGCGGTAACACGAAATCAGCAAAAGCAGCCCAAGGGGTGGCGCCATTAGATTTGTTCGGCCCTTTTATAGCGCGTCGTACGTTTTGTACGTGCCGTCGTTTTCTTGCCGTCGGATTTTTAACTGATGGTGTGTGGCCAAGACTGATGAAAAGCAGTTTCATCGGATTTCCGATGGTCAAATCCATCGGACGAAAATCCATAGGTTATCCGATCGTGTGTACAGGGCTTAAGAGAGTAAAGCAGGGAGAGGAAGTAAAGGAGAGGGGGGTGGGAGAGCGGGGAGGGGACAGTGGAGGGGGGATGCCCATGTGCATGGCTTCGTAGAGCGGTGAAGGGATATAGCGTCAAGTGGATTTGTGGTGTGGTCAGGGAGTCCAGGGGGCGTGTCACTAGTCAGTAGTACTATTATCTAGAAGCACCTGTCCCTCGTCAGAGTATCTAAACATGTTCCATAAGGTCCAAGTCTCAGAATATTGATCCTGTTGGTGCGTGGCAGTGAGGATAAGGTCCTCCATTTTGTTTATGTCCTCAACTTTTCGCATCCAAAGGCCTATGGTCGGTGCCCATGGGGATTTCCACTGGAGGGGTATGCATGCTTTCGCAGCATAACAGAGGTGGCGTATCACCGATTTCTTATAGACTTTCTCTGGCGTGGAGGAGGCATGCAGGAGAAAAAAGGCTGGGTCGTCTGGTATCGTACGGTCTGTGAATTTCTGTATGGTTTGGCGAATTGTTTTCCAAAAATCTGTGATTTTAGGGCAAGACCAGAAAATGTGTAGGAGTGTTCCTCCTGGCATCGGCAGCATAGGTCTGACGTTGTGGGGGTGCAATACCATTGTGTCAGTAGTTTATAGTTAGTCTCCTGTATTCTTGCACAGATGGAGGATCTGTGTGTGAACCGGAGAATGCTGTGTCTTTGGTGCGGGCTAAATTTACGGTTTAAATCCCGTTCTCAGCTAAGCAGGCTCGGGGATTGATAGTCCACTGAGGGTGTCAGCAGCATGTGGTACGTTAGAGACAGTGCGTGTGGGAGGACACCAGTGTCTGAGCAGTATTCTTCAAGGGTTGTAAGAGGTTGGTCAGGGTCGCCGGGCGGCGTTATAGTTTTCAAGAAATGACGTAGCTGAAATGCTCTCCAAGAGTCCAGTCAGAAAGGACTGGAGGGGTCCGTAAGCTCCGACATGGACATCCATCTCCCTGCAGTTCTGAAGTGTGTTGTGGAGATTTTTATGAAGATGTATTTAATATGTATTGTCATAGTGTCACCCAGTGTTAGTACTTCTGCATCCCGCTCTAAAGAGCTGGCTGGGGCAGTCTGAGGCTGGTTGAATCCCGTCTTGAGGTTGGAGTGTGATGTTTGCAGGGTGCGGATATGTCCGCCGACGGGGGCCCTCTGTGCATTAGCACGGACGATCGTTGAGGAGGGGATATGCTCGCTCTGCAACGACATCATTGGTTATAGGCAGATGCGTGCTCTTGTCTCTGCTGTGTCTGATCAACATTGATTGGGATTCGTAGCGCGCGTCTGCAGATAGCCTCCCTCCCCCATTCAATAATAGTGTAGCGGGTATGTACTTTCCCGGGTGTAAATTTGAACTTGGCAGAGACATTAGTGATGTGTAATTCCCTGCAGCCCAGCAGGTGGCGCTGTCGCTCTGGGTTGGGGTTGAATCATTGCTGTGTGTGTCGCGCTTCCTTTTTGTCCTCCCTCGGCAGCGGTATGGTGGGGCGGGGAACCCGCCGTGCTTGCTGGGAGAGTCCCAGGCACCTTCAGCCTGTGGACAGTGGTTCGTGTCGGTTCTCTAGGCGGGCCTAGGCCTAGAGGACAGCCGGAGGTCGTGTTCCATCCCGGGCACCTTAGGCCTGGGGTGAGGTACTCGGATGGAGGTCTGGAGCTCAGTGCCCAACACTGAGTTCCGCGAGGGAAGGAGATCCTAGGGAACCCTGGGAGTGGGTACCCGAATCCGGAAGGCGTAATGGACCGGGGGGAGCTCCTCACTCGAAGACCTGGTGCAGCAGATTGCCAGTGACGGGTGAGTCTCTCATCGGAGACCGCCTGGAAGGAAATTCCCCCTCGCTCGGAGACTGCAGCCCACTTTCAGGGAGGAAAGTGGAGAACACATTGTGTCTGGGCCTACTCGCATCCACACCTCCTTTTCTGTTCTGTTTCTACCAAGGGAGTTCAACTGATTGTGTTCATTCGAGAAGAATAAAGGAGTGTTGAACTTTAATGGTGTGGGGCTCATTTCCTGACAGACATTGTTCAAGGTAACTCTCGGTGGAGGCTCCAGATGCACAACAATGACCCGAAGGTAAAAGAACTTTGCTTGTATCACACTGACACCTGTGGTGAAGGCCAGGCGTGGTGTCCCCGCTCCCTTCCCCTCTGAAAGATACCCCTAAACAAGAGACAGACGAGCTGAAGAGAAAGAGGGGAGTGAGGAGGGCGCTACAATAGTATAATCTGAACATGCCTTATTCTATGGAATAGCGCAGAATAAGGATTCCTATCAACGGTAATATGAGAGCTTGTAAGCGTTGTCAGAGCCAGGGAGGGCGTCCATGTTTTAAAGCAATATGGCTTCATTTGCTGGGAGCATGCGCGCTCTCCCTGCCTGGACACACCCATAAGACTTTAGCCATCATGCGTTATTGTATTCATTGTATGTATTGTATTGTATCCTTTAAGCTTTATTTCTTGTGTGGAATTCATGTACTCGATTATATGGGACATCTTGTTAGAGGGATGTCCTTATATGGACTTTTGCTGTGTAAAGAGGACATCATGTGATGACCACTCCCATGGAGGTCACAAGCTGTGATGACCACTCCCATGGGGGAGGTGATTATTTGCTGGTGAGATCTTTTGATAATAAAAAGGAGCCATGAGGCTCGAGCCGGCAGTGATGCTGGTATGCTGAGATGAGAACAGAGCTGTCTGGTGATGCTACTTTCCTTGAATGAATGATGGGACGATTGAATGGTGAGTGAACTTTAGCCTAAAGATAGCATTATTGCAAAAAGATGGAATCTAAAGTGTGTGCTTATTTAGCACAGGAAATATAGGCTGTGTGCTCTGTATACAAGCTATATTTCCACGACAGTTAAATGGCGGGCCAGGACCTTTGGGAATAGATGGAGCCCCTTTGGACATCGGATCGAAATGGGGGAGAGTGGATCTACGTTCCGATGGGTGGGGGGGCTCTGCTCTGTAAAAGAACAAATTTTTCGTCTTTTTGAAATAATGCTTTAAGTTTGCGGTATGTGTGTGTGTGTGTGCGTATGTCTGTGAATCCAATCGTATGTGTATGTCTGTGAATCCGATTGTGTGTGTGTGTGTGTGTGAATGTATGGAACAAGTAAATTGCATGAAGAAGCTGAAAATGGCTGCCCCCATGAGGTTTAGCGGTGGCGGGGCAGGCAGCATGGCCATCAGTGACCAGCATGTTTGATAGTTCTGTGTCAGAACAAAGTTGTGTGTAGTGTTTGAGCCTGTGTGAATGCTGATGGAAACTGTATATTGTGTATGAAATTAAGGTATAGATGTGGGATTATTCAGCCTGCAATGTGTGTGTTTGGCTGAGCTGTTTGTATTTCTCAAAGGCTTGTCAGAGCAGCCATGTGCTTGAATGGGGGAAGGGCTTGCCCACTGTTTTGCAATGGAGAATGTTTTGTGTTGCAGGGGCTATGCCCTGAGGGAAGGAAACTCTGAGAAAGCATGCAGGCAACATTGTACTGTGTGTGTGTGTGAACTTTACATAGAGAAAAGTGTTGAATAATATTGTCATGTAACTAACATTTTTTAAATGTGCTGTTTAGTTGGCCAAAGGGTCTGAGTTGAAGTAGCCTAAAGCAGTGTTTCTCAACTCCAGTCCTCAAGGCGCACCAACAGGTCATGTTTTCAGGATTTCCCTCAGATGAAACAGCTGTGGTAATTACTAAGGCAGTGAAACTGATTACATCCCCTGTGCAAAATAATGGAAAGCCTGAAAACATGACCTGTTGGGGCGCCTTGAGGACTGGAGTTGAGAAACCCTGGCCTAAAGTGTGTGTCTATGGTTGAGTGTGAATCTCAATGGTGTAGTCTGTCTTTGTGGAGAAAAACATTTTAGATTTTCTTTTAAAGAGATGCTGGTTTTGGCGGAAAAAAATACATGCGTTAATGGCGCCATTCCTGGCTTTTGTTGTTGGCCTTGTGGCTTGTCTGCCATTTTGAGGCGCAGTTTCTCCTTGGCCCGTGGGCATCATATAAGGGAAGGTGCAGCCACCTTTCTTTTGGGCGCTATACCATGTGGCATTCGTCGGCTATTTCGCTGGTGGAATTTCCCAGCCTTTGGGGCAGATTTTGATGTTTGGTGCAAATTTAGTGCGGTCTTTTCTGCGTTGGAATCTGGAGGCCATTTTTGTTTTCCTTTGTGTGGGGGAACCCATGTGGTGTTTATTGTGACGTCCCATGCTGGTTTTGGCGGGAAAAATCGCATGCGTTAATGGCGCCATTGTTGTTGTTGTCCATGATGTGTGCGGTGGTCATCCACCATTTTGTTGTCCTGGCTTGTCGGCCATCTTGAGAGACGTTTACAGTTTGAGATAGGAAGTTCCAGTTTAGCAAACATGGCCCCTGGATATGCTGTATTGGCATTTGTTGATTGGCGCAGTTTTGTCCTGTTTTATGCGTTTGCAGTTTGACCTGTGCACTGCTGGGGAGAGTAGTGAGACACCAGGGTGACATACTGAGAGGCTGTTTTTGTTTAATGTTAAATTTGCTGGTTTAAACTGTTTTAAACATCGCCCTTTGAGGTGAGTAGAGTGGTTTCTTAAAATAGCGCGGTCTTACCCTGAGGGGTCCTGACGCGCTTGTGGACACATGCACATTCTGGCACCCATTTATGGATGGGATCTGGTTGATCTACCAGCATGGCTTTGGAGTGTGGGAGGAAGCCAACGCAGACACAGGGAGAACATGCAAACTCTATGCGGATGGTGTTAGGATGGGGATTTTTCTGTTTTCATTTAAGTGAATGTAAGCTATTGCAGGGTTAGCTGACTTTGCAGTATATGAGCGGCGGTTTTTGTATTGGATTTCGTTTTTAAGTAAAAACTCCACTTTACACTGAATTTTGATAGATTGTAAGACTAACAGAGTTTTTGTACAATAGTGTGTGTTTTTATGTTTAAATATTTGGGAGTTTCCCAGAAGGCAATTTATTGTTTTTGAAACTTGTACTGTATAGCCATCTTTTGGCAGGAGTTTGTATTTGAGTCTCAACTTATGGTTTGACTTCCAGGGAATGTGTGGGTCAGGGCCCTCCCATTTGCAAAGGGGGGTTTATTCCATCATTTTCTTGACAAGGTTTTAAATTGTTGAAATATATATGATGTTTAGCCATGGATTTTTTGGGAGTCTTGATAGACAAGGTGATTGGGGCTAGGCTCCCCCCTCCCCCTCCCTCTTCCTGAACAATTGATATGTAAATAAACCAGTTTGGTTTTTTTGAGAGCTGAGCATGTAACATGAGGTTTTTTTTTTCAGCATTTTATATATCAGCAGAGAGATGGTGGGAGGAGCTTGGGGTTGTCTGAAAGGTTGGCCAATGAGATTTGTGTTTGGAAGGAAAATGGAAAGCATTTTTGCATTTAAAAGTGTTTTATATTTTGTTCCAGTTTTGTGAAGTTTTGTACTGTAATACAGTTTTGGGTAGAGAGCAAACAGGGGGGCATCACCATTGTTTTATCATCTAGATACAGAGAGAAGCCACATTGTTCTGCAGGTGGTAAACTGGCGTAATTGTTCTGTGTGGTTTAGTCTGGCGACACAGTGTATGGGTGTGTGTATGCATACACTGTGAGGGGTAGAGGCCTAATTCGGGGGTTGATCGGGGTTGTTGCTGTAGTTCCAAAAGTGTTGGGACAACAAGCCATAGAGTTTATGCCTCGGTTAGGGTTTCTAGTTGGAGGACTTGACCAGATAGTGGTTGTAGTTCTTCAATCCACCGTATAAGAAGACACCGGGCGGTGCTCTCCGAAATGGGTGCAACGGTTTAACCTAGACGCAGGTTTAAGACGATTAGCCGATTCAAATCGCCATGGACACAAGGAGGTCTGTGCAAGGGAAGGAATGGAGGCTTCCCACAGTCAGACGGTCACACAGTGCACAAAGCCTAGTTTTGGGGCAAAGGCCTTTGAACCCCAAAAAGATTAACATAGGTGGTCCAAGGATACTATTTTGGGTATCCCTCTGGAATGGATGTAGTTCAGCTGCGGCTTCAGAAATCTGTAATGATGAGTGTTGATGGAGGTGTAGTACACGTTTTTGTGATTCTCAGAGGAGGAACGGTGGTTAAATTCTCATGCCCGTTTGTTTGAACTTTGTATGGCTGGTCCATGCAAGGTTCTCGAGCTGCTCTCATGTTTGTCCCATTGTATTTTTTTCTATTGCTGAAAGAGTGAAGGTAGAATTCTGGCTGTTTTTGTTTTTTTCATTTTTGGTTTTGGAAACTATGAAGAATCTCCCCCACATTTGTATCTGAATGTTTGTATGTAGTAACGTGAATATGTTCGAACTTACCGCGGTGATCCTCCGATGCGTCGCGGCTGTTGTATTTTTGTAGGAACGGGAAAAGTAAGGGTTACAGGGGGTTTTGTTTGAATTGGGTTTTGAAAGAATGTCATTGACAATTTACCAATGTACAGGAATGTCATTATTGTTTACCATTCTTTGCAGGTTAAATATGAAGGCTAGAGTAATGATTTTGCTTATAAGTATTTTTCAGGTCCAAGGAGTTTCTGAAAGTGTATGTACATAGAGAGCAGGTGTATGTAGACAGCTGTACATATGGATAAATACGAGTCTAAGGAGGTAAAAGTATCATAGGCTATTTCATTGTTTCTTTTTCCTGCATCACTCTAAATCCTGCAGTTCTTCCTTCAGTTTCTAATGAGGAAGAAAATGGGGGGAGAAGTGATAAATGTAAGAATGACAGTTTTTTTCAAACAAATAATGTTAACCTCTGTAATTCTAACCAAGTTTGTGCCAAGACTGTCTTTCTTTGATAGAATTTGAATCAGCAAGCAGCAGTCTGGTGAAGTAGGTTCCCATCCCAGATGCTAAGAACCTTTTGTCAATGGTTCCAGGTATTGTAAGCCACGCCCAGGTTATGCAGTGACCACAGTCCCGATGTCTGGGTTATTGTCATATGAGGGTTGTTTGGAGGTCAATCAAAACCAGAGTCGTACTTTCCTCATTAGCTGTCACTTATATTCTCGGCTGATGGGGTGGGTGCGATCGCTGTGACATGAACTTCAAAATGTCCACCACAGGGTTCACGAGTCCCTCCTGAACCCTGACACAATAATCAGTTTATATTCTTTCCAACCAGTTGATTGGGTCATTGTAAAGAAGCTTGAGGGATGAGACCACGCCAGCCACTGCAAGAAGCGGCTCAACCACACCAAAGAACTGAGTAGTATCTTCGTCTATTTATATTTTTGTTGTTTAGTAAATCTTAGCAAGGGAAACAATGAAAAACATCCCAAATTATTATTATTTAAAGTGCATTTCCTGACTAGCTCAGAAAGCGAACAGGACCAATTGCTGGGTCTGTTCTGAGTCTTCACCGAGTTTTAGTCCCCAGCGATGACAGCGGTACATGCCATTTATGATGTTATTATGGGTATGAGGAGTTTTGACAAACTAGTGAAGACTCCAAACAGACACTTGTCAATGGAATCTAACGATGCATTTTTAGAGGGTAAAATTGGTTATAGTTTTAATAGCTCTGCCTGTTGTCGGTTTGGGTATCTAGGCAGCCCACAAGTGTGTTTGAACTTTAGTTTGGTGAAATTAAGAATGGCAGGGACAGCTAGAAGGGAATTGTTCACCAACCCCGACCAGGTCTAGGCATGGTGTCCTGGATGTACAAGGTGGGGGGGGGGGCTCGAGCTTGGGATACGATTGAACAATTCTCATCCGTTAAGGATAGGGTTCTTCATGTAACTGTTGAAGCCAGAGCTATAGCTAGTGAAGGTTGGGAGTCCTTTTAGGGGTCTGGGAATCTTTGGGGGTCTAATTTTTATTTTACAGCGGATCGTGGTTAAAGGAAGTGGGAATATATATACTCATGTAGTTTTATTTCTATTCTTTCTATGCCGTGACGAGGTGCTCCTGTTGCCTGATTTGACGCGTGACCAGAGTTTCCTTGATAAGACGCCCCGAAACCGGACCCACATACAAGACACAGAGGATCACAGACGGATCAGCGATTACTACAGCTCACCATGTCGTGTCCTCCTTTATAAGTCATGCCTCCTAAAGAACAGAGTCTACATGTCAAGCCATGTTTTCCTTTTTATGGACTAAGGACTGATTCATTTCCAGGTGTAAGAAGTAGATCAAGTTTCATCGATGGACATGGGGTGCATATGACAAAAAAGGGAGGACTGTTGTGGAGATTTTTATGAAGATGTATTTAATATGTATTGTCATAGTGTCACCCAGTGTTAGTACTTCCGCAGCCCGCTCTAAAGAGCTGAGTGGGGCAGTCTGAGGCAGGTTGAATCCCGTCAGGTAGGGGAAAACGTCTTGAGGTTGGAGTGTGATGTTTGCAGGGCCCTCTGTGCATTAGCATGGACGATCGTTGAGGAGGGGATATGCTCGCTCTGCAACGACATCATTGGTTATAGGCAGATGCATGCTCTTGTCTCTGCTGTGTCTGATAAACATTGATTGGGATTCGTAGCGCGCGTCTGCAGATAGCCTCTCTCCCCCATTCAATAATAGTATAATCTGAATATGCCTTATTCTATGGAATAGCGCAAAATAAGGATTACTATCAACGGTAATATGAGAGCTTGTGAGCGTTGTTAGAGTCGGGGAGGGCGTCCATGTTTTAAAGCAATATGGCTTCATTTGCTGGGAGCATGCGCACTCTCCCTGCCTGGACACACCCATAGGACTTTAGCCATCATGCGTTATTGTATTCATTGTATGTATTGTATTGTATCCTTTAAGCTATATTTCTTGTGTGGAATTCATGTACTGGATTATATGGGACATTTTGTTAGAGGGATGTCCTTATATGGACTTTTGCTGTGTAAAGAGGACATCATGTGATGACCACTCCCATGGAGGTCACATGCTGTGATGACCACTCCCATGGGGGAGGTGATTATCTGCTGGTGAGATCTTTTGATAATAAAAAGGAACCGTGAGGCTCGAGCCGGCAGTCATGCTGGTATGCTGAGATGAGAACAGAGCTGTCTGGTGATGCTACTTTCCTTGAATGAATGATGGGACGTATGAATGGTGAGTGAATTTTAGCCTAAAGATAGCATTATTGCAAAAGGATGAAATCTAAAGTGTGTGCAGTTTTAGCACAGGAAATATAGGCTGTGTGCTCTGCATGGAACATGTATTTCCACGACAAGTGGGAGGCTTGAAAGCAGTTAGAGCCGATCAAGTCCTGGAAGACGGCGTCGTGGAGTCCCAGCGAAAGCGCCAGGTTCCCCAATATGGGGAATAAGGCCGAGTTCCGAGAAGAGAGCGAGGCATTAGTAAATAGGTGGGCGCATATGTGCATAGTGGGGCCGATAGGGGGGTGTCTGTTAAGGTTAGCTGGAAGTGATACGTAACACCAGGGTGCACGTCTGAGGGGTACGTCGCTTTGAGCTTGCTCCAATCGGGGCTATAGTTTGGTGTCCTGGTGATGGCACCAGTCTATAAATCTGCTTAAGTGTGTTGCGTAGTAGTAGGAGCGAACATCCGGTATTGCCAGACCTCCGTTTTCCATGGGCAGGGAGAGTAGTTTCCTGTTTAGGCGTGGTCGCTTGTTGGCCCAGATGAATGCAATGCAATGAACAGGGAGTGTGCCTGTCTGAAGTAACTCGGTGGGATGGAGATGGGTAAGGCCTGAAAGAGGTATAAAAACTTAGGGAGAATGCTTATTTTAAGTATACTATAGCGACCGAACCACGAGTGAAACCCTGTGTGCCATGTACTAAGGAGGGATTTGACTGTTTTCAGTAGTGGGGGGAGGTTTAGGTCAAAAATCCTTGAGAGCTTAGGTGGGATGAACGTGCCCTAGTATTTCAGGGCAGTAGACGTCCATTTCAATTTAAAACTGGCTTGGTGGTGTGAGAGGAGAGGTTGCTGTATCCCCACCCCCATTGCTTCAGACTTGGTAAAATTAATCTTCAGATTGGACAACGCTCCATAGGTTCCAAATTTAAGCAAAAAATTAGGGAGGGAGATTAGGGGGTTCGTAAGTGTGAACATCATATCGTCTGCGTATGCAGACACCTTTTGTTGGGAGTCCCGCACTTTGATGCCAGTGACATCTGGATTCAAACGCACATGACTGTGGAAGGAATCCAAAGCCAGGGCAAAAAGGAGAGGCGACAGTGGACAGCCCTGTCTTGTTCCGTTATTGATCGCAAAGGGATCCGATAGAACTCCATTAGCCCTGACCCTGGCTGTCGGGCTAGAGTAGATGGAAGATATCCAGTGGAGCATGTTGCGTCCCAACCCCACATGCCATAGGACCAAGAACATAAAAGGCCAATGTACCCGGTCGAACGCCTTCTCCGCATCCGTCCCCAGGAACACACACGGGGCGTTAGTAGCATTAGCAACATGGAGAAGGTTGAGGACTTTGGTGGTGTTGTCTCTGGCTTCCCTGGATGGGACGAAGCCCACCTGGTCTAGGTGAATCAATCGGGGCAGGTGTTGTTGCAGTCTGGTTGCTATAATTTTGGTAAATAACTTGAGATCTGTGTTTAGTAGGGATATGGTCTGGTAGCTCCCACATGAAGCGGGATCCTTGCCTTCTTTTGGGATCACCAAAATGTGTGCCTGAAGGGTGGTGCTATGGAAAGAATTTCCTGTGCCTAAATCATTAAATAACTCAACCATATGTGTTCCTAGGGAGGGGAGCAGGGTCTTGTAGTACTGGATCATGAGGCCGTCTGGCCCCGGTGCTTTCCGTGGTTTGGTGTGTCCCATAGCCTGTTGGAGCTCTAATAGGGTAATAGGGTTGTCCAGGAGCGCACTGACATCTTCAAGCAGTGAGGGCATCTGGGAAGCGGAGATGTAGTCTGTTATGAGGGTTTGGGAAGAGGTCGCCAGTTGGAGATTATAAAGCGATTCGTAGAATAGTTTAAATTCTTGCGTGATATGAGCCGGTAAGGTGGATTTATGACCTGTGGGGGACTTGATATGGGGTATGTAGGATGCTAGTTTTTGCAACCGTAGGGATTGGGCCAACAGTCTACCACATTTGTTACCCGAATCATATGAACGTTTACGACAGACCTGAAGCGCCGCTTTGGCTTTAAAGTGCAAAAGATCAGTGATTTGTTTATGAACAGTGTTTAATTCGCGTTCCAGATGTGGTGTCAGAGCATGCTTTTGGCGGGCTTCAAGGATTTGTAGATCCCGCAAGAGGGAGGTCAATTGTTGTGTGCGCTGTCGTTTAATTCTGGACCCGTGTTTAATAAGAACCCCTTGTATTATTGCCTTGTGGGCTTCCCAGACAGTGCCTTTGTCACAGTCAGGGGTGGCATTGTCTTGCAAGTAATTCCCTAGCTCTTTGACAACATCGGCCAATACGTCTTTGTCTTGACTCTTGAAGAAGGCTCTCGTTCAGCCTCCACGCTCTGTTTGGAACTGTGGAGTTGTCAGTGAGGGCGTAGGTCAGGCCCACCGAGGCGTGATCTGACCATGTTATGGAGCCTATAAGAGGTGTCTCGAACAGCATGGAGTTGGGCGTGTGGGATGAGGAAGTAGTCAAGACATGCACAGTCCCACCCACCCCAGCAACGTACAGTAAACATTTGTGATGAGCCGAACACCCCCGGGTTCGGTTCGCACCAGAACCCGCGAACGGACCGAAAGTTCGTACGAACATTAGAACCCTATTAAATACAATGGATGCGAACGTTCGAATTCTAAAGTGCTAATTATAACAACTATTATGCATGTTATTGTCATAAATAGGGTTTGGGAACCCGGGTTCTGCACCAGGGGACATGTATCAATGCAAAAAGAAGTTTTAAAAACGGTCGTTTTTCGGGAGCAGTCATTTTAATGATGCATAAAGTGAAAAAAAAAAAGTCAAATATTCCTTTAAATATCGTACCTGGGGGGTGTCTAAAGTATGCCTGTGAAGTGCCACGTGTTTCCCGTGTTTAGAACTGTCCCTGCACAAAATGACACTTCTAAAGGAAAAAAAAGCCATTTAAAACTGCTTGCGGCTTTAATGTAATGTCTGGTCCCGGTAATATGGATGAAAATCTTTAAGAAAAATGGCATAGCTACCCCATGACCCCCCCCCCTACCCCAGCCCATTACCAGCCCCTTTGGGTCTTGTATGGATATTAAGGGGAACCCCGCACATAAAATAAAAAAGGCCCTATATACTCTGAACAGCCGTATACAGGCGGTGCATACAAGACAGGGACTGTAGGTTTGTTCTTATGTAGAATCTGTTTGTAATTTTGAACAGGTACATTGTTTAAGTGTAGCTCCAGCCCAAAAATCTATTTTTAAACTTTTTGGAAAACATAGGTAAGGGTTATCACCCCTGTAACATTTGTTTTGCTGTCTGTGCCCCTGTTCAGAACATTTCACCTCACTTTCCGTCCCAATGACAACTGTTTTTGAAATGTGGTGTTTTTCTTGAAACAAGGATTGGTGATAAAGCATCAGTACAGAGGAGACACCTTTCTCCCATATTAATTCTTACAGGAGAGAATTTTCCTTCCTAGGGGTAGATTTCCTCTCACTTCCTGTTGTCTTCTTGCGTTTGCAAGTAGGAGTCGTTTGTAAGTTGGATGTTTGAAAGTAGGGACCTGCCGTATATACTCTGCAGAAATAGGTCCCTTAGTTGTTGGTGTTGGCACAACACTGTAAGCACTCACAGTTACTCTTGGTTGGTGCTGGAACGCCCTGCTGTCAACTATTATATCAGGAATTGTAATTACATATAATTGTTGAACAGTGGTAGTAAAAATTGGGCCTTTGATGGTGGTGCTGGTGCCACAACACTGTAAGCCCTGACAGTTACTCTTGGTGGGTGCAGCAATGGGCCCTGCTGTGAATTATTAGATCAAGAATTGTAATTGCATGCCCCTGTTGAACAGGGGCTGAAAAATTGGGCCTTTCGTGGTGGTGGTGGTGGTGTTGCCACAACACTGTAAGCCCTCAGAGTTACTCTTGGTGGGTGCAGCAATGGGCCCTGCTGTGAATTATTAGATCAAGAATTGTAATTACATGCCCCTTTTGAACAGGGGCTGAAAAATTGGGCCTTTCGTGGTGGTGGTGGTGGTGGCGTTGCCACAACACTGTAAGCCCTCAGAGTTACTCTTGGTGGGTGCAGCAATGGGCCCTGCTGTGAATTATTAGATCAAGAATTGTAATTACATGCCCCTGTTGAACAGGGGCTGAAAAATTGGGCCTTAGGCACTGGTGGCACAACACTCCAACCCCTCACAGATACTGTACTTGGAGCACAGCAATGAGCCCTGTTGCAAAGTATTGCTTCAAAAATTGTAATGACACGCCCCTGTTAAACAGGGGCTGAAAAATTGGGTCTTAGGCACTGGTGGCACAACACTCCAACCCCTCACAGATACTGTACTTGGAGCACAGCAATGAGCCCTGTTGCAAAGTATTGCTTCAAAAATTGTAATTACACGCCCCTGTTAAACAGGGGCTGAAAAATTGGGCCTTAGCCACTGGTGGCGGCACCCATAAACAAAAATTATCTTCCAAGCTATCATCATCAATCGTATCATTGAGGACTCGGAGGAGGAGGATAGCCAGTCAACATAACAGCACAGGCACTCAGCATCAGCATCAGTCTTGAAGGGATGTGACATGTTAAAATCAATTAGTCTGTTATATCAGCATCAGGTGTGTGGTAGCTGGTGGTGATCCAAGACTGGTTCATCTTGATGAAAGTCAGTCGATCAACCGAGTCGGTGGACAGGCGCACCCTGTGATCCGTGACAAATCCTCCAGCAGCACTGAATGTGCGTTCCGAAAGAACGCTGGATGCAGGACAGGCCAGTAGCTCAATTGCATACTGTGCAAGCTCTGGCCAGTGATCCATCCTCAAGACCCAGTAAGCCAGAGGATTTTCGGTGGGGAAGGTGTCCAAGTCTGACCTTGCCCCTAGATATTCCTGCACCATGTTTATCAGACGCTGGCGATGGTTGCTGGAACCGATCATACTTTGGGGCTGCGGACTAAAGAATTGTCTGAACGCATCGGTCAGACGGCCACCTTCCCCACCGCTCCTTCTTTGACTGGCCGAAGCCTCAGCAACTCGTTGTCCAGGACCAGGAGTTTGTAACCTCCCAGTCTCTGGGAACGCGTTGCACAGACCTTTCTGCAAGGCCTCCCGGAGTTGTCTCATCCTCTGCTCCCTCTGCGACGGTAACATAAGGTCCGCAACCTTACCCTTGTACCGTGGATCAAGGAGAGTGGCCAGCCAGTAATGGTCCCTCTCCTTGATCCGAAGAATACGAGGATCCTTCCGCAGACTTTGCAGGATCAGGGAGGCCATGCAGCGTTGGTTTGCTGAGGCATTCGGTCCGGAGTCCTCTGGGTCACTAAGGACGACATGATCCGCAGCCACCTCCTCCCAGCCACGTACAAGTCCACTGGTTTCTTGGGACTGTAAATCATCCCTAAAAGACTGCTGCTGATGATGCTGAGTGCCAGCCTCCACCTCCATGCTGACACAATCCTCCTCCTCCTCCTCCTCCTCCTCCTCCTCCTCTTCCTGTGCGATGGGTGGGACAGAAGGAACACTGTCTGGGTAAAGGGGGCCTTGAGAGGCAAGGAAGTCCTCCTCTTCCTGCCTCTGTTCTGCCTCAAGTGCCCTGTCCATTATTCCACGCAGCGTGTGCTCCAACAGGTGGACAAGAGGTACAGTGTCACTGATGCATGCACTGTCACTGCTCACCATCCTCGTGGCCTCCTCAAATGGTGCCAGGACAGTGCATGCATCCCTGATCATGCCCCACTGGCGTGGAGAAAAAAAACCAAGCTCCCCTGACCCTGTCCTGGTGCCGTAGTCGCACAGGTACTCATTGATGGCCCTCTGCTGTGTGTGCAGCCGCTGCAGCATGGCCAACGTTGAGTTCCACCTGGTGGGCATGTCACATATAAGGCGGTTCTTGGGCAGGTTCAACTCCTTTTGCAGCTCAGCCAGGCGAGCACTGGCATTATAAGATCTGCGGAAATGCACACAGACTTTCCTGGCCTGCCTCAGGACATCCTGTAAGCCCGGGTACCTGCCCAAGAACCGCTGCACCACCAGGTTAAGGACGTGAGCCACACAGGGCACATGGGTCAGTTGTCCCTGTCGGAGGGCGGAGAGGAGGTTCCATTGTCGCAAACCACCATTCCTGGCTTAAGCTGGCATGGCATCTTTTTGCCTGCGTACTTGCGTAGCCCCTTGAACGCCTACGGAGCACCGCTGGTTCCGAGGACAAACCACAGGAAGAGGCCATGGAGGAAGAAGAAGAGGAGGGGGTGGAGGAGAGAGGTGTGTCACAACCAGTAGTAGCATTTTGGAGGCGTGGCGGTGGAACAACCTCCAACACTACTGCACCTTGTCCTGCATCCTTCCCAGCTGCCAAAAGAGTGACCCAATGGGCCGTGAAAGAAAGGTAACGTCCCTGTCCATGCCTGCTGGACCATGAGTCAGCGGTAATATGCACCTTACCGCTGACCGCCCTGTCCAGCGAGGCCAAGACATTGCCTTCCACATGCCGGTAGAGAGCCGGAATAGCCTTCCGTGAGAAAAAGTGGCGTTTGGGAACCTGCCACTGAGGAACCGCACATTGCACAAACTCACGGAAGGGGGCCGAGTCTACCAACTGAAAAGGCAGCAGTTGAAGCGCTAGCAATTTAGCCAAGCTAGCATTCAACCGCTGGGCATGTGGATGGCTGGGAGTGAACTTCTTTCGACGGTCCAGCAGCTGGGGCAGGGAAATTTGCCTGCTAGAATCGGACGTCGGTGTACTGCTAGCAGAGTGGCCGCAAGTACTTGGCTGTGACACACCTAATTCTACACCTTCATTCCTCTCAGTGCATGTTTCAGAGAGGACTGAAGTTATAGTGGGGTTGGAGATCCCAGCTGATGCGGTGCAAGGAGAGGTCCGCTTTGTTCTTTGGTGTGGGTCTTTGAGGTAGGCTTGCCAACGAGCTACATGGCAGGTCAACATATGTCTGGTCAGGCATGTGGTACCCAAGCGGCTGATGTTTTGGCCACGCGATATACGCTTGAGACATATGTTGCAAACAGCAGCTGTGCGATCTGATGCACTAGCCTCAAAAAAGGCCCACACCAAAGAACTTTTTGAATGACGGGCAGAGGCAGCGCCCTGCACAGGCGGAGCTCTGCGGTGTGATTCCGTCGGTGTACTGCCCTTACGCTGGCCACCAAAGGGCATCCTGCCTCGTTGGAGATGTGCCTCCTCCTCATCCTCCTCCTCCTCCTCTCTCCTATTAGGCACCCACGTGGAGTCAGTGACCTCATCATCCCCTCCCTCCTCATCACTGGAGCCAATCTGGCAGTATGCTGCAGCTGCTGGAACATGACTGCCAGATTGGTGTCCTTCTTGAGCATCCCCTCTGTCTGCTCTCACGCTACTGCCTTCCTGTAGCTGGGTTTCATCATCAGACCCTTCGAAACGCTGGGCATCCTCCTGGAGCATGTACCCAACACTGTGCTCAAACAGTTCGGGGGACTCCTCAGGAGGAGGACATGGTGGGTCTAGGGAAGGAGTGACTGATGATGAGTCTGACATTGATACCAGGGAAGAGGACGCTTTGGCAGCTGCTTTGCCAGTACCCTGAGCCTGGGTGAGAGAGGATGAGGAGGAGGAGGAGGGCTTGGTCATCCACTCTACCAAGTCTTCGGCATGATGTGGCTCAACATGTCCAGCTGCCGAAAAGAAGGACAAGCGTGTCCCATGGCCATGTGCTGATGACAATGCACCGCGTCCACGACCAGCACTGTTGCCCCCAGACACAGAGCCTGCTTGCCCTCTTTTATTGCCTCCTGACTGTCTGCCTCTCCTTGTTTGCCTTCCAGACATTCTAATAGATGGCCTGCAGGGAGATGGGAAAAAAGCAATAAGGGCTACCTTCAGGTGTCCTTCTCTGTCCCTTTACTTAAGGATTTCTAAATATAGTTGAGGATGATTGCTTTCGCACAGAATAGCACAACGACAATTTCCCTGACTGTCCAAAAAACAAGGATTTCAAAGATGGTTGATGAGGAATGCTTTAGCACAGTATAGCACAAGGAGAATTTCCCTCACTGTCCTTCCCTGTCCCTACAAATAGGGATGAGCTTCGTGTTCGAGTCGAACATACGTTCGACTCGAACATCGGCTGTTCGATCGTTCGACGAAGATCGAACGATTTGGGCCGTTCGCGCCAAATTCGAGTGACGCGAATGGCCCACAATGCACTACGCCATCGCAGTGTCATCCAGGCGCTGTGATTGGCCAAGCATGCACTGTGACCCCGCATGCTTGGCCAATCACAGCGCCGGCAGCGAGGAGAGCAATGATTGGCCACAGGCAGGATGCCTGTGGCCAATTATTGCTGAGGGTGTTTAGTACACGCCCCACACTATAAAAGGCCGCCAGCACGGCGGCCTAGTGTAGTGTGTTCCGGAGCAGGGAAAGAGAAGCATAGGCAGGGACAGTGACATTTATTTTTTTCTTGCTTAACCTGGATTCCTTTAGTTTAGGGAAAGAGAAGGATAGGTAGGGAGAGTGTCAGTGTGTTTTACTGTGCGAATCCTTGTTTCTTGGGACAGGGAAGGACAGTGAGGGAATTCTCCTTGTGCTATAGTGTGCTTTAAAAAAACATTTTTTCTAGGGACAGAAAACTATAGGTAGGGAGAGTGTCAGTGTGTTTTACTGTGCGAATCCTTGTTTCTAGGGACAGGGAAGGACAGTGAGGGAATTCTCCTTGTGCTATAGTGTGCTTTAAAAAAACATTTTTTCAAGGGACAGAAAACTATAGGTAGGAAGAGTGTCAGTTTCTTTCACTGTGATAATCCTTGTTTCTAGGGACAAAGAAGGAAAGTGAGGGAAATTCTCCTTGTGCTATAGTGTGCTTTAAAAAAACATTTTTTCTAGGGACAGAAAACTATAGGTAGGGAGAGTGTCAGTGTGTTTTACTGTGCGAATCCTTGTTTCTAGGGACAGGAAAGGACAGTGAGGGAATTCTCCTTGTGCTATAGTGTGCTTTAAAAAAACATTTTTTCTAGGGACAGAAAACTATAGGTAGGAAGAGTGTCAGTTTCTTTCACTGTGATAATCCTTGTTTCTAGGGACAAAGAAGGAAAGTGAGGGAAATTCTCTTTGTGCTATAGTGTGCTTTAAAAAAACATTTTTTCTAGGGACAGAAAACTATAGGTAGGGAGAGTGTCAGTGTGTTTTACTGTGCGAATCCTTGTTTCTAGGGACAGGAAAGGACAGTGAGGGAATTCTCCTTGTGCTATAGTGTGCTTTAAAAAAACATTTTTTCTAGGGACAGAAAACTATAGGTAGGAAGAGTGTCAGTTTCTTTCACTGTGATAATCCTTGTTTCTAGGGACAAAGAAGGAAAGTGAGGGAAATTCTCCTTGTGCTATAGTGTGCTTTAAAAAAACATTTTTTCTAGGGACAGAAAACTATAGGTAGGGAGAGTGTCAGTGTCTTTTACTGTGCGAATCCTTGTTTCGAGGGACAGGGAAGGACAGTGAGGGAATTCTCCTTGTGCTATAGTGTGCTTTAAAAAAACATTTTTTCTAGGGACAGAAAACTATAGGTAGGGAGAGTGTCAGTGTGTTTTACTGTGCGAATCCTTGTTTCTAGGGACAGGGAAGGACAGTGAGGGAATTCTCCTTGTGCTATAGTGTGCTTTAAAAAAACATTTTTTCAAGGGACAGAAAACTATAGGTAGGAAGAGTGTCAGTTTCTTTCACTGTGATAATCCTTGTTTCTAGGGACAAAGAAGGAAAGTGAGGGAAATTCTCCTTGTGCTATAGTGTGCTTTAAAAAAACATTTTTTCTAGGGACAGAAAACTATAGGTAGGGAGAGTGTCAGTGTGTTTTACTGTGCGAATCCTTGTTTCTAGGGACAGGAAAGGACAGTGAGGGAATTCTCCTTGTGCTATAGTGTGCTTTAAAAAAACATTTTTTCTAGGGACAGAAAACTATAGGTAGGAAGAGTGTCAGTTTCTTTCACTGTGATAATCCTTGTTTCTAGGGACAAAGAAGGAAAGTGAGGGAAATTCTCTTTGTGCTATAGTGTGCTTTAAAAAAACATTTTTTCTAGGGACAGAAAACTATAGGTAGGGAGAGTGTCAGTGTGTTTTACTGTGCGAATCCTTGTTTCTAGGGACAGGAAAGGACAGTGAGGGAATTCTCCTTGTGCTATAGTGTGCTTTAAAAAAACATTTTTTCTAGGGACAGAAAACTATAGGTAGGAAGAGTGTCAGTTTCTTTCACTGTGATAATCCTTGTTTCTAGGGACAAAGAAGGAAAGTGAGGGAAATTCTCCTTGTGCTATAGTGTGCTTTAAAAAAACATTTTTTCTAGGGACAGAAAACTATAGGTAGGGAGAGTGTCAGTGTCTTTTACTGTGCGAATCCTTGTTTCGAGGGACAGGGAAGGACAGTGAGGGAATTCTCCTTGTGCTATAGTGTGCTTTAAAAAAACTTTTTTTCTAGGGACAGAAAACTATAGGTAGGGAGAGTGTCAGTGTGTTTTACTGTGCGAATCCTTGTTTCTAGGGACAGGGAAGGACAGTGAGGGAATTCTCCTTGTGCTATAGTGTGCTTTAAAAAAACATTTTTTCTAGGGACAGAAAACTATAGGTAGGAAGAGTGTCAGTTTCTTTCACTGTGATAATCCTTGTTTCTAGGGACAAAGAAGGAAAGTGAGGGAAATTCTCCTTGTGCTATAGTGTGCTTTAAAAAAACATTTTTTCTAGGGACAGAAAACTATAGGTAGGGAGCGTGTCAGTGTCTTTTACTGCGCGAATCCTTGTTTCTAGGGACAGGGAAGGACAGTGAGGGAATTCTCCTTGTGCTATAGTGTGCTTTAAAAAAACATTTTTTCTAGGGACAGAAAACTATAGGTAGGGAGAGTGTCAGTGTGTTTTACTGTGCGAATCCTTGTTTCTAGGGACAGGGAAGGACAGTAAGGGAATTCTCCTTGTGCTATAGTGTGCTTTAAAAAAACATTTTTTCTAGGGACAGAAAACTATAGGTAGGAAGAGTGTCAGTTTCTTTCACTGTGATAATCCTTGTTTCTAGGGACAAAGAAGGAAAGTGAGGGAAATTCTCCTTGTGCTATAGTGTGCTTTAAAAAAACATTTTTTCTAGGGACAGAAAACTATAGGTAGGGAGAGTGTCAGTGTGTTTTACTGTGCGAATCCTTGTTTCTAGGGACAGGGAAGGACAGTGAGGGAATTCTCCTTGTGCTATAGTGTGCTTTAAAAAAACATTTTTTCTAGGGACAGAAAACTATAGGTAGGGAGAGTGTCAGTGTGTTTTACTGTGCGAATCCTTGTTTCTAGGGACAGGGAAGGACAGTGAGGGAATTCTCCTTGTGCTATAGTGTGCTTTAAAAAAACATTTTTTCTAGGGACAGAAAACTATAGGAAGGAAGAGTGTCAGTTTCTTTCACTGTGATAATCCTTGTTTCTAGGGACAAAGAAGGAAAGTGAGGGAAATTCTCCTTGTGCTATAGTGTGCTTTAAAAAAACATTTTTTCTAGGGACAGAAAACTATAGGTAGGAAGAGTGTCAGTTTCTTTCACTGTGATAATCCTTGTTTCTAGGGACAGGGAAGGAAAGTGAGGGAAATTCTCCTTGTGCTATAGTGTGCTTTAAAAAAACATTTTTTCTAGGGACAGAAAACTATAGGTAGGGAGAGTGTCAGTGTGTTTTACTGTGCGAATCCTTGTTTCTAGGGACAGGGAAGGACAGTGAGGGAATTCTCCTTGTGCTATAGTGTGCTTTAAAAAAACATTTTTTCAAGGGACAGAAAACTATAGGTAGGAAGAGTGTCAGTTTCTTTCACTGTGATAATCCTTGTTTCTAGGGACAAAGAAGGAAAGTGAGGGAAATTCTCCTTGTGCTATAGTGTGCTTTAAAAAAACATTTTTTCTAGGGACAGAAAACTATAGGTAGGGAGAGTGTCAGTGTGTTTTACTGTGCGAATCCTTGTTTCTAGGGACAGGAAAGGACAGTGAGGGAATTCTCCTTGTGCTATAGTGTGCTTTAAAAAAACATTTTTTCTAGGGACAGAAAACTATAGGTAGGAAGAGTGTCAGTTTCTTTCACTGTGATAATCCTTGTTTCTAGGGACAAAGAAGGAAAGTGAGGGAAATTCTCCTTGTGCTATAGTGTGCTTTAAAAAAACATTTTTTCTAGGGACAGAAAACTATAGGTAGGGAGAGTGTCAGTGTCTTTTACTGTGCAAATCCTTGTTTCTAGGGACAGGGAAGGACAGTGAGGGAATTCTCCTTGTGCTATAGTGTGCTTTAAAAAAACATTTTTTCTAGGGACAGAAAACTATAGGAAGGAAGAGTGTCAGTTTCTTTCACTGTGATAATCCTTGTTTCTAGGGACAAAGAAGGAAAGTGAGGGAAATTCTCCTTGTGCTATAGTGTGCTTTAAAAAAACATTTTTTCTAGGGACAGAAAACTATAGGTAGGAAGAGTGTCAGTTTCTTTCACTGTGATAATCCTTGTTTCTAGGGACAGGGAAGGAAAGTGAGGGAAATTCTCCTTGTGCTATAGTGTGCTTTAAAAAAACATTTTTTCTAGGGACAGAAAACTATAGGTAGGGAGAGTGTCAGTGTCTTTTACTGTGCGAATCCTTGTTTCTAGGGACAGGGAAGGACAGTGAGGGAATTCTCCTTGTGCTATAGTGTGCTTTAAAAAAACATTTTTTCTAGGGACAGAAAATTATAGGAAGGAAGAGTGTCAGTTTCTTTCACTGTGATAATCCTTGTTTCTAGGGACAAAGAAGGAAAGTGAGGGAAATTCTCCTTGTGCTATAGTGTGCTTTAAAAAAACATTTTTTCTAGGGACAGAAAACTATAGGTAGGAAGAGTGTCAGTTTCTTTCACTGTGATAATCCTTGTTTCTAGGGACAGGGAAGGAAAGTGAGGGAAATTCTCCTTGTGCTCTAGTGTGCTTTAAAAAAACATTTTTTCTAGGGACAGAAAACTATAGGTAGGGAGAGTGTCAGTGTGTTTTACTGTGCGAATCCTTGTTTCTAGGGACAGGAAAGGACAGTGAGGGAATTCTCCTTGTGCTATAGTGTGCTTTAAAAAAACATTTTTTCTAGGGACAGAAAACTATAGGTAGGAAGAGTGTCAGTTTCTTTCACTGTGATAATCCTTGTTTCTAGGGACAAAGAAGGAAAGTGAGGGAAATTCTCCTTGTGCTATAGTGTGCTTTAAAAAAACATTTTTTTCTAGGGACAGAAAACTATAGGTAGGGAGAGTGTCAGTGTGTTTTACTGTGCGAATCCTTGTTTCTAGGGACAGGAAAGGACAGTGAGGGAATTCTCCTTGTGCTATAGTGTGCTTTAAAAAAACATTTTTTCTAGGGACAGAAAACTATAGGTAGGAAGAGTGTCAGTTTCTTTCACTGTGATAATCCTTGTTTCTAGGGACAAAGAAGGAAAGTGAGGGAAATTCTCCTTGTGCTATAGTGTGCTTTAAAAAAACATTTTTTCTAGGGACAGAAAACTATAGGTAGGGAGAGTGTCAGTGTCTTTTACTGTGCGAATCCTTGTTTCTAGGGACAGGGAAGGACAGTGAGGGAATTCTCCTTGTGCTATAGTGTGCTTTAAAAAAACATTTTTTCTAGGGACAGAAAACTATAGGTAGGGAGAGTGTCAGTGTGTTTTACTGTGCGAATCCTTGTTTCTAGGGACAGGGAAGGACAGTGAGGGAATTCTCCTTGTGCTATAGTGTGCTTTAAAAAAACATTTTTTCTAGGGACAGAAAACTATAG
This sequence comes from Rana muscosa, assembly GCA_029206835.1. NCBI lineage: Eukaryota > Metazoa > Chordata > Amphibia > Anura > Ranidae > Rana > Rana muscosa. The sequence continues at coordinate 870,728,410 of CM055121.1, forward strand.
GTAGGAAGAGTGTCAGTTTCTTTCACTGTGATAATCCTTGTTTCTAGGGACAAAGAAGGAAAGTGAGGGAAATTCTCCTTGTGCTATAGTGTGCTTTAAAAAAACATTTTTTCTAGGGACAGAAAACTATAGGTAGGGAGAGTGTCAGTGTGTTTTACTGTGCGAATCCTTGTTTCTAGGGACAGGAAAGGACAGTGAGGGAATTCTCCTTGTGCTATAGTGTGCTTTAAAAAAACATTTTTTCTAGGGACAGAAAACTATAGGTAGGAAGAGTGTCAGTTTCTTTCACTGTGATAATCCTTGTTTCTAGGGACAAAGAAGGAAAGTGAGGGAAATTCTCCTTGTGCTATAGTGTGCTTTAAAAAAACATTTTTTCTAGGGACAGAAAACTATAGGTAGGGAGAGTGTCAGTGTCTTTTACTGTGCGAATCCTTGTTTCTAGGGACAGGGAAGGACAGTGAGGGAATTCTCCTTGTGCTATAGTGTGCTTTAAAAAAACATTTTTTCTAGGGACAGAAAACTATAGGTAGGGAGAGTGTCAGTGTGTTTTACTGTGCGAATCCTTGTTTCTAGGGACAGGGAAGGACAGTGAGGGAATTCTCCTTGTGCTATAGTGTGCTTTAAAAAAACATTTTTTCTAGGGACAGAAAACTATAGGTAGGAAGAGTGTCAGTTTCTTTCACTGTGATAATCCTTGTTTCTAGGGACAAAGAAGGAAAGTGAGGGAAATTCTCCTTGTGCTATAGTGTGCTTTAAAAAAACATTTTTTCTAGGGACAGAAAACTATAGGTAGGGAGAGTGTCAGTGTCTTTTACTGTGCGAATCCTTGTTTCTAGGGACAGGGAAGGACAGTGAGGGAATTCTCCTTGTGCTATAGTGTGCTTTAAAAAAACATTTTTTCTAGGGACAGAAAACTATAGGTAGGAAGAGTGTCAGTTTCTTTCACTGTGATAATCCTTGTTTCTAGGGACAAAGAAGGAAAGTGAGGGAAATTCTCCTTGTGCTATAGTGTGCTTTAAAAAAACATTTTTTCTAGGGACAGAAAACTATAGGTAGGGAGAGTGTCAGTGTGTTTTACTGTGCGAATCCTTGTTTCTAGGGACAGGGAAGGACAGTGAGGGAATTCTCCTTGTGCTATAGTGTGCTTTAAAAAAACATTTTTTCAAGGGACAGAAAACTATAGGTAGGAAGAGTGTCAGTTTCTTTCACTGTGATAATCCTTGTTTCTAGGGACAAATTAGGAAAGTGAGGGAAATTCTACTTGTGCTATAGTGTGCTTTAAAAAAACATTTTTTCTAGGGACAGAAAACTATAGGTAGGGAGAGTGTCAGTGTGTTTTACTGTGCGAATCCTTGTTTCTAGGGACAGGAAAGGACAGTGAGGGAATTCTCCTTGTGCTATAGTGTGCTTTAAAAAAACATTTTTTCTAGGGACAGAAAACTATAGGTAGGAAGAGTGTCAGTTTCTTTCACTGTGATAATCCTTGTTTCTAGGGACAAAGAAGGAAAGTGAGGGAAATTCTCCTTGTGCTATAGTGTGCTTTAAAAAAACATTTTTTCTAGGGACAGAAAACTATAGGTAGGGAGAGTGTCAGTGTGTTTTACTGTGCGAATCCTTTTTTCTAGGGACAGGAAAGGACAGTGAGGGAATTCTCCTTGTGCTATAGTGTGCTTTAAAAAAACATTTTTTCTAGGGACAGAAAACTATAGGTAGGAAGAGTGTCAGTTTCTTTCACTGTGATAATCCTTGTTTCTAGGGACAAAGAAGGAAAGTGAGGGAAATTCTCCTTGTGCTATAGTGTGCTTTAAAAAAACATTTTTTTCTAGGGACAGAAAACTATAGGTAGGGAGAGTGTCAGTGTGTTTTACTGTGCGAATCCTTGTTTCTAGGGACAGGAAAGGACAGTGAGGGAATTCTCCTTGTGCTATAGTGTGCTTTAAAAAAACATTTTTTCTAGGGACAGAAAACTATAGGTAGGAAGAGTGTCAGTTTCTTTCACTGTGATAATCCGTGTTTCTAGGGACAAAGAAGGAAAGTGAGGGAAATTCTCCTTGTGCTATAGTGTGCTTTAAAAAAACATTTTTTCTAGGGACAGAAAACTATAGGTAGGGAGATTGTCAGTGTCTTTTACTGTGCGAATCCTTGTTTCTAGGGACAGGGAAGGACAGTGAGGGAATTCTCCTTGTGCTATAGTGTGCTTTAAAAAAACATTTTTTCTAGGGACAGAAAACTATAGGTAGGGAGAGTGTCAGTGTGTTTTACTGTGCGAATCCTTGTTTCTAGGGACAGGGAAGGACAGTGAGGGAATTCTCCTTGTGCTATAGTGTGCTTTAAAAAAACATTTTTTCTAGGGACAGAAAACTATAGGTAGGAAGAGTGTCAGTTTCTTTCACTGTGAAAATCCTTGTTTCTAGGGACAAAGAAGGAAAGTGAGGGAAATTCTCCTTGTGCTATAGTGTGCTTTAAAAAAACATTTTTTCTAGGGACAGAAAACTATAGGTAGGGAGAGTGTCAGTGTCTTTTACTGTGCGAATCCTTGTTTCTAGGGACAGGGAAGGACAGTGAGGGAATTCTCCTTGTGCTATAGTGTGCTTTAAAAAAACATTTTTTCTAGGGACAGAAAACTATAGGTAGGAAGAGTGTCAGTTTCTTTCACTGTGATAATCCTTGTTTCTAGGGACAAAGAAGGAAAGTGAGGGAAATTCTCCTTGTGCTATAGTGTGCTTTAAAAAAACATTTTTTCTAGGGACAGAAAACTATAGGTAGGGAGAGTGTCAGTGTGTTTTACTGTGCGAATCCTTGTTTCTAGGGACAGGGAAGGACAGTGAGGGAATTCTCCTTGTGCTATAGTGTGCTTTAAAAAAACATTTTTTCAAGGGACAGAAAACTATAGGTAGGAAGAGTGTCAGTTTCTTTCACTGTGATAATCCTTGTTTCTAGGGACAAAGAAGGAAAGTGAGGGATATTCTCCTTGTGCTATAGTGCGCTTTAAAAAAAAAAATTTTCTAGGGACAGAAAACTATAGGTAGGGAGAGTGTCAGTGTGTTTTACTGTGCGAATCCTTGTTTCTAGGGACAGGAAAGGACAGTGAGGGAATTCTCCTTGTGCTATAGTGTGCTTTAAAAAAACATTTTTTCTAGGGACAGAAAACTATAGGTAGGAAGAGTGTCAGTTTCTTTCACTGTGATAATCCTTGTTTCTAGGGACAAAGAAGGAAAGTGAGGGAAATTCTCCTTGTGCTATAGTGTGCTTTAAAAAAACATTTTTTTCTAGGGACAGAAAACTATAGGTAGGGAGAGTGTCAGTGTGTTTTACTGTGCGAATCCTTGTTTCTAGGGACAGGAAAGGACAGTGAGGGAATTCTCCTTGTGCTATAGTGTGCTTTAAAAAAACATTTTTTCTAGGGACAGAAAACTATAGGTAGGAAGAGTGTCAGTTTCTTTCACTGTGATAATCCTTGTTTCTAGGGACAAAGAAGGAAAGTGAGGGAAATTCTCCTTGTGCTATAGTGTGCTTTAAAAAAACATTTTTTCTAGGGACAGAAAACTATAGGTAGGGAGAGTGTCAGTGTCTTTTACTGTGCGAATCCTTGTTTCTAGGGACAGGGAAGGACAGTGAGGGAATTCTCCTTGTGCTATAGTGTGCTTTAAAAAAACATTTTTTCTAGGGACAGAAAACTATAGGTAGGGAGAGTGTCAGTGTGTTTTACTGTGCGAATCCTTGTTTCTAGGGACAGGGAAGGACAGTGAGGGAATTCTCCTTGTGCTATAGTGTGCTTTAAAAAAACATTTTTTCTAGGGACAGAAAACTATAGGTAGGAAGAGTGTCAGTTTCTTTCACTGTGATAATCCTTGTTTCTAGCGACAAAGAAGGAAAGTGAGGGAAATTCTCCTTGTGCTATAGTGTGCTTTAAAAAAACATTTTTTCTAGGGACAGAAAACTATAGGTAGGGAGAGTGTCAGTGTGTTTTACTGTGCGAATCCTTGTTTCTAGGGACAGGGAAGGACAGTGAGGGAATTCTCCTTGTGCTATAGTGTGCTTTAAAAAAACATTTTTTCTAGGGACAGAAAACTATAGGAAGGAAGAGTGTCAGTTTCTTTCACTGTGATAATCCTTGTTTCTAGGGACAAAGAAGGAAAGTGAGGGAAATTCTCCTTGTGCTATAGTGTGCTTTAAAAAAACATTTTTTCTAGGGACAGAAAACTATAGGTAGGAAGAGTGTCAGTTTCTTTCACTGTGATAATCCTTGTTTCTAGGGACAAAGAAGGAAAGTGAGGGAAATTCTCCTAGTGCTATAGTGTGCTTTAAAAAAACATTTTTTCTAGGGACAGAAAACTATAGGTAGGGAGAGTGTCAGTGTGTTTTACTGTGCGAATCCTTGTTTCTAGGGACAGGAAAGGACAGTGAGGGAATTCTCCTTGTGCTATAGTGTGCTTTAAAAAAACATTTTTTCTAGGGACAGAAAACTATAGGTAGGAAGAGTGTCAGTTTCTTTCACTGTGATAATCCTTGTTTCTAGGGACAGGGAAGGACAGTGAGGGAAATTCTCCTTGTGCTATAGTGTGCTAAAGCATTCCTCATCAACCATCTTTGAAATCCTTGTTTTTTTGGACAGTCAGGGAAATTGTTGTTGTGCTATTCTGTGCAAAAGCAATCATCCTCAACCATATTTAGAAATCCTTAAGTAAAGGGACAGAGAAGGACACCTGAAGGTAGCCCTTATTGCTTTTTTCCCATCTCCCTGCAGGCCATCTATTAGAATGTCTGGAAGGCAAACAAGGAGAGGCAGACAGTCAGGAGGCAATAAAAGAGGGCAAGCAGGCTCTGTGTCTGGGGGCAACAGTGCTGGTCGTGGACGCAGTGCATTGTTATCAGCACATGGCCATGGGACACGCTTGTCCTTCTTTTCGGCAGCTGGACATGTTGAGCCACATCATGCCGAAGACTTGGTAGAGTGGATGACCAAGCCCTCCTCCTCCTCCTCATCCTCTCTCACCCAGGATCAGGGTACAGGAAAAGCAGCTGCCAAAGCGTCCTCTTCCCTGGTATCAATGTCAGACTCTACATCAGTCACTCCTTCCCTAGACCCACCATGTCCTCCTCCTGAGGAGTCCCCCGAACTGTTTGAGCACAGTGTTGGGTACATGCTCCAGGAGGATGCCCAGCGTTTCGAAGGGTCTGATGATGAAACCCAGCTACAGGAAGGCAGTAGCGTGAGAGCAGACAGAGGGGATGCTCAAGAAGGACACCAATCTGGCAGTCATGTTCCAGCAGCTGCAGCATACTGCCAGATTGGCTCCAGTGATGAGGAGGGAGGGGATGATGAGGTCACTGACTCCACGTGGGTGCCTAATAGGAGAGAGGAGGAGGAGGAGGATGAGGAGGAGGCACATCTCCAACGAGGCAGGATGCCCTTTGGTGGCCAGCGTAAGGGCAGTACACCGACGGAATCACACCGCAGAGCTCCGCCTGTGCAGGGCGCTGCCTCTGCCCGTCATTCAAAAAGTTCTTTGGTGTGGGCCTTTTTTGAGGCTAGTGCATCAGATCGCACAGCTGCTGTTTGCAACATATGTCTCAAGCGTATATCGCGTGGCCAAAACATCAGCCGCTTGGGTACCACATGCCTGACCAGACATATGTTGACCTGCCATGCAGCTCGTTGGCAAGCCTACCTCAAAGACCCACACCGAAGAACAAAGCGGACCTCTCCTTGCACCGCATCAGCTGGGATCTCCAACCCCACTATAACTTCAGTCCTCTCTGAAACATGCACTGAGAGGAATGAAGGTGTAGAATTAGGTGTGTCACAGCCAAGTACTTGCGGCCACTCTGCTAGCAGTACACCGACGTCCGATTCTAGCAGGCAAATTTCCCTGCCCCAGCTGCTGGACCGTCGAAAGAAGTTCACTCCCAGCCATCCACATGCCCAGCGGTTGAATGCTAGCTTGGCTAAATTGCTAGCGCTTCAACTGCTGCCTTTTCAGTTGGTAGACTCGGCCCCCTTCCGTGAGTTTGTGCAATGTGCGGTTCCTCAGTGGCAGGTTCCCAAACGCCACTTTTTCTCACGGAAGGCTATTCCGGCTCTCTACCGGCATGTGGAAGGCAATGTCTTGGCCTCGCTGGACAGGGCGGTCAGCAGTAAGGTGCATATTACCGCTGACTCATGGTCCAGCAGGCATGGACAGGGACGTTACCTTTCTTTCACGGCCCATTGGGTCACTCTTTTGGCAGCTGGGAAGGATGCAGGACAAGGTGCAGTAGTGTTGGAGGTTGTTCCACCGCCACGCCTCCAAAATGCTACTACTGGTTGTGACACACCTCTCTCCTCCACCCCCTCCTCTTCTTCTTCCTCCATGGCCTCTTCCTGTGGTTTGTCCTCGGAACCAGCGGTGCTCCGTAGGCGTTCAAGGGGCTACGCAAGTACGCAGGCAAAAAGATGCCATGCCAGCTTAAGCCAGGAATGGTGGTTTGCGACAATGGCACCAACCTCCTCTCCGCCCTCCGACAGGGACAACTGACCCATGTGCCCTGTGTGGCTCACGTCCTTAACCTGGTGGTGCAGCGGTTCTTGGGCAGGTACCCGGGCTTACAGGATGTCCTGAGGCAGGCCAGGAAAGTCTGTGTGCATTTCCGCAGATCTTATAATGCCAGTGCTCGCCTGGCTGAGCTGCAAAAGGAGTTGAACCTGCCCAAGAACCGCCTTATATGTGACATGCCCACCAGGTGGAACTCAACGTTGGCCATGCTGCACCGGCTGCACACGCAGCAGAGGGCCATCAATGAGTACCTGTGCGACTACGGCACCAGGACAGGGTCAGGGGAGCTTGGTTTTTTTTCTCCACGCCAGTGGGGCATGATCAGGGATGCATGCACTGTCCTGGCACCATTTGAGGAGGCCACGAGGATGGTGAACAGTGACAGTGCATGCATCAGTGACACTGTACCTCTTGTCCACCTGTTGGAGCACACGCTGCGTGGAATAATGGACAGGGCACTTGAGGCAGAACAGAGGCAGGAAGAGGAGGACTTCCTTGCCTCTCAAGGCCCCCTTTACCCAGACAGTGTTCCTTCTGTCCCACCCATCACACAGGAAGAGGAGGAGGAGGAGGAGGATTGTGTCAGCATGGAGGTGGAGGCTGGCACTCAGCATCATCAGCAGCAGTCTTTTAGGGATGATTTACAGTCCCAAGAAACCAGTGGACTTGTACGTGGCTGGGAGGAGGTGGCTGCGGATCATGTCGTCCTTAGTGACCCAGAGGACTCCGGACCGAATGCCTCAGCAAACCAACGCTGCATGGCCTCCCTGATCCTGCAAAGTCTGCGGAAGGATCCTCGTATTCTTCGGATCAAGGAGAGGGACCATTACTGGCTGGCCACTCTCCTTGATCCACGGTACAAGGGTAAGGTTGCGGACCTTATGTTACCGTCGCAGAGGGAGCAGAGGATGAGACAACTCCGGGAGGCCTTGCAGAAAGGTCTGTGCAACGCGTTCCCAGAGACTGGGAGGTTACAAACTCCTGGTCCTGGACAACGAGTTGCTGAGGCTTCGGCCAGTCAAAGAAGGAGCGGTGGGGAAGGTGGCCGTCTGACCGATGCGTTCAGACAATTCTTTAGTCCGCAGCCCCAAAGTATGATCGGTTCCAGCAACCATCGCCAGCGTCTGATAAACATGGTGCAGGAATATCTAGGGGCAAGGTCAGACTTGGACACCTTCCCCACCGAAAATCCTCTGGCTTACTGGGTCTTGAGGATGGATCACTGGCCAGAGCTTGCACAGTATGCAATTGAGCTACTGGCCTGTCCTGCATCCAGCGTTCTTTCGGAACGCACATTCAGTGCTGCTGGAGGATTTGTCACGGATCACAGGGTGCGCCTGTCCACCGACTCGGTTGATCGACTGACTTTCATCAAGATGAACCAGTCTTGGATCACCACCAGCTACCACACACCTGATGCTGATATAACAGACTAATTGATTTTAACATGTCACATCCCTTCAAGACTGATGCTGATGCTGAGTGCCTGTGCTGTTATGTTGACTGGCTATCCTCCTCCTCCGAGTCCTCAATGATACGATTGATGATGATAGCTTGGAAGATCATTTTTGTTTATGGGTGCCGCCACCAGTGGCTAAGGCCCAATTTTTCAGCCCCTGTTTTACAGGGGCGTGTAATTACAATTTTTTTAGCAATAATTTGCCATAGGGCTCATTGCTGTGCTCCAAGTACAGTATCTGTGAGGGGTTGGAGTGTTGTGGCACCAGTGCCTAAGGCCCAATTTTTCAGCCCCTGTTTAACAGGGGCGTGTCATTACAATTTTTGAAGCAATACTTTGCAACAGGGCTCATTGCTGTGCTCCAAGTACAGTATCTGTGAGGGGTTGTAGTGTTGTGCCACCAGTGCCTAAGGCCCAATTTTTCAGCCCCTGTTCAACAGGGGCATGCAATTACAATTCTTGATCTAATAATTTACAGCAGGGCCCATTGCTGCACCCACCAAGAGTAACTCTGAGGGCTTACAGTGTTGTGGCAACACCACCACCACCACCACCACCACGAAAGGCCCAATTTTTCAGCCCCTGTTCAACAGGGGCATGCAATTACAATTCTTGATCTAATAATTCACAGCAGGGCCCATTGCTGCACCCACCAAGAGTAACTCTGAGGGCTTACAGTGTTGTGGCAACGCCACCACCACCACCACCACCACCACGAAAGGCCCAATTTTTCAGCCCCTGTTCAAAAGGGGCATGTAATTACAATTCTTGATCTAATAATTCACAGCAGGGCCCATTGCTGCACCCACCAAGAGTAACTCTGAGGGCTTACAGTGTTGTGGCAACACCACCACCACCACCACCACCACGAAAGGCCCAATTTTTCAGCCCCTGTTCAACAGGGGCATGCAATTACAATTCTTGATCTAATAATTCACAGCAGGGCCCATTGCTGCACCCACCAAGAGTAACTCTATTGGCTTACAGTGTTGTGGCAACGCCACCACCACCACCACCACCACGAAAGGCCCAATTTTTCAGCCCCTGTTCAAAAGGGGCATGTAATTACAATTCTTGATCTAATAATTCACAGCAGGGCCCATTGCTGCACCCACCAAGAGTAACTCTGAGGGCTTACAGTGTTGTGGCAACGCCACCACCACCACCACCACGAAAGGCCCAATTTTTCAGCCCCTGTTCAAAAGGGGCATGTAATTACAATTCTTGATCTAATAATTCACAGCAGGGCCCATTGCTGCACCCACCAAGAGTAACTGTCAGGGCTTACAGTGTTGTGGCACCAGCACCACCATCAAAGGCCCAATTTTTACTACCACTGTTCAACAATTATATGTAATTAAAATTCCTGATATAATAGTTGACAGCAGGGCGTTCCAGCACCAACCAAGAGTAACTGTGAGTGCTTACAGTGTTGTGCCAACACCAACAACTAAGGGGCCTATTTCTGCAGAGTATATACGGCAGGTCCCTACTTTCAAACATCCAACTTACAAACGACTCCTACTTGCAAACGCAAGAAGACAACAGGAAGTGAGAGGAAATCTACCACTAGGAAGGAAAATTCTCTCCTGTAAGAATAAATATGGGAGAAAGGTGTCTCCTCTGTACTGATGCTTTATCAGCAATCCTTGTTTCAAGAAAAACACCACATTTCAAAAACAGTTGTCATTGGGACGGAAAGTGAGGTGAAATGTTCTGAACAGGGGCACAGACAGCAAAACAAATGTTACAGGGGTGATAACCCTTACCTATGTTTTCCAAAAAGTTTAAAAATAGATTTTTGGGCTGGAGCTACACTTCAACAATGTACCTGTTCAAAATTACAAACAGATTCTACATAAGAACAAACCTACAGTCCCTGTCTTGTATGCACCGCCTGTATACGGCTGTTCAGAGTATATAGGGCCTTTTTTATTTTATGTGCGGGGTTCCCCTTAATATCCATACAAGACCCAAAGGGGCTGGTAATGGGCTGGGGTGGGGGGGGGGTCATGGGGTAGCTATGCCATTTTTCTTAAAGATTTTCATCCATATTACCGGGACCAGACATTACATTAAAGCCACAAGCAGTTTTAAATGGCTTTTTTTTCCTTTAGATGTGTCATTTTGTGCAGGGACAGTTCTAAACACGGGAAACACGTGGCACTTCACAGGCATACTTTAGACACCCCCCAGGTACGATATTTAAAGGAATATTTGACTTTTTTTTTTTCACTTTATGCATCATTAAAATGACTGCTCCCGAAAAACAACCGTTTTTAAAACTTCTTTTTGCATTGATACATGTCCCCTGGTGCACAACCCGGGTTCCCAAACCCTTTTTAGGACAATAACATGCATAATAGTTGTTATAATTAGCACTTTAGAATTCGAACGTTCGCATCCATTGTATTTAATAGGGTTCTAAAGTTCGTACGAACTTTCGGTCCGTTTGCGGGTTCTGGTGCGAACCGAACCCGGGGGTGTTCGGCTCATCACTACCTACAAACAAGGATTAGCACAGTAAAACACACTGACACTCTCCCTACCTATAGTTTTCTGTCCCTATAAAAAATGTTTTTTTAAAGATGGTTGATGATCAATGCTTTAGCACAGTATAGCACAAGGAGAATTTCCCTCACTGTCCTTCCCTGTCCCTAGAAACAAGGATTAGCACAGTGAAAGAAACTGACACTCTCCCTACCTATAGTTTTCTGTCCCTAGAATTTTTTTTTTTTTAAAGATGGTTGATGATCAATGCTTTAGCACAGTATAGCACAAGGAGAATTTCCCTCACTGTCCTTCCCTGTCCCTAGAAACAAGGATTAGCACAGTGAAAGAAACTGACACTCCCCCTACCTATAGTTTTCTGTCCCTAGAAAAAATGTTTTTTTAAAGATGGTTGATGATCAATGCTTTAGCACAGTATAGCACAAGGAGAATTGCCCTCACTGTCCTTCCCTGTCCCTAGAAACAAGGATTAGCACAGTGAAACACACTGACACTCTCCCTACCTATAGTTTTCTGTCCCTAGAAAAAATGTTTTTTTAAAGATGGTTGATGATCAATGCTTTAGCACAGTATAGCACAAGGAGAATTTCCCTCACTGTCCTTCCCTGTCCCTAGAAACAAGGATTAGCACAGTGAAAGAAACTGACACTCTCCCTACCTATAGTTTTCTGTCCCTAGAAAAAATGTTTTTTTAAAGATGGTTGATGATCAATGCTTTAGCACACTATAGCACAAGGAGAATTTCCCTCACTGTCCTTCCCTGTCCCTAGAAACAAGGATTAGCACAGTAAAACACACTGACACTCTCCCTACCTATAGTTTTCTGTCCCTAGAAAAAATGTTTTTTTAAAGATGGTTGATGATCAATGCTTTAGCACAGTATAGCACAAGGAGAATTTCCCTCACTGTCCTTCCCTGTCCCTAGAAACAAGGATTAGCACAGTGAAACACACTGACACTCTCCCTACCTATAGTTTTCTGTCCCTAGAAAAAATGTTTTTTTAAAGATGGTTGATGATCAATGCTTTAGCACAGTATAGCACAAGGAGAATTTCCCTCACTGTCCTTCCCTGTCCCTAGAAACAAGGATTAGCACAGTGAAAGAAACTGACACTCTCCCTACCTATAGTTTTCTGTCCCTAGAAAAAATGTTTTTTTAAAGATGGTTGATGATCAATGCTTTAGCACAGTATAGCACAAGGAGAATTTCCCTCACTGTCCTTCCCTGTCCCTAGAAACAAGGATTAGCACAGTAAAACACACTGATAGTGTTGAGCGGACCCGAACTGTAAAGTTCGGGTCCGTACCGAATTTTGGCGTTTTCCCGACCCCGGACCCGGACCCGGATTTTGCGCTAAAGTCCGGGTTCGGGTTCGGATTCGGGAATTTAATGGCGCAGTTAGAAATGCTTCAGGGGCCAGCCAATCACCATTTGATTAGCTGGTGTGCCCTTAGAAGCCATCATAGCCATGCCTACTAATGGCATGGCTGTAATTGGTCAGTGCAACATGTGACCCAGCATGTGACAAGCTTCTATATAAGAAAGAGGCACACAGCACAGATCGTCACTCTGCTTTTAGACAGTGTAGGGAAAGGATCCTGGCTGCTGTTGCTGTGAGGGAGAGAATAGGAGTTAGTCCTGATTCTGCAATCTACTGATAGAAAAGATAGGGAGACAGTGTAGTGTAGTGTAGTGTAGGGGCAGGATCCTGTTTGTGCTTTCAGGGAGAGAGATTTAGATAGGAGTCCAGATTGAGAGATATAATAGCTCAGCGATCTGCATAGGTTTATCTGTTTGTGTTGCAAGCTCAGTGCACCAGCACTGCATTACGTTGAGTGATACACCTATTCCATACTGTGGCTGTATTGTGCTCTTGCTAAAAGACCTATTTTGGTCAGAAAAAAAAAAAAGGCACTTTATTGTGCTTTTGCTAAAAAGACCAATTTTTGGGCCCCAAAAAAAAAAAAAGGCACTTTATTGTGCTGTTGCAAAAAAAAACGGCACTTTGTTGTGCGCAAAAAAGACCTATTTTTGGGCAAAAAAAATATTTTGCAGTGTATATCTCTAGTTGTGTGAAATAACCAATTTCTATATATTTTTCTTGTACTATGCTATACTAAAACTATTTTTTTTGAATAGCATTCTCTGCAGCTGTGCGATTCAGCGGTTATATACTGTGGTTGTGTTGTGCTCTTTCAAAAAACGCCATTTAGGGCCACAGAAAATATTTTGCAGTGTGAAATACACATGTGGAGGTGTGTAAAATAAACAATTTCTATATATTGTACAGTGCTATACTAAAAAAAACAACATTTTTTTTGAATAGCATTCTCTGCACTTCTATAGCTGTGCGATTCAGTGGTTAAATACTGTGGTTGTGTTGTGCTCTTTCAAAAAACGCCATTTAGGGCCACAGAAAATATTTTGCAGTGTGAAATACACATGTGGAGGTGTGTAAAATAAACAATTTCTATATATTGTACAGTGCTATACTAAAAAAAACAACATTTTTTTTGAATAGCATTCTCTGCACTTCTATAGCTGTGCGATTCAGTGGTTAAATACTGTGGTTGTGTTGTGCTCTTTCAAAAAACGCCATTTAGGGCCACAGAAAATATTTTGCAGTGTGAAATACACATGTGGAGGTGTGTAAAATAAACAATTTCTATATATTTTCCTTGTACTGTGCTATACTAAAAAAAACAACCTTTTTTTTTGAATAGCATTTTCTGTAGCTGTGCGATTCAGCGGTTACGTGCTGTGGGTGTGTTGTGGTCTGGCAAAAAACGCCATTTAGGGCCACAGAAAATATTTTGCAGTGTGAAATACACATCTGGAGGTGTGTGTAAAAAAACAATTTATATATATTTTCCTTGTACTGTGCTATACTAAAAAAAACAACCTTTTTTTTTGAATAGCATTTTCTGCAGTTCTGTAGCTGTGCGTTTCAGCCATTACGTACTGTGGGTGTGTTGTGGTCTTCCAAAAAACGCCATTTAGGGCAAGATCCTAAATTTGGAAAATATGAGGGGAAGGTCAAAGGGACGTGGTGGCCCCGGTCGTGGTGCTGCTGGTGGAGCTCCTGTTGCAGGGAGAGGACGTGGTGGATCTGTGCCAGCTACACGCACAAGTGAAACACCTTCCTCAGGTGCTAGTAGGCGACCGAGCCTGCGGCGGTATTTTGTCATGCCTAATGAGGCTGTACCAATGTTTAGGCCAGGACAAGTACAGGCGATAGTAGATTGGGTTGCTGACAGTGCCTCGGGTTCCTTCACATTGTCTCCCACCCACTCTTCTGCTGAAAGATCAGAGTTGGCACCTGAAGCCCATGTCCATCAGTCTTTCACCTCACCCCCTTGCAAATCAGCCAAGCAGTCTGAGCCCCAAATCATGCAGCAGTCTCTTCTGCTTTTCGATGACTCTGTTAGCAGGGTTTCCCAGGGCCATCCACCTAGCCCTGCCCCAGAAGTGGAAGAGATTGAGTGCACCGATGCCCAACCACTTATGTTTCATGATGGGTACATGGGAGGACCATCGCAGCACGTCTCGGATGATGACGAAACACAGGTGCCAACTGCTGCTGCTTTCGCAATTGTGCAGACAGACATGGAGGGCAGGGGTGAAGACTGGGTGGAAGATGATGTGGAGGACGATGAGGTCCTCGACCCCACGTGGAATCAACGTTATGCAGGTGACCAGTGTAGTTCGGAGGAAGAGGCGGTGGTCGCACAGAGCCACCAGCACAGCAGAAGAGGGAGCAGGGTGCAAAAACGGAGCATTCGTCCCCTAGACAGTACATCTGCTACTGCCCAACGCAGCAAGGGACCGAGCACACCAAAGCCAGGTCCAAGGACTTCCCTAGCGTGGCAGTTCTTCACACAGTGTGTTGATGACAAGACACGAGTGGTTTGCACGCTGTGCAATCAGAGCCTGAAGCGAGGCATAAACGTTCTCAACCTGAGCACAAGCTGCATGACCAGGCATCTAAGTGCAAAGCACGAGCTGCAGTGGAGTAGACACCTCAGAAACCAAGAAAGGTCTCTGGCTCCTCCTGCTTCCTCTTCTGCTGCAGTCTCGGCCTCTTCATCCACCTCTGTAGTGACAGTGGCACCTGTCACCACGCAAACAGAGGATCTGCCAGCAACACTACCACCTGGGTCACCGACCATCTCCACAATGTCCCATGGAAGCGTTCAGCTCTCTATCTCCTAAACATTGGAGCGGAAGAGGAAGTACCCCCCTAGCCACCCGCGATCCCTGGCCCTGAATGCCAGCATTTCAAAATTCCTGGCCTTTGAAATGCTGTCATTCCGTCTGGTGGAGACGCAGAGTTTTAAAAGCCTGATGGCATTGGCTGTCCCGCAGTACGTCGTGCCCAGCCGCCACTACTTTTCCAGGCGAGCCATCCCTTCCCTGCACAACCAGGTGGGGGACAAAATCAGGTGTGCACTGCGCAACGCCATCTGTGGCAAGGTCCACCTAACTACGGATGCGTGGACCAGTAAGCACGGTCAGGGACGTTATATCTCCCTAACAGCACACTGGGTAAATGCAGTGGCTGCTGGGCCTGAGGCAGATAGCGGTTTGGCGCATGTCCTTCCACCACCGAGGATTGCAGGGCGCTTCAGTTTGCCTCCTGTTGCTAACTCCTCCTTCTCCGCTTCCTCATCCTCTACCGCCTCCTCATCCATTCAGCGTAACACCTTCACCACCAACTTCAGCACAGCCAGGGGTAAACGACAGCAGGCAGTTTTAAAACTTTCCTGTTTGGGGGAAAATCCCCACACCGCGCAGGAGTTGTGGAGGGACATGGAACAACAGACCGATGAGTGGTTGCTGTCAGTGAGCCTCAAGCCCGGCCTGGTGGTGTGCGATAATGGGCGAAATCTCGTAGCAGCTCTGGGTCTAGCCGGTTTGACGCACATCCCTTGCCTGGCGCATGTGCTGAACTTGGTGGTCCAGAGGTTCCTTAAAAATTACCCCAATATGCCAGAGCTGCTGCAGAAAGTGCGGGCTGTGTGTGCGCACTTTCGGCGTTCTCACCCTGCTGCTGCTCGCCTGTCAGCGCTGCAGCGTAACTTCGGCCTTCCAGCTCACCGCCTCATATGTGACGTGCCCACAAGGTGGAACTCCACCTTGCACATGCTGGCCAGACTGTGCGAGCAGCAGCAGGCAATAGTGGAGTTTCAGCTGCAGCAATCACGCGTGAGTCGCTCTGCGGAACAGCACCACTTCACCACCAATAACTGGGCCTCCATGTGAGACCTGTGTGCCTTGTTGCGCTGTTTCGAGTACTCCACCAACATGGCCAGTGCCAATGACGCCGTTCTCAGCGTTACTATCCCAGTTCTATGCCTCCTTGAAAAAACGCTTCGTGCGATGATGGAAGAGGATGTGGCACAGGAGGATGAGGAGGAGGAGGAGGAAGCGGGATCATTTCAAAGGCTTTCAGGGCAGTCTTTCACAAGTGGCTACGAGGGTGGGTTCCTGCACCAACAAACGCCAGGTACACAATTGTCCGGCAGAAAGGGCACAGTTCTGGAGGATGACGAGGTGGAGGAGGAGATGGAGGAGGAGGAGGAGGAGGAGCCATGTTCACAGCAGGGTGGCACTCAGACCAGCTCGTGGCCATTACTGGTGCGTGGCTGGGGGGATACAGAGGACACAGACGATACACCTCCCACAGAGGACAGCTTTTCTTTGCCTCTGGGCAGCCTGGCACACATGAGCGATTACATGCTGCAGTGTTTCCGCAACGACAGCCGAGTTGCCCACATTTTAACTGGTGCTGATTACTGGGTGGCCACCCTGCTGGATCCCCGTTACAAGGACAACGTACCGTCCTTAATTCCCTCACTGGAGCGGGATCGTAAGATGCGCGAGTACAAGCGCACGCTGGTAGACGCGCTGCTGGTGGCATTCCCACCTGACAGCGGGCGTACGGTGGAAGCACAAGGCGAAGGCAGAGGAGGAGGAAGAGGTCGCCAACACAGCCGGGGCACCGGCAGCACCTCAGAAGGCAGGGTTAGCATGGCCGAAATGTGGAAAAGCTTTGTCAGCACGCCACAACAACCAGCACCACCAGCTGAGATGGAACGTCTTAGCAGGAGGCAGCATTTCACCAACATGGTTGAGCAGTATGTGTCCACAGGCCTACACGTACTGGATGACGGGTCTGCCCCCTTTAACTTCTGGGTCTCCAAATTGGGCACATGGCCTGAGCTTGCCGTTTATGCCTTGGAGGTGCTGGCCTGCCCTGCAGCCAGTGTATTATCTGAACGTGTATTTAGCACGGCAGGGGGCGTTATCACAGACAAGCGCAGCCGCCTGTCCAGAGCCAATGTGGACAAGCTCACGTTCATTAAAATGAACCAGGCATGGATCCCACAGGACTTGTCCGTACCTTGTGCAGAATAGACATGTATACCGGTGTTGTGACAAAAACTGTCCGGCCATCGGATTGTGCCCGGCCCGTACTGCGCAGGCGCAGCGCTTGCGCAGTACAGAGGACAAGGAGATTCACAAAATCTCCGAAGATGAACGGCGCCTGCGCTGTGAGTGCAGGTTCAAGCCCCACCATCCAAGAGGACATACGGTAGCACATAGTAACAGGGCCCCTCACGGGCTCGCTTCGATCGCGGCCTTGCTTGGCTCGGCTTGAACCACGGATGGTGTGGCCTTCACCTGAACTCAACACGCAGGCGCCGTTAGTCTTGGGAGATTTTTGAAATCCCCTTGTCCTACATACTCAGCAAGCGCAGTACAGGGCGGACACTATTCGACAGGGGACAGAATTCGACACATCACCGGCCTTACCCAGCCATTGTTGTATTTTTGAACCAGTGTTGGCTACCTCGTCCTCCTCCACCGCCGCTTCCACCTACACAGCCACATCCACCGCCACCTCAACCTCCTACTCCATATGGACCTCGTCCTGCTAGGCCAAGATTAAAATTTTTATTTTATTTTTTTGTAGCGCACAGATCCTTTCCCCCTTACCTGCCTTTATGTTGTTGGCTCTTCGCAGGAGGGAGAAAGGCACACCGCACTACCAGCCCGTATCATCCTATATAAAGAGGTTGAGCGGTGTACTTGACGGGCCGTGTCCACAGCCGGAGTCAAAACTCCTCCAGAGGATGATTCTCACCTCTACTGTAGGTAGAGGCAAGTCCTTTAATTGGCAGTAAAGTCAATGTCCACACCAGCTGAAACTCCAACTCTTATTCTCTCATGGCAAAATAAACTGTACTCAGATAGAAAAGGTTAGAGCAAAGAAACAGGACAGCTTAAGGTGTGGAGGAGGTCCAGGCACAAACGTAGCACATTCACTTCACTGCTTAGGTTTCTCAAACAGTTTTTGGCGCACGGTCTCTGCCACAGACATTGAGGTTGGTCTCTGCCACAGACCGGGTGTACAAGGCCCCTGCCACGGGCCTGGAGAACTTTTGTCTCAGCCACAGACCAGGGTGTATAAGGCCCCTGCCACGGGCCGGTTGAATAAGGCCTCTGATACAGTCAAGGTGACCTTGAGCTTCTCCTTCTACGAACCTAGCCCATATCAAGGGGAAGACATCTCTCCAGGGAGTCAACAGACCATTCCTTCACCGTGACTCCCGCATCGGTCCATCAGAATGATCCTCCCTTCCCTGGAACAGGGTCCCCTACACGAGGCGGCTCTGGACTCCAGGCTTTACTCCCGCCCCTAGGCCTCCATACCCAGGGCAGCAAGAACTCCAGGATAGTACCTCAACCCGGGCTAAAGGTGCCCGAGATGGAACAGGAACACATGCACCCAGGCCGAAGGCACCTGGGCGCGGACCCCACTGGACATCAGCCCCCAGGCCAAAGGTCTGCCCCTTTTATATGCTCTCCCGGCATGCACAGCAGGTTCCCCGCCCCGCTGTACTACTGCCAAGAGGGGACACAAAAGGCGCCACCTGTAGGCCGCAGGGAACTGCACACCAATACTGTCCCCCGAGGACAAAATGGTCCATGAATCCTACAGAATTAGGGTATTTGAGCCTATTTACCACTCAAACACTTTCCTTAAATTTAGCACCCCGCTACATTTTTATTTCAAAGTATTTTATTTTCCCACTAGCTTATCCATTAAATTAAATAATTTATTCCAGAAAGGGCGTATTCTGGGGCATTCCCACCATATGTGTGGCATTGTGCCGTTGAGTTTCTGAGGTTCTTAATGACTTCCTGTACCTCTTCTGCTGAAAAGGGGGCCTCCAGCATATTTTTTTATTTTTTTTATGTTCTTTTAAGTTATTTCCTATCCACATTTGTTTGCAGAGCACTTGCCATGTTCTTAACAACATTTTGCTGCCATTTGCAGCCCTCTAGCCCTTTCCATTACTTTTTTAGAGCCTTTTTAGTCGTCAGAAGTCCGGGTCCCCATTGACTTCAATGGGGTCCGGGTCCGGGTCCGGGTTCGGGTTAAAGTTCGGTCCCGAATCCGAACTTTTTTCCGAAGTTCGGCCGAACCCGCCGGACCCGAATATCCAGCTACCCGCTCAACACTACACACTGACACTCTCCCTACCTATAGTTTTCTGTCCCTAGAAAAAAATTTTTTTTAACCACTTAAGCCCCGGACCATTTCGGGCCATTAGGACCAGGCCTGTTTTTGGGATTCGGCACTGCGCTGCTTTAACTGTAAATTGTGCGGACATGCAATGTTGTACCCAAATGAAATTTGCGTCCTTTTCTTCCCACAAATAGAGCTTTCTTTTAATGGTATTTGATTTCCTCTGCGATTTTTATTTTTTGCGATATAAACAGAAAAAGACCGAAAATTTTGAAAAAAAATTATATTTTCTACTTTTTGTTATAAGAAAAATCGAATAAACTCAATTTTAGTCATACATTTAGGCCAAAATGTATTCAGCCACATGTCTTTAGTAAAAAAAATGTCAATAAGCGTATATTTATTGGTTTGCGCAAAAGTTATAGCGTTTACAAACTAGGGTACATTTTCTGAAATTTACACAGCTTTAAATTTATGACTGCCTATCTCATTTCTTGAGGTGCTAAAATGGCAGGGCAGTACAAAACCCCCCCAAATGACCCCATTTTGGAAAGTAGACACCCCAAGGAAATTGCTGAGAGGCATGTTGAGCCCATTGAATATTTTTTTTTTGTCCCAAGTGATTGAATAATGACAAAAAAAAAAATTACAAAAAGTTGTCACTAAATGATATATTGCTCACACATGCCATGGTTATATGTGGAATTGCACCCCAAAATACATTCTGCTGCTTCTCCTGAGTACGGGGATACCACATGTGTGGGACTTTTTAGGAGCCTAGCCACGTACGGGACCCCGGAAACCAAGCACCGCCTTCAGGATTTCTAAGGGCGCAAATTTTTGATTTCACTCCTCACTACCTATCACAGTTTCGAAGGCCATAAAATGCCAAAATAGCACAAAACCCCCCCAAATGACCCCATTTTGGAAAGTAGACACCCCAAGCTATTTACTGAGAGGCATGTTCAGTCCATGGAATATTTTATATTTTGCCACAAGTTGCGGGAATATGACAAACTTTTTTTTTTTGCACAAAGTTGTCACTAAATGATATATTGCTCACACATGCCATGGGCATATGTGAAATTACACCCCAAAATACATTCTGCTGCTTCTCCTGAGTACGGGGATACCACATGTGTGGGACTTTTTGGGAGCCTAGCCGCGTACGGGACCCCAAAAACCAAGCACCGCCTTCAAGGTTTCTAAGGGCATAAATTTTTGATTTCACTCCTCACTACCTATCACAGTTTTGAAGGCCATAAAATGCCAAGATGGCACAAAACCCCCCCAAATGACCCCATTTTGGAAAGTAGACACCCCAAGCTATTTGCTGAGAGGCATGTTGACCCCATTGAATATTTTTTTTTTTGTCCCAAATGATTGAATAATGACAAAAAGAAAAAAAAATGTACAAAAAGTTGTCACTAAATGATATATTGCTCACACATGCCATGGTTATATGTGGAATTGCACCCCAAAATACATTCTGCTGCTTTTCCTGAGTACGGGGATACCACATGTGTGGGACTTTTTAGGAGCCTAGCCACGTACGGGACCCCGGAAACCAAGCACCGCCTTCAGGATTTCTAAGGGCGCAAATTTTTGATTTCACTCCTCACTACCTATCACAGTTTCGAAGGCCATAAAATGCCAAAATAGCACAAACCCCCCCCCCCCCCCCAAATTACCCAATTTTGGAAAGTAGACACCCCAAGCTATTTGCTGAGAGGCATGTTGAGTCCATGGAATATTTTATATTTTGCCACAGGTTGCGGGAATATGACAAACTTTTTTTTTTTTTGCACAAAGTTGTCACTAAATGATATATTGCTCACACATGCCATGGGCATATGTGAAATTACACCCCAAAATACATTCTGCTGCTTCTCCTGAGTACGGGGATACCACATGTGTGGGACTTTTTGGGAGCCTAGCCGCGTACGGGACCCCAAAAACCAAGCACCGCCTTCAAGGTTTCTAAGGGCATAAATTTTTGATTTCGCTCCTCACTACCTATCACAGTTTTGAAGGCCATAAAATGCCAAGATGGCACAAAACCCCCCCAAATGACCCCATTTTGGAAAGTAGACACCCCAAGCTATTTGCTGAGAGGCATGTTGAGCCCATTGAATATTTTTTTTTTTGTCCCAAATGATTGAATAATGACAAAAAGAAAAAAAAAAATGTACAAAAAGTTGTCACTAAATGATATATTGCTCACACATGCCATGGTTATATGTGAAATTACACCCCAAAATACATTCTGCTGCTTCTCCTGAGTACGGGGATACCACATGTGTGGGACTTTTTGGGAGCCTAGCCGCGTACGGACCCCAAAAACCAAGCACCGCCTTCAAGGTTTCTAAGGGCATAAATTTTTGATTTCACTCCTCACTACCTATCACAGTTTTGAAGGCCATAAAATGTCAAAATAGCCCAAAACCCCCACAAATGACCCCATTTTGGAAAGTAGACACCCCAAGCTATTTGCTGAGAGGCATGGTGAGTATTTTACAGCTCTCATTTGTTTTTGAAAATTAAGAAAGACATTTTTTTTCTTTTTTTACATTTTCAAAACTTTGTGACAAAAAGCGAGATCTGCAAAATACTCAACATACCTCTCAGCAAATAGCTTGGGGTGTCTACTTTCCAAAATGGGGTCATTTGGGGGGGGTTTGTGCCATCTGGGCATTCCATGGCCTCCGAAACTGTGATAGGCAGTGAGGAGTGAAATCAAAAATTTACACCCATAGAAATCCTGAAGGCGGTGCTTGGTTTTTGGGGTCCCGTACGCGACTAGGCTCCCAAAAAGTCCCACACATGTGGTATCCCCGTACTCAGGAGAAGCAACAGAATGTATTTTGGGGTGTAATTCCACATATGCCCATGGCATGTTTGAGCAATATATAATTTAGTGACAACTTTTTGTACATTTTTTTTTTTTTTGGTCATTATTCAATCACTTGGGACAAAAAAAAAAATATTCAATGGGCTCAACATGCCTCTCAGCAAATAGCTTGAGGTGTCTACTTTACAAAATGGGGTCATTTGGGGGGGTTTTGAACTGTCCTGGCATTTTATGCACAACATTAGGAAGCTTATGTCACACATCATCCACTCTTCTAACCACTTGAAGACAAAGCCCTTTCTGACACTTTTTGTTTACATGAAAAAAAATTTTTTTTTGCAAGAAAATTATGTTGAACCCCCAAACATTATATATTTTTTTAAAGCAAAGGCCCTACAGATTAAAATAGTGGGTGTTGCATTTTTTTTTCCACACAGTATTTGCGCAGCGATTTTTCAAACACATTTTTTGGGGGAAAAACACACTTTTTTTATTTTTAATGCACTAAAAAACACTATATTGCCCAAATGTTTGATGAAATAAAAAAGATGATCATAGGCCGAGTACATGGATACCAAACACGACATGCTTTAAAATTGCGCACAAACGCGCAGCGGCGACAAACTACATTCATTTTTAAAAGCATTTAAAAGCCTTTACAGGTTACCACGTTAGATTTACAGAGGAGGTCTACTGCTAAAATGACTGCCCTCGATCTGACCTTCGCGGTGATACCTCACATGCATGATGCAATTACTGTTTACATATGACGCTAGACCGACGCTTGCGTTCGCCTTTGCGCAAGAGCAGGGGGGGACAGCGGTGCTTTTTTTTTTTTTTTTTTTTTTTTTATTATTTATTTGGCTTTTTTATTTTATTTTTAAACTGTGCCTTCCATATTTTATTTTTTTACCATTTTTATCGTTATCTCAGGGAATGTAAATATCCCCTATGATAGCAATAAGTAGTGACATGTACTCTTTTTTTGAAAAAAATTGGGGGGTTAGACCCTAGATCTTTCCTCTGCCCTGAAAGCATCTGACCACACCAAGATCGGTGTGATAAAATGCTTTCCCAATTTCCCAATGGCGCTTTTTATATCCGGGGGGGGACATTCCCTCCCACTGCTTGTAAAAGCAGTCTAGAGGCTAATTATCTGCTAGAATTGCTTTTACATGAAAGCCGGCTGCTGGCTGAAAAGAATGATACCAAGATGATACCTAAACCCACAGGCATCATTCTGGTATAAACATTCAAAGTCCAGCAACATACCAGTACGTTGCTGGTCCTTGTTGGACATGTATTGTAATCTTTTTTTTCATACATCCTATTGGCTGAACGAAAAAAAGAAATTGATTGGTGGGTATGCCCACCATTAGAATACCTCCCTTCATCCACCCACTTCTAATGATGGGCATATATGCCGAAGCATGGGGGCATCCTCCCGCAAAAAAGTTATGCCGCGTACACACGGTCAAGCCTTCGTCGGAATTTCGACCGTATGTACGCGGCATAAAAGGTTATGCCGCGTACACACGGTCGGTCTTTTCCACGGGCAAGCCTCCGTTGGAATTTCGACCGTATATATACGCGGCATTAGGAGCAAAATCGCTCCTCCGCCCCTGCTGCCCCCATGCTTCGGCATATATGCTCTTTTTTTTAACTGTGGTGGTGAAATCACCTCCTACAGCGTTGGAGTCACGGCTTTATGTATCGTGGGAGCAAACGCTGTTGCTGTCAAGATAAATAGATCCGCGCTGCAACTGAATGGCGTACCTGCTAAGCAAATGGTGGTTAACATTAAAACAAAGTAACATTACAGTACAACAGTAAGACCTTACCATGCCATACCTGCAAAGCAAATACCAAAACAAAACCTAGTAAAAAATAAAAAAATGTTTTAACGCAACCTGTGCCTAAAATATATATATGCCGAAGCATGGGGGCATCCTCCCGCAAAAAAGTTATGCCGCGTACACACGGTCGGAATTTTCCACGGGCAGGCCTCCGTCGGAATTTCGACCGTATGTACGCGGCATTAGGAGCAAAATCGCTCCTCCGCCCCTGCTGCCCCCATGCTTCGGCATATATGCTCTTTTTTTTAACTGTGGTGGTGAAATCACCTCCTACAGCACTGGAGTCACGGCTTTATGTATCGTGGGAGCAAACGCTGTTGCTGTCAAGATAAATAATTCCGCGCTGCAGTTGAATGGCGCACCTGAAAATAAAAAATTACATACCTGAAAAGCAAGCATGATAAAACATTGCAGAATAGAATACAGTAAAAAAGAGCAGAACAATAGAGAGAAAATAGAGAGAGAGAGAACAATAAAACGACAACTATTTTTGGTTTTTTTTATTTTATATTTTTTTTGTGTTTTGTTTTTTACGTTTTTTTTTTTTTTTTTTACACTTTTTTTTGTAACTTTACAACTGTAATGGTTCGGGTCTCTCAAAATGTAATGGCATCTTGGGAGACCCTGTGTAAGTGTGTCCTTGTCTGTGAAATGCTGTACCCTACGCTAAAACTTCACTTTTGAGTGGTAGCGTTCAAAACATTCACCTTGGCAAAGACCAGGCTTGTCAGGACAGAGTGGACAAAAACTACGGGTGTCACGCCTAAATCCGCGCTTGCTACAGACACGACATCTTTTTTGGGGGTGGCTTTGGGTAGGGGTACTCGGGAGGACATACGAATAATGCCTCTCATGCAGCCGGCTTACTGCATTTGGTTGGGGATGGTGAGGTGCAGAACCGCCTGGATACAGGAGTTCTGTGACTATCTCATTCTGGAATTTTAGAAGAGATAACGTCCCGCCTGAAGCTCTGTATAGCACATGAGCGTTCAGCAAAGCCAATTGGAATAATGATAGAGACACTTTTTTGTACCAGCGTCTCGCCTTACGGTCAATTAGATACGGCGCCATCAACTGGTCGTTGAGGTCCACCCCTCCCATATTTTAGTTATATCCGTGGACACAGAGGGGTTTCTCCACAACACCAGTCGCCGTACGAATTTGGACAGTCGTGTCTGCATGAAGGGAGGTAAGAAGGAAAACATTCTTATTGTCCCTCCACTTCATAGCGAGCAAGTTATTACACTTCAAGCAGGCTCTCTCCCCCAGCCTAAGACGGGCATCTACAAGCCGCTGGGGAAAGCCCCGGCGATTAGGTCGCACGGTGCCACATGCTCCAATCTGATGATCAAACAAGTGACTAAACAGTGGCACGCTCGTGTAATAATTGTCCACATACAAGTGGTACCCCTTTCTGAATAAGGGTGACACCAAGTTCCACACTATCTTGCCAGCGCTCCCTATGTAATCCGGGCAGTTGACCGACTCAATCTGACTATCTTTTCCCTCATAAACCGTAAAGTTCACTACATAGCCTGTTGCCCTGTCACAGAACTTGTAGAGCTTGACCCCGTATCTGGCACGCTTGCTGGGAAGGTACTGCTTGAAAGACAAGCGGCCAGAAAATTTAATCAGGGACTCATCAACGCAGACAACTTGATCGGGAGTAAACAAGGCTGCAAAACGTTTGTTGAAGTGGTTTATGAGGGGCCGAATTTTATAGAGCCGGTCGTATTCAGGGTCCCCACGTGGACGACAAAGTTCATTGTCGTTGAAGTGCATGAACCGCAAAATCTGCTCGTATCGTGCCCTGGACATGGAGGCAGAGAACACGGGCATGTGGTCAATTGGGTGCGTGGACCAATAAGCACGCAATGACGGAAATTTATGTGTGCCCATGTTGAGGGAAAGGCCCAGAAAGGTCTTAAATTCGGAAACCGTAATTGGTTTCCAATTTCTGGCAATTTTAGGCAACTGGGGGTTAGCGGCGATAAATTGACCAGCATATAAATTACTCTGGTCCACAATAGATCTATAGAGATCTTCCGTGAAAAACAGCGAATAAAAATCAATTGGAATAAAATCAGCTGTTTCCACCTGAATACCGGGTTGGGCAGTGAATGGGGGAAGTACGGGTTCTGCAGAAGTGGTGGGGACCCAATCAGGATAGGCAAATTCTGCAGGAAGGGCACTATGGGCATGACGGGCCTGCCTTTGTCTTCTTCTTGGTGGCAGCGGGACACTACTTGTGCTTGCCACCTCGCCAGCTTGAACTGCACTTATGGGACTCGCCACGTCACCAAGTGTTACTGCAGTGCTGGATGTACGTCCAGGCTGTACTAGGCCGCTGGTGCTTGCCAGTTCACCAGAAGGAATAGCGGCGCTAGTACTACTCTGCTCCATGATACAAGAGACCTGCGGTTCTTGCTCCTCAACAACCTCAGAAGATCGGGATCGGGTACACCTGACCTTAGCAGGGACCTCAACTTCGTCGTCAGAGCTATCTGACGTGGGGCCGCTGACGTCACTGTCTTTTACGGGAAGATATTCTGAGCCTGAATCTGACAGATACATGACCTCCTCTTCACTATCTGTCATGCTCAGAATCTCGTAGGCCTCTTTACTAGTGTACCTTCGTCTTGCCATTTTGGGCTCTAAATTTAGGGGTACACTAGTAAGATTCACAGGAAAAAAAGCACCTGACTGTCGTCAGCAAATATATCAAACGCTACAAAAAAACTGTTAGCGATCGCAGGGATCAGGCCTGTCTCTGCGAACGCTGCAGTTATGTGTGTTGTGTTTGGTAAGTGACAGTGATCGATTGATACTGCACTTGGGTGGGCTGGGCTGGGCTGGGCTGGGCGGAGGGGCTAAACGCAGGCGCTAGCAGGTATCTGGGCTGATCCCGCTAACACTGCGTTTTTGGGAACCCTAAACCGCTGGGGATGCTAGTATAGATCTGATCAGATACTATACCACTAAGGGGGGTGTATGCTTTGCGCGTGGGTGTTAGCGTTACTGGCACTAACCTAACACTGCCTGGGGCGACGCAGACCCTCTCTGGCGCTAAAACCTAATTGATCTCACCCGCCGGGCGATCAGGGGGGTTAAACCTTTATTGGGTTATATACGGCGGGTGCCCTGATGCTATAAAAAGCAAACTAATCAACCAGCGTCACCCGTAACCTTTATATGGTGATCACTGGTGAAAGGGTTAACTAGGGGCAATCAGGGGGTTAAAACCTTTATTAGGTTAAATATGGGGGTACCCGACGCTATATAAAAACCTGACGGGTTACCTAAATAACTAGATAACTTACTGGCTAACCAGTGACACCAGTGACGCTTATACGGCGATCACTGGTGAAAGGGTTAACTCTAGGGGCAATCAGGGGGTTAAAATAATATATGGGGGTACCTGACACTAATAAAAACCTGCGGCGAACCTAAAAAAAAAATAACTGCCTATCTAAAACACCAGCGACACGAATACAGCGATCGGAAAAACAATCGCTTAGTGACGCTGAAGTTAGGGGGTGAAAGGGTTACCTGGGGGGTGATCAAGGGGTTAAACCTTTATTAGGGGGGGTTAGGGGGCTACCCTGGACCTAAAGGGGCCTAATCCTAACTGCCCTGCAACTTTTTACAATCACAGATGACACTAAATGCAGTGATCAGTAAAATAAATGATCACTGCAATCAGTGACACTGTGATTGGGGGCTTTGGGGTGACCTGGGGGGTGATCTGGGGGTGACTGGGGGGTGATTTGTGTGCCTATGTGTACCTACGTGTCAGTGGACTGTTGGAGCACTAACCTCTGTCTTCTCTCCTCGGCGCCGGGAACGAAAAGACCGCGGCGAGGGAGATGACATCACTTCCTCCAGCCTTGTTTACATCACATGGCGGAGGAAGCATTTTCATTGGCCGGGAGCGATCGCGAGGGGGGGGGCGGAATCGAGCGGCCGCCCCCTCATGCCTGATTGCTCCCGAACACTTAACGGCCGCTCACT
This sequence comes from Rana muscosa, assembly GCA_029206835.1. Lineage (NCBI taxonomy): Eukaryota > Metazoa > Chordata > Amphibia > Anura > Ranidae > Rana > Rana muscosa. Next base: position 870,756,171 of record CM055121.1, read on the forward strand.
GCAGTGAAGGGGGGTCCGGATGGACCCCCCAACTGCACAAAGGCGATCACGTAGATCTACGTGATTCTGCCTGTCCGTGCCATTCTGCCGACGTAAATCGGCGGTGGGCGGTCGTTAAGTGGTTAAAGATGGTTGATGATCAATGCTTTAGCACAGTATAGCACAAGGAGAATTTCCCTCACTGTCCTTCCCTGTCCCTAGAAACAAGGATTAGCACAGTAAAACACACTGACACTCTCCCTACCTATAGTTTTCTGTCCCTAGAAAAAATGTTTTTTTAAAGATGGTTGATGATCAATGCTTTAGCACACTATAGCACAAGGAGAATTTCCCTCACTGTCCTTCCCTGTCCCTAGAAACAAGGATTAGCACAGTAAAACACACTGACACTCTCCCTACCTATAGTTTTCTGTCCCTAGAAAAAATGTTTTTTTAAAGATGGTTGATGATCAATGCTTTAGCACACTATAGCACAAGGAGAATTTCCCTCACTGTCCTTCCCTGTCCCTAGAAACAAGGATTAGCACAGTAAAACACACTGACACTCTCCCTACCTATAGTTTTCTGTCCCTAGAAAAAATGTTTTTTTAAAGATGGTTGATGATCAATGCTTTAGCACGCACACTATAGCACAAGGAGAATTTCCCTCACTGTCCTTCCCTGTCCCTAGAAACAAGGATTAGCACAGTAAAACACACTGACACTCTCCCTACCTATAGTTTTCTGTCCCTAGAAAAAATGATTTTTTAAAGATGGTTGATGATCAATGCTTTAGCACAGTATAGCACAAGGAGAATTTCCCTCACTGTCCTTCCCTGTCCCTAGAAACAAGGATTAGCACAGTAAAACACACTGACACTCTCCCTACCTATAGTTTTCTGTCCCTAGAAAAATTTTTTTTTTAAAGATGGTTGATGATCAATGCTTTAGCACACTATAGCACAAGGAGAATTTCCCTCACTGTCCTTCCCTGTCCCTAGAAACAAGGATTAGCACAGTAAAACACACTGACACTCTCCCTACCTATAGTTTTCTGTCCCTAGAAAAAATGTTTTTTTAAAGATGGTTGATGATCAATGCTTTAGCACACTATAGCACAAGGAGAATTTCCCTCACTGTCCTTCCCTGTCCCTAGAAACAAGGATTAGCACAGTAAAACACACTGACACTCTCCCTACCTATAGTTTTCTGTCCCTAGAAAAAATGATTTTTTAAAGATGGTTGATGATCAATGCTTTAGCACAGTATAGCACAAGGAGAATTTCCCTCACTGTCCTTCCCTGTCCCTAGAAACAAGGATTAGCACAGTAAAACACACTGACACTCTCCCTACCTATCTTTCTCTTTCCCTAAACTAAAGGAATCCAGGTTAAGCAAGAAAAAAAAATGTCACTGTCCCTGCCTATGCTTCTCTTTCCCTGCTCCGGAACACACTACACTAGGCCGCCGTGCTGGCGGCCTTTTATAGTGTGGGGCGTGTACTAAACACCCTCAGCAATAATTGGCCACAGGCATCCTGCCTGTGGCCAATCATTGCTCTCCTCGCTGCCGGCGCTGTGATTGGCCAAGCATGCGGGGTCACAGTGCATGCTTGGCCAATCACAGCGCCTGGATGACACTGCGATGGCGTAGTGCATTGTGGGCCGTTCGCGTCACTCGAATTAGGCGCGAAAGGCCCAAATCGTTCGATCTTCGTCGAACGATCGAACAGCCGATGTTCGAGTCGAACGTATGTTCGACTCGAACACCGAGCTCATCCCTAGTAAACATCATAACACAACAACATGAGAACAGAACATATATTGCAACACGTGTTAACATGGGATAGTAGACATATCAGTTTGCGGTAAACAAGAACAAGCTCAAGTTCGAGTGTGAGTCCCCTTGTGGGCCCCTAATACATTATAGACCACCACTGCAGCCCCAGGTGTGGCATGTCTGGTGTGCAGCAGCACACCAGTGGTCGCACACAGAAGGTTTTTATCTTAATGCATAGAATTCATTAAGATAAAGAAAAACCTTCTGCCTTTACAACTCCTTTAATGTAGACAATAATTTGTAAATTTTTGGACTTTTTTTTGCTGCTTTATGTTGCAACATTTTATCAATCTACATTACATCAATCTACATTTATTTTTTAGGCACACTCATCTGCTTTACTGATATCATTCCCTATCCTTGATGCTATAAGCATTTGATTATTATGATGTTATTTTTCACTTGTGAATTTATTTAGTTTTGACGCAGATTGGAGCTCATTGGTTACTTTTTTTTTCATGTAATTTCTGGTACATACATATTTAACTAGTTATTAATATTTTGTTAGTCATGCAGTTGCTTGTGATAGTACATATACCTGGTACTGCATGTATAAATATACTGTATATACTGTATATGCTACGTGACAAACTCACTTTAGTGCTGCAAACCCATATATATATAAATATATATATATATATATATATATATATATATATATATATATATAGCAATACCCCGTAGCGGGCTGCTGGTTTAATTTTGGGCCTTGCACGTTACCTCACTGTTCACGTATGCTTGTCTCAGGGGTTCTCCTTGAAGAGTTGTCTAAAAGAAGTTTGCACCAACACAAAGTCTCTTTCAAGGGTTTATTTGAATAAAAGTTTCCAACAGAGGGGATGAAGGGATGGGGAGGACTCAGGTACCTTAGTTGCGAATCACAAGAATTTTCCTAGGTCCAGAGGAACAACTGTCTCCACACTGGACTCAGCAAACACCGGATAGGCCCAATCTTACTGACCTAGCAGCTCGATCACATATAGTCTCTGCCACAAGCTTGGTGTAAATAGAACAGTCTCTGCCACAGGCTTGGTGTAACCTTTACTTGGGTTACCTTCTGGATGAAGAACACAGCTCTCAGTGCCAGGATCTTCCAGCCATTCCGGCAGCACTGTGAGGTAGATCATGATCCCGATTCATCCTCCAATTGAGTCCTCAATTGCTTGGTCCCTTCCAGCAGGTAAAGTGACACAGGATAATCCCTGGACCAGTAGGCCCCAGCAACTCCTGGGCCTACCTTTCAGTAACAGAGCCAAGGCGGAAACTGCCAACTCTTCCCTGAGGCCATGAGGGCCCTCAGGTGGGGACCGAAGGCACGACCCCAAAGAAAATCTCCTCTCTTAATGGCGTCTGTCACTTAAATACCCCCTCCCAGCATGCACAGCGGGTTCACCACGCCCCCTGGGCTGCTTGCTGGGAAAGAGGTACCCAATACGTGCAGCCTGTAGCCTTTCCAATCCTGACCAGAGGTGACAGCGATATCCACTGTCAGGAGGGAAATCACACAACAGCTGAACTGAAACAGAATGCAATTTGTAACACAATCCCTCTGAGCCAAATTATTGCTCAGACAACTATAATTTAACATATAGCGCACACTCACTGGGAGCAGGGCGCTACATATATATATATATATATATATATATATATATATATGTGTAGCGGGGTCCTCAATTTAGTGGGATACACCTGGGGGTAGTGTGACCCAAGTGTGTAATTGTGTTAGGCTTCAGACCCCTTTTTGTTATTCGTGGAGGATTGGGTGGTGTAATATTCTCCTTGACCAGTGGGTGTCAGTGTACCTACTGGCTCAGGGTAGAATCACTACCGGAGTGCTACCCTTCTTTGTCCCTTCCTGGAGATGGTACGGCCGGGGCGGGGAACCCGCTGTGGTATCGAAGGGAGGAGATAAAAGGGGGAGACGCCCTCGCCACGAGGTCTTTTTCGGGGATCATCTCTTCACGCACCCAGGCACCTTAGGCCTGGGTGCGGGCGGTTCAAGGTTCCAGCCTAGGCGCCCTAGGCCAGGCCGGAATGAAGATGGAGTCCATCCCAGGCACCTTTCAGCCTGGGGTGAGGTACTATTCAGGAGGCCTGGGACCCGGCGACTCCGACTGGGTCCCGCGAGGGTGAAGTTGCTCCAGGGCGCCCCTTTGCGAGGGGGCCCGCATCTGAGGTGAGGAGGCTGGGGAGGTCACTCGTTCGAAGACCCGGTGTAGTGTCAACCCGGTGACGGATGGGCCTTCGGTAACTCTCTTGGAGGACATCTTCCCCTGATAGGGGCCGCAACGCAACGGAGGTATTCATGTCAAGACTCCTACAACCCTTGGTCATGGCACAGGGGGTGTAGGGACCCAGATCAGTATAGTGCCTCGACCTGCTCATCCCACCGTATCATGCCATCGCATTGCCTGTATGTGGAGATACAAAATAAACCAACAGTTGGACTGTGATCGGTGTATGGACTCTGTTAATGGGAGCAAAGGGTGGTTCGGTGGTTTCTGCACGACAGACTCGGTACATGTTCAGGACACACCGGCCCGAGGAAACATCAGGTATTGGCCTTCACCTCACCCGCCGTTATGGGGAGGACATGGGCCGTAGTGCACCTCACTCTGTCGCGTGACATACCCCTAGCTAAAGAGGACGGGGTGAGGGGGTCGCTACACGTGGGGGCTCATCCGGGATTGTGTGTGTCTTGGCGATGGAACTGAGAACGTCTGTGTTTGAACTTTGCTGCCCGGAGGAGTTCCGAACAGGTCGGCCATGTGATTGGCCAAAGTGCATCTCTGCTCGGAGTTGTAGACATGACCCTAAGTCGGGAAAGGCCCACGCGGAGGAGCGTAAAAAGGGAGAGGTCCAGCCGTGTGAAGTACTACATGTGGGGACTGTTAATGCACTGCGCCACGAGGCACCCCATGACTGTACAATTCGTGGGCGGAGGCTGGCGGAAGCCCGCGAAAACGTACAAGTTGTGGGAGGAGTCTGGCCACATGTGGAGATACACGTGGAGATTCTGGCGCGTGGTCAGCGCGTGATGGAACAGCAAGTGGTCGGAATGAATTCAAGTTCTCCGTGGATGCCGGTATCTTGCCCTATGAAGATGACTGCATTTGCTGCCCCCCTGACAGACACGGGGATAAGACTTAGGCCCCGAGGACAGTTGGCTCTGTATTCATGCAGAGACACGGAGGCCCTCGGTGTGATCTGTCCCGGATGCTCGGGACTGGTGGTCCAACTAAAGCCATTCGGGCGATGTAAGGCATGCAAGGAGTTCCTTTTTGAGGTTGAACCATACACGGAAAGGCCCCGGGCCCTACGCCTCAACTGCATCACAGGAACCGCCACTCCGGAGGGAGAGATCCAGGCCTCTGCGGAGGTCCCCGTACGCGCTGACCAGGGCGAAGTGACTGCCCAACCAGAGACTGAGAGAGAAAAATCCGAAGACACTGCTTCGGTCACCACAGACTCCCTGCTGCCACCCCCGAAGAGGAAGATAGGCCTGGTGCAGGCATCCTATGGTCGTGGTCGAGCTTCACCCCGCCGCTTGCCTGGCCTGGATGGCGCCGGTAGAGAAGAGAGTCCCGGACATCCCAGTTCTTCAGAAGGTCCAGGTGAGCTAGGGGCTGGGACTGTGGTGTTGGTTGGAGGTGTCGGGAGTCCACAGCCGGTGGAGCCCGAAAGGGAGGGTAGCCTTCCGTCTACTAGAGACTACCTTCCCGCCGAGATGTATGACACCTCCGACCTAGAGTCGTTGTCAGACTGTGGGAATGACGGGGAAATAGACGAGCTGTTTCACCGGAAGGGTTGGGACAGACGCCCGCTACCTGTGCTGAGTAAACCACAGGATTCCCCCATGTCCATAGAAGACAGTACGCTCCGGGCGCAGGCCCCGGAGTTCCCGAGGAAATCTAACCCTCCGACCAACTTTCCTCATTCAACTACATCACCCGCTCTGATGGAGGGGACGCAGCGTGCTTCGTTGCGGGCACCAAAGACAAAGCAACCCGAGATGGTGAAGGTACCTCGGCACCCGGAGGCCATAGTACAGCCAGGAGAGGGTGAGCGAGATGTGATGCCGCCTCTAGCCAGATTGCAGAGACTTTTCTCCCAGAGAGTCACCCGTGAATATGGGTGGGAGTACCCCTACTTGCCTCAGGACTTATTGTATGAAGTTGAGGTCCTGCGACCAAGGTGGTATGACGAGTTTGTATGGGAAAAACTTAAAGTACCCCATGCCAGGCGATACCTGTCATGTTCGCCGCCTGTGTCTAAAAAGTTCAAGGACTGCAGAGCTGATTGGAGACTTGGGCGCCATATTCATGCCGATAAGGTGCTCATCTGTAGGAAAGAAGGAGAGGATGTCGAGTATTCGGTGGAAGTGTTTGACGGGCACCTGAAGCCTCTGTTTCTGCCGGATCCAAGGTTCTACTTATAGGAGAAGTGAGCTCCTATCTTGTTGCTGTTGAAACTTTCTGGAAGAGACATTCCCAGATGCCTAGAACTGTGCCCTACTTTTGTTTTGATTTGGGCTTTTCTTTTACTCACTGGAGACTTGGGAGCTGTTGTTTTTTTTTTTGTTCTCCCTTTTCTTCATGTGCCAAAGGCAGAGACTTTTGGGGTAGAGTCAGAGTAGGAAAGCAGGAAGAATGAAGATCTCACCAAGTGTCATTACCGCAGCTCTGTCACCAGGTGGCAGTGTTGTGCAACGGTTGTTCGAAATACTACACATGCATTACTTACTTATTGGAGTGAGCGGGGCTCTCGGCTGATGGACCCACTCATGCCAAGTTAACACAGAGTGTTAGGATGTGTTTTCTTTTTGTTGTTTCCCTTCTGCAGGAGATTCATCGATCAAGACTACTGAGAGTGGGGTGGTTCTTAGACAGCAATGGGAGGGATTGTACATGTGTACAGAATAGATGTCTTATACAAATGTTTATTGTTTTATATTTCCTCTTTCCCTTTTTGAGCAGGTCTTGGCACACTTAGTATAAAAAAAAAAAAAATTTGAGGGATAGCCTCTGGGGCCCACTTCATGTCGCCACTCCTTGGGAGACATGGGTGTGCACCTGACGCTGGGGACCAGCGTCAAATCACAGGGGGGAGTGTGTAGCGGGGTCCTCAATTTAGTGGGATACACCTGGGGGTAGTGTGACCCAAGTGTGTAATTGTGTTAGGGTTCAGACCCCTTTTTGTTATTCGTGGAGGATTGGGTGGTGTAATATTCTCCTTGACCAGTGGGTGTCAGTGTACCTACTGGCTCAGGGTAGAATCACTACCGGAGTGCTACCCTTCTTTGTCCCTTCCTGGAGATGGTACGGCCGGGGCGGGGAACCCGCTGTGGTATCGAAGGGAGGAGATAAAAGGGGGAGACGCCCTCGCCACAAGGTCTTTTTCGGGGGATCATCTCTTCACGCACCCAGGCACCTTAGGCCTGGGTGCGGGCGGTTCAAGGTTCCGGCCTAGGCGCCCTAGGCCAGGCCGGAATGAAGATGGAGTCCATCCCAGGCACCTTTCAGCCTGGGGTGAGGTACTATTCAGGAGGCCTGGGACCCGGCGACTCCGACTGGGTCCCGCGAGGGTGAAGTTGCTCCAGGGTGCCCCTTTGCGAGGGGGCCCGCATTTGAGGTGAGGAGGCTGGGGAGGTCACTCGTTCGAAGACCCGGTGTAGTGTCAACCCGGTGACGGATGGGCCTTCGGTAACTCTCTTGGAGGACATCTTCCCCTGATAGGGGCCGCAACGCAACGGAGGTATTCATGTCAAGACTCCTACAACCCTAGGTCATAGCACAGGGGGTGTAGGGACCCAGATCAGTATAGTGCCTCGACCTGCTCATCCCACCGTATCATGCCATCGCATTGCCTGTATGTGGAGATACAAAATAAACCAACAGTTGGACTGTGATCGGTGTATGGACTCTGTTAATGGGAGCAAAGGGTGGTTCGGTGGTTTCTGCACGACAGACTCGGTACATGTTCAGGACACACCGGCCCGAGGAAACATCAGGTATTGGCCTTCACCTCACCCGCCGTTATGGGGAGGACATGGGCCGTAGCGCACCTCACTCTGTCGCGTGACATACCCCTAGCTAAAGAGGACGGGGTCGCTACACGTGAGGGCTCGTCCGGGACCCCCTCACCCCGTCCTCTTTAGCTAGGGGTATGTCACGCGACAGAGTGAGGTGCGCTACGGCCCATGTCCTCCCCATAACGGCGGGTGAGGTGAAGGCCAATACCTGATGTTTCCTCGGGCCGGTGTGTCCTGAACATGTACCGAGTCTGTCGTGCAGAAACCACCGAACCACCCTTTGCTCCCATTAACAGAGTCCATACACCGATCACAGTCCAACTGTTGGTTTATTTCGTATCTCCACATACAGGCAATGCGATGGCATGATACGGTGGGATGAGCAGGTCGAGGCACTATACTGATCTGGGTCCCTACACCCCCTGTGCTATGACCTAGGGTTGTAGGAGTCTTGACATGAATACCTCCGTTGCGTTGCAGCCCCTATCAGGGGAAGATGTCCTCCAAGAGAGTTACCGAAGGCCCATCCGTCACCGGGTTGACACTACACCGGGTCTTCGAACGAGTGACCTCCCCAGCCTCCTCACCTCAGATGCGGGCCCCCTCGCAAAGGGGCGCCCTGGAGCAACTTCACCCTCGCGGGACCCAGTCGGAGTCGCCGGGTCCCAGGCCTCCTTAATAGTACCTCACCCCAGGCTGAAAGGTGCCTGGGATGGACTCCATCTTCATTCCGGCCTGGCCTAGGGCGCCTAGGCCGGAACCTTGAACCGCCCGCACCCAGGCCTAAGGTGCCTGGGTGCGTGAAGAGATGATCCCCCGAAAAAGACCTCGTGGCGAGGGCGTCTCCCCCTTTTATCTCCTCCCTTCGATACCACAGCGGGTTCCCCGCCCCGGCCATACCATCTCCAGGAAGGGACAAAGAAGGGTAGCACTCCGGTAGTGATTCTACCCTGAGCCAGTAGGTACACTGACACCCACTGGTCAAGGAGAATATTACACCACCCAATCCTCCACAAATAACAAAAAGGGGTCTGAACCCTAACACAATTACACACTTGGGTCACACTACCCCCAGGTGTATCCCACTAAATTGAGGGCCCCGCTACATATATATATATATATATATATATATATATATATATATATATATACACACACATACACAGAGAATATAAAAAGTCTACACACCACTGTTAAAATGTCAAGTTTCTGTGATGTAAAAAAATGAGACAAAGATAAATAATTGCAGAACTTTTTCCACCTTTAATGTGACCTATAAACTATACAACTCAGTTGAACAACAGACTGAAATCTTTTAGGTGGAATGAAGTAAAAAAAAAAAATTAATAATTTGGTTGCATAAGTGTGCACACCCTTAAACTAATACTTGGTTGACGCACCTTTTGGTTTTATTACAGCACTCAGTCTTTTTTGATATGAGTCTATCAGCATGGCACATCTTGACTTGGCAATTTTTGCCCACTCTTGTTTGCAAAAACACTCCAAATCTATCAGATTGTGAGGGCACATACCTCTTCAGATCACCCCACAGATTTTCAATCGGATTCAGGTCTGAACTCTGGCTGGGCCATTCAAAACTTTAATCTTCTTCTGGTGAAGCCATTCCTGTGTTGATTTGGAAGTATGCTTTGGGTCATTGTCATGTTGAAAGATGAAGTTCCTCTTCATGTTCAGCTTTCTAGCAGAAGCCTGAAGGTTTTGTGCCAATATTGACTGGAACTATTTGGAACTGTTCATGTTCCAGCTGAAAAAAAACAGCTCCAAAGCATGATGCTGAACCACCACAATGCTTCACTGTGGGTATGGGGTTCTTTAGGTAATGTGCAGTGTTGTTTTTGCGCCAAACATTTCTTTTGGAATTGCGGCCAAAAAATTTAACCCTGGTTTCATCAGACAATAACACTTTTTTCCCACATGCTTTTGGGAGACTTCAGATGTGTTTTTGCAAAATTTAGCCGGGTTTGGATGTTTTTCTTAGTAAGAAAAGGCTTCCATCTTGCCACTCTACCCCATAGCCCAGACATATGAAGCATATGGGTGATTGTTGTCACATGTACCACACAGCCAGTACTTGCCAGATATTCCTGCAGCTCCTTTAATGTTGCTGTAGGCCTCTTGGAAGCCTCCCTGACCAGTTTTCTTCTTACATTTTAATCAATTTTGGAGGGATGTCCAGTCTTTGGTAAATTCACCGTTGTGCCATATTTTCTCCACTTGATGATGACTGTCTTCACTTTGTTCCATGATATATCTAATGCCTTGGAAATTCTTTTGTACCCTTCTTCTGACTGATATATTTTAACAATGAGATCCATCTGATGCTTTGGAAGCTCTCTGCGGACCATGGCTTTTGCTGTAGGATGCAACTAGGAAAATGTCAGGAAAGACCTACTAGAACAGCTGAACTTTATTTAGGGTTAATCAGAGGCCCTTTAAATGATGGCAGGTGTGTACTGACTGCTATTTAACATGAGTTTGAATGTGATTGCCTAATTCTGAACACAGCTACATCCCCAGTTATAAGAGGATATGCACACATATGCAACCACATTATTTTATTTTTTTATTTTTACTTCCCTCTCCTAAAATTTTTGAATGATTTAATCTCTGTCTCATTTTTTTACATCACAGAAACCTGACATTTTACAGTGGTGTGTAGACTTTTTATATCCACTGTATATACACATACACACACATATATATTTTGTATATATATATGTATTGTGACAGCAGGAAGGTAAAGTCACCTGGTTGCATCCAGGGGGGTAGATATATTTCGCCCAGATTCAGGCTTTACGCCGACTTATACAACTAGGTGGAGAGTTGTATAAGGCTAGTGGGCTCATGGATGACTCATACCTCTAGGGAGAGTGTGGGGCGTCGTACAGACAGGGAGTTGATGAGGCCAGCTGAAGCTTGTCAGCTCATTTAGGCCTCTATAAAAACTCCCAGATTCATTAGGTGTTAGCTCATGCCTGGAACCAGACCTGTGTGGACTGTCTAGGGAGAGTGAACCCCTGTACGGTGAGACAAAGCCTGTGTGGCTATTTGCTTTGACATTTAAAACCAGGGACTTAGGGACTAGGACAGCACTAGGCTGATTCCAGTTGTTAGTTAGGAAACCTGTATGTTTAGTCAGAGGTCAACTTGACCAGGATTTATTTTGGTTATGTTTCTTTTGCTTTGCTGTGTTTTGTCACTGTAAATAGAAAATAAACCGCACCTTTTTTTGATTTTGAAAACCACAACCTCCGTTTGCTGGGCCTGTTTTGTGTGGGGAGCCCATCCCGGGGGTCACACACACCCGCTGCCGAGCTAACCCCCTCACAGTTGGTGGAGAATACAGGCAGTTTTTTTTTAAGCCAGCATGGAGGAGATACTGAAGCAGCTGGCTCTAGCAAATGCCAATCAACAGCAGACAAATGCAGGTTTGCAAAGGAGCCTTGCAGCCCAGCAGCAGACAAACGCAACTTTGCAACAGAGTCTGGAGGCTCAGCAACGAGCCCAGCAGCAATCTGAGGCCCGCTTCATAGACCTGTTGCAGAAGCAAGAGCAGAGACTACAACAACAGATGGAAGCAGTAATGCAGCAACGTCCGCAGACCAGTGAGGAAAGCCGTCCCACTAATACCGCGTCCTTTGGGGTGAGTCGTTTATTGACAAAAATGACTGGAGAGGATGATCCAGAGGTATTTTTGACCACATTTGAAAGGACCGCTGAAAGAGAAAAGTGGCCTGAGGAGCAGTGGGCTGGACTGGTGGCTCCTCTGTTAACTGGTGAATCGCAGAAAGCTTACTATGACCTAGAGCCTAACCAAGCAAAAGACTATGTGATGCTAAAAGCTGAAATATTGGCAAGGCTGGGTGTCACCCAGGCTGTCCGGGCTCAGCGTGTGCATAACTGGACTTTCCAGCTTGGAAAACCCCCCAGGTCTCAAATGTATGATCTCATTCACCTGAGCAGAAAGTGGCTACAGCCAGAGACTTTGTCCGCACCAAAGATTGTGGAACGTGTTGTAATGGATCGGTTTTTGAGAGCTCTTCCTACTGCCATCCAAAAGTGGGTAAGCCATGGAGACCCAGAGACGGCCGATGGTCTTGTGGATCGTGTGGAGAAATACTTGGCTACAGAGAACCTGACGGCCTCTTCCAGAGACACTCGGACTTTCCACCCTAAGACCAGACCATCCCCAGGGGCGGATAAGAGGATTCCAAGGGGTTGAGGGTGGAGAGAGTGAGAGGGTGGGAGCTCTACCCCAAGTTTGGCGAGAACAGCCTGGGAAATCAGCGGCTCAAGAGGCGGCAAGAAGGATCGTTTGCTACCGCTGCCGGCAAGCGGGACATATTGCAGCCAATTGCCCGGTTGTGGAGGAACCCATGCAGTGTGACTTTCTGACGGGCAGACGTCAGTCGCTGTGTGCGACAGTCGCATGCACTGCCATTCGAGGAACTGAGAAACATTTATGCAAAATGTGTGTTAATGGTAGAAATGTTGTGGTATTGCTGGATTCAGGTAGCCTTGTGACCCTGATAAAGGCTGAGTTAGTTAAAACAGAGGTCTCTGGGAATAGCAAGGTAGCTGTTATTTGTGTGCATGGGGACACCCGAGAGTATCCAGTGACTACAGTGTGTTTCGAGACCCCCAAAGGTACCCTCTCTCATCCAGTGGGCTTAGTATCTCAGTTACCGCATGACGCCATTGTGGGAAGGGATTTTCCGAAGTTCTGGGAACTGTGGGATGATCCTGAGCCCCTCACTGGTGCCCCTATGTACCAGGAATGTGATAGCCAGAACTCCCCTGAGAGTGGTGAGGACTCTCCGGAATTTCCCTTATCAGTATTGGCAGGGGAGACTCAAGAAACTGGAGAGGAGCCCACCTCCTCAGACGAAAACCTACCGTCTGTGGAGTTTTCTGATCTTGAGGTTCACAGGGAAAACTTTGCCACAGAACAGTTGAAAGACCCCGCCCTAATAAAGGCACGGGAAAACGTAGTGAAAATAGATGGCGAGTTAGTGAACCCAGATAATACCTGCACTTACCCATACTTCAGCGTAGAGAAGGACCTACTGTATCGGGTGGCAAAAAGGGCAGAAGAAACCGTTGAGCAGCTTGTGGTGCCCAAACCTTACAGGAAGTTGGTGTTGGAGTTGGCCCATGGGCACATTCTTGGAGGTCATCTGGGGACAGAGAAAACCCGAGAGAGGGTATTACAGAGATTCTATTGGCCGGGGGTGATGAAGGACGTAGAAAATTATTGTTCCTCCTGCCCTGTGTGTCAGAGGTTGGCCCCGATGCCACATTTCCGTAGCCCGCTGGTCCCTTTACCCATCATTGAGGTCCCGTTTGAGAGGATCGCCATGGATTTGGTAGGTCCTATAATCAAGTCCGCTAGGGGGCACCAGTACATATTAGTTATAATGGACTATGCCACCCGTTATCCAGAAGCGATCCCTCTCCGAAATACCTCGGCCAAAACCATAGCCAAAGAGCTATCTCTTGTTTTTAGCCGGGTGGGTATTTGTAAAGAACTGCTTACGGACCAAGGTACACCCTTTATGTCCCGGGTTATGAAAGAGCTGTGTAAATTGTTCAAAGTGACGCAATTGCGTACGTCTGTGTATCACCCCCAAACCGATGGGCTGGTTGAAAGATTCAACAAAACCCTAAAACAAATGTTGAAGAAAGTGGTGGATAGAGATGGAAAGGATTGGGACTGTTTACTTCCTTATTTGATGTTTGCTATTAGGGAGGTGCCCCAATCCTCTACGGGGTTCTCCCCCTTTGAGTTACTGTATGGGAGACACCCAAGAGGGCTGTTGGATATTGCCAAGGAAACTTGGGAAAGTGAGGGTTCTCCCCACAGGAGTGTGATTGAGCATGTCGCCCTGATGCAAGATCGAATTGCACAGGTAATGCCCATCGTGAAGGAACATTTGGCCCAAGCGCAGTTGGCACAGCAGAGAGTGTACAACCGTGGAGCCAAGACCCGTACCTTTTCCCCGGGGGATAGGATATTGGTACTTGTCCCTACGGTTGAAAGTAAATTCCTTGCCAAATGGCAAGGCCCCTAAGAGATAATGGAAAAAGTGAGCGAAGTGAATTACAAGGTCAGACAACCAGGAAGGCGAAAGCCCGAGCAGATCTATCACGTTAATCTGTTGAAAGCCTGGAGGGATAGAGAGTCCCTAGTCGCAGACACTTGGTCACCAGCTCAAACTGGTTGCGTGATTCCTGAGGTTGGAATAGCAGCCACCTTGTCACAACCCCAACAACAGGAGGTTAAGGAGTTTGTGCTTCGCAACAAGGAGGTATTCTCTGAGCTGCCGGGACAAACATCTGGGGTAGAGCATGACATCATTACCCCGCCCGGTGAAAGGGTGAAGTTAAAACCCTATCGGATCCCAGAGGCTCGACGGGAGGCAATACGGGAGGAAGTACAGAAAATGCTGAACTTAGGGGTGATAGAGGAGTCCCAAAGTGATTGGTCTAGTCCCATCGTGTTGGTGCCTAAACCGGATGGGAGCTGGCGATTTTGTAACGATTTTCGTCAGTTGAACAAAGTTACAAAATTTGACACCTACCCCATGCCACGTATAGATGAGTTGATCGACCGGCTGGGAACAGCCCGATACATGACGACTCTTGACCTCACAAAAGGGTATTGGCAAATCCCCCTGGCCAAGTCGGCCAAAGAGAAAACCGCATTTGTAACCCCAGACGGGGCGTTCCAATATAAAAGAATGCCGTTCGGGTTACAGAATGCGCCGGCCACATTCCAGCGGAAAATGGACCAGATGCTGAGGCCCCATCGGAAGTATGCTGCGGCTTACCTGGATGACGTAATTGTCCATAGCACAGATTGGGCCTCACATCTGCCAAAAGTGCAAGCAGTCCTGGACTCTGTTCGGGAAGCGGGGTTTACGGCTAACCCCAAGAAGTGTACCATTGGGCAGGAGGAGGCCAAATATCTTGGGTACACCATTGGGAGGGGAGTAATAAAACCCCAACTCAACAAAGTCGAGGCCATCCAGAGTTGGCCACGTCCCAACAGCAAGAAGCAGGTACGAGCCTTTCTGGGAATCGCTGGGTATTATCGGCGATTCATTCCCCACTTTGCTTCTAAGGCTGTGCCCCTAACCAACCTGACGAAGGGGAAAGGGTCGGTCATGATTAAATGGACCCCCGAGGCTGAGGCAGCATTCCAATTCTTGAAACAAGCCTTATGTAGCCAGCCAGTGTTGTACTCACCCGACTTCTCTAAAGACTTTGTCGTACAAAGTGATGCGTCAGATGTGGGGTTAGGAGCAGTATTGTCCCAGGTCTGGAACGGGGAAGAGCACCCAGTCATTTACCTCAGCAGGAAGTTGAAGTCCCATGAGGTAAATTATGCCACCGTTGAAAAGGAGTGTTTAGCGGTGAAGTGGGCTCTAGATTCCCTTCGGTACTACCTGCTAGGTAGGCACTTTGACATGGTTACGGATCACGCTCCGTTAAAGTGGATGGCTCAAAACAAGGAAACAAATAGAAGAGTGAATAGGTGGTTCCTGGCCCTCCAGGAATTCAACTTCACAGTAAAGCATCGCCCTGGCGTTCAAATGGGGAATGTGGATGCTTTGTCTCGAGTACATGAATGCCTGATTGCTGGTGTTCCAACCCCGAGGTTAAAACAAGAGGGGGGGGTATGTGACAGCAGGAAGGTAAAGTCACCTGGTTGCATCCAGGGGGGTAGATATATTTCGCCCAGATTCAGGCTTTACGCCGACTTATACAACTAGGTGGAGAGTTGTATAAGGCTAGTGGGCTCATAGATGACTCATACCTCTAGGGAGAGTGTGGGGCGTCGTACAGACAGGGAGTTGATGAGGCCAGCTGAAGCTTGTCAGCTCATTTAGGCCTCTATAAAAACTCCCAGATTCATTAGGTGTTAGCTCATGCCTGGAACCAGACCTGTGTGGACTGTCTAGGGAGAGTGAACCCCTGTACGGTGAGACAAAGCCTGTGTGGCTATTTGCTTGGACATTTAAAACCAGGGACTTAGGGACTAGGACAGCACTAGGCTGATCCCAGTTGTTAGTTAGGAAACCTGTATGTTTAGTCAGAGGTCAACTTGACCAGGATTTATTTTGGTTATGTTTCTTTTGCTTTGCTGTGTTTTGTCACTGTAAATAGAAAATAAACCGCACCTTTTTTTGATTTTGAAAACCACAACCTCCGTTTGCTGGGCCTGTTTTGTGTGGGGAGCCCATCCCGGGGGTCACACACACCCGCTGCCGAGCTAACCCCCTCACAGTATATATATATATATATTATAAATATACTGTATATATAATAGTTTGTGTGTTACAATAAGCCATGTTCTTTGAGAGGGCACCCTTCTTTAATCCTCCTTTTGTGCGGTTCAAAAAGAGACCACAAAATCTGTCACCACCATGAAAAGTTCATTGCGTTGTGCTTGGGCAAAAGTTTCCTGGTCTGCTCTGATTAAGAACTGAATTGTATGATGAGTGATATGTGACATTGATACTTGTTCAATCACAGAATATACTGGGGTAGATTTACTAAAACTGTTGCACACAGAATCAGGTGCAGTTGTGCATGGTAGCCAATCAGCTTCTAACTTCAGCTTGTTCAATTAGGCTTTGACAATAAAACATGGAAGCTGATTGGTTCTGTTTTAGATCTGTTATAGCTAAGAATTCTAAACATTTATACAGCTTTACCTTTCCTGTTTTGAATCTAAACATTGTAACACTCATGATCAGTTAGTAACATTAAAAGTTCTAGTTAACAACATTGATATTATTTTTTCCTGTTATTTTTGCCTTGAACACTAGCTAAAATAAGAATACTGTATGTAATAGAGACTTCTAGAAAATAGGGCACAGTATCAAAAATGATTGGCACTTAAAGCATCACAAGATCAAAATAAAAAAATGTTTTCTTGTATAGAACAGAAACAGAAGAATTCAAATTCTATATCCACCCTGGCATTGGTGCAAGTCTACAGTCTTCCACAATGAGTTATAACTTCACAAAAGTAAAAATAGTCCACACACAATATTATCCAGACATCAGAGAGTTTATTTAACATGAAATGCTAACAAAACTAGATTACTCTCTAGGGCAGTGGTTATCAACCTGGGGGTCGGGACCCCCTCGGGGGTCAAATGATGATTTGCCAGGGGTCACCAAATCCTGGGTTGTTCCTGAAGCCCGCACCTCTCTCCCAGCTTTTTTGCGGTCGCAAAGCAGGGCTGTCCCTGGAGCCCGCAGCTGCCCAGTCAGCCTCTTTGCAGCCTCCCATTCAGTTAACTGGTCAGTTGACTGGTGAGGAATGTGAAGTGGGAGGGGCTGTAGGAGACCCTATCTCCTGATTTCGGCATAGGTGTTACTGCTACGAGACACCGTGAAGCGGGAGACACCGTGAAGCCGGAGACACCGTGAGTAACACTACCTGTGATTATAGTTCCCATTAAAGTCCCCACTACAGTTCTCAGATCAGCAGATGACCTTGATCAAGAGCACCCAAGTTGGCTGATCAGAACTCCCCCCAGCACTGCCACTGATCCCATTCCCCCCCCCCCCCACCAAGGAGTAAGAGAAGGAATAAAAATAGATAATACATGGAAGGGAGAGGAAAAGAGGGGGAGGAACAAAGAAAAAGGAGGAGAAAGAACAAGAAAGATGGCCAGAGAGGGATGGAGGGGGAAACCAATAAATTAGGATTGAGAGAGATAACATGGAAAGAAAGGAGAACAAAGAGAAAGGGTGGTACATTCTAAAATGTACCATAAGGGGTTTTAATACTGTATGAGTGGAAGGGACTCAAGAATCGCTAAATGTCGGTGGGTTAGGGCCGCAAATTACTCGTCTTGCCCTGGGTGCTGATAACCCACACTATAATTTTTTTTTACTGTTAGGGGTCCCCACAACTTGGGAAATTTTATCAAGGGGTCATGGCACTTGAAAGGTTGAGAACCACTGCTCTAGGGGATCCAATGCATGCATGAGATCTTGCACTGATCTTTTGTAAAGATGCATAGAATGTTTTTTAATCTCCTAGAAATATCTATGATATTAAGGCAGGGGTCATTTAATAAAATATATCTACATTTTTGTTCATCACCATTTAAGATCACAAAGATGCATGTGCATCATAAGACATGTTGAAGATATACCGTTTCCCATATTAATGATATGGTACTACCTCAGAAATTGGTGGATAACTTTTTTTCAATTTCTTAATGATAGATAACATTTCAGCAAAGCATGTAGTTTGTAGTAAAATCAGAATACATACCAAGTGGCAGTAATGACTATACTTCTTGTACTTCGTTTTTTTTCCTTAAAAGGAATTTCCAATAACAGATGGACAGTAACAAGTGAATGCTACCTGTTGAACACCCAAACTTAAAAAAGGGTCTAAAAACATCAAATAAAAATCAAGAAACCGCCAAAAGAAATGTAAACTCCAAAATACCATCCTTTAAAGGAAAGCATTACAGCATTAAAAAAGAAAAGAAAAAAGTCTCATATAAAAAAAAGAAGCCTAAAATAAGGTCCTATCAAAAAAAACAAAAAACAGTATATCCCAAAACTAAAATGAAACCCTAAAATACCACCTTCCTAAATCCAATCCCTTTTTTTTAGCAAAATAAATACTATAAACAGGGCAGCAGCTTAAAGTGACAGCTGACCTATACAACCACAAGGTAAAATCAAAGACAAATGTAGCGGGGTCCTCAAATTGATGGGATACACCTGGGCAATAGTGTAACCCAGGTGTATAATTGTGTTAGGATTCAGACCCCTTTTTGTTTCGTGGAGGATTGGAGGATGTAATATTCTCCTTTGCCTGTGGGTGGCGTAGTACCCACAGGCTTCAGGTAGAATCATCCCCTGCAGTGCTCCCTGTTTGGTCTCTTCCCGGAGATGGTATGGCTGGGGCGGGGAACCCGCCGGGCCATTGATGGGAGGAGATAAAAGGGGGAGACGCCCTTGCCACGAGGTTCTTGCGGAGAAGGAGGTCCTCGGAGGAGGAGGGTTGCGGTCTGCACCCAGGGCCCTTAGGCCTGGGTGCGGGAGATCCAGGAGTCTGGTCCAGGTGCCCATGGCCTGGTCCGGAGTCATGTTGGCGTCCATCCCAGGCACCTTTAGCCTGGGGTGAGGTACTATCGAGGAGGCCTGGGGCCCAGTACCTTCGACTGGGTCCCGCTAGGGTGGACTGTCCGAGGGTCCCTGAGCGGAGGGACTCGTACCTGAGGTGAGGAGGCCGGGGAGGTTACCCACTGGAGACCCGGAGCAGCACCAACCCGGTGACAGTGGGCCTCTGGGAACTCTCTTGGGAGGACACATTCCCCTGATAGGGGCCACAGCGCATCGAAGAGGGCTCCATTGCTGTTCATAGGGGTTGCTGGAAGAGACCCCATCCTTCCTGTTCTGTAACAGCCGGATTGGCTTAGGCGCCGCTGGTCATAGTATAGTGGCATAGAACTGAAACGTTAGGAAGTGCCTTGATCTGCTCATCCCACCGTTGGCAAGGTTATAGGTCCCAACCAGTCTGCTGTTAAAAGAACTGTTTATCGTGCTTTGCTATTGGAGTGCCAAATAAACAAGTGTTGGACCTTTCTCCGGTGTGTGAACTCCAGTTACTGGAAACAGATGGAAGGCTGGTGAGCTTGTAAGTACAGACTCGGTACATTCGCAGAACACATTGGCCCGAGGAAACATCAGGAAGTGGCCTTCACCTCCCTATTGTAATGGGGAGGACATGGGCCGTGGCGCATCTCACTCTCACAACTCAGAAACCCCTAGACATGAGTTGGTGTGTAACAGATGAAGAAGTTGGAGAGAGGGTGAGGCCGCTACACGTGGGGGCTCGTCCGGGATACAGTGTGTTCTAAAGATGGACTTGAGAATGTCTACATTTGAACTTTGCTGCCCAGAGGAGTTCCGAGCAGATCGGCCAAATTACTGGCCAAAGTGCGTCCCTGCTCGGAGTTGTGGAAATGACCCTAACACGGGAAAGGCCCATGCGGAGGAGCGGAAAAAGGGAGAGGTCCAGCCGTGTGACGTACTGCACGTGGGGACTGTTAACGCACTGCGCCACGAGGCACCCCATGGCGACATCGTTCGTGGGCGGAGTCAAGAGGAAGCCCGCGAAAATGTACAGCTCATGGGAGGAGTCTGGCCAAGTGTGGGGATACACGTGGAGACTCCGGCGCGGGGTCAGTGCATGATGGAGCAGCAGATAGTCGGGATGACCTCAAGTGCCCCGTGGATTATGGTTCCTCACCCCACGAGAATGACTTCCTTTGCTGCCCCCATCACAGACACGGGGATAAGACTTAGGCCCCGAGGGCGGTTGGCTCTGTACACCTGCAGAGACACGGAGGCCCTCGGTGTGATCTGTCCCGGCTGCTCGGGACTGGTGGTCACCCTGAAGCCATTCGGGCGATGTGAGGAGTGCAGAGAATTCCTTTTTGAGGTCGAGTCGTTCACAGCAAGGCCCCGGGCCCTTCGCCTCAATCACCTCACGGGTACTGCTACTCCGGAAGGGGAGATCAAGGCCTTTGTCGAGGTTCCTGTGCGCGCTGACCAGGGCGATGGACTGCCCAACAGAGAAAAATCCGAAGATGCTGCTTCGGTCGCCACAAGTTCTTTGCTTCCACCACCGAAGAGGAAAGTTGGCCTAGTACAGGCATCCTATGGACGTGGTCGAGCTTCACCCCGCTGCTTGCCTGGCCTGGATGGCGCCGGTCGAGATGGAAGTCCCGGACATCCCAGTCTTCTACAAGGGTCAGGTGAGCCAGGGGCTGGGACTGTGGTGGTGGTTGGAGGTGTCGGGGGCCCATTGGAGGTGGAACCCCCCAGGGAAGATGATTCTGTGTCCACGGGTAGATATCTGCCTGCGGAGATGTATGACACCTCCGACCTAGAGTCGCTGTCTGATTGCGGAGATGATGGCGAGATAGACGAACTGTTCAGCCGCAAGGGCTGGGATAGAGTGCCGCTTCTTGCTTCCCGTGCGGTACGGGATTCACCTATGTACACAGGAGACAGCACGCCTCGGGTGGAAGACCCGCAGCTTACGAGGGAACCTACCCCTCCACCTGTGTCCTCATCTACTGTCACCCCACCTACTTTGGTTGTGGGGATACCCCGCGCTTCTGTGAGAGCGCCGAAAGTCAGTTCCAGGGAGCTGGTAAAGGCACCTCGGCATCCAGAAGCTATTGTGCTGCCCGGAACTGGAGAGAAAGCCACTATGCCACCTTTGGCCCGCTTGCAGAGACTGTTTTGCCATAAAGTAGCTCGGGAATATGGGTGGGAGTACCCGTATCTACCCCGGGACTTGCTGTATGAGGTGGAAGTCTGGAGAACAAGATGGTATGACGAGTTTGTGTGGGACAAGTTGAAGGTGCCCCATGCTCGCAGGTACCTGGAATGTGTGCCGTCAGTGTCTAAGAGGTTTGAGGACTGCAAAGCTGAATGGAAATTGGGGTGCCATATCCATGCTGACAAGATAGTCATTTGCAGAAGAGAAGGAGAAGATGTCGAGTATTCGATAGAGGCATTTGACAAACACCTGAAACCCCTGTACCTGCCGGATCCAAAGTTTTACTTATAGGAGAAAAGAACTCCTGTTTATTTCTTTTGTGCACTTGAACTTTCTGGAAGAGCCATTCCCAGACACGCAGGACTGTGCCCTGCTTTTGTTTTTGTTTGGGCTTTTCTTTTTCTCGTTGGAGACTTGGGGACTGTTGTGTTTTCGTGTTTCCCCTTTTCTTCATGTGCCAAAGGCAAGGACATTTGGGAATAGTGGCAGAGTAGGGAAAGCTGGAAGAACGAAGATTCGTTGAGCGTCATGACCGCGGCGTTGTCACCAGGTGGCAGTGTTGCGCAACAAATGTTTGAAAATATTTCACCCACACATCACCTTGCTTGTTGGAGTGAGTGGGTCTCTCGGCTGACGGGCCCACTCATCCCAAATGACACAAAATTATGTTAGGATGTTGTTTTTTCTTTCCCCTGCAGGAGAATCGTCAATCAAGACCATTGAGAGTGGGTGGCTCTTAGACAGTGTGGGAGAGGGGTTGTGATTATGCAGATGTTAAAAATGTTTTATGACATAAGTTGTTTTATATGTTCCCCATTCCCTGAGCAGGTCTTGGCACTTGGGAAAATTTTTTAGAGGAATTGCTTCAGGGGTTTCACTCCATGCCACCACTTTATGGGAGGTATGGGTGTGCACCTGACGCTGGGGACCAGCGTCAAATTACAGGGGGGAGTGTGTAGCGGGGTCCTCAAATTGATGGGATACACCTGGGCAATAGTGTAACCCAGGTGTATAATTGTGTTAGGATTCAGACCCCTTTTTGTTTCGTGGAGGATTGGAGGATGTAATATTCTCCTTTGCCTGTGGGTGGCGTAGTACCCACAGGCTTCAGGTAGAATCATCCCCTGCAGTGCTCCCTGTTTGGTCTCTTCCCGGAGATGGTATGGCTGGGGCGGGGAACCCGCCGGGCCATTGATGGGAGGAGATAAAAGGGGGAGACGCCCTTGCCACGAGGTTCTTGCGGAGAAGGAGGTCCTCGGAGGAGGAGGGTTGCGGTCTGCACCCAGGGCCCTTAGGCCTGGGTGCGGGAGATCCAGGAGTCTGGTCCAGGTGCCCATGGCCTGGTCC
Organism: Rana muscosa; assembly: GCA_029206835.1. Lineage (NCBI taxonomy): Eukaryota > Metazoa > Chordata > Amphibia > Anura > Ranidae > Rana > Rana muscosa. The sequence goes on from CM055121.1 coordinate 870,778,724, forward strand.
GGAGTCATGTTGGCGTCCATCCCAGGCACCTTTAGCCTGGGGTGAGGTACTATCGAGGAGGCCTGGGGCCAAGTACCTTCGACTGGGTCCCGCTAGGGTGGACTGTCCGAGGGTCCCTGAGCGGAGGGACTCGTACCTGAGGTGAGGAGGCCGGGGAGGTTACCCACTGGAGACCCGGAGCAGCACCAACCCGGTGACAGTGGGCCTCTGGGAACTCTCTTGGGAGGACACATCCCCCTGATAGGGGCCACAGCGCATCGAAGAGGGCTCCATTGCTGTTCATAGGGGTTGCTGGAAGAGACCCCATCCTTCCTGTTCTGTAACAGCCGGATTGGCTTAGGCGCCGCTGGTCATAGTATAGTGGCATAGAACTGAAACGTTAGGAAGTGCCTTGATCTGCTCATCCCACCGTTGGCAAGGTTATAGGTCCCAACCAGTCTGCTGTTAAAAGAACTGTTTATCGTGCTTTGCTATTGGAGTGCCAAATAAACAAGTGTTGGACCTTTCTCCGGTGTGTGAACTCCAGTTACTGGAAACAGATGGAAGGCTGGTGAGCTTGTAAGTACAGACTCGGTACATTCGCAGAACACATTGGCCCGAGGAAACATCAGGAAGTGGCCTTCACCTCCCTATTGTAATGGGGAGGACATGGGCCGTGGCGCATCTCACTCTCACAACTCAGAAACCCCTAGACATGAGTTGGTGTGTAACAGATGAAGAAGTTGGAGAGAGGGTGAGGCCGCTACACAAAAAAGCCCCCAAAAGCAACAAAAGGCGTTGATTACTCTAACAGTTTGCAATCAGAATAAAATTACAGTTTTTGAACTGACCCCAATCTTTTCCTATGCTGGTTGTTAGCTTTCCCTATCCTTGCCCTACAGTAGCTTTCAATACACTGGCACTATGGCTACTTTGTATCCAGAGCCCCTTATTGGTCCTTTTAAACTTACTAGCCATTTTTCAAAGGCCATGTCATGGTTTAAAGAAATATCTTGGGAGAATCTGTACATAAATTCCCCAGAATTGCATATTTTAATGTGTAAGACTGGCCTCAAACCAATGTGAAACTAGACCTCATCCCTAATGGTGTTGTGTATAGTTCATGTTAAACACACTGGCATATGGCATAAGAAGCATTATGTTCTTTCTATACCATGCTGTAATGTGCAATAAGTGTCTAGTTTTGATGCTTATGAATGAATAATTTGTTGTTTTTGACTAATGTGTAATAAAGACTTGAGTAAATTTAAGACAGTAAATTTAAGTGTGTATAGGAAATGTATGTGATTTATAATTATATCTGTATACTGACATATTCACATTACATTTTGGAGCTTTCCTTATCCAGTTTTTAAAGGGTAGGACAGGTTTAAAGTGGTTGTAAACCCTTACACACCACTTTTACCTACAGGTAAGCCTATAATAAGGCAACCAGTAGGTACCGTAAATATCTCCTAAACTTGCACCGTTTGGGAGATATTCACTGTATCAGCATGCGCCAACGTCATCAGCACATGTGCACTAAAGAAATGGCTCGCTCGTGCCGTTTCTTCAGCTGCTGTGCCGTTACCGGCAGCTCCTGCGCACATCCCCAAGAGTGACGTCATCGCAGCTCCGGCTAATCACAGCGCCGGAGCCCACGATACCCATAAATAACTCCAGGAGACATGTCGCCGGATACATCGGTGTGCCGGGGGCCACTACGAGGGCTTTGATCTAAGGTAAGTATTTCATAATGAGTTAGTATGCTATGTATACTAGCTCATTATGCCTTTGTCTTGCAGGGTTTTTTTTTCCATGGGTTTACAACCACTTTAAGTGTAATCTTCGGCCGTTATTTTGGAGTGTTTTTTTTTTATTGCAGCAGTATTAATAACAAAAAAATATATATTGCAGCTTACCATTGTTTAAAGGAGTAGTAAAGTTACATGTTTTTTCACCTTAATGCATCCTATGCATTAAGGTGAAAAAACATTCGACAATACCGCCCCCGAGCCCCCGTTTTTCTTACCTGGCCCCTCGAAAGTCCCATGCTCGTCCCCGTCATCCTCTTCGTTTTTCAGCCTGGCCGCCGATTGGCTACACTGGATGGATTGAAAGCAGCGCAGCCATTGGCTGGCGCTGCTGTCAATCACATCCAATGACGCGGCGCGCGGGGGGCGGGGCCGAATGATACAGTCGGCGGCTATGGCCGCCGCTGTATCACGGGAGCGCGCCCGCAATCACTCCACACCATGCGAGCTCACTCGCATTAAGGTGTGGAGTCCTTGCGGGGAGGAGCCAAGACAGCCGCCGAGGGACCCCAGAAGACCAGGATCGGGGCCACTGTGTGCAAAACGAGCTGCACAGTGGAGGTAAGTATAACATGTTTGTTATTTTTAAGCAAAAAAAAGGGAAGCTTTAGTGCTCCTTTAAATGTGATGGCTGCATTAGTTTCCTTGTTTTCCATTATTTTTCACCTTTTGATCCTGCCAGTAACACAATTTCTGTTTTAGAGTGATCTTCGCTCCACTGCAAGATCACCTCAAAACTGTTATCCTGCCCTACAGCCTTGCCGGAGATTCCCCCCCCCCCCCCCACTGCTTTACCATGATCCACTTTGGCTGGCATTCTGCCACAAAGATACCATCTTCTCTACACTTTATCTCATATGTGCTGTACTCCTTTTCTGTCTCTCTCTTATCTACGTATTCTCAATATATCAAACTCCACTGTACTATTTGATCTCTTGACCAGTTTCCTGTACTTTGTACACCATTTGATTCTGTGCAACCATCATCCATTTGCCTTTAAAAAAAAAAAAAATCATAGTATATATTGACTTGCGTTAGAAGTGAAATTATTAAACTAGTGATTGCAGCTTCTGTACACAAAGTGCTATACACTTGACCAGTGGCGGCTGGTGCTCAAAACATTTGGGGGGGCGCAAACAAACTGAAAAAAAAATCATCAATTGCTGCCACTGTGCCCATTAAACGCAGCCACTGTGCCCAAACGCCACCAGTTTGCCCCCTCAAATGCAGCAAGTTTCCCCCCAAATGCAGCCAGTTTGTCCCCAAATGCAGCCGGTTTCCCCCCAAATGCAGCCAGTTTGTCCCCAAATGCAGCCAGATTGTCCCCAAATACAGCCAGTTTCCCCCCAAATGCAGCCAGTTTCCCCCCAAATGCAGCCAGTTTCCCCCTAAATGCAGCCAGTTTCCCCCCAAATGCAGCCAGTTTCCCCCCAAATGCAGCCAGTTTCCCCCCAAATACATTCAGTTTCCCCCAAATACAGCCAGTTTGTCCCCAAATGCAGCCAGTTTGTCCCCAAATGCAGCCAGTTTGTCCCCAAATACAGCCAGTTTGTCCCCAAATGCAGCCAGTTTGTCCCCAAATACAGCCAGTTCCCCCCCAAATACAGCCAGTTCCCCCCCAAATGCAGCCAGTTTGTCCCCAAATACAGCCAGTTTGTCCCCAAATGCAGCCAGTTTCCCTCCAAATACAGCCAGTTTGTCCCCAAATGCAGCCAGTTTGTCCCCAGCCCTGCACTTACCTTCCTCGGGTCAGCGCCGTCCTTCTTCCGTCCTCGATGTCTTCTCCCGCCCTCGATGTCGCTTCAGCCAGTCAGGTTACCGGTAACCAGACCCGGTGAACCTGATTGGCTGAGACGCGTGTCAGTGTTAACAAAGGAACGCACAGCCCGTGCGTCTCCTGGTTAACTATTTGGAAGCCGATTACAGCCCGCTGGCTCTGATAGGCACTTCCAAAAACCAACCAGCCGCTGTTATTCAGATGGCCGTCACTCACCAGGGGGCCGGCCATCTGAATAGTGGGTGGCAGCGGTGCCGGCGACAATACATAGGTTCATGCAATGCAGGAACCTATGTATTGTTGACTTGAGTGACGGGCAGGGGAGAGAGGGGACGGGCTCCTGCGCCCACTATGGACGCACCGCCACTGCACTTGACAAAATGAAAAAATTATATATGATTACAGCGCTCACAATATTGTAAACATCACAACAAATCAAACAACAAATCAAAAAATCTGTGAAAAAAAAGACTTTTTTGCACAGATTTTTTGATTTGTTGTGATGTTTACAATATTGTCAGCGCTGTAATCATATATACATTTTTCAGTTTTCAACTCCTCTCCCGCTGCCTCCTACCACCACTAACAGCTCTTGTTTCCCCTTCCATCACCATTTCCCATTTTTCCCTTTACTATCAGCTCTGGCTTCCTCCCTGTAAATAGTCTGTACCCTCTTTATAAGAATAAAGCTCTATTTTTAAGGTACAATGTTTGGGTAAACACAGTATGCCCAAAAACATTTCAAACCAATCATACCTTTCTTTACTACATACCATTAAAATTGTCTGTTGTTGCTTTGTTGCTCATACTGCAGTATGATAGTCATTACATTACAAAGGTATTTGATCAGAGATCTGTAAAAGTTAGCTACAAAGCACATACTGTATCGCTCCTCCTTTTCTTTTATCATCTGTTCAGATCTGGCCAAATGGTGACAATTCAAGACTGAATACATCAGGGGGTTAGTAAATGTAAAGAGGAAATGATCGCCGCTACCAGCCTAGGTGAATAAATGATAAAGAGCGGCCTCAACCTACATGTCTCCACTAAACCATACACCCTGATGTATGTCACCCCTTCCACCGGGGCTTAGTCCTGGTGGGGGGGAGCGAAATGCATCAGGGTGTATGGTTTGGTGGAGACATGTAGGCTGAGGCTGCTCTTTATCATTTATTCACCTGGGCTGGTTGGGAGTAGCGGCAATCCTTTCCTTTTTATATTTACTAACCCCCTGGATTGGTACAAGCCTGCGCCACATGTTCTGGAACACAGGTATATGCTTTCACCTCTACTTTGAGTGGTGCCAAAAGCATTCAAACAGGTCGCACTGAATGCATCAGGATTACTGTCAGCGGTGGCTTCAGTATGTAGGTGGGTGCAGGAAAGGCAGCCAACAATGGAAGCCCCATAGTAATTCTATGGGTGACGTCACTTCCCAGCCATTTTCAAAATCATTGTCGGTTCACTCCTGCACACAGCTTCCGTCGCTGGAAACTGGACCAGATCGGCTGCAGAATAGGTAAGTGCAGCGATTTTTGCATTACAGGGTTAGATAGATTTGATTTAGAATGTTGCAGAGAGCAGGATTAGAGTAAAGCCTCGTACACACGATCGGATTTTCCGCAGACAAAGCGTCAGACTTTTGTCCAAAGGGAGTTGTCCAGGAACTTGTCTTGCATACAAGCGGACCACAATTGTCGTCCAACAAACACGAACGTAGTGAAGTACTACGTGGTTTTTCAGCTTTTGAGCACCACCCTACGGGCACCTTCTGCTAATGTCGTGTTTGGTGAGCATTGATTCCGATCATGCGTGTTTGTACTTTGGAATTTTGTCTGACGGACTTGTGTGCACATGATAGGAAAATCTGACAACAGACCGTTGTCAGCGGAAAATTTATACGCCTACCATCCAACATTTGTCGGCGGAAAGTTGGACAACAATTGTCTGATGGAGCGTACAAACGGTCGGATTTTAGGTCAACAGTCTGTCATCACACAATTCCCGTCGGAAAATCAGATCGTGTGTACGAGGTTTTAGTTAGTTTTTACCTGGACTTACACTTTAAAAAAGGGACAGTGCTGTACTGAATGTCTCCATTTTAACTTAGAATGATTAGAAGGCTGATAATAATATTAATAATGAAAATAAAATCATCATTGTAATGCTGATGCTGCTGATGGTATTGGATATTTTTATTATATTAACTATCTATGAGATGGCTATGTTCTATACTTTAGGAGTCTATAGCCTCATACACATGGTCGGACTTCCATCTGACTTTTTCGTGTATTTTTGTCCGAACGAAGTTGGTCGGGCACACCCATAGCATACACACCACAGGACTTTTCTGCAAACTTTCCTAAAACTTTTTGCAACATCACGTGGTTTTTCTGCTCTTTTCTGCTCTTTACCGCCACCCTTTGGTCAACTTCTGCTATTGTTGGTTGATTTTAACATTAGTTGTTTTGTCCATCGGACAAAAGTCCTATGGTTTTCTGTACACACTGTAGGACTTTTCTCCATCGGACTTTTGTTGGGCAAAAGTTTGTCCGTTTGCAGACCCAACTTTTGTCCGATGAAAACAAAACCAAACGAAAAAAAGTTTGTCCGATGGAGCGTACACACGGTCGGATTGTTGGTCCAAATTGCTCAAAATGAAGTTTGTTGACCAAAAGTCCGACCCTGTGTACGGGGCTTATGTATCAAAACTTTCAACCCATTTTTAATTGAACCATTATTTTTACCAGTGCCAATACCTGAAAGGCTATCTAGAAATGATGTCACAATTGAGGAGGCATTATTTCCAACTCAATGCAACTGTACTCCGAATCTGGGGTGAGAATGTTGCAACTCCAATTATAGATTACAGGAACTACTGTAGGTATTCCTTACCATAAACTGTCAGTTTAGGAATTCAGGGCTAATACAAGTGCTTTAAACAGTTACTGGCAATTGTGATTTTCTTTTCTGAAAACTAATTACCAATTGCCAGAACTTACTTTGTAATGCTACATTAACCTTTGAGTTGGCCTCGGCCAATTATACAAGAGGCTGTACCTAATCATTTTTATAATACACATTCAATGGGAAAAAGGAATTTAATCCTTATAAAAACATCATTGAATGCTAAAAGAAGTCAAAGTACTTTAGACCTATAGAATATGATTACAGGAAAGGCCACGTGGAAATTCTGATATTTTAAGTAAGTCTTAAGGCCTCATGCCCACTGGCGTTTTTACAGCTGCGTTTTTTGCAGCTTAAAAACGCCTGTCCATGTTATTGTAAATATTTTTTTTTTTTTTTTTTTGTGGAAAAAAAAAACGTCGGAGCTAAAAACGCGACCGCGCGTTAGTGCAAGTTTTTTGCGCGTTAGTGCGCGTTTTTGCGCGTTTTTTGACGCTCGCGGTTTTTTCTGCCTAATTCTGACGCTGAGGAACGCACTGGTCCTGGGTTTTTTTTACAGCTTAAAAACGTCTATGCTATTTGCAGCTCAAAAACGTCTAGGTGGGCATGAAGCTATAGACTAACATGGACAGGCATTTTTAAGCTGTAAAAAACGCTCAAAAACGCGGGTGTAAAAACGTCCGTGGGCATGAGGCCTAAAAGATAAGATTACATATTATTATATTTACATAGTTACATAAGTAATACAGTTTAAAAAACACAGGCCAATCCAGTTTAACCTGTGGGTTTGATTTTCTATATTATGTTTTTGTTCTGGAGGTTTCTTTCTTTCTTGTATGACGGTCGGATAATCCCCGGATTCAACCATCCAACTCCTATCAGATGTAAGAATTCCCACAGTCATGTATATTATGTATATTATGCTGACTAAGGGAGAGTTGTTGTTTTTTTTTTTTTTATTAATTCTAAGCTATTTCCACTCTATGTAGAAGACAGTTCCACATTTTCACTTCTCTAATGCCTTGTACACACGAATTCCGACAGCAAAAGTCCAATGCGAGCTTTTAATCGGAATTTCTGACCGTGTGCATGCTCCATCAGACTTTTCCTGTCGGAATTTCCGTCAGAAAAAGTTTGATAGCAGGTTCTCAATTTTTCCGTTGGAAAAAAATCCTATCGGAAATTCCGATCGTCTGTATGCTTTTCCGACGGGAAAAAAAAACAGGCATGCTCGGAAACAATTCGACGCATGCTCGGAAGCATTGAACTTATTTTTCTCGGCTAGTCGTAGTCTTTTACATCACCGCGTTCTTGCCAGTCAAAAGTTCACTGAACTTTTGTGTGATCGTGTGTATGCAAGGCAAGCTTGAGCGGAATTCCGCCGGAAAACCATCAGAGTTTTGGCCGACGGGAAAACGGGTCGTGTGTACAAGGCATCACAGTAAAGAACCAATTAAGCAGTTTAAGAATAAACCACTTTTTATCCAATCTTAAATTGTGGTCATGTTATAATATTTATTTTGGTAAATGCTGGAAATTTTTTAATACTAGATACCTCTGCATTTGAGTCCTCATATCTTTCATTAGTTTGATACCAATTACCAATACCTATTTTTAGTGACACGTGACAGTTTTTTTAGGGCTCATTCATACCATACATGCATGAAAGCCGATGGGAAAGCCATACAGATTTCACTTGCAGAAACATCAGTTTCACATCAGTTTTCATGTGCGTTTCAGTGAGTTTTTGCAGCCTGTTCACATATGTGCAGGATGGCTGTAGTGTGATTTCAGTCCGGTGCAGGTGCGATTTCTAATCTCATACACTATAATTTGCATTGGAATCACCTGAACCGCTGAATGAAATTGCACCTGACCAGGCTTTGAAATCGCATTGCAAACCGGGCCGCACATATGTGAACCGAGTCTGAAGGCATCAGTTTTAGTATCGGAGCAATTGCTCTGAGTACAATTACTCGTGCAAATGCTTAGTATCGGGACCAATACTGATACTGGTATCGGTGCAATGCTAATATCTACAATATGAATATTGTAGCACTGCTGCTTCTGAGATATAGAGTAAGATCTGGTGATGTCACTACTGTGCCACTCACTGCTCTCCTTGCTGGAGGTTGTGTGCTAAAGAAGTGTAGCACCCTGATGTTTAGGCAGGGTTGCTATCAAATTTAGTTGCCAGGCGATAGTTGCCTTGGCCAATCAATTGATTTCCCCCTAATCCTGATATTGCTGCACTTCTCTCTTTTGTCACTAGGTGGCCTGGTAGCTGGTAACATTGGATAAGACAAGGGCATAGCAAGGACAGATGAATGGATGGGGTGTCTCAGCCAATTGGCAGGGGTTTCTTTAAGTCCCTTGGCCTGCTGGGAGAGCCTATTTATTTAGGTGGAGTCAGGTGATCGGAGTTCTGTGCCACCTGGACGGTTGTCTGGGTGGACGTGTGTTATGCTGCCCCGGGCTTCTGGGCCGTAAGCCTGAGGCCTATCCCAGGTGACATTTGGCTGCTAGGCTGTCTGAGGGCCTATCCAGAAGCAGGAGAACAGCGTAGGGTTGGGACTACTGGCTTGTAGTCCAACCAGAAGTAGCGGTTCAGCCGGACGGGGAACCAGCTGTGGTCGGAGGTAGAAGGAGAAGCTGTCGCCACTAAGGGCCCATCCACCATGTTACCGAACACCACTGTGAGTAAGCTAAAGCCAGTACCTGAACAGTCTTCTCACCAACTGGGGACGGTGAAGAAGTGCCATCCAGGGACCCAGCGGGACACCAGAGGTGACGCTTGAAGCGTATCTGTGAGTGCCAAGCCAAGAGACCCAGCAGGGAAGTGGGAGTGATGCTTGAGAAAGATACTAAGTGCTACAAGTGGAAGAGCTTAGGGGATCCCGTGGCTAATGGATCCAAAGTCTAGTGAAAGACTGGGAGCTCATTGAGTGAAGACCCACAGTGAGTGATTGTGGAGTAAGCGCAGAACTGTTTGTGTTGCCAATAGTTGAATCCAATTACCGTAAGTAACTGCTACAAGATTGTTATGAAAGGAGACAGCGATCCTACCTATACAGAAGTGGTATCCGGCTGGAGGCCTTAATCTGTATGGCTGTCTTCCTATAGAAGTCTCGGAGTCTGCTAATAATCATTGCATTTACTTAAGGGTGTCCTGGCCCTAACCCTCTCTCCCACAGTTCTGTTCAAGAGACAATAAATCTCTTTGCATTCAAAAAGTGTCTGGTGCCCAGCATTTCATCTTGCATTACACCCACCATCCCTTGCAACCCACTCTACACAGAAGGGTGTCAGCTGTCTCTGACTCTGGAGGTCACCATTAGGCCTCAGGGGCCCCTCGACTTTACTACTGAAGAAAAACCCTGTCTCTACCAAGATAGCTGTCTCCACATAGAGACACAATGATTTCCCTGATAATGTCAGGATTGACAAAACTAATCGGGCGGAACAAAGAGATTGTGCATGTGGGAGGTGCATCCTAGGACTGCCTGGAGGGGATTGCACATTGAGAGTTTGCACTGCACCAGCCTTTGAGAGATGTTTTGTGACTGTTTTGAGGTCCCTAAATTCACTGGATTGTTTTAAAAATACATGTGATTATAACTTGTATCTCTATAATTAAGCTGCTGGATGTTATGGAGAGCACTAAGGTGTCCTTTTATATTTTTCTGAGTTCACCATCATACTGGGACACCCCTGCATCAAGTAAGCTGAATTTGCCTTTGGAGTTAGCCCTTTCCTGGCTTTAAAGGGGGCATGCTCTCCACGAATAAGACAAAAATCTCCTGCGCTCTCGGTGTATCGTCAACACACGGGTGGTGTGGTTCCGTCTAGAGGTAAAGTCTAAAGTCTTGCAGCCCTCCTCAGAACAATGGGTGTTCATACGGCTAGAAATTTAAAAAAAAGAAGAAAAAAGGAGGGTGCACGACCTAGTGCATTACCACTTAAAAGTTTATTAAAACATGAATAAAAAACACAATGGTCCTACTCACAGACGGAGCTTAAGTACAAGCTTATCGGACAAATGGACTGGAATTCTTGGCATCCACCGACTGGACTCAACAACAGAGAGGGTCGGACGATACCCCAAAGCATCCAGATGGCTGACGGGTTTCTGGGGCGCACCCCTTTCCTCAGAGCCTAGGTGGTCCGTGATAGCTCTCACAAAGCCCTCCGCTATATATGTGTGTTCACATGTGCAAAAGGCTCCAGGTCAGGTGGCCAGCAATTAGCAAACCCCACCCCTTGGTCATGGCTCGCCCCACTCATAGGGAAGGGGCTTGAACTAGCCCACCCCATAGGAGGCAGCCCATGCTCTCCATGACCCTTTGTAAATTTATGACTTAATATATTGCTTAAGGATATTAGAAGATGTAATTTATGGATACTGTCATTTGTTTGCAATACATTGCTTTCAAGTTTTTGTTTTTCACATTTGGAGATTTGTTATTGTGTTTAGATTTTTATATTAATGTGAAACACAATTTGTTGATTTTATTCACATGTACATGTTGTTCTGTATTATTCAATTGATGATATACTGTATAGTAGGTGTATGGGTATAGAGCATATGATTTGATACATTAGAAAGGATTTATTTATTTGTATTTAGCATGGCATATTTTATACATAAGCAAATTTAGATGGACTTGACTAACAAATTAAAGTGGATGTAAAGGTTCCCTTTAAAAAAAAAAAAAAAACATGTCATACTTACCTCCACTGTGCAGTTAGTTTTGCACAGAGTGGCCCCGATCCTCCTGTTCTGGGGTCCCACGGCGGCTCTCTTGGCTCCTCCCTGCAATAGATAAACCCCTCTGGGAAGCTCTCTCCCTAGGGTGTTACCTTTCGGGCGCGCTCCTGTGTCATACACTCTGCGACTATAGCTGCTGAGTGCATGACTCGGCCCCGCCCCCGGCGCCCGCGTCATTGGATTTGATTGACAGCAGTGGGAGCCAATGGCTGCGCTGCTATCAATCTATCCAATGAAGAGCCGAGAAGCCGCGGAGAGAGCGACGCGGGATCGCGCCCACGGAAATTCAGGGCTCAGGTAAGTAAAACGGGGGGCTGGTGGGCCGGACACTGCAAGGTGTTTTTTCACCTTAATGCATAGGATGCATTAAGGTGAAAAAACACGAAGGTTTACAACCCCTTTAATTTTGTGGTAGTATTAGGATCAGTAATTTTATTTGAGAAAGTAGGGATGAGCCGAACACCCCCCCAGTTCGGTTCGCAGCAGAACATGCAAACAGACAAAAAATTTGTGCAAACACCGTTAAAGTCTATGGGACACGAACGTGAAAAATCAAAAGTGCTTATTTTAAAGGCTTATATGCAAGTTATTGCCATAAAAAGTGTTTGGGGACCGGGGTCCTGCCCCAGGGGACATGTATCAATGCAAAAAGAAGTTTTAAAAACTACCGCTTTTTCTTGAGCAGTGATTTTAATAATGCTTAAAGTGAAACAATAAAAATGAAATATTCATTTAAATATCGTGCCTGGGGGGCGGACACTGCAAGGCCGAACTGCTGAACATTTTTTAAGCAGTTAAAGCACACTGTTTTTTTGTACTGGGATAAAGGTTTTATGTTGATGAACAAAAGCTGATCATTGTTAGCACCCCTGTCAATGCACACTTAATTGCAAACCTCATACATGAAATAAGAACAAAGCACATCCCTTTATACAGTGTACCTGTCTCTATCAAAAGCACGATTCCTCTCTTCTGCTTTCTTCTTCTGTTATCTGCATGAATCACTTCTGACAGCTTTTCCTGACTACTAGAGATATATGGTGATGGATGAGCAGAGCTCCAGCACACAGCCCCTGACTGACAGCCACAGCTGTGTCTGTTCCCTTTGTACTGTGTGAAGGGGTGTTCCTTCCCTCCAAATTTGGATAAGGAGTTCTCCTTCCTGAGCTCTGTAGTGTGTAACTTTAGATCTACACCTTCTGCTTTTCAGAGTAGAGAGATGCTGCATAAAATGTGTGCTTTAGGAGGCTGTAGAGTAGAAAGGGCTGCAGGTGGGCTGCAAGTAAGCAGGCACAGGAGGATTTGTTTAATCTCTGTTGTGGTCATCTGAAGCCAGTCACTTCACTGGGCATATGTAAGGGTTTTCAACCACTTTAAATGGTTTGAGTCAACACTTGATATGCTTATTTTGCTGGACAACTCGGTCAATTAAACTAAATTGAAATATAACAGTCTTACTGGTCACATTACCAGGTGAAAATAAGGGGAACAAATTTATGCAGCCACCACATTTAAGAACTGTTAAGCTGCAATATAATCTATTTTGGTTTTTGGCTTCAGTACCACTTTAGGTCAGCCAATCATATGAGCAGGAAATTACCTTGCAGTGTTCTTTACATCTAAGCTGCCATTTTCATTTTCTGACAGTTTTTAAAAATTACCTTCATATTTCAGCCTGCAACGAGTATGATTTTTCTATAATATTAACATACAAAATGACCTCTGAAGCAGTATATTTTTCCTAGGAAGAAAAAAAAAAGAGACCACAGCTAGAAGGAAAAGAGGCAAAGTATTCGCAACAGAACAAAATAATTATCACTAATCAGCAACCAATGGTAAATCAATCTTGAGCACACACAAATATGGAAATCAGGATTGTAAAGCCTGCTATCCTAGACCTCCAATCTACTTATGGTCTCCTGCATAGGAGAGCACTTCCAAAAAGAATCAATGAACCTTGCCTAAAGTGCTTAAGGTAAGCACGGGGTAAAGAAAGTGTAGTTGTGCATTTTTTCTTTAAAGACAGTTGGACCTAATGCTAGATTTTGACATTTTGCAATATTGCTATGCCTCCGAAAAGCCACCCATGGCCTGGTTGATTTTGAGGAGACGATGACAGGCAGTGAGGTGGCAATATGTCCCCCCAGTCCAACTCTCTATGTCCTCAGCATAATCAAAATATAATTACACGTGGTGGCTACAATGTTTGCAACACTCACTCCATAGATGTTTTAAATGCTACACAAGTTGCCTATAAACAGCAAATCGCAATGAGTCATGTCCAGCACATGTGCTCTCTTCTGTAGCAGATAATAGCAGTTGCTACTTCTTTAGAAATGGTTCTTTGATAGCTGGAGAATGAGATCTTACTCCAATAACTGTAGCAAAATGGGGGGAGTTGGGACTTTAAATAAGGCCATAGGCCTGGTAAGGCCAATACCTCCATCCCATTGGGACTTTGAATGAGGCCATAGGCCTGGTAAGGCCATGTGCCTCCATCCCTGTTAATTAGAAAAAAAAAACAAAGCAAAAATACAGCCATATAGGCGTCAGAATGCAAAGAAAGGGGGGGAGGGGGAGTTGGGACTTTAAATGAGGCTCTTGGTGACACATTGATAGAGTGGTGGGTGGTAAAGCATTTATTAGTACAAGGATACATGTTAGAATACATTGATTACATATACATAAAACGCACATTCAATGGTGCCAATTCATGAAACGGTAATTTCAGGTAGTAACGCATTACAGACATCAATCACATTGTAGGTTAAGAGGGTTCCACCACTATTCCTAATAAGGTATGCATGATTAGCAATTATGGTCTGCACGATCTGGGGTCTTTTTGGTCCCTGTAAAATGATAAGTGATGGGCACATAACCAGGGAAGCGTGTAATGTATACACGGCGGGTAATAGCTAAACGCGTTTCGCGGCTTTAAGCCGCTCGTCAGGAGCATGTATATGGAGGATCTGCAATAAGAAAAATAATGAATGGTAAAAAATCTTGGTAGACTAACTCGTCTGTTACAAGAAAATATAAATGACAATATAGCCATCCCTGAAACAGAGAGGGGTCACTTACAATTGTATGTGCACTTGGGGGTACACTAGCGGGGACCGCGGGCTGAGGGTAACAGGACCGGGAGCTGAGAGGGCATGACCAGCGGCGGCGCCCCCCACAGGCAGCGCCCCAGCAGTATCCGGACGCACCAGGCACTCCTATGTGAACAATGCAAAATAAAATGTGTGTAATTGGGGAAATGATAGAAATGAAACTATGTGAGGCGATAGTGTGAGTGCCTGTGAAAGGGGTGTGAAGGTGCTGGACGAGGGTGCAGGTGGAAGACCACAAACAAGGTCGACACCAAAACACCCATTACCTGGAAAGAGGGAAGTGAGGAAGATGAAAGAATGAGAAGGGGGGGGGGGACAAAGGGGAAAAAAGAAAAGCAAAGTAGGAGAAAAAGGGGAAGGAAGGGGAGTGTGTGGAGGGGTGTAGTGATACCTGGTGCTTGGGAAGCAAAGAAATTCAGTCCAAACGAAGAGACATGAGGTAGGTGTGAGAGAGAGCCAGAAACATCCAGACCCCACCACGGAAGCCGCCCATATGAGCACGCCGCCACCCACCAGCCCCCAACACCACGCCCGCAGGCAACGATGGGGAGGGGGTGGGGCCGCCAATAACCGGGCGATGATTTGTCCGACAGGCAGCACTACCCCACCCCCACCCCCACCCCCTAGCACGTGGAGGTGTACAAAAAACGCCGGTATAGCAGCGTCAGAAGGACGCCGCATGTCTGGCGCATGTGTGTGATGTCAATGCGCAGTGACGGCGCACCCAACCCCCCAGGAAAGGGGGGGAAGGGAAACACCTGCAGTGCGCATTGCAGCTCCCGACCATGCAAAACAGGGCAATTCATCGTGTCCCCCATGTAGCCAAGGCACAGTGTTACAAGATGTACTAGTATAAAGAAAAAGGCTGATGATTGGATAAATGAATAACCAAGGTAAAATATGGTAAAAAAGTACTTTTACCATATTTTACCTTGGTTACCGTTTCAGGAATTGGCACCATTGAATGTGCGTTTTATGTATATGTAATCAATGTATTCTAACATGCATCCTTGTACTAATAAATGCTTTACCACCCACCACTCTATCAATTTGTTACCAAGAGCCTCATTTAAAGTCCCGACTCCCCCCCCCCCCCTTCGTTGCATTCTGACTGACTGTATTTTTGCTTTGTTTTTCTTACTCCAATAACTGTAGGATGTACTTCAATAAAATGGCCAGTAAGGGGATAGACTATCATCCCCATCCTGAGCTTCATCAGAAGCCTACAACAATGTATTATCTAAAGTGTTTGAATGATATACAGCCCTTCTAAAAGGATATTAAGGTAGACCTAAAGTTTTTGGAAAAGGTGGAGATGGATTAGGACACCTGGCTGGTTTTTATTGTTGTCTGTGTCCCTGAGAATCCCTCTCTCTATTTGTCCTGTTTACCTTTATCAGTGAAGAGTGAAAGAAATTGTTCAACAAACCTCCGAGGGCTTCACAGAACAGCTGTATTTATACTGAGATTATATTACACATGGGTGGACTCTATTTACTAGTTAGGTGACTCCCAAAGGCAATTGTTTCCACAAGATTTTAGTTAGGGGTATCAGAGTAAAGAGGGCTGAATTCAAATGCACGCCACACTTTTCACATATTTATTTGTAAAACATTTTGAAAACCATTTATCATTTTAATTTTACTTCACAATTATGTCCCAATTTGTGATGGTCTATCACATAAAATCCCAATGAAATACATTTATGTTTTTGTTTGTAACATTATGAAATGTGGAAAATTTCAAAGGGTATGATTACTTTTTCAAGGCACCGTGTGTATGTGTATATATATATACATATATATATATATATATATATATACATATATATATATATATATATATATATATATATATATATATATATACACACACACAGTATATATAGTTATATTTTAACACATAGAGCTCCCAATATAGTTGAACTTTTTAGGTATACATTATGCTAGTTGATTGTCTGTGGAGGAAGGGAGCATATTTATCAGTACACAAATGACTTCCTATTATCCCAATATCATTGTCATTTCTAGATTGTAAGCTCTAACGAGCAGGGCCATCTGATCCCTCCTGTATTGAATTGTATTGTAACTGTACTGTCTGTCCTTGTAAAGCGCTGCACAAACTGTTGGTGCTATATAAATCCTGTATAATAATACATCTAGTAAGCTTAATTAGCACTGATATGTGGATAACAAAGAACAACTGTCTGCAAAGTTAATGCAATCTTAAACATCCTTTGTAGAGGAACATAAAGATTATATATATAGTGTGTGTACTTAACTTTATTTATTTAAACTGTGTTTTAACAGCAATATATTTTATATAACTTTAATACAAATATATGATTACCATACATTGCACCACTAATGTCCATATAAATTATATATATATATATATATATATATATAAAATCTAAAAAGACAAGGTGTCCAAGACACCATCTGTATACTATTAATAGATGACAGTATCTAATGTACACTAATCTTATTTCAGAATGTTCCACCAAGGTCAGCATCGACCCATCAAGAGAAATGTATCTGTGTGGCTGGCAACATTTCCTGTTAGGAAAAGAAAACTTCTGAGTGTTAAGGGTTCAGATCGTATTCTGTACGGAGAAAGAATTAGTGCTCTATATCTCGGATATATGACATTTTTATGAACAAAAGGGTGTTTTTACAAGACAAATAGAAAAGTCGTTATTTTTATCTTTCATTTGAACCCTTATTTTAGCAAACACATTACACATTTTCCTTTGTTCTGCATAAAGTAGGGATGGATTAGATTCTTTGTCAAATCGTTATTACTGTTGGTGCCTCCATTGTGAAGATTTCCCTGCTGGTGATAGGTTCAGAAGAACAGCGAGTAATGGGAAAACTCTCCAAAGAGAGCAAAAACAAGAGAACTGTTTAAAAGCTTTTTTAAGTCACTTTTAGACATTTGTGCTTTTGTGTCCTGGCAACCTCCATTCTCTAATATTTTATCCCAGTGTAATATGGATAAAAAGTTAGCGGAAGTTTTGCCACTGGAATCCTAGTCAGATATAAGAACTGCAGAAGTTTCTCATTCTTTCAAAACAAAGGGGCTGGGTTGATTTCCACGTAAATGTGTACTTACTTATTTCACTGTGATGTTAAAGTTTCCTCTTATGTTTTCTGTGGACTGGATCCTTATAAGGGCTACACTGGTCCAAGCTGGACTAATGTAACAATTTAAAAAATGCAATACCTGGAATTCTTCTTTAAGTAAACAATATTACATCACCAGATATGACAAAGCTCAGTCGTAAATGTGGCCTGATGCAATTCATATGTCAGAGCTCCTTTAAACTCTAAATCCAGCTATGGTATCCAGTTCTTGTACTAACAAGCAGAGAATCTCAGCTGCTGATAATAATATTTTTAGCACTACCAACTTCTAAATATGCGTGTAACACTCTCTTTAAAATTCATTTTACCCATTCAGCTTAATTCAAAGCATTAATCTAAAACCATGGTCACAGTTTTGCATCATGGTCACTAGTAGTTAAAAAAGAGGGGGGTGGAGGCGCCAACTAAGTTAATCCTACTGTAATCAGTAATGTAAGTATAGTATATATACTTACAGGTTCTCTTGCAAATGCTGTCCATCAAGGATGGGGGTGTTCTGAGGTCTGTTGGTGCCGCTCTGCTGGCTCTGGCAAAGTTCCCCTCGGCCGTGAGATGTAGGAGATGTTGATTTTTGTTTACACAGGCTTCTCTGCGGTGTCACATGACAGGAAGCTCCATGCTAACCAGTCTGGAAAGCGGAAGTGATGTCATACAGCAGGGCAGTCCTCCAAACATAGAGTGGAACGTTTTCACAGGCTACGCGCTCGGGGCTCACAGCTCCTTCTACTGGCCTGTTTGCTCTCTGGAGGAGAGCAGTTTAAATACATTGACAGGAAGTAGGAAGTCCATGGCTGTGGAACCATAACAGCCAGCAGACCCACACTATGAAAAACAGTCTTTTGTAATTAAAAACGATTGTTTTAATAGGAATATAAAGAATATAAAGCCTCCACCCCCCTCTTTTTTACACTTCTTGCTGACAGAGGACATGGACACCCTCTGAGGATGGCTGCCTCCTCTTGTGTTTTTTAATATACAGATTGACTTAGAAGTGCCATTAGAGCCACTATTACATTCTTTTTTAAAGGCAGCACATCGATAGGAGCGCCGGAATCCCCCCCCCCCTTTCTAGTCACTAGTAGTTAGCATTTCCTTTGGGGTTCTTTAAAGCTTACTATGAATTAGCACTACATTCACATACTCAATTCATAGTCATAGACTTAATACTTCCGCTTGTCTTGGGCAAAGCTGACCACACAGCTATCACTCTCCCTTTGAAGAGTATAGAAGAAATATTGGCTAAACTTGAAAAGACATTAAAAGATGACGACTGATGTTTGTGGACCCTCAGTTAAATCTCTGCTTCTGCATGGGAGATCAATTTTAAATTTTAGAAGTGTCCTTGGTGGTTTCCATGACCTTACCTGGTCCCTCCACAGCATTTAAACATCACACAAAATTGGACTGTGATAGTAACCTGCCTAAGTCAACAGGTCTTGTTCACAAACAGAAGGCACTTTACATTCAAGCATCAAGGATGACCTTAACAAGTGTTGTGTCATCATAGGCTATGTCTTCTGAATGGTAAAGTGCAGAGGTGGCAGAAACATGCAGTGGTGCCTGTCATGGACCCCTGTCCAAAGCTAAAAGAACCTAAAAGTAAAGCTCCAACAATACTTTCTGTGGGCACCTAAATACAGCATTTGGAAGAATCTTCATGGAAGCACACAGTTAGTGCATATAGAGAAGAAGTACACAATATTAAGACCTCTAAAAGTATAAAGAAAATGGTGTCTAGGGCGGGGCTTTAATACTCCAGTCCCTCCAAGTCCTAGTTATTTTGCTTTTTATAATGATAAGCATATGTGGTTGGGTCTTCTTGTTACTGGGATTACAAAGAATTGTTCAGATTTGCAGAGCTGTTGTGATCCTGAATATACATGCAACCTGGACTGTAGATGATAACTGTTGCCTTTGTTGCCGCGGTATTATCCTTCTGCAGTTTGGACAGGGTTAAACAAAATATTTATTAGTGGGGAAGTTACAGCAGCTATCTTTAAGGAGACCACTTTGCAATGCTCATCTATGGAGTGTCTCCAGTGCAGGGGGCAGCCATCTTGACTGAGACTGGATTAATACTGGAGGATTGTAATGGTAATTTAAGAGAGGAAAAGAAGGGGTTGGAGAAAAGAGAGAGAAGCAAGAGAGATGTGCAGCTGGTTTCTGAGAGAAAAAGAAGGGACAGTGACAAAGCAGTGGTGTCGGAAGAGATTTGGCTGCTGGCTGAACAGAACTCTGACATAGTGGACCACAATCAGGTGAGACCTCAAAGAAGCAAAAAGACTGGACCTTGCACAGGACCTTGCCTCAGAGATCGGAAGCCTTATCCCTGGGAGGGTACGAGTGGTGATTTGGATGGCTGGTGCGATCAGACTGTAATAGAGAGCACCCCCATTGCTTGTAAGGAAGGAAAAGAGAGACTGTTTCAGCAGGATTTAAAGAGAGAAATCACAGCGACTCCTATTTGTCTGAGGACTTGAACTGAATCAGAGCACGTGTCCAGAGACCCACTTGCTAATTCTCTCTTCTTTGGTTATGCTTGACCTAATAAATACTTTGAGATACCTCAAGGTGTGTCGGTAAGTGCTCAGTGTGTCATCTTCAGGTGTGCAGAGAAATCACAACACAATTCAGAAGCTCCTCTAGGGGTAGCGCTACATGCATTAAACCTTTCAGTGCATCCAAATACAAAAAACAGATATGTGTATTCATGTAAGCAGCCCTTTTTGAAAATGATTATATTTTATAATTATTTATTTTTTTACATTATAATATTAAATTATTATATTTTATAATAATTATGTTGTGCATATAGTTTATACGAAAAACATATTTTACTGCAATTTTTTTTTAACATTTGTGAAGCATAGCTAATTGCTAAATTTTTAACACCTTCCTGCCTGGCCTATAGCAGAATCACAGCCGGGTGGTGGCTTTACCTTTCTGACTGGACGTCATATGATGTCCTTCACATCGTGCATCCTGGCAGCATGGAGTTTGGTAGTGAGCTGTGTCCCTCGGACACAGCGCATCACGATCACGGTAAAGAGCCAATGACGTAGGCTCTTTACCATGTGATCAGCTGTGTCCTATCACAGCTGATGACATGTAAACAAATGCCGGTTATCAACATTTCCCTTCCTCAGCGCTGTCAGTGTCTCAGGAAAGGAAAGCTGATAACAGCTTATCCAGTTACAGGCGACATTTACACTGATAATCAGGGCATTGATAATTTTTGCCCTGATTATTAGTGCAGCCCCATTAGTGCAGCATATCAGTGCCCATCAGTCCAGCATATCAGTGTCCATCAGTGCAGCATATCAGTGCCCTTCAGTGCAGTATATCAGTGCCACCTATAAGTGCCCACCAGTGCAGCCTCATCAGTGCCCATCAGTGCAGCTTATCAGTGCCCATCAGTGCCGCTTCATCAGTGCCGCCTCATCAGTGGCCATCAGCTTTGCAAAATTGTATAATAGAAATGAAGAAAAAGGGGTTTTTTTTCATAATTTTTGGTATTTTATCATTTGTTTACCAAAAAATAAAAAAAACTGTGGTGATCAAATACCACCAAAAGAAAGCTCTATCTAAAAAAAAAAGGATAACAATTTATATTGTTGCATTACCGCACAATTGTCAATAAAGTGTGACAGTGCTGAAAGCTGTGAATTGGCCTGGGCAGAAAGGGGGTGAAAGTGCTCTGTATTGAGGTGGTTAAATTAATTGTATTATCGAGATGAGAACTGAAGGCTTTCAAAATACATGTTTGCATTACATTTTAAAGTAGACCAGTGTCAGTAATTTATTACTTTGTTGTTCTAAGAGAAGATTTTGTCCTGCGGTAAAGCGGTTTAAGTTGCTATTTATAGTACTTTAATATTCAATTATTTGAATTCCATTGCTATGGCAAGTCAACCATCCACTTTGATCAGTTAAAGATTATAAGCCAAAGTGTCCATCACTGGCACATTAAGCTGCAAGTTCACAATTTTTATATAATGTTCTTTTATTCTGGGCTGCAGTTAATAGACTAAAGGGATAGAAATGTATTCCACGGCTTCAAATTGCATCATGCTATTATTTTATGCATATATACACGTTATTCAAAACCTATTACATAATACATGTAAACACACATGCTGCAGATACATAATTTTAAAAGATATATTTATATGGGGCCTCAGTTGTGTAACTGTTCAGAGACAGTTTTTAGTTTAGACTTATTGATAAATAAGGATGATTTACGATAATCTGAACACACCGTAAATCTTTAAATGGCCTATTTAAAAAGGAATTGTATGCAGCAATAAATAAAAATCAGCGAGTTACTATTACTATGCATCAAACACTGCAGTTGTTTAACAGGGAACGTTAGGGGAAAAAAATAAGCCAATAAAGTAAGGCTGTTGCAGAAGACTAATGCCGCGTACACACGATCGAAATTTCCGCCAACAAATGTTCGATGTGAGCTTTTGGTCGGATATTCCGACCGTGTGTAGGCTCCATCGGACATTTGCTGTCGGAATTTCCGACAACAAATGTTTGAGAGCAGGTTCTCAGTTTTTCCGACAAGAAAAGTTCTTGTCGGAAATTCGGACCGCGTGTAGGCATTTCCGACGCACAAAAGTGCTGCGCATGCTCGGAATCATTGTACTTAATTTTTCTCGGCTCCTCGTAGTGTTGTACGTCTCCACGTTCTTGACCATCGGAATTCCCAAACAACATTTGTGCGACCGTGTGTAGGCAAGACAAGTTTGAGCCAACATCCGTTGGAAAAAAAAAACACGGTTTTGTTGTCGGAAATTCCGATCGTGTGTACGCGACATTAGAGCTTGTTCACACCATCAGCTTTGAGCTGCATTTCCCCAATGCATTTCTCCGCCAGTGCCAGTCCGGACCTGGTGTTCCACTCTGGTGGTTGTCACCCGGGTGCGGGCCGCACCCCCATAGCAACGCCACTGCGCCCCCCTCTGCCTTAGCACCCGCCCTGCAATCCGGGGATGAATCCGGGACAGACAGGCTCCGGGGACAGTGTCCTCAATTAGGGGAGTGTCCCCTGAAAACGGGGACGTCTGGTCACCCTATCTTAACCAAAACCTTGTTTATGTCTGTTTTTTTTTTTTCTTCTTTTTATTAACATTTTCATAATAAAGTTACAAACATTAAAACAGAGTCAACAGTCAGCACTACAAGCTTATGTCTGTTTGTAAATATATTTTCTGTAAATACACTATTCCTTGCACTTTTTCTTTTCTTTTTAAAAAACAATATTTTAAAATCATTAAAGTAATATTACAGTCGTGTTTTTTTGGGGGTTAAAAATAACAAACATGTCATACTTACCTGCTCTGTGCAGTGGTTTTGCACAGGGCAGCCCAGATCCTCCTCTTCTCAGGTGCCTCGCCACCACTCCTGGCTCCCCCTCCTGCCGAGTGCCCCCACAGCAAGCAGCTTGCTATGGGGGCACCTGAGTTGAGCCACTGCTCTGTGTGTCCATTCAGACACGGAGCCACAGCTCAGCCCCGCCCCCTCTTTTTCCTCATTGGCACACTGACTTTGATTGACAGAAGCGGGAGCAAATGGTGGCCACTGCTGTGTCTCAGCCAATTAGCAGGAAGAGTCCTGAACAGCTGAGGCTCTTGTGCAACATTGCTGGATCAAGATGAAGCTCAGGTAAGTTTTATGGGGGATCAGGGGGGCTGCTGAACACTGAAGGATTTTTATCTTAATGCATAGAATGCATTAGGATTAAAAAACAGTTTGCCTTTAGAACCACTTTAAGCTGAAACTGTAAATGCTAAGAATTAAACTAAAATCAAGTCTAGGAATTAAGATTCTGCCTTTCTCAAGAACCTACCAAAGTGTAAACTATATGTTACATTCCTGTCTGGGTGTGGCAGTGAATGATAGAGAACTTTTCTTTAAAGGTCAAAATTGCAATAGTAGGTACTGTGAATGGTGTGTGCTTATGTTAAAACCCCTCACCAGCAAAAAAACCCTCTTTCCATAGCAAATCTCCTCCATCCATATAAACACTTACCAGTCCTCATATACAGTAGTGCCCACAAGAATGAGGGAACTCCTTATATGCTTGCCCTCTGCTATATTAGCAGATCAGAGCCAAGAAGGAGTTTAGGAGAGAACTCCTCAACTCTGTGCTACTGCTGTATCTAAGGCCTTCTGAGAGTGTAGCAATATGCTTACGGGCGGTGGGGGGTAATAAGGAGGGGATGGTTGTCTTAGAACACCCCGAACATGGCTGGAAAAAAAACACACCCTCCAGCTTTGCAACTGCATATATGCGTCTATTAAAAACTATCTAAATATAAAAAAAAAAAAAAATTAAGTATCATTGGTTTATTTATAGGCTTATGTATTAGTTCATCCATTGGTTGTTACAGAGTAAATACAAAGTAGAAACAAAACAGTAACATTATGCAGAAGGTATACCTACTGATACAAGATCAGAGGCAAATCAGGTAACTCTTAATCCAGAAGAAATGAATGTGTGTGAAAGCATACATTAACATCTCCAAGACACACATTTAAGTAAAAATCACAATTTAGAGCTTGTTGCTAAAATTACCTAGTTCATTGATCCATGCAGGCTGGCAGCAATGTGGATGGCGTGTATGTGTTACATAGGTTTCTCACATACACATGGTGAGGGGCTCCAGGGCATATGGCTTATGGGTTAAGGTCCCAGAAGAATGGGGGGGTGGGGCCTATACCCAGCTGTTGAAAATTGAAAGACAGATAATTTTTCTTTCCTGATGAGCCACATGTCAGCACAATTAGGTATAGCCCCCCATATTCTGCATGTATGGATGCTACACAGCACTTCTAATGCGTCTTAGCCCTCGTACACACGGCCGAGATTCTCGTTGAAAAAAACATGTCGTTTTTTTCGACGAGATTCTTGGACAAGAAACTTGTCCCGGCCGAGTGTACACACGCTCGTTTCAAAGAACCCGCGGTTCTTTGAATGGAGCGTACGCGGTGACGTCATCGACTACGACGAGCATGCGCTCGTCACATTCGATGCCGTCGCCGCCATCTTGGTATACCCTACGTATGCCTAGGAAGCTACCGCGCATGCGTCGAATTCATTTCGAACATGCGCGGGCTTCCGGGAGGACAGGTAAGTGTACACACACTCACTTTTCTCGTCGAGAAACATGCCGAGGAGAATCTTGACGAGAAAATAGAGAGCAGGTTCTCTATTTTCTCGTCGAGGTTTCTTGTTGGTTTTCTCGACGAGAAACCCGATAGCCGCGTACACACGACCGATTTACTCGGCAAGACCTCTCTGCCAGCAAGTTTCTTGCTGGTTCTTGCCGAGAAAATCGGTCGTGTGTACGAGGCCTAAGAAGGGATTTTTGGCAACTGTTCTCATTTGCTCTAAAGACATGTTGGTGGGTTAATTGGATCCTCTCTAGATTGGCCCTAGTATGTATGTATGAATGTGAGTTAGGGACCTTAGGTTGTAAGCTTCATGAGGGCAGGGACTGATGTGAATGTACAATATATGCAAAGCTCTGCGTAAATTGACGGCACTATATAAGTACCTGAAATAAATAAAAAAAATTGCTAAGCGCTAATGTACAACTTGCTATGTCTGTTCAACATCTCTTTTTTAGTGTGTGTGTGTGTGTGTTATATTCCACACCCCTTAAAGTGTAAAACCTACCAAAACTATGTTTGAGGATGTGTTGGCCATTGAAGTTGGTTTTGTAAGTTTTTTGTTATGCACAAGTAGTGCGTGAGTGTGAAAAAGTGAAAAATATTAACAAAAAGGATCTGATTAAAAAAAAAGAATTGAGGATATAGGAAACCCCCAGGACATGAAGACAAGAAAAAATCTAAAAGATGTTCTAACCCCTCCCCACTCTAATAAATAAATGTGATTTTTTATAATTTTTTTGCTGTCTTTGTTCCTATCATGTCATTGGAAAGGAAAGCGAGGGTCAGTCTCTCGAACGTGAACACAGACAGCAATAAATCCAAAAGAGAGCTCCTAACCCTTTGCGTTCTATACAAAACAAAGAAAAACACCCTAGCTCAAGTGTGGCTTTAAACAATGTAGTCACACTCAGTTTTCTCCACAGCATGTACCACTTGCTTACCACCCTACATACTATTCTTATAGATTGACACTTCTGCAATAATTAAAAATCTGATTTAAAAAACTTGTTACGGTAAATTCTGCAAAAATAGCACAAAATATGGACTCACTGAAAATGCACTACACTTTCCACTTAAAGTGGATGTAAACCCACTCTTATCCTTTCTAAACTACTGCCATAGTGCTGATCTATAATGCCGTGTACACACACGATCGGTTTTATCGATGAAAACAGTCCGATGGACTTTTCTCATTGGATAAACCGATCGTGTATGGGCCCCATCGGTCTTTTTTCCTTCGGTGAGAAAAAATAGAACATGTTTTAAATTTATCCGATGGGAAAAAAACGATAGCAAATTCCGATCGTCTGTGAGAACTTCATCGGACAAAAAACCCACGCATGCTCAGAATCAAGTCGACGCATGCTCAGAAGCATTGAACTTAATTTTTCTCGGCTTGTCGGAGTGTTTTATGTCACGGCGTTTGGGACGATCGGTTTTTTGACTGATGGTGTGTAGGCAAGACTGATGGAAGTCAGTTTCATCAGATTTCCGATGGAAAAATCCATTGGATTAGAATCCATAGGAAATCCGATCGTGTGTACAGGGCTTTAGGATATAGATGCCTCCTGCATGTATCCTTACCTGTCAAATGTCTCCCCTCTGTCTGTTATAAGAACTGAAAAACTGCAGATTCTGTGGGTGGATCTGTTGTCTGGAGCTTGGTGGGCGGAGTCGTGATGTCAGTAGACTCCCCGCCCACCTCTACACTCCCCTTGTCAACATGCATTTTCTCCTGTGCTATGATCACTAACATCCAGTCAAAATCCAGAAAAGTAACCACATGACTTCAGAAAAGGAGTGGGGGTGGGAATTAAGAAATAATGCCGGTCTAAAGCTAGTGCACGAGATATGTAAATAACCTGTCACTCAAAGCAAGGGGGCGGAACGGACAAAGGTAACTCTGTCCGTTTTATCTCACTGAACAATAAAAGAGGATTGCTCAGAGCTGGATTAACTCTTTGTGGCAAGACCTGGCACAAATGATAGTAAATCTTATGCCGCGTGCACACGAAATGAAATTTTTTCCTTTGGACGAGAAAAACGATCGTCTGTGGGCTTTTCGCCGTTTTTCCCGATGGGAAAAACGGCATTAATCACGACGAGAAAAATTAGAACATGCTCTAATTTTTCTCGTTGTGATGCCTACACATGGTCGTTTTTCTCGTCAAGAGAAAAAATGATGGGAAAAACGGCCGTGTGTGGGGGGACAAGCTGTTCCCTCGTTTTTCCTGTCGTGATTCACGGCGGTGTTTTCACCGCCGTGAATCACGATCGTGTGTACGTGGCATTATACTCTACATTGTGACAGCAAAAAATAAAATAAAAAATTTTGGGTTTACATGCACTTTAAAGAAAACCTGTCATGAGACAAACAAGAGGCTGCAATTGCATTATGCTGACCAACTATGGTAGTTGTATTACTTTCAAAGTAGGTATGAAGATCTGGAAAGCCAGAGAAAAGTCAGAAGTCCTCATGCTAGTGATTTAAAACTCTGAAACAAGAAGGCCAGCTTGACAACCAGGCACTACAACCATAGCTCATCAATGGCAGCCTTCATGTTTCTCACATGAGAAGTTTCTTTTAACAATATGCCTCCTAGCTCATTAGTAAATAGCATGTTAACAGCCCAAAGACCATCATTGCTACCTAATAATGCACATTTTATATTAGTTAAATGAGAGATGGTACAATCTCACTTCCAACTCCCGTTATACAATTTAAAGCTACTCTACTTCTTTAATCTTTTTAGTATTTCTCAAGCTTTTTTTAATATTTTAGGTTTTCACTTCACCGTCCTCTCCTCATTATCTCATGTAATCTTGCATTCTATCCATTGTTGCTTTCACAGATCTGGATTAAAGTCTGCATGATAAACAGCTCTGTGCAGGCTGCTGAATGGGAGCAAGTGAGGATACAGAGCACAGTCTTTCATTGCAACCCTTTAGAACTATGTTTCTTTGTTTTAAAAAAAAACGCAGGCTTTCTAAGATTTAAAAAATGAATAAAACATACATAAAACCTGAACACCCGCCTCCTCCAAATCAGGACATGTTTTACATATACAGAATTCATCTACATAATAAATACCAATAAAAGATGTTTTTTTTTTAATTCACATGTGACAGCAGCAGTTCTCCCATGCACTTTGTGCATGGTATTAAAGCAATGACAGTCCTTGTATGGCTATCCAGTGAAGACTGTATACAAGTGTTTTATAAAGCAATCATATAAATGAGTTGGCTTTCCCTATTACCTAAACACTTAGTGTCAGTTTCCAAAATAAAGGCTGTGTGGGTTTAAAAATACAGTCCTTAGCTCCATCTGGTCTGAGAACGGCATGGGGCACCAATTCATTTGTAGACATCCTTACCTAATGGTAATTATTATAATGAAAAAAATGTGATAACAAACAGGCACAGACTAACATTCTTGCCATTCTGGTACTTGTAAAAGAGCTGGTCTGTCTGATAAGATTGGAAAACTAGTGGCATGTTTTGAGGACAGTTCAGTCTACACAAAACCATTTTTTTTTTTCATTAAACAAAAATGGATACTTTTTATTACAGTATGAGGAGCATATTAGGACTTTTAGGACTGCACCTAAATGGGGAAGGTGCAGATCTGCTGGGAGTGAAGATGGGCAAAAAGTTAGAGGAGCTTTTAAAACCAAGCGACGAGGGGGAGGGTCCAGAGGCAGAGATAGTCAGCGCAGAACATATTCCAGAGGGTATTATTTGGGGCATCAGTGGTAGGTTGACTAAAGCACCTAAACCCGAGGTAAGTATAGTAACAAGTCCTATTTGCAACCCCAGGGCACCCGATAAGGAGATAGTATGCGTCCGGTCTAAACTACATGGCATGTTCACCAATGCCAGGACAAGACGGGAGAACTAGAACTACTGTTGTACAAGGAGGATTTTGATTTTGTTGGAATGACAGAGACTTTCTTCGACAGCTTTAATGATTGGCTGGCAACCATTCAAGGGTGTTCCCTATATGGCAGGTATAGAGAGGGTAAAAAAGGGGGAGGGGTATGCCTGTATATCAAAAATGATGTACAAGTGAATGTGAGAGATGACATCACTAAGGGAGCAAGGGAGGAGGTGGAATCCTTTTGGGTAGAGCTGCAAAGGGCGGAAACTAAGGGAAAAGTAATACTGGGAGTATGCTATAGTAATACAGGGAGGAGGCGGACCTCCTATCACAACATGGATTAGCGGCAAGAATGGGAAGTGTCATTATAATGGGGGATTTTAATTATCCAGACATAGACTGGGTGGAAGGAACCGCGTATTCATCTAAGGCTTGCCAGTTTCTCATTGTCTTGCAGGACAATTTCATGGGTCAGATGGTAAATGCACCAACTAGAAACAAAGCGTTACTAGACCTACTGATTACTAACAATACAGACCCGATCACGGATGTGGAAATAAGGGCAATTTAGGAAATAGCGATCACAGGTCAATTAGTTTTAGTATAAATCACACAAATAGGAAACATAAGGGGAATACAAAAACACTGAATTTCAAGAGAGCCAACTTCCCTAAGTTACTATTCTTGCTAGAAGATAATAATTGGGAAAATATCTTAGGAACAAAGAACACAGAGGAAAAATCGGTATGCTTTAAGAACATATTAAATAAGGGCATTAGCCAGTGCATCCCAATGGGAAATAAATTTAAAAGAGCCCAAAAGACCTGGGTGGCTTAATTTCAATGTAAAAATACATATAAAAGCAAAGGAGAAGGCCTTCAAAAAATACAAGGCTGAGGGATCATCATCAGCATTCCAACTTTGCAAAGAATGCAACAAGATAATGAAGATTGCAGTCAGGGCAGATATGATAGAACACGAAAGGCACATAGCAGAGGAGAGTAAAAAAGAAAAAAAAATACCAAGAAATTCTTTAAGCACATAAATAGTATGAAAGGGAGGTCAGATCATATTGGTTCCATAAAGAATGATGAAGGGAATCTGGTTACTAAGGATGGAGAGATGCATGGGCGTCCGCTCCATAGGACAAGGGGGGTCAATTGCCCCCCCCTGGAAGTCAGAGTGAAGACACACACTTGCCCCCTGTGTTGCAATGGCCGCCGCGGCCGCCTCCGCGGCAACCGTGGACTTTTTTTTCTAAGTCTGCAGACTGCTGCTGGCCTGGGGGCTGGGGCTACTCTCCCTCCTCACCCCCAGCCCGAGCATCGGATTGGCTTTGCCTCTGCTTTACATCACCGTGACCCTGACCCGGCTGTTCCGTGATTGGCTGCTGCCTCAGCCTGTGTAAATGTGCCTATGCAGATCCGTCCGGCGTGGCGCCGGCTCCTCCCACAGGTGCGTGGTGTGCAGTGGCCGAGACAAGAGACTGAATATGCTGCCAGGGCCTGCCCTATCGCTGAAGAACTAGAGGTAACAGCAGTGCCTGTGCCACGACACCACTGTGTACATCTTTTTGTATTGCAATGTATTGCCCCCCCCCTGAAAAAAGTTCAGCGGACACCCATGGAGAGATGGCGAAGGTATTGAATTTATTCTTCTCCTCAGTCTTCACAAGGGAATCGGATGGCTTCAGAAACCAAAACTGTAATGTTTATCCTCATGATATGTCACAGGAAGCACCCTCATGGCTAACATAGGACAGAATTAGAATTAGACTTGAAAAACATAACATTAATAAGTCACCGGGACCAGATGGCTTGCACCAGAGGGTCCTTAAGGAACTCAGTCAAGTAATTGCCAGACCATTGTTCCTAATTTTTACGAACAGTCTACTGCCTGGAATGGTACCAACTGATTGGAAAAAAGCCAATGTAGCACCAATATTTTAAAAAGGGCCAAGATACATCCCTGGGAATTACAGACCAGTCAGCCTAACATCAATTGTATGCAAGCTCTTGGAGGGGATGATAAGGGACTATATATACAAGATTTTAGCAATGATAACGGTATCATGGGCGGTAATCAGCATAGATTCATGAATCTTGCCAAACCAATCTATTAACCTTATATGAGGAAGTGAGCTGCCATCTGGATAAAGGAAGGCCCATAGACGTGGTGTATCTGGATTTTGCAAAAGCATTCTTCTGGAACAGATTATGCTCGTAATCCAAGGTATTACTGTATGTATATACCAGAGACAGTTCAAACAGATGGCTGTATTAAAGGCACATGCAGATTTAGAGCATAAACACGTGATCTAAATGTATTGCTCCAACATTACTAGTTTATTAAAATACGAAAAAAAAACTATATTATATTATTGTATAAACAATTAATATAAACCCTCCTTTTCTCATAAGTCTATTACATCTTTATTCTGAAACAATTTTATTATAAAAACATAAGAATTCCTATAGATGATAACTCTAGAAGGACATATAAGAATAGTGAAGGAAAAAAAAAAGGATAGCAAAGCAAGGGGTAATTGTGGTGGGTGGGAGGAAGGTAAAAGGAAGGAAAACAAGGAGAGGAGTATACAACTTCATATTCATAATTTCTCCCCTTCGATTATGAGCATCCAGATAAAATACTAGCTAGGTCAGGGTATTTGTGAGCCAGGTACAGCAGCCCGGCTCTACATCTCCCCCTTCCAAGCGCTAGTGATTGGAACCCAAGCATTGTGCTTTCTTATTTCAAGCACAAGTCTAGTCAGTACTTCTAATCTAAGTGCCAATTCAGGTGACCTGGACAGACCAGTAAAACACATAACTTGACTGACATGGATGTTAGGCACATCTGGCACACTGGGCGTGAATGTATATTTAATCCATTGCAGTTCCATTCTTAATACACTACATTATACTGATAATTTTGCTCCTAATTATTCTTTAATTCCTAGAACAGATTAACTTTGACATCTTTTTCCACTTCCAGTCTGTCTGTGGTTCTTGGTTTAAGTAACTTTTTCTTTACTGTGTGCCAAACATCATTTATAGCATTCATTGTCTTCGCTGCATCCGGACTAATTCTTCCAATTAAGCTAAAAATTGCTGTCTCGATAAAACCTTTCCCCTTGAACTGACGTTGCCTGAAAACCTGCCCCAATCTTATAGTAAAAGAGCAGACTATACAACTTCTATAATTGGTGTCTAACTGTGTAAACTGCTTTGATAAAGAGAAAGGTGACAGCGAGCAACATGACCCCAAAATGTCCACTTACCAATAAGAAGCAAAAACAATTTGCTGAATGGTCTCAAAGGTGATAGCCATACAAATGAAAAGGCAAGTGGTTTACAGCATCAGTCTGATGTGCCTGCGTCTTCATTGTTGGAATAGAAAACTATATCCTACCTTTCTCTATTCTACATGATCTTTAACAAGTCATGACCGAGCTTAATCAAGAATCTCAATGCAAAATGAAGCCTCATGGGGTTTTTTTACTTATTATTTAGTCAGGCTGTATTACAAGAAAAGAATATTGCCTTTTTCCAATTTTTAGTGTGAATGTGTGTTTTTTTGTGTGTGTTTGTTGACTATGGTAAAAGGTTGGTCTTTTGTCAGCAGCACTCAGGAGAGCCGGACTGTGTACAGAGGTCTGGGTCTCCAGTGGCCTGACACTCCCCATACACGGTTCCTTAATAAACAATGCTCATTCTCACTGCTAGAAGCTAGAGATCTGGACCACTGTACTCTGTGTGTTGTGATCAGGCTCTTCAGTGTGCTGCCGACACAGGGAAGCATTTACAGCAGTCAACACACAGTCAAAGCATGTTGCAGTGAATTGTGAGTGTGAACAACGAGTGGTAACAGTGAGAGAGGCTTAAAGGGGTATGGTTAAAAACAAAACTGATCCTACTCTTTTCTAGGTCAACAGAAAGTAGCATACAGAGTGCAGGGGTTAGCAGTGTGCAAAAAAGAGAGTGCAGACGGCAGGAGTAAGTAATGTCCAGAGTGCTGAGGTGACAAATAAGTAATATACAGAGTAAAGTGGTCAGAAGTAAGTATGCAGTAAGGGCAGGAACCATGGGTAAGTAGTGCACAGATTGTAGGGGTCAGGAATAAGGAAAAGAGTGTAGAGGTTAGGAGTATGTAATGCATAGAGTGCAGGGGTCAGGAGTGATTAATGCACGACATGTAGGGGTCAGGAATAAGTAACATACACTGTTCAAGGGCCTGGAGTAAGTACTTCACAGATTGCAGAGGTTCAAGGAAAAGTAACAGATAGAGTGCATGTCACACTGTGTCCTGGGACCTGGTGTTCACAGACTGTTTTCCTATGTCCTGAACCACCAGGAAACTTGTTTTATGTTTTGAATCCTGGTTATTTTATGCTTTATGTGTGTGATGTTGGCTCCACCCTGGGATCAGCTGTTTGTAGTTACCTGATCAGCTACCCTATAAATCTCCACTTCCCCTTCCTGTCCGTGCCCCAGTATAGGTTCCTGTGGATGCTGTTTGTGGATGCTGTTTGTGGATGCTGTTTGTGGATGCTGTTTGTGGATGCTGTTTGTGGAAGCTGTTTGTGGAAGCTGTTTGTGGAAGCTGTTTGTGGATGCTGTTTGTGGATGCTGTTTGTGGATGCTGTTTGTGGATGCTGTTTGTGGATGCTGTTTGTGGAAGCTGTTTGTGGATGCTGTTTGTGGATGCTATTTGTGGATGCTGTTTGTGGATGCTGTTTGTGGATGCTCATAGTTTTGGTTGCAGAATTGGCTCGTTCTTGACTTAGATACCTGGATTTTCCCTTGGACTTTGCTTATCTGGTTGCCAACCCCCCCTGGCTTGTTCTTGACTGTGTTACTTGGATTATTCTTTCTCCTCCTGGGTTCCAGCCTTCGCCTCTACTAACCGTGAGTTGTTGCTGGGGGTTTTGGTTAGGCTGTCTGCACCATCCATTGCGGTCCTTTATTTCCTGGCTGCAGGATCTCAACCGTCCCTCCACCTGATACCAGGATAACAAGACTACTGGTCAGGAAAGCGGAGAGACGGTTGCAATTTCCTGGCAGAGCTGACAGTGCTGAAGTCAGTAATAAGTAAAATGCAGAGGTCAGGAGTAAAGTACAAAGTTCAGGGGGCATGAGTAATAATGTATGGCGTGAATGGATCAGGAGTAAGTAACACACAGAATTCAGAGTTCAAGGCTAAGCAATGCACAGAGTGCAGGGGCCAGAAGTAAATAAACACACATAGTGCAGGGGTCATGAGTAAGTAAAGAACAGTGTGAAGGAAACCAGAGTAAGTAAAATACATAGTTGAGGGGTCAGGCGAAAGTAATGCACAAATTACAAAGGTCTAAAATGAGTAACACAGAGTGAGGGGTCAAAAGTAGGTAAACTCACATAGGGTAGAGGTCAGGAGTAAGTAACACACAGAATGTAGGGGTCAGGAGTAACTACCACACAGAATGTAGGGGGTCAAGAGTAATTAACACACAGAGTTCAGGGATCAGGAGTTAGTAAAATACAGAGTTTAGGGGTTAGGAGTGACTAATGCACAGACTGTAGATGTCAAGGGTAAGTAATACTGAAAGTAAAGGTGTTAGGAGTGTAGCGATACCCCCAAACTAAGAGAGCCACTGGTTTTGTTTTGGGCCCTGTACACAGGGCTGCCAACCCCCGGCAATCTACTTGACCCTCCTCTGGCACAGCTAGTCTAGGGAATGAGGTATTAGTATAGCTCTGTACCAGTCTAAGAGCAATCCCACAGTAATGCAAACGGTTGTAACTTATAGTAATTGACACTAATACCGAAATGATTAACTATATCAGATTTACTTTGAGTATAAAAGTTAATCATCAATACAATACATCACATACATGCAGAGCCCTGCAATAATAATGACACTAGTCAACTACTGTATAGAAATAGATCATACACTGCGTGCAGCTATTCTCCCCGTGAGCAATATGGCGCTCAGTAAAGTTCTACCCTCCAGTCAGGCCTGACTTAATTAAAGATCAGTCTTAGGGTGAGGAATCTTCGCATGCAAGCTGATCGGTGCTGCACATACAGGAACAACAATTTGTAAATCCAAATAACGGTTTATGGTAATGGAAACAACTCCCCGGAGACTATATAACTCAGTTCTGGAACTAGTCTCCGGTCAGGATAGCAAGTATAGCACGATGGGCCTAGGCAGTCAATAGGCCTAAACAAATTACTCGGCTATAATTGTGAGCAGGTGCTCTCTCACCACTCTAGACTCAGTCCTAGTCCGTGACTTCCACCGCTGTGTCTCCGCACACAGGGTCTGCGACAGCTGGGTCTCCGGTCCAACTGATGTCCGTAAAGCCAATAGAGATCAGGTGCCACACGGGCTCCGCAGTGGGGTGGAAGGCTCCTTGGAAGTGCGCAAGGCCCAGGCTTTGGGCCTTGCACTTGTAGCAGGTCTGCACAGGGAGTCCTCTTGCTAGCAGTGCGGTGTCCAAAGAGGCCGAGCTTAGCCTCGCTCTTCCCTTTTATACCCCACCCATGAGTCTCTGCGGTTATCAATTGCACCTTGGGTGCCAAACGGGGTTCTGGGTAACGTAGTGCGTGGGGCCTTAAAGGAGACCAGCTACAGGAGTAAGTAACATACAGTAGGCAAAAGTCAGAAGTAAGTAACGCACAAAGTGCTTCTCAAGCAAAAGTGTGTAGAAAGTAGTGTATGTGGTATTTATGAAATGAGTACATAGAATGCACTTGCAGCTTGCTACCCATGGCTATCATGTATGAGGCCATTCAGCAGATCTGCTCCTGATGTTCTAGTGCTCTATGTCGGTGCCTTTGCTTTCCTATTACAGACCCGAATCTCTCCAGAAGCCCGTCTATTGCAGACAGTGACATCTGATGTGGTGAGCGTCCCCCTTGCTTCAGAGATGAATGCTTAATGATAGTATAGGCACTTGTTGGCCATTCAGAAACCAACACTTTGTCCAGTACTTTACCCCACACACCCCAGGATAAAACCGCCTCTAGCACAAGTTCCCCACTGCTTCACTGAAATATACTCGCCAAACCCTGACAGTGTATTGCATCTGGATGTGAATGCCCAGGTCCCGCTGCTATGTCTGCATAGTCGTGGTTGCTGTTCAGCTTTACCTCCTGTAGCTGTGGTTTCAATGGAAGCCTTTTTAGTAGGTGCCAAATATTTCCGCATTGTGCTTGCATTCTGTGTATCATCTGTTGATTTCTGTCCTCTTTTGTTATCAGGGTTGATATACAAGATTTAGTATGTACTTGTAAATCTTTATCAATATGTAATATTGAAGATTTGCTCACTGCCTTAGATTTCTTTCTAAGCTTTACGCCAATTTCTCCTGCCTTTAAACCTAAATAACAATTTGTATGATAGTTTAAAATGTTTAGCCTTTTAATGTAGTCTATACTATTGATTAAACAGGAGGGTTGGTACAACTTTTTAAATGCATCTTTTCACTTGCTCCCAAATAGACATCATGAGGTATTATTTTGTATTCTGGCCAAAACATCGAAGCTTACTACCCACACCATGGGTCTTCATCTCTGATGAATCCTCCACTGACATGTAAAATCAAAGCGTTACCTGGGTGTGTTCTGGGGCTATACTTAGGTAACTCATTAAGAGGGTCCGTTTATTTTTGTACATTCAAAATATGCATATTTGCCTCATGTTTGGCTTTGTTGACTAACTTTGATCCAGGCTCTTTAGCTTGAAACTAAGGCAAAGTATGACAGTTCTTTGCCCTATCAGTTGTCTGACCTTACTTGCTTTCTCAAAACTCTTAATACTACATAACAATGTGAAAGCACAATGTCCCAAAAGTAAGTCTTAAGGCCCATACACACGATCAGACTTTTTGACAACAACGGTCCGACGGACGTGTTTTATCGGACAATCCGACCGTGTGTATGCTCCATCGGACAATTGTGTTCGGTTTTTCAACGGACAAATATTCACTGTGCATACACTCAAACTTTCCGGCAACAAATGTCTGATGGAGGATCATCCTATCGTGCGTACACAAGCCCATCAAACTAAAGTCCAAAGTACAAACACGCACGCTCAGGGCCAATGCTAAAGATCAGAAAACAATAGCAGAAGCTGCCCAAAGGGTGGTGGTAAAGAGCTGAAAAAACACGTGATTTGGTGAATGTTGGCTGAAAAAGTTTTGCCGTGTGTATGCATACCAAGTTCAAGGCCAACACCCCTTCGGACCAAAATCCACGGAAAAGTCAGATGAAAGTCTGATCGTGTGTATGAGGCTTTACCTTCAGTTTTGTACAGTTCTACAGGCACCTCTCTTGTACTGAAATTGCTTACTCTGATTTCACTGCACACTGAAAGCTTATCACAGTGTGCATTAGTAGCTGCAACTTAGCCAGAGCTCACCCAATCTCCTGACTGTAGGTCATTCAGCATCATCCAACCCTTTCCTCCCCAGTGTAACCACCCCTTGCCTACCACTTTCATTCATTGGATTTTTATTGCGTTTGCAATCACCTGTCCTAGGCCCCTTTCACACTTGTACGACCTGAAAGTCACGCGACTTGAAGCAATGCCTGTGTAATCTTGAGGTCCATGGACCTCAAATCGAATTAAAGTCGGACCTACTTTGAAGTCGCACAGATATGAACAGTACTCATTGGAAATCATGGGGTACGACTTTGCAGTCCCAAGTCACAGGACAAGTCGCACAAATGTGAAAGGGGCCTTACCACCCCAGTGGTCACTTCTGAGGCTACCTATAATTACCCATGCACCTGGCTGTGGATGTACAATTATATGATTGTGCAGTTTAGCACTTAGCCTCCTATTCAGCTATTTATTTCAATCATGTAGGCCCAGCATCACATCACAGTATGCATGCAAATGCAGCCTACCTAAGAATGTCCATTCCAGACAGATATCCACCCATCAACTCCTTCCAAGAGCCAACCCACTGCTTGCATCAGATGTGACCTCTGATGCAAGATGAAGAGTCAGACAAAGCTAAAAAAAAAGCCACCAAAGAGTTGCAATGTAAATATTTCATACGTAACCCTACACAGATTCAGATCCTTACATAAGCCCAATCACGACTGGTACTCTTTAACCTACACACAATGACTTTTGAAGCTGGGCTTGCTGCCATTCTGTACAGTAATTCCATTGTAGTGCAATGAAACATCTGGTGGACATAGGCATACAGGAAAGAAAAGGGAAAACCTGTTTTGCAGTGAGGAAAATTAATGAGCTTTATGCAGGAGCTGTGAAAGGGCCTACGTGCTGACTGGCATTCACAGTGTATGTGCAAAGCTTGTGGTCAATTAGAGAGACCTCATTTTTTATTGGAAGGGACAGTTGCATTTCCTTTTCACATCCATGTTTCCAGCAATTATCTGTCGTGCCTTGTTGTCATTCATATTGGGTTTTTTTTTCTTCATAGTTCTTAGAACATGCACTTCTGCCAGGTTTTTAATCAAACAAACCACCATCCCTGAGTCATGGATCATCTACGTTATCTACACAGGAAGCACCTGCTACACCTTATGTTTGTTAATAGGGAGCTACATCTAAAATGCTGCAAGTTTGATTACTACCAAATATTTTTTAGTACTTTAAGCCCTGGTTCACACTGGTGCGTTTTGACATGCAATTTGGCATGTCAAATCGCATGTCAAAACGGCGGTATTTGCCGCAAATTGCTGGCAATGGCACCGTCCTAATTGGTGCGATGCCGCATCTGCGGCGCTGCACCAATTTCAAAAAGTAGTTTCTGTACTACTTTTTGTGATTTTGGCCTGTGATTTACATTGACATCTGTGCAGAAACCTGCACAGATGTCTCTGTAATCATGGCCGAAATCGTGACTGACCAGCGGGAGTGAAATCGTGCGAATTCAGCTGAACTCGCACGGCTTCACTCTCGGAGCTCAGTTTGAACCTGGGCAAAAAGTGGTTTGACTCCCAAATATAGAACATTTTTACTTTTTTAGGATGAGAAATGCAAACAAGTAGAAAAGGTGCATTTAGGCTGGATTCACACCTATGCATTTTTAGAACTTTTTGCATTTTGCAGATTTGCACTACAGAACGTGTTCCATAGGAACCCATGGTAAATGGACTGTAGTGCAAATCTGCAAAATGCAAAAAGCACAAAAAATGCATAGGTGTGATTCCAGCCATAGGCAGGCTGAGATTGAGAGACATTGCCTATATTTAGGGCAGTTGCCAAATATATTGGGATTTTTTTTTTCTGGCATTGTTTTATATTCTAGCATTGGATATTCAGACCTTTTCATTTCAGTGCAAGAAGCAATTGAGATATGCAAAATGTGATAAACTATAGCAATGATGGCGAACCTTGGCACCCCAGATGTTTTGGAACTACATTTCCCATGATGCTCCTGCACTCTCCAGTATAGCTGAGCATCATGGGAAATATAGTTCCAAAACATCTGGGGTGCCAAGGTTCGCCATCACTGAACTTTATCAGGTTCCTGTTTACCATGGTCAGCTACATTACCAGATAATATTTGATGAGTTTCTAAAAGTATCTGCACTTTGCACATCATAATGGAATAGCTTTGTCTTCTTATATAAACTCATACTGTATGAAGGTATTTTTCTTCAAGCTGTGTGCATCATCAGTGAAACACTTACATTTCTGGCAGACATTTCCCCGTCTGTGTAGCTGCAAACCGGGAAATGTCTTACTGCCTGTGATTAGCCGTGTGCAGTGTTGGCTTCCTGGCGGGATCAGGCACATGGGATTTCAAACACGCCGAGCCCATCTCTAATGGACACATAACGTAGAGTTGCCACCTCATCATTTTAAAATTAACATATATGATTTACACAGGTTCTGTGGCTGATTAAGGTGGTAAATAAACTCACTTGGTGCCTTACCTGCATTAAATTAGCCTCAGAACCTTTGTAATTCATATGTGTTTGTGTTTAAAGGGATGAGGTGGCAACTCTACGACATAAAATAACATTGAGCTGCTTCTACAGGCAGAACACAAGACTTTTATAGAAGCAGCAATTTTTAAGTCGGTGTGCATGGAGCCTTAAGCTGGCTACACACTATACAAATTTTGTACAATTTTCTTGTACAACTTTCCTTTAACCAGTTGTCAACCGGCCGCCGTCAAATGACGGCGGCAGGAAGACCCTGTTATTCTGGGTGGACGTCCTATGACGTTGCGCCTTTAAAATCCACTAGGGGGCGCGCGCCCACCGCGTCACTGGGGACCCGATGCGCGTGCCCAGCGGCCGCGATGGCCGCCGGGCACCCGCGATTGCCCAGTATCCGAGCAGATCCACGTCCTGTCAGGGAGAGGAGACCGATGGTGTGTCCCTTGTACATAGGGACAACCATGTAACCTTTTGGTTACTAAAGGTAATTGAACAACAAAAATTGTATAATGTGTATCCAACTTTAGAGTATGAAGCAACCGAGACTCTCCTTGCATTTATTTGCCCACCCCTTTTTGTCCTCTATGCCTCCATGTGGGCTGCCCTAAAATACAGCCATTAAGGAAGCAAGCCTACTGAAAAGATCAGACTACATAGTGACCAGGGAAAGACTATGTCTCTCTTTTTTTATGTCTTTATTTTCCAGTAGAATTACTTGAAGCAAATCCATCATCAGAGGTGAAAAGTGGGGGACTGAAAAGGAATTTCAGACTTGTAGACGCATTCAGCAACAGGTTTCTCCTGAACGTTTTTATAACCCCCCTTATCTGTCACTGTATAGGAGTAATAGGAGGAGGCCATTAAGGTGCAGCAAAGAAAGAGATAAGGGCCAAATAGGGAAAAAGAACTGTGAAGGGTTGGAGGGTAAGGGGTAGGGTTTCTTAATGCAGCCGTTGGCGTGTACTGCAGTTTCCGTTGTGATTGAGTTGAGGGCACTATCCATGTAAGGTCTCTTATGCTATATCACTAGGAGTTATTCAAGAATGACCATTAAGTCATCCAACAGGTAAAATCAGTCTAACAGTACTATGTTTTGATAAATTGTTCTTTCATGTGATTCACTGCAGCTATACGATTCTCTATCATTTTGCTTAACTTTCTTTAACCACAGACCAATTGGAGTTTGTTTCCATTACAGTGGTATACATATCTTTGCTGCATTCAATAAATGTAGAGAGTAGGGTTGTCATCTCATCCTTTTAAAACCGAACACATATTAATTACACAGGTTCTGTAACTGAATAAGGTGGTGATTAAACTCACTTGGTGCCTTATCTGCATTAAATTAGCCTCAGAACCTGTGTAATTATTTTGTGTTCAGTTTTAAAGGGATGAGGTGGCATCCCTAGTAGAGTGTTTATATACAGTGGGGAAAAAAAGTATTTAGTCAGCCACCAACTGTGCAAGTTCTCCCACTTAAAAAGATGAGCGAGCCCTGTAATTGTCATCATAGGTATACCTCAACTATGAGAGACAAAATGTGGAAACAAGTCCAGACAATCACATTGTCTGATTTGGAAAGATTTTTTTTTTTTGCAAATTATGGTGGAAAATAAGTATTTGGTCACTTACAAGCAAGCAAGATTTCTGGCTCTCACAGACCTGTATCTTCTTCTTTAAGAGGTTCCTCTCTCCTCCACTCATTACCTGTATTAATGGCACCTGTTTGAACTTGTTATCAGTATAAAAGACACCTGTCCACA
Organism: Rana muscosa; assembly: GCA_029206835.1. Lineage (NCBI taxonomy): Eukaryota > Metazoa > Chordata > Amphibia > Anura > Ranidae > Rana > Rana muscosa. The sequence continues at coordinate 870,819,964 of CM055121.1, forward strand.
ACCTCAAACAGTCACATTCCAAACTCCACTATGGTGAAGACCAAAGAGCTGTCGAAAGACACCAGAAACAAAATTGTAGACCTGCACCAGGCTGGGAAGACTGAATCTGCAATAGGCAATAGGCAAGTAGCTTGGTGTGAAGAAATCAACTGTGGGAGCAATAATTAGAAAATGGAAGACATACAAGACCACTGATAATCTCCCTCGATCTGGGGCTCCACGCAAGATCTCACCCCGTGGGGTCAAAATGATCACAAGAACGGTGAGCAAAAATCCCAGAACCACACGGGGGGACCTAGTGAATGACCTGCAGAGAGCTGGGATCAACATAACAAAGGCTACCATCAGTAACACACTACGTCGCCAGGGACTCAGATCCTGCAGTGCCAGACGTGTCCCCCTGCTTAAGCCAGTACATGTCCGGGCCCGTCTGAGGTTTGCTAGAGAGCATTTGGATGATCCAGAAGAGGATTGGGAGAATATCATATGGTCAGATGAAGCCAAAGTAGAACTGTTTGGTAGAAACACAACTCGTCATGTTTGGAGGAGAGAGAATGCTGAGTTGCAACCAAAGAACACCATACCTACTGTGAAGCATGGGGGTGTGCAACATCATGCTTTGGGGCTGTTTCTCTGCAAAGGGAACAGGACGACTGATCCGTGTAGAATGAATGGGGCCATGTATCGTGAGATTTTGAGTGCAAACCTCCTCCCATCAGCAAGGGTATTGAAGATGAAACGTGGCTGGGTCTTTCAGCATGACAATGATCCCAATCACACCGCCCGGGCAATGAAGGAGTGGCTTTGTAAGAAGCATTTTAAGGTCCTGGAGTGGCCTAGCCAGTCTCCAGATCTCAACCCCATAGAAAACCTTTGGAGGGAGTTGAAAGTCTGTGTTGCCCAGCGACAGTCCCAAAACATCACTGCTCTAGAGGAGATCTGCATGGAGGAATGGGCCAACATACCAGCAACAGTGTGTGACAACCTTGGGAAGACTTACAGAAAACGTTTGACCTCTGTCATTGCCAACAAGGGATATATAACAAAGAATAGGGACTAAATGGAATGATCAAGCCCTAGTGTGGGTAGGTGGTGTGATCTAACCCAAGGGTGAGTAAATGGTCTAAATCGTGAATGACCACAAAAAAAGAACAACTTGATATACGTGATCCTAACAAAAAATCCACAAATAAAACCCTGTGAAGAAAAGAAACAAATCCGAAAAAATGATTAATCTAAAATAGGTCTATAGCCAAAAAAATGGTGAATTGACACAAATATAGAATGTGGTCAACTGAATGAATGATAAAACAGGCAATCAAATACTGATGATAAATATAAAAAATTAAATAGAATAAAAATACAAAAAAATGTCCAAAAAAATCTCAAAAGCAAATCCAGAGAGAGATGGTGAAGGAGAAAGCCTCATTCTCTGAGCTGGGTGAGACTGTGTCATACAGTCAAGGCTATCTGGTAAGCAGTATCATCACTCACTTGGGTGTCACGTCTGTACCCTGGCACAGCTCTCTTGGGAAGAAGCTTTCTCCTTCACTATCTCTCTCTGGATTTGCTTTTGAGATTTTTTTGGACATTTTTTTGTATTTTTATTCTATTTAATTTTTTATATTTATCATCAGTATTTGATTGCCTGTTTTATCATTCATTCAGTTGACCACATTCTATATTTGTGTCAATTCACCATTTTTTTGGCTATAGACCTATTTTAGATTAATCATTTTTTCGGATTTGTTTCTTTTCTTCACAGGGTTTTATTTGTGGATTTTTTGTTAGGTTCACATATATCAAGTTGTTCTTTTTTTGTGGTCATTCACGATTTAGACCATTTACTCACCCTTGGGTTAGATCACACCACCTACCCACACTAGGGCTTGATCATTCCATTTAGTCCCTATTCTTCATTCTTTAAGCGCTGCAGTCCTCCATATATTTTTTACTGTTTTATAGTTTTTTGTATTAGACTATTTATGCGAGCTGCTTTTTTTCTATTTCAATATTAGTTTGCTCATTTAATATCACTAGCGCCACGTTAGCCCTAGGGCTTCTTTTTTCATATATAACAAAGTATTGAGATGAACTTTTGATATTGACCAAATACTTATTTTCCACCATAATTTGCAAAAAAATTTTTTTACAAATCAGACAATGTGATTGTCTGGATTTGTTTCCACATTTTGTCTCTCATGGTTGAGGTATACCTATGATGACAATTACAGGCCTCTCTTATCTTTTTAAGTGGGAGAACTTGCACAATTGGTGGCTGACTAAATACTTTTTTGCCCCACTGTAGTTGTAGCCAGGGGCAGGAGATCCCATGTGAGCAGTGACGGGACAGGCTGCTGGTATCTATGCCGGCTCTTCACTCTTCCCCCTCTTACTGCTGGCAGTGTGTTTCTTCTAGCAGCGCAGATCGGATCATATCAGAGAGCAGGAATGAGAGGAGAGAGAGCCAATGGGAGCATCAGAGAGGACGCATTGTGCAGGTCCCCTGGATGATGGGAATTGTAGTTCTTTACACATTTATCAATGAGGGCTAACAGGCTCCGGACTTCAGTTCCCACAAAACCCTGCTCCTGGAGTAGGGGAGCTTCACTGTTTTCCTTGGAAAACTGATCCTGATCATGGCAGTCCAGGGAAGATAGCTGTCAGAGTCTGTTCCTCATGTCTGAGGAACCAGAGCCATTAGAGAGGAGCTAAGAGGACCTGTTGCTGTGTCTGTTTACCCACCTTAGGCTACTTTCACACTGGGGCGTTGCACCGTCTGCGGAACAGCGCCGTAATTTTTAGCGCTTTGCCGGCGCTGCCCATTGATTTCAATGGGCAGGGGCGCTGTATTCACTGCTCCTACAGAGCCTCAAAGATGCGGCTGGCAGGACTTTTTTTACCGCCCTGCCAGCGCACCGATCCAGTGTGAAAGCTCTCTGGCTTTCACATTGGAGTGAAAGGAGAGGCTCTTTCAGGGCGCTTTGCGGGCACTATTTTTAGCACTATAGCGCCTGCAAAGCGCCTCAGTGTGAAAGTCTGAGTTTGAGAGAGAGAGAGAGTCACTGCGTCTTCAGGATTTGAGCTGAGAAACTGCAGTCTGTGTGAGGAACTGAGATCTGATCACTGGGGACTAATGATCACCAAGCCATTGAGACCAAAGTAGCCGACTGTCCGGAAGTGGTAAGATGAACTGCACATCCTAACTGCCTTCCACTCACTGTTAGTTCAAATAGAGACTTGGTGACTAGGGATGAGCTCGGTGTTCGAGTCGAACGCATGTTCGACTCAAACATCGCCTGTTCGCCTGTTCGGCGAAACCAAAACTTTGTGGGCCGTTCGCGCCAAATTCATGTGACGCGAACGGCCCACAATGCACTGCGCCATCGCACTGCATTGCCGGTGCTGTAATTGGCCAAGCATGCACTGTGACCCTGCATGCTTGGCCAATCACAGCGCCGGCAGCGAGGAAAGCCATAATTGGCCACAGGCAGGATGCCTGTGGCCAATTATAGCTCAGGGGGTTTAGTACACGCCCCACACTATATAAGCCCACCAGCATGGCGGCCTTGTGTAGTGTGTTCCGGCGTGCAGGGAAAGAGCTAGATGGGCAGGGACAGTGTGTTCTACAGCGTGTTCTTGCTGTTCTCTAATACAGACATCTGCAGGAGTTAGTGGGTGTTGTGTGCCCCAGCACAGTATACACCTGTATCTACACCTTATTGCTGTTCTCTAATACAGGCATCTTCAGGAGTTAGTGGGTGTTGTGTGCCCCAGCACAGTATACACCTGTATATACCCGTTATTGCTGTTCTCTAATACAGGCATCTGCAGGAGTTAGTGGGTGTTGTGTTCCCCAGCACAGTATACACCTGTATCTACACTTTATTGCTGTTCTCTAATACAGGCATCTGCAGGAGTTAGTGGGTGTTGTGTGCCCCAGCACAGTATACACCTGTATCAACCCTTTTTTGCTGGTGTTCTCTAATAAAGGCCTCTGCAGAAGTTAGTGGGCGTTGTGTGTCTCCAGCACAGCACAGTATACACCTGTATCTACCCTTTATTGCTGGTGTTCTCTTAAAAAGGCATCTGCAGGAGTTAGTGGGTGTTGTGTGCACAGCACAATATACACTACCCAATTGCTGGTTTTCCCATCTCCCTGCAGGCCATTACTATGTCTGGAAGGCCAACAAGGAGAGGCAGACAGTCACGAGCCAATAAAAGAGGGAAAGCAGGCTCTGTGTCTAGAGACAACAGTGCTGGTCGTGGATGTGGTGCATTGTCATCAGCACGTGGGCATGGGACACGCTTGTCCTTATTTTCGGCAGCTGGACGTGTTGAGCCGCATAATGCCGAAGACTTGGTAGAGTGGATGACCAAACCCTCCTCATCCTTCTCATCCTCCTTATCCTCTCTCACCCAGGCTCAGGGTACTGGCAAAGCAGCTGTCAAAGCGTCCTCTTCCCTCGTATCAATGTCATCAGTCACTCCTTCCCTAGACCCACCATGTCCTCCTGAGGAGTCCCCCGAACTGTTTGAGCACAGTGTTGGGTACATGCTCCAGGAGGATGCCCAGCGTTTTGAAGGGTCTGATGATGATACCCAGCTAGAGGAAGGCAGTAGCGTGAGCGCAGAGAGAGGGGATGCTCAAGAAGGACAGCAATCTGGCAGTCATGTTCCAGCAGCTGCAGCATACTGCCAGATTGGCTCCAGTGATGTGGAGGGAGGGAATGATGAGGTCACTGACTCCACGTGGGTGCATGATAGGAGAGAGGAGGAGGAGGAGGATGAGGGGGAGGCATATCTCCAACGAGGCAGGATGCCCTCCGGGGGCCAGCGTAAGGGCAGCACACCGACTGAATCACACCGCAGAGCTCCGCCTGTGCAGGGCGCTGCCTCTGCCCGTTATTCCAAAAGTTCTTTGGTGTGGGCCTTTTTTGAGTCGAGTGCATCAGATCGCACCGCTGCTATTTGCAACATATGTTTTAAGCGTATCTCACGTGGCCAAAACATCAGCGGCTTGGGCACCACATGCCTGACCAGACATATGTTGACCTGCCATGCAGCTCGTTGGCAAGCGTACCTTAAAGACCCACACCAAAGAACAAAGCAGACCTCTCCTTGCTCCTCATCAGCTGGGATCTCCAACCCCACTATACCTTCAGTCCTCTCTGAAACCTGCACTGAGAGGAATGAAGGTGTAGAATTAGGTGTGTCACAGCCAAGTACTTGCGGGCACTCTGCTAGCAGTACACCGACGTCCGATTGTAGCAGGCAAATTTCCCTGCCCCAGCTGCTGGACCGTCGAAAGAAGTTCACTCCCAGCCATCCACATGCCCAGCGGTTGAATGCTAGCTTGGCTAAATTGCTAGCACTTCAACTGCTGCCTTTTCAGTTGGTAGACTCGGCCCCCTTCCGTGAGTTTGTGCAATGTGCGGTTCCTCAGTGGCAGGTTCCCAAACGCCACTTTTTCTCACGGAAGGCGATTCCGGCTCTCTACCGGCATGTGGAAGGCAATGTCCATGCCTCGCTGGACAGGGCGGTCAGCAGTATGGTGCATATTACTGCTGACTCATGGTCCAGCAGGCATGGATAGGGATGTTACCTTTCTTTCACGGCCCATTGGGTCACTCTTTTGGCGGCTGGGAAGGATGCAGGACAAGGTGCAGTAGTGTTAGAGGTTGTTCCGCCGCCACGCCTCCAAAATGCTATTACTGGTTGTGACACGCCTCTCTCCTCCACCCCCTCCTCTTCTTCTTCCTCCATGGCCTCTTCCTGTGCTTTGTCCTCGGAACCAGCGGTGCTCCGTAGGCGTTCAAGGGGCTACGCAAGTACGCAGGCAAAAAGATGCCATGCCGTGCTTGCGCTTGTGTGTTTGGGGGACAGGAGCCACACTGGGGCAGAGGTTCTGTCAGCTCTGCAGGGGCAGACCGAGAGGTGGGTGACGCCACGCCAGCTTAAGCCAGGAATGGTGGTTTGCGACAATGGCACCAACCTCCTCTCCGCCCTCTGACAGGGACAACTGACCCATGTGCCCTGTGTGGCTCACGTCCTTAACCTGGTGGTGCAGCGGTTCTTGGGCAGGTACCCGGGCTTACAGGATGTCCTGAGGCAGGCCAGGAAAGTCTGTGTGCATTTCCACAGATCATATAATGCCAGTGCTCGGCTGGCTGAGCTGCAAAAGGAGTTGAACCTGCCCAAGAACCGCCTTATATGTGACATGCCCACCAGGTGGAACTCAACGTTGGCCATGCTACAGCGGCTGCACACGCAGCAGAGGGCCATCAATGAGTACCTGTGCGACTACGGCACCAGGACAGGGTCAGGGGAGCTCAGGTTTTTTTCACCAGGCCAGTGGGGCATGATCGGGGATGCATGCACTGTCCTGGCACCATTTGAGGAGGCCACAAGGATGGTGAGCAGTGACAGTGCATGCATCAGTGACACTGTACCTCTTGTCCACCTGTTGGAGCATACGCTGCGTGGAATAATGGACAGGGCACTTGAGGCAGAACAGAGGCAGGAAGAGGACTTCCTTGCCTCTCAAGGCCCCCTTTACCCAGACAGTGTTCCTTCTGTCCCACCCATCACACAGGAGGAGGACGAGGAGGACGATTGTGTCAGCATGGAGGTGGAGCATGGCACTCAGCATCAACAGCAGCACTCTTTTAGGGATGATTTACAGTCCCAAGAAACCCGTGAACTTGTACGTGGCTGGGAGGAGGTGGCTGCGGATCATGTCGTCCTTAGTGACCCAGAGGACTCCGGACCGAATGCCTCAGCTAACCTATGCTGCATGGCCTCCCTGATCCTACAAAGTCTGCGGAAGGATTCTCGTATTCTTTGGATCAAGGAGAGGGACCATTACTGGCTGGCCACTCTCCTTGATCCACGGTAAAAGGGTAAGGTTTCGGACCTTATCTTGCCATCGCAGAGGGAGCAGAGGATGAGACATCTCCGGGAGGCCTTGCAGAAAGGTCTGTGCAACGCGTTCCCAGAGACTGGGAGGTTACAAACTCCTGGTCCAGGACAACGAGTTGCTGAGGCTTCGGTCAGTAGCAGAAGGAGCGGTGGAGAAGGTGGCCGTCTGACCGATGCATTCAGACAATTTTTTAGTCCGCAGCCCCAAGGTATGATCGGTTCCAGCAACCATCGTCAGCGTCTGATATACATGGTGCAAGATCAGACTTGGACACCTTTCCCACCGAAAATCCTCTGGCTTACTGGGTCTTGAGGATGGATCACTGGCCAGGGCTTGCACAGTATGCAATTGAGCTACTGGCCTGTCTTGCATCCAGCGTTCTTTCAGAACGCACATTCAGTGCTGCTGGAGGCTTTGTCACGGATCACAGGGTGTGCCTGTCCACCGACTCGGTTGATCGACTGACCTTCATAAAGATGAACCAGTCTTGGATCACCACCAGCTACCAAGCACCTGAAGCTGATGTAACAGAATAATTTATTTTGAAATGTCACATCCCTTCAAGACTGCCTATGCTGATGCTGAGTGACTGTCCTGTTATGTTGACTGACTATCCTCTTCCTCCTCAATGATCCGATTCCTGATGATAGCTTGAAAGAACATTTTTGTTTCTGGGTGCCGCCACCCGTGGCTAAGGCCCAAATTTTCAGCCCCTGTTCAACAGGGGCATGTAATTACAATTTGTTATGCAATGCTTTGCAGCAGGGCTCATTCCTGCACTCCAACTAGAGTATCTGGGAGAGGTTGCAGTGTCGTGGCACCAGCACCAGTGCCTAAGGTCAAATTTTTCAGCCCCTGTTTAACAGGGGCGTGCAATTACAATTTTTGATGCAATACTTTGCAACAGGGCTCATTGCTGTGCTCCAAGTACAGTATCTGTTAGGGGTTGCAGTGTTGTGGCAACACCACCACCACCACCACCAAAGGCCCAATTTTTCTGCCCCTGTTCAACAGGGGCATGTAATTACAATTCTTGATCTAATAATTCACAGCAGGGCCCATTCCTGTGCCCACCAAGAGTAACTGTGAGGGCTGACAGTGTTGTAGCACCAGCACTACCACCAAAGGCCCAATTTTTCCTACCACTGTTCAACAATGGCATGTACAGGTCCGGCGCTACCACTAGGCGGACTAGGCGACCGCCTAGGGCGGCACTGCTGCCTAGGGCGCCCGGCCGCTGGTTATTTTATTTCCTGCACAGTCCTCCTCAAAGCTCCACCTGTGCCCTGACATAATGTCAAGCAGTGCCGTCAAGCAGCGCCGCCCCCCCCCAGCGCGGTTCGCTCGAGTTCTCCACTGCTCTGGTCGGACATCACAGACAGTGTCACATGGCATATGCGTCCCGGCTGCCACCCCCCCAGGGCGCTCTCCGGTCTGATGTGTGTTGTGTTAGTGCCGCCCTAGCAATGAGAAGATGAGGGGAGAGAGCCGGGACAAGGAACCGCCGACCGGAAGTGCTGCATGATGAAATCGGCTGGGGCAGATGAGATGGAAGCCCTGCATACGGGCTTGCCGCGATATCTGCTCCCCCTCCTCCTGGTCGCTCGGGAATCTGTTGTGGACAGGCAGGCAGCAGCGCCGCTCTCATGGAGTATCACCCACCGCTGGCTCAGGTATGGAAGCACAGACAGCATGCTCAGTGCTGCAGTCTGCAGTCTCATAAACATTTTTTACTCTGCTGTCAAGTTTACAGAGGGGGAAACAGATATATGTGTTTTGGGAGGGGACAGACGTGCAGGGCCCAGGGGTACCGTACCGTACAGATATGTGTGTGGGAGAGGGTACAGAGGGGGAACAGATATATGTGGGGGCGGGACAGATACATATGGGGGGGACAGATATATATGGGGGGAACAGATATATATGGGGGGGGCAGATATATATGGGGGGAGATAGATGTGCAGGGGGGTACAGAGGGGGAACAGATGATATGTGTGTGTGTGTGTGTGGGGGGGGGGGACAGATGTGCAGGGGAGTACAGAGAGGAACTGGTGTGTGTGGGGGTTGCAGAGGGTAACAGGCATTTAGGGTGATACAGTGATGGGGTGATCTGAGGTGTGAAGGTTCAAGTTCACCTTTGTAAAAAAAAAAATGCAGATCTTTTTACAGGTACAAAAATGCATTTATTATTATTTTTAGCAGAAGCCTGTAAAGCAATGTCAGTGTATCTGTCTGCTCTTACAGACAGGCAGTTACACAGTTAACCTGTCTGTATACTGCCCTAGCCTGTGGACGTCGGCTGGCGCGAGGAAGCGAGCTGGTGCCATCCACTATTTTTTGTCTTCAGGCCGGGTCCAGAGGCACAGGTGCAGACATGTGGACCACGGCTGAAGAAATAGGTGAAGAGGCGCCACAAAAATCTCGGTGAGGGGCGGAGCCAATTGGGGGGGGAGGGTCGGCAAAATTAGGTTTCGCCTAGGGTGTCAAAAATCCTTGCACCAGCCCTGGGCATGTAATTACAATTCCTGATATAATAGTTCACAGCAGGGCGTTCCAGCGCCCACCAAGAGTAACTGTGAGGGCTCACAGTGTTGTGGCAACACCAACATGTAAGGGGCAAATTTCAGCAGAGTATATACGGCAGGCCCCTACTTTCAAACATCCAACTTACAAACAACTCCTCCTTGCAAACGGAAGGAGACAACAGGAAGTGAGAGGAAATCTACCCCTAGGAAGGGAAATTCTCTCCTGTAAGAGTTAATATGGGAAAAAGGTGTCTCCTCTCTACTGATGCTTTATCACCAATTCTTGTTTCAATAAAAAACCCACATTTTCCAAAAACATTTGTCATTGGGACGGAAAGTGAGGTGAAATGTTCTGAACAGGGGCACAGACAGCAAAACAAATGTTACAGGAGTGATAACCCTTACCTATGTTTTCCAAAAAGCTTAAAAATATATTTTTTGGCTGGAGCTACACTTAAACAATGTACCTGTTCAAAACTACAAACAGATTCTACATAAGAACAAACCTACAGTCCCTGTCTTGTATGCACCACCTGTATACGGCTGTTCAGAGTATATAGGGCCTTTTTTTATTTTGGGTGCGGGGTTCCCCTTAATATCCATACAAGACCCAAAGGGGCTGGTAATGGGCTGGGGTGGGGGGGGGGGGGGGGGTGATGGGGTAGCCATGACATTTTTCTCAAAGATTTTCATCCATATTGCCAGGACAAGACATTACATTAAAGCCGCAAGCAGTTTTAAATGGCTTTTTTTTCCTTTAGAAGTGTCATTTTGTGCAGGGACAGTTCTAAACACGGGAAACACGTGGCACTTCACAGGCATACTTTAGACACCCCCCAGGTACGATATTTAAAGAAATATTTCACTTTTTTTTTTTTCACTTTATGCATCATTAAAATGACTGCTCCCGAAAAAACTGCCGTTTTTAAAACTTCTTTTTGCATTGATACATGTCCCCTGGGGCAGAACCCGGGTCCCCAAACCCTTTTTAGGACAATAACATGCATATTAGCCATTATAGTTAGCACTTTAGATTTCGAACGTTTGCGTCCATTGTATTTAATAGGGTTCTAACGTTTGCGCAAACTTTCAGTCTGTTCGCAGGTTCTGGTGCGAACCGAACCGGGGGGGTGTTCGGCTCTTCCCTATTGGTGACCTATCTCCTATCAGCCAACCACACTCTTAAAGGGACAGTGCACCACCTAAAGATAGGCCTATCGAAAGCCAGCCAACATTAAATACTAGGCGCCAGGTACTTTCTACTAGCTCCAGGGGTACCCTATACAAATGTGTACCCCGTCCACTGTTGGGGTTGTATGCACAAGGTGTACAGCAGGACCCTTTTGATTCTTCTGAACTGGTTGATGTTGTTAGAGACTAGTTACCAGGTTGTAGTTTCATTTAGTCTTGCTATAACCTTTGAGTGCCAGCTAGTGGGTTAATGACCATTTCACCCTTTATAGTGCCCTTAAGGCTGTGTATTTACATGTTTATTAGTTTACACCTAGTTTGCATTACCTTAATACATTTAATTATTTATTTAGTTGTTGTGGCCTGATTCCTGTGCACTCTTAAGCCTGGTACACACTACAGTGCACAAAAAAAACCTGACAGCTCCGGTCAGAGCTGCTGTCCTAACTATGCAAGGTTAGTTCAGTGATTTCCCCCGCTGAGCTGTTGTGTTCTGACAGGGGGATGACTCCCCCCCCCACCAGAACACTTCAATCAGCGCGCTCTGCCATTGGCTAAGAGGGCTGATCGGGAGTCAGTCTTTTTTTTTTTTTTTAACCGCCCATTGTCTCCCGACAATCGACCCGTGTCTGTACGGGGCTTTACAGAGTGGTAGCCTACTAATTCTTAAGTTACACAGGTGTAAATGGCTTTAGTACATGACCAAGTGTCTCAGTGGGAACTAAGCAGTTAGGAGAGTCGTGGCAGAACAGAGGACCCATCACCAGTGGCTCCTGCGGGGGTAAGCGCTCCATAGTTAATAAACAGATACATAATAAATACTTAACAGTTACTCTAATATAGTGTATTGTTTATAAGGTAAGAAGGGTATTTTCCAGCATGCACCCAGCACTTACATGTGGCCACAGTGTGTCAGGTTTTCAGACCATATATTAAAGTGGATGTAAACCAGATTAATGAAATCTGACCTAGACACATATATCTGTAGTGTTTACTTATCTCTCTCCAAAGCCTTAAGTTCAGTGTCTTTCTGCAGTTTCATTCCTCTGTTATCAGCATGATAACTTCTGACAAGTTTTCCGACAACCGAAATAAAACCAGCCTGAAATTTGTGCCGGGGTGGGTGCTATAAATAGATTAGCAGAGAGCTTGTCTTGTCACAGCACAGCTCTGCACATTCCTTCCTTCCTCTGCCTATGTGGAGGGGGGGTGCCTTTCCTCCAATCAGCTGTCACACAGTGTATGCCAAGAATCCACTCCTACAGCTGAATGAAGAAGTTAAAATGTTAACACGATGTTAGAGTTCTAAAGAATACAGAAAAGAAAAGACAGCAGATATACATGTAGAACTTATGTAGAGAGATTTGTTTCACCCCTGTGTATCATCTGAGGCTGTCCACTTCACTGGGTAGAGGAGAGGGTTTACATCCACTTTAATTTAATATGTTTAATCATGTTTCTGATCTGTATGCATGTTTTTTCTTTTTGTGTTTTTATGTAATCTTTATGTATGCCTGTTTTTTTTTTTGTTTGTTTTTTTAAACCCTGGCTATAAAACAAGAACTGCAGACACACAATATAGCGCCTAGAAGTTGCTGTACGTACAGTGTCTCACAAACGTGAGTACACCCCTCACATTTTTGAAAATATTTTATTATATCTTTTCATGTGACATTACTGAAGAAATGACACTTTGCTACAATGTAAAGTAATGAGTGTATAGCTTGTATAACAGTGTAAATTTGCTGTCCCCTCAAAATAACTCAACAGACAGCCACTAATGTCTAAACCGCTGGCAACAAAAGTGAGTACACCCCTAAGAGAAAATGTCCAAATTGGGCCCAAAGTGTCAATATTTTGTGTGGCCCCCATTATTTTCCAGCACTGCCTTAACCCTCTTGGGCATGGAGTTCACCAGAGCTTCACAGGTTGCCACTGAAGTCCTCTTCCACTCCTCCATGACAACATCACGGAGCTGGTGGATGTTAGAGACCTTGTGCTCCTCCACCTCCTATTTGAGGATGCCCCACAGATGCTCAATAGGGTTCAGGTCTGGAGACATGCTTGGCCAGTGCATCACCTTTACCCTCAGCTTCTTTAGCAAGGCAGAAGGTGTGTTTGGGGTCGTTATCATGTTGGAATACTGCCCTGCGGTCCAGTCTCTGAAGGGAGGGGGATCACTCTCTTCTTCAGTATGTCACAGTACATGTTGGCATTAATGGTTCCCTCAATGAACTGTAGCTCCCCAATGCTGGCAGTACTCATGCAGCCCCAGACTATGACACTCCCACCACTATGCTTGACTGTAGGCAAGACACACTTGTCTTTGTACTCCTCACCTGGTTGCCGCCACACATGCTTGACACCATTTGAAGCAAATAAGTTTATCTTGGTCTCATCAGACCACAGGACATGGTTCCAGTAATGGATCCAGTAGTTCATGTCCTTAGTCTGCTTGTCTTCAGCAAGCTGTTTGCGGGCTTTCTTGTTCATCATCTTTAGAAGAGGCTTCCTTCTGGAACAAAGGCCATGCAGACCAATTTGATGCAGTGTGCGGCATATGGTCTGAGCACTGACAGGCTGACCCCCCCACCCCTTCAACCTCTGCAGCAATGCTGGTAGCACTCATAGGTCTATTTCCCAAAGACAACCTCTGGATATAACGCTGATCACGTGCACTCAACTTCTTTAGTCGACCATGGCGAGGCCTGTTCTGAGTGGAACCTGTCCTTTTAAACCACTGTATGGTCTTGGCCACCATGTTGCAGCTCAGTTTCAGGGTCTTGGCAATCTTCTTATAGCCTAGGCCATCTTTATGTAGAGCAACAAGTGACCAGTATGAGAGAGTGAGAGCGATAACACCAAATTTAACACGCCTGCCCCCCATTCACACCTGAGACCTTGTAACACTAAAGAGTCACATGAGGCTGGGGAGGGAAAAGGGCAAATTTGGACATTTTCACTTAGGGGTGTATTTACTTTTGTTGCCAGTGGTTTAGACATTAATGGCTGTGTGTTGAGATATTTTGAGGGGACAGCAAATTTACACCATTATACAAGCTGTACACTCACTACTTTACATTTTAGCAAAGTGTAATTTCTTCAGTGTTGTCACATGAAAAGATATAATAAAATATTTACAAAAATGTGAGGGGTGTACTTACTTTTGTGAGATACTGTATCTTTAGTTTTCTTCTATAAGCCCTGAAACCAGATGCACTGAATATGGGAATCTTCTCTTGGACCTCATAATTGCTTATAAGGGTTTTATATCGCTGATCCCAAAAGTGATTGTAAACGATCACTTTGTAAAGCAACTCATTCAGTTAAAAATAGAAATAAAGGTCAAAACATTTTTGTAGAGCTATAAAAAAAAACATTATAAATACTTTTTTTTATATGTGATCACATTCCCTCTGTTCTCAGCTGCTGAGGGGAGGAGAAGCAGCAGCACACTGAGCTTACTGGTGAATGGCTGCACAGCAGGGGCATGTCAGGAGAAGTCTGATCATTGGAGGAGAGCAGACCGAGTTCCTAGCATAGCTAGGGAACTGACCATGCTGTGCTCTCCTGTTTAGTGTGGTCAGTTTTTAATAGGCAAGCAGAGGGACTGGCAGGAACACCAGGGATTTCACATAAAGGAAGCGATACAAAGAGAACAGGATACTTTTTCATACAAGTACATGGTACAGCAGGCACATATCAGGAATATGAAGTGCTGGGGTAACAAATGCTTTAAGTTTTCTTAAATTAATGTGCATTTGTTTTATTTTAGAAGGCAGTGAAAACATAGTGGTTTCTGCATATTTATCTTACAAAAGCTTTCACATTCTGTGGCTGTCCTTCGATTTTTTATTTATTTTTTATAGTGGGGTTGTCAAGTGTTGACTAATTATTTTCTCCTAGAGGAAATGTAAGTGGTTTGTTTCATTTCCTCCTAAAATGCCCCCCCCCCCCCACACACACACACACACACACACACACACCATTTATTGTAGGCTGATACTTTGTCAGGCTTCTTCCCTTTGACCTGTTTGGCTTTAGTGGACCTAACAAAATAATGTTGACACCAGCATATCTCTCACACCTGCAGTCTTCCCAACACACAAGGTCAGCAGCTCCAGTAAAGACAACAGGAATACTAGATAGAGCAAGGAACACTAGACTTTGTAGGCACCAAAGTACACATGATTAAACGTTAATATCTTTATTACCAAAAATATAGACAAACTTCATGGTCATGAGAGTGTTAAATTGGGTTAACGCGTCAATGATAATTATCATTATATCAGGGTCACGTGAACAGTGGAGGTTTAGGGTGGTTGTCTCCAACACATGGTATCCTGTTGCAGCGCCTTCACTACCATAGACAATAAGGATCTCTTATGTTTGCACAATTGAGGCTCTAGTTACTCTACAGGAACCATGTTTATAGTGGTTATCTATTTTTGTTCTATGGTGAGGTTTATTTATCATTGACAAGATAACCTAATTTAAGTCTCTCATGACCATGGAGACTTCTCATACCTGGTGTTATTTACCGCCGCAATCCCCATTATTCTGGATTTTGTTCATGTTTCTATCAAGCCAAAAAACCTTTTGTTGTGGAATTTTAGGCTGCTGTTTACAGAGCACACAGCCTATAATTCCTGTGCTATCTAAGTACACATCAGATTTCATCTTCTTGAAGTAATGCTATCGTTAAGTTAAGTTTGCTAAAGTCCACTCACCGTTCATTCCATCATTCAATCCAGGAAACCACCAACACAGGTCTTCTTATCAGGCCATTCCAGCAAAGACTGTTAAGCCGACGCCTACTCATAGGCTTTTATTAAACTCAAAAGATCTCAAGACAGGAGGTGATTGGCTGCAGCAACCAGTCACCTCCCCCCATGGGAGGGGACATCACAGGATGTCCGTTCCACACAGGAGAATGACCATACAAGGACATCCTTCCAACAGGAAATAAAAGGATTCAATACAATAACGTATGATGGCTAAAGTCACCGCTGATAGAAATCCTTATTCTGCGCCATTCCATAGAATATTGCATATTCAGATTATACTATTATTGAATGGGGGAGGGAGGCTATCTGCAGACGCGCGCTACGAATTCCAACCAATGTTGATCAGACACAGCCGAGACAAGAGCGCGCATTTGCCCATAACCAATGATGTCATTGCAGAGCGAGGATACCCCCTCCTCAATGATAGTCCATGCTAATGCACAGAGGGCCCCCGTTGGCGGACATATCCGCCCCCTGCAAGCATCACACTCCAACCTCAAGACGTTTTCCCCTATCAGACGGGATTCAACCAGCCTCAGACTACCCCAATCAGCTCTTTTAGAGCGGGTTGCGGAAGTACTAACACTGGGTGACACTATGACAATACATATTAAATACATCTCCATAAAAATCTCCACAACAGTCCTCCCTTTTTTGTCATATGCACCCCATGTCCATCAATGAAATTTGATATGCTTCTTATACCCGGAAATGAATCAGTTCTTAGTCCATAAAAAGGAAAACACGGCTTGACATGTAGACTCTACTCTTCAGGGGCATGACTTATAAAGGAGGACACGACATGGTGAGCTGTAGTAATCGCCGATCCGTCTGTGATTCTCTGTCTTGTATGTGGGTCCGGCTTCGGGGCGTCTCATCAAGGAAACTCTGGTCACGCGTCAAATCAGGCAACAGGAGCACCTCGTCACGACATAGAAAGAATAGAAATAAAAACGACATGAGTATATATATTCCCACTTCCTTTAACCACGATCCGCTGTAAAATAAAAAATTAGATCCCCAAAGATTCCCAGACCCTTAAAAAGGACTCCCAACCTTCACTTAGCTACAGCTCTGGCTTCAACAATTACATGAAGAACCCTATCCTTAACGGATGAGAATTGTTCAATTGTATCCCAAGCCTGAGCCGCCCCCCCCACCTTGTACATGCAGGACCCCATGCCCAGACCTGGTCGGGATTGGTGAACAAATCCCTTCTAGCTGTCCCTGCCATTCTTAATTTCCTGCGCCATCAGATCCTCGCGATCGGCCGTGACCTAAAATGTTGGGACAGCTTCACCATCGCGCATGAACCTCTTGCTTTGGGGGAATTACCTTTATAAGCTGCAGATCCACATAAACACCAAACTAAAGTTCAAACACACTTGTGGGCTGCCTAGATACCCAAACCGACAAGAGACAGAGCCATTAAAACTAAAACCAATTTTACCCTCTAAAAAATACATCGTTAGATTCCATTGACAAGTGTCTGTCTGGAGTCTTCACTAGTTTGTCAAAACTCCTCATACCCATAATAACATCATAAATGTCATGTACCGCTGTCATCGCTGGGGACTAAAACTCGGTGAAGACTCAGAACAGACCATCGGTCCTGTTCGCTTTCTGAGCTAGTCAGGACATACACTTTACATAATAACTTGGGATGCTTTTCACCGTTACCCTCGCTAAAATTTACTAAACAACAAAAATATAAATAAACAAAGATACTCCTCATTCTTTGGTGTGGTTGAGCCGCTTCTTGCAGTGGCTGGCGTGGTCTCATCCCTCAAGCTTCTTTACAACGACCCAGTCACCTGGTTGGAAAGAATGTAAACTGATTATTGAGTCGGGTCCAGGAGGGAATCGTGAAAACCTTTTGGTGGACATTTTGAAGTTCATGTCACAACGATCGCACCCACCCCATCAGCCGAGAATATAAGTGACAGCTAATGAGGAGAGTACGACCCTGGTTTTGATTGACCTCCAAACAACCCTCATATGACAATAACCCAGACATCGGGACTGTGGTCACTGCATAACCTGTGCGTGGCTTACAATACCTGGAACCATTGACAAGGTTCTTAGCCTCTGGGATGGGAACCTACTTCACCAGACTGCTGCTTGCCGATTCAAATTCTATCAAAGAAAGACAGTCTTGGCACAAACTTGGTTAGAATTACAGAGGTTATTATTAGTTTGAAAAAAAACTGTCATTCTTACATTTATCACTTCTCCCCCCTTTTCTTCCTCATTACAGACTGAAGGAAGAAATGCGTGGTGCAGGAAAAAAGAAACAATGAAATAGCCTATGATACTTTTACCGCCTTAGACTCATATTTATCCATATGTACCGCTGTCTACATACACCTGTTCTCTGTGTACAAACTCCTTGGACCTGAAAAATACTTATAAGCAAAATCATTACTCTATCCTTCATATTTAACCTGCAAAGAATGGAAAACAATAATGACATTCCTGTACATTGGTAAATTGTCAATGACATTCTTTCAAAACTGATTCAAACAAAACCCTCTGTAACCCTTACTTTTCCCGTTCCTACAAAAATACAACAGCCGCGACGCATCGAAGGATCGCCGCGGTAAGTTCGAACATATTCACGTTACTACGTACAAACATTCCGATACAAACGTGGGGGAAATACTTCCCAGTTTCCAAAACCACAAATGAAAAAAAACAAAAACAGCCAGGATTCTACCTTCACTCTTTCAGCAATAGGAAAAAAAATACAATGGGAATATGAGAGCAACTCGAGAAGCTTGCATGGACCAGCCATACAAGGTTCAAACAAACGGGCATGAGCCACCGTTCCTCATCATTACAGATTTCTGAAGCCGCAGCTCAACTACATCCATTCCAGAGGGATACCCAAAATAGTATCCTTGGACCACCTATGTTAATCTTTTTGGGGTTCAAAGGCCTTTGCCCCAAAACTAGGCTTCGTGCACTGTGTGACCGTCTGACTATGGGAAGTCTCCATTCCTTCCCTTTGCACAGACCTCCTTGTGTCCATGGCAATTCGAATCGGCTTATCGTCTTAAACCTGCGTCCAGGTTAAACTGTTGCACC
Organism: Rana muscosa; assembly: GCA_029206835.1. Lineage (NCBI taxonomy): Eukaryota > Metazoa > Chordata > Amphibia > Anura > Ranidae > Rana > Rana muscosa. The sequence goes on from CM055121.1 coordinate 870,838,476, forward strand.
CATTTTCGGAGATCACCGCCCGGTGTCTTCTTATACGGTGAATTGCAGAACTACAACCACTATATGGTCAAGTCCTCCAACTAGAAACCCTAACCGAGGCGTCAACACTATGGCTTGTTGTCCCAACACTTTTGGAACTACAGCAACAACCACAGATCAACCCCCGAATTAGGCCTCTACCCCTCACAGTGTATGCATACACAAGCGTTTTCCGCTATACACCCATACACTGCGTTGTCAGACTAAACCACACAGAACAATTACGCCAGTTTACCACCTGCAGAACAATGTGGCTTCTCTCTGTATCTAGATGATAAAATAATGGTGCTACCCCCTGTTTTTCTCTCTACCCAAAACTGTATTACACAGTACAAAACTTCACAAAACTGGAACAAAATATAAAACACTTTTAAACGCCAAAATGCTTTCCATTTTCCTTCTAAGCACAAATCTCATTGCTCACCTTTAAAAACCCCAAGCTCCTCCCACTAACTTTCTGCTGATATATAAATGCTGAAAAGAAACTTCCGGTTATGCTCAGCTACTTAAAAAAACCAAACTGGTTTATTTACATATCAATTGTTCAGGAAGAGGGAGGGGGAGGGGGGAGCCCAGCCACATTGCTGTGTCTATCAAGACTCCAAAAAAATCCATGGCTACACATTATATATTTCAACAATTTAAAACCTTGTCAAGAAGATGGTGGAATAAAACCCCCCTTTGCAAATGGGAGGGTCCTGACCCAAACATCCCCTGCAAGCAAAACCACAAGTTGACTCAAATACAAAACTCCTGCAAAAAGATGGCTCTAGGGGTTTCGACCAAAACCCCCACTCCTCCTCTACAGGCTATACAATACAAGCTTCAAAACATATGAATTGCCTTCTGGGAAGGAAATATTTAAACATAAAAACACATCATTGTACAAAAACTCTGTTAGTCTTACAATCCATCAAAATTCAGTGTAAAGTGAAGTTTTTCTTAAAACCAAAATCCAATGCAAAAAAACCGCCGCGCATATACTGCAAAGTCAGCTGACCCTGCAATAGCTTACATTCACTTAAATGAAAACAGAGAAATCCCCAACCTAACATCATGTGCATGGAGTTTGCATGTCCTCCCTGTGTCTGCGTTGGCCTCCTCCCACACTCCAACTGCTGGTAGGCCAGCCAGATCCCATCCATAAATAGGCCACAGCATGTGCGTGTGTCCGCAAGCACGTTGTGGCCCCTCAGGGTAAGACCGCGCTATTTTAAGATACCACTCAACTCAAAAGGCGATGCTTAGAAAAGCAATTTAAACCAGCAAATTCATTAAACAAAAACCAGTCTCTCAGTATGTCCCCCTGGTGTCTCACTACTCTCCCCAGCAGTGCACAGGTCAAACTGCAAACGCACAAAACAGAATAAAACTGCGCCAATCAACAAATGCCAATACAGCATATTCAGGGGCCGTGTTTGCCAAACTGGAACTTCCTATCTCAAACTGTAAACGTCTCTCAAAATGGCCGACGAGCCAGGACTACAAAATGGTGGATGACTCACCACAGCACCTCATGGACAACAAAAATTGCGCCATTGACGCATGCAATTTTTCCCGCCAAAACCAGCATCTCTTTGAAAGAAAATCAAAAATGTTTTTCTCCACAAAGACTGACTACACCATTGAAACTTTTCTAAATTATCATCAAAATCCACTGAAAAAGGTGTCAGCTACACTCTACAAGGACCACATGTACACTTACAAACTTTGCCTCCCTTTGGCCAACTAAACAGCACATTCAATAAATGTGAGTTACATGACAATATTAAAAACATATTCATTTCTCTAAGTTCATATACTCTGAGATATTCACCACGTCTCTACCTAAAGTTCACACACAGTGGCCTCAGCCTGGCCACTTGGCAGGAACTTTCAACTCAAAAACCAAACACTTAATATTTTTACACTTATGGGGACATGTGTCTTTGTCCCCTATAAAGGCAAAAATCACAATCTATTCATTTCTATTTTTCATAGAAATCACAAACACTACACACATACAGTATATTGTTGCTTGTAACATTTGCTTAGAGTGTCTTTCCCTCAGGGCACAGCCATTGCAACACAAAACAGTGGGCAAGCCCTTCCCCCATTCAAGCACATGGCAGCCAAGCAATCTACTTTACAAACTTCTCAGTGCACTAAATACCACAGCTATACCTTCATTTCATACACAATATACAGTCTATATTTCTCGCTTAGTTACACTCTTACAGCCCACAGTTTCCATCAGATCATCTCTCAGGGCCCTCCCACTACAAAACTCCTGCATGCTATTTACAGAAAGTCACCAACTTTCACCATTGTAACTGAGATGCTTCCTGCCCCACCCCCACTAAACCTCATGGCTCAAGGACCAGAACAATGCAGCAGCCATTGCTGGCAGCCAACTGCTCAATACATCGCACGATCTAATCACACAGGCACATGCAGGCATACCCACACACAATCAAATTCACAGGCATACGATCCATGACAAAATCACACACACACATACGATTCGCAGACATACACACGCACACATACACACGCTGCAAACTTGAAACATTATTTCAAAAAGACAAATTTTTTTTTTTTTGTTCGTATCAAAGTACAGCCTCTTTACACATCACATCGCAGGTCCACTCTCCCCCCTCTGCTGATCTGATGCTCAAAAGAGGCCGCAATTGGTCCCAACCGTGCGTCGCCATTACTGTTGTGGAATTTTAGGCTGCTGTTTACAGAGCACACAGCCTATAATTCCTGTGCTATCTAAGTACACATCAGATTTCATCTTCTTGAAGTAATGCTATCGTTAAGTTAAGTTTGCTAAAGTCCACTCACCGTTCATTCCATCATTCAATCCAGGAAACCACCAACACAGGTCTTCTTATCAGGCCATTCCAGCAAAGACTGTTAAGCCGACGCCTACTCATAGGCTTTTATTAACCACTTAACGACCGCCCACCGCCGATTTACGTCGGCAGAATGGCACGGACAGGCAGAATCACGTAGATCTACGTGATCGCCTTTGTGCAGTTGGGGGGTCCATCCGGACCCCCCTTCACTGCAGTGAGCGGCCGTTAAGTGTTCGGGAGCGATCAGGCATGAGGGGGCGGCCGCTCGATTCCGCCCCCCCCCCCTCGCGATCGCTCCCGGCCAATGAAAATGCTTCCTCCGCCATGTGATGTAAACAAGGCTGGAGGAAGTGATGTCATCTCCCTCGCCGCGGTCTTTTCGTTCCCGGCGCCGAGGAGTGAAGACAGAGGTTAGTGCACCAACAGTCCACTGACACGTAGGTACACATAGGCACACAAATCACCCCCCAGTCACCCCCAGATCACCCCCCAGGTCACCCCAAAGCCCCCAATCACAGTGTCACTGATTGCAGTGATCATTTATTTTACTGATCACTGCATTTAGTGTCATCTGTGATTGTAAAAAGTTGCAGGGCAGTTAGGATTAGGCCCCTTTAGGTCCAGGGTAGCCCCCTAACCCCCCTAATAAAGGTTTAACCCCTTGATCACCCCCCAGGTAACCCTTTCACCCCCTAACTTCAGCGTCACTAAGCGATTGTTTTTCCGATCGCTGTATTTGTGTCGCTGGTGTTTTAGATTATTAGTTTTTTTTTTTTAGGTTCGCCGCAGGTTTTTATTAGTGTCAGGTACCCCCATATATTATTTTAACCCCCTGATTGCCCCTAGAGTTAACCCTTTCACCAGTGATCGCCGTATAAGCGTCACTGGTGTCACTGGTTAGCCAGTAAGTTATTTAGTTATTTAGGTTACCCGTCAGGTTTTTATATAGTGTCAGGTACCCCCATATTTAACCTAATAAAGGTTTTAACCCCCTGATTGCCCCTAGTTAACCCTTTCACCAGTGATCACCATATAAAGGTTACGGGTGACGCTGGTTGATTAGTTTGCTTTTTATAGCATCAGGGCACCCGCCGTATATAACCCAATAAAGGTTTAACCCCCCTGATCGCCCGGCGGGTGAGATCAATTAGGTTTTAGCGCCAGAGAGGGTCTGCGTCGCCCCAGGCAGTGTTAGGTTAGTGCCAGTAACGCTAACACCCACGCGCAAAGCATACACCCCCCTTAGTGGTATAGTATCTGATCAGATCTATACTAGCATCCCCAGCGGTTTAGGGTTCCCAAAAACGCAGTGTTAGCGGGATCAGCCCAGATACCTGCTAGCGCCTGCGTTTAGCTCCTCCGCCCAGCCCAGCCCAGCCCAGCCCACCCAAGTGCAGTATCGATCGATCACTGTCACTTACCAAACACAACACACATAACTGCAGCGTTCGCAGAGACAGGCCTGATCCATATCAACCAGTCCATAGCAAACGTCCATAGCAACCAGTCCATAGCAACCGTCTATAGCAACCATCCATAGCAACCAGTCTATAGCAACTGTCCATAGCAACCATCCATTGCAACCAGTCCATCGCAACCGTCCATAGCAACTGTCCATAGCAACCATCCATAGCAACTATCCAGAGCATCCAGTCCATAGCAACTGTCCATGGCAACCAATCCATAGCAACCGTCCATAACAACCAATCCGTAGCAACCGTCCATAGCAACTGTCCATAGCAACCGTCCATAGCAACCAGTCCATAGCAACCATCAATATCAACCAGTCCAAGGTGAATGTTTTGAACGCTACCAATCAAAAGTGAAGTTTTAGCGTAGGGTACAGCATTTCACAGACAAGGACACACTTACACAGGGTCTCCCAAGATGCCATTACATTTTGAGAGACCCGAACCATTACAGTTGTAAAGTTACAAAAAAAGTGTAAAAAAGAAAAAAAAAAAACGTAAAAAACAAAACACAAAAAAAATATAAAAAAAAAAAAAAAAAATAGTTGTCGTTTTATTGTTCTCTCTCTCTCTATTTTCTCTCTATTGTTCTGCTCTTTTTTACTGTATTCTATTCTGCAATGTTCTATCATGCTTGCTTTTCAGGTATGTAATTTTTTGTTTTCAGGTGCGCCATTCAACTGCAGCGCGGAATTATTTATCTTGACAGCAACAGCGTTTGCTCCCACGATACATAAAGCCGTGACACCACAGTTAAAAAAAAGAGCATATATGCCGAAGCATGGGGGCAGCAGGGGCGGAGGAGCGATTTTGCTCCTAATGCCGCGTACATACGGTCGAAATTCCGACGGAGGCCTGCCCGTGGAAAATTCCGACCGTGTGTACGCGGCATAACTTTTTTGCGGGAGGATGCCCCCATGCTTCGGCATATATATATTTTAGGCACAGGTTGCGTTAAAACATTTTTTTATTTTTTACTAGGTTTTGTTTTGGTATTTGCTTTGCAGGTATGGCATGGTAAGGTCTTACTGTTGTACTGTAATGTTACTTTGTTTTAATGTTAACCACCATTTGCTTAGCAGGTACGCCATTCAGTTGCAGCGCGGATCTATTTATCTTGACAGCCGTGACTCCAACGCTGTAGGAGGTGATTTCACCACCACAGTTAAAAAAAAGAGCATATATGCCGAAGCATGGGGGCAGCAGGGGCGGAGGAGCGATTTTGCTCCTAATGCCGCGTATATACGGTCGAAATTCCAACGGAGGCTTGCCCGTGGAAAAGTCCGACCGTGTGTACGCGGCATAACCTTTTATGCCGCGTACATACGGTCGAAATTCCGACCAAGGCTTGACCGTGTGTACGCGGCATAACTTTTTTGCGGGAGGATGCCCCCATGCTTCGGCATATATGCCCATCATTAGAAGTGGGTGGATGAAGGGAGGTATTCTAATGGTGGGCATACCCACCAATCAATCTCTTTTTTTCGTTCAGCCAATAGGCTGTATGAAAAAAAAGATTACAATACATGTCCAACAAGGACCAGCAACGTACTGGTATGTTGCTGGACTTTGAATGTTTATACCAGAATGATGCCTGCGGGTTTAGGTATCATCTTGGTATCATTCTTTTCAGCCAGCAGCCGGCTTTCATGTAAAAGCAATTCTAGCAGATAATTAGCCTCTAGACTGCTTTTACAAGCAGTGGGAGGGAATGTCCCCCCCCCCCGGTTATAAAAAGCGCCATTGGGAAATTGGGAAAGCATTTTATCACACCGATCTTGGTGTGGTCAGATGCTTTGAGGGCAGAGGAAAGATCTAGGGTCTAACCCCCCAATTTTTTTCAAAAAAAGAGTACCTGTCACTACTTATTGCTATCATAGGGGATATTTACATTCCCTGAGATAACGATAAAAATGGTAAAAAAATAAAATATGGAAGGCACAGTTTAAAAATAAAATAAAAAAGCCAAATAAATAATAAAAAAAAAAAAAAAAAAGAAGCACCGCTGTCCCCCCCTGCTCTTGCGCAAAGGCGAACGCAAGCGTCGGTCTAGCGTCATATGTAAACAGCAATTGCATCATGCATGTGAGGTATCACCGCGAAGGTCAGATCGAGGGCAGTCATTTTAGCAGTAGACCTCCTCTGTAAATCTAACGTGGTAACCTGTAAAGGCTTTTAAATGCTTTTAAAAATGAATGTAGTTTGTCGCCGCTGCGCGTTTGTGCGCAATTTTAAAGCATGTCGTGTTTGGTATCCATGTACTCGGCCTATGATCATCTTTTTTATTTCATCAAACATTGTTTTTTAGTGCATTAAAAATAAAAAAAGTGTGTTTTTCCCCCAAAAAATGTGTTTGAAAAATCGCTGCGCAAATACTGTGTGGGAAAAAAAAATGCAACACCCACTATTTTAATCTGTAGGGCCTTTGCTTTAAAAATATATATAATGTTTGGGGGTTCAACATAATTTTCTTGCAAAAAAATTTTTTTTTTCATGTAAACAAAAAGTGTCAGAAAGGGCTTTGTCTTCAAGTGGTTAGAAGAGTGGATGATGTGTGACATAAGCTTCCTAATGTTGTGCATAAAATGCCAGGACAGTTCAAAACCCCCCCAAATGACCCCATTTTGGAAAGTAGACACCCCAAGCTATTTGCTGAGAGGCATGTTGAGCCCATTGAATATTTTTTTTTTTGTCCCAAGTGATTGAATAATGACCAAAAAAATAAAAAAAAATAAAAATGTACAAAAAGTTGTCACTAAATTATATATTGCTCAAACATGCCATGGGCATATGTGGAATTACACCCCAAAATACATTCTGTTGCTTCTCCTGAGTACGGGGATACCACATGTGTGGGACTTTTTGGGAGCCTAGTCGCGTACGGGACCCCAAAAACCAAGCACCGCCTTCAGGATTTCTATGGGTGTAAATTTTTGATTTCACTCCTCACTGCCTATCACAGTTTCGGAGGCCATGGAATGCCCAGATGGCACAAAACCCCCACAAATGACCCCATTTTGGAAAGTAGACACCCCAAGCTATTTGCTGAGAGGTATGTTGAGTATTTTGCAGATCTCGCTTTTTGTCACAAAGTTTTGAAAATGTAAAAAAAGAAAAAAAAAAGAAAAAAAAATGTCTTTCTTAATTTTCAAAAACAAATGAGAGCTGTAAAATACTCACCATGCCTCTCAGCAAATAGCTTGGGGTGTCTACTTTCCAAAATGGGGTCATTTGTGGGGGTTTTGGGCTATTTTGACATTTTATGGCCTTCAAAACTGTGATAGGTAGTGAGGAGTGAAATCAAAAATGTATGCCCTTAGAAACCTTGAAGGCGGTGCTTGGTTTTTGGGGTCCCGTACGCGGCTAGGCTCCCAAAAAGTCCCACACATGTGGTATCCCCGTACTCAGGAGAAGCAGCAGAATGTATTTTGGGGTGTAATTTCACATATGCCCATGGAATGTGTGAGCAATATATCATTTAGTGACAACTTTGTGCAAAAAAAAAAAAAAGTTTGTCATATTCCCGCAACCTGTGGCAAAATATAAAATATTCCATGGACTCAACATGCCTCTCAGCAAATAGCTTGGGGTGTCTACTTTCCAAAATGGGGTCATTTGGGGGGGTTTTGTGCTATTTTGGCATTTTATGGCCTTCGAAACTGTGATAGGTAGTGAGGAGTGAAATCAAAAATTTGCGCCCTTAGAAATCCTGAAGGCGGTGCTTGGTTTCCGGGGTCCCGTACGTGGCTAGGCTCCTAAAAAGTCCCACACATGTGGTATCCCCGTACTCAGGAGAAGCAGCAGAATGTATTTTGGGGTGCAATTCCACATATAACCATGGCATGTGTGAGCAATATATCATTTAGTGACAACTTTTTGTAATTTTTTTTTTTTTTTGTCATTATTCAATCACTTGGGACAAAAAAAAAAATATTCAATGGGCTCAACATGCCTCTCAGCAATTTCCTTGGGGTGTCTACTTTCCAAAATGGGGTCATTTGGGGGGGTTTTGTACTGCCCTGCCATTTTAGCACCTCAAGAAATGAGATAGGCAGTCATAAATTTAAAGCTGTGTAAATTTCAGAAAATGTACCCTAGTTTGTAAACGCTATAACTTTTGCGCAAACCAATAAATATACGCTTATTGACATTTTTTTTACTAAAGACATGTGGCTGAATACATTTTGGCCTAAATGTATGACTAAAATTGAGTTTATTCGATTTTTCTTATAACAAAAAGTAGAAAATATCATTTTTTTTCAAAATTTTCGGTCTTTTTCTGTTTATATCGCAAAAAATAAAAATCGCAGAGGCAATCAAATACCATTAAAAGAAAGCTCTATTTGTGGGAAGAAAAGGACGCAAATTTCATTTGGGTACAACATTGCATGTCCACACAATTTACAGTTAAAGCAGCGCAGTGCCGAATTCCAAAAACAGGCCTGGTCCTAATGGCCCGAAATGGTCCGGGGCTTAAGTGGTTAAACTCAAAAGATCTCAAGACAGGAGGTGATTGGCTGCAGCAACCAGTCACCTCCCCCCATGGGAGGGGACATCACAGGATGTCCGTTCCACACAGGAGAATGACCATACAAGGACATCCTTCCAACAGGAAATAAAAGGATTCAATACAATAACGTATGATGGCTAAAGTCACCGCTGATAGAAATCCTTATTCTGCGCCATTCCATAGAATAATGCATATTCAGATTATACTATTATTGAATGGGGGAGGGAGGCTATCTGCAGACGCGCGCTACGAATTCCAACCAATGTTGATCAGACACAGCCGAGACAAGAGCGCGCATTTGCCCATAACCAATGATGTCATTGCAGAGCGAGGATACCCCCTCCTCAATGATCGTCCATGCTAATGCACAGAGGGCCCCCCATCGGTGGACATATCCGCCCCCTGCAAGCATCACACTCCAACCTCAAGACGTTTTCCCCTATCAGACGGGATTCAACCAGCCTCAGACTACCCCAATCAGCTCTTTTAGAGCGGGTTGCGGAAGTACTAACACTGGGTGACACTATGACAATACATATTAAATACATCTCCATAAAAATCTCCACAACACTTTCTACAATAACATTTTATGTTATGCTTAAAGTGGATGTAAACCCACTTTCATCCTTTCTAAACTACTGCCATAGAGCTGATCTATAAGGATATAGATGCCTCCTGCATGTATGTGTAGCGGGGTCTCCTTTAAGGCCTCTGGACTACGTTACCCAGAACCCCGTTTGGCACCCAGGGTGCATTGGGCCGCCGCAGAGACTCATGGGTGGGGCTATATAAGAAGAGGGCGAGGCTAGGCTTGGCCTCTTTGGACACCGCGCTGCAAGCAATAGGACTCCCTGTGTGGATCCACTGCTGTGTAAGGCCTGAAGCCTGGGCCTTGCATACCGACCAAAGAGCCTTCCACCCCACTGCGGAGCCTGGGTGGCACCTGTTCCTGCTCGAGTTTGCTGACATCAGCTGGACCGGAGACTCGGCCGTTGGAGACACTGTGTGCGGATACACAGTGGTGGAAGCCCGGACTGGGATCGCGTCCGGAGTGGTGAGCGAGCACTTGCTCACTTCATTACCCTTTACTTTGTTGGGCCTAGTGACTGCCTTGGCCCACCCTGTTATTTACTACCCTTGGATTACAAATATTGTTTCCTGAAAGTGCACCACCGTTCAAGTTGCATGCAAAGAATTATTCTCATAAGGGACTGAGTTTTAATCTGGGTCAGGCCTGACCAGGGTGGGGGTTAAAACTTTGTTGCTGCACCATATTGCGCATAGGGAAAGAAGATAGTTGCACGTGGCAGGTGATCATTCTGCACTATCACTGATGAATATGTTTATTGCTGCAGGGCTCTGCATGTATGCTATGTGATGTGTTTAACCTTGAACCTTTATACCAAAGTAAATCCAGTTATATTTTATCACCAGGGATGAGCCGAACACCCCCCTGTTCGGTTCACACCAGAACCTGCGAACAGACAAAATGTTTGTGTAAACTTTAGAACCCTATTAAATACAATGGACTCGAACGTTCGAAATCTAAAGTGTTAATTATAAAGGCTAATATGCAAGTCATTGTCCTAAAAAGGGTTTGGGGACCCAGGTCCTGCCCCAGGGGACATGTATCAATGCACGGGAAACATGCGCCACTTTACATGCATATCATACACACCCCCCAGGTACGAAATTTAAAGGAATATTTAACTTTTATTTTTTCATTTTAAGCATTATTAAAATCACTGCTCCCGAAAAAACGGACGTTTTTAAAACTTCTTTTTGCATTGATACATGTCCCCTGGGGCAGGACCCCGGTCCCCAAACACTTTTTAGGACAATAACTTGCATATAAGCCTTTATAATTAGCACTTTAGATTTCTCCCATAGATTTTTCGAATTTGCCGCGAACACCCCAATTTGTTCGCTGTTCGGCGAACGGGCGAACAGGCAATGTTCGAGTCGAACATGAGTTTGACTCGAACTCGAAGCTCATCCCTATTTATCACATTGGTATTAGTGTCATCTTTGCAGATAGTAGTTATCTATCAATACTGCCAGATTGTGTATAATCAGGTATAGACCGTTACGAGGTAACAATCCCTAGACTAACTGTGCCAGTGTGGGTTGAGTAGATTTCCGGGGGTTGGCGGTGCTGTATACAGGGCCCGAAACAAAACCCAGCGGCCCTCTTAACTGGGGGTAGCGCTACATATCCTTACCTGTCAAATGTCTCCCCTCTGTCTGTTATGAGATCTGAAAAACTGCAGATTCTGTGGGTGGATCTGTTGTCTGGAGCTTGGTGGGTGAAGTCGTAATGTCAGTAGACTCCCCGCCCACCTCTACACTCCCCTTGTCAACATGCATTTTCTCATGTGTATTCCTTCTGCTATGATCACTAACATCCAGTCAAAATCCAGAAAAGTAACCACATGACTTCAGAAGAGTGGGGGGTGAGATTTAAAAAATAATGCCTGTCTCAGGCTTAGTGCATGAGATATGTAAATAACCTGTCATTCACAGCAAGGGGGCGGAACGGACAAAAGTACTCCTGTTTGTCCGTTTATCTCACTGAAAAAAGAAAAGAGGATTGCTCAGAGCTGGATTAACTCTTTGTGGCAAGACCTGGCACAAATGATAGGAAGCTTATACTCTACATTGTGACAGCAAAAAAATAAAATAAAAAAAATTCGGGTTTACATCCACTTTAAGCTCCTGAGTCCTGAAGAAGCGCTTGTCCGTGTAACATGTAGAGCTCATCTATAGTATGCCCTAACCAGCCTACACCAAGCCTGGTGGACTTCTGATATTCGTCAGATTCAAGACGGTCTCTTAACCATTCAGGAAACAAAAACTATTTGGTGTAACTGGTGGAGTGATCTATATTTACCAAGCAATATTTTTACTGCTAAGTTTTTACCAATGTTTGTCCATATTTTTTGTAATAAAGATATTAACTTGTAATCATGTGTACTTTGGTGCCTACAAACTCCAGTGTTCCTTGCTCTATCTAGTATTCCAATTTAATAGGACGTGGCACATCTCTATCAATTTTGCATCCACAGTACCATCCTGTGGTGATGCAATTATTATTTTTCTAACAAAGACAACAGGAACATTAAGCACAGAGGTGGAAAAGAAGAAGAGACTAAACAGTCACACTGTTTCTTGACTTTGAAAGGTTCATGTTCAACGGCCATGTCCCACACCAACCACCATAACTGTGTCTAGGTTGCAAATGTTTTAGTTCACTCTAATACAAACTAGCATTTAAACACAATAGACTGAATGCAGAATAGGGCTTTTCTGTAGAAAGGCATGCCTAAAAATAAAGAATGGATACAAAAAAATAAAAAAAACATGGAAGAGAATCAATACTGGAAAAACCTGGCATCAAACCGAAGCATGACATATGAAGCAAGGCAAGGATTGGCAAAGCTTAGACCATTTTACCATTATATTTCACTTGGCTCCAATGATTCAAGTGGTTATTTATTCTGTCAGTGTGACCTCAAAATATACCTCTAGTTAGGAGTTAAACAAAGCTAAGATTGAAACTGACAGTCTCATCCATTGTGTTAGGTTTACAAATGGCACAATACAATTTCATTCATGTATGTGAGAGCCTGCCAACGTGCCATGTAATAATGCAGACATTTTACACAAATTATAAAAATAAAGGTCAGGTTGTTCACCATAATACATAAACTTCAATTTAAAAATGCCCTGCTATCATTTACTAAAAATAGGGCACATTCATGGATAGTCGTTCCTAGCTCTCAGCAGAAAAAAATGGTAATTTATTTACTTGTAGGAGAACAGAATATAATCTGATTCACAAATGGATGGATAATATATATATATATATATATATATATATATATATAGTGGGTACGGAAAGTATTCAGACTCCCTTAAATTTTTCACTCTTTGTTATATTGCAGCCATTTGCTAAAATCATTTAAGTTCATTTTTTTCCTCATTATTGTACACCCAGCACCCCATATTGACAGAAAAACACAGAATTGTTGACATTTTTGCAGATTTATTAAGAAAGAAAAACTGAAATATCACATGGTCCTAAGTTTTCAGACCCTTTGCTCAGTATTTAGTATTTGCACCCTTTTGATCTAATACAGCCATGAGTCTTTTTGGGAAAGATGCAACAAGTTTTTCACACTTGGATTTGGGGATCCTCTGCCATTCCTCCTTGCAGATCCTCTCCAGTTCTGTCAGGTTGGATGGTAAACGTTGGTGGACAGCTATTTTAAGGTCTCTCCAGAGATGCTCCATTGGGTTTAAGTCGGGGCTCTGGTTGGGCCATTCAAGAACAGTCACGGAGTTGTTGTGAAGCCACTCCTTCGTTATTTTAGCTGTGTGCCTAGGGTCATTGTCTTGTTGGAAGGTAAACCTTCTGCCCAGTCTGAGGTCCTGAGCACCCTGGAGAAGGTTTTCGTCCAGGATATCTCTGTACTTGGCCACATTCATCTTTCCCTCGATTGCAACCAGTCGTCCTGTCCCTGCAGCTGAAAAACACCCCCACAGCATGATGCTGCCACCACCATGCTTCACTGTTGGGACTGTATTGGACAGGTGATGAGCAGTGCCTGGTTTTCTCCACACATACCGCTTAGAATTAAGGCCAAAAAGTTCTATCTTGGTCTCAACAGACCAGAGAATCTTATTTCTCACCATCTTGGAGTCCTTCAGGTGTTTTTTTAGCAAACTCCATGCAGGCTTTCATGTGTCTTGCACTGAGGAGAGGCTTCCGTCGGGCCACTCTGCCATAAAGCCCCGACTGGTGGAGGGCTGCAGTGATGGTTGACGCTCTACAACTTTCTCCCATCTCCCGACTGCATCTCTGGAGCTCAGCCACAGTGATCTTTGGGTTCTTCTTTACCTCTCTCACCAAGGCTCTTCTCCCCCGATAGCTCAGTTTGGCCGGACGGCCAGCTCTAGGAAGGGTTCTGGTCGTCCTAAACATCTTCCATTTAAGGCTTATGGAGGCCACTGTGCTCTTAGGAACCTTAAGTGCAGCAGAAATTTTTTTGTAACCTTGGCCAGATCTGTGCCTTGTCACAATTCTGTCTTTGGGCTCTTCAGGCAGTTCCTTTGACCTCATGATTCTCATTTGCTCTGACATGCACTGTGAGCTGTAAGGCCTTATATAGACAGGTGTGTGGCTTTCCTAATCAAGTCCAATCAGTATAATCAAACACAGCTGGACTCAAATGAAGGTGTAGAACCATCTCAAGGATGATCAGAAGAAATGGACAGCACCTGAGTTTAATATATGAGTGTCACAGCAAAGGGTCTGAATACTTAGGACCATGGGATATTTCAGTTTTTTTCTAATAAATCTGCAAAAATTTCAACAATTCTGTGTTTTTCTGTCAATATGGGGTGCTGTGCGTACATTAATGAGAAAAAATTGAACTTAAATGATTTTAGCAAATGGCTGCAATATAACAAAGAGTGAAAAATTTAAGGGGGTCTGAATACCTTCCGTACCACTGTATGCATGTGTGTGTGTGTGTGTGTATATGTATGTATGTATGTATGTGTGTATGTGTGTGTGTGTGTGTGTGTGTATATATATATATATATATATATATATATATATATATATATATTGTGAGGGGGTTAGCTCGGCAGCGGGTGTGTGTGACCCCCTGGATGGGTTCACCACACAAAAACAGGCACAGCAGGCAGGGTTTATAGTTGCAAAAACAAAAGGTGCCGTTTATTTACACTATTTACAGGGGAAAAACAGCAAAACAAAAAGAAACAAACAAAAAGAAATCCTGGTCAGCTTGACCGCTTACTACACACATTGGTGTCCCTAACTAACAACTGGGTCCAGCCTTATGCTGTCCCAGTCCCTAGCTCCCTGCTTTTTGAAGTTATTACAGTAACCACACAGGCTTTGGCTCACCGCACAGAGATCACACTCCCCAGACTATTCACACAGATCTGGTTCCAGGTTGGAGCATCTCCCTTAGTATGCTGGGAGTTCTTGTAGAGGCCCTAACGAGCCCACTTACTTCAGCTGGGCTCATTAACTCTTCCCCTGCAAGACTCCCCGCACTCCCCCTAGTGGTATAAATCGGCATAAAGCCTGAATCTAGGACATATATACCTTCCATCCTGGACGCAACCTGGTGATTTTACCTGCATTCTGTCACATACCCCCCCCCCCCCTCTTGTTTTAACCTTGGGGTTGGAACACAAGCAACCAGACATGCATGTACTCGAGACAAAGCATCCACATTCCCCATTTGAATGCCAGGGCGATGCTTTGCCATAAAGTTGAATTCCTGTAGGGCCAGGAACCACCTATTCACTCTTCTATTTGTCTCTTTGTTTTGAGCCATCCACTTTAAAGGAGCGTGATCAGTAATCATGTCAAAGTGCCTACCTAGCAGATAGTACCGAAGGGAATCTAGAGCCCACTTCACTGCTAAACACTCCTTCTCAATCGTGGCGTAATTTACCTCATGGGACTTCAATTTCCTACTGAGGTAAATGACTGGGTGCTCTTCCCCGTTCCAGACCTGGGACAATACCGCTCCTAACCCAACGTCTGATGCATCACTTTGTACGACAAAGTCCCTAGAGAAGTCTGGTGAGTACAACACTGGCTGGCTACATAAGGCTTTTTTTAAGAATTGGAATGCTGCCTCAGCCTCTGGGGTCCATTTAACCATGACCGACTCTTTCCCTTTTGTCAGGTTGGTTAGGGGCACAGCCAGAGAAGCAAAGTGGAGAATGAATCGCCGATAATAACCAGCGATTCCCAGAAAGGCTCGTATGTGCTTCTTGCTGTTGGGACGTGGCCAATTCTGTATGGCCTCGACTTTGTTGACTTGGGGTTTTATTACTCCCCTCCCAATGGTGTACCCAAGATATTTGGCCTCCTCCTGCCCAATGGTACATTTCTTGGGGTTGGCCGTAAACCCAGCTTCCCGGATAGAGTCTAGGACTGCTTGCACTTTTGGCAGATGTGAGGCCCAATCTGTGCTGTAGATAATTACATCATCCAGGTAAGCCGCGGCATACTTCTGATGGGGCCTCAGTATCTGGTCCATTTTCCGCTGGAAAGTGGCCGGCGCATTCTGTAACCCAAACGGCATTCTTTTATATTGGAACGCCCCATCTGGGGTTACAAATGCGTTTTTCTCTTTGGCCGACTTGGCCAGGGGAATTTGCCAATACCCTTTTGTGAGATCAAGAGTTGTCATGTATCGGGCTGTTCCCAGCCGGTCGATCAACTCATCTATACGTGGCATGGGGTAGGTGTCAAATTTTGTAACTTTGTTCAGTTGTCGAAAATCGTTACAAAATCGCCAGCTCCCATCCGGTTTAGGCACTAACACTATGGGACTTGACCAATCACTTTGGGACTCCTCTATCACCCCTAACTTAAGCATTTTCTGTACTTCCTCACGTATTGCCTCCCGTCGGGCCTCTGGGATCCGATAGGGTTTTAGTTTCACCCTTTCACCGGGCGGGGTAATAATATCATGCTCTACGCCAGACGTTTGTCCCGGCAGCTCAGAGAAAACCTCCTTGTTGCGAAGCACAAACTCCTTAACCTCCTGTTGTTGGGGGTTTGACAAGGTGACTGCTATTCCAACCTCAGGAATCCCGCAATCAGAGTGAGCTGGTGACAAAGTTTCCGCGACTAGGGATTCCCTATCCCTCCAGGCTTTCAACAGATTAACGTGATAGATCTGTTCGGGCTTTCGCCTTCCTGGTTGTCTGACCTTGTAATTCACTTCGCTCACTTTTTCCATTATCTCATAGGGGCCTTGCCATTTGGCGAGGAATTTGCTTTCAACCGTAGGGACAAGTACCAATACCCTATCCCCCGGGGAAAAGGTACGGGTCCTGGCTCCACGGTTGTACACTCTCTGCTGTGCCAACTGCGCTTGGGCCAAATGTTCCTTTACGATTGGGATTACCTGTGCAATTCTATCTTGCATCAGGGCGACATGCTCAATCACACTCCTGTGGGGAGAACTCTCACTTTCCCAGGTTTCCTTGGCGATATCCAACAGCCCTCTGGGGTGTCTCCCATAAAATAACTCAAAGGGTGAGAAACCCGTAGAGTATTGGGGTACCTCCCTAATAGCAAACATTAAATAGGGAATTAGACAGTCCCAATCCTTTCCATCTCTATCCACCACTTTCTTTATCATTTGTTTTAGGGTTTTGTTGAATCTTTCAACCAACCCATCAGTTTGGGGGTGATACACAGATGTACGCAATTGTGTCACTTTGAACAACTTACACAGCTCTTTCATAACCCGGGACATAAAGGGTGTACCTTGGTCCGTAAGCAGTTCTTTACAAATACCCACACGGCTAAAAACAAGAGATAGCTCTTTGGCTATGGTTTTGGCCGAGGTATTTCGGAGAGGAATCGCTTCCGGATAACGGGTGGCATAGTCCATTATAACCAAGATGTACTGGTGCCCCCTAGCGGACTTCATTATCGGACCTACCAAATCCATTGCGATCCTCTCAAAGGGGACCTCAATGATGGGAAGAGGTACCAGCGGGTTACGGAAATGTGGCATCGGTGCCGACCTCTGACACACAGGGCAGGAGGAACAATAATTTTCTGTTTCCTTCATGACCCCAGGCCAATAGAACCTCTGCAATACTCTCTCTCAGGTTTTCTCTGTCCCCAGATGACCTCCAAGAATGTGCCCATGGGCCAACTCTAACACCAACTTCCTGTAAGGTTTGGGCACCACAAGCTGCTCAATGGTTTCTTCTGCCCTTTTAGCCACCCGATACAGTAGGTCCTTTTCCACTATGAAGTATGGGTAAGTGCAGGTCTCATCTGGGTTCACTAACTCACCATCTATTTACACTACGTTTTCCCGTGCCTTTATTAGGGTGGGGTCTTTTAACTGTTCTGTGGCAAAATTTTCCTTGTGAACCTCGAGATCAGAAAACTCCACAGACGGCATGTTTTCGTCTGAGGATGTTGGCTCCTCCCCAGTTTCTCGAGTCTCCCCTGCCAATACCGACAAGGGAAATTCTGGAGAGTCCTCACCACTCACAGAGGAATTCTGGCTATCACATTCCTGGTATATAGGAGCACCAGTGGGGGGCTCAGGACAATCCCATAGTTCCCAGAACTTTGGAAAATCCCTTCCCACAATGGCATCATGAGGCAAGTGAGACACTAGTCCCACCCGATGAGAGAGGGTACCTTTGGGGGTCTCAAAACACACTGTAGTCACCGGATACTCTCGGGTGTCCCCATGCACACAAATAACAGCTACCTTGTCATTCCCAGAGACCTCTGTAGTAACTAATTCAGCCTTTATCAGTGTCACCAGCCTACCTGAATCCAGCAACACAACAACATTTCTACCATTAATACACATTTTGCATAAATGTTTCTCAGTTCCCCGAATGGCAGTGCATGCGACTGTCGCAAACAGCGACTGACGTCTTTCCCTTAGAAAGTCACATTGCATGGGTTCATCCACAACCGGGCAATTTGCTGCAATATGTCCCTCTTGTCGGCAGCGGTAACAGACAATCCTTCTTGCTGCCTCTTGAGCCCCTGACTTCCCAGGCTGTTCTCGCCAAACCTTGGGTAGAACTCCCACCCTCTCACTCTCTCCACCCTCACCCCTTGGAATCATCTTACCCGCCACTGGGGATGGTCTGGTCTTAGGGTGGAAAGTCCGTGAGTCTCTGGAAGAGGCAGTCAGGTTCTCTGTAGCCAAGTACTTCTCTACACGATCCACAAGATTATCGGCCGTTTCTGGGACTCCATGGCTTACCCACTTTTGAATGGCAGTAGGAAGAGCTCTCAAGAAACGATCCATCACAACACGTTCCACGATCTTTGGTGCGGACAAAGTCTCTAGCTGTAGCCACTTCCTGCTCAGGTGAATGAGATCATACATTTGAGACCTGGGGGGTTTTCCAAGCCGGAAAGTCCAGTTATGCACACGCTGAGCCCGGACAGCCAGGGTGACACCCAGCCGTGCCAATATTTTTTTGCATTACATAGTCTTTTGCTTGGTCAGGCTCTAGGTCATAGTAAGCTTTCTGAGATTCCCCAGTTAACAGAGGAGCCACCAGTCCAGCCCACTGATCCTTAGGCCACTTTTCTCTTTCAGCAGTCCTTTCAAATGTGGTCAAAAACACCTCTGGATCATCCTCTCCAGTCATTTTTGTCAATAAACGACTCACCCCAAATGACGCGGTATTAGTGGAACGACTTTCCTCACTGGTCTGCGGACGTTGCTGCATTACTGTTACCATTTGTTGTAGTCTCTGCTCTTGCTTCTGCAACAGGTCTATGAAACGGGCCTCCGATTGCTGCAGGGCTTGTTGCTGAGCTTCCAGACTCTGTTGGTGAGCTTGCTGCTGGGCTGCAAGGCTCTGTTGATAAGCTTGCTGGTAGGCTGCAAAGCTCTGTTGTTGAGCTGCAAGGCTCTTTTGCAAACCTGCATTTGTCTGCTGCTGATTGGCATTTGCTAGAGCCAGCTGTTTCAGTATCTCCTCCATGCTGGCCTTAAAAAAAACTGCCACTGGTTCTCCACCAACTGTGAGGGGGTTAGCTCGGCAGCGGGTGTGTGTGACCCCCTGGATGGGCTCACCACACAAAAACAGGCACAGCAGACAGGGTTTATAGTTGCAAAAACAAAAGGTGCGGTTTATTTACACTATTTACAGGGGAAAAACAGCAAAACAAAAAGAAACAAACAAAAAGAAATCCTGGTCAGCTTGACCGCTTACTACACACATTGGTGTCCCTAACTAACAACTGGGTACAGCCTTATGCTGTCCCAGTCCCTAGCTCCCTGCTTTTTGAAGTTATTACAGTAACCACACAGGCTTTGGCTCACCGCTAGGGATGAGCTCGGTGTTCGAGTCGAACATACGTTCGACTCGAACATTGGCTGTTCGATCGTTCGACGAAGATCGAACGATTTGGGCCGTTCGCGCCTAATTCGAGTGACGCGAACGGCCCACAATGCACTACGCCATCGCAGTGTCATCCAGGCGCTGTGATTGGCCAAGCATGCACTGTGATCCCGCATGCTTGGCCAATCACAGCGCCGGCAGCGAGGAGAGCAATGATTGGCCACAGGCAGGATGCCTGTGGCCAATTATTGCTGAGGGTGTTTAGTACACGCCCCACACTATAAAAGGCCGCCAGCACGGCGGCCTAGTGTAGTGTGTTCCGGAGCAGGGAAAGAGAAGCATAGGCAGGGACAGTGACATTTTTTTTTCTTGCTTAACCTGGATTCCTTTAGTTTAGGGAAAGAGAAGGATAGGTAGGGAGAGTGTCAGTGTGTTTTACTGTGCTAATCCTTGTTTCTAGGGACAGGGAAGGACAGTGAGGGAAATTCTCCTTGTGCTATACTGTGTTAAAGCATTGATCATCAACCATCTTTAAAAAAACATTTTTTCTAGGGACAGAAAACTATAGGTAGGGAGAGTGTCAGTGTGTTTTACTGTGCTAATCCTTGTTTCTAGGGACAGGGAAGGACAGTGAGGGAAATTCTCCTTGTGCTATACTGTGCTAAAGCATTGATCATCAACCATCTTTAAAAAAACATTTTTTTCTAGGGACAGAAAACTATAGGTAGGGAGAGTGTCAGTGTGTTTTACTGTGCTAATCCTTGTTTCTAGGGACAGGGAAGGACAGTGAGGGAAATTCTCCTTGTGCTATACTGTGCTAAAGCATTGATCATCAACCATCTTTAAAAAAACATTTTTTCTAGGGACAGAAAACTATAGGTAGGGAGAGTGTCAGTGTGTTTTACGGTGCTAATCCTTGTTTCTAGGGACAGGGAAGGACAGTGAGGGAAATTCTCCTTGTGCTATACTGTGCTAAAGCATTGATCATCAACCATCTTTAAAAAAACATTTTTTCTAGGGACAGAAAACTATAGGCAGGGAGAGTGTCAGTGTGTTTCACTGTGCTAATCCTTGTTTCTAGGGACAGGGAAGGACAGTGAGGGAAATTCTCCTTGTGCTATACTGTGCTAAAGCATTGATCATCAACCATCTTTAAAAAAACATTTTTTCTTGGGACAGAAAACTATAGGTAGGGAGAGTGTCAGTGTGTTTTACTGTGCTAATCCTTGTTTCTAGGGACAGGGAAGGACAGTGAGGGAAATTCTCCTTGTGCTATAGTGTGCTAAAGCATTGATCATCAACCATCTTTAAAAAAACATTTTTTCTAGGGACAGAAAACTATAGGTAGGGAGAGTGTCAGTGTGTTTTACTGTGCTAATCCTTGTTTCTAGGGACAGGGAAGGACAGTGAGGGAAATTCTCCTTGTGCTATACTGTGCTAAAGCATTGATCATCAACCATCTTTAAAAAAACATTTTTTCTAGGGACAGAAAACTATAGGCAGGGAGAGTGTCAGTGTGTTTTACTGTGCTAATCCTTGTTTCTAGGGACAGGGAAGGACAGTGAGGGAAATTCTCCTTGTGCTATACTGTGCTAAAGCATTGATCATCAACCATCTTTAAAAAAACATTTTTTCTAGGGACAGAAAACTATAGGTAGGGAGAGTGTCAGTGTGTTTCACTGTGCTAATCCTTGTTTCTAGGGACAGGGAAGGACAGTGAGGGAAATTCTCCTTGTGCTATAGTGTGCTAAAGCATTGATCATCAACCATCTTTAAAAAAACATTTTTTCTAGGGACAGAAAACTATAGGTAGTGTGACAGCAGGAAGGTAAAGTCACCTGGTTGCATCCAGGGGGGTAGATATATTTCGCCCAGATTCAGGCTTTACGCCGATTTATACAGCTAGGTGGAGAGTTGTATAAGCCCAGCTGAGACTAGTGGGCTCATTGATGACTCATACCTCTAGGGAGAGGGCTGGGCGTCGTGCAGGCAGGGAGTTGATGAGGCCAGCTGAAGCCTGTCAGTTCGTTTAAGGCCTCTATAAAAACTCCCAGATTCATTAGATGTTAGCTCATGCCTGGAAGCAGACCTGTGTGGACTGTCTAGGGAGAGTGAACCCCTGTGCGGTGAGAGAAAGCCTGTGTGGCTATATTTTGCTTGGACATTTAAAACCAGGGACTAGGACAGCACTAGGCTGATCCCAGTTGTTAGTTAGGAAACCTGTATGTTTAGTCAGAGGTCAAGTTGACCAGGATTTATTTTGTTTGTTTCTTTTGCTTTGCTGTGTTTTTGTCACTGTAAATAGAAAATAAACGGCACCTTTTTGATTTTGAAAACCACAACCTCCGTCTGCTGGGCCTGTTTTTGTGTGGGGAGCCCATCCCGGGGGTCACACACACCCGCTGCCGAGCTAACCCCCTCACAGTTGGTGGAGAACCAGTGGCAGTTTTTTTTTAAGCCAGCATGGAGGAGATACTGAAACAGCTGGCTCTAGCAAATGCCAATCAACAGCAGACAAATGCAGGTTTGCAAAAGAGCCTTGCAGCTCAACAACAGAACTTCGCAGCCCAGCAGCAAGCTCATCAACAGAGCCTTGCAGCCCAGCAGCAAGCTCACCAACAGAGTCTGGAAGCTCAGCAACAAGCCCAGCAACGATCTGAGGCCCGCTTCATAGACCTATTACAGAAGCAAGAGCAGAGACTACAACAAATGGAAGCAGTAATGCAGCAACGTCCGCAGACCAGTGAGGAAAGCCGTCCCACTAATACCGCGTCCTTTGGGGTGAGTCGTTTATTGACAAAAATGACTGGAGAGGATGATCCAGAGGTATTTTTGACCACGTTTGAAAGGACTGCTGAAAGAGAAAAGTGGCCTGAGGAGCAGTGGGCTGGACTGGTGGCTCCTCTGTTAACGGGTGAATCGCAGAAAGCTTACTATGACCTAGAGCCTGACCAAGCAAAAGACTATGTGATGCTAAAAGCTGAAATATTGGCAAGGCTGGGTGTCACCCTGGCTGTCCGGGCTCAGCGTGTGCATAACTGGACTTTCCAGCTTGGAAAACCCCCCAGGTCTCAAATGTATGATCTCATTCACCTGAGCAGAAAGTGGCTACAGCCAGAGACTTTGTCCGCACCAAAGATTGTGGAACGTGTTGTAATGGATCGGTTTTTGAGAGCTCTTCCTACTGCCATCCAAAAGTGGGTAAGCCATGGAGACCCAGAGACGGCCGATGGTCTTGTGGATCGTGTGGAGAAATACTTGGCTACAGAGAACCTGACGGCCTCTTCCAGAGACACTCGGACTTTCCACCCTAAGACCAGACCATCCCCAGGGGCGGATAAGATGATTCCAAGGGGTAAGGGTGGAGAGAGTGAGAGGGTGGGAGCTCTACCCCAAGTTTGGCGAGAACAGCCTGGGAAATCAGCGGCTCAAGAGGCGGCAAGAAGGATCATTTGCTACCGCTGCCGGCAAGCGGGACATATTGCAGCAAATTGCCCGGTTTTGGAGGAACCCATGCAGTGTGACTTTCTGACGGGCAGACGTCAGTCGCTGTGTGCGACAGTCGCATGCACTGCCATTCGGGGAACTGAGAAACATTTATGCAAAATGTGTATTAATGGTAGAAATGTTGTGGTATTGCTGGATTCAGGTAGCCTTGTGACCCTGATAAAGGCTGAATTAGTTAAAACAGAGGTCTCTGGGAATAGCAAGGTAGCTGTTATTTGTGTGCATGGGGACACCCGAGAGTATCCAGTGACTACAGTGTGTTTCGAGACCCCCAAAGGTACCCTTTCTCATCCAGTGGGCTTAGTGTCTCAGTTACCGCATGACGCCATTGTGGGAAGGGATTTTCCGAAGTTCTGGGAACTGTGGGATGATCCTGAGCCCCCCACTGGTGCCCCTATGTACCAGGAATATGATAGCCAGAACTCCTCTGAGAGTGGTGAGGACTCTCCCGAATTTCCCTTGTCAGTATTGGCAGGGGAGACTCAAGAAACTGGAGAGGAGCCCACCTCCTCAGACGAAAACCTACCGTCTGTGGAGTTTTCTGATCTTGAGGTTCACAGGGAAAACTTTGCCACAGAACAGTTGAAAGACCCCGCCCTAATAAAGGCACGGGAAAACGTAGTGAAAATAGATGGCGAGTTAGTGAACCCAGATAATACCTGCACTTACCCATACTTCAGCGTAGAGAAGGACCTACTGTATCGGGTGGCAAAAAGGGCAGAAGAAACCGTTGAGCAGCTTGTGGTGCCCAAACCTTACAGGAAGTTGGTGTTGGAGTTGGCCCATGGGCACATTCTTGGAGGTCATCTGGGGACAGAGAAAACCCGAGAGAGGGTATTACAGAGATTCTATTGGCCTGGGGTGATGAAGGACATAGAAAATTATTGTTCCTCCTGCCCTGTGTGTCAGAGGTCGGCCCCGATGCCACACTTCCGTAGCCCGCTGGTCCCTCTACCCATCATTGAGGTCCCGTTTGAGAGAATCGCAATGGATTTGGTAGGTCCTATAATCAAGTCCGCTAGGGGGCACCAGTACATATTGGTTATAATGGACTATGCCACCCGTTATCCAGAAGCGATCCCTCTCAGAAATACCTCGGCCAAAACCATAGCCAAAGAGCTATCTCTTGTTTTTAGCCGGGTGGGTATTTGTAAAGAACTGCTTACGGACCAAGGTACACCCTTTATGTCCCGGGTTATGAAGGAGCTGTGTAAATTGTTCAAAGTGACGCAATTACGTACATCTGTGTATCACCCCCAAACCGATGGGCTGGTTGAAAGATTCAACAAAACCCTAAAACAAATGTTGAAGAAAGTGGTGGATAGGGATGGAAAGGATTGGGACTGTCTACTTCCTTATTTGATGTTTGCTATTAGGGAGGTGCCCCAATCCTCTACGGGATTCTCCCCCTTTGAGTTACTGTATGGGAGACACCCAAGAGGGCTGTTGGATATTGCCAAGGAAACTTGGGAAAGTGAGAGTTCTCCCCACAGGAGTGTGATTGAGCATGTCGCCCTGATGCAAGATCGAATTGCACAGGTAATGCCCATCGTGAAGGAACATTTGGCCCAAGCGCAGTTGGCACAGCAGAGAGTGTACAACCGTGGAGCCAAGACCCGTACCTTTTCCCCGGGGGATAGGATATTGGTACTTGTCCCTACGGTTGAAAGTAAATTCCTTGCCAAATGGCAAGGCCCCTACGAGATAATGGAAAAAGTGAGCGAAGTGAATTACAAGGTCAGACAACCAGGAAGGCGAAAGCCCGAACAGATCTATCACGTTAATCTGTTGAAAGCCTGGAGGGATAGAGAGTCCCTAGTCGCAGACACTTGGTCACCAGCTCAAACTGGTTGCGTGATTCCTGAGGTTGGAATCGCAGCCACCTTGTCACAACCCCAACAACAGGAGGTTAAGGAGTTTGTGCTTCGCAACAAGGAGGTATTCTCTGAGCTGCCGGGACAAACATCTGGGGTAGAGCATGACATTATTACCCCGCCCGGTGAAAGGGTGAAGTTAAAACCCTATCGGATCCCAGAGGCCCGACGGGAGGCAATACGGGAGGAAGTACAGAAAATGCTGAACTTAGGGGTGATAGAGGAGTCCCAAAGTGATTGGTCTAGTCCCATTGTGTTGGTGCCTAAACCGGATGGGAGCTGGCGATTTTGTAACGATTTTCGTCAGTTGAACAAAGTTACAAAATTTGACACCTACCCCATGCCACGTATAGATGAGTTGATCGACCGGCTGGGAACAGCCCGATACATGACGACTCTTGACCTCACAAAAGGGTATTGGCAAATCCCCCTGGCCAAGTCAGCCAAAGAGAAAACCGCATTTGTAACCCCAGACGGGGCGTTCCAATATAAAAGAATGCCGTTCGGGTTACAGAATGCGCCGGCCACATTCCAGCGGAAAATGGACCAGATGCTGAGGCCCCATCGGAAGTATGCTGCGGCTTACCTGGATGACGTAATTGTCCATAGCACAGATTGGGCCTCACATCTGCCAAAAGTGCAAGCAGTCCTGGACTCTGTTCGGGAAGCAGGGTTTACGGCTAACCCCAAGAAGTGTACCATTGGGCAGGAGGAGGCCAAATATCTTGGGTACACCATTGGGAGGGGAGTAATAAAACCCCAACTCAACAAAGTCGAGGCCATCCAGAGTTGGCCACGCCCCAACAGCAAGAAGCAGGTACGAGCCTTTCTGGGAATCGCTGGGTATTATCGGCGATTCATTCCCCACTTTGCTTCTAAGGCTGTGCCCCTAACCAACCTGACGAAGGGGAAAGGGTCGGTCATGATTAAATGGACCCCCGAGGCTGAGGCAGCATTCCAATTCTTGAAACAAGCCTTATGTAGCCAGCCAGTGTTGTACTCACCCGACTTCTCTAAAGACTTTGTCGTACAAAGTGATGCGTCAGATGTGGGGTTAGGAGCAGTATTGTCCCAGGTCTGGAACGGGGAAGAGCACCCAGTCATTTACCTCAGCAGGAAGTTGAAGTCCCATGAGGTAAATTACGCCACCGTTGAAAAGGAGTGTTTAGCGGTGAAGTGGGCTCTAGATTCCCTTCGGTACTACCTGCTAGGTAGGCACTTTGACATGGTTACGGATCACGCTCCGTTAAAGTGGATGGCTCAAAACAAGGAAACAAATAGAAGAGTGAATAGGTGGTTCCTGGCCCTCCAGGAATTCAACTTCACAGTAAAGCATCGCCCTGGCGTTCAAATGGGGAATGTGGATGCTTTGTCTCGAGTACATGAATGCCTGATTGCTGGTGTTCCAACCCCGAGGTTAAAACAAGAGGGGGGGGTATGTGACAGCAGGAAGGTAAAGTCACCTGGTTGCATCCAGGGGGGTAGATATATTTCGCCCAGATTCAGGCTTTACGCCGATTTATACAGCTAGGTGGAGAGTTGTATAAGCCCAGCTGAGACTAGTGGGCTCATTGATGACTCATACCTCTAGGGAGAGGGCTGGGCGTCGTGCAGGCAGGGAGTTGATGAGGCCAGCTGAAGCCTGTCAGTTCGTTTAAGGCCTCTATAAAAACTCCCAGATTCATTAGATGTTAGCTCATGCCTGGAAGCAGACCTGTGTGGACTGTCTAGGGAGAGTGAACCCCTGTGCGGTGAGAGAAAGCCTGTGTGGCTATATTTTGCTTGGACATTTAAAACCAGGGACTAGGACAGCACTAGGCTGATCCCAGTTGTTAGTTAGGAAACCTGTATGTTTAGTCAGAGGTCAAGTTGACCAGGATTTATTTTGTTTGTTTCTTTTGCTTTGCTGTGTTTTTGTCACTGTAAATAGAAAATAAACGGCACCTTTTTGATTTTGAAAACCACAACCTCCGTCTGCTGGGCCTGTTTTTGTGTGGGGAGCCCATCCCGGGGGTCACACACACCCGCTGCCGAGCTAACCCCCTCACAGTAGGGAGAGTGTCAGTGTGTTTTACTGTGCTAATCCTTGTTTCTAGGGACAGGGAAGGACAGTGAGGGAAATTCTCCTTGTGCTATACTGTGCTAAAGCATTGATCATCAACCATCTTTAACCACTTAACAACCACCTGCCGACAAATAACGTCGACAAGGTGGTTGCTTAACTCTGGGAGGACGTTATATAACGTCCTCCCAGAATCGCGCTCCCGCGCGCCCCCTGGGGCGCGCACACGGGAAACTCCGTGACCGCCGGGTCCAGAGGACCCGGCGGATCACGAATCGCGGTAAATCGCCGCTGATAGCGGCCGTTTACCACGTGATCGCTCCGTCAAATGACGGAGCAATCACTTGTAAACAGACCGGCGTCATTTGATGACGCCGGTTCCTCCCTCCCCTCTCTGTACCGATCGGTACAGTGTGAGAGGGGAGGGGGAGGGAGCGGATGGCAGCAGCAGCACTGTGGGCTGGATCTGTGACAATTGCAGTCACAGATCCAGCCATCCATCCATCCCTGCTCAGCCATCCCTGTGCTATACCCTGCCAATACTCTGCAATACACCCTGCCAATACTCTGCAATACCCTGGTGCAATACTCTGCAATACCCTGGTGCAATACTCTGCAATACCCTGGTGCAATACTCTGCAATACCCTGCGAAATACTCTGCAATACCCTGCGAAATACTCTGCAATACCCTGCGAAATACTCTGCAATACCCTGCGAAATACTCTGCGAAATACTCTGCAATACCCTGCGAAATACTCTGCAATACCCTGCGAAATACTCTGCAATACCCTGGTGCAATACTCTGCAATACCCTGGTGCAATACTCTGCAATACCCTGGTGCAATACTCTGCAATACCCTGGTGCAATACTCTGCAATACCCTGCACAATACTCTGCAATACCCTGCACAATACTCTGCAATACCCTGCAAAATACTCTGCAATACCCTGCAAAATACTCTGCAATACCCTGCAAAATACTCTGCAATACCCTGCAAAATACTCTGCAATACCCTGCAAAATACTCTGCAATACCCTGCGCAATACTCTGCAATACCCTGCACAATACTCTGCAATACCCTGCACAATACTCTGCAATACCCTCCACAATACTCTGCAATACCCTCCACAATACTCTGCAATACCCTCCACAATACTCTGCAATACCCTCCACAATACTCTGCAATACCCTCCACAATACCCTGTGCAATACCCTCCACAATACCCTGTGCAATACCCGTGCAATACCCTGCCATACACCGCAATACCCTGCCATACACCGCAATACCCTGCCATACACCGCAATACCCTGCCATACACCGCAATACTCCGCAATGCCCGGCAATACTCCGCAATGCCCGGCAATACTCCGCAATGCCCGGCAATACTCCGCAATGCCCAGCAATACTCCGCAATGCCCGGCAATACTCTGCAATAACCACTTCCCGCCCTCCGGCCGTCATATGACGTCCTTGACTTTGTGCGGGGATGTCTGAATGATGGGAGCAGCTACAGGCATCATTCAGATATTAGCTTTTTCAGCCGGCGATTCCCTACACCATAAGAACAATCATAGCGGCTGTTCCGCCGCTTGATCATTCTTACGGGAGGCGAGAGGGGATGTCGTCCCCCCCCCCCCCCCCCGCCGCCCTCCGGTGCTTCTACCGACTCACCGCTACGATCAAAGCCAGGATTGTTGTTTTTTTTTTTGTATTTTTTTCAGGCTTCCCAGCCTAGAGGTGAGATGTGGGGTCTTATTGACACCCCCCCCCCCCCCATATCTCACTGTAAAGAGGACCTGTCATGCCATATTCCTATTACAAGGGATGTTTACGTTCCTTGTAATAGGTATAAAAGTGATCAAAAAAATGTTTAGGGCGGAAAAACATGTCAAACTAAAATAAATAAAGTAAAATGAAGAATAATTTTTTTTTTTTTTTTTTAAAGCGCCCCTGTCCCCGTGAGCTCGCATACAGAAGCGAACGCATACGTAAGTCCCGCCCACATATGAAAACGGTTTTCAAACCACACATGTGAGGTATCTCTGCGAACGTTAGAGCGAGAGCAATCATTTTGGCCCTAGACCTCCTCTGTAACTCAAAACATGTAACCAGTAAAAATATTTAAAGCGTCGCCTATGGGGATTTTTTAAGTAGCGAAGTTTGGCGCCATTCCACGAGTGTGTGCAATTTTTAAGGGCGACATGTTAGGTATCTATTTACTCGGCGTAACTTCATCTTTCACATTATGCAAAAACATTGGGCTAATTTTACTGTTTTTTTTTTTTTTAAGCACAAAACATTTTTTTTCCGTAAAAAACGCGTTAAAAAAATCGCTGCGCAAATATCGTGCGAGATAAAAAGTTGCAACAACCACCATTATATTCTCTAAGGTCTTTGCTAAAAAAACATATATAATGTTTTGGGGTTCTATGTAATTTTCTAGCAAACAAATGATGATTTTTACATGTAGGAGAGAAATGTCAGAATTGGCCTGGGTGCTCCAGAACGCCTGAAGGTGCTCCCTGCATGTTGGGCCTCTGTATGTGGCCACGCTGTGTAAAAGTCTCACACATGTGGTATCGCCATACTCGGGAGTAATAGCAGAATGTGTTTTGGGGTGTAATTTGTGGAATGCATATGCTGTGTGTGAGAAATAACCTGCTAATATGACAATTTTGTGAAAAAAAAAAAGAGAAAAAAAAAATCTTGATTTTGCAAAGAATTGTGGGAAAAAATGACAACTTCAAAAAACTCACAATGCCTCTTTCTGAATACCTTGGAATGTCTTCTTTCCAAAAAGGGGTCATTTGGGGGGTATTTGTACTTTTCTGGCATGTTAGGGTCTCAAGAATTGAGATAGGCCGTCAGTACTTCAGGTGTGATCAATTTTCAGATATTGGCACCATAGCTTGTGGACTCTATAACTTTCACAAAGACCAAATAATATCCACCAATTTGTACTTATTTTTACCAAATATATGTAGCAGTATAAATTTTGGCCAAAATTTATGAAGAAAAAATAGTAATTTGCAAAATTTTATAACAGAAACGAAAAAAAAATCATTTTTTTACAAAATTTTCAGTCTTTTTTCTCTTATAGCGCAAAAAATAAAAAACCCAACAGTGATTAAATACCACCAAAAGAAAGCTCTATTTGTGTGAAAAAAAGGACAAAAATTTCATATGGGTACAGTGTTGTATGACTGAGTAATTGTCATTCAAAATGTGAGAGCACCGAAAGCTGAAAATTGGTCTGGTTATTAAGGGGGTTTAAGTGCCCAGTGGTCAAGTGGTTAAAAAAACATTTTTTCTAGGGACAGAAAACTATAGGTAGGGAGAGTGTCAGTGTGTTTTACTGTGCTAATCCTTGTTTCTAGGGACAGGGAAGGACAGTGAGGGAAATTCTCCTTGTGCTATACTGTGCTAAAGCATTGATCATCAACCATCTTTAAAAAAACATTTTTTCTAGGGACAGAAAACTATAGGTAGGGAGAGTGTCAGTGTGTTTCACTGTGCTAATCCTTGTTTCTAGGGACAGGGAAGGACAGTGAGGGAAATTCTCCTTGTGCTATACTGTGCTAAAGCATTGATCATCAACCATCTTTAAAAAAAATTTTTTCTAGGGACAGAAAACTATAGGTAGGGAGAGTGTCAGTGTGTTTTACTGTGCTAATCCTTGTTTCTAGGGACAGGGAAGGACAGTGAGGGAAATTCTCCTTGTGCTATACTGTGCTAAAGCATTGATCATCAACCATCTTTAAAAAAACATTTTTTCTAGGGACAGAAAACTATAGGTAGGGAGAGTGTCAGTGTGTTTTACTGTGCTAATCCTTGTTTCTAGGGACAGGGAAGGACAGTGAGGGAAATTCTCCTTGTGCTATACTGTGCTAAAGCATTGATCATCAACCATCTTTAAAAAAACATTTTTTCTAGGGACAGAAAACTATAGGTAGGGAGAGTGTCAGTGTGTTTTACTGTGCTAATCCTTGTTTCTAGGGACAGGGAAGGACAGTGAGGGAAATTCTCCTTGTGCTATACTGTGCTAAAGCATTGATCATCAACCATCTTTAAAAAAACATTTTTTCTAGGGACAGAAAACTATAGGTAGGGAGAGTGTCAGTGTGTTTTACTGTGCTAATCCTTGTTTCTAGGGACAGGGAAGGACAGTGAGGGAAATTCTCCTTGTGCTATACTGTGCTAAAGCATTGATCATCAACCATCTTTAAAAAAACATTTTTTCTAGGGACAGAAAACTATAGGTAGTGTTGTGGAGATTTTTATGGAGATGTATTTAATATGTATTGTCATAGTGTCACCCAGTGTTAGTACTTCCGCAACCCGCTCTAAAAGAGCTGATTGGGGTAGTCTGAGGCTGGTTGAATCCCGTCTGATAGGGGAAAACGTCTTGAGGTTGGAGTGTGATGCTTGCAGGGGGCGGATATGTCCACCGATGGGGGGCCCTCTGTGCATTAGCATGGACGATCGTTGAGGAGGGGGTATCCTCGCTCTGCAATGACATCATTGGTTATGGGCAAATGCGCGCTCTTGTCTCGGCTGTGTCTGATCAACATTGGTTGGAATTCGTAGCGCGCGTCTGCAGATAGCCTCCCTCCCCCATTCAATAATAGTATAATCTGAATATGCAATATTCTATGGAATGGCGCAGAATAAGGATTTCTATCAGCGGTGACTTTAGCCATCCTACGTTTATTGTATTCACTGTATGTATTATTGTATTGAATCCTTTTATTTCCTGTTGGAAGGATGTCCTTGTATGGTCATTCTGTGTGGAACGGACATCCTATGAGGTTCCCGCCCATGGGGAGGGGATTGGTTGCTGCAGCCAATCACCTCCTGTCTTGAGATCTTTTGAGTTTAATAAAAGCCTATGAGTAGGCGTCGGCTTAACAGTCTTTTCTGGAATGGCCTGATCAGAAGATAAGCTTTTGTGGTGCTGCCTTTCTTGAATGAATGGGAATGAACGGTGAGTGGATCTTTAGCAAACTAAACTTAATGATAGCATTACTTCAAAAAGATGAATCTAAAATGTGTGCTTAGATAGCACAGGAATTATAGGCTGTGTGCTCTGTAAACAGCAGCCTAAAATTCCACAACAGTAGGGAGAGTGTCAGTGTGTTTTACTGTGCTAATCCTTGTTTCTAGGGACAGGGAAGGACAGTGAGGGAAATTCTCCTTGTGCTATACTGTGCTAAAGCATTGATCATCAACCATCTTTAAAAAAACATTTTTTCTAGGGACAGAAAACTATAGGTAGTGTTGTGGAGATTTTTATGGAGATGTATTTAATATGTATTGTCATAGTGTCACCCAGTGTTAGTACTTCCGCAACCCGCTCTAAAAGAGCTGATTGGGGTAGTCTGAGGCTGGTTGAATCCCGTCTGATAGGGGAAAACGTCTTGAGGTTGGAGTGTGATGCTTGCAGGGGGCGGATATGTCCACCGATGGGGGGCCCTCTGTGCATTAGCATGGACGATCGTTGAGGAGGGGGTATCCTCGCTCTGCAATGACATCATTGGTTATGGGCAAATGCGCGCTCTTGTCTCGGCTGTGTCTGATCAACATTGGTTGGAATTCGTAGCGCGCGTCTGCAGATAGCCTCCCTCCCCCATTCAATAATAGTATAATCTGAATATGCAATATTCTATGGAATGGCGCAGAATAAGGATTTCTATCAGCGGTGACTTTAGCCATCCTACGTTTATTGTATTCACTGTATGTATTATTGTATTGAATCCTTTTATTTCCTGTTGGAAGGATGTCCTTGTATGGTCATTCTGTGTGGAACGGACATCCTATGAGGTTCCCGCCCATGGGGAGGGGATTGGTTGCTGCAGCCAATCACCTCCTGTCTTGAGATCTTTTGAGTTTAATAAAAGCCTATGAGTAGGCGTCGGCTTAACAGTCTTTTCTGGAATGGCCTGATCAGAAGATAAGCTTTTGTGGTGCTGCCTTTCTTGAATGAATGGGAATGAACGGTGAGTGGATCTTTAGCAAACTAAACTTAATGATAGCATTACTTCAAAAAGATGAATCTAAAATGTGTGCTTAGATAGCACAGGAATTATAGGCTGTGTGCTCTGTAAACAGCAGCCTAAAATTCCACAACAGTAGGGAGAGTGTCAGTGTGTTTTACTGTGCTAATCCTTGTTTCTAGGGACAGGGAAGGACAGTGAGGGAAATTCTCCTTGTGCTATACTGTGCTAAAGCATTGATCATCAACCATCTTTAAAAAAACATTTTTTCTAGGGACAGAAAACTATAGGTAGGGAGAGTGTCAGTGTGTTTTACTGTGCTAATCCTTGTTTCTAGGGACAGGGAAGGACAGTGAGGGAAATTCTCCTTGTGCTATACTGTGCTAAAGCATTCCTCATCAACCATCTTTGAAATCCTTGTTTTTTGGACAGTCAGGGAAATTGTCGTTGTGCTATTCTGTGCGAAAGCAATCATCCTCAACCATATTTAGAAATCCTTAAGTAAAGGGACAGAGAAGGACACCTGAAGGTAGCCCTTATTGCTTTTTTCCCATCTCCCTGCAGGCCATCCATTAGAATGTCTGGAAGGCAAACAAG
The DNA here is from genome assembly GCA_029206835.1 of Rana muscosa. Taxonomy (NCBI): domain Eukaryota; kingdom Metazoa; phylum Chordata; class Amphibia; order Anura; family Ranidae; genus Rana; species Rana muscosa. The sequence continues at coordinate 870,872,271 of CM055121.1, forward strand.
GAGAGGCAGACAGTCAGGAGGCAATAAAAGAGGGCAAGCAGGCTCTGTGTCTGGGGGCAACAGTGCTGGTCGTGGACGCGGTGCATTGTCATCAGCACATGGCCATGGGACACGCTTGTCCTTCTTTTCGGCAGCTGGACATGTTGAGCCACATCATGCCGAAGACTTGGTAGAGTGGATGACCAAGCCCTCCTCCTCCTCATCCTCTCTCACCCAGGCTCAGGGTACTGGCAAAGCAGCTGCCAAAGCGTCCTCTTCCCTGGTATCAATGTCAGACTCTTCATCAGTCACTCCTTCCCTAGACCCACCATGTCCTCCTCCTGAGGAGTCCCCCGAACTGTTTGAGCACAGTGTTGGGTACATGCTCCAGGAGGATGCCCAGCGTTTCGAAGGGTCTGATGATGAAACCCAGCTACAGGAAGGCAGTAGCGTGAGAGCAGACAGAGGGGATGCTCAAGAAGGACACCAATCTGGCAGTCATGTTCCAGCAGCTGCAGCATACTGCCAGATTGGCTCCAGTGATGAGGAGGGAGGGGATGATGAGGTCACTGACTCCACGTGGGTGCCTAATAGGAGAGAGGAGGAGGAGGAGGATGAGGAGGAGGCACATCTCCAACGAGGCAGGATGCCCTTTGGTGGCCAGCGTAAGGGCAGTACACCGACGGAATCACACCGCAGAGCTCCGCCTGTGCAGGGCGCTGCCTCTGCCCGTCATTCAAAAAGTTCTTTGGTGTGGGCCTTTTTTGAGGCTAGTGCATCAGATCGCACAGCTGCTGTTTGCAACATATGTCTCAAGCGTATATCGCGTGGCCAAAACATCAGCCGCTTGGGTACCACATGCCTGACCAGACATATGTTGACCTGCCATGCAGCTCGTTGGCAAGCCTACCTCAAAGACCCACACCAAAGAACAAAGCGGACCTCTCCTTGCACCGCATCAGCTGGGATCTCCAACCCCACTATAACTTCAGTCCTCTCTGAAACATGCACTGAGAGGAATGAAGGTGTAGAATTAGGTGTGTCACAGCCAAGTACTTGCGGCCACTCTGCTAGCAGTACACCGACGTCCGATTCTAGCAGGCAAATTTCCCTGCCCCAGCTGCTGGACCGTCGAAAGAAGTTCACTCCCAGCCATCCACATGCCCAGCGGTTGAATGCTAGCTTGGCTAAATTGCTAGCGCTTCAACTGCTGCCTTTTCAGTTGGTAGACTCGGCCCCCTTCCGTGAGTTTGTGCAATGTGCGGTTCCTCAGTGGCAGGTTCCCAAACGCCACTTTTTCTCACGGAAGGCTATTCCGGCTCTCTACCGGCATGTGGAAGGCAATGTCTTGGCCTCGCTGGACAGGGCGGTCAGCGGTAAGGTGCATATTACCGCTGACTCATGGTCCAGCAGGCATGGACAGGGACGTTACCTTTCTTTCATGGCCCATTGGGTCACTCTTTTGGCAGCTGGGAAGGATGCAGGACAAGGTGCAGTAGTGTTGGAGGTTGTTCCACCGCCACGCCTCCAAAATGCTACTACTGGTTGTGACACACCTCTCTCCTCCACCCCCTCCTCTTCTACTTCCTCCATGGCCTCTTCCTGTGCTTTGTCCTCTGAACCAGCGGTGCTCCGTAGCCGTTCAAGGGGCTACGCAAGTACGCAGGCAAAAAGATGCCATGCCGTGCTTGCGCTGGTGTGTTTGGGGGACAGAAGCCACACTGGGGCAGAGGTCCTGTCTGCTCTGCAGGGCCAGGCCGAGAGGTGGTTGACGCCACGCCAGCTTAAGCCAGGAATGGTGGTTTGCGACAATGGCACCAACCTCCTCTCCGCCCTCCGACAGGGACAACTGACCCATGTGCCCTGTGTGGCTCACGTCCTTAACCTGGTGGTGCAGCGGTTCTTGGGCAGGTACCCGGGCTTACAGGATGTCCTGAGGCAGGCCAGGAAAGTCTGTGTGCATTTCCGCAGATCTTATAATGCCAGTGCTCGCCTGGCTGAGCTGCAAAAGGAGTTGAACCTGCCCAAGAACCGCCTTATATGTGACATGCCCACCAGGTGGAACTCAACGTTGCCCATGCTGCAGTGGCTGCACACGCAGCAGAGGGCCATCAATGAGTACCTGTGCGACTACAGCACCAGGACAGGGTCAGGGGAGCTTGGTTTTTTTTCTCCACGCCAGTGGGGCATGATCAGGGATGCATGCACTGTCCTGGCACCATTTGAGGAGGCCACGAGGATGGTGAGCAGTGACAGTGCATGCATCAGTGACACTGTACCTCTTGTCCACCTGTTGGAGCACACGCTGCGTGGAATAATGGACAGGGCACTTGAGGCAGAACAGAGGCAGGGAGAGGAGGACTTCCTTGCCTCTCAAGGCCCCCTTTACCCAGACAGTGTTCCTTCTGTCCCACCCATCGCACAGGAAGAGGAGGAGGAGGAGGAGGAGGATTGTGTCAGCATGGAGGTGGAGGCTGGCACTCGGCATCATCAGCAGCAGTCTTTTAGGGATGATTTACAGTCCCAAGAAACCAGTGGACTTGTACGTGGCTGGGAGGAGGTGGCTGCGGATCATGTCGTCCTTAGTGACCCAGAGGACTCCGGACCGAATGCCTCAGCAAACCTACGCTGCATGGCCTCCCTGATCCTGCAAAGTCTGCGGAAGGATCCTCGTATTCTTCGGATCAAGGAGAGGGACCATTACTGGCTGGCCACTCTCCTTGATCCACGGTACAAGGGTAAGGTTGCGGACCTTATGTTACCGTCGCAGAGGGAGCAGAGGATGAGACAACTCCGGGAGGCCTTGCAGAAAGGTCTGTGCAACGCGTTCCCAGAGACTGGGAGGTTACAAACTCCTGGTCCTGGAGAACGAGTTGCTGAGGCTTCGGCCAGTCAAAGAAGGAGCGGTGGGGAAGGTGGCCGTCTGACCGATGCGTTCAGACAATTCTTTAGTCCGCAGCCCCAAAGTATGATCGGTTCCAGCAACCATCGCCAGCGTCTGATAAACATGGTGCAGGAATATCTAGGGGCAAGGTCAGACTTGGACACCTTCCCCACCGAAAATCCTCTGGCTTACTGGGTCTTGAGGATGGATCACTGGCCAGAGCTTGCACAGTATGCAATTGAGCTACTGGCCTGTCCTGCATCCAGCGTTCTTTCGGAACGCACATTCAGTGCTGCTGGAGGATTTGTCACGGATCACAGGGTGCGCCTGTCCACCGACTCGGTTGATCGACTGACTTTCATCAAGATGAACCAGTCTTGGATCACCACCAGCTACCACACACCTGATGCTGATATAACAGACTAATTGATTTTAACATGTCACATCCCTTCAAGACTGATGCTGATGCTGAGTGCCTGTGCTGTTATGTTGACTGGCTATCCTCCTCCTCCGAGTCCTCAATGATACGATTGATGATGATAGCTTGGAAGATCATTTTTGTTTATGGGTGCCGCCACCAGTGGCTAAGGCCCAATTTTTCAGCCCCTGTTTAACAGGGGCGTGTAATTACAATTTTTGAAGCAATACTTTGCAACAGGGCTCATTGCTGTGCTCCAAGTACAGTATCTGTGAGGGGTTGGAGTGTTGTGCCACCAGTGCCTAAGGCCCAATTTTTCAGCCCCTGTTTAACAGGGGCGTGTCATTACAATTTTTGAAGCAATACTTTGCAACAGGGCTCATTGCTGTGCTCCAAGTACAGTATCTGTGAGGGGTTACAGTGTTGTGCCACCAGTGCCTAAGGCCCAATTTTTCAGCCCCTGTTCAACAGGGGCATGTAATTACAATTCTTGATCTAATAATTCACAGCAGGGCCCATTGCTGCACCCACCAAGAGTAACTCTGAGGGCTTACAGTGTTGTGGCAACGCCACCACCACCACGAAAGGCCCAATTTTTCAGCCCCTGTTCAAAAGGGGCATGTAATTACAATTCTTGATCTAATAATTCACAGCAGGGCCCATTCCTGCACCCACCAAGAGTAACTCTGAGGGCTTACAGTGTTGTGGCAACACCACCACCACCACGAAAGGCCCAATTTTTCAGCCCCTGTTCAACAGGGGCATGCAATTACAATTCTTGATCTAATAATTCACAGCAGGGCCCATTGCTGCACCCACCAAGAGTAACTGTCAGGGCTTACAGTGTTGTGGCACCAGCACCACCATCAAAGGCCCAATTTTTACTACCACTGTTCAACAATTATATGTAATTACAATTCCTGATATAATAGTTGACAGCAGGGCGTTCCAGCACCAACCAAGAGTAACTGTGAGTGCTTACAGTGTTGTGCCAACACCAACAACTAAGGGGCCTATTTCTGCAGAGTATATACGGCAGGTCCCTACTTTCAAACATCCAACTTACAAACGACTCCTACTTGCAAACGCAAGAAGACAACAGGAAGTGAGAGGAAATCTACCCCTAGGAAGGAAAATTCTCTCCTGTAAGAATTAATATGGGAGAAAGGTGTCTCCTCTGTACTGATGCTTTATCACCAATCCTTGTTTCAAGAAAAACACCACATTTCAAAAACAGTTGTCATTGGGACGGAAAGTGAGGTGAAATGTTCTGAACAGGGGCACAGACAGCAAAACAAATGTTACAGGGGTGATAACCCTTACCTATGTTTTCCAAAAAGTTTAAAAATAGATTTTTGGGCTGGAGCTACACTTAAACAATGTACCTGTTCAAAATTACAAACACATTCTACATAAGAACAAACCTACAGTCCCTGTCTTGTATGCACCGCCTGTATACGGCTGTTCAGAGTATATAGGGCCTTTTTTATTTTGTGTGCGGTGTTCCCCTTAATATCCATACAAGACCCAAAGGGGCTGGTAATGGGCCGGGGTAGGGGGGGGGGGGGGGTCATGGGGTAGCTATGCCATTTTTCTTAAAGATTTTCATCCATATTACCGGGACCAGACATTACATTAAAGCCGCAAGCAGTTTTAAATGGCTTTTTTTTCCTTTAGAAGTGTCATTTTGTGCAGGGACAGTTCTAAACACGGGAAACACGTGCCACTTCACAGGCATACTTTAGACACCCCCCAGGTACGATATTTAAAGGAATATTTGACTTTTTTTTTTTTTACTTTATGCATCATTAAAATGACTGCTCCCGAAAAACGACCGTTTTTAAAACTTCTTTTTGCATTGATACATGTCCCCTGGTGCAGAACCCGGGTTCCCAAACCCTTTTTAGGACAATAACATGCATAATAGTTGTTATAATTAGCACTTTAGAATTCGAACGTTCGCATCCATTGTATTTAATAGGGTTCTAATGTTCGTACGAACGTTCGGTCCGTTCGCGGGTTCTGGTGCGAACCGAACCCGGGGGTGTTCGGCTCATCACTACTCACCGCACAGAGATCACACTCCCCAGACTATTCACACAGATCTGGTTCCAGGTTGGAGCATCTCCCTTAGTATGCTGGGAGTTCTTGTAGAGGCCCTAACGAGCCCACTTACTTCAGCTGGGCTCATTAACTCTTCCCCTGCAAGACTCCCCACACTCCCCCTAGTGGTATAAATCGGCATAAAGCCTGAATCTAGGACATATATACCTTCCATCCTGGACGCAACCTGGTGATTTTACCTGCATTCTGTCACAATATATATATATATATATATGTGTATATATATATATATATATATATATATATATATATATGTAGCGCTACCCCCAGTTAAGAGAGCAGCTGATTTGATTTCAGGCCCTGCACACAGTACCGCCAACCCCCGGCAATCTTACTCGACCCACTCTGGCACAGTCAGTCTAGGGTTAAACTCCTATCACTCTCAGGTGTATTATACTTAATAATCTCTAAACAGCCAGACAACACGCTGAGGCAAGAATATAAATATATATCAGCTTTACTGGTAATGAAGGATTCAAGGTATAACATGCAACATATACATGGGCCTGCAGAGCCCTGCATCAATCAATGTACTAGGTGCAGCGCAATAATATGGCGCCGCGCAGTGTCCACCACGCGGAGCTATTATGGCGTGCGCTCTCCTATAGCGTAGTAACACAAATTTTCTAAACTCCCCGCCTAAGTCAGGCCTGACATGGGATGGAACTGAGTCTCTTTTCCCTAAGGAGGGAAGGTTTCTTCACTGGCCAGCTTTCGTTGGTGCACTTGAAGAAATAACCATTTGTAATCCACATTGGGTGGTAACTTGAAATAACAGGGCAAACCGGGGGGGGGGGGTACTTCAACTCTGTCCCGCTACCGGACCCCCAAGAAACACTGGTGAGCGAACAGCGGGCCTAGGCAGTCTACAGGCCTGAATACAACTCAGTCTATTGATATGGGCAGGTGCCCGCTCACCACTCCAGGCACGATCCCAGCCTGGGACTTCCACCGCATGTGTGTCGCACACAGCGTCTGCTCCGATCGAGTTCCCGATCCAACTCACGTCCTATCACGATGGGTCAGGATCCACCCAGGATCCGCAGTATGGTGGAAGGCTCTTCGGACTTCAAGCAATGCCTCATGCTTCAGGCCTTGCCCCACAGCCGATCCGCACAGGATGACTCGTTGCTTGAAGCGCCGTGTCCCAAGAGAGCGAGCTCCGCCTTGCCTCTCACTTAAGTAACCCCTCCCATGAGTCTCTGCGGTGGAACCTCCGCCCTAGGGCCGAATGGGGTTCTGGGTAACCTAGTCCTGGGGCCTTAAAAGAGACCCCTCTACACACTCCCCCCACTTGAACTCTTTGGTCCCCAAAGATAACATAACTTCAAGCTACACATTTAACAACATCCATCAATTCTCCATATGATGTCGGCAGAGGAAATTCCCACCAGAAACAAGGCAGTGAATTCCCCTGCCCACAGGACACATTAACAACAGCATCCTGTCTAACTGTGCCAGAGAGTGAGCTGGGGTTGCCTCCCACCAAATGAACAGTGGGAGGGTCAGGGTCTTCCATACTCCTTCTGGCAGTGAATACAGTGTCTTCCGCACTCTCCCCCATTTGTAGGTAGGTTAATCTCCTGGGAGGTTTTATTGCCCTCCGCTTCCTCTGTCCTCTTGGACTTTCTGTGGGAACAGATTCTTCTTCTGTAACCAACTCGGGAGTTCCTTCTAATTCGGGAGCATCTGGCTCCGGAGCAGGAAGATACATGGCTTCCCTTGGGTCCTCCTCGGGGGATAGTTCACCGACACTCTCCCAAGCATCTGACCAATGACTAGACGGAATGAACTCCGTAGCTTCTGCATTCAGTGTGTGATCCTCGTTATCTTCATCTGGTGGAAGATCAATAGCAGAAGTTGTTGGACCCTGGGAAGGCCAAAGCCAGTCAATTTCCTCTCCCTCATCTTCACTCATTTCTGAATCTTCTGTATCCTCTATCCGAGGGGTCTGAGACCGAGTGTTGGGTCTAGGGGTGTTCAGAATGGACATGGGTTCAGGAGAATCCATCCTAGGAGGCAACCGAACTGCTTCAGCTAACGGAAGTAGGTGGTTCCGATGCCAAGTCTTCAAGGGCCCCAACTTCCCCTCGGGTTTAAGTCTGTAAACGGGTAGGCCCGGTAATTTTTTACAAATGACATAAGGTTCCGGTCTCCATCTATCTGCAAGCTTATGTTTTCCAGGGACCCCCAGGTTCCGCAACAACACTCTGTCTCCTGGTTGTAGGTCTTGGATCCTAACTTTTAGGTCGAAATTCCTCTTGTTGCGAGCCCCCCTCTGTTCCGAGGCCGCCTGAGCTTGCTCATAGGCCATCTTCAAGTTGTGTCTAATTCTATCTACATATCCCTTGTGGGAAGCAGCAGAACAATGATCTATGGAAGTGCCGTAGGCCAGATCCACTGGCAATCTTGCTTCTCTCCCGAACATAAGTCTGTAAGGTGAATATCCTGTAGCATCGCTGACAGTGCTGTTGTAAGCATGCACAAGGGCCGCTATGTGATTATTCCAATGTTGCTTCTTTTCGCCACTTAAAGTTCCCAGCATGTTGAGCAGGGTTCGGATGAACCTCTCCGGCTGAGCATCACCTTGAGGATAAGGAGTAGTCCTGGTCTTCTTGATCCCTAAGGCATCTATGAGTTTTCGTATCAGTTTGCTCTCGAAATCCCTTCCCTGATCTGAATGGAGCCTTTGTGGCAGTCCATAATGTATAAAGTACTTCTCTACGAGTATTTTGGCCACAGTAGAGGCCTTCTGGTCCTTGGCTGGAAAAGCCTGTGCATACCGGGTGAAATGGTCGGTTACTTTACTACCAGAACATTTCCTAGTCCCTTTAGGTCGGGTTTTGAGGCAGAGGAAATCAATGCACACCAGGTCAAGCGGGCCTTCACTTTGTAAATGGTCCATTGGGGCAGCTTGATGGGGCAGAGTCTTTCTCTGTATGCATCGTGCACATGAATGGCAGTATTCCTCAACTTCAGCCCTCATGCAGGGCCAATAGAAACGGTCTCTAACAAGTTGGAAAGTCCTCTCCGCTCCCAGGTGACCATGGTTGTCATGTAAGGCGATCATGACCGTCTCCCTGTGTTTCTCCGGCAGAAACAACTGCCACTTGTCTTCTTGGTCATCAGAGGGGCCCCTTCGGTAGACCACTCCCTGATGCACCTGTAGCCTGTCCCACTCTTTTTTCAACAGGCGAGCTTCCTTCGAGGGGTGACGTAGGAGTATGTTTGGGTTCTGATTCTCTAATGCTTCTAGGACCAATCTCCCCATAGGGTCTTCCCATTGGTCGGATCTCAATTCCTTTTTGGTCAGTCTGGGTAAGTTGTCTTCCCCCAGTAAGGCTGCTCCACAGTACTGCTTGGGGACTCCTACGATAGTGACCCCTATCTCTTCTGCTCTTGAGCCTCCCTTGGCTTGGAGTTCAGCCCCTTGGCAAAGGGCCCGCACCCCGTCAGGTGCCACTTGGGTCCAGTCTTCAATACTGTGGGTGGGGATATGAGACCTTCTGGACAGGGCGTCCGCATCTCGGTTTCCCGTCCCAGGTCTATATTTCAAGCTGAAACTGAAGGCAGACAACGCCGCCAGCCATCTATGTCCTGTGGCGTCCAGCTTTGCTGTGGTAAACAGGTAGGTAAGGGGGTTGTTATCCGTTTTGACAGTGAAGTCTGCCCCATATAGGTAATCTCGAAGTTTGTCTACTACGGCCCACTTGAGGGCCAGGAACTCCAACTTATGGGTGGGATAGTTCTTTTCGGAGGGGGTTAAGCTTCTGCTCACATACGCAACAGGTCTCTGCTGCCCTTCATGCTCCTGGTAGAGTACTCCTCCCAGACCATCATGACTGGCATCCACATGGAGTTCGTAAGGCTTCTTTGGGTCTGCATAGGCCTGAACAGGGGCGGTGGTCAAGCTCTTTTTCAGCATCTGGAAGGCGCCTTCATACTTCTCATTCCACTGGTCCTTGACTGACTCCCCCAGCTTCCTGGGGCCTGAGTCATCCTCTTCCCCCTCCGTCTTCAGCAACTCATTCAAGGGTCTCGCTATTCGAGCAAACCCCTCCACGAACCTCCTGTAATAGGAACAGAATCCTAGGAAGGACCTGAGTTCTGTTATGGTGGTAGGTCTTGGCCTTGGTGACAGCCTCCAGTTTTTCAGGGTCTGTGGACACCCCATTTTCGGACACTATGTGTCCCAGATAATTGACTGAAGACTGGTAAAATTGGCATTTTTCAGGTGAGAGCTTGAGTCCTTCTTCACTCAGTCTCTTCAAGACCTTCTCCAGCCTTTCTTCATGTTCCTCCAAAGTTCTGCCAAAGACTATGATGTCATCCAAGTATACAAGGACCTCGATGAGGTTCATGTCTCCCACAGTCTTCTCCATGAGTCTTTGGAATGTGGCTGGAGCTCCAGACAGACCTTGAGGCATCCGGTTGAATTCAAAGAACCCCACTGGGGTTATGAAAGCTGTCTTTTCTTTGTCTTCTGGGTGCATCGGGATCTGATAATACCCACTCTTTAAGTCCATAACACTGAACCACTTGGCTCCGGACAAGCTCTGCAAGGCATCTTCTATCCTTGGAGTGGTACACTGATCCGGAGTGGTCCTCCTGTTGAGGGTCCTATAGTCAATACACAACCTTAGTGACCCGTTCTTCTTCCGGACCACTACTATGGGGGAGGCATACGGACTTCTAGATTCTTGGATCACACCTGTTCGCTTAAACTCAGCAAGCTGTTCCCTCAAATCTTCGAGGTCTGCCAATGGAACCTGCCTAACCCTTTCTCTGAAGGGCTTGTCTTCCTGGAGGTGGATTCGATGGGTGGCACTCCTAGCACACCCCACATCAAACTCATCATGTGAGAAGATCCTCTCCCACCGAGTCAACTGGTTCCGGGCTCTCTCCCTCCAAGCCCTGGGCAGGTTTGGATTCTCCATGGAAAGCATCTCACACACTGTACTCTCTCCATCTGTCTTCCCCACATCTGATGAGGCAACTGGTGTGGCTGTGCTCACCCGGCCCAATAACAGCCTGGCTGGGACTTCCATGGGACCATCCGTGGTGTTTCTGACACTCACAGGCACCTTGCAGTGGGCCTTCTTCAGGGACCTCACCGGGACCACTTCCGGGACTACCTCCAAGCCCGAAGGTTCTTCTCTTGGGTCGGGTTCCAACATCACAAAAGGGCCCGGCTGCTCCCAAGTGAGTTTCACTGTGGCCTTCAAGCAGGTTACTTCACCGGGTTGCAGCACTATCCCTTTTTTTCCCAGTCTCCAGACCTTCCCTACCCCCTCTTCCAGGGCCTTTTGCTCTAAGATCAGCCGTTGGAAGGCGGTCTTCAACATTGGGTGAATCTCCGTGACTGGGAGGTTCTTCCTTCTTGTTAGCGGGACCAAAAGTCTTCGGACCAGATCCGTGTTGGTTCCTATTATCAAGGAACTCCTGTTAGCTCCAGGCGGTCGGGGGCACACCACAGCCAAGGTGTCGAACACTTCCCCCTTCCCAGCTATGGATGGGTCAAACGTCAGTTTTATGGGTAGATAGCCATCATAAGGAAACTTCTCTGTTCCAATTCCCCATATCTCCAAGTCTTCAATCTTCTGGATGGGTAGGTGACTTAGGTGCCTGTCGTAGAAGTCTCGATACAACAGGGTCACCTGCGCTCCAGTATCCAACAGGGCTCTTGTGTAGATCCCCTCTACTTGAATGGATACAATTGGAGAGGGACCCACCAGTTTCTCTGGGTACTGCTTCGAAGGGGTCTCTTTCCTTGGATCTTTGCATTTCCCTTTTTGACTTTCCTTTCTCCTTTTGTCTTTGGACATAAGTCTCTCCTGAGCCTGGTATGCATTCATCTCTCTCCCCTGTATGGGTGTAACTACCTGCTGAGGGACATTATTGTGTTTCTTTGGAGTGCGTTCCTTCTGAGGAACCCTTGATTTCTTCTGTGGGGTCCTGGCCCCTTCTCTCATGTGCTTCTTATTCAGTATGGAGTTCCTTGATGATGATGGGCACCCGGTTGACTCTTTCACCGGGGCCCGTTGAAGTTTTTCCGGCGGCTTGCGGTTATTCAGTCTCTTCTTCTTGGGACTGGCACATACTTTGGCAAGATGGCCAGCTCCCCCACAATTGAAACAGACCACATTTCCCCAATTTTCCAGGGATGCGGGTGCTGAGGTATTCGGGAACAATTCCTTCCTTGGACTTTCCCTCTCTGGTAGCCTTGACTCCTTTTCCATCAAGGAGGTCAACATTCCCAGCACTTGGGACATCTGCGACTTCAAGGTATCCACCTCTGCATCTCTTTCTAAGGTCATGGCCGTCCTGACCATCACCGGAGGAGGGTTCACCGTCTCAACTGGTTGGCTCCTCTTTTTCTCCTCCAGCATAGCTTCTTCCTCTCTGACTACTCGGATCAAGTCAGGGTACTCCAGGCTCTTCCCGTCCTGTCTTGTACGTAGCGCCAGTGCGATGGGATCCAGGGGTTGAGATCCTCTCATCACCTGTTGGACCCGGGCCTCATCCACCTTCTTCGGGTCAATCCCCTTCTTTAGGATCATCTTGTGCAGTATTTTATCTAGGCGCATCATGAACTCTGATAGCTTCTCCCCTGCCTTTTGATAGCAATGCTCCAGTTGGTAGGTAAGTTCAGTGATCTTCTCTGTTCCGCCGAACACATTCTGCAGAATGTCTAGATAGTCCTGCGCAGTACAGTCTGTCTTACTCATCTTGAGGTTGCGTACGGCCTCTAAAGCAGGCCCCTTCAAGCTCTCAGCAATTCTCTGCTTCTTCCTGTGGTCTGGGACTTCCCACTCCTCTAGAGCCTGAGTTGCACCGTCTAACCACTCCTCAAATCCTTCTTCGCCTGAAGGTACAGGTTTCCTTCCTGAAAACATTCTGAGTTTCCGGTATCCTGATATTTGATAATCTGCCGGGTCTTTCTTGCATTGCGCTATGATTTCCCCTAGAACCGTGCATAATTCTGTGCTGAGGGTGCCCTGCGGCGACCAGGGACTCTCTTCTTTCTTTACATCTTTTAGGTTGGGTGGGGCGCGTATTAGCTTATAAGTTTGTTTATCCACCGTTTCTATGCTTGGCTTCTTGAAGTCTTCTGGGACTCCATCCTTCCATTTTATCAGTACATATGTCAAAGGAGGTTCTAATCTGACATCCACTATCCATGCCTTCTGTTGTGGGGACAGTGACATCACTAACTGTTTCACTGCATCTTCTTGCCAGATCCCTGGGAGTTCTATGATCACTGCTCCATTTGGATCTGTGTTGACTGCTGCGCACCACTTCACTACTTCTAGTGGGTCCATGCTGGTACTTTTTGGCTGCTATTTGCTGCAACAGGATCCCGGACTGACGAGCCCCCTCGTGTAGCGCTACCCCCAGTTAAGAGAGCCGCTGATTTGATTTCGGGCCCTGCACACAGTACCGCCAACCCCCGGCAATCTTACTCGACCCACTCTGGCACAGTCAGTCTAGGGTTAAACTCCTATCACTCTCAGGTGTATTATACTTAATAATCTCTAAACAGTCAGACAACACGCTGAGGCAAGAATATAAATATATATGAGCTTTACTGGTAACAAAGGATTCAAGGTATAACATGCAACATATACATGGGCCTGCAGAGCCCTGCATCAATCAATGTACTAGGTGCAGCGCAATAATATGGCGCCGCGCAGTGTCCACCACGCGGAGCTATTATGGCGTGCGCTCTCCTATGGCGTAGTAACACAAACTTTCTAAACTCCCCGCCTAAGTCAGGCCTGACATGGGATGGAACTGAGTCTCTTTTCCCTAAGGAGGGAAGGTTTCTTCACCGGCCAGCTTTCGTTGGTGCACTTGAAGAAATAACCATTTGTAATCCACATTGGGTGGTAACTTGAAATAACAGGGCAAACCGGGGGGGGGGTAGGTACTTCAACTCTGTCCCGCTACCGGACCCCCCAAGAAACACTGGTGAGCGAACAGCGGGCCTAGGCAGTCTACAGGCCTGAATACAACTCAGTCTATTGATATGGGCAGGTGCCCGCTCACCACTCCAGGCGCGATCCCAGCCTGGGACTTCCACCGCATGTGTGTCGCACACAGCGTCTGCTCCGATCGAGTTCCCGATCCAACTCACGTCCTATCACGACGGGTCAGGATCCACCCAGGATCCGCAGTATGGTGGAAGGCTCTTCGGACTTCAAGCAAGGCCTCAGGCTTCAGGGCTTGCCCCACAGCCGATCCGCACAGGATGACTCGTTGCTTGAAGCGCCGTGTCCCAAGAGAGCGAGCTCCGCCTCGCCTCTCACTTAAGTAACCCCTCCCATGAGTCTCTGTGGTGGAACCTCCGCCCTAGGGCCGAATGGGGTTCTGGGTAACGTAGTCCTGGGGCCTTAAAAGAGACCCCGCTACACATAAATAAATATAAAAAAAGATACTAAAATAGTCTGGCCCTCCTTCCTAGTATCACTCTGCGCTTGAGGATGATGTGCCGTAAGAATATAAACAATAGTAAAATATATGTAAATGAACAGCTGCTGCTTAAAATCAAATGTACATATAAAAAAACAGTCTTTTTTTAAAACTTGGTTTAAAAGTTCAGAATAAAACTGTAGCAGCGCTACGAACAAAAGTTCAAATGTGCAGTCTAGTTGTATCCAATTCTTAGTGCTCCTTTCACCAGTAGTGTATTACACCGCGTGGGGGGATTTTTGAAAGTCCCCTTCAGGGGGCGCACTCACCAGATACAGGATAAATGTAAGCCTAGATCAACATTCCTCCTTCAGCAATGATACAATCAGATGAATTTTCCTTTTCTTCTCCACCATAAACTTCATGCGGTAACTCAGGTATATGTAAGGGTAAAGAAATATCTCCACATAGGGTAATATTGTAAAACCAATTTATTGAGAAACAAACCCCTTGGCTCCCCCCTTACAAAATCTGCGTACCACAATGAGAATATATACAGGCATTTGAGTATGGAGTAAAAACGAGCGCTTCAGCGCTGGGCACTTGCCACTGATGAACACTGGATGTAAAATCTCCTCAGCGTTTCCTGTGTGGCTGGTCCTGGAACGCGTCCGCGTCACTTCCGGTTTGCTGAACTGTGTTGGTCACGCCCTGACGTTTCGTCACTTCCTGACTTCTTCTGAGGGCATATATATATTTATTTATGTTCAGAACTAGAACTTAAAAAGAAAAAACATTTTGGGTTTTAATTTTTTACGTAAGGTAAATAATAGGTAAATTGCATATTTCATATTTACCATTTACTAAAAGCAGCCAGAAAATCTGATACCCCAGGGTTATAACGTCTGTATTATCACTACATAGTAAATAAAAAATAAAATAGCTAAAAATAACACATGCACTGCTAAATTAGCCAAAATCTTACATATTTCAATCTTATTATATAGTCAGGAGTCTCTTCAACACACAATCTCACTGTAATTAATAAATGCATATATTGTTTCAGAATCAGAAAGAATTTATCTCCTTCCACCATCATTTGACTATTAATAAAGTGTCATGTTATTCTCATACCCTGTACAATATACTGGCATTTACCCACTCCTCCTCTAGCTTATGCTGACAATTGTCAGAAACAATTTGTTTTTGCATGGAGCATGGTGACACTGCATTATGTGGCCTGTGAACTACAATGATCTCCTCACTGAGCCAGGTCTTACAGTGACTTAAAGGTCAACGATTGAAAGTGTGCTTAAAGTCCAACTCCGAGAATTAGAAAAAAATTCACCCCTATAGTGCCCACCCCTGCACTGCAAGGGTTATTTGCTCATTATGTCTTGTGATATAGGAGTAGGCATTATCACTTACCCTATCCTTCAATCCGGCCTGCTCCACCACTGCTCTCTTCTCCCAGAAGCCCAGATCTGTGGGTGGTCCCTCTGTGTCATCACATACAATTTTACCACTAAAAGTCAAAACATGTTTTACATTTTGGTTAGAGTAGGAAATAGGAATACAGTAAAACCTTGGATTGCGAGCATAATTCGTTCCAGATACATGCTTGTAATTCAAAGCACTTGTATATCAAAGCAAATTTCCCCATAAGAAATAATGGAATTTCAAATGATTCGTTCCACAACCATTTATTCATAGGTCCTTCAGTTTATAGTCCATATAAAAAGATTATAGCAATGTGACCAGGTTGTGTAACCATAAAATTTCCATCCACAAATGGAAGCCTCCACAAGGGGATTAGAAGCAAAATCCAGCAGGAGCTGCAGAGTATAAAAGAGAAGAGAGGCATCTCTAAGTGTAGCAATATGTTTCTAAATGTTGTACCTTCATTAAATGTAACCATATTGATACACTTACAGGTGCCTCTCTTCTCTGTTATACCCATTTGTGACATGACGCTACTCTTATATCAAGACATCGCTTGTATATTAAGTCAAAAGTTATTAAAAAAATTAGCTTGTCTTGCAAAACGCTCTCAAACCAAGTTACTCTCAAACCAAGGTGTCACGTACCTTGTGATGGGAGCCCAACGTGCAGGGAGCGGCCTCTCGTAAACCCCTGGCTCGAGAGCCCCTGATAGAGCAGACAGAGGCTCAGGAGGACAGGGGGCACAAGTGCCTGGCAGGTAAGCAGGATATTGGGTAGTTGCGGCAGCAGATGGTGCACGGCAAACTGGAACAGTCCGAAGATAGCTGGAAGGTGCACAGTAGGACTAATCAGAATGCAGACGGCAGGCAGATGTATAAAAGTCCCAGATCAGACTGCGGAAACAAGGTGGTGTATTGTAGTACAGGCTGAGGTGTGCTGTAGCTCAGGCACAGGTGCAGGGTAGTTCAGGCAGAGGTGCGCTATGATTCAGGCAGAGATGCACGGTGGCTTCAGGCAGGGTGCACTGTAGTTCAGGTGGAGGTGCCTTATAGTTCGAGCAGACCGATGGGTCGGACCAGCAGGCGACTAGGTACAGGGATGACCAAGAGAGTTGTCAGAGCAAGCCGAAGTCGGGGCGGGCAGCAATCGGGGTTAACAGAGACAAGCCGGATCAGATAACAGGAGTACAGGAATCAGAAGTCAATAGCAGGGGTCTCGGGAACGCTGTAGACCAGACAGCAAGAAGCAAGGTAGGCAGATAGTTTAAATACCTTGTTTGGCGCCAAATGCTGTCACCGCGCGCGCTCCCGCGAACGCACGCGCGCGCGCTCCCGTGAACGCGCACGCCCGCGCACGCCGATCGCGCTATTGTGCACGCGCATGCGCGGAGTGGACCTATGGAGTGTAGACAATCTCCTGGCGGCACTGTTGCCAGGCAGATTGTAAAAACGCCTTTCCTGACATTGCCCCCCCCCAAGGGGCAGCCTCCGGATGCCCAACTGGGCCACTTTGTCTGGGTGAGATCTCTCAAAGTCCTTGATTAGCCTTTCCGCGTGGACATTCATCTCTGGCTCCCATGAGTTTTCTTCTGGGCCGTAACCCTTCCATTTCACCAGGTATTGGATCTGGTTTCGTCTTCGTCTACAACCCAGAATGGACTCAACCTCAAATTCCTCTTCTCCATCGATAAGCACGGGTTCGGGAGGATTGATGTCCCGATCTGTAAAGGGATCGGGGACTGTGGGCCTAAGCAGGGCTACATGAAAAACTGGGTGGATCCGGAAGGACTCAGGCAGTTTCAATTCGTAAGCTACCTCGTTAATCTTCCTTGTTATAGGGAAGGGACCCACGAATTTAGGGCCCAACTTCTTGGATGGGCATGCCAATTTTAGATTCAGGGTAGAGAGCCAAACTTGGTCCCCAGGTGCCAGGTTGAGCTCCCCTCTCCTCTTCCTGTCGAAAATTTCCTTGTTGTAGCTTTGTGCCTTAGTCATGGTCTCCTGGAGAAGTTTATTGTTGGTGGAGAAGAAATTTAGAGTTTCCTGGGCGGCTGGTACCGGACATTCGGGCATGTTGTTAGATAGAAATAATGGGTGAAACCCGTAGTTTGCGAAAAATGGGGATTGCTTGATGGCAGAATGAACAGAGTTGTTGTAGGCAAACTCAGCAAGAGGCAAAAGAGGGGCCCAATCGTTCTGGGAGAAGCTTGAAAAGCAGCGCAGGTACTGCTCGAGCGTTTGATTGGTGCGTTCTGTTTGGCCGTTGGTTTGGGGATGGTATGCTGAGGAAAAGAACAGATCGATCTTCAGTGATTTACATAGTGCTCTCCAAAATCTTGATGTAAACTGTACCCCCCGGTCAGATGTAATGTTAGCAGGTACACCGTGCAGCCTTACTATTTCCCTGATGAAGATCTTTGCAGTCTCAGAGGCCGAGGGGACGCCCCTCATGGGTAGGAAATGGGCCATCTTGGAGAGTCTATCCACCACTACAAAGATGGTCGTAAAGTCTTCTGATGGAGGTAGTTCAACTATGAAGTCCATTGAGATCATCCTCCATGGCCTCTCCGGGACGGGTAGTGGTTTTAGTAACCCCCAGGCTCTGGTTTTGCTGTTTTTGTTCTGGATGCAGGTGGTACAAGATTCCACATAGCGCTTGCAATCTTGGGATAATCGTGGCCACCAGAATGTCCGCTGGAGAAGTTCGGAAGTTTTGTACACACCGAAGTGGCCGGCTAACTGGTGGTCATGACAGGATTTCAAGACGGCCACCCGAAGTTGTTGAGGTACAAAAATCTTGTCCTTGTTCCACAGCAGACCGTCTTTAGACTGTAGGGCAAGGCCAGGAACTGGGCATGGTCCTGAGGAGGCCTGTCTGATTTGGGACAGGAGGTCCTCTTGTAACAGGAGGAAGTTACCGGGAGGTAGAATGGTATCCGGAGGGGAAAGGACCTTAGATTCGGCAAACATCCGGGAAAGGGCGTCCGGTTTGGTGTTCTTTGATCCGGGTCGGT
The DNA here is from genome assembly GCA_029206835.1 of Rana muscosa. NCBI lineage: Eukaryota > Metazoa > Chordata > Amphibia > Anura > Ranidae > Rana > Rana muscosa. The sequence goes on from CM055121.1 coordinate 870,890,544, forward strand.
ACGTGATGTGAAACGAAAATCGGGTAAAAAAGAGTGCCCACCTGGCCTGGCGTGGTCTCAGTCTCTTGGCAATCTTTAAGTATTCCAAGTTCTTATGGTCGGTATAGATCAGAATAGGATGTGCTGCTCCTTCCAGGAGGTAGCGCCATTCCTCAAGTGCGGACTTTATTGCCAGAAGTTCCCTGTCCCCGACGTCGTAGTTTTTCTCGGCCTCTGTTAGTTTACGGGAGAAGAAGGCTACTGGATGCAATGCGGCCTTTGGGCCTTGTCTCTGGGAAAGTATTGCTCCAACTGCCACTTCAGAGGCATCCACCTCCAAGATGTAAGGTAAGGCCGGGTTAGGGTGCTTTAGGACAGAGGCCGAGATGAACAGATTCTTAAGGTTAGCGAAGGCGGCCTGAGCTTCGGGGGACCAGTGAAACCGGTTACCTTGTTTAGTTAAGTTGGTAATGGGGGCAATGATAGAGGAGAATCCTTTAATGAATTTCCGGTAGAAGTTCGCAAAGCCCACAAAGCGTTGGATCCCCTTCTTATCGCTGGGGGCTGGCCAATCCAGAATGGCCGTGACCTTCTGAGGGTCCATCTTAATACCCTCTACCGAAATGATTAGCCCTAGGAACTGAATATCTTGTTGTTCGAATGCACATTTCTCGGGCTTGGCGTACAAACCATGTTGGCGAAGTCGGGCCAATACCTTCCGGACGTGTTCACGATGGTCGGTTAAGGAGGAAGAGAAGACCAGGATATCGTCTAGGTAGACGATAACGAACAGATCTAGGTAGTCTCTAAAAATATCGTTTATGAAATGTTGGAACGTGGCAGGGGCATTGCATAGCCCGAAGGGCATGACCAGGTATTCAAAGTGCCCGAATCTGGTGCGAAACGCTGTTTTCCATTCATCACCGCTCCGAATGCGGACTAAGTTGTAGGCGCCGCGGAGGTCCAGTTTAGTGAAAATGGCTGCTGTCCCAAGTCTTTGAAAAAGTTCGGGTACTAATGGCAGGGGATACCTATTTTTAATAGTTATTTTATTCAGGGCTCTGTAATCCACACAGGGGCGTAGGGAGTGGTCCTTCTTTTCTACAAAGAATATACCGGCTCCGGCAGGAGAGGTGGAGGGACGTATGAATCCCTTCTCTAAGTTGTCATCCAGATACGTCTTGAGAGTTCCAAGCTCTAGTTCAGATAAGGGGAAAATTCTTCCAAAAGGGACCTCTGCCCCCGGAAGAAGGTCAATAGGGCAATCGTAGGGCCTGTGCGGAGGTAGAGTCTCCGCGCCCTTCTTGCTAAAGACATCTAGAAAGTTGTGATAGGCCTCCGGGACCAGCCGCCGGTTCTCCATATCACTCCCCAGACAAAGTAATGGGGACGAGGTGTCGGATGGTGCTGGAAAACAGTGTTCACGGCAATAGAGAGATGGAAAGCGAACCTCTCCAGTGTTCCAGTCGATCTGAGGATTATGAGCTTTTAGCCATGGTATCCCCAAGATAATTGGGAAGAGAGGGGATTCTATAATGTCCAAGCACAATAGTTCTTGATGCTTGTCCGCAGTGGTTGTGCGCAGGGGAATAGTCTGCTGTGTCACTGGTCCTGATCTGATGGCCGATCCGTCGGCAAGGTGGACCGTGAGTTCTTTAGGTCTGGGCCTCAAAGGGACTTGATGTTTCAAGGCGAAGGAAAGGTCCATGAAGCCGCTGCAGGCACCGGAGTCAATAATGGCGGGAGTCCGGATGTTCCTTCCTGGGAGCTGTAGAGAGATGGAAACGATCAGGTGAGCGGAATGGTTAGGCAGAACAGGCGAGACAGTAGAGGAGAGGTGGCACTTACGCAGTTTAGCGGGGCACATCCTCACGTAATGTCCTGAGTCCCCGCAGTAGAGGCAGAGGTTGTGAACCCGGCGTCGCTGGCGCTCCTCCGGAGTAAGTGAAGGTCGGATCAACCCCAGTTGCATGGGTTCAGAGGCATCGGTAGTGGAGCGTGGGGAGGTCGAAGAAGCGGAATGAGGAGGATAGGGTACCCGTGGCAACATCCATACTGGACGGGATGGTCCCGCTGACCGTTCAGCTCTACGCTCCCTTAGTCGCCTGTCGATCTGAATAGCTTGAAGGATCAAGGCATCGAGCGTGTTCGGTATACCGACCCGGGCCAACTCGTCCTTTAAGGGCTCAGATAGTCCCAGCCTGAATTGGTGTCGCAGGGCGGCGTCGTTCCAGCTGGTATCGGCGCTCCAGCGCCTAAAGTCCGATACATAGTCTTCAGCGGCTCTGCGACCCTGCTGGAGAGAGCATAATGCTGCTTCGGCGGTAGCGGCCAGTTGAGGGTCCTCATAGAGGAGGTCCATGGCCTGGAGGAAAGTACTTAGTTGGTCAAGGCAGGTGTTTTTCTGTTCCAGGAGGCGGTGTGCCCAGGCCTGAGGTTCACCGGACAATAGGGCTATGACAAAGCCCACCTTGGTAGATTCCAGGGAGAAGGTCCTGGGCTGTAGCGCGAAGAAAAGTTCGCAGGCGTTACGAAAGGCCCTGTACTTGCCGCGGTCCCCAGAGAACCTCTCCGGAGTAGGGACCCTGGGTTCAGGTGGCAACATGACAACCGACGGTGCAGGTGAGGTACCTGATGCGACAGGTGCTGAGGTAGCCAGGGTCTGGACACGCTCCTCTAGCCGGGTATATCCCTCTTGCAAACTCCTGACTGCAGCAGTAAGTCCGTCCAGGTGGCGGCATAGTTCCTCCATGGGAGAGGCCCCCTGCGTAGGCTCCGACATGGCTGTCTGGTACTGTCACGTACCTTGTGATGGGAGCCCAACGTGCAGGGAGCGGCCTCTCGTAAACCCCTGGCTCGAGAGCCCCTGATAGAGCAGACAGAGGCTCAGGAGGACAGGGGGCACAAGTGCCTGGCAGGTAAGCAGGATATTGGGTAGTTGCGGCAGCAGATGGTGCACGGCAAACTGGAACAGTCCGAAGATAGCTGGAAGGTGCACAGTAGGACTAATCAGAATGCAGACGGCAGAGAGATGTATAAAAGTCCCAGATCAGACTGCGGAAACAAGGTGGTGTATTGTAGTACAGGCTGAGGTGTGCTGTAGCTCAGGCACAGGTGCAGGGTAGTTCAGGCAGAGGTGCGCTATGATTCAGGCAGAGATGCACGGTGGCTTCAGGCAGGGTGCACTGTAGTTCAGGTGGAGGTGCCTTATAGTTCGAGCAGACCGATGGGTCGGACCAGCAGGCGACTAGGTACAGGGATGACCAAGAGAGTTGTCAGAGCAAGCCGAAGTCGGGGCGGGCAGCAATCGGGGTTAACAGAGACAAGCCGGATCAGATAACAGGAGTACAGGAATCAGAAGTCAATAGCAGGGGTCTCGGGAACGCTGTAGACCAGACAGCAAGAAGCAAGGTAGGCAGATAGTTTAAATACCTTGTTTGGCGCCAAATGCTGTCACCGCGCGCGCTCCCGCGAACGCACGCGCGCGCTCCCGTGAACGCGCACGCCCGCGCACGCCGATCGCGCTATTGTGCACGCGCATGCGCGGAGTGGACCTATGGAGTGTAGACAATCTCCTGGCGGCACTGTTGCCAGGCAGATTGTAAAAACGCCTTTCCTGACACAAGGTTTTACTGTATTAATAAGATAGATTGACTGTGGCTAACAAGGTTGTTAAAGAATAACTGCACTTAATTTAAAATAAACTAGTGGCCAAAGCAAAGTACTCAATTTGCTACTTATTGTAATTGGAAGGCACCTTCAGTTGCTTGCTTGTACACTGTGCCTGAATAAAAAACTTCTTTGCTGCTGTGCCCACACATAACTGTTGGCCCATACATAAGATGGGGAGCCTCACTAACCAACAGTGTGTTGCAGGATTTGAGAGGGGGTTAGCCAGAGCCAGCGACCACAAAAGCTGGCCACTCTTTGCATATTGGCGCATGGTTGTTTTTATGGGCATTTGGGCACTGTGTTATTTAATGTACTGTAAGTGGCAGCACACTTTAAATACCGAGTTCACATTCACAGCTGCAACAATAAACAACAGCACAAGATCACATGCCTCAAATGTTTCTTTAGATCTCTTTGAACTGTATGGCCTGCTAGTTTTCCATTTAAAAGAACTTTAAATCACACAGATAGTTGTATGTGTCAAATAATCACAGGGAACTGGCAAAAAGTAAAATGTCAAGTCAACTGACACACAGATGAAGAATGCCTTTTCGGCAGTCCCCAGCCTTCACTTCAACGACGTATGCGTACAGCTGTGTGATCACAATCTAGTCTGAATAGAGACTAGGATGAAGAAGCCTTTTCACACGAGACGGACCCGTGAACCTCGGTTTGCTCAGCGGGGATCGCTCCGCTGATGCCCGCTGAGCCGGCGGATGACAGGGCAGTCCCCGCACACTGTGCAGGGACCACCCTTGTCAGATCTCCACTCTCCCTTATGGGGGGATCGGATGAACACGGACCGTCTGTCCGTATTCATCCGATCCGCTCTGCAGACGGATAGAAAAATAGGATTTTCCTCCGTCTGCAGAATCGGGGGATTGCGGACACGGAAGAGATCGGGTGTCAGCGGATGTTCATCCGCTGACACCCGCGATCTCATAGGGACCAATGTATGTCCCTTTTTCATCCGTAAACGGACGGATGAAAATGCGGACATACGGTCCCCTGGTGTGAAAGGGGCCTAAACCCTTACCTAGCATACCAAATCGTGTTTGAATTTTCCATTGATTTTTAAGCAGTCAAAATGTAACATAATATCCATAGCCATTCATAATGCAACGCTTTGGAAATTTTGTGGATATGACAGAAAATAAGTAGCACATGAATAGAAGTTATGTAAAGTCAACCTTTTGGGTTGAAAATTAACACAGACCTGCACAGAAAAATCAATTTCTCAATGGATATTGTGTACAAAGCGTTCTTTTTATACAATGAGCTTTGTCTGCACAGTCGTGTTCATTCATGTCAACTAGATTTGGACAGTTTAATAATTTCTTTATAAACTTCTTTCTTAAAGGAACCCTAAAAAATATGTGGGTGGCCATTGCTGAACTCCTAAAAATGCAAGTTAGCTGTCTCACTGATCATTTGGCTTTTAATATTTTTTGACCCGAAATCAGCATATAGTAAATACATTTAGCACAAATTAACTCGTAACTTGCATACACGTTCTGGGTGAGTGATTTTGAAAGTATTTGGTTTTAGAAAATCAGAGCAAAAGACTAAAAATGCTCAAATATGGCAGCCTGTTTATTTCTCTCAGCACTGGTTTATGTTAAGGAAGACCTGTAAAGGTGTGCCTAAAAAGATAAGCAGAGAATAAATTACTAGATGAGAGTATGGGCTCACCTGCAGCTGATCTTTGCCCATTACTGACTTCCAATGCCTTGTTCTAAACTGTGTGTTTTGAGGAAGTTACCATTGTGGTAGAGAAGCAAGGCTGCCACCTGCCAAGAAGGAGAAAGCACATCTCTGCAGAATGAATGAAATAGATGTAAGGAGATCCTTGCAGTGCAGGTCCTCAGGTACAGTTTCCCCTCCAGCAAGGAGAATGGTCAGCAGTGTAGTAGTGACATCGCTCCGAATCTGGTGAGTCACAGGAAGTAGTGCCTTTCACACAGCTTATATACAGTTAAGAGAGTCTAGGTAGATCATTTTTGGATGTACACTGGTCTGTGTTACCCACTCCAGAGCCTTGTGCCCTGGGCAATATGTCCTGAGAGCAGTTAAATATAGACAATGGGTTCCAGTAACCAAAGTGCCTGATAATCAACCTATGCTGCAAAATGCAACCAAATTCTTCATGCCTTTAACTGTGGTTTAGCCCTGGTTCACATTGATGCTACTTTGAAATTGTACTACTTCATTTGAAGTAGCGCAATTTCAAAGTAGCAAGGTCAGCGTGATTTCAGGTGCTACTTGATAGACATCTGTGTGGCTTCATGAAAATCGGCAAAAGTAGTGCAGGAACTACTTTTGCAAATCGGTGCGGCACCGCAAAATCGGTGTCGCACCGATTGGAACAGTGCTATTGCCTCCAAATCGCATGACAAATCGCTCCAATGTAAACCTAGGCTGATGCCCCGTACACACGAACGTTTTTCATGCCGTTAAAACTGCCATTTTAAAAAATGGCCCTGAAAAATGATCGTGTGTATGCTCCAGAGCATTTTTGACGACGTGAAAAACGGCCATTAAAAATTCCGGACATGCTCTCTTTTTTCACGTCGTTTTTCATGTCGTTTTTTTTAACGACGTGAAAAACGATAGTGTGTATGCTTTAACGACGTGAAAAAAAACGCGCATGCTCAGAATCAAGTATGAGACGGGAGCGCTCGTTCTGGTAAAACTAGCGTTCGTAATGGAGATAGCACATTCATTACACAGTAACGGACTGAAAAGCGCGAATCGTCGCTCAACAAACTTTACTAACATGAAGGGTGGCGCCATTCGAACGGAACTTCCCCTTTATAGTGCCGTCGTATGTTTCGAACGTCACTGCGCTTTGCTTGATCGTTTTTTTTAATGATGGTGTGTACGCAAGGCAGGCTTGAGAGGAAACATGAAAAAAACGAGGAGAAAAACGTCGGTTTAAAAAATGACATTAAAAACGATCGTGTGTACGGGGCATTAGACAAAGAAAAGTGGTTGTTACAGGTAACACAGAAATGGTCTTTCACACTCTTTGTAAAATAGTGTGTTGTCTACTTTGTAGATACTGGATTGTGTGGGCTCTAAAAACAATATTTTTCTAAGCTTCTATTGCAGGCCTTTACAAAAAAAATCTAGTTGCCTGGCTGCTATACTGACCCTGTGGCTTCATTACTTTCTGAATTACTGATCTGGAAAAAGTCCTTAAACCCATGGGCGTAGCATAAGGGGTTGCAGGGGTCACAATCGCAACCCCGCCCCTAGCTCCAGGGGGCCCCAGCAGCCTCCCTGTCATATTATCATATCCTCCTCAAAATCCAGCTCTGATCTGCCCTAGGACCCCACAGCCACGCTCCAGTACTGGGCTTCTACTTTGCCTTCTACAGTCCACACTCCTCCAATCTCATTGGCTGGGGAGAAGCTGTGAGGCATTTGCTGAATGGAGAGGAGGTGAGAACAGCCCAGGATGGGGAAGTGTCTGTGCTGGCAACATGGAATGGTAACCGTGCTTAGCAAGGCAAGAGGAGGAAAGTGCCGTCCTGTAGCCATGATGGGACCGATGTCACTGGTGAGGTAAGATTCTCTGTACCTCCCCACTCGGGGATGTCCGCTTACCCCACTTCCCTGACAACTGGGGAAAAGACACACACGTCCGGGAGGTGACCTTCCCCCAACACCTGCCAACACTGACAGAGAAAACTTCAGACATTGCTAAAACAAATCCCTTAACACCTCCTCAAGGGGCCCCTGAAGGGCTACAGGCTCCAGATTTTGTCACATGGCTTTGCCCTCCCAGATCTAAGTTGCACCCCCCCCCCAAAGCCCCCTGACCACCCCCTCTGCCCTGGATACTATGCCCGGCTGCTGAGTTCCTTTCCCATTACAGCACTCTATATTGCTCCTCCTCCGCAGGGCTGAAATCACATTCCTTTACAACACAGCCAGTTAGCCATGATCTGCACAGGGTGTATCTGCCTACTGCAACTACACTGCCATTCTGACCAGAGAATTTCACAGGTCAGAAGGGCAACATAAAAGCCAGAAACAGCCTGTGAAGACTGAGAGACTGTGTGTAAAGAATGTGATTTCAGCCCTGTGTGGTGTGGCGGGGTGGGGGGGGGTGGGAGCTGTATACAGTGCTGGGATGAAAAAGGAGCTCTGACAAGTGACCTGCCAGGGGTCCATAGGCGTGCGCACAGGGTGTGCTGGGTGTGCCTGGGCACACCCTAATCACCCTGTGTGGTGCCGATTACCCCTGCTTCTTGGTGTCCACTGTCTCTCTCCTGCAGTGCAGCCAGCTTCCCACCTCTCCTTTCCCAATGGCTGCTGCAGGGAATGTTTCAGGATGGATGTATGAATGAACACCATGGGTGATTAGTACCAATCGCTCCTGTGTTCATTCTTAACTAAAGCATAGTAAATTATGTTTACTATCATTAAATTTGTGAATGAACAGGAAGAAGCTCCGCAACCAAGCACTTCCCACTCATTCACTGTCTTCAGTCCCTTTCTCTCTGTTTAGACCCTTGATATTTCACCAAAGCCCCCCAATGGGGCTCCTTTAAAAAAAAAATGCAGAAATAATAAAAATAAAAACTACTGACACCATCCACTGCCCTACTGACACCAATGTCTGCTCTACTGACACCATCCTCTGCTCTGCTGACATGAACACATGCGTGTTTGTGCTCTGGGGTGCACACCCTAATGAAATAGGCTGCGCACACCAATGCAGGGGTCCCTGTCCTCTGATTCTCCAGCAGTGATCCCTGTCCTCTGATGTAAAGAGGAACTCTGGGAGCTCAAAACTCTTAAGCCACTTTGAGTATCTTAGCGTGTTGTGGCTGTATCTGCACGCACGGTGGAAGTGATGGGTGGTAATGAGGGGGGGCCCAGGTCAACTTTTGCATCGGGGCCCACAAGCTTCAAGCTATGCCTCTGCTTAGACCCCTTTCACACTGAGGGCATTTTGCAGGCGCTATAGCGTTAAAAATAGCACCTGCAATCTGCCCTTAAAGGGGTTGTAAAGGTTCGTTTTTTATTTTCTAAATAGGTTCCTTTAAGCTAGTAAATTGTTGGTTCACTTACCTTTTCCTTTGATTTACCTTCTAAATGTTTTTTTTCTTTGTCTGAATTTCTCACTTCCTGTTTCTCCTCACTAAACTTCACACCATCATCCGAGTGGTGTGGAGTTAGCCAGAACAGCTTACTGAACAGCTTACTGAGGAGGAACAGGAAGTGAGAAATTCAGACTAAGAAAACAAAAAAAAAAAACATTTAGAAGGGAAATCAAAGGAAAAGGTAAGTGAATAAACAATGCACTAGCTTAAAGAACCTATTTAGAAAATAAAAAATGAAACTTTACAACCCCTTTAAACAGCTGTTACATTCACACTGGAGCGTTGCACTAGCAGGATGGTAAAAAAAAGTCCTGCTAGCCGCATCTTTGGAGCGGTGTGTTTACTGCTCCTCCACCGCTATTGAAATCAATGGGACACCGTGGCTATACCGCCCGCAATGCGTTGCTTTCTCGACCGCTAGCGGAGGGTTAAATGCGCCCCGCTAGCGGCTGAAATGCGCTGCCAAGCCGCCCATACCGTTGGCTGTAAAAATAGCGGCGTTTTACCACCGACGCTATGGGCGGCTCAGTGTGAAAAGGGGTCTTATACCTATACCTGCTTCAGGTCATTAAATAAAAAGCTTTGTTTTCTCCCAGGAAAGGGTTCCTTTAAAAGTCCTTCAAGATTTATTGATGATATCGAAGTTAATCAGCTCTCAGTAAAAAACATGTAGAGATGCCTGTTATAGGGTTCTTTATAGTACTAATAGCAGTTGACAATAGATGATGTTACTGTTGAGTTAACTGAAGTTTTGTGTCATAATGCCATCTAATGCCTGTATTAGAAATAGCACATACTATTTCAGTAATACAGGACCCCCACCACTTAAAATTCTAAATCAGATCCACAAACTAATACATATTTTCAAATCATTCGCTTCTAGAACAAAATGTTCAGCTGTCAAGGTAATCACGACTTTGTTAATGTTCATTCAGCCTAATACACTTCATTATGCAGCAAAGTATTATCAACTTAATGTGTGTTATAGAGAATTTGCTTTTTAAATCTTGGCATGTGTGAGATCCCTCAGCTTAAGCAATTATTGCAGCTAACGGTCTGTTGAGTCATAATTCTCGGTCTGCATGTGTTAAGACAATCTGCTGGAAAGTCGGGGGCAAAGTTTATTCCTAGCTAAGAAATCGCTGAAAGCTACTGTATGAAAGCGATAAAGCAAAATCATTTTATTCTTGCATTTACCAGCCAAGAGTAGCAAACCAAAACTTTATCTTTATCACCAATATGGAGACAAACTATTGGTGCTTATACTTTATTTAGATTAATTATAATCATATATGCATCAAAAACTACAGGTCCTTCTCAAAAAATTAGCATATTGTGATAAAGTTCATTATTTTCTGTAATGTACTGATAAACATTAGACTTTCATATATTTTAGATTCGTTAAACACAACTTGAAGTAGTTCAAGCCTTTTCTTGTTTTAATATTGATGATTTTGGCATACAGCTCATGACAACCCAAAATTCCTATCTCAAAAAATTAGCATATCATGAAAAGGTTCTCTAAACGAGCTATTAACCTAATCATCTGAATCAACTAATTAACTCTAAACACTTGCAAAAGATTCCTGAGGCTTTTAAAAACTCCCAGCCTGGTTCATTACTCAAAACCGCAATCATGGGTAAGACTGCCGACCTGACTGCTGTCCAGAAGGCCATCATTGACACCCTCAAGCAAGAGGGTAAGACACAGAAAGAAATTTCTGAACGAATAGGCTGTTCCCAGAGTGCTGTATCAAGGCACCTCAGTGGGAAGTCAGTGGGAAGGAAAAAGTGTGGCAGAAAACGCTGCACAATGAGAAGAGGTGACCGGACCCTGAAGAAGATTGTGGAGAAGGACCGATTCCAGACCTTGGAGGACCTGCGGAAGCAGTGGACTGAGTCTGGAGTAGAAACATCCAGAGCCACTGTGAACAGGCATGTGCAGGAAATGGGCTACAGGTGCCGCATTCCCCAGGTCAAGCCACTTTTGAACCAGAAACAGCGGCAGAAGCGCCTGACCTGGGCTACAGAGAAGCAGCACTGGACTGTTGCTCAGTGGTCCAAAGTACATTCAGAAATCAAGGTGCCAGAGTCTGGAGGAAGACTGGGGAGAGGGAAATGCCAAAATGCCTGAAGTCCAGTGTCAAGTACCCACAGTCAGTGATGGTCTGGGGTGCCATGTCAGCTGCTGGTGTTGGTCCACTGTGTTTTATCAAGGGCAGGGTCAATGCAGCTAGCTATCAGGAGATTTTGGAGCACTTCATGCTTCCATCTGCTGAAAAGCTTTATGGAGATGAAGATTTCATTTTTCAGCACGACCTGGCACCTGCTCACAGTGCCAAAACCACTGGTAAATGGTTTACTGACCATGGTATTACTGTGCTCAATTGGCCTGCCAACTCTCCTGACCTGAACCCCATAGAGAATCTGTGGGATATTGGGAAGAGAAAGTTGAGAGACGCAAGACCCAACACTCTGGATGAGCTTAAGGCCGCTATCGAAGCATCCTGGGCCTCCATAACACCTCAGCAGTGCCACAGGCTGGTTGCCTCCATGCCACGCCGCATTGAAGCAGTCATTTCTGCAAAAGGATTCCCTACCAAGTATTGAGTGCATAACTGAACATAATTATTTGAAGGTTGACTTTTTTTGTATTAAAAACACTTTTCTTTTATTGGTCGGATGAAATATGCTAATTTTTTGAGATAGGATTTTTGGGTTTTCATGAGCTGTATGCCAAAATCATCAATATTAAAACAAGAAAAGGCTTGAACTACTTCAGTTGTGTGTAATGAATCTAAAATATATGAAAGTCTAATGTTTATCAGTACATTACAGAAAATAATGAACTTTATCACAATATGCTAATTTTTTGAGAAGGACCTGTATATTTCCAGCAAGAATTTGTTTTCTAAAAAAAATTTTTTGTTTAAATATTAGTGGACACAACTTTGTCTACCACATCCCTGCCCTCTGTGATGTGATTGACCCTCTTACTCTCAAGCATAGATATACAGCCCTGGCCAAACATTTTGAGAATAACACAAATATAAAATTTCAAAGTCTGCTGCTTCAGTGTTTTTAGATCTTTTGGTCAGATGTTACTATGGTATACAGACGTATAATTACAAGCATTTTATACGTGTCAAAGGCTTTTATTCATAATTACATTAGGTTTATGCAAAAAGTCAATATTTGCAGTGTTGACACTTCTTTTTTTAAGACCTCTGCAATTCACCCTGGCATGCTGTCATCCACTTCTGGGCAACATCCTGATGGCAGCCTATTCTTACATAATCAATTCTGGGAGTTTGGCAATTTCTGTGGGTTTTTTTTTGTTCACCCACCTCGAGGATTGGCCTTAAGTTCTCAATGACAATAAGGTCTGGGGAAGATAACCAAGGTGTGGGGGCGTGACCGGAGGCAGATGCGGACGCCAGCATGAGTGTGTGAGAGCTCTCCCCCTCTCCTCGCCTCCACCTAACTTACTTCCACTCGGCCGGCCAGGAGGACTCTGGATGCAGCGGACGGACCGGGGAGTTTGCATGGAAGCACGGGCGAGGGAGTGATACATCCGCTCGCACGACTTCCGGGTCTCGTCTCGGTGTGGATCTCCTGCTTTGTGGCCGCAGCTTGTCATCAGCGGCCCCAAGTGTTTGGGAAGTGTGGACTCCAGCAGTGTATCGGGCGGAAATGATGGCAACATTGTGCTCGGTGCAAACTGCTCCTCCCCTGTGAAGGCTCGCTCCAGCAAGAAGCGGCGGTGGCGGTTTGAGAGGCCTCGCCGCCCCTCCTCCCTCCTGGGAGGAAAAGGAGATAACCCCTGGTGACGGACCATGGCAACAGTGGGGGTGTGAGAAACCCCCCCCCCCGAGCCGCCCTTACGGCCTTTCAACTTACAACCTATGGCCTTACTACTAAAAGGAGGATATGCTCTGGAGAAAAAAGGACCATCCCTCCCCTGTAATCCCTGATATTTGAACCTGGACGGGTGAGAGATTTCCAGTTACTTATATTTGAACTTTTATTTTAGTATATAAAAAAGAGACGGTGCATTCCTCCACTTTTTCTCCCTGCTGTGCTGGGGGGTTGGAGCTGTGAAAAACGATTTATGAAGTATGGTGGACTGTTCCTCCTCTTTTCTTTTCTCCCCCCCCCCCCGTCGCTTTGACGTACTCACAGCTGTGAATAATAATTATCTGGTTATATGTGATTATGCCATCGCAGCGCACCACAAAGGTGAGCCAGACAGCCGCTGCTAGATTGGAGCAATTTGCCCACGCTCAAAGCCAGGTCCCGGGTCAGACCCCCCCAAAGAATAGCCAACAGAGCCAACATACCAGCATGCTGTCTTAACCACAGACAGGGGCCTCTGCCTCAAGAAAAAGTCAGGGCCAGGGTCAGGTTACTCCAGCAAAGGCAGCGAAGGTCGCTGCAGGTAATCCTCTGGGGGAGGGGACAGAAGATGCCCAAAGGCGGTCAAAATCACCATCTAAAATGGTCGCCCCAGGGGAAACAGAGCCTTCACTGAGGGAAGTACTGCATGCAATCAACTCTTGCAAAATTTCTATAAATGAAATGTCTGACCAACTCAAAACCATCCGGGAGGAATTGTCACTTTTTAGGCATGATATGCAAAAAGTGCGCAAAAGGACCACTGCTCTCGAGGGGAGGGTTAGCTCAATAGAAGACAATTTGATCCCCCCTAAATGGGAGATGAGAACTATAAGGGAACAAATGGTTAATTACCAGATAAAGATCGATGAAATGGAGAATAGGATGCGAAGAAAGAATGTGAGGATAGTGGGGCTCCCCGAACAAAGTGAGGGTCCAGACCCCACTGTATTCTTGGAAAAATGGTTTAAAGACTTATTTGGAGAAGATTACTTTTCATCTTTCTTCACACTAAAAAGAGCACATAGGGTCCCCTCTAGACCTCCCCAGCCGGGAGCCCCCCCAAGATCTCGCCTAGTAAAAATGCTTTACCATAAGGATAAAGTAACCATACTAAACAAAGCCACAGAAATGGGTAATATATGGTAATATATATGGTAATATATGGTAATATATACCCAGATTTTTCACCTGATCTTCAAAAACGGAGGGCCAAGTTTGGAGAAGCTAAACGTAAACTGCAACAACTAAAAGTGAATTATGCACTGTTATACCCTGCAAGACTGCGAGTAAACGCTCAGGGAGGGACTGTATATTTTTTGACACTCTGGAGGGAGTGGAAGATTGGATTGCAACTTACATAAGAGACTTTAGATTAGCCCATTCACATTACCCTTATATTCCATGGACCTTATGAATTAGTATAAGATACACGAAGAGTACACGGTTGAATTATTAGGGGAGAGGAGAGGGGGAAGGTGGCGGATAGGCGAGAGGAAACAATGAGCATATTATCCCCTGTTCTTAGGGGACATGGCGAAGAGTTCTCTCTATGTATGGTGTTTGTTTTGTGGTTTTGTTTTGTTTTGTCTTTAGTGTTTCACTGTGTTTATTTATTTTTTGGTCAGTCGTACGTTGTATGGAGTTTCGAGGGGGGGTGGGATAGGGAGGGAAGAGTGTAAGCACAGAAGTCTAAAGACAAAAATATCACTTAAAATCATAGATAAATGTAAAGGTCACATTAGGATGCCCCAATATAGGCCCAGTGGGCAGGTGAAAGGTATGTATGGGAGTATCAGATGGATTGAGTGGCACATATGGTACACATGTTTGGTTGATGTTAAGAACTGGTCAGAGTAGGCAAGGTTGGGTCACAAAAATGACACAGGAAAAAGATAGCAAAAGTAATAAGTATTGTTTATTGAAACTTACAGGATATATAGAAAACATAAACGGTTAAATCCACTCAGTTTGAAAAACTAACTCTGTGCTTATGGAACGTTAGGGGAATGGGAGATCCAGAGAAAAAAAGCGTCAGTCCGCCTGATTGCTAAAACATATGGGGCGGCTATCCATTGTTTACAGGAGACACACCTTACCAAGATCTCTATTCCCCAATTGAGGTGGAGTGATTACCGAACACAATTTCACTCAGTCCATACCTCCTACTCGAGAGGGGTGAGTATCCTGGTCAGAACCGGAGTGGCATTCTCCTGTATGCAGATTAAGGTGGATGAATTAGGATGGTACATCTTCCTGTTTTGCAAGATAGAGAATAGAACTTGTGTATTGGCAAATGTATATATTCCACATCTATTTAATACTTCGATCCTCTGTGGGCTGATGGAGTTTGTCCTGGACAAGCCGGGGTGCCGGTGATAGTGCTGGGGGATTTCAACATGGTAATGGACCGTAAATTGGATAGGTTCCCCCCAGGAACATCAGTGGGTAATGCGGATGCCCGACTGGCCGACTTTCTGAAAGAGACCGGCCTGAAGGACATCTGGAGAATGCAGAACCCGGAAACTCGTCGGTCCTCGTGCTTCTCCAGGACACACTCCACGTTCTCCAGGATTGACCTAGTTCTGGGAAATGAGGAGATGATGACTATGAGAAGGAGTGTGAACTACATGCCAAGGGGCTTGTCGGACCATTCCCCGGTGACTGTGTCACTAGAACTAGGTGAGCGCAACCATCCTGGAGAGTGGAGGATAAACCCTTTCTGGATCTAACTGATGGGGGATCCGAACTAGGTAATGGCTTCTTTGAGAGAGTTTGTCGACCTAAATAGAGGCACTGCCTCGGAGGGAATAGTATGGGATACCTTGAAGGCCTTTTTAAGAGGTATTATGATTCAACAAATCTCAAAAATTAAAAAGCAGACTAAAGACTGAGAGAGACTAATTGGGGAGAGAGTAACAACCGGGGAAGAACAGTACATTAATAACCCGACATGACAGACTTAGGCTTTGGATAGAGGAACAACAGAATTATCGCTTAGTGACCCTTAAGCCCCGTACACACGGTCGGACTTTTGGCCAATAAACTTCATTTTGAGCTTGTTGGACCAACAATCCGACCGTGTGTATGCCCCATCGGACAAACTTTTTTTTTTATTTTGTTTTCATCGGACAAAAGTTGGGTCTGCAAACAGACAAACTTTTGGCCAACAAAAGTCAGATGGAGCAAAGTCCGATCGTGTGTACAGAAAACCATCGGACTTTTGTCCGATGGACAAAACAACTAATGTGAAAATCAACCAACAATAGCAGAAATTGACCAAAGGGTGGTGGTAAAGAGCAGAAAAACCATGTGATGTTGCAAAAAGTTTTGGGAAAGTTTGCAGAAAAGTCAGAGCGTGTGTATGCTATGGGTGTTCCCGACCAACTCAGTTCGGACAAAAAAAACACGGAAAAGTCAGATGGAAGTCCGACCGTGTGTACGGGGCTTTAGGAAGATAGAGAACAAATATCTCTTTCAAAGGCAATCTGCCATTGGAGAGGGGGAAAGTGTGGGACGTATGCTGGCACAAATAGTCAGGGTGAACACTCCCTCCTCTGCAGTACCTACGATCGTCATAGGGGATGGGAGGGTATCCTCATACACCCCAGAAATAGTGGGCAGGTTCAAAGAATATTATGAGGAACTGTATAGCTCCCGACAGGAGGAAATGGGGGACGGAATGGATTCATTTTTTAGGGACCTGACCATCCCCACTCTTACCGAGAAGGATAGAACAGAGCTAGATAACCCCATAACATTAGAGGAGCTACAGCGAGCCAGGAGCGAGATGGCGGGACAGAAATCTCCGGGCCCAGATGGGCTTCCGGTTGAGATATACCCTGAGAATCTATTATAATTACTATACATAAGGAGGGTAAAGACCCACTTGATACTGCCTCATACCGGCCCATTGCTTTATTGAACTCTGATGTGAAAATTCTGGCTAAGGTCTTGGCGGCTAGATTGAACAAGGTGATACAGGGACTAATTCACCCCGACCAGTCGGGTTTTATACCTGGAAGAACTACTAGCACAAATATAAGGCGGGTATATTTGAACCTCCAGGTCCTGACGGACGGGGGTGGAGAGAGGGCTGTTTTATCCTTGGACGCCATCTTGGACAGCATTGAATGGCAATATCTCTGGAGAGCCATGGAGGCAACCCAACTTGGACGGGGCTTTATATACTGGGTAAAAATGCTTTATAGAACCCCAGAGGCCAGGGTAAAGGTTAATAATGAACACTTGGATAAGTTTAGTCTGGGGAGGGGGACGAGACAGGGGTGCCCTCTGTCACCCCTCCTCTTTGCTATTGCAAGAGAACCACTGACTATTGCCCTTAGATCTTCTATTCAAGTGAGGGGTTTTAAGAGGTGAGCTGGAAGAAAAAGTCGCATTATACGCGGATGACCTTTTGTTGTTCCTCGGTGACTTGGAAGGAATTGATTTGGAAGGGTGGCCTGGCAAGAATCCGGCTAAGTACCCTGCAACTGCAGAAACAGGAAGGAGTAGCGCTTCCACACCCCTTCAGTTATTTTCGAGCAGCACAGCTTCAGTATATGGGGGGGGGATGTGCTCAGGAAGGGGGAGAAGCAGAGAGTAGGCTGCTTTTGCTGAACACTCCACATGGCTCGTTAGTTGAAGCTCTTGAGGTGGGATCTCTCAATCCGAGACTTCCCACTCTGAGATTGATGATGAGGGTGTGGGATGCAGCAAAAGCAGCCTTACGTTATAAAGGATTTACGGAGTATACCCCTCCCCCCTCCTCTGGGAAAATAGGAAATTGGGAGAATTGCAGAAGATGGGGACTGTGAGGGAATAGGAGAGATGGGGAATAAAATGTATGAGTCAGTTATATCAAGAGGGTAGTCTGAAAACCTTCCAGGGACTAAGAGACCAATTTGCAGTGCCAAATAAGTCTTTCTTTAGGTACCTACAAGTTAAGCATTCAAAAAAAATAAAAGCAGAAACAGGGAAGGGTTTAATTTCAAACATATATCCCTACTTAAGTAACGGGAGACCGGGAGGGACAGCGGCCCCCAGGTATATGGAAAAGTGGGAGAAAGACATGGGAAATATTCCCGAAACACAATGAAATAGAATTCTCACACTGGCTCCATTGGTCTCACTCACTACTTCTCAGTGGATGTCGCATCTGTCTTTATTATATAGAACTTACTATACCCCAAGTAAACTCTTTCAGTTTGGCCGTAGACCTGACACAAGTTGCCCTAGGTGTGGGGAGATAGAAGGGGACTTAATCCACATGTCCTGGAGATGCCCGAAGTTGGTTCGCTATTGGAGGGAGGTTACAGGAATCGACAGGGTGTTTGGAACAGAGTTGGAGGTGAAGCATTGTCTCCTGGGATTGGTAGAAGGAGAAACACCCAGATTGCGGTCTTGAGAAATGTATTCCAAGCAAGGAAACTGATTGCCCTGAGGTGGCAGCCGGCCTTACCTCCTTCCAGTAGCGAATGAGTAAACACGAAAAATGTGGTAATTCTCAGGGAGAAATCAGTATATGTAAAACAAGGGGTGATAGAGAAATATGATAACATTTGGAAACCCTGGTGGGAATCAAGAGGGATTAGCGTTTAACTATCAGAAAAAAGCACCGGACTGTCGAAAGGTGACCTAACGGAAATTAAGGAGTATGCTAAAGAGAGAATGTTTGAGAGGGATAAGTGTGGGTAGTGGATGCTGATGTGGAAGACAAGTGTCCGGCAAGGATGTGAAAACCAGATGGAGCACTAGTCAGGCCTACCTGCAAGAGGTTAAGGCCACATAGGAGACAATCAAGCAGTAGCCCAGTATTAGGTGCTCTTTCTTTTAATCTGCCGATCAGCTGTTGCGTAGTGACATCACGTTCGATGAGCTCGAGCCCCTAAAGATCTCCGTCACAGAGATCCACCGGATTCGGTAAGCTGCCATTTCTTCAATTTTTTTATCTGAACAATTTGGATGTGAAGTCTTCACTCACAACAGCTTAGAAGATTACATCGCACATACATCAGCAGATGTGATTGTCTGGCTTTCTTTTGAATCAACTTTATTTGGAACTTTGCACACATATATATTTTTATATTTTTCTCTCACATGTAACACTATATGCTTAATGAGATTTACGGACTTTGTTCTTATTGGTGTTTTTTTGTGTGGGAACACACATGATCTAATAGCACTTTGTTTGTCTATTTAAAGGGTAGCGCATTGTTATTTTCCAATTTTTGTACAATAAAGAAATAAAGTAAAAAAATAAAAGAGGTCTGGGGAGTATCCTGGCAATGGACCCGAAATGTCAGTGTTTTCTTCCCCAAGCCACTTAGCTATCACTTTTGCCTTATGGCAAGGTGCTCCATCATGCTGAAAAAGGCATTGTTCGTCACCAAACTGTTTTTGGATGGTTGGAAGAAGTTCTCTGAGGAGGTTTTTGTACCATGCTTTATTCATGGCTGTGTTCTAATGCCCCATATACACAATCATTTTTCATGCCGTTAAAAATGCCATTAAAAAAAATGGCCATTAAAAATGATCGTGTGTATGCTCCAGAGCATTTTTAACGACGTGAAAAACGGGCATTAAAAATTTCGAACATGCTCTCTTTTTTCACGTCGTTTTTCATGTCGTTTTTTTTAACGACGTGAAAAACGATAGTGTGTATGCTTTAACGACGTGAAAAAAAAATGCGCATGCTCAGAATCAAGTATGAGACGGGAGCGCTCGTTCTGGTAAAACTAGCGTTCGTAATGGAGATAGCACATTCGTCATGCTGTAACGGACTGAAAAGCACTAGACTGAAAAGAGCGAATCGTCTCTCAACAAACTTTACTAACATGAAGGGTGGCGCCATTCGAACAGAACTTCCCCTTTATAGTGCCGTCGTACGTGGTGTACGTCACTGCGCTTTTCTTGAACATTTTTTAAAATGATGGTGTGTACGCAAGACAGGCTTGAGAGGAAACAAGAAAAAAAATGACAAGAAAAACGTCAGTTTTAAAAATGACATTAAAAATGATCGTGTGTATGGGGCATTAGACAAAATTGTGAGTGAGCCCATTCTCTTGGCTGAGAAGCTACCCCCACACATGAATGGTCTCAGGATGCTTTACTGTTGGTATGACACAGGACCGATTGTGGCGCTCGCCTTTTCTTCTCTGCACAAGGTTGTTTAGGGATGCGCCAATCGAAAAGGGGATTAATCAGAGAAAATGGTTTTACCCCAGTCCAATCCCTGTACCTTTTGCAGAATATCAGTCTGTCCCTGATGTTTTTCCTGGAGAAAAGTGGCTTCTTGACACCAGGCCATCTTCTTCCAAAAGTCTTTACCTTACTGTGCATGCAGATGCACTCACACCTGCCTGCTGCCATTCCTGATCAAGCTCTGCACTGGAGGTCCCCCCCGATCTCGCAGCGGCATTCACTGTAGAAGATGGTCCTGGCACTTGCTGAAACTTCTTTGGTGCCCTGAAACCTTCTTTACAACAATTGAACCTCTCTCCGTGAAGTTCTTGATGATCTGATAAATGGTTGATTTAGGTGCAATCTTAGTAGCAGCAATATCCTTGCCTGTGAATCCTTTTTTGTGCCAAAGTAATGATGACTGTATGCATTTCCTTGCAGATACCCATGGTTAACAGAGGAAGAACAATGATTTCAAACACCACCCTCCTTTCAAAGCTTCCAGTCTGTTATTCTAATTTAATCAGCATTACATAGTGTTGATTAGGACAAGGCTGGAAATAACTAACACCTGTGTTAATGAGAGAATCAGTGACATGAGGTCAGCTGGTTCTTTTGTGGCAGGGCTGAAACCACGGTGGATAAAAATTTATTAAAAAACAAAAAATCTGTTTTTTTTTTTACCAAATTTATTTTAATAAAATGCTTTTGGAGTAAAAAGCTATCTAAAAAGATAGTTTTCTATTTAGGATTTTCAGCATGAAATGGAGCTTAGGTATGTAGCATGAGGCTGTATATTCTGCAATACTTACATTTTTGGTAAACTCATTCAATGAATCCAAGCTCTGTAAGCTGAGATAACATGCACTGCATTGATGCAGTCACATAATTTCAGAGTAACCATGAGATAAAACAAAGTTCAGGGATATTCCTTTATCCCATAGTTTTGCAAATCTATGTACGCTACAAACTGTATGATTGAATCCTGTTAGCGTTATTATGGGAAAAAGGTGTCTCCACTTTTATCAATAATCCTTGTTTCCACAACAGCCCAAAATTTTCAAAATCCAATTGTCAGAGGCACAGAAAGCAAGGTGAAATCTTCTGACCAGGTGCACAGACAGCAAAACAAACATTACAGGGGTGTTAGCCCTTCCCTACGCTATCCAAAAAACGTCAAAAAAATTTTTTTTGGGCTGGAGCTACACTTAATAAATGTACCTGTTCCAATTTACATACAAATTCAACTTAAGAACAAACCTACAAACCCCATCTTGTTTGTAACCCGGGGACTGCCTGTACATGCAAATTGCCATCATAAAAACTGAGGCAGCAGACTTTGTGAAATTATTATTTGTGTAATTCTCAAAACTTTTGGCCGGGGCTGCAGGTCTTGTCAAGCTCAGTGACCCTTTAGAGCAAGAACATCTGGTACAACTTTTACTGTGAATAGGGGCAGGGTTCCATGTACTGCCACTAGCATACAGATCCTGGACATGGTTGTTGCAATGTTCTGCTGTGCCCATTAGCCTCATAGTTGAGGCTCCGCTGCCTGTGACTGCTAGCCTAATGAGACTTGAAGATGTAACTACAGTGTTCTTGACTGGAGAGTAATGGCACCACATGCACCTCCGTTTCTGCTTAATTCACTTTATAGATCTGTACTTGCTATACTACTCCTGCTTCTTTATCTATATCTATTTTCCCACCAGTTAAAAGATCACCAGCCATCAGGGGGGTTAGTTCTAATAAGGATGAGAACACTAAGCCCACTAAAAATTCCCTACTGTGCAAGTACAACATTTTTCCTTGCTCAGTTTTGGTTTAATAAGCCGCACATTAGGTGAAGCAAAATCTTATACTAAATTTACAAACTATGTTAAAAAAAAAAAAAAAAAATACTGCTTTCCATCAGCCAAAATGAAAAATGTCTGAAGCTTGAAAAAAATAAAAACGTCATAATCACCTGAAACCGCCCACTTTCAAGTGTGAATGACCAAAATAAGGAAAAAAACACAAGCTCATTTACATGAGTTTAAATGTCAGTTTTGAGCTTATTTAATAAATATCTGGCTTCTTTAAAAAGCAGACTTGGAGAATGTGTAAAACATGAAAATAAACCAAAAGTTCAATCTAACTCAAAAGTAGCATACAAAATGATCACATTTCATACTTGCCTGACAAAAAAATTATTTTCTCTTTAAAAAAGAAAACAGCAGGTGGTGGGAAAACTATAGCAGATATTCAATCCATGATCTCACCACCCCTTCCGTTATGGTACCTTTCTTCGATATCTTTAGGATTGGAGCTTTCCTATATACCTACCATTTTTCAGCGGCTCCATTTCTGGTCGACCTATACGAAGGAGCCCCTCTACAACATATGTTGCATTGGTTACTCCTTCAAACTCTTTTATTCCCTCTATCACAGCACTGGAAAAAGATCTGAATATGACTTTATCTGCAGACCAAAGTGACTTTATTTTTTAAATTACACACAAATCTGTGAGACTGCAGGAAGCAGTGACTCCGAACTAGAAAAGTATAGAGTTCCCGGACAGAATACACAGAGTGTTTCCTATAGTCACTCCCACTTGTTGGCGATATGGGAGCACGCTATCATATTTTTTGCACTTGCCCTAGAATTCAATCTTACTGGCAGGATGTATGTGCATTAATTAGGGATCTTACGGACCTTTCCCTTGTCCATGATCCAGTAGCCTGTCTGCTACACCTTAGCCTTCTTTCAAAAGGAAAATATAGACAGACATTCTCACATGCAACAACTTTTAAACATGTCAAAGACCTGTATACCAGCACATTGGAAATCCCCTTCTTTCCCCCACTGTGCATCATTGGATTAGAGCAGTACATGATATAATGCACATGGAAGAACTTACAGCTTAGTTGAGGAGACAGGAAGCTTGCCTTATTAAAAAAATAAAATTGGATACAGTGGGCTTACTTTACGTTGATTGAGATATCAGACTTTTCTTACAAATTTGTAGATATAGTGGAAGCACGGTGGTACACAACAGTGCTTATATTTTAGATTTTTTTTGCATAAAATGTGCGAGAGAAAGAGTAAAAAAACTCTTGCAGCAGAAGGGTTAAAGGGAAACTAACGGCCGACAGTAGCGCATGAGGAACTTTTTTTTGTTGATTCTTTTTCAAAAAACATAATCTTACTTGCTAGAATCCAAAATAGCAATTAATAAGGCAATAGAAAAAAAACTGTCATTAAATATTGTTCAAATCATTGTACACACCTCCTTGGTATATAAAGTATCTTATTAGATCAAAATCCATATTTTTCTTCAATAGACAAATACATTTCTGATACAACTTTGAAGTTAAGATACTTTCTAAAAAGTAATATGCAGTAATGTGTAGTACACACCACAATGCCAAAAATGTTTCTTGTTGCAGCAGCAAGTATGACATAAAAGGAACTCCCAGTCTTTTGGTCGGCTGTGGAAATATTAAGCAATCTTAAGCCCTTGAAGATTTTGTCTCAAATTCAGTTGTTCCTTCTCCTGTCTGCTCTTTTCTACTTTAAAGGCAAGTTTATTGGCTTTCTTCTCCACTCTTCGTTCCTGGAAAAGGGAAAAAAAAAAAAAAAAAAAAAAAAACATTAAACATTAATTGAACACAAATATAAAATACTAATTTAGTCTAAGCTTAGCTCAACTGTTTAGACAGTAGTAAGGTAGTATCGCCAGCAATTTGTAAAACCCCCTTCTTGGTGTCATCACAGGCTTTTCCCTAACTAGCATCAACAGCTTAAGAATCAACCATGGATGGTTACCAATACTAAACAGGAAACAGCCACAAACTACAGATTTTACAGCCTATATCCAGCCATCATTTTTTTTTTCTAGGCGGAGTGGGGAATGGATAGGACATCTGTCAGGTTTATATTTGCGATCTATTGGAGATTTCCCACAGACCCAAAGCTATCAAGCCAAAGGGTCAAAATAATAGATGACTAGTTTTTGCAGAAGGCAGTCACCAAATGGACCCTCCATACTGCTCTCATGGAGAGCCTTTTATACTGCAATAGTCATTCTTCAAAATAAAGAAAGCCTTTTGGGACTTCTACAATGTCTTCAACTTGTCCAGTTTCTTTATGACAACTTGAACACCAAGTCTTAAAAAAGAAAGTTTAGTTATTTCTTGGATTTATTCTAGCATAGCATACTGGTATCCCTAATACTCATATTTCTTATAAGAACATTATTTCTCAGTTTTCAGCCAGATGTTTGGTTACTTGCTTATTCTTTCCATTGTACAAACGTGGAAGTAGACTGAGGAAAGCATTGTCAATTACCTTTTAAAAATATTCGCAAGAATCTTCCTTTGCAACTTTCGCGCCAAGCTGAGATTTTTTGTTTTTTCTTGATCCTCTTTTACACACTTAGGCAGAAGTGATTAATCCCTTTAAGGGTAAAATAACACCACCACATGCACCTTAAAAAGTGGAAGAAAAGCCTAACTATTCCTAAAAATGTTCCTGGACCATTCCTATTCTGCCTAACCTGTATAAACATGTGTGTACTAACCTATTTTAAATCCACTCCAGTTCAGTCACATGATCCTGCAGCTCCACCAGCTCATGGACAGTGGCTGGGAATTCCAGGAGCCATGAGGTCACCTATATTGCTCACACAGCCAAGCTGCTGTCAGCGTTCCTTTCTCCCCAGCTGCTCACTAACACAGGGGAGTCAGAATGGCAGGATAACGTGACATGTCCAGATTACAAAGGAGGTAAGTAGGAGGAGGGAACATTAAGAATGTTTAGGCTTATGCTTTCCTTCAACATTATAGCATGTGATTTTGTGCATTGAGGAATGTTGCGTTAGACATTTTGAATGGATGTTAATGCCCTTCAAAACAGAAAAAAGGTTCTGCACTATTTTTAAAATGAGACACACTGCAAAGCACAGAACATTTGCATCTGTGACTGGTGGTAAACTATGGAGCACTGTATGTTTATTGGGGTGCAATCAAGAATGAATTACAATACACATATACAGTCTGTCTCTGTAACATGTGCTACAATGCACATTACCCCATGTGTTGCAATTTGATCAAGTGCTTTCTGGTAGTTTCCTGTCTAGTGGGTGGGTGCACGCAGCTTCTGTTTCAGCCCCCCTTCATATTCATGTGATTTTTTTTGTCTGGCGTCATCGCACAACTAGAGGTGTGAACCTAGGCTCAGTTTTTATAAGCAAGGAAATGACTCGAGGGCTATCCTGAAAGATTCCTGCTAAATTAGTTACCAGGTCATATGGGATGACTGGGAACAATCTAGTATGGTGCGCTACTGCTCACTGGGTATTTTGATTTTGTAAATCTATGATTTTACAGCCATGTTGTTCTAACCATTTAACAAGTGTCCTAAAACTTTTGTATTACCACTTTTAATAAATATATTTTAATGTTGGTGTTTATTCTAAACATACTGCATATAAACCCATAATTACTAGCCAGATAAATAATCTTCACACACACACACACACACACAAGTTGAATGACCCACAGTACTAACTCATCCTTTCACCATTGCTGCCCATTGATGTTATAGTATACCAAGTTTATAAAAGATTTAAATAAACTAAAACTTAAAGCATGTGTTTTTCCAAAATCTTTGAGCCATGCAAAAATTAACATTCTGGCAAGTAGTTGAAAAGAAACGACAGATGGGCTTCACTGAACTGTAAATGGCACAGATTTTTTTTTTTTAAACACCAAACAAGCTGTGTGTCAGAGTGGAAGAAGGTATTAGCCACATGGCAGATGCTGTAAGGGAAATTATAGGCCCTGTGAGGAGCAACTTTGACATCTACCTAACCAGGTAAATCTAGATTCACCTCTTTTAAACATTTTACAGGTTGCACCCATTTTTGGGGTGTAACATGTTACTTGCTGTCCCCTCAAAATAACTCACACAGCCATTAATGTCTAAACCACTGGCAACAAAAGTGAGTACACCTCTAAGTGAAAATTGGGCCCAAAGTGTCAATATTTTGTGTGGCCACCATTTTTTTTCCCCAGCACTGCCTTAACTCTCTTGGGCATGGAGTTCACCAGAGCTTCACAGGTTGCCACTGGAGTCTTCTTCCACTCCCCCATGATGACTTAACGGAGCTGGTGGATGTTGGAGACCTTGCGCTTGTCCCCCTTCCGTTTGAGGATGCCCTACAGATGCTCAATAGGGTTTAGGTCTGGAGACATGCTTTGACAGTCCATCACCTTTACCCTCAGCTTCTTTAGCAAGGCAGCACTGATACTTCTATTTCCCAAAGACAACCTCTGGATATGACGCTTTGCATGTACACGCAACTTCTTTGTTCTGAGTGGAACCTGTCTCGTTAAACCGCTGTATGGTCTTGGCCAACGTGCTGCAGCTCAGTTTCAGGGTCTTGGCAATCTTCTTATAGCCTAGGCCATCTTCATGTAGAGCAACAATTCTTTTAAAAAAAAAAAAATCAGATCCTCAGAGTTCTTTGCCATGAGGTTCCATGTTGAACTTCCAGTGACCAGTACAAGAGAGTGAGAGCAAAAACACCAAATTTAACACACCTGCTCCCCATTCACACCTGAGACCTTGTAACACCAACGAGTCACGTGACACCGGGAAGAGAAAAAATGGCTAATTGGGCCCAATTTGCACATTTTCACTTAGGGGTGTACTCACTTTTCCTGTCAAGGATCTTCCTTAATTTTTTTTCTATATCTATATGCCAGTTGGTGTCGGCACCATAGAGGCTACTCCTGCTTCCCAATGGAGAGAGCCCTAGTGATAGTTAGTCATACAACCATTGTTCCTCCTTTTATTTCTTTGTTTATTATTTGTACCTACATTTTATACATGTCCTTTTAAGCTTATGGCTTTGTTCCATTGGAAATGTTTGACATGACATGTCATTTTGTCTTAAGAAAAAAAAAAGTGCAGCTGTGCATGGTTTCTGCAGCGGTGCAGAGTTCTGTGAATGAATTACAAATACCACCTGCCACCGCAGCAGACAGCTTGTAGTTTTCAATGAACTGCGAGGGTGCTGTTAACCGATTTCAGAGTTCATTGATACTTCCTATTCTTTACTAACTGTCTGCGCATATAGGAGGTATGAGAAGACAGCTGTACTGTGAGGCTGCAGGAGCCCGACATTGCACCAGCGATCTGCTGATCATGGGTGCAATGCTCTGCAGGCTGCCAATAAAAAAAAAAAAAAAAAAATAGATATTAAAAAATTCTAAAAGTGAACGTATCCTTTAAATAAGACCACAATAGTTATAGCATTAAGTTCATAAATTTAGAAGTTATTTTCTTTATGTTAGTTGGTAGTGGACTGAAGAGAAAGGCATCTAATTATTGTAAATAGTACATACTGGAAGAGAAAGTTAAACAGCTCACCTTTCTTTCTTCTTTTATAGCTTGTTTTCTGGCTTTCTTCTCTTCGGTGGATTCATGTTTTAAACGCTGCTGCGTAGAAACTCTGGGCAAATCTCCATCATTAATCCTTTCCATGCGCTCTACTTGTTTGGCTGTAGGCCCCCTTCCAGGCAGAACACCCAGTGGAATGCCAGTTTTGGCAGATACCTTTATTGGCTTGGTCTAAAGAACAAATACCAGTTAACACCTTCAGGCAACATTCATTCTGAGCCCTTCACACATTTGAATATAAATGTTTTCTAATATATTACTAGGCTGCCCTGGAGGGGTTTCTCCTGAGCTCCTCTGTGGCAGAACAATATGGCAATTCTTTCTATTTCAAATGTAAGTAAGTATTTTATATCAGAAGACAGAAATGTTGCACCAAAACCCACCCACTATATAGAAAGATAAAAGTGACGGCTTCAGCCTGAACTCCTCCTAGCTATGCTCCTCTGACATGTTTCATCCTGCCTACAGGACCCAATCATAGATTACGATTAATATATAGATCAAGCCCCGAAGGTGGAGCGAAACATTTCAGAGGTGCATAGCCAGAAGCAGTTAAGGCTGAATCGCAACTTTACCTTTCTATATAGTGGCTGGGCTCCGGTGTGCTGCGATTCCACCTTCTGTCTTCCAATCTGTTTCTGTTAGCCTGGATGAGCTTGCTTGAATGTCGGCACCTGATCTGTGCTTTGGACCGCAGAGGGAAGTTTCGCCGGGCTCCAAGTTTTTGTATATGGGTGAATATTTCAGACATGCAGACAAAATGTAGGAAACATACTACGAAAAAAAATGAGCATTTCGACTAAAAAGCACCTGAAAAGTCCCAATACTCATATGTTTTATAGTGTTGTAGAATCCTTGATAGTAATGCAGTGCAAGTATAAGATGGTAGTCAATATCTATATACCTATTTTAATATAGGCAGCCTGCTGGAGAAACCTCACAGTTCTAAAATCTAACTAGGCAGGCATAAAAGTAAAGTAAAACTTTACTAACAGCCTACATCTTTAGCTTTCACTACGAACAAAATAAATAAATTTCGTGGCTCCTGTTATAGACTATGAAATTGCTTAAATATTATGCACTATTAGGGGAATAACATACCTTTGGTGGGTCTTTAATTATCTGGGGGTGATTATATAAATTTGAATATGTACCTGTAAAAAGAAAACAACTTTAACTAAAAAAGTAATCGAATTTTGAATGAAAAAAAAAAAAAAAATCTATGCAAGGTTAATAGAATGAAGGTGGCAAAATTAAAAATATTAGGTCTAATACTTAAACAGTCAGTCCTTTAACCACTTTGCATCTGGGTTTCCCCCCCCCCCCCCCCCCACACGTTAAAAGTCTGAAAATTACTTCAAACTCCACATATTATATATTTTCTAAAAGCCATGAAAAATAAAATGGTGGCTTGTTGCAATTTGTTTACACAATATTTGCACAGGTGTTTTCCAAACAAATATTTTCAGGTAAGAATACACTAAAACGTGCATAGGGTGCTTACGTTTTTTTTTTGGTTTTTTTTGCCCTTAAATTAATTGCTATCACATGGGGGCTATGTCTCCCCCTACCCTACAATGGTGCTAATCAAACACAGAATCTGTTCAGAAAAGCGGCAGGAAAGATACTATCTTACATTAGGTAAATCCATGTCATTTCTTTTCCCTTGACATTCCTGATTTTTTTTTTTTACTCTCCGTTCTTCATAGTCTGTGAAGGTTCTCTTGACTGGCAATAGTCTATATGTCATGCTTTTCCCTCCACTACTACAAGCAGCAGCACCTGACTAGCCTGCCTCAATGGACTGCTGAAGCAGAAATCCACACCTTAGCCATCAGCCTTTTGGCAGTCAACAATACCTCTGTGCAGATTAATGTTTAGATCTTAAAAAAAATAAAAAAATTAAAAAAAAAACCTCAGGGAGGACCCAGCAGGCCTAGCCGAGAGTGTAGTTGTACCATTGAACCCATGATGTCATGCAAAAAAAGATTACTTTTTGCCTGCAGTAAGCCTGGCAGGGCTAGAGAAGGTGGAAAATTGAACCAGGAGCCCCTTGCAAATAAGGACACAGTGGGTTATTATACAGTTTAGATCTTGCTAACCGAACTGATGTCAAATAGGTACAACGAAGAACAAATAGAAGGGTGAGCTTTTCATTTAATAATATATATATATATATATATATATATATATATATATATATATATATATATATATATATATATATATATATACACACACATATACACACACACACACACTCTAGTATAAGCCGACCCGAATATAAGCCGAGGCACCCAATTTTACCACAAAAAACTGGGAAACGTATTGACTTGAGTATAAGCCTAGGGTGTCCATCTGCATGCCTCACTGTGCCCATGCTTCGACTGACTAACATGGGAGTCTATGGATAGGGTGCCCGGCTTTGAAAAAAATCGGTGCTCCCCAGTCATATGTCGCCCGGACAACAAACTTTGCACACTTGTAGAGGAAGAGTGGGGCTACATGTGTGCCAAGTTTGGGGTCCAGGGAACCTACGGACAGCCGGTCCCCAAATTCCGGGAGATCAGGCGCAAAAAGGTGACTCGAGTATAAGCCGAGTGGGGCATTTTCAGACCAAAAAAAAAGTGCTGAAAAACTCGGCTTATACGGGGTGTAAAAAAAAAAAATGTATATATATATATATATATATATATATATATATATATATATATATATATATATATATATATATAAAAGTTCTGCCAGCATTCAACTGCAGGCTGAAGGCTTTCATTTCAAAGCACCAGCCTCAATTTGATCACTATGTCAGAGCTGACATACTAATCACATGATTGGGTACCATTCTTATTGGTTCCTAATCATCAGTGACTGTCAATAACAACCAGGATTGGGAGCCAGTTGCTGCACAAAAGTGTAACATGAGAATGACAATGTCTGACTGAACAGTATGATGTATTTTTAATATACTTACTGAGTATGGATTCACAGTCCCACTTTTCAGTAGGCTCTTCTAGAACTATAGTTTGCATTTCCTCTTCCACTTCATCTTCTTCAATCAAATCCAAACCTTCGGTGGGTTTTAAATCTTTTAACATTACACACCTACATAGAGTACAGAAAGATTATAAAATCCAGTGTGTGAAACATTGGTATAACTTGTCACATTATGACTTTGCACATAAAGCTTGGGGAAGCTCTCTACTACATCTATAGCAGGCATGCAAAAGAGACATATATGTGTGCATGGTGGTGCCGCGCCACTAAATGTACTGCAGCTCTGTGTAGGTGGTACTTCATTTGTGCCTGACAGCACTAATTATAGAAGTCCTGTGTAGGTGACATTTAATTTGTGCTTTGCTTTGCTTTGCCTACACATTACATCTACAGCAACCATGTGTAGTAAAGATCTAGGTCAGGAAGGTCCAGCAATGTGTTCTGTAACAGACAAACTTGGTATCCAGCAGGTTCTATTTAAAACCTAACTCCAGGTTTACTATGACTTTAAATAGTTTGCTTGGGCTGCGCTGACCCAAACCAACTTTTCCTTTACTATGCGCACACTGGGAGCTTTGCATGCCTCTGTATACCTCAGCTACACACAGTATATAGTGCCGTGTTCCAGCAGGAGGACAGGGAATTCCTGTCCCATTCCTGGAACAAAATTAAGTCCGGCTGAGCACTGCTCAGCAATTAGCAGGAAGCTTTGTACTTTTATGAACCAATACAAGGCTTCAAGTGAGGTGGAGATCATGCGGTCATCCACCCACCAGAAACTCTTAAAATTAAAAGGCTTCTTGTGAATGGCTAAGCAGGACTCAGCCCAACTCGATTTTGTTTCGAAAACCTACATACAGTTTTTATACAGCACTCCCTGCAGGCACAGCTGTTAGTGAAGGAATTTGTTTGGGTCAGCTTGGCCCAAATAAACTTTTTAAACTCATAGTAAATCAGGACTTTTGCTTTAACAGTCTTAGCAAAGCTGTTGACTTTATTCTTGAAAAGAGCTGGGTTTGTGCCGACTTAGAGTTTAGCAATCTGTGCAAGCATAGCAGAACAAGATAGGCAATATGTTTTCTGAAGAAATTTCTCTTTCCTTTCCTGCCTACAATGTCACATTAGGAAAAAACAAAACTGCTTATACTGTATAGGGAACCAGTTTCAATGAAGCTTGATATTTGGTCTTTACACATTATATTTATGAAATCCATATATGAAAGTTTTATATTCTGCTTATTTAGGTTTTATTTCTATTATATGGGCCTGTCACTATTAGCTGGGGTGTTGGAGAGGAATGGGGGGTGTCAGAATACACCTGAAGACTGGGAGATCACAGTTTATAATTCTGCAACCGACTTCCTCAGCAATGGCTGTTTGGATATTTCTCTCTTGATAGATACTTTAAAAAACAACACATACAGTAGAACAAGATGGCACTTACTCTTTTGCTTTCTGCTTGAAGTAGTCCTTTACCACATCTTGAAGTCTAGCGCTATCTGTCTGAATAAATCCCTCTAATTCTGCATTATCCAAGGCACCAATCTCATCTTCGTCAAACTGCTCAAAAAACTGTAAACAAAAAAAAAAAATAGCATAGTTAAAAGATACAATGACATTTAAAAAGCTCAAGTCTGGTAACAGCAAATATTGTCTAAATACAAAATCCATGTGTATTCTTCCTTGAATCTTAGTGTGCTTTGGGTATTTCTTCCAGAACTGTGCATTAATCAAGTTTGAAACTTTACCTCTGTGCAGGAGCTTCCTGCAATAATGACCAGTCACTGCTGCTCCATCCTTTTGTACAGGATGTCTGGTCTTGTCTCCACCCCCTCCCGTAGTTTTCTGACTGCAGCCTGTAGTAGGTGGGGACTGAGTCCCTCCCATTCCTCTGCTCTCTGCACAGGCTATGCACAGCACAGCAATTATGTCATTGCTAGTTTAATAAGGCTATAAGCGAGTCTGCAAAGACTTTCAGAGCACACAACTTGGATTTATATTACATCATTTGTGGTGATTTTGGAATATATTTAAATTAGATTTTGTGCCTGAAGTTCAGCTTTACAACCTAACTGAACTTTGTTTAAATTGGCTAAACACTTACCAGGTGCATCAAAACAAAATATGTTCAGAGTTTTACAGCTGGTTTTCTATAGAAAGCAGCCACAGCCTTAGCCGTCACCTGCCAACATGCTGCAGACTGGGACCCTTAAGCCTCATGCACACTGGGATGTTTTTTCAGCTGCTTCTAGGGGCGCCAGGTGTTTTTTTTCCGGCCTCTAAACTCCCCTGCATTTGAGCATTAATTTCAATGGCCAGAATAATTTATCACTCTGGCCAATGAAATAAATGCTCAGACTCTTGACGCCTGTAAACATGGCTAAAAAACTTGTAAAAGCTTTAGACACTTTTGCAAGCGGCAGGCTTTTTTCTGCAAAACGCTGCTGCCAGGAAAAAAGGCTTCCAATTTGCAAAACATCCTGTGTGCATGAGGCCTTACTCAAATAGGAAGCAGCAGTCTCTCTGCAGAGGTCTGAGCAACCCTCTGCTGGGTCACAGCCAGAGTTCTTCAATCAGCAGGCAGCATAGGTTTTGCCAATTCCAGAGTTATAGATCTGATTTAGTAAGGGGCATGTTTGACTTCTGCAGACCACTGCTTCCCAACCGAAAACAAGGCTCTCACTCTAACTGGTGACAGTCAAAGTTTTTTGTTCACACTTTCAGAAGGGAAATAAAAAAGGGCAAAACATTCAACACCTTTTGTTTTGATGCACCTGGATGTATTTACCCGATTTAAACTGAAATTTTAATTGGGTTTTAAAGATATTATAGCTTTAGTCATCACCTAGCAGCTTTCCCATGGAAATTATGTGCTAAGTTTTAACCGACTAAACTAGCCTTTACAATTAGAAAGGCTGTTCGATTTTTATGAAATAAAATTCTTAATTTATTTTAGTTTGCATTATGACAAATTAAAGGGGTTGTAAAGCCTCATGTTTTTTCACTTTAATGCATCCTATGCATTAAGGTGAAAAAAAGACACCTTGCACTCTCCGCCCCCCTCCCGAACCCCCCGTTTTTACTTACCTGAGCCCCGAACTTCCGTGGGCGCGATCCCGCGTCGTTCTCCCCACGGCTGCTCAGCTCTTCATTGGATAGATTGATAGCAGCGCAGCTATTGGCTCCCGCTGCTGTCAATGAAATCCAATGATGCGGCCGCCGGGGGGCGGGGCCGAGTCATACACTCGGCGGCTATGTATGCCGAGTATATGACACAGGAGCGCTCCCGCAAGGTAACCCCCTCAGGAGAGAGCTTCCCAGAGGGGGGTTAGCTATTGTGGGGAGAAGCCGCGAGAGCCACCGTGGGACCCCAAAAGAGGACGATCGGGGCCACTCTGTGCAAAACTAACTGCACAGTGGAGGCAAGTATGATATGTTTGCTTATTTTTTAATTTTTTTTAAAACCTATAGTATCACTTTATTAGCTTAATGTAGGCCTGTTTCAACTAAAATCATGTACAATATGCACTCCAGTCAAACAGTTAAAATGACAGACTGAGGGAATACAAATTTGTTGCCCCCCCCTCCCCATCATCTCAGATTATGTGCACTAGGCCTTCCAGCTCTGGAAATGCCTATCATTTTTGGCAAGGTGGTACTCTAGAGCCCTTGTTTTGTGTTGGACACAGTAGAGAAGGATCACAAATTTTGTCAGATATTTATTGCTGTCGGTGTCCCCGTTAGGTTGTTTTACTCACTCTGTCTTGGTCACATTCCGTCACGCAGACTATCCTGGAACAGGTAGGTGGCAAGGAAACACAGCCAGCGATAAAAACCTGACAGAGGTCCTAACCCTCCCCCTCCCTACTAATAGTGGTGTTTTATTGTTTCAATTTTCAAATGCATCATGCTGCACTGGTTCTATACAAGTGCTGGATATCTTTGCAGGATCTGTATATTTCCCCAAGGACCAAAATATAGTATACATAAAAACAGAAACAGAACACATTGACTTGATCAGTGCGTATCACCAGAAACAGCTCATTTGGAAGAATACGATTGTCCCAGATGTAAATATACTCACATATAAAAGCCAGCAATCAAGATGTATTGACACTCAATACACAAGGGAGAGAAACAGCAAAAGCATCCCAACTTGGGATCAAACAACCTGGTGATGCAGTACCTCCAATAAAATAACTCCAAAACAGGTTAGTACTGTCTCACCTTGTACACAGATCTGATCTGATCGGGTCGGGTCGGGTCGGGGTCCCCCCCCCCCCCCCCTTTGTTCCAGCTCCACTCAAGACAATCCATCTTGATTTCTCTCTCCTACAGTCAACTTTTATACAGGAGTACATTAGTATCTGATGGCAGGAAATTATATTCCTCTGGATGATCCAGTTCTGGTGATTTACACTTATCAAGTCACTTCTATGTAAGTGCAACTTAGTACCGTTCGTTTTCCAGTTATTCATTTTCCCTCATTATCTTATGCTGGGGACAATTTATCCATCTAGCGCTTAGGAATAATGCATGCTCACTGTAACCAAGCATGCAACAGGCAAGAAATAAATAATTCTTGCTTTCTTTCCATCCACTGCACTGTAGTAAAAAATTTCAATCTGTATTTAATGATCACTCGCTGATCTTACCTTTTCAAAGCGCTCATCCAGAAGGGTGAGCTGGTCATTTCTCCTCATAACCGATGAAGACATAGAATATTGTGAGAAGCGACTCTTGGTCTCTTCCTGCATGAACAGGAACTCTTTCATCCGCCCATCTTCACCTCTGCTCTCGTCATCAGACAGGGGGCCTTCTGAGTCAAAGTCATCATCTTGGCTCTCATCACTATCCTCTTCCTCATCGTCAACATCTTCCCAATCGTCATCATCCCCTTCATTCTCATTTCTATATATAATATTAACACCAAGAACAACTTTAGGCTACAAAAGTAAAAAAAAAAAAATACAGACCAATAACCCTATATATAACCTAACCTATAGATTTTAGACAAATGTACATGTGAAGTATCTTTATAAAGATCATAGAAAGTGAACTATGATAATATTTATATTTTGAAATAACGGCATTATTCGTTAGAATTAGTTATTCCCGTTATTCCTTTTACCGCACAGTTACAGTATGAAACAAAGCCAACTGTATTATTGTTCTTTGTGTATTCCCTTTCTGCTGAGCAATTTTACAGATTGACACAGATGATAATTTGATATTGCGTCCTAGCTTTTACTGTGATCCTATTGTGCATTCAATCTAACATCTACTTACACTTTTATTAACTACTTCAGGCCCACAGGACGTCATATGACGTCCTCGGGTTTGTGGGGGTATATCTGAATGATGCCTGCAGCTACAGGCATCATTCACATATTGCCGGTTTTAGCCGGCGATTCCCTACACCATGAGACTGATCATATTGGCTGTTCCGTCGCTTGATCGTTCTTACGGGCAGCGGAAGGGGATGTCCCCCCCCTCCTCCCGCGCTTCTACAGACTCCTGTTGGATCAGTGAGTCGGTGACAGGATCCGCCGGCCCCGAATGTAGATCAGAGATTTCCGGCGGACCAGATGGTCGCCGGAGTCTCTATGATCGTCGGAGGCCGGGTGCGATGTTATGACGTCACGCCCGGCCTCTGCATTCAAAAAACGGCGAAGCTTCGGCTTTGAAGCGGTGATCGTTTTTTTTTTTAGGCTTCCAAGCCTAGAGGTGAGATGTGGGGTCTTATTGACCCCATATCTCACTGTAAAGAGGACCTGTCATGTCATATTCCTATTACAAGGGATGTTTACATTCTTTGTAATAGGAATAAAAGTGATCAACATTTTTTTATTTTTATTTTTTAAGTGTCAAAATAAATAAAAATAAGTAAAATTAACAATAAAAAAAATATATATATATATTTTTACAGTGCCCCCCGTCCCCGTGTGCTCGCATGCAGAAGCGAACGCATACGCAAGTCCCACCCACATATGAAAACGGTGTTCAAACCACACGTGAGGTGTCGCCGCGAACGTTGGAGCGAGAGCAGTAATTCTAGCCCTAGACCTCCTCTGTAACTCAAAAAATGTAGCCATTAAAAAAAATTAAAGTGTCGCCTATGGGGATTTTTAAGTACCGAAGTTTGGCGCCATTCCACGAGCGTGTGCAAATTTGAAGCGTGACATGTTGGGTATCTATTTACTCGGCGTAACTTCATCTTTCACATTAAGCAAAAAAAATTGGGCTAACTTTACTGTTTTTTCAAAACGCGTTTGAAAAATTGCTGCGCAAATACCGTGCAAGATAAAAAGTTTCAATGACAGTCATTGTATTCTCTAGGGTCTTTGCTAAAAAAAAAAAACATATAATAGGATTTTTATAACAGCTTACCTGTAAAATCCTTTTCTTGGAGTACACCACGGGACACAGAGCTAGTCATTACATAATGGTTAAGGGTCACCAGCGGTGATTGGACACTGGCACAACCAATGGAAGACAGTTCCCCTCCATATAACCCCTCCCATCAGGGAAGTACCTCAGTTTTGTAGCAAAGCAGTAAGGTTCCCATAAGAAGGGTGGGACCTCTGTGTCCCGTGGTGTACTCCAAGAAAAGGATTTTACAGGTAAGCTGTTATAAAAATCCTATTTTCTTTATCGTACACCACGGGACACAGAGCTAGTCATTACATAATGGGACGTCCCAGAGCAATGCTCATATGAAGGGGGGGAGACACAGATCAAACCGACCGCTTGCGGACCAGAAGCCCTATACTGCTGCCTGCAGCACACTTCGCCCGAAGGCGGAATCCTCATGTCCTTTCACATCTATTTGATAGAATTTGGAAAATGTATGGACTGAGGACCAAGTTGCAGCCTTACAGATCTGAGCCATCGAAGCCTGGTGGTGCACTGCCCATGAAGCACTTATCGCCCTGGTAGAGTGCGCCTTAACAGGAAAAGGAGGAGTCCTGTTCTTTAAACCATAAGCTTGAACAATTACTTGTCTAATCCACCTGGAAATGGTGGATTTTGATACCGCTTGGCCCTTCTTGGGACCATCTGGTAAAATAAACAAAACATCTGTTTTACGTATCTGAGCGGTTGCTTGCAGATACACCCTTACCGCTCTCACTAGATCTAGAGAGTGTAATAATTTTTCCCCCGCCGTCCGCGGGTTTGGAAAAAAGGAAGGCAGAACAATGTCTTGATTCAAGTGAAAAGCCGACACCACCTTAGGCAGAAAAGCCGGATGGGGTCGTAGTACGATCTTGTCCTTGTGACAAATTAGATAAGGCTCTTTACAAGAAAGAGCTGCTAGCTCTGATACTCTCCTAGCAGAAGCTATAGCAATCAGAAAGGCCAATTTCCTATTTAATATAATTAAAGGAATATGGCGAATAGGTTCAAAAGGTTGCTTTTGCAACACTGACAATACCAAATTCAAATCCCATGGACACAAGGGAGACCTGACTGGAGGATTTATCCTCAGTACCCCCTGAATGAATGTCCGAACTAGGGAGTGAGATGCCAATGGTCTCTGAAAGAAGACTGATAGAGCCGATATTTGCCCTTTGATGGTGCTAAGGGCTAATTTCATATCCACTCCTAACTGGCAAAAAGCAAGAATCCTACTTATTTCATATTTCAGAGGATTCCAACTTCTGGATTCACACCAGGAACGTATGCTTTCCAGACTCTATGATAGATGAGTCTGGAGGCTGGCTTTCTAGCATTAATGAGCGTAGAAAGAACCAGGCCAGAGACCCCTCTCTTTTTCAAAATGTGGGTCTCAGCAGCCAGGCCGTCAAATTTAGCCTTTGTAAGGAAGGGTGGAATACTGGACCCTGTGACAACAGGTCGTGTCGAAGTGGAAGCTTCCAGGGCCTTCCTATCGCCATTTTTACGATCTCGGCATACCAAGGCCTCCTGGGCCAGTTTGGGGCCACTAGGATTACTGGTATTCCCTCCTCCTTGATCCTGCGAAGCAGTCTTTGTAGAAGAGGGATCGGAGGGAATGCATAGATCAGTGAGAACTGATTCCATGGAGTTATTAGAGCGTCTGTCCCGTAGGCTAGAGGATCTCTCGTTCTGGACACAAAGTTGTCCAATTTCTTGTTGAACCTGGAAGCTAGCAGGTCTACATCTGGGTTTCCCCATCTCAGACATATGGCCTGAAAGATCTCTGGGTGAAGAGACCACTCTCCTGGTAGCAGCTGCTGACGACTCAGGTAGTCTGCTTGCCAGTTTTCTATCCCTGGAATGAAGATTGCAGAGATGCAAGGTACATGCTCTTCTGCCCATGCCAAGATCCGGTTCACCTCTCTTTGGGCTGCCCGACTGTGGGTGCCTCCTTGGTGATTGATGTAAGCTACTGCCGTAGCATTGTCGGATTGAACCCGAACTGGGTAGCCCTGTAACCTGTATGTCCAGGTTTTGAGGGCTAGATATACCGCCCGGATCTCTAGCACATTGATGGGCAGGATCCCCTGAGTCTTGGCCCAGGTTCCCTGGGTAGAAGCCTCCTCGAATACTGCACCCCAGCCCGATAGACTGGCATCCGTAGATACCACCTTCCAGGCCACTGGGAGGAAGGACTTTCCCTTCCGTAAATTCCTGGCTTCTAGCCACCAATTGAAGCTGTGGCGTACTTGTGAGGACAGGCGCATGGGTATATCCAGAGCTTGGCTCTTCCTGTTCCAGGAGGCTAAAATATTGCCTTGAAGTAGTCTCGAATGAAACTGGGCGTAAGGGACCGCCTCGAAGGAGGCTACCATCTTTCCCAATAGTCTCATGCAAAGGCGAATAGACGGCCTCTTGTTTGCTTTGACCTTGTGGATCAGGTCTTTCAGAGACTGTATCTTTGGCTCTGGCAGGTATACCCTGTTTTGGGCTGTATCTATGATCATGCCCAGGTACACTATCCTTCTTTGGGCCTGGAGAGAGGATTTTTGTAAGTTTATAATCCATCCTAAATGCTCCAGGTATCCTACTGTAGTGTCTACAGCGTGATCCAATCCCCCCTTTGACTGATCTATTAATAGTAGATCGTCTAGATAGGCTGTTACCGCAATGCCCCGTGTTCTTAGGTTTGCTAACAGAGGAGCTAGCACCTTTGTGAATACTCTGGGCGCGGTGGCTACACCAAATGGCAGGGCCACAAATTGAAAGTGGCGATCTTCTACCGCAAACCTTAGGAATCTTTGGTGAGCGGGGAGGATTGGTATGTGTAGATATGCGTCTTTGATATCTATGGACGCAATGAATTCTCCGCCTTTTAAAGTAGCGACCACGGATCGAATCGTTTCCATTCGAAAATGTCGAACGTTCAGAAACTGGTTTAGATTTTTTAGATCCAGGATGGGTCTGACTTCTCCGTTCGGTTTTGGAATCACAAAGAGGTTTGAGTAAAAACCTGAACCTTGCTCCTTTTGGGGTACCTCTGTAACCACACCTTGAGCTATTAAGTGATTCAAACCTTTGAAGAAGGATCCTCTTTTTTGTGGATCCTTGGAGAGTCTTGAACTTCGGAATTGAGAAGATGGGATCTCTCGAAATTCCAGTCTGTACCCTGAGGATATTGTGGATACCACCCATTTGTCCTGGGTTTCTGTCCGCCAAGTCGCTGAGAACTGACGAAGCCTTCCCCCCACTCGGCCGAGCGGGGGCGCCCCTTCAATGAGAGGTTTTGGGGGCTTGCTTATTAGCTCTTGAACCCCACGGCTTCTTGTTCTTCTGAGCCTTTTCTTTGGCTTTTTTGGGCGGCTGAAAAGGCCGTCGCCACTGGCTGGAGTCCGATTTCCCGGGAGCTGGGGAGAGAGTGTGTTTAAAACAAGGTCTCTTGTTTTTCTTTCTCTCAGGTAAAAGTGTCGTTTTACCACTTGATATCTTTTGGATATATCTTTCTAAATCTTCCCCAAAAAGGCGTTCGCCATGGAACGGGAAACTTGCCAACAACTTTTTGCATGGGGCTTCCGCTGACCAATGCTTAAGCCAAAGTACTCTGCGCATCTGTACCAGCTGGAGTGTAAGGCGTGATGCCTGTATGATAGAATCTCGCATGGCATCCACTGTGAAGCATAAGGCTTTAGGTAAATTCTCCCAATTTTTAGCCTGCTCTGAAGGCAGCTCCTTCAGCCCCTGCTTTACCTGTTGGCTGACGACCTGACACATACCGACTGCTGCTACTGCAGGTTGGATAATTGAGCCGGCCAAAAGGAAGGAGGATTTCAGTAAGGATTCCAACTTCTTCTCAGAAGGATCTTTAAACACTTGTACATTATCCACTGGACATGTCAGGTTTTTATTTACACAAGAAATAGCCGCATCTACCGTAGGCAGGCTCCATTTCTTTAAAAAATTTTCCTCCATAGGATAAAGAATGTTAAACTTTTTTGGAGGTGAAAAACGCTTATCTGGATGTTGCCAGTCTGCGTACAATAGATCCTCTAGTAACGGATGAACCGGGAAGGAGCATGCACCTTGCAGGGATCTTAATGATCCTAGGGAGGAGACAGGTGATTCTGTTACCTCCAAAGAGGGTAACCTAAATGCAGCTCGCACGGCTCCTGCATAGCATTGCACCTGTGACTTTAAAATCTGGGATACCGAAAAAGGCTCATCCGATATCCCTGATCCGTCTGACTCCTCATCCTCTGCTGATGTAGCCTCCTCCTCATCCTCCTCCTCCTCAGGTACTTCTGAAGGGAGGTCCAATACTGGAGGAGATCTGCTTCGCTTATTGTCCTTTTTAGAGGATTTAGCGATTAAAGTAGCAATTTTCTCCTCCAGATTATTTAGGGCAGCTGATAAAGTGTCCTCAGTGACATATGCAGGCCCAGGCTTCACTGGGGAAGCCGCCATACCTGACAGAGGTAATGGCTCATCCTGTACAGGTGCTTTTGGCAACACAGGAGAGGAAGGTACCGAGTCAGCACAGCTAGAGCCCCCTGTCTCAGGCGGCGGTGCTCTTTTATCTCTTTTTGTCCGCATTACTTCCCCTGGAAGACTTACTGTTTAGACAAAATACAAGGTACCTAAATGCATATACTACCGTGTTCAGTTTAGCAAATACATTAAGTATGCAACTTTTAACACATAACTATGCATAACATGGATGTCTTCTAGGAAGTACCCAATCCAACCACATGGAGTCTTACGTCCCTGTATAGCTGCTGTGTTTCTCTGCCAGGAACAAGAGAACTAACGAGCTTGCTTGCTGCTGCAGTGCTTTTTACACTGACAGTCTTTTAAATTTGGCGCCGTTTCTGTGCCTGCGCGCGCCACGTGCCCGCGCACGCCTCGGCCCCCCCCCCCCTCCGATAAAGCGCGCTCCCGCGCGCGCGGCCTTTAGCGCTATGGTGGTGGCCATAGTGAGAGAGGACTCTCATCAGCCCCTGTCCCCACTTACCTGCATCTGCAGGTGTCTGTATCGGCCACCGGAAGGAGGAGCGGGGTGCTCAAGCAAGCTCAGCAGCGGAGGTGACGAGCAGTGTACTTCGCCGAAGCCGACACTGAACAGAGTGAGGTGAGTATATTCAGCTCTTTACTCCCCCCAGTGGTGGAAAAAAAGAAGACATCCACTTTTTGAAAAAGGTCCCAACCTAGTTATGGACCTTCTAATCTCACCTTATCCACGCCGCAGGTTTTTCTGCTGAAAGTTTTCAGACAGATACCAAACTTCACCCTTCACGGTGGGCTATGTGTGCCAACCTTCAGGGATATGGGTTCCTATTTAAAGGATACCTCTCCCCTGGGCCTTGTACAAGACTCTTACCAGGACTTTATAGCGAAATAGCGAAAGTGCTGGATCTTAGAGCCCAGTCCTCCGAAGAGAGACATTACAGGCGACGCCTCATGGATGAGGCCCGGATCCCATCCAGATTCAGCTCATTTGTAGGCGTCTTGGATGGATCCGAAAGCATAGCTCTTTTACCCCCAGAGGGTCTCTTTGGTAGAGCTTTCCTTTAGCACCTCCTAACGCGTCCAACACCTTTCGACACTGGCGAAAAAACTGAGGTACTTCCCTGATGGGAGGGGTTATATGGAGGGGAACTGTCTTCCATTGGTTGTGCCAGTGTCCAATCACCGCTGGTGACCCTTAACCATTATGTAATGACTAGCTCTGTGTCCCGTGGTGTACGATAAAGAAATAGTGTTTGGGGGTTCTAAGTAATTTTCTTGCAAAAAAATGATGATTTTTACATGTAGGAGCGAAGTGTCAGAATTGGCCCGGGCCTGAAGTGGTTAAAAGGAGTAAAATGTATTTTTTTTTTTCATAATCATACTTACCTTGGTGGATGCAGCATCAGTCCAATGCTGCATCTGTCCCCCCGCCGCCTCTGCACTGATAACCGAGTGACCGAACATCGCCGATGGCTCCGTTCTCTTCGCAGGTCTCGGGGGGGGGGTTATCGCTGAGAGCCTGGGACAGGTATCAGTACAGGCACCTGACGGATCCAGACTGTCATGATAACGTGGTGCCTGGACTGATTCCAGTGATGTCAGCAGAGAGCAAACTTCTGACCCGTTTTCAGCAGAGAGCGGTCTGAGGAGTGCAAAACAAATTGCACTTCTGTGACCCATAGGAGAAGCCCAGCCGAATGAGCTTAGACTGGACTTCTCTTTTGAGTTTTGTCAGTTAAAGAATAGGCAAAACTGCCCATGAGAATATAGCTTTCCCTAGTCTTTAGGGGCAACAATATAGGTGTCCTTTACCTTTGATCCTTACTGACAAGATCATTTGCCTTTAATATGAAGTCATCCTCCAATTGGTTTTCAGGGTCACTGAAGTCGAAATCATCATCTAGTGCTGCCACAACATCAGGATCCAAGTCCAGACAAAGACCTGTTAGCAAAACACAATAATGGCTTTGTTATAGTGGATCCAAAGGCTGAAGAATTTTTACCTGTATGCATTCTATGTAGCCCCCCGCCCCAATCCCCTGTATTGGTGCCCATGGCAATAGTAGTCAACTCCCCTCCTCTCTGCATTGGTGATCATGGCAGTGAAAGTGAAACCCCCCCCCCCTTCATTGGTGGTCATGGAAGTGAAAGTGTTAACCCATTATCTCTTCTGCACTGGCGGTCATAGTTTTATTACAGCTCACTTACCCATCACATGCTCCCAGGCCACTCTCTCCCCCCAGGCTGGGATGTTACATGTACTGTGGGTGCAGAGAACTGTCCCCAGTGCCGTCACTTTCGGTGCTGAACACACAGAGCGTTCCAGCGTCCAGCACCCCACTGCCACTCAGCTTTCTGACTGGAGCTCAGTAGCCCGAGGGCTGCGTGTTGGGCACCAGGGTAGGTAGTTTCTTAACAGCTTTAGTTACATTACTTACCTTTATTGAATTGAAGTCCCACAATGTCCAGGCTGTTGGATTCTATAGAAATCGTCACCACAGGAATGCCTTGTCCTCTTCCTGCTGCTGAACATCTGGTGCTGTGAGGGTAAACAGCTTTGGGTCTCTGGGCTCAGTTACACTAAAGATTTTTTTTTAAAGGCACATACCCCCAACTGCACTCTCCTACATTGAGAAGAGTTCTTTCACTGATTACACTGCACACAATACAATCCGTGAATGGGGGAAGAATCCTGTGACTGATCACACTCTTGACTATTCATTGGTGTATCCCCGCCTGAGGATGGGTTTATACATGCTGCGGCCTCAGCTCACAGCATGGGGTCCGGTGCGTCCTTGTTCACCAATTCAGGTTCCAATTTCTGCCTGAATTCACATCTGATTCGGAGCCAAAGACACACAGCATCCTTCTTCAATGCAGACTGCGGCTGCCCAGGAGGTGTGTGAACCAGCTCCATTGAGAGCCGTTCATACTCTCCTGTCATGAGAATTGGATGCAGGAAAATTTTTCTGCATCCAATTCGCATAAGCGGGAACCCAGCCTGATCATCTTCAGAACAGCTGAGCTTTATATACAGCACTTATGGTCAGTCTACTTTTTACAGATTATTCTGAGGAATTTATGATTGAATGGAATGACATTTTCTCTAAATGTTCTTCGGATTTGATGCGACTCATCTCCCAGGAAGAGAAACTACTAAGCTCTGTTAATGAGGGAATTGAATTCATCCGTGAGTCATTGAAGGTATACCACACCATGGAAGTATATAAAACGCTTAACATAAGCCTGGTGAATTCACTTGATAAGTTTGAACAGAGTCTTATGGACAGCAAGAGACAGATTTTTTTAGGGATTTACACGACTAAGAAAATTTGATTGGTTTACACATGCAACAGATCAGACAGACCGCAATCAATTTAAAAAATAGAAGACGGTCTAGACACCGTACACAAAGACATGTCAGCATCAGCTCTCCAGAGCAATCAGACTCTCAAGTCAGAAGCCTCTGATGGTACGACTAGAGGACCCTCGAGTATATCTCGGAGTAGCACCTCATCTGCATTTTCCAGGGAATTGGGCCGGTCGGAGACACTTCATCTTCAAAAAAACTATTCAGTAACATCAAGTGTCAACACAAGACTAAAGAAAAACGAGG
Organism: Rana muscosa; assembly: GCA_029206835.1. Classification (NCBI taxonomy): domain Eukaryota; kingdom Metazoa; phylum Chordata; class Amphibia; order Anura; family Ranidae; genus Rana; species Rana muscosa. Next base: position 870,935,346 of record CM055121.1, read on the forward strand.
CGAGGACAAAACAAAATTATCCCCGACAAACAAGAAGCAAGTAGTTACACAGGCGACGACTAATTCGGACTCTGAATGTTGCTAAAGTAGTCAACCTTTCATGTGTTCAATTTTCAGATGCATAGTTGTCTCTTCTCTCTAAAGGCCTTTCCTTTTCTCCTATGTTGCATTTCAATATCTTTGGCACTTTACTTGATATAAATCGTTTTGTCGCAACATTCGTATTAAGGAAGCATTTTAGTGTCGACCCAGAATCCATTGTCTCTTCGCCTGCAGCTTCCCAGAGTGACACTTTCAGGACCTGGTCATCAGGTCCACTCTGGAAAATCTGCAGTCAGAGACCACTGGTGGATTGCATGGCATTACAATACATAATATCAGTGGAGGTAATAGATATTTTTACTCAGTGCAAACACGTAGTGCAGCAATAGAAATGTTTCAGACTTTGGTTGAACAGGATTTAGTCTCACTTAGAGATAAGATAGAAAAGATGCCCCATCTCGCTAGCGATAATATTACAAAGAGAGAGGGCTGCAATCAAAACTTTGAAAGCTCGCAATAATGTAGTTATCAAACAAGCCGATAAGGGAGAGTCTGTCGTTATTTTAAATTTGGAGCACTATAAATCTGAGGCTTTACGACAACTCAAAGATGCGTCTACATATCATCCAATAATCCCACCCCCATTTTTGAACGTCAAGTCTCCCATCTTCTGGACATTGGACAGGATTTGGGGGTTCTGTCATCTAAAATGGTGGAACACCTTTTGGTTGACGACCCAGTGATCCCAGTTTTTCACTATTTGCCCAAGTTACATAAAACACCAATTCAGGGGCGACCCATAGCTGCGGGCATAGGCTTGCTCTTTGAGAAACTGGATTGATCAATTTCTTCAGCCCTTGGTCGTCAGATTACCCAGTTATATTAAAGAAACTTCAACAGTTCTGATTAATGAACAAAATATTCAGTGGATTGATAGCTATAATTGGGTCTCTATGGATGTTAAATCATTATATTCATGTATCCCACATGAACAGGCATTGAAAGCACCAAGATTCCATCTAGAATGTTATAGTTCCTACAATTTGGAACAAAGAATTCATTGTCCTTAATGTAGATTTTTTATTAAAACAATTTTTTTTTTATCAAAACGTAAAAAAGATTATCTACAATTTAGGGGGTGCCTCAATGGGAGCCAAATTCTCCCTCTTTCTGGCCAATTTATACATGGGCTGGTGGGAGGAGAAATAGCTTTTTTCACCATCCAATCCATTTTCAAGCCACATCAAGTGGTACGGTCGCTACATTGACGACCTGCTTCTAGTATGGGAGGGTACCAATGATGATGTTGCTTCTTTTTTTATGTACGGTATGTTAATTCCAACTCTTTAAATTTGGAATTCAGCTGCGAGTTTCAACATAAAAATGTATTGATTTTTTTTAGACATCACTTTACAAGGCTGTAGTTCCTCAGAAGTCATCCGCACTCACAAAAAACTCATAATAAAAACCCTGTTTGGGCTCAACCAACTCCAATGACATTAAAGGGGACGAGGAAAAGAGTTAAGGAAATACACAGCCCACTGTGCAATAAAAAAAAATTCTAAAATGTATTATATCAAAAACACAAATAGAATAGCCAATAATAAAAACTGAATCATTCACAACATGTCAATCATACTGTGATAAAAACTCAATGTCCACCATTCTTGCCCCTATCCAGTGACAGTAATTTTATATAGATAGAGCGAGAAATGGGAAAATACAATATCTTCAATCCTGAGCAGCAATATTAAAATTAAACATGGAAATTGCATGCATGTGAATAGGATGTGGAGCCAAGTTGGCTCCCAATGGGAAATGGATCCTGGGGGGGGGGGGGTAATCAGACCTGGATCTTGGGAGAAAAGGCACGATGTCATACTGTGGTAGGTGTTAATTCCTTGATTTATCCAAAAGGGGGAAATTGCCGAGATATGAAAGGGGAAAGGATGGAATCCTGGGTCAACAGCGGTCTAGAGGAGGTATATGGAATTGAAAAGGTAGTCACAGTATGTATGTGGCATGAAACGCCAGAGATTTGTCCTGTAACCTCCCTCTCACTGTTGCAAACCACAATTTGATATGCAGAGTATGCATGCAAGTTGACAATCCTGGTCCATGGGAGACAATACATGGATCAAAGCATATAGTCCCAAGTACAAAGAGAGTAAATGGATATTTATCAGGTGGTGATGAAAAGACAAATCTTCAGTGCCAGTGCCGATGATTTCCAATGAGGCCCATCAAGCATGAGCAAGTGTTTATATCCTCCAGTCACAGAGGCAAGGTGGACAAAGAAAAAGAGAGCCTAACCGGTTTCACCGGTCAACGCCGGCTGCGTCAGAAGCAGTGTGGCACTCGCACTTACCGCAAGACATGTGCTGGCAACTCATTATTGGCCACTGTGATCCCTCGCACACTATACAATCAGTGCCAGTGGGTGAGTTCATCAGAACTAAAACGCAATTGTTTAACGTTAGAACATTTTGCAGATGAATGCAATGTAGTGTCCTCTAGGCTACAGGCACATGGGTACAAACCAATTGATAGAGTAACTCTTAAAACAGTCACATCAAAAAAGTCTACAAGAGTGGCGGTAACTCATCCCATCACTTGTTACCACGTACTCAAGTGAATTCAACCAAGTTACTGATATCATACGGAAGCATTTTCCCATCCTGTCTGTAGACAAGGACCTTAGTCAAATCATGACAGTAGGTTGTAGGTACTCGAGTAGGCGAGCAAGCACACTAGGAGATATTTTCTCTCCCAGTTTGTTTCAGAGGCCCAGAAGAAAACCTAGTTAACACCACAAGCATAGGAGCCTGTGGTGTATAACACATGTAGGTTTTATACTAAACATTCCGAAAAATCGAATTCAGTACGTTCATGTTCCACTGGTAAGAATTTCTTAATACGAGACTACATCAACTGTGGAACTAATAATGTGTTTACACAGTGGATTGCACATCCTGTAAACTACAGTATGTAGGGTGTACTACAAGACTAGTGGTGCAACGGATCGGTGACGATCCGTGATCCGAACGGGTCACCCCGTTCGGATCGGCACACACCGCGATCCGCGGCCTTAGGAAAGGCCGCGGCTTCGGCCTAGCTCCGGAGCCGCGGCCATCTTGGTACACCCGGCGGTGGTAAACCACTCTCTACCTGTCCTCTCCACTTGCGAACGCCGTTTCCAAAGGTGGCTGATAATAAAGTCTGTAACACACGGCACTCCACACACGCTTGATCAGATTGTCAATAGCCTGCCGTGTAGCCACCTGGTGACAGGTAGAGAGTGGTTTATACACTATTTTGTGACCTGCGCTGATCCTGGGTCCGCCGTGACCATCATTCGTTGGTTGTGACAGTGTGAAGTTAATGCTGTGGATTCGGTTGCAGTGTGATTTTGGCTTACTTTTACTGGTTATCATGTGAGTGCAATATTTGAAGATTTTGTAGTACCAATAAAACTGACTTTGCAGTATTACACTATCCTTTGCATTTATTTTTGCATTTATGTGGAGCCTGTTTGAGGATCACTGCATCGGATGTGGAACCAATCCACCTAGTTGAGAGGTGCTGTCTGCTCATTTGCCAAAACACGAGAGTGTGAGGCATTGCATTGCGGTGAGTGTCCTATCTGAAGGGGGTTTGACTCACTTGAACACTGTGGTGTGGTGGAAAAGAAGAAGATTATCATCTAATTTTGAACACTATCACTATACACTTATATGGACTTTATTTGTGCTGTCACTCTATACACATTTTTTGGAATTTTTCTTTATGCCTTTTGTTCATTTTTAAGATTTAAGTATATTTCACTATTACTTTTTTCACAGTTTATACCAATATAATTGTTATATTCACTTAGCGCCACTTATAGTTTGTCATTCTATTTTAGTGTGTTGACTATATTTTTCACAGGTATTTTTTTTACTTTGAATAGAAACACTGATTTCTGAGTCTGATGATCTGTACAAGATTCCACCTCTAATATATTTATAAATATCTTCTGTCCGTTATTCTCAGAATGGTATTGTGATTTTGTTCCAACCATATAGCTAGCTATTTACATTTACCACTGCGCATATTTTTATATATATATATATATATATATATATATATATATATATATATATATATATATACAAGAATAAATTGTCTTTTTTAAACTTTATATATTAACTAAATTATACACCACACTCCACCAGATTTTTATCCAATTGATTAATCAAAACAATAATGCCCAACTAATGGAATATAAAAAACGTTAGTTGCAGTCCTAAATTGTTTCATGACATTAGGCCACATTACTTTTTCTTTAGTTTAACAGACCATTAATAAATAGATCGAAAACAAAGATATTTCACCAAAGGATATACTTGCAATAGAACCTACCTCGAACAGGTGCAGCTTTGTTCAATAATCCTACATCCTCCTCAAACTCAGATGCAAACACTGAAGAAGGTAAATTTATAGTTGGGGGCTAAAAAAAAAAAAAAAAGGAAAATATCCCCAATTACAATTTAAAAAAAATGTCTTTGTGGACAGAGAAAACAACAGCAGACATATTTAAAGTGTTGGTGAACATAGAATTACCATATTTATCGGCGTATAACACGCACCGGCGTATAACACGCACCCAAAGTTTAGGAGGGAATTTTAAGGAAAAAAACTTTTAGGAGGGAAATTCAAGGAAAAAAAAAAACTTACATTTAAATGCAGCATGCAGCCTTGCCCAGTGTCCATCTGCAGCCTTGCCCAGTGTCCATCTGTCCATCTGCAGCCTTGCCCAGTGTCCATCTGTCCATCTGCAGCCTTGCCCAGTGTCCATCTGTCCATCTGCAGCCTTGCCCAGTGTCCATCTGTCCATCTGCAGCCTTGCCCAGTGTCCATCTGTCCATCTGCAGCCGTGCCCAGTGTCCATCTGTCCATCTGCAGCCGTGCCCAGTGTCCATCTGCAGCCGTGCCCAGTGTCCATCTGTCCATCTGCAACCGTGCCCAGTGTCCATCTGTCCATCTGCAGCCGTGCCCAGTGTCCATCTGTCCATCTGCAGCCGTGCCCAGTGTCCATCTGTCCATCTGCAGCCGTGCCCAGTGTTCATCTGTCCATCTGCAGCCATGCCCAGTGCCTTTGCGATCGTGTCAGTCCCGGCGGTTTTTAAAATTTGGCGCCGATTTCTGTGGAGAGGAGCGAGCGGGGCCGAGTGTACTTCGGCTGGACTCGGCTCCTCTCGCAGTTTCGCCCATCTCCACTGACTGCGCCGCTGACGGAGAAAGCCGAGTGTACTTCGGCTAGACTCGGCTCTGCTCACAGTCACAGGCAGGACTGCGAGAGGAGCCGAGACTAGGCGAAGTACACTCGGCTTTCTCTATGTCAGCGGCGCAGTCAGAGATGGGCGGGACTGCGAGAGGAGCCGAGTAAAGCCGATTGTACTTCGGCTTCGGCTCCGCTCGCTCCTCTCGCTCGTTTTCAGCAGGGGAATTCGACGGAGTATCGGCGTATAACACGCACCCACGATTTTCCCCTGATTTTAAGGGGAAAAAAGTGCGTGTTATACGCCGATAAATATGGTAATTTTTGTAGTCCTAACACAGAAAATATAATTTCCTTCCCTTTAAAAAATAAATAATAATAATAATAATAAATAATAATACGGTTGACACCTTTTTCAAAATGTTTAAATCTGCGGTGACATGACCACACAGCCTCCACTCTTTTCTCTTCCCATAGCAGAGGACATGCATGCAGTTTTAGCAGGGAACTTTCTGCTTGGAGCCGCTGTCAATCACAGCGCTGACTACAGGAAATACAGGCCCATTGTGTTGGTATCGCATCCTGTATCTAACAGCAATACCAAGGATGCAAACTTACCAAGCCAGCACAAGAACCAAGGGGAGCTGGCATGATCACTAGGTATTTATCAGCGGCACACAAAATAAATAAAATTAAAGAATGCATTTACCAAGACCTATGTGAATAACCCAAACACACATTTAAAGTGGTTCTTGTTTTTTACCTTCATGCATTTTATGCATGAAGGTAAAAAACCTTATCCATGCAGCAGCCCCCCCAGCTCCCCTAATACTTACCTGAGCCCTATCTTGATCCAGCGATGTGCACGAGAGCCTCAGTTCTCTGGGGAATCTCCCACCACATTGGCTGAGATGGCTCCCACTGCTGTCATTCGCAGCCAGTGAGCCAAAGGAGGAGAGAGAGGGGGCAGGGCCGAGCCCCAGCTCTGTGGGTGAATGAACAGGCAGAGAAGCAGCTTGGGAGCAAGCCTGCTTGGGTGCCTCCAGAGCAAGCGACTTGTTCTGGAGGCACTCGGCAAGAGGGACAGGCCAGGAGCACCAGCGGTGGACCCGAAAATACATTGTTGACATGTTTTTTTTTTTTTTAAATATCACTTTAAAGTGGTTCTAAAGGCTCAAGTTTTTTTTTACCTTCATGCATTCTATGTACAAAGGTAAAAAACCTTCTGTGTGCAGCAGCCCCTGCCCCCCTAATACTTACCTGAGCCCCATCTCGATCCAGCAATGTGCACGAGAGTCTCAGCTCTCCAGGGACTTTCACTCCTCATTGGCTGAGACACCAGTGGGAGCCATTGGCCAATGAGAAGAGAAAGGGGGAGGGGCCAAGCTACAGCTCTGTCTAAATGGACACACAGAGCAGCAGCTTAAGAGCGAGCCTGCTCGGGTGCCCCCATAGCAAGTGGTTTGCTGTGGTGGCACTTGGCAGGAGGGTGGAGCCAGAAACAGGGAGCAGGCAGGGAGCCGAAAATAAAAAGATCGGGGCTGTTCTGTACAAAACCACTGCGCAGAGCAGGTAAGTATAACAGGTTTGTTACTTAACCACTTACGGACCACCTGCCATCATTATACGGCGGCTCTTTGAAGTGGAATATCGTGGTTATAGCAGCAGTTAGTTGCCATAACCCCAGTACCCACTTCTTTAGCGGGCGGTCTGCTTTCAGATAAAAGTGGTCTTAGCGACGGACTCGCCACGAGATTACTTCTATCAGTGGTGGGACAGGGCCACCCTCATGACACATTGGGTATCAATTTACTTGGAACATCTTTCACAATATAAAAAAAAAAAAAAAAAAGTAAATTGGGCCAATTGTACCGTTTTACAGGTCCTTCTCAAAAAAATTAGCATATTGTGATAAAGTTCATTATTTTCTGTAATGTACTGATAAACATTAGACTTTCATATATTTTAGATTCATTACACACAACTGAAGTAGTTCAAGCCTTTTCTTGTTTTAATATTGATGATTTTGGCATACAGCTCATGACAACCCAAAATTCCTATCTCAAAAAATTAGCATATTTCATCCGACCAATAAAAGAAAAGTGTTTTTAATACAAAAAAAGTCAACCTTCAAATAATTATGTTCAGTTATGCACTCAATACTTGGTCGGGAATCCTTTTGCAGAAATGACTGCTTCAATGCGGCGTGGCATGGAGGCAACCAGCCTGTGGCACTGCTGAGGTGTTATGGAGGCCCAGGATGCTTCGATAGCGGCCTTAAGCTCATCCAGAGTGTTGGGTCTTGCGTCTCTCAACTTTCTCTTCCCAATATCCCACAGATTCTCTATGGGGTTCAGGTCAGGAGAGTTGGCAGGCCAATTGAGCACAGTAATACCATGGTCAGTAAACCATTTACCAGTGGTTTTGGCACTGTGAGCAGGTGCCAGGTCGTGCTGAAAAATGAAATCTTCATCTCCATAAAGCTTTTCAGCAGATGGAAGCATGAAGTGCTCCAAAATCTCCTGATAGCTAGCTGCATTGACCCTGCCCTTGATAAAACACAGTGGACCAACACCAGCAGCTGACATGGCACCCCAGACCATCATTGACTGTGGGTACTTGACACTGGACTTCAGGCATTTTGGCATTTCCCTCTCCCCAGTCTTCCTCCAGACTCTGGCACCTTGATTTCCGAATGACATGCAAAATTTGCTTTCATCCGAAAAAAGTACTTTGGACCACTGAGCAACAGTCCAGTACTGCTTCTCTGTAGCCCAGGTCAGGCGCTTCTGCCGCTGTTTCTGGTTCAAAAGTGGCTTGACCTGGGGAATGCGGCACCTGTAGCCCATTTCCTGCACACGCCTGTTCACGGTGGCTCTGGATGTTTCTACTCCAGACTCAGTCCACTGCTTCCGCAGGTCCTCCAAGGTCTGGAATCGGTCCTTCTCCACAATCTTCTTCAGGGTCCAGTCACCTCTTCTCGTTGTGCAGCGTTTTCTGCCACACTTTTTCCTTCCCACAGACTTCCCACTGAGGTGCCTTGATACAGCACTCTGGGAACAGCCTATTCGTTCAGAAATTTCTTTCTGTGTCTTACCCTCTTGCTTGAGGGTGTCAATGATGGCCTTCTGGACAGCAGTCAGGTCGGCAGTCTTACCCATGATTGCGGTTTTGAGTAATGAACCAGGCTGGGAGTTTTTAAAAGCCTCAGGAATCTTTTGCAGGTGTTTAGAGTTAATTAGTTGATTCAGATGATTAGGTTAATAGCTCGTTTAGAGAACCTTTTCATGATATGCTAATTTTTTGAGATAGGAATTTTGGGTTGTCATGAGCTGTATGCCAAAATCATCAATATTAAAACAAGAAAAGGCTTGAACTACTTCAGTTGTGTGTAATGAATCTAAAATATATGAAAGTCTAATGTTTATCAGTACATTACAGAAAATAATGAACTTTATCACAATATGCTAATTTTTTGAGAAGGACCTTTATATCTTTCAATTAAAAAAAGTGTATTTTTTCCAAAAAAAAAAAAAAGTGTGCTTGCAAGACTGCTTCGCAAATACGGTGTGACAAAGTATTGCAACAACCGCCATTTTATTCTCTAGGGTGTGTGTATATTATATATATATATATATATTTATTATACACACACGCGCGCGCGCAGCGCTTACTCCCATTTAAGGGGCCGTTTTGTTTTTGTTTTGGGTCATGCAAACTACCTCCATGGCTTCCGTTGTCAGGGTATAGAAAGTCTCTAGAAAAAGTCCACACCAATGTAAAACCTAAACAGGAAGGCTTTATTTTCCTTTTTTTTTCTTGCTGTGGGAACTTTTAGAGAAAGTAGGAAACGAGAGAAGAATAGGGGAAGGTTCAGGCACGCAGCACTAAAAAACACAACATCGTCACTCAAGCCTGAGTGGGTATTGCTCACCCGGATAGCCCCTTTCACTGGTCCTAGCAGCCGGGATTATCAAAGTCCCGAACCTCCCAGCCTAGCAATAGAGAGAACCTTTATGCCAGATCGGCATATTGCAGGGTTTGTAGTAATGGATCCCTCCTTGGGTGAGTCCCAGGCCTCCTCCCGAGACAGCAGTACCGTCGCCAGTCTCCTCTGGGGCAGATCCTCCCCTGGCCTCCTTTCCTAAGAGTGGCCTTCCTGCAAGTGGGTAGCTTGGGATCCCTTCTAAAAAAGGCATAGGCCCAGCCAGCAGAGCCTACCAGGCAGCGATGAAGGTGCCCGGGGCTGGAACACACGCACGCACCCCGTGCCATGCGGGCCACGCACACACCAACCACCCCGCTCAATGGTGTCTGCCCCTTATGTACCCTCTCCCAGCATGCACAGCGGGTTAACCACACCCACTGCACGGCTGCCAAGAGAGGACACCCAATGTGGTTCGATACCCATATATTCCAGCTTGGGCCGGTGGTGGCAGTGCCACCTACAGGTGAACAGGGAATATAACTGCCAGGCAGTATCACACCCAGAGCAGAGGCAAATTTCAACAATTATCCAGGCCTGAGCCTAACTACAGGCTCAGACTACCCCTAAATTTACACATAGCGTCCCAACCATTTGGGAAGGGCGCTACACATATGTTTGGGGGTTCCAAGTCATTTTCTAGCAAAGCAGATTTTAACAAGTTTGAAAAATAGGCCTGGTCCTTAATAAAAAAAAAAAAAAAAAGAATTAGAAGAATGGACTGCAATATCACATTAAATACAAAGATCTAAAACATACTTTATTCTTCACAGCTAAGTAATGGTAACTTCTTAATGTCGTTTTTACATAAAGCAGAATACTTAGAGCTACATATACCATGAGTAAGTCACAATAGACCAGTGCCTAAAGAAAGCAGAGCCCAATGCCGCGTACACACGATCGGACATTCCGACAACAAAACCGTGGTCCCCCCCCGACGGATGTTGGCTCAAACTTGTCTTGCATACACACGGTCGCACAAACGTTGCTCGGAAATTCCGAACGTCAAGAACGGAGACGTTCAACACTACGATGAGCTGAGAAAAATTAAGTACAATGATTCCGAGCATGCGTAGGATTTTTGTGCCTCGGAAATGGCTACACACGATCGGAATTTCCAACAAGAACTTTTGTCGTCGGAAAAATTGAGAACCTGCTCTTAAACATTTGTTGTCAGAAATTCCGACAGCAAATGTCCGATGGAGCCTACACACGGTCGGAATATCCGACCAAAAGTTCACATCGAACATTTGTTGTCGGAAATTTCGATCGATCGATTAGAGGTGGCTTCTCTATGCATACTTATCAGCCACATATTTTCCCACAATCATCACCAGAAATAGCCATCTCAAATGAGCATATTCACACATTGGCAAAATATTCTAAGGCTCCATTCACACCATGGCGTTCCTTTTGCGGGTGGAATCACCACGATTTTGCCTGCAAAGCACAGGACAAATAGCGGTAAAAACGTGCAAACAGAATCACGGGACGCCCACAAGAAGTTTTTCTTGTAGGCGTCGGGCGTCCCGCGATTCTGCTTGCACGGTTTTACCGCAATTTGTCCAGCGACAATCATGGCAAAATAGCGCCGCGATTCGGTGTTATTCAAAATAGTGGGGATCGCAAAGGCGTCCCGCGATTTGCGGCGTTTCCAAATCATGGGCAGAAATTTGGCGATTCTCCCCGCAAAACTAAATGCCAAGGTGTGAATGGAGCCTAAGACAGTTAGTAAATCGTTCTGTGTAAAATAGACTATCCCAGAAGATGATTGCTGATCTGGGCTCAAAAAGGTTACCTGCTAACAGGCTCCAGTGATGGAAATCTGGCCCGGGGAGTATCAATAGTAGTGTCTGCTGGGACCCGCCGATCGTTCGGGATACAGGCAGATTGGCGGTCTGCCAATGTAAACAAGGCAGACCACCATTGTGTGAGAGGGAAATGTACTGATCCTGTGCTTCTGCTAAGCAGGAACACAGACCTTTACCTTCCCAGAGTCAAAGCACATCCCCCACAGTTAGTAATCACTCCCTAGGAACACATTTAGCCCTTTGATCGCCTGATGTTGACCCCTTTCCCTGCCAGTGTTGATCAGTACAGTGAGTGCATATTTTTTAGCACTGATCACTGTATTATTGTCACTGGTCCCCAAAAAGTGTCAAAAGGGTCATTTAGGTGTCCGTTTTGTCTGCCGCAATATTGCAGTCCCACAATAAGTTACTACCGGTACTTAAAAGTTGTTATTAGTAAATAATGTAAATAAACCAAAATATCCCATAGTTTGTAGACGCTTATAACTTTTGCACAAACCAATCAATATACGCTTATTGCGATTTTTTTTTTTAACCAAAAAATGTGTAGCAGAATACATATTGGCCAAAATTGATGAAGAAATTCGATTTTACATTTTTTTTTATTGGATAGGTATTCTATTGTTTTTTTTTCAAAAAATTGTCTGTATTTTTTTGTTTATAGCACAAAAAATAAAACTGCAGAGGTGATCAAATACCACCAAAAGAAAGCCATTTGTGGAAGAAAAAAAAAAGAACAAACGTTTAAAGGGGCTGTAAAGGTTCGTGTTTTTTCACCTAAATGCATCCTATGCATTAAGGTGAAAAAACACCTGGCAATGACGGCCCCCCCAGCCCCCTTGTTTACTTACCTGAGCTCGTTCACCTGCTGTGCGCATCCCCCGGCGTCCTCTTCTCTACGAGTCTGGTCATTGATCGAATAGATTGATAGCAGCGCAGCCATTGGCTCGCGCCACTGTCAATCACATCCAATGACGCGGCCGCCGGGGGGCGGGACCGAGTCATACACTCGGTGTCTATGGACGCAGCGTGTATGACAGGGAGCGCGCCCACAAGCTAACCCCCTTGAAAGACAGCTTCCCAGAAGGGGGTTAGCTATTGTGGGGGGGAGCCGAGACAGCCGCCGAGGGACCCCAGAATAGGAGGATTGGGGCCACTCTGTGCAAAACGAACTGCACAGTGGAAGTATAACATGTTTGTTATTAAAAGAAAAAAAAAAAAAAAGAAACCATACAACCCCTTTTGGTTACAGTGTTGTACGACCGCGCAATTTTCAGTTAAAGTAACGCAGTGGCATATCGCAAAAAAATGGCATGATCATGAAGGGGGGTAAACCTTCCGGAGCTGAAGTGGTTAAATAACATTAACAAATACTCTCAGACTGACATGAAACTCACTGGGATTTGTTCCACGTCTTCGTCTTCTACCTTTCCATCCTCAGTTACAATAATCCTACTTTGTGGTCGTCCAGAAGGAACAAGTTCAGCAGGGCCCACTTCTTTAAGGTGCTGTAAGTAATTGTAGTCATCATCAAAGAAAACACCAAATGTTCTTTGTTCCTCTCTCCTTTTATCTGAATCTACCTGAAAAGAAAACCCCCACAAATATATTAGCCTTTATTAAAGTGATAAAGTGCATCTAAAGTCAAACTTTTTTGTTCAAGTTGTAAAGAGAAGGGTTAGAACTCAAATCAGGTTTTTATTGCTGTGTCCCCATCAGAGATTCACACTCTCTCTCTTTTGTCCTGGAGATCACTATTGATGGAAATGAAAGTAAATAAAAATAACGGAGTTGTCCCCAAACAAAAATAGAGGGGAAAGTGTTCAATGGGGACATTTGTTCCAGTTACAACCAGTAAAAAATAGGATTTTTATAACAGCTTACCTGTAAAATCCTTTTCTTGGAGTACATCACGGGACACAGAGCGACATAGTCATTACTAATGGGTTATATAGATACCTTCAGGTGCTGGCACTGGCAACTTCCAAAACCGGAAGTACCCTCCCCTATATAAGCCCCTCCCATCCGGGAGCACCTCAGTTTTGTAGCAAAGCAATAAGTGTCCCCAAAGAGGGGTGGGAGCTCTGTGTCCCGTGATGTACTCCAAGAAAAGGATTTTACAGGTAAGCTGTTATAAAAATCCTATTTTCTTTCTCGTACATCACGGGACACAGAGCGACATAGTCATTACTAATGGGATGTCCTAAAGCAATGCCAAATGAGGGGGGGGATACACCATATATAAGCTGAGCGCTATCAGACATGAGGATCTTTTGCGGCCTGCAACACACTGCGCCCAAAGGCGACATCCTCCTGACTTCTAACGTCCACCTGGTAGAACCTAGTAAACGTGTGAACTGAAGACCATGTTGCGGCCTTACAGATTTGAGCCAGGGAGGCCTGGTGATGCACTGCCCATGAAATTCCAACTGCTCTCGTGGAGTGCGCCCTAACTTTGAACGGAGGCGGTCTCCTTCTCAAGCCATAGGCTTGCATTATGACCTGTCGAATCCACTTGGCTAAAGTAGATTTTGACGCTGCCTGACCCCTTCTGGGGCCTTCCGGCAGAATAAACAAAGTATCCGTTCTGCGAATCTGAGCAGTGGCTTTTAGATAAGCTTTAACTGCTCTTACTACATCCAAAGAATGCAATAACTTTTCCTCTACCGAAGTAGGTTTGGGGAAAAAAGAAGGAAGAACCACATCTTGGTTCAAATGAAACCTCGATACCACCTTAGGAAGAAAGGCTGGATGAGGACGTAACACTACTCTGTCCTTATGGATAACCAGATATGGCTCCCTACAGGACATAGCTGCTAATTCCGACACTCTTTTAGCCGAACAAATGGCTACTAGAAAAATCAATTTCCTGGTGAGAAGAACCAGGGAAATATGCTGTAATGGTTCAATTGGTTGTTTCTGTAGAACCGACAGAACCAAGTTTAGATCCCATGGACATATGGGAATATTAACCGGAGGACTAATACGCATCACTCCTTGTATAAAGGCTTTGACTAGTGAATGTGAAGCCAAGGGCCTTTGAAAAAATATTGACAAGGCCGAAATCTGACCCTTGATAGTACTCAAGGCAAGCTTCCCATCTACAGCCCATTGTAGGAAGTCCAGAATCCTACCTATTACGTATTTACGTGGATGCCATTTCTTGGCCTCACACCAGGCGATGTACGCCTTCCAGATTCTATAGTAGATCTGCCTGGATACCGGCTTCCTGGCATTGATCATGGTAGATACCACAGCATTAGAGAGCCCTCTCTTTTTTAGAATGTGGGCTTCAATAGCCAGGCCGTCAAACCTAGGGCTGGTAAGGAAGGGTGGTATATCGGTCCTTGCGAAAGCAGGTCCGGACGATGTGGGAGGGTCCAAGGACTCCCCACAGACATCTTTACAATCTCCGCGTACCATGCTCTTCGGGGCCACGCTGGAGCCACCAGAATCACTGGTTTCTTTTCTACCCTGATTCTGCGGAGTAATCGAGGTAACAATTGTGGCGGTGGGAATGCATATATCAGCTTGAACTGATCCCAAGAGAACACTAGGGCATCCGAGCCGCAAGCTAGGGGATCCCTTGTCCAAGAGACAAACCTGTCCACTTTTGCGTTGAATCTGGATGCTAGCAGATCTACATCCGGTGTTCCCCACCGCTGACATATTGTCCGGAAAACCTCGGGATGAAGGGACCATTCTCCTGGGCATAATTGTTGGCGACTTAGAAAGTCCGCCTTCCAATTCTCCACTCCTGGAATGAATACCGCAGATATGGCTGGGACATATCTTTCTGCCCATCTCAGGATGTAATTTACTTCCCTCTGGGCTGCACGACTCCTGGTGCCCCCCTGATGATTGATATATGCCACTGCTGTGGCATTGTCTGATTGAATTCTGACAGGGGACCCTTGAAGTTTGGATGTCCATGCTACTAGGGCATACCGGGCTGCTCGTATCTCTAAGAGATTGATGGGCAGGGCCTTTTCCGCATCCGACCATCTGCCCTGGAGAGACCATTGCTCCAGTACTGCTCCCCAGCCTATAAGGCTGGCATCTGTAGTGACCACCTTCCAAGAAATCGCACTGAAGGATTTCCCTCTTTCCAGATTCTGGGGAACCAACCACCAGCGGAGGCTCTTGCGAACGGAAGGGGACAAGGACATTGGTAAGTCCAGAGCCTGAACTTTTTTGTTCCAGGCTGACAGTATGGCCCTTTGCAAATTCCTTGAATGGAATTGACCGTAGGGTACTGCTTCGAATGATGCCACCATTTTTCCCAGCAGCCTCATGCACAGGCGTATGGATGGCTGTCTTTTTGAACCCACTAAGTGGATCAAATCTCTCAAAGACGACCCCTTTTCTTGAGGCAAGAAAATTTTTCTCTGGTCTGAATCCAGCCTTAGCCCCAAGTATTCCAGACTTTTGACTGGTTTTAGGGCTGACTTGTCTCGGTTGATAATCCAACCGTGATATTCCAGATACTTGATTGTCTCGTGAACAACCACTTCTAGTTTTTCCACTGAGTGGTCTATCAGCAACAAGTCGTCTAGATATGCCATTATCGTTACACCTCGTGTTCTTAGATTGGCCAATAATGGGTCCAGAATTTTTGTGAACACTCGTGGTGCTGTGGCCAGACCGAAGGGTAAGGCTCTGAACTGAAAATGGCGCCCTTCTACCGCAAAGCGTAGAAATTTTTGGTGGGCTGGAAAGATGGGAATGTGCAAATAAGCATCTTTGATGTCGATCGAGGCTAACCATTCCTCCCCTTGTAGGGCAGTGGCCACCGACCGGATCGACTCCATCCGGAAAGTCCTGATATGTAGGAATTTGTTTAGCCCTTTTAGATTTAATATGGGCCTCACGTCCCCGTTTGGCTTCGGGACTGTAAAGAGGTTTGAGTAAAACCCAAACCCCCATTCTTCCAGGGGAACCTCTATAATTACTGCTTGGAGCAATAATTGTTCTAGTGCCAACAGGAGGGATCCTCTCTTCTGGGGATCCCTTGGCACGTTTGACCTTATAAAGTGGGAAGGAGGGGAGTCTTAACTCAAATTTGTATCCCAGATTTACTGCGGAGAGCACCCATCAGTCTCTGATCGTGTCCCGCCAGGTCTCTGCGAACAACTGAAGTCTTCCCCCCACCCGATTGAGTGGGGGCAACCCTTCATGCATTTGACTTTGGGGGAGGTTTTGTACCTCTCCTGCTCCAGGGCTTCTTGTTACCCTGCAATTGTCCCTGATTTTTACCTCCGGGATTTGACCGAGGAGGCCGTCGGAACTGTTTCACAGCCGATGTCCTAGGGACTGGAGAAGCAGGCCTCTTAAAAGAGGGACCTCTAACTCTGTTTTTAACCGGCAAAAGTGTACTTTTACCGCTGGAAATTCTCTGGATATATTTGTCCAGGTCTTCCCCGAATAAGCGTTCACCATGAAATGGGAAGCTGACCAGCAATTTTTTACAGGGAGCTTCAGCAGACCAGTTTTTGAGCCATAAAAGCCTGCGCATATGTACTACAGACAGCGTAAGGCGGGAGGCCTGATGGATTGAATCCTTTATAGCGTCCACCGCAAAGCATAAGGCTCTAGGTAGATCAGCTAGGGCAAGAGCCTGCTGATCTGGCAAGTCCCTTAAGACCTGTTTCAACTGATCCTTCACTGCTTGGCAGACCCCAATAGCTGCCACTGCTGGTTGTGTCACCAATCCTGCTGTAGAAAAAGCAGATTTTAATAAGGACTCTAATTTTTTATCTATTGGGTCCTTGAACATTTGGACATTATCCACTGGACATGTCAGTGATTTATTCACACAAGAGATGGCTGCGTCCACTGTAGGGACCCTCCATTTTTTGATGAACTTATCCTCCATGGGATAGACCACTTGAAATCTCTTGGGAGGAGTAAATATTTTATCAGGATGCTCCCAATCCTGGTAAATGAGCCCTTCCAGTAAAGGATGGATCGGAAAGGAACAAACAGTCTGGGGAGCTTTTAGCGACCCCAACGAGGAGACAGAAGTGGATGATGGCTCCGCAAGGGGCATTTTAAATGCTGATCGGACCAGGTTAGTCAGGGACTGAACCCATAACCTTTCAGCATGTGATGCTGAGAATGGCTCTTCCACTGTTGATTCCTCTACAACAGAATCGACCTCATCCTGATCCCCTTCAGGCAGGTCGATCCCTGTATGGGACTGTTGCTCTGCTAACAGGCACTCTGAGGGAGGAGACGGAGATCGAGCGCTTTTTTCCTGTGACAGGGAAGCAGCGATCAATGCTGACAATCTCTCTTCCAGCCCTCCCAGAGCTGAGGAAAAAACCTCCTCTGTTACATACACAGGAGCAGGTGAACTGAGGACAGCCACAGTACCAGGTACTCCTGAGGGTGCTCTACGGTCACTAACCTCTGATTCTTCAGGGGAGACTGGTGCAGCCGAAGCATGCCCAAGATCCTCAGAGCCCGATGGAGACCCCCTATGCTTCCTGGAATTTTTAGTCCCGGAGTTTTTTGACGGCATTATTCCTAAGCCCAAAGCTGAGGTATTCCAGCCGAAATACACCACTTACTGACAATAGTCTAGCACAAATGCTGCTATAAAAACAGTTGGTGTCTACTAATGTGCCTTTCTATGGGGATGCCTGCATCAACCGCTTGCTGTATGCCTTTTTTAAATGTTGCCAGCTCTGTCTCTGCACTCCATAGCCAGCTCACAACACATAATTGTGGTTTTTAACATGCTGGGACGCCCGCACATGCGCAGAAGCGCTGCGGCGCGCACAGAGCGTCATCCCCCAAGCTCCGCCCCCTTTCCCGGCTCACCTCTATATATAGAGGCGTGGCCACGTGCGCCTTCGGCGCTAATTTTGAAAAGGAAACCAGGGACAAGAGCCAGGGCCCCTTTTGCCGCAGGCCGGGGGGTGGACGAGCATTGCAACATGGCAGAGGAAGCAGTTTCCCACAAGAGAACTCACCATCTGCCTGGACTTGCTCTGATAAAAAGAAACTAGTCCACATGACAAGAAACGTTCCACAGCGGCCTCTAGTGGATTAACACAGGTACCGCAGTCTAATATATTAAATATATATATATATTTTTTTTTTTTTTTTTTTTTTCTTGACCACTATTAAAATTACTACATTTTTTAGTAGTTACAGGCAAAACTTCACCTATCACGGCAGGCATTGTAATTAAACCTTCAGGGACCGGGTTCCCAAGGATTCCACTCCCCTGGACCTGTATAGCACCCTGCACAGAAAACATCTTGGTCATGGGTATGACCAGAGCTCTGGATCCCAGGGTCCAGCTCTCCTAAGAGAAGCATTACAGGCAAAACCTTGCTCTTCTCTGCAAGGCCCGGGTACCGACCGTTTAGCTATGAAGCTTTTTTGGTCGGATCCGGAATAGCTTACTGAGGCCCAAAAGAACCTGTACGCAAGCTCAGTGAAAAACACATGTTTCTTCTTGGCCAACACCTTAGACACTGGCAAAAAACTGAGGTGCTCCCGGATGGGAGGGGCTTATATAGGGGAGGGTACTTCCGGTTTTGGAAGTTGCCAGTGCCAGCACCTGAAGGTATCTATATAACCCATTAGTAATGACTATGTCGCTCTGTGTCCCGTGATGTACGAGAAAGAAATAGCATTAAAGAGCACTGTCTTTAGATGTACATAACTCAACAACATGTGCAATATACAGAACTCAGCTATGTAGCAGACATCATTCCCACGTATTTTAGCAAGAAATATTCCAAGACAATTTACACAAAACCCAAATGTTTGCTTGTAGCATAAGTTAATAAAGGCAAAACTTTTATTTTTGTTAGTTTTGGACAGAAAGTTGAAGTGTTTAAACCTACTGCTGTCTGTCTGTGTTGGGGAGATTCAGCCCAAAAACTGTCCTAGCGACCGCAGTCACTAAAACAGAATTAAAGTGAAATCCTCCCTAGGGACACCTATTGTGGCAACAGCTGTTCAAGAGGAAATTTCACCTCAATTCGGAAAGTCAAGCAAAACGTCCTCCCGATAGGGGTTTAATGCTTTAAGCCTCGTACACACGGTCGGACTTTAAACACTTCTGTGGATTTTTGTCCGTAGGGAGTTGGCCAGGCACACCCATAGCATACACACGCTCGGCCTTTTCTGCAAACTTTCCCAAAACTTTCCCAACATCACATGGTTTTTCTGCTCTTTACCGCCACCCTTTGGTCAACTTCTGCTATTGTTGGTTGATTTTAACATTGGTTCTGGGCATGCGTATTTGTACCTCGGACAAAAGTCCGATGAATTTCTGTACACAGATAGGACTTTGCACCACCAGACTTTTGTTGCCGAAAAGTTTGTTCGTTTGCAGAGCGAACTTTTGTCTGATTAAAACCGAAAAAGTTTGTCTGATTTTTTTTTAAAACGTGCTCATTTTGAAGTTTGTTGGCAAAAAGTCTGACCGTGTGTATGGGGCTTTACTCGTAATCTAATGAGAGATCCTGATTTGTAAGCCTATCTCAAACCAATAATGCAGAACCAATAAAATCAGTAGGGTTGCACCGATAACGGTACCGCTACCAAGCATTTGCACGAGTATCAATACTTGTGCAAATGCTCTGATACCTGAAACCTATTAGGCTCAGTTCTTTCATCTGTCGGCGGGATTCGCCCACTGACAGCTGAAATGTGAAAAAAAGCAGGCAATTATCAGTTAGGCCCCTTTCACACGGGGCGGATCCGTGCAGATCCGCCCCGTGAAGCTCCGCTTGCTCAGCGGGGATCGCTCCGTTGATCCCCGCTGAGCCGACCGATTACTGGGCGGTCCCCGCACACTGTGCAGGGACCGCCCTGTCAGAGCGCCGCTCTCCCCTATGGGGAATCGGATGACGACGGACCGTAGAGTCCGTTGTCATCCGATCCGCTCCGCTCCGCCGACGGAAGGAAAAATAGGGTTTTCCTCCGTCACACTTTGGCGGAGCGGATTAAGCGGACATGTCTCCGCTGACATCCGTGCCTCCATAGAGGTCCATGGAGGATCCGTTTCAGGTCCGCCTAAAAAACTGACAGGCAGACCTGAACGGACCTCCGTGTGAAAGGGGCCTTAAGGAGCAGAGCCACCGATTTTCTCAGCAAATGGAGCTGTAAAAAAAAAAAAAAAAAAAAAAAAAAAAAAAAGATACATTGTTTATTTTTATCTTTCTGTTTATTTATTTACAGAACAAAAAAGGGATGAACTTCGGTTGGCAGAAAAATTCAAGCAACCTGCCATGTTTTTTTGTTCTTTAATTAAAATGGTTTTGTTTGTTTTTTAACCCCTTATTTACTTATTGGCCTTATTAACTCCTTATTCTCCTTCTCCATTTAATAATTATTTTACTGCCGATTTTATTTTATGTTATGTTAACTTCTATTTTATAAAACTATTAATAATTAAAACTTTTTTTTTTCGTTAATATTTTTACACCTTTAACATATATATTGAAAAAAAGGGAAAAAAATTATTTCATTTGTAAATAACTTTTAAATGCTTTGTACCATTGTTGACAGCTGAAGTGTAAACAAAAAAGTTGCGGTAGATATCGGTAATTGGTATCGACGAGTATTAAAAATAAATAAATAAAAAAGTAACGGTACTCGTAAAAACAATAAAAAAAAAAATATGGCATCAGTGCATCCCTAAAAATCAGCAAGACAACCAGGGAAATAGTACTTTACAAAGCCTCCATACTTTAATACAGAATGCTCTGAAAGTAAATTCCAGCCAGAGTGAAAATTAGAACGTTAGAACACTTCTACAATTCAAGCATTTTTTTACAGGTCAAAAATTCTCAACTCTACCCAATAAAGTATCTGCTAATTAAGTACATAAATTATAATTGCAGGGGAGAGAAAAAAAAACAAACAAAACACCTTTTAGGCCCATGCCTCACCTCCTATGCAAGGAAACTGCAGTACAGAAAAGTGTTATACAGTCTTGACTAAAGACCTTCTTCTAAATTAATGACTGGAAGAATTGCATGAAGTATGAATTAGTGTAACTGGACTTTCTGAACTTCGACCCCCAAAGACACATCCTCCCATGACAGTGTGTGATGGTTCTTCTTTCCCGCAGCAGGTGTCAAATGTGAAAACAGTTCAGCTTTGTGGAGCTCCGCCCGCACAGTTTTGTTATTCATTTACAGAGGTCTGTGAATAAATCAACTACAAGTTTTATCTGCCAGCGCAAAAGGAACTTGTAGTTCTCAACTAAACACGAATACAGTGATTACCACACTCATAGTGCATTTACACTACCTGCAGCTCTGCAAATGAAAGCCTATACAGATGAAGAGTTAACAGGAGCCTGACCCCGCACTTGTGATCCACTGATTGTGGATGAAATGCTTTTCAAGCTCCCGTGAAAAAAAATATTGACTGCATATATTTTGCTTGCAAATATATATGCATTATTATTATTTTTTCATAAGGGTGATTTTAGCCTTAAAGGGGGGAAGTTTAGGATAGCAAACATACATACAGGTGAATGCAGCATTCAGCCAATACTGCAGCTGTCCCCTGCCAGCTCTAAGACCAAGAAGGGCCATTGATCACTCCGATCTCTTCCTTCAATGAGCAGAGAGCGGTGACTGTCACTCACTGGCTCTCTGCTCTGCCCCTCCGGCGCTCACTAGGGTGCTGGGCTGTGGAGGGGATGGATTGGTTGGCTTAGTTTTTCAACGGAATGCCGAGAGGCTGAGCCAGCTGCCGGCCAAGCACCTTGGTGGATCTCGACATTAAAGTCGGGGTCCCTCCATAGTCTGGACCGACTAACGTCAGACGTCAGTGGACTTTAGCCCACTGTTGGCTGTATCTAGGTCACAGGATTGCAAAAAGCATAATAAACATCAGCAGTAAAATGACTTTTCAAAGCAACACTGCTACCTTACATTCTATGCTTTATAAAGTCAGGGCCTTAAGTTATATCAGCTTCTCAAAGCGATACACATCTAGGACAAATTAGTATTTCTACACTACAGGAAAGCTAGTAAAGAACATGTGTTATATGCAAGGACGCTAATTCAATATAATGAAAAATTAAGAGCGGCACCCCATAAGTACAGTAGAGGAAGTATAGCAGAATACCTTCTCAGCAGGTAGCAAAACTCTCTGTGGAGCGGTTTCATCAGCAGCTAGTGGATCCCTCTGACTTCTGTGGACCAGATGAAAAGTTACTGCTTTCTTCTTCTCTATGAAGGGCTTCTTCTTTCTGTGAGGCTATAATAAAATACAATGCATTAGCTATTTGCAACTGCATTAAAGCAAAATAATATTTTGTGAGGAAAAACAAAACCTATCCACACTATTTACTTACCCAGTACTACAGAACTTATGACATTAAATATTAGCTTATTCAATAAATAAGACAAATTTCAGTCTGCTAAAAACTGGAGGAGATGTTTTTGATCACACACTTTTAGGTTGCACATCATTGTATTTTTTTTTTCCCTTGTCAAACTTTATTGTAGCAACAACATGGCTTGCAATGGATGGCGTCTTTCACTGGGCAAAGCCGTTACTCCACTGATGCATTTCATCCTTGATTAGGGCTTAATCATAGCGATGATTAACTACATAGAAAGACAAAAGGTGCCAAACTGCCTTGGGGCCTGGAAGTTGGTGGTCCAAGTGCCTTTAATTTAGAGCAATAATCCAATGAAGCAAAAAAAAAAACAGGCAGCTATTCGCTATCATCAATTGCAACGATTCTTTATTGAATGCATGGCAGGATACAGCAATAACAAGGTAGCATGTTTGAGCCGAGTAAGGCTTCGGCCAAAACGTGTTAGCTTGTTATTGCTGTATCCTGCCATGCATTCAATAAAGATTTGATGCAATGATACCAGGTAGCTGGCTTTATCACATTGTATGATAAACTACATGTTTTCTGATGGGTTGCTATTGGTAACTGGTAGAAGTTTCTATATAAAAAAAAAAAAAACACACACACACGTGTACCTGCAAAATGATAGAGGGGGTATGTACCTTTTCTTCTGCTCCATTCAGTAGAAGTCTTATTCTGAAGTCCAGTCCACAGGGAAACCGACACTTACAGGAGTATTGAGCTTCCTAGTCCCCCACAGCTCTCACTGATTCCTCCCTCTCATTACAGAAGACAGTTATGAGTGGAGGTCAGCTGGAGAAGAGTTGTGGGGGACCCAGGAGATCAACACACATGGAAGTGTCAGTTTCCCTGACAGGAAAACTTCTCCAAACCAAGCAACACTCTGGTGGCCGAGGCAGCAGGAAAGGTAAGTAGCCACTTTCTTATTTTGCAGGTTTCATGCCAAGGCCACTTTAAAATTAGGGATAAGCTCAGGCGTGTTCGCAACCCACACGTCCAGGGCCGCCGCCAGGAAGTGGGCACTGCACAGCGCTAATCACAGATAGGGAGACATTTCTCGATCTCTGCTGCTGCGCATCAGGAAAATGTCTCACTGCCTGTGATTGGCGCAGTGCAGCGCCGACTTCCTGGCGGGCTCTGCACGTGCAGGCTACAAACAAGCCTGAGCTCATCCTTACTTAAAATGGTACTCCCTAGAAAAAGTAATATAAAGAAAAAAAATAATTATTCGGATCAGGAGTTTACTGCCATCTGGAGGAAAACTTAAAGTGGATGTAAACCCGATTCATGAAATTTGAGCTGGGCACATATATCTACAGTGTTTTGTTACCTCTCTTCAATGAGCTATGTCCCATAGCTCTCGCCTGAACAGTTCCTGTTATCAGACTGATAACTCCTGACAAATTCTCAGACACTTTATATAAAAGCAGCCTGAAATGTCTGTCAGAGGAGGTTGCTAAAATAGATTAGCAGAGAGCAGGTCCTATTACAAAAACACCTCTTAGAGTCTCTGCCTATGATGAGAGGGGGTGTGTGCGCCTTTCCTCCCATCAGCAATTTTGTTTTAAACAGGAAGAGAAAATTTCCTAACAGGATCTGAACTTTCTAAACAGTATATAAATGTGAATGCAGCAGATATGGATGTAAAACTTGTGTAGGGAGATTTGGTTCATCTCGGTGTATCATCTGAGGCTGTTAACTTCTCTGGGTGTATGGAGGGTTTACATCCACTTTAAGAGATGTTTGCCTAACTTGCCATTGCGTCATCAGTACAGGAAGTGAGATGAAATTTCCAGGGACACAGCACCAAAAACCTGATTAGAGGTCTAATCCTTCCCATACCTAACTACACCCTTTTCAGACTTTATTTTATCATCTGTGTCCCTTTGGGGAGCTTCTCTTCACTTCCTGTTCCCTAGCCAATTCAGGAAGTGTGCAGAAATTCCTTCAAAGGGAAGGAAGCCTTAGTTTTTGCAAGAACCAGTGTCCATTTGGAAAAATTCCCCTCTATTCCTGTTCTGGTGACAACACAAAATGTGGGGTATTCTTTCACTCTTGGTGATAATGGTAAACAGGACAAACAGATTGAGTGAACCTCACTGACAGGGACACAGACAGCAATAAAAACTGACAGGGGTTCTGATCCCTCTTCACTTTATCTGAAATTAGAAAGAAGAAAAAAGTTTTGCACCCGGTTCAGGTCTCACAGATATGAGCAGACATGGACTATTGGTGGTACAGATAGAAGATTCATTGCTCTTACCATGATTTATTCCATAGATAGAACGTCCCCCCAGCAATCCTCAATGTCCACACACCAGAAGATATCTGGAACGAGTAGTAGAGAAGACAGGATGAGGGGAGCACCATGTGTGAGCACCACTCTGCATACACAGCACGCTGCACACTCACACCGGGTCATACCAATCTCTCAGGGGGGCATAGCGTAAGAGCTGCTGGAAACGCTTTCGCTTTACATCAGAAAGTTTTTAAACAAATGTATCATTATATATTTAGAAACCGTTTCACAAAACCGAATTAACAATTTTGAATCAACCAACAGAAATATAACGCCAACAAAAAAACCGCGCCCCCCTTTTATGGACTTTTGGAAGACGCCACTAGAGGAAAGAAAATTCCCCTGAACACTAGAAGAAAAGGTGCAGCACTTTCAGGTTGTCCTCGCTGACATGTTTTTTTAAAGACCAAGCTGTCGTATATTCCTAGGAAGCTTTTGTTCCATGACAAAATGGCTGACCGTAGACATGAGGGCTAAATGATGGAGACGATCCTGGGAGCTTAAACTCTACCTCTATAACTAGAAATGCGTGTTCGACGTAATTGTGTTACAGTAAATAGTTGCCCTGGCATTATTGGCAGGGAGATTAGTTCCGGCTCTGTCTTTGTAACAGTAGACGTTTATGCTCAGTTTACAGTTTTCTTCATGAACGTTGAGATTGCGTTTAATAAACTAAAAGGTTTTGTTGCCTACGTTTTTTTTTTCTATAATGATGAATTTGTTTTGCAAAGTGTTACCCTAATCTTATTTTATGGATGCAATTGTGTACATTCTGTTATAAAGGCACAGGTTGGCCATACACAGCTGTAATTATGGCTGATTCCTATAAATTTGAGCATTGGATGGCATTGCCTACACCACCCAGCTTGACAAACTTCAAATGAGAAGTCAGAGGACATGGGCAGTAAAAAAAATCAGCAGAATAGTGACTAGCCAGTCAAATGCAGTCACTGTTTGGGTGTTTTGCAAGCCTCACGTGCTGGTTGCAGGGTTGCCAACTGACAGTAAATTTACTGACAGTTTGTAAAAATCAGTGACTTTTACAACTGTCCTAAATACACTAGATTATCAAAAGTATTGGGACACCTGCGTTTACACACATGAACTTTAATGACATCTCAGTCTTAGCCCATAAAGGTTCAATATTGAGTTGGCCCACCCTTTGCAGCTACAACATCTTCGACTCCTCTAGGAAGGCTATTCACAAGGTTTAGGAGTGTGTCTATGGGAATGTTTGACCATTCTTCCAGAAGCACATTTGTGAGGTCAGGCACTAATGTTGGGAGAGAAGGCCTGGCTCACAGTCTCCACTCCAATTCATCCCAAAGGTGTTCTATCTGGTTGAGGTTAGGGCTCCGTGCAGGCCAGCCAAGTTCCTCCACCCTAAACATACTCATCCATGTCCACACCTCAATGGACCTTGTTTTGTCCACTGGTCCAAATCATTTGGAGGAGGGGGGATTAAGATGTGGGGTTGTTTTTCAGGGGTTGGGCTTGGCCCCTTAGTTCGAGTGAAGGGAACTCTTAAGGCGGCAGCATACTAAGACATTTTGGGCAATTTCATGCTCCCAACTTTGTGGGAACAGTTTGGGGATGGCCCCTTCCTGTACCAACATGACTGGACACGAGTGCACAAACAAGGTCTATAAAAATATGGATGAGCGAGTTTGGGGTGGAGGAACTTGACTGGCCTGCACAGAGTCCTGATCTCAACCCGATAGAACACCTTTGGGATGAATTAGAGTGGAGACTGTGAACCAGGCCTTCTCCTTCAATATCAGTGCCTGATTTCACAAATGCGCTTGTGGAAGAATGGTCAAACATTCCCATAGACACACTCCTAAGCCTTGTGGACAGCCTTCCCAGAAAAGTTGAAGCTGTTATAGCTGCAAAGGGTGGGCCAACTTAATATTGAACCCTACAGGCTACGGTTGGGATGCCATTAAAGTTCATGTGTGTAAAGGCAGGCGTCCTAATACTTTTGGTAATATAATGTATCAGGAACTGATAATCTGTCATGCTGTGTTGCCCCTCCAACTGTTGTCCAACCAGCCTCTGGAATGCAGCTTCTCACACACAAAAACCATACCTCCCAACTTTTCATCATTGTACTGTGCGGGACACTTGGGGAGCAGGGACGTTTGAGAAGTTGTAGAGGGGGGGGGGTATGTTGCCACGGGACGCCAAACATTTTGTGGCTGACATTACAGTTGTTGAGTGAGGGGGGGGTGCTGCCTCGGGACGCCAAACAAGTTATAAATGACATTACAGTTGATGAGCAGAGAGGGGGGTGCTACCGCGGGCCGCCAAAGACATTGTATGTAGCTGACATTAGAGTTGGTGATGAGCAGGGGGGGGGCTGCTACCGCCGGACCTGCCGCTGAAGTTCCTTTCCGGGGTGGGGGGTTCTGGCTTCTTACCTCCTTCCTCCTCCCCTGCTGCAGTGTTGAGGAGCGTGGGGGGAACTCTTCCTCGGACCTCCTCTTCATTAAGGTTATGCGGGAAAATGTCCTCTCTTGCGGGTATGCGGAAAAGTGTGGGAAAGTGTTGTCATTGCGGGAAATCCGTGGCAGTTGGGAGGTATGAAAAACTGTAGCGTGGCACTGGAACACAGAGTCAGCCTATCTAACCTGTGCTTTAGTCCCTTCCTAGTAGTTTCTAATATGACATACAACTGGACCTCTAACTTCCATAAGTGGCCATCAGATGCCTTACTTGGCCCTAGCCTATGCTAGGTATCGAGCCCTGAGTTAAAACTAGCTATAGAATCCCAGACCAGATGGGACATGGTTAACTAAAATAAAAGGAGCTGCATATAAACTTTGTTGCAATAAACAGGTTCACCTACTAATATTCTGGAAGGTGACCACTACATACACACACTGTAGCACAGAAGCTATCTGGCACTGTGCAACTGAGATAATGCCAATAGGACAGAGACTCATCTGTCTCTAGGATTCAGATGAAGTTATGGGCAGCTACAGTTAAACAGCTAATACACAGGAACAATTACCTAATAGCAGGGCTTTTTTTTTAGGGGGAACTTGGAGGAACTCAGTTCCACCACCTCTGGCTCAAACCCTTTGGTGCCTGCTCACCACAATCACTTGTAAACACAGAAGTCCAGTTTCTGTGTTTACAAGTGACAGCTCTGACCTCTGTGTGTAACCACCCTGAACTCTGCACTCTGTGTGTAACCCCTCTGAACTCTGCACTCCAGGTATTTAATGCCCCTTTAAGACCCTCCTACTGTTTGTGAAATTTGACCACACCCACTATTTGTGATTTGGAGGGTGTGTGTGGGGGCAGGGGTTTTAAGGGGGGGGGGGTCGTGGTTGAGTTCCAGCACTTATTTTTTGAGAGAAAAAGCCCTGCCTAATAATCTCTGCTTCTTGGATAAATTACAGTATTGCAGTAATGCATCTCCTGTATGTCGACATGTGGCGTCAGCTCCCCTCTCTCTCTCTCCACTTGCTTTTTCTGTGGATTAAAATGGTTGTCAACCTCAGACATGAAATAGGAACAAGGCATGTCCCTCTATAGTGTGTACTTGTCTGAATTAAGAGCACTAAGTGTAATTTCTGTCTGCTGCTTTGTTTCTCTGATATTAGCATAAATCACTTCTGACAAGTTTTTCTGACACCAAGAGAAAAAAAGGTGACAGGGGAGGGAGCTCAAGCTGATTGGCTTTGAACAGATGAAGAGAAGATTGCAAATAAACGGGTACAATTTACGTAGGAGGATTTATTTAATCTCTGTGTAACCTCTGAAACCAGTCACTTCACTGGCTGTATGTAAGGGTTTACAACCACTTTAAGCCACCCCCCAGAGACAGGAAGTGCTAATACAAATTTATACACTGTGATATTAGTAGCTAACAGTAGAGGGCAGAAGATCCCCACAGTTTGAAAAAAAAAACGAATCTAAAACACCCTATTACTTAATCTTTGGTCTTGTGGTCTTGCCATTTCTAGGACCCAAGTCTTCTCTCTTCTAGACTGCAGAATGGGATTGTCTTTCTTCTGATGCACACATGCCTGTTCACACATCATTAGCACTTCCCATTGACTGTCCATTGGCAGGGTCTTCAAAGGCTCCAATGACATGGTGATGTTACTAGAAGACTAGCCAGAGGCAGGCACAGACTACAGTGCTGAATCAGATAACCTCAAATCCCAGCCTTCTGTTAACCTCCTGGAGGTGCTTGTGACATTACTGGAATCCCCACATGGGGTGCAGGGTTGCAAAAAAGGTAGCCAGTCATAAATAAAATGGAAGGGATGATAGATATAAATACACCTACCTATTTAACAACTATGGCCAAACCCTTCTAAGTTGTGGAAGAGGCCTGCATGTATCATTGACTGATTGGCCCACCAATTTGGGGTATCAGATTTGAAAAGGACAAACGCCAGTGGATCAGAAAAGCTATTGGCTTCAAGTATAACTATGCATCAGAAAAAACTACCATATATCAGGGAAATTATGGGCAGGGATGTAATTGCTAGAGGAAGATGGAAGAAGGTGCTTCTATGCAGAAGTAATCTGTAATGCCGGGTACACGCGGTCGGAATTTCCGACAGAAAAAGTCTGATGGGAGCTTTTGGTCGGATATTCCGACCATGTGTATGCCAGGGTTGCCAACTTTCAGTAAATTTACAAACAGTTTGTAAAATCCATAATTGTTGCATCTGTCCATGAATGTCAGTTACGGACATGCAGCCTACATGTCCACAATGGACATTCAAGGATGGATGCAAAAAGTACAGATTTTACAAACTGTTCTGTAAATTTATTAAAAGTTGGCAACCCTGGGTGTATGCTCCATCGGGCAGTTTCTGTCGGAATTTCCGACAGAATTAAATAGAGAGCAGGTTCCCTATTTTTCCGTTGGAAATTCCGACAGACGTTTTCCCGTTGAAAACTCAGACCGTGTGTACGGTGCATAAGAGTTGTAAGTCTAGGTGGAGGTGGTCATGATCCAAGTAATGCACAAAACCATATACAGCATGAGCAAAAAATCATCATAGTCTAAAAGGGCACTTATCCCTACACAAATCAATACGTAAAGGACTAATTGTTACTTTTTTTATCTTAAAATAAAGAGTACACCCTCCCAACTGCCAGCAAAAATCCACCTTGGTATTATCATGTGAGGAGTCTGCATGTTTACTGCTTCTTTGCCATGCTGATGCACTGGTGGATGATTTGAGACAGGTCCTCCAAAAAAGAGGTATTCCTACTAAATCATAGGTTCCTATTACTGACAAACATTGGTCTCTTCCGCACCCCTGGTGCCCAGAAACAGATGCTGGTATGGAGTGGTTTGTATGTAATCTACCTGCGGGGAAGGGAAGGTGGGTAGTTAGGTTCTGACACTGAAGTGGATCTAGGAATGTCCTTCATTAAATAGGTCTCTCCCTGGATCTTTTCTACTGGCCAAACTTTGCCCAGGTCCCAAAAGAGAATCTCACCATAGAAGCCTGTGGACACTATACTATATAAGAAATTGTACCATATAAGGTCATTTATGCCACTTTCTATGAAGAACTATGTGCCAGCTGCCCCACTTAGTGTATTGGGGTGGCAGTATCAAGAGGGGAAGCAGTGTTTCTAACGTAACAATAATTCCACCAAACTGTTCAATACAAGCTTGTCATTTGCTTACAGCTGGAGGGTGCAGTATCCTTTCAAATCTTATAGAGGGTGCTCTATGTTCACACAGTATCCATCAATATATCTAGACACTGAATACTAATGTGTAATAAATAGTTTGACCACAGCAAATAGTAGTACGAGTTAGGCCTCTTTCACACTGAGGCGCTTGAAAAACTGCCAGTACAACACTGAGTGTTTTTGAAGAGCTTTTCAGGCGCTTTTGAAGAGCTTTCAATTCATTTCAATGGAGAGCGGTGTTTTTTCTGTCAGGGCACTGCCCCAGTGTGAAAGCATTCATTGATTTTAATGGAAATACGTTTTCGTAAGCTTTTCAGGTGCTTTTTTTAGCGTGAAAGCGCCTGAAAAGTGCCTCAGTGTGAAAGTGGTCTTATGCCGCGTACACACGACCGTTTTTAATGACGAGAAAAATGACATTTTTTAAAATGGTCATTAAAAATGATCGTGTGTGGGCTTTCCAGCATTTTTCCAGACGAGAAAAACGCAGAGAATCACACCGTGAAAAATTGGAACATGCTCTAATTTTTCACGTCGTTTTTTACATCGTCGTTTTTCTCGTCATGAAAAACGGGCGTGTGTGTGGGCTTTAACGTTGTGAAAAAAAATGCGCATGCTCAGAATCAAGTATGCGACGGGAGCGCTCGTTCTGGTAAAACTAGCGTTCGTAATGGAGATAGCACATTTGTCACACTGTAACAGACTAAAAAGCACGAGGCTGAAAAGCGCGAATCGTCTCTCAACAAACTTTACTAACATGAAGGGTGGCGGGATCCAAATGGAACTTCCCCTTTATAGTGGAGTCATGCAAAGAGATAACAATGAGACTTTTTTTTTTTGCTTTATATTTGGGGGGTTTATTTGCTTGTTTGATATTTTAGAAATAATAATATATATATATATATATATATATATATATTTTTTTTTTTAATTAAAGGAATAACACATAGATTATGTACTCACTATCTCCAGATTAGGGGTGTGGCCATGGGGGCCAAGTTTTCCCCCAGTATGACCAACCTCTTCATGGCAAAGTGGGAAGAGGACGTGGTACTTTGTGATAGGTCACCTAATCTTATTTTTTGGAAAAGATTTATTGATGACATCCTATTTGTCTGGGATGGTGACACTGAATCAGTGAATTCCTATCTGTCTTTCTTAACCACTTAAGCCCCGGACCATTTGGTAGCTAAAGGACCAGAGGTGAATTCAGAATTTTGCACTGCGCTGTTTTAACTGTAAATTGTGCGGACATGCAATGTTGTACCCAAACGAAATTTGCGTCCTTTTCTTCCCACAAATAGAGCTTTCTTTTAATGGTATTTGATTGCCTCTGCGATTTTTATTTTTTGCGATATAAACGGAAAAAGACCGAAAATTTTGAAAAAATATGATATTTTCTACTTTTTGTTATAAGAAAAATCAAATAAACTCAATTTTAGTCATACATTTAGGCCAAAATGTATTCAGCCACATGTCTTTAGTAAAAAAAATGTCAATAAGCGTATATTTATTGATTTGCGCAAAAGTTATAGCTTCTACAAACTAGGGTACATTTTCTGGAATTTACACAGCTTTTAATTTATGACTGCCTATCTCATTTCTTGAGGTGCTAAAATGGCAGGGCAGTACAAAACCCCCCCAAATGACCCCATTTTGGAAAGTAGACATCCCAAGGAAATTGCTGAGAGGCATGTTGAGCCCATTGAATATTTTTTTTTTGTCCCAAGTGATTGAATAATGACTAAAAAAATAAAAAATTACAAAAAGTTGTCACTAAATGATACATTGCTCACACATGCCATGGTTATATGTGGAATTGCACCCCAAAATACATTTTGCTGCTTCTCCTGAGTACGGGGATACCACATGTGTTGGACTTTTTGGGAGCCTAGCCGCGTACGGGCCCCTGGAAACCAAGCACCGCCTTCAGGATTTCTAAGGGCGCAAATTTTTGATTTCACTCCTCACTACCTATCACAGTTTTGAAGGCCATAAAATGCCAAAATAGCACAAAAGCCCCCCAAATGACCCCATTTTAGAAGGTAGACACCCCAAGGAAATTGCTGAGAGGCCTGTTGAGCCCATTGAATATTTTTATTTTTTTGTCCCAAGTGATTGAATAATGACAAAAAAAAAAAAAAAATTACAAAAAGTTGTCACTAAATGATATATTGCTCACACATGCCATGGTTATATGTGGAATTACACCCCAAAATACATTTTGCTGCTTCTCCTGAGTACGGGGATACCACATGTGTTGGACTTTTTGGGAGCCTAGCCGCGTACGGGCCCCTGGAAACCAATCACCGCCTTCAGGATTTCTAGGCACAAATTTTTGATTTGACTCCTCACTACCTATCACAGTTTCGAAGGCCATAAAATGCCAAAATAGCACAAAACCCCCCCAAATGACCCCATTTTGGAAAGTAGACACCCCAAGCTATTTGCTGAGAGGCATGGTGAGTATTTTATAGCTCTCATTTGTTTTTGAAAATGAAGAAAGAAAATATATATATATATATATATATATATTCTTTTCAATTTTCAAATCTTTGTGACAAAAAGCGAGATCTGCAAAATACTCACAATACCTCTCAGCAAATAGCTTGGGGTGTCTACTTTCCAAAATGGGGTCATTTGGGGGGGTTTTGTGCCATCTGGGCATTCCATGGCCTCCGAAACTGTGATAGGCAGTGAGAAGTGAAATCAAAAATTTACACCCTTAGAAAGCCTGAAGGCGGTGTTTGGTTTTTGGGGTCCCGTACGCGGATAGGCTCACAAAAAGTCTCACACATGTGGTATCCCCGTACTCAGGAAAAGCAACAGAATTTATTTTGGGGTGTAATTCCACATATGCCCATGGCATGTTTAAGCAATATATCATTTAGTGACAACTTTGTGCAAAAAAAAATTGTCTTTTTTCCGCAACTTGTGTCAACATATAAAATATTCCATGGACTCGACATGCCTCTCAGTATATAGCTTGGGGTGTCTACTTTCCAAAATGGGGTCATTTGGGGGGGTTTTGAACTGTTCTGGCATTTTATACACAACATTAGGAAGCTTACATCCACTCTTCTAAACACTTGAAGACAAAGCCCTTTTTGACACTTTTTGTTTACATGAAAACATATTTTTTTTTTGCAAGAAAATTATGTTGAACCCCCAAACATTATATATATTTTAAAAGCAAAAGCCCTACAGATTAAAATGGTGGGTGTTGCATTTTTTTTTTCTACACAGTATTTGCGCAGCGATTTTTCAAACGCATTTTTTGGGGAAAAAATACACTTTTTAATTTTAATGCATTAAAACACACTATATTGCCCAAATGTTTGATGAAATAAAAAACATGATCTTAGGCCGAGTACATAGATACCAAACATGACATGCTTTAAAATTTCGCACAAACGCGCATTGGCGACAAACTACATACATTTTTAAAAGCCTTTAAAAGCCTTTACAGGTTACCCTGTTAGATTTACAGAGGAGGCCTACTGCTAAAATTACTGCCCTCGATCTGACCTTCGCGGTGATACCTCACATGCATGGTGCAATTGCTGTTTACATATGACTCCAGACCGACGCTTGCGTTCGACATTGTTATCTCAGGGAATGTAAATATCCCCTATGATAGCAATAGGTAGTGACAGGTACTCTTTTTTTGAAAAAACTGGGGTCTATTAGACCCTAGATCTTTCCTCTGCCCTCAAAGCATCTGACCACACCAAGATCGGTGTGATAAAATGCTTTCCCAATTTCCCAATGGCGCTTTTTATATCCGGGGGGGGGGACATTCCCTCCCACTGCTTGTAAAAGCAGTCAAGAGGCTAATTAGCCACTAGGATTGCTTTTACATGAAAGCCGGCCGCTGGCTGAAAAGAATGATGCCAAGATGATACCTAAACCCGCAGGCATCAATCTGGTATAACCATTCAAAGTCCAGCAACATACCAGTACGTTGCTGGTCCTTGTTGGATATGTATTGTAATCTTTTTTTTCATGCAGCCTGTTGGCTGAACGAAAAAAAGAGATTGATCGGTGGGTATGCCCACCATTAGAATACCTCCCTTCATTCACCCACTTCTAATGATGGGTATACATGCACCATTTATATATGCCGAAGCATGGGGGCATCCTCCCGCAAAAGTTATGCCGCACACAAATAGTCAGACTTTTCCACGGGCAAGCCTCCGTCGGAATTTCGACCGTATGTACGCGGCATTAGGAGCAAAACCGCTCCTCCGCTCCTCCGCCCCTGCTGCCCCAATGCTTCGGCATATATGCTTTTTTTTTTAACTGTGGTGGTGAAATCACCTCCTACAACACTGGAGTCGCAGAGATCAGGCCTGTCTCTGCGAATGCTGCAGTTATGTGTGTTGTGTTTTGTAAGTGACAGTGATCGATCGATACTGCACTTGGGTGGCCTGGGTTGGACGGAGGGGCAAAACGCAGGTGCTAGCAGGTATCTGGGCTGATCCCGCTAACACTGCGTTTTTGGGAACCCTAAACTGCTGGGGACGCTAGTATAGATCTGATCTGATCAGATCAGATATTGATCTGATCAGATACTATACCACTAAGGGAGGTGTATGCTTCACGCGTGGGTGTTTGCGTTACTGGCACTAACCTGACGCTGCCTGGGGTGTGACGTAGACCCTCTCTGACGCTAAAACCTAATTGATATTGGGTTATATATACGGCGGGTGCCCTGACACTATAAAAAGCAAACTAACCAGCGTCACCCGTAACACTTATATGGTGATCAGTGATCACTGGTGAAAGGGTTAACTAGGGGCAATTAGGGAGTTAAAACCTTTATTAGATAATATATGGGGGTACCTGACGCTAAAAAAACCTGCGGCGAACCTAAAAAAAATTACTGGCTACCGATCGCCATCACCGACACTAAGACAGCGATCAGAAAAACGATCGCTTAGCGACAGTGGTGATACGGGGTGAAAGGGTTACCTAGGGGGCGATCAAGGGGGTTAAACCTTTATTAGATAATATATGGGGGTACCTGACGCTATAAAAACCTGCGGCAAACCTAAAAAAATTACTGGCTACCGATCTGCATCACCGACACTAAGACAGCGATCAGAAAAACGATCGCTTAGCGACAGTGGTGATAGGGGGTGAAAAGGTTACCTGGGGGGCGATCAAGGGGGTTAAACCTTTATTAGATAATTCATGGGGGTACCTGACGCTATAAAAACCTGCGGCGAACCTAAAAAAAATTACTGGCTACCGATCTGCATCACCGACGCTAAGACAGCGATCAGAAAAATGATCGCTTAGCGACAGTGGTGATAGGGGGTGAAAGGGTTACCTGGGGGCGATCAAGGGGGTTAAACCTTTATTAGATAATTTAT
This sequence comes from Rana muscosa, assembly GCA_029206835.1. Lineage (NCBI taxonomy): Eukaryota > Metazoa > Chordata > Amphibia > Anura > Ranidae > Rana > Rana muscosa. The sequence goes on from CM055121.1 coordinate 870,971,162, forward strand.
GGGGGTACCTGACGCTATAAAAACCTGCGGCGAACCTAAAAACAATTACTGGCTACCGATCTGCATCACCGACGCTAAGACAGCGATCAGAAAAATGATCGCTTAGCAACGGCGGTGCTAGGGGGTGAAAGGGTTATCTGGGGGGTGATCAGGGGGTTAAACCTTTATTAGGGGGGGTTAGGGGGCTACACTGGACCTAAAACTAACTTTAGTGACACTTTTACAGTCACAAATGTCACTGATTGCAGTGATCAGTAAATAAATGGTCACTGCAATCAGTGACACTGTGACTGGGGGCTGGGGGGTGATCTGGGGGGTGATCTGGGGGTGTCTGGGGGGGCCTGGGGGGGGTGATTTGTGTGCCTATGTGTCCTGGTGTCAGTGTAGTGTTTTGTGCACTGACCTGATGTCTTCTCTTGTACGGCGCTCGGTATATGTGAGCGCCGCATGAGAGATGACATCACTTCCTCCTGCTTCCTCTGCCTGTGTTTACATTACACGGACAGAGGAAGCATTTTCATTCGCCGGGAGCGATCGCGAGGGGGTGGCCAGAATCGAACGGCCGTCCCCTCATCTCGGATCGCTCCCCAACGAATACCGACCGCTCACTGTATAGGAGGGGGGTCCAATCGGACCCCCCAACTGTACAAAGGCAATCACGTACACTGTACGTGATTGTGCCTGTCGGTGCCATTCTGCCGACGTACATATACAGTGAGTGGTCGTTAAGTGGTTAAATAGTAATGACAGCGGAATTATTCTTAGTTATGAGATTAGTCCCATTCAGATTCATTTTCTGGATCTCAATATTTCAATAGAGGATTGTCACGTCCACCTTTTTTAAACCGACGGACAGGAACGGTTACATACCACTGGACACTTGTCATCATAGTTCCTGGCTGTCGGCGGTTCCAAAGGGTCAGTTAAAGCGCAACTGTACCGATTTGGAGCAATATCATAAGGAGGCACAAATCCTTAGATCTAGATTCATAGTCAAAGGTTATGATATTGCTAAACTGGATTCTATCATTGCTGAGTTTGGTCTCAGAGATAGACAGACTCTTCTGTGTGACAGACCCCCAGAGGTGGAAAACAGGGAGGATTTTGGCCTAGCCTTTCTGACCACATATTGAAGCCAACACTGGGCCATTAAAAGAATCATTAAAAAACATTGGTCGGTGTTAAAGAATGACCGAGTGTTGGGGCCTCTGTTGTCCAACAGCCCAAGAGTGCTTTTCAGGGGTGCTTTCAACCTCAGACATTCAATAGCACCAAACGTAATTGATCCCCCAACTCGTCCGACTTTTTTTGGGGATCTGAAGGGATTCTATCCCTGTAGGAGATGTAAAGTTTGTAGGGTCAATGCTCTCCAGGGTAGAAGAATTACTGATTTCACTTCATGTGGAACAGGAGTGACATATCCCATTAGGTCCCTTATAACCTGCACTACTAAATGTGTGGTGTACCTCTTGCGGTGCCCATGCGGGTTGGAATATGTCGTACGGACTATTAGGAAACTCAGTATAAGATTGGGGGAGCACATTACCAACATAAAAAATGGTTTTGACAAACATAATGTGTCAAAACATTATGATCTTGTACACAATAGAAACCCAAAAGGTACTATCTTTATTGGTCTGGAAAAATATGTGCCCCATTGGAGAGGTGGAAATGGTAGAAGAAGCATATCCAGATCTGAAACCAGCTGGATACATAAATTAGGCTGTCACACACCGGGAGGCCTTAATGTGGAATGGGACATAAATTGCTTCATTAATAATGGGTGATTTATTATTTTGATGTCCCTTCCAATAATCTTTATCCATTTTTCACTTTTGTTTCTTTGAGGTTCTGTATCGCATACTTTGTGAAAATAAACCCCTTTTTTATGGATGAACGCTACACTATGGAAAGTTTTTCTTTCTCTTTTGGATTTTATCCTACTTACTGAGGAACATCTACTCTGATCTGCCAAGAGTGTGTCTACTCCCAGTTCTGGCCAGGTGTTCAATCAACGTCTCTGGAGACTCTCCCATTGTGGATGAAGCGTTCCTGCAGAATCATTCTGCCTTCCATGGAGTAAAACATCACTCTACTGAGCCTGTTTTGACCCCCCTGAGAAGGGTGGTCGCAGGCTGTCTGGTAAGCCTTCATTCTTCACCTTGGTGGCGGGATCTTTACTAAGTGTTGGAGCATTTTGCCTATGATTTTCATCGGATACCTGCACTCTGTCAAACTCTTATCATCTTTAAATAGAGGAGAAGATTTCATATATTTTTCACTGACACATATGAACTTTAAATTGTTTATTTGTAGTATTCACTCATGTTTTTGATACTTTTTCCCATTTTTTCACTGTATAGCCATACACAGTTTTGCTCATCCAGCGCTACACCTTTTTGTATATTTATATTGTTGTACCTTATATCAAGGTTTTTTTTTTGGTGTTTAGCAGCAGGTTTTCCTTTAGGGATTTATTCATTTATTGCACTTTAATAATTCACACCTAGCGCAAATTTTTCTTTTATAACTACATAGATTATGTACGGTCTTTTAAAATTTTCAAGTTGGTATTCAGACTCTGACTCTGATAGTGATATAAAAAAAGACTTAAAATTTTTTTAAAACCCCCAAAAAAAGAACTAACATTGTTTTGTGTACATTTTGCACTCTTTTTTTCACAGCATGCATAATCTTGATCACACATTACGTGTGTAGCGGCCTCACCCCATCTCCTTTTTCTAGGGGTATGTCATGCGACAGGGTGAGATGCGCTACGGCCCATGTCCTCCCCATAACTGTGGGTGAGGTGAAGGCCAGTACCAGATATTTCCTCGGGCCTATGTGCTTCTGTAGAGGATTAAGTCCTGCTGTGCCAACACTTCCCTTTGCTCCCATTAACCAGAGTTCCACACACCGATCACAGTCCAACTCTTGTTTTATTGTATATCTCACAATAAACAGTGCTTCAGTAGCCACCTGGTTGCGACTTGATAACATTTTGATACGGGGAATGAGCAGGTCGAGGCACTATCCTGGTTGTCAGCTAAACCACTGCGATCTCGCCAGCGGTTACTATAGCCTTAGCTAGAAAGGACTTAGAACTTGAGAGTCTCTACCAGCGACTCAAGAGAACATAGATAGGAGTACCTTCGCTGCGCTGCGGCCCCTCTCAGGGGAAGATGTCCCTCCAAGGGAGTTACCAGAGGCCCATCCGTAACTGGGTTGATGCTGCTCCAGACTCTCCGAATGGGTAACCTCCCCGGCCTCCTCACCTCAGACATGGGCCCCATCCACTTCAGGGACCCTCGGACTTCTCCACCCTCCCGGGACCCAGTCGAAGTCACTGGGCCCCAGGCCTCCTGGTTTAGTACCTCACCCCAGGCTGAAGGTGCCTGGGATGGACCCCAACTCCATTCCGGTCAGGCCTAGGGCACCTGGGCCGGAATCCGGAACCGCCCGCACCCAGGCCTAAGGTGCCTGGGCGCGTGAAGAAGATCCTCCTGAAGACCTCGTGGTTAGGGCGTCTCCCCCTTTTATCTCCTCCCATCGACACCACGGCAGGTTCCCCGCCCTCACCGTACCATCTCCGGAAAGGGACAAAAAGGGTAGCACTCTGTAACGGCCAATCTACCTTGAGCCTACGGGTACCCCGCCACCCAGAGGCCAAGGAGATTATTACACCGTCCAATCCTCCACGAACACAAATGGTCCATTATTCCCATACTTACACACATGAGTGTCCTACCTAAATTTAGAGACCCAGCTACACGTGATAAAGAAAAATTCAGCTAAAAACTTGGTAAACGTTTTTTATATACTTTTTTTTAGCAAAAAAGAAAATTGCTAGGGAAAAAATATGAGGTGAATTACAAACAGTTTTTAACAAGGTAAAATGTACAAAGAATCTGCACTTAAGCTAAACAAACTGACAAATGTTTGAGAAGAATCCAACGTGAAGCTACCAGGAACCCATTATCCTCCAGTCAGTGCTGTCATATTCAAGAACTGCAACCGACCTGGAGTGCCCTGAAGTACAAGGTGTTCGGTGCTCAGAGACATAGCCAAGGTAAGGAAGGCTGAAACCTGACCACCACTGAACAAGACACATAAGTTGAAACTGAGCCAAGAAATATCTGAAGACAAAGGTTTTATGGACTGATGAGATGAGAGTGACTCTTGACGGACCAGTTGGATGGGCCCGTGGCTGGATCAGTAACGACACAGAGCTCCATTTCGACTCAGATGCCAGCAAGGTGGAGGTGGGGTACTGGTAGGGCTGGTATTATTAAGGATGAGCAAGTTGGACCTTTTCAAGTTGAAGATAGACTCATAATCAACTCCCAAACCTACTGCCAGTTTTTAGAAGACACATTCTTCAAGCAGTGGTACAGGAAGAAGTCTGCATCTTTCAAGAAGACCATAAAATTAATGCAGGACCATGCCCCATTGCATAAATCGAAGTACTCCACTGCATGGCTAGCCAGTAAAGGCCTTAAAGATGAAAAAATAATGACATGGCCCCCTTACTTACCTGACCTTGAGAACTTGTGGGCCCTTCTTAAATGGGAGATTAATGGTGAAGGAAAACAGTACACCACTGTGAATAGTGTCTGGGAGGCTGTGGTTGCTGCTGCACAAAAAGTTGCTCACCAACAGATCAAGAAACTGACAGACTCCATGAATGGAACACTTATGACCGTTATTGAAAAGAAGGATGGCTATATTGGTCACTGATTTATTTTTCTTAAATGTCAGACATATTATTTGTCAATTTTGAGTTGTTTGTTTATTATTCTCACTTTAACAGATGAAATGGGAAAATGTTTGTTTTTCATTTAGTTGCATAATAATTCTGCACAATAATAGTTGCCCATTAATTGTGCACAAATAGATATTCTCCTCAGGCCTCGTACACACGGCCGATTTTCTCGGCAAGAACCAGCAAGAAACTTGCTGGCAGAGAGGTCTTGCCGAGTAAATCGGTCGTGTGTATGCGGCTATCGGGTTTCTCGTCGAGAAAACCGACAAGAAACCTCGACGAGAAAATAGAGAACCTGCTCTCTATTTTCTCGTCGAGATTCTCCTCGGCATGTTTCTTGACGAGAAAAGTGAGTGTGTGTACACTTACCTGTCCTCCCGGAAGCCCGCGCATGTTCGAAATGAATTTGACGCATGCGCGGTAGCTTCCTAGGCATACGTAGGGTATACCAAGATGGCGGCGACGGCATCGAATGTGACGAGCGCATGCTCGTCGTAGTCGATGACGTCACCGCGTACGCTCCATTCAAAGAACCACGGGTTCTTTGAAACGAGCGTGTGTACACTCGGCCGGGACAAGTTTCTTGTCCAAGAATCTCGTCGAAAAAAACGACATGTTTTTTTCAACGAGAATCTCGGCCGTGTGTACGAGGGCTAAGAAAAGCCAAAAGCTCACTTTCTTAAATATTCAGTTTTGAGGTTTATTAACATTGTTGATTGAATGAGAGCGCTGTAGTTGTTCAATAATTAAATGGATCCTCAAAAATACAACAGAGAACAGGAGACACAATACACTTCTTAAAGTGGAGGTTCACCCAAAAGTGAACCTCCGCTTTTCGGAACCCTCCCCCCCCCCTCCGGTGTCACATTTGGCACCTTTCATATATAAAACAGGTATTTGCACCACTTCCGGGTATAGACTGCCGCGGGAGTCCCGCCCCTTCGCGTCACCAGCCCCCCATTGTGTTCTGGGAAACACACGGCTCCCAGAACACAGCGGGGACCAGTGAGGACGGCGCAGCGTGACTCGCGTATGCGCAGTATAGAACCGGACAGTGAAGCCGTGGCGCTTCACTTCCTGATTCCCTCACTGAGGATGGCGGTGGGGAAAGCTGAGAGCCGAGCGGTAGCTCGGCTTCGGCTGCCGACGTCGCGGGCGACCTGGACGGGTAAGTGTCCATTTTTTTTGTATCAATAATTTTTATTGAAAGTTTAAAGCATACAAAGGATAAAGACTTTTAGCGAACAAGAAGTAAAGAGATATAAATAATATAGTAAATAATACAAAATAATGTAGAGCTGAGTTAGAAAGGAACACAGTCCCCTGATGTATTAGACCATTCGTTAAGCGTATTAAGTAGTCCTGTACCAAGTGGGGAGGGGACATTGGTTGATTCCCACTAACCATGGCCGACCACTATCAATCACTCTGTTTGATCGCAGTGATCGACCCACTACAATCCCTGAAGTCCCCTCCTTTATATAATAGTATAGGCAGTGCGAAATGCCACTATTCCTATAAAAAATCATGTTTCTCGTAACTACTTCATTAGGGACCAAGAAAGAAAAATAAAGTCAAACATATGAAATAACTGTAAGATTAACCAAAGTTGAAACGTATACCCTATTTAGCTCACGTTAGTTTAATTGCTTGTCATACCAGTCATGCCAAGCATGCCAAGGTGCCCATAAGTTGGATAACTTGTCAAATTGCCCTCTCGCTGAAGCATGGAGAATCTCGTATGTACTGTGTGTTTGTACAGTGGTTATAACTTCTTGAAGTTTTGGGGCTCCAATATTCTTCCAGTGTCTAAGTAGAGTAAGGCGCGTAGCCATTAATATATGTGCTGTTACAGTCCTAAGTGCCACAGGTACTAATTCCAAGTCCAGAGAGAGTATGGCCAACTCGGGGCGTAAAGGTAAAGTGATATGTGATATAGTTTGTATTAGTCTCTCAATCTGAGCCCACAGAGGTTTAACCCTTGGGCATGTCCACAATATGTGGAACAGTGTGCCCCTCTCTCCGCATAGCCTCCAGCACTCTGAGGTAGTACCCGGGAAATTTTTTGACAATCTATGTGGGGTGAGGTACCAGCGAAGCAGGATTTTCTGGTGCAATTCCCATAAGTTTGTACTCTTTGTAGAAGTTAAATGAAGTTTAATTGCCCTTTCCCATTTTTTAGCAGTGAATGTCAGACCAATGTCTTTTTCCCATGCCAAAATGTTTGGGGTTTTAATTAATGTATCCTTGCTCTGTAGCGCCCTGTAAATGATTGATATACCTTTGGAGCCTTTTGTGTCTTGTTGGTAAAAATCAGTTAGTTTCTTTGGAAGTTGGGTAAACAAATTGGGGGTCTTCCTTATTACTTGAGTTAGTTGAATATACCTATAATGCTCCCTCAGTGGCAGCTTAAATTCTTCTTGTTGTAATTGAAATGGTTTAATTTTGGAGTGAGTGATTATATCTTCCAAATGGTGAATACCATGCAAGTTCCATGTGTTGAGATTTATATCTGGAATAATATGACGTACTGCCATTATGTTAAGGTTCAGGGGATCCTGCTCTTCCTCCCATACATGCGCTGTACAAAGATGAGCCCATGCCCTCAATGAAGCTAGTATGGGTGGCGATAAATTCCTGTCTAGATATTTGCAGTGACGAGCTGTCATCAAAAAGTCAGCCAAGTCGTCTTTCTGTATTTGTATGGCTTCTAGTTTTTTCCATGAGTGGGTGCAGTTAGGTCTTAGCCAGACTTTAATCTGGGCTAATATTGATGCAAAATAATAATCCTGCAGTATAACATGGCCTATGCCCCCCGCCGCTCTATTTCTCACTAGTTTGCTAAATGCGCACCTTGCCTTCTTCCCCTGCCACAAATATCTGTTCAGGATCGATTGAAGGGAGACAAAGTACGCAGTAGGTAAAGGTATCGGAAGGGTCCCGAACAAATAAAGCAGCTGAGGCAAGATCATCATTTTAAAGGCCGCTAACCTACCCAACCAGGACAATTCAGAATGAGTCAGTTTGTTCAGTTTGTTTTGAAAGGAGTTCAGGAAAGGTGTGTAGTTAGCATGGAGCAGCTCAGCCGTGTCCTTAGTTAGTGTTATGCCCAGATAACCTATGCCTCCATCTGACCACACATAAGGGTACTTGTTCTGTAGTTCTATTTTAGTTTCTGGAGCTAAACCCAATCCCATCAGATAGGATTTCGTTTCGTTTACCTTATAGTAGGAAACTAATGAGAATGTCTGTAGTGCATCGTGAACACAGGCCAGGGAATCATCTACATTAGTTAAGAACAAAATTACGTCGTCGGCAAATAGACTTATGACATGTTTCCTGTTGCCTACGTGCAAACCTGCTATTTGAGGGTGTCCTCTTATGTGTATGGCCAGAGGTTCCATTAGCAAATTAAAAATGAGTGGGGATAAGGGGCACCCTTGACTCGTGCCATTCGTTATGTCAAAGGGAGTCGACAGAGCCCCTGCTATGTAAACTTGAGCTGAAGGAAGTGTGTACAACGCCTTTATTGCAGAAAGTATGAGGCCCCTAAAGCCGAACCTGCTCAGCACCTCTGTTAGGTATCCCCAATGAATTCTATCAAACGCCTTCTCCGCATCCAGTGAGAGAAGCAGAGAAGGCGTTCCCCTCCGGTTAGCAATGTGTATAAGGTTGACTAGTCGCCTAGTGGCATCAGCTGTTTGTCTCCCTTTAGTGAATCCAGATTGATCTATATCCACAATGTCAGGTAGGATGTCTACCAGTCTAGTAGCGATGAGTTTGGCATAGATCTTGACATCATTATTCAGTAATGATATTGGCCTAAAGTTTTGTGGTACATCTGGAGATTTCCCTGGTTTAGGCAAAGCTATGATTGTAGCAGTTAGCATTTCAGGGGGGAAAGAGGAAGATGCAGCAGCTAAGTTGAACGTTTCGGTGAGATGAGGGCAAAGAATGTCCTGAAATGTCTTGTAGTACTCCCCTGTAAAACCATCTGGGCCGGGCGATTTGTTGGCGGGGAGAGCCTGGATCGTCTGTTTTACCTCTAGATCAGATATTGGGGAATTAAGGCTCTGGAGGTGTTCCTGTGTGAGTTTGGGGAAATTGAGTTTGTCTAAAAATGCGTCAATAGCCTCTTTTGTTGGCTGTGGCGTGGAAAGATCGTCTTTTAGGTTATATAATGAACTGTAGTATTGGCTAAATGCGTCAGCTATGGCTTGGGGGTGAGTTTGCTTGACCTGCGTTTTTGGCTGTAGAATATGGGAGATTTGGGTTCTGGTTCTGTGACCCTTTAGTTTGTTGGCCAGCAGTTTGCCTGCTCTGTTTCCACTGGTGTAGTATGCTAGTTTTAACCTTCTAGATGTCTTTTCAAAATCGTCAAGAAATTTTAGCCGTAGTTCTGTGCGAAGTTGTGTTACTTGGTCAGACAATATGTGGGATGGGTTAGCTTTGTTTCGTCTATCTATGTCTTCAATTTTGGATAACAATTGTACAGTTTGCTGCTGCATTTCCCTCTTGTATCTCGCCCCCTGCTGCATCATCACCCCCCTCATCACTGCCTTATGTGCGTTCCAAATAACAAAAGGATTTGCCACTGAACCTTGATTTACATCAAAGTATTCACTCAGTTTTCCCTGGATGTATGACCTGATCGGACCTTCCTGCAGTAGGCGATGGTTGGCTCTCCATAGTTAAGTAGATTTTTGAGAAGAAGGGTTTCCTATTGTTAAGCAAACCGAGGCATGGTCCGACCATGTGATACTATTAATCTTTACCGACTTACATTTCATCAGTAACCATCTGTCAACCAAAAATAAGTCAATTCTACTATAAGACCTATGACAATTAGAGAAAAAAGTATAGTCTCTTTCATTTGCGTTCAAGCATCTCCAAGAGTCATATAGGTTATGTTTTTGTAGGGACGTCAACAGGGATGGAGGCCTCCTCTTTGGTGAAGAGGTAGAGTCAACATCTGGGTCTGGTGTGATGTTGAAGTCCCCACAAATAATTAACATTCCCTTCTGCACCTTCCTCACCTTTTTCACAATCCTGTGAAAAAATTTAAGTTGTCTCACATTTGGTGCATATACATTCGCCACAGTGTAAGTGACGGAATTAATGTCACAGATCAATATTATGAAACGTCCCTGAGGATCACATATAGCTTCATGTAGATGAAAAGAGACTGTGTCTCTTATTGCTATCATCACTCCCCTTGTCTTTGAGGGCGCATTTGCTTGATAGACGTGGGGAAACTGGGGATGTGAGCATTTAGGAGGCGAGTCCTGTAAAAAGTGGGTCTCCTGGACACACAAAATGTCACAATGTAGATGCAAGGCCTCCTTCCACAGAGATCTCCGCTTGGTAGGGTGATTAAGACCCTTGGAATTTAGAGTCATAAACTGTACCGCCATGTGTGGATAATAAAGTTACTTACAGATGGTGGGAGTCGCTGGTTAATCCCTGTAGGTGCACTGCGCGAGATAGGCCTTACGTGCTCACACTTGTCCAAGGGTCTTTCAGCGAGGTATGGGAGGCAGTACTTCTGGCTATTAGGGCATAAGAGAGTTATTTCAAGAGAAACATGAAGGAGAAGAAAAAAAAATTAACAATGGCAACTGGCCAGTTAATAGAGTGCAAAAGTGTGTGACTCATTATCACTCAAGCGGTAGGTGGGGAAAGGGAAAAAGTTCGGAACAGGAATCCGATCTATTCCAACAGGCACTCTATGAAGTCATCAAAATTTAATCCAGATTAGTTTTGAGAACGAGCGTTTCTGCGGTCAACTGTACGCCATTCAGGTTCTAGGTTTTTTGATGTGGGTCCCCGCTGGAGTTGTGGTTGATTATCAGGGACAATTCCCCAAGAGTGTAGCATTGACATTCCTTTGGCCAGGGAGTCTATAACATATTCCTTGCCATCTTTCGTGACTATCAGCTTGGTCGCGAAGCCCCACTTATAGGTCAGTTTGTGATTCCTTAGGGCCTTTGTGATGGTATTGAGATTTCTGCGTTTTTGGAGCGTATACTGCGATAAATCCGCATAGAACTGGAGGTCAGAGTAAGGAGCAGGGATCTGTCCTTTTTGGCGTGACACTGCCATCAGTTGTCCCTTGGTGTGATAAAAATGCAATCTAAGGATCACATCTCTAGGTATAGCATCAGATAGGTATGTGGGCTTCGGGAGCCTATGGATCCTATCCACAGTGAAGTCTAGAGCAGACAGGTCTGGCATAACTGTAGCAAACAGTTGAGCAGCATATCCACGCAGCTCCTGGTTTTTAACAGATTCAGGGATCCCCCTTATCTTCACATTGTTCCTTCTGGATCTATCTTCCATTTCTGCCATCTTAGCTTTCACTGATTCCATATCATCCTCTGACTTCTCACTAGCATCAACCAGGTCATTGATAGTGAAAGCATACTCCTCCATCTTATTCTCTATGTGAGAGACCCTTTCAGCCACATGTCTCAGTTCTGTGCCAAACTTGTGTACGCATGATACCATGTCTGACTGGAGTGAGCTCCTGAGAGACACCAACATCTCTTTCAATACTGTATCTAAGACAGGTTTATCATTTGTGGGGAATGAGTCAATGGAGTCTGGTAAGTCTCTTGTTTCATCCCCTGAATATATGGGAGAGCTCACCTCATGTCCAGCATCCGCTGCATCCAGCCGGCATCTCGCCTTCTCCGGGCTCCCAGATGAAGGAGTAGCTAGTGGGGAATGTGGGTTCCTCGGTGGGCTGCTTCTTTTCATGTTTATGCCCTTCTGAGATGAGCTCTGAGAAGTGCCTTGTACTGGCGTGGAGGATGAGCCGGCGCCATCTTGTGTAGGCCCCATAGAGAAGAACGCTGTGAGTTTGGTCGGCCGGTTCCCCTCCTTCTTGCGTCTCGTCATGCTGTATGTCCGTTTACCGGGTCAGCGGGAGCTGAAACGCCGTATTTGGGCAACTTTTGGGTGCCTGGATCGTCCGTTTCAAGCCGTTGAAGTGCCGCTGGTACCGGAGCTCAGCTACTGCATGTCCTCCTCAGTCTCCGGCTAGCTCCGCCCCCGTAAGTGTCCATTTTTTAAAAGTCAGCAGCTGCAGTATTTGTAGCTGCTGGCTTTTAAAAAAAAACATTTCCGGTGAACCTCCGCTTTAAGTGTTCATATAAACTTGTGAATATAATGAGCATCGTGGGGTAGAGTGACGTGCTGACGTCGTTGTGTACTCCTGGAACTCCTTTTTTTAAATTTCAGTGAAATTGCTGGTAGGATGTCCTGGTGTTTAACTATTTGGGATAATGCTGGATTGACCATTATTGTTTGACCATCTGCCTCTGAGGAGAACCTTTGGAACTGCTCCGGGATGATCCTGGCCGGGTTGTTTGCTCTGCTGACCTTTCTTTAATTAGAGGGTCATACAGTGCCTTAAAAAAGTGTTCATACCCCATTAAAATTTTCCACATTTTGTCACGTTACAACCAAAAACGTAAATGCATTTTATTTGGATTTTATGTGATAGACCAACACAAAGTGGCACATAATTGTGAAGTGGAAGGAAAATAATAAATGGTTTTCCAAATTTTTTACAAATAAATATCTGAAAAGTGTGGTGTGTATTTGTATTCAGCCCCCTTTACCCTGATACCCCTAACTACAATCTATTGGAACCAATTGCCTTCAGAATTCACCTAATTAGTAAATAGAGTCCACCTGTGTGTAGTTTAATCTCAGTATAAATACAGCCATTCTGTGAAGTCCTCAGAGGTTTGTTAGAGAACCTTGGTAAACAAACAGCATCATGAAGGCCAAGACCACACCAGACAGATCAGGGATGAAGTTGTGGATAATTATAAAGCAGGGTTAGGTTATAAAAAAAATTCCAATTTTTGAACATCTCACGGAGCACCGTTCAATCCATCATCCAAAAATGGAAAGAGTATGGCACAACTGCAAACCTATCAAGACATGGCCGTCCACGGAGAGCATAATCAGAGAAGCAGCCAAGAGGCCCATGGTAACTCTGGAGGAACTACAGAAATCCACAGCTCAGGTAGGAGAATCTGTCCACAGGACAACTATTAGTCGTGCACTCCACAAATCTGACCTTTATGGAAGAGTGACGAGAAGAAAACCATACTAAGTCCCGTTTGCAGTTTGTGAGAAGCCATGTGGGGGACACAGCAAACATGTGGAAGAAGGTGCTCTGGTCAGATGAGATCAAAATCTTTTTGGCCTAAAAGCAAAATGCTATGTGTGGCGTAAAACTAACACTGCACATCACCCTGAACACACCACCCCCACCGTGAAACATGGTGGTGGCAGAATCACGTTGCAGGGATGATTTTCTTCAGCAGGGACAGGGAAATTGCAGCGAAAGGTGGTTCTACAAGAACAAAGTATTGACTCGGGCTGAAAACAAATGCATGCCACATTTTATTAAAATATTTATTTGTAAAAAAAAATTGCAGAACCATTTATCATTTTCCTTCCACTTCACAATTATGTGCCACTTTGTGTTGGTCTATCACATAAAATCCCAATGAAATAGATTTACATTTTTGGTTGTAACATGACAAAATGTGGAAAATTTTAATGGGTATGAATACTTTTTTAAGGCACTGTATAAAGCTGGTAAGCCTGCATTCCTTCCATAAGAGGTGGTGGTGTCACAGTTTACATTTTTTCAAAGGTGATTGATGCTCATGAAATGCATAAGTTTAAATGGACACTTAAGAAGGGGATTGTGTCTCCTGTGCTCCATTTCTTTATTTGCACGTAGACTCTTATATTGCTTTGGATTTGGTTTTTATCCCCCCCCCCCTCTCAATTGGGGAGAGTGTATATGTTCTTTTCATGTATTATTCATTAGTGTGTACATCATTTAATAGTGCAACCCTTTTATGTTAAAATTAAAGCTTTTAACAACGGGCTGCATTATGTCTACTGAGCACCACACTTACTTAAAGTAGAACAATCCACCATAATGTCTCCTGTGTGGCTAATCAAGTATGAATCATGCTCAGTTAGCCATTTCCCTGACCAATTTTTTGAATTAAAAAATAAGACAACAGTAAGGTTAGCCTATTTTTTTTTATACTGTGAAAGATGATGTTACACTGAGTAAATTGATACCCAACATGTCACGCTTCAAAATTGCGCCCGCTCGTGGTACCGCAACAAACTTTTATCCTTAAAAATCTCCATATGCGACATTTAAAAAATTCTACAGGTTGCATGTTTTGAGTTATAGAGAAGGTCTAGGGCCAGAATTATTGCTGTTGCTCTAACGATCGCGGTGATACCTCACATGTGTGGTTTGAACACCGTTTTCATAGGCGGACGCTTCTTCACGCAAGCTCGGTGGGACAGGGCGCTTTAAAAATGTTTTGTTTTTTATTTGTTTTACTTTTTATTTTTACACTGTTCTTTTGTAAACATCCCTTGCAATAGGATAAAGCATGACAGGTCCTCTTAAATATGAGATATGGGGTCAGAAAGACCTCAGATCTCATATCTACACAAAAATGCAAAAAAAGTGATTTGAAAAAAAATGTCCCTTTAAGAGATATGGGCGGAAGGGACGTTTTGACGTTGCTTCCGCTCCGCAATTGTATGGAGCCGAGCGGGGGCCATCTTCCCCTCACTCAGCTCTATGCCAGGCAAGGGGAGGGCCCTTCTCCCGCCACCGATAAAAGCGAATCCGCCGCTGAGACCACTGTTATTTGAAAGCGGACCGCCCGCTGAAGAAGTGGATACTGGGGTAATGGCAGTTTGCTGCTGCCATAACAACGGTATTCCACTTCAAAGTGCCACCGTATAATGACGAATAATAAGTGGTTAAAGTCTACAATCCATCAGTCTATAAACTGCAAACATCTTAGTGAATAAACACTTCTTTATTCCACCATTTTCTTCTCCAACACACCCACTATCAATATATATGCTTCTTTATTTATTTGATGTATAGAAACTACTAGTTATTACCATATGCAGATCTCTAATTGCACTTATATGGCTTCCTCTGCATTCACTCTATAATATCCAATGTCAATCTCTCTTTGATTTAGCAGTATTCCTCAATATAAGCAAGAAAGAGATCAGAAACATACATATTGTAAAATACTTTTATTAACACAACTAAAACCAAAAATCAGTAATGCTAGGTTTAATAGTGCATGCAGTACTATTGGAAAAAGCAGAATGGAAAAACTCTCTTCTGCAAAGTATCACCCTAACAACCATTGTGTTTGTACCCGGGTTAGGGGCTATATCAGTGGTCCCCAACCTTTTTGGCACCAAGGACCGGTTTTGTGGAAGAATATTTTTCCAAGGCCCGGTAGGAGGGGGGGAGGAATCGCGATGTGTTGCGTTAGCGGTTCAATCATCCTGATACCATAATATTAGGACGATTGAAGCGCATTATCTATATTAATACAATACAATTCAACTCATCGTAATGTAGAATCAGTGGGAGCCCTGAGCATGTTTCCCTGCAACTGGACAGTGTTATGGTGTCAGGATGACTGAAGCACGTTATTTCTATTACATTGGAATATAAAATGAAATAGTTCAACTCACCATAATGCTGAATCAGTGGGAGCCCTGAGCTTGTTTTACTGCAACTAGGCGGTCCCATCTTGGGGTGATAGGAGACAGTGACACTCGAAGTGTGTTGCTTATGTCCAATCTACTCCGTAATCTCGTTTTGGTTGCTGTCACTGCAGAAAACCCAGCTTCACAAAGATAGGATGTTGGAAATGGCAGCAGGCTTTTCAGTGCTTTTGTGGCAATTGCAGGATATTCTGCCTTGACTTTAATCCAGAACGTATGGAGGTTTGAAGTCGTCTCAAACACACTTTTAAGGCCACCATCATTTGCGATCTCAAGCAGTTGATCCTCTTCTAGCACGGACAGAGTGGATTCACCTGGCTTATTCACAAATGGGTCACGGATCCATTCCTTCCCAGTTCGGGGGTCTTTTGTGGTTGGGAAGTAATGCTCAAATTCTTTTGAAAGCTGAGAGAGGTGATCATGCACCAGCTGGGTGAAAGAAGGTTCTGGCTCAGTCTCTTTCAAAAGCTCTGATAATGTTGGAAACATGTCAAAAATCCCATTGTTCACTCGTCGCCCCCATAATTCCAGTTTGGCTTTGAATGCAGCCACTTTATCTGACGACTTGAACACAGTTCTCATTCTCCCCTGAAGTGACAGATTGAGTTCGTTCAGCAGGTTAAATATGTCACACAAGTACGCAAGTTTTGTGACCCATTCTGTGACACTGAAATGTGCTGCAAGTGGTGACTGTTTTTCAGAAAGAAATCTCTGGAGCGGCTCTCGTAACTCAAACACTCTGCTCAGTGATCTACCTTTAGAAAGCCATCTCACTTCTGTGTATAAGAGAAGACGTGTGTGCTCTGCATCCATCTCCTCACAGAGCTGTTCAAACAGACGTGAGTTAAGGGCATGTACTTTAATGTGGTTGATCATTTTAATCACAGCCTGCAAAACGTTGTTCAGTTCAGGTGACATTTTTCGGCTAGCCAGCATTTCTCTATGGAGGACACAGTGCGTAGACTCACATTCGGAAGCAACCTCCTTGACCCGAGTAGTAAAACCAGAAAGCCGACCAGTCATGGCAGCAGCTCCGTCCGTGCATATACCAACACAAAATGACCAGTTAAGTTTTCCTGACATATAATCATTTAAAGACTTGAACAATTCTGCAGCTGTGGTGTTGGTTGGCAAGAAGAGTGCACATAGCATATCCTCATGGACATCCTCCTGGAAAACAAATCGCACAAAAACAAGCATTGTTGCCTTGTTGTCAACATCAGTAGACTCGTCAACCTGTATGGCATACCATGGTGACTCCTTAATTCTCTCTATCAATTGTTCTTCAATATCTTCTGCGATTTCATTAATTTGTCTAGCTACAGTGCTAGCCGAAAGAGGAACATGTGCCACCTTTTCAACCGCAGCCTCTCCTAAAATTTCACGGCAAATGTCCTTTGCAGCAGGCAGGATCAACTGTTCTCCAATTGTAAAGGGTTTCTTAGATTTAGCAATACGGTTAGCCACTAAGAATGAGGCTCTCAATGCGGATGCATTTATCGAAGAGGTGGCCTTCAATAATTGCTTCTGTCCTTCGTGTTCACGTTTTTTTCTTTTGAAAAACTCAACAGGCTTGTCTTTTAATGAAGGGTGCTTGGTCTCCATGTGGCGAAGCAGTTTTGAAGGTTTCATGGCTTCATTGGATAGCCGCTCACCACATATTATACAAAGCGGGTTTGGAGAATGTGAATCGCCTGATGCAATGAACCCGTAATTTAAATAGGACTCCTGGTATTTTCTTTTAAATGCAGCTTTCTTTTTTTTTGCAGTCTTAGAAGAGTCTTCTGTTGTCTCATCATTGGGTCTTTCCCCCTTTTCAAAAAAGCTCTCCAATGATGTTTGTTTTTTACTCATTTTGGCTAGTTAGCAAAGCCTGTCACCAGATGTGGATTGTCACTGCTGCGGCCTGTCACCAGATGTGGATTGCCACTGCTGTGGCCTGTCACCAGAGGCCTGTCACCAGATGTGGATTGCCACTGCTGTGGCCTGTCACCAGATGTGGATTGCCACTGCTGTGGCCTGTCACCAGATGTGGATTGCCACTGCTGTGGCCTGTCACCAGATGTGGATTGCCACTGCTGCGGCCTGTCACCAGATGTGGATTGCCACTGCTGTGGCCTGTCACCAGATGTGGATTGCCACTGCTGTGGCCTGTCACCAGATGTGGATTGCCACTGCTGTGGCCTGTCACCAGATGTGGATTGCCACTGCTGCGGCCTGTCACCAGATGTGGATTGTCACTGTCACCTGCCACCAAACCGTAACAGAGTGTCACTAATTGATTTTATTATAAAAGTATTATTAAAAGTCCTAATATAAAAGTAATATTAAAAGTATTATAAAAGTCCCAGTATAAAAGTATTATTAAAATTATTAGGGCCGGTTCACACTGCTGCGATGTCAGAGTTCGGATGTGATTCGCACCGCACTGCAAATCACATGCGATGCGATTTCAGCCATACAAAACGTGTTCACACCCATGCGATCCGATTCCTGTCCGAGTTTGCAGATCGCACTGCGATATGAGAATTGATTTGGGGGTGTCATTAACTTTTAACTGACACTCCTAGCATTTCGCATAGGGCAGTGTGAACTGCCGCCGGGAAACCTGCGATGTGGGAACCCGCAGAGGATTCGCAGGGTTCCCGCATCGCAGCAGTGTGAACCGGCCCTTATTAAAAGTCCCAGTATAAAAATAATATTAAGGGCCGGTTCACACTGCTGCGGTGCGGGAACCCTGCGAATCCACTGCGGGTTCCCGCATCGCAGGTTTTCCGGCGGCAGTTCACATTGCCCTATGCGAACTGCTGGGATTGTCAGTTAAAAGTTAACGACACCCCCAAATCAGTTCGTATATCGCAGTGCGATCTGCAAACTCGGACAGGAATCTGATCGCATGGGTGTAAACCCATGTGATCCGATTCTGCTGCGGACAAAAAAAAAGGGTCCTGTGCGAGTTTGATGCATCGCACAGAGATCGCATGTGATGTGCACTGCAGTGCGGTGCGATTCACATCCGAACTCTGACATCGCTGCAGTGTGAACCGGCCCTAAATGTCCCAGTGTAAAAATATTATTAAATGTCCCAGTATAAAAAAATTATTACATGTCCCAGTATAAAAAAAATGATTACATGTCCCAGTAGAAAGAAATGATTAAATGTCCCAGTATAAAGAAATGATTAAATGTCCCAGTATAAAAAAATATTAAATGTCCCAGTATAAAAATATTATTAAATGTCCCACTATAAAAAAATTATTTAATAATCTTTTTATACTGGGACATTTAATTTTTTTTTTTATACTGAGACATTTAATATTTTTTTTTATACTGGGACATTACATGTCCCAGTATAAAGAAATGATTAAATGTCCCAGTATAATGAAATGATTAAATGTCCCAGTATAAAAAAATATTAAATGTCCAAGTCCCTCTGCAGTGCCCACTGCAGTGCCTTACAGTCTCACGGGAAAGTGAGGGGGAGCCGTTAGAGATTGCGGGAAAGCCAGTACAGGTACATAGCGAGGGTGGGCGGAGAGATGACGTCATTCTCTCTCTCTCATTGGCCGGCCGAGCCTCTGTGTAGCGTAGCCTTGCAGCGCCGTATTTTCGGGCGGGACAGCGGCGCGCCTCTGCGTAGCGCAGAGAGATGATGTCATCTCTCTGCTCGGGCAGCTGCATCGTCTCCTCCATGGCCTGGCTGTAGCGGCGGTACAGCCCGGATAGTGTTATTCACGTTGCGGCCCGGCTAGAGAGGCGGTACGGCCTGGCTTTGGGCCGCGGACCGGGGGTTGACGACCTCTGGGCTATATGACTGGCTCCACCCTACATGTTTCGTCATTAGAGTCTTCCTCACGGACTGGATCAGTCATGCAGTCTTCTAGCTTTTTTGCATCTTATCTCTATACTAACCCTGTGCTTTTCATTAAAGTGACACTAAACAATATCCTTATTCTCCAAAAATAATTCACACACATCCACTACTTAATAGTCCTAATCTATTTTTCATGAACTAGTTTCTTTGTGTGTTTTTCTGCCTCCTTGTAATGTCCTCCATGAGCTCCCAGACCTATTCTTTTCCCAGTCGCTTCCATTTCTTTAGAACGAGCAATACATATTAGTTGTGGTCATGTGTACTGCTCTATGCACACTACAAATCCCAAAGTTCATCTCAAGAGAGAGCAAAATAGGGTGACCAGATTCCTACATACAGTGGGACAATGGAGAATGAACATAGCCACCCTCTAACAAGAAGTCTGATCACAGCAAAACAAATTGAGTTAAAGCATTTGTTACTCCAACATTTCTAACATATTCCTGAAATGTGCCTTCTGTACTATGTCTTTGTCTGAAAAAGTATCCTGTTCTCTTTGTATTGCTTCCATTATGTGAAATTACTGGTGCTTCTGTCAGTCACTCAGCTTTTCTATAAAAAAACTGACCACACTAAGCAGGAGAGCACAGCATGGTCACTTCTCTAGCTATGTTGGGAACTCAGCCTGTTCTCAATGATAAGACTTGTCCTGACACACCACATCTGCACAGCCTTTCACAGGAGAGCTCAGTGTGCTGCTGTTTCTCCTCCCCCCAGCTCTTATGCAGCTGAGAACAGAAGGAATGTACAGGGGGGAAAAAAAGGTATTTACAATGTTTTTTTTTCTATACACAAATGTTTTGCCTTTCATTTCTTTCAAAGTGAATGCATAGATGTTTTTTAAACCAGAGTTTAATGGCACATTAACTCTTCATTCACTCATTCAAACATGCCCTCATAATACCCCTGACTATAATGAAAATATAATAAGTTAATTCTTAGTGTTTGACATAGTGTGCGGGAATATTTATAGACAGATTGTGGATGGGAAGGGGTAACAATAAAGGGGAGCATTAGGTGGGAGTTAGTACAGTCAGAAAAAGCTAAAGGTACTGTAGGTACAGTGGATATAAAAAGTCTACACACCCCTGTTACAATATCAGGTTTCTGTGATGTAAAAAAAATGAGACAAAGATAAATCATTTCAGAACCTTTTTCACCTTTAATGTGACCTATAAACTATACAACTCAATTGAACGACAAAGTGAAATCTTTTAGGTGGAGGGAAGTAAAAATAAAAAAATAAAATAATAGGGTTGCATAAGTGTGCACACCCTTAAACTAATACTTGGTTGAAGCCCCTTTTGATTTTATTACAGCACTCAGTCTTTTTGGGTATGAGTTTATCAGCATGGCACACCTTAACTTGGCAATATTTGCCCACTCTTCTTTGCTAAAACACTCCAAATCTGTCAGATTGTGAGGGCATCTCCTGTGCACAGCCCTCTTCACACCACCCCACAGATTTTCAATTGGGTTCAGGTCTGGGCTCTGGCTGGGCCATTCCAAAGCTTTAATCTTCTTCTGGTGAAGCCATTCCTGTGTTGAATTTAATGTATGCTTTGGGTCGTTGTCATGCTAAATGATGAATTTCCTCTTCATGTTCAACTGAAGGTTTTGTGCCAATATTGACTGGTATTTGGAATTGTTCATAATTCCCTCTACCTTGACTAAGGCCCATGTTCCAGCTGAAGAACAACAGCCCCAAAGCATGATGCTGCCACCACCATGCTTCACTGTGGGTATGGTGTTCTTTTGGTGATGTTCAGTGTTGTTTTTGCACCAAACATATATTTTGGAATTATGGCCAAAAAGTTCAACCTTGGTTTTATCAGACCATAACACATTTTCCCACATGCTTTTTGGAGACTTCAGATGTGTTTTTGCAAAACTTAGCCCGGCTTGGATGTTTTTCTTCGTAAGAAAAGTGTCATGGAGATCCTGCCAGAAACAGGCGTCCCGGTCTTCCTGATTCTCGGTTGCGCGCGCACCCTGCAGGTGGCGCCAGAGGGGCTATTTAAACCTGTCAATCGCAGACAGTCCCTGCTGTCTGCTCTACAGCGTTGAGTACCTGAAAACCTGATCTGAAGACTTACCTGTGTTTGACCCGGCCTGCCTGTGACTTCTCCAGTTTTCTGCCTGCATCTGATCCCTGGCTTGTTGTGACCTCTCCTCTGTCTGATCCCTCTGTACCTTGCTGCCAGCCAGTTAACCGACCCGGCTTGTCCGACCAATCTCCCTGTTCCTGGTCCCGGCCCAGTCTGCTAAGCTGATCCAGTTTGCTGAGTTCCTGTGTTCCTGGTTCCAGTCCAGTCTGCTAAGCTGATCCAGTTTGCTGAGTTTCTGTGTTCCTGGTTCCGGTCCAGTCTGCTAAGCTGATCCAGTTTTCTGAGTTCCTGTGCTCCTGGTTCCGGTCCAGTCTGCTGAACGATTCCAGTTTGCTGAGTGTTCCTGATTCCAGTTCTACCTGCTGTGTCCCAGTGTGCCTACCAAGTCTGCGGAACTACCTTCACCTTGGTTGATCCTGCCAGGCACTCGTACCCCTCCTACCTCCGCGCCTGCTGTTACCTTACCAGGGGCCGCTGGTGGGAGCCGTAAGGGAGGCCTCCCTCTGCTAAATTGGGCTTGTCACCGTCAGGTACGTGACAGTAGCAGACAGCCATGTCTAAGCCCGAGCAGGGAGCCTCACCTATGGAGGAACTTTGCCGGCACCTGGCGGGATTGACTGAAGTGGTCAAGAACCTTCAACAAGGCTACACCCACCTGGAAGGACAAGTGCGGGCTCTCTCCAACCCTTCTGGAGCCCAAGGGGGTCCTCATGCCTCCACCTCTTCAGCCGGGACAGGGTCCACTCCCACAGTGGTCATGCTTCCCCCTGAACCCAGGGTCCCTACACCCGAAAAATTCGATGAGCTGGCTAGAGTCGGTATACCACAGACTCTGAATCTATTAATTGATTTGACTATTCAGATTGACCGACGTTTGAGGGAACGGAGGGCTGAGAGGGCCACGGGCTTCTCCCGTCCGACCTGGATGCTCCCTCGGGCTCCCAGCCATCTGCACCCAGCTCCTGCTGCACCTCTGGCCCCCACACCTGATGTACCTGAGTCCATGCAGCTCGGAGTCCTTCGTCCTTCCCTCACTCAGGAGGAACGCCAGCGTCGACGAACGCATAACTTGTGCCTGTACTGTGGGGAACCCGGACACTACGTCAGAAACTGTCCCCTGAAGTTTCGTAAGTGTTTCTCAGTATCTCCTGACTTAACCAGCTCCCAGGCCAAGTCTACATCTCACCTTGCCCTTTCTGTCTCCTTACAGCTCCAAGGAAGGACTCTGCAAGTGTCCGCCATTATTGATTCCGGGGCTTGCAGTTGCTTCATGGACTCAACCTTTGCCCGCACACATCTGATTCCCCTTCTTACCAAGACCCATGGACTTTGTGTTCACCTGGCTGACGGGTCCATTATCAAGTCTGGACCCGTGGTTCAGGAGACGGCCCCTATACCCGTTACCGTCTCCACCACTACCGGGATTCACCGAGAGTACCTCTGTCTGGACATTATCTCTTCTCCCTTGTTCCCTCTGATCCTCGGTATGCCCTGGTTGCAGGCCCACAATCCCACCATCAACTGGGCCACGGGGGTAGTTACCTTTCCTTCCCCCTATTGTCAGCAGTCCTGCGGCTCACATGAGCTCCCTGGGCCGGCCACCTTAATGTGTACCGATACTGAGGCTGGAATACGTCAGGCCATCCCTGACGTTTACTCGGACTTCCTCGATGTATTCAGCAAGCAAGGGGCCGAGACACTACCACCCCATCGGGCCTATGATTGCCCCATCGACCTACTTCCTCGGAGCAGCGATTCCGTTTGGCAGGATCTTCCGGCTAACTGAGGTGGAACAGGGAGCATTAAAGAACTATATTGATGAAAATTTACAAAAGGGGTTCATCCGCCCCTGTACGTTGCCAGCAGGCGCAGGCATCTTCTTCGTAGAGAAGAAGGACCACACCCTCCGACCCTGTGTGGATTACCGTGAACTGAATAAGATCACAATTAAAATCGCTACCCTCTCCCCCTGGTACCAGAGCTATTTCAGAGATTGTGAGCTGCTACCATTTTTACCAAGCTTGATCTCCGCGGAGCCTACAACCTGGTTCACATCAAGGAGGGGGATGAATGGAAGACTGCCTTCCGCTCCCGATTCGGACACTTTGAGTACTTGGTAATGCCCTTCGGGTTGTGCAACGCCCCTGCCACCTTCCAGTACTTTATTAATGATGTTCTTCGGGACTTCCTAGATCTTTTTGTCATTGTCTATCTGGATGATATACTAATCTTTTCTTCCTCCCTTGATTCTCACCGCAGGCATGTCAGAAGTGTGTTGGGTCGGCTTCGCCAGCATAGCCTGTATGCGAAGGCCGAAAAATGTGAGTTCAAGCTGGAAAGTATAGCATTCCTGGGGTAAATCATCTCCAGCGAAGGCATCAGGATGGACCCACAGAAGATTACCGCAATCCTGGACTGGCCAGTGCCGGCGGATAAAAAAGGGAATCCAACGGTTCGTTGGATTCGCCAGTTTTTACCGCAAATTCATCCGGGGGTTCTCGACCATCATTGCACCTATCACCCAGTTGACCAAGCAAGGGACCCGCTTCCACTGGTCCCCTGAAGCCCAAAAGGCCTTCGAGGTCCTGAAAGGGCTCTTTATCTCCGCCTCGATCCTGAAGCACCCGGATTCATCGCTACCGTTCGTACTTGAGGTAGATGCCTCCGAAGTCGCGATAGGAGCAATACTGTCTCAAAGACAAGGAACCAGGGCCTTGCTTCACCCGGTAGCCTTCTTTTCTCGCAAGCTATCTGCGGCAGAGAGGAACTACGACGTGGGGGACCGGGAACTACTGGCGATCAAGTCTGCGTTGGAAGAATGGCGATATCTACTTGAGGGAGCTGCCCACCCGATTCTGATATTTACTGACCATAAGAATCTGGAATATCTGAAGGCCGCAAAGAGACTGAAACCGCGACAAGCCAGATGGGCACTTTTCTTTTCCCGGTTCTCTTTTCACGTCACTTACCGTCCTGGTGCCAAGAACACTAAACCCTATGCCTTGTCTCGGATGTTCCATGAATCTAAGGAAACCTCTTCTCCCGATACTATCCTCGCCCCTGGGAATTTCCTTCTTCTTCAAGAAGATCTACTTACCCGGATCAGACAAGCCACCACTGGGCAGAGACCCTCCTCTGAGTCAGAATTGCAGGCTAAAGATGGGCTGTTGTGGCACCAGAACAGGATCTACGTACCGGAAGAACTAAGGGTAACCGTGTTGGAACTCTGCCACGACCATGCCCTTGCCGGGCACTTTGGCGTTGCCAAGACCATTGACCTGGTACAGCACACCTTCTGGTGGCCTCGATTACGCGAGGATTGCAGGAGGTTCGTTGAGTCATGTACTACTTGCACCCGAAACAAGGGGGCCAGATCCAAGGCCTGGGGACTACTGAGACCCTTACCTGTTCCAGACAGGCCTTGGAAAATGCTGTCCATTGACTTTATTGTTGAGTTGCCCCCGGCTGAGAATCACACCACAATCTTTGTGATAGTGGACCGCCTGTCCAAGATGGCACATTTCGTTCCCATGAAAGGGACTCCCTCAGCCCCTGAAACCGCACAGGTGTTCATCAGAGAGGTCATCAGACTCCACGGGGTGCCCGCCAATATTGTTTTTGATCGGGGGGTAGAATTTACCTCCCGATTCTGGAGATCCCTCTGTAAGACTCTGGAGATAGAGTTATCGTTTTCCTCTGCCTACCATCCCCAGACCAACGGACAGACGGAGAGGACAAATCAGACCCTCGAGCAATACCTGCGCTGCTTCTCCTCTTTTACTCAGAACGATTGGCTCTCCCTGCTTCCGTTTGCCTATAACAACTCTATCCATTCTGCTACCAGCCAGACTCCATTTTTCGCAAACTACGGTTTTCACCCTACATTTCTGCCCAACTCCCTCCCTGAGTGTTCGGTGCCTGCAGTCCAGGAAAGATTGAACTTTTTCTCGTCTAATAATCAACTTCTGCGTGAAACCATGGCAAGGACCCAGGAACACAACAAGATGGTCTACGACAGGAAGAGACGGGATGAATTGGTGCTGGTTCCCGGCGACCAAGTATGGCTTTCTACCTTAAACCTGAGGATGGCATGCCCCTCCAAAAAATTGGGCCCCAAATTCTTAGGGCCATTTCCTGTCAAAAGGAAGATTAATGGAGTAGCCTACGAGCTGGAGCTTCCTGACTCCCTTAGAGTCCATCCAATCTTTCATGTCTCTCTGCTGAAGCCTTCAGTCTCCAACCCATTCCCTGGTCGAAGTCCGGCTCACCCTGATCCCGTCATCATAGACGGGGAGCAGGAATTTGAGGTGGAAGCTATTATGGACTTTAGGAGGAGAAATAGCCAGAACCAATTTCTGGTTAAATGGAAAGGTTACGGACCCGAAGAGAACTCTTGGGAACCTGAGGAGAACATTAATGCTAGGAGGCTGATACAAGCTTTCAGGAGATCTCACCCCGAAAAGTTTACGAGGATGGGCATCCGGAGGCTGCCCCTTGGGGGGGCAATGTCATGGAGATCCTGCCAGAAACAGGCGTCCCGGTCTTCCTGATTCTCGGTTGCGCGCGCGCCCTGCAGGTGGCGCCAGAGGGGCTATTTAAACCTGTCAATCGCAGACAGTCCCTGCTGTCTGCTCTACAGCGTTGAGTACCTGAAAACCTGATCTGAAGACTTACCTGTGTTTGACCCGGCCTGCCTGTGACTTCACCAGTTTTCTGCCTGCATCCGACCCCTGGCTTGTTGTGACCTCTCCTCTGTCTGATCCCTCTGTACCTTGCTGCCAGCCAGTTAACCGACCCGGCTTGTCCGACCAATCTCCCTGTTCCTGGTCCCGGCCCAGTCTGCTAAGCTGATCCAGTTTGCTGAGTTCCTGTGTTCCTGGTTCCGGTCCAGTCTGCTAAGCTGATCCAGTTTGCTGAGTTCCTGTGTTCCTGGTTCCGGTCCAGTCTGCTAAGCTGATCCAGTTTGCTGAGTTCCTGTGCTCCTGGTTCCGGTCCAGTCTGCTAAGCTGATCCAGTTTGCTGAATTCCTGTGCTCCTGGTTCCGGTCCAGTCTGCTGAACGATTCCAGTTTGCTGAGTGTTCCTGATTCCAGTTCTACCTGCTGTGTCCCAGTGTGCCTACCAAGTCTGCGGAACTACCTTCACCTTGGATGATCCTGCCAGGAACTCGTACCCCTCCTACCTCTGCGCCTGCTATTACCTTACCAGGGGCCGCTGGTGGGAGCTGTAAGGGAGGCCTCCCTCTGCTAAATTGGGCTCGTCACCGTCAGGTACGTGACAAAAAGGCTCCCATCTTGCCACTCTACCCCATAGTCCAGACATATGAAGAATACTGTAGATTGTTGTCACATGTACCACATAGCCAGTACTTGACAGATATTCCTGCAGCTCCATTTATGTTGCTGTAGGCCTCTTGGCAGACTCCCTGACCATGTCCAGTTCTTGGTAATGTAACAGTTGTGCCATATTTTCTCCACTTGATGATGACGGTCTTCACTGTGTTCCATGGTATATCTAATGCCTTGGAAATGATTTTGTACCCTTCTTCTGACTGATAACTTTTAATAACGAGATCTCTCTGATGCTTAGGAAGCTCTCTGCGGACCATGGCTTTTGCTGTAGGATACGACTAAAAAAATATCAGGAAAGACCTACTAGAACAGCTGAACTTTATTTGGGGTTAATCTGAGGCACTCTAAATGATGGCAGGTGTATACTGACTCCTATTTAACATGAGTTTGAATGTGATTGCTTAATTCTGAACACAGCTACATCCCCAGTTATAAGAGGGTGTGCACACTTATGCAACCACATTGTTTAAGTTTTTAATTTTTACTTCCCTCCCTAAAACTTTTCAGTTTGTTTTTCAAATGAGTTGTACAGTTTATAGGTCACATAAAAAGCGGAAAAAGTTCTGAAATTATTTATCTTTGTCACATTTTTTTTTTACATCACAGAAACCTGACATTTTAACAGGGGTGCGTAGACTTTTTATATCCACTGTATAGCAGAGAAACTCATAAATTTTAGTAAAATGTCACTGTGCGACTCTCTGACTAATTATATAAAGTATATATAGGAAAATACTAGGGACGCTTTCAAAGATTATCTGATGAAAAGGACCATTCATAACTAACATTCTTGCTTGTAACCAGTTTCCTTTTAGAAACACTTTACAGATTGCTAACCACCCCCCCAATGGAAAGTTAACATGCAAATTATTTGTATAGCTTACAGACCACAGACATTTTATGGGTCACACGTTTCCATTCGCACCAGAAATAAATGCTGCTAGGTTTCGTGTTCTGTAGCAGATGAAAATAGACACTTTATTTTACAAGTTGCCATAAAATACTCACTAAAACCAATCAGTTGTTCCTCAGTAGTCAGACAGGTCATTTTGCTTCCAGCCCGTGATAAGGGGAGTGTACAGCGGAAGGGTGTTAGATGCTCAATACTAAAGTGGAGTTCCAGAAGTTTTTGTGTTACTTAAACATCAGCTGCTGACTTTTGGGCCTAGTTCACACCTATGCATTTTTTTGTGTGCGTTTTCAGTTTTG
Source organism: Rana muscosa (assembly GCA_029206835.1). NCBI lineage: Eukaryota > Metazoa > Chordata > Amphibia > Anura > Ranidae > Rana > Rana muscosa. The sequence continues at coordinate 870,999,064 of CM055121.1, forward strand.
CAGAAACACACTACAGTCCATATAACATGGTTTCCTATGGATGTGGTTCACATCTGTGCATTTTATGGAAAGGGCCAGAAACATTTTTCAGGTTTTTGGTTCCATAGACTTCAAACGCAAAATGCACCCGGAATACGCAAACTGAAACCTGCTTAGGTGTGAACCAGGTCTTAATAAACACACACTCACCTGTCCCAGGATCCAGCCTTGCTTCTTGTCCTTGCCTCTCCCCGGTGCCGGCATCACTAGTGTGGGCACCCGGCTGTGACAGCCTGCGTCTTTACAGCTGGGTGAGCACTGCACATGCGTGAGACGCGATGCGCCTCCTCAAAGGCCGGGCAATCTTCTGGGACCTGTGATGTGTCCCAGAAGATTGCAGGGAGGGAGGGGGAGAGGAGAACTTCTGCTTGAGTCACCTAGGCGGCCCGAGTGGAAGTGGGAGCGGGTTTTTGTCAAAACTAGGTACCCACCACCCCCCCCCCAAAAAAAATTACATGCCAACTGTGGGACAGTGTAAATTAAACAGTGTGGGGTTGATTTTCTAAAACTGGAGAGTGCAAAATCTGGTGCAGCTGTGCATGGTAGTCAATCAGCTTCTAACTTCAGATTGTTCAATTAACCACTTGCTTACTGGGGACATATACCTCCTTCCTACCCAGGCCAATTTTCAGCTTTCAGCGCTGTCACACTTTGAATGATAATTGTGCAGTCATGCTACTCTGTACTCATATGAATTTTTTCACATAAATAGAGCTTTCTTTTGGTGGTATTTAATCACTGCTGAGATGTTTTTTTTTGTTTGCTAAACAAAAAAAAAAGACTGAAAATTTTGGGAAAAAAAAAAAAGTTTTCATAGTTTGTTATACAATTTTGCAAACAGGTAATTTTTCTTCTTCATTGATGTGCGTGATGAGGCTGCACTGATGGACACTGATAAGCACTGATGGGCACTGATTAAGCTTCACTGATGGGGAATAATAGGCGGCACTGATAGGTGGCATTGATAGTCAGCACTAATAAGTGGCACTGATGATGGGGCACTAATGGGCACTGATTGGTGGCACTGGTGGGAATTGGTTAGCAGTACGGATGGGCACTGGTTAGCAGCACTGGTGGGCACTGGTTAGCAGCACTGGTGGTGACTGTGTGGGACCGATGTCCCTTTTACAGAAGCCGGTAATCTGCTTTTTTTTTCTCCTCACACGATCAGAGCGAGAAAAAAAAACCAGTGTAGCGCCCCCCAATATTTGGGGGTGCTATGTGTAAATTTAAGGGTAGTCTGAGCCAGTAGTTGGGCTCAGACCAATTGATTGTTCTGGATTTTGCTTCTGCTCTAGGTGCGATACTGCCTGGCAGTAGCGTTCCCTGTTTGCCTGTAGGTGGCATTGTCATCACCGGCATAGGTTGAACTACGGGGGTGTATCACAACACCTTGGGTGTCCTTTCTCGGCAGCCATGCAGTTGGCGTGGTCTACCCACTGTGCATGCTGGGAGAGGGTACATAAGGGGCAGACGCCAATAATGTTGGTTCTTGTGTGCCTCATGGCCCTCCAGGCCAGGGGTGTGTGTATGTGAAATAGTCCCGGGCACCTTCAGCCCGAGGCTACATCGCTATCTGGTAGGCCCAGCACCTTCAGCTAAGGCCTACACCTGAAGAAGGATCCCAGGCTACCCACCTGCGGGAAGGCCACTCCAGAAAGAGGAAGCTGGGGGAGGATCGGTCCCATGAAGAGACTGGCGATGGTGTTGCTGTCTCGAGAGAGGCCTGGTACCTTATCTGAGGAGGGATCCAATATATTGAAGGCCTCACAATGCGCCAATCTGGCATAAAGGTTCTTTTTCTTCTATTGCTTGGCTGGGAGGTTCGGGACTAACCATCCTGTGGCAGAGGATTCCTGATCGCATCCTCTAAAAGTTCACAATTTATCCGTGCTCCATCCCGGCTGCTAGGACTACTCACAAGGGGACTATCCGGGTGAGCAATACCCACTCAGGCTTGAGTGGCGACGAAAGAGTTGCACTGTGTTTTAAGAACTTTTCCCTACTTCTTTCATTTCCCTACTCTCTCTTCAAGTTACTGCAAATATAAAGAATAAAACCTTACTGCTTAGGTTTTACTCCTGTGTGGACATTGGACTTATTCTCTACCTAGACAACAGAGCAAGAGAACCATTAGAAAGAGGTAATTGCTGCAAGGCTCAAACAACAACACCGCTCGCCCCTCTACACAAGGGGGGATACGGGGCAAGTAGCAGGTGTGCCCGACTGCGGACAGAGGATGGCAGAAAAAGGGTTTGTGTGCTACAGTAGATTACCCGCTTCTGTTTACATCATGTGATCAGCTGTCATTGGCTGACAGCTGATCAGGTGGTAAAGGGCCCTAATCCAAAGGACACAGCGATCACAGAGCGTGCTGCCCACGTGCCCCAGGGGACACGCGGACACGGGATGATGTCCATGTATGCCCTTCCAGCATTTTAAGCCCACGCTGTAGCCGTCTTTTGGCTATAGTGTGGGCACCAGGTGTTTAAGCTTTGACATAAAAGCCTGAAAGCTGATTGGTTTCTATGCAGAGCTGCACCAGATTTTGCACTTTTCAGTTTTAGTAAATCAACCCATGTGTTTAGTTTTACTTTAGGCTGAACTAAAACATTTCCATAGTAACAATATGTCTGCAGTGCTGTACCGTGTGGTAAGTCTTGTGGTACCTGTGTTAAGTCTTGATCATGGAGCTCTTTGTATCCTAGGCCCAGGTATTACATGGGGCCCCAACTTCTGCCCAAGTCAAGATTAAGCCCCACTCCCTTTAATTCAGCTGTCAAATGCCAGAGCTTCTGCTATCAGATACAGTTCTTACATTGTACCAGTAAACTAAGTTTACACTTGGGCAGTTTGCAGTAGATCGCTTTTCAGGCGGCCGCTATGCAGCCACTGGCAGGTGTTCAGTAGGCAATCCTGCCGCCTCCTGAATGACTGACTGTTTTTTTTTTGTTTTTTTCTCAGAATGGCAATTTTAATGGAGCTAATGCATCTCATCCAGGAGCCAAGCATTTGGCTTGTGCTTGCGGCACTGCCCTATTCCCTTGACTGGGCAAGTTTGACAGAAACGTTGCAAGGGTCCATTCACACTTCGTGGTTGCTGTAACACACACATTACCATGAGCTCTACGCGCTACCACCAGCTTTTTTTGTGTGTGTGTGATGCAGTGCCATTTACTTGAATGGCCCTCAATGCACCTTGCTGATGGTCATACATTGCAATGCAATGTGCTGCCAAAAAATGGTGCATACTCATCCATCTGAAGGTGTGTTGGGGTGCCATTCAAAATGAATGGCACAGCATTGCACCAACACAATAAATGTGTGTTGCCACACGCTGTGGTAAAATAGTGTAAAACGGGCCTTAGGTAAAATTTGTAAGTGATACTTTCTATCCTGGGAGAATGTGTTGGTGTGTGAAGAAGGGTGACTCACCACAATACAACATGCTGTGGTCCCAAACAAATGGAATTTTCAGTTGCAAATCAAAAACCTTTGTAAAACTTTCCTTGAAAATGGAGAACTGATAAAAAGTAATTGGTGAAAGACTGTAGTTATACTGCTTGTACACAAAGAGTTTCATCTCTGGAGCCTGTAGGCGCAAGACCTTTGAAATGCAATGGAACAGCACCTCTGCTAAGTTCACATCTTTTAGTTCTGGTTCACACCAGGAATCGCACAGGAACGTGCAATTGCGACCTGTGTTCTTGTGTCATTCACATACAGATCTGTGTGGTGTGATTTCAGCCCATTCATTTTGAATGGGCTGAAATGGCACTGTACCGCACCAAAATTAGTCCATGCACTATTTTCGGAAACTCACTGCAACCTGCTACTTCTGTACCATGGAATATGGTGTGGGCAAATGCACTGCTTTGCGACCAACATTTGGGGTGTCATTATCGTAAAATTTACACCCACTGCAGATCACAACTGCAGTGATTTTTGAATGCGTTGTGGGAAACATGCACGGAATGTGGATTTTCCGCATTTTCCGTATTTCTTGTTTTACTGCTCCTAGCCCGGCTTAAAATTTTGCAACAATGTATAAATAAGCTTATATAGGATGACTCTACTGATGGGGAAAAAAAATAATCTGTGGCTGATGATTATAAGTGCTGGTCCACACTAGTGCAACTTCTGATGTGAGTCGCACAACAAGAGAAAATACATTATATTTTCTCCAACTATCCTTACCCTCTCTCTAACCTTATTAGTTTCAGTCTCTGCCTCTCCTCCACCTCCTCTCCCTCCAACCGCCTAATGGTTACCCGTGGAAACCTACACCATCTCAACCCTTCTCTTCTCTGCTACTGACCCCCTCTATGACAAAATCGCACCCCTGTCCTGCACCAACCTAGCCACTTCTGTCTACAACACTTCACTTCTAGCCTCACTGGACACATTGGCCCCCCTCACTACACACAAAATCAGGCCCCGTCCCCTTCAACCTTGGAAAACAGATGACACTAGAAGTCTGAACAAACACAGCCGTGCTCTTGAGCGCCTGTGGCGTAAGACAAAGTCCCAAAAAGATTTCAGCAAGTATAAATCTGCTCTCCAAAAATACAATTCCTGCCTCATCACTGTCAAGCAGACCTATTTCATCTCTCTCATTAAAGTGGTTGTAAACCCTTTTGTGTTCTTTTTTTTTTTTTCTAACCTGCAAGACAAAGCTATAATGAGCTAGTATGACTAGCATACTAGCTCATTATGTACCACTTACCTTCGATCGGGGCCCCCGAAGTCATCCGTGTCCCTCCTCTAGCCGCATCCATCGCTGCGGCGATAGCCGGAATGTTACTTCCGGGTATCGCCGCTGCAGCCAATCACAGCGCTGTTCCGGCGCTGTGATTGGCCGGAGCGGCGAAGACGTGACTCCGCGCATGCGCGCGTGAGCTGTCAAATTCGGCTACGTCGTCGAATGTTGCGACCTAGCCGAATTTGTGAATGGGGTGACGTCAGCGTCGCCGCATTTACATACAAATATCTCCTTAACCGTGTAGGTTAAGGAGATATTTCATGCACCTACAGGTAAGCCTTAATCTAGGCTTACCTGTAGGTCTTTGTTTAAAAAGTGGGTTTACAACCACTTTAACGCCTTATCATCCCGTCCCCGTCAACTCTCTACCTTCAACTCTCTACTTCGTCCTCCACTGCCTCCACCCACCATCTCATTTACAGCCCAGGAGATCGACAATCACTTCAAACAGAAGATTGATACAATTCATGAGGAGATCTCTACTGTTCAGATACCCTCCATGCATTACACTTCATGCCCGGAGGTACAATCATTACTTCCCCCTTTCAACCCCACCACTATAGATGAGGTTGCTAAACTACTTGCTAACGCCCATCTTACCACCTGCCCTCTAGATCCTTTTCCCTCACAAATGCTACGTTTACCCTCTAGCTCTATTCTACACTCTCTAACCCACATCTTCAATCTCTCTCTTTCTTCTGGCATCTTCCCCAACTCTCTAAAACATGCACTTGTCAGCCCCATACTTAAAAAGCCCTCACTGGACCCCTCCAATCTTAACAACCTACGCCCCATCTCCTTGCTCCCCTTTTTATCCAAACTCCTTGAACGTCTGGTCTACAACCGACTGAGCGACCACCTTGCTGATAATAGCCTTCTTGATCCCCTTCAGTTTGGATTTCGTCCTCAACACTTCACAGAAACTGCTCTGCTAAAACTAACAAACGATCTACTAACGAGTCCGACCAAAACCAATTGACACTATTCCATACTCCTTACTCCTGGACCTCTCTGTTGCCTTTGATATGGTTGACCACCCCATCCTCCTCAAAAAACTCCACGCCTTTGGTCTCCGTGACTATACTCTTCAATGGTTCTTTTCCTACTTATCCAATCGCACCTTTAGCGTTACTTCCAATTCTACATACTCCTTTCCTCTTCCTTTCTCTGTTGGTGTCCCCCAAGGTTCTGTTCTCGGACCTCTCCTATTTTCAATCTACACCTCCTCCCTGGGTCAGCTGATAGCCTCTCATGGCTTCCAATACCATCTCTACGCTGACGACACTCAAATCTATTTCTCTACCCCTCAGCTCACTCCTTCAGTCTCCTCACGTATCACTCATTTACTGTTGGATATATCAGTCTGGATGTCGCACCACTTCCTCAAACGTAATCTATCCAAAACTGAACTTATAATTTTTCCTCCCCCACGTGCCTCTTCCTCTGATCTCTCTGTGAAAATTGATGGCACAACTATAAGCCCATACCCACATGCTAAGGTCTTAGGTGTAATCCTGGACTCTGAACTCTCCTTTAAGCCCCACTTCCAATTACTGTCCAAATCTTGGCACCTCAACCTCCACAACATCTCCAAAATACATCCCTTTCTAACCAATGAAACAACAAAGCTTTTAATTCACTCCCAGGTCATCTCTTGCCTCGACTACTGCAACTCCCTCCTCATTGGCTTACCTCTACATAGTCTATCCCCCCTTCAATCCATCATTAATGCTGTTGCCAGACTCATCCACCTTACCAATCGCTTTGTGTCTGCTACTCCTCTCTGTCAATCCCTCCACTGGCTTTCGCTCACCCAACAAATTAAATTCAAAATACTAACAGCTACTTACAAAGCCATCCACAACTCGGCTCCCAGCTACATCAGTGAACTAGTCTCTAAATACCAACCTAATTGTTCTCTTTGTTCTTCCCAAGACCTCCTGCTCTCTAGCTCCCTCATCACCTCCTCCCATGCTCGCCTCCAGGACTTTTCCAGAGCCTCTCCAATCCTATGAAGCTCCTTACCCCAATCTGTCCAATTATCTCCAACTCTATTCGTTTTTAGACGATCCCTGAAAACCCTCCTCTTCAGAGAAGTCCATCTCTCCCACACCCAACAAGTGTATTTTAATTTTCTCCATCTGATCAACCCCCCACCACTGTTACCTTTTATTCCACTTGACCCCTCCTTCTAGATTGTAAGGTCTAACGAGCAGGGCCCTCTGATCCCTCCTTTATTGAATTGTATGGTAACTGTACTGTTTCCCCCTTGTTGTAAAGCGCTGCACAAACTGTTGGTGCTATATAAATCCTGTATAATAATAATAATAATATATTTAATGGTGCCCATTCTTATCAATGCAACTCAGTGCGGTGCAAAATTGGAAGAGGTACCTGTGCTACTTTGGTGCAATTTACAGTGCAATTTGGCCCCATAGAATAAACAAAGTTGCATCAAAGTCGCACTACATAATTGTACTGAAAATCGCATTGCAGTAGTGTGAACTGCAACTAATGATGAATACAGCCCTGCATGCACTTTAAAGGGGTTGTAAACCCGTGTGTTTTTTCACCTTAATGCATCCTATGGTGGTGGTTGTTAGAGACCTTGCGCTCTTCCACCTTCCATTTGAGGATGTCCCACAGATGCTCAATAGGGTTTAGGTCTGGAGACATGCTTGGCCAATCCATTACCTTTACCCCCATTTTCTTTAGCAAGGTGTGTTTGGGGTCGTTATGTTGGAATACTGCCCTGCGGCCCAGTCTCCGAAGGGAGGGGATCATGCTCTGCTTCAGTATGTCACAGTACATGTTGGGATTTATGGTTCCCTCAATGAACTGTAGCTCCCCAGTGCTGGCAGCACTCATGCAGCCCCAGAACATAACACTCCCACCACTTTGCTTGACTGTAGACAAGACACACTTGTCTTTGTATGCCTCACCAGGTTGCTGCCACACACGCATGACACCATCTGAACCAAATAAGTTTATCTTGGTCTCATCAGACCACAGGACATGGTTCCAGTAATGGATCCAGTAGTTCATGTCCTTTGTCTGCTTGTCTTCAACAAGCTGTTTGCAGGCTTTCTTGTTCATCATCTTTAGAAGAGGCTTCCTTCTGGAACAAAGGCCATGCAAATCAATTTTATGCAGTGTGTGGCGTATGGTCTGAGCAATGACAGGCTGACCCCCACTCCTTCAACCTCTGCAGCAATGCTGGCAGCACTTATACATCTATTTCCCAAAGACAACCTCTGAATATGACGCTGAGCACGTGCACTCAACTTCTTTGGTTGACCATGGCAAGGCCTGTTTTGAGTGAAACTGTCCTGTTAAACCGCTGTATGGTCTTGGCCACTGTGCTGCAGCTCAGTTTCAGGGTCTTGGCAATCTTCTTATAGTCTAAGACATCTTTATGTAGAGCAACAATTATTTTTTTCAGATCCTCAGAGATTTCTTTGCCATGGAGGTGCCATGTTGAACTTCCAGTGGCCAGTATGAGAGAGTGAGAGTGAGAACACCAAATTTAACACACCTGCTCCCCATTCAAACCTGAGACCTTGTAATACTAACGAGTTAGATGACAGCGGGGAGGCAAAATGGCTAATTGGACCCATTTTGGACATATTCACTTAGGGGTGTACTCACTTTTGTTGCCAGCGGTTTAGACATTAATGGCTGTGTGTTGAGTTATTTTGAGGGGACAGAAAATGTACACTGTTATACAAGCTGTACACTCACTACTTTACATTGTAGCAAATTGTAATTTATTCAGTGTTGTCACATGAAAAGATATAATAAGAGGTTTACAAAAATGTGAGGGGTGAACTCACTTTTGCCAGATAGTGTGTATAACACACACACTTATATCTCTCAACAGCACCTTAATACCTTTGTAGGCAGTGCAAGAACCCGACGTTGAATTGTGGCTTTATCCTTGTCTAGGCTCCAGTGCACTTACCAGTATGGAATGCACCTTTCTGTCTGTCTAAATCTCGGTCTCCCTCTGAAGCCTTTCATAACAAAAAAACATCACAGCATGGGTAGCAGATATTTCCCATCCTTCACTAGCCGAAGGGTCCATTTTTTTTTCACAGGATATTTAGCTCTAGCTTTTGTTACTACTTTGTCTTGGTTATTTTAATAGGTATTTGCTGCCTCGTGTTTAACCTAAATATGAACTTTTCAAATAAATTTTTATTACTTGGACATATCCCTGGAATGTGATGAATCGTATTTGAAAGTTCAGATAGTTATGTTACTTCTATCTGATCTTATTGCATTCCTTTAATCATTTACTGAACACTTTGTCCAGAGAGATATTTGAAGCTTATTTTTGCCAGTGAGCTGCCTTTTTTTAAATTGGAGATGTTCCTTAAAGCGGTTTTAAACCACCGAAGAATACAAAAAAACAACAACTATAAGACAAAGGCATAATGTGCTAGTATGCATCAGTATCACATTAAATACTTACCTTAGAAGAAAGCCCATCCAGCGGCGCCCACTCACCGATGGGGCAGCGGACATCTTTCCTTGCAATGAAGTCACTCCCACGCAGGTGCGCGGGAGCTGTCGTTTCCGGAACAGGCTCTGAAGGTCCGACACTGTAAGCCGGACCTTCAGAGCGCATGGGCCAATGATGTCATTGGCTGCTTGCACTCTGAATATCAAGTTTAGAATATATTCACAGTACCTACAGGTAAGCTTTATTATAGGCCTACCTGTAGGTACAAGTGGTGTAAAGGATTTTACAACCAATTTAACAGAAACCTGCGTGATTAAAAAGTACGTTTAAAAGGAGCCCTAAAAATGAACAATCAAAAAGGTGTTGGCCACCCAAAATGCATTAATATAAGACCTAGTGTGAACCAAAAAAGAGAGAGTCCGACTACTGGCAGAAACACCCATACAGATTAGCACCTCATCCCATAGTGTATGTATACAAAGTGGAATAGAATGGAAGGGGGATTTTTACAGTGCATTTCATATAGTAATGAGAAACCGATACAAAGAAATAGTAAAATTTATATATTTTTAATATGATTCAACGTTAAAAAAGAGAGTCAACTATGTTGTGGCATTCACAATATTGCAAAAACAGCTGGATTGTCAAATAATAAAGGTACAAGGCTGGTTGAGTTCAATATACAGTTACACGTAAGGGTCCCGACATGTTTCGCATTATCGCTTCATCGGGGGACATACGGGCAAGACAGGAAAATTGCACGATACTAGACACAAATGGAAAAATGTATAGATTAAAATGATGAACACACATTAGAAATTTTTTCATAAAAATTCAAATATTGTACCAGTAGTAAGAACAGTGTGCAAATAATCAACGCGTCCGCTTCCATGCAAAGTAAAGACACCTAACCAGCCGGGGAGATCTTCCAAGAATGACCACCGTCCAGCAAGGGGCGCAGGAATGCCCAAAGGCAGGAGCTCAAAAAAGTAGCCACAGAGGGCATACAGGGGCCCGGCTGAAAAAATAAAGTGGAAGTAAAGAAGAGGGGGGGGGGGAGTTAATAAAGCTAGGGTAAAATGGGAGATGGTGAAATGTATAACAAGTTAGTGTGATAAATATAGAAAAAAATTATACTCACTTAAAATCAAATTACATAGGGCATAGGGTGGAGGGTGCCCAAGTTAAGATCATACAGTAAGTATGACTTGAAATAACACTGAAAAAGTAAAAATGAAGAATGATGACTAGGGTATGGAAATACTAAATGGGAAGACAGAAAAAAACATAAAATAAAAGGGGATAGGGATTGAATAGAGTTATAGATTGGCAAGTTGAAAATGGTTAAAAGTATATATAAATATAAGAGGATATATCTCCTGACAGCTGCAAAGTCAGAAAAGAGCACTTTGTCTCAGAAAATGCAATAAATTACTATGAAAATGCATAAAATTATGATGCAGCTGGTGGAGGTTAAGAGAGTGTCGGAAACACTTGATATATCAATAACAAGGAACTTGACTGCTCGCCAAAGTAATAGAGCAGGGGCGCTAGAGATAACTAGAGAGGGCTGATAGTAACAAGTTGATAGGATGTAAGGGGGAAGGGAAGAGCGCACTGGGTTTGAGAGGTGTTACACTTACCCTGAATCGAATGGTGTGGTATAGGGGTCACCCTCCATCTCAGACACTGAGGCAGACTGACAAGCCGGTTTAAATATGCCCTCCAACGAGTCGGCGTCTGTCGTCACCGACTCGAGGCGGGCGTGAAAGCACAAACAGACATGCGCAGAACCCGCAAGACCTGCCAAAGACTACATCACCCAGAGTGCCACGCGCCGCGACACAGAGGAGGCTTGTACGTACCGGCACAGGACACAGAGTGTGTCAGATGGATGTGCGGAGACGTGGAACACGCCCCCTCAAGCGCATACGGCGAGGCACATAGCAAAGAGCAATGTGGCCAAGATGACACAAGGATAATGGGGAGCGAGAGATGTTACAGAGCTCAAGATGTCGATCGGGGGCGCAGTGTGCCAGCGCTAAGTAGGCAAGAGGGAACCAAAAGGAACCCAAATGCCCTGGGTGCCCATATGGCTACAGAGCGCCCACCAAAGTAGGGCAAACATAGCCCCTGCGTGGCAGCGGCCAGAAAAAGAAAGTGAAATCCCGGGGGGCAGGTGTCATACCTGATAAATGGTACATGTCTGACCATAGGACAATGTGCGCATGGAAAAGGGGAGCAGACGCGATGAGATAGCATACGGATCCTAGCACACCAAAGGAAGAAACATTACATTATTGATTTTTAATAAAGGATAAATAATAAATATATATCAACAATACAAGGAAACAAACATAATAAAGACATAAACAGGAGTTCAGTAATCAATACTAGCAGAAAACTGGTGAATATTGTATATATTGTACATGAATGGGACTGGGGGGGGGGGGGGGGAAGAGAAAAAAAAAGAAAGAAGGAAAAAAGGGTAGAGTAGGGAAAACCTCATACTAAACATGGTAACTAACAGGGGAGGGGGCAAAGGAAGGGGAGGGAAAAGAACAAATAAAGATAAAATTATACAATTACAGGAAAGGTTTGAAACTAAGGTGCTCATTGAAGCCTGGAAATCGCTTGGCCTTAAGAATATAGGTCCATCGGGCTTCAAGTTGGAGCAGCGTGTGGTCCACGCTGCCCCCCCTTTCATCAAGCGGAACATGTTCCAAGGCAGCAAATTTGATAAATCTATCATCGAATTGGTGATGAATTCCTACATGTTTACTTGTTGCAGTCTCCATCTTTTTTTTGTAAATGGGTTTAATGTGATCCTTAATACGTATACAAAAAAGGCATTTGGTTTTACCAACATAGAATCTTCCACAGGAGCATTGAGCTAAATAAACAATTCCGGGGGTTTGACAGGTTATTCTATGTTTAATGGAATGAAAATGACCGTCAGGGAGTAAAATATCTGATTTATTACTTAGATAGGGACACATGTCACAGTGGCCACAAGAAAATGTGCCAAAGTTCTTTGCTTCAGTGGGTTTAATGGTGGAGAAATGACTACGAACAAGGCGGTCCCGTAGTGCTGGGGCCAGTTTGTAAGTGATTTCAGGAAAATCTTTTATATATTTATGGATAGTGGGGTCTGCAGAAGAAGAGGCCAGAAGGTGTTGAGAATTTTTCTAATTTGTAGATGTTGGTTAGAATACCAAGTAATTAGTCTTAAGCCCCATACACACGGTCGGACTTTTGGCCAACAAACTTCATTTTGAGCAAGTTGGACCAACAATCCGACCGTGTGTACGCTCCATCGGACAAACTTTTTTTTTGTTTTCATCGGACAAATGTTGGGTCTGCAAACGGACAAACTTTTGCCCAACAAAAGTCAGATGGAGCAAAGTCCGACCGTGTGTACAGAAAACCATCGGACTTTTGTCCGATGGACAAAACAAATAATGTTACAATCAACCAACAATAGCAGAAGTTGACCAAAGGGTGGCGGTAAAGGGCAGAAAAGAGCAAAAATACCACGTGATGTTGGAAAAAGTTTTGGGAAAGTTTGCAGAAAAGTCCGAGCGTGTGTATGCTATGGGTGTTCCCGACCAACTCCGGACAAAAATCCACGGAAAAGTCAGATGAAAGTCCGACCGTGTGTACGAGGCTTAACTATTTCTATTTTCTTTTGGCTTTTAGGAGTAAATATGAGTGAATTCCTATCTTTCTGAATAACCATATTGTATGCCTTTTTTAAACAAGTGTGACTGTAACCACGGTTTCTAAGTCTACTGTATAAATCTCTGGCTGCTTTGTTGAAATCAACATCTTTACTACAATTGCGTCCTATGCGCAAGTATTGACTATACGGAATACGGTTTAGTAACGGCTTGGGGTTTGAGCTATTGGCATGCAGAACTGTGTTACCCGCTGAGGGTTTTCTATATAAAGATGAAGTGAGTTGGCGATCCCCTGAGAGAGATAGTTCCAGATCCAAAAAGGTAATATTGGTTTGGCTATAGGTAAGGGTAAATTTCAGATTGAAGTAATTTATTGAAATGATTTCGATGAATTGCTTAAGTTCAGATTCGGTAATGGACCAAAATATGAGCATGTCGTCTATATAACGATACCATGATATGACCCTGTCGAGCATGTCGGTCGGGTCATCACGGGAGAATATTTCTCTTTCCCACCCCCCCAGGTACAGGTTGGCATACGATGGGGCACATTTAGTCCCCATCGCAACCCCCTGCACCTGGAGGTAGTGGGAAGAGCCAAACATAAAGACATTGTGTCTCAAAATGAAGGAAAGCAATTCAAGAATGAATTTGTTGTATTTGGTAGAGGAAGGACCTCTCTCACATAGGAAGCCTTCAATAACTTTGATTCTCTTATCATGGGGGATAGCATTATAGAGGCTTTCAATATCCAAAGCCACTAACCACGTGTTTGGGGGAAGATAAAGACCCTCGATGGTTTTGAGTAAGTCGAGCTCCTGCCTTTGGACATTCCTGCACGCCTTGCTGGATGGTGGTCATTCTTGGAAGGTCTCCCAGGCTGGGTAGGTGTCTTTGCATGGAAGCGGACGCGTTGATTATTTGCACACTGTTCTTACTACTGGTACAATATTTGAATTTTTGTGAAAAAATTTCTAATGTATGTTCATCATTTTAATCTATACATTTTTCTAGTACCATGCAATTTTCCTGTCTTGCCCATATGTCCCCCGATGAAAGCGATAATGCGAAACATGTCAGGACCCTTACATGTAACTGTATATTGAACTCAACCAGCCTTGTACCTTTATTTTTTGACCATCCAGCTGTTTTTGTAATATTGTGAATGCCACAACATAGTTGACTCTCTTTAACGTTGAATCATATTAAACATATAAATTTTACGATTTCTTTGTATCGGTTTCTCATTACTATATGAAATCCCCCTTCCATTCTATTCCACTTTGTATAAGACCTAGTGCTTTGGGAGGTGTGCACCCTTTTTGGGATCTGGTTCCCTTTCATAAAGAGCCTGAGAGCTGGGATTAGCATGGCAGGGGCCACATATTTGCTTCCACCTTGCTACAAAGCGCATTCTGCGTGAAACATCTTAACCATGCTGTTGTCTTTTTGTATCGTGGGTCTGTGACGTCCTTTTTTGTGGATTTTATACAATAAAGCAAATTTTTTCTAAAAGTTTGTAGTGAGGTCAACCCTCCTTTGATATCCTCTTCCACCTTGATACCAACCCTCATCCTGATGTCCTAAGCTGGTAGTGTTTGGGGGGGGGGGGGGAAGTCATTTAAAAAATAATCTATATATTTTAAATAGACTGTGGTTCTCCAATGGCAATCATTGATTTTCCATTACAAAGCACAATTATTTAGCATATCAGTCTAGTAAATGTTATTATAAAACATGACAGACAGTTGAAGTGCTGCCATCTTGGCCTTTGTTTGATCTTCAACTGCCATGTTGCTGCAAATCAATTATGACACCAGTCATTTAATGGTTTGACAGTTTGGTTGAAAGCACAACCAATGTGACAGTTACATTCCTGGCATGTGCTGGGGATGCAACCGTTTATTGAAACGGATAAATCAATGGGTTTAGTTCCGCTTTAATGCTTCATGTACATATGGATGGCACATTGTACGTGAAATATAAAGTCAGTTGTGACATTTTGGTGGATTTGGAAAAGTGTGCTATATCTTTTAGAAAACACCTATAATTTTATGGTGGCAATGTGATTTATAGTTTACTTACTCTATATCCTATATCAACAAGCACAAACTTTAAAACAAAAATTAAAATACCTCTAGCAAAAGAGTGGTATGTTACAGTCTCCTAAAGTATATGTAAGCCATAAAAACTCTTATTTATTCTCTTTTAGTCTGTTAAATAAACCATAATGCTGTCCTTGGCACCCTTTTCTGTGGTATCTCAAGGAAACTACAAAATTGGTGGTATCTGTAATGCAAATAGGCATGTTACGTTGTAAGCCTTAGAGCTTAGTAAACTCTAATTTTCCTCAGAGCTTAGTAAATGTGAAACTCCAATGACTTCCATTTACCACTCACATGCAAGAAAAAATTCAGTTTTTTTTTTCTATTTACCTTGCATGTGATTGGGTATTTCTTGCAGTGAAATTTCACCACATCCCCTTGCAAATTGCAATTTTTCTTGCAAAGTGAACAGCCCATTTCTATTTAGCAAATCAACCCCTCTGTTTTGAAGAATAGGATAAGGGAAGGTTTCAGTAGTTTCACAAAAGACAACTGGGCAGGGCTGACAACACTTGGTCAACATAATGCCGTTTGTTGCCAGTCTCCAATGAGGAGACTAATAACCGGAGAGCATTTCACATCAGTTTATGCAGTTGCAGAGAAATGTGCATGCATTGCAGAGATGTACAGCATTTTTAATTCTTTTTGCCCTCACAAAAAATATAAAGAGATCATTTGTCTTTTTACCAATAAGTACTTGTAACCAAATAGTTTCAAAAAAACTACTTTTCCTTGACGTATGCCCCTCAAAAGTTGTGTTTTACAGGTCTCATTGGCTGCAGTGTTCAGTTCTGAAACCCAGTCAACCACCTTCTTTTTTTTCTACCTGCTTGAGCCAGGCAACCGATCATGTAACCATTCATTCGTAGTTCTTGTAGGGCAGTATCCTGTTTGCCGATATTGGCATTGCCTGCACCCTTGGTTGTTGGGAGGAGGTAATTTTGAGGATTTCTACACCTGAGCGGCTCCCTTTTCTCTGCAGGGCAGAATCGGTGCCTGCAGTTACTGCTGACCCCTTAATCTTTTCCCACCCAGTCATTCTGCCCTCAGCAGTTGACAGTCTAGGCAAATTTCCATCTGTGCAGCCGACTAATGTCTATCATATGCATACCACAATAGTTAGAGTCCAAAAGAATCATGGACCAAGTAGCTTTGAGTAGAAAATACACAAACAGAGGGTGCACCAGCCTAATGCATTATCTTATAAACCATTTATTAGTGAAATAAAATCAATTGTTATACTCACAAACGTATGTAAGCTCATCAATGATTCTCAAATCCAGAGATGCAAGATCCTATGCACATACTCTCAAGCAAAGATGGACTAAAAATGTCTGACATGTCCCAACAGGAGTCCACCTCTTCGATGTAGATGGGACTCCCCTTGGAACACGTCAGACATATTTAATAAGAGTGGTATATTCCCATGAAAGAGTATGTGCAGAGAATCTCATATCTCTGGATTTGAGAATCGTTGATGAGCTTACAAACATTTGTTTATGTGAGTATAGCAATTAATTTTTTTTTCCACTAGTACTGTAAATGATTTATAAAGCTAATGCACCAAGCTGGTGCGCCCTCTGTTTATTTTCTAGTTATTTGACATCGGGGCTTCCCCAGTCCTAAGAGGGCAGCAAAGCGTGGTCGCCGAATGAATCCCTGGAGTGGAACAATGAGGGTCCAACGGTCTCTGAACACCACACCAGCACGCAGGAGGTTGTTTTTATTCATTCGTTTTGTAAGGTGCCCTTTACATCCGTGTGATGTGACACAGGGCCCCTCACAGACTCCCCCATGGGAAGGGAACTTTGTGTTCCAGAGTTCAGCTTTAAATAGCTTTAGAAACCTAACTTAATAATGACAATAAATGCACATTTCTTTTTCCAACTTTTTTTAATGAGGTAACAATTGTATTTTTATCATATAATAAGATCTAAACATTGTTCTAAGGCACTTGAAAGTGTGCACAGCATTGAACTCTACAATAATGTAAGACTGTATACAGAGCACATCTGTGATTGTTAATATAGTATATAAACACAAAATAAAGTTATGACAGGGAATATAAAAAAAATAATACATTTTTATCTTTCAGATTATATCAGTGGAAAATATATATTATATATTACATATATGCATATTGAGTTACAATACACATAAAGAACAAAGAGTGTCCTTTAGGTTTAAACCAGTGTACATTTCCAGTTATTTACAATTCACAGAAAATACTCTGTGCATCCTACATACAGCAAAAGGTCACTAATTACTACAAGACAAAATATATCTCCATCTACTAATTACAGCTGCCACGCTAATTCATCACGTCCACAAAGAAACCACAAGATACTCCCCTGTATACATGATTCATTTAAGGCAAATACAGCAATCTGTTTATTTGTAATGAAAAATCAGAAAGACGCATTCCTGATGCAGTCGTTTTTCAGCATTTATATAATATATATATATATTTATTTATAGGCCATGCTATACAATTCATTGTTGACATCTACATATAGGTATATAACATTCCTCTACAAAGAAACAATATGCATGTTTAGCTATCTAAGCTGCATTTATCTGTTGAGCCACCAAGAAATTTGAAGCAAGAAATTGAATGTTGTAAAGCTTCTATGTGAAAGTGAATTTACAGGGTTGAACTGGTTTAATAAAATGAAGTCCCATGTTCTTCCTTTAGCTGGCACTTAATCAGCTGACATTAAAATTAATGCAGAACAGGGAAGTCACAGCCCTACCAGAGGGTATTATTGAGACTCCCATGTTATCAAAGGAATAGAATGTGGGAAGATTGCTGCTGACGAGGTGGCATAAGACCTATGCCTGAGGAATGGCCAAGGCAAGTAAAAGTAGTGTGTGAAATTTACATATCAGATCTTAGCCAAAGCTGAATTTCCAATGTTGGGTGATAAAAACAGAAATTCATCTTAGTGGAATAAAAGTATTTGTTAAATAACACTTAAAGTTGGAGTTTGCAGTGCGCCTGGGTTCCAAAATCTAGAATTTTTTTTTTTTAATATATTGTAAATGTTATGGTTTCAAAGATGACGATGATGATAGGTTAAGGTTTGCTAATCGTAAAAAATGGTTCCTTTAGGGGCATAGTTTTGATAAGATGAGATTAAAGTGAATGTAGAATGAGGCAGGCTTACCCTTTCAATCAGTTTCATACAGTTGTGAATCTTATTGCATTTTATACTATATAAATCCTGGCTCCTGCGAGGCCACAAGATTAAGTCCTCATGCACTCAACTCAATAAAAGCATATGTATCCATGCACACAAAGGGGTCGATTTACTAAAGGCAAATAGACTGTGCACTTTGCAAAGTGCAGTTGCTCCACAGCTTAGTAAATGGGCAGGAGCTCTGCTGACTTCCATCATCCAATCATGTGCAAGTAAAAATGCTGCTTTTTTTATTTTCCTTGGGCGTGATTGGGTATTCTTTTCAGAGTGAAGCTTTCCTCATTTATTAAGTCCTGGAGCAATTGCACTTTGAAAAGGTCACAGTCTATTTGCCTTTAGTATATCAACCCCAAAGGCTTTTAAACAGAGTTAAGGAGCAGCAGAGTTTAGGCAGTCAAAGTACTTCAGCATTTATTAAGTTCAATGGCCAAAATAATTATAATTCTGGCCAATGAAATAAACAAACTCCCAAACACCAAGTGCTGGTAAACCAGTTTAAAAAAAATGCAGCTCAGGTGATTTTAACACTGATTTTCTCCTGCCAGGAGAAGCAGCATTTACAATAAAACCAGTGTGCATGCTAGGTACACACTATAAGTTTTTTTTTCGTTAAGGCTGGATTCACACCATTGCGAATTGGATGTGGATTCCCTGCATCCAACTAGCAATAGCAGGAGATTTTGACCGGCTCTCTATGGAGCCGGTTCACATATCTCCAGTGCGACTTTGAACAGGAGCTCTGTGCGTCTTTTGGTCTGTTTCAGGTCCGAATTCAGCCAAAAATTTGGGCTGTAATCGGACCTGAAATGGTGAACGGGGACGCACTGGACCGCTGCTGTGAGCTGCATGCGGCGATGGTGTGAACCCAGCCTCCATCCAGCAGGCTGAAAAAAAAAAAAATGAAGGAGCTGGAGAGGAGCTGCTGTACTACCGAATGTTAGTACAGCAATCTCCCTGCTGAGTCACTGTGTTCTGACAGGGGGGCAACCCCCCCCCAGCCAGAACACACCGGTCAGCGCTCACATCGCTGATTGGATGCTGATCGGCAGATCATTTTCAGTCATGCCACTTTGACAGAAGCCAGACGGGCTTTCGTACACACTGGTCGAATGCTGGTCTGCTTCTCTTGAACTGCCCGATATTTGGCCCATGTGTACGAGACTTTAAGTTTATGACAGTTGTCCTAGCTTCACAGAAGCAT
Organism: Rana muscosa; assembly: GCA_029206835.1. Taxonomy (NCBI): domain Eukaryota; kingdom Metazoa; phylum Chordata; class Amphibia; order Anura; family Ranidae; genus Rana; species Rana muscosa. The sequence continues at coordinate 871,018,516 of CM055121.1, forward strand.
ATCAGCATTTTCCTAGTGTGCTGTCACATGCGCAGAAATGCTTTGCTGCTTCTAATCAGAAACTGCCAACGGGTTATTTTTAAATGATTGTTTTGTCCTATTAAACTGAGTTGACAAATCCCTGTCAGACAGACAAGCGTAAAGTGGATGTAAACCCTCACATATACCCAGTGAAGTGAACAGCCTCAGATGATGCACAAAAATGAAACAAATCTCCCTACATAAGTTTTACATGTACAGCGCCTTAAAAAAGTATTCATACACCTTGAAATTTTCCACATTTTGTCATGTTACAACCAAAAACTTAAATGGACTTTATTGGGATTTTATGTGATAAACCAACAAAGTGCCACATAATTGTGAAGTGGAAGTAAAATGATAAATGTTTTTCAATATTCTTTACAAATAAATATGTGAAAAGTGTGGCATGCATTTGTATTCAGCCCCCCTGAGTCAATACTTTGTGGAATCACCTTTCGCTGCAATTACAGCTGCAAGCATTTTTGGGGACGTCTCTACCAGCTTTGCACATCTAGAGAGTGACATTTTTGCCCATTCTTCTTTGAAAATGATCTCCAGCTCCCTCAGATTGGATGGAGAGCGTCTGTGAACAGCAACTTACAAGTCTTGCCACAGATTCTCAATTGGATTTAGGTCTGGACTATTCCAACACATGAATATGCTTTGATCTAAACCATTTAATCGTAGCTCTGGCTGTATGTTTAGGGTCATTTTCCTGCTGGAAGGTGAACCTTCATCCCAGTTAAGTCTTTTGCAGACTCTAACAGGCTTTCTTTGAAGATTGCCCTATATTTGGCTCCATCCATTTTCCCATCAACTCTGACCAGCTTCCCTGTCCCTGCTGAAGAAAAGTATCCCCACAACATGATGCAACCACCATGTTTCACAGTGAGGATGGTGTGTCCAGGGTGATGTGCAGTGTTTGTTTTCCACCACACATAGCGTTTTGCTTTTAGGCCAAGAAGTTCAATTTTGATCTCATCTGACCAGTGCACCTTCTTCCACATGTTTTCCGTGTCCCCCACATGGCTTCTCGCAAACTGCAAAGGGGACTTCTTATGGCTTTCTTTCAACAATGACTTTTTTCTTGCCACTCTTCCATTAAGGCCAGATTTGTGGAGTGCATGACTAATGGTTGTCCTGTGGACAGATTCTCCCACCTGAGTTGTGGATCTCTGTAGCTCCTCCAGAGCTACCATGTGCCATTTGGCTGCTTCTCTGATTAATGCTCTCCTTGCCCGGCCTGTCAGTTTAGGTGGACGGCCATGTGTTGGTAGGTTTGCAGTTGTGCCATACTCTGTCCATTTTCGGGTGATGGATTGAACAGTGCTCTGTGAGATGTTCAAAGCTTGGGATATTTTTTTTATAACCTAACTCTGGTTTAAATTCTTTCACAACTTTATCCCTGACCTCTCTGGTGTGTTCCTTGGCTTTCATGATGCTGTTTGTTCACTAAGGCTCTTCAAAAAACCTCCTTAGGGCTTCACAGAACAGCTGTATTTATACTGAGATTAAATTACACACAGGTGGACTCCATTTACTAATTAAGTGACTTCTGAAGGCAGTTGGTTCCACTAGATTTTAGTTAGGGGTATCAGAGTAATGGGGGCTGAATACAAATGCATGCCATACTTTTTAGATATTTCTTTATTAAATTTGTAAAACCATTTATAATTTTCCTTCCACTTCACAATTATGTGCCACTTTGTGTTGGTCTATCACATAAAATTCCAATAAAATAAATTTACATTTTTGGTTGTAACATGGCAAAATATGGAAAAAAATCTCAAGGGGTATGAATACCTTTTCAAGGCACTGTATATCTGCTGTCTTCATCTTTATACTGTATACTGTTTAGAAAGTTCAGATTGTGTTAGGAGATTTTCTCTTTACTGGTTAGCACTGCAGTGAAGCCTGGGCATACAGCCAAGACAGCTGATTGGAGGAAAGGCACACAACCCCTCTCCTCAGAGGTAGAGACTTTCAGCACTGTTCGTTGAATCGTTCAGCACTCTGCTAATCTATTTATAGCATCCTCCCCAACACAAAACTCTGGGTGCTGCATATCACATGTGATGGAGAACATTTCCAAAGTTATTTGGCTGATAACAGAAGAACGGAGCAGGAGACAGCTACGGGACATAGTTCTTTGAAGTGAGATAGGAAAACACTGCAGATATATGTGCCCAGCTGAAATTTCATGAATCGGGTTTACATCCACTTTAAGGTTTTCCATATAGGTCCACTTTATGGTAAAACCTTCCTCCGCTCTACATTGCTTATAATAAATCCTGTTTACTAAAACCACATTCAACCCATAACATACATTGGCTATAGCCTGACTGGTTTTAGAAAGATTTGACATTTTTTTAAATAATTAACAGGAAACTGCATTGCAGCATTTTATGTATCAAAAAGTCACCAGTGAGAAATGGGATGGGAGGTATTGTACGAATAATATTTCAGCCTGTTGACAAACTGTTGTCTGCAGAAGATATACAGTTCCTGCTATTTTTCAAGTAGCAAATGGTTGGTAAGAGCAACCAATTACCCTAAAGTTGCTTGAGGGTTCACTCACAAAAGATATTCAAATAATATTTGCTAACCCTTCCAAAAATTCACCCAATCAGCCAGTCAGACACCAAAATCTACAATGTGACCTACCTCAACCTGTCAAATAACCTGCCATTTATAACCATATTCAGATTCAGTTTCAGCAACATTTATCCATGGTAATTTATCACTCTTACTATGCTTGGCCTGCCTTTGTTAGCTGTGAACAAGCTTACAGACTAAACAGTGGGAACAAGACTTTAATAAAGCCTGGTACACACAATGAGATGATCGGATGAATAATTGTGCGTTTGTCTTTTGCATTCTAATCTCCATATCGAATATGAAGAGGAGTATACTACAGTTCAAAAATTCTCATACGACAAAATAAAAATTTGGAAGTGATGTAATGTATTGTATTTTCGGACGATAAAATCGTACAAGAATTTTTTTTGTGTTTGTCCCTTCGGATAATTTCGGACAAAAGCTGTATACTGATGATCAGATTATCATACGATCACGAAAGCGGTATTTTTTGTACAATTTACTGATTGCGTGTATGGGCCTTAAAGATATATGGTCATACAGTGATGTTGAACAAATAACTAGTATGTCTTGCCCAATTTCTGGTTCTTTATTTCTTGGTTTCCTGTACAATCATATACAATGAGGTTAACAGAATGTTAATACTGTAAGAATTAGAATTTTTAGAAGCATCCTTTATGCCCTGCCCAACTGCTGGTCCTTTATTTCACTCCCCCATACAATCATATATGGTCATGTTGAACAGCATCTGACCATTATTGCCAATGACTTGTGCAATCTAAAAATCTCTGTTAGTAAGCTGTGCAGAGAGCCACGAATAGCTGCGACCACCGGTGACCTGTTATAATAGTGAAGGGGGCCGGCAACCGCACCTAGTTGCTTACAGGCGCAGCAGGAATCAGAAGATTTCTGACAATACAATTCACACTGGCCTAAATTGCCAGTGTGGATGTAGCCACAGAGAGTGCAGACATGTTATTACCAGAACATAGCAAATTCAGAGTTAAGCTTTCTTATGTTTTTTAGAAAAAATCTGCAAATCAGGTCATCAAGAATATCATTGCTTTGATTTAAGAATTGAATTGCTTTTAATATGCTTTAAGGCATTTGTAAAATTGTTCATTATTACAATCGTGTTTTGTCATTTTCAAGTAAGGTCTTTCATTTCCTTTGTCTGTGTTCTTCTCATGTCTTGGCCTACACGGTTTAAAATTTTAAAAAAATCACCTGGTTTTTCATAACCAAAATGTCAGCCTGTGATGGAGGCCTACACTAGTTAGCATTGCCAAGCCTGGAGGTTTTTGCTAGAGCATTTAAATCAAAACTTACAGACCTTATAACATAAAAAAGGTTAACAAACAAAAGTAGAACTGTCCGAAAATGTCTGTGAATTGCATGATGATTTTACAATATTAAGGGTTTTATTAGTTTTTTTATAATAAATATTTCTCTTCTATACTTTGAGTTTTACACAAAATGATCTTCCCTGCGTAGCCTGTGAAGACAGACCTGATTTTCCCTATTGCTTTAGTCGTCAATTTTATTTTATTTTTTAAATCATCAACCACAACTTTCTACAAGTGCCCCATTTAATATTTTATGTAATTATACCTTATGTGTAAATACCATAAATCCAATAATGACTCTTATTTAATGTTTTATTAAAATATAGTTTGGGAATCTTTAAGAACAGCCTTAGTTCTTAATCTCTGCGTGCCAAGAGCAGAGGAGTAGCATTCATACTTTAAAGATTAATGGTCTTTATGCCAAGAAGGAAATGCCTGCTTGCTTGACGCCAGCTAAAAGGAAGCAGAAGGCACATTCCCATAATAATGTTTTGAAGCAATAATCTTGCACAAAGAATTACCTTACTTTAGATAATCCGTTAAAATTACCAAAATGCATATACCCACTCATGAAGAAGGTATATTCTACCAAAACCACGTTGTTCTTTTTAACTGTAAATCCATAAAAAAAACGTAAAGTTTTTGGTGGATATCGGCAGTATGAATAGTTTATTACATCTCCCACGGTTGACAGCCATTAGAGCTACTGACCAAGTTATTAGCTTAGACCTGCATAGCAGGAATTTTAAAGCCAATCCATGAAGATCCAACTTTGTGGCTGCTCTCTCTGAATTCATCTGGAGTGAAATTATCCCATAATGGCCAATGCAGGTATGCCAACTGAGAATTTCTAATCAGGCATCTTTCCAACAAAGTCCTGAAAAGAAAAAATTAAGAACCTTTAAAGATGAACTTGTTCTTTTTATTTTTTTTAAAACAGCAGCTACAAATACTGTAGCTGCTGACTTTTACAAATCTGGCATCCAGCGCTGTAGTCCAGCAGCCGGTTCTTGTTACCGATGCGACTCCCTGGCGGCAACGTCATAGATAAGGGGGCCTACTTTGCATTCCCGAGGATCCACAACCGAATCACCCGCAGCGCTTTGTGAATGGTGCAGGGTTGCGGGAGGTGCATGGGACAAGGGGCGTTAGCCTCACTTAGGCAAGGATTGCAAAAGCAGGAGCGAGTACGGATCAAAACCAGTACTCACGCCCCTCCCTCCAAAAAAACAGGTTGGGAGAAGAGAGCAAAGCAGCGGGACTTCACTTTCTGAGTTTTCTGCTTTATGAAACTGTTAGCCATCCAAAAATAAAGTATCACATTTCACCAATGTATCTAAATGACAACACTGTAGAAGCGGCATTTAAACATGTCCCTTCAAACTGGAAACAATGTGGAATGTCGGGAACATCTGCACCTTGACTAAAGTCTACATGCTATGTTGTATGCTGTACATTTTCAATACTCAAAACAAACTGCATATTTTAGAAATCATGCTGTGCAAATACAGTGAATCTGTGACTGGTTTCATTACATCAATATGCCCACATACATAAATACATCCACCTATGGGGACACTCTATACACCGGCTCAGGTAGGAGGCAGTTTGTTCGAAATAGGTATTTCAGTAAATGTCAGTTGTAGAATGACTTCCATGTCACTAATGTTTTGTACGTTTATCTGGCTAAAGAAATAAAAAGTAACAAATCAGAATCTGTTTTAGAAATTGATCTTTCAATAGTACTGAGATGTCATAAAGTACAGTATATACCCTGTTCTATACCTTGTCATACTTTACAATTAAAACCATTAAGGAAGATTGTCAGGTTTTCTTCATGTGCATGAATCTTAGAGAAGTTTTTAACATTTTTCTATTGTGCGCAAGAACACACAATCATTTTGCATATTGGCAATGCCAGTAATTAAGGCTAAAATGCCTCATATCTTTTAGAATATTTAAGTTTTTTTATTTTTACCATTTAAAATAATAAAACACAACTAACTACATCATCTTTATATACACACACTTATAATATAAAATCAATTCTAATACTGATAATTCAGGCATTACCATGGTTTTTAAGACACAAATTGTACAGTGTTAAAGCATTGTGATTTTGATTTAAGTTTGGCAGGTAAACAGATAAACTGGCCATGTTTATAACAAATGGCACTATGGTAAAGCTTTTAATAATTAAAAATAAAACTCTAAGACATTTAATACTGCCTCTTGCCTGTGACTTGAATACAGAAAAAAATAGTTATTCAATTAGACAGTTCCAAGATGATGTGCAAAGTATAGTGATTCATAACAATAATTCAGAAAATATCTATCTGACTGCGCTATGGATTACTGAAATAACTCACTTGCATTTATTTATAGTCTACCACATTACATTTACAATATCAAAGGCTCAAGCTGAATGATGCTGTGGAACACACCTGCACTGTTATGAAGCAGACTTAAACCCTAAAGTTAGAATTTCTTTAATCAACCAAACACACATAAGTAAAAGCTCTTTCACACTGGTGGCCTGAGGCTGCCTACTGAAATGTAACAGCCTGTTAAACTCGCCTATTGAGATCAATTGGGCTGCACTGCAAGCCAAGCACTTGGCTTGCAGTTGTGGTGATGTCCCGCGATGTAAGATTTGCCGTTTGCCCATTTAAAAAGTAAAAAAAAAAAAAAAAAAAAAAAAAAGGGAGCAGTAGTACCTCCTGAATGCCTGCTGGCCCCTACTATACCACACTCTGAAAAGCAATCCACCTCAGAATGCTTTCAGAGGGCGGTAAGCATTACTGCCTGTCTGAAAGAGGCCTAAAGGGGAGGTAGAGTACAGGTTTGAAAGGCTAAAGAAACGCACCTATCAGTAGATACAATGAGCCAATGCCATGGCAGAGCTATTGCAGGTCAGATGACTTAACACAACTTTTTTTTTTAAGCTGTTAAATCTTTAGGGTTCGACACCCTATCCACCTCTCTCTAAAGCATGCTTGTTTAATTGAAGCAGACCCAACGGTGTGTTATACAGCACTTCTTAGAGGCGGGATCTACAAAATTAAGATTCTCTAAAATTTAGCTCCATGTTTACTTTTCTTCGAGTTGCTGCTAAAGTAAAAAATATATGGCATTTTAATTTCCCAGGTAATTTTTTTCAGATATTAATTCCGTTTAGTCACAGACTACTAAACTGTGCCATTTAAAGTTGGAACTCCTGACAAATAGCTAATAAATTGTTAAAATATATGTAAAAGCTATACCTGCCAAGATGTTTGTAACTCTGTTTAGCCACTTTTGTAATTTTCACAAATATACTGCCAAGCCACCAAGGGTGACACCAATAATTGTTATTGCAGTTTTGCTCTTTTTCTGAGTCATCTGTCTGATCACTGGATTGTGGACAATTGGCATCTAAACATTTCAGACTGACAGCTCTTTCCAATGTAACAGAGCCTATTTGGCTATTAGTGCACAATCTCCCACTCTCAACCTGATATCTGCGATTAAGGCAATTGTGGGATGATTTTAGAAAGGCAGACTGCCATCTTTTACATCAGTATTAATTGATAAATAAATAACTCCACATATAAGCATGTACATATGTACTTTTTTTTATATTTGCAAGGAGTTCCACTATAATAACACAATTCCAAAAACACTGAAACTAGCTTAGTTTTTGTAAATCAGCTTTTAATCTCAACTAACATTTGCTTGGGATAAACGTTGCTTTCTTCTAAGAATATACACTTAAAACTGATAATGGACAAACTAATAGGCCTCCTTTAGGTGTCAACAATATATCTGTTCACATTTTATGTTAAACATGGTACATATAGTTGAATCTATTCTGCCCTTCAATAGAGTTAAGTGCTATGTATAATATATCATATATTTTAGTGTAAACATTGCAGATAACCACAGGGCGCTATGGAATACATACATAATATACAATAAAATAAAATTAGTTACACGGTCATTGACATGCTTGCGTTCACATTTTTACAAAAAGAGTGAGTGTCAGAAATAGTTATTGAACCATATGCCGATATTCTTGTGGTTCAGACAGAGCAGCCATTATTACCGTAAGCCTGGTAGTGTGGAGTGACTGTGGTCAGACTGTCTTAGTCTTCAAGTTTAAATACTGGATCTGCATTGGTTACAGCACAAAATCTTTTTGTTAAGAAGAAAAAGTTTTGAGTCTTCAGAATTAAGAACGTCATTTATTTCCAGGCACAGTGCAATTGCAGATGATTCTGGGCTTCTTCCAAGGTCTATACGGAGGAATGCTTTATAATTTCCAGGAGCAATTTATACTTAAAATCTGTTCATCCTTTCATTAGGAAATATATAGAAGACAATTATAGCTAATACTCTTGTGAGATAATTCTTGCTATGATTATCAATAGTAAATTGTCTTCTGAAACACAAGTTGGCAGCTATTCTCACTGTTACATGCAGAAGACATATGTCAAAGCTGAAAAACTCAGCTGCTCAGTGTTGGCTTTGACAAATTGGGCAGAAGCAAGGTAACACTTGAAAGGTGAGAAAAGTGTAGCCAACCTCAGGCCAGATAACCCTATGAAATCTGGCTAAATGGTTAGTTTAGATTTTCTCTCATATTAGCCAAAGTTCATCTTTACAACAATGGGGAATCTACCAATATGCAAAGGCTTCTGTTTTTCCAGTAATCTATCCTTTTACGTTCCTTCACGATATTCATTTAAGCTCCATAAATGTGCCAATGTTGAGAAGATTCAATATAGTGATGATTTCTTGGAAAATTCCCATTTTCTGAATATAAACTCCCATTATAACTTGCAATTTTCTTTGTTTCCCTATGGACGATGAAATCTATACCAAGAAACAAAGAAGTAAAGGTGAGATTATAAAATACTGAAGTTAATTTCAGTGAACAAGCACTTTTTATATTATATCTATAATAAAAATCTATATTTATATTAAAGTATTATATTATCAGAGAAAACTGAGGAACTGCTAGAACACCTAGAATAAGGTCAGAGGTTGACAAAACAAAGTTGCTTTACTTAAAGAGTAGAGGATGTTCATTTAGCAAACTTCAACTATCCAACCATCTGCAAGCAAAAACCCTATTATGGTTTTGAATTACCCTGGACATGATTGGATATGTAAATTGAACAGAAACATCACTTTATTTACTAAACTAAGAAAACTTTCACTTTGGTAGGTAACCATTTTCTACTCTTCAGTAAATCAGCTACACTGACTGGCCACACAAGCAGGATTGCCAACGAATGATCAGCAAATCAGCTGAGAAACCAGGTGACTTGGAAACTCAACAAATAGTGACTTTTTAAAAAATTTATGAATATAAGCAGAATTGTCCAATCTGCAGAGAGTCATACAATCTACGAGTTGTGACTGCCTGGATTGCTAAATTTATTGATTTTCAACAGATCAGACAGAATTATTCAGAAGAAATGGAGGAACTACAATTCTCCAGATTAGCTTCTCTCTGCTGCTAATCATTCAGAAATTTACCGCCAGTTTGTAAAATAATGCAGATAAATTAGGTCTGTAAAGCCATTCAAAAGCTTTTTAATACTGTATGTTTGTATCAGGCATTTTCAATTCTTATTATTACATCTAAATGTAAGGCATAGTTGAATATATATTTGTGTTAGTTCACCAGACAATAGGTAGCGCTTTATATATTACATTGTTCTCTACAGAATAGCATGGCATTGTCACATACTAATAATGCCACAAGATATCATTGTTGTAAGTGATTTTGGGGCAGTTGTACTTCTAATCCAATATGGGGTTGGCAACCCTGCATACAAGGGAAGATTTTTCATAGTATTCAGTAAAGATTCAACCTTTGTATTCAGTAAAGATTCAACCTTTGTATTCAGTAAAGATTCAACCTTTGTATTCAGTAAAGATTCAACCTTTGTATTCAGTAAAGATTCAACCTTTGTATTCAGTAAAGATTCAACCTTTGTATTCAGTAAAGATTCAACATTTGCAGCTTGAACAGTAGCAGATATCTTTTAACCACTTGTCCCCCGCCCACTGTCAATTGACGGCGGGCGGAGGATACTCTCGTTCTGGGAGGACGTCATATGACGTCCTCCCTTTAAAACGAGCTAGGAGGCGCGCGCTCGCCCGCCGCGTTCACAAGGCCCCTGTGCGCGTGCCCGGCGGCCGCGATTGCCGCCGGGCACCCGCGATTGCCCGGGAAACGAGCAGGAAAGTGGATCTCTGTGTGTAAACACAGAGATCCACGTCCTGTGAGGGAGAGGGGACCGATGGTGTGTCCCTTGTACATAGGGACAACCATCGATCACCTCCCCCAGTGAGTCACCTCCCCCCACAGTAAGAACACATTGAGGGAACATATTTAACCCCTTCCCGCCCCCTAGTGGTCAACCCCTTCCCTGCCAATCACATTTATACAGTAATCAATGCATTTTTATAGCAGGGATCGCTGTATAAATGTGAATGGTCCCAAAAATGTGTCAAAAGTGTCCGATGTGTCCGCCGCAATATCGCAGTCACAATAAAAAAATCGCAGATCGCCGCCATTACTAATAAAAAAATAAAATAAAAAAAATGCTATAAATCTATCCCCTATTTTGTACACGCTATAACTTTTGCGCAAACCAATCAATACGCGCTTATTGCGATTTTTTTTTTTTACCAAAAATATGTAGAAGAATACGTATCGGCCTAAACTGAGGAAAATTTCATTTAAAAAAAAAAAATGGGTATTTATTATAGCAAAAAGTAAAAAATTGTGTTTTTTTCCAAACTGGACGCTCTTCTTTTGTTTATAGCGCAAAAAATAAAAACCGCAGAGGTGATCAAATACCACCAAAAGAAAGCTCTATTTGTGGGAAAAAAAGGACACAAATTTTGTTTGGGAGCCACGTCGCACGACCGCGCAATTGTCATTCAAAGTGTGACAGCGCTGAAAGCTGAAAAATGGCTTGGGCAGGAAGGGGGTTTTCGTGCACAGTAGAGAAGTGGTTAAACTGCTGAAAATATGAAATTGTTTAAAGCAGCTGCCTTCAGGAAATAATTACAATTAAAATACAAATTTTAAATACAGTCATGTCTGAAATTGTTGGCACCCCAGAAATTTTTACAGAAAATCAAGTATTTCCCACAGAAAAGTATTGCAGTAACACATGTTTTGCTATACACATGTTTATTCCCTTTGTGTGTATTGGAACAAAACAAAAAAAAGGGTGGAAAAAAAGCAAATTGGACATAATGTCACACAAAACTCCAAAAATGGGCTGGTCAAAATTCTTGGCACCCTTAACTTAATATTTGGTTGCACACCCTTTGGAAAAAATAACTGAAATCAGTCGCTTCCTATAACCATCAATAAGCTTCTTACACCTCTCACCAGGAATTTTGGACCACTCTTCCTTTGCAAAGTGCTCCAGGTCTCTCTTATTGGAAGGGCACCTTTTCCCAACAGCAATTTTAAGATTTCTCCACAGGTGTTCAATGGGATTTAGATCTGGACTCATTGCTGGACTCAGAGGCAGCAAAACAACCCCAAAACATCATTGAACCTCCACCATATTTCACTGTAGGTACCATGTTCTTTTCTTTGTAGACCTCATTCCGTTTTCGTAAACAGTAGAATGATGTGCTTTACCAAAAAGCTCCATCTTGGTCTCATCTGTCCACAAGACGTTTTCCCAGAAGGATTTTGGCTTACTCAAGTACATTTTGGCAAACTGTAATCTTGCTTTTTTATGTCTCTGTGTCAGCAGTGGGGTCCTACTGGGTCTCCTGCTATAGCGTTTCATTTCATTTAAATAGCGACAGATAGTTTGCGCTGACACTGATGCTCCCTGAGCCTGCAGGACAGCTTGAATTTCTTTGGAACTTGTTTGGGGCTGCTTATTCACCATCCAGACTATCCTGCGTTGCAAACTTTCATCAATTTTTCTCTTCTGTCCACGCCCAGAGAGATTAGCTACAGTGCCATGGGTTGCAAACTTCTTGATAATTTTGCGCACTGTGGACAAAGGCAAATCTAGATCTCTGGAGATGGACTTGTAACCTTGAGATTGTTGATATTTTTTCCACAATTTTGGTTCTCAAGTCCTCAGACAGTTCTCTTCTCCTCTTTCTGTTGTCCATGCTTAGTGTGGCACACACAGACACACAATGCAAAGACTAAGTGAACTTCTATCTTTTTTATCTGCTTTCAGGTGTGATTTTCATATTGCCCACACCTGTTACTTGCCCCAGGTGAGTTTAAAGGAGCATCACATGCTTGAAACAATCTTATTTAACCACAATTTTGAAAGGGTGCCAAGAATTTTGACCAGCCCATTTTTGGAGTTTTGTGTAACATTATGTCCAATTTGCTTTTTTTCCCTCCCTTTTTTTGTTTTGTTCGAATACACATAAAGGGAATAAACATGTGTATAGCAAAACATGTGTTACTGCAATACTTTTTCTGTGGGAAATACTTAATTTTCTGGAAAAATTTCTGGGGTGCCAACAATTTCGGCTATGACTGTAGCTCCCAACCCTACCAGTCAGTGGTCATTTCTACACATATAAGTAAAAACTGAATTGACGTTTTTAAGTCTTTATTGAAGCCCTAAACACAGCTGAGGCTAATCAATAGGGTGGGTTTGGTTAGCATACAAGGGTGTAGTCTAACTTTACCAAGGAGAAAAGTGCAGTGTAAATTCAGTAATGCCCACCAGTGTCCAATGCCAAAAAATAGGTTATGATGATAAATGAAAAAATATATGATATATATTAATATTTACTTATACATGATAACGTTTTAAGATGTAAAACAAACAGGTTGGCACCTTGTAAACTGTCGACTTTCTTCATGTACTTCCATTTCTGTGCTTTTAAATTCATTAAGTTCTTTTCGAATGGCAGCCTTTGGAAACAAGAACATGTAATCAAAAAAATGTTTTTACAATATAAATATGGTCTTATTCTCCCATGAAACATATGTACCACCACACAAACTCATCAAGCAGGAGTATGCAGAGTTTGGGAAAAACGTCTCTGAATTATGGCTTTTATCGGTGGACTTTTGTCCTTATGTTGATGGCATCAGTTTAATATCTTAACCCTCTTGTATTTTATTGTATTGCAGCTGTATCGTCTCCCTTTATATTGTAAAACACCGAGCAAACTGTTGGCACTAAATAAATTCTGTACTAAAATAATAAAAATGGTAATACTTATTAGCTTAAGATGCTTCAGAGATCATTTAGAAACCATCTAGACAGGTGCATTTAACCTCCTCCAGACTTGCATTTGACCGACTTCAAGCAAATTTTGCATTCCATAGATTTGTATGCAAATACAAAACCTATTTGCCATGAAAAAAAATCTGGCCTCACAGGCCCTTACAGTCACACAACGAAACCAAGAGAAGGGCGAACCGACCTAGTGCAATTCCATTATAAACATATATTACTCACAAACATGATGTATACACACGAATGCCAAAGCAAAAAGACAAGTCACCTCCAGGGCCACTGGGATATTCCAATGGTGCAAGGGGACCAGACGGAGTCTGTAATGGCTTGGCTCTGAGGAAGAGGGTTCTCCCTCGAAATGCAAAAGCCAAGACATTACGGACACCGTCTGGTCCCCTTGCACCATTGGAACATTCCAGCGGTCCTGGAGACGACTTGTCTTCATTTTGCTTTGACATGCGTGTATACATTATATTTTTGAGTATTATGTGTATCTTATCTTTTAATAAATGTTTATAATGGAATTGCACTAGGTCGGTGCGTCCTTCTCTTGTTTTCTTTGTTTTTCAGTATATTTGGATACCCATGGTCCTGAGAGGGCAGCAATACTCTGTGCTTTGATAATAAGGATTAGACACACTTCCTTCCCTTGAGCTTAACACCTGAGCGCAGGAGAGTTATTTTCTTGGATACTTACAGTCACACACCTCTAACTTTTATCATGACTAGGAGCTTATGCAAGGCTGTCTCCTGGCTATTAAACAGAGCACAGGAGTGCTATAGGCAGTTGGGAATAGGACCATTAAAGTGAGCCTGCTGCTTCGCACTGCATTGGCAAAACACAGGTTGAATTTAGGATTCCAGTTCAACAGACATCAGGACATTATGTCCTCGCTTTTATCTCTCTGGATGTCACACCTATAAAGTTACCTATTGATATAAGACAAATATCTGGCCTTTACAAATGATTCTTTGCTCCAATGATCAGTTGCGCAATTGCAAGTGATCAGACAAGTCGTATTTGTTGATATTTACAGGTTTTTAAATAAATAAATAAATAAAAAAACCTTATATAACAATAGAAAATATTGATTCCTCTATAATTTTAATAAACTGAAGCTTTGGTCTTGAGCATTTTTTTCACTGAAAGGTGCCCATGACCAAGGCTGTTGCAGATGCCTTTTTAATCTCTGTGGCAGATGCATTTTTTCTTTAAATCAGAATGTTGCTCAGGCTAACATGCAGAGGAGATAAGAGGCAGGAAAAAAAAAAAAACTTCGGACGCCCCTAGAAGCCTAAGGCCTCATGCACACAGGGCGTTTTTCCTGCCGCTTTTAGCAGTGTCAGTCTTTTTTACAGCTTAAAAGTGTTTCTCTATGTTATTTTATGTGCCCATGCACACTATGGCTTTTAAAAGCTTTTAGTGGCAGAGACTTTTAGAGGCACTGCCAGTTTGCCCAGGAGCAGCAGAGTTTGGGCAGAAAAAACCTGTAACACTACTAAAAGCTGCGAGAAGCTGCTAAACGCGCCTAAACGCTAGTGCTTGAGCATTAATTTATTTCAATGGCCAGAATAAATGAATGAAATTAATTAATGCCCAAAAGCGTGACGCCTGTAAAAGCTCCTAAAAGCTTTAGACACTTTTACAAGCATCAGGCATTTTTCAGCGAAAACGATGCTGGCTTCTAGGAGAATTCAATAAAACGCCCTGAGTGCATTAAGCTGAAAAAACTGGAAGACAATACAGAGATGACAACTGTGCAATTGACTATTAGGAAACATGCTTTCCCCAGGGAGGTGCATTCACAATGGAAAGTCTGGGGTTTCAATACAGGTCGTTAAACGAATTGGTCATTAAACGGGGAGCCACAAGTAATCAATATTTTAGGCATTCTTAACTACTGTACTGTATTGTGAAAAAAAAGGTCTAAACACAAAACTCCAGCTCAATAACATTGTTTTAATTTGCATAAGTACAGAACACAAATTAAAATTCTGTACTGTACAACACAATGATGTATAGTGCGTCGTTTGGATGGAGAGAGCTGGTCGTAGGTCCGAGGGTCATTAACCACTTAAGCCCCAGACCATTTTGCAGCTAAAGGACCAGGCCCCTTGGTTTTCTGTTGGATGACCCCTTCTACTCTCATGTATTGTCTACAGCTCTTCACATGTACAATGCTGTTTTTTCTTTCTAATAATTATTATTTTTTTTTTTTATAACAGAAGGAAAAGGACCAGGCCCCTTTTTGCAATTCGGCACTGCGTCGCTCTGACAATTGCGCGGTCGTGCGACGTGGCTCCCAAACAAAATTGACGTCCTTTTGGCGGTATTTTATCACCTCTGCAGTTTTTATTTTTTGCGCTATAAACAAAAATAGAGCGACAATTTTGAAAAACATTTTTTACTTTTTGCTATAATAAATATCCCCCAAAAATATATAAAAAATCTTTTTTTTCCTCAGTTTAGGCCGATACGTATTCACCTTATTTTTGGTAAAAAAAAAAAAAAAAACCAATAAGCGTTTATTGATTTGTTTTGCGCAAAAGTTATAGTGTCTACAAAATAGGGGGTAGTTTTATGGCATTTTTATTAATATTTTTTTTTTACTAGTAATGGCGGCGATCAGCGATTTTTATCGTGACTGCGACATTATTTTTTTTTTTCAACATTTTTTATTTACATCGAAGGAACCGGTCCACATGGACCCCGACAGTATATAACAGACATACACATACAATGAATAATGCAATGCGCAGCATGGTAAGACGTATAAGGAGGACTTATCCCCTTACTTATATCCATCTGATATGTGAACATTCCCCAGAAAGGGGTGGAACCACCCCCGGATCTCAATATATCTACCCGCCGCCCTTCGAGATATGTCTGTCAGGGATTCGTAGATGGTAAGAATGCCCGGGTCCCGTGGATACAGCTCCCATTCCAATTTTCCCATTTATCTAAGAGTAACAGAGACTAGAGGTGTAGTGCCTCCAGAGGAAAAAAAGTTGTATAGAGCCCATAGAAAAGAAAAAGGAGAGAGAGTGAACCTAGAAGCAAAGAAAGAGTGAGAGGGAGGGCAAGGGGAGACAAAGGAGGGAAGGGGGGGGGAGGGGATCGGGTATACCTGTCTCCCGCCAAGGGTGACAAAACTATATCGTTTTCAAGGCCCCTGTGGGTCGCCAGCATGTTGAGGGCAGGAGGCAATAGTGCAACACCTCCAGGGAACAGGTGTTCCGGGCGAAGACTCAGGTGGGCAACTCAATCCCTCTGAGGGTCTGCCCTTCATCTGAGAATCTAAAAATGTTCCACAACTGCCAGGTCTTAGAGTATGTCTCGCGTCTGTGCTGACTAGATAGGATCAGGTCCTCCATGAGGCCGATGTCATCGACTCTTAGCCATTGTGCAATGGACGGTGGGGAGGGGGATTTCCAGTTTAGGGGTATACAGGCCCTAGCTGCGTCCAGATGGCGGACCACTGATTTCTTATATACCTTTGCAGGTGTGTCGGTTACATGTAAGAGGAAGTAAGCCGGTGTCTCTGGTACAGTACGGTCGGTGAATTTCTGGGTTACTCGTCTCACCTCCCCCCAATAACCCCGTAGCCGTGGGCAGGACCAGAAGATGTGTAAGAGAGTCCCCTCCTCCCCCTGGCATCTCCAGCATCGGTCAGAGGTATCTGGAAACATTTTATGTAAGAGGGAAGGGGTCCTATACCAGCGTGTGAGCAGTTTGAAATTAGTTTCTTGGGTCTTGGTACACAGAGAAGATTTGTGGGTAAATCGCAGTATATGCCGCTTCGTGTCATCTGAAAATTGGCAGTCGAGATCCCGTTCCCACCTGGTGAGGCAGGGTACCTGTAAGGGCCCCGACGGTGTCATCAACATTCCATAGCACAATGAAAGCGTGTGTTGGATCCTACCCAACGCCATGCACAGCTCCTCCAATGGGGTGGGGGGATGTCTAGCATCATTGGGCGGGGGTGGGATACCCGCGAGAAAGTGACTTAGCTGTAAAGCCCTCAGGAAGTCCAGGCTGTATACGCCCCTCGAGTCCGACAGCTCCTCATATGACCTCCACCTCCCCATGGTACCAAAGTGGGATGCCTGATAGAGCCCCTCCTCCCTCAGTGCGAGAAATCTCCTGTCTTGCAACCCTGGAGAGAAATGGGGGTGGCCCAGCACTGGACGCAGAGGGGAGGCTGGGGACGAGAGTGAAGGCCGAGTCAGCAATGTTGAGCATATGCCCAGGGTGTTGCCAATCAAGGGGTGCCTTTTCAGGGGTGGTGGCAGGTCTGAATGGCACCAGGGAGCTCTGTCAAGGGGTATGTCACTCTGTGGACGACTGCTCGATAGTCGTCCACAGTTTGGTGTCTCTATGTCTGCACCAATCCAGGAGCCGGCTGAGGTGAGCCGCCCTGTAGTATGTACGGACATCTGGCATTGCCAGGCCCCCATGTAGCTTCGGGAGACATAGTACACTCCTGCTCAGGCGTGGGTGTTTCCTGGCCCAAAAGGAACTTGGTGAAGGCTGCATGGACCTGCCTAAAATAGGACCCAGGGATAGCTATGGGGAGGGCTTGTAGAAGGTATAAGAATTTAGGCAGTATCGTCATTTTGAGGATGGCGCAGCGGCCCAGCCACGAATGGAGACCGCTGTCCCAGCCATCCAGAAGTCCCCGGACCGTCTTCAGTAGGGGAGGGAAATTAAGTGCAAACAGTTTGGGTATAGTCATGGGTATGGATGTCCCCAGATATCTCAGTGCCGTGTCAGTCCATTTTAAACTAAAGTCTTCTCTAAATTGTTTAAGTAGGGGTTGAGCTATCCCCACTCCCATGGCCTCAGACTTGGAAAAGTTAATCTTGAGGTTAGAGAGGGAGCCGTAGACCTCAAATTCTCTCAGAAGATTCGGGAGGGACATCCTGGGTTTTGTGAGGGAGAACAACAGGTCATCTGCGTATGCCGAGACCTTATACTGCGTCCCGTTCTTCTCCACCCCCGAGATGTCCAGGTTCCGACGTACGTGACAAAGGAAGGGCTCCAGGGTCAGGGCAAACAACAGGGGCGACAGAGGGCAGCCTTGCCTAGTCCCGTTCCGAATGGGGAATGGGTCTGACAGTACCCCATTCGCCCTCACCCTAGCCGCCGGTGTCGTGTAGGCTGCGGTCACCCAATTCAACATCGTCTCCCCCAACCCTATGTGCCTCAGTGTAGCAAACAGGAACCCCCAGTGGACCCGGTCAAATGCCTTTTTTCGGCATCGGTACCAATGAATACGCAGGGCGTCTTAGTCTGGGCCGCGATGTGTAGCAGGTTAAGGGCCTTAGTAGTATTGTCACTGGCCTCTCTAAACGGGACACAGCCCACCTGATCCAGATGGATCAGGTCCGGGAGATGTGCTTGCATTCTAGAGGCCAAGATCTTGGTAAAGATCTTGAGGTCTGCATTCAGTAGGGAGATTGGGTGGTAGCTTCCACATAACCCCGGGTCTTTGCCCTCCTTAGGTATAACTGAGATCTGTGCCAAGAGTGTGGTGTCGTGGAAAAGTGTCCCTGAGCCTATGCTGTTGAAGAGATCTACCATATGCTGGCCTAGTGAGGGCAAAAGGGCCCAGTAATAGGCAGTGGTCAGGCCGTCAGGGCCGGGGGCCTTGCCTGGTTTGGTATTCTTAAGGGCCACCTGAATTTCAGTCAGCGTAATGGGTTCCTCCAGGGCAGATCGTGTCTCCTCCGGGAGTGAGGGCATAAAGGAACGGTCTAGGTAATCCTGCATGGTCTCCGGCATGGGTCGTGTGTCTGGTAGATTGTAGAGGGCACGGTAGAAGGCCCCGAATTCTTGCATGATGTGCTGGGGAAGGCTAGCCTTCTGTCCGGTTGTGGTCTGAATGTGTGGTATGTAGGCTGCCGCCCGTTGCGCCTGCAGCTTTCTGGCCAACAGTCTTCCACACTTATTGCCCGACTCATATGATTTCCTGCGGCAGATCTGCATCGCCGCCTTAACCTTAAATAGGAGGAGATCCTTCAGCTGCGACCGGACCATATCGAGGTCCAGTCCCAGTTGTTTGGATGGTGCAGCCTTATGGGCTGCCTCCAGGTCCTGCAGTCTGGCGAGGAGTAGGTCGAACTGCGCTGTCCGCTCGCGTTTCAGCCTGGAGCCGTGTCTAATAAGGGACCCCCGGATCACTGCTTTGTGGGCCTCCCACACCACCCCTGGGTCGCTGTCTCCGGATTTGTTTGTAGTAAAATAACATCCCAATTCCCTGACCAAGTCGGCCAGGACCACCGGGTCCTGTAAGAGGCTCTCATTTAGTCTCCACGGATGTCGTTGCCCCGTCGACGTGTCAGACAGTGAATACCGAAGCCCGACTGGAGCATGGTCGGACCACGTGATAGACCCGATGTAGGTCTCCCGGATCGCGTGTAGTTGTCCATGGGGTATCAGGAAATAGTCAATACGCGAGTATGACTGGTGTGGTTTTGAAAAAAAGGTGAAGTCGCGTTCTCCTGGGTGCATAAGGCGCCAGGCATCTATCAATTGGGCTGAGTGAAGCGCATTTCCAATACGCTTGCGTACGTCTCGAGAGGTAGAGGAGGTCCCAGATGAAGTGTCCTCCGTCGGGATCAGTGGCATGTTCAGGTCCCCTCCCACTATGAGTTGTCCCTCCGTGAAGCGCTGGAGATGTTCCATGCGCTTCCTGATGAACGTGTCCTGGCGGTCATTCGGGGCATATAGGTTCGCCAAGGTAATCTTCCTATCTCCCAGCATACCCTTTAAATATAGGTAGCGACCCTCTGTATCAGTAACGGAGTCTATACGTTTCCAGGGGACCCAGGCCGAAATGAGGATGGATACCCCCTGGATTTAGCCCCTGTGTACTTTGAATGGAACACCGAAGGGAAGTGTCTGTTTGTAAGTATCGGTATATTATTTTCCCGGAAGCGTGTCTCCTGGACAAATACTATATCTGCCCTCATGCGTCTCATATCCTGTAGCAACATCCGCCGATTCTCGGGGGTGTTGAGTCCCTTTGCATTAAGGGACACGATGTGGATGTCACCCATAGTCAAATAGGGGTAAGGTCGGGTCAGGTATACAGGACGGGGGGGGGGGGAGACAGAGGGAGGGGAGTGTGGGATTGAAGAGAAACCAGTAAAATAAAGCGAGGCAAGAGTGTAGTAGGGAGTGGTAGAGAAGAGTAATCCAGAGACAGAAGAGAGAGTCAGAAAAATTAGGAGGCTAGCACTAAAGGGTGCAGCAACTGAAGAAAAACTAAAATTAGCCCTAAGGGCTTAAGTACTCCCCGGGAAAATCCCAGAACTGGAGCACGGTCCTAAATGGGGTAGTGGACAGACAAAGCCATGGTGAGAGCTCCCAGCCCTCTCCGCCCACCCCCGGCAACCTATAAACATAAGGTAAATGGTATACCGATATAACTAAACAAGCATTATATAACATGGGCATATAAAAGTAAACTTCATTAAACACAGAACAGAGTTAGTGCAAAATAGAGCGACTGCATTGCATAAGTCAGTGCAATGTCACATGGGCCCTGAGTATCATGCCCCCTCCCACCTAGCAGCATCCCACCCAACTTCCCCTCCCTCCCCAACCCCACCAATCACATATGAGTTCATAGACCAAGCAACGTGTAGGTCCTACAAGAGTTCTTCAGCGCGCTTCAGTTAGTGGGGAGACATTGAAAGCCCCGGGCAGCCGGAAATGTGAAACAACACACAACACAAAAAAAAACCCATCCGTAGGCTGTTGGTTGCCATCCCCCTCCCCCCTCCCCGGGCAGAATATCAGGTTAATAGGTCCTGAGGTTGAATACATCTCACCTCCTCCCATCCCGAGTTTCACCCCCTCCGTAGTTTACCCTGCCTCTATCAGGCAGGTAAGGTGTTGCCAGTGTGTAAGGGCACCACTGGGAGCATCTCCGCTACGTGTCCGGGAGAGCTACTTCAAACCGGGGGGGGGGGGGGAAAGAGCGCCAGCCGCATTTACGGGGGGTGTACCTCTGCAGCGGCCCCGTTTCGGTCTCCAGAGCGGGCATCCAGTCTCATTGGGGCAGTCCCAGGGGACCCAACGTACAGAGCCCCGTCTATCTCCCCAACAGGGTACTGTCCCCACTCCCCCCCCCATGCCGAGTGTCTCGCGGGAGCTTGGAAGGGGGGAGGGGGGCGGCCGCCACCCCACAGGCCGCTGCGCCAGAGTCTCAATGAAGGGATCGGGTTAATCCGGAAGGGGAAGGGAGAGTGGCCGGGGGAACCGATCAGATGGGGTTATATGGGCGACCCAGGGCTGTCTAGATAGCATTAGTCAAGATAGGGTGGCCCACGGCCTACTCACGCAGCTCTCCTCTGGACACCGATCTTCGCCTTCGTCTGCCCCTGCTGTGCTGCTGGTCCCGATCTGCCCATCTGGCGCGGAAGTATCTGGAGCCAGTCCGGGACCTGGATCGGCATCACCTCCAGAAAGCGGAACAAGGCAGGCAGGTCAGCCGCGGTTTGAAGTGTGAATGATCCGGATTCTCTGCGGGAGGTCACAGAAAGTGGGTATCCCCATCTGTAGGTGACGTCCTTCTGCTTGGCCAGGTCCAGGACAGGACGCAGCAGGGCTCTTCTCCGCAGTGTAGCTCTCGACAGGTCCGGTAAGATCCGGATCCGTGCGTCGCCCTTCTCGACGTCGCCATGGTCCCAGGCCGCCCGCAGGATCGCCTCCTTCTGCGCGCATCTGTGCAGTCTACAGATCACGTCCCGCGGTCTGTCCGGATCCACAGTTCTAGGTCCTAAGGCCCTGTGCGCCCTGTCCAAGATGACTGCGACATTATGGCGGACACATCAGACACTTTTGACACATTTTTGTGAAAATGACACTGGCAGTGAAGGGTTTAACCTCTAGGTGGAGCTGTAGGGGTTAAATGTGACCTAATGAGCGATTCTTACTGTAGGGGGGCGTGGCTTGGCGTGTGACGTCACTGATCGTCGTTCCCTATGACAGAGAACAGACGATCACTGACATGCCACTAGGAAGAAGGGGAAAGGTTTGTTTACACTTACCTCTCCCTGTTCTTTAGCTCTGTGACCCAATCGCGGGACACAGACGGCGATCGGGTCCGGCGGGTGCAGTCATGGATCTTCGGACCGGGTCTCGAGCACGCCGGTGGCGGCGCATGCGCGACCCACAGACGGGTTCTTAAATGGGACGTACCTGTACGCCCTTGTGCCTGTCCGTGCCATTCTGTCGACATACATCGTCGTGCGGCAGTCCTTAAGTGGTTAAACAGGTAAGTGGTTAAACTAGGAGTATCTGTAATGGATTACTACTACAGACTATTGAATACCAGTAAACTGATTCTGGTATAAAAGATTTTATGTGATTTCAGTGTAATTACACATAGGGTCACGATGCCTCGAACCATTGCACACTTTTAGAAAAATTACAAAACTACAGAGCCAGTCCTTCTCCCATCTAATCCTAGCTGTCAATAGTAAAAGCAGCCACAGGCATGGCACACCTTCCTGTGACTCCCAGTTATCTGAAAAGATGGTGCACTTCCAAAAACAAGACAAAATGTATACAACAGGTCTAAACAACTCTGTTGGAAACTATAGCAACATTTTAATTTAGAAAATATGTTTTTCTAAATAAGTAGTAACAAAAATGTCTTTAAAAGCAGGGTTTCACCTGGTGATCCAGCCAGTAGGTCTGGTATTTTTCAACTTACCGGTACCTACAGGGCACTTTCACCCCCTTCCTGCCCAGATCATTTTTCAGCTTTCATCGCTGCCGCACTTTGAATGACAAGTGCGCGGTCATGCTACACTGTAACCATGTGAAATTGTTATTTTCTTCACACAAATAGTTTTCTTTTGGTGGTATTTAATCACTGCTGGGATATTTTTTATTTTATTTTAAAAAGACCGAAAATTTTGAAAAAAATAGTTTTTAAGTTCCTGTCAGTAAATTTTGTAAACAAGTAATTTTTCTCCTTCACTGATATGCGCTGATGAGGCGGCACTGATTAGGTGGCACTGATGAGCACTAATAGGCAGGACAGATCGGTGGCACTGGTGGGCACTGATAGGTGGCACTAATGGCCACTGATGGGTGGAATTGATGGTCATTGATGGGCAGCACTTATAGGCGGCACCGAAAGCCAACACTGACTGGCATCACTAATGGGCACTGATTGCTGGCTCTGGTGGGCACTGATTGCTGGCACTTCTGGTGCTCTAATGTAATCAGGGCTCTTACTGTCCCCTGCGAGGAGATGCCACTGATCGGCTCTTCTTGCCACAAACTCTCAGTGTGAGTCGGTGAGCGCCGATTACCGTCACTTCCTTGTTTACATGTGACCAGCTGTGATTAGACACAGCCGATCACATGATTAAAGAGCCGCGTCAGCGGCTCTTTACAGAGATCGGGGTTGCGCCGTGTCCTAGCAACACGGCGCGTTCGCCAATTGCCCCCGCGGGGACGCAGGAGCAGCTGCTTGGGTGTGCCGTCATATGACGTCCACCCAGAACGAGAGTGAGTTGAAACAAATGATTTTCCACTGACAGGGGTGCTTACAATGGTCAACTTTTATTGATTTATATAAAACCCTTATCCCGTAAGGAAAAAAACTGTTGGTGTAACTGCTTATAAATATTATCTGAAGTTCAGCATCAAATGGTTAGTCGAGTCCCTCTAAGGCTGGCCCATAGATGATCATTTTTTTCAATCAGCCAGAGGACTGAAAGAAAAAAACGAATAGATTCCCCCATCCACACGAGCAAAGTGGATGGGGGAATTCTCTCAGCAGTGGTATTGTATTCTGACAGCAGGGAATCCTTCGCTGTCAAATACACCAATCAGCGTTGCAGCCAATTGGCTACAGTGGTTGATTAAATGAAAGTATTCCAATAATTTCGTCCACAGAAGTTGACTTCTGTGGAGCAGGAGTGACCATTGATGGATCAATGCCGATGTGGCAGAATTTTGATCCATTTATGTCCAGCTTTAATCTGCTAGTCTAATACTAGCACCAAAAGACGGACAATGCTGCTGTCCTAAGGTGTCTGCTTTACTTTGTCATTCAGAATACAGACACCCTAAGACAGGAAGTTTGGTACTGTCTGGTACACTAGTTAAAACAAAGAAAAAAATTAATAAATAAAATAAATCTAATTCAGCCACCACATCTAAGGATTATTATGCTGCAATATATATATATATATATATATATATATTTTGTGGTTTAATACCCCTTAAACTCCTGTTAAACTCCTGTTTTTTGGCTGTGAAATACTGTACATCCATGTTTTTAGTAGTAACATGCTGAATACAATTCTGAGTTGCAACAAATATTTTTGTGTAAAGTAAGTTGGTTTGAACGGATTGCAATTTGTTAACAGATGGATAATTTCAAAGAACACCTCATTTAATTAGAGGGAAAAAAACAAGAGAGACATTTGGTAATCCTTTAAGAGCACAGACAGAGAAGAGGAGGCAGCCTTCTAATTAGCAGCTGCAGGCTCCTCTCTGCGCTGGTCTCAGGGCTGCCAAAATGTTAGGTGTAGAAGGGTTTACTGGGCTTTGATAAAACTAACACAAGTTATAATCTCTGATGTTGGGATTGATAGCACAATAACCAGCTCCTGAACCTTTAATCTGTCTATATCCTCTGCTGATTGTAGCCTGGTGTTGTTTTCTTTGTATGAGAGGCATGCCATCTGCTGACCTATTTTCCTTTCCGATTCCTCGAAAACTAAATAGCATGTAAAGAGAAGCTTTTCCAAATGTTTGAGTATTTATGAAGCACCGCTCGATTTTTGGGAATTGTCAGATTTGTTTTTTGCAATGATTTACAAAGTCATTACTGGAATAGAGTTACCCTTTATTGATTGAGTTTTAGTTTGGCTGACCTTGATACATTTATAGCTGTATGTCTAATAAAAAAAAGTCGTACTGAAATCGTGTCTATATTATTCAGGTACGATTTGCATGCTACTTGAGGGTTTAACATTGAGGTCTATGGACATCAACTCGCATGGAAGTTGGACCAAAGTAGTGCAGGGACTACTTTGAAGTCGGCACGACTTATGCCGTGTACACACGATTGTTTTTTTTTGACGGTGAAAACACCGTCGAGAAAATCGACGTGAAAAACGAGGAACAGCTTATGCCCCTACACACGGCCATTTTAAATGACATTTTTTTTCTTGGTCGAAAAAAACGACTGTGTGTAGGCTCCCCGGCAGTGTTTCCCTATGGGAAAACTGTAGCGGAAAAAAATGACGGGAATCACGACGAGAAAAATTAGAGCATGTTCTAATTTTTCTCGTCGTGATTAATGCCGTTTTTCCCGTCTGGAAAAATGACAAAAAGCCCACACACGGTAGTTTTTCTCGTCCAAAAGAAAAAATTTAATTTTTCCCGACGGGAAAAAAGATCGTGTGTACGTGGCATTAGTCATGCCAATATGAAGTTGGACCAAATTACAATACTTTAAAAATCATTACCCATTTCAATTGTGTGTTAAAGTGCTAAAAGCTTGCCACTGGTAACTTTGGGCACAGGTGTCCCAGCACAGAAAACAAGATTCCATCACCCTAAGCCTCCAAAACCTTAACCCTTTAACCCTCCCTCTAGACTAGATTAACCCCCTTTTTTTTTGTTGCAGATATGCATCTTCTGCACCAGAGTACTCCAGTGCAAGAAAACTACAAAATTCAACATTTCAAAATCCATTCAATAGCAAAGAATGAAACAAAGCGTGCAGTTTGTCATAGTAAAAAAATATAATAATTCAGTTATAATACAGTCATGGCCGAAATTGTTGGCACCCCAGAAATGTTTCCAGAAAATCAAGTATTTCTCACAGAAAAGTATTGCAGTAACACATGTTTTGCTATACACATATGTATTCCTTTTGTGTGTATTGGAACAAAACAAAAAATGGGAAGAAAAAAAAGCAAATTGGACATAATGTCACACAAAACTCCAAAAATGGGCTGGTCAAAATTCTTGGCACCCTTTCAAAATTGTGGATAAATACGATTGTTTCAAGCATGTGATGCTCCTTTAAACTCACCTGGGGCAAGTAACAGGTTTGGGCAATATAAAAATCACACCTGAAAGCAGATAAAAAGGAGAGAAGTTCACTTAGTCCCCTTTCACACTTATACGACTTGTCCCACGATTTTGGACTGCAAAATCGCATGACAAGTCATTCTCCATGATTTTCAATGACTTCTATTCATATTGGCATGACTAAGTCGTGCCGACTTCAAAGTAGTCCCTGCACTACTTTGGTCCAACTGCCATGCGAGTTGACGTCCATAGACCTCAATGTTAAACCCTCAAGTAGCATGCAAATCATACCTGAATAATATAGACACGATTTCAGTACGACTTTCTAAGCACAAGCTGCAAGCACAAGCAACTTTTTGACCCTTGTCCCACCCAATCCTTTCAGCATAGTAGCCCCTTCCAAGCACATTTTTCAAGCACACATTCACTTCCTGGTTATTCCCTCAGAAACATTGTGCTCTTCTTCCTCGTGTACTGCTGCAGCAGCAATGACAACTGCTGTGGCAATATATTGAGTAGCAAACATTTTCTGTCACACCACACCACAACAACCAGGAAGCAAACAGGAACTGTAAACTATGGCAGGAAAAGGAATTACCTCACACCATGTATGTTTTCATTGGTTAATGCCAAAGTTGTGACAAAGTCGTACAAAGTAGTACTGATCCAAAATCGTGGCGAAATCGTGGCAAAATTGCACGTCTTTAAAGTCGTACAAGTGTGAAAGGGGCCTTAGTCTTTGCATTGTGTGTCTGTGTGTGCCACACTAAGCATGGACAACAGAAAGAGGAGAAGAGAACTGTCTGAGGACTTGAGAACCAAAATTGTGGAACAACAACAATCTCAAGGTTACAAGTCCATCTCCAGAGATATAGATTTGCCTTTGTGCACAGTGCGCAACATTATCAAGAAGTTTGCAACCCATGGCACTGTAGCTAATCTCTCTGGGCGTGGACGGAAGAGAACAATTGATGAAAGGTTGCAACACAGTATAGTCCAGATGGTGGATAAGCAGCCCCAAACAAGTTCCAAAGAAATTCAAGCTGTCATGTTCAGGGAGCATCAGTGTCAGCACAAACTATCCGTCGACATCGAAATGAAACAGTATGGCAGGAGACCCAGGAGGACTCCACTGCTGACACAGAGACATAAAAAAGCAAGACTACAGTTTGCCAAAATGTACTTGAGTAAGCCAAAATCCTTCTGGGAAAACGTCTTGTGGACAGATGAGACCAAGATAGAGCTTTTTGGTAAAGCACATCATTCTACTGTTTACCGAAAACAGAATGAGGCCTACAAAGAAAAGAACACAGTACCTACAGTGAAATATGGTTGACGTTCAATGATGTTTTAGGATTGTTTTGCTGCCTCTGGCACTGGGTGCCTTGAATGTGTGCAAGGCATCATGAAATCTGAGGATTACCAAAGGATTTTGGGTCGCACTGTAGAGCCCAGTGTCAGAAAGCTGGGTTTGCGTCCGAGATCTTGGGTCTTCCAGCAGGACAATGACCCCAAACATACGTCAAAAAACACCCAGAAATGGATGGCAACAAAGCGCTGGAGAGTTCTAAAGTGGCCAGCAATGAGTCCAGATCTAAATCCCATTGAACACCTGTGGAGAGATCTTAAAATTGCTGTTGGGAAAAGGCGCCCTTCCAATAAGAGAGACCCGGAGCAGTTTGCAAAGGAAGAGTGGTCCAAAATTCCGGATGAGAGGTGTAAGAAGCTTATTGATAGTTATAGGAAGCAACTGATTTCAGTTATTTTTTTCAAAGGGTGTGCAACCAAATATTAAGTTAAGGGTGCCAAGAATTTTGACCAGCCCAATTTTTGAGTTTTGTGCGACATTATGTCCAATTTGTTTTTTTTTGTTTTGTTCCAATACACACAAAGGGAATAAACATGTGTATAGCAAAACATGTGTTACTGCAATCATTTTCTGTGAGAAATACTGGGAAAAATTTCTGGGGTGCCAACAATTTTGGCCATGACTGTATAGTAAAATTATTAGTAAAAATGCTAATGTTTTTAGCACGGAATATGCTTAGCAAAACGATTCTGAAAATACATATATTTTATGATAATAAGTAAATTTATTAACAAATGTTCTGTGCCAATTAACTAGTTGCAAACTTTGGGTGTTCCACACACGTCTAAAAAAGCTTCATCATTGTATACAGGGCGTCCAGTCTCTCTGCCCTGCTTCTGGGATGCCCCCTTCAAGTATACAGTAATTGTTGGCTATGATTAATATCAGAGTCGGCATTAGAGTATACTTAGAGAAGAAGTCGGCAGCTCTAAGGCCTCATGCCCACTGGCGTTTTTACAGCTGCGTTTTTGAGCGTTTTTTACAGCTTAAAAACGCCTGTCCATGTTATTGTAAATATTTTTTTTTTTTTTTTTTTTTGAAAAAAAAAACAAAAAAAAAAAAAAACGTCGGAGCTAAAAACGCGACCGCGCGTTAGTGCGTGTTTTTTGCGCGTTAGTGCGCGTTTTTTGACGCTCGCGTTTTTTCCTGCCTAGTTCTGACGCTGAGGAACGCACTGGCCCTGGGTTTTTTTTACAGCTTACAAACGCCTATGCTCTTTACAGCTCAAAAACGCCTAGGTGGGCATGAAGCTATAGACTAACATGGACAGGCGTTTTTAAGCTGTAAAAAACGCTCAAAAACGCGGCTGAAAAAACGCCCGTGGGCATGAGGCCTTTCTGTCAAAAAAGCAGTCTGACAGTGTTTATAAACAACATTGCTCGACATTATAGAAAGGACACAAAGTAACATTGTTACATTTGTATTTTTCTGCTCATTCATCTGCAGATAAGAAGGGATGAACATAGATCTGCAGAGGATGTCAATGAAAGCAACCTGACAAGTAAAATGTCCCTTTGTTTTACCCCTTGTGAGCCCTTAATTTACTCTAATCTGCCCTATTTAACTCCTTGGTCTCCTTCTCTTTTCAACTATTTTTTTCCTGCTTATTTTTTTGTGTGTTTCAATATTAATAACTATTAATATTTAAACTTTTTTTGTTTTGTTTGTTAATATTTTAATATATTTAACATATATTTACACATTCGCCATTTAAAAAGCGCAAAACTAAAAAAAAAAACTATTTTATATGTAAGTAACTTTGTACCAGAATCATAAGTATGGGGAAATTATAAACAGGACAAATTACAGAATAAAATGCACACATTTTATGTGTAGTTATTTTTAAACTAACACTGCTCAAAAAAAAAAAAAAAAATGTTTTAAATGAAGTGCATTTTGTTTCATTTTTTTGCATTTTATTGTCCAAGGATAGCAATAAAAAAAAAATTAAAATCACTGTTGCAAGATAATATCATGAAAATAAAGCCTGTGTTGTTCTTAAAAAAATATATAGATATTACCTTATCTTTAGTAATGACAAAATTATTGCTAAATAAATAGGTCCATAGCAGAAATGTAGAAATGGCTCTGGTCCATAGGGGGTGAACAGGCGTGAGAGGCAAAGTGGTTCATACTGATCACATGTGGAAGAGCTAATAAGTGAGCATATTGTGGGACTCAAATACAAGTTAAACCCTTTCCATACAGTGCTTTTTATACCACTTCCATACCGGGCCTATTCTGGCACTTCTCTCCTTCATGTACAAATCATCATTCTTTTGCTAGAAAATTACTCAGAGCCCCCAAACATTATATATGGTTTTTTTTTTAGCAGACACCCTAGGGAATAAAATGACGGTCGTTGTAACTTTTTATCTTGCACGGTATTTGCGCAATAATTTTTCAAACGCCTTTTTTTTGGGAAAAAAAATGGTTTCATGAATTAAAAAATAACAAAACAGTAAAGTTAGCCCAATTTTTTTGTAAAATATGAAAGCTTATGTTACGCCGAGTAAAAAGATACCTAACATGTCACGCTTTAAAATTGCGCACACTCATGGAATGGTGCCAAACTTCGGTACTTAAAAATCTCCATAGGCGACGCTTTGAAAATTTTTACAGGTTACCAGGTTAGAGTTACAGAGGAGGTCTAGTGCGAGAATTGTTGCATGCGCTCTAACGCACGCGGCGATACCTCACATATGTGGTTTGAACGGCGTTTACATATATGGGCAGGACTTACGTGTGCGTTCGTTTCTGAGCGCGAGCTATTGGGGACAGGGGCGTTAAGTTTTTTTTATTATTTATTTTTTAACTTTTTTTTACACTTTTTTTTTGATCACTTTTATTCCTATTACAAGGAATGTAAACATCCCTTGTAATAGGAATTTGTGTGACAGGTCCTCTTTATGGAGAGATGCGGGGTCAATAAGACCCCACATCTCTCCTCCAGGCTGGAAAGCATGAGATCATGAAAAAATTTTCACCGATCTCATACTTATTAGCCACAATGGCGGCTTTGTTTACATCTGAGGACCCGGGCGTGACGTCATCACATCGCGCCCAGGCCTCCGACGGTCATAGAGATGACTGGTGACCATCTGGTCACCAGTCATCTCTATGCTCGTCACGTGACCCACCACCGGCGCCGGACGATTCTCTCCGGGTCCCCGATGGCACGGGAGAGCCCGGAGAAGCACCGGATGGCGGCGGAACCGCCGCTATGATCATTCTTATGGTACGCAGAATCGCCGGCTGAAAACAAGGATATCTGAATGATGCCTCTAGCTGCAGGCATCATTCAGATATCCCTCCTCAAACCCAGGACGTCATATGACGTCCACCCGGAGGGAGAGAGGGTTCCTGCCAGCGTCATTTTACAATGACCCGGTATGGAAGTGGTTAAATTGGTTCTGAAAGACAAAATATATTTTTTTTTCACCTTAAAGCGGTGTTCCGCCAATTTTTTTTTAATTAAAAGCCAGCAGCTACACATACTGCAGCTGCTGGCTTTTAATAATGGGTTACAGCGGTCGGGTGCTGCCGTCGCTATTGCGGGTAAGGGTACCCGGCAGTTTAGACTTTCAGCTTCAGGCCGGGAACCCTACTGCGCATGCGCGAGGCCCGCTCCTCTCGCCTACTGGCCCGGTGGCCGGGGGAGGAAGCCCAGCCGTGACGTCAACACCCGCGGCTGAGGCTCCAGGAAGTGGGAAAGGATACCTGTCAAAAAACAGAGGAGGGAAAGGGTCTTGGCAACCTTATAGCCTAGACCATCTTTATGTAGAGCAACAATTATTTTTTTCAGATCCTCAGAGAGTTCTTTGCCATGAGGTGCCATGTTGAACTTCCAGTAAACAGTATGAGAGAGTGAGAATGATAACACCAAATTTAACACACCTGCTCTCCATTCACACCTGAGATCTTGTAACACTAACGAATCACATGACACTGGGGAGGTAAAAAGGCTATGTGTGCCCAATTTGGACATTTTCACTTAGGGGTGTACTCACTTTTGTTGCCAGCGGTTTAGACATTAATGGCTGCGTGTTGAGTTATTTTGAGGGGACAGCAAATTTACACTGTTATACAAGCTGTACACTCACTACTTTACATTGTAGCAAATTGTAATTTCTTCAGTGTTGTCACATGAAAAGATTTAATAAAAGATTTACAAAAATGTGAGGGGTGTACTCACTTTTGTGAGATACTGTATATCAAGTTTTTTAGGGTATAAATAAACAGACCTTAAAATATGTCATGCTTGATGAACAAATAAATTATGGATTGTAATATGTAGCGATGTTCTAGGTCAGTGATTCTCAACCAGGGTTCCGTGGAACCCTAGGGTTCCTCCAGAGGTTGCTAGGGGTTCCTTCAGCATTGGGCAATTTCTGCCTCTCAGATAATTTCCTACTGACACCACTGATCTTTTTAGCTATCTGTAAGGAGGTAATTCTTCCCAATGACCACAAGTGTAAGGACCATTCTTCCCACTGACCATCACACTAAAGTTTCATGAATTGTAGATCTGTAATTTTTAGCAGGGGTTCCCAGAGACCGGAGAACTATTTCAAGAGTTCCTCTGTGTTGAAAAGGTTGAGAAAGGCTGCTCTAGGTAGAGAACCTACAGTGTTGTGAAGATTGGTTTAATATCATACTGTATGAAACATTCAGACACAATGACTGCTATCAGAAAAAGTATGACAAATTATGTGCCCTTGCCTTATCAGCAGGAGTTAACCTTGCCCAGGGTTTATCAGCACGGCGGTCATAGTCCAGAGAATCTGTAACCTCTACATATTCATTGAAGCGCAAGATAAGCCTGGCCTGCAGTTCAGCCACTGAAGGCCTCAGGCTGAGCTGTAAATGAAAAGCATAAAGAAAAACATTTTAATAGAAAGCAGCATAAAATATGATATAAGCCCACATTTTATGCCAAAAAGCTGGACACTGTTCTTACAAGGTCACAGGAAACTGTCTAGTAACAAAATACAATCTGTTCTGCCAAAGAATTAATCAATAACTGATCTAAATATAGTAGCCGCTTAATTCCTTTCATCAGTGTTCTACATAGACTCTATGGTATGGAGTTGGGGTATCTTTGAGATGTGCATGGAATAAAGAGAATAAGACATGTGACAAAGTTAATACTCATTTACATGCATTAAAATGTTATCAGAATTTGAAAAATAAATAATGTGCATCAGTAACGAAATCTAAGTATAAGTGTAAGGTGCAATCAAAGCTGGGGTGATGGCTGGCAGATGTTTATCATCCTTGGGCACAGTTTTATGATACATTAGCATTAAGTGCCAGGGGACCAAAACTGGTAGTTCTTAGTACAGAGCTCCTGGTACATACAGTGACGACACCCTAATCCCCTCACAAACCTAACTCTGACCTTCTGTTTGGTAAACGGGACTCCTTGTTTGCATACTAAAGTCTTTGACATTAGGATCCTCTGTGCCAAAGATCAGTCTTCTTGCTTTGAAAGATACTAGCACAGACACTTATTTTAAAGCACAAGTGCAGCCAGTTTTGGATACAGTGGAGAGGAATCAGAACACTGGTCAGGATTTTATTACTGTAGACAAATACATCCAGCATCTTGCTGCCACAAATGCAAAGTGCACATCTAATGGTGATGCCATGTACAACTGTGCATTAAGAGAAAGCCGGGAATCACAATTGACTATGTGGGGCTTCCATATGTTGTAAGCTTGCTTGCAGAGTGGAGAAGAGAACGAATCCAAGATACTACAGGGACCACATGCCTATTATTGTTTATGTTGCACATGTCACCACTGTTAAGAGACTAAGGAGGAATATCATCAGTGACCTCACCTGAGTGGAGGCTGCATTAATCCCCAGCGGGGAATGTGTGTTTGACCTGATTTTAGAGTCAAATATATGTTTATTGCTTTTCAACAAAATTAAATATCACAGATAACTGTCAGATGTCCATAACATAAAATAATACACTGTAAATCATGTTGTCCAAATATTTTATGGAGCGTGTCCAAAGTAAGTCTGAACAAGTAGCCGCCTTCTCTAGGCAGACAGCGATATGCTATACAAAAAGCAGTGAAGGCCAATAAAATGGATTAGCATGACGTCTGACTACTATATGAAAGAGAATAGACAGAAAGAGAAGGGGGAAAAGGAGGTTGTGGGAGGAAGAATGGGGAGGGGGGGAGAGGATAGAGAGAAAGGTGGACTGAGTAGACCATGACACGTCAAACCTGCAAAATGGATTCAAGGCGAACTTCAGGGTTGGCTCTGTGGTGCCAATAAGGTCTTCAGGGAGTCTGAGGTAGAGTAGTCAATCCATAGGAGCCACAGGGTCTTAAATTTGTCATAAGTGTCATTATCTAGGGCCAGCATCTCCTCCATGCGCATGATGTCATTGACCACAGAGACCCATAAGGACAGAGGGGGGGGGGTAGTAGTAGTCTTCCAGAATTGGGGGATAAGCTGCCTTGCAGCCGTCAGGAAGAAGTGTAGTAAGGTGCATTTCTGAGAAGCTATGGAGCCAGGGAGCATGGACAATAAAGCTATTTCTGGGGAGGGCGCCAGGGGCCGATCGTATAGACTGCTGTTAATGGCAAAGACCTGAGACCAAAGGGGCTGAATGGCTTGACACTCCCACCATATATGGAGGTAGCTGCCATCCGCCGAGCCGCACCTCCAACATGATGGAGGTACAGACGGGAATATTTTATGGAGAGATTGAGGGTCTCTGTACCACTGGGAGAGGAGCTTAAAGTTTTTCTCCTGGGAATAACAGGAGATTGAGTATTTGTGCGTAAAGTAGTAGGACTTTTGCCAATCCACCAGGTGGAGTTCCTTTCCCAGATCCATGGACCACTTCCTGGTGTAAGAGGGAGGTTGATCATGTATCAGTGCGTGTTGTAGCGTGTACATGGTGGAGAGCAAATGTCTCTGTGTTTCTGAGAAAGAGCACAGCTGTTCGTATCCCATCAGGGATCTGTGAATTTGGGATGATGAGAAAAGGTCAGAACAAAAGGAGGATATGCAGAGGGCCGTGAGCCAGTTGCCTCGGTCACTGGGCACTACGGGAGCGCCTGAGGTGGGGTCTACAAATTTGACCCGATTTTATATACAGTAGGTCCAAAATCTAAGGTGAGCATGTAGGCACATTGGTGGCGGGAGTGACTGAATTGGTTTATGATTTGAACAGCAAGATAATATAAGGAATACACGTGGTGCAAGTGTATGTTGCAAGAGATTCACCATATAAGCAACACTTTTCAGAGACTGATTTAGTATGGAGTTTACAGTTGTGCTCACAAGTTTACATACCCTGGCAGAATTTGTGGTTTCTTGGCCATTTTTCAGAGAATATGAATGACAGCACAAAAACATTTCTTTCATTCATGGTTAGATTTTGGCTGAAGCCATTTATTATCAATCAACTGTGTTTACTCTATTTAAATCATAATGACAACAGAAACTACCCAAATGGCCCTGATCAAAAGTTTACATACCCTGGTGACTTTGGCCTAATTACATGCACACAAGTTGACACAAAGGGGTTTGAATGGCTATTAAAGATAACCACCCTAACACGTGATCTGTTTGCTTGTAATTAGTGTGTGTGTATAAAGGTCAATGAGTTCTGGACTCCTGACAGGCTCTTGCATCTTTCATGCAGTGCAGTACTGACTGGGGAAAGCAAAAGAATTGTTAAAAGGATCTGCGGGAAAAGGTAGTTGAACTGTATAAAACAGGAAAGGGATATAAAAGATACTATGCAAATGCCACAAAGTATCCCACTTACAATACGCCAAACAGCACAGAGACAAGCCTCAAACCTTCTGGCACAAAGTCATTTGGAGTGATGAGACCAAAATGTAGCTTTTTGGCCACAACCATAAACACTACACATACCTCCCAACAGGCACGGATTCTGCGGGTTTTTTCCGCATAGCCCCCTCCTTCCCGCGAGAGTTGTATTATTCCCGCAGAGCAGGCACAGCAGGAAGTGTAGGAACTACGACCCAGTGGAAGCAGGTAAGCCCCCCCCGCGATCGGTTGCACCCCCCTCCGCGGTCGGCGGCATCCCCCCCTCCGAGATCGGCGGCAGCGGCGAAAAATGTCACGCGGTGGGAAGATCATCAATGTCCCGCGGTGGGACTTTTAAAAGTTGGGAGGTATGACTACATTTGGAGAGGAGTCAATAAGGCCTATTATGAAAGGTACACCATTCCTACTGTGAAACACAGAGGTGGATATCTGATGTTTTGGGGATGTGTGAGCTACACAGGAAATTTGGTCAAAATTGTTGGAAAGATGAATGATATCAAAAAAATAGGATTTTTATAACAGCTTACCTGTAAAATCCTTTTCTTGGAGTACATCACGGGACACAGAGCGACATAGTCATTACTAATGGGTTATATAGATACCTTCAGGTGCTGGCACTGGCAACTTCCAAAACCGGAAGTACCCTCCCCTATATAAGCCCCTCCCATCCGAAGATACATTCAGTTATTCCCTCTTGGGCTCTTTACTCATTCAATCCTTTTTCTAAATTACACACAGGTGGACTTTATTTACTAATTAAGTGACTTCTGAGGGCAATTGGTTCCACAAGATTTTAGTTAGGGGTATTAGAGTAAAGGGGACTGAATACAAATGCACGCCACACTTATCAGATATTTATAAAAAATTTGAACACCATTTATCATTTTCCTTACACTTCACAATTATGTGCCACTTTGTGTTGGTCTATCACATAAAATCCTAATAAAATCCAATTAGGTTTTTGGTTGTAACATGACAAAATGTGGAAAATGTCAAGGGGTATGAATAATTTTTCCAAGGCACTGTGTGCGAGTGTGTGTGTGTGTGTGTGTATATATATATATATATATATATATATAAAATGTGTGTGTATGTGTGTGTGTATATATATATATATATATATATATATATATATATATATATATATATATATATTTCTTTCTCGTACATCACGGGACACAGAGCGACATAGTCATTACTAATGGGTTATATAGATACCGTCAGGTGCTGGCACTGGCAACTTCCAAAACCGGAAGTACCCTCCCCTATATAAGCCCCTCCCATCCGGGAGCGCCTCAGTTTTTTGCCAGTGTCTAAGGTGTTGGCCAAGAAGAAACATGTGTTTTTCACTGAGCTTGCGTACAGGTTCTTTTGGGCCTCAGTAAGCTATTCCGGATCCGACCAAAAAAGCTTCATAGCTAAACGGTCGGTACCCGGGCCTTGCAGAGAAGAGCAAGGTTTTGCCTGTAATGCTTCTCTTAGGAGAGCTGGACCCTGGGATCCAGAGCTTTGGTCATACCCACGACCAAGATGTTTTCTGTGCAGGGTGCTATACAGGTCCAGGGGAGTGGAATCCTTGGGAACCCGGTCCCTGAAGGTTTGATTACAATGCCTGCCGTGATAGGTGAAGTTTGGGCTTCTGTGGACCAAACAGAGTCCTGCGGCGAGGAAAAGGTAAGTGGGGGCCCTCGGGAACTTGGTTCTATTGAGGGACCCCCAAGCCTATTTTGTCTTTCTGCCTGTTACCTAAGGTATTCCCGCTAATATTCTGTGTATGCCTGTTACTACTGAGAAAATGTAAAAATTGTAATAGTAGGCAAGAAAAAAAAAAAAAAAAATGTAAGACCGCGGTACCTGTGTTAGACACTAGAGGCCGCTATGGTTCTTTTTTCTTGTAATGTGGATTTTTTTCTTCCAGAATCAAATCCAGGCAGTTGGTATGTTCTCTCCTGGGAAGCTGTCTCCTCTGCCCTGTTGCTGCGCTCATCCATCCCCGGGCCCTGCGGCAAAGGGACCCTGGCTCCCATCTAGCTCCTTGTTGTTTTCAAAAAAGGCGCCGAAGGCGCACGTGCCCGCGCGCGTGCACGCGCCTCTATTCATAGAGGCGATCTGGAAAAAGGGGCGGAGCGGGTGGATGACGCTCAGGTGTGCGCCGCGGCGCTACTGCGCATGTGCGGGCGTCCAGCGTGTTTTAAACATTATACTGGCTGTTGAAGTGCACAGACAGAGCTAGCAACAATATAAAGGCACACAGAGGTGGTTGATGCAGGCATCCCCTAGAAAGGCACTTTAGTAGACACCAAATGTGATATAGCAGCAATTGTGCTAGACTATTCTCAGTAAAAGTGGTGTATTACGGCTGGAATACCTCAGCTTTAGGCTTAGGAATATGCCGTCCAGAAGCTCCGGAACTGAATCTTCCAGGAAGCGAAGGGGGTCTCATCGGGCTCTGAGGATCTTGGGCATACTTCTGCTGCACCAGTCTCCCCTGAAGTTCAGAGGTAAGTGACCGTAGAGACCCCGCAGGGGTACTTGGTACTGTGGCTGTCCTCAGTTCACCTGCTCCTGTGTATGTAACAGAGGAGGTTTTTTCCTCAGCTCTGGGAGGATTAGAGAGAGATTGTCAACATTGATCGCTGCCTCCCTGTCAGGGAAAGCACGTCCGATCTCCGTCTCCTCCTTCAGAGTGCCTGTTAGCAGAGCAACAGTCCCATACAGGGATCGACCTGCCTGAAGGGGATCAGGATAAGGTTGATTCTGTTATAGAGGAGTCAACAGTGGGGGAACCTTTTCTCAGCATCTCAAGCTGAAAGATTATGGGTTCAGTCTCTGACTAACATGGTCCGATCAGCATTTAAAAATGCACCTTGCGGAACCATCAACCACTACTGTATCCTCGTTGGGGTCGCTAGAAGCCCCCAGACTGTCTGTTCTTTTCCACTTCACCCTTTACTGAAAGGGCTTATTTACCAGGATTGGGAACGTCCTGAGAAAATATTTATTCCCCCAAGAGATTTCCGGTGGTCTATCCCATGGAGGATAAGTTCATCAAAAAAAAAGAAAAAAAAAAGGAAGGTCCCTACAGTGGACGCAGCCATCTCTTGTATGTATAAATCACTGACATGTCCAGTGGATAATGTCCAAATGTTCAAGAACCCAATAGATAAAAGATTGGAGTCCTTATGAAAGTCTGCTTCTTTCTACAGCAAGCTTGGTGACACAACCAGCAGTAGCAGCTATTGGGGTCTGCTAAGCAGTGAAGGATCAGTTGAAACAGGTCTTGAGGGACTTGACAGATCAGCAGGCTTTGCCCTAGCTGATCTACCTAGAGCCTTAGGCTTTGCGGTTGACGCCATAAAGGATTCAGTCCATCACGCCTCCCGCCTTACGCTGTCTATCGTACATATGCGTAGGCTTCTATGGCTCAAAAACTGGTCTGCTGAAGCTCCCTGTAAAGAATGGCTGGTTAGCGTCCCATTTCATGGTGAACGCTTATTCAGGGAAAACCTGGACAGATATATCCAGAAAATTTCCAGCGGTAAATACGCTCTTGCCGGTTAAAAACAGAGTTAGAGGTCCCTCTTTAAGAGGCCTGCTTCTCCAGTCCCTGAGGCATCGGCTGTGTAACAGTTCCGACAGCCTCCTCGGTCAATTCCCGGGGGTAAAAAACAGGGACAATAGCAGGGTAATGAGAAACCCTGGGTCAGGGGAGGTACAAAACCTCCCCCAAAGTTAAATTCATTGAAGGGTTGCCCCCACTCAGTCGGGTGGGGGGAGGACTCCAGTTGTTCGCAAGAGACCTGGCGGGACACGATCAAGACAGATAGGTGCTCTCCGCGGTATGTTTGGGATACAGTTTGGAGTTAAAAGACTCTCCTCCTTCCCATTTTTGAGGTCAAACGTGCCAAGGGATCCCCGGAAGAGAGAGTCCCTCCTGTGGCACTAGAACAACTATTGCTCCAAGGAGTAATTATGGAGGTTCCCCTGGAAGAATGAGGGTTCGGGTTTTACTCAAACCTCTTTACAGTCCCGAAGCAAACGCGGACGGGAGGCCCATATTAATTCTAAAAGGGCTATACAAATTCCTGTATATCAGGACTTTCCGATGGAGTCGATCCGATCGGTGGCCACTGCCCTACAAGGGGAGGATTGGTTAGCCGCGATCGACATCAAAGATGCTTATTTGCACATTCCCATCTTTCCAGTCCACCAAAAATTTCTACGCTTTGCAGTAGAAGGGCGCCATTTTCAGTTCAGAGCCTTACCCTTCGGTTTGGCCACAGCACCACGAGTGTTTACAAAAATTCTGGCCCTTTATTGGCCAATCTAAGAACACAAGGTGTAATGATAATGGCATATCTAGATGACTTGTTGCTGATAGACCACTCAGTGAAAAAACTAGAAGTGGTTGTTCACGAGACAATCAAGTATCTGGAATATCACGGTTGGATTATCAACCGAGACAAGTCAGCCCTAAAACCAGTCAAAAGTCTGGAATACTTAGGGCTAAGGTTGGATTCAGGCCAGAGAAAAATATTCTTGCCTCGAGGAAAGGTGTTGTCTTTGAAAGATTTGATCCACTTAGTGGGTACAAAAAAGACAGCCGTCCATACGCCTGTGCATGAGGCTGCTGGGAAAAATGGTGGCATCATTCGAAGCAGTACCCTACGGTCAATTCCATTCAAGGAATTTGCAAGGGGCCATACTGTCAGCCTGGAACAAAAAAGTTCAGGCCCTAGACTTACAATGTCCTTGTCCCCTTCCGTTCGCAAGAGCCTCCGTTGGTGGTTGGTTCCCCAGAATCTGGAAAAAGGGAAATCCTTCAGTCCGATTTCTTGGAAGGTGGTCACTACAGATGCCAGCCTTATAGGCTGGGGAGCTGTACTGGAGCAATAGTCTCTCCAGGGCAGATGGTCGGATGCAGAAAAGGCCCTGCCCATCAATCTCTTAGAGATACGAGAGCCCGGTATGCCCTAGTAGCATGGACATCCAAACTCCAAGGGTCCCCTGTCAGAATTCATTCAGACAATGCCACAGCAGTGGCATATATCAATCATCAGGGGGGCACCAGGAGTCGTGCAGCCCAGAGGGAAGTAAATTACATCCTGAAATGGGCAGAAAGATATGTCCCAGCCATATCTGCGGTATTCATTCCAGGAGTGGAGAATTGGAAGGCGGACTTTCTAAGTCGCCAGCCATTATGCCCAGAGGAAGGGTCCCTTCACCCCGAGGTTTTCTGGACAATATGTCAGCGGTGGGGAACATCGGATGTAGATCTTCTAGCATCCAGATTCAACGCAAAGGTGGACAGGTTTGTCTCTCGGACAAGGGATCCCCTAGCTTGCGGCTCGGATGCCCTAGTGTTCCCTTGGGATCAGTTCAAGCTGATATATGCATTTCCACCGCCACAATTGTTACCTCGATTACTCCGCAGAATCAGGGTAGAAAAGAAACCAGTGATTCTGGTGGCTCCAGCGTGGCCCCGAAGAGCGTGGTACGCGGAGATTGTAAAATATCAGTGGGGAGTCCTTGGACTCTCCCACGTCGTCCGGACCTGCTTTCGCAAGGACCGATATACCACCCTTCCTTACCAGCCCTAGGTTTGACGGCCTGGCTATTGAAGCCCACATTCTAAAAAAGAGAGGGCTCTCTAATTCTGTGGTATCTACCATGATCAATGCCAGGAAGCCGGTATCCAGGCAGATCTACTATAGAATCTGGAAGGCGTACATCGCCTGGTGTGAGGCCAAGAAATGGCATCCACGTAAATACGTAATAGGTAGGATTCTGGACTTCCTACAATGGGCTGTAGATAGGAAGCTTGCCTTGAGTCTATCAAGGGTCAGATTTCGGCCTTGTCAATATTTTTTCAAAGGCCCTTGGCTTCACATTCACTAGTCAAAGCCTTTATACAAGGAGTGATGCGTATTAGTCCTCCGGTTAATATTCCCATATGTCCATGGGATCTAAACTTGGTTCTGTCGGTTCTAC
Organism: Rana muscosa; assembly: GCA_029206835.1. Lineage (NCBI taxonomy): Eukaryota > Metazoa > Chordata > Amphibia > Anura > Ranidae > Rana > Rana muscosa. The sequence goes on from CM055121.1 coordinate 871,059,991, forward strand.
AGAAACAACCATTTGAACCATTACAGCATATTTCTTTGGTTCTTCTCACCAGGAAATTGATTTTTCTAGTAGCCATTTGTTCGGCTAAAAGAGTGTCGGAATTAGCAGCTATGTCCTGTAAGGAGCCATATCTGGTTATCCATAAGGATAGAGTAGTGTTACGCCCTCATCCAGCCTTTCTTCCTAAGGTGGTATCGAGGTTTCATTTGAACCAAGATGTGGTTCTTCCTTCTTTTTTTCCCAAACCTACTTCGGTAGAGGAAAAGTTATTGCATTCTTTGGATGTAGTAAGAGCAGTTAAAGCTTATCTAAAAGCCACTGCTCAGATTCGCAGAACGGATACTTTGTTTATTCTGCCGGAAGGCCCCAGAAAGGGTCAGGCAGCGTCAAAATCTACTTTAGCCAAGTGGATTCGACAGGTCATAATACAAGCCTATGGCTTGAGAAGGAGACCGCCTCCGTTCAAAGTTAGAGCGCACTCCACGAGAGCAGTTGTGACTTCATGGGCAGTGCATCACCAGGCCTCCCTGGCTCAAATCTGTAAGGCCGCAACATGGTCTTCAGTTCACACGTTTACTAGGTTCTACCAGGTGGACGTTAGAAGTCAGGAGGATGTCGCCTTTGGGCGCAGTGTGTTGCAGGCCGCAAAAGATCCTCATGTCTGATAGCGCTCAGCTTATATATGGTGTATCCCCCCCTCATTTGGCATTGCTTTAGGACATCCCATTAGTAATGACTATGTCGCTCTGTGTCCCGTGATGTACGAGAAAGAAAATAGGATTTTTATAACAGCTTACCTGTAAAATCCTTTTCTTGGAGTACATCACGGGACACAGAGCTCCCGCCCCTCTTTGGGGACACTTATTGCTTTGCTACAAAACTGAGGTACTCCCGGATGGGAGGGGCTTATATAGGGGAGGGTACTTCCGGTTTTGGAAGTTGCCAGTGCCAGCACCTGACGGTATCTATATAACCCATTAGTAATGACTATGTCGCTCTGTGTCCCGTGATGTACTCCAAGAAAAGGCTTTTACAGGTAAGCTGTTATAAAAATCCTATTATATATATACTGTGCCAACTGACAATCAGTGCTCAAAATGATATTCATTCAAAGTGCATATGTGCACCATAGATACAGTTGTGCTCATAAGTTAGTTTACATACCCTGGCAGAATTTATGATTTCTTGGGCATTTTTCAGAGAATATGAATGATAACACAAAAACTTTTCTTTCACTCATGGTTAGTGTTTGGCTGAAGCCATTTATTATCAATCAACTGTGTTTACTCTTTTTAAATCATAATGACGACAGAAACTACCCAAATGGCCTTGATCAAAAGTTTACATACCCCTTTAACATCAATGACAGCTTGAATGAAGCTCTTTATCTTCTCAGATGGTAAAGCTGCCCATTCCTCTTGGCAAAAAGCCTCCAGTTCCTGGAAATCCTTGGGTTGTCTTGCAAGAATTGCACGTTTGAGATCTCCCCAGAGTGGCTCAATGATATTGAGGTCAGGGGACTGAGATGACTATTCCAGAACCTTCACTTTATTCTGCTGTAGTCAATGACAGGTCGACTTGGCCTTTTGTTTTGGATCATTGTCATGTTGGAATATCCAAGTACGTCCAATGCGCAGCTTCCTGGCTGATGAATGCAATACTGTTCCTCCAGTATTTCTTTCTCGTACATCACGGGACACAGAGCGACATAGTCATTACTAATGGGTTATATAGATACCTCCAGGTGCTGGCACTGGCAACTTCCAAAACCGGAAGTACCCTCCCCTATATAAGCCCCTCCCATCCGGGAGCACCTCAGTTTTGTAGCAAAGCAATAAGTGTCCCCAAAGAGGGGTGGGAGCTCTGTGTCCCGTGATGTACTCCAAGAAAAGGATTTTACAGGTAAGCTGTTATAAAAATCCTATTTTCTTTCTCGTACATCACGGGACACAGAGCGACATAGTCATTACTAATGGGATGTCCTAAAGCAATGCCCAACGAGGGGGGGGATACACCATACATAAGCTGAGCGCTATCAGACATGAGGATCTTTTGCGGCCTGCAACACACTGCGCCCAAAGGCGACATCCTCCTGACTTCTAACGTCCACCTGGTAGAACCTAGTAAACGTGTGTACTGAAGACCATGTTGCGGCCTTACAGATTTGAGCCAGGGAGGCCTGGTGATGCACTGCCCATGAAGTTCCAACTGCTCTCGTGGAGTGCGCCCTAACTTTGAACGGAGGCGGTCTCCTTCTCAAGCCATAGGCTTGCATTATGACCTGTCGAATCCACTTGGCTAAAGTAGATTTTGACGCTGCCTGACCCCTTCTGGGGCCTTCCGGCAGAATAAACAAAGTATCCGTTCTGCGAATCTGAGCAGTGGCTTTTAGATAAGCTTTAACTGCTCTTACTACATCCAAAGAATGCAATAACTTTTCCTCTACCGAAGTAGGTTTGGGGAAAAAAGAAGGAAGAACCACATCTTGGTTCAAATGAAACCTCGATACCACCTTAGGAAGAAAGGCTGGATGAGGACGTAACACTACTCTGTCCTTATGGATAACCAGATATGGCTCCCTACAGGACATAGCTGCTAATTCCGACACTCTTTTAGCCGAACAAATGGCTACTAGAAAAATCAATTTCCTGGTGAGAAGAACCAAAGAAATATGCTGTAATGGTTCAAATGGTTGTTTCTGTAGAACCGACAGAACCAAGTTTAGATCCCATGGACATATGGGAATATTAACCGGAGGACTAATACGCATCACTCCTTGTATAAAGGCTTTGACTAGTGAATGCGAAGCCAAGGGCCTTTGAAAAAATATTGACAAGGCCGAAATCTGACCCTTGATAGTACTCAAGGCAAGCTTCCCATCTACAGCCCATTGTAGGAAGTCCAGAATCCTACCTATTACGTATTTACGTGGATGCCATTTCTTGGCCTCACACCAGGCGATGTACGCCTTCCAGATTCTATAGTAGATCTGCCTGGATACCGGCTTCCTGGCATTGATCATGGTAGATACCACAGCATTAGAGAGCCCTCTCTTTTTTAGAATGTGGGCTTCAATAGCCAGGCCGTCAAACCTAGGGCTGGTAAGGAAGGGTGGTATATCGGTCCTTGCGAAAGCAGGTCCGGACGATGTGGGAGGGTCCAAGGACTCCCCACAGACATCTTTACAATCTCCGCGTACCATGCTCTTCGGGGCCACGCTGGAGCCACCAGAATCACTGGTTTCTTTTCTACCCTGATTCTGCGGAGTAATCGAGGTAACAATTGTGGCGGTGGGAATGCATATATCAGCTTGAACTGATCCCAAGGGAACACTAGGGCATCCGAGCCGCAAGCTAGGGGATCCCTTGTCCAAGAGACAAACCTGTCCACTTTTGCGTTGAATCTGGATGCTAGCAGATCTACATCCGGTGTTCCCCACCGCTGACATATTGTCCGGAAAACCTCGGGATGAAGGGACCATTCCCCTGGGCATAATTGTTGGCGACTTAGAAAGTCCGCCTTCCAATTCTCCACTCCTGGAATGAATACCGCAGATATGGCTGGGACATATCTTTCTGCCCATCTCAGGATGTAATTTACTTCCCTCTGGGCTGCACGACTCCTGGTGCCCCCCTGATGATTGATATATACCACTGCTGTGGCATTGTCTGATTGAATTCTGACAGGGGACCCTTGGAGTTTGGATGTTCATGCTACTAGGGCATACCGGGCTGCTCGTATCTCTAAGAGATTGATGGGCAGGGCCTTTTCCGCATCCGACCATCTGCCCTGGAGAGACCATTGCTCCAGTACTGCTCCCCAGCCTATAAGGCTGGCATCTGTAGTGACCACCTTCCAAGAAATCGGACTGAAGGATTTCCCTCTTTCCAGATTCTGGGGAACCAACCACCAGCGGAGGCTCTTGCGAACGGAAGGGGACAAGGACATTGGTAAGTCCAGAGCCTGAACTTTTTTGTTCCAGGCTGACAGTATGGCCCTTTGCAAATTCCTTGAATGGAATTGACCGTAGGGTACTGCTTCGAATGATGCCACCATTTTTCCCAGCAGCCTCATGCACAGGCGTATGGATGGCTGTCTTTTTGAACCCACTAAGTGGATCAAATCTCTCAAAGACGACCCCTTTTCTTGAGGCAAGAAAATTTTTCTCTGGTCTGAATCCAGCCTTAGCCCCAAGTATTCCAGACTTTTGACTGGTTTTAGGGCTGACTTGTCTCGGTTGATAATCCAACCGTGATATTCCAGATACTTGATTGTCTCGTGAACAACCACTTCTAGTTTTTCCACTGAGTGGTCTATCAGCAACAAGTCGTCTAGATATGCCATTATCGTTACACCTCGTGTTCTTAGATTGGCCAATAATGGGGCCAGAATTTTTGTGAACACTCGTGGTGCTGTGGCCAGACCGAAGGGTAAGGCTCTGAACTGAAAATGGCGCCCTTCTACCGCAAAGCGTAGAAATTTTTGGTGGGCTGGAAAGATGGGAATGTGCAAATAAGCATCTTTGATGTCGATCGAGGCTAACCATTCCTCCCCTTGTAGGGCAGTGGCCACCGACCGGATCGACTCCATCCGGAAAGTCCTGATATGTAGGAATTTGTTTAGCCCTTTTAGATTTAATATGGGCCTCACGTCCCCGTTTGGCTTCGGGACTGTAAAGAGGTTTGAGTAAAACCCGAACCCCCATTCTTCCAGGGGAACCTCTATAATTACTGCTTGGAGCAATAATTGTTCTAGTGCCAACAGGAGGGATCCTCTCTTCTGGGGATCCCTTGGCACGTTTGACCTTATAAAGTGGGAAGGAGGGGAGTCTTTTAACTCCAATTTGTATCCCAGACTTACTGCGGAGAGCACCCATCTGTCTCTGATCGTGTCCCGCCAGGTCTCTGTGAACAACTGAAGTCTTCCCCCCACCCGATTGAGTGGGGGCAACCCTTCATGCATTTGACTTTGGGGGAGGTTTTGTACCTCTCCTGCTCCAGGGCTTCTTGTTACCCTGCAATTGTCCCTGATTTTTACCTCCGGGATTTGACCGAGGAGGCCGTCGGAACTGTTTCACAGCCGATGTCCTAGGGACTGGAGAAGCAGGCCTCTTAAAAGAGGGACCTCTAACTCTGTTTTTAACCGGCAAAATTGTACTTTTACCGCTGGAAATTCTCTGGATATATTTGTCCAGGTCTTCCCCGAATAAGCGTTCACCATGAAATGGGAAGCTGGCCAGCAATTTTTTACAGGGAGCTTCAGCAGACCAGGTTTTGAGCCATAAAAGCCTGCGCATATGTACTACAGACAGCGTAAGGCGGGAGGCCTGATGGATTGAATCCTTTATAGCGTCCACCGCAAAGCATAAGGCTCTAGGTAGATCAGCTAGGGCAAGAGCCTGCTGATCTGGCAAGTCCCTTAAGACCTGTTTCAACTGATCCTTCACTGCTTGGCAGACCCCAATAGCTGCCACTGCTGGTTGTGTCACCAATCCTGCTGTAGAAAAAGCAGATTTTAATAAGGACTCTAATTTTTTATCTATTGGGTCCTTGAACATTTGGACATTATCCACTGGACATGTCAGTGATTTATTCACACAAGAGATGGCTGCGTCCACAGTAGGGACCCTCCATTTTTTGATGAACTTATCCTCCATGGGATAGACCACTTGAAATCTCTTGGGAGGAGTAAATATTTTATCAGGATGCTCCCAATCCTGGTAAATGAGCCCTTCCAGTAAAGGATGGATCGGAAAGGAACAAACAATCTGGGGAGCTTTTAGCGACCCCAACGAGGAGACAGAAGTGGATGATGGCTCCGCAAGGGGCATTTTAAATGCTGATCGGACCATATTAGTCAGGGACTGAACCCATAACCTCTCAGCATGTGATGCTGAGAACGGCTCTTCCACTGTTGATTCCTCTACAACAGAATCGACCTCATCCTGATCCCCTTCAGGCAGGTCAATCCCTGTATGGGACTGTTGCTCTGCTAACAGGCACTCTGAGGGAGGAGACGGAGATCGAGCGCTTTTTTCCTGTGACAGGGAAGCAGCGATCAATGCTGACAATCTCTCTTCCAGCCCTCCCAGAGCTGAGGAAAAAACCTCCTCTGTTACATACACAGGAGCAGGTGAACTGAGGACAGCCGCAGTACCAGGTACTCCTGAGGGTGCTCTACGGTCACTAACCTCTGATTCTTCAGGGTAGACTGGTGCAGCCGAAGCATGCCCAAGATCCTCAGAGCCCGATGGAGACCCCCTATGCTTCCTGGAATTTTTAGTCCCGGAGTTTTTAGACGGCATTATTCCTAAGCCCAAAGCTGAGGTATTCCAGCCGAAATACACCACTTACTGACAATAGTCTAGCACAAATGCTGCTATAAAAACAGTTGGTGTCTACTAATGTGCCTTTCTATGGGGATGCCTGCATCAACCGCTTGCTGTATGCCTTTTTTTTTAAATGTTGCCAGCTCTGTCTCTGCACTCCATAGCCAGCTCACAACACATAATTGTGGTTTTTAACATGCTGGGACGCACAGAGCGTCATCCCCCAAGCTCCGCCCCCTTTCCCGGCTCACCTCTATATATAGAGGCGCGTGCACGCGCGCGGCCACGTGCGCCTTCGGCGCTAATTTTGAAAAGGAAACCAGGGACAAGAGCCAGGGCCCCTTTTGCCGCAGGCCGGGGGATGGACGAGCATTGCAACATGGCAGAGGAAGCAGTTTCCCACAAGAGAACTCACCATCTGCCTGGACTTGCTCTGATAAAAAGAAACTAGTCCACATGACAAGAAACGTTCCACAGCGGCCTCTAGTGGATTAACACAGGTACCGCAGTTTAATATATTAAATATATATATATATATATATATATATATATATATATATATATATATATATATTTTTTTTTTTTCCTTGACCACTATTAAAATTATTACATTTTTTAGTAGTTACAGGCATGCACAGATATTAGCGGGAATACCGTTAGGTAACAGACAGAAAGACAAATTAGGCTTGGGGGTCCCCCAATAGAACCAAGTTCCTGGGGGCCCCCACTTACCTGTTCCCCGCCGCAGGACTTTGTTTGGTCCACAGAAGCCCAAACTTCACCTATCACGGCAGGCATTGTATCTAAACCTTCAGGGACCGGGTTCCCAAGGATTCCACTCCCCTGGACCTGTATAGCACCCTGCACAGAAAACATCTTGGTCATGGGTATGACCAGAGCTCTGGATCCCAGGGTCCAGCTCTCCTAAGAGAAGCATTACAGGCAAAACCTTGCTCTTCTCTGCAAGGCCCGGGTACCGACCGTTTAGCTATGAAGCTTTTTTGGTCGGATCCGGAATAGCTTACTGAGGCCCAAAAGAACCTGTACGCAAGCTCAGTGAAAAACACATGTTTCTTCTTGGCCAACACTTTAGACACTGGCAAAAAACTGAGGTGCTCCCGGATGGGAGGGGCTTATATAGGGGAGGGTACTTCCGGTTTTGGAAGTTGCCAGTGCCAGCACCTGAAGGTATCTATATAACCCATTAGTAATGACTATGTCGCTCTGTGTCCCGTGATGTACGAGAAAGAAATACTGGAGGAACAGTATTGCATTCATCAGCCAGGAAGCTGCGCATTGGACGTACTTGGATATTCCAACATGACAATGATCCAAAACAAAAGGCCAAGTCGACCTGTCATTGACTACAGCAGAATAAAGTGAAGGTTCTGGAATAGTCATCTCAGTCCCCTGACCTCAATATCATTGAGCCACTCTGGGGAGATCTCAAACGTGCAATTCTTGTAAGACAACCCAAGGATTTCCAGGAACTGGAGGCTTTTTGCCAAGAGGAATGGGCAGCTTTACCATCTGAGAAGATAAAGAGCCTCATCCACAAATGCCACAAAAGACTTCATTCAAGCTGTCATTGATGTTAAAGGGGGCAATACACAATATTAAAAACTGGGGTATGTAAACTTTTGATCAGGGCCATTTGGGTAGTTTCTGTCGTCATTATGATTTAAAAAGAGTAAACACAGTTGATTGATAATAAATGGCTTCAGCCAAACACTAACCATGAGTGAAAGAAAAGTTTTTGTGTTATCATTCATATTCTCTGAAAAATGCCCAAGAAATCATAAATTCTGCCAGGGTATGTAAACTAACTTATGAGCACAACTGTATCTATGGTGCACATATGCACTTTGAATGAATATCATTTTGAGCACTGATTGTCAGTTGGCACAGTATATATATATATATATATATATATATATATATATATATATATATATATATATATACATATATATATATATATACACATATACACACACACATTTTATATATATATATATATATATATATATATATATATATATATATATATATATACACACATACACATACACACACACACACTCGCACACAGTGCCTTGGAAAAATTATTCATACCCCTTGACATTTTCCACATTTTGTCATGTTACAACCAAAAACCTAATTGGATTTTATTAGGATTTTATGTGATAGACCAACACAAAGTGGCACATAATTGTGAAGTGTAAGGAAAATGATAAATGGTGTTCAAATTTTTTATAAATATCTGAAAAGTGTGGCGTGCATTTGTATTCAGTCCCCTTTACTCTAATACCCCTAACTAAAATCTTGTGGAACCAATTGCCCTCAGAAGTCACTTAATTAGTAAATAAAGTCCACCTGTGTGTAATTTAGAAAAAGGATTGAATGAGTAAAGAGCCCAAGAGGGAATAACTGAATGTATCTTTTCAGTTCTCAGCTTGGTATACTGACCGGGACCTAAAAATGTATTATTATTTTATGAATAGAGTATTAGAGATTGTATGTTATAAATCAATCAAGTTGTCATGCATATAACTCTGTCTGAGATCTAACATGCTACACACCTTATATACTGGTATCCAAGGGCTTCCTCCTGATGAGGGGGGCTCACAATGTATGTGGCCTCACCCACAATTTCCCAAATAGGGTATGGAGATCTAAAACAAAACCAAAAAATAGACTGTGGCAGAGGGCATGTGTATTATCTAGTATGTCAATATGAGCCACTTAGCATATTGCCAGGTCAAATGTCAGCATTACATGATGCAGTGCACTAGCCTCGTAGTGCTTACCTGCCAACCCCAAAAGAGTGGTGCCATGGGTATCCCCGCTGGTTTGGCCTTATCGGGGTGAAGGACCGCCTTTTATGCAGTTTGTTTGGTGCCAAAAACCCTGCAACATCCGTCTGGCGTCAAGCTAGCAACATCCGCCAATCACCGGCGGGACGTCGGGACGAGTGACGCATCACTTCCACGTCGCCAATAACACCACGTTGTGCCAGAAACAGACACGGAGAAGCAGTAAGTAGGCAGATGTAATGAGGCATAGAATCTGCATACAAAATTACACGCCGCAAATCGCACAAAGAAAGAAAAGGGGGAAAAAAGCAAAAAACTAACAACCGTCTAAACATTCCAACAAGGGGACAAGAAAAAATTCCAGATCATAAAAAACTTATTTTTTGTTTTTGTTTGTTCTTGTGTTTTTTTCTTGTCCCCTTGTTGGAATGTTTACACGGTTGTTAGTTTTTTGTTCCTTTTTCTTTCTTTGATTGTGCGATTTGCGGCATGTATATTTGCATGCAGATTCTATGCCTCATTACATCTGCCTACTTCCTGCTTCTCCATGTCCATTTTCGGCACAACGTGGTGTTATTGGCGACGCAAATGACGTGTCATGACGTCACGCGATGTCATGCGTCCCGACGTTCCGCCCATGGTTGGCAAAGGCCGCACTATACTCCGCCAGTGATTGGCGGATGTTGCTGGCCTGATGCCACGCGGCTCCGCCCTTATCTAGGCGGATGTTGCAGGGTTTTTGGTACCAAAAAAAAACGCATAAAAGGCGGTCCTTCCCCCGATAAGGCCGAGCCAGCGGGGACACCCAAGGCACCACTCTTTTGGGGTAAGCACAACAGGGCTAGGGCACTACATCGTGTGATGCTGACATTTGACTGACACACTAGATAATACACATGCCCTCTGCCACAGTCTATTTTTTGGTTTGGTTTTTGTTTTAGATCTCCATAACCTATTGGAGAAATTGTGGGTGAGACCACGTACATTGTGAGCCCCTCTCATCAGGAGGAAGCTTTTGGATACCAGTATGTAAGGTGTGTAGCATGTTAGATCTCAGACAGAGTTACATGCATGACAACTTGATTGATTTATAACATACAATCTCTAGTACTCTATTCATAAAATATTAATACATTTTTAGGTTCCGGTCAGTATACCAAGCTGAGGACTGGAAATATACCTGAGTGGATACATTCAGTTATTCACTCTTGGGCTCTTTATCATTGATTGGGAGCAAGTTTAAAAATCCTCACTGGTAAGCATGTACTTACGGTACATGGGGTTTCTTCTCCTGTTAACCCTTTTCCTCCTTTTGTTTTCCCTTTTCTCATATATTCACTTGTTATCTTGCAGATAGTGATTGGATGTGTATTGGCTTCATCTCTCCACTTACACAATCTATCTTGATTGAATCCATTTGATGATTTTTCTTGATCTGAGGTAATGATTTATTCCATGGTTCATACACATGAAATGAACTTATGGAGAATCATTGGTTTAAGGGGCATCTATAATACATCTTTTATTTCATTTCCAGAATTACCAATGATCTTGGTTAGATCAGAGGTGGAACCTTCTTCTCTCAAATCTAAATATCAGGATTTCTGATTTGTTCTTTCACCATTTGTGAACTCACATTGGTCGATAGAAATCACTTTGGAATCATAATTACTCAATAGGGTGTCTCCGATATCTGATCCTGAGGATCATCAGGCAAGCATGTGTGCTTTATTTGTATGTTGATTGGTGTGTATGTTGTCTGATGTCTTGTTCCAAGATCTTTATATATTGTCTACTTTGAAATATACATCCTAATACTATGTATACTTAAAATATTTTTTCATTGTTTTTAATTTTGTATTAGCACCTACCCATTAAATGTCCTGAAGAAGCAATTTGCGAAATGCATTGACAGACAAGAGAGCATGGAGTAGTTTATGGACCCCACTTATTCATACACTTTGTGCAGTATTATGTGTCCACATGGACTTTATCTATATCCATATCTCCATGCCTATTGTATTGGGGTACCTGTTGATCCTGTCAGTCAGTAGGGTGCTTTGTATGTTAAATGTTCTTTTAATTAGTATATTTTATAATAAAGATTCATATTTTTTTTAGCTAAACACCATCTCATGTTGTGCCCACAAAATCCATTTGCTTTTTGATAAGAGTTTTTACTCATTCAATCCCTTTTCTATATATTGGATGTTGGCATAGTGGGGGTCCTCCCTTTCTGTGTGTAATTTAATCTCAGTATAAGTACAGCTGTTCTGTGAAGCCCTCAGAGGTTTGTTAGTGAACAAACAGCATCATGAAGGCCAAGAAACACACCAGACAGGTCGGGGATAAAGTTGTGGAGAAGTTTAAAGCAGTGTTAAGTTCTAAAAAAATATCCCAAGGTTTGAACATCTCACGGAACACTATTCAGAACATCATCTGAAAATGGAAAGAGTATGGCACAACTGCAATACTACCAAGACATGGCCGTCCACCTTAACTGACAGACAGGGCAAGGAGAGAATTGATCAGAGAAGCAGCCAAGAGGCCCATGGTAACTCTGGAGGAGCTGCAGAGATCCACAGCTCAGGTGGGAGAATCTATCCACAGGACAACTATTAGTCATGCACTTCACAAATCTGGCCTTTATAGAAGAGTGTCAAGAAAAAAGCCATTGTTGAAAGAAAGCCATAAGAAGTCCCGTTTGCAGTTTGCAAGAAGCCATGCTGGGGACACAGCAAACATGTGGAAGAAGGTGCTCTGGTCAGATGAGACCAAAACTTTTTGGCCTAAAAACTTCACTCAGTGTGCTGCTGCTTCTCCTCCCCCCAGTTCTTATGCAGCTGAGAACAGACAATGTGATCACTTGTAAAAAAAAAGGGGGAAAAAAAAAGGGGGAAAAAGGTATTTATAATTTTTTTTTATATCTATAGTATACCAAAATGTTTTGCGTTTCATTTCTATTTTAAACTGAACAGGTTGATTGTTTAAAATTACTAAGTGTTTTCCTAAAACCTCCCATACCCTGCTAGGTTTATGAGTTAAAAGGTATTTGTTTTTCATCTTTTAGGACATTTTTTTTGTAATGTCAAAGTAATGTTTTTTAACCTTGCGCGTAAGCCTTCGCTTCAATTCTCTTCTCGCTTCATGCTCCTCCTCTTCATTTTTTTCTGTTGGACAAAGATAATAAAAACACTGAGAAGATGATGAGTAGTACAGCTCAATTATCTCTGAACTTAAAATGTTAAAAGCATATGCATGCTACAGTATTAAATTATTAAACACAAATCTAAAGCATAGTCTAAGGAAAAGGTACAGTATATAATTGGATAAAAAGGGATGTATTAAAATCTGCATATACGTTATATACTTTAAATGTAACTATTTTTTTCCAGTTCAGCTGGTATTCCAGCTAGTTCAGGTTTTAGGAAGCCGGTATTAGCATCAGTTTCTGTAGTGTTTGGCAAATTATTGCATTCATCTCTATTGAAAATAACAGGTTGGAGTGTGAACTATTGTGAAGCTTTTTCCTTTTGTCTGTTTACTCAGCTGTTTACAAAACCTTTTCCTGGAAGAGATTTCCCGTCATTGAAAGCTGAATTTTGAGACAGAAGCCCAGGAACATATTATATCATTGCAAGCTTTCTGTTTAATGAATGTGATGCACATTTAGACACTTTGGGGGGGAATTAACAAAAAATCCCTGCAAGTCCTTTGTTAACTAGGACTGATCTGTTTTCTATGCCATGTCTGTGTTAGACACAGTATAGAGAGCAGGAGAGCTGAAGTGGCTTGCTCCAGGTTCTTTTGGCACCCCCCCACCCCCCCAAGCTGAGATGTTGAAAGGCATGAAAGGCATGTTAACTCGTTTGTTGGTTACTGGCAGCTCTGATCTGGTGGGGATCGGTGGCAATTTTCTATATTGAAAACTCCCATGATCCCTTTGTTAATTAGGTGAGATAATCGCTCTGTAGTAGAATCCAGAAGAGGGGGACACAGATCGACCACTGTATTGGCACAGGAACCTTGTTTATTCCCCCTTCGTATTTTTTTTACAGATTAAAGAGGCGCTTCAAATTTCTGAAAATTAAAAGTCAGCAGCTACAAAAACCAAATTTTAATAAACCGACACTTACCTGACCCAGAACCCAGCGCTGTGCTCACCTGAGCCATATTTTCCACCAGTCTTCGGTCCCCGGCATCTTAACTGTGGGCAGCCAGCTGTGACAGCTTGTGCCTTTACAGCCAGCTTCCCACTGCGCATGCATGGTCCCCCAGTCTTCTGGGACCTTTAACATGTTCTAGAAGACCACGGGGGAGGGAGGGGAAAAGGAGAACCTAGGCAATGCGAACATAAGTGGAAGCAGGTACCTGTCAAAACCAGCCCTACAAAAAATGGGCCAAATATTGCAGAGGAGGGGAGGGGGAACAGCGGAATGTCCTTTTTTGGGTGAAGTTCCGCTTTAACAAGTTGTTTCTGTAAGAGCATTTATGGCCACTGGAACTTCTCTCCATACTGATACTGCAGAATGGTGGTCTGTGTCCACAAGTTTTGGCTTCAGCCAGCCCATATTTGCTGCTACACAGAACACCAACGAAGTGACTTTCATTTAAAACTATGAATTTGTGTTAGATATTATGAAATTAATTTATTAAGGCAGTTGAGAATTTACTCTTTAACTTTAAGTCCGGTTCACACTAATGCGATGACTGACATCGCATGTGGTTCACACTGCATTGCTGTGCAGATCCCATGCGATGTCTGTGCGATGCGATTTCAGCCAAACTATATGGCTGTAATCGCATTGCATTCGCCGGACCCTTTTTTAGTCCTCACTGGAATCGGATTGCATGGGTGTTCACACCCATGCAATCCGATTCCTGCACCATTTTCACAGTTCGTACTGTGATCATCTGGGGGTGTCATTAACGTTATATTGACACCCCCAGCGGTTCTCAGATTTTAGTGATGACCACTATGCGACTCAGTTGCGATGCGGGAACTCGCACTGGATTCACAGGGTTCCCGCATCGCACCAGTGTAAATCGAGTCTAAATCACGTGCAAGCAAAAATCCTGTTTTTTAACTTTCTTGCATATGAGTATTTCAAATGAACATAACTTTACCTTATTCACTGAGCCAAGAGAAGATTAACTTTGCAAAGTGAACATTCTCTACTCTTTTAGTAAATGATTTTCAATGTGATTACTTTTTCATGGCACGCAGAAAACGGAAGTTTAGAGAGATGCACTTGACAGCGCCTAGCAATACAGCACTAGTTAATGCGTATATGACAGCGGTCACGAATGTAGGACAGATGTCTTTCTTACAATAAGAAACATTAAGATCCCTTTCACACTGTGGCCGCCCGTGCGTTAGCGGTAAAGCGCTGCGTGTTTTAGCAGCGCTTTACCGCTGTTTAAGTGGCGCTTTTCGGCCGCTAGCGGGGCGCTTTTAACTTCGAAAACGCTGCCCATTCATTGCAATGGACAGGGGCACTTTGGGAGTGCTGTATACAGCGCTCCCAAACCGCCCCAAAGATGCTGCTTGCAGGTTTTTTTCTAACGTCCTGCAAGCGCACCTGCAAGCGATTCCAGTCTCTCAAAATCCCTAATGTAATAACTTCTACCACTGTATGAATTGAAATGATTTCTACCACTGTAAATTGAGATGCTCCCATGATTACGTTGGAAATTAAGGCGCAATCTCAGCACAACCCTTTCTTTAGGTATTATAGATAAAAACAAAAAAAAAACTGTTGAGATCAGGAAAGATATTTACAAGTGGACATCTTTCAGTCAAAAGTGATTCAATTTTTCTTTAAATACAAAAGCGGAAGTTTTGAGTAGAAATAATTACGTTTTAAGATGTTTCTTTGCTCTAGCTCTTCACTGGTGGGCCTTTGACTGAGTCTCCTGTAAAACAAAAGAAGATTACAGATTTTTTTTAATACAGCAACTGAGAAGGAAATCCCATGTTTCTATACATGCTAGTCACAGCGGGTACAATAAAATATAGCTTTCTTTAACAGAAGGAAACAAAGAACGTCTCCTCTCAACTATGACCTACTTACCAGAAGTTCTTCACTGTAATCTGTGATCACGATTTATTATCGCATAACGTCCATCACTATTTTAAAACTGAAATTTAGTCAAAAAACGATTTTTTCACTAGAGCTTTAGACCCCTTTTACACTGAGAGCGTTTTGAAGGCCCTAAAGCGTTAAAAATAGCACCTGCAATCCGCCCTAAAACAGCTGCTCTATTGTCTCCAGTGTGAAAGCCCGAGGGCTTTCACACTGGAGTGGTGCGCTGGCAGGGTGCCAGGAAAAGTTTTGCCAGCAGCTTCTTTGGAGCGGTGAACTCACTGCTCCCAATGCGCTCCTGCCCATTGAAATCAATGGGCAACACCGCCGTACCGCCAGCAATACGCCGCTGTATCAGTGCTGGCGGGCGGTTTTAACCCTTTCTCAGCCCCAGTGTGAAAGGGCTCTTAATGACTATTTACCTGAAGAAATATATTTTTGTTTCTCTGAGTCCATGTGCAAAGAGTATGTGAAAGAGCGGCTTCAGCTACTGCACTTGCAGAGTTCTAATGAGGAAAGTGGTCTGCATCCTGTTAGACTCCATTAGTGAGGTACTCCCTTTGAGTGCATCTAACCAAAAATTATATTTTTGTTTCAGCGGATGTCCAAAATCTGACTTGTATCTTAGTGTAGACTTCTGGGTAAATCAGTAAGCCAATCACAGAGGAAATTCATCTTATTCCTATATGCTATTCTCAAATATTACAAACATCACTTGAAGGGAAGATATTTTATGTCGCACAAAGGACTTTTATAATATGGACTTTGAAGAATACAGATTGTGCAAAAGGGAGGAGGTGCACTATAGTGCCGGTATTGGTTTCACATCTTGTTAGTTTTTTGGTTACTTGGGTATTATATAAATATTTGAGAACATCATATCTGAATAAGAATTTTTGAACATTTCTAGATTGTAAAGGAGGGAAGAGGTGCATTGTAGTGCTGATAAAAAAAGTACAGATTTCACTTTTTTGCCACTTGGGAAACATACAGATACACAGTATTGAGCACAATTGGATATGGTTTTATTTTGAGCACTGTCACTCACACATGGGCACTTTGTTTAATTATTGCCACATCCACATCTATTGATTTATTGTATGTGTATATTGGATTGAGGGTTTGTAGCACCACACAATTTATTCAACACCCTCCGGGCTTGAATGCCTGAGCTAAGGGCAGATTCCAGAAAATAAAAGCTACATGAATCATCTGCCTTTGCAGAAACGCACTACAGTCCATTTAACATGGTTTCCTATGGTAAACGTTCACATCTGCTTTTTGCTGCCAGTGCGTTTTTGGAAAGGGTTGGGGAGTTTTTTTTCTGCGTTTTGCGCATAATAGACTTCAATGGAATCATACCAGAAATGCAAGTGTTGTATTGTTTGTGATGCGATTTTTGATGTGTTTTGCTAATTTTATTAAGGACCAGCCGCTAAAATTGTACTGCGGCAATGTGGTTCGATCCCGCGAATCGGCATCATTGTACGTTGGCTTGTACATGGCAATTTGCGGCTGTGTGTGCGCTCCCACTGGCCAGCAGGGAAGCCAATCAGCGGGTGGGGCAGACTCGATGTCCGCCGACTACCTGCGATTGTTCCCTGCAGTGACAGAACAGGGATCTGCCTGGGTAAACAAGGCAAATCTCCGTTCTGACAGGGGAGATCACACAGATCCTGTCTTTTTGCTATGCAGGAAGATGGATCTGTGTGTTTCCCCAGTCACACAGTCACCCATACAGTTAGTAAACACACCCAGGGAACACATTTAACCCCATGATCGCCCCTGAAGTTAACCCCTTGCCAGTGTCATTAGTACAATAACAGTGCATAGTTTTAGCACTGATTACTATAATAATGTCACTGGTTCCCAAAAAAGTGTCAAAAATTACAGTTAGGTGTCCAGACTGTCTCCCGCAATGTCGCAGTCCCATTAAAAAATCACTGATCGCCACCATTACTAGTAAAAAATAAAAAAAATGCCATAAATCTATCCCCCATTTTGTAGACGCTATAACTTTTGCGCAAACCAATCAATATACGCTTATTGTGATTTTTTTTTTTACCAAAAATATGTAGAAGAATACATATTGGTCTAAACCAGTGGTTCTCAACTCCTGTCCTCAGGACCCACTAACAGGCCAGATTTTAAGTATTACCTTGGTGAGATGCAGACTAGAATACTGCAATCCCTGAGCAGCAAATTATATCACCTGTGATGCATTTCAGTTATCTTGCAAACCTGGCCTGTTGGTGGGCCCTGAGGACTGGAGTTGAGAACCACTGGTCTAAACGGATGAAGAAATTAGGTTTTTTTTACATTTTTCTGGGGGATATTTATTATAGCAAAAAGTAAAAAACTTTATTTTTTTACTAAAAATGTTGCTCTTTTTTTGTTTATAGCGCACAATATAAAAACCGCAGAGGTGATCAAATATCACCAAAATAAATCTTTGTGGGAAAAAAAGGACGTATATTTTGTTTGGTTACAGTGTCGTACGACCCGCAATTGTCAGTTAAAGTGGAGCAGTGCCGCATCGCAAAAAATGGCCTGGTCATTAAGGGGGGAAATCTTCCGGTCCTTAAGTGGTTAAGCACTGTATATAGCTGCTTGTTAAGGAGGGGGCCAGGAAGCCCGGTTCCCCGCTGACAGCTGAACATAAAAAATAAATAAATTGCTGGCCAAAAAAAAAAGAGTCAGTAAAGGGAGGGGACGAGCGAGCACCCCTCCCCCCTTCCTGAGCATACCAGGCCACATACCCTCAACATTGGGGGGTGGGTATTTTGGGGCGAGATAGGGCTCTGCCCCCCCCCACCCCAAGGCACCTTGTCCCTATGTTCATGGGGACAAGGGCCTCTTGCCGACAACCCTGGGCTGTGGTTGTTGGGGTCTGAGGGCGGGGGGCTTATTGGAATCTAGAATCCCCCTTTAACAAGGGGGCCCCCAGATCCCAGCCCCCTATGTGAATGGGTAGGGGTACCCCTACCCATTCAACCCAAAAAGCAGTGAAATGTTAAAAAAACTGAAAACTTAAAAGCCGGTTTTTGACAAGTCCTTTATTAAAAAAAAAAAAAAACTCAAACTGTCTTCTCCCCGTGGCCATAGGGTGACATCACTCAGAGAACCTGCGCCTTGTGACGACATATGACATCACAAGGGGCGGGTTCTCCGCTTTACTAAAGTGACATTAAACTCTTTTTAAATAAAATAAATGTAATATGTTTAAATATAGCTAGAATGCACCTTCTATTTCTCAGTGTAATCTCTCAAATGCAAGCTTTTTTTCTGGTGTTCTTAAGACTCCCTGTTCTAGGGTGATTAAATTTTTTCTTCGTGCCCCCCTTGTGTATGTGAACATAGCCACCCTTTCCTGCTCACCCCATGATGGACTACATATTCAGTTTTATGGGAATTGTAGTATATATAGAGCAGAGCACGTGACTGGAAATAATGGCACTGCCCCCTCTATACTAGTTGCTGTGAGACGCATCAGTGAAGGATAGGAAGCATGCACCGGACTAAAAAATCAGCCTGAAAACAACAGAAAAAAATAAGTGCCTTTGTATACTTGATATTTTAGAACAATTGATGTAAAAAAATATCTACTGATACTTAAAGATGCATTTATACTTACTGTATATGTTGCATCTATGCTGAATACTCTAGACCCAGATGTATGGTGGTATCCTAGAGGTACCCTTTTTGAATTTGTACATGAATGGTTAAGTCTTTGTATCTTGTGTATTTCTCTGTTTTCCTGCTTATTGTAATCGTGAAAACGTTCTATAAATAAAGAATGCATAAAAAAGAAGCATTTATACCTCACTAGCTTTGTTCCAATCTGCTGCCACTTCTCCTGTCGTTCTTCTTCAGAAGTACGTGGCAGAATATTCTTGTCTTCTAGGTCCTTCTTAGATGGTCTGTTCCCAAGTTTTATAGCGAGTGTATCTCTACGGCGGATTTTACTTGCCAATGTACCTTAAAAACAAAAATACACAGAGGGATGATTACATGAAATGCATCATATTTGCGGATGAACTGTGTAGCCCAGTCTTGTCTACCTTATTCCTTGCTTCGGTTTCCTCCTTGCCTTAAAGAAGCCAGAGCGTGCTTGAAAAATGGAGGGTTTAATATCACCTTAGGTTCTGTAAAATCATCTTTACAGAAATGGAAATGCTTGACAATTATATAACTTGCAGTTTCCAGCTCTATGTTGGATATTTTTTTGGGCAAAAGGAGGAACCAAGAGGACAGTTGGAAGATTCTTGGATGAGATTACAAGAAAGGAAATCAACTGTGTTTGGAAAATAAATCTCCACTTTATCCCACCTTGATCTTAAAGAATAGGTTCACCCATATTTGGGACGTAACATGTGAATGCACTGACACCCGCATCTCCCCTTCTTCTCTACCCGCTAGCTGTCAAAATTAATTTTTTTTTATAAATGTGGCTGTGCGTTGCTCTGCCCACCTGGCCACGTCACTCATTCACAGCGCTCTGTGAATGGAAAACTACAAGCCTTTGCAGTTTTCAATGAACTACCATGACGCTGTGAGCACTGTGGTACTTCATTCATTCTTCCTGTCAGCATGTATCGGCTTCCTCGTACAAGGTACGAGGAAGCCGATACACTGACAGGTCTGCAGGAGACCTGCATGGCATCAGTGATCTGCTGATCGCTGGTGCAATGCTTTAATGTCTCCTGCAGCAAAAAATTATAAATGCACATTTTGTTACCTGCAAAAAAGTGCATTTATTATTTTTTCTGAAAAGGTAAACTTATCCTTTAAGACTGGGTTCACACTAAAGAACGCAGCGGCTCACAGCATGAGTCCAGTGCATCTTCATTCACTGTTTCAGGTCCAATTTCAGTCAGAATTTTTGGTTGAATTCAGACCTGAAACGGACCAAAAGACGCACAGGGATCCTGTGCAATTTGCATTGGAGCCACTGCAGAGATGTGTGAACCGGCTCCATAGAGAGCCGGTCACAATCTCCTGCTACGTGAATTGGATGCGGTAAAAACCTGCATCAAATTCGCAATAGTGTGAACCCAGCCTCAATGTTTTTCGGTTGCCACTTGTTGCAAACTTGTTTTTTTTTTTTTTTATAAAGATGTTACTTGATACTTGTTTTTATTATTAACAGAGAACTGTTAAAGTTTTTATATTCAGGTAATATGTGCAATGGCGATACAGCCAATAGCCAATTATAATTTAAAGTTGTACTTCTGTTTGTCAAAAAGCAATACTTTTGTTCGTTTATGATACTGGAGATTATAGTTGACTAAAATACGACTAAAACTAAGACAATTCGGGGGGCATGGCCAGCGCGGCATGGAGTAGGTCGCACACAGAGGGAGCTCCGTCCTGTGATCCTGTAAGGCACCATATCCTTAGACGTACAGTCACTTTTTTTTTGACCCCATCGCCTCCGGAGGACCCCCAGGCACTCCTAGCTCCATGTCACCGACCAAAGCGCAGAAGGCAGCAAAAGACAAGCTGGCGCAGTTCCGCAGACTGAACGAGGAAGGGGGGGGGGGGAGATGGCGGCGCCGCGTGCGGAGGTCCACCTGCACAGAGTGCAGATACAACCACACTCCTTGAGGCCATCACCCTATGCCGCACCGCGCTGACGGCGCAGTTGGAGGAGGTGAAGGTGGACATCTCCCTCCTCAGGCAAGATCTTCAAGCCCTCCGTGGTCGGGTCACGGAGGCAGAGGACAGGATCGGCATGGTGGAGGACGCAGTGCAGCCACTCCAGGCAGGCTCAGATAGGATGCAACTCCAGATCAATCAACTTCTTGCAAAGCAAGATGATATGGAGAATAGGCTGAGAAGGTGCAACCTCCGGTTCATCGGCCTGCCTGAGGGTGCGGAGAGGGGGGATCCCACTGTATTTCTTGAACAGCTCCTAGTTACCACCTATGGCCGTGAGGCCTTCTCGCCATCTTGGCAGTGGAGAGGGCCCACCGCATGCCTGCTAAGGCCCCGCCGCAGGGGGCCCCCCCCGTACCTTTATAGCCAAATTCCTTAATTACAAGGACCGCGATGCCGTTTTGCGTCTGACAAGGGAAAAGGGGAACATTCCGTTTGGAAATGGCAGAGTGGCGGTGTTTCTGGACTTCTCGGCAGAGGTGCAGCGTCGCAGGCAGACCTTCATGGAGGTGAAACGCAGGCTCCGAGTGAAGAATCTGAAGTATGCCATGCTATTTCCAGCGAAGCTGCGGATAGAAGCTGACGACAAAGTCCTCTTCTTTGAGGACCCCGGGGACGCTACTGCTTGGCTGGACCGCAGGGAGGCTCGAGGTGAACCGCCACGCTAATAGTCCTGCTCCTACAAGAAAAGCATCTGGAGGCCCCAGCCCTGATTCCTCTCCTTGGTCCCCGTGAGTACTTTTTGCTTTTGCCCTGTCTTGTTTTGCGGCCATCTTGCCCCTGCTTCCCACCTCCCCCACCCCCCCCCCTGGCTGCTCTCCTATGTGAACTGCCACTTGCGGGGTCTCTATAGTGACCCTCAGTCTCCTCGGGAGGGGCCCAACACCATCCTGGACTCTGCACCCCACTCTCATGTCGACTGATACCCCCATCCCTATTTCCCTATCACCATTAATGAGGATGCGACTGCAGCCCACAGTAATGTTTTACCACCCCCGGAGTACTTTACTATGCTGCCTACAGGTGGGGTCCCATTAGCAATTGTCTTTACATTCTGACTCTAACGGATCCCTTTTTTGGAGTCGAAACGCTTACTTTTTGTGCTGACATATCTATTTGATAATTTGAGCGAGCCCCCGGCTCGCACTGCGACACGACGGTTCCGTGCACGGAACAGCGTGGATTCGCCCATCCATCCCCTGAGACACTGTTCACACCATCCTGTATCTACTTGTCTCCATTAGTGTACTACAGTCTCTGGTGCTTGTTTTCAATGTGCTCATTTCTACCATTTTCACAGCCACTGGCATACCCCTTTGCTGACCTCTGGGACAGTTCTTGTTCTTCAGTTTTAAGTTTCCCTATCCCACGTTGCCATCTAGTGGTTGTTTTTGAGTACACTGCACTGGAGTTTAACTTTGTTCTCAGGAGGATGGGACACACCATGTTTTGGGTTGATGCCCACACCAGTTTGGGAGGGTGTAGGGCGGGGTGGGGGGGGGGGGGGGGAGTTTGTGTTTTTGATTGGCAATGCTACGTTTCACATACAGTCAATGATTATATACTGTTCTAAGATATTTTATGCTGGTTGGGTACATTTTGATTTAATACTCATTGTGCTGATTATATACTTGCGGTCTCCCTTTTTTACCATATGTTGTTGTGCTACTCTTTCGCTGTATATTTTTTTCTTTTTCTGTATATTATTTCGCTGCACCCTTAGTTCACTAGGTCGGAGGAGCTCTGGCAGACCCATACTGCACTTCATGCACATCCGCCTGAACTATGGCGAGTATTAAATTCCTTACCTGGAATGTGAGGGGAGTCAGAGACAAAATTAAGCGCTCGGGAGCCCTTGCATATCTCAAGAAACAGAGGGCTGATGTAATCGTACTCGTAGAGACCCATGTTGAGGACAGGTTACAGTTGGCACTCCGCAGGCCATGGATAGGGTGGGCCTTTCACTCCACCCATACGTCTCATGCTCGCGGAGTCTCAGTCCTGGTGGCTAAATCACTACACTTCGAACTTTGTGACATTTGCACCGATCCCCAAGGTCGCTATGTGTTCCTGCACGCCAAGTTGTATGGTGAACCCTTCCTCATACTGGCACTTTATGTCCCGCCCCCCTTTAACACCAAGATTATTGTAGAGGGCCTTGCATATATGTCCCGTCACCCCACAGTTCAGGCCATATGGCTGGGCGACTTCAATGAAACGCTTGATCCATCCCTAGATAGGCTCAAACCCACTGCCTGGGTCCCTAGTCCCCGAGCTACCAGATTTTCTAGGATCCTCGCTTCATTTGACCTGGCTGACACCTGGAGACACCTCCATCCTCAGACATGGTCATACTCCTGCTTTTCCTCTACTCACGGCACCATGTCCCGCATTGATTATATACTGACCTCAAGACGGTTACTGCCCAGAGTGCGGGCTGCAGGTTTTGGCCCGAGACTTCTCTCGGACCACTGCCCGTACTCGGCGTTGCTGTCTGTCCCTGTTACCAAGCCCCCCGGGCTCATGGCGCCTTAACCCCTTCTGGCTCACTCTACTGCCGGAGGAAGATACGCTCCCGACTGAGCTTGATCAGTACTTCACAGATAATGACACCTCCGCATCCCCCCTGGCAGTCTGGGAAACCCTCAAAATGCATGCTCGTTCACTCCTCAAACACAAGGTTAATAAAATAAAGGCAGGATCGGCTGATATTCTCGAGAAGGCTGAGGCAGAACTGGCTGCAGCCGAACGTGGATTTTTGGGTGACCCTTCCCCTGCCCAGGCAGATCTTATGAAACTGCGGGCTCGAGTGGTTAGTCAGTTGCACTACGAAAAGTCCCGCCGTAAGCTGTTCTTGTCCAAACAGAAGCTCTTTGAGCATGGAGAAAGGGCTGGCAAGCTATTGGCCTATATGATTCACAGAGAAGATAGACCCCCTGTTGTAATTTCGCTGCACGATCAGGGGGGTGGACGCATAACGGATCCCCCAGGTGTCACCGAACGATTTCGCGAGTTTTTTGTAGACCTCTACACTTCTAGAACTCCCCCCGACGATGTGGAGATGGAAAAAATTTTGACGGGCATTCCGATCCCTAGGCTGACTGACGAACAAGTAACCCTTCTGGAAGAACCTATTAAAATAGAGGAAATTACTGGGGCTATAGCGGGTTTTGCCAAATCCAAGGCCCCGGGTTCAGACGGACTGCCCATTGAGTTCTACGCGCAGTTTAGTGACATACTCACTCCAAAGCTCCTTACCCTATACAACTACTTATTCGATAACCAGGTGCTACCCCCATCCATGAGAGAGGCCATAATAGTATTAATCCCCAAGCCGGGGAAGGATCCGGGATATCCGGCATCGTATAGGCCCATCTCCCTCCTCCAAGAATATCAAGATCCTAGCTAAAATCCTCGCCAATCGGTTGAATCAAGTTATTCTATCCCTGATACGCGCTGATCAGGCAGGTTTCATGCCTGGCCGTAACACCTCTTTTAACCTCCGTAAGCTGTATATTAACCTTCAGGCCTCACATGACATGGTTGGAGAACGCGTGGTGGTGACACTTGACACCGCCAAGGCGTTTGACTCCGTGGAGTGGAGATACCTCTGGGCTTGTCTCGAGCGCTATGGCTTTGGCATCAGATTCCTCATGTGGGTCAGTCTCCTATATCAGGATCCTACTGCCAGAGTGGTGGCGAATGGATGGCCCTCTGAATCCTTTGGGCTCACCAGGGGCACCTGTCAAGGGTGTCCCCTATCTCCCCTGCCATATGCCCTTGCGGCAGAACCATTGGCCATTTCCATTCGACAGAATCCTGAGATACGCGGGCTGACCTCTGGGGGACTGGTGGAAAAGATTAGTATGTACGCGGACGACACCCTGTTATACCTAGCCGACTCGGGCCCCTCCCTGCGGCACGCACTCGATACCATCGAACGCTTTGGGA
The DNA here is from genome assembly GCA_029206835.1 of Rana muscosa. NCBI lineage: Eukaryota > Metazoa > Chordata > Amphibia > Anura > Ranidae > Rana > Rana muscosa. Next base: position 871,084,830 of record CM055121.1, read on the forward strand.
CCTTTTCGGGCTTAAAAATTAATTGGGGAAAGTCACAGATCCTTCCTATAGACCCCTATGCACCCCCTCGGGCGCAGTCGGAGCTCCCGCTAATGCGAGTAAGTGCTGTGAAATATCTGGGAATTCAGATCACTAGGTCGCCGTCAGATTACATTGCCCTTAACATAGACCCTCTCTATTCTTTAGTGAAGGATAAGATACAAATATGGTCACGATTGCCTCTTGGAGTATGGGGCAGAATAAACCTGATAAAAATGGTGTTGCTCCCCAAACTACTTTATGTACTTTGGCATTCCCCGGTATACATCCCTCTCAAATATTTTAAATGCTTTGATTCCCTACTCAAGCCCTTCGTGTGGGGTGGGAACAGACATAAGCTGGCCTGGCGGACCCTTAAGAGTCCCACGGATTTGGGAGGAACTGCCATGCCGACTTACACCTCTACTACACTGCATCACAGCTCTCCCAACTGTTCCACGTTGATAAAACCGACAGGGACAGGTTTGGGACCCTACTATGCCCTCGCTTAACACAACACACACGGGATCCTATTGCAGAAATTGCACTGGGAATACGAGGCACCCGCTCTACACAGGCCAAATCCACTCTATACCAATATAGAAAAATCTGGGACATTGCTATGACTAAGCTGACCATAGACCCGCTCAATGACTACACTCCCCTCTGGCATAATGGTCACCTGCTTGAGCTCTCCCGAATTCCTGACCCTGAACTGTGGTGCTCTCAGGGGGTGATCTACCTCTCACAAATCATTGCGGGCGGCAACATTAAATCTTTCCCTGCTCTCCAAGATGAGTTTGCGCTGCCCGACAGTATGTACTTTAGATACATTCAGGTGCACCACGCCCTCACTACACAATTTCGGGGGGCATTGCCGCAGCCTTCCCCCAACTCCATCATGGCCATAGTTAAGGGCACTGACCCCCAGAAGCTCATCTCCTACATTTACAATATGCTGCTCATACCTTCCTCTACGAAACTAGCGTATGCTCTTAAGCCCCGATGGGAGAGGGAGGTAGGGGACCTTGAGGATGAGGAATGGAGTGAGGCCCTGGACACCTGCAAGGAGGCTTCCCCAAAACTCTCGGATAGACTCACCCAAATATACATTACTCATAGATCTTATCTCACTCCGCTTCGAGTGTCTAGATATAAGAGGGACCTCCCCAACACCTGTCCCATGTGTACGCGGGAGTTGGGTACGGTCTTCCATTTAATCTGGTCCTGCCCTGTGATCCAGGGCTTCTGGAAACAAATAGTGGACTTCCTCCATGACAATATGGGCTCACCTCTTACGTTAGACCCACGGGCATGCTTACTAGGTATATACCCAGGCCCTGAAATGGATAAGTTTACTAAAGCGTTTCTTCAGGAAACACTTTTTTCAGCAAGGAAAATGATAGCGAGGAAGTGGATGAGATCATCCCCACCGACTATGGCTGAATGGAAAGCTGATGTTAACGGTGCTCTTTCTTATCGCAGATTTATGTATATTAATAGAGGATGCCCGACTAAGTACAATAAGATATGGGACCGGTGGCTAGGAGTTTCAGACACCCTTTCTTAGTGGTTCTCAGTGTACCCCCCAGATGTATATGTGACCCCCTTTTACTATACTGCACTCAAGTTTGCCATTTATGTTTACATTTTATTGATCTGCATGTATAACCTGTATGTACATATTGCCAAATAAAAACCTTTTTGTTTAAAAAAAAAACTAAGACAATTCAGAAGACTACAACTAAAATTGAATTTTAGTCAAAAGACTGAGTAAAATGTAATCGAAATTTGATGTCAAAATTAACAATGTTTTACAGCTGGATTAATCAAAGCCACTGTCTGCTGTAGATATTTTAGTAAATCTCACTTTCTGTGCCGTCATCATCATCGTCATCATCATCTGTGTAGAGGATGGGGCCATCCGAGTCAGAATCACTTGTTTGGCTCCCTTTGCCTTCACTATCTCCATCTGGAATGACTGAAGTTTCAAAAGATTCATCTGTCACCTCCTGGCTTTTAAGGCTTGAGGTGTCGTCATGACTTTTCAAGGAAACATCACTGTAAAACAGGACAAAATTTTTTTTTAAAAAATACTAAAATGTTATTGTGTAACACTTCTGAACACATACAGTACGGGATTCTGGCAGAGTATTCATAAACCCTGACTTATTGGCTCATACCTTCTGGGGATTGGACACCGACAAAGCTTTTTAAGACATACCCCCTGGGCACCTCCCTTACAACCCTACCCTACTACATGAGTCCTCTGTTTTGTAGCAAGCAATGTAGAGTAACCAAGGAATAGAAAGATGTGAGGTAGGGGGTATAAATGGCCGCCAGTGTTGTGTACTGTACTACAAGATATGGATTTGACAGGCAAGTCAAACTTCCTCTTATCTTAGTTGCACAGTACAAAACACAGGATGAGTATTCATAAACCCTGGGATGTCCCCAAGCTTTGAATGAGAAGAGTGGGTAACAATTAGGCAAACTATGCAAACAGGCCCAACTGCTGCAAGAACCTTGAGGCCGAAAACTAACTGCAGAGGACTGGACGTCCACCTGGTAAAACTTTAAAAAGGTATGACTAGAGGACCAAGTGGCATCAGTACAAAGCTGGGCTACACAGGCCTGGTGCCAGAATGCCCAGGAAACTCCCACTGACCTGGTGAAGTGGGTGCATAAAGGCGTGGGAGGAGATTTTTCCTTTGGAGTGTCAGCACTGGTGATTAGAGGTCTTATTCATCCAGCGATAGTGGACTTCGAAACAGGATATCTCTTGCGAGGCCCCGAGGATAAGACAAAAAATAAGTACATTTTCTTAATAGAAGCTGTTGCTTTGAGGTGGACTCTTTTGGCTTTGCCTATGTCCAAACAATGAAGAGTTGTTACCTTTGGAGTAGAGCATAAGGATAGCAGGTTTGCCTTGTCATCGTAAAGAATGAGGAACAATTCCTTACGAGACAGAGCCACTAACTCAAAAGACACACCTGACAGACGCGAGAGCAACCAAAAAGGCCACCTTGCAGGAGAGATCATCCAAGAGGATATTCCTGATGGGTTCAAAGGATGGTTTCTGCTGGGCAGAGAGAACCATGTTGAGGCCCCAAGGAAGCACAGGGTGCTAAAAGGGGACCCTGATCCAAGATAAACCTTCAATAAAGGCTTTGACAAGGAAGAGCAAAGTCATAGGTTTTTGAAAAAGGATGGACAAGACCCGAAACCTATCCTTTCATAGTGCTTAAAGTGTTTGTAATCCTAAAAAAAAAAAAAAAAAAAAAAAAAAAGGATCCTGCTCCTTTAAAGCATGTTAAACTGCATAGTGCTTGTGCCGTGTCAATTTTCCTTTTCTAAGATGTGAAAAACCTGGTTGATTTTACCAGTTCCTGTGTCCTGACTACGGTAATCATGGCTGCTGAGCCCTGACTACTGTGGTCAGTTTACATGCCTCCGTCATCCGCAGCTCTCCTTTCTCCCCCTCCACCCTGTGAGCTCCTGTGTGTGAGCCGCCCCACCCCTCCCCTTCTATCGCTGTTCCCAGTGGCAGTAAAGTTACTGCTCACAATTACTACCAGCCCCTCTGTTAGGACAAAATGTACTATACAGTGTATGTGCTTTTTTTAAACTCTTCTAAATGCCTTACACTGATCTGCGGTCACGTGATCTCCCGGCAGACATCAGAGGGAGATCTCAGCCCCTCCCTCTGTAGTGCATACATCGGAGAAAGAGAGAGGCGGGCAGTCACGTGATCGCTGATCAGCGAGGTGAAAAAAGGTATTTAGAAGAATTTAAAAAAAAGCACAAACAGTATATAGTACATGTTGTCCTAGCAGAGGGGATGGCAGTGATTGTGAGCACTGCCTTTACAACCCCTTTAAGGCCAAGTTTTGGTGAGGTCCTGATTGTAGGAAGGTCAGAATCTGAGGCACAGAATAATCTCTGGGATTTAAGCGCCTGTGTTCACATGCAGGCAAAGAATTATTTCCAGATATGATGATAGATCTTTCTGGAAGAGGCTTTTCCTGCTTTCAGCAAGGTAGGAAAGAGACTCAGAGACCGCTCTGTCTCCTAAGACATGAGATTCAACAGCCATACCCTTAAAGTCAACGACTGAGAAGCAGGATGGAACAGGGGTCCTGAGATAGCAGGTCTGGCTTACTGGGGAGAGGCCAATGATTGTCTCCTAGTAGTCTCAGTATGTCTGTGTACCAGATCCTTCTGGGCCAGTTTGGTGTGAGGTGCATCTTCTCTTTTTTATGGAGCAGCCAAGGTAGAATTAGCACTGAAGGGAAGGCATAGATTAGTTGAACTGAAGCCAAGGGAACAACATTGAGGGTCCTTGGCCCTGGCCACAAACAGAAAAAGTTTGTTTTTGAATCTGGAGGCCAGGATATCCACATCCAGGGTCACCCATCTCTGACTTTTTTAGACATATTCTGGGACCTGGAGTGCAGAGATTGCTGGACAGTGAGTCTATATACCTAATCTAGCATGCTTCCTTCAAGGCTGCCTTGTTAAGGCTTGGTTGAAGATCCACCAAGCTACAGAACTCCTTGCTTGGCTGGACAGGAGAATGTGTAAGTTGAAAGAAGGAGCATGCTTGTTTCAGGTTAACAAGATGTTCCCCTGGAGAGGTATTCAATTCAATTTGGCAAATGGTAGAGCCTTGAACAGAAGGCTTAATACTCTAACTGAGAATCTCATTCTGGGATGTCACCGACAATTGAGTGCCAATTCTCGAGCGTGGGGTCTGAGTGAGAACATTTTCTTTTCTGTAAGGAAAACCTTTGCTTGGGATGTGTCCAGGACCAGACCCAAGTATTCCACATTAAGAGAAGGCTGGAGAGCAGATTTTTGGAAACTGATCACCCAGCAGACAGCTTTGAGCATCTGAACTGTCCCATGGATGACTGCAGACAGCTAAAAGGTGAATGAATAATTCTGAAGAAGGTTGTCCAGATAAGCTGTGACCTGGATATCCTTAGTTCTTAGAAGGGCCAAAAGAGGTGCTGGAGCCTTTGTGAATACTCTAAAAGCAGTTGATAGGCCAAAAGGCAGCAGGGCAACCTGGAAATTAGTCTTTTACTGCAAAGTGCAGAAAATGCTGATGTGGTGGATAAATGAGAATATGTAGAAAAGCATCTTGGATGTCTACGGATGCTAGGTATTCCCCTCATGTCAGACAAGCAATAATCAAACGTGCAAATTGCATTAGAAGTTTTTTTATTTTTTATTTATTTACTGAAAGGAAATTCAAATGCAGGTAGTTACAGTGGATATTGATGCACAATAAAAGAACATTCCAGTAACGAAGTAGAGCATCACAAGCAAATTAGCAAGAGCTACCGTAATGCAAAGATCCAGTTCTGTGGTACATTAACATTAATAGATTCCAGTAAAACTGAGTAGCATTTAAGCTAAATACTGTATCTTGCAAAATTGGTAATGATGCAGCTGATGGGAGGGCAATGATGCAGCTGATGGAAGGGTAATAATGCAGCTGATGGGAGGGCAGAACCAGGCTGATGCAGCCTGGTTCTGTCCTCCCCTTTGTAAACTGGCCATGGTTTATCATGGCTGCTGAGCCCTGACACCGTGGTTGGTTTACGTGCCTCTATCATCCGCTGTCTCTCCTCTCTCCCCCTCACCCCCCCGCCTGTCAGCTTGTGACAGTGCCCACCCCCTCCCGCTTCTATAAAAACTATATATTACATTCATTCTATCTCATGTGTTAAATAACAATATAAGCCAGGGAGAGGAGAATGACAAGCAGTCACGTGAGCGCCGGGAGACGCTCTGAAATAAAGGTAGAAACCGGCATAGTTTTTATATAGCACATACACTAGGACACATATCATTATTTAACAGATGGGATGGAATGAATATAATATAGTGGCTTTACAACCACTTTAAGTAAAAATTACAGTGGAATAAGAAAAAGACGCAAGATAGATAACAAAAAAGAAAGAGGGAGAGACAGGGAAGAGAGAAAAGGTCGGGAGGGGGGATGCAATCCCTCCTGCTGGACTAGGCCAAAAAATAAATAGTGCAATGGAGAACAAAAGGTACATCTGCACTTACAAGATTAGAGTGGGTCCATAAGATGTCAGAAGTGCCATATTTTATTAAATTTAGAAATAGTGTTGTTGAGCAGAGAAGTCAAATAAGCCATGTTGTAGACATTGTTTGCAAAGATCTGCTGAAGAAGGTGGTATTTGTTGTTCCCATTTTAAATCTATCCAGCTCCTAACTGCAGTCAAAATGTGGTTTATCAGCTTGATAGCAAATTTGGCAGTATTCGACACTGGCAGCCCCAGGAGGTAGTGAACTGGATCGAAAAAGACTAGAGGGCCAAATAAATGATTCTAATAGGGTTTTAGTGCTTTCCCAGAAGGGGAATTTCCCAGTAGATGTGGTATAGCGTACCCACAAAGGCATTACATCTCCAAAAGCGTTGGGTTCGAATCGCAACAACAATAATACCTGCCTGGAGTTTGCATGTTCTCCTTGTGTCTATGTGGGTTTTCTACAGGTACTTTGGTTTCCTCCAAAGACATGCTGGTAGGTTAATTGGATGGATCGTGTCTAAATTGGCTCTAGTATTGAAAGCTCCTTGAGGGCAGGGACTGATGTGAATTTGCAATATATACAGTGCCTTAAAAAAGTATTCATACCCCTTGAAATTTTCCACATTTTGTTATGTTACACCCAAAAACTTAAATGTATTTTATATGATAGACCAACACAAAGTGGCACATAATTGTAAAGTTAAAGAAAAATGATAAATGGTTTTCATTTTTTTTTTACAAATAAATATGTGAAAAGTGTGGCGTGCATTTGTATTCAGCCCCCTTTACTCTGATACCCCTAACTAAAATCTAGTGGAACCAATTGCCTTCAGAAGTCACCTAATTAGTAAATAGAGTCCATCTATGTGAATTTTTAATCTCTGTATAAATACAGGTGTTCTGTGAAGCCCTCAGAGGTTTGTTAGAGAACCTTAATGAACAAACAGCATCATGAAGGCCAAGGAACACACCAGACAGGTTAGGGATAAAGCTGTTTAAAAGTTAAAAGTAGGGTTAGGTTATATAAAAATATCCCAAGCGTTCAACATCTCACGGAGCACTGTTCAATCCATTACCTGAAAATGGAAAGAGTATGGCACAACAGCAAACATACCAAGACATGGCGGTCCACCTAAACTGACAGGCTGGGCAAGGAGAGCATTAATCAGAGAAGCAGCCAAGAGGTCCATGGTAATTCTGGAGGAGCTGCAGGGATCCACAGCTCAGGTGGGAGAATCTGTCCACAGGACAACTATTAGTCGTGCACTTCACAAATCTGGCCTTTATAGAAGAGTGGCAAGAAGAAAGCGATTGTTGAAAAAAAGCCATAAGAACTCCCGTTTGCAGTCTGCAAGAAGCCATGTGGGGGGACACAGCAAACGTGAAAGAAGGTGCTCTGGTCAGATGAGAGCAAAATTGAACTTTTTGGCCTAAAAGCAAAACGCTATGTGTGGCAGAAAACCAACACTGCACATCACCCTGAACACACCATCCCCACCGTGAAACATGGTGGTGGCAGCATCATGTTGTGGGGATGCTTTTCTTCAGTAGGGACAGAGTTTATGGGAAGATGGATGGAGCCAAATACAGGGTAATCTTAAAAGAAAACCTGTTGAGTCTGCAAAAGGCTTGAGACTGGGGCGGAGGTTCATCTTCCAGCAGGACAACGACCCTAAACATACAGCCAGAGCTACAATGGAATGGTACTTAAGAATAAGGATGAGCTTCGGTGTGTTCGCAAGCCCCACGTGCAGAGCCCGCCAGGAAGTCGGCACTGCGCTAATCACAGGCAGTGAGACATTTCCCGATCTCTGCAGCCGCGCATTGGGACAATGTCTCACTGCCTGTGATTAGTGCAGCGCAGTGCCGACTTCCTGGCGGGCTCTGCACATGGGGCTTGCAAACACTGTAGCTGCTGACTTTTAATAAGGACACTTACCTGTCCTAGGCGCCCGCGATGTTGGCCCCCCAAGGCTGACTCCTCGATCCTGGCAGGTCCTGGCGCCGCCATCCTCACGAAGGGAAACAGGCAGTGAAGCCTTGCATCTTCACTGCCCGTTTCCTACTGCGTATGCGCGAGTCTTCGCGGCGCGCTGTATGAATGGGCGGCTGCTCTCTGGGATACACACAGTTCCCAGAAGGCAGCGCGCCCCATTCACCAGAAGACAATGTGAGGAGGACGAGGAAGAAGACCTGCCGTGGACTAGGAAGAGGCAGATTAGGAACATCCACATAGCAACCGCCTTTTCTGGTGAGTAAAAAAAATGTAATCTATTTTTTTGCAGGATTTTGGTGCATTTTTTTTTTTTTTTTTTAGGGTGGAACTCCACTTTAAGAACAAAGCATATTCATGTGTTAGAATGGCCCAGTCAACATCCGGACCTACATCCAATGGAGAATCTGAAGACTTGAAAATTGCTGTTCACAGACGCTCTCCATCCAATCTGACAGAGCTTGAGTCATTTTGCAAAGAAGAATGGGCAAAAATATCACTCTAGATGTGCAAAGCTGGTAAAGACATCCCCAAAAAGACTTGCAGCTGTAATTGCAGCGAAAGGTGGTTCTACAAAAGTACTGACTCAGGGGGCAGAATACAAATGCACGCCACACTTTTCACATATTTATTTGTAAAAAGTTTTGAAAACTATTTATTTTCCTTTCACTTCACAATTATGTGCCACTTTGTGTTGGTCTATCACATAAAATCCCAATAAAAGACATTTACGTTTTTGGTTGCAACATGACAACATTTGTAAAATTTCAAGGGGTATGAATACTTTCTTTATCGTACACCACGGGACACAGAGCTAGTCATTACATAATGGGTTAAGGGTCACCAGCGGTGATTGGACACTGGCACAACCAATGGAAGACAGTTCCCCTCCATATAACCCCTCCCATCAGGGAAGTACCTCAGTTTTTTCGCCAGTGTCGAAAGGTGTTGGACGCGTTAGGAGGTGCTAAAGGAAAGCTCTACCAAAGAGACCCTCTGGGGGTAAAAGAGCTATGCTTTCGGATCCATCCAAGACGCCTACAAATGAGCTGAATCTGGATGGGATCCGGGCCTCATCCATGAGGCGTCGCCTGTAATGTCTCTCTTCGGAGGACTGGGCTCTAAGATCCAGCACTTTCGCTATTTCGCTATAAAGTCCTGGTAAGAGTCTTGTACAAGGCCCAGGGGAGAGGTATCCTTTAAATAGGAACCCATATCCCTGAAGGTTGGCACACATAGCCCACCGTGAAGGGTGAAGTTTGGTATCTGTCTGAAAACTTTCAGCAGAAAAACCTGCGGCGTGGATAAGGTGAGATTAGAAGGTCCATAACTAGGTTGGGACCTTTTTCAAAAAGTGGATGTCTTCTTTTTTTCCACCACTGGGGGGAGTAAAGAGCTGAATATACTCACCTCACTCTGTTCAGTGTCGGCTTCGGCGAAGTACACTGCTCGTCACCTCCGCTGCTGAGCTTGCTTGAGCACCCCGCTCCTCCTTCCGGTGGCCGATACAGACACCTGCAGATGCAGGTAAGTGGGGACAGGGGCTGATGAGAGTCCTCTCTCACTATGGCCACCACCATAGCGCTAAAGGCCGCGCGCAGCGCGCGGGGAGCGCGCTTTATCGGAGGGGGGGGGGGCCGAGGCGTGCGCGGGCACGTGGCGCGCGCAGGCACAGAAACGGCGCCAAATTTAAAAGACTGTCAGTGTAAAAAGCACTGCAGCAGCAAGCAAGCTCGTTAGTTCTCTTGTTCCTGGCAGAGAAACACAGCAGCTATACAGGGACGTAAGACTCCATGTGGTTGGATTGGGTACTTCCTAGAAGACATCCATGTTATGCATAGTTATGTGTTAAAAGTTGCATACTTAATGTATTTGCTAAACTGAACACGGTAGTATATGCATTTAGGTACCTTGGATTTTGTCTAAACAGTAAGTCTTCCAGGGGAAGTAATGCGGACAAAAAGAGATAAAAGAGCACCGCCGCCTGAGACAGGGGGCTCTAGCTGTGCTGACTCGGTACCTTCCTCTCCTGTGTTGCCAAAAGCACCTGTACAGGATGAGCCATTACCTCTGTCAGGTATGGCGGCTTCCCCAGTGAAGCCTGGGCCTGCATATGTCACTGAGGACACTTTATCAGCTGCCCTAAATAATCTGGAGGAGAAAATTGCTACTTTAATCGCTAAATCCTCTAAAAAGGACAATAAGCGAAGCAGATCTCCTCCAGTATTGGACCTCCCTTCAGAAGTACCTGAGGAGGAGGAGGATGAGGAGGAGGCTACATCAGCAGAGGATGAGGAGTCAGACGGATCAGGGATATCGGATGAGCCTTTTTCGGTATCCCAGATTTTAAAGTCACAGGTGCAATGCTATGCAGGAGCCGTGCGAGCTGCATTTAGGTTACCCTCTTTGGAGGTAACAGAATCACCTGTCTCCTCCCTAGGATCATTAAGATCCCTGCAAGGTGCATGCTCCTTCCCGGTTCATCCGTTACTAGAGGATCTATTGTACGCAGACTGGCAACATCCAGATAAGCGTTTTTCACCTCCAAAAAAGTTTAACATTCTTTATCCTATGGAGGAAAATTTTTTAAAGAAATGGAGCCTGCCTACGGTAGATGCGGCTATTTCTTGTGTAAATAAAAACCTGACATGTCCAGTGGATAATGTACAAGTGTTTAAAGATCCTTCTGAGAAGAAGTTGGAATCCTTACTGAAATCCTCCTTCCTTTTGGCCGGCTCAATTATCCAACCTGCAGTAGCAGCAGTCGGTATGTGTCAGGTCGTCAGCCAACAGGTAAAGCAGGGGCTGAAGGAGCTGCCTTCAGAGCAGGCTAAAAATTGGGAGAATTTACCTAAAGCCTTATGCTTCACAGTGGATGCCATGAGAGATTCTATCATACAGGCATCACGCCTTACACTCCAGCTGGTACAGATGCGCAGAGTACTTTGGCTTAAGCATTGGTCAGCGGAAGCCCCATGCAAAAAGTTGTTGGCAAGTTTCCCGTTCCATGGCGAACGCCTTTTTGGGGAAGATTTAGAAAGATATATCCAAAAGATATCAAGTGGTAAAACGACACTTTTACCTGAGAGAAAGAAAAACAAGAGACCTTGTTTTAAACACACTCTCTCCCCAGCTCCCGGGAAATCGGACTCCAGCCAGTGGCGACGGCCTTTTCAGCCGCCCAAAAAAGCCAAAGAACAGGCTCAGAAGAACAAGAAGCCGTGGGGTTCAAGAGCTAATAAGCAAGCCCCCAAAACCTCTCATTGAAGGGGCGCCCCCGCTCGGCCGAGTGGGGGGAAGGCTTCGGCAGTTCTCAGCGACTTGGCGGACAGAAACCCAGGACAAATGGGTGGTATCCACAATATCCTCAGGGTACAGACTGGAATTTCGAGAGATCCCATCTTCTCAATTCCGAAGTTCAAGACTCTCCAAGGATCCACAAAAAAGAGGATCCTTCTTCAAAGGTTTGAATCACTTAATAGCTCAAGGTGTGGTTACAGAGGTACCCCAAAAGGAGCAAGGTTCAGGTTTTTACTCAAACCTCTTTGTGATTCCAAAACCGAACGGAGAAGTCAGACCCATCCTGGATCTAAAAAATCTAAACCAGTTTCTGAACGTTCGCCATTTTCGAATGGAAACGATTCGATCCGTGGTCGCTACTTTAAAAGGCGGAGAATTCATTGCGTCCATAGATATCAAAGACGCATATCTACACATACCAATCCTCCCCGCTCACCAAAGATTCCTAAGGTTTGCGGTAGAAGATCGCCACTTTCAATTTGTGGCCCTGCCATTTGGTGTAGCCACCGCGCCCAGAGTATTCACAAAGGTGCTAGCTCCTCTGTTAGCAAACCTAAGAACACGGGGCATTGCGGTAACAGCCTATCTAGACGATCTACTATTAATAGATCAGTCAAAGGAGGGATTGGATCACGCTGTAGACACTACAGTAGGATACCTGGAGCATTTAGGATGGATTATAAACTTACAAAAATCCTCTCTCCAGGCCCAAAGAAGGATAGTGTACCTGGGCATGATCATAGATACAGCCCAAAACAGGGTATACCTGCCAGAGCCAAAGATACAGTCTCTGAAAGACCTGATCCACAAGGTCAAAGCAAACAAGAGGCCGTCTATTCGCCTTTGCATGAGACTATTGGGAAAGATGGTAGCCTCCTTCGAGGCGGTCCCTTACGCCCAGTTTCATTCGAGACTACTTCAAGGCAATATTTTAGCCTCCTGGAACAGGAAGAGCCAAGCTCTGGATATACCCATACGCCTGTCCTCACAAGTACGCCACAGCTTCAATTGGTGGCTAGAAGCCAGGAATTTACGGAAGGGAAAGTCCTTCCTCCCAGTGGCCTGGAAGGTGGTATCTACGGATGCCAGTCTATCGGGCTGGGGTGCAGTATTCAAGGAGGCTTCTACCCAGGGAACCTGGGCCAAGACTCAGGGGATCCTGCCCATCAATGTGCTAGAGATCCGGGCGGTATATCTAGCCCTCAAAACCTGGACATACAGGTTACAGGGCTACCCAGTTCGGGTTCAATCCGACAATGCTACGGCAGTAGCTTACATCAATCACCAAGGAGGCACCCACAGTCGGGCAGCCCAAAGAGAGGTGAACCGGATCTTGGCATGGGCAGAAGAGCATGTACCTTGCATCTCTGCAATCTTCATTCCAGGGATAGAAAACTGGCAAGCAGACTACCTGAGTCGTCAGCAGCTGCTACCAGGAGAGTGGTCTCTTCACCCAGAGATCTTTCAGGCCATATGTCTGAGATGGGGAAACCCAGATGTAGACCTGCTAGCTTCCAGGTTCAACAAGAAATTGGACAACTTTGTGTCCAGAACGAGAGATCCTCTAGCCTACGGGACAGACGCTCTAATAACTCCATGGAATCAGTTCTCACTGATCTATGCATTCCCTCCGATCCCTCTTCTACAAAGACTGCTTCGCAGGATCAAGGAGGAGGGAATACCAGTAATCCTAGTGGCCCCAAACTGGCCCAGGAGGCCTTGGTATGCCGAGATCGTAAAAATGGCGATAGGAAGGCCCTGGAAGCTTCCACTTCGACACGACCTGTTGTCACAGGGTCCAGTATTCCACCCTTCCTTACAAAGGCTAAATTTGACGGCCTGGCTGCTGAGACCCACATTTTGAAAAAGAGAGGGGTCTCTGGCCTAGTTCTTTCTACGCTCATTAATGCTAGAAAGCCAGCCTCCAGACTCATCTATCATAGAGTCTGGAAAGCATACGTTTCCTGGTGTGAATCCAGAAGTTGGAATCCTCTGAAATATGAAATAAGTAGGATTCTTGCTTTTTGCCAGTTAGGAGTGGATATGAAATTAGCCCTTAGCACCATCAAAGGGCAAATATCGGCTCTATCAGTCTTCTTTCAGAGACCATTGGCATCTCACTCCCTAGTTCGGACATTCATTCAGGGGGTACTGAGGATAAATCCTCCAGTCAGGTCTCCCTTGTGTCCATGGGATTTGAATTTGGTATTGTCAGTGTTGCAAAAGCAACCTTTTGAACCTATTCGCCATATTCCTTTAATTATATTAAGTAGGAAATTGGCCTTTCTGATTGCTATAGCTTCTGCTAGGAGAGTATCAGAGCTAGCAGCTCTTTCTTGTAAAGAGCCTTATCTAATTTGTCACAAGGACAAGATCGTACTACGACCCCATCCGGCTTTTCTACCTAAGGTGGTGTCGGCTTTTCACTTGAATCAAGACGTTGTTCTGCCTTCCTTTTTTCCAAACCCGCGGACGGCGGGGGAAAAATTATTACACTCTCTAGATCTAGTGAGAGCGGTAAGGGTGTATCTGCAAGCAACCGCTCAGATACGTAAAACAGATGTTTTGTTTATTTTACCAGATGGTCCCAAGAAGGGCCAAGCGGTATCAAAATCCACCATTTCCAGGTGGATTAGACAAGTAATTGTTCAAGCTTATGGTTTAAAGAACAGGACTCCTCCTTTTCCTGTTAAGGCGCACTCTACCAGGGCGATAAGTGCTTCATGGGCAGTGCACCACCAGGCTTCGATGGCTCAGATCTGTAAGGCTGCAACTTGGTCCTCAGTCCATACATTTTCCAAATTCTATCAAATAGATGTGAAAGGACATGAGGATTCCGCCTTCGGGCGAAGTGTGCTGCAGGCAGCAGTATAGGGCTTCTGGTCCGCAAGCGGTCGGTTTGATCTGTATCTCCCCCCCTTCATATGAGCATTGCTCTGGGACGTCCCATTATGTAATGACTAGCTCTGTGTCCCGTGGTGTACGATAAAGAAAATAGGATTTTTATAACAGCTTACCTGTAAAATCCTTTTCTTGGAGTACACCACGGGACACAGAGGTCCCACCCTTCTTATGGGAACCTTACTGCTTTGCTACAAAACTGAGGTACTTCCCTGATGGGAGGGGTTATATGGAGGGGAACTGTCTTCCATTGGTTGTGCCAGTGTCCAATCACCGCTGGTGACCCTTAACCCATTATGTAATGACTAGCTCTGTGTCCCGTGGTGTACTCCAAGAAAAGGATTTTACAGGTAAGCTGTTATAAAAATCCTATTTTTTCAAGGCACTGTATGTAAAGCGTTGCGTAAATTGATGGCACTATACAAGTACCTGCAATAAACAAATAAAAAAAAAAAACAGGTGGGAAGAATTATCGGGTTTACTGCATAAGGAGTTTAAGGTGTAGGATACCAGTGAAATAAAATATTATATTAATTTTCTTTGTATAGAGTACACAAAGAAGTTCTCTTAGCATTATCCCAGATATCTTCCCACTCCTTTAAATCCAGGGTGTGGCTCTTTCCTATTTAAGCATATAATTGTGCTTAGGGAAAGGGAGGGATTCAATTTTCTAAGTTTTGACATGTTAAAAGGTATTTGCTGAGAGATTTTAAGTCCAGAATAGGATGAATACCCCTCTTGGGCTTTGGTATTGGGAACAGGTTTGAATAGAATCCTTTAAACCTGTCTTGTGGGGGTATTGGCACAACTACTACCTGGGACAAGAGGTGGCTCAGGGCATTTTTGCAAATCTGACTGTCCTTGGGCATCTGTAACCAGAAAGTGGCTAACCGTAACAGATATCACCCCCCCCCCCCCCCCATTTATTGGGAAAAGGGCTTTTGGCTAGACTCTGTGGGTTTTGTGGACCTAGGCTTATGCCAAAAGAAAGGGCTGAACTTAGAAGTCTGGGTAGAGTGATTAGGTGTTCTGTGTTTTGACAAGGTAGAGACTGCTAAAGAGTTTTTTTAAATCTTCTGCTGTGGGTGTAGACCCTTCCCTCCTGTGACATCTTCAAGGAATTTGTCACGTTCCTTGTCAAAAAGATAATCTCCTTCAAACTGCAAATGTGTGAGGCATCTTACAAGCAGCTTTACCTGTCAAAATACTGGGGACTCATAAAACGGGGTTGGGCTATAGGGGAGGTGCATGTCCTTAAAAGCTTTGCCACTGTCCAATCAACTGAAGCTACGAATCTATAATCCAGTGTCCGAGTACTCAGGTTGTGTCCTGTACTATAGGATTAAGATAAATGTTTTGGCTTTACTTACACTTAAAATTATAACTCTATCCTGTCAGTTTTTCTACTGGTTTCTCAGGACTGGATGAGCAGATAAACATAATTTGAAGGATGAAGTTTCTCCCTTACATTGCCTTATTGTGCCTGAAGTTCACCTTTGAAGCTGAAGTTTAGGCAAGGTTTACACAGCTACATTGGTCCAGTTAGGACCAATGTAAATATGTATGTACCTGTAGCGGGGTGGTCAATTTAAGGGAAGTCTCTGAGTGGTAATTAGGCTCAGACACCGTGATTATTAGTGGCTATGGACCATTTTTTGTCCTCAGGGGATAATGCTGGTGATGAGTTCCCTGTGGCCTGCGGGTGGCGCTGCCATTCTGGGCCGGGGTTGAACTACTAGCGTAGTGCTGTGCCTTTTGTGTCCCCTCTCGGCGGCCTTGCAGTGGGGTGGGGAACCTGCTGTGCATGCCGGGAGAGGATATAAAAGGGGCAGACATCTCCTGATCAGGGGTCCATCCCCAGGCACCTTCAGCCTGGGAGTGAGTGCGGTTCATCTCTGGGTGCCCTAGGCCCGGAGGCTGAGTTCCTGTTCTGTCTCAGGCACCTTTAGCCTGGGATGAGGTACTACCCTGCTGTCCTGATCGCCTAGGTATGAAGACCCAGGGAATGCGGAGAAGGCCCGGGGCCCAGACCCCTCGGCTGGGGTCCGCTAAGGATTAAGGAGTCCAGGGTGCCGCCTTGCGGGGGGACCCGCACTCTCAGAGAAGGGAGGATCATTCCGAAGGACCGATGCGGAAGTCACGGTGAAGGAAGGGTCTGTTGACTCTCTGGGGGGACATCTTCTCCTTGAAAGGGGCCATGTTCTAAGAAGGAAGAGACTAAGGTTCACCAGGTCAGTGGCAGTGACCTTATCCACCCGGTCAGTGGCATTGGCCTAGTTCACCAGGTCAATGGCAGTGACTTTATCCACCAGGTCTGTGGCAGAGACCAACCTCACTGTCTGTGGCAGAGACCGTGCACCTAAAACAGTTTTGAGAAAACCGAACAGTCAAGAGTTTGAGCTACGTTTGTGCCTGGACCTCCTCCACACCTTAAGCTGTCCTGTTCCCTTGCTCCAACCTTTCCTCTATCCAAGAGAATGTTTATTGCAAAGTGAGAATAAATATTGGAGTTGGACTTTCAGCTGCTGTGGACAATTACATTATTGGGGAAGTCAAGGACTTGCCTCTACCCACGGTAGAGGTGAGAATCATTCTCAGGAGGACTTTGACTCTGGCTGCAGACAAGACCCAAAAATAACACTGCTCAACCTCTTTACACAGGAGGGTACAGGCTTGTGGTGCGGTGTGCCTTTCTTCCTCCTGCGAGGAGCCAAGTTAATGCAGGTAGGGGAGAGGTGTGTGCGCTACATACTATACCTGTGGAAGCTGGAAATCACTGTAGGCAACAGTAATAGAGTCATTGCCACTAGCTTTAGGGTGCGGTGTGAATGGTTGCCCTGCTGCCTTCTGAACACGGGAGGTCACCCGCTCGGCACAGGCACCATTCAGAGAACACATTGAATTTTCTCAATGAAGCCAAAGTGTTTGATTGGATAAGACAGAGATTGTGATGTCTCCTCCCGTCTCTCCACCTCGTCCTATCAGAGAATGCTTCGCATTCACTGAGACAATGCAAATTGTTCCCTGCATGGCGGCTGTGCTGAGTGGGTGACTATGTTCACAACGCAGCAGGGCAGCTACTTCACATGGGACCCAGAAGCTAGCGGAGATCATTGTGGTAGTGGTACCTACACACAAACTGCCATACCTAAACATCAGCTTTAATGTGTTGACTACAGTTATGCCAGCGCCAGAAGCTTGAAACCTACAGTGCTTTTTTACCCAACTTTAGGTAATGAAGAAAGTGCTAAAAAAGTAAAGAACAAAAAAAAGCAGACCTTTACTCTTAACAGAACATTACTTCTTAAATATCAAGTCTTAAATAACAGGTCATAGGGTACTGATTCTTCCCTTTGGCAGAAAGCCATAACCAAATCTGCTACAGGGTGAAGGATGCCAAATGTTATAGTAAGGATTAAGGCTAAGTTCACACTATTGAGGTTTCCCTTTGGCCACGTTTGCGCGGCCACTGCAGCCCATTCATTTGAATGGGCTGGTGTGCCTACGAAAAATGCCTCTGCATCTTTTCCAAAATCCCAGCCGCAGGGAAACCACATACTGCTATGTGCTTCTCAGTATTGGAAAACGCACTGTGGTTTAGAGTGCGTGGGGGCGCCATTAAGAATTAATCACTCTCCAATGCATTGTCTGTGCCATTAAGAATTAATGGCACACATGTGCATCTGCTAGCAGCAGCGAGTTTTTGCTGCAGGTGCAGGAAAGCGTGCTAGTTACACATAGCCCCAAACTCGTATAGATACGAACCCTGCCATAGGTTTGATCTGTGATACATAAATAGAAAATACACTGTGCAAATGAAAAATACAATACATACATTGGCAAATAGCTAGTAAAAAGACATACCAACTTCAAGAACATTACCACTGCTTGAATTTTTTGAGTTTTTTGTTAATAAAACACATGAAAATATTAGTTAACCTATAGAATGAATAAGCAATTTGTTCATTTTGCTATTTTTTTTTTTATTCAACTCCGTTAATAAAATATAAATTTTAACTAATGGTAGCATTTTTATTTAAAGTTAGATTTCCATGTTAAAATATATACAGTATATATATTTTTTTTATATTACAAGCTCAGGCTGTATTGAGAACAAAGCATTTTCATGTAGAATTCCATCTTCCCATTACTTAAAGTGGTTATAAAGGCAAAAATATTGGTTTGTTTTTTTACCTTAAAGGAGTTGTAAAGGCAGAAGGTTTTTTATCTTGATGCATTGTATGCATTAAGATAAAAAGCCTTCTGTGTGCAGCAGCCCCCCTCAGCCCCTCTAACACTTACCCAAGTACCCTCTCTATCCAGCGATGTCCACGAGTGTCTCAGCCATCCGAGATTCTCCTTCCTAAATTGGCTGAGACACAGCAGCAGCGCCAAGTGGAGGAGCGGGGCTGTTCTGTGCAAATCCATTGCAACAGAGCAGGTAAG
Source organism: Rana muscosa (assembly GCA_029206835.1). Classification (NCBI taxonomy): domain Eukaryota; kingdom Metazoa; phylum Chordata; class Amphibia; order Anura; family Ranidae; genus Rana; species Rana muscosa. Next base: position 871,103,559 of record CM055121.1, read on the forward strand.
TAGAACGTTTATTATTTTTATAGGGAAAAAAATAGGATTTTTGTACTCACCGTAAAATCCGTTTCTCTGACGTCCATGGACTGACACAGCTGGATACTGTAAACGTGTGGGTATATGTCCCTGCTCGCAGGAGAAGATCTAGGCAGAATGTTAGATGTTAGAAACATACATTCTAGAACAAACCAGAGCTGAACAGCCCCACCCAGGGGGGCGACCCCTCCGGACATTACCTTCCCACCTGCAGCCAGCAGCCTCAGTTCTTAACAAAGCAGTACAAACCTTAAAAGGAAGGGTTGGTGCTGTGTCAGTCCATGGACATCAGAGAAACGGATTTTGCAGCGAGTACAAAAATACTATTTTCTCTTATCATCCATGGACTGACAAAGCTGGATACTATAAACCTGTGGGACGTCCCAAAGCAGTATCAGAAGGGTGGGAGCAGTAGTAAAGGAAAAACCAAAACTTCACTCCAAACAAGCAGAGCTCCTCAACGGAGGAGTTGCAACATTAAACAGCGGCCGAAGGAAGCATCCGAAGATGCAGCCACATCAACCTTATAGAATTTTGAAAAGGTATGAACGGACGACCAGGTCGCCGCCTTGCACACTTGTGCAACCGACGCTTGATGTCGGAAAGCCCAGGAAGCTCCAATTGCCCTAGTGGAATGTGCTGTAACCGGAAAGGGAGGCGTCCGCCCCTTAAATGGCATAGGCCTGTATAACGGTCTGTTTGATCCACCTAGAAATGGTGGCAGACGAAACCGCTTGACCCTGTTTTGGACCCGAGACGGACACAAACAGTGAGTCAGACTTCCGAATGGAAGCAGTAGCAGACAGGTACACCCGTAAGGCTCGTACCACATCCAAATTGTGAAGCGCAACCTCTCTAGGATGCGATGGATGAGGGCACAAGGACGGAAGGACAATGTCCTCATTAAGGTGAAAAGCCGAAACCACCTTTGGAAGGAAAGATGGGCGCGGGTGCAACACCGCTTTATTCTTATGGAGGACCAGGTAAGGAGACTTGCATGACAGAGCCGCCAACTCAGACACCCGTCTAACAGAAGTGATGGCCACTAAGAAAGCCACCTTCTGAGACAAGGTTAAAAGAGGAATATCTCTGATATTTTCAAAAGGAGGTTCCTAAAGAACCGAGAGCACAAAGTTCAGATCCCAAGAAGGGAGCGGGGGCTTGGCAGGGGGAATCACATGGCGAACCCCCTGCACAAAAGTGCTAACTAAAGAATGACCTGCTAGGGGTCGTTGAAAGAAAACGGCCAAGGCCGAAATCTGACCCTTAATAGTGCTCAAAGCCAGCCTTTGGGCTACACCACGCTGCAAGAACCGCAGGATTCTGGGGACAGAGTATGTCCATGGACGCCAGTCTAGCTCCTCGCACATAGCGATGTAAGCTCTCCAGGTACGGTGATAGATCTTTCTAGAAGAAGACTTCCGTGCCCCAAGCATGGTTGAAATCACCGAATCCGACAGGCCTCGGTCCTTCAGCACCTGGCTCTCAATAGTCATGCCGTTAAAACCAGAGAGACTGTAAAGCAGGATGAAAGATAGGACCTTGAGACAGAAGGTCCTCCCTCATGGGCAGTCGCCAAGGGACATCCGCGATGAGACGTACCAGATTGGCGTACCAATGACACCGAGGCCAATCCGGGGCAATGAGGATCACCGGAATGCCCTCGGCCGCTACCCTGCGCAGCAGACGAGGAATCAACTGCAGAGGAGGGTAAGCGTATATCAAGCGATACTGACCCCACGGAGCCACCAACGCGTCCGAGGCATCCGCCCAGGGGTCCCTGGACCTGGCCACAAACCTTGACACCTTGCGATTGAGGCGAGACGCCATCAGGTCCACATCCGGCGTGCCCAACCACCGACAAAGGAGTTGAAACACCTCCGGATGCAAGGACCACTCCCCCTGGTCCAAGGACTGGCGACTCAGATAGTCCGCCTGCCAATTTTCTACGCCCGGAATGTAGACGGCCGACAGCGCCGGCATGCTTCTTTCCGCCCACCTTAGGATGTGGGCAATCTCGGATGCCGCAGCCGAGCTCCGAGTGCCCCCCTGATGGTTGACATACGCCACGGCCGTGGCGTTGTCCGACTGAATTCTGATTGAGCGGCCTTGTAGTCTCTTCGACCACGCGGAGAGACAGACACAGTCTTATCGCTCGCAATTCCAGAATGTTGATTGGGAGACGAGATTCGTCCGGAGTCCAGAGGCCTTGCGCTGACAGGACTCGCCAAAGTCCTCCCCGGCCGGTCAGGCTGGCGTCCGTCGTGACCACCATACACTGAATGGGGAGAAACGACTTTCCGGCCCAAAGAGCCGGGGATCTCAGCCACCACGTCAGGGATGCCTTGACTGAGTGACTCACTCGGATCTGAGGATCCAATGACAATGGGGACTTGTCCCAAACAGACAGAATTCTCTTCTGCAATGCCCGAGTGTGTGATTGGGCATACGGGACCGCCTCAAAAGGAGGCCACCATTAGTCCCAGGACCCTCATGCAAAAACGGATAGACGACCATTTTCGGGCCGTCAGGACCCGAACCGCCGACTGAAGTGTCAGTAACTTCTCTGCGGGTAGAAACACCTTCGCTGCTGAAGTGTCCAGGATCAGGCCCAGATACTCCAAACGTTGAGTCGGGATCAGAACCGACTTCTGCATGTTCAGAAGCCACCCGAAGTCCCGGAGGGTCTGACTGACTATTGTCACATTTTCCTCCAATTCTAAGCCAGTGTCTGCTCTTAGAAGGAGGTCATCCAGATAGCCCACGACAACAATTCCTCACTGTCTCAGCAAAGCTAGAACCGGGGCAAGCACTTTGGTGAAAACCCGTGGTCCCGATGCTAGGCCGAAGGGAAGAGCCACGAACTGATAGTGGACTTCGCCTATGGCAAAGCGTAGAAACCTCTGGTGACATGCGCAGATTGGGACGTGCAAGTAAGCGTCCTTGATATCCAAGGACGCCAGGAAATCCCCTTGGTGGAGGGTCGCAATGACCGTGCGAATGGATTCCATCCGGGATTTTTGTACCTTCACGTAGGCATTCAAAGCCTTGAGGTCCAGGATTGGCCGTACCCTGTCCTTCTTCGGGACAACAAACAGGTTAGAGTAAAACCCCTGAAACCTCTCCTGTGACGGAACTGGCACAATCACACCACACCCGAGCAAATCCTGTACGGCCCCCAAGAGGGCCGCGCGGCGGGTAGGAAGGAGAGGAAGGTTGGAGGGGAAGAGCCTGTTTGGGGGCCATGAGCGGAACTCTATCCTGTATCCGGAGGTGACCACCTTGCACACCCACCAGTCGGAGATCCGCGAGGTCCACCGAACCGTGAACCTGCAAAGACGTCCCCCCCATCCCAGAGTCAGGCAGGGGCAAGACTTCATGCGGTGGCGGGCTTGGGAGCTTGCTTGGTAGGCTTACGCACCCAGGGATGCCTGTGTCCCCCCGCCGCACTTTTTTCAGTCTGGGCGGGCTTACCTGTGAATTCTGACTGACGAAAAAACTTCTTCGCCGGAAAGGAAGGGCCCGACCTGCGGAGGTGCTCCTTTCCCTTAACAGACTGAGGGAGGAAGGTGCTCTTACCCCCTGTGACATCCTTAATAATGTCATCCAGGGCGGCCCCAAACAGTCTACCGCCCTTAAAGGGCAAGTCAGCCAGGAGCTTTTTGGAAGCTAGGTCGGCCGACCAGCATTTTAGCCAGATAAGGCGACGCAGCACCACAGCAGAGATAGAGGCCCCAGATATTAAGGGGGCCGCATCCAAAGTTGCATCGCACACATAGACCATGCCCTGCACAAGTTGATGAGCCCGGGCAATGGTCTCAGGAGGGAGATTATGCTCCTGTAACGTCTGGTGCAAAATCTTTGCCCATCCGGTGAGTGTCTGAGACACAAGTGTCGCCGCCACAATAGGGCATAAGGCAGACCCCAATAAGGCAAACATAGTTCTACTCACCACCTCAGACCTCCTGTCAGTGGGATCCTTAAATGCAGGAGTCCCTTCCATTGGGAGCATGGTAGCCTTATTCAAACGGGCGACCGGGGGGTCGACCACTGGGGGGTGAGCCCACTTCTTAACCAGGTCCTCTTCAAAGGGGTACCTTATGGCTAAGCGCAGCGGGACCGTCAAAGTCTTCTGCGGCTTATCCCAGATTTGGTCAATGAATGTATTAAAAAAAGGCACATATGGAAAGACCTTTTTTGAAGAGACGGTTTTAAAGGAACCAAAGGAGACCGTTTCCACCTGGGGTTCCTCAGTCTCAACCTTCAGCTTGAGTGTGTCCCTCACAGCATCAATGAGTTCACTTACAAGCACCCTGTCAGTTACTGGTTCAGGACTGGAGTCTTCCTCACAAGGAATGTCCTGTCCAAACACATCAAAATCCTCAGAGCTAGGGTCCTGAGCGGCAGTAGCTAGGCCCATATCTGAGACAGAGCACTCCCCTACAGGAGAATGTGTGGGGAGGGGGCGCTTTACAGCTCCCTTGCGCTCACAAACAGCTTCCATTCTGACAAGGAATGATTCCAGGACTGCCGACAACTGGTCCATAGGGACCGCAGGTGCAGGAGCACTGCCAGTTTCCTCAGGCAAGTGTGGAGAAGCAGGTGTACCAGACTCCATACCGCCACCCTCTGAGACCTTATACACTACAACAGTGAATATACAGTCCACCCACTGGCTACGCTGAGGCTGAGGAGGGGATACCCGGAGGACTCACCAACCCTTAAGGACCGCTCAGTTTCTGATGAAGAAACCGCGCTGTGAGCCTGAGGAGAGAAGAATCTGTGAGGAGATTGTGAGGAGATTGGCGCCGCAGCGCCGCCGCTAGAGGCCGAAACCGAAAGTAAATGCGATGCGACTACAAGAAAATGGCCGCCGGCCACAGCTATAACTGTGCCATTGAACCACGGCAAGATGGCCGCCGAGCGCGAAATTCAAAAGGCAAACAGCGCTAATGGCGCACGCAATAACCACCTCACACATCAGGAAAACTGCCCCTCTCCCCAGAGCCCACTACAGACATGAGCGCCCAGCCAGGCCAGAGTGACCCCCAAGCACCCCCACAGCACAGCACCAGTACAGGGTGCAGAGAGCAGCATAACAGGGGGGAGACAGGGAGAAACCCCCCATATAAAGAAACACAGCCAACATGTACTCACCTGCAGTAGGAGAGACTACTTACCCGTCCCTTTCAGGGACCCACTGGCTTGTTTCAGACAGACTGTGTAGCTGTCGGCCCGGTCCACCGCGAGAGATACAATCAGTCAGGTACTGTTCAATTTTGAGAGGACCGCGGGAGCTAAAAGCAACCCGGCCACCCCTGGAGTCATGGGGCATGTCGTGAACCGAGTCTCACGCACACAAGGCGAGGATCAGCACGCTCGATGGTCGGACAGGGAAGACTACGAGGATGCCAGTGTACCCAACCTGTTGCCCAGCCGACAGTTGATTGAAGGTCTCAAAAATAAAATAATAAAAAATTCTCAAAGGAATACAATTTAAAAGTAAAAATCTACCAGGAGACTGGCTCCTGAGAGAGCCACGTCTTCTCCTTCTGCTAGGCAGAAAAAAACTGAGGCTGCTGGCTGCAGGTGGGAGGGTAATGTCCGGAGGGACCGCCCCCCTGGGCGGGGCTGTTCAGCTCTGGTTTGTTCTAGAATGTATGTTTCTAACATCTAACATTCTGCCTAGATCTTCTCCTGCGAGCAGGGACATATACCCACACGTTTACAGTATCCAGCTGTGTCAGTCCATGGACGATAAGAGAAATTAGCCTTTACAATCACTTTAAAGTGGATGTAAACCCCATTCATGAAATCAGACATGGGCACATATCTGTAGTATTTACTTATCACTCTCCAAAGCCCTAAGTCCTGTGTCTTTCTGCTGCTCCGTTCCTCTGTTATCAGTATGATAACTTCTGACAAGCTCTCCGACACATGAGATAAAAGCAGCTGGAAATTTTGTTGGGGAGGTAACTTAGAGATAAATAAGCAGAGAGCTTGTCTATTCAAAGCACAGCTCTGCAAGTTTTTTCATTCCACTGCCTATATGGAGGGGGGTGTGCCTATCCTCTTTCCTCTGTATGACCAGACCCCCCTCCCACTGCTGAAACAGGAAGAAAAAGTTCTAACACAATGTGCACTTTTCTAAAGAGTCTATAAAGCCGAAGACAGCAGATATACATGTAAAACTTATGTAGGGAGATTTGATTAATCTCTGTGTATCATATGAGGCTATTCACTTCACTGGGTATATGTGAGGGTTTACATCCACTTTAATGCATGCTCTGCATAAGGTAAAAAAACTTTCAAAAGTTGCTCCCCCGTAAAAACGTACCCGAGCCTGATTTCAATCCAACGCTGTGCCCATCTGCAGCAGCTTCTCACAAGAGATTTAGCAGCGGGCTCCTGCTGATGTCAATCAAAACCTGTGAGAAGGGAGCGGGGGACAGGGCTGAGCATGCTGTGTGTACCGCTTGCTATGAGGTGCACTCGGCGAAGAGGCAGGGTCAAGATCGCCGGTGAGGGACCCTAGAAGAGGAGGTTTGGGGCTGCTCTTGAAAAAATATTGCACAGAGCAGGTAGGTATGTTTGCTATGAAAAAATAAAAAATTTTAATTGGCAACCACTTTAAATAGTTTGTCTGGGCCAAGCAGACTCAAACAAACTATTTCCATTACACAATGGTGCAGACGCTGTGTGTGCTGTAACATACGGTTGTAACAGTAGCTACATATAGTATATTGCTCTGAGTTCCGGTGACAGTGTGGGCGATTTCCATCTTCTGCCAGATTTAAAAAGTTTCAGACTGAGCGCTTCTCTACTGTTCAGGAGAAGCCTTGTATTTGTATCAATGAATACAAGGCTTTGTATGACTGGCTAAAGTGGAAATTGTGATGTCATCCACCCGCCTTTCCACCTCAGCCAGCCAGTTTCGTACAGTTGTCTTAAATAATTCTCCCACTTTCCTCAGTGCACCTATAAGAATAAATCGCACATGCGCAGTAAGAACAGGACCAAACAGGAAAGTCTCAAATAAAAAAGCTGTGCGGTTCTAGGCAATGCCACACACACAAAACATGGCTGGAATGGAAAAGCAGGTAAGTATTTGATGTGAGGATTAAGGCTCCGTTTACACTGGATGACAATGTGGCTCCCAGCAGGGGTCCTGTGCGTCCTGGTTCACCGTTTCAGGTCCGATTTCAGCCCGAATTTTGGGCTGAATTCGGACCTGAAACGGACCAAAAGACGCACAGGGTTCCTGTGCAAATTCGCACCGGAGCCGCATCAGAGATATGTGAACCGGCTTCAGAGAGCCATTCACATTCTCCTGCTATTGCAAATAGGATGCGGGGATCCCGCATCCAATTAGCAATAGTGTGAACCCTGCCTAAAGGACAATTGTACTAAATGTTTATTCACATTATTTACTTTAAAGTGGAGTTCCACCCAAAAATTGAACTTCCACTTTTTGGAATCCTCCCCCCCCCCCCCCTACGGTGTCACATTTGGCACCTTTCAGCGGGGAGGAGGGAGCAGATAACTGTGTGATACAGGTATTTTCTCCCACTTCCGGGCATAGATCACCTCGGTGATCGAGGTGACCTACGCCACTTCCGGCACCTACTCTGTCCTCCCCCGCTGTCTTCTGGGAGACACACAGGTCCCAGAAGACAGCAGGGACCAGTGAGGACGCGCAGCGCAACTCGCGCATGCGCATTAGGGAACCAGGAAGTGAAGCCGCAAGGCTTCACTTTCTGATTCCCTTACCGAGGATGGCGGCGGCAGCACCCAAGAGCCGACTGACAGATCGGCTTCGGCTGCCGACATCGTGGGCGCCCCGGACAGGTAAGTTTCCATATATTAAAAGTCAGCAGCTGCAGTATTTGTAGCTGCTGGCTTTTAATATTTTTTTTTCCGGCGGACCTCCGCTTTAAGGCCTCATGCATACTGGGAGTAAAAAAAAAGCTGCTTTTAGAAGCATTTGGCTTTTTTTTTTCCTGCACACACCTGCATTTACAGGCATATTTGAAGAGAAGCGTTTAGACTCAAAAAGAAAAAAAAATCACCATTTGTGCGTTCAGAAGAGAAGCGTTTGGGCAGAAAAATGCGTAAGGTGGATAAACGCTAGGTGCGTTTGCGCGTTAATGCATTTTAATATAATTCATACTAAGTGCAGTGCTTATCATAAACAAATTAAAAATTTAATACAAAATAAATATATATTAATTTAAAATCCAGTCCTTTCAAAAAAATCCATAAGTGATGGTGTGTATGGAAAAAAAGGAAAAGTCCTCAAATGTGCTTCCCATGAACACAAGCCAGAAAACAGTCCCTAAAAACTCCAAAAGATAAGACAGGAAGAACTCCCCATAACGTCCAGTAGAAGTAAAAGGTGAAGGTGGCTGCTTACCAGAGATTATTGGCTTTCAAACAAATGAAAGGCGATTAGCACTTTAGGGGATAAACCCCAAATAACTCCACTCTCAATACATGGGGGCATACAGAACATAAAAACCCATAGTATGTCTTTATAAAGATTTTTTAAAAACAAAAGAATCCACTCACATTTGGGAAGAAAATGGCAGGCATCTCAATATCATGAAAGCTACAGCTAGCAAAATATCGGCGACAAGTTCCTTCCGGTCCGCAGCCACTGTACGTGGTGACGTCACGTTAGGTACCTGCAGCTTTCATGATATTGAGATGCCTGTCATTTTCTTCTCAAATGTGCGTTCATGGGAAGCACATTTGCAGACTTTTCTTTTTTTTTTCATACACACCATCACTTATGCATGGAGGTTTTTCAAAGGACTCGATTTTAAATTATTATATGTATTGTATTACATTTTTCATGTGTTTATGATAAGGGCTGCACTTAGTATGAATTATATGGAGTAGGTTTGCATGTGTTGTTCTGTGCCAGCAGCAGTCCTTTTTTTCTTTATTTCCTTTATCTTATTTTTATCTAGTGTGGATTTTCACATGGTTATATAATGCATTCTAATAGCCAGAATAAATTATTATTCTGGCCAATAGATTGCATTAATTTGCATAAGCGTGTGTGCAATATGCAGCTTTTAACGCATTTTGTTTAAGCTGCTTTTTTCCCCACCAAGAGAAAAGGCATTTTGAGGAGCTGAGCAAATGCCCAGTGTGCATGAGGCCCAAAGGCTACAAAGAAAAAAACAAAGCGCACAAAGTTCCAGGATATGTTATTGTAACAAATAGATAAAGGTTGTGTAATTATAATGCTCCAATGCATTCTCAGGAGCTGTGTCTCTGTATGCTCAAAAAACTTCAATAAAATCCGATGCCAAGAGGAACTACAGTTTGCTCACATAATTTGTAATAAAAACATCTTTGCCATTCTGAAGCTTCCCTCCAACCACTTTGCATATTATTTTATATATACTGTAATTCTGTACTTGCCAAATATGCTGCAGAAATCTCCCTCCGCTAAGTCTGGCTGCGACCATTTTAACTGTGGGCAGCTGAAGCTGCTGCCTGTTCACTACCTGGATTTACACAGACACACACCTCCAGCTCTGCAGCTCTCATTGGCCCTCTTATGGTCTCATCCCCTTTCCCTTCCTGGCAAACGCTCACGGGAGTTAGACACAGAGCTGTCCGTGATGTCATAAGCCTAGGCTTTTTACCAGACAACAGGAATTGGTCTGTATAAGTTATTTACTGGCAGAAAAAAATGTTTTACTATCCAAAGTTAAAACAACAACAAGAGCAGAGGATTTAATAGATGGAAAGTTGAAAAAATGACTGAAGGTCTGCTTTAAGCATCCAGTGATTACCCACTGACTAGGTGGAAACCAACATGATGGAAAAAAAAAAAACTATGGAATGATCTCAAGGGATCTACTGCAATAAAAACTCAATGTCTCCAAAAATGATAGCATCATCCAATTGGAGCCTTGGAATTGTTTTGGCATCTAGACATGGATGTTGTTGTGATGAAAAGGGCAGTATGATTGTCCGATATAGTTTGACCTTATTCAATAAGCTGGATAAACACTAACTTTGTGGAATTCGAATTCTGTAATACTTTAGTAAATAAACCTTTATGACTCTAGGCTATATATTAGATTTGGAACAGTAAACACATTCCTTTTTAGTAACAATCAATGACCTCTTCAAGCAAGACCTGGAACTGAAAATGGTAATATTTGCAATACACAAGGCTCAATTTACAAGCAACACACCAGGTTAAGGATCCTTATTTTTATATTAGTTCAAAACAAATTTTAAATTATAGTCAGAGGCTAAAATAAAGATCCCAATCTATGTGATAAAGCATTGTAAATTGACATATAATATTATATATCCCTATGTAGCTGCCAAATTTTGTATGGTTGAACAGTATACTTTGACTTACCTTTCAGTAGTTTCTTCATTCACACCAGTTATATCCAGACTAGTTTTACTGTCACATGTGTTTTCTGGTAACTGCACACTTTCACTAACAGAGTCATCGTTCTGACTTTCCTCCTGTGTTGCATCAGATATATTGCACGGAGTTTTTAAATTATGCTTTACAGCAGGAGAAGTGGACTGTGGCTTTTGCTGTTGTTCAGAAGGAGAGTTTTCTGTGGGACTGGTCTCTTGTGTTTCAGGGTCCACCTGCTGAGTAGCCAGCTCAGTCCTGTCCCGTTTCTTTAGGCCTGTAGGACTAGCATGTGACAACATAGGCTGATCCACGGATAAAGATTTGCTGTGTAATTTTTTGGCTCTTGGAGTGGTCGAGATCCCAGCTTTGCTGAATAACTGCTCTTTTGAAGTTTTTGGCCTGGAAGAAGTCGATGCCAGTGTGGAAGATGATGTCTTAGTGGCAGCTGTTTTTCTGTTACTCAAAGGGGCATCTGAAAGGAAAATAAGAGATCAGCATATACATGTGATTCACATTCTGCTTAAAACAAAACAAATATTAATTCAGACAAGCCCAGTTTGTCTAGATATTTTTTTTTTTTTTTTTTTTTATTTTTTATTTATAACAAGGAAAGGGACCCTGTCAGGTCGATATATTACAAAGTAGTAGTACGGGTATCAAGACAAACAACTTATTCAAAAACAGTCAGAATACATTACATCACATAGTCTTGATGTAGGAAGGAAAAGAAAAGCAGGGTTCAAACATATGAGTGTGGACAAATTGGTGGAGATTACGCTCCCTGGTGTATTGTCACTTAGTATGTCTGAGCTATTGTTAGTTTTACTCGTGACCTCTGATGTCTTTAATTTTGTTTCAGCGACTTGTTCCTTCCTAGGTGTCTAGTTCTGCCTGTTGGTTCCCTTTGCTCCGTTAGGGTATTTGTGCTTGAGGTTGTCGTGTTGTGTAGTACCGGGGACATGGGCCCAGTTCCTTGGTTTTTCCTGTTTATATTAGAGAAAAGGTGGAAAATAGAGTGTAAAGCAAATCCCCCCCAGTTTAGGATGGGATTGGTTAAAGGTAGAATATTAGAATAGAGAAAGATATGAAAAAGAAGAGGGGAGGGGGAGTTGTTGTGGGAAGATGGGTTGGGTGGTGGATAGGGGGGGGGGTATGGGGGTACTGGGGCCCACGAACATGGGACATCAGTAATTCAGTCCTGTGTATCGGATGGGATTGGCGGTGGCGGGGTGCAACTCTGTGTGTCTGTTGAGGTTCCCTTCAACGCCTGGCCCTCTGCCGAGTAGATGAAGATAATCCACAACTGCCAGGTGTTGGAGAATGTCTCTTGTCTATGCTGGGCTGTGAGGACGAGGTCCTCCATATATCTTATTTCCTCCACTCTCGCTATCCATGATGCTATGGTAGGTGGGCTTGTGGATTTCCACATTATCGGTATGCAGGCCTTGGCTGCATCTAGCAAGTGTCTGATTACCGATTTTTTGTATGTTTTTTCCGGAGTGTCTGATGCGTGGAGTAGGAAGAAAGCGGGGTCTACTGGTATGGGGCTGTCTGTAAATTTTTGTATAACTTCTCGAACCACTTTCCAAAAGTGGTGTAGTAAAGGACAGGACCAGAATATGTGCAGCAGTGTTCCCTTTTCTGCTCGACACCGCCAGCAAAGGTCCGGCGTTGTCGGGAAGAATCTGTGGAGCAGGTCTGGAGTTCTGTACCATCTTGACAGTAGCTTATAGTTAGTCTCCTGGATTTTGGCGCATATCGAGGATTTGTGAGTGTATTTAATTATTTGTTGTTTCTTAGTTGTGCTGAAGTTGCAATTCAGTTCCGTTTCCCATTTGGTCAGCCCTGGTGGGGTAAAGTCTGTTTGTGGTACGTTTAGCAGGCTGTAGGTTTGTGAGAGCGTGTGCGTTATGGTACCCGATGTGTTGCAGAGTTCTTCTAATGTTGTGAGGGGACGGGATGTTGTTGGGTGGGTTGTCAGTGAGTGTAAGAAGTGGCTCAGTTGGCTGGCTCTCAAAAAGTCCAGCCGAAATGGGCCTGTGGCGTCTGAAAGTTCTGTTAACGTGGGCCAACGACCATTGGTACTAAAGTGGGAGGCCTGGTGAGTGCCCTCGTCTCTCAGTCTTTTAAATTCCGCGTCCTGTATTCCTGGTGCAAATTCGGGGTTTCCCAAGATGGGGAAGAGGGGTGAATTGGGGGATGATATGGGGGTCGTCGAGAAGAGACGTGCGCAGACCTGTGTTGTGGTTCCTATTAGCGGGTGTCGCTTGATTTCCGCTGGCAGGGACGGGTAGCACCAGGGAGCCCTACCAAGCGGAGTCTCGCTTTGATGTTGCTCCAGTTGTGTCCAGAGCTTAGTCTCCTGGTGCCTGCACCAGTCTATAAGCCTGCCCAGGTGTACTGCCTGGTAGTATGTACGAATGTTCGGCAACGCGAGTCCCCCGTGTTGTTTAGGTAGAACCAAGAGTTTATAAGAGAGTCGTGGCCTTTTCTTAGCCCATACAAAGTCTGTAAACATGGTTTGTATTTGTTTGAAGTAGAGTGTGGGAATGTGAATAGGTATCGCCTGCATAAGATAGAGGAATTTTGGGAGTATCATCATTTTGAGGATGTTGCAGCGACCTATCCATGAATGTAGACCGGTGTGCCATTTTTTAAGTAATATTTTGATTGTTTTCAAAAGTGGTGGGAAGTTTAGCTCATATAACCGTGGGAGCGTGCGAGGGATGTAAGTACCTAAATATTTTAGGGCTGTCTGCGTCCATTTCAACTGGAAACCTGATTGTAAATGTGCAAGTTGTGCTGGTTGTATTCCTACTCCCATCGCCTCGGATTTAGTAAAATTAATTTTTAGGTTGGAGAGGGCTCCATATATCTTAAATTCTTGTAAGAGGTTGGGGAGGGAGATTGAGGGGGTGGTAAGTGTAAACCTGAGGTCGTCGGCGTACGCCGATACCTTATGTTGTGCTTGTTGTACTTTCACTCCTGAGATGTTGGGGTTTTGTCTTACGTGGCATAGGAATGGTTCCAGAGTGAGGGCGAATAGAAGGGGGGACAACGGGCACCCCTGCCTTGTCCCGTTTGTAATCAGGAAAGGGTCTGAGAGCACTCCATTAGCCCTCACTCTGGCAGATGGTTTTTCATAGGTTGCGGCTATCCATTTTAGCATGTTGTCTCCCAGTCCCACATGCCGCAACGTGGCAAACATAAAGGCCCAACTAACCCGATCAAACGCTTTCTCAGCGTCCGTGCTCATAAAAACACTGGGCGTTTGGGTGCGGGTGACCGTATGTAGTAGATTCAAGACCTTAGTAGTATTGTCCCTTGCCTCTCTTGTGGGGACAAATCCCACCTGGTCTAAGTGTATTAGGTGGGGCAGGTGAGTCTGTATTCTGGTCGCTATTATTTTGGTGAATAGTTTGAGGTCCGAATTAAGTAGGGAGATAGGCCTATAGCTTCCACAGTTGGTCAGGTCTTTGCCTTCTTTCGGGATGACGGATATTTGTGCTTGTAATGTGGTGGCGTGTAGTTTCCCTCCTTTAGTAAGGCCGTTAAGCACATTAACTAGGCGTCCTCCTAATACTGGTAGTAGTGTCTTGTAGTAGTGTGGCGTGAGTCCGTCCGGCCCTGGGGCTTTTCCGATTTTAGTGCTTTTCAGCGCAAGTTGGACCTCCGATAATGTGATAGGGGCTTCTAACAGATCTCGGGTGTCAGTGGAGAGGGTGGGCATACGGGAGGTAGTAATATAATCTGTTATGTGTTCTACCGATGGTGGCGTGTTGGATAGGTTGTAGAGCGATTCATAGTAGGATTTAAATTCCTGTGTTATATGTTGTGGTAAGGTTCTCTTCTGTCCCGATGGCGAGCGTATGGAGGGTATGTATGACGCTGTTCTCTGGTCCCGTAATGACTGTGCTAGTAGTTTGCCGCATTTGTTGCCTGACTCGTAAATCCTTTTCCGTGATATTTGTAGTGCCGTCTTTGCTTTAAAATTTAACAGGTCAGTGACTTGCGTGCGTAATGCGTCCAGTTCGTTCCCTATCTGGTCAGTCGGGGTTTGCTTGTGTCTGATTTCTAGGGCGTGAAGTCTGCTGAGGAGAGAAGTCAATTGGGCTGTCCTTTGTTTTTTTAGTCTTGCGCCGTGTTTTATAAGTATTCCGCGAATCACCGCTTTGTGTGCTTCCCATACTAGGCCTTCGTCACTTTCTGAGTCGCTATTGGTTTGAAAATAGTTGGTTATTTCCCTTGTCACCTCTGCCAGTGTGTCTGGGTCTTTCAGAAGGCTTTCATTAAGCCTCCACGGTTTCCTTTGATTTTTTTGGAAGTCTGTCAGGGCATACCTCAGGATAGCTGGGGCGTGATCGGACCAAGTGATTGATCCTAGTGAGGTGTTTCTAACGGCGTGAAGTTGGTTGTGTGGTATCAACAGGTAATCAATTCGCGAATATGTGTTGTGGGGACGCGAGTAGTACGTATAGTCTCGTTCGCCAGGGTGAAAGAGGCGCCACGTGTCTATTAACTGTGATCTCTGAAGTGCTATATGGATGGTCTTGCGTGTGTTTCTCGGGGTTGATGAACTCCCTGTTGAGGTATCCTCCTCGGGTATTAGGGGGATATTCAGGTCTCCTCCCACTATTAGTTGTCCTTCAGTAAAGTTTTGTAGTTTGATCAAGTGTCTTGTTAGAAACGTATCTTGTTGGGTGTTTGGGGCGTAAAGGTTTGCGAGTGTTATTTTGATGCCCCCAATTTGGCCCTTGAGGAATAGAAATCTTCCCATCGGATCTGTCAGTATGTCTGTCAGGGACCATGGGATTTTGGCTGAAATTAATATTGAAACTCCTCGCGATTTGGATTCCTTGTAGGTCGAGTGATACACCGTCGGGAAGTATCTATTCCTGAGGATCGGGAGTGTGTTTTCTCGGAAGTGTGTCTCTTGCAAGAGAACAATGTCTGCCTTTAGGCGTCGCATATCATTAAGTAACATTCTCCTTTTCTCTGGGATGTTGAGTCCCTTCGCATTTAAAGTGACAATAGTAATGTCATCCATGTTCGTGGGGGGGGGGTGTAGGGAGGGGGGTAGGGAAGTACAGTAAAGAGTTAGAGAGAGGTATAGAATAGAGATAAGAATGTAGCAGAGAAAGATAGGTATATTCAACCAGTACTAAAAGGGTATGAAATGCGCCCGCCAGAAGCCTAGTGCCTCTAGCGGTTGCCTACCAATTTAGCTGGTGCTCTAATGTGCGTGCAAAATTTTTGCAAAGACGCTCTCCAGGTGTCCTGGGTATCGTGCGTCGTCCTATGTGGGGGTGAGGTCAGCAGGGGTCCCTGCGAGTCTCCCGGTCCCTCCCCGACCACCCGGCCTCTGCTTGTATAAGAGTGTGTGGGCATACGTGCTCAATGGTGTATCGTAGAGTGGTTTGTACGTTTCAGGCTATAATATATAATAACAACACAAGGACATGGAAATTCAATACTTACTCATTTTCTAGTTATCAAAAAGAAAAAACTTTAACCAGAAAGACGGTATCATCGAAACAACATTAACTTAAATGCATAGGTTACATCTGTCAACTAATTATTCCCCCACATAATCCAACCCCCCCCCCCAACCCGCGCCAGAGAAATTCCCCACAATAATTTATGGTCCTGAGCAGTTTGGTGTGGTTTCATTGTCCCCCCCCCCATTTATGACTCCCCTTTCCGTCTGGCACCGCACCTCCCCCACCCCCGAACACCCTCCAAGGCTGCATCTTGTCCTCTGATGGGGTCCAAACCCCCATTCCTCCCAAGCAACCACCCAGTATATGTTCTGCCCCCCCGTGGTCCCCCACGGGCCACATCTGTGGGCGTGGGTCTTGTTACCTAGAAAGTATCTTGACACCTGTCATCTGTTAGCTCCTTTCTGGGTAGGTGGTTATGACCCAGTTGACATGACGGGGGAGCCAGGTAAGTACATGTGTAGTTCTCAGCTTGTGGAGCAAAGGATGATGCCTGTAGGGGTGGTGCTCCAGTTTGGTGGTCAGGTAAATTGGGGTTCGGTAGTCCACCTGGGACAGTGCTGCAAGAGTATGTTCTCCTGCATGTGTCCCCGGGGGGGGGGGGCGCGGGGGACGCATTGTCCTTCTCTCCCTTTGTGACCCCACTCCTCCAGACAACAAAAAGGCAAAAAGGGCAAGGACTCCGGGGGGAGTAACCCTTGTGTTCAGTTCTGTGGGGGGTCTGCGGTGTGGAGGGCCTCTCTCTTAGTGGGAGTCTCGATTTGTAGTATGCAAAGTGTTGGGGAAAAAGGGGGGTAGGTGTGCATCTTTGCACCATGGCGGACCATTCTCCCCCTTCAAACTCTGAGGCGTGGGGGTGGCCTGGGCATAGAACTGGACCCTCGGCGGGTCTTCCGCAGCAAGCGAGGGGGGGGGAGGGGGCAGAAAACGGGGGGCAGCATCAAGGTAAGTTCAGTGGCCTATGCGTTACAAACAATGGGTACAGGTATAGGCAGCTCTGCAGTAATCAGGACTCACGTGTACCATCGACTGCGGCGGTGCTGGAGCGGGATCGGCCTCGGTTCCTCTGCGAGTGCGGTGGTTGGTTGTATATGCCCGTTGCTGGACCCGAGCGACCCGGTGCCTTCGGTAGCCTCATTAGCCAATTGGGCACCTGGACTGGTTCTGTGCCTATGAAGGAGAAGAATCCCGGCAGGTCCGCGGGCGTTCTCAGGGTGAAGGAGGTCTGCTCCGTTCGGAAGATTACCGCCAGGGGGTATCCCCAGCGGTAGGTGTATCCTCTACTTCTCGCCTTTTCCAATACTGGCTTTAACATGGCCCGGCGCTGTAAGGTTGCCCTGGATAAGTCCGGTAAGATCTGGATATTGGCCCCATCAAAGTCGACATCGCCTGCCTCCCAAGCCTTTCGTAGTATGTTTTCTTTAATTGTAAAGTGGTGGAGGCGGCACAGTACATCGCGTGGCCTGGCTGGGTCGGTGGATCTGGGACCCAGTGTGCGGTGCACCCTGTCGATTTCAAGCGTCGGCGGGGGGGGGGGGGGTCTCCAGCAGTCTGTGGAATATTGCGGTCACTGTCTCCGCCAGGTCTTCCGGGCCTGTGGCTTCAGGTATCCCCCGCAGCCGCAGGTTGTTGCGGCGGCTGCGGTCTTCCATTTCCTCTAGGTGTAATTGCATGTCTTGGGAGTTCATCGTGTGTGATACCTGCGCCTGCTCCAGGGCCTGCATGCGTTTCTCCAGTGCCGACACCCGTGACTCTCCAGATGTCACACGGTCCGACACTAAGCAGCTCTGCTTTCACCTCCTGGATGTCCCTGCTGTGCGCCTCCTCTATCCTTAGGATCAGCGTTTCTATGTCGGCCCTTGTCGGTAAGGCCTCAATGTCGGCTCTGGTGGGGAGGGCCCGCAGCATGGCGCGGAGGTCGTCGTCTATTCGGCCTTGCGATGTGTCTGACATCTCTGTACGGAATGCTGCCGGTGTCTCTGCAAGGTAGTACGGGTCCTTCGGTGGTGTTGGCCGATTACTTTGGGGCAGGCCCGGGTTCCGTTCCGTGTGCGGCCCCCGTGGAGCGGCTACTATGGCACCTGTTGCTTGCCTCGGTGTACCTTCGAAAAAATTATGAATACTGGTCTGCGAGTTCTGGGATCTGGTCCCTCTTGAGGTCGAGCGTGTCCTGTATTGATTTGGGGTGCTCATGCCGTGCCCACATGAGTTAAATGGCAGGTAATGGCCATGGTGTATCGGGTTAGGCCGGGGACTCTGTCGGTGCCCGTCTACTCGGCCATTGCTAAGCCGCGCCTTGTCTAGATATTTTGACTGGTATGTTGTGGTTATTTGCACCATCAGTCACCAGACTCATTTTGTGTTAGGCCTTGTTCACACTGGCATTGGTAACAGGTGTTTATGGTGCATTTTTGCCACTCCCCCAAACGCTTAGCAAAGCAGCCTACAATGGCTAATATGGACAGTGGACAGAGCTGTTCACATTCAATAAACATACAGCATTTGCGTTGCTGTTCGGCAAAAACAATGCAATATGTTGAGTCTGGGAGGCATTGCAGCTGGTCCAACTTCTATTCAAGTCTATGGTAACCTGCCATAAATGAGCTTGAAGAGTTTATGGCGATTTGTCTTTATATAATACTCCATATTCCCATCGCACATGTTGCTGGATAAGCTCTAAAAGTTTTGGGTGCTGCAGCAACAATCAGCTGGGAACTGGTTCAAAAAGTCACAATGGAGTAATTTGCCAGCACACCATGGATCTACAAAGTAGCGTCCAAACGGATTTTATTGCACGATTACAACACAAAGCAGTGCAAAGTTTCAGAGCCACGCAGGGCCCCTTCACATGTCTAACAAAGGGGCCCTGTGTGGCTCCGAAACTTTGCACTGCTTTGTGTTGTGATCATGCAATAAAATCCGTTTGGACGCTACCTTGTTAATTCACGGTGTGCTAGCAAATATCTCCATTGTCTTTATATAACATTTCCTCTACTCTTTACGAAAGGGTCTTAAGCTAATGTTATACCTACGTCATACCATATTGTATTGATGTTGTCTCCAATGCTTTTTTAACAAGGGTGGAAAGTTTGTACATTTGTTTAGCGGGGAAACATTTCTGCATTTGCATTGTATGTGTACAGCTTATTTTGTTAAAACTTTAATAAATGTAAGTAAAGGAAGAGTTTACAGCACGTTTGACAAGAGTTTATAAACTTTCAGTGTGCTGAAAAAAAAAAAAAAAAAAACACGTCAACCTTAAATAAACAAAAAATCACTTGAGGGCATCTGGGGTGTAATGTCTAAAGTACGTTGGTTCACGCTGGTCAGGGTTCACATTTTTTGCAAGTGTGAAACTGAACTTACAGGGGGAACTGCTTTCCTGTTGTCTACAATGAGTCATCAGTTGACTACAGAATGTATTCTGTCTTGACAAACAATTGCTTATCTCTCTGACATCCAATATGTTGAATTCGATTTTAAAAGAGAAGTATTGACTTAAGAAAAAATAACATTTATACTCACCAAAGTGGATGCAACATCAATCCGATACTGCATCTGTACCCGGCTGGCTCTACCCTGAGAACTGAGCAATCAAACATCACTGATCGCTCAGTTCTTCTCCCCCTCTGCTCTAAGCAGAGAGACAGGATTGTCAGTCACCAGCTCTTTGCTCTCCCTCTCTAACGCTCGCTGGAGCTCTGGGCTGTGGAGGGGGTGAGAGGAGCTGAGCCAGGTGCCAGTCCAGTCATTTGGGTGGATCTTGACTATATGGTCGGAATCTTTTCTGAGCCTGGACCGGCTTAGTGACATCAGCTGACAGCGGAATTTAGCCCGCTGTCGGCTGAGAATGGGTCACAGGAGTGCAGAACTAACTGCACTCCTGTGATTTACAGGAGAAGTATAGCCAAAATAGCTTTGGATATACTACTCCTTTAAATTTAAAGTAGGGAATTGTATTTGCTGAGAATGTAATGTTTAAATGTGCGTGCTAGCCAGAATGGATGTACATCTGGCTGGAACCTGCTTTAGTGGCCCCTAAGAGCTTGGCAACATTTTATTTTAACCACCTGAGAGGAATAACAGCACAAATATTGACTTTAAAACCCATTAATATATCAATGAGATTGAAGGGTGATGCTGTGTTTAGGTGTTCCATGTTCTCAAGGATTTCAGACACCAAATTTAAGGAAGTTTGGACCATATTCCCATTAAAATATTACTTTTTTTGCTCTGACTGTAACACGAACTATGTTGTACACAAAATCGCATGCTTTGTTCGTAACCAAAGAGTAACACAACTGCATTTGGAAAGTTCACAAGAGGTAAGCAAAAAGAAATCTCCTAAAAAGGTAACCTTAGTAGTTATACTCGGAATACCATAAGTTTAAGGGTACACCCTGTTGTCTTTGAAATCACCTTTACGCAATTTAGTGTAATCGGTTATATACTTACTATTCTCCTGTGTGCCTGCTCGACTTGTTTTAAGTGCTGGAGCAGACAGCTGCTTGGAAATGCTTTTGGCAGTTTTTTTGCTGGAAGGCTCATCTTTTCTATGACTTGGCCCAGCAGAATTTTTTGAAGTTGTGACAGCTTTTTTTGTTTTTGACTCAGGCACTCCTACAGTCTTCTCAGTTGACTCTACTAAAAAAAGACAATAAATGTAACATAAATCAGCCTCTATAAAAAGGTTTTCCATTTTCCATGAAAAGTTGACCCCTGCTATAGAACACATAGGGGGTTATTTACGAAAAGGCAAATCCACTTTGCACTTCAAGTGCAGTTGGAAGTGCAGTCGCTGTAGATCTGAGGGGGACGTGCAAGGAAAATAAAAAACAGAATTTTTGCTTGCACATAATTGAATGATAGAAATCAGCAGAGCTTCCCCTCATTTCAGATCTTCCCCTCAGATCTACAGCAATCTACAGCGACTGTACTTTCAAGTGCACTTGTAGTGCAGAGTGGATTTCCCTTTAGTTTATTAGTTTATTTACTAAAGGCAAGTGGACTGATGATTTTACAGGGGAAGTTGCACATTGCAAGGGCATTATCCCCAGAGCTTAGTGAATAAGGTGAAGCTCTGATAACTACCATTATCCAGTCAAGTGCAGGCAAAAATGCTTTTGTTAAATTTCCCTTGTATTCAACTGGGTATTTTTTGCAAAGTGAAATTGCACCCCATTCAAGCTCTGGGGAAAATTCCCTACATACTTCAACTTTCATTGCAAAGTGAAGAGCTTATTTGCCTTTAGTAAACCAACTAGGAGGTCCTTCCACCGCACTTCTCTACCAAGCAATGGTCGTTCTTCCATCCAGATGACATTTTTTAGTTTGCTGACAGCATCTATCCACTCAGACATAGCATCCAATCACACATTACAACTATAAATCATGATATAATTTTTTAGGAAACTAAGTGTGTGGATGGAAAGACCTCTCTTGGCGCCACACAGAATGATGTCACAAGGGGGGTCTACTTTCCAATGAAAGGTAAAATAGGATTTCTGACTTGCCAATTATTTTCTAGGTGAATATTATACACACGCAAAGTATTCAGGTACAAGTTTCCTTTAGGAGATTGGACACTGGCAAAAAAAGGAGCTGTATAGACAACCCAGTATAACCCCTCCTCCTCCCAGCATGCCTTTGTTCTGTAGCAAGCAATAGTAGGAGTGGATCATAAAAAACAAAAAGAGAGGGACCCATGTCCTTATGTACTCCAAGAAAATTATTTTATAATAAGTCAAAAATCTTATCTTCTTATTTGCACATTATGGGACACATAAGTAGCATTCAGGTACACAAGGACATACAAAGCAGTCCAAAAGAGGGGTGAGAAACACAGCAAATAAAGGCTAATATCCCCACAAAAACCAACAGGTTAACAGAGGGGGCGCAACAGCTTTTAGAGTCGCCTGAAAGTTGGCATCATCTAAGCATGAATTTACACCTGGTAAAACAAAAGTGTAAACCAAAGACCAGGTAGTAGCCATGTAAATCTGAAAATAGATGCCTGATTTTGAAAAGCCCAAGAAGCACTAATCGATCTGGTGGAGTGCACTTGACAGGGAAAGTTGGAACCTTGCCCTTGAGGTTATAAGCTTGAATGATGAACTGTCAAATCCACCTTCTAATAGTTAAATGAGAAACAGGCTGTCCCTTATGGGGACCTTCAGCAATGACAAACAGGAAGTCATTTGGTCCAAAAGGAGCTGTAACTAAAAGACAGACTTCAACAGTGCATATCACATCAAGAAAATGGATGAAAAACTCCTTAGGAAGCGTTGGAGCAGTACAGATAGATGGTAATATCGTTGTTTAATATCCAAAGGTACTAATTAAAGTAACCAAAAGGCAAAGCTTTGTTGTTTTTGACAGAGTGGAGAGAATTAGAAAACTTGTCAGGTTTTTAGTGCTGTTTGTGTTCCCATTTGGAAGATTAACCCTCTTTATTTGTCCTGTTTATCATTATCAGAGTGAAAGCGAAAGAAAATCCCAAATTGGTTTGTCGCTGCAAAAGGAATAGGAGGGGAATTCTTCCAAAGAGGACACTAGTTCTGGTGACAACCAGGGATTTCCCCCACTTGAGGAATTTCTTCTTAACTTTCTGTCCTATGGCCACAACAGGAAGGCAAATATCCCCAATAGGACACAGATGGCAAAAAATAAATACAAAATTGAGAGAGGGTTTTGCCCTCCCTTACTTTATTAAAAAAAAAAAAAAAAAAAAAAGAAAAAAACTTTAGTTCTACTTACGTTAAGTACAAGGAAGAAATAACACTGGGAAGAAAAAAGGCCCTGGGCTTCAAAACAGCCATGTGTTTGTGAAGCAGAAAAATTGTTTTTTACAGGTCAAGGCTGCCAACTGAGACACTTGTCTCACAGAAGGAGTGGCGAAAGAAAAGAACGGTAACCTTGCGATAGAGGAAGACAAAGTAATATCCAAAGAGGTTTAAAGGGCAGTTTCTGAAGAAGCGGCAGAACAAGGTTGAGATTCTACAGTTTGTCATTGAACCTGGTTTGCTTCTTGCAGAGGAGAGAGGGTGGCCATTCTTCTAGGACACTAGCAAAAAATTGTGGAATGCTGAGAGTGGGACGGGTTAGACTGGATTGTTCTTATAGCTCTTGTATGCCAGTGTGAAGTCTCCTAAAGGCAGCATAATCCTATATACCTGAATACTTCCTCTGTCTCCTATAATGTATGATTAAGAAAGAAACGTTAAAAGCAAGACTTATGCATTCCACATCACGGAATATTTAAAGACGCTATAGGCCCTTATTGGAAGACATGCCTGGGGATGCACAGCACAAACATGCAATGTAGTCATCAAGCATGGCCGCACTTACCAGTGCTGCGTGCTGCCCGATTAGTTGGCTTGGGAAGGGTGGCTGGTGGCTGCTTACTAGAACTAACTGCATGCTGTTTTGTAGCTGCTTCATTTTTCTTATAACTGCCAGCTACATTTTTGGAAGGAAGATTTTTTTGAGGGGGTTTAAGTGGAGGTGGAGCTGAAGGTGGAAGTTCTGGACAGACCCGAACCCTTTCTACAAAGAAGAGAAATTGACAGAGAAGCCTGCTCACACATTTCATTTGAGTTGCTTATGCAGAACAAGATTTTTTGACAAAAAGAGCATGTTAGAGGTAAAATAATTCACACCATGTGCAATTTAGAAGACAAATACACAGAAGTACTCAGCATTGTAAAACTTAAAAGCAGGTAGCATAATTTTGTCTCACAACAAATGATGTTATAACGTCAGCTGACCTAGTAGTTTGGCTTTCGATCATACTTTTTAAAATTGTAACATATTGCGTGACTAACAGAAGTTCAGACTAAACCCAACTGTTCTCTGGAAGAAAGCACACCATCAACCTAGTTTTACAAAAAAGAGTATACATGCGGTACATACAAATATGTTGGAAGGTTTGTGATTATTAATAAAAATCTAGTAAAGATGTGTAAGGTGACATTTCAGGTCATCAAGCACATTTAAAATTATTACTACACTGACAAAACATATATCCTGTGAGAAAGAAACGTTGGCTTTAAAATATTTAAACCACCTACAGCTACTGAGTTTTTTCGCATGCAGTTCCCACTGAAGATAACATCTGCTTGTGCAATTTAATTGTAAACATAAGTTTGATTGTGAAACATATACCACATTTTAGTTTACATTTGTTTCTTTCTTGTCTATTGAGGGCCACAGGAAGCCATTTACCATTTGTTATATTGCCCTCTACAGGAGGTTGGTGGCAAATAAAAAAATTGTAGGCCATCTCAGAATAACCCCTCCTACTACAAAAGCATGCCTGTTATTTCCTATTTTATTCTATCAAGATTCATGATATTTTGCCGCTTGAGATGGTTTCTACAACAGCAGCTATCTGGATTGGCCTTTCTTCAAATGAGCATAGAAGTGCCGAACCCGGGCCTTACTGGACTGGGCATTGCAGGGATAGCCAGGAAGTGACCCTCAACCACTGGTTTCTGTGTTAAGCATTTTCCAGACCCTGTTTTGTTAGGAAGTTAGCCTTGAAGTGGTTTTCAGCTCCAGAGCCATTGGCATCGCCCCCTACGCTTGCCCCATCTCTGAAGACCCACTCTATGAGTGGGAAGATTGGGCAGAGCACTGGGAGTTATCTTGTTATTTGCACCACTGGGTGTTTTTGAATATTCCGTTTTTTGCCATTTGTACCACAACATATATCATCCGCGAGGTGAAATGTCACAGCTCCCTTCTTCCTGCTACTTAGCATTCAGGAAGCATCTCCCCACCACTGCTCCTGTTTTTAAACAGCCATGTTAAACTCCAATCTTTGGTCTGTTTCTGCTACTCACCTGCTTCCAGGTAGGGTTTCTTGAGTACCTGACTCCTTGCTTTGTACCTTGAGCTATATTGCTTCCCCACCACACATTTGCAACATTTCTGCCTATAGATCCAGAGGAGACAGTCCTTATTTTTGAACTTGCCTCTGTGGAGTTGCAATCTTCTGGCATCATTGTCAAACTAAAAAAAGACTATTTCAGCACTTACTGATATGGTACACACCACACTGATTCCACTAGTGCTGTTCCTAGTCAGCGGTCCTTTAGAGCTTCTAGGATTGCCAAGACGATTTTAATGTACCTGCTGTTTCAGGTCCTCCTTTGTGGAGACTGTAAACACCCAGACAGGTTGTCTGTTCCCCCAACCAAGCCCTATACTTATTTGAGGAGGACTAAAATGTGGCAGGCCTGTGCTTCACTCTTTGGAGCTTTCCGGTCTCATTTTCCACATAAGTCTCCTGTCAGTCCTCATGAGGAGTGTGAATGAAGTGTTGCTCTGCACAACCTGTGTCCAAGAAATGCTTAATCCACATGACCTTTCATGGGCAATGTCTTTTTGGGTCTATTCTGGATACCATCATCAAGAATCCCACAGGTGACAAGAGCACCCATCTTCCTTTTCCAAATATACCTAAGACTCAGTCTGAGATGTATCACCCTTTGCTGGAGTTTAAGAAAAGCCCTCCCAAGCATGACTCTCAGCCCACCCACATAGCTTGGAACTCCAAGTCTACCAGGTCCTCAGACAAATCTTCCCCATGAAGGTGCACTGGGTATCTGTTCATCTTTGTGGATATCTGATTAGCAGATCTCCAGGAAGCCCCACCGAGTGTTCTGGAATTGGGTGCTACTGCCCACCCTGTTCATGGTTCCAATGTTCATAGTTCAAAAGAATCCTGAACCTTCAGAAATCAGCATTTCAACCAACCTAATGCCTGGAGTATTTGGGTCTAGTACTAGATATAGCTCAAGCCAGAGATAGCTCAAGCCAGAGTTTTTTTTCGCCAGAAGAATTTTCAAACACACACTCTCAGACTTGTATGCTTTAGTCCAGAAGTCACTGGACTCCTGGGGCTGATGGTAGCCTCTTTGCAAGTGCCAGTTGCCCAGTTTTACTCCAGACCCCTACAACAATATTTTCTCATTGTCGGACAAGCATGTCCAGTCCATTGACAGAGCAATTAGCCTGGCACCAAGGACTAGGTTGTCTTGGGGGCTCCGAAGTCTGGCTTTGGAGATGGAGTAGTCTCACAATAGATGCCAGCCTGTTAGGCTGGGAAGGAGTGCTGGGCATCCAGTTGGTGCATAGGGCATGGATGTCAGAGGAATTTCATCTCCCAATCAACATTCTTGAACGTTGGGTGTCTCAAGTAGCAGTTTACCATCCTGCTTTAAAAGGCAGGATGCTTTAAAGGCAAGCCCAGGTTCTGAGGGACTGGACATCTCTGAATTAGGTATTCCCACAAAAGATGTTCCCACAATGTTAAAAGCTAGGAAGTCTTTTTGCAAAAGTATAACCGTACACTAAAGGTATACTTTGCTTGGTGACAGTTTTCTCTTCAAGAAATTCCCCATGGGATGAATCCTCTCCTTCCTACAGCTGGGTTTGGCCCTGGGCACTATTAAGCATCAGGTCTCTGCTCAGAAATCTTTTTCCAGAGACCAATGGTTTTTCCTTATTTGATCAAGACATTTGTACATGGCATTTTCCATGTGGTTTTCTCGCTCTCCTGCGGCCCTGTAGGGTCTGAGTTTGTTTCTCTCAGCACCTCAAAAACGCCCATTGAACCAATATGAAATAATCCTTTCTTACCCCTAAGGTGGTGTTCCTTCTAGCCATCAATGAGTGTCTGAGCTGGCAGCCTGTCTGGCCTTGCACAAGGAAAATACTGTGTTGCGGCCCAGGACTTTCTACTTACCTAAGATAGTACTGTCTCTTGATCCAGCTCTAATTAATCAGAAGGAGATTTCCCTGGGCTGTGGGAGTCTCTCACTCAAAAAGACTTAATCTCTTGCTCATTCCTAATGGTCCACATATGGTAAACCAACTTCTTGTTCAACTATTTCTTGGTGGCTCAGACAGACCAGGTGGATGTTCAGGCTTCATCTGATGCCAGCTTCAGGTGTGAGGTTCTTTAGATGGCTTTTTGAGCTGCTGGCAGTGATTGCCAGCCCTCAGCTGAACTGCTTTTGTACAATTATTGAATTCCTATGTCCATCAATGAACAAGAAAGAAAATAGGATTGATCTATCAATGTCAAGTTTATTTCTTGGAGTCCATTGATTGACACAGGTCTCACCCCTCTGTGTTCATGATCATGCTCATGGCAATACTTTCTGCAAATGAGGCATGCCAGTAATAGGGGTTATTCTGATCTGGCTTAAAAAATTTGTATGCATGCCAAAGTCCATTCCTCATTTATGCTGCAGTATAACTGACAGTTAAAGTGGTTGTAAACTTCGATCTTTGACTTGTACCTAGAGGGAAGCCTATAATAAGGCTTACCTATAGGTACTGTAAATATCTCCTAAACATGTGCATGTTAGTAGATATTTACTATATATGCAGTCGATGACGTCATCTGCGCATGCGCTCTGAAGGAACGACCAGCCGGACTGTTTCTTCAGAATCCTATGCTATAAACAGCGGCTCCCCCGCGCATGCACGCGGGTGACATCCTTCATGGCTCCAGCCAGTCACACAGCCGGACTCTGTGAACCCAGAAGAAAGACGGGTGAAGACGAAAGTGACCTCCAGCTTTGACAGCGCATTGCTGGTAGGCTTTGTTTTCAGATAAGTTTCACATAATGTGCTAGTATGCAATGCATACTAGCACATTATGATTTTACCTTGCAGGTCAGAAAAAAAAAAAACGCTTTGAAACAGTATTAAACCCAAAAGCAAACATTACATTGCTGCTTACCAATTATTATATGCGATGGCTGTATCAGTTTCCTTTTTTTAGGCTTTCTTCTATTTCCATCTGGCGATTCAGCCAGCAAGACCGTTGTTTTTTAAAAGCACAGCTTTATCAGCTCTCCAGCAGAATGTATCAGTTTACATGAATGAGACAAAGCACTGGCAGGGGTAAATAAAATGACCAGCTTTTGTTTATTCATGCAAAACCTTTATCCCTTAAGGAAAAAACTGTTTGCTGTAACTGATTATAAAGTGTTAGCTGGAGTTTGGCTTCAATTTGTTAGGGGTTCTAAATCTGCCAATACATTGGCAATGGTGCCATCTGCTGTGCCCCCTGTACTCAGTCCTCCGGAGTTGTGTCTCACCAATACAGGTGTGTTACTGCCCAGATCACCAGGTGAAAACAGAGGGGGGGGGAAACCCCCAAAAAACGAATTCAGCCACCACCTAATGACTGGTAAACTGCAACAGATTTACATCTTTGGTTTTGGGTTTAATACCGCTTTAATGACTTCCTGTGTCCCTCCATGAACTACATAAAAATGATTTTACAAAAACACCAGCTATCCCTCAAACAATTTCCTGACTCCCGGGACATTTGTTCGCGGTATTGTAAAGCCAAAAGCTCAATCCTGCACTTTTTCTGGTCCTGCGCCTTGTTGAGACCCTTCTGGACAGAGGTTAGGAGGATCTCCCAAAAATTTGCAGACCTCCCCTTTACCAGACTGCCAGGCCTTTTTCTTGCTACACCATTCCTTGATCCCCCTTAAAACATACAAGTCGTCCAGGTTCCCTCATCACCTGAATAGGCCGCTATAACCCTCCCTAAAACCCCCGGTTTCCCCCTTTCCCTTTTTTTTTCTCTCACTCCTGACTCCCACCCCCTTTCCCAACCTCTTTATTCTACATAACTCCTCCTCCCACTACCCTTTAAAAATGGCCACAGGTAACAGATTGCACTGGGCTTAATCAAAAATGCCACACCTTTTAGTCCTTACTTTCTGGGCCCTAAACAGCGGAGATCTCTTATTATTATGCCATGTTTTATACTGTTACTCTTGTTGACAATAAACTGTTACTCTGATTGCTCAGACTTTTTCTGGTAATAGTATGCAAATCCTGTAACCGTTCCTAAATAAAGACTTTATAAAAAAGAAGAAAGACAGACTATTATTTTACAGTGAGTACAATAATCCTATTTTTTTAAGGAATTTTTTTTTCAATAAAAATAAACATGTTTTACTTACCTGCTCTGTGCAGTGAATTTACATACGGCAGCCTGGATCCTCCTCTTCTCGGGTCCCTCTTCGGTGCTCCTGGCCCCTCCCTCCCATTGAGTGGCCCCACAGCAAGCAGCTTGCTATAGGTGCACCAGAGCCGAGTCACAGCTCCCTCTGTCCATTCAGACACGGAGCTGCAGCCAGGCCCCATCCCACCCCCTCTCTCTCCTGATTTGACTGACTGACTTTGGTTGACAGCAGCGAGAGCCAATGCAACCACTGCTGTGTCTCAGGCAATCAGGAGGGAGAGTTTCAGATGGCAGAGACATTCGTGGACAGAGATGGGGCTCAGGTAAGTATTAGGGGGTGCTGGGGCGGCTGCTGCACACAGAAGGCTTTTATCTAATGCATAGAATGCATTCAAATAAAAAACCTTCTGCCTTTACAACTCCTTTAATTCATCAGTACTGATCTGAGTGTACTTTTAGGCTAAGTTCACCTTTTTTCTACAAAATAGCCTGTGTGGTCAGGGGGCCCCAGTAGATATAAAAATGTGTGCAGCTTTGAAAAATGATCATTAACTCTATTGTTTTACAGTACCTGTAGGCATTTGGGTACCCTCAGAAGCCTGGTTTCAACAGGCTGTGGGGGTTTCTGCCAAAGTTCTGAGGGGCCTAAATGGCCTATGGGTAAAATAGAATTAATGATCATTTACAAAGCTGCACAGATTTTTATTATCAACTGGGATCCCTTGATTTGTCTATTTTCTGGAAAAGGTGAACTTTGCTACAGAATCAGTTAAGTATCCACACAGTTTCAAGGAAGGCCAAGCAGCGCAAACCTATAATTCCACAATATTACACTATTGCACCTACTGCTTAAACCTAATCACTTAATAAGCATGTGTGGTACAAAATCTGTGTAATATATAACCAATTCTATGCACAAATATCAATGTGTCTTGAATAGAATAACTCAAACCCTTATGCAAAAAACTAATTTACAGTGGGACAGTAAATAAAGTGCAAATGCTAATAAAATGTGCAAACAATATGTGCTTAAAAAAAGTGCAAAAATTAATGCCTACTATTCTCTAATAAAGTATGAGTGGTCCAAAATTCATATATATTCCAAATAATAAAAAAGTCCGTTCAAGAATTTCAAAAGAAGAAAGTCCAAAGAAGGTGATCAAAGATGAATATTCTATTCACGTGAAAAGATACCCGGTGTGCTCCTTCACCATTTGGTCCCAAATCAAATCACCAGAAACAATGGCTGGTGAAATTATAAACCAGCAGAAGCGCTCTGTGTTAAAAAATGCAACTGGAAAGACTCTACACGCTCCTACCCCCGATTGGTCTCTCGAGTGGGACACGGTCATACTTGGGGTTTTTTAGAGAAGAGGAAAGAAAAATCTCTATGGCGTAATATCATAAAAAATTGCTAATTTATTAAAAACATTAAAGGGGTTGTAAAGGTTCATTTTTTATTTTCTAAATAGGTTCCTTTAAGCTAGTGCATTGTTGGTTCATTTACCTTTTCCTTCGATTTCCCTTCTAAATGTTTTTTTTTCTTTGTCTGAATTTCTCACTTCCTGTCTCCTCAGTAAGCTTGCCCCCATCATCCGAGCGGTGGTTAGTCAGCCAGAACAGCTTACTGAACAGAAACAGGAAGTGAGAAATTCAGACAAAGAAAAAAAACATTTAGAAGGGAAATCGAAGGAAAAGGTAAGTGAAGCAACAATGCACTAGCTTAAAGGAACCTATTTAGAAAATAAAAAACAAACCTTTACAACCCCTTGAAGAACACTCGCATATTTCAAGTGCCATCCCGACACTAGGGAACAAACGCTTCGCTGTTATGTGTGCCTATCGCCTCTAGCTGCAACGCTCAAGCCGCAAGTACGAACCAGGCATGCGTGATGACGTCAGCGTCCTAGCCCCACTCTACTAGCTTCATGATTCGACATTCTCAAGGAGCGGTAGGGTTTTGGGTTGATAGTTTCAGTGATTCACTGGTATTCTAGCAGCAGCATTCTTGTCTAATCCCCCAATCTTCCATCACTATCTCTGGTGCTGAATCTCCTTTGTTTTTTTCTTTAGTATCCACACAGTGCTGGATAGATATAAAACTGGCATGATTACCTGACCTTTGGAAAGCTAGGCCTAAGGAGCTGTACTAAAAAGAGGCCAGTTTTCTAAAGAAGTTTAGAATATTCACTTTAATTATCCTAGCATGTGTAGATTTAAAAAAGTAAACAGGGATCTGCTTTTTATGCAGAAATTACTATGACAATTTATTGTGTGACTATTCTTAACTTCTTTAGTAAATCAGCCTCATGCTGTCAGGAAATTTGCCAATGTGCTGGAGAGCACAGTCACTACACACGTAGAAATAAAGTCCAAACTGTTATTTTTGAGCACAAGAAGCATGCATTTGCCAGAGGGTGTACACATAAAAGGGGTTTTCCAACAGTACTCAATGTTGCCAGGCAGATTGAATGATTATAATGGTTGCGATTTAAAGGGGTTGTAAAGGTCAGCACGTCGCTCTACCCCACGATGCTCATTATATTCACAAGTTTATATGAACACTTAAAGGGGTTGTAAAGGTTCGTTTTTTTATTTTCTAAATAGGTTCCTTTAAGCTAGTGCATTGTTGGTTCACTTACCTTTTCCTTAGATTTCCCTTCTAAATTTTTTTTTTCTTTGTTTTCTATGTCTGAATTTCTCACTTCCTGTTCCTCCTCAGTAAGCTGTTCAGTAAGCTGTTCTTCTGGCTGACTAACCCCCGCTCGGATGATGGTGTGAAGTTTAGTGAGGAGAAACAGGAAGTGAGAAATTCAGACAAAGAAAAAAAACATTTAGAAGGTAAATCAAAGGAAAAGGTAAGTGAACCAACAATGCACTAGCTTAAAGGAACCTATTTAGAAAATAAAAAAACGAACCTTTACAACCCCTTTAAACCAACAAAACATTATGCAGGTAAATGCATCCAAGCACTTTGCCAAAAACAACTAAGCACACACTGTACTTATAAAATATAAAACCTCTGGTATCTTCATCAACATCATAAAAAAGTCACCAAACACTATTAGCCCAGGTTCACACTGGGGCTTCGGGAGTGAAGCCGTGCGAGTTCAGCCGAACTTGCACGATTTCACTCCTGCCTGTCAGTCCCGATTTCGGCCGCGATTACAGGGACATCTGTGCAGGTTTCTGCACAGATGTCAATGTAAATTGCGGGCCGAAATCGCAAAAAGTAGAACAGAAACTACTTTTTGAAATCGGTGCAGCGCCGCAGATGCGGCGTCGCACCGATTAGGACGGTGCCATTGCCGGCAATTTGCGGCAAATATTGCCGTTTTGACATGCCAAGTCGCATGTCAAAACGCACCAGTGTGAACCAGGGCATCAATTGCACAGTTCTCACGGGCAGTGGCCATAGAGAACAGATTTAAGAGGATGAGAGACAGCAAGAACATAACTACTTTAATTAAATTGAGTAATGTACTGGAAGTTGTATGCTTTAAAAGACAACTTCACTTTCAATGAAGTTGTCCTTTAGAAGGTCCAATAGCTTTTCCCTTTAGTGTAACTAGCAGTGTAAAATACTTACCTTCAGCCCAGCTCTGGATTTCTTCACTGTGTGGCTTTGCTCAACTCGGCATTGCTTTTTATTGCAAAAAATGCTAGCTGGGTTGTGTGTTCACTGTGTATATGCGCTACTTGCCACATTCATTTCAATGTGGATGAGGCTTATACTTCTATGGAAAGCCTGGCCTGCCATGAGTACGACCTGATCCATGGGAATGGATGGATTGAGAGGCAGAGCAAGCTGCCACTCAGGCATCTGGGTGGATCCCAACATCATTCTCGGGATTCCTGCAGAGCCTGGACTGGCTCAGTAACGTCAGTCTACAGAGCACTTTAGCCCCAGTTGGCTGAATCTGGGTCACAGGTGTGCAGAACTAAGTGCACTCCTGTGCCCCCATAGGAGAAATACATCCAAAAGAGCTTTGGCCATACTTCTACGTTAAAACTTTAGGCCAGTGAGGTTGGGTGGATTTGGCACACAGAGCGATTTTAACCTTCCTTACCATAAAGCCATTATCTTTCCAATGCACCTTTATTTTTAAAACTTGTCATTCTTCGTAGCATGGAGAATGCAGTTTCTCTTGTCACACTACGAGAAAACTGATCTCATTCACCTCCAGATTATTAGCTCTCAGCTTTTCTAAGCAAAATTGTGATTTCATGGTCAGAAGACAGCAGAAAAATTTCTCCTGGCACCTTACTAGGAATTGAGCAGCTTAAGCATGTTATCCTTACTCAAATCTGTCTGACAATGTCATACCCCATTCGCCTTTAGGTGATCCCTGAAAATCTATCTGTTCAGAGAGGCCTATTCTACCTTTATCTATTTAACTTTAGTTTTGCCTTCTCCGTCAGCCCCTTCCTAATAGTTATTACCTTTTGTATCACTTGACTCTTCATTTTAGATTGTAAGCTCTAACGAGCAGAGCCTACTTTCCCCCCACCTTCAGGTGATCAGGTAGTATAGATCCCAACACCACATCATCCTTGATAATGTGCCAATGCTTATGGATCAACTTTCTTACCAAATAATGCTGGTTAGAAAAGCCAGTAATAAATGGTACTATAAAGGGGGTTTTGTCATCTGTATTGATTATTCTGTCTCCCAAAAGTGACTCCCTATCCAGTTTTTCAACTTCCAAATATTTATGTTTAAGATCACTAGCAGAATATCCTTTCTCGAGAAATCTCATGCCGCGTACACACGATCGTGATTCACGGCGGTGAAAACACCGCCGTGAATCACGACATGAAAAAAAATGAAAAACGAAGGAACGGCATTTTCCCCCACACACGACCGTTTTTCCCGTCATTTTTTTCTTTGTCGAGAAAAACGACCGTCTGTGGGCTCCGCGGCAGTGTCTCCCTATGGGAAAACTGCCGCGGAAAAAAATGATGGAAAAAAAACGATGAGAAAATTTAGAACATGTTCTAATTTTTCTCGTCGTTTTTCCTGCCGTTTTTCTCAACGAGAAAAACGGCATAAAGCCCACAGACGATCGTTTTTCTCGGCGAAAAAAAAAAATGTCATTTTTCCCGACTGGAAAAATGATCGTGTGTACGCGGCATCATAGTCAGGATATCAGCTTGCTCTCTATAATCACTGAGTTTAGTACAATTTCGTCTTAAGCGCAAATATTGACTTTTCGGGACTGCATTGAGCCATGAGCGGTGGTGACAGCTGTCTTGGGGTTTAAAAGCATTCCGATCTGTACTTTTAAAATATGTGGAGGTAATAAAACGTCCTTCCTCAACCTTAATCTGAAGATCCAAAAAATGTATTGACTTCTGATCTGCTTCATATTTAAATTCGATACCCCTATCGTTCATGTTTAGGGACTTCATAAATAAATCCAGGGACTCCTTGGATCCCCTCCATAGGAGGAGGACGTCATCAATGTACCTAGCCCATAGGGCAAGTTGTGGTCTCTCAACAGCATAGTTGATCCTTCATTTCCCCCTTCCCTTTTTCTCCCCCCTTCTTTTCCTTCCCTTTCCCTTCCCTTCCCCTCATGTTTTAAGGAGGTCGTGATTGACACTATATTTCATGTCACTCCCTTAATTATATATCTTTGAGAATCATTAACCTCTTTGGATTGTCAGGTGGATGTATAGGTTATAGCTCATTAGTTTTTCACTATGTGTTAGTAGGTAATTTCACGTTTTATTGTGATCTTATGTGGATTTATTACCTAAATATATTTTATTTCCCAAGATAAGATATCATTTTCTCTAAACAATAGGCAGCCAGCTGTTTATTCATCTGGCGTTTCTACAGCAATTATGTGGTTATTTTTGTTTTATTTTATTTGTAGGATGTATTATATTCATTTCATTTATGTGTAACCGCTATATGTCGATCTTATGTTTATTTTTGCCATATGTGGATTTTTATAACCCTCAGTGATTGTGTAACTGTTATCCATTGATTGTTACAAACACTAATGTTTTATATTGAATTCGAGTGTAGCGATATATTCACGTTCATCCAGGGGTGGGTGTAACGTTTTGTTTGCTGCTGTTGGGGGTGCTTTGAGCATTGTCTTTTTCTTCCCCTTGCATCAGTAAATGTGAGTCGCATCTTTGTCGTGACCTCATCGCCATGGCTGTTGATGCGTTAGTGAGTTTATGACTCGCATCATTTGTACTTACTGATTGGCCATTCTTTTCGCCGTCAGGGGAGGTGGTTGCGAGCCTGTTGGCCCCTCCCCTAGTGCGAGTGCAAAGTTATTGTACGCACGTTACGATCAAGCCACCGTAATGGATGGGGTGGAAGTGAGGCGTGGATTCGCCATGGCTTTATCGTCATGACGATAAGATGCGGAAGCGAGGCTTGGTTCGAGCCTCGCTAGTATATATTGAGTGACACTTCAGTGTGTCGCCCGTGCCCTTTGAAAACGTTTGTTTAAACAAAACTAGTCAGGGCGGTGCAGCGCACTGACGTCACTAATACGTGACCCCGCTAGCATGGGCGAACGCTTTCTTTTATGCCGGCAATTTTTAAATTTTAAATTTATTTTAATCTTTTGTTATGTACTTGTATACCTCTGGAATCGGAAATTAAATTTTTACTGAGGTAATACACTATCCGAGTCCCTCTCCTTTTTCATGTAATCCACAAACCTGGAGGTTTGTTTGTTTCCTAATATCTGGGGAGATCAATCAGCAGCAGCTTCAGTGAGTGAATCTGCAAACGGATGTCAAGAATTCACACCGCGACTTCAACTCAGTGGAATTCGGTGAACCCACCCCGGTACCCCGCAGAGGGTCATATCTGCAGGCTCAATAGACCTTGCCATAGTGGAGGTCCACCATTTCTGGTAAAGTACCCACCTTTATAGTCTTCACTCACTGTGGTGGATGTGACTCCTTTCTGGCTTTCGGTGGATCCTCTGGGATATTTCTTTGGTACCATTATCTTTCGTTGAATCATCTTTCAGAGCCTCCTGTTTTCAGTGTGACAGAAATTTATCTCTACCCGTGTTGGACTTTATTTTTCTCTGCAACTACTTGGTTGTTTTGAGCTAAGTCACAGGGACTTTCTCTCAGCACTTCTTCACACATGCATGGAACTTTATATGTTTATTATTATCATTAATTTGGGATATTATTTAATTCAATTGACTGATTGATTTTTATATGTTATTTAATTTGTGTCAGATCAAAATTATTTATTTAAACCAATTCACAGTTTATTGTGTGGATGAAGTTGGATCCACAAGTGTTTTAGGTTTGTGTCACTTGTGGATGTCATTGTTTTTCTGAGTATTTATTCATATTTGATTTTTCACAGATTAGGGCGCGATAATTTTTTATTTTTCATGTTGTTTTGTATGGTTTCACATATTTATTTGTCGCAGCCATTGTTTGAATAGCACATTACACTTTATTCTTTCTAAATTAGCGCAGATAACACCCCTTGATTACACATTTAACATATAAAATCTGACTGGCCGCTTCGGACAACATATCTTCTTTCAGCCTGCATAATAATCTTCAATTGTCCCTTGTTTTAGGTGACAGTTATATGCAGATTGACTTTATTTGGTCTGAAACTGTAAATTCTTCTGTGATCACTTTTCGGTTTAAATACCACTTCTGCTGTGATCAGCATTGATTAAAAGTTCATGAAGCAGACATTTAGAATAAAAGTCTGCATTTTATTGCAATACAACACACAAATATGCATGTAAATACAATGCACCTGAAAGTAAAAACGTAAAAATGTAATACTTGTTACTATTTTGACTCTTCCAGAGAGCTGTACATTCACAATGGATTACACAAAACTGCATTCCAATGTGCATAAAAATGCAACGCTCAAGAAAATGCATTTTTAATGCACATCAACACACCTGCATTTTAATATGCTGTAGTAAGTGCAGTATGGTGTGAAAGGATCCTAGGGCTTGTTCACACCACGTGCAGTGACTTGCGTTTTCTGCACCAGGCCCCATGCACACGAGAC
This sequence comes from Rana muscosa, assembly GCA_029206835.1. Taxonomy (NCBI): domain Eukaryota; kingdom Metazoa; phylum Chordata; class Amphibia; order Anura; family Ranidae; genus Rana; species Rana muscosa. The sequence continues at coordinate 871,140,524 of CM055121.1, forward strand.
GCCGGTGCAAACTCTGCTGAACACACGTTTTTAAAGTCTGAAACGGGCGTTTAGAAACGCCCGTTTTGTCGCGATTGCAGCCGCGTTTAGCAGCGTTTTACAGTGTTTGCATCTATGAGCATTTAGTTAAGAAACATCATAAGACCCTCCCTAAGCTCAAAAAACAGTATTATCCACTTCCCTACTGTGCACGATAACCCCCTTCCTGCCCAAGCCATTTTTCAGCTTTCAGCGCTGTCACACTTTGAATGACAATTGCGCGGTCGTGCGACGTGGCTCCCAAACGTATTTGATCACCTCTGCGGTTTTTATTTTTTGCGCTATAAACAAAAGAAGAGCGTCCAGTTTGGAAAAAAAACACAATATTTTTTACTTTTTGCTATAATAAATACCCATTTTTTTTTTTCAATTAAAATTTTCCTCAGTTTAGGCCGATACGTATTCTTCTACATATTTTTGGTAAAAAAATAAATCGCAATACGCGCGTATTGATTGGTTTGCGCAAAAGTTATAGCGTCTACAAAATAGGGGATAGATTTATAGCATTTTTTTTTTTTTATTAGTAATGGCGGCGATCTGCGATTTTTATTGTGACTGCGATATTGCGGCGGACACATCGGACACTTTTGACACATTTTTGGGACCATTCACATTAATACAGCGATCCCTGCTATAAAAATGCATTGATTACTGTATAAATGTGACTGGCAGGGAAGGGGTTAACCACTAGGGGGCGGGAAGGGGTTAAATATGTTCCCTCAATGTGTTCTAACTGTGGGGGGAGGGGACTGACTGGGGGAGGTGACCGATGGTTGTCCCTATGTACAAGGGACACAGCATCGGTCCCCTCTCCCTCACAGGACGTGGATCTGTGTGTTTACACACACAGATCCACTTTCCTGCTCGGTTCCCGGGCAATCACAGGTGCCCGGCGGCAATCGCGGCCGCCGGGCACGCGCATCGGGTCCCTAGCAACGCGGCGGGCGCGCACGCCCCCTAGCTCGTTTTAAAGGTAGGACATCATATGACGTCCTGTCAGAACGAGAGTGTCCTCCGCCCGCCGTCAATTGACGGTGGGCAAGTGGTTATTTAACCATTTCAGCCATTTTGTGAGACCAGAGTGAGTAGCAGCAGCGGAGCAGTGTACTTGTATTTAGCGTATCACTTGCCACATCACCAGCTGTGGATTGTCCACTTGCCACTTCACCTGACATGTCACCTGGCAACGTCACCTGCCACAAGTTGTGGATTGTCCACTTGCCACGTCACCTGGCAACGTCACCTGCCACAAGTTGTGGATTGTCCACTTGCCACAAGTTGTGGATTGTTCACTTGCTACGTCACCTGCCACAATTTGTGGATTGTCCACAATGCAATGCAAGCAATTACAGTTTTTTTCTATATTTTTTAATTATTTTTCATCATTTGCCATCATTTTTGAGATTTCGAATGAAAAGAAATAGGTCACCTTTAAAAACGCTTATAAACGAAAATGCGGCAAAACGCTGATACCGCGTTTAGCTGCGTTTTACGTCTGAAACGTGGAAAACTTTTGCGTCTGAACCCATTTTTTTTGCTTCTGGAAAAACGAGATTAAAACGCAACTGCCTAAAAACGGCAATAAACTAGACTGTGTGCATGGACACATAGGATAACATTGAATGTGTTCAGGGGCAGTTGAAAAAAGTGTCCAACTGCCTCTGAACACACGTTTAACAGCGTCTCGTGTGCATGGGGCCTTAGGTTACTGTAAGGGTACATAGAAGCAATGTTGTGTACATGTGTTGCGTTAAAATGCCACCTATGTGTGTTTTAACACAATGCACACGAATACATGTAATTGCAAAGGAATGCAACTAAAAGTAAAGACATACAAAAAAATTATACTATTTTGACCCTTTCAGGGACCTGTCCCTTCACAACGGATGACATGAAAACACATGCCAATGTGCATTAAAACATCATGTAAGGCAACATGAATGATAACGATCAACACATGCATTCTTGAAGCGTTGCAGTGAGTTTTTATTTGCAGTATGGTGTGAAAGGAGCTAAAATGTTTTAGCCAAGAGGCTTTAAACCAAAAGATTTTTCTGCTTCTGACCCTGCTGCCAATACCAGACCCTGTAAACTGTGTAAAATAGCCAGCACTCCTTACCACATGTAAGAAGCAGGTAATGGTAATGGAATCATAAAAGATTCTCTAAAGACCCTTAGGGTGAGCTTTAGACCCCTTTCACACTGGGGCGGTTTGCAGGCGCTATTATGCTAAAAATAATAGAAACCCCGAGGGCTTTCACACTGGAGCGGTGCGCTAGCAGGACGGAAAAAAAAAAGTCCTGCTAACAGCATCTTTGGAGCGGTGTGTATACCGCTCCTCCACTGCTCCTGCCCATTGAAAGCAATGGGGCACCGCGGCTATTCCGCCGGCAAAGCGCCGGCGGAATAAAACCGCCCCGCTTTCGGCCGTACAGCGATGCGAAATTAGCGGTAAAAATAGCGGCGCTTTACCGCCGACGCCAGTGTGAAAGGGGCCTTACTAAAACTGGTGCACACAGGATTGGGTGCAGGTGTGCATGTTAAACAATCATCTTCCAGGTTTTATTGTTAAAGCTTAACAAGCTAAAGTTAGAAGACGATTGGTTACTATGCAGAGCTGCACCAGATTTTGCCCTCTCCGGTTTAGTAAATCAACCCCTTATTGTCTACTGCTGCTGAAAAGTCAGTTTTAGAGCAATGGGAAATAGCACATACACTAATTCTCACCTTTCTTGTTGTCAGCTTTCTCTTCTGAAACAGATGCTTTTGAGGCTATTGCTCCATTTCCTGCTGTAGACTTCTGTTCTTTAGATGGCTCCTCACTGATTGGCACTGTATGACCATTTGATGTGCCCATATTGATTGGTACTTCACCATCTACAGGAAAAGGACTGAAGGTTATTATATTAAAATAAAAACATTCCCGTCTTAAAAAGTAGCCTGCAAATAATTCTATATGAAGCCATTTATCATTTATTATCTACAGTATACTAGAAATGTAACTCCTCCATGTTCACATTTAGTTTTACTCAAGGATAAGGATCTTTATTCTTTAGCCATGTGACTGAGATCTTCAAATCTCATAGCACTGAATGAAAATTGTACGATCTCGTATCGTACGAGGAAAATTTTGCTTGTCCGATAGTCTCGAAAGTAGTGTACACACGATCCGAAAATCGTACGATTCTTCCTCGGATGACCGCTTTCTTCCGATATTCGGATCGTGTGTACGGGCCATTAGGCATTATTCACATGGGTGCGAGAGCCAAAGTCTGTAAATAGGCCATGCTGCATGCAGGACGCAGGGTCCCAAGCGAGAGGCGTGCTGGGCAACCTGGGCACAAATTTGGAGTTGAGGAAAGCAGAAGACATAGGCAGAGACGCAGCTAGGCAATGGGAGGCAGAGGTAGCACCTGGAGGCCTCACCTCAGTCTGGGGTCCTCACAGACACATGCAGCATCCAGAGGGAGTGGTAGAGGAAAAATGACCATACCTACTGTTTCCCCCAGCCCAGGTAGATATACCAGAGCCGGGGTGCTATCACGTGCTTAACATCAGATTGCCCGGGCAACAGGCTCTGCCTCCTTCCTGCGCAGCCACATCAGACATGTGGTGGGGGGCACGCTTTTTGTCTTCCAGTGGGGCATAGCACAGGAAGAAGGGAAGGAAGTAAGCTGCTGGTATGAAAGATTAACACACCAGCCTCAGCAGGGGATCCAATAGCCTGGTACCTCGTACACAGGAGGTGTGGGGTTGCGGGAATCGAGGTGCTAGGTGTGAGCTGCAGGTCTCACCACACATATGTGGTGTATGAGGTGGGGGACATGCGAGAGACGGAGGGGGGAAGCTGGGTGCTGAGACAGCATTCATTAGCAGTTTTATTTTGTGTTAGAGTGGTGAAGGATTAGAGCACCTGTAAGGTTTTTATTGGTCTCTGTGTGCTCGCAAACATACTTCTGCCAGCTTGATGGCAAAAGCAGGTTACATATTGTATTTCTATCCTCAAAGATTCACTTTAAAGTGGTTTTCTTACTTGAAAAAAAATAAAACTTTTTGAAGGTATAAATTACAGACACATTTTCTTTGCCCATCTATGCCTGAATGCCAGACCATTCTGCTTGGGCAAAGCTTGGACACTTCTCAGTAGTGACCAAGCTTCTCACTGCCTTCAACCTACCACGCTATCCTATTGACTAGAGAGGCAGTCCATCAAAGTAATAAGCCAACAGGAATGTATAGGGGGAGGGATGGGGGCAGGAGAAAGTGGACAAGCTCCGACACAACCCATCAAGGTTTATGCTAGCAGCATGCCAAGTCAGATTACGACCCTTTACCTTTGCCAAAAGTTTTGTAGGGACTCATTGAGCTATGGAGTTAAGTATCTTTTATTGGTTTGACTGCCCAGTTTGACATTCCAGCAGAGTAAGGCCAGCCATACACAGAGAAAAAAGGGGGGAGAAAGTTGAAGGATCAAAAAGTCCTTCAGCAAAAGAATTCTTCAACAAGGCTCAACTGGTTATACAGACTTATAAATGAGTGAACCGCAATTAGTGAAGTAGAAAATTTCATTAATTTATTCAATTAGTTTTAAACAAAACACAACATCAAGAACACCTGATTAAAATGAGACTAGTCAACAAAAACACTAAACAAGGATGGCCACCCGATCAACCATACACACCGCATACGTTCATCCGCTAATGATCTTTAATAGTAATACCGGTATTGAGAATGTAAAAAAATATTCATCAATATCAATTAAATAGTCCTGGTGAATGGAGATAATTCAAATAATGGCTCCAAGAGTATGGTTACCGGATTGGTCTATTGGGTGAATCAAAAAGGTGGACCGGTTAGTGTTCACGCATATTTACTGGGTGACAAAAGGATAGCTTGGCTGGACATAGTGTACACAGGAGCATGCTATAAGAATAGTGCCTGATGCTGAAAACACGATCCTACAGCTCACCTTAGATGTCTTCACTGGGTCACTCGGTCACTCAGCCATCCAGATCAATAGTCTTTTGGTTTGCATATGATCCCATATGTAACAAACACTCACCAATTTACTGCGTGTCAATCCGGTGATGATTCAATGATTCACATCTAAATTCTGTTGTGTGGGGCTGCTTCACACCCATTCATTTACTTGGATCCGTAAATGTCTCCCATAGAGTAGCTGTAGACCTTGCCGGAGTTGTAGAGCTTAGGTATTTAACGTGCCGGTGAAGTATCTTCACATCAAGAGGCAATGGTATTATGATCGGGGCAGATGATTCGGTAGCTAGTCATATGGGTGGAACATCCATGTTCAGGAACTACATAAAATGTAGCATCAAACTGCTAAACTGCTTACATGTTTCGCTTTCATCAAGGTTCATCGGAGCATTACACAGAGCAAATTTCGCAAAAGAATCCGGCAGGCCGGTTGTACCCAAGTTGATCCATCAGTACATTCAGCCTGCCCATTACCAGTTTTATTCGAACCATGTATGGTTGGCCTGAAGCTCACAACAAGGGATGGGCTATAGGCCAACATGAGTTTGACTTGAACATTGCCTGTTCGCCGAACAGCGAACAATTTGGGGTGTTCACGGCAAATTCGAAAAGCCGCGGAACACCCTTTAAAAGTCTATGGGAGAAATCTAAAGTGCTAATTTTAAAGGTTAATATGCAAGTTATTGTCATAAAAAGTGTTTGGGGACCTGGGTCCTGCCCCAGGGGACATGTATCAATGCAAAAAAAAGTTTTAAAAACTGCCGTTTTTTTGGGAGCAGTGATTTTACTAATGCTTAAAGTTAAACAATAAAAGTGAAATATTCCTTTAAAATTCGTACCTGGAGGGTGTGTATAGTATACCTGTAAAGTGGCGCATGTTTCCTGTGTTTAGAACTGTCCCTGCACAAAATGTCATTTCTGAAGGAAAAATAAATAGGATTTTTTTACTCACCGTAAAATCCTTTTCTCGATTCGTCCATGGACGGACACAGCTCCTTAAATCATGACCGTTGGGTTATGTTCCTGTTCCTAGGAGAGGACTAGGCAGAACATGTTAGTTATCTTAAAACATGTAACTTTAACAGAGTTGAACAGCGGTCCCTCCGTACATAACCCTCCTCCCAGCAGTTAGCAGCTTCAGTTCATAGTAAAGCAGTACAAACTAAAAAAGGAGGGGTGGGTGCTGTGTCCGTCCATGGATGAATCGAGAAAAGAATTTTACGGTGAGTAAAAAAATCCTATTTTCTCTTCTTCGTCCATGGACGGACACAGCTCCTTAAATCATGACCATTGGGATGTCCCAAAGCAGTGTCAAAAAACGAGGGGTGGGCACAGCAAACAAAAACCATTTTCACCCTAAAGAAGCAGAGCTCCTCAACAGAGGAGGTGCAACCTCAAACAGCCTCCTGCAAAACTTTGCGGCCGAAACTAGCATCCGAAGATGCATGCACATCAACCTTGAATAAAAATGTGAAAGAAAAGTGAACAGACGACCAGGTCGCCGCCTTACACACCTGTGATACAGATGCTTGATGTTGGAAAGCCCAAGAGGCACCAAAAACCCAGGTCGATTGCGCCTTAATGGGAAAGAGAGGCGCCTGCCCTCCAAGGGCAGAAGTCTGGATGACGGTCCGCCTGGCCCACCGACCAATGGTGGCCGACGATACCGCCAGGCCCTACTGCGGACCAGACACCGACAGAAACAGGGAGTCAGACCTCCGGAACGGAGCCGATACAGACAGGTACACCCGCAGGGCATGTACCATATCTAAAGAAAGTAGCGCAATCTCCTTGGAATGCGATGGCCGAGGACACAACGTGGAAGTACCATGTCCTCATTCAGGTGAAAAACCGAAACCACCTTCTGAAGAAAAGAAGGCTGTGGTCATAGCACCGCTTAGTCCCATTGGAGGACCAAATATGGGGACTTGCAATACAAGGCCGCCAAGTCAGAAACCCTTCTGACTGCTGTGATGGCTACCCGGAAAGGCCACCTTCTGAGAAAGTGACAAAAGAGGATTATCCCCAATGTCCTTGAAGGGAGGTTTCTGCAGCGCCGAGAGCACCGGATTCAAAACCCACGAAGGTAGTGGCGGTTGCACCAGAGGAGCCACCTGTCGGACCCCTTGCTCAAACGTACTTACTTGTTGAAGAGACACCAGGGGTCACAGAAAGAAAACAGCCAAGGCTGTAAACTGCCCCGAATGGTGCTTAAGGCAAGTTTCTGATCCACTCCGCGCTGTAAAGACAGCGGGATCCTGGAAACCGAATAAGTCCGTGGACGCCATTCCATCGCCTGCCACAGAGACGTAGGCTCTCCATGTGCGATAGTAAATCTTCCTATAAAGAAGATTTCCGTGCTTTCAACATGGTTGAAACGGCCGAAACTGACAGGGCTCGGTCCCTCGGTACCTGGCTTCCAATAGCCATGCCTCTAAAGCCAGTGACTGTAAAGCAGAATGAAGAATGGGACCATGCGAGAGAATGTCCCGGCCCATTGGCGGACGCCAGGCCAATCCGCCACCAGAGACACGAGGTCGGCGAACCAGGGACGCCTGGGCCTATCTGAGGTGACTAAAATCACCGGAATTCCTTCGGACTCTACTCTGCAGAGTAGACAAGGAAGCAACCTCAGTGGTTGAAAGGCATAAATTAGCCGAGCGGACCCCACGGGGCCACCAACGGGTCATACGCGACTGCCCAGGGATCTCTGGACCTGGCCAAAAACCTCGACAATTGCGATTGCGTCAAGAGATCAGGAGATACACGTCTGGCATGTCCCATCTCCGACAAAGGAGTTGAAAAAAATAAAACACAGATGTAAAAACCATCCCCCGCGGGACAAACGGTGCTGTCTCGAAGGAGGCCAAGACCCTTTTCACTGCCCCCTGGAGCATCCGCAACCTTTCCGGAGGAAGAAAAGTTCTCGCCTCTGATGAGCACAGAACCAGCCCCAGGATGGAGACTGACTATAGACACGTATTCCTTTAATTCAAAACTGAAAACAGGTTATCGAAGAAGACCATGCAGAGACCAATGATGACAATGCCATGTTGACTCCGCACGGTCAAAATTGAAGCGAGCACCCCGGAGAAAACTCCCGGTGCCGCTAGGTCAAAAAGGAGAGTCATAAAAAAATTGTGGTTCTCCCTGACCACTAATCACAGGAAACTCTGGTGCCTGTCGTATCTGGGGACATGCCAGCTCACGTCCCTGGATGGAGCGAGATGACTCCATTCTGAATTTCCAAATCCCCACCCAGTCTTGAACTGCCCCATCAGGGCAGTCCAACGAGACTGTAGGACAAAAGAAACCATCCAGTGAAGAAGAAAGAAAACCTTGATCTTATATGAAGTGACCACTTCACAAACTTCATTGTCGGAAAAACCGGACGGCTACACAAAGGCATTAAGGGCCTTGAAGCCCAAGAGTCATGAACAGATCTGAATCTGTCCTGCAGCGGTATGGGTATGACAACCCACATGAAACACCACAAAATATTGGAGAAGGAAGGTCCCAGCTTACGGGGCGCCTCTACTGTTAGCCAAAGAAAGGCAAATCTGCCAGAGCTTCCCTAGAAACTCGGCCAGCAGACCAGTACATCAGCCCTTTCAGGTGGCGCAAAACCAACCCCGGACACAGAGGCCCTAGAGGCTGAAGCAGGTGCAGTGCACCTGCTGGCCGACTGATAGAGGAAGCTGATGCTCCTCCACTGCCTGGTACAAAAGCTTTGCCCAGTCATTGAGTGTCAGAGACACCAGAGACGCAGCCACTAACAGGCGTAATGCTGACCTCAGCATGGCGAACACAGACCAAGCCATCAATTCTGATCACCTCCGAAAGGCAAGTGACCCCCCTGCCGGGAAAGTGGTACCCCTGATGCCAGGGGTCAACTGCATAGGCAAAAACACATATCCGTATGACAATGCTCTAACAGGAATAACGTGCATTGAGGGACCAAGAAGGACCTCTGCGACAAACCCAGTCCCCATCGAAAAAGAGTCGGCACGCTTCTTCAATATAGAGTGGGTCGAGTGTGACCCAAAAAAAGGGACTGACACCTTCCAGCAGCAACTTCATTGATAAGTGCTGAGTGTACCAGCACATAGTTTATACTGTGTATTGCGCCAAAACGCGCAATTGGAGAGTGGGAGGAAACCATACAGTGTCTGTAGTCTAGTAAAACATATTGAACATGTTTATACTGTGCAAAGCACCGAAAACGCGCACACCAATGGGGTGTGGGAGGAAACCGGAGTACCCGGAGGAAACCCACGCAGACTGCCTACACATACCATGTAGGTATGTTGGTATGCGTGAATAAACATATTGCACATGTATATGCTATGCATATCGCTGAAGGCGCGCAAACCATTGGAGTGTGGGAGGAAACCGGAGTACCCGGAGGAGACCCACGCAGACTGCATAAACATACCGTGTAGGCATTATAGCAAGTGTGAATAAACATACTGAACATGTGCATGCTGTGCATAGCGCTGAAGGCGCGCATACCATTGGAGCGTGGGAGGAAACCAGAGTACCTGGAGGAACCCACGCAGACACAGAGAGAAATAATACATACATATATTATGAATGTATTTAGTGTTGTGTATAAACATATTGAGTATGATTATACGGTGTATGACACCGAAGGCGCGCACGTCATTGGAGCATGGGAGGAAACCAACGCAGACACAGAGAGCAATAATACATACATTCACTGTAAATACAGCCAGTGTTGTGCATTAACATATTGTGTATGTTTAAACTATGGCGCATGCAATGGCGGGCGGAGGGAGCGCTTAGCAACCCTCTTCTTGCATTCGCACACCTCTTCCACCTTGGCAACAAGAACTCGAGGACTGCCTAAACAGTGCCTATGGGAACCGCAGGATGCTGCAGCTGGAATGTCTGAGGAAAAAAATGCCAGCCTCTGGCTCTAGAACAACCACTGACCATCCATAGGGACCTAGTCAGTTACCTGACACATAACTAGCCCACCCTCCTAGCTGCACTGACCGAGGGGAGGAAATACCCAGGGGACTCACCGCCAGCCAGGGACGCCGAGCGCCGCTGCCCGCTCTCCAGCCTCACACTGAGAAGCTGTGTGGGGTGAATGGCGCCATTCGCGCCGTTCAGGAAGCCAACCAGGAAGCAATTACCGCACTGGAGGCCAAAACCCCTTTCAAAATGGCCACCGGGTGCCAGAAAAAAAGCCGCGGACCACAAGAAAATGGCCACCCGCCTGCACCATGGTGCGGCTACGGCAAAATGGCCACCAATGGGGAATTCAATGCATAGCATAGACCCCAGAAAAATGGCGCCAGCGCTTCAAAAATCGGCGCCCAGCAAGCGAGGTGGATGAGAAGGCCAGCAGCGGAGGCTCCCAAAAAAAGACCACCCCCCACACAGATAGCAGGCCTGGACACCCTCACAGCCCCCCGCCGGTACCAGGAGCCCCCCATAAAAGGTATTCCCCGGTCACAGTAGCCCCGTGAGGGGAGGAGGAAAAAAGGGTGACAGAGGGAAAGAGGGGAAGGTAGGAGAACCTAACGACCCCCTTAGGAATGCCCAGCTGTTCCACCCCACCGATGCAGGAGGAACTGTACTTACCTGTCCCTGCGAGGACCTGCTGGTGCGTTCCTGACAGACCTACAACTGAGCAGTACGGAGTAGCTGTCGGCTTGGTCCACTGTGACTGAGACAGCAAGCCGCACGGTCATATGTGGACCCTGGAGCATATAGCTCAACGGCCACCCCTGGAGCCATGGGGTATGTCGTGAAAGACCCCAGCGAGGGGACGGTAACGCGCTCGATGGCCGGACTGGGGGGACTACAAGGATCTAAAGTCCTGCCTGTCATGCCCAGCCGGCAGTCGATAGAAGATTCTCAAATAATTCTCAAAAATAAAATAATAAAAGTAAAAAATCTCTTCAGGATACAGGGCCCGAAGGGAGCCACATCCTATCCTCTGCTAGACAGAAAAAAACTGAAGCTGCTAACTGCAGGGAGGACGGTTATGTACGGAGGGACCGCCCCCTGGGCGGGGCTGTTCAACTCTGTTAAAGTTACATGTTTTAAGATAACTAACATGTTCTGCCTAGTCCTCTCCTAGGAACAGGAACATAACCCAACGGTCATGATTTAAAGGAGCTGTGTCCGTCCATGGATGAATAAGAGAAAATTCGCGCTCACAGCAATAAAAAGACTGGAGTTTGCAGTTTCGGCCAGCACATACCAAACAACCCGTCCGTCGGGACACGAAAAAGGTGGTGACGTCAGCACATCGCTCTGCTCTACGCATTTCGTCACAAATGACGTCATCCTTCAGGCTTTTATTGGTGTGAGTGAGAACTTTCATTTAATAAACCTAAGGATTTTACACTATCTGGAGCCTTTGGTTTCTTTGCGGTGTCCAATTTCTATCGAATCCCTTGAGTACCACTGGGAGAAGTGGAGTGACCTTGCGATGTGGAGAAAGGCCCCGGCTGGGTTTTAAGCCATAGGCGTTCACTGACCCCCTGTCATAAGGTGTCAAGGTCAACTGGAGTTGGGAAACAGTTTCTACAGCTGGTGGTGGATTCACTGTAATACTATTGGTGATGGATGATGGACACTATCATGGAATTATTAAATTTAAGTGTGGACTTTCTTTGAATTAACTCATTTGGTCACATATATGGACTTTTATATAATTAGCTCAATTTTATTATTTTTCTTTCAGGTTAATTGTGATTGTGTTGCACAAAATTGCTGCTTACGTTTTGTTTATAGGGACAGATGTTATCTAGCGCAGTTTTTTTCACTTTTTGCATAAGAAGAGGGGACGCTACACCTTAGAAAACATGGCCCTGTCCCAACTTTGAGACGAGTTTTTGCCATCAATTTCAAAATTATCTTATTTTTTTCCCTAAATTAGTACTTTTGTCAGTTTAAACATTTGGATATGTTTTCTATTTTTTATTGTTAAAAAAATTATGGGTTTATGAGATTTGCAAACCATTGCATTCTGTTTTATGTAGATTTTACATAGTGTCCCAACTTTTTTCACACCAGCACTAAAAGCAGGCATTTGAGGGGCGTCTTTAACGCCTAAGCAAATGATACAATGAACAGCACACACTGCATTATTAATATTATAAAGAATTTATATAGCGCCAACAGGTTGCACAGCACTTTACAATATAGAGGGCGGGCAGTACAATTACAATACAGTTCAATACAGTAGGAATAGGAGGACCCTGCTCATGGAGCTTACAGTCTAAATGGAGGGGGGAAATGGTACAAAAGGTAATAGCTGCAGGGATGATCTGATGGAGGTGACTTGGGTACCGTTCTTAGGTGGAGGTGGGGTGGGCTTCCCCAAATAAATTAGTTTTCAGGGTTTGCCTAAAGGCAGACAGGGTAGGGGCTGACCAGGCATACTGGGGCAGGAAGTTCCAGAGGATGGGAGAGGCTCTGGAGAAGTAACAAAAGAGCTAGAGAGCAGGGGGTCTTGGGAGGAAAAGAGGACAATTTGGGCGATATTTGCAGATGAGGTTGATGCTGTAGCTGGGGTGGATTTTGTGGATGGCCTACATTATCAAAACATGGAGCATTAGCGCCGCTTCAAAATTAAAGCCTCGTGTCAAGTCTGGAGGAGTTTGATTCCTATCAACGCCTCCCATTCAAATCTATGGTAACGCACGTTTGCCGTTCGGTTGCGGTGCGTTAAAATGAGTTTTAAAAAAAATATGCAGGAGTATAATGTCCCACAATTTCCTGTAATGATAGAGGAGAGCATAAAGTCTCCTGCAGTCACTTCCTTCTAGGCACTTCCTATTTGTGCTGCTTGAAGATGGCCGACATCAACTTCTAAGGGCAGGTGCATAAATCATGATACAGGGCATGAAAGTGCCCTTTAGAATATCTGAGAGACAAATCAGATATACCCAATAGCACCTGGATGCCCTTCTCCTCTGCTCAGCCAATTGCTCATACATCAGCATCATATGCAGGAGGCCAAACATGAGATAAAGCATAGTAAAGGAATCCATGCTGCTGCCTTCCCTGCTAATGGAGTACCCACAGGAAACATTCACCATGACAAGCCAGACCTCAAATTGTTTATTTCCTGTAATGTCACTTCCCTTTAAAAAAAAAAAAAAAAAAAGGAAAAAAAAAATAGGCATTTGTGGAGCGATTTTAACACGCCTAAACGTGCATCAAATGCATCAACATCGTGCATAAGGCGTTTGGGAAGTATTTTTAAAGCGTCATTTATGCTTGTAAAACGCCAGTCTAACGCCTATACTAATTAACGGGAGTCTAACACCTATAACTAAAGTGCATTTATGCTATAGGAGCGTTTATAAAGGAATTTCCGCTCCTACCAAACGACTACTACATTAGGGTTGAAAAACACTGAGGCTCGGTTCACACAGGGGCAACACGACTTCCAGCGCGACTTTGAGAGGCAACTCAGACACAACTTGAAGCATGAATCACAGGGCGACCTCAGGGCGACTTGTGGTCATTTACAACACGACTTGAAGTCGCTTCCAGGACAGGAGACATTCCAGTGGCCAATAAAACAAGAATCAGCTCTGTGGGAGGGAGGGGGGAGGGAGGGGTTTGCCTGAAAAATATGTGTTCTCTTTCTGGAGAGTTGCTCCTGTTAAGACAGGGAATACGACTTCTGAGCGACTTCCATTGAAATTAATGGGTACAGGTCGCCTAGCAGTCGCCTAGAAGTCGGATTGAAGTAGTACGGGGACCTTTTTTGAAGTCGGAGCGACCGCAGTCGTGTACATTTAAAACATCTCCATTGACTTCAATTAGTTTTAAAAAAAGCGCGACTTGGGGCAACTCGGGGCGACCTGAGGTCGCGTCCGGAGTCGCCCCTGTGTGAACCGAGCTTTATGCTAATTGGGCTGTTCGATGGAAGTAGCAGATTATTGTTCATATCAATTTAGATACCAAATGTATATAAAAAATACTAGATGATCAGACCTGCTAATGGACTTATCTCGCTGGTTCAAAATGACCAGTATATTTTTATTTTTGGAAGTGTCAGGTTCTTCTGAAGTATTGTTTCTATTCTGAAACTACTGGATATTAAGATAGAAAGTGAAAGCATTCATGAGTAAATTCAGTTTTCAAGTGTTATACTGTATATAAATACCCCAGAATTAGAGTCTCACCATGGTCTGGTATTTCCTTGAGAAATCCTCTTCGTATAAGCTCCTCTCGGCTTTGTCTCATGGAAATCTTGCGTTCTAACACTGAAAAAAAAAAAAAAAAAAAAAAAATATGAAAATAAACATTGCTTGATTAAAATGGAGGAAACACTCCCAAGTCTCTATCTTCTTTAGTTCTAAAGCATGAACAAAAAGCCATTATGCAATGCATGTTTGTTAGCAAAAACAAACGTTAAAAGAAAGTGACACTAAACTCTGGTTTACAATTATTTTTTTTAACCACTTGACCACTGGGCACTTAAACCCCCTTAATAACCAGACCAATTTTCAGCTTTCGGTGCTCTCACATTTTGAATGACAATTACTCAGTCATACAACACTGTACCCATATGAAATTTTTGTCCTTTTTTTCACACAAATAGAGCTTTCTTTTGGTGGTATTTAATCACTGTTGGGTTTTTTATTTTTTGCGCTATAAGAGAAAAAAGACTGAAAATTTTGTAAAAAAATGATTTTTTTTTCGTTTCTGTTATAAAATTTTGCAAATTACAATTTTTTCTTCATAAATTTTGGCCAAAATTTATACTGCTACATATCTTTGGTAAAAATAAGTACAAATTGGTGTATATTATTTGGTCTTTGTGAAAGTTATAGAGTCCACAAGCTATGGTGCCAATATCTGAAAATTGATCACACCTGAAGTACTGACGGCCGATCTCATTTCTTGAGACCCTAACATGCCAGAAAAGTACAAATACCCCCCAAATGACCCCTTTTTGGAAAGAAGACATTCCAAGGTATTCAGAAAGAGGCATTGTGAGTTTTTTGAAGTTGTCATTTTTTCCCACAATTCTTTGCAAAATCAAGATTTTTTTTTTCTCTTTTTTTTTTCCACAAAATTGTCATATTAGCAGGTTATTTCTCACACACAGCATATGCATACCACAAATTACACCCCAAAACACATTCTGCTATTACTCCCGAGTATGGCGATACCACATGTGTGAGACTTTTACACAGCGTGGCCACATACAGAGGCCCAACATGCAGGGAGCACCTTCAGGCGTTCTGGAGCACCAAGGCCAATTCTGACATTTCACTCCTACATGTAAAAATCATCATTTATTTGCTAGAAAATTACATAGAACCCCAAAACATTATATATATAGTTTTTTTAGCAAAGACCTTAGAGAATATAATGGTGGTTGTTGCAACTTTTTATCTCGCACGATATTTGCGCAGCAATTTTTTTAACGCGTTTTTTACGGAAAAAAAATGTTTTGTGCTTAAAAAAAAAAAAAAACAGTAAAGTTAGCCCAATGTTTTTGCATAATGTGAAAGATGAAGTTACGCCGAGTAAATAGATACCTAACATGTCGCCCTTAAAAATTGCACACACTCGTGGAATGGCGCCAAACTTCGCTACTTAAAAAATCCCCATAGGCGACGCTTTAAATATTTTTACTGGTTACATGTTTTGAGTTACAGAGGAGGTCTAGGGCCAAAATGATTGCTCTCGCTCTAACGTTCGCAGAGATACCTCACATGTGTGGTTTGAAAACCGTTTTCATATGTGGGCGGGACTTACGTATGCGTTCGCTTCTGTATGCGAGCTCACGGGGACAGGGGAGCTTTAAAAAAAAAAAAAAAATTATTCTTCATTTTACTTTATTTATTTTAGTTTGACATGTTTTTCCGCCCTAAACATTTTTTTGATCACTTTTATACCTATTACAAGGAACGTAAACATCCCTTGTAATAGGAATATGGCATGACAGGTCCTCTTTACAGTGAGATATGAGGGGGGGGGGGGGGTGTCAATAAGACCCCACATCTCACCTCTAGGCTGGGAAGCCTGAAAAAAATACAAAAAAAAAAAACAACAATCCTGGCTTTGATCGTAGCGGTGAGTCGGTAGAAGCACCGGAGGGTGGCGGGGGGGGGGGGGACATCCCCTCTTGCCTCCCGTAAGAATGATCAAGCGGCGGAACAGCCGCTATGATTGTTCTTATGGTGTAGGGAATCGCCGGCTGAAAAAGCCGATATCTGAATGATGCCTGTAGCTGCAGGCATCATTCAGATATCCCCGCACAAAGTCAAGGACGTCATATGACGGCCGGAGGGCGGGAAGTGGTTATTGCAGAGTATTGCCGGGCATTGCGGAGTATTGCCGGGCATTGCGGAGTATTGCCGGGCATTGCGGAGTATTGCCGGGCATTGCGGAGTATTGCCGGGCATTGCGGAGTATTGCCGGGCATTGCGGAGTATTGCAGGGCATTGCGGAGTATTGCAGGGCATTGCGGAGTATTGCGGTGTATGGCAGGGTATTGCGGTGTATGGCAGGGTATTGCACGGGTATTGCACAGGGTATTGTGGAGGGTATTGCACAGGGTATTGTGGAGGGTATTGCAGAGTATTGTGGAGGGTATTGCAGAGTATTGTGGAGGGTATTGCAGAGTATTGTGCAGGGTATTGCAGAGTATTGTGCAGGGTATTGCAGAGTATTGTGCAGGGTATTGCAGAGTATTGTGCAGGGTATTGCAGAGTATTGTGCAGGGTATTGCAGAGTATTGCACCAGGGTATTGCAGAGTATTGCACCAGGGTATTGCAGAGTATTGCACCAGGGTATTGCACCAGGGTATTGCAGAGTATTTCGCAGGGTATTGCAGAGTATTTCGCAGGGTATTGCAGAGTATTTCGCAGGGTATTGCAGAGTATTGCACCAGGGTATTGCAGAGTATTGCACCAGGGTATTGCAGAGTATTGCACCAGGGTATTGCAGAGTATTGCACCAGGGTATTTTGCAGAGTATTGGCAGGGTGTATTGCAGAGTATTGGCAGGGTATAGCACAGGGATGGCTGAGCAGGGATGGATGGATGGATGGATCTGTGACTGCAATTGTCACAGATCCAGCCCACAGTGCTGCTGCTGCCATCCGCTCCCTCCCCCTCCCCTCTCACACTGTACCGATCGGTACAGAGAGGGGAGGGAGGAACCGGCGTCATCAAATGACGCCGGTCTGTTTACAAGTGATTGCTCCGTCATTTGACGGAGCGATCACGTGGTAAACGGCCGCTATCAGCTGCGATTTACCGCGATTCGTGATCCGCCGGGTCCTCTGGACCCGGCGGTCACGGAGTTTCCCGTGTGCGCGCCCCAGGGGGCGCGCGGGAGCGCGATTCTGGGAGGACGTTATATAACGTCCTCCCAGAGTTAAGCAACCACCCTGCCGCCGTTATTTGTCGGCAGGTGGTTGTTAAGTGGTTAAATACAGAAAACAAGATTTTTTTTTACCTTAATGCAGGGAATGTATTAAAGGGGTTGTAAAGGTTTAGATTTTTTAAAATAAAAATAACCAACATGTTATACTTACCTGCTCTGTGCAAGGGTTTTGTACAGAGCAGCCCCAAACCTCCTCTTCTGGGGTGCCCCGCCGGCGCTCCTACCCTTCATCGAGTGCCCCCACGGAGAGCCGCTTTCCATGGGGGCACCCGTGCAGGCGTGCTCCCAATTCCCGCTGCTGCATCGATTGACACAGACAGCGGAACTCGGCCTGCCCCCCGTGTCACTGGCTTTGATTGACAGCAGTGGGAGTCAATGGCTCCCAATGAGGACAGAGCAAGCCGCTGGGCTTGTGCACATCGCTGGAATGGATCAGGCTCAGGAAAAAGGGGGCCCTGGGGGTAGCTGCAGCAAAATAGGATTTTTTACTCACCGTAAAATCCTTTTCTCTGAGTCCATGGACCGACACAGCTTCTCTATTGACAAAGTGGGTATTATCCGTTAATTAGGAGTGACTAGGCAGAAAACTTGTAAAAAAAAGTGTTGCATCACACCTTCTACAGTACCGCCCAGGGGGCGGACCCTCTGGGTATATCCCCTCAGTCTGCATCTCGCAGATCAGTTTGTCAAAAAGCAGTACAAACTTGAAAGGAGGGGTGGGTGCCGTGTCGGTCCATGGACTCAGAGAAAAGGATTTTACGGTGAGTAAAAAATCCTATTTACTCTTTCGTCCATGGACCGACGCAGCCTCTCTATTGACAAAGTGGGACGTCCCAAAGCAGTGTCAGAGCAAAAACGAGGGGTGGTAACAGCATAAAAATAAACGTCACCCCAAACACAAAACAGCACTCCTCCAACGGAGGAATTGCAACTCTAAACGGCCGCCTGCAAAACTTTGCGGCCGAAAGAGGCATCCGAAGATGCACCTACATCAACTTTGTAGAATTTTGTGAAAGTGTGAGCGGATGACCAAGTCGCCGCTTTACATAATTGGGAAACAGACGCTTGATGTCAGAAAGCCTATGAGGCACCTATTGCCCTGGTCGAATGCGCCGTGACCGGGAAGGGGGGCGCTTGACCCTTTAAGGCGTAAGCCTGGATTACTATCTATTTGTCAGATCCACCTAGAGATGGTGGCCGACGAGACTGCTTGGCCCTTCTTGGGACCAGCCACTGAAACAAACAGTGAGTCTGACTTCCAGAACAGGGAAGTAGCAGATAAGTATACTCTCAAAGCTCGGACAACGTCCAAGGAATGCAACGCCGACTCCTTAGGATTCGACAGATGAGGACACAAGGATGGAAGTACAATGTCTTCATTGAGATGAAAAGCCGAAACAACTTTTGGAAGAAAGGAAGGCTGCGGCCGCAGCACCACCTTATCCTTGTGGAAAATCAAATAGGGAGCCTTGCAGGACAAGGCTGCCAGCTCAGAGACTCGTCTAACTGACGTAACAGCCACCAAAAAGACCACTTTCTGAGAAAGTGTCAACAGGGGAATATCTCTAATATTCTCAAACGGTGCCTTCTGAAGCACCGAGAGGACCAGGCTCAAGTCCCACGGAGGGTCCACATGTCGAACTCCCTGCACAAATGTACTCACGAGAGAGTGAGTCGCCAGGGGTCGCAGAAAAAAAAAAAAAAAAAAAAAGACAGCCAGGGCAGATATCTGTCCCTTAAAATCATACTTAGGGCAAGCCTTTGGTCCACCCCATGCTGTAAAAACAGCAGGATTCTGGAAAACAAATAAGTACGCGGATGCCATTTCATTTCCTCACACATGGAGATGTAGGCCTTCCAAGTGCGGTGATAAACCTTCCTAGAGGACGGTTTTCGAGCACTTCTCATAGTAGAGATTACTGAGTCTGACAGGCCCCGGTCTCTCAGTACCTGGTTCTCAACAGCCATGCTGTTAAAGCCAATGACTGTAAAGCAGGATGGAGTATGGGACCTTGCGATAGCAGGTCCTTCCGTAGTGGTAGGCGCCAGGGGACGTCTGCTACCAGACGTACTAGATCGGCGTACCAAGGACGCTGAGGCCAATCTGGAGCGATTAGGATCATTGGAATTCCCTCTGCCTCCACTCTGCGGAGCAGAAGAGGAAGAAGCCTTAAGGGAGGGAAGGCATAGATTAGCCGATACTGACCCCACGATGCCACCAACACGTCCGTTGCGTCTGCCCATGGGTCTCTTGACCGGGCCACAAACCTCAATACCTTCCGATTAAGTCGGGAAGCCAGAAGATCTACGTCTGGTGTGCCCCATCTTTGGCAGAGGAGTTGGAACACCTCCGGGTGTAAGGACCATTCTCCCTGGTCCAGCACTCTGGCGGCTCAGGTAGTCCGCCTGCCAGTTTTCCACACCCGGAATGTACACGGCCGACAGTGCCGGTACGCTCCTCTCTGCCCACTTCAGGATGCGAGCGACCTCCGATGCTGCAGCTGAGCTTCTTGTTCCTCCTTGATGATTGATATATGCCACTGCTGTGGCGTTGTCTGACTGAATCCTGACTGGACGCCCTTGCAGCCTCTGAGACCATTTAAAAGAGGCACAGTCTGATCGCCCGGATTTCCAGGACATTGATCGGCAGGAGGGCTTCCTCTGGGGTCCAGCGACCTTGCGCCGACTGAACACCCCAGACTCCCCCCAACCTGTAAGGCTGGCGCCCGTCGTGATCACTATCCAGTAAACCGGAAGAAATTACTTCCCGGCCATTAGAGCCGGTGCTGTCAGCCACCATACCAGGGATCTCCTGACTAGGTGGCTCACTCGGATTTGATAATCCAGAGATGATGGACATCTGTTCCATCTGGACAGAACTTCCTTCTGTAACACTTGAGTGTGGTATTGAGCATATGGGACCGCCTCGAAGGAGGCTACCATGAGGCCTAACAATCGCATGCAAAAACGTAGTGACAACCAATTCCTGGAAGTCAGCTGCCGTACTGCAGCCCGGAGGGTCTGCAACTTCTCCACAGGGAGGAATACCTTTGCCTCTCAGGAATCCAGAATCAACCCCAGGTACACTAGGCGTTGAGTGGGCACCAATACTGACTTTTGCGTGTTTAATATCCAACCACAGTCTCGAAGAGTCTGACAGGTAATGGACACGCTTACCTCTAATTCTGAGCTTGAAGGGGCCTTCAGTAGAGGGTCGTCCAAATATCTCATGATAGCGATACCCCGCTGTCTTAGAAGTGCCAGAATCGGAGCGAGCACCTTGGTGAACGTCCTGGGTGCTGAGGCAAGGCCAAACGGGAGGGCCACAAACTGGTAGTGGTTCTTCCCGATAGCAAATCGCAGAAACCTCTGGTGTCTGGAGTATATGGGGACATGCAGGTATGCGTCCTTGATGTCCAAGGAGGCCAGAAAGTCCCCCAGATGGAGAGCCGTGACTACAGATCGAACCGACTCCATCCGAAATCTTTGTACCTTCACAAAGCAATTGAGGGCTCTGAGATCCAAGATTGGACGAGCCCCCTCCTTCTTCAGCACAATGAACATATTGAGTAAAAACCCTGACCCCGTTCCTGTTCTGGAACTGGAATAACTACCCCGTGTTCCAGTAGACCCTGGACCGCCCCATACAGGGCCTCCCGACGGGTCGGTAGTAGCTGGAGATTGGAGGTGACGAATCTGTCTGGTGGAAAAGATAGAAATTCTATCTTGTAGCCTGAGGAGATTACTTCGCAAACCCACCTGTCGGAGACTAGAGCTGTCCACTGAGTCGCGAATTTGCGAAGACGTCCCCCACCCGAGAGCTGGGTGGGGGCGGACCTTCATGCAGACGCAGATTTGTCTGCAGGCTTGTTGGGTCTGCGGGACCAAGGACGTTTTTGTCCTTGGGCAGGCGCCTTGTCGGCCTGGGGTCTTTTCCCTGTCGCCCTAGGGGGACAAAAAAAACGCTTGTGTGCAGTAAAGGAGGGCCCTTGCCCTTGCTAGTTTGGGGAAGCAAAGTGCTTTTACCTCCTGTGGCATCCTTGATGATGTCATCCAGAGAAGCCCCAAAAAGTCTGTCACCCTTAAAAGGCAGATCCAACAGGGCTTTCTTGGAAGTCTGGTCCGCAGACCAGCCCTTTAGCCAGATCAGGCGGCGTATTGCTACTGCATAAACCAAAGCTTTTGACAGCAGGGGAATAGTATCCACGTCTGACTCGCAGACAAACTTAAGGCCCTGGACCAACTGGTCGGCCAAAGTTATCTCATCAGGAGGAGCATCTCGCTCCTTTAACCCCTGGAGTAGCAATTTTGCCCATTCAGTAAGTGAGTATAGGTAGCGAGCGAGTGCTTCAGCCTTCTTATCCACAGGGTCCTTGAAAACAGGAGCCCCTTCTACTGGAATAGTGGTAGCTCTATTAAGTCTGGACACCGGAGGGTCCACTATAGGGGGAGAGGTCCATTTCCTCAGAAAACTCTCCTCAAAGGGGTACCGTACCGCAAACCTCTTTGGGGCTGTAAAGACCCTCAGTGGGTTCTCCCATTCCTTGTATAAGAGTTTATCAAACTAAGACACACAAGGGAACACCTTGGCAATGCGGGCAGGTTTACGAAACCCAAAGGGGACTGGAGTCTCTGCTGCTTCCGCAGTATTTTCCAACTTTAGCGTATCCCGCACTTCAGTAATAAGGTCAGATACCAAAGCCGTCTCGCGTACTGACCTGGACTTGGAGTCATCCTCACTGTCCCATCGGTCAAGGTCTGCAGTCTCTGATGCGTCAGAATCTGGGCCATGAGTCGTAGCTGGACCTGGTTCGGTCTCAGAAATATCCCCAGAAGATTGCAGGGGATGGGGGGGCGTTTACTACCCCCTGTATTCCCGTGTGCTGCTTCCACCCTGGCAGCAAACGCCTCTAGGATTGCCAACATAGCGTCCATAGACACCTCAGGGGCACCAGCTGCTAAATCTGGTGTTTCCGGGGAGAAGACATCTGGCTCAGATGCCATGCTGACCACACGCTGACACCCACAGGGCTCCAGGCAAGATATCAATAGGCCACCCTCCTGCACTGCAGAGATGCTGGGTCACCCAGAGGACTCACCACCCTGGACCGGTACTGCTATGCTGCCGTGTGCTGCGCCTGTGATGCTGTCCCACTGCTGCTGTGTCAGTCTGCTTCTTTTATCAGCGCTTCCTTTGTGAATTTTTCGCGCCAGTGTAATGCACCCTAGAGGCCGGAGACTCTCGCAAAATGGCCGCCAAAACGCCTGTATGGAAGATAATGTGGGTTCTAAGAAAATGGCTGCCGAAGATAGAGGCCAAAGCAGCCCTAGACCACAAAAAGATGGCCGCCGAACGGCAATATATACATACAGCGTGGATCATTACAAACATGGCCGCCAATCAGTCGATAGAGGCCAGTGGGTGTGGAACTACAAGAAAATGGCGTCGAAACCACAGGAAGATGGCCGCCGGGCAGTCACTAGAGGTCGAACCCAGCATGGACCACCGCAAAATGGCCGCCGACAGCATGGAGGAGGAAGCACATACAGGTAAGCAGAAATGACATTTCTTTTAAATGTTAGTTACAGCCAGCCCCGCTCCAGTGGAACCCCTTAGGTGACCCTCAGCACCCAGCAACCTTTAGCTAGAAGCCCAGGGAGGAGGGAAAGGCAGGGAGAGAGGGAAGAAAGGGGCCACAACCACTTACTTGGTCTCTCCAGGAATGTCCAGCCAAATCACCCAGCCGAGGCAGGGGAGTTTACTTACCTATCCTGCATGTATTATGCTGGAAGACATTCCAAACAGATCATCGTCCGCACACGGAAGGTGACTGCTGGCCAGGCATGCTGTGATTGGACCCAAGGTGACGATCATATGTATGACAGGCTGCTGCGACTCGGCCGTAAGGTCAGCCGAAGCTGAGCGGTCCGATGCAAGCCTTGGAGCGTAAGCTCACCGGCCAGGCTGCTGCGACTCGGCCGTAAGGTCAGCCGAAGCTGAGCGGTCCGATGCAGGCCCTGGAGCATAGGCTCACCGGCCACCCGTGGAGTGACGGGTATGTCATGCAAAATCCAGCGTGTAGCTAGGGTCGGCACACGCTCGATGGCCGAAACTGGGGAGACTACAAGGATCGAGGATCCAGCCTGTCACCCAGTCGGCAATTGATCGAAGATCGCAGGAAACAAAAAAATGTAGCAAAAAAATATCTTTTTCCCCCGGACTAATGGGCCCGAAGGGAGCCATGTCCTACTCCTTGCTAGACAGAAAAAAACTGATCTGCCAGATGCAGACTGAGGGGATATACCCAGAGGGTCCTCTCCCTGGGCGGTACTGTAGAAGGTGTGATGCAACACTTTTTACACGTTTTCTGCCTAGTCACTCCTAATTAACGGATAATACCCACTTTGTCAATAGAGAAGCTGTGTCGGTCCTTGGACGAAAGAGTAAGAAGGTTTTTCACCTTAATGCATAGAATGCATTAAGGTGAAAAACCTTAAGACTTTACAAACCCTTTAAGATATAAAATGTCCTGGCTTTAAAACCACTTTAACATGTAGAGCACCTCACCTCCTAACCCGAACTAATTCTCTAAGGATTTTTTTCACTATCATTCCAAAGTGGATTAAAGCCCATATCTCTTTGACCAAGCTCTGATAAACGGGACAAAATGCAGTAATGGAAATCAGGTTATCCCTCTCTGCTTGCTTACACAATAAAGCTTTTTGATACATTACGGACTACATGATGTACAGCCTTGAGCATGAAAGCTGAAGTACTTACCATAAGTGAAAAGTTTCCAGTGTGCTGATGGCTGCTGTTTTTTGTTGAAACCCAAAGTCCTCTTCCCCAGATACCCCCCACAACAGTGATGTTCCAGTACTGTGAGGGTTAATATGGGCAACTGCCCCCCGTGACAGGTACACGTTAAGTACCGACTATGCCCACCCTTTCCTTCCCCTGTGTTCTGTTCACAGAGGCTGTACTAATGGTTCACGCAATTAAAAGCGCTCTATGAATGGAGAACAGGAGGATAAAGTCATTCTCCAATCACAGAATGCTTTTCATTGTGGGAACCAATAGTACTGCTTCTATAAATGGAGCACAGGGGCTGAATCAGCCTGCCAAAACTTTGAATTGGTCATTCCTGTCTAACAACAAATGGTCCCTCAGAAAGTTTTCAATCCAATGACGCTCTTGTGAATAACTGTAAAATAACCTGGCAGCTTTACCTTGGAACTTAAAATGCTGCAGGTTCTTGGCCCAGGTCCAACAGCAGAGGGGATAATTTTCTTCCACCATCCATGGGCCAATTCCAGCAAGCTTAAAGCGAAACTTCACCCAAAAGGGGAAGTTCCGCTTGTTTGCCTCCACCCCTGTTCTTCTAACAGTTAGCACTTTTTTTTGGGGGGGGGGGGGAGTGGGTACCTGGTTTTGACAGGTACCCGGTTCCACTTTCGGTCGGAGTGTTGCAGCGAACCAAATGGAAGTTCGGCACCCTTCTGGTACACATCACAGGTCCCAGAAAACTGAGACCATTTACCAAGCGCAGTGTGGCTCACGCATGCACAGTGATAAAAGGTCTGTAAAGCCCCGATTAACATGAAATGGATGCTGTATCCTTTGGTCATTCAGTTTTTGCAGAACTGTGTCAAAATCAGACCACCGAGGAAACCATCCTTCCCAAAAGGAGATATATCTGTGGTCTTGGAAGTTTTAGCGAGATCTT
Organism: Rana muscosa; assembly: GCA_029206835.1. Classification (NCBI taxonomy): domain Eukaryota; kingdom Metazoa; phylum Chordata; class Amphibia; order Anura; family Ranidae; genus Rana; species Rana muscosa. The sequence goes on from CM055121.1 coordinate 871,165,691, forward strand.
CTTTTTTTTCTCACGAGGCATCTGCAATGTGGAATTAAACCTTGAAAATGGTGTTCCTGGTATCAATCATCTTGCCGAAGAGAGTATCAGAACTGTAAGCTTTTAGCCATTCCAACCCTTATTAGTGGTTTTCATCCGGACAGGGACAGAACAAACAAATAGCCACTGCCCCCACCCATAACTGGCCCTGTCTGAGACAGAACATTTATTTAAATAATAGCGTCTGCGTTTCACTTCAAATCAAGAATTTTTCCTTCCTTTTTATCTAAACTGGGAAGTCCACATTCACTAAATGTAGGACTCGTTTTCAGATCCTATCTGTCTTGCAACTTCTTTCAGAAAATAGGATTTTTTACTCACCGTAAAATCCTTTTCTCTGAGTCCATGGACCGACACAGCTTCTCTATTGACAAAGTGGTATTATCCGTTAATTAGGAGTGACTAGGCAGAAAAACTTATAAAAAGTGTTGCATCACACCTTCTACAGTAACGCCCAGGGGGCGGACCCTCTGGGTATACCCTCTCAGTCTGCACATCGCAGATCAGTTCGTCAAAAAGCAGTACAAACTTAAAAGGAGGGGTGGGTGCTGTGTCTGTCCATGGACTCAGAGAAAAGGATTTTACGGTGAGTAAAAAATCCTATTTACTCTTTCGTCCATGGACCGACACAGCTTCTCTATTGACAAAGTGGGACGTCCCAAAGCAGTGTCAGAGAAAAAACGAGGGGTGGTAACAGCATAAAAACAAACTTCACCCCAAAACACAAAACAGCACTCCTCCAACGGAGGAGTTGCAACTCTAAACAGCCGCCTGCAAAACCTTGCGGCCGAAAGAGGCATCCGAAGATGCACCTACATCAACTTTGTAGAATTTTGTGAAAGTGTGAGCGGACAACCAAGTCGCCGCTTTACATAGTTGGGAAACAGACGCTTGATGTCGGAAAGCCCAAGAGGCACCTATTGCCCTGGTCGAATGCGCCGTGACAGGAAAGGGGGGCGCCTGACCCTTTAAGGCGTAAGCCTGGATTACTATCTGTCGGATCCACCTAGAGATGGTGGCCGATGAGACTGCTTGGCCCTTCTTGGGACCAGCCACCGAAACAAACAGTGAGTCTGACTTCCGGAACAGGGAAGTAGCAGATATGTATACTCTCAAAGCTCGGACAACGTCCAAGGAATGCAACGCCGACTCCTTAGGATTCGACGGCTGAGGACACAAGGATGGAAGTACAATGTCTTCGTTGAGATGAAAAGCCGAAACGACTTTCGGAAGAAAGGAAGGCTGCAGCACCACCTTATCCTTGTGGAAAATCAAATAGGGAGCCTTGCAGGACAGGGCTGCCAGCTCAGAGACTCGTCTAACTGACGTAACAGCCACCAAAAAGACCACCTTCTGAGAAAGTGTCAACAGGGGAATATCTCTAATATTCTCAAACGGTGCTTCTGAAGCACCGAGAGGACCAGGTTCAAGTCCCACGGAGGTAACGGGGGCCGGACCGGAGGGGCCACATGTCGAACCCCCTGCACAAATGTACTCACGAGAGAGTGAGTCGCCAAGGGTCGCTGAAAAAAGACAGCCAGGGCAGATATCTGTCCCTTAATCGTACTTAGGGCAAGCCTTTGGTCTACCCCATGCTGTAAAAACAGCAGGATTCTGGAAACCAAATAGGTACGTGGATGCCATTTCATTTCCTCACACATGGAGATGTAGGCCCTCCAAGTGCGGTGATAGACCTTCCTAGAGGACGGTTTCCGAGCACTTCTCATAGTAGAGATTACTGAGTCTGACAGGCCCCGATCTCTCAGTACCTGGTTCTCAACAGCCATGCCGTTAAAGCCAATGACTGTAAAGCAGGATGGAATATGGGACCTTGCGATAGCAGGTCCTTCCGTAGTGGTAGGCGCCAGGGGACGTCTGCTACCAGACGTACTAGATCGGCGTACCAAGGACGCTGAGGCCAATCTGGAGCGATTAGGATCATTGGAATTCCCTCTGCCTCCACTCTGCGGAGCAGAAGAGGAAGAAGCCTTAAGGGAGGGAAGGCATAGATTAGCCGATACTGACCCCACGATGCTACCAACGCGTCCGTTGCGTCTGCCCATGGGTCTCTTGACCGGGCCACAAACCTCAATACCTTCCGATTGAGTCGGGAAGCCAGAAGATCTACGTCTGGTGTGCCCCATCTTTGGCAGAGGAGTTGGAACACCTCCGGGTGTAAGGACCATTCTCCCTGGTCCAGCATCTGGCGGCTCAGGTAGTCCGCCTGCCAGTTTTCCACACCCGGAATGTACACGGCCGACAGTGCCGGTACGCTCCTCTCTGCCCACTTCAGGATGCGAGCGATCTCCGATGCTGCAGCTGAGCTTCTTGTTCCTCCTTGATGATTGACATATGCCACTGCTGTGGCGTTGTCTGACTGGATCCTGACTGGACGCCCTTGCAGTCTCTGAGACCATTTGAAGAGGCACAGCTTGATCGCCCGGATCTCCAGGACATTGATCGGCAGGAGGGCTTCCTCTGGGGTCCAGCGACCTTGCGCCGACTGGACACCCCAGACTCCCCCCCAACCTGTAAGGCTGGCGTCCGTCGTGATCACTATCCAGTAAACTGGAAGAAATGACTTCCCGGCCATTAGAGCCGGTGCTGTCAGCCACCATACCAGGGATCTCCTGACTAGGTGGCTCACTCGGATTTGATAATCCAGAGATGAAGTGCATCTGTTCCATCTGGACAGAACTTCCTTCTGTAACACTCGAGTGTGGTATTGAGCATATGGGACCGCCTCGAAGGAGGCTACCATGAGGCCCAACACTCGCATGCAAAAACGGAGTGACGACCAATTCCTGGAAGTCAGCTGCTGTACTGCAGCCCGGAGGGTCTGCAACTTCTCCACAGGGAGGAATACCTTTGCCTCTGAGGAATCCAGAATCAACCCCAGGTACACTAGGCGTTGAGTGGGCACCAATACTGACTTTTGCGTGTTTAGTATCCAACCACAGTCTCGAAGAGTCTGACAGGTAATGGACACGCTTACCTCTAATTCTGAGCTTGAAGGGGCCTTCAGCAGAAGGTCGTCCAAGTAACCTGTGATAGCGATACCCCGCTGTCTTAGAAGTGCCAGAATCGGAGCGAGCACCTTGGTGAACGTCCTGGGTGCTGAGGCAAGGCCAAACGGGAGGGCCACAAACTGGTAGTGGTTCTTCCCGATAGCAAATCGCAGAAACCTCTGGTGTCTGGAGTATATGGGGACATGCAGGTATGCGTCCTTGATGTCCAAGGAGGCCAGAAAGTCCCCCGGATGGAGAGCCGTGACTACGGATCGAACCGACTCCATCCGAAATCTTTGTACCTTCACAAAGCAATTGAGGGCTCTGAGATCCAAGATTGGACGAACCCCCTCCTTCTTTGGCACAATGAACAGATTTGAGTAAAAACCCTGACCCCGTTCCTGTTCTGGAACTGGAATAACTACCCCGCGTTCCAGTAGACCCTGGACCGCCCCATACAGGGCCTCCCGACGGGTCGGTAGTAGCTGGAGATTGGAGGTGATGAATCTGTCTGGTGGACAAGAGAGAAATTCTATCTTGTAGCCTGAGGAGATTACTTCGCAAACCCACCTGTCGGAGACTAGAGCAGTCCACTGAGTCGCGAATTTGCGAAGACGTCCCCCCACCCGAGAGCTGGGTGGGGGCGGACCTTCATGTGGACGCAGATTTGTCCGCAGGCTTGTTGGGTCTGCGGGACCAAGGACGCTTTTGTCCTTGGGCAGGCGCTTTATCGGCCTGGGGTCTTTTCCCTGTCGCCTTAAGGGGGCGAAAAAAACGCTTACGTGCAGTAAAGGAGGGCCCTTGCCCTTGGCGTGGTCCCTTACCCTTGCTAGTTTGGGGAAGCAAAGTGCTTTTACCTCCTGTGGCATCCTTGATGATGTCATCCAGAGAAGCCCCAAAAAGTCTGTCGCCCTTAAAAGGCAGATCCAATAGGGCTTTCTTGGAAGTCTGGTCCGCAGACCAGCCCTTTAGCCAGATCAGGCGGCGTATTGCTACTGCATAAACCGAAGCTCTTGACAGCAGGGGAATAGTATCCATGTCTGACTCGCAGACAAACTTAAGGCCCTGGACCAACTGGTCGGCCAAAGTTATCTCATTAGGAGGAGCATCTCGCTCCTTTAACCCCTGGAGTAGCAATTTTGCCCATTCAGTAAGTGTCTGAGACACTAGGGCCCCCGCCAATGCCGGGTGTACTGCCGAGCCTACCACTGAGTATAGGTAGCGAGCGAGTGCTTCAGCCTTCTTATCCACAGGGTCCTTGAAAACAGGAGCCCCTTCTACTGGAATAGTGGTGGCTCTATTAAGTCTGGACACCGAAGGGTCCACTATAGGGGGAGAGGTCCATATCTTCAGAAAACTCTCCTCAAAGGGGTACCGTACTGCAAACCTCTTTGGGGCTGTAAAGACCCTCAGTGGGTTCTCCCATTCTTTGTATAAGAGTTTGTCAAAATAAGACACACAAGGGAACACCTTAGCAGTGCGGGCAGGTTTACGAAACCCAAAGGGGACTGGAGTATCTGCTACTTCTTCAGTCCTTTCCAACTTTAGTGTATCCAGCACTGCAGTAATAAGGTCAGATACCAAAGCCGTCTCGCGTACTGACCTGGACTTGGAGTCCTCCTCACTGTCCGATCGGTCACGGTCTGCAGTCTCTGATGCATCAGAATCTGGGCCATGAGCCGTAGCTGGACCTGGTTCTGCATCAGAAATATCCCCAGAAGATTGCAGGGGACGGGGGCGTTTATTACCCCCTGTATTCCCGTGTGCTGCTTCCACCCTGGCAGCAAACGCCTCTAGGATTGCCGACATAGCGTCCATAGACACCTCAGGGACACCAGCTGCTAAATCTGGTGTTTCAGGGGAGAAGACATCTGGCTCAGATGCCATGCTGACCACACGCTGACACTCACAGGGCTCCAGGCAAGATATCAATAGGCCACCCTCCTGTGCTGCAGAGATGCTGGGTTACCCAGAGGACTCACCACCCTGGATAGGTACTGCTATGCTGCGCCTGTGATGCTGTCCCCTTGCTGCTGTGTCAGTCTGCTTCTTTTATCAGCACTTCCTGTGTGAATTTTCGCGCCAGTGTAATGCACCCTAGAGGCCGGAGGCTCTCGCAAAATGGTTGCCAAAAACGTCTGTATGGAAGATAATGTGGGCTCTAAGAAAATGGCCGCCGACAGAAGATAGAGGTCAGGCAGCCATAGCCCACAAAAAGATGGCCGCCGAACGGCAATATCTGCATACAGGGTGGACAAACATGGCCGCCGATCACCTGATAGGGGCCAGTGGGTGTGGCCGAACCACAGGAAGATGGCCGCCAGGCAGTTACAAGAGGCCAAACTTGGCATGGACCACCTCAAAATGGCCGCCGACAGCATGGAGACACAGAAACACAGGTAAGCAAAAATGACATTTCTTTTAAATGTTAGTTACAGCCAGCCCCGCTCCAGTGGGACCCCCTAGGTGACCCCCAGCACCCTTTAGCTAGAAGCCCAGGGAGGAGGGAAAGGCAGGGAGAGAGGGAAGAAAGGGGCCACAACCACTTACTTGATCTCTCCAGGAATGTCCAGCTAAATCACCCAGCCGAGGCAGGGGAGTTTTACTTACCTATCCTGCATGTATTCTGCTGGAAGACATTCCAAACAGATCATCGTCCGCGCACGGAAGGTGACTGTTGGCCAGGCATGCTGTGATTGGACCCAGAAGGGACGATCATATGTATGCCCTGGAGCATGACGCTCACCGGACAGGCTGCTGCGACTCGGCTGTAAGGTCAGCCGAAGCTGAGCGGTCCGATGCAAGCCTTGGAGCGTAAGCTCACCGGCCAGGCTGCTGCGACTCGGCCGTAAGGTCAGCCGAAGCTGAGCGGTCCGATGCAGGCCCTGGAGCGTAGGCTCACCGGCCACCCGTGGAGCGACGGGCATGTCGTGGAAAACCCAGCGCGTAGCTAGGGTCGGCACACGCTCGATGGCCGAAACTGGGGAGACTACAAGGATCGAGGATCCAGCCTGTCACCCAGTCGGCAGTTGATCGAAGATCGCAGGAAACAACAAATGTAGCAAAAAATAAAAAACATATATATATATATCTTTTTTTCCCGGACCAATGGGCCCGAAGGGAGCCATGTCCTACTCCTTGCTAGACAGAAAAAAACTGATCTGCGATGTGCAGACTGAGAGGGTATACCCAGAGGGTCCGCCCCCTGGGCGGTACTGTAGAAGGTGTGATGCAACACTTTTTACAAGTTTTTCTGCCTAGTCACTCCTAATTAACGGATAATACCACTTTGTCAATAGAGAAGCTGTGTCGGTCCATGGACGAAAGAGTAATACTGTTTATTGTACCCTAAGTCAAGGGTCAGCAACCTGTACAGTTGCTTCCTGGCTAGTAAAGCTGATTAGTAGGGATGAGCTCAGGCATGTTTGGATCCTAGTCCGAACCCATCTGAGCTATCCACTGTGCATTGACAACCATAAGTGGCGGAGACATTCTCCGCCCCACAAAACCGCACATATACAATGCTTATGATGGCCTGTGCGCAGTGAAAGCTTCCTGACAGGATAGCTCAGGTGGTTTCAGACCAAGATTGATATACACACCCGAGCCCATCCCTGCTGATCACGAAAGAACTAGGGTTTACAGAACCTTCCGGTACCAGAAGACCTGAAAGTGCATTTCACTAAGGCAGAAGCAACTTTTTGGGCAACATATTATTGAGTTTCTCCAGATACTATCTGTAAAGCAACCACCTGGGCTTCACAAAATAATTTTATACCTCATTACAAAGTGGATCCTGCATGCTTAACAACAGTGGATGTGGGCAAAGCCATATTTTAGTGCTGAAGACAGGTTACAAATGGCTGCATTACAATTTTGCCATTTTGTCCTATTTAAAACTCCCAATAAACAGCTTTTAAAACTAAATATCTAAACAGGAACATCAGTTTTTTCATTTACCATTCGATAAGAGGGTTCACAATCTACTGTGTCTGAAAAGAGAATTGTCAGCGTTACCCATGATAGTCTGTCCCCCCCCCCCCCCCATTTTCTAGCACACAAAAGGAAAGGAAAGGAAAAGAAAGACGCCAACTGTAAACGGTAGCACACAATTTTTTGAGACACTTCAGCTCCTGAACTTTAGTATTTTATAATGCACATATTTTACAGCACTTTCAAATGGAATAATACAAACATTAAATATAAAAAAATACAACTGAAGATAATAGATAAAAGGGGGATACCTCATAGCCTGCCCTTAATAAATCAGCAATGCAAGAAGCAAAGTAATCATTCTTAAAGTAGAACTAAAAGGTGAATGATTAAAAAAGAAAAATTTGCGCTTGGTGAAAAATTGGTGAAAGATAAATAAATGAATGTGTATCCTTGACAAATATCCTGCCGCTAAACACCACAACCTATATGTAAGGTACAGACAAATATATACAATAAAAGGTGTAGCACTGGATAATGAATATTATGTGACCATATATTCAAATATAAATGGAAAAAAGTATAAAAAAACAGTATATAAAAGTTCATAAGTGATTAAAAAAGTTCAATCCATGTGTGTGAACCTCCAATGATGGATGACAAAGTGAAATCCAATACGTGAAGAGACCCCGCCATCAGGGGAAAGAATGAAGGCTTACCGACTAGCCAGTGACCACCCTTCTCAGGGGAGTCAAAACAGGCTCAGCAGAATGACAATCCTCACAGAAGTGCTACGGTGTCCTCCCGGTTGTAGACTCTCTCAAATAACACTGCCATGCTTCCCAATTGGGTGGTCAGGATACAATCCGTCAACAGGTTCCAGGAAAGACTTGTGTGAACATCCGGTGATGTAAGATGAGGATAGTAGTACCCTCCTCTGCTGCCTCTTCCAGCAATGTCTCCTTTCTATGTCATACGACATAGAAAGGAGACATTGCTGGAAGAGGCAGATGATGCAAATTTCTTGTGAAACGCGTCAGTATTTTCCACTGTTGCCATTGATTTTCATGAAGCGCTTTTTAACTACTTGAATGTAAGTGTAATTACCTACATTATACTGTTTTTAGCAGTATCACGCTATGTGCCTTCTTTTTTTTTCCTTTCACATTGTGCTATTGATTCGGTTTAAACATCATTGAGTCATCGTCTCTCAAGTTTCTATCAACCTCTTCATTGTGAGCTGCTGTGAGAGACATTCTTTGGTTCAACTATCAACTGTTGACCCTTCAGGAATACACATCAAAAGCCTATGTTGACCCTCTGGACATATGTTCAGTAGGGTCCACTAAGTCTGGTAAGCCTCCTTTATATTGGTTGTGGCTTTTTCTCTTTTATTATCGATTTGGAAGTGTTTGTAGTCCATTTATCACAGAATTTTTTTTGGGATTATTGTGGAACACCATTGGACTTTAATTTTTGCAATTGTTTGAATGTGTTTTTGAGGGCCACCCATCAAGGACTCTTTCAAAAACTGTATTGTTATTCACATAGGGAAATATTTAGTTCTTCCTTGCACATTTGTTTTTTTTTCACTCATTTGTTTGACACACAACCATTTAGCGCTGCAATTTTTTTGTTTTTTTTTGTTCTATGCACCTTTTTGTCCACAGGTTTTGCAGTCGCTTTTTTGTACTTAGTAGCAGCGCAGAAACTTTTGTGTTTCTTAGTTTTATATATGAAAAAGAAAAAAAAAAAAAAACTTGTAGCATCCACACATGAAATCGTAGTTCATGCTGAACCGCCTTAGGTTCGATCCATGTATGGCCAGCTTTATTTAAGCCGTTTTTGTGGCCTGCAAACCACAATCTCACACCTTACTTAAATTCCTTAAGGTGTGTACTAAGGCTTTACCCGCCAATATTAGCTGATCGCCCATTCTAGATACAAAGTACACCCGAAAGTTAACAGATCTAGGATACACGTTTCATTTACAATTTTAAATACACAAAATAGCAACTATTTACAAGTTGATCTATCCTACATTTTTTTCTAAAGGTTGAGGATAGCTGGAGATATTTTAATACACTTACAGAACACTGAGACAAAGACAATACACCTATACTGTATAAAACAAGTAGAACACTTCCAGCTTTTTGCAATAAACTACAGACTGTCTGCTTTGGGATGTTGAAGCTGTAGGCATAAAAACACTGGTTAAAGCAGTATTAAACACCAAAAACAAAACTGTATTAAATTGAAGCTCACCAAGCCTTAGATGTTGGGGCTGCATTTGTTTTCTTTTAGACTTGTGTTTTTTTAGGCTTGTTTCCTTTCACCTGGTGATCCAGCTTGTAAGTCTGTTATTTTTTTTTTACTTTCTTTAACAGACCATGCTGTCCAGACAATGTAACAGTTAGAGGGTTAGTACAAGCCATTTACCACCGCAGAGGTGCTTACAATTGTCAGATTTTACTCATTTATGTTAAACATTTATCCTTAATTGAAAAAAAAAAAACAGCTTATAAAAAGTGTAAAGCAGGCCAGTGCAAAGGTCTTCCCTGCAACCACCAATTGCAGAACAAAAATTTGCTTGATTTCCCCTACCAACAGTGTTGATCCCGCCTGCCGAGTCACTGAAAACAGTGATTATTGCTAGCGACTATACCAGCCGCTAGCAATCTCATGTAAGATTTAGTACGCTGGTTGTACCCAAGTTGATTGATCAACTTGGTACATTCAGCCTGCCCATACATGATTCGAACAGTCCATCGCCAGTCTTAGCTGAAGTTCAGCTTCAGTTAGTCCATCTAAATCTGCTAGTCTAAAGACTCATACACACGATCGGACTTCCATCTGACTTTTCCGTGGATTTTTGTCCGAAGGGGGCGTTGGCCGTGAACTTGTTCTGCATACACACGGCAGAACCTTTTCAGCCAACATTCACCAAATCACGTGGTTTTTCAGCTCTTTACTGCCACCCTTTGGACAACTTCTGCTATTGTTGTCTGACGTTTAGCATTGGTTCGGAGCATGCGTGTTTGTACTTTGGACTTTAGTCCGATGGATTTGTGTACACACAATCTGATGATCCTCCATAGGACATTTGTTGTCGGAAAGTTTGAGAGCATGCACAGCGAACATTTGTCCGTTGAAAAACCGAAAACAATTGTCCGATGGAGCATACAGACGGTCGGATTGTCCGATAAAAACACGTCCGTCGGACCGTTGTCGAAAAGTCAGATCGTGTGTATGGGCCTTTACACTCCCCTCTCTTCAGACTGACAATGCTGCTGTCCAAAGGTGTCTGTCTGCTTTACTACTTCATCCAGAATGCAGACACCATTAGGCCAACATTCACCAAATCACGTGGTACAGAGTACAGCGTACACAGAATACAGTGTACACAGAACATTTTCCAAACTGTTGTAGAAGAAAAAAAAACACCTGACGCTTGTAAAAGGGTCGAACGCTTTTACAAGGGTTTAGGTGCGTTTAGAGGTGTCAAGCGCTTGGGCGTTAATTTCACTGGCCAGAAACTTTAGGTTGCCTGTAAACATATTTTTCTCTAACCTGAGCATGTACAGTGTTTCTCGTTTTTAATTGTTGGCTGAATCCTTAACACTTTCAGTCTAGCCGCCCAGTTTTTAATGGTATTTTAAATCTATATCCATCTTACCTGAACCTCTAATCAAGATTTGACCCAACAAGTGATCTACTGAGGGGTAACACTATTTTTGCATCATGTGTTTTTATCAACCTCATATATCCCAAGATTTAGTTACTTTTGCAAAGAAAGGTTCAAGTATAAGGGTGGTAAAGCAGGGGGGGGGGGGGGTAATTTACATAAGATATTGAAACACATAATCTCTTCTCTGTGCCAGCTTTTCTAATTTCGCACATCTTAACATCTGTTTATAGCTGTACTCTGATCTGTGCACTGCAATTCATTATGTATACTGACAACGTAAACTCATAATGGCCTGGGATTAGCTGGGTAATACAGAATTACTGGAAATGGCCTGTACTGGGCAAATGGAACACGATCTGTACTTTAACCCATATAGACCATTAAGTAGTTAACTCATTACCAGAAAGTATTACAGGAAAACCAAGATGTGTTACAGAATACGCACATACTATAACTCACTTCTTATGTATATACACACACACTCACATTCTCAATCACGCCACTTGTTTAGGAGATCTTGCTGTAAAACTTAGAACAGCTTATAAAATAAATGAAAACGGAGGGGCGTGGTCATGGACATGGCGGTGTGAGGAGCCGCTCTCTTCGAAACTTCGATCTCCCTCTGACGTATTAAGTGTCCGAATGCAGTGCAGGAAAGGTCAGGCACTTAATACCAACTCAACAGGGCCGGTTATTGAAGATTACTTCTCGGGAGTACGGACACGCAGCGCCCGGATAGACATGGCAATGGTAAGGGGAGATAAGACACAGACCGTACTATCAAAGGGTCTAATGGAGTCTCCAGCGGTGGCCGAATCCCCTAAAGGGTGCCACAGACCTGCTGCACTCATGGATGAGCCAACGCGGATCCTTCAGACGGAGAAGCCCGCTTCTTACCATGAGGAAATTACGGAGATCAGAGAGCTTCTTCGGGCACTTCCCATGAGATCGGATATCGAAGCTATAATCCTCCACATGACTGAAGTGAATCGGCAGGTGTTGCAGGAGGTTTGCTCAGATGTTCGGCTATTATCTGACCGGGTGACGGAGGGAGAAGCCTCGGTGGAGCGGGTGGAGAAAAGGACAGGCACAGTAGAACAGGAGTTGATACGTCAGGCAGAACAGTCTAAGGTCTTGCAGCTGCATATCGAGGAAATGGTGGACCGGAGCTGTCGAAAAAATCTACGGCTCCGTGGTATCCCCGAAACTGCTGAGTCAGAAGACTTAAGGGATATAGCAGTTAATATATTTAAACAAGTCCTGGAACCTAATCCGCCGGAATTAATTGAAATAGAACAGGTCCATAGAGCATTGGGTCCCAGGACAACTGACCTGAATAGGCCCCGGGATATTATCTGTTGCCTGTATCGATATACTGATAAGGAGGACATTGTGCACAAAGCATGGCCGATGAAGATAATCGACTTTAATGGAACAAATATTAAAATTTTGCCAGACTTCTCTAAGGCAACCCTACATCGCAGAGCAATACTACGACCATTATTGAATCGTTTACAACAGATGGGCTACACGTATCGGTGGAGATTTCCGTTCGCATTGACTGTGCGGAAGGGGTCATCCTCATTCACATTGCAGCGACCGTCAGACATCCCAGAGATGTTTACCTTTTCTAGAGATTCCATCATTCCCGGTACCAGATTGGCTGCAGTCATTGCAGCCTTATTTCCAGCGAAGAAACTTCCCGATTGAAAGGGGTGTGCACAACCGAGCATCGGCAGACTAAGGTATAGACAATAAGACTGGGCAGCTAAAGTAGAAGGTATGCTTATGGGAGGCTTAAGGCCCCAGAACTATATTGCTGTTTCCTGACCCACCCCCCCCCCTTTTTTTTATTTTTATTTTTTTATTGGAGGGGAAGATCTGTTATGGAACGTAGCGGGATCATCACCATAAAGACTTATGTAAAAGACTTATTCAATTATAGGAATATGTGAATTTGAGTTAGCTATTTAAGTAGACAAATTAAGTATGATTTTTGGCTTAACCCATATCTACATTGGTAAAAGAAAAATTCCTTTTTCTTTACACAATAGGTCATATAAGCATATAGCTCTATGTTATTAGCATAGAAGATTCACTTGATAGAATAGCACTTGCCCATATACAGGGCTACTAGAATTACTAGAATGATTGCAGCACTATAAATGTTTGTGATATTTATTTATTTATTATTATTTTTTTCCTTTCCACATATGTTTCCGATTGCGTTTTTTTTTAAGATTGTTAGGGGGGTTATACGAGTTATAATATACACCATGGTATGGTATTGGATTAGTAGTGCACCCCACAGACGATGGGAGGGCTTGGCAGGAGGTAGTAGGTAAACAAGTAAGGGCTGGGTTTTTCCTTTTTTTTTTGCCAATGTAGGGGGTGATATAGTGGTTGATTCCTATATTGAAGGAGATCTGGTTGATTAAAAGCGTTTGGGAGAAAAGGGTTGAAGCCGCCGTTAGTTAGGGGAAATGTCGGTTGGGTTGGGAAGGAATAATAGCAGATAAAATAGGGTGGGGGACATGTGTGTTAATATAAATATGGAGGCTGGTGGGCGAGTGGGGAATGGTCGAATGCAGGGGTAGAAAAGGGGGGATGGTTTGGCTGGGGAAATAATATATATATTTATATATATTATTTTTTTTTTTGAGTAAGGCACTTTTTAAGTAAAAGACAAATCAAATTGGGGGAATGTAGATGTATATAAATTCGTACACAATAGTTAGATGAACAAGTACCGGGATAAGACGGTACTCTTATATCATTTTTTTTTGTGGCACTTTTTATGTATATGATTAAATTGGAATAGGGGGTATGTATATGTATATGCAATATATATGTATATATTCGTGCACAATAGTTAGAGGTATAAGTACCGGGTAAGAGGGTACTCCTATATGTGTTTTTATATTCTATTTTATTCTTATTTGTATTTCATTTTTAATTTTTTTACACTATAGAGCACTCTTACCCTGCAAAGAGGCCTCCCCCCATGAAATGGTGCCGGTATTAGGTTGGTATTATACTAAGGCCCTGGATTGAATTAGCTATGTAATGCCCCCACATCCCTATAGGGATAGGGGGAACTGGGGGGGAGAGAGCCCCTCTAATTAGTGTAAATAGTGGCCTAGATGAGATTAACCCACAGGTAATCTAAAATAAATATGGGGTGAAGTCGGATAACCTGGATATTATTTTTTATTTTATTTTTTTGGGTTCTTGTTTTTTGGGGATTTACACGGAATTTAAGTATAAGAAATAAGGGGTACATTTTATATATGGGTCATTGAATATGGATAGAATGGAGATATAAGGGAGGGAGGGGTGTGGTTTCTTCCCGTACATTCTTGATCACACCCCCACTTAGGTTTGCGCTCACTTAAGTGGTAAACCATATGTGAGCGCTATTTAAATTGGCTTCTTATATCCCTCTTCAGCTGTAAGAGGGAGAAGCGGAGGAACAGTGGATCCACCGCTAATACATTTGGGTTAGTAGAACCCTTTTGTTTTGTTTTTTTGTTTTTTTTTTCTCCTCACCACGTTAGGAAAGATGGAGGTGTTAAAGGTAACTTCTTTAAATGCAAAGGGTCTTAATGTACCGGAAAAGCGGAGGATGCTTATCCAAGACTTAAAACGTTCTCATACTGATGTGGCTTATATCCAAGAAACTCATTTTAAAAGAGGGCAAGATACCAATCCTAAAGAGTAACCTTTATCTGTTTGCATATCATGCATTTAATAGGGTATCCAAATCCAGAGGGGTATCCATCCTGGTGTCTAGGCGAGTCCCTTGGAGCTTGATAGATTCCAGAATGGACACGGAGGGCAGGTTTCTGTTTCTTAAGGGTATGGTTGGCGCCATTAAAGTGACGTTAGCAACGGTATACGTACCCAATTGTAATCAAGACCAATTTATCGGTTCTACGGTAAACAAGCTTATGAAATTTGCGAAGGGGAAACTTTTGCTGGGGGGAGATTTCAACCTCCCCCTGGATCCTAGGGTAGATACATCGGCCGGAAGTTCATCAGTCGCCACAAGTCTTCGTAAACGAGTTTTACATACTTTTTATAATAACTAACTCACCGACGTATGGAGATCGTACCATCCTGATGAAAGGGATTATACCTTTTTTTCGTCTCCACACAAGGTATATTCCCGTATTGACCTGTTTATTGTCCCCCATTACATGTTAATGATGGTTAAAGCAATAGATATAGGGAATATCACATGGTTGGACCACGCTCCAGTGACATTAACATTGTCTATGAATGAACACATACTTTCAAATACCAGACAGTGGCGTCTTAATGAGAGTCTGTTGGAGGATAAGTCAGTGGTGGAAGATATTATCAAAGAAATACAGTACTATTTTCAAGATAATACACCAGAGGTAGATGCAGGGATAATATGGGAGGCGCACAAAGCGGTAATAAGGGGGGTGCTTATTGAACATGGATCTAGAATTAAAAAGGCAAGGGAAGCTGAACTGACTAAGTTATTGACAGATATACATACATTAGAGATCCAGCATAAACAGAACCCCGGATCTCCGGTGGAGGCGGAACTCTCTAACCTACGGAGACAGGTGACATCTCTCCTTCATTATAGAGCTAAGTCAGCATTACAGTCATGCCGGAAATATTATGATGAAGCTGGAGATAAGTGTGGGCGTCAATTAGCCAGAGCCCTACAGGATCAGAGAGCCCAATCCTATATACCTTATTTAGTGGACTCAGGGGGTAGAAAGGTGCATATCCCCAATAAGATTGTACCGACCTTTCGTGAGTTCTACCAATCCCTGTATAACTTATCCAATAGATCTCAGCCACAAAATAAGATGGAAGATTATATATCATCATCAGGCATCCCCCAGTTATCAGACCAGATACGAGAGGATCTGGAAGCTGCTATTACTCTTGAGGAGCTGCAAGAGGCAGTTAGGGCACTCAAACCTGGAAAATCACCAGGCCCAGACGGCTTTACACACAAATATTATCAGGTGTTTTTTCCCCAACTTGGCAAGCAGATGATCCAAACATTTAATGCATTAGGACATGACACAGTTTTCTCTTCGGAGACGTTGAAGGCACATGTTACCCAAGGAGGATAAGGATCCATCAGCTTGTGGTAGTTACCGGCCTATTTCCTTATTAAATGTGGATCTTAAATTATTTACAAAAATTCTAGCTACACGTATCCAACCACATCTGACAGCATTAATACATCTCGACCAGGTTGGTTTTATACCAACTCGTGAAGCGCGACATAATACTATTAAAGTATTGAATCTTATTCACATGGCTGACTCTTCTAATACCCCGTCTGTGTTTCTGGGTACGGATGACGAAAAGGCGTTTGATCGGGTCAATTGGCCCTTTATGTTCTCGGTCCTAAGACATGTAGGCTTTGGAGAGAAGATGATGGGTTGGATTTCGAGTATTTACTTGAGACCTACGGCACAAATCAAAGCAAATGGGCTTTTATCAGAGCCCTTCTCGATTTCCAATGGAACGCGTCAAGGGTGTCCCCTATCACCTCTCCTTTTTGCCCTCTCATTGGAGCCATTCCTGTGCAGAATAAGGCAGAACTCAGACATAACGGGGATACAAGCCGGAGGAGTAGACTATAAGGTATCTGCATATGCAGATGATCTTCTATTCTCACTGACCAAACCGTCTATATCTTTACTAAACCTCCTAAAAGAATTAAATCAATACAGTGAACTATCTTACCTTAAAATATGTCCAAATCAGAGGCAATGGGGGTATCAATGTCGGGGCTGCAGATAAATACCTTAAAAACAAACTTTAATTTCAGATGAACCCCCACGGTCCCTAAATATTTGGGTACTTATATTCCTCCCAAATTAAATCAAGTGAGAGGAACTTCCCACCTTTACTTTAGTAGAGTAAAGAGTTTATTTGATAAGTGGCAACATGGTCTTTTTTCTTGGTTTGGGAGATGCAATATAATCAAAATGTCAATTTTGCCCAACTTCACCTATCTTTTTCAAACATTACCGATTCATATTCCCTTCAAAATTTTAAAACAGATTAATGCGCTGATAACCAAATTTATCTGGAACTATAAGAGGCCTAGACTACAACGAAGATTAATGACCATGCCCAAGCAACACGGCGGTTTAGCAGTACCGGATATGCAGAAATATTATCAGGCGGCACATGGGGAGAGTAATAGATTGGTGCAGGCATACAGAGTTTAAACTATGGCCTAAGATCGAGCAATCACAATGTAGGGTCCCATTGCGACGGACGGTTTGGTGTTTTAGAGATCTTGAGGTGGCTCTCAAAAAACACCCAACCTTGGGACCTACCTTGCGGATATGCTCCCGGATATGCACGACTACTCGATTATCATCTGCATAATCCCCTCTTTACCTTATAGTGGGGAACCCTTGCTTTCCACCGGGACTACAAGATGGACCTTTTAGGAAACTGTAAAGCCCCGTACACACGATCGGATAACCTATGGATTTTCGTCCGATGGATTTGTCCATCGGAAATCCGATGAAACAGTTTTTCATCAGTCTTGGCCACACACCATCAGTCTAAAAACCGACCGTTCCAAACGCGGTGACCTAAAACACTCCGATGAGCCAAGAAAAATGAAGTTTAATGCTTCTGAGCATGCGTCGACTTGATTCTAAGTATGCGTGTGTTTTTTAACCGATGGACTTGCCCATAGACGATCGGAAATTCCCATCGGTTTTTTATCCATCGGAAAATTTTAAAACAAGTTCTATTTTTTACAACCGATGGAAAAAAGACAGATGGGTACCATACACGATCGGTTGGTCTGATGAAAACCATCCATCGGACGGTTTTCATCAGTCAAACCGATCGTGTGTACGGGGCTTTAGAGTCACAATGCTATCAGGCTTCGCATTTTACACAATCTGCGACGTGGCCTTCACTCGCTGCCCTGACCTCAGTAAATGACCGTTTTGGTCTGAACTTCTGGAGTGGAGTTCAGTTATGATTTTTTTTTAAAACATTACCACTCCCGGACAGATTTCAACGACCAATGACTACCTTAGAAAAACTATGAGGAGACGGGTCCATGTTCCCATACACTTTCACAAATATATGCGTTATTGGTGGCTCCCCTAGACGAGTATGTTCCCCCCTTTCTAAAGAAATGGGAAACGGTATTAGAAAGGTCCTTCTCCCTTTTACAACAAAGGCAAATTATATACAATGCTCTAAAATCATCAATATGTACCCGGGCACAGGAAACTAATTTTAAACTTATGACGAGATGGTATTGTACACCCTCGCTACTTCATAAATATTCGCCCTTGATCTCGGATAAATGTTGGAGATGCCAAATAGAGAGGGGGACTCTACTTCATATTTTTTGGGCATGCCCGGAGTTGGAAAACTTCTGGAAGGAGGTATATCGAATTTCGCATAAATTTACAGATTATACCCTCCCTGAAGACCCAGCCCTTTTTTTGTTACATGTTTCTAGTGTACCGGGGAAAGTATATAATAAATCAATTTTATGCCATCTCTTTAATCCTGCTAGATCGTGTATTGCACGGCAATGGAGAGATGCAAGACCTCCTACAATATCTTCATGGCTTACAAGAATTGAAGAGGTAAATAAGATGGAAGAGTTGGTATTTTTGGGACAAAATCGATATGAAACTTACTCCCAAACCTGGGCTTCTTGGAATATATTAAAATTTTCGGAGGACGTTAAGACCCTATTTGTATCGTGATTGACTTAATACTGGTGATGTGCTGATCCTCCACTTTTCCTACCGGTGGGGTATTTTTTTTTTCCTTTGTTTCTCTTTTTCCATTTTTTTTTTTTGTTTTGTTTTTACTTTTGATTATGAAGGTGACTAAAGTAAAGTGGAGTGTTTGTATATTTAGGATAGTAAGGGGTCGAGTCCAGAGTATAGACGGCTCTATTTAAAGTCTATGTCTTGATATGGGTAGGATAAGGGTCGTTCTGTATGATAGTATATATAAGTTTATGAATTTGGACTGATGCTATATATTTGAATTTGTATAAAAAATTGTGTTGCGTTAATTACTGGATGTATCAGATCAAATGGAACGACTGTCCTATGTACTGTATAATGGATAATTAAAAAAAAGAAAATATAAAAATAAAAAAAAGAAATGAAAACATTAGGGCTGTTACTGATTAAAAATGTTGTGTTCGATTAACCACTTAAGCCCCGGACCATTTGGTAGCTAGAGGACCAGAGGTGAATTCAGAATTTTGCACTGCGCTGCTTTAACTGTAAATTGTGCGGACATGCAATGTTGTACCCAAACGAAATTTGCGTCCTTTTCTTCCCACAAATAGAGCTTTCTTTTAATGGTATTTGATTGCCTCTGCGATTTTTATTTTTTGCGATATAAACGGAAAAAGACCGAAAATTTTGAAAAAAAATGATATTTTCTACTTTTTGTTATAAGAAAAATAGAATAAACTCAATTGTAGTCATACATTTAGGCCAAAATGTATTCAGCCACATGTTTTTAGTAAAAAAAAATGTCAATAAGCGTATATTTATTGGTTTGCGCAAAAGTTATAGAGTTTACAAACTAGGGTACATTTTCTGAAATTTACACAGCTTTAAATTTATGACTGCCTATCTCATTTCTTGAGGTGCTAAAATGACAGGGCAGTACAAAACCCCCCCAAATGACCCCATTTTGGAAAGTAGACACCCCAAGGAAATTGCTGAGAGGCATGTTGAGCCCATTGAATTTTTTATTTTTTTGTCCCAAGTGATTGAATAATGACTAAAAAAAAAAAAAAAAAAATTACAAAAAGTTGTCACTAAATGATATATTGCTCACACATGCCATGGTTATATGTGGAATTTCACCCCAAAATACATTTTGCTGCTTCTCCTGAGTATGGGGATACCACATGTGTGGGACTTTTTGGGAGCCTAGCCGCGTATGGGACCCCGGAAACCAAGCACCGTCTTCAGGATTTCTAAGGGCGCAAATTTTTGATTTCACTCCTCACTACCTATCACAGTTTCGAAGGCCATAAAATGCCAAAAAAGCACAAAACCCCCCCAAATGACCCCATTTTAGAAAGTAGACACCCCAAGGAAATTGCTGAGAGGCCTGTTGAGCCCATTGAATATAATTTTTTTTGTCCCAAGTGATTGAATAATGACAAAAAAAATAAAAATAAAAATAAAAAATTACAAAAAGTTGTCACTAAATGATATATTGCTCACACATGCCATGGTTATATGTGGAATTACACCCCAAAATAAATTTTTCTGCTTCTCCTGAGTACGGGGATACCACATGTGTGGGACTTTTTAGGAGCCTAGCCGCGTACGGGACCCCGAAAACCAAGCACCGCCTTCAGGATTTCTAGGCACAAATTTTTGATTTCACTCCTCACTACCTATCACAGTTTCGAAGGCCATAAAATGCCAAAATCGCACAAAACCCCCCCAAATGACCCCATTTTGGAATATAGACACCCCAAGCTATTTGCTGAGAGGAATGGCGAGTATTTTACAGCTCTCATTTGTTTTTGAAAATGAAGAAAGAAAATATATATATATTTTTTTTTTTTTAAATTTTCAAAACTTTGTGACAAAAAGCGAGATCTGCAAAATACTCACAATACCTCTCAGCAAATAGCTTGGGGTGTCTACTTTCCAAAATGGGGTCATTTGGGGGGGTTTTGTGCTATCTGGGCATTCCATGGCCTCCGAAACTGTGATAGGCAGTGAAGTGAAATCAAAAATTTACACCCTTAGAAAGCCTGAAGGCGGTGCTTGGTTTTTGGGGTCCCGTACGTGGCTAGGCTCCCAAAAAGTCTCACACATGTGGTATCCCCGTACTCAGGAGAAGCAACAGAATGTATTTTGGGGTGTAATTCCACATATGCCCATGGCATGTTTGAGCAATATATCATTTAGTGACAACTTTGTGCAAAAAAAAAAAAAAAAAAATTGTTGTTTTTCCGCAACTTGTGTCAACATATAAAATATTCCATGGACTCGACATGCCTCTCAGTATATAGCTTGGGGTGTCTACTTTCCAAAATGGGGTCATTTGGGGGGGTTTTGAACTGTTCTGGCATTTTATACACAACATTAGGAAGCTTACATCCACTCTTCTAACCACTTGAAGACAAAGCCCTTTTTGACACTTTTTGTTTACATGAAAACATTTTTTTTTTTTGCAAGAAAATTATGTTGAACCCCCAAACATTATATATATTTTTAAAGCAAAGGCCCTACAGATTAAAATGGTGGGTGTTGCATTTTTTTTTCTACACAGTATTTGCGCAGCGATTTTTCAAACGCATTTTTTGGGTTAAAAAATACACTTTTTTTAATTTTAATGCACTAAAACACACTATATTGCCCAAATGTTTGATGAAATAAAAAAGATGATCTTAGGCCGAGTACATAGATACCAAACACGACATGCTTTAAAATTTCGCACAAACGCGCATTGGCGACAAACTACATACATTTTTAAAAGCCTTTACAGGTTACCCCAGTAGATTTACAGAGGAGGTCTACTGCTAAAATGATTGCCCTCGATCTGACCTTCGCGGTGATACCTCACATGCATGGTGCAATTGCTGTTTACATATGACGCCAGACCGACGCTTGCGTTCGCCATTGGGCAAGAGCAGGGCAGGACAGGGGTGCTTTTTTTTTTTTTCTTTTTTTTTTTTATTATTAATTTTGCTTTTTTATTTTATTTTTAAATTGTTCCTTCCAAGTATTTTTTTTTTTTATCATTTTTATTGTTATCTCAGGGAATGTAAATATCCCCTATGATAGCAATAGGTAGTGACAGGTACTCTTTTTTTGAAAAAACTGGGGTCTTCTAGACCCTAGATTTTTCCTCTGCCCTCAAAGCATCTGACCACACCAAGATCGGTGTGATAAAATGCTTTCCCAATTTCCCAATGGCGCTTTTTATATCCGGGGGGGGGGGCATTCCCTCCCACTGCTTGTAAAAGCAGTCCAGAGGCTAATTAGCCGCTAGGATTGCTTTTACATGAAAGCCGGCCGCAGGCTGAAAAGAATGATACCAAGATGATACCTAAACCAGCAGGCATCATTCTGGTATAAACATTCAAAGTCCAGCAACATACCAGTACGTTGCTGGTCCTTGTTGGACATGTATTGTAATCTTTTTATTTCATGCAGCCAGTTGGCTGAACGAAAAAAGAGATTGATCGGTGGGTATGCCCACCATTAGAATACCGCCCTTCATCCACCCACTTCTAATGATGGGCATACACGCACCATTTATATATGCCGAAGCATGGGGGCATCCTCCCGCAAAAAAGTTATGCCGCACACACATGGTCGGACTTTTCCACGGGCAAGCCTCCGTCGGAATTTCGACCGTATGTACGCGGCATTAGGAGCAAAATCGCTCCTCCGCCCCTGCTGCCCCAATGCTTCGGCATATTTGCTTTTTTTTTTTAACTGTGGTGGTGAAATCACCTCCTACAGCACTGGAGTCGCAGGGATCAGGCCTGTCTCTGCGAACGCTGCAGTTATGTGTGTTGTGTTTTGTAAGTGACAGTGATCGATCGATACTGCACTTGGGTGGCCTGGGCTGGACGGAGGGGCAAAACGCAGGTGCTAGCAGGTATCTGGGCTGATCCCGCTAACACTGCGTTTTTGGGAACCCTAAACTGCTGGGGACGCTAGTATAGATCTGATCAGATCAGATATTGATCTGTTCAGATACTATACCACTAAGGGAGGTGTATGCTTCACGCGTGGGTGTTAGCGTTACTGGCACTAACCTGACGCTGCCTGGGGTGTGACGCAGACCCTCTCTGACGCTAAAACCTAATTGATATCACCCACCGGGCGATCAGGGGGTTAAACCTTTATTGGGTTATATACACGGCGGGTGCCCTGACACTATAAAAAGCAAACTAACTAACCAGCGTCACCCGTAACACTTATATGGTGATCACTGGTGAAAGGGTTAACTAGGAGCAATCAGGGGGTTAAAACCTTTATTAGATAATATATGGGGGTACCTGACGCTATAAAAACCTGCGGCGAACCTAAAAAAAATTACTGGCTACGATCTGCATCACCGACACTAAGACAGCGTTTAGAAAAACAATTGCTTAGTGACAGTGGTGATAGGGGGTGAAAGGGTTACCTGGGGGGCGATCAAGGGGGTTAAACCTTTATTAGATAATATATTGGGGTACCTGACGCTATAAAAACCTGCGGCGAACCTAAAAAAAATTACCGGCTACCGATCTGCATCACAGACACTAAGACAGCGTTTAGAAAAACGATCGCTTAGTGACAGTGGTGATAGGGGGTGAAAGGGTTACCTGGGGGCGATCAAGGGGGTTAAACCTTTATTAGATAATATATTGGGGTACCTGACGCTATAAAAACCTGCGGCGAACCTAAAAAAAATTACTGGCTGCCGATCGGCATTACTGACGCTAAGACAGCGATCAGAAAAATGATCGCTAAGCGACAGTGGTGATAGGGGGTGAAAGGGTTATCTGGGGGGGTGATCAGGGGGTTAAACCTTTATTAGGGGGGGTTAGGGGGCTACACTGGACCTAAGACTAAACTTTGGTGACACTTTTACAGTCACAAATGTCACTGATTGCAGTGATCACTAAATAAATGGTCACTGCAATCAGTGACACTGTGACTGGGGGCTGGGGGGGTGATCTGGGGGGTGATCTGGGGTGTCTGGGGGGGCCTGGGGGGGGGCGATTTATGTCCCTATGTATCCTGGTGTCAGTGTAGTGTTGTGTGCACTGACCTGATGTCTTCTCTTGTACGGCGCTCGGTATATGTGAGCGCCGCACCAGAGATGACATCACTTCCTCCTGCTCCCTCTGTCTGACACAGACAGAGGGGGCATTTCCATTCGCCGGGAGCGATCGCGAGGGGGTGGCCAGAAACGAATGGCTGCCCCCTCATCCCGGAACGCTCCCGGACACTTAGCCACCGCTCACTGTACAGAAGGGGGGTCCGATTGGACCCCCCAACTATACAAAGGCAATCACGTATGCTCTACGTGATTGTGCCTGTCGGTGCGATTCTGCCGACGTATATATACAGTGAGCGGTCGTTAAGTGGTTAATCGATAAAAAAAAAAAAAAAAAAAAAAAGAAAGATTAATCTACTAATTCCGATTAATTATAAAAACGCACATACAGATCCAACTACTTTTAGATGATCTCCTTGCAGGCCGATTCCCAGTGCAGTTACCAACCACTGGAAAAATGGATAGCAGGATACAAAAAACACACAAAAGGCAGCGCTCGATGGGAATAGCATTAAAACTTTTATAGTCTTCAAGTAGGTAACAAAATGAAATATTGCACATGGAGATAAAATCGATGTAGCTACATAAACTGTAAAAATGGTGCGAGCAATACCAAACGGTAGCAAAAGCAGTCATAAAAACATGTAGCCAAGTATGATACTGGTATAAAAATGTGTACAACGATACCACTGCTGAATCCAGATGAGGAGGGGTTAACATCAGTCCGTCGGCATGTAGATGTCCCGTGAAGGGAACTATCACAACGCCCAGTGGATGGCTGTAGAATCCCAGGTTGATAGAGGGAAGTGTAACAGCCCTTGCGTGTGGCAGATAGTAAGGTCCCGCCGGCATGCAGATATGAAGGCACAGCAAAGGAGCCCTTCAGATGGACACGGCAAGCCCCGCCAGTGTCCGTGACGTCACCGGATCTCCGACGGAACTCCCTGAAGACCCGGTAGCCGGCGGAGAGGTGAGTACCGATCAAAAGAATTTAATCAATTAATCGAGGAATTAAATGGTTAATTTCCACAGCCATAGAAAACATGCATTCTTTATTCACCTTAGGTTTCTTTGATGCAAGTGTTTCTAACTGTATAGTACTTTTGTAAATGCTATGAGAGAAAAAAAAAAAAAAAAAACACCTTCAGCAGTAGCTCTTCTCAATTTCACTTCAGACTTCCAGTTATGATAGGCATTTTATAGCACAGCATTTTTTTTAAATGTTCTAGCCTGTCTTTATTATTACAACAATTTGTACACATTTTAATGATAAAAAACTTGCTAGCAACAATGTGTATATTGTGCCCCTCCCTTATCAGATCCCCTTTAGTTAGTAATTTACCTCCACTGCCAGTGGTTTTAAAGGCTATTGGGGGCATTTAAATTTGTGGATTACAGGGGGAAAGCAACCTACAGCATGCCTACAATAGAAACTCCATCGCGTTGTACCAAAGTTACGGTGTCCAAGCTGAAAAAGTTGGATCAGATAAGAAGAAGAAAAAATGCATTGTACATCATGGCATCCACATGCATGGGTACTCACCAACTCCTTATGACCACATGTACCTGCAAGACTATTTTACCAACTTATCTGCCTTGCATGCTGGCATTCTGCTCTCGCTCTCCACAGAAAACCCCCTTCTTGTGCTCCCTCCCAGAAGTTACAGAAGTAGATCCAAGAAGACCACTGGAAAGGATCCATTGGCAGGTTAAAGAGGAGCTAGTGTGGATGTCTATACAAAAAACAGGACCTCCATGGATAGTAACAGCGAGATTGAAATGACAGTATGCAAAGCCAAGAAGTGGGTTAAGTAGTCTTACATAAGCACTACATTACCAGCCTACGTGTATGTTCATAAGGAGCTGGTGAACACAGCTTTATTTGGATCTTGAGTTGTAAGTCTGAGCTGCTCTTAACAGACCGCGTTTTTGATGTGAAGGAGAAACAAAGAACATAACTGAAGCAGAAAAGTGAAGGTTCCAGTACAAATAGTTGCCTTTAATCTAAACCAGTGTTTAAAGCTGAACTCCATGAATTACCTGTATTGCATAATTATATTGGTTCAGGTTGGCACTATGGAAGTATGCATATCTTATGAGCCACTGGGGAAGCTGAAAATCACTTTAGTTGGCACCACTACGATAGCCACAATCTTCTTGGCCCTGCTCAGGATCCTGTGCCAGCGGCTTATCCTCTATGTGCTGATCAGAGATGCGTGCTCAGTCCGTACTGCTGCTATTCATGGCATGCCTTGTACTTTTTTCAGTGAAGGCTCTGAATGGACAAGGGGCGGTGATGTCACTATCCCCACCTTGTCCCATCAGTGAACCCTTTGTACAAGGCATTTTATGAATGGGGGCAGTGCCAAGTGAGTGAGCCCCTCTGGTCAGTGGGCATAGGGTAAGCCAATCGCACAGAGCCCAAGCAGGACCCAAAAGATTGCGGCCATCACTGTAGAAGTTTTGACTACTACAGTTATTTTCAGCTTCCTCAGTGGCCCACCAGGTATGAGATATGTATATTTACATTGTGCCAAGATGGACCAATGTAAGCATGCAATACTGATAATTCCTGGAATTTAGCTTGAAGAAAGAAACAAACAATGTAAACTTCACATGGAGAATACTGCTTAACCTTGTTATGTCTGCTGTACCTGTCGGATTGCGATTCCTTATGCATGTGTTATTGTAATGCTGTTTTGTCTTTCAATAAAACATTTCTGTTAAAAAAAAACTTCACATGGAGAAGAATGGTTGTGGCTGAGGTCACACGTAGATTCCTTGCCAAGGTTTTTTATAAAACCTGAAACTTGAGTTTGTAGTAGAAAGGGATCATATATAAAGGCCCTTCATTTATACTGTTATTTTATGTCAGGCTCCACATGTCCACAATGGAAATGGAACAGATATTACTGATCATTAAACCCTGGGAGGAATGAGCCTGCAAGTTACACAGGGAAGATCTATTCTTGCTGTGTGGAGCCAATCCTTCAATGTAAGCGTGAACATATATTCAAAGTGTACTGGATTAAATAAACATTATTACCAAAAGAAACTTTGTGGTAAACACAAAGCGGGATCAGAATATAAACAATGTTTTTTTAGTGTCCAATGCCTGCCATCTCTTCCCTTTATGTTGAACAAACTCCCTTTCTGCAAAGTGTTCAAAGTTAACAAGATTTTCTATTTATGCAACAAACTAACTGCCAGCAATCCCGAAGGTAGAAGAAATCCAATTAGTAAAAGTTTGGATATATACAGTACTTAGGATGCATTTCCTAACCGTTATACCAAAGTGAACCTGGGAAGCATAAAGTTTATCTGTGTGTGGACCCACCTGCTGATGTCTCTCGGAATTTCTCACTGGCCTTCTTCTTTCTCCATTTCCAGGGCTTGAAGATCTTGCCTATGGAGGAAAGCCTTCCTTTCCTCTTCAAGGGAGGCGATTGATTGCCTGAGTTTGGTGCATCACAGTTTGCAATGGAAGCTTTGTCCAACCCATCAACTGTTGAAGAAAAAAAAATTCATTGAATACAATTGATTTTTCATCTTTTTGTTATATACTTACGAAATGAAATTACTAGAGGTCTAAAGTAATCTGCATGGAACGTTCTCTTCTTTTTAGTGACTGTTCTTAAAACTTTTGCTTCTATTATTACACTGTTTACCCTTCCATCTTCTTTGCTGATGTCTGGAACATATACATTTAGTTCCACCTGCAGCATCTCTAGTACAGCTAACCATCTAGATTCACACCTATGCATTGAGGTAACACATTAATACACCATACTGAACATGCACTAGTGCGTCAAGGTACCACAAATTTTTACTGGCACCCCCATACACTAAGGAAACACACGTGTTGCAATGTACCATAACACATGGTAACACACTACCTGTGCTGTGCTGCATTGCTATGAACTGTACATATTCATCCCAATAGAGTAAAAGGCAATGTAATTGAATAGGAAGCGCTAACACAACATGTAATGCATTAATTAATGCAACTCACCGGATCAAACAGGAATCCAGCCTTAGATTAGATAAAATAGTGCACTTTGTAAAAATCTATTACATCAAGATTTCTCAAACATATATTGGATTAAACTGACTAGTATTTTCTTTATTTTGCCATTATTAAGATTAATTAAAATGTTTTTTTTTTAAACCCCTGCAAAGCTTTGGAAATTTCCATTCACTTCCTGTCCCACAATTGCAAGGGGAATTTGAGGAAAATCTCCCAAAGTAGAAGTAGTTCAAACTTCAGACGACAACTGAGCCCAAAAGGAGGTGTCTACAATGGAAGATCTCCCCTGACCTTTTGTTCTGGGGACAGCTCTAAAATGTTTGTTTTCTTCTTTTTTTCTCTGGGACAATGATCACCATTACAAATTGTGAGGGTCAATCTCCCCGGGAAGAAGGGGAGATTAGACAAAGACAGCAATAAAAACAATAAAAAAAAAAAAAAATTGCCAGAGTGTCTCCCTTCCTCACTTCCCAAATCTAAAAATAATGTTTTTTTCCCCCTAGTGATACACCTTCACAGGAGTTGGAAAGAGAAAAAATAATAATAATCAGAGAGAATACCAAATAAATAAAAGAATCTACAAAGTATTTTTATTTTTTTTACAGGGGGCAAGTAGTAAAGGGGTCTCTTTAAAATGTGCACACAGAAAGCAATGAAAACATGACACGGAAGTTCTGACTCTGAGGCCAGCCATAGACAGACCAATTTTCCTTCCTGCAACCACGGGTTGCAGGAAAGAACAGGTTACGAAGACAAGAACCATTGGTTTGTGTCCTTGTCAGGAGAACACAGTGATTATTGCTAGCGGCTATAAGAGCCATTAGCAATAATCACATGTAAACTCCAACAAACTGATTGTACGCAAGTTGATTGATCGATTACTCAACATTTGATGGAATTTTTGTTGTGACTATACCATGCAGAATTTTTATTCTGTGCTTTAAAATATATGTACAGTGGGGCAAAAAGGCATTTAGTTAGCCACCAATTGTGCAAGTTCTCCCACTTAAAAAGATGAGAGAGGCCTGTAATTGTCATCAAAGGTATACCTCAACTATGAGAGACAAAATGTGGAAACAAATCCAGACAATCACATTGTCTGATTTGGAAATATTTTTTTCTTGCAAATTATGGTGGAAAATAAGTATTTGGTCACCTACAAACAAGCAAGATTTCTGGCTCTCACAGACCTGTATCTTCTTCTTTAAGAGGCTCCTCTGTCCTCCACTCAGTACCTGTATTAATGGCACCAGTTTGAACTTGTTATCAGTATAAAAGACACCTGTCCACAACCTCAAACAGTCACACTCCAAACTCCTCTATGGTGAAGACCAAAGAGCTGTCGAAGGACACCAGAAACAAAATTGTAGACCTGCACCAGGCTGGGAAGACTGAATCTGCAATAGGCAAGCAGCTTGGTGTGAAGAAATCAACTGTGGGAGCAATAATTAGAAAATGGAAGACATACAAGACCACTGATAATCTCCCTCGATCTGGGGCTCCACGCAAGATCTCACCCCGTGGGGTCAAAATAATCACAAGAACGGTGAGCAAAAATCCCAGAACCACACGGGGGGACCTAGTGAATGACCTGCAGAGAGCTGGGACCAACGTAACAAAGGCTACCATCAGTAACACACTACGCCGCCAGGGACTCAGATCCTGCAGTGCCAGACGTGTCCCCCTGCTTAAGCCAGTACATGTCCGGGCCCGTCTGAGGTTTGCTAGAGAGCATTTGGATGATCCAGAAGAGGATTGGGAGAATGTCATATGGTCAGATGAAACCAAAAGTAGAACTGTTTGGAAGAAACACAACTCGTCGTGTTTGGAGGAGAGAGAATGCCGAGTCGCAACCAAAGAACACCATACCTACTGTGAAGCATGGGGGTGGCAACATCATGCTTTGGGGCTGTTTCTCTGCGAAGGGAACAGGAAGACTGATCCATTTACATGAAAGAATGAATGGCGCCATGTATCCTGAGATTTTGAGTGCAAACCTCCTCCCATCAGCAAGGGCATTGAAGATGAAACGTGGCTGGGTCTTTCAGCATGACAATGATCCCAAACACAACGTCCGGGCAATGAAGGAGTGGTTTCGTAAGAAGCATTTCAAGGTTCTGGAGTGGCCTAGCCAGTCTCCAGATCTCAACCCCATAGAAAACTTTTGGAGGGAGTTGAAAGTCTGTGTTGCCCAGCGACAGCCACAAAACATCACTGCTCTAGAGGAGATCTGCATGGAGGAATGGGCCAACATACCAGCAACAGTGTGTGACGACCTTGTGAAGACTTACAGAACACGTTTGACCTCTGTCATTGCCAACAAAGGATATATAACAAAGTATGGAGATGAACTTTTGATATTGACCAAATACTTATTTTCCACCATAATTTGCAAATAAATTATTTCCAAATCAGACAATGCGATTGTCTGGATTTGTTTCCACATTTTGTCTCTCTTAGTTGAGGTATACCTATGATGACAATTACAGGCCTCTCTCATCTTTTTAAGTGGGAGAACTTGTACAATTGGTGGCTGACTAAATACTTTTTTGATAATTGTTATAGGGGGCGCTAGATATATTATATGTGACTATACACCATGTATAAACCCAACTAATAACCTGGTATATATAAAAAAATATTAAGTTAATCAGTATTGTGATCCAAAACACAAATAATTAATATAATAGAAAGTATATGCAAAAGTCCCAATATTAGTGATTCAAAATTTACATTGAAAGTCCATATCCAACATAAACATCTGCTTGCTGTCGTGATATATCTTGAAAGAATATAGTGAAATAGTTGTTCAAACATCAAACGTGCCCATTCAATGTCTCCGATGATAGCTTGAAGTGTAATATGAAATTGATCCTCCACCAATATGCAGAAAACACACCCAATGTGCCTGTATATAGATTCTGCTTACCAGAACAATATGACCACTTTAGTCAAAAAGTAGGTCAGTAGCGCTTATGCAGGATTGTGCCTGCTCACATACATAAGAATTGGAGACGTACACCCTTCCTCCTCAGACGGGCCGGTAGGATCATATGCAAGAATGATGAAAAGTGCCCATAGCGTAAAACCATTTATTACATTTAAAACAAATAAAACAGAAAGCCAAAGGCTTACTCACATTTAAAAGTGCCTATATCCCGGCACTGGGGCTGCTGGCTTGTCAACAGATGGTGTAGCGCGGAACTTCTCCCATATGTCCGCCTCCGTGTGCGGCGTGCGTTCCACCTTCTAACTTCCGGCAACCATCCAGTCCGGATATGGCGTACGAACGTGACCAGGTACCGCCTCGACGTACGTTTCGTTAATAACGTCCTCAGGAAGCGTACCTGGTCACTGGGGTCACGTTATTTAAAGCTAAAATTCCGGGAAAATTTGAATGCGCAGCCGCAGTCTCGGTATATATCTATACAATACTGATTCTGAGTAGTAACACAATATTTACCTTGGAAACACTCACGTGTTTACCAATCGGGTATTAGGTATTAATATTGTATTATCATTGGGATATATTAACATTTCGGCAATATTAAATTTTGCTGGTGGGCAAATATACAATAGTAACATTTATATCAGTGTAATTAATTGTGCCCTATCATGACCCCTAATGGTCACATTGAAAAAAACATATCATTATGAAATGTCCCATTATCAATTCTATATTTTAAAAAAAGGAAGGAAAATAGGATTTTTATTTTTATTATACACTAATTTTTGCTGGCTATTTATACACAATAGTCTATCTTGTAAGCCAAATCCTCTCTCACCTCCTGTATTTAAGAGAAAAACAGCTTACCAAGGGGCTAGGTAAATAAGGGAGGAGAATTCTATTTTTTTTATTAACAGTAGTGGATCCTGGTTACAATGGCTAGTTATTGGAAAGGAAACAGTTTAAATCTATTTCAATATTTATTCCCAGTGGCTGCATAGTTTGTAATTTATACAGCCACTTGGTCTCATTTTTAGAGACCTCTCGGGTCATGTGAGTGCCCCTCCAATGTTTGGATATTTTATCAATACCATAAAAAGTGCACAATGATGGATCACTATTGTGGCACCTTTTAAAGTGTCTGGAAACACTATGGTTAGGAAAACCATTTTTAATGTTTTTTTAAATGTTCATTAATCCTGGTTTTCAGATTCCTGGTGGTGCGGCCTACGTACTGGAGGGAACATGGGCACTCCAGCACATAGGTCACATGGTCGGAATTGCGAGTTATAAAATGATTTTATCTTGAAATTTTCTCCAGTAACTTTGGATTGGAAATTGGAAATCTTTTTGGAGGCCCCTGGTTTTCTGGTTGTTCTGCACGCTTTACATCTTGTGCAGAAGTGGAAACCAACACTATCCAGAAAAGTGGAAGGTTTCTTTGGGGGATCCGCGGTACATTCTTTGCTATTTTATTTCTAAGTCCTGGGGCTCTCCTATAAATAAATTTAGGCCTCGCTGGAATGGTAGACTTTAGATCAGGGTCCCCAAGTAATATTGGCCAGTGTTTTTTTTATAATGGCTTCAACTTGTTTATACTGTCTGTGAAACCCAGTAATAAAAGCCACTTCTCCTTTGTACTCCGGTTTGGGCTTCCTGGTCAGAACGGATTTCCTATCCATCAAGGACACCTGGGACAACGCCTGAGTGAGTGTCCTTATTGAATACCCCTTCTCCAAAAACCTCTCCTTGAGTACCTCAGCTTGGACTTGAAAATCGTGATCATTGACACAATTACGTCGGAGCCTTACGGCGGACATATGGGAGAAGTTCCGCGCTACACTATCTATTGACAAGCCAGCAGCCCCAGTGGCGGGATATAGGCACTTTTTAATGTGAGTAAGCCTTTGGCTTTCTGTTTTATTTGTTTTAAATTTAATAAATGGTTTTACGCTATGGGCACTTTTCATCATTCTTGCATATGATCCTACCGGCCCGTCTGAGGAGGAAGGGTGTACGAGACCTCACATTATGCATGTGAGCAGGCACAATCCTGCATAAGCGCTACTGACCTACTTTTTGGCTAAAGTGGTCATATTGTTCTGGTAAGCAGAATCTATATACAGGCACATTGGGTGTGTTTTCTGCATATTGGTGGAGGATCAATTTCATATTACACTTCAAGCTTATTCAGAGACATTAAATGGGCACGTTTGATGTTTGAACAACTATTTCACTATATTCTTTCAAGATATATCACGACAGCAAGCAGATGTTTATTTTGGATATGGACTTTCAATGTCAATTTTGAATCACTAATATTGGGACTTTTGCATATACTTTCTATTATATTAATTATTTGTTTTTTGGATCACAATACTGATTAATTAACTTAATATTTTTTTATATATACCAGGTTATTAGTTTGGTTTATACATGGTGTATAGTCACATATAATATATCTAGCGCCCCCTATAACAATTATTATAACACTGGGAGTACACACTTCACAGGGGAGCAGCTTATTTAAATTAATTAGATACCAATATTCGAGTAGGTATAATTTATCTTATAGATAGTTCACATAATTTTTGGCGCGGAGTTCACCCTTATCACTAAATACTTTTTTGATCCACTGTAGCTCATGAAATATGCTTTATCTCCAGTGTACATGGTTTGAATTTCTCGGTTGGTTCAAACTGTCCATGGCTGGCTTAACTCAATTGAAAAAAATGTTTTGGCTGAAGTTACGCTTTGATAAAATATAAATCTTGCAATATAGTTTTATTGTACAAGTAATACACCTAAAGCAATTTTGTCACTTCACCAAAAAAATTTGAAAGAACAGGCCCTTGAAGACTGGGAATATTGACCTTTCCAGTCCCACCACCTATGCCTCTACAGGACACAGCGAGAAACATTGACTCCTGGAGATGTCGAATCCAGAGACAATCTGAGGCTACACCAATTGAAGCCAGAGCAGTTCAGACTCGGCATCCACCGGAGAGGCAAGTATTGAAAGTATTCTATTGTAGAAGCAACATTTTCTAATTCTTTTTCGGCAAGCGAAAGATAAAAATATGTGTACTTAGGCGCTGCTATGTTGTGCTATTAAGTGCTATAAGACTACAAAACGTACTAAGCGGATCACTCACACCTATACACGCTCTCTAAATGTGTATCAATGTGCAAAATTGTACTCAAAAGTGGTGCCGCGCTCCCAACTGCTAGAGTTTCTTGGCCTGGGGGGCTTAAACAACACAGTTCTTACAGGCATTTGGGGTCATTTTTTAGTCTGAAAAAGCACCTTTAAGTAAGTCTATGTGTCCATGCACATATAGGCATTTACAGGTGTATTAGAAGAGGAGCGTTTACAAGCTAAAACAAAAAACACCAAAGGCGCATTCAGGAGAGGAGCTGAAGAGTAGAAATAACACTGGATGAGCCTAAACATTAGATGGGCCTAGTGATTGAATGTTAATGCCTTCCAATGGCCAGAAAAAATTAATGTTCTGACCAATGAAATCCCTTAATGCTCAAACTCCTGACGTGCCTAAATGCGTGTGTAATACACAGTTTTTACCATGTTTTAATGCAGCTCATCTCCTGCCAGGACTTCTGCCGTTCAGAGAGGCTAAACAGATGCTCTGTGTGCATGAGGCCTAAAATTGTTTGATTTTTAGGAGTCACCTGGTGCTAATGTTCAACCCTAACCTATGATCACTAGAGAATATTCTGTAACAGACTATTCCATTAGGGCTAGATTTCGTAGAACAGTCAACCATTTGATGAGGTGGGGAATAACGTCATCAAGCCCATATTCTTGTACATTTTTCAGATTTGTAAACAAAATGTTTCTTCTATTATACATAACTACAATGAAAGGAATGTTGGTTTTACTAGCCTACTAAGGTAAAATGTGACTTGATGCCAATAATAAAACCGGACAAGTTAAAAAGTATTCATTCCAGCAGAGTTGGCATCAGCATTAACAACCAGTAATAAAGAGCAGGTGCTGGCGAATTAAAGCGGTATTAAACCCAAAATCTAATATATTGTAGCTTACCAATCATTAGATGCGGTGGTTGCATTGGTTTTCTTATTTTAGGCTTTTAACCCTCTGTTTTCACCTGGTGATCTGGCCAATAACACACCTCCTACATTAGAGTGCCCAAACTCTAGACAGCGTTAGTCTGGGGGGAAAAGGAGTGTCAGCTGTACTAGCAGATTTTAAATATACTAATAAATCAAATCCAAACTCAAGATCACACCTTTTAAGCAGTTACAGCAAAGGTTTTGCACCTTTAGGGATTAAGGTTTTACATAAATAAATTGTAAGTGGTAAATGGTTTGTCTCAACCCTCTAACTGCTACATCTGCATTGCAGATCACCAGGTGAAATTAATGGAAAGAAAGCCTAAAAAAAAAAAAAAAAAAAAAAAAAAAAAAAAAAAATAATGCAGCCACTGTATCTAAGAATTGATAAGCTGCGAAATAATAAATGATTGCTTTTGGGCTCAACACCGCTTTAAAGAAGACAGGAGATCGCTGCCTAAATCTTTTAAAAGAGTCCCATAATATTGTGGGAAGGAGGAGAATAAGATTTTCCACGCTTACCACCATGCCTTTTGTAGTCCTTTAAAAGGAATTTTCCATTTTCAAAAGGAAAATAAAGTTGAACAAAGGCAGATATGGTTGACATCCTGTATGTGTAACAACGATGGCTTCCTCCATTAGATACAACAGAGAAAACAGTGTAGTCACAATGGAACAGTACACGCAGCAGCAGAATCACCAGATTAAAAAAGGAAAAGAAAACGCAGGCACAACAGGTAAAGACTGATATGCTGCAATTAATGAAATTTTTTGTTTTGGGCTTGGGTGCGCTTTAAATCTGAACTGTAAATACACTATTCATTTCTGCCATAATGTGGAAACTCATGTAAACCAGAACTCCACAAATAGTGCTTATGTAAAAGTGACAGTAAATCTCAGATATGAAATATGAACAAAGCATATCCCCCTATAGTGTTTATTTGTCTCAGTTAAGAGCACTGAGTGTCATTTCTGTTTGCTGCTTCATTCCATTGCTATCAGCATGACTCACTTCTGACAAGTTTTTCCCACATCAAGAGAAAAATGGTGACAGGGAAGAGAAGTAAAACTAACAGCACCCTGCCCCCCCCCCCCTTTGGAGACAGGCGGCGGCCATCATCCCCACCCAGTCCTAAGACTCCCTGGCCAATGGGGGCTTCCTGATTGACCAGGAGGTGAATCAGAAAGACAATAGCAAATATTAATTCGCTATTGTCACACAAGTGGGTGGGCTGCGCCCCGAGTCCATCCTTTTTTTAAGCCAATTAGAGCGTCATGCTCTAATCACTAGAATTAATGCGTCCGGCACCCTGCATGTAGATTAGGGGCCAGGCAGATGGATTAGGGGGGCAGCACCCCTGCATGGACAGGCCGCCACTTGCCGCTACCAATAATCACGGTGTTCTCCCGGCAGTGACGGCTTCCGGGAGAACGCAATAACCCAGTGTGAGGAATTCTCCCATCAACACTGACTGTGGTGGTTGCAGAAAATAAAAATCGCACCATCTATGGCCAGCTTAAGCGTGACTACACTCGATATGCAGAATCCAATTCTTTCTCATTGTCCGTTTACATTTGTATGCTCAGTCATCCTACCCTTAAAAAATTGGGTATGCTGTATTCAGGTGTTTGTCTCCATATACTTTAGTGGGGGCACCTGCTTTCCTCCTCTCACCCAGCCCAGGAAACAAACTGAAGTTTGACACATGAGCAAAAACACTTACAAAATGCCTGTAATTCACCTTTAAAACACGTGAAAAACAAAAAGAAAAAACAACACTTTAACCACTTAAGCCCCGGACCAATACGCAGCATAAAGACCAGGCCCTTTTTGTGATTCGGCACTGCGTCGCTTTAACTGACAATTGCGCGGTCGTGCGACGTGGCTCCCAAACAAAATTGACGTCCTTTTTTTCCCACAAATAGAGCTTTCTTTTGGTGGTATTTGATCACCTCTGCGGTTTTTATTTTTTACGCTATAAACAAAAATAGAGCGACAATTTGGAAATTGTCGCGGTCCGACTCACGGGGAAGGGCAGTTAAAGGGGACGTACAGGTACGTGATTGTGCCTGTACGAGCCATTCTGCCGACGTATATATACAGTGGCTGGTCCTTAAGTGGTTAAAGTCCCCAGGAATACACTCTGCTCAGGTGTGTGGCTGGGCCTTTTACCTCTTGTCTACCGAGGTACAGATTATAAATATCATGATAGGCAAGTGGTTAAATCAAGCTCACAGCTACTACTGCAGCTGTGAGCTCGATACCGACTTTAAGAGCCAGCAAAGGGCTTTATAATAAAAGTGACTGGGTGACTCTAAAGCCGCCCCAATCACTTTTACAGCGCTCTCAAAGGAGCATCCCTCCCACCGGTGGCACTTATGGTAGTTCCAGGGCTCTCCTGTTTCACTAAGGACTATGGGAAATGGCTTCCCCAGGTAAAGCAAGAGGAACTCTAAGACCCTTCATTTACCATTCCCTCCTGAGACTAATGACCCCCAGAAGCAATGCGTATTATGTTGCTTCCATTTTCACAGCTGTCATTCCTCAACTATTGTAGCAGAGGATGCAGCTATTCCAGCATGATCTGTAATAGGAAAGTTGCATTGCAGGGCAAGGGAGACATTGGGGGTCTGTGAACAGTGCAAAAAAATGTAACATCAATTGCGCCATACATGTGAGGCATCACTGTGAATGTCGGAGTGAGAGCAATAATTCTAAGGCCATATTTCAGAGTTAACTTTAAAACGATGACCTGTAAATAGGGTTGTCCCGATACCACTTTTTTAAGACCGAGTACAAGTACCGATACTTTTTTCCAAGTACTCGCCGATACCGAATACCGATACTTTTTTTTTTTATCTCTTTTTTAAAAAAAAAAAAAATTTTTTTTTTTACAATTTTTTTTTTTTTTTTTTTTTACAATTTTTTTTTATTTATTTATTGATTGATTTTTTATAATGTTTTCTTTTTTTAAGGGGTGGGGGGTGGACAGTGTCAGTGTGTTTTTTCTTCTATTTTATTTTATTTATTTTTTACAATTCATTTCTTTATTATTTATTTTTTTATTAAATTTTTTATTTTTTTATCAGCCCTGTTGGGGGGCTTTGGTGAGATATCAGGTTTCTTAACAGACCTCTGACATCTCCCCTTTGAGACAGAGAAAGGGACTAGGGACAGATTCCCCAGTCCCTTTCTCAGCAGCCTCTGCTGCGCTGAAAATGAATGGAGAGAAGACCGCGGCTTCTCTTCATTCATAAACTAAAACATTGTAAACACAGTTTACGATGTTTCAGTTATGTGAATGGACAGAGTCAGTGATCACTGACTCTGTACATTCGGAACAGTAAGGAGCCGGGTTTACCGGCTCCTACCTCCGCTCTCCATCCTGACAGATGGAGGGGGTGGAGGAGGAGAACAGAGGGGGATGGCAGCACGGAGGGGGACACGGATTGGGACGGCAGCACGGAGGAGGACACACGGATTGGG
Organism: Rana muscosa; assembly: GCA_029206835.1. Classification (NCBI taxonomy): domain Eukaryota; kingdom Metazoa; phylum Chordata; class Amphibia; order Anura; family Ranidae; genus Rana; species Rana muscosa. Next base: position 871,203,737 of record CM055121.1, read on the forward strand.
ACGGCAGCACGGAGGAGGACACACGGATTGGGACAGCAGCACGGAGGAGGACACACGGATTGGGACAGCAGCACGGAGGAGGACACACGGATTGGGACGGCAGCACGGAGGAGGACACACGGATTGGGACGGCAGCACGGAGGAGGACACACGGATTGGGACGGCAGCACGGAGGGACACACGGATTGGGACGGCAGCACGGAGGAGGACACACGGATTGGGACGGCAGCACGGAGGAGGACACACGGATTGGGACGGCAGCACGGAGGAGGACACACGGATTGGGACAGCAGCACGGAGGAGGACACACGGATTGGGACAGCAGCACGGAGGAGGACACACGGATTGGGACGGCAGCACGGAGGAGGACACACGGATTGGGACGGCAGCACGGAGGAGGACACACGGATTGGGACGGCAGCACGGAGGGACACACGGATTGGGACGGCAGCACGGAGGGACACACGGATTGGGACGGCAGCACGGAGGAGGACACACGGATTGGGACGGCAGCACGGAGGAGGACACACGGATTGGGACGGCAGCACGGAGGGACACACGGATTGGGACGGCAGCACGGAGGAGGACACACGGATTGGGACGGCAGCACGGAGGAGGACACACGGATTGGGACGGCAGCACGGAGGAGGACACACGGATTGGGACGGCAGCACGGAGGGACACACGGATTGGGACGGCAGCACGGAGGGACACACGGATTGGGACGGCAGCACGGAGGAGGACACACGGATTGGGACGGCAGCACGGAGGAGGACACACGGATTGGGACGGCAGCACGGAGGAGGACACGGATTGGGACGGCAGCACGGAGGAGGACACGGATTGGGACGGCAGCACGGAGGGACACACGGATTGGGACGGCAGCACGGAGGGACACACGGATTGGGACAGCAGCAAAACGGAGGGGGCTGGAGGATACGAGGACAATCAGCGGTGATCGTGTGTGGGGGAGCTACAAGCACCGATCACCGCTGATTTTAAAGCAGCTGATACCCGCGCGAGGGGGGGAGAGAGAGAGAGAAGTGGACTCGGAGAAACTACTTTTAAATATATACAGCGGTGATCGGTGCTGGTAACTTCCCCCACCGCACTGATCACTGCTGATCACAAGTATCGGGTGAAGCATCGGGAGCATTTGCCCGAGTACAAGTACTCAGGCAAATGCTCGGTATCGGTGCCGATACCGATACTAGTATCGGTATCGGGACATCCCTACCTGTAAAGGTTTTTAAAGCATTGCCTATGGAGATTTTTTAGGTACCATCGTTTTTTTGCGATTCCACAGGCATGCACAAGGTTACTATTTGACATTTTTGGTATCTATTTACTCAGTGCAACACAATTTTTTCTATTTTACGAAAAATTGGGGATAATATTGTGCTTGTTTGCACTAAAATTAATTTTAGCTAATTTTTTCCATGGCATTCGATAAATAACTGCAAATATTGTGCAACAACTACTATCATTTTATTCTCCAGGGTCTCTGCTTTAAAAAAATATATACTTTTTGGAAGGGAGAGGGAGGGCACTAGCAAAAAATGCAGATTTTAACGTGTCCCAAAAATTAAAAAATTGCCCCAATAGACAAGTGGTTTAGGAGGATGGTGCCATGTCCAAGGTAAGCCCACTCTTACATAGTTATATAGTAGGTGAGGTTGAAAAATTCCATCAAGTACAACCTGTGTGTGTGCTTTTATGTCAGTAAAAGGCTCCTCTCCTCTCCTCTCCCTTCCCCCACGATCGCCCCCCCCCCCCCCCCGCCCCGCTCCCAGGATGCCCACACTCGCCCAGCCCTCAAAATCCACTCGCAAAATGCAAGCAGGCGAGTGGAATTTTTGAGGGCTGGCTTAACATATACACATTTGAATTATATATTGAATCTAGGTAGCTGGATAGAGTGCTGGAGAACTTTTGCAATTTACACTGTGAACAGACAGGCTGAGGTACAACCAATGCAATACTCGCAACGCACGCGTTCCTGCAAAAACAGCTGTATCTTAGATTGGGTGCTGAAATGACCAACGGCTGGAACTGACTGCAATCATGAGAAGGAAGTGTCACTAGCACACCAGGATCTCCAAAATTGGGTCCAAAACTTTAATCACATTACTATCAAAAAAAATAAAAGCGACATTTCAGAGCCACGCAGGACCCTTTCATGATTAAGGGGTCCTGCGTGGCTCCGAAACGTTGCTTATATTTTGGAGATCCTGGTGTGCTGGTGACACTTCCTTCTCAAAGCTGAGGTACAAGGCATGTCTATAGGGTTATAGTGTACGCACTCCACTTATCCCACCACAGACTAAACCTTTGTGGATGAAAAGATAATAAAATGATATTAAAAAAATTAAATGTGTATGCATGACATTTTGATATAAATGATATGCCACGCTACAGTGCAGCTAGAACTAGGTGTGTTAACATTTTCTATGTTTTTTGTATAAAACTGTTAAATCATACAAATTGTAAAGCATGCTATAGTCGTGTGTAACGTTTCTGTGCGAGACACAAAATGAAAAGTTCAGTGGAGCATAAGTATGTGCCCGTCACAGGGGACAAAATACAGCTGCAAAAACATTTCTTAAAAGCTCAAGCCAATTTTCAGACCAAAACAAAAATCAAAATGAAAGCCTCCTTGGTAACTATCCCCTCAGGGACACGGTAATGATAAAGAGAAACTTAGCGTTAAAACAAAAGCAGAAGTGGTACAAAAAAAACAACAGAAATGCAAGTCTAAAATGTGTTTGTTAAGAACCTTAAAGTGAACCTGCTGCCACATTTTACACTTGCATAGGTTAGTCGCAGCTCCCGCTGCCAGTGTACATATGTTTTGATTTTTTTATACATTCTCTTTGGACCTTGGAAAATTAAACAGAAACTAGCTCTTGTAGTCCCGGTCTCCGGACTTCCCCCTCTCATGTCCCACGATTGGTTAGCGAGGCCACCTATCACAGTGATGGGCCAACAGCAAGACACGAGAGGCAGCACAGCCTGTCAAATTCTGCACCCTCTGTAAAAAAAATTGTGCCCATGGCATATGTCCAGCCCCATATGGCTGTATTGGAACAGTTTGGGTGAGCGGCTGGGAAGCAACAAAACCGTGGTTCTGCGCCCATTTTTACTACCACGCATCTGCCCGTCTATAAGATCACTAAGAGTGCCTGGTGTCTGTTGTCAGAGGCGTAACTAGAAACCTCTGGGCCCCGGTGCAAGAACTCACAAAGGGCCCCCCTCGAAAAAGCATGATTTTGATACTTTTTTTTGAGGGGGGTTGCAACGGCGGTAGTTGAGGGGGGATGGCAGCTGTGGTACTTGAGGGGGGTGGCAGTGGTGGTACTTGAGGGGGGTGGCTGCAGTGGCAGTGGTGGTGCCATCCTCTCCCACCACCACCTGTGCCTCTTACTGATCCCATCCTCCCACCACTGATCTCATCCCTATCCCCCCCATCACCTCTGTTGTAGAAGTAATGGGGGGATAGGGATGAGATGAGTGGTGGGGGGATGGGATCAGTAAGAGGCACAGGTGGTGGAGGTTGGTATCGATTGCTTAGCTCTGCAAAATGTCACTTACCGTCAATCAATCGATTCCCCGGGAATTCCGTTCGATCGGTCACGGTCACCGTGCCTTCTAATCTCCCGCCAGGATGCCTTCTTGCCTCATGGGTAGACCGTATAGGTATTCCACGCAGAGAGGAAAGCTCCTCCCTCGCCCTCTCTCATTGGTGTCAGCAGGTCTGCTGACTTAATTTTTCAGTGTCTGCCCCCAGTCTCATTGCTGCCTCTGCCCAGGCCCAGATTTACTCCCTTTGCCGCCCCAAGGCCAGGTCCTTCAATACCGCCCCCCCACACACACCATCACATAGGGGGACTCCCCAGAGAGCCCCCCTTACATCAGGGACCCCACAGAGCCTCCCTACTTACATCAGGGTCCCTAGAGAGCCTCCTCCTACATTAGGGTCCCCAGAGAACCTCCCCTTACATCAGAGTCCCCAGAGAACCTCCCCTTGCATCAGGGTCCCCAGAGAACCTCCCCTTGCATCAGGGTCCCCAGAGAACCTCCCCTTACATCACGGTCCCCAGAGAACATCCCCTTACATCACGGTCCCCAGAGAACCTCCCCTTACATCACGGTCCCCAGAGAACCTCCCCTTACATCACGGTCCCCAGAGAACCTCCCCTTACATCACGGTCCCCAGAGAACCTCCCCTTACATCACGGTCCCCAGAGAACCTCCCCTTACATCAGGGTCCCCAGAGAGCCTCCCTACTTACATCAGGGTCCCCAGAGAGCCCACCCTTACATTAGTGTCCCCAGAGAGCCCCCCCTCCTACATTAGTGTCCCCAGAGAGCCCCCCTCCTACATTAGTGGCCCCAGAGAGCCTCCCTTCCTACATTAGTGTCCCCAGAGAGCCCCTCCTTACATCAGGGTCCCCAGAGAGCCTCCCTACTTACATCAGGGTCCCCAGAGAGCCTCCCTATTTACATCAGGGTCCCCAGAGAGCCTCCCCTTATATCGGGGTCCCCAGAGAGCCTCCCTACTTACATCAGGGTCCCCAGAGAGCCTCCCTACTTACATCAGGGTCCCCAGAGAGCCTCCCTACTTACATCAGGGTCCCCAGAGAGCCTCCCTACTTACATCAGGGTCCCCAGAGAGCCTCCCCTTATATCGGGGTCCCCAGAGAGCCTCCCCTTATATCGGGGTCCCCAGAGAGCCTCCCCTTATATCGGGGTCCCCAGAGAGCCTCCCTTACATTAGTGTCCCCAGAGAGCCTCCCCTCTTACATTACATTAGTGCCCCCAGAGAGCCCCTCCTTACATCAGGGTCGCCAGAGAGCCTCCCCTTACCCCAGGGTCCCCAGAGAGCCTCCCCTTACACCAGGGTCCCCAGAGAGCCTCCCCTTACACCAGGGTCCCCAGAGAGCCTCCCCTTACACCAGGGTCCCCAGAGAGCCTCCCCTTACACCAGGGTCCCCAGAGAGCCTCCCCTTACACCAGGGTCCCCAGAGAGCCCCCCACTTACACCAGGGTGCCCAGAGAGCCCCCCTTACACCAGGGTCCCCAGAGAGCCCCCCCTTACACCAGGGTCCACATAGAGTCCCTCGTTACACCAGGTTCCTCAGAGAGCCCACCCTTACACCAGGGTCCCCGGAGAGCCTCCCCTTACACCAGGGTCCCCAGAGAGCCTCCCCTTACATCAGGGTCCCCAGAGAGCCTCCCCTTACATCAGGGTCCCCAGAGAGCCTCCCCCTTACACCAGGGTGCCCAGAGAGCTCCCCTTACACCAGGGTCCCCAGAGAGCCTCCCCCTTACATCAGGGTCCCCAGAGAGCCTCCCCTTACATCAGGGTCCCCAGAGAGCCTCCCCTTACATCAGGGTCCCCAGAGAGCCTCCCCTTACATCAGGGTCCCCAGAGAGCCTCCCCTTACATCAGGGTCCCCAGAGAGCCTCCCCTTACACCAGGGTCCCCAGAGAGCCTCCCCTTACACCAGGGTCCCCAGAGAGCCCCCCCCCCTTACACCAGGGTCCCCAGAGAGCTCCCCTTACACCAGGGTCCCCAGAGAGCCTCCCCCTTACATCAGGGTCCCCAGAGATCCCCCCATACACCAGGGTCCTCAGAGAGCCCCCCTTACACCAGGGTCCCCAGAGAGCCCCCCCTTACACCAGGGTCCACATAGAGTCCCTCGTTACACCAGGTTCCTCAGAGAGCCCCCCCTTACACCAGGGTCCCCGGAGAGCCTCCCCTTACATCAGGGTCCCCAGAGAGCCCCCCCTTATACCAGGGTCCCCAGAAAGCCCCCCTTACACCAGGGTCCTCAGAGAGCCTCTCCTTACATCAGGGTCCCCAGAGAGCCCCCCCTACACCAGGGTCCACATAGAGCCCCCCGTTACACCAGGGTCCTCAGAGAGCCCCCCCTTACACCAGGGTCCCCAGAGCGCCTCCCCTTACACCAGGGTCCTCAGAGAGCCCCCCTTACACCAGGGTCCTCAGAGAGCACCCCTTACACCAGGGTCCTCAGAGAGCACCCCTTACACCAGGGTCCTCAGAGAGCACCCCTTACACCAGGGTCCTCAGAGAGCACCCCTTACACCAGGGTCCTCAGAGAGCACCCCTTACACCAGGGTCCCCAGAGAGCCTCCCCTTACATCAGGGTCCCCAGAGAGCCTCCCCCTTACACCAGGGTGCCCAGAGAGCTCCCCTTACACCAGGGTCCCCAGAGAGCCTCCCCCTTACATCAGGGTCCCCAGAGAGCCTCCCCTTACATCAGGGTCCCCAGAGAGCCTCCCCTTACATCAGGGTCCCCAGAGAGCCTCCCCTTACATCAGGGTCCCCAGAGAGCCTCCCCTTACACCAGGGTCCCCAGAGAGCCCCCCCTTACACCAGGGTCCCCAGAGAGCCTCCCCCTTACATCAGGGTCCCCAGAGATCCCCCCATACACCAGGGTCCTCAGAGAGCCCCCCTTACACCAGGGTCCCCAGAGAGCCCCCCCTTACACCAGGGTCCACATAGAGTCCCTCATTACACCAGGTTCCTCAGAGAGCCCCCCCTTACACCAGGGTCCCCGGAGAGCCTCCCCTTACACCAGGGTCCCCAGAGAGCCTCCCCTTACATCAGGGTCCCCAGAGAGCCCCCCCTTATACCAGGGTCCCCAGAAAGCCCCCCTTACACCAGGGTCCTCAGAGAGCCTCTCCTTACATCAGGGTCCCCAGAGAGCCCCCCCTACACCAGGGTCCACATAGAGCCCCCCGTTACACCAGGGTCCTCAGAGCCCCCCCTTACACCAGGGTCCCCAGAGCGCCTCCCCTTACACCAGGGTCCTCAGAGAGCACCCCTTACACCAGGGTCCCCAGAGAGCCCCCCCTTACACCAGGGTCCACATAGAGCTCCCCCTTACACCAGGGTCCACATAGAGCTCCCCCTTACACCTGGGTCCCCAGAGAGCCCCCCCCCTTACACCAGGATCACCAGAGAGCCCCCCCCTAACATTAGTGTCCCCAGAGGCCCCCTTCCTTACATCAGGGTCCCCAAACAGCTGACTCTCCCCTTACAGGGGTTCCCCTGTACCTGGCTGGTGGAGGTGGCGATTGGCAGCTCTATGGTGTCCACAGGCAGGGGGGTCTTGCTGGGGCTAGTAGTTCTATATCCGAACCATGTGAGGGGGGAGGGGCCTCTGACCCAGGCATCAGCAACATTGTGCAAGCAGAGTGAAAGTGAAACTAATACCTGCCCGGGTCAGAGGCCCCTCCCCTCCCCTCTCCTCTGTATACACACTGACACTCGAGTACTGCAAGCCCCAGGGAGATCTTGCTGCCCACAAGGGCACCATAGAGCTGCCGATCGCCGCCTTCCACCTCCTCCCACATCTCCCCACTGCACTCTAAACGGCCAGCCAGAGGTGCAGGCAGGGGAGATGTCTTGGGAGTCTTGGGGGGTTGCCGCGGTGCCGCCCCTGCATCCACTGCCTTGTCAGCACCCGATCCCTGCGGCGGAACGGCTCCTCATACTGGCGGGCGGGCCCCTCACACGGGCGGCGGGCGGGCCCCCCGGACTTCACGTTACTACAGGGCCCAGTCGCAGCTGCGACTGCTGCGACCCTGAAAATTCCGCCACTGTCTGTTGTGAAGTGGTGGTGCCTTGCGCCCTTGGACTGTTGATCCAATTAGGTGGAACACATCTGTACCCGATTGAGTTTTGAATAAATTTAAGCGGTTTTAAACCCAAAACAAAAAATGAATTACATTGCCACTTAATCATTAGAAGTGGTGGCTGCATCAGTTTTCTTTTCTTTGGCCCTTTCCCCCTTCTATTATCACCTGGTGACCTGGCCAGTAACACACCTCCTGTATTAGTGAGACACAACTCACAGGAGGCAGAGCAGACAGCAGCATTGTTAGGCCTAGTACACACAGGCCAAATGTCGGGCGGCATCGGCTGCTTCAATAGAAACCGGCCAACATTCAGCCCGTGTGTACTGCAGCTGGTCGGACAGAAGCTGGCCATTCTTCTGGCTTCTGTCAATGGGGGATAACCAAAAGGGGTCTGCAGACTGGCTCCCAATTAGTGCTCTCAGCCAATGGCTGAGGGCCCGTTCACACCAGAAAAATGCACTCCGGATACGTTCCGGATCAGTTTTTGCTTACAGTTCACACCAACACGCAGTTCCAGTGCGTTTGATACAATTTCCTAGGTTCCAGTACAGTTCTGTGCAGAATAAAAATGCAGCATGCTCTACTTTTTTTTCTGCACCAGAAACTGACTCGAAACTGACTGCACTGGTGTGAACTAGAGCCATTGGTATACATGGAAAACACTGTGCATGCATTTTTAGTGCAAAAAAAAAAGCACACGGAACTGCATCTGGTGTGAACTAGCACTGTAAGCGCTGACTGGAGTGCTCCTGTAGGAACACAATAGTACAGCAGGGGAGATTGCTGTACTAACATTGCATGGTTAGTGCAGTGGCTCCTCCAGAGCCGTCGGGTATTTTTTCATTCTGCCCTGCTGGGTTGAACAAGAAAAAAAACAAAAAAACAAATCTTGTGTACTAGGCTTTAGTTTTTTTTTTTTTTTTTTTGGGGGGGGGGGGTGTTTGTGCTTTTTATTATCTCTTTTTTTCCCTTTATATTATCTTTTTAAAATAACAAATGCAGTAATCTAGAGGTTGGATGAAAAGTTTAGTACATTCTGTATAGAGAAGTACACATTTGACCAAAAAGAGGGACAGCTGAGGGGGCACGAGGTACAGAGAGAGTTTCAAAAAAGGGACAGTCCCTCCAAATGAGGGACGGCTGGGAGCGATGATGTTATCTATCTCTGTGTAACTAGCTAATGTGCTAAAGATCTCATCAATATCGGTGCATGTAGCAAAAGTGATACTTGCTTTAAAAAGGATTTTAAATATAGAGACATGAAAGGCAAAGGTTTCAACTGTAACTGCACTGTAAAGTGTAAAGCCACACAATGAGGAAGTGAAGAAATGTGAAGACGAGTAGTGTGACTACATGGGGATAAGCACATCTTGCATCCTGCAATTATTAATACATCTTTAAGACTTAAAGCCTGGTACACAGTAGAAGTCTTTGTTCATTCAACCCAGTGGGCTGAACGAAAAAAAAACTGACAGCTCAGGAGGAGCCGCTGTACTAACTAACTAATGTTAGTACAGCAATTCCCCCCACTGTTGTATTGTGTTCTGACAGGGGGATTCCCCCTCCCACACTTAGTGCTCTCTGCCATTGGCTGAAAGCACTGATTGGCAGACCTTTTTTCGGTCATGCCTCTTCGACAGAATTCGGCCAAACGCACCATCTCCAGTACACACGGACTGAATGCCACCCGACATTCAGCCCATGTGTAATAGGCTTACTAGGCTTTATGGCCCGTTTACACCGGTGCGATTTTCTGCTTGAAGCTTCATTTCAATGGCCCCTATTCACATCTGAGCCTGAAGCAAAAATGCCTGTCATTTAAAAAAGTACACAAGCTTCGTTTTGGCAACTCACAAGCATTTCTGGCCACACATACTTCAATAGGAATGCCTAAAACCATGCGACGTGAGCTCCCCCCCCCCCCTAATTTCCTCCCGGAGTGCTTTCTATTGGCTAAACAAAAATGCCTGAAGCTGTAAAACGTTCGTAATACGCTTGTAATACACTTCCTAAAACGCTCAAAAACTCTCAAATAAAAACACCTAAAAGTCACCCTGCGCAGGTGTAAAGGGAGCCTAAGAAGAAATGGTAGGGCCCAGGACAATTGAACAATACTTGATTGTGAGAACAAAGGGGAGAGAAGGATGCGCCACCTAAGTGTAGTAATACAAGTGGATTTTATTCACTCTCCTCAACCCTAAGCAAAAATGAGCAGCGCAGACACAGCCCCACTGCATGGGAAATACATTTTTCCCCAGAGTTCTTCTTTAGGCTTCATGCACACTGAAGCTCATAAACTGCAGTTTATTGGCGTTTGGGTGTTTTTTTTAAAAGCCCATAAACTGCACTCTATGTTAGCCTATGTGTCCATGTACACATGGACGTTTTTTAGCGTTAATGAGCAGTGGAGTTAATGTGATTTTTTTCTGAACGCAAGAAATTCGCGTTCAAAGTGCCGTTTTTTGGCGGGAAAAAAACGCAAAAAAAAAAAACGCAAAACCCTCAAAAACGTGTTTTTTTGATTTATTGAAAAGAAAAAAACTAAAAAACGCTAACACTGAAAAACGCTAATAAATGCTATTGCAAAACCGCTAAAACAACGTTGAAAGGCTCCCTGCAGAGCTACTGCCGTTTTTATAGCCTTTTTTAGAGTCCGGTGTGCATGGAGCCTTAAAGGATCAGTAAAGGAAAAAAATGTTTTTTTTTTAAATAACAAACATTTCATTCTTACCTCCACTGTGTACAGCTCGTTTTGCACACAGTGGCCCTGATCCTGGTCTTCTGGGGTCCCTCGGCTCCTCCCCGCAAGGACTCCACACCTTCATGCGAGCGAGCTCGCATGGTGTGGAGTTGTATCCCGTGATACAGCGGCGGCCATAGCCGATGACTGTATCACTCGGCCCGGCCCCCCGTTGTGCCGCGTCATTGGATGTGATTGACAGCAGCGCCAGCCAATGGCTGCGCTGCTTTCAATCCATCCAGTGCAGCCAAATCGATGGCCAGGCTGAGAACCGAGGAGGATGACGGGGACAAGAGCGGGACTTTCGAGGGGTAAGGTAAGTAAAACGGGGGTTCGGGGGGGGGGGGGCGGTACTGTTGGATGTCTTTTCACCTTAATGCATAGGATGCATTAAGGTGAAAAAACATTTACCTTTACAACCCCTTTAAGCTTTGGCACTAAATCCTGGAAGCCGATTGGTTTCCATGCAGAGCTGCACCAGATTTTGCACTCCCCAGATTTAGTAAATCTCCCCCAGCGTGTTACAGCACTTACAAATCTCATGCAGTGCCTGCCCAGTCCAAGACATACAGTATACACTACCTTGTAATCTGTCGTCTTGCAAGAGCAAAGGGGCGTTACAGAACAAATTCTTGACACTTAATGTCTAATTGTTTTGAATTCCTATGTCACTTATAATTTCCAATCCTGGATACAGCAAGTCGCGTCTTCTCTGGTGGCAGGCATTAATCTGTATAGATGAAAGACTCACAGCATGTCAAGGAAGTCAAGAATAGCTTCTAAAAATATGTATGTAGAAGTTTACATAATTTGATGGAATCTGAGATATTTCACACCCTATTAGCATTTGTTATGCAAGAACTAAAATCAAGATGGTAAAAAGCAGAAGAAGTGGCAAAGTGATCTTTAACCACTTAAGGACCGCCGCACGCCAATGTACGTAGACAGAATGGCACATCTGGGCACAAGGGTGTACAGGTACGTCCCCTTTAAAGAGCCCAGCCGTGGGTCGCAAACGCGCCGCCGGGTCACAGAGAGGAAGAACGGGGAGAAGCAAGTGTAAACAAACCTCTCCCTGTGCTTCCTAGAGAGCCTGTCACTGATCGTCTGTTCCCCGTGTAGCGATACCTTCAGCTAAGAGGGCCGCGGATTTAGTTTGGGCCCTGAAGACAGCTCCGCCAACCCCCGGCAATTTACTCGACTCCCTTCTGGCACAGTTAGTCTAGGGCAGGGATATGCAATTAGCGGACCTCCATCTGTTGCAAAACTACAAGTCCCATCATGCCTCTGGGAGTCATGCTTGTGGCTGTCAGTCTTGCTAGGCCTCATGGGACTTGTAGTTCTGCAACAGCTGGAGGTCCACTAATTGCATATCCCTGGTCTAGGGTAATATATATATCTTATGCTCTATGGTTAAATTCAGACACCAATGCAATGATAGAAGAATAACGAGTTTACTTTCTACTGGCAATAAAAATCAACAGTTGTAACAAATCACATGAATATATCTGCAGAGCCCTGCAGCAATTGACACACAACAACTAGTAAGATATGGCGCACACGCGCCACGTGTAACAGTAATTCACTATGCGCCCTATGGCGCAGCAACTAAATAAACTATCTAGATGGCTAGGCCTGACCCTATAATTCAGTCTCTAGAACACGAATTCTTCGCATGCAAGTCTTTAAACGGTGGTGCACATTTCAGGAACACATTTGTAATCCAAAAGGGTAAAAGTACCAACACGGAACACTCCACTAGAGATCTGTTTGACACAGTTCTGCTATGGATCTCCAGTGGGGACTTAAATATGAACTGGTGGGCCACGGCAGTCTGTAGGCCTAACAATAGTGTACAGTATATGGATTGAGCAGGTGCTCACTCACCCCTCCGGACGCGATCCCAGTCCGGGAACTTCCACCTGCTGTGTCTCCACACACAGCGTCTGCAGCGGTCAGGTCTCCGGCTCAGCAGCGGTTGAGGATGACCAAGCCAGGTGCCACCCAGGCTCGCAATGAGGGTGGAAGGCTCTTTTGGGTAGCAGCGCAAGGCCCCAGGCTTCAGGCCTTGCACCACAGCGGATCCGCACAGGAAGATCTCTCCACTGAAGTCTCGTGTCCCAAAGAGGCCGAGCGCAGCCTCCCCTCCTCCTTATATAACCCCACCCATGAGTCTCTGGGGTGGAAACATTGCACCCTGGGTGCCGAATGGGGTTCTTGGTAAGGTAGTCCTGAGAGCCTTTAAGGAGACCCCGCTACACCCGTCATAGGGAATGACAATAAGTGACACGCTAAGCCACGCCCTCCCACAGCAAGAAACACACATCAGGGCACACTTAACCCCTACAGCGCCCCCTCCTGGTTAACCCCTTCACTGCCAGTGTCATTTTTACAGTAATCAGTGCATTTTTATAGCACGGTTAGCTGTAAAAATGACCATTGTCCCAAAATAGTGTCAAAAGTGTCTGATGTGTCTGCCATAATGTCGCAGTCACGAAAAAAATCGCTGATCGCTTTACTTGAAAAAAATAAAATATTAATAAAAATGCAATAAAACTATCCCCTATTTGGTAGACGCTATAAATTTTGCACAAACGAATCAAATGCTTATTGCGATTTTTTTTACCAAAATTATGTAGAAGAATACGTATCGGCCTAAACTGAGGAAAAAAAAAAAATTTTTATATATTTTTTGGGGGATATTTATTATAGCAAAAAGTAAAAAATATTGCATTTTTTTCAAAATTGTTGCTCTATTTTTGTTTATAGCGCAAAAAATTAAAAATTTGCAGAGGTGATTTGGGAGCCACGTTGCACAATTGTCAGTTAAAACGACGCTGTGCGAATCGCAAAAAGTGGCCTGGTCTTTAAGCTGCATAATGGTCCGGGTCTTAAGTGGTTAAGAGTCCATAGATATAATAGAATGGCTAAGTGGTTAGCACTTCTGCCTGGCAGCACTATAGGGTTGTTGTTTTGAATCCCAACAACAGCACTACCTGCACACAGTTAAATATTTTCCCTGTGCCTGCATGGGTTTCCTCCCACATGCTAAATAAATGCAGATAGTTTAATTGGTTGCTGTCTAAATTGGCCCTAGTATGTGTATGAATGTGAGTAAGGTAAATGTATAGTATATAAACAGCACCGTGTAAATTGATGATGCTGTACAAGTACCAATAAATAATACTGGGATAAAATCTGGTACAAGGTACTTTTCTGCTGGTATAGGACCCTTGATTGCATAGCCAAATTCACCTCTAGCGCCTCACTTTTAGGCTGGGTTCACATTGTCTTTGCATGCAGCTCACAGAAGAGGTCCAATGCATCCCTGTTCTCGGTTTCAGGCTGGGTTCATACCGCAGCACGGAGCGGCTTACAGCAGGGGTCCAGTGCGTCCCTGTTCACCGTTTTAGGTTCGATTTCAGCTGAGTTTGATCCTGAAACAACTAGAAGACACACAGGACTCGTCTGAAATTCGCACCAGAGCCGTTCTGCAGATGTGTGAACTGGCTCCATAGAGAGCCGGTCACAATTTCCTGACATGCGAATTGGATGCGGGGAAAACCGCATCCAATTCGCAATAGTGTGAATCCAGCCTCGGACGAATCAGGCCTGAATTTGTGCCTGAATTCAGACCTGAAACAGGACCCTTGTGCAATTCGCTGCGCAGCCGCCACGGAGATGTGTAAACCGGCTCCATTGAGAGACGGTCACAATCTCCTGTCATGTGAATTGGATGCAGGGAAACCCAGCCTTAAACTTTTGGGAATGCAGGGAACATAATACACTCTTCCCTATATGGGGGACAAAGGGCACAAAAAAATCCTGAAAACGAGTGTATAACTTACTAAGATCTCTGTGTCTTTCTAAACACACCAATAGTTAACCTTTCCAAGCCCAAAAGGAACCTAGGAACTTATTTTTCTCGCTATTCGACAGGCCCTTGCTAAAGCTTGGAGACAACCAACCTTGTATTCTATGAAGGTTAAGCAGAAAATAATGGGCACTATGATAAACTTCGAGCCATCCTAATGACACTCTACATTCCTAAAAATATGGCCTCCGACTGGAATACAACTGCCATATGAAGATAGACGGTTTGTTACTTGTACTCTAAATTAATGAAACAACCCAGCCAAGACACTGGGTTCCCCGGCTGAACCTCATGTATTCCCTCTCCCCCCCACTGTCTGACATACAAATGTTCTCCATGTTCTCTAGTTCACCTGCCTATCCTTTTTTTCCCTTGCCCTCCCAATAACTCACCTTATCTACTCATTTACCCTCCCCTGCCATTCCCTCTTCTCTTATTCTCTCCTACAACACAGGTAATGGAAGCCCCTGACTTCCCTCCCTCTTCCCAACTCCTAAGTCCTCTTGCAATTGCCAGAGCGTATGACCCATTTTCAGAGGCACACCTACATTGCTCCAGAACCCCCAAGAGATGCTATGCATATAGCTATATGGTTTGGAAACCATGCAATGTGATTATCTCAACCTGCCTCATTTAAATTGAATCCTAATTACTGCAATTGTCTCTCTCTTATTTACTATGTAAACTATTTTACTCTTGTAAAAATGTATACAATTAAATATACGTCTTAATAATCTCATAGATACTATTATAACTGGAAACTTTCTGAACCTTGCTAGAAACTCCAGCTAATCAGTATGATTTTAGGATCTTTGAGTCTCCTGGAGTTCCTTCTGGCTATCTCAAAAATAGTGAGCTTACACTGGCCATAGATGGTTTGAATCTCGCAAGGTTCTGCAGGGACCGGCCAAGATTCCAACCATCTATGGGCTGGCTGATTGTACATGCAACTTCAATACAAGACCAACACTGGAAACACACCAATCCTTTTGCACAACACTAAACACTTCTTATTAAAATCAACTCTCAATTCATTGCAAAGTACTATACTATACCCAGCTCAAGACTGTTATTCTTCCCAAGGGATTCACATACCATTTTGCAACTTTTCGAAGTTCATCTATAAATGCCCCCGACGGTGACTCCTTTGCTCACCACCCATCTGTGTGTGAGAGCAGAACTTGTATTTCCTGGTCATGTTCACCACAAGTCCCATCACCATTCTATTTTATGTTTCTTTTCTCTCCTACCAAAGTCACATGCAACAGTGATAAGAAGTCTCAGCAACAAACACATCAGTGTGAAAAGTGTTACAGAAGGTATAAATTGAAACAAAATCTTTCAAAAGAAATAAGTCCTTAATTTAACATTGTTTTCTCTTTAAAAAGGGGTTGTAAAGGTTCGTTTTTTATTTTCTAAATGGGTTCCTTTAAAGTGGTTGCAAAGTGGTTGTAAAGTGGTTGTAAAGTGGTTGTAAAGTGGTTGTAAAGTGGTTGCAACTTGCACCTACAGGTAAGCCTAGATTAAGGCTTACCTGTAGGTGCAAGAAATATCTCCTAAACCTACACGGTTTAGGAGATATTTGCAAAAAATATCATGCATCGGTGTCTACGGCGCATGCGCGCCATAGACAATGGCGCATTCACAGGGTTAATCCCATTCACAAATCCGGCTTAGCCGGATTTGACGGCTCCCGTGCGCATGCGCGGCGTGACGTCTTCGCCGCTCCGGCCAATCACAGCGCTGGAGCGACGCTGTGATTGGCTGGAGCGGCGATACCCGGAAGTAAACTTGCGGCTGGAGAGGGAGACGAGGACGGCTTCGGGGGCCCCGATCTAAGGTAAGTGATGCATAATGAGCTAGTATGCTAGTCATACTAGCTCATTATGGCTTTGTCTTGCAGGTTGGATAAAAAAAAAAAAAAAAAGGTTCCAGGGTTTACAACCACTTTAAGCTAGTGCATTGTTGGTTTACATACCTTTTCCTTTGATTTCCCTTCTAAAAGTTTTTTTTTCTTTGTCTGAATTTCTCACTTCCTGTAAGCTTGCCCCCCCCCCATCATCTGAGCCGTTCTGGCTGGGGGTTAGTCAGCGTTCTCGCCCCCTCCCTTGGGACTACATCCCTGCGGGGAGACCTTGGGACTACATCCCTGCGGGGAGATGCTGTGAACATTCACAGTGTCTCCCTGCAGGGATGTAGTCCCAAGGGAGGGGCGAGCACGCTGACTAACCCCCAGCCAGAACGGCTCGGATGAGGGGGGCAAGCTTACAGGAAGTGAGAAATTCAGACAAACAAAAAAAAAACATTTAGAAGGGAAATCGAAGGAAAAAGGTAAGTAAACCAACAATGCACTAGCTTAAAGGAACCTATTTAGAAAATAAAAATATGAACCTTTACAACCCCTTTAACTATTTCTTAAAACACCAGAGAGTGAATCTAGGTTAGTAATCCCACAACCAGAGCTGCACCAAAATGACTCACCAGAGCCATGAACCATGAGTTTTCAATCTTTAGTTGTCAGCATCTCTTTTAAACGCAATGTGACAACATTCCTAATAAATAATCAAAAAGTGTAAACATGTTTTCCAATGTAAATTCATCCTCAATCACATTGTTCAGGGATGTCATTCCAATGTCAATCATGATGACCCCGCTGCCATGACTAGCCACTGCCTGATGTTGTCCTGCTGCCATTACAACCTGCTACCCAACCATCTTGCCCCTCTGTACTACGGCAACAAAATGACATGCTTATGCGGCTGCTGCTTGTAAACAGACAGGCCAGGAATTCTGGGTGACATTTATGACCAAAAATGGTCATTGATGTCACCCAGGAATTCCAGGCTGGTTTGTTTACAAAACAGAAGCCGGCTCGGGATCTGTCATTTAGTGGAGGTAGCACTACTGCCCACAAAGGACAGATGACCAGCTAGCTGATCTTTGTGAACAAACTAGCTGGGAATGGGTCATTTAGTATCCATTGCCCAGCCGGTTAAAGGGACAAAAAATGAAGAGGTCTTCTGAGATTTATTCTGAAAGGGGGGGGGGGTAGAGATTGCCCCCTGCCCGCCAGTGCTGATCGAATGCTGGTTTTCCAGCATGCTCATTCAACGGATGCTGGTTGTTAGACTGACAAATGTCGGCCAGTTTCTGTTTAACTGGCTGATTTTCGGCCCCTACGTGTGTACCAGACTTAAATGAGAGAACCTTTCTTGTAAACAGTAACTAACCAGGGATCTGTTATTTGCATCAGCAACACTACCGCTGCACAATGGATGCTAAAAGACAGATCCCCAGCTGGCATGCTTACAAAGAAGAGCTGGCAAGTAATCCGTCCTTTTGCAGCAGTAGTGCTACCTCCACTAAAATGGCAGATCCAATGCCAGCTGCTGTTTGTTAGGAAACCAATCAGGAATTGAATTTTCAGAGGGCAGTAGGTATAGTTGCTAGTGTGAAATCGATTCACCATGGATCGCGAGTCAGCAACTATACCCATGTGAAAGGGGCCCAAGAGACTGTCCCAATTTGATTTACCAGACTTTTGGAAGTTTAGAAAAAACATTTTTTTCCCCCTCACACCACCTCCAAACAGCAGAAACACAGTAGGACACATACTTTTTAGTTTATATTTCTAGAAAGGGCAACAGATAATAGGATTTTTATAACAGCTTACCTGTAAAATCCTTTTCTTGGAGTACATCACGGGACACAGAGCGACATAGTCATTACTAATGGGTTATATAGATACCTTCAGGTGCTGGCACTGGCAACTTCCAAAACCGGAAGTACCCTCCCCTATATAAGCCCCTCCCATCCGGGAGCACCTCAGTTTTGTAGCAAAGCAATAAGTGTCCCTAAAGAGGGGTGGGAGCTCTGTGTCCCGTGATGTACTCCAAGAAAAGGATTTTACAGGTAAGCTGTTATAAAAATCCTATTTTCCTTTCTCGTACATCACGGGACACAGAGCGGCATAGTCATTACTAATGGGATGTCCTAAAGCAATGCCCAACGAGGGGGGGGATACACCATACATAAGCTGAGCGCTATCAGACATGAGGATCTTTTGCGGCCTGCAACACACTGCGCCCAAAGGCGACATCCTCCTGACTTCTAACGTCCACCTGGTAGAACCTAGTAAACGTGTGTACTGAAGACCATGTTGCGGCCTTACAGATTTGAGCCAGGGAGGCCTGGTGATGCGCTGCCCATGAAGTTCCAACTGCTCTCGTGGAGTGCGCTCTAACTTTGAACGGAGGCGGTCTCCTTCTCAAGCCATAGGCTTGCATAATGACCTGTTGAATCCACTTGGCTAAAGTAGATTTTGACGCTGCCTGACCCTTTCTGGGGCCTTCCGGCAGAATAAACAAAGTATCCGTTCTGCGAATCTGAGCAGTGGCTTTTAGATAAGCTTTAACTGCTCTTACTACATCCAAAGAATGCAATAACTTTTCCTCTACCGAACTAGGTTTGGGGAAAAAAGAAGGAAGAACCACATCTTGGTTCAAATGAAAACCTTGATACCACCTTAGGAAGAAAGGCTGGATGAGGACGTAACACTACTCTGTCCTTATGGATAACCAGATATGGCTCTTTACAGGACATAGCTGCTAATTCCGACACTCTTTTAGCCGAACAAATGGCTACTAGAAAAAACAATTTCCTGGTGAGAAGAACCAAGGAACTATGCTGTAATGGTTCAAATGGTTGTTTCTGTAGAACCGACAGAACCAGGTTTAGATCCCATGGACATATGGGAATATTAACCGGAGGACTAATACGCATCACTCCTTATCTAAAGGCTTTGACTAGTGAATGCGAAGCCAAGGGCCTTTGAAAAAATATTGACAAGGCCGAAAACTGACCTTTGATAGTACTCAAGGCAAGCTTCCTATCTACAGCCCACTGTAGGAAGTCCAGACTCCTACCTATTACGTTCTTATGTGGATGCCATTTCTTGGCCTCACACCACGCGATGTACGCCTTCCAGATTCTATAGTAGATCTGCCTGGATACCGGCTTCCTGGCATTGATCATGGTAGATACCACAGGATTAGAGAGCCCTCTCTTTTTTAGAATGTGGGCTTCAATAGCCAGGCCGTCAAACCTAGGGCTGGTAAGGAAGGGTGGTATATCGGTCCTTGCGAAAGCAGGTCCGGACGACGTGGGAGAGTCCAAGGACTCCCCACTGACATTTTACAATCTCCGCGTACCACGCTCTTCGGGGCCACGCTGGAGCCACCAGAATCACTGGTTTCTTTTCTACCCTGATTCTGGGGAGTAATCGAGGTAACCATTGTGGCGGTGTGAATGCATATATCAGCTTGAACTGATCCCAAGGGAACACTAGGGCATCCGAGCCGCAAGCTAGGGGATCCCTTGTCCGAGAGACAAACCTGTCCACCTTTGCGTTGAATCTGGATGCTAGAAGATCTACATCCGATGTTCCCCACTGCTGTCATATTGTCCAGAAAACCTCGGGGTGAAGGGACCCTTCCTCTGGGCATAATTGCTGGCGACTTAGAAAGTCCGCCTTCCAATTCTCCACTCCTGGAATGAATACCGCAGATATGGCTGGGACATATCTTCCTGCCCATTTCAGGATGTAATTTACTTCCCTCTGGGCTGCACGACTCCTGGTGCCCCCCTGATGATTGATATATGCCACTGCTGTGGCATTGTCTGATTGAATTCTGACAGGGGACCCTTGGAGTTTGGATGTCCATGCTACTAGGGCATACCGGGCTGCTCGTATCTCTAAGAGATTGATGGGCAGGGCCTTTTCTGCATCCGACCATCTGCCCTGGAGAGACCATTGCTCCAGTACTGCTCCCCAGCCTATAAGGCTGGCATCTGTAGTGACCACCTTCCAAGAAATCGGACTGAAGGATTTCCCTTTTTCCAGATTCTGGGGAACCAACCACCAACGGAGGCTCTTGCGAACGGAAGGGGACAAGGACATTGTAAGTCTAGGGCCTGAACTTTTTTGTTCCAGGCTGACAGTATGGCCCCTTGCAAATTCCTTGAATGGAATTGACCGTAGGGTACTGCTTCGAATGATGCCACCATTTTTCCCAGCAGCCTCATGCACAGGCGTATGGACGGCTGTCTTTTTTGTACCCACTAAGTGGATCAAATCTTTCAAAGACAACACCTTTCCTCGAGGCAAGAATATTTTTCTCTGGCCCGAATCCAACCTTAGCCCCAAGTATTCCAGACTTTTGACTGGTTTTTAGGGCTGACTTGTCTCGGTTGATAATCCAACCGTGAGATTCCAGATACTTGATTGTCTTGTGAACGACCACGTCTAGTTTTTTCACTGAGTGGTCTATCAGCAACAAGTCATCTAGATTTGCCATTATCGTTACACCTTGTGTTCTTAGATTGGCCAATAAAGGGCCAGAATTTTTGTAAACACTCGTGGTGCTGTGGCCAGACCGAAGGGTAAGGCTCTGAACTGAAAATGGCGCCCTTCTACTGCAAAGCGTAGAAATTTTTGGTGGACTGGAAAGATGGGAATGTGCAAATAAGCATCTTTGATGTCGATCGCGGCTAACCAATCCTCCCCTTGTAGGGCAGTGGCCACCGATCGGATCGACTCCATCGGAAAGTCCTGATATACAGGAATTTGTTTAGCCCTTTTAGAATTAATATGGGCCTCCCGTCCGCGTTTCCTTCGGGACTGTAAAGAGGTTTGAGTAAAACCCGAACCCTCATTCTTCCAGGGGAACCTCCATAATTACTCCTTGGAGCAATAGTTGTTCTAGTGCCAACAGGAGGGACTCTCTCTTCCGGGGATCCCTTGGCACGTTTGACCTCAAAAATGGGAAGGAGGAGAGTCTTTTAACTCCAAACTGTATCCCAAACATACTGCGGAGAGCACCTATCTGTTTCGATCGTGTCCCGCCAGGTCTCTTGCGAACAACTGGAGTCCTCCCCCCACCCGACTGAGTGGGGGCAACCCTTCAATGAATTTAACTTTGGGGGAGGTTTTGTACCTCCCCTGACCCAGGGTTTCTCATTACCCTGCTATTGTCCCTGCTTTTTACCCCCGGGAATTGACCGAGGAGGCCGTCGGAACTGTTACACAGCCGATGCCCCAGGGACTGGAGAAGCAGGCCTCTTAAAGAGGGACCTCTAACTCTGTTTTTAACCGGCAAGAGCGTATTTTTACCGCTGGAAATTTTCTGGATATATTTTTCCAGGTTTTCCCTGAATAAGCGTTCACCATGAAATGGGACGCTAACCAGCCATTCTTTACAGGGAGCTTCAGCAGACCAGTTTTTGAGCCATAGAAGCCTACGCATATGTACTATAGACAGCGTAAGGCGGGAGGCCTGATGGCCTGAATCCTTTATGGCGTCAACCGCAAAGCCTAAGGCTCTAGGTAGATCAGCTAGGACAAGGCCTGCTGATCTGTCAAGTCCCTCAAGACCTGTTTCAACTGATCCTTCACTGCTTAGCAGACCTCACTGCTGGTTGTGTCACCAAGCTTGCTGTAGAAAGAAGCAGACTTTCATAAGGACTCCAATCTTTTATCTATTGGGTTCTTGAACATTTGGACATTATCCACTGGACATGTCAGTGATTTATACATACAAGAGATGGCTGCGTCCACTGTAGGGACCTTCCATTTTTTGATGAACTTATCCTCCATGGGATAGACCACCGAAAATCTCTTGGGGGAATAAATATTTTCTCAGGACGTTCCCAATCCTGGTAAATGAGCCCTTTCAGTAAAGGGTGAAGTGGAAAAGAACAGACAGTCTGGGGGCTTCTAGCGACCCCAACGAGGATACAGTAGTGGTTGATGGTTCCGCAAGGTGCATTTTTAAATGCTGATCGGACCATGTTAGTCAGAGACTGAACCCATAATCTTTCAGCTTGAGATGCTGAGAAAAGGTTCCCCCACTGTTGATTCCTCTATAACAGAATCAACCTCATCCTGATCCCCTTCAGGCAGGTCGATCCCTGTATGGGACTGTTGCCCCGCTAACAGGTACTCTGAAGGAGGAGACGGAGATCGGGCGTGCTTTCCCTGACAGGGAGGCAGCGATCAATGTTGACAATCTCTCTCTAATCCTCCCAGAGCTGAGGAAAAAACCTCCTCTGTTACATACACAGGAGCAGGTGAACTGAGGACAGCCACAGTACCAAGTACCCCTGCGGGGTCTCTACGGTCACTTACCTCTGAACTTCAGGGGAGACTGGTGCAGCAGAAGCATGCCCAAGATCCTCAGAGCCCGATGAGACCCCCTTCGCTTCCTGGAAGATTCAGTTCCGGAGCTTCTGGACGGCATATTCCTAAGCCTAAAGCTGAGGTATTCCAGCCGTAATACACCACTTTTACTGAGAATAGTCTAGCACAATTGCTGCTATATCACAGTTGGTGTCTACTAAAGTGCCTTTCTAGGGGATGCCTGCATCAACCGCCTCTGTGTGCCTTTATACTGTTGCTAGCTCTGTCTGTGCACTTCAATAGCCAGCTATAATGTGCTTTAAAACACGCTGGACGCCCGCACATGCGCAGTAGCGCCGCGGCACACACCTGAGCGTCATCCACCCGCTCCGCCCCTTTTTCCAGATCGCCTCTATATATAGAGGCGCGTGCACGCGCACGCGCGCGGGCACGTGCGCCTTTTTTGAAAACAATAAGGAGCTAGATGGGAGCCAGGGTCCCTTTGCCGCAGGGCCCGGGGATGGATGAGCGCAGCAACAGGGCAGAGGAGACAGCTTCCCAGCAGAGAACATACCAACTGCCTGGATTTGATTCTGGAAGAAAAAAATCCACATTACAAGAAAAAGAACCATAGCGGCCTCTAGTGTCTAACACAGGTACCGCGGTCTTACATTTTTTTTTTTTTTTTCTTGCCTACTATTAAAATTTTTACATTTTCTCAGTAGTAACAGGCATACACAGAATATTAGCGGGAATACCTTAGGTAACAGGCAGAAAGACAAAATAGGCTTGGGGGTCCCTCAATGGAACCAAGTTCCCGAGGGCCCCCACTTACCTTTTCCTCGCCGCAGGACTCTGTTTGGTCCACAGAAGCCCAAACTTCACCTATCACGGCAGGCATTGTAATCAAACCTTCAGGGACCGGGTTCCCAAGGATTCCACTCCCCTGGACCTGTATAGCACCCTGCACAGAAAACATCTTGGTCGTGGGTATGACCAGAGCTCTGGATCCCAGGGTCCAGCTCTCCTAAGAGAAGCATTACAGGCAAAACCTTGCTCTTCTCTGCAAGGCCCGGGTACCGACCGTTTAGCTATGAAGCTTTTTTGGTCGGATCCGGAATAGCTTACTGAGGCCCAAAAGAACCTGTACGCAAGCTCAGTGAAAAACACATGTTTCTTCTTGGCCAACACCTTAGACACTGGCAAAAAACTGAGGTGCTCCCGGATGGGAGGGGCTTATATAGGGGAGGGTACTTCCGGTTTTGGAAGTTGCCAGTGCCAGCACCTGAAGGTATCTATATAACCCATTAGTAATGACTATGTCGCTCTGTGTCCCGTGATGTACGAGAAAGAAATATATTTTTAAATAAAATAGGTCAGTTGGCATTTTGTGTGTTGAAAGACATTATGTCTGAATTATCAAGGTCAGCTGTGGCATATTTATAAAAAAAAATATTAAAAAATAAAAATAAAAAAAGGAGGAACGAATGTTCTTTGCAAAAATGGAGAACTTCCCCATAGCAACCAGATTAATTGTTTATCTTCTGGCAACACAACTGTCACTATGGGCAAGTTCTCTACTTTTCTGGCAAACTTTGTGCCCTTGTTTTTAATGATAAAAAGCTCCTTAAAGTTTACAGAATGCTGATACAGCTTCTTACAAATAAACTGAAGCAGAACGGTCCCCTGCCTAACTTCACTGCAGTGGCCATTCAGTCAGCTGCTATGAAAACAAGCTTCCTCATTCATATTTCTAATGCCATCTGTGGTATGAAAATAGACCTCTAAAGAAGATCCAGGGGTGTGGGAGTTGTTTTCTCACGTCACACTAGGAATAGTTTGCAAGTTCAGCTAGTTAAATCTGAACTTGACCGCTGCTGCTATCTAAGCCCAAGAATGAACACGTGTATATTGCAGCTTAACAGTTCTTAGATGTGGTGGCTGCATTTGTTTTATTTTTCCATGTTTAGAACATTTTCAGCAAGTACAGGAAAATACCTGTTCATCATGCCAGAAACCATGAGTCTTTAAAACTTTAAACAATGTTATCAGCTTTCCCAGCTATCTTCTGTTACTACAAACCCATTCCCCATTTATGTAATGAGGAGAGGAGGAAACATTTGTAGTCCAAATCAGGAGTGCAGCCTAGGGTGAGAACACTGCTGTTCCATAGATACAGTATGGTCAGTGTTCATGGTCACCATAGGACAGGAAATCTGTTATTCCCAGGATTGCCAAGTTAAAGATAAAAAGGAAAAAGGCCTGAAAAAAGAAAAAACATTTGCAGTCACCACATATAAGGACTGGCATGCATTATAAAATGAAAATAAAATAATTAAAAATAAATTAAAGCGCCCCCCGTTTCCTGTGCTCACACACAAATGCAAACGTGGTGTACTTAGGTCCCGCACGCATATGTAAACGCTGATCCCACCACTCATGTGAGGTATTGCTGTAAACGCCTGAAAGAGCAATAATTCTAGCCCCAGATCTCATGTGCAACTCTAAACTGGTAACCTGTAAAGGCTTTGAAAATGTCGCCTATGGAGATTTTTAGGTGTCGTCGTTTGGCACCGTTCCACGGGCACACATAATTTACAGTGCGACATGTTAGGTATCTATTTACTCAGCCAACATCATCTTGTATGTTTTAGCAAAATAATTGGGCATTATATCGTGTTTGCGTGCACTAAAATTTACTTAAGTATTTTTTTTTCCTGAAAATTTGCGCTTTATAAACTGCTGCACAAATATAGTATGTAGCGGACCCCTAAATTTGGGGGTCGCTATGCCTGAAATTTAGAGGGTAGCCTCAGCCATAGTTTGGCTCAGGCTATTTAATTTCCTTAAATTGGACTCTGCTCTGCTGGGGTGTTGCCTAGGTGTATAGTTCCCCTTTGACCTGTAGGTGGCATTATTGCCCAGGTCTTGGGTGGAACCACAGGTGGCATTGGGGCGTGATTGTGTGTCCTCTCTTGGCGGCTGTTCAGTGGGCATGGGCTGTCTGCTGTGCATGCCGGGAGGGGGTACATAAGGAGCAGACGCCATGCGTTAGGGAGTGCGGAGTTGCGCCCTTTGGCCCTGCTGGCCAGGGGTGCGCGAGTTGGTTCAGTCCCGGGCACCTTTGGCCCGAGGCTGCATCGTTCCAGGTAGGCCCAGTACCTTCAACTGAGGCCTACAAACCAAACCACAGGAATCCCAGGGTGCCCGTGGGAGGGTTACTCGCTCTAAAAAGGGGAGGAAACCAGGGGAGGACCTGTTCGGAGGATCGGTGAAGGAAGTCACCATCTCGGGAGAGGCCTGGTTACCTGTCAGAGGGAAAAATTCTGTGAAACAGCCCTGTAAAGTACCCCATTGGCACCTACGGTCTCTAAAATTACAGGTGCTAAGGAGTTTTGGATTTAAGAACCGAAAGATTCTGTGGCAGAGGATTTTCTGAAAAGTAAATGTCTGTGTTTCACTCCGGCTGCTAGAACCGTGAGAGTGATCTATCTGGATGAGCAAAGCCCACTCAGGCTTGAGTGGCGACGAGGGTAAATAAGTGCCGCGTGCCTGAACCTACTTCCCTATCCAACTCTATCTCTATCTTCAACTTTTCCTACTAAGTTGCAAGCAATAAAAATAAACTTGTCTGTTGGAGTTTAACACTGTCTGGACATTGGCCTTCTTTGAGAGAGAGAGAATAGACTTTTCCCTACACTCTAGGGACGAGAACCAACGGAAGGAGGTAACTCGCTGCAGGACCCAAAAAAACTAACACCGCTCACCCTCCACAACATGGAGAACGCTGGGCATGTGGCATGGTGTGTCCTATCCTGCAAGTGAAGGTAAGCAGGAAAGGGATCTGTGTGCTACACGTACAACATAAAAAATTTCAACAGCAACCATTTTATTCTCCAGGGCCTCTACTTAAAGCGGAGTTCTGCCGGAATTTTTTTTAAATTAAAAGTCAGCAGCTACAAATACTGCAGCTGCTGACTTTTAATATATGGACACTTACCTGTCCAGGGCACCTGCGATGTCGGCACCCGAAGCCGATCTTTCCCTCGGCTCTCGGGTGGAGGCGCCACCATTTTCGGTAAGGGAATCAGGAAGTAAAGCCTTGCGGCTTCACATCCTGGTTCCCTACTGCGCATGCGCGAGACGTGCTGCGCGATCCCACTGGTCCCTGCGCGTCTCCCAGAAGACAGCGAGGGGGACGGAGTAGGTGCCGGACGTGGTGTAGGTCACCGCGGTGATCTATGCCCGAAACTGGGAGCAAATGGCTGGATTACACAGGTCTCTGCTCCCCTTCCCCCCTGAAAGGTGCCAAATGTGACATCGGGGGGGGGTTGATTCCAAAAAGTGGAAGTTCCATTAGAACTCCGCTTTAAAATATATAATGTTTGGGGGTTCTAAGTAATTTACTAGCAGGAAAATACATATTTTTACATGCATGAGAGAAATGTTAGAATTCGCCCAGGCTGGAAGTGGTTAATATGCAGAAAGCATGCATAAGGTAAAACAAGGCAGTTAAATCCTAGGAAGATCCAGTAAACAGCTACAGGCAGTATGGTTATGCAGAGATACTGTATAGTCAGTGAAACGATTGTTACATAAATATAACCAGGAATAGCTACTCTCTTGTCCTATTACTCCCAGCACGTCCAGGCCTATACTTAAAAACCACAAGCTAA
This sequence comes from Rana muscosa, assembly GCA_029206835.1. Taxonomy (NCBI): domain Eukaryota; kingdom Metazoa; phylum Chordata; class Amphibia; order Anura; family Ranidae; genus Rana; species Rana muscosa. The sequence goes on from CM055121.1 coordinate 871,230,870, forward strand.
GCCATGTTACCGTGGCTAAATAAAACCTCTCTTTAACAATGGATTGCTTACAATTTCTCTTTACATATCAACTTTTATTGTTTCATTGTGGTTTTGGTACACTTTTAACCATCTTAAGATGGTAACTCCAAACGTGTTATAAAAATCCAATATTTTTCCACTGTGTCTGCCAAAATTTTGTAACTCAGAAAAGAGGTTACTGTCAGATGACGTAAAATGTTTCTTTAACTTCAGCTGGTTTCCTGTGTGTGCATGCACATGTACGTGTATGTTTTTTATTTTTGTCTGCTTCTGGTTATTTCACTAGACTTTCTGCTGCACTGAGCCCAAACATGCTGCCAGATGAACTAGGCAGGGATGACACTGTATGCACTTTCCCTACAGCAGTGAAAAACAGGAGTTGCTGTATCCTGTCTATAATACTACATAAACCAATATTGATGAGTTTTTCCTTTCCCAACTGGTATCTGATTTAGGGCTCATTCACATGGGTGCAGAGACCCATAAAGTGTGAAGGTTTGTTTATTTTTCTGTCCTAATGCCGAGATGCATGCAGGCAGCCTATATTATCTATATTAGCGTTAGCACTTTACTATTACACAATTAAGCTTGTTTGCGCTGTGGTATTCCCATTTTCTTTCCTATATTAATGAATGGACAGGCATCGGCTGTACAGACTCACCTGCACAGCCGGGTTTAACAGGTACACAGGGATGAGTGACCTGGTTGTGCAGGCTCTGTGTTGGGGTCCGTGCACCAGGGCTGTGACAGAGTGGGCAGGAGGGGCAGTTGCCCTGGGCACAATGGTTTACTGTAGGGATGGGGACAGTGGCAGTGATTTTAACAAGTGAGTAACCTGCTGGGTGTAGGATCCCTGAAGCTTGCACATCATGATGGGGGGGGGGCACTGTGTCATCTTTGCCCTGGGCGCTGGATGACCTTGTCCCAGCACTGTTGCGCACCTATCCCTGCGTACCTGTCAAAAATGGATTTGCGGGTAAGTCCATACAGCTGATGCCTGTCCATTCACTAATATGGGCTGTCTGCACGCAGCTCAGTGCTAGAACAGAAAATTAAATAAAAAGGCTCTTCACACGTATGGGGCAGTTCACACCAGATGCAGTTCTGTTCAGTTCCGTGTGCTTTTTTCCTGCACTAAAAATGCATTCACCGTGTTTTCCCATGTATTGCAATGGCTCCAGTTCACACCAGTGCAGTCAGTTCCAAGTCCGTTTCCAGTGCAGAAACTGACCGGAACTGACTGTATTGGTGCAGAAAAAAAACGGAACTGCATCTGGTGTGAACTGGCCCTAAAATTAGAACTCAGGACTAAAAGAACCTTTTTTATAGTCTCTAATGCCAGCAGTATGTAAACCGTAATGATGAATTTCTGGGTCTCTTTGATCTGTTAAATACAATGTGTACATTATATCTCTGTGGATTAGAGAGGGGAAGGCATTTGTAATCCAGTCCTATAGTGGAAATGCTGCTGCTCCTTAGATACAGTATGGTGAATATGTGTTGTCACCATAGGACAAGGACTACAAAGAGAAACTTTAGGCCCACTGGCCCAGTGGAGTAGAAAATGCCCCGTCACAATTAATTGTTAAGAATCGAAATCGCAATCTTTCCCTTCCCGATCTTCAAAACAGCATGTCACGATTCTCTAACAAGTGCAGAGAGTTCTAAAACTAAATCCAGGCAGCCTGCCAAGCTTTATTACAACAGGCGAATAAGTAGAAACAAAGCATCTTTTCGTTCTTTTATCAAAGGAAAGAACTCCAGCGTGTAGATAGAGGAAGTTTAACCATTTAAAAGACAAAACTTTTTCTGTCATTTGTTGCTTACAAGTAAAAATCATTATTTTCTGCTAGAAAATTACTTGGAACACCCAAACATGATATATATATATATATTTTTAGCAGAGACCCTAGAGAATAAAATGGTGTGTACCACACCAATCCTTTTGCCCCCGCTTACCTTCACCTGCGAGGGGTAGGACACACCATGCCACAAGCCCGTGTCCTCCTTATCAGAGGTCAGGCAGTGTTTACAGATTTGGGTCCTGCAGCGAGTTACTTCCTTCCACTGGTTCTCGTCCCTAGAATGTAGGGAAAAGTCTATATTCTTTCCCAAGAAGGCCAATGTCCACACGACTTTAACTCCAACAAAGAGTTTATTTTCCTTTGCTTCAGTTAACGGGAAATTGAAGAGAGAAAGAAGCTAGCAAAGTTAGAGGGTAGATTCAGGCACACAACACTTTACTCGATGCCGAGTGGGTTTAGCTCACCCGGATAGATCCCTCTCACAGTTCTAGCAGCCGGAGTGGAGCTCGAACAGTACTATCACTTTGTCCCCTCCAAGGATGGGTTCAGGAGATCCTCTAATAGCAGCATAATCCTGTTATTCCTGAATCCAGAACTTTCCTTAACCCTCTGTAGAATTTTAGAGAACAGAGGATGCCAATGGGCACTCTACAGGGTTAGTTTTGTGGAGTAAGGAATCCTTCCCTCTGACAGGTCACCAGGCCTTAACCGAGACAGCGACCTACTATCATTCATCTCCTCTGTGGGACCGATTCTCCCCTGGCTTCCTCTCAGTCAGAGCGGGTACCCTCACCTGGGCACCCTGGGACTCCAATGTGCTGAATGTAGACCCAGTTAAAGGTACTGGGCCTACCTGGAACGTTGACTCCTCGACCAGTCCACGCACCCCCATGGGGCACCCTCCCCCGGGCACTCCCATACCTAAAAACATGGCGTCTGCCCCTTATATACCCTCTCCCGGCATGCACAGCAGGTGAATCCCCGCCCACCGCACGGCAGCCGAGAGAGAACATCCAATCACACCACTGTGTCACCTTAAGTTCGACCCTAGGCCTGGGCAACAGTGCCACCCACAGGCCAAAGGGCAACTGTACACCAGACAACACCACAGCAGAGCAGAGTCCAATAACAAATTAAAGGCCTGAGCCAAACTAAATTTAGGGGACCGCTACAGGTGGTTGTTGCCATATTTTAGGTCACACCGTATTTGCTCAGCGCTTTTTCAAAAAAATACACTTTAATGAATTAAAAAAATAAAAATAAACAGTAAAGTTGGCCCAATTTATTTTGTATAATGTGAAAGATGATGTTACATCATGAGAGAACCGTGATCTTTATTCTAAGCAAAAAATAGGATTTTTATAACAGCTTACCTGTAAAATCCTTTTCTTGGAGTACATCACGGGACACAGAGCGACATAGTCATTACTAATGGGTTATATAGATACCGTCAGGTGCTGGCACTGGCAACTTCCAAAACCGGAAGTACCCTCCCCTATATAAGCCCCTCCCATCCGGGAGCACCTCAGTTTTGTAGCAAAGCAATAAGTGTCCCTAAAGAGGGGCGGGAGCTCTGTGTCCCGTGATGTACTCCAAGAAAAGGATTTTACAGGTAAGCTGTTATAAAAATCCTATTTTCTTTCTCGTACATCACGGGACACAGAGCGACATAGTCATTACTAATGGGATGTCCTAAAGCAATGCCAAATGAGGGGGGGGATACACCATATATAAGCTGAGCGCTATCAGACATGAGGATCTTTTGCGGCCTGCAACACACTGCGCCCAAAGGCGACATCCTCCTGACTTCTAACGTCCACCTGGTAGGACCTAGTAAACGTGTGAACTGAAGACCATGTTGCGGCCTTACAGACTTGAGCCAGGGAGGCCTGGTGATGCACTGCCCATGAAGTTCCAACTGCTCTCGTGGAGTGCGCTCTAACTTTGAACGGAGGCGGTCTCCTTCTCAAGCCATAAGCTTGTATTATGACCTGTCGAATCCACTTGGCTAAAGTAGATTTTGACGCTGCCTGACCCTTTCTGGGGCCTTCCGGCAGAATAAACAAAGTATCCGTTCTGCGAATCTGAGCAGTGGCTTTTAGATAAGCTTTAACTGCTCTTACTACATCCAAAGAATGCAATAACTTTTCCTCTACCGAAGTAGGTTTGGGGAAAAAAGAAGGAAGAACCACATCTTGGTTTAAATGAAACCTCAATACCACCTTAGGAAGAAAGGCTGGATGAGGACGTAACACTACTCTGTCCTTATAGATAACCAGATATGGCTCCTTACAGGACATAGCTGCTAATTCCGATACTCTTTTAGCCGAACAAATGGCTACTAGAAAAATCAATTTCCTGGTGAGAAGCACCAAGGAAATATGCTGTAATGGTTCCAATGGTTGTTTCTGTAGAACCGACAGAACCAAGTTTAGATCCCATGGACATATGGGAATATTAACCGGAGGACTAATACGCATCACTCCTTGTATAAAGGCTTTGACTAGTGAATGCGAAGCCAAGGGCCTTTGAAAAAATATTGACAAGGCCGAAATCTGACCCTTGATAGTACTCAAGGCAAGCTTCCTATCTACAGCCCACTGTAGGAAGTCCAGAATCCTACCTATTACGTACTTATGTGGATGCCATTTCTTGGCCTCACACCACGCGATGTACACCTTCCAGATTCTATAGTAGATCTGCCTGGATACCGGCTTCCTGGCATTGATCATGGTAGATACCACAGCATTAGAGAGCCCTCTCTTTTTTAGAATGTGGGCTTCAATAGCCAGGCCGTCAAACCTAGGGCTGGTAAGGAAGGGTGGTATATCGGTCCTTGCGAAAGCCGGACGACGTGGGAGAGTCCAAGGACTCCCCACTGAAATTTTACAATCTCCGCGTACCACGCTCTTCGGGGCCACGCTGGAGCCACCGGAATCACTGGTTTCTTTTCTACCCTGATTCTGCGGAGTAATCGAGGTAACCATTGTGGCGGTGTGAATGCATATATCAGCTTGAACTGATCCCAAGGGAATACTAGGGCATCCGAGCCGCAAGCTAGGGGATCCCTTGTCCGAGAGACAAACCTGTCCCCCTTTGCGTTGAATCTGGATGCTAGAAGATCTACATCCGATGTTCCCCACCGCTGACATATTGTCCAGAAAACCTTGGGGTGAAGGGACCCTTCCTCTGGGCCTAATTGCTGGCGACTTAGAAAGTCCGCCTTCCAATTCTCCACTCCTGGAATAAATACCGCAGATATGGCTGGGACATATTTTTCTGCCCATTTCAGGATGTAATTCACTTCCCTCTGGGCTGCACGACTCCTGGTGCCCCCCTGATGATTGATATATGCCACTGCTGTGGCATTGTCTGATTGAATTCTGACAGGGGACCCTTGGAGTTTGGATGTCCATGCTACTAGGGCATACCGGGCTGCTCGTATCTCTAAGAGATTGATGGGCAGGGCCTTTTCTGCATCCGACCATCTGCCCTGGAGAGACTATTGCTCCAGTACTGCTCCCCAGCCTATAAGGCTGGCATCTGTAGTGACCACCTTCCAAGAAATCGGACTGAAGGATTTCCTTTTTTCCAGATTCTGGGGAACCAACCACCAACGGAGGCTCTTGTGAACGGAAGGGGACAAGGACATTGTAAGTCTAGGGCCTGAACTTTTTTGTTCCAGGCTGACAGTATGGCCCCTTGCAAATTCCTTGAATGGAATTGACCGTAGGGTACTGCTTCGAATGATGCCACCATTTTTCCCAGCAGCCTCATATACAGGCGTATGGACGGCTGTCTTTTTTGTACCCACTAAGTGGATCAAATCTTTCAAAGACAACACCTTTCCTCGAGGCAAGAATATTTTTCTCTGGCCTGAATCCAACCTTAGCCCCAAGTATTCCAGACTTTTGACTGGTTTTTAGGGCTGACTTGTCTCGGTTGATAATCCAACCGTGAGATTCCAGATACTTGATCGTCTTGTGAACGACCACGTCTAGTTTTTTCACTGAGTGGTCTATCAGCAACAAGTCATCCAGATATGCCATTATCATTACACCTTGTGTTCTTAGATTGGCCAATAAAGGGCCAGAATTTTTGTAAACACTCGTGGTGCTGTGGCCAAACCGAAGGGTAAGGCTCTGAACTGAAAATGGCGCCCTTCTACTGCAAAGCGTAGAAATTTTTGGTGGACTGGAAAGATGGGAATGTGCAAATAAGCATCTTTGATGTCGATCGTGGCTAACCAATCCTCCCCTTGTAGGGCAGTGGCCACCGATCGGATCGACTCCATCGGAAAGTCCTGATATACAGGAATTTGTATAGCCCTTTTAGAATTAATATGGGCCTCCCGTCCGCGTTTGCTTCGGGACTGTAAAGAGGTTTGAGTAAAACCCGAACCCTCATTCTTCCAGGGGAACCTCCATAATTACTCCTTGGAGCAATAGTTGTTCTAGTGCCAACAGGAGGGACTCTCTCTTCCGGGGATCCCTTGGCACGTTTGACCTCAAAAATGGGAAGGAGGAGAGTCTTTTAACTCCAAACTGTATCCCAAACCTACTGCGGAGAGCACCTATCTGTCTTGATCGTGTCCCGCCAGGTCTCTTGCGAACAACTGGAGTCCTCCCCCCACCCGACTGAGTGGGGGCTTCAATGAATTTAACTTTGGGGGAGGTTTTGTACCTCCCCTGACCCAGGGTTTCTCATTACCCTGCTACTGTCCCTGTTTTTTACCCCCGGGATTTGACCGAGGAGGCCGTCGGAACTGTTACACAGCCGATGCCCCAGGGACTGGAGAAGCAGGCCTTTTAAAGAGGGACCTCTAACTCTGCTTTTAACCGGCAAGAGCGTATTTTTACCGCTGGAAATTTTCTGGATATATTTGTCCAGGTTTTCCCTGAATAAGCGTTCACCATGAAATGGGACGCTAACCAGCCATTCTTTACAGGGAGCTTCAGCAGACCAGTTTTTGAGCCATAGGAGCCTACGCATATGTACTATAGACAGCGTAAGGCGGGAGGCCTGATGGACTGAATCCTCTATGGCGTCAACCGCAAAGCCTAAGGCTCTAGGTAGATCAGCTAGGGCAAAGCCTGCTGATCTGTCAAGTCCCTCAAGACCTGTTTCAACTGATCCTTCACTGCTCAGCAGACCCCAATAGCTGCTACTGCTGGTTGTATCACCAAGCAGATTTTCATAAGGACTCCAATCTTTTATCTATTGGGTTCTTGAACATTTGGACATTATCCACTGGACATGTCAGTGATTTATACATACAAGAGATGGCTGCGTCCACTGTAGGGACCTTCCATTTTTTTTTTTTATGAACTTATCCTCCATGGGATAGACCACCGGAAATCTCTTGGGGGAATAAATATTTTCTCAGGACGTTCCCAATCCTGGTAAATGAGCCCTTTCAGTAAAGGGTGAAGTGGAAAAGAACAAACAGTCTGGGGGCTTCTAGCGACCCCAACGAGGATACAGTAGTGGTTGATGGTTCCGCCAGGTGCATTTTTAAATGCTGATCGGACCATGTTAGTCAGAGACTGAACCCATAATCTTTCAGCTTGAGATGCTGAGAAAAGGTTCCCCCACTGTTGATTCCTCTATAACAGAATCAACCTCATCCTGATCCCCTTCAGGCAGGTCGATCCCTGTATGGGACTGTTGCTCTGCTAACAGGCACTCTGAAGGAGGAGACGGAGATCGGGCGTGCTTTCCCTGACAGGGAGGCAGCGATAAATGTTGACAATCTCTCTCTAATCCTCCCAGAGCTGAGGAAAAAACCTCCTCTGTTACATACACAGGAGCAGGTGAACTGAGGACAGCCACAGTACCAAGTACCCCTGCGGGGTCTCTACGGTCACTTACCTCTGAACTTCAGGGGAGACTGGTGCAGCAGGAGTATGCCCAAGATCCTCCGAGCCCAATGAGACCCCCTTCGCTTCCTGGAAGATTCAGTTCCGGAGCTTCTGGACGGCATATTCCTAAGCCTAAAGCTGAGGTATTCCAGCCGTAATACACCACTTTTACTGAGAATAGTCTAGCACAATTGCTGCTATATCACAGTTGGTGTCTACTAATGTGCCTTTCTAGGGGATGCCTGTATCAACCGCTTGCTGTATGCCTTTAAATGTTGCCAGCTCTGTCTCTGTACTTCATAGCCAGCTCACTACAATATTGTGGTTTTTTTAAACTGCTGGGACGCCCGCATATGCGCAGAAGCGCTGCGGCGCGCACAGAGCGTCATCCCCCCAGGCTCCGCCCCCTTTCCCGGCTCACCTCTATATATAGAGGCGCGTGCACGCGCACGCGCGCGGGCACGTGCGCCTTCGGCGCTAATTTCAAATATGGTAACAAGGGACAGGAGCCAGGGCCCCTCTTTGCCACAGGCCGGGGGATGGACGAGCACTGCAACATGGCAGAGGAAGCAGTTTCCTATAAGAGAACTCACCATCTGCCTGGACTTTGCTCTGCTGAGAAGAAGCTAGTCCACATGACAAGAAAACATTCCACAGCGGCCTCTAGTGGACAAACACAGGTACCGCAGTCTAATATATTACATATATATATAAAAAAAATTTTTTTTTTTTTCTTCACCACCATTAAAAATTATTACATTTTTTTTAGTAGTTACAGGCATGCACAGAATTTTGCGGGAATACCATTAGGTAACAGACAGAAAGACAAATTAGGCTTGGGGGTCCCCCAATAGAACCAAGTTCCTGGGGGCCCCCACTTACCTGTTCCCCGCCGCAGGACTTTGTTTGGTCCACAAAAGCCCAAACTTCACCTATCACGGCAGGCATTGTAATCAAACCTTCAGGGACCGGGTTCCCAAGGATTCCACTCCCCTGGACCTGTATAGCACCCTGCACAGAAAACATCTTGGTCGTGGGTATGACCAGAGCTCTGGATCCCAGGGTCCAGCTCTCCTAAGAGAAGCATTACAGGCAAAACCTTGCTCTTCTCTGCAAGGCCCGGGTACCGACCGTTTAGCTATGAAGCTTTTTTGGTCGGATCCGGAATAGCTTACTGAGGCCCAAAAGAACCTGTACGCAAGCTCAGTGAAAAACACATGTTTCTTCTTGGCCAACACCTTAGACACTGGCAAAAAACTGAGGTGCTCCCGGATGGGAGGGGCTTATATAGGGGAGGGTACTTCCGGTTTTGGAAGTTGCCAGTGCCAGCACCTGACGGTATCTATATAACCCATTAGTAATGACTATGTCGCTCTGTGTCCCGTGATGTACGAGAAAGAAAATTGTGATTCTTATTTTAGCCAGAATCGTGCAGCTCTAGGTGAGAGTAAACAAGGCTTGGTGGTCAGCGGATAAAGCGCTGGATAAAGCCAAAACAAAGGGCAAAATCTCTCCCACAGGCCGCAGTTTGGAGACCCCTGCTGTAAAGTAATACAACCAAGTCTTGTCCCTGTCCCCAATCTCTAACTGGACAGTAAAGCAGAAGCTACAGACTGATGAGCTATTTTTGATCCCTCTGCTCTCTCCTCTTGATGGCATGTTTCCGTGTTAACATATGAGCACTAGAGTGCCTTATTTGCTCCTTGTGCTCATTCTTGCTTTCTTTTGAGCTTTGTTGTATAGGGGATAGTAAGAAGCCGATACCGAGGCAAAAAAAGGTTCCTATTCTGCAGATTTAAAAATACACTTTTTTTTTTTATGAACTTTTTTTTTTGTTTTATTTTATTTATAAATCTGGAATTTAGCTTCAAATCTGGGAATGAAAGAGAAACAGAAGTGGGCCATAAATACTGGTATTCATCTTGTATAACCAATTTCTAGCGTTCTGTAAAAGGTTTGTAGTTACCTTTCACATTTTGTCTTTAATGCCCTTTGTATTTCTACTGTAAATGAGTAATTGCTAGTGTTACATTCTGTCTTATAACGCACATCGGCTTACTAGCACTTTTTACCACACACTGTTTTAGGTGCTTATTAAAACACAAGTGAACCTTACTCTAGCCCTTAAAGTGATTGTAAAGTCTCCGTTTTTTTTTTTTCCCCAATAAAAATAACATACTTACCTGCTCTGTTGAAGTGGTTTTGCACAGGGCAGTCTCTATCCTCCTCTTCCTGGGTCCCTCTTCTGTGATAATGGCCCCTCCCTCCTGTTGAGTGCCCCCACATCAAACAGCTTGCTATGGGGGCACCCAAGCCGAGTCACAGCTCCCTGTATCCATTCAGACACGGAGCAGAGGCCCCCTCTCCATCCTGATTGGCTGACTGACTTTGATTGACAGCAGCGGGAGCCAATGGCACTGCTGCTGTGTTTCAGTCAATCAGGAGGAGAGTCTCGGACAGCCAAGACACTCGTGGACATCGCTGGACAAAGATGGGGCTCAGGTAAGTATTAGGGGGGCCGCTGCACATTGAATGCTTTTTATCTTAATGCATAAAAAACCTTCTGACTTTACAACTCCTTTAACATCTCGTGTCTAAATAATGGTGCAGGAAAACTGGAAAAGAAAAAACGTAATCCATTCACGACGAAGAGTTAAAAACATACCTTAACACAGGGCACGACAAACCCCAGGCACCAGGCCGCATTGGCGACTAGGATTAGCGACCTGGCTCCAGGCACGTACTGGCCATCGGGCCTTCAGTGACAGTGGACCGCGCCCCCCCTCTGCTCCTCTGTCTCCACCTCCCCGCAGCGCTCACCTCCTCTCCCTGGCTAGTTATGCAGCGTGACTGAATACAGACATGCTCCTCGGGAGTCGCACTGAGAAGCTCATCATACGATCCGGAAGGACGGCGGCCACACAGAGCAGTGACATAAGCTTCCTCTGCACTCGTTCTCCTGGTCTTTCCTTCCCCCGCTCTGCATCCTGTCTGCTGCTGCAGAGAATCTAGATGGAGAGCGGGGAAGGAAAGACCAGGAGAACGAGTGCCGAGGAAGCTTATGTCACAGCTGTGTGTGGCCGCCGTCCTTCCGGATCGTATGATGAGCTTCTCAGTGCGTGTCTGTATTCAGTCACGCTGAAGTTAACTAGCCAGGGAGAGGGGGTGAGCGCTGCGGGGGACCAGAGCAGCATGGGGGACGGACCTGAGCAGCAAAGGGGGGAATAGAGGAACATGGGGACCTGAGCAGCATGGGGGACCAGAGCAGCATGGGGGACCAGAGCAGCATGGGGGACCAGAGCAGCATGGGGGACCAGAGCAGCATGGTGGGGGGAATGAAGGAGCATGCAGCCGAAAGACTGGCTCCTAACTTTTTTAGCTGGCTCCTAGATTCCAAGCAAATTTGTCAAGCCGTGTATTAACACCCAGACCCAGTTTTGCAACTTTTAGGCCTCATGCCCACTGGCGTTTTTACAGCTGCGTTTTTTGCAGCTTAAAAACGCCTGTCCATGTTATTGTAAATATTATTTTTTTTTTTTGAAAAAAAAAAAAAACGTCGGAGCTAAAAACGCGACCGCGCGTTAGTGCGCGTTTTTTGCGCGTTAGTGCGCGTTTTTTTCTGCCTAATTCTGACGCTGAGGAACGCACTGGTCCTGTTTTTTTTTTTACAGCTTACAAACGCCTATGCTCTTTACAGCTCAAAAACGCCTAGGTGGGCATGAAGCTATAGACTAACATGGACAGGCGTTTTTAAGCTGTAAAAAACGCTCAAAAACGCGGCTGAAAAAACGCCCGTGGGCATGAGGCCTTACATGTGTTAGTAAAACTGTACATATGATTGCAATTACTTGTATGCAGGTGGATTATACCTTTCTTTTTGGTAACAGATAAAAAATATTTTAAATATTTAAGTTTAGCTGTGTATTTCTTCCTATTACCATAACCTACTACCAAAAAAATAACCCAAAATAAGCTCTCCTACTCCTGACGATCGCAGCTATAACACATATGTACTGTATATGTTATTTGTTGTTTGTACCCGTAGTAGGGCCCAGAAAGAATAGTGTGCATTTTGCATTTTTATCCTATCTAAAACACACTGACACCAATTAAAAAAAAAATCATTTTTAAAACCCTCCCTAAAACATGCTGACTCCGACCTTTGATCCTAACACTGACCTAGATCACGCTTTGATTTAGCGATTTTTTCCTTTTTTTTTTTTTTTTTAATTCACATATTATGGGGCATTTTGAAAAAAATGGGGGTCTCTGGAAGGTTGCATCCCCTTCATGACCAGAATTTTTTTTGCTGTGCTTTTTTAACTGCCAATTGCACGCAAATGAAATGTATATCATTTTTTTCACACAAATAGAGATTTCTTTTGGTGGTATTTCATCACCACTGCGTTTTTTATTTTTAATTATGTAAACGAAAAGAGACAGAAAATTTTGATAACACTTAACTATATTTTCTATTTCCCACTGGTGCGATGCGGGAACCCTGCAAATCCACTGGGGGTTCCCGCATCGCATGTCTCCTGGCGGCAGTTCAAACTGCTCTATGCAAACTGCTGGGCGTGTCCATTAAAAGTTAATGACACCCCCAAATCAGTTTGCATATCACAGTGCGATATGCAAACTCGGACAGGAATCAGATCCCATGGGTGTGAACACCCATGCGATCCGATTCTACTGCAGACCAAAAAAAGGGTCCTGTGCGAGTTTGATGCAAATTCAGCCATACGATCTTTATGGCTGAAATCGTATCGCACAGAAAACGCATGCGATTTGCAATGCAGTGCGGTGCGAATCCCATCCGATCTCAGACATCGCACTAGTGGGAACCGGCTCTTAAAAATATCCACAAAAAAAAAAAAAAAAAAAGGTCTTCATAAATTTAGGCAAAAATGTATTCTGCTATATGCCTTTGGTAAAAAAAAAAAAAAATACCAATAAAGTGTATATTAATTGGTTTGTGTGAAAGTTATAGCATCTACAAACAATGGAATATCTACAGGAATTTACACAGCTATGACGCTATACTGGTAATGGTGGTGATCAGCAGCTTATAGTGGAATTGTGACAGTGTAGTGGGCTAGCTGACGCTGGCTGTCCCGTTCACTGACTGACACTGACATCAATACAGTGATCAGATATAATACTGTACACTGTATTAATGACACGGGCAATCAAGGGGTTAACTGTGTGCCTAAGGCCCCTTTCACACGGGCGGACCGTACGTCCGTTTTTCACCCATGAAAAACGGACATACATGTATCCCTATGGGATAGCGGATGTCAGCGGATGAACATCCGCTGACACCCGATCTTATCCGTGTCGGATATGCTCCGTTTTTCAGGATAGAAAAATTTCTATTTTTCTATTCGTCTGCGGAGCGGATTGGATGAACACGGACAGACGGTCCGTGTTCATCCGATCCCCCATAGGGGAGAGCGGAGATCTGACAGGGCGGCCCCTGCACAGTGTGCGGGGACCGCCCAGTCATCCGCCGGCTCAGCGGGGATCAACGGAGCGATCCCCGCTGAGCAAGCAGAGGTTCACGGGGCGGATGATTACTGATCCGTCCCGTGTGAAAGGGGCCTAACAAGTGTAACCTGTGCTGCTTTTACCAACAGATCTGGCCGTTTTTTCTCCCTGATCTGTGTACAGAGACCTGTGTGTTTGTAAACACAGGACTCTATTCTGTGATTGCTCACAACGATCAGCAGGTCTCGGTCATAAATAATTGGCCAGGAGCTGCTGACAAAATCCCTCTGTAGCCAGTGAAAGCATGGATTAGCAGCAGGCAAGCACATGCACACGCCTAACCCGGAACAGGCATGATCATGTACATGTACGTGATCCAGCCTGCCCATGCCACCCTGCTGCAGTAAATGTACTGTGGCCGGGCAACAAGCAGTTAATAACATTGTCTTTCTTCTATGTTCATTATAACTTCTAACGTATGTTTATTTAAAAAGGACAAGAAATCAATGTTATGAACTGTATATGGGCCCCCCAGTAAAAACATTCTTCCTTGCCCTTTGACTTCCTGCACTGTGGTTGTGTTGTGCAGTCATATGGCAGCCCATAAAGCGACGTGTAGAAGAAGTGTTGGAGGTAGCAATACATCAAAGCACATGATATGTCATAAGATACCTATTGTTTCTGCACAGCCAAGTGAATTTCCCTCATTGATGGAGTACGGTTTAAGCAGGGTCACTATTGTAAAGCATCCTGTACTAACTGAACTGGAACTAAGGGATCCTGAATACCCCACTTCTGTCCCGGCCTGACATCCGATAGCCATTTGTTTATGAAAACCTCCGACCAGTCCTCCTTGGCACTGCGGTCTTGCAAAGATATAAACCACCTTGCTACCAGCAGGGAAAAATAAGCGCTCAAGAAATATTTCACAGTGTGCTGAACACAAGCATGTTGTATGACATGGATAATAAGACCTCATGCCCACGAACGTTTTTACAGCCGCGTTTTTGAGCGTTTTTTACAGCTTAAAAACGCCTGTCCATGTTAGTCTATAGCTTCATGCCCCCTAGACGTTTTTGAGCTGCAAATAGCATAGGCGTTAAGCTGTAAAAAAAAAAAAACAGGACCAGTGCGTTCGTCGGCGTTAGGCATAAAAAAACATGAAGCATTAAAAAACGTGCAAAAACGCAGCGATTGCGTTTTTGAGCTCCGACGTTTTTGGATTTTTTTTTTGAAAAAGAAAGGTCAAAAAATTTATACAAATAACATGGACAGGCGTTTTTAAGCTGTAAAAACGTCCGTGGACATGAGGCCTAATAATAATAATATTACATTCAGTCACCTGCCTTTACAAACTAAAATAAATAAACCCACACTGCTCTGTGCACTTAGGAATGTTAGGTATGCAGCTATACATTTGCACTTTGCAGAAGGAATTTTTTTAGGTCTGCTAGATGGCAGAAAACCAACCTGTTCAAGGAGTTCACTCAAAGATTCCAACATTCTTGGAGCAGGTTTGGGGGATTTGGCCAGGTCAGTAATTTGCAGTTAAATCTATGCTCTGCAGGATTTCAAATAAAGTGGTATTTGCATGAGATAGCCCAGTCTGTTCAAAGGGCGGCTGACATAACAAGTGAAGCTGAAGCTTCATAAAAATGTGACCTTACATTTAAACAAGAACCCTAGTTTATATTGTAATCTGCACAGAAAGGAACTGCTAATCCCACAATTAATAAATACAGTGATCTAAATTTTACAGAGCATGCTTCTACAGCTCCTCCAACTCACTATAGACAGTTCTACAGGCAGCAATGTGACCAAAGTGGACCTATTGTGTGGACAGCCTCTTTCGGCGCCCAAGAGAAAAATGCATAAAAAACTAACACCTGTGGGCCGATTTACTAAAGGCAAATAGACTGTGCACTTTGCAAGTGCAGTTGCTCCAGAGTTTAGTAAATTGGGTATTCTTTGCAAAACGGAGCTTCACCCCATCACATTCAAGGAAAATAGAAAAAAAATGCATTTTTGCTTGCACATGATTGAACGATGGAGGTGAGCAGAGCCTCCCCTAATTCACTAAGCTTTGGAGCAACTGCACTTGTAAAGTGCACGGTCTATTTGCCTTTAGTAAATCAACCACCCTGCCTGCCTGATCTCGATCCAACACTGTGCATGAGAGCAGCAGCTCTCTCTAATCAATCCAGTCAAATTCTGTGACAAGGGAGCCGATATCTGTCTACAGTCGCAGAGAGGGCTGCTCAGGAGCAAGCTTTCTATGGGGGGGGGTGAGAATCGCTAAAGAGCAGGAGCCAGGAGACCAAAGAAAAGGGGGATTGGGGATGCTCTGTGCAAAACCATTGCACAGAGAAGGTAAACATGACGTTTCTTATTTAAAAAAAAAAAAAAAGCGCTACAATTACTTTAAAGAGGACGTAAACCACGGACAATTTTCCTATTATTTTCAAGTTTTATATACTATATAGCAGTGTTTCTCAACGCCAGTCCTCAAGGCGCCCCAACAGGTCATGTTTTCAGGCTTACCATTATTTTGCACAGGTGATTTGATCAGTTTCACTGCCTTAGTAATTACCACAGCCGTTTCATCTGAGGGAAATCCTGAAAACATGATCTGTTGGGGCGCCTTGAGGACTGGAGTTGAGAAACACTGCTATATAGTATTGCAACTTTAAATACAGGGGGTTCCCGACTAACGAACGCCCGAGTTACGAACTTCTACTTACGAACCGGGCGCTGCGGGGACCCTCTGCCATTTTGGGTGGACAGTCTGCTGTTCTGTGCATGCGCGGCCAGACGGAGCCTCTGGAAATGTCCGTAAATGGCCGCGCATGTGCAGAACGGCATTCGACAAAACATTGTAAATGTCCGTAATTGCCAGTCTGCGCATGTGCGGCCGACTTATGAACATTTTCGATATACAAACAGGAGGAAAGTCCCAAACGGGTTCGTAACCCGGGACCCCCTGTACATCAAAATTGGCAAAAAATGAGACAGAAAAATACCTTATTTCTCATATTTTGTATATCTTCACTTCCGGGTATCGGCAGCGCCATTTATACTGCAGTTTCTTGAATATAGTATTGACGTCATGTCCACCCTTACAAGGTTTCCCTTTACAAATCTTGCGCATGCGCCGTATCACCTAAACCAAGCCTCTATCTCGATTGCCGATACTACAGCAACCGAGCTAAACCATAGCTGAACCTAAATAACTTGCAAGGCGGTATCGCGAGACTTCCTTCTGTGCCGTTCAGAGAGAGGAAGTTAATGAATAATGACCGGCATGCAGAGGGGGACAGAAACGGCGCATACAGCGTGCCGTTAAAGAACAAACCTACTGCGCAATCGCGCCTGACGTTACCCACGCTTGCAGGGCGATTGCTATGCAAACTACAACAGTGAGTACACTTTCACAGGCAACGATCAGCTGCCTGTGCTATCTAGATTTCAAAAAGCACAAGTTGTATTGGAGGGTTTACAACCACTTTAACTTAGCAGCACATTGCTAACAAACACTACAGGCCTTGCCACCTTCTCAACACCGGCTCCTTCCTTCCTGTCTTTGTGGCAAGTAGTAGTCATGAAGAAGAATCTGACAGTGACATTTCTATCTGAAGTAACAGGCCTGGGGAGGGGGGATGAGGGAGTACTATTGTGAAGAAGGAATGGAACCTTAAAGCGGAGGTGCCGCGGAAATTTTTTTATTAAAAGCCAGCAGCTGCAAATATAGCAGCTGCTGACTTTTAATATATGGACACTTACCTGTCCTGGAGTCCAGCGACGTACGCAGCAGAGGACGAGCAATCGCTCATCACTCTGCTGCCCCCACCGCCATCCTCGTGAGGGAACCAGGAAGTGAAGCCTTGCGGCTTCATGCCCGGTTCCCTACGGCGCATGCGCGAGTCGCGCTGCGCCGTTCTGAATGGTCCCCTGTGTTCTGGGAGCCGAGTGTCTCCCAGAACACAACGGGGAATCTGCGGGAAGTGACAAGCTTCCCGCAGATTTCCCGCAGAGAGGACTCCCGGAAGTGGGTGCAAATACCTGTCTTAGACAGGTATCTGCACCCCCCCTCCCCCCTGAAAGGTGTCAATTGTGACACCTTAGGGTGGAGCTCCGCTTTAAAGAAACCTGTGCATAAGCAATAGTGAGCACTAGGGATGAGCTTCGTGTTAGAGTCGAACATACGTTCGACTCGAACATCGGCTGTTCGATCGTTCGACGAAGATCGAACGATTTGGGCCGTTCGCGCCAAATTCGAGTGACGCGAACGGCCCACAATGCACTACGCCATCGCAGTGTCATCCAGGCGCTGTGATTGGCCAAGCATGCACTGTGACCCCGCATGCTTGGCCAATCACAGCGCCGGCAGCGAGGAGAGCAATGATTGGCCACAGGCAGGATGCCTGTGGCCAATTATTGCTGAGGGGGTTTAGTACACGCCCCACACTATAAAAGGCCGCCAGCACGGCGGCCTAGTGTAGTGTGTTCCGGAGCAGGGATAGAGCAGCATAGGCAGGGACAGTGACTTTTATTTCTTTCTTGCTTAACCTGGATTCCTTTAGTTTAGGGAAAGAGAAGGATAGGTAGGGAGAGTGTCAGTGTGTTTTGTGCTTGTGCTATATTGTGCTTAAAAAAAACATTTTTTCTAGGGACAGAAAACTGTAGGTAGGGAGAGTGTGTCAGTTTCTTTCACTGTCAAAGTCCTTGTTTCCAGGGACCTGGAAGGACAGTGAGGTAATTCTCCTTGTGCTATATTGTGCTTAAAAAAAACATTTTTTCTAGGGACAGAAAACTGTAGGTAGGGAGAGTGTGTCAGTTTCTTTCACTGTCAAAGTCCTTGTTTCCAGGGACCTGGAAGGACAGTGAGGTAATTCTCCTTGTGCTAAATTGTGCTTAAAAAAAACATTTTTTCTAGGGACAGAAAACTGTAGGTAGGGAGAGTGTGTCAGTTTCTTTCACTGTCAAAGTCCTTGTTTCCAGGGACCTGGAAGGACAGTGAGGTAATTCTCCTTGTGCTAAATTGTGCTTAAAAAAAACATTTTTTCTAGGGACAGAAAACTGTAGGTAGGGAGAGTGTGTCAGTTTCTTTCACTGTCAAAGTCCTTGTTTCCAGGGACCTGGAAGGACAGTGAGTGAATTCTCCTTGTGCTATATTGTGCTTAAAAAAAACATTTTTTCTAGGGACAGAAAACTGTAGGTAGGGAGAGTGTGTCAGTTTCTTTCACTGTCAAAGTCCTTGTTTCCAGGGACCTGGAAGGACAGTGAGGTAATTCTCCTTGTGCTAAATTGTGCTTAAAAAAAACATTTTTTCTAGGGACAGAAAACTGTAGGTAGGGAGAGTGTGTCAGTTTCTTTCACTGTCAAAGTCCTTGTTTCCAGGGACCTGGAAGGACAGTGAGGTAATTCTCCTTGTGCTAAATTGTGCTTAAAAAAAACATTTTTTCTAGGGACAGAAAACTGTAGGTAGGGAGAGTGTGTCAGTTTCTTTCACTGTCAAAGTCCTTGTTTCCAGGGACCTGGAAGGACAGTGAGTGAATTCTCCTTGTGCTATATTGTGCTTAAAAAAAACATTTTTTCTAGGGACAGAAAACTGTAGGTAGGGAGAGTGTGTCAGTTTCTTTCACTGTCAAAGTCCTTGTTTCCAGGGACCTGGAAGGACAGTGAGTGAATTCTCCTTGTGCTAAATTGTGCTTAAAAAAAACCTTTTTTCTAGGGACAGAAAACTGTAGGTAGGGAGAGTGTGTCAGTTTCTTTCACTGTCAAAGTCCTTGTTTCCAGGGACCTGGAAGGACAGTGAGTGAATTCTCCTTGTGCTATATTGTGCTTAAAAAAAACATTTTTTCTAGGGACAGAAAACTGTAGGTAGGGAGAGTGTGTCAGTTTCTTTCACTGTCAAAGTCCTTGTTTCCAGGGACCTGGAAGGACAGTGAGGTAATTCTCCTTGTGCTAAATTGTGCTTAAAAAAAACCTTTTTTCTAGGGACAGAAAACTGTAGGTAGGGAGAGTGTGTCAGTTTCTTTCACTGTCAAAGTCCTTGTTTCCAGGGACCTGGAAGGACAGTGAGTGAATTCTCCTTGTGCTATATTGTGCTTAAAAAAAACATTTTTTCTAGGGACAGAAAACTGTAGGTAGGGAGAGTGTGTCAGTTTCTTTCACTGTCAAAGTCCTTGTTTCCAGGGACCTGGAAGGACAGTGAGTGAATTCTCCTTGTGCTAAATTGTGCTTAAAAAAAACATTTTTTCTAGGGACAGAAAACTGTAGGTAGGGAGAGTGTGTCAGTTTCTTTCACTGTCAAAGTCCTTGTTTCCAGGGACCTGGAAGGACAGTGAGGTAATTCTCCTTGTGCTAAATTGTGCTTAAAAAAAACATTTTTTCTAGGGACAGAAAACTGTAGGTAGGGAGAGTGTGTCAGTTTCTTTCACTGTCAAAGTCCTTGTTTCCAGGGACCTGGAAGGACAGTGAGTGAATTCTCCTTGTGCTATATTGTGCTTAAAAAAAACATTTTTTCTAGGGACAGAAAACTGTAGGTAGGGAGAGTGTGTCAGTTTCTTTCACTGTCAAAGTCCTTGTTTCCAGGGACCTGGAAGGACAGTGAGGTAATTCTCCTTGTGCTAAATTGTGCTTAAAAAAAACATTTTTTCTAGGGACAGAAAACTGTAGGTAGGGAGAGTGTGTCAGTTTCTTTCACTGTCAAAGTCCTTGTTTCCAGGGACCTGGAAGGACAGTGAGGTAACTCTCCTTGTGCTAAATTGTGCTTAAAAAAAACATTTTTTCTAGGGACAGAAAACTGTAGGTAGGGAGAGTGTGTCAGTTTCTTTCACTGTCAAAGTCCTTGTTTCCAGGGACCTGGAAGGACAGTGAGGTAATTCTCCTTGTGCTAAATTGTGCTTAAAAAAAACCTTTTTTCTAGGGACAGAAAACTGTAGGTAGGGAGAGTGTGTCAGTTTCTTTCACTGTCAAAGTCCTTGTTTCCAGGGACCTGGAAGGACAGTGAGGTAATTCTCCTTGTGCTAAATTGTGCTTAAAAAAAACATTTTTTCTAGGGACAGAAAACTGTAGGTAGGGAGAGTGTGTCAGTTTCTTTCACTGTCAAAGTCCTTGTTTCCAGGGACCTGGAAGGACAGTGAGGTAATTCTCCTTGTGCTAAATTGTGCTTAAAAAAAACATTTTTTCTAGGGACAGAAAACTGTAGGTAGGGAGAGTGTGTCAGTTTCTTTCACTGTCAAAGTCCTTGTTTCCAGGGACCTGGAAGGACAGTGAGGTAATTCTCCTTGTGCTAAATTGTGCTTAAAAAAAACATTTTTTCTAGGGACAGAAAACTGTAGGTAGGGAGAGTGTGTCAGTTTCTTTCACTGTCAAAGTCCTTGTTTCCAGGGACCTGGAAGGACAGTGAGTGAATTCTCCTTGTGCTATATTGTGCTTAAAAAAAACATTTTTTCTAGGGACAGAAAACTGTAGGTAGGGAGAGTGTGTCAGTTTCTTTCACTGTCAAAGTCCTTGTTTCAAGGGACAGAGAAGGACACCTGAAGGTAGCCCTTATTGCTTTTTTCCCATCTCCCTGCAGGCCATCTATTAGAATGTCTGGAAGGCAAACAAGGAGAGGCAGACAGTCAGGAGGCAATAAAAGAGGGCAAGCAGGCTCTGTGTCTGGGGGCAACAGTGCTGGTCGTGGACGCGGTGCATTGTCATCAGCACATGGCCATGGGACACGCTTGTCCTTCTTTTCGGCAGCTGGACATGTTGAGCCACATCATGCCGAAGACTTGGTAGAGTGGATGACCAAGCCCTCCTCCTCCTCCTCATCCTCTCTCACCCAGGCTCAGGGTACTGGAAAAGCAGCTGCCAAAGCGTCCTCTTCCCTGGTATCAATGTCAGACTCATCATCAGTCACTCCTTCCCTAGACCCACCATGTCTTCCTCCTGAGGAGTCCCCCGAACTGTTTCAGCACAGTGTTGGGTACATGCTCCAGGAGGATGCCCAGCGTTTCGAAGGGTCTGATGATGAAACCCAGCTACAGGAAGGCAGTAGGGTGAGAGCAGACAGAGGGGATGCTCAAGAAGGACACCAATCTGGCAGTCATGTTCCAGCAGCTGCAGCATACTGCCAGATTGGCTCCAGTGATGAGGAGGGAGGTGATGATGAGGTCACTGACTCCACGTGGGTGCCTAATAGGAGAGAGGAGGAGGAGGAGGATGAGGAGGAGGCACATCTCCAACGAGGCAGGATGCCCTTTGGTGGCCAGCGTAAGGGCAGTACACCGACGGAATCACACCGCAGAGCTCCGCCTGTGCAGGGCGCTGCCTCTGCCCGTCATTCAAAAAGTTCTTTGGTGTGGGCCTTTTTTGAGGCTAGTGCATCAGATCGCACAGCTGCTGTTTGCAACATATGTCTCAAGCGTATATCGCGTGGCCAAAACATCAGCCGCTTGGGTACCACATGCCTGACCAGACATATGTTGACCTGCCATGCAGCTCGTTGGCAAGCCTACCTCAAAGACCCACACCAAAGAACAAAGCGGACCTCTCCTTGCACCGCATCAGCTGGGATCTCCAACCCCACTATAACTTCAGTCCTCTCTGAAACATGCACTGAGAGGAATGAAGGTGTAGAATTAGGTGTGTCACAGCCAAGTACTTGCGGCCACTCTGCTAGCAGTACACCGACGTCCGATTCTAGCAGGCAAATTTCCCTGCCCCAGCTGCTGGACCGTCGAAAGAAGTTCACTCCCAGCCATCCACATGCCCAGCGGTTGAATGCTAGCTTGGCTAAATTGCTAGCGCTTCAACTGCTGCCTTTTCAGTTGGTAGACTCGGCCCCCTTCCGTGAGTTTGTGCAATGTGCGGTTCCTCAGTGGCAGGTTCCCAAACGCCACTTTTTCTCACGGAAGGCTATTCCGGCTCTCTACCGGCATGTGGAAGGCAATGTCTTGGCCTCGCTGGACAGGGCGGTCAGCGGTAAGGTGCATATTACCGCTGACTCATGGTCCAGCAGGCATGGACAGGGACGTTACCTTTCTTTCACGGCCCATTGGGTCACTCTTTTGGCAGCTGGGAAGGATGCAGGACAAGGTGCAGTAGTGTTGGAGGTTGTCCCACCGCCACGCCTCCAAAATGCTACTACTGGTTGTGACACACCTCTCTCCTCCACCCCCTCCTCTTCTTCTTCTTCCTCCATGGCCTCTTCCTGTGGTTTGTCCTATGAACCAGCGGTGCTCCGTAGCCGTTCACGGGGCTACGCAAGTACGCAGGCAAAAAGATGCCATGCCGTGCTTGCGCTGGTGTGTTTGGGGGACAGAAGCCACACTGGGGCAGAGGTCCTGTCTGCTCTGCAGGGCCAGGCCGAGAGGTGGTTGACGCCACGCCAGCTTAAGCCAGGAATGGTGGTTTGCGACAATGGCACCAACCTCCTCTCCGCCCTCCGACAGGGACAACTGACCCATGTGCCCTGTGTGGCTCACGTCCTTAACCTGGTGGTGCAGCGGTTCTTGGGCAGGTACCCGGGCTTACAGGATGTCCTGAGGCAGGCCAGGAAAGTCTGTGTGCATTTCCGCAGATCTTATAATGCCAGTGCTCGCCTGGCTGAGCTGCAAAAGGAGTTGAACCTGCCCAAGAACCGCCTTATATGTGACATGCCCACCAGGTGGAACTCAACGTTGGCCATGCTGCAGCGGCTGCACACGCAGCAGAGGGCCATCAATGAGTACCTGTGCGACTACGGCACCAGGACAGGGTCAGGGGAGCTTGGTTTTTTTTCTCCACGCCAGTGGGGCATGATCAGGGATGCATGCACTGTCCTGGCACCATTTGAGGAGGCCACGAGGATGGTGAGCAGTGACAGTGCATGCATCAGTGACACTGTACCTCTTGTCCACCTGTTGGAGCACACGC
The DNA here is from genome assembly GCA_029206835.1 of Rana muscosa. Lineage (NCBI taxonomy): Eukaryota > Metazoa > Chordata > Amphibia > Anura > Ranidae > Rana > Rana muscosa. The sequence continues at coordinate 871,253,950 of CM055121.1, forward strand.
TGCATGGAATAATGGACAGGGCACTTGAGGCAGAACAGAGGCAGGAAGAGGAGGACTTCCTTGCCTCTCAAGGCCCCCTTTACCCAGACAGTGTTCCTTCTGTCCCACCCATCGCACAGGAAGAGGAGGAGGAGGAGGAGGAGGAGGAGGAGGAGGAGGAGGAGGAGGATTGTGTCAGCATGGAGGTGGAGGCTGGCACTCAGCATCATCAGCAGCAGTCTTTTAGGGATGATTTACAGTCCCAAGAAACCAGTGGACTTGTACGTGGCTGGGAGGAGGTGGCTGCGGATCATGTCGTCCTTAGTGACCCAGAGGACTCCGGAGCGAATGCCTCAGCAAACCTACGCTGCATGGCCTCCCTGATCCTGCAAAGTCTGCGGAAGGATCCTCGTATTCTTCGGATCAAGGAGAGGGACCATTACTGGCTGGCCACTCTCCTTGATCCACGGTACAAGGGTAAGGTTGCGGACCTTATGTTACCGTCGCAGAGGGAGCAGAGGATGAGACAACTCCGGGAGGCCTTGCAGAAAGGTCTGTGCAACGCGTTCCCAGAGACTGGGAGGTTACAAACTCCTGGTCCTGGACAACGAGTTGCTGAGGCTTCGGCCAGTCAAAGAAGGAGCGGTGGGGAAGGTGGCCGTCTGACCGATGCGTTCAGACAATTCTTTAGTCCGCAGCCCCAAAGTATGATCGGTTCCAGCAACCATCGCCAGCGTCTGATAAACATGGTGCAGGAATATCTAGGGGCAAGGTCAGACTTGGACACCTTCCCCACCGAAAATCCTCTGGCTTACTGGGTCTTGAGGATGGATCACTGGCCAGAGCTTGCACAGTATGCAATTGAGCTACTGGCCTGTCCTGCATCCAGCGTTCTTTCGGAACGCACATTCAGTGCTGCTGGAGGATTTGTCACGGATCACAGGGTGCGCCTGTCCACCGACTCGGTTGATCGACTGACTTTCATCAAGATGAACCAGTCTTGGATCACCACCAGCTACCACACACCTGATGCTGATATAACAGACTAATTGATTTTAACATGTCACATCCCTTCAAGACTGATGCTGATGCTGAGTGCCTGTGCTGTTATGTTGACTGGCTATCCTCCTCCTCCGAGTCCTCAATGATACGATTGATGATGATAGCTTGGAAGATCATTTTTGTTTATGGGTGCCGCCACCAGTGGCTAAGGCCCAATTTTTCAGCCCCTGTTTTACAGGGGCGTGTAATTACAATTTTTTTAGCAATAATTTGCCATAGGGCTCATTGCTGTGCTCCAAGTACAGTATCTGTGAGGGGTTGGAGTGTTGTGGCACCAGTGCCTAAGGCCCAATTTTTCAGCCCCTGTTTAACAGGGGCGTGTCATTACAATTTTTGAAGCAATACTTTGCAACAGGGCTCATTGCTGTGCTCCAAGTACAGTATCTGTGAGGGGTTGTAGTGTTGTGCCACCAGTGCCTAAGGCCCAATTTTTCAGCCCCTGTTCAACAGGGGCATGCAATTACAATTCTTGATCTAATAATTCACAGCAGGGTCCATTGCTGCACCCACCAAGAGTAACTCTGAGGGCTTACAGTCTTGTGGCAACGCCACCACCACCACCACCACCACGAAAGGCCCAATTTTTCAGCCCCTGTTCAAAAGGGGCATGTAATTACAATTCTTGATCTAATAATTCACAGCAGGGCCCATTGCTGCACCCACCAAGAGTAACTGTCAGGGCTTACAGTGTTGTGGCACCAGCACCACCATCAAAGCCCCAATTTTTACTACCACTGTTCAACAATTATATGTAATTAAAATTCCTGATATAATAGTTGACAGCAGGGCGTTCCAGCACCAACCAAGAGTAACTGAGTGCTTACAGTGTTGTGCCAACACCAACAACTAAGGGGCCTATTTCTGCAGAGTATATACGGCAGGTCCCTACTTTCAAACATCCAACTTACAAACGACTCCTACTTGCAAACGAAAGAAGACAACAGGAAGTGAGAGGAAATCTACCCCTAGAAAGGAAAATTCTCTCCTGTAAGAATAAATATGGGAGAAAGGGGTCTCATCTGTACTGATGCTTTATCAGCAATCCTTGTTTCAAGAAAAACACCACATTTCAAAAACAGTTGTCATTGGGACGGAAAGTGAGGTGAAATGTTCTGAACAGGGGTACAGACAGCAAAACAAATGTTACAGGGGTGATAACCCTTACCTATGTTTCCCAAAAAGTTTAAAAATAGATTTTTGGGCTGGAGCTACACTTCAACAATGTACCTGTTCAAAATTACAAACAGATTCTACATAAGAACAAACCTACAGTCCCTGTCTTGTATGCACCGCCTGTATACGGCTGTTCAGAGTATATAGGGCCTTTTTTATTTTATGTGCGGGGTTCCCCTTAATATCCATACAAGACCCAAAGGGGCTGGTAATGGGCTGGGGTAGGGGGGGGGGTCATGGGGTAGCTATGCCATTTTTCTTAAAGAATTTCATCCATATTACCGGGACCAGACATTACATTAAAGCCGCAAGCAGTTTTAAATGGCTTTTTTTTCCTTTAGAAGTGTCATTTTGTGCAGGGACAGTTCTAAACACGGGAAACACGTGGCACTTCACAGGCATACTTTAGACACCCCCCAGGTACGATATTTAAAGGAATATTTGACTTTTTTTTTTTCACTTTATGCATCATTAAAATGACTGCTCCCGAAAAACGACCGTTTTTAAAACTTCTTTTTGCATTGATACATGTCCCCTGGTGCACAACCCGGGTTCCCAAACCCTATTTATGACAATAATATGCATAATAGTTGTTATAATTAGCACTTTAGAATTCGAACGTTCGCATCCATTGTATTTAATAGGGTTCTAATGTTCGTTCGAACTTTCGGTCCGTTCGCGGGTTCTGGTGCGAACCGAACCCGGGGGTGTTCGGCTCATCACTAGTGAGCACATACCGGTTCTGGAATTCATCCCAATATGCATCTTAGTTGGTTGAACTGGTTCCATTGCTGCCCCTTCCCACCTACTCTACACTTGTTATCCCTTTCATGCCTAAGCCTATGTCTGACATTTGGTGTTTACAAGTTAAAATCCATTTTTTTTTCTAGAAAATTACTTAGAACCCCCAAACATTATATATATTTTTTTAGCAGAGAATCTAGAGAATAAAATGGCGATTGTTGCAATATTTTTATGTCACATGGTATTTGTGCAGCGGTGTTGTTCAAACGCAAAACTTTTTGGGGAAAAATACTCTCATAAATTTTATAAAAATGAAACAGTAAAGTTAGCCCAATTTTTTTGTATAATGTGAAAGATGTTACGCCGAGTAAATAGATACCAAACATGTCACGCTTTAAAATTGCACGCACTCGTGGAATGGCGTCAAACTACGGTACCTAAAAATCACCATAGGCGACGCGTTAATTTTTTGTACGGTTACCAGGTTAGCGTTTCAGAGGAGGGGGTCTAGTACTAGAATTATTGCTCTCGTTCTGACGATTGCGGCGATATCTCACGTGTGATTTGAACACTGTTTACATATGCAGGCGCGACTTCCGTATGCGTTTTCTTTGCTGCTTGATGTTGTTTCTGGCTTCGTGCCAGAGTGGCGCATTGCGGATCGGGTCTCCCGGTGGGACGGGAGGCCCGGTAAGAGTGGCGGTGGGGGGGGGGGTGTCCCCTCCCGCTCCTCCGGGATAACAACCGAGTGGCTTTTAGCCGCATCGGTTGTTATCCCTGGAAAGCCAACTGCTGGCTCTAAAAAAAAACATACCGGGATGATGCCTGAAGCTGCGGGCATCATCTCGGTATAACCCCCCCAAAGCCGAGGATGCATATGTGTGTACGCTCAGCGGGAAGGGGTTAAATGATCAACCAAGACTAAAGCTCGCCATATACAGAGGGCTGAATGCTAGAAAAAAAAAAAAACAGATTTTTTTTTACTGTCAGAATACACTGGTCATTGGCTACAAGCGCCAATCAAGAAAAAGGTTCTAAAAAACCAGAGTGGGCACACATGTATTGAAAATGGGGCGGTTCCTGCTAAACCAGCCAAATTTCGATACATCTATAGCAGCTGTTGTAAAACTACATGTTCCATGAGGCATTGCAAAACTTATGGGTTACAAGCATGACCCCCAGAAGCAGAGGCACAATGGGACTTGTAATTTGACAACAGCTGGAGGGCCATTAGTTGTCCACCCCTGCTATGGCCAGCATTAGGCCTCTTTCACACTTAGGCGTATTTTGGGCGTTTTAGTGCTAAAAATAGCGCATAAATAACGCCTGAAATAATCCTGCCCCAGCATTCTCAACGTGAAAGCCTGAGGGCTTTCACACTGAGGCAATGCGCTGGCGGGAGGAAATTTTTTTTCCTGCAAGCAGCATCCTTGGAGCGGTGAAGGAGCGGTGTGTATACTGCTCCTTTACCGCTCCTTCCCATTGAAATCAATGGGACAACGCGGCTATACTGCCCGCAAACCCTTTCTCGGCCGCTAGCGGGGGTTAAAACTGCACCGCTAGCGGCCGAATATCGTGGCAAATCCAACGGTATAGCAGCGCTAAAAATAGCGCCGCTATACTGCCAGCGCACCTCCCCGCCCCAGTGTGAAAGGGGCCATAGGATACAATGTTGGTGGTGCAAAAAATGTTATATACTTTATTGCTTTCCTGTTTTTCTCTACTGGATTGTGCAACACATACAGACAGCCAACCCAATGGCCAATTGAAAGGACTTACAATCCCAGACTGACAACACTGCTCATTGTGAGGCAGAGGGTTAGCATGGTCAGTCTGCAACAGGAAGTGCAGTTACTGTCAGGATCCCCAGGTAAAAAAAAAACATTGCAACAAATTCACAAAAAAACTATTTAGGCCAAAACGTACTGAACAATAGATTTAGGGTTCACTCACACTTTAAAGTTTCAGATATGTCAACATCAACACACCACTTCTATAATCAATTTCAAATATACAGCCAACAAAAGATATTCGATAATTTTCAGAACGAAAGCCTGCAATGTCCTTGATATATAGAAGCCAAGTTAAATTATCATTCTTCATTCACATGATTTTAAATGCCATACATAGAAGATGGTCAAAAATAACACTCATCTGTGCTAAATGTGGACCTTACAAGTCTCTGCAAACTTAAAAATAATGCCATGAGTTATGCCCTTTGTTTTAGCATCCATGTGTTTCTGCTAAGAACAAACATGATACCCAATAGTATTCATCAGGTACCCTATCTGGTTGTGTTTACACAAGCTTGGTTACTACATATCACATAATTGTCTCTTAATGTACAACTAAATGTATATATTGTAAGTAAAATGTGCCAACTGGCAAAAAGATCTGTAAAGTAATGCACATATTCTATAATCTACCTATCTTTACTGTGTTATACAAGGATGGTGAGGGCTCATTTTCAGAGCTGGCAGGAATGCAGATTTTGTGCCATTTTGTACTCAGTCTTATGACACAATGAGCTACAGTAAACACAAACACACCGGTGGTTTCCACCTTGAGGTCTGTTCCTTCAGTGTGGTCAAACTAAGCAACTACTCATCCTGCTGAACAACTCCCACTCTATACTTATTTAAACGTCCAGCTGATGTGCAACTCAGTATAACCACAGAATTTCAGATCATTACACCAGGTTGGTTACAAAAATTATTTCAGTTTTTGAAGGAATACATAAATGATCTACAGTGGGTATAGAAAAGTAATCGCCCACCACATTTTGTTGCTTTTCAGCCTGAAATGAAGACAGACACCATTTTTGTTTCATCCAGCTGTATTTACGGCAACATAACATCCAAGTGAAAGATATACCACCAACATGTAAAAAAATATATATATATTTTTTAAAAACAATCACCGAGTTGGAAAAAGGATCACCACCCCCTCCTAAAAATGACATGTAAACTCAATCAGGTGTAGCTAATCACCAGCTCAATAAGAGCCCATTCACACAGGGGCGTCTTTGGATCCGACTCCAAATCGCCCCAGGTCGCCCCTAGTCGCCTCAGGTCACGCTGGCTGAAGAAATCAATGTAAGTTAATAGAGCCGTCCTTATGCACACTACTGCAGTCGCTCCGACTTCAAAAAAGGTCCCTGTACTACTTCAATCCGACTCCTAGGCGACCTGTAACCATTCATTTCAATGGGAGTCGCCTCTCACTGTCTTAATAGGAGCAACTCTGCAGGAAGATAACATACATTTCTCCTGCAAAACTCTCCCTCCCCCCTCCCTCCCACAGAGCTGATTCTTGTTTGATTGGCCACTGGAATGTCTCTTGTCCTGCAGGCAACTTGGAGTTGCCTTGTAAATAGCTCCAGGTCCCGCTGTGATTCATTCTCAGGTCGTGTCTGAGTTGCCTCATAAAATCGCGCTGGAAGTCGTGTTGCCCCTGTGTGAATGGGCTCTAACACACAAACCCATTTGACTTTCAACTGTGATCAGAAGAGCTTTCCTGGTAGTGCAACTGAAGCAAACAATCCAACTGTGGGTAGCAAGGCACTGTTGAAAGATCTCTGTGATAAAGTTGTGGACAGGCATAAGTAAGGAGATGGATACAAAACAATGCTTAGAAGCACAGTGAAGTCTATGAAGAAGTGGAAGGTATTTGGTACAACACAGATCCTCCCTGGATCAGGACGTTACTCCAAACTGGGATGAAAGAGCCAGGAGGAAACTGGTCAGAGGCTACCAAGAGGCCTACAGCAATTCTGAAGCAGTTGCAGGAATTTATGACAAAAGAGTGGTCATTGTATTGTGTGCATGTGACAACAATTTTACAAATTCTCCACAAATGTGGCTTGTATGGGGGGGTTGCAAGAAAAAAGCCACTCCTCAAGAAAGGCCACATGCAGTCACGAGCTTTGCCAAAATGCATCTTGAAGATTCTGAGGTCACATGCAAAAAGGTGTCATGGTCAGATGGGACAAAAATTTATTATTTGGCCTCAACACCAAACTATATGTCTGGGGGGAATCCAATACAGCTCATTATCCAAAAAACACCATTCCTACTGTAAAGCATCGAAGTGGCAATATCCTGTTATGGGGGTGTTTCTCTGCAGCAGGGACTTGGGCACTTGTCAGGACAGAAGGAAAATTTAATTGGGCAAAATACCATCAAATTCTTGAGGAAAATCTGCTGCCCTCTGCCAAAAAGTTGACCCGCAGCACACAGTAAGAATGACCACACAGTTGTTGGAGAAAAAGGCGAATATCCTTGCATGGGCTAGTCAGAGCCCAGATTTAAACCTCAAGCTATGCTGCTGAAATCACACAAAAGAACAGTTGTACGTTATCTGTGTTGTTTGAAGAAGAGCAAAGAATAAATAAATAAAAAAAAAAAAGAAAGAATAAAAACGTAAAAGTTGTGGACCTGCAAAAACTATAAGGTAATATGTTAACAGCAGGTCTACAGAAAATATGGCTTTTGGACAGCTCTCCACATTTGAATTTTAACCACTTCTCTACTGTGCACGAAAATCCCCTTCCTGCCCAAGCCATTTTTTAGCTTTCAGCGCTGTCACACTTTGAATGACAATTGCGCGGTCGTGCGACGTGGCTCCCAAACGAAATTTGCGTCCTTTTTTTCCCACAAATAGAGCTTTCTTTTGGTGATATTTGATCACCTCTGCGTTTTTTTTTTTTGCGCTATAAACAAAAGAAGAGCGTCCAGTTTGGAAAAAAAACACTATTTTTAAATTTTTGCTATAATAAATACCATTTTTTTTTTTTTAAATAAAATTTTCCTCAGTTTAGGCCGATACGTATTCTTCTACATATTTTTGGTAAAAAAAAAAAAAAATCGCAATAAGCGCGTATTGATTGGTTTGCGCAAAAGTTATAGCGTGTACAAAATAGGGGATAGATTTATAGCATTTTTATTTTTTTTATTAGTAATGGCGGCGATCTGCGATTTTTTTATTGTGACTGCGATATTGCGGCGGACACATCGGACACTTTTGACACATTTTTGGGACCATTCACGTTTATACAGCGATCCCTGCTATAAAAATGCATTGATTACTGTATAAATGTGATTGGCGGGGAAGGGGTTAACCACTATGGGGCGGGAAGGGGTTAACTATGTTCCCTCAATGTGTTCTTACTGTGGGGGGAGGGGACTGACTGGGGGAGGTGACCGATGGTTGTCCCTATGTACAAGGGACACACCATCGGTCCCCTCTCCCTCACAGGACGTGGATCTCTGTGTTTACACACAGAGATCCACTTTCCTGCTCGTTTCCCGGGCAATCGCGGGTGCCCGGCGGCAATCGCGGCCGCCGGGCACGCGCACCGGGGCCTTGTGACCGCGGCGGGCGCGCGCGCCGCTGGCGGCAAGCGCGCGCCTCCTAGCTCGTTTTAAAGGGAGGACGTCATATGACGTCCTCCCAGAACGAGAGTATCCTCCGCCCGCCGTCAATTGACAGTGGGCGGGGGACAAGTGGTTAAGAGAATTTAAACAAATGTATAGTTCCATCTGATTAGATGTCTTCGGACAATTATAAAGAGTTTATAAGAACTTTATTCAGAGAACTAAACAGAAGTATGGGAAAGATATGATTATTAAAGGGGGGGCGTGGCTTGGCGCGCGGAGGAGATGGCAGCCTAAAAGAGAAGCTCCGTCGGGACCGCGGCCCTAACCCGTCTCTCTGCAGGGTAGATACTCGATAATGAGCAAGCAGATCCGCCATTATCATCAGACCCGCTCCAGGCGTTCCTTGGCGGCTAGCTCCGGACGGAATATCTCCGACATATTCAAGAACCAGGCAGCAGTGTTGAGAGTCGCGGCGGGAGGCAAGATGGCGCCGACCCAAGCAGGGGAGACATCCAGCGAGGACTCACAACCTGCTATGGAGGATTACGGTAGGAGAAACACTAAAGCAGATCATCCCCTCACCTATGGCGACATGTCAGGCTTCGCGGCTGACATTAAAGCCTCTTTTTCAGCCGCCATTACAGACCTGAAAACCAGCTTCATGGTCTTACAAGAAAAGATGGCGACTGTGGAGACAGAGGGCAGAATTAGAGATAAGGCGATACAGAGACTAGACACAGAGTGATCTCTACACAAGCTCTACATTTTATAGAAGTTAACAGGCATTTGGAGGACCTGGACAATAGGGGAAGGCGCAATAACATCAGAGTGCGTGGTATCCCGGAGTCGGTGGACACCGACCAAATTGCGCCTGTCCTCCAGAGAGTGTTTAACAGTCTCCTGGAACGTCCGGAAGATACAGTCATAGATTTTGTCAGGGCGCACAGGGCTCTCAGAGCCAGAGGCCCAGACACGCTGCCACCTCGAGACATTATTTGCTGTCTGCAAAATGTCAGCCTTAAAGAAGACATTATGCTAAAAGCGAGGAGAAGTGAACATATTGAGTTTAATGGGGAAAACATCAAACTGTTCCAGGATCTCTCTCAGATCACTTTGAAGAACCGCAGGGCTCTGCGGCCACTTCTGGATAAGCTAAGGGAGAAAAAGATCTCCGGTACACGTGGCGCTTCCCTTTCGCGCTGATGGTCACATATGGGGGCAGACAACACACTCTCCGTACGCCTAATGATCTTCCCGATTTCTGCGATGCGCTACAGCTGGGCCGGGTAGAGCTCCCTGAGTGGTACCAGGAATTCTCCCTACCTCATACAGACAGGAGCCCACCGCACTCTCCCCTTTCGACGCCTGAGAAGCAGTCCGCAAAGAAACAGAGGCCTGACAGAGGCGACAGCAGGGAGCAGGGGACCCCGGGCAGCCGTGCTCACTCCTCCAGGAATATACTGGAGACCTGAGATCGTGCCACACTTGAACTCCGGATGACACAATCTGCACACACTCAATGGTGCTCTTGCCTCGAGAGATCTGGTCTTGGGCCTCCTCGGCCCCCATCCAGTGCTTGGTCCCGGATCCCTGGCCATGATAGAAGCCCAATTATCACACGTTATCCCGGGGATCTTATATTATATTTCCTTTTGAGCATACGGCTAGCTCATCCATCTGCAGCATCCCCCTACTACATCACTGTCAACTTTTTTTTCCCCGGCACCCTACCGGAATCTGGCTAGCTGGATACTTACCAAACCGCAAATACCACTACTGCCCTTATACACAATAACAATGTTACCTTCCTGAGCATTTATATAGCTGGGCTCTTATTACTCTACGAGTCAGGGGAAAAATTTAGACTTGGATAGTTTTTGGAGCTACCTTTGTATGTTGTGTATCTACATGGTTTGCTCACACTTGGTGGTGACTCGGTCCGGTAGGACCCAGCCATGGGACTCTTCACTTCACAAACTTGCTCCAGTCTCATGGATATAATTATAATTATAGCTCACTTAGCCCATGTCTTTCTTAGGAATGTACTCTTCCTTCGGATATATATTCCCCCTCCCCCTTTATACACATCATAGACTTTTGCTAGATTGCCCATCCGCCACCTCCCCAACAAGGTCGCAATCAGCCTTTTCATGATCTCCTACCGGACTTTCTGCTAGCTGGCCATCACAATGCAAGTGTCACTAATATCCAATGCATAATTATAATGTTGTCTTTCTGATCATTTATATAGCCGGGGACCGGTGAGGCTTTATTGAAATGCGGGTCTGGGGGGATGCGGGCCGGGGAGGCGATAGGGGCCACCATGTGTGTGTTATATACTTCTCCTGTATTGTGTCATCACGGCTAAACTGAGGGGGTCCCGGGGGGCGTGGCTGGGGAGAGGCGAGTTTCTGCCCTTCTCGGTGGCGCCACCTGCTGACCTTGCTCAGCCATGTCTCAGGTTCACTTGCTCATTTGTTCATTCTAACCTAAACTAGTTTGTTTACAGTTACTGCTATTTCTACCTATGCAGCGTAGACCCTTAAGCACTTGTTATGTCATACTAATGGGCCGTTACCCGACTGTTTCTTAGTTACATTTGGTATAACCTGCACATATCTCTTAAGATATTGGTTTGGCTGCTAGACCCTTGGTGTGTCTACCCCGTTCCCACATAGGGCGTCTGGGTGGACCCTCTGGGCTCATCTAGACGCACTAATTTGAGTTCTCCAGGACGTGACCACGTCTGGGAGAAGTGTTCTCCTCAATTTCTCCCTACTCACTTCTATATAATTCCTACTTTTCGTTGATTCTTTCTCTCTATCCTGCTATTTTATTTTGGGGGGGTTTTTTCAGGCGAGGTCGGCCGGTGATTTCTGTGTATTAATCGCTTATATTTGAGTTGCCTTTAGGTGTAAAACTTCCCTCTCTGCGTCTGTGTCATGGCGTACTCCGATCTTGGCGTCACTCCCACGGTGATTTCTCATAATGTTAGAGGACTCAACATTCCCGAGAAACGCTCTACTATGCTGAGAGAACTCAAAAAAGGTAGGCCCAGCTTTGTTTTTCTACAAGAAACCCACTTTAGAACGAACCAGATCCCTAAGCTTACTGACTCATACTTCATAGACGCTCATCATGCCACCAATGACGCAGGCAAGTCCAAAGGGGTCTCAATAGAGTGCGCATGCGCGGGGACTCGGAGAAGGACGTGTGCTGACCGAGCTCCCGGCACCCCGACCCACCAGAGCTAACGATAGCGCAGGCACTGAGGTCCGTGAGCCAGGACCGATCCCACACCAGCCCCGAAGTGGCGATGAACCGTAGGGCACAGGGGAAGCCGCGGAAAGGACACGATACGCAAACTACAGCCCAGAAGAGAGCAGGGCCTTCCCCTACAGCACAGCCGCGATCCAAGATGGCGCCGGGTAAGCCAGACACACGAGGCAGCACGGCAGCAGCCAGATCCGACGGCGCTACACAGAGAGGAGACAGGCAGCTAAATCTGGAGCCAACTAGGGATCCATTCTCCTCACAATCCTCGGGAGAGGTGGAGACCGGACAGCGGGGTGAGTCACTATCACATCCCCCATCCCCAGCCATATACGCTGATAGACATGACTCTCCAAACTCCCCTGCCTCCCCTGCCTCCTCCATGGATAGGAACATGGCAGACTTAGCAGAAGTCCTCATTAGCCAATCCAGCCAATCCAGCCAGGATATGCCAATTCCCCAGCTCTCACACTATTCCCCTGATGCTGTACTGTTGGGCAGATTCTCCACCATGCTGCAGCAGGAGCTCTCTAAGGCCTGCACATTAATCACCACTGACCTGAAAAAAGACATCCATAGCTTGGGAGAGCGTTTTGAGCTAATTGAAACCAAAGTGGATGGAGCCATCAAAAGGGTCAACCAGAACTCAGCCATGGTGACAGACCTCCAGGATAGATTAGAAGAGGCATTCACAAAAATTGAAGATTTGGAGAATCGTTCTCGTAGGTACAATGTCCGCGTGCGTGGCCTCCCTGAAACTCACACAGATCTAGAGGGGGCTGTAAAAGACCTGATGAAAACCCTTATCCCTGATATAGCCAACCACCACATGGAAGTTGATCGCGTTCACCGAGCACTGACAGCCTCAAGGGCCGACGGCCTACCACGAGACATTATTGTTAAGCCACATTACTACCGCATTAAGGATAAGATGATGCTTGCGGCTCGCAACAGGCCGGACCTGTCGCTATTTGGAACACCAATACAGCTCTTTACAGATTTGGCGTCATCAACGGTCCAGAAACGCAGAAACCTACGGCCATCACTCCAGCAACTTATGGCCAAACAGATTAAGTATCGATGGTCGTTCCCTTTTAAGTTATCATTCACTTACAACGGAAAGTCCCACTCCTTTTCCACGTTCCAAGCAGGCGAAGACCTACTGCTTAGTCTCGGCATCATTGCACGGGACTCTCCGACTCCGATTTCATCTCCCCCTTGTCTGGATCATCGTCCCCTCTCCCCGATATGGCAGGATCGCACACGCTCACAGGCCAGAAATGCTCGCCGGAATACCTGAGTATTATTGCTCTTCTCTCTTTTTGCTTTTTTGCCCCTTTTGGGAACTGTTAGTGCTTGATTGCACGGATATGGCCTGGGCCCATGGTGGACTATGGGCCTGATGGGGCCATCGTTACCGTTCACAGTTCACAGGTTACAAAGTCACGGGTTACAAAGTTACTGGAGTTCCTGGTTCTTCGGACTGGCTGCCAGCCGAATATTTTACAACCCCGACGGGCCCAACCTGGTCGAAGAAATTTTGCTTTTTGCTTTTTAGCAGTCTGGGGGCCTTAGTCGGACCGCAATGTGTTCCCCTGTTGGGCTGTGGCTCGGGGGCCGGAACGACCGATGGGGACCCTTCCGGCCCCGGCGCCACTGGCCTTGGGAATGCATGTTCCTATAGACAGCCTGTTATGTTAAAACTGTATTGATTGATTTTGTCATTTCCGATATGACCTCGAATAGCCTGCTCGTACAGAGTGTAATCATATTTGGGTCGGGGTGGTCATGCTTGCCACCCAACTGCAAGACTACCTATCCTACGACAAGGATGGTACCCTTGCACCTAATTTGCCGGATGTTGTCTCCGGCAGGGGTTATTCCCCATTCCTTCATTCATCAGCTAGGATTGAGTTATATTGATTGTTTGGGCCTAAGGCCTATGTATATGTTTTTTTGCTTTTATTTTTGTTTCTCTTCTTCTCTAATGCCTTTTCCTTCTCTCCCTTCCCCCTCTTTCTTCGGAGCCTCGGTTCAGCGCCCTTCCCTTATGTCATGGTCTGAGAGGTCACATAGCCAAACAGTCATCATCATCGGGACCCTTCTCGCTTCATTCATTATGCAAGGTAAGAGTGCTCTGCCCTACCACGATGGCCACCACATATAACACAGACTATTCGATAGTTAGCCACAATGTACATGGATTTAACTCCCCTACTAAAAGAACTAAGGCTTTCCAGTTTTATCATAAACAGAAGGCTGAAGTCCTGCTATTGCAGGAAACTCATTTCTCCAATGTCTCAGCGCCCCGTTACCTCAATGGGAAGTATCCACAGTTTTACTTGGCAGGGGGTCGGGAAAAGAAGGGCGGTGTAGCCATCTGCTTTTCGAAACGGACCCCCTTTACCCCCATCGCTATCGTTAAGGACAAGAGAGGTAGATATATTTTGGCAGTGGGGCGGCTCCATGACCAGGAGGTGTCCTTTATATCATACTATGCCCCGAATACTGGACAGCCGGAATTCTTTAGCAAAATGCTGAAGATTCTTATGCCCAAAGTCCAGGGTCAGGTCATTATGGGAGGCGATAGTAATATTCCCTTGGACAGAATTATGGATAAATCGGACTCCTCTAGACCAACATTGAAACGCCCACCGACTGGAAGCAGCAAGGTTGCACGTCTGTTTCATTTCTATGACCTCATCGACGCCTGGCGAGAAAATAACCCTACGGTCAGAGACTTTACACACTTTTCACAAGCCCATCATACTTACTCGAGGATAGACCACGTTCTAGTACGTACGCCTTTGCTACCATTTATTAAGTCGGTTAAGATTTTATCTACCCCTTGGTCTGATCATTCCCCGATAAAACTCTCTACTTCAGGGCTATGGACTAAATCTAGACCCTCCCCGTGGAGACTTAATGTGAGCTTGCTGAATGACCCTACAATCTTTTTAGAGATTCAAAAGGAAATACAGGAATACTTTAGACTTAATAAGGCATCGGACACATCCCCCGCAATTAACTGGGTAGCTCATAAAGCAGCGATTAGGGGCATATTGTTACAAGTGGCAGCCAGGATTAAACGCAATAGGGAACAGGCAAATAAGATTCTGGAAACTAACTTAGATAACTTACTTAGTGAACAGCACAGAAATCCCCTGGTAGATATAAGGCATAAAATTGACGAGGCTCGACTAGCACTAAATCTTAGCTTGACTACTCAAGCGGAGAAACATATTAGTTGGTCTAAGCACAGGTTCTATACGATGGGTGATAAACCTACCACAATGTTAGCTAGAAAACTGGTTCCTCGACCGTACACACCGACTTTGCCTAAACTACGACTATCCACGGGCCTAACCTCCCAGAACCCCGAACGGATAATTGGAGAATTTCACAAATTTTATGCTAAGCTGTATGGAGTGCAGGACAAGTTCGATTCATCTGAAGCGAGCACATTCTTTCGCGACTTACAGCTGCCTAAATTGACACAAACCCATGCGGAACTGATGGACGGTGCTCTTACAGAGCCTGAAGTCAGGGCTGCAATCAAAACCCTACACCCTACCAAGGCCCCTGGGCCAGATGGATTCCCGGGTCACTACTATAGGAAATATCACGATCTTCTGGCCCCACATCTCTGTACTTACTTTAATGACCTGAGAAGCGGCAGCAAGCTCCCCAGCCATGAAAATGTAGCCTATATAAGTGTTATCCCGAAACCAGGAAAGGACCATACAGACTGTTCCAATTATCGCCCAATTTCTCTGATCAATACGGATCTTAAGATTCTAACCAAAATACTGGCCCAGAGACTTAATACTTTTCTTCAGTGTTATATCCATCCTGACCAAGCAGGTTTTGTCCCGACAAGACAGGCATCGGACCAAACCCGCCGGATAATTAACCTTATCTCGGCAGTTCGGTCTGATTGGGATGGAAAGGGGACTAGGAGGGGAATGTTACTTTCATTGGATATCCAGAAGGCGTTCGATTCTATCTCCTGGGACTATCTTTTTGATGTTCTCACACGCTTTGGATTTGGGAGACGCTTTCTGGATCTCCTTCACATATTATATGATTCCCCCAGTGCCTCGCTAATGCTCAGAGGATATACATCCCAAACATTTCCTATCAGGAGAGGAACTAGACAGGGCTGTCCGTTGTCGCCACTATTATTCGCCCTGGCGATTGAACCACTAGCGCTCAAAATTCGCGCCTGCAGAGATATACAGGGCATTTATTGCGGAGACTATGAACACAAATGTTTACTCTTTGCGGACGACTTGTTGCTGACCTTGACCTCACCGATCACATCCCTACCTAACTTGTATGCTATTTTGCAGCCTTTCTCCAACATTTCCGGGTTGGCAATTAATCATAGTAAGTCAAGAGCACTGAACTTATCTTTGCTAAGCTCCACTCAGGCTACGCTTGAAAAATCATTTCAATTCCGATGGGAATCCACAGCTCTCCCTTATTTAGGCATACAGCTGACCTCATCTATTGGTGAGTTGTACAAAGAGAATTATCCAGCCCTTTTCAAACGGCTAACAGCTGACATGGCTAAGTGGCAGGTTCACCCGCCATCGTGGTTTGGCAGACTTCACTCAATTAAAATGAATGTTCTACCTCGATTATTGTATTTCTTCCGTACCTTGCCAGTTTCATTGGCCCGTGATGACCTTAAACGATTCCAGAATAAAGTACTACAGTTTATTTGGGGTGATAAGAGACCCAGGGTGAATAGGAGCACTCTATACACGTTGAAGCGGAGAGGAGGACTTGGTCTTCCAGACTTATTAAAATATTTTTATGCTGCCCAGATAGCACAACTTACAAGGTTTCACTCCCAACAGGCACAGGCCATTTGGATGGCTATGGAATCTTATTCCTGCCGTCCCAAACCTATTTCTTATATTTTATGGCTCCCTATCAAGGAGCGACCTCCTATACTTTGCCCTACTTTATCCATGTCACTGGAACTATGGGACAGACTCTCCAGATCTCACAAATTCAAATCTCCTCATTCTCCACTGACACCTCTGCTTCAAAATAAAGCATTCACCCCGGGTCTCACTCCACTAGCGTTCGAATGGTGGACTAATAAGGGTTTTAAGTGTATTGCTGACTTGTGCGATCATAGAGGTATGCTGACCGAACGGACTATGGCTGACAGGCATCAAATGCCTCCAGCGGAGGGTTATAGGTTCGCCCAAATCTCACATTATGTACAAACCCTGGCTCGCAAGAGCAACCTAGCAACCCAAACTCCCATGGAACATCTATGCAAAAATTATGATAAAATTAAAGGACATTTATCTGCTATATATTCGATATTGCTGAGTGTATCGACAAAGCTGACTTATATGGTCCAATGGGAGACCGACTTGCAGGAAACCCTGGATCTGGACGAATGGCATAGGATAGCCGAGACAGCATCTCGTTCGCTCGTCAATACTTCAATAATTGAGGCCAATTATAAGGTTCTACTGAGGTGGTATATGGTGCCGGTCAGACTGGCAACTTTTGTCTCAGGAGCTACCCCGTTGTGCTTTAGAGGATGTGGCCAGATGGGCACCACCTATCATATTTGGTGGACATGCCCAAAGGTCCGGAGGTTTTGGATCAGGGTGTATAATTTAGTTTACTCCCTTACCCAACTAAACCTAACTAAATCAGCTAAGCAAGCACTACTGGGGGGAGGAGATGTGGAAGCCTCCAAGTCCTGCAAGAGGCTCTTGACATTTATTTTTATTTCAGCCAAAATCACTATTGCTAGGAACTGGAAATCGGCAGCTCTACCATTCGATCAGCTTAAAGGCAAATTGTCTTGGTTGATGCTAAACGAACGCTTGACCGCTCTGGCCCAAGATAAAATGAAACTGTTTCATGGAGTTTGGGACCCATGGCTTCGTTACCTAACTAATGACCCGGAGATGTTTACAGCATAGCCTAGGGGATTAGGTTGAGATGTCTGGATGCTGAATCGGGGCTCCTCCCCCCCCTCCCTCCCCCCATTCCCCCCTCCTCAACTGTCCTTTCCTTACTCTGTCTCCTTCCTTCTATTCTTTGTCACTGTCCTCTTTCCTCTCTTTTGAAATTTGTTTATTGTTTATTTTTGGAGTCAGATCCAGACCTTAGAGGTTTGTGCTGCTCCCTGTTTTCTCAGCTCCTACGGGACCATTGTCAGTCTGATCAGACCTCTGGGCTGCCCACACGGCCGGCTGAGTTGCGCCCCCCCCGATAGATGGATGGGGGGGGCGGCTCATCTGGGTGGACGGTTCAGATATGATCTGCGATGCTAATAGGGGTTAACGGCTCTACGGAGCTTCGGACTACTCCAAGGACCCCTACACTTGGTGATCTTCATTGTGTTACCCCAAATGTTGATTGTGACTGTACAATGTTATGTGGCGACTTTTATACATTTTGTATGACAAAACTTGAATAAAAAGATTGAAACACAAAGGGGTCTCAATCTTAGTTAGCAAAACTGCATCATTTGAGCTGACTGACAAAATAATAGACCCTGGGGGCAGATTTATTTTTCTTAAAGGGAAATGTAGTGGGATCCCTACCACACTAGCGAATGCCTATTTCCCCAATACCTCGCACCAGTCCTTCTGCAAAACTTTGATTAGGGAGCTGTCGGGCTTCAGCTCCGGTAGGTTAATTCTTGGGGGAGACTTTAATGTCCCTCTCAACCCCATAGAGGACACATCGTCCGGGAAAACATATATCACCTACAAAATCCTGAAAAAAATTAAGTCTCTACTTAATTCTCTGGACCTAGTAGACGCATGGCGCTTTACGCACCCAGTGGACAGGGACTTTACCTACTACTCCATCCCCCATGACAGGTACTCCCGAATAGATTATATATTCATTTCACAGCGAGATCTCCACGCCGTAACTGGCTCCTGCATAGGAGCACAGATCCTTTCGGATCACGCCCCTGTCTCTCTCTCTTTGAACCTCACTGCCCCCCCTCTTAGATCTAATGTTTGGAGGCTAAACTCATTCCTGCTGACAGACCCCACTCTGCTTCCGACACTGAACTCGGCACTCCTAGAGTTCTTCAGGCTCAATGCTACACCAGGGGCCGACCCCCTAATGGTTTGGGGGGCCCACAAATGTACAATTAGGGGTGAATTAATTAAAATGGGCTCGCAGAGGAGGAGAGAGAGGGACAGGGAAATTTCACACCTCCTGCAAAACATCCGCTTGCTTGAAACCTCTCATAAACAGTCCCTGACAGCTAAATCGGCAACTTCCCTTTTAGAGTCCAGGAAAGCCCTCAGACAGATCTTAGACATTAGGACAAAACGATTCTTGTTCTTCAGGAAAAAACTATATTACGAACAGGGGGCCAAACCGGGCAATTTACTGGCTAGGGCACTCAGAGGATCGGTTGTACATCACAACATAACGGGCATACAAAATAAGGATGGGAGGATCGATAGGGAGACTGACAAGATAGCACGACACTTTCAGGATTTCTATACCAACCTATATAATCTCAAGACACAACATGGCCCTACGAATGCCACTAATTCTAGAATACAGGGTATTCGGGAATATCTTAAAGACTCCTCTTTACCCACACTTACTACAGATGACGCAGCTCATCTCGAGAGCCCTATAGACGCCTCTGAACTCAGACTCGCCATTAAAGAACTTAAAACGGGCAAAAGCCCCGGCCCGGACGGGTTTAGTGCTATATACTACAAGACATTCATAGACATTCTCACAACCCCGCTGCGAGACGCCCTGAACACTCTCTCTGACCCAAGAGTTATACCGTCTGATTTCCTTGCAGCACATATCACCGTCCTGCCTAAGCCGGGCAAAGATCCAATACATTGCACGAGCTATAGGCCGATATCTTTGCTAAACATAGACATCAAACTGATGGCAAAGATTGTTGCCAACAGGCTGAGACCTCTACTCCTACACTTGATAGGACCTAGTCAGGCTGGCTTCATGCCGGGTAGGGAGGCTAGGGATAATGTTACTAAATCTCTCAACCTCATCCACGCGGCCCACGAGCGAAAGATAGAGAGCTTTCTCCTATCAACAGACGCGGAGAAGGCCTTCAATCGAGTAGCGTGGGACTACATGCTAGAGACCTGTGGTCATATAGGGCTGGGCCCACACATGAGGACGTGGATATCGTCGCTTTACACAAATCCATCAGCAAAACTTAAAATAAACGGCACCCTTTCAGATGTGGTAACTATCAAAAATGGAACCAGGCAGGGCTGCCCTTTGTCGCCCCTGCTCTTTATAATTTCGTTGGAACCGTTTGTTAGAAGAATCATAGCCAACCAGTCTATTAAGGGATTTCGGTTGGGAAACAGGGAGTTCAAAGTAGCCGCTTATGCGGACGACCTCCTTTTTTCCTGTCGAGTCCACACATCTCTATACCATCTCTACTTAAGGAGTTCTCAACGTACGGCCGAATTTCCAACCTCAAAATAAATTACTCCAAATCTGAGGCACTAAATATCACATTGCCAGAACCTGAGCTGAGAGCCGCTCAAACTAATAACTCATTTACTTGGGTCTCATCCGCCATTAAATATCTGGGAGTGTGGCTCACACCTAGTCTTTCATCAATTTTCAATCACAATTTTATCCCTCTTCTTAAAAGCGTGGAGGGTGATCTCCGTAAGTGGTATGCGGGACATTTCTCCTGGTTCGGAAGGGCAGCCATTTGCAAGATGACGGTCCTTCCGAAAGTTCTATATTCAATTCGCACTCTACCAGTTAGGATCCCTCAAAGTTTTTTTGCTTCCCTCCATTCCATGCAGATGAGATTTATCTGGGCACACAAACCGCCTCGTATTAAAGCCTCTCTCTTAACCCGAAACAAACGGGTTGGGGGTTTGGGAATTCCAGACTACAAAAAATACTACCAGGCTTCACATGTTGCCAGACTCGTGGACTGGCACTGCCACTCAGACATTAAGGACTGGGTCGGGATCGAATCCAGCTTCAGCCCCATCCCCTTACAGTTCTCACCATGGATACAAAAAGCCAACTATCCACGGATCATGACCTCCCACCCACTGATTGGCACTACGCTCAAAATCTTTCACCAATTAGCTCAACATCCGCAGTTCTCCTCGCCCCTTAGCCCTCTCACACCACTTGAAAACAACCCAGCCTTCCCACCAGGAGTAGGGAACCCATATATGATAAACAAGGACAGCATGAAGCCACTTCTGGCCCAACACTGTTTTGATGGTGAGACAATGAAAGACCTGATCCGTCTCAGAGAGGACAACAATATGCCCCTTCTGCCTTTGTGGTCATACTTACAGATACGAAGCTTTGCCAATAATAAGATACGTAAGAGTCATTTCACTAGGGCTCTCACCGAGTTGGAGTCTGTGTGCCTGCGAGGGGAACAGATGCCCAGATCGACATCTAGCGCCTATGCTTGGCTACAGGGGTTGGGGGGGCCTGAGTGGGACAGACGCAGAGAGAGATGGTCCGAGAGCTTAGGCGTAGCAATTACAGATGCCCAGTGGTCCAGAGCGAGCATCATGTCTCTCAAATGCTCGCTCAGCACGAGAATGCAGGAGACATCATACAAGATCTTGACCCAATGGTATGCCACTCCGGAGAAAATACATAAATGGTACCCCCAGTCCTCTGACAAATGCTGGAGATGTCACAATGTTACGGGATCCTTACTGCATATATGGTGGCATTGTGATGTGATAAAGGCTTACTGGTCGGGGGTGAAGGAGATTGTTAAGCAGATCACGGAGACTAGGGATGTCCCGATACCACTTTTTTAGGACCGAGTACAAGTACCGATACTTTATTTCATGTACTCGCCGATACCGATTACCGATACTTTTTTTTAATACATTGGGGGTCAGTGGGAAGAATGTTTCTTACATTGGTGGTCAGTGGGAAGAATGTCCCTTACATTGGTGATCAGTGAGAAGAATGTTCCTTACATTGGTGATCAGTGGGAAGAATGTTCCTTACATTGGTGATCAGTGGGAAGAATGTCCCTTACATTGGTGATCAGTGAGAAGAATGTTCCTTACATTGGTGATCAGTGGGAAGAATGCTCCTTACATTGGTGATCAGTGAGAAGAATGTCCCTTACATTGGTGATCAGTGAGAAGAATGTCCCTTACATTGGTGATCAGTGAGAAGAATGTCCCTTACATTGGTGATCAGTGAGAAGAATGTTCCTTACATTGGTGATCAGTGAGAAGAATTCCCCTTGCATTGGTGATCAGTGGGAAGAATGCTCCTTTACAGATAGTGAAAACATTTCAGGTGATTCCAGGGAAGAAGGCGCCCCCCCCCCCCCAAGGTGAGCTCACATCCTGCCCTCCTGAAGAGTTACTTATTTTTCATGAGAGAAAGGCAGCCCCCACCCCCCCCCCCCCGGGCCATTCTCAGTGGTTAATGTCTTCTCAAAACTCCCTCCCCTCCAGCATCGAAAAACAAACAGGCAGGAGAGTCAGGGGGAGCACATCGAGCAAAATACCAGTGACCAGCAGAAAGACAGGCAAGGAAACCATTGGATCAAAACAAGGGAGGGAGGAAGGAAAAGAAGTCTGTGTGCAATGTGCATGTCATGTCACCCCCGCCCCGCTCTCCGCCCCCTCTCTCATCAAAGTATCGATGGCTTCAGAAGCATTTGACCAGCAGAAAGACAGGCAAGGCAAGGCAACCATTTTATCACAAGGGCGGAAGGAAAACAATTAATTGTGCATGTCACAATTAAATTTGACTTACCCGCCTGAAGACACGCTCTGCTCTCCGCTCTGGTCTCCGCCCCCTGCCCCCTCTCCGCTCTGGTCTTCGCCCCCTCTCCGCTCTGGTCTCCGCCCCCCGCCCCCTCTCCACTGTGGTCTCCGCCCCCTCTCCGCTCTGGTCTTCGCCCCCTCTCCGCTATGGTCTCCGCCCCCTCTCCGCTATGGTCTCCGCTCGGGTCTCCGCGCCCCGCTCTCCGCCCCCTTTGTGCCCGCTCTCTCATTAAAAGTATCGGACTGGGCATCGGGAGCATTAGCGCGAGTACAAGTACTCGCGCTAATGCTTGGTATTGGTCCCGATACCGATACTAGTATCGGTATCGGGACAACCCTAACGGAGACCGAACTTTCACTTGACGCAGCGTGCTGCTTACTGCATATTTCGCACTTCTCCATTAAGAGATACAAAAAATCCCTCTCCAGGCATTTGCTAAATGCGGCCAAGTCTCTCATCCCGCTGTACTGGAAATCGACACGGGTCCCTTCCATTTCTCAGTGGTTACACAAGGTGTCTGAAATCTGTGAGATGGAAGATACCGCTGCTCAATCGAACGAAAATGTTGAACAATTTCATGAAACATGGTCTCCTTGGTTTGCTTTTAAATTCTCCCCGGGCTATGACGCCTTGATTGGTAACCCCCCCCTGGGGGATTAACTGGAACGCTCACTTCTCATCTGGGGTCTCACCCCCACAACACATTTAAACACCTGGCCTCTCTGGTAACTGATTGCAACTAAATGCCCACTTAACCCACACTACGAGAGCTGGGCATAATTGTCTGATTGACACATCAGCAGAAGACCCTCTAGAATCACCGGCCGCCTCCCTGGGGGTTACACCCCTAATATCCACTCGCTGACTCTCTCCTTGTCTTTCTTCCTTTTCCATCTAATTTTCTTCTTTAGCTATGTTATTTTTCTCCTGAAAGGTTATATATGGAAATACCCAATGATAGCAGGAGATGCTCACCTTTGCTTTCACGAGGCCTGAGTTGATGCCTCTGGTTTATGTCTAATAGAAGCATCCACCTTTATGTTGATTGCTCACGTATTCAATGTATGTTGATACTTCTTTTCATACCAAACTTGTACGTTTCAATTGTTATTTCCATATCTGTATGCATGTGATACTATTTTTTTCTCTTCAATAAACTTTGATGTTATAAATGATTATTAAAGGGCTGGACCAATGATCATGTATTAAAAATTCACAAATATGTATGCAAAATAACCCTGATCTGCACAGAATATGACTTTGCTATAATCTCGCTGTTCTTTACAATTGTTGTAAAACAATCAGCAGTAAAATCACCTATGAGCACAATACAGAAAGGGTAATTTTTGTTATACACTGTAGTCCTAAAACAAAAAGCTAGGCAATCACCCCTACACCTTCCTCAATTATTACCGTATTTTCCGCACTATAAGGCGCACCGGATTATAAGGCGCAGTCTCAATTACGGGTCTATTTCTGTACCTAACCCATACATAAGGCGCACTGGACTATAAGGCGCATGCTAAAACATACGGTCTACAAAAAGAAATTTAACGGAAGCAAAACAGTGAGTTAGGGCTCTTTCACACGGAGGTCCGTTCAGGTCCGCCTGTCAGTTTTTTAGGCGGACCTAAAACGGATCCTCCATGTACCCCTATGGAAGCACGGATGTCAGCGGAGACATGTCCGCTGACATCCGCTCCGCTCCGCCAAAGTGTGACGGAGGAAAACCCTATTTTTCCTTCCGTCGGCGGAGCGGATCGGATGACAACGGACTCTACGGTCCGTCGTCATCCGATTCCCCATAGGGGAGAGCGGCGCTCTGACAGGGCGGTCCCTGCACAGTGTGCGGGGACCGCCCAGTCATCCGTCGGCTCAGCGGGGATCAACGGAGCGATCCCCGCTGAGCAAGCGGAGCTTCACGGGGCGGATCTGCACGGATCCGCCCCGTGTGAAAGGACCCTTTAGTTGAACTTTATTCTACTATTTAACAATACACTCACATTATTTTTCAGTCTCGTTGCCAGGTGGCTGTTAAGCAATGATGCCGGCTTTTGCAAAAGCTCGGACAACAGTTAAAGCAGATACCTTGCTAACGTGCTGTACATATTACGTAATGTTCTCTGACTGGTTCATCGCTGCCAGCGTACGTATTACGTCCCTGTGTCAGTGGGAAATGGTCCGACAGTTAACCAAGTGGAGTGCTTACCAAAGTCGCACAACAAAATTTTTACAGATTTTGGAACTCAGTGCACACATAAGGCGCACCGGGCTATAAGGCGCATGGCCGATTTTTGAGAAAATTTTAGGCTTTTAGGTGCGCCTTATAGTGCGGAAGATACGGTACTAAGTGGTGGTGGGTCATGTGCCGCAACTGGATTTGTAAGCAGTGCATTTACCTATTTCATAAGCCGAGACCCTGGCAGGTGTACTCTCCATACATCTGTTTTAAAATAAAAAAAACTGTGGTTCATACCCCTGCCCTAGTTATCCTTTCAAGGATCCCAGGCTCAATATTCCACACAAAGATCTCTAAATAGATTATTTAGTTCTGGAGCCAAAGCCCTTATCCCTAGACATTGGTACACCAACATTGTTCCAACCTTTTCAGAGTGGGCTGCCGATGTCTGCCAACTAACGAGGATGGAAGAACTAACAGCCCACCGACAAGACATACCGTATATATGAATCCTTTTGCAATAGATAGATTCCCTGGATTATTTTCATTTACATGAATGAGTTTCAAGCCTTGATGTGACTAAGTCAATCTCATGGCCCCATTTTCCACTACCCTCATAAAACATTAGTACATCGCAAACTTTGTGGCTGCACATGGCTTCCTCTCCCACCTGCCCCTTCATCTCTCCATTCTCTGTTTTTCTAATCTTCCCTTTTCTTTTTTACCCACATATCTTTATGAATTTCTTCCTGGTGAGAGAACACTTGGGTGAAGGCACTTTTTAATGGCTATTTGAGATTTGTTTGCTTCTACTTGTTACAGTGATTCAGTTACACGATTATACTTGTTTCCATTCATTCATTTTTATAACACTTACCCTTGTGATAAATTACGGTCTTTTTTTGTCTCGAATAAATTGCAATCAAAAAAACAAAACCAGCGTTTCAGAAAATGCAGCCTATCACAAAACAACTTTTTGTAGTTAAAATATTGGTATAATAATGGAAAGTTATAGATGCTCAATAAGCAAAGAGTTATTTAATAAACTTGGTTCAGTTTTGTGGCGAAAATAAGTGTCAGTAACATGACGATTCAATGCTTTAAAATAGGAAATAGTGTATTTTACTTCTCTCTTTGATGATCTTTTTACATCTAAGCCTTTAGGCATTCCTGTAGATAATGCTCTGCTAATCAGAGGTCTGCTAATGGGCAGCAGCAAACTTATTGCTGGCGGGATAATGATCAAAGCCCACCTGCATGTACCTTTCCAGGAAACTGCTGCTTTGTAACAAGTCAGATTAGGCAGCACAAGTATAGACATCTGAGAAAAATAATCCGGCTTCTTCATAATAGCTCTGTGTTGGTGACCTGAGAATTTTATCACATCAAGACTACTTCCTCATTAGCCGATAACATGCATTCGAACCGATTCAAACATTCAGATCCCGATATACTAAAGGAGTGAAGCATGTACACTTTCTTTCAAAGTGAATTTTCCCCTATCTTAGCTAATGAGGTAAAACTCACTTTTCAAAGAATACCCAATAAGGTGCTAGATAAAAATACCTCTTTGCACAGCCACTTACAGTGGTCATTTGGAGAACAGGCAGGTCACGTTTTAAATTACATGACCATATGCGTTAGAAAAAATGGTTAGCATTTCTACATGTCCAGTTTGGTCCACCTTCAAACCCAACCAGACAAACCTTCAATAATTAATATTCTCTGTGGTATAGGTGGACATATGTGGAACGAGTGTTGCTCTTACCACTTTTTTTTCATAAGAATTATAAGTTTCCCACAAGAAAACTTAAATTGAACAAATCATCAGGTCCGGGTGGCCTACACCCAAGTCATTCAGAAACTTAGCGCAGTATAGCCAGGTTTCTTTTTCTACTTTTTAAAAACACATTTTACTGAAACAGTACCACGTATTGGTGTAAAGCAAATGTGGAACCAAAAATCAAAATGCAGACCAGCCTTACACCAATAGTATGTAAAGTATTTCAATGGAATGGTAAATGGCTCTATATAGAAATTGCTCAAAAAAAAAAAAAAAAAAAAAGAAGGAAGATGTAATAAGTGACAACCAGCAAGGATGAGAAAAAGCCCACTCGTCAGACCAACCTGGTATCGCTCTATAAGGAAGGAAGTCATAAATTGGATGGTGGAAGTCCAGTGGACATAGTTTATCTAGATATTGCACCTTATAAACATTCAATTTATAAAATAAGGTCGGTTGGAGTTGATGATTTTAAATATATATATATATATATATATATATATATATATATATATATATATATATATATTGTGAGGGGGTTAGCTCGGCAGCGGGTGTGTGTGACCCCCGGGATGGGCTCCCCACACAAAAACAGGCCCAGCAAACGGAGGTTGTGGTTTTCAAAATCAAAAAAAGGTGCGGTTTATTTTCTATTTACAGTGACAAAACACAGCAAAGCCAAAAGAAACATAAACAAAATAAATCCTGGTCAACTTGACCTCTGACTAAACATACAGGTTTCCTAACTAACAACTGGGATCAGCCTAGTGCTGTCCTAGTCCCTAAGTCCCTGGTTTTAAATGTCCAAGCAAATAGCCACACAGGCTTTGTCTCACCGCACAGGGGTTCACTCTCCCTAGACAGTCCACACAGGTCTGGGTCCAGGCATGAGCTAACATCTAATGAAGCTGGGAGTTCTTATAGAGGCCTAAATGAGCTGACAAGCTTCAGCTGGTCTCATCAACTCCCTGTCTGCACGACGCCCCACACTCTCCCTAGAGGTATGAGTCATCCATGAGCCCACTAGCCTTAGCTGGGCTTATACAACTCTCCACCTAGTTGTATAAGTCGGCGTAAAGCCTGAATCTGGGCGAAATATATCTACCCCCCTGGATGCAACCAGGTGACTTTACCTTCCTGCTGTCACAATATATATATATATATATATATATATATATATATATATATATATATGAAACTGGTTACTGAATGGGTCCTGAGAGTAGTGATAAATGACCCATTCTTCGAATGGTCTGAAGTTATAAGTAATGTACCCCAGGGTCCCGTTTTGGGGACAACACTGTTCAATGTGATTTCTTTTACTATAGAGTTTTAGTATAAAGAGCTCAATTTCCTTTTTTGTCGATGATACTAATTTATGCAGGAAAATAAACTTTGGCAAAAGGATAAAGCATAATTGTAGAACTGGCTACAGGGGCGAGTTCAGAGGGTAGTGATACATGGGTGTCATGGATATGCAGTAGTGTTTGTCTGTCAGCTTACCTTCCTTCCCATGTGTTCATCTTAGAGGCCAGAACCCTTTCACCTGGCTTCCTTTATAATCTCCTCCCAGCCTGACTCCACCCCAGGCCCTATCACAGAACACTATATTAACCTGTGCACTGCAAGCCTGCTTGGCTGATCAACGTGTTTGTTTGGCATTGTGTGTTTGGGTTCCTGCCTGCCGTGTGCTACGTCTGTCTCTCTGTTACATATTTGGCTTGTCCCCGACTATCCCTGTCTGCTCGTGACCCTTGACCTTCGGCTCGTTCTTTCGTTATCCTTGTCTGCTTGTGGCCCCTGACCTTCAGCTTGTTATTCGGTTCTCTCATATCTTGTGCTGCTGCTTCCCCTCTTTTCCCCTTATCCTACGGGGCGTGAGCTAGGAAACTCCAGGGGCCGCGACCTGGTCCCAGCCTGCAGCATAACATCCTCACCACTAGAGACCCTGGAGAAGACCTGCTGGGTCTTAGACTCCGCGCCCTGGGGAATCTTGGCTCTAGCTTCCGTTAGGATCCCGGTTGTGCTCCTCTGGTCCCGCTTTCCACAACCACCCAGTTTCCTATCCGCAGCAGTCAGCCATAGGGTTCACTACCTTGCGGTGCACTCCTGTCCCCCTACGGTGTGCATCTGTCACCTGGCCACAGGTGACCTTGACAATGGGGAGTACTCGGAATGGTCCGGGTGGAAAGAGGGGTCTCCCAGGGTTCTGTCCTTGGACCAATCCCATTTCATTTATTCGTAAAAGACCTGGGAGTATGGGATAAACAGCTCAATCTCTGTATTTGCGGACGATACTAAGCTAAGCAGGGCAATAACTTCTCCGCAGGATGTGGAAACCTTGCAAGAAGATCTGAACAAATTAATGGGGTGGGCAACTACAGGTACATGGCAAATTAGGTTTAATGTAAAAAAATTTCAAATAATGCATTTGGGTGGCAAAAATTTGAATGCAATCTACTCACTGGGGGGAGAACCTCTGGGGGCATCTAGGATGGAAAAGGACCTGGGGGTCCTAGTAGATGATAGGCTCAGAAATGGCAAGCAATGCCAAGCTGCCGCAAGGAAAGCAAACACAATATTGGCATGCATTAAAAAGGGGATTAACTCCAGAGATAAAATGATAATTCTCCCACTCTACAAGACTTTGGTCTGGCCGCACCTGGAGTATGCTGTCCAGTTCTGGGCACTAGTCCTCAGGAAGGATGTACTGGAACTGGAGTGAGTCCAGAGAAGGGCAACAAAACTAATAAAGGGTCTGGAGGACATTAGTTATGAGGAAAGGTTACGAGCACTGAACTTGTTATCTGGAGAAGAGATGCTTGAGGAGGGGATATGATTTCAATGTACAAATACCATACTGGTGACCCCACAATAGGGATAAAACTTATCTGCGTAAGGGAATTTAATAAGACACGTGGCCATTCACTAAAATTTGAAGAAAAGTGGTTTAACCTTAAACTGCCTAGAGGGATTTTTACTGTAAGAGCGGTTAGGATGTGGAATTCCCTTCCACAGGCGGTGGTTTCAGTGTGGAGCATCGATAATTTCATAAAACTATTCGATAAGCACCTGAACGACCACAAAATACAGGGATATACAACGTAATATGGACATAAAATCACACACATAGTTTGGACTTGTGTCTTTTTTCAACCTCGCCTACTATGTAACTATGTAATTAAAGGAAGACCTAAAATAGGGTGCTGGGCAGCTACATGGTAGATAACATTCAAAATTGAGAAATGAAAATTTTTGCAATTAGGTGCCAAAATGTACATGCAAAATGCACATTAGGAGTGGCTCCCCTGGGAGAATCAGTGATAGAAAAGGATCTGGGAGTGCTTGTATATCACAAACTTAGCAATACCAAGCCACAGCTAACAAAGCTAGGAAAATACCATCATGCATTAAAAAGGACATATATATTTAAGAGATACTGTAAATCAATAATTCTACCTTTACAAAACACTGGTTCGTCCTAACCTTGAGAATACGGTTCAGTTTTGATCACCAATCCTCAGGAAAGATATTGTTATTGAATTAGAAGAGTTCAGGGAAGGTCAACAAAATGAATATCGGGAATGGAGGACCTCAGCTATGAGGATCGATTACATAGATTACAGTTATTCATTCTGGAGAAGAGGCGCTTGCTTAAAGATGGTTTGTAAAGGCACAGTGTTTTTTTACCTTCATGCACGAAGGTATGCATGAAGGTAAAAAATCTGTGTGCAGCAGCCCACCCTTCCCCCCAATACTTTCCTGAGCCCCCTCTCAATCCACTGATGTCCATGAGAGCCTTGCCCATCCGGGGACTCACACTCCTGATTGGCAATTGACGCCCGTAGCTGTCAATCATAGCCTGTGAGCCAATCAGGAGACGGAGGGGGCAGGGCCGAGCCGCAGCTCCGTGTGTGAATGGACACAGAGCTGCAGGTCAGGAGTACGCCTGCTTGGGTGCCCCCACAGGCACCCGGCAGGAGGGAGGAGCCATGAGCGCCGGCGTGGGACCCAAGAAAAGGAGGATCCGGGCTGCTCTATGCAAAACTACTACACAGAGCAGGTAAGTATAACATGTTTGTTACGTAAAAATTTTGTAAATGTGATAAACAGTTTACCCTAAGGTCCCTGAAGACGACACACAGCCACGATTTGAGGTTAGAACAAAAGAGGTTTAAGGTTACACTGAGGAAAGGGTTCTTTGCTGTTAGAGTAAAAATGTGGAACTCCCTCCCCAGGAAGTGGTACTAGCTGAGAGTGTTTAACTTTTATATGGCTTTCTCAGGAGGCAAAATATTACAGGGCTATGGGAATTGTCATGCCGCATACACACGCCCGTTTTTCATGACGAGAAAAATGCCATTTTTTTATTTGGTCATTAAAAACAATTGTGTGTGGGCTCCAGAGCATTTTTCACGATATGAAAAATGGGCATTAAAAATTTGGAACATCCTCTAATTTTTCTCATCGTTTTTCACGAAAAAAAATGGGCATGCTCAGAAGCAAGTGATGAGACGGGAGCGCTCGTTCTGGTAAAACTAGCGTTGGTAAGGGAGATAGCACATTCGTCACGCTGTAACAGACTGAAGAGCGCGAATCGTCTCTCACCAAACTTTACTAACACGAAGATCAGCAAAAGCAGCCCAAAGGGTGACGCCATCCGAATGGAACTTTCCCCTTTATAGTGCCGTCGTACATTTCGTACGTCACCGCGCTTTGCTCTAGCATTTTTTTTCATGATAGTGTGTAGGCAAGGCAGGCTTGAGAAGAATCATGTCGAGAAAACCGTCGTTTTTTTCAATGACATTAAAAATGGTCGTGTGTACGCGGCATTAGAGAATAAAAATCACACATCTATACACACACCTAAGTTTAACTGGATGGACCTGTGGCTCTTTTCAACCTTATAAACTATGTAAACTATGTAAAAAGGCAACTGTCTTTATTCCAACTGAAAAGAGATTGTGGAGTAGTGATGAGCCGAACACCCCCGGGGTTTGGTTCGCACCAGAACCCGCGAAGGGACCGAAAGTTCGCACGAACTTTAGAACCCTATTAAATACAATGGATGCGAACGTTCGAAATCTAAAGTGCTAATTAGAACGACTATTATGCATGTTATTGTCCTAAAAAGGGTTTGGGAACCCAGGTTCTGCACCAGGGGACATGTATCAATGCAAAAAGAAGTTTTAAAAACGGCAGTTTTTTGGGAGCAGTCATTTTAATGATGCATAAAGTGAAAAAAAAAAAAAAAGTCAAATATTCCTTTAAATATCGTACCTGGGGTGTGTCTAAAGTATGCCTGTGAAGTGGCATGTGTTTCCCGTGTTTAGAACTGTCCCTGCACAAAATTACATTTCTGAAGGAAAAAAAGCCATTTAAAACTGCTTGCGGCTTTAATGTAATGTCTGGTCCAGGTAATATGGATGAAAACCTTTAAGAAAAATGGCATAGCTACCCCATGACCCCCCCCCCTACCCCAGCCCATTACCAGCCCCATTGGGTCTTGTATGGATATTAAGGGAAACCCCGCACACAAAATAAAAAAGGCCCTATATACTCTGAACAGCCGTATACAGGCGGTGCATACAAGACAGGGACGGTAGGTTTGTTCTTATGTAGAATCTGTTTGTAATTTTGAACAGGTACATTGTTTAAGTGTTTAAAACATAGGGAAGGGTTATCACCCCTGTAACATTTGTTCTGCTGTCTGTTTTTTGAAAATTTGGTTTTTTTATTGAAACAAGAATTGGTGATAAAGCATCAGTAGAGAGGAGACACTTTTTTTCCCATATTAACTCTTACAGGAGAGAATTTCCCTTCCTAGTGGTAGATTACCTCTCACTTCCTTGTTTGCATCCTTCCGTTTGCAAGGAGGAGTCGTTTGTAAGTTGGATGTTTGAAAGTAGGGGCCTGCCGTATATACTCAGCTGAAATTTGGCCCTTACATGTTGGTGTTGCCACAACACTGTGAGCCCTCACAGTTACTCTTGGTGGGCGCATGAATGGGCCCTGCTGTGAATTATTAGATCAAGAATTGTAATTGCATGCCCCTGTTAAACAGGGGCTGAAAAATTGGGCCTTTGGTGGTGGTGGTGGTGTTGACACAACACTGTGAGGCCTCACAGTTAGTCTTGGTGGGCGCAGGAATGGGCCCTGCTGTGAATTATTAGATCAAGAATTGTAATTACATGCCCCTGTTAAACAGGGGCAGAAAAATTGGGCCTTAGGCACTGGTGCCACAACACTGCAACCCCTCACAGATACTGTACTTGGAGCACAGCAATGAGCGCTGTTGCAAAGTATTGCATCAAAAATTGTAATTACATGCCCCTGTTAAACAGGGGCTGAAAAATTGGGCCATAGGCACTGGTGCCACGACACTGCAACCTCTCCCAGATACTCTAGTTGGAGTGCAGGAATGAGCCCTGCTGCAAAGCATTGCATAAAAAAATTGTAATTACATGCCCCTGTTAAAAAGGGGCTGAAAAATTGGGCCTTAGCCACTGGTGGCGGCACCCAGAAACAAAAATGTTCTTCCAAGCTATCATCAACAATTGGATCATTGAGGAGGAGGAGGATAGTCAGTCAACATAACAGGACAGTCTCTCAGCATCAGCATCAGTCTTGAAGGGATGTGACATTTGAAAATAAATTAGTCTGTTATATCAGCTTCAGGTGTTTGGTAGCTGGTGGTGATCCAAGACTGGTTCATCTTGATGAAAGTCAGTCGATCAACCGAGTCGGTGGACAGGCGCACCCTGTGATACGTGACAAATCCTCTAGCAGCACTGAATGTGCGTTCTGAAAGAACGCTGGATGCAGGACAGGCCAGTAGCTCAATTGCATACTGTGCAAGCTCTGGCCAGTGATCCATCCTCAAGACCCAGTAAGCCAGAGGATTTTCGGTGGGGAAGGTGTCCAAGTCTGACCTTGCCCCTAGGTATTCCTGCACCATGTATATCAGACGCTGGCGATGGTTGCTGGAACCGATCATACCTTGGGGCTGCGGACTAAAGAATTGTCTGAACGCATCGGTCAGACGGCCACCTTCCCCACCGCTCCTTTTTTGACTGACCGAAGCCTCAGCAACTCGTTGTCCAGGACCAGGAGTTTGTAACCTCCCAGTCTCTGGGAACGCATTGCACAGACCTTTCTGCAAGGCCTCCCAGAGTTGTCTCATCCTCTGCTCCCTCTGCGACGGTAAGATAAGGTCCGCAACCTTACCCTTGTACCGTGGATCAAGGAGAGTGGCCAGCCAGTAATGATCCCTCTCCTTGATTCAAAGAATACGAGGATCCTTCCGCAGACTTTGCAGGATCAGGGAGGCCATGCAGCATAGGTTAGCTGAGGCATTCGGTCCGGAGTCCTCTGGGTCACTAAGGACGACATGATCCGCAGCCACCTCCTCCCAGCCACGTACAAGTCCACTGGTTTCTTGGGACTGTAAATCATCCCTAAAAGACTGCTGCTGATGATGCTGAGTGCCAGGCTCCACCTCCATGCTGACACAATCCTCCTCCTCCTCCTGTGCGATGGGTGGGACAGAAGTAACACTGTCTGGGTAAAGGGGGCCTTGAGAGGCAAGGAAGTCCTCCTCTTCCTGCCTCTGTTCTGCCTCAAGTGCCCTGTCCATTATTCCACGCAGTGTATGTTCCAACAGGTGGACAAGAGGTACAGTGTCACTGATGCATGCACTGTCACTGCTCACCATCCTCGTGGCCTCCTCAAATGGTGCCAGGACAGTGCATGCATCCCTGATCATGCCCCACTGGCGTGGTGAAAAAAACCCGAGCTCCCCTGACCCTGTCCTGGTGCCGTAGTCGCAAAGGTACTCATTGATGGCCCTCTGCTGCGTGTGCAGCCGCTGCAGCATGGCCAACGTTGAGTTCCACCTGGTGGGCATGTCACATATAAGGCGGTTCTTGGGCAGGTTCAACTCCTTTTGCAGCTCAGCCAGGCGAGCACTGGCATTATAAGATCTGCGGAAATGCACACAGACTTTCCTGGCCTGCCTCAGGACATCCTGTAAGCCCGGGTACCTGCCCAAGAACCGCTGCACCACCAGGTTAAGGACGTGAGCCACACAGGGCACATGGGTCAGTTGTCCCTGTCGGAGGGCGGAGAGGAGGTTGGTGCCATTGTCGCAAACCACCATTCCTGGCTTAAGCTGGTGTGGCGTCAACCACCTCTCGGCCTGCCTCTGCAGAGCAGACAGAACCTCTGTCCCAGTGTGGCTCCTGTCCCCCAAACACACCAGCGCAAGCACGGCATGGCATCTTTTTGCCTGCGTACTTGCGCAGCCCCTTGAACGCCTACGGAGCACTGCTGGTTCCAAGGACAAAGCACAGGAAGAGGCCATGGAGGAAGAAGAAGAGGAGGGGGTGGAGGAGAGAGGTGTGTCACAACCAGTAGTAGCATTTTGGAGGCATGGCGGCGGAACAACCTCCAACACTACTGCACCTTGTCCTGCATCCTTCCCAGCTGCCAAAAGAGTGACCCAATGGGCCGTGAAAGAAAGGTAACGTCCCTGTCCATGCCTGCTGGACCATGAGTCAGCGGTAATATGCACCTTACCGCTGACCGCCCTGTCCAGCGAGGCCAAGACATTGCCTTCCACATGCCGGTAGAGAGCCGGAATCGCCTTCCGTGAGAAAAAGTGGCGTTTGGTAACCTGCCACTGAGGAACCGCACATTGCACAAAACTCACGGAAGGGGGCCAAGTCTACCAACTGAAAAGGCAGCAGTTGAAGCGCTAGCAATTTAGCCAAGCTAGCATTCAACCGCTGGGCATGTGGATGGCTGGGAGTGAACTTCTTTTGACGGTCCAGCAGCTGGGGCAGGGAAATTTGCCTGCTAGAATCGGACGTCGGTGTACTGCTAGCAGAGTGCCCACAAGTACTTGGCTGTGACACACCTAATTCTACACCTTCATTCCTCTCAGTGCAGGTTTCAGAGAGGACTGAAGATATAGTGGGGTTGGAGATCCCAGCTGATGCGGTGCAAGGAGAGGTCCGCTTTGTTCTTTGGTGTGGGTCTTTAAGGTAGGCTTGCCAACAAGCTGCATGGCAGGTCAACATATGTCTGGTCAAGCATGTGGTGCCCAAGCGGGTGATGTTTTGGCCACGCGATATACGCTTGAGACAAATGTTGCAAACAGCAGCTGTGCGATCTGATGCACTTGACTCAAAAAAGGCCCACACCAAAGAATTTTTTGAATAACGGGCAGAGGCAGCGCCCTGCACAGGCGGAGCTCTGCAGTGTGATTCCGTCGGTGTGCTGCCCTTACGCTGGCCCCCCGAGGGCATCCTGCCTAGTTGGAGATGTGCCTCCTCCTTATCCTCCTCTCCTATTAGGCACGCACGTGGAGTCAGTGACCTCATCATCCCCTCCCTCCTCATCACTGGAGCCAATCTGGCAGTATGCTGCAGCTGCTGGAACATGACTGCCAGATTGGTGTCCTTCTTGAGCATCCCCTCTCTCTGCTCTCACGCTACTGCCTTCCTCTAGCTGGGTATCATCATCAGACCCTTCGAAACGCTGGGCATCCTCCTGGAGCATGTACCCAACACTGTGCTCAAACAGTTCGGGGGACTCCTCAGGAGGACATGGTTGGCCTAGGGAAGGAGTGACTGATGATGACATTGATACCAGGGAAGAGGACGCTTTGGCAGCTGCTTTGCCAGTACCCTGAGCCTGGGTGAGAGAGGATGAGGAGGATGAGGAGGGCTTGGTCATCCACTCTACCAAGTCTTCGGCATGATGCGGCTCAACACATCCAGCTGCCGAAAAGAAGAAGGACAAGCGTGTCCCATGGCCACGTGCTGATGGCGATGCACCGCGTCCACGACCAGCACTGTTGTCTCTAGACACAGAGCCTGCTTGCCCTCTTTTATTGGCTCCTGACTGTCTGCCTCTCCTTGTTTGCCTTCCAGACATTCTAATGGCCTGCAGGGAAATGGGAAAACCAGCAATAAGGCCTAGCTTCAGGAGTATATTTTGCAGGAATCACACTACGCCTGCTGTAAGTGCTGCAAATGCCTGTTGGTGTAACACACCAGGAAAAAGCAGCAATACAGGCTAACTTCAGGTGTAATATGATCAGGAGGCACACTCCGCCCGCTGTAAGTGCTGCAAATGCCTGTTGGTGTAACACACCAGGAAAACGCAGCAATACAGGCTAACTTCAGGTGTATAAGGTGCAGGAGGCTTAGCAACAATGACACTGACACTGTCCCCTGCCTATCCTCCTCTCTCCCTGCACACAAGGTTTAGCAAAGAATATGACACTGACACTGTTCCCTGCCTATCCTTCTCTCTCCCTGCACACAAGGTTTATCAAAGAATAGGACACTGACACTGTCCCCTGCCTATCCTTCTCTCACCCTACACACAAGTTTGAGGTACAAATAGCACTGACACTGTCCCTGCCTATGTAACTCTTTCCCTGCACCGGAACACACTACACAAGGCCGCCGCGCTGCCGGCCTTTTATAGTGTGGGGCATGTGCTAAACCCCCTGAGCTATAATTGGCCACAGGCAACCTGCCTGTGGCCAATTATGGCTCTCCTAGCTGCCGGCGCTGTGATTGGCCAAGCATGCGGGGTCACAGTGCATGCTTGGCCAATCACAGCGCCGGGATTGCACTGCGATGGCGCAGTGTATTGTGGGCCGTTTGCGTCACTCGAATTTGGCGCGAACGGCCCAAATCGTTCGATGTTCGCCGAACGGTCGAACAGCCAATGTTCGAGTCCAACTTATGTTCGACTCGAACACCGAGCTCATCCCTATTGTGGAGTAAAACTGACCATGCCAGTACTCACAGGACAGAAAAACTAGTCCATTCTAAAAGGAAACCTGAACTCAGGGAAAAAGCAAGGGTTGGCTTTGCTGTTCTCCGTCTGGAAATCATAGTTGCCGCTCTCTCTGGCTTCAGCACTTTTGGAGATCCCGACCTATAATAATCATGCCAATCAGCAAAGTCAGAAATCCTGATCTGCATAAAACTGGTGTCAGCGACTCGGAAAGTCAGTCAACTTGCATTTTTAGAAGAGAATGTCAGCAATGATTGCATCCAAGTTCTCTTAATATAGGTTTTCCTTAAAATGTTTGTCTAAACCTGTAATTTCTGTTTTGAGGGAACATTGGTAATCACGCCCACCATCTCTAGAGGGCAGGAGCAATAATAGTTTCTAGCTACCTTGCTTGCCATGAAGTTTTCCCCCTTCGGTTTTAATCATCAAGGTCATATTACTACTGTAGCAGGATGTTAAATTTAGGGGAAGTGTCTGAGTGGTAATTAGGCTCAGGCACACTAATTGCTAGGGTAAATGGACAATTTCTGTTCATGGGAGATGGTGTTGGTGTGCAGTTCCCTGTGGCCTACAGGTGGCGCTGTTGCCGTAAGCCAGGGTTGAACCACTGATACAGGGATGTGCCCTTTTTGTCCCCTCTCGGCAGTAGTATGGCAGGGCGGGGAACCTGCTGTGCCTGTTGGGAGAGGGTACAAAAAGGGGGCGGCCATCTTCCATTGGGGTCGTCGTTCGTGGGTCCACACCCAGGCACCTTCAGCCTGGGTGCGTGTTTTACCTCCGGGTGCCCTAGGCCCGGAGGCCTGGTTCCTGTTCCATCCCAGACACCTTCAGTCTGGGGTGAGGTACTATTTTGAAGGCCCGGGGCCCAGCAACCTTCGGCTGGGGTCCGCTAGGGATTGAGAGCTCCCAGGGTGCCGCCTTGCGAGGAGACCTGTATCTGAGATGAGGCCAGGGAGGTAACCCTTTCCGAAGTCCCAGCGCAGAGTCGTGGTGACGGTGAGGGCCTCTGGTAACTCTCCGGAGAGATGTTTTCTCCTTGACATGGGCCAATACTTTAGGAAGGCAGTTCTCCAAGTTAGTGGCAGTGACTTCTATTCACCAGGTCTGTGGCAGAGACTAACCTCACGATCTGTGGCAGAGATCGTGCGCCAAAACTGTTCGTGAAACCTGAACAGTCCAAGGAAATCATTAGAGTTTGTGCCTGGACCTCCTCCCAACTAAGCTGTCCTGTGTCTTGTTCCAACCTGTCTGCTGTTAAAGAGACTATTTGTTATCCAGTGTGAAATAAATATAGAAGTTGGACTTTCAGTTGGACAGTTACATTACTGGGGAGAAATAAAGACTTGCATCTATTCAAGATGAAGGTGAGAATCGTCCTCGGGAGGATTCAACTCCAGCCGCAGGCAGGCCCGAAACTAACAGCGCTCAACCTCCTCACACAGGAGGGTACGGGCTTGTGGTGCGGTGTGCCTCTCTGCCTGCGAGGAGCCTAATTAAATGCAGGTAAAGACAGAGGGGTCTGTGCACTACACTACATTCTCCACAACAGAAAAATAGACAAATGAAAAATTTAACAGGCCAACAGCCTTGTATTTACTGCAGCAAGTGGGTAGATCTGGAAACCCAATGGCAGAAGTCACCGTTAAGCACCAAAAAGGCATAAGCCAAAAAGTGATTTGACCTGCTAACATCTAATTAAAACTTGTACCAATAATTTTAGTGCTGTGATCATTCCTATTTTTCACTAGCAACAAAGGAAAGACATGTGAAGCCATATTTTGAACTAAGTCTATCTTCTGTAACAATCAGACCTTGATCTATACCGTTATTGGAGTAGCAGGTCTTAGGCTGCTGTAAGAGGAGATCTGAGAACATTTCCTTAAACATCATCACATGCTTTGAAGCTGTAGTTACACTGATTGCTGTGGTAAGAAAATACAGCCTTTGGCAAGAACATTGTAAATCTGCTTAAATATTTGTGACTCTGAAGCTGTTTGTTGGATTAGCACGAGACTTCCTTTTCTTTGTTAGAGGTTTCATCAACATAGCAGTTTACATAATTTGCCCTCATAAAAACAACGTTCCTGACAAATGGCAATAGGTGTGGAGTCTACGATCAGACCCCCATTTTCTGGCAACATCTCTTTAGATCTTTCATAAAACTAAATGTGATGCTCGGGGGAAAAAAAAAAAAACTGACATGACAGCAACCTTGGTGTAAATAGGGCACATAACTGACACGCATGAAAACGGATATCAATGTGCATAAAAACTGATGTCCACATGCATGAAAACTGGTGTAAACTGATGTCTCTGCAAGTGAAGTGGGTTTTCCCATCAGTTTTCTTGCACATATGATGTAAACGATGCCCTAACTGTCACATTTCTTTGTGCTCTCAACCAAACTGTCAAACCATCAAATGGCTGGTGCAATCAAATATGCAGTACCATGGCAGTTTCAGCTCGAACAGAGGCTAAAATTGCAGCTTCCTTGGCTTAAAAGGATAGGAGGGTTTAGTTCCGCTTTAGGATACATGTAAATCCTAAATCTACTTTTCAGAATTTTTGCAATTATGCCTCTCTGTATACAATTTTCTTAGGCAAATTTTTTTTGTGTTAACCTACTACCAAGTTTGCAGGCAGACAACGCTAAGACACTGCCTCACAATTAGCAACAGTGTGGTCAGACTGCAATGGATGCTCCTTCAGTTGGACAAAAGGCTGTCCATCGGACAAACCAGATAGAAATCCCAAAAACCAACTGAAGGGGTGTACATGGCAGTTAGCGTTGCAAGCCTGTAACTGGAAGTGCTGTTACTGCCAGGACCTCTAGGTAAGAAACTATGCAACACATTTACAAAAAAGTGGAAAGGTCTGCTGGCTATTCAGACTATCTTGGTCAACATACCAAGTGTAGTCCTTGGTATGCTAGTAGATCATGGATACAAGCATGCATGTGTAGAATGTGTACCGGGGTGGGCTCCCCAGGATACAGCGAAGTCGAGGCAAGGAAAACCACTCCACCGCCAGCTCTTGTTAAAACTGAATTTTACTTAGACGGGGTATTGAACCCAACGGCCAATTCTGGGAACATACAATATATTTCCAGACACCCAGCCCGAAGGCTGAGACCCTTATGCTGCACAGCACGGCGCCCTACGTAGGATGCAGGAGTAATTTGCCTACTGGTGGGCACAACCAAACCGCCACACCTTACCTGTTAATACCCTAAAAACAACACAAGAATAACTGTATGGGTGTGTGGTGCGGGCTAGCCTGTGGTGCAGCACAACAGTTTACAAACTTACAAAGCTCTACCGTATTTCCCCCCCCCCTTAACTGGTGTTGTATCATGCGTCTGCGTGTTCCTCCTGAGCACAACGCCAGTCTATCTTGAGTTTGTAGAAAGTTCATCAGCTCTCCAATTGTGAAGTGTCACTTTAGGTTATGGAGTCCCTGTAGTGAACAGTAGCAACACTTGTGGCCTAACACAAACAGAGACCCTACTAACTAGCTACAGGCCTGCTCTCAGTCTCTAGGCGCCAACAAAGTAATGGGGTGCGTGCACGATCTTACCGACCCGGGTCTGCTCTGCATCCGCTGGAGACTCTGACCGGAACAAAATGTCTCTCTAACAAGTATATGGTCCTGCAGTGTTTTGTTTTGTTTTGTTCCTTAGGTCTCATCCGTCTTCCTGCAAGCAATTCCTCGTTCCTCTGGACAGGATCAGGATCTTAGACACAAGTAACTTCACTCAGCTGCAGTTCTGTTTCCACACCTGGATGTTGTAGGATTCTCTGCACACAGTCCTCAGAACAAACTCCTTCTCAAAATGGCTGCCTGCTCGCTACACACTCTCTCTCTCTCTTTCTTGAATCTCTGTCCAAAACAGCCCGTTATACTACAGTTCTCCTCTCACTTTCCTGTGTGGCACAGCACTGATTTGTGTACAGCGTCTCCATGGCTACAGCCCGTTATCTGTGTCAGGAAAAACCAGCGGCATCTTGTGGCCAAACAGCAGAATCACAGTTAAATATTTAATTGTAAACAAACAGTGTTCAGACAATGAGAGCTGCTTCCCATCTTACACATGTGTACATGTCTAGATGTTCAATTGTTAAAAAAACTGCTTGCTAGTCTGATTTTGATTGAACATCTAATTGCCAACAAACATCAGTGGATAATAAAATCTCTAATACAGTGCATGCTATTATTCTATACTCCTTTATGATAATTTCTTTCCATCGACATACTAGAAACAGTGGGTGTAGGACTACCTGTAGACAAATCTGATTTAGGAATAGGACATGGAGATAAGCAGAAATAACAAAACCAATAAAAGATGATAAAACAGATGTTTGCCCGGCTGAATATAGACCTTTAATACACCTACAACTGCAATTTCCTTCTAGCTTCAAGGCATTTTCCTAGGATTGGACAACTAAATGGAAACCTGTTTCTTTCTGTAAAATGCCGCTTTCTGAGGTGTAAAAAAATGCGAGTACATTGAACGATAAAATCAATTATAAAGTCAATTAAACTCAATTGAAAAAAGGCTTTCACAGGGCCATGAAAACTGCGTGGTGTACTAAAATTACATTCTGTAAAGCCTAAAGAAGAATTTATCTTTCCTTCACACCCCCCTTGTGTTCTGTTATCTGCCATGGCTCTATCAGGCTCTTATGGATACAAATTTTATTTTATTTTTTTAAATGGAGCGATTTATCAAAATGTTTTGAAAATTAGGGACTAAACTTGACAGCTGAAGGTTTGCATACAGTATGAAACATGACTGGACACCAATGAAAATTTTGTATAAGGCCCCTTCCACGCGAGGCAGATCCGTTTCAGCGGAGTCAGCTAGCTCAGTGGGAGATCTCAGTCGATTTCCACTGAGCTAGCGGATGACAGGTCCGTCTCTGCTCACTGAGCGGGGAGGTGCCTGTCGAGCGCCGCCGATTCCTATGGAGAGATCGGACGAAAACTGACAGCATGTCCATTTTCATCAGATCTCATCCGATCCTCCAGGACGGACGGCGTGCGTGCGTATCGCCATACGTCCGATTTTAGTGGATCGGAGCAGATCAAATGTCAGCGGACATGGTCATCGCTGAAATCCGTCGCTCCATAAACCTGCATGGAGCGTCCGTTCAGGTCTGCCTAAAAAACTGACGGGCGGACCTGAACGGGCCGCCGTGTGAAATGGGCCTAAAGAGTTAGCTACTACTTACTCCTTTGCAATTTGGGAACATAAATAGGTTTATGGTACTGGTCAAAAAAGCTATAAACCTCTGGTGTCCAACCTGCAACCCTTTTGTAATAAAAGGACATACAACACTTGAACTTACAACTTTAAAAAAATAATACAATACAGTAATATTTACCAAAAACTTTTGT
Organism: Rana muscosa; assembly: GCA_029206835.1. Classification (NCBI taxonomy): domain Eukaryota; kingdom Metazoa; phylum Chordata; class Amphibia; order Anura; family Ranidae; genus Rana; species Rana muscosa. Next base: position 871,296,524 of record CM055121.1, read on the forward strand.
AATTTTTCTTCTTATACCAACATCATTTATATGCATATAATTATGTTTTAATTAGTATGTTATATTACTACTACTGCTAAAATAATTTTTCCCCCATATATTTGAATAGAGCTTTAACACTTACTGGTTACATACTGTATATTAAAGAGGAAGTAAACCCTGATGGGTTTTACTTCCTCTTCGTTCCCCTGCAAAGTAAAAGCATAACGGGCGAATATGCATCTCATACTAGCCCATTATGGGTCACTTGTCTGCAAACGAAACCCGTGATGTCCCCGCATCCATCTTCGCCCCTCTTCCTTCCAGGGCCGTGGACTCCAGCTCTGAGACTGTCCGGAACCATGTGACATCACTCCCACACATGCGTGTGGGAGCAGTCAGTCATGGCACCTGGGAGTTAAGAAACGGCACGGAGGTCTGTTTCTTCACAGCGCATGCGCCGATGACATTGGTGCATTACAAGGTAAATAGCTCCTAAACGACACACGTTTAGGAGATATTTCCACTACCTATCGGCAAGCCTTATTCTAGGCTTACCTATAGGTAAAACTCAAAATCAGAGGTTTACAATCACTTTAAACTGATCAGATTTTACATAGTTTTCTGTTACAGAAATGTAGCACACTCAAAGTAATTTTTTTTGTTTAATAAATAGTTTGTAAAGTATATAAAATACATAATATCATGACAATATACAAAAGAGGATATATGTCATAAGTACAGATTTAAATCATAAAACAATCAACAATCTAGAAGCATTCAGAGCATCAATCCAAGTAATTTAATGGCATTCTCTTTATACACTATTCCAAGGGGAAGTGTCTGTCTTACAGTGATCACGAGACAGACAATTTAAAGCGGAATTAAGCATGCACATTCACATGATTTCTCACATGCAGCACAATACAGTATATTACACATCTGCTGCTAAAAGCACCTTCAGCAAATTCCTGGAGACACCACTAATCCTTTCAGTGTTTATTTCCACATGGTAACAGCAAATCTCTCTCTCTCTCTCTCTCTCATTAGCCTTTGTTAGCCTTTTCAGTTGCAGCTTAAAAAGTGACTTGGCCAAAAGAGCGAATGTCTCACTTTATAGTAGGGCTGGGCGATTTTCCCCCCCCAAAAAATCTGCGATTCTTTTATAAAAAACTTGATTTACGATTCGATTTTTTTTTTTATTATATTAATTAAAGTGCATCAACAAACAAAATTGCAAAGGCAAACCCTTTCTCGAACTGCAAAGTCAGTGTACAGTGTGCAACAAAGATTGTTAAACATCCAAATTATTAATACTGTATTTGGATTTAGCTAATAAAACAACAAAAAATCTTGGTTACTCTAAGTTGAATTGAACTGTGCCTGTGCCCGTGCCTCACTGTGCCCGTGCCTCACTGTGCCCAATGCTTCAATCACTGTGCCCGTACCTGATGCAGATTTTCATGGGATACGGATTTTACTGCTACACCGGCGGCCATTCCAGTATTCAAAAGCCGCGCCTCCTCCTCGTCTCTGGTAGGCAGAACACTCAATTTCCCAGCATTCAGTGTTCCGCCTATCACGGACATCCGCTCATCCTCATAACACAGACGAGGATGCCCGTGATAGGCTGAACACTGCCTGCTGTGAAATTGAGTGTTCCGCCTATCACAGACGACGAGGACTCGGGAGGCGCGGCTTTTGAACACTGCAATGGCCGCCGTCTGTCTGCATGACACGCTGATCAGGTAGGCAGACGTCGGCTTGCGGTTAGTTAGTGTTACATTACATCTACTCGTGGCAGCTGCGGGGAGTAGATGTAATTGGGGTAACGCCGCCCAGTGCCATTCCGGATACGCCCCCTGCAGCCCTGCTACGGAAACTTTGAAGGAAAAATAAAAATTTAAAAAAATAAAAATCTAAAAAAAATCTGAATCGATTTGAACTCAAAACTCGATTCAAGATTAAAATCGATTTTTTTCCCAGCCCTACTTTATAGTCCATGCTTTAATGACCTACAACAAGAATTGATCAGGCCTGGCCTCACAGCAGGATAACAGATCAGACTGTGTACAAGTGTATGGGTAGCTGCTGAAACATTATTAGGCCAAATATGTACGCATTAGGAAATATGCCAGATCCAAACCCTTCTACAAATAGAATGACAATTCTTGGGCAAAACTTTTCCCTTAATCTGCAGCCGTCAGTGGTGGGATCTATGCTCACTATACGGCCCTGGAGAAAATAGAGGGCATGAAATGAGGGTATATTTCCCTGTTCTTTCCACAAACAATTCTCCTGAAATACATTTTAAAGTAGGGGTGTCCAGCCTTTTGACCTTCCTGGGCCATACTGGAAGAAGAGGAATTGTCTTAGGCCACACATAAAATACACCAACAATAGGGATAGCCGATGAGCAGATCACAAGGTAATGATCACTGATACAGATAGTGTACCTCTCTGAGTAATAAAAAATGGAATTTTTTGTTAAAGAGGGCAGCATAAAACTAGAGCGAGATTTGACAGTTTTTGATCAACTAACCTGTTTTGAGACTTTGCAAGGTGACTAAGCAACAACAGATTATGCCAATGTCCAAAAATTAACTGCTTGCCCGCCAAAGATGTACCCACAAGTTGCTTTTTTTTTTAGCCGCCAGTCAGTTTTCTTGTAAAAGCAATCCTATTGGCCAACTAGCCACTCGATTGCTTTTAAAAGCAGCGGGAGGGGACGCTCCCCCAGCCGCCTTCTGCAGCTTTCTCAGGCTCTCCCGTCTCACCAGGATCAGCTTTGACCGGCTCTTGGCTTTGGTAACCCAGTAACGATGACTTGACATCACTTCCAGTTTACCCAAATGTCAACGGCACCATTTTCAAAAATCAAACGTATTCGAAAACACCGATCTTGGTGTGATCAAATGCTTTTAAAGGGCAGAGGAGGGATTTGGGGTCTTATAGACCCCAGATCTTTCCATAAAGAGTACACATAGTGCTGTGCTTTCACACATTGCTGTCACAAGTATGTTTACATTCCTTAAAACAGCAATAAAAGTGATCAACAAAATAAAAAAACATTAAAAAAAATTAAAGCAACAGTGTAGTAAAAAAAAAAAAAAAAAAAGGGCCCTGTCTCCCTTTGCTCGTGCACAAAGTCTAATGCACATGTCGGTCCCACGCGCAAACAGGGATCGTTCAACACATGTGAGGTATCGCCGCGAACGTCCGATCATGAGCAGTAATTCTAGCACCACACCTCCTCTGTGAAGGTAACCTGTAAAGGCTTTTAAAGCATTGCCTATGGATAGTAAAATTTACGTTGTTTGTCGCTATTGCACAGGCGTGTGCAACTATTAAGCGTGACATGTTAGGTATTCATTTACTCAGCGTAACATCTTTTATATTTTACCAAAACAAATTGGGTTATGTATTGTTTTTTTTTGCATCAAAATTCAAAAAAGCTTATTTTTTCCAAAAACATTGTTTGAAAAACTGCTGCGCAAATACGGTGTGACATGAAAAATTGCAAAACCCACCATTTTCTTCTCTAGGGCCTTTGCTTTAAAAAAAATAAATAAATCAATGTTTGGGGGTTAACAAATTTTCTAGCGAAAAATACAGATTTTAACAAAAAAAGTGTCAGAAAAAGGCATGGAGCAAGTGGTTAAGTGCTGCCACATATTTTTTTTTAATAGGAGACTATAGTTCCACTTTAACTTATCAGCAAGTAAATTGGTCTAGGATCCCAATAGCAGAGATCATATTCACTAGAATCACAAAGAGTCCTAGGAAATTTTTGGTGGCATTTAAAAAAAAAAACATTAACTTATCAGTCGTGGGTGGACTGACACTTTACAAAATATTATTTTGAATTTAGGGCATTATTGGTCACTTATTCTGGTACTTTGTGTTACATTTACACCCAGGATGGGGCGAAGTAGCTTTAGGCTTCTTTCACACTGGGGCGGGGGCGCCATCAGCGGTAAAGCAACACTATTAGCGGCGCTTTACCGTCGTTTTTGCGGAGGTATTCGGCCGCTAGCGGGGTGCTTTTAACCCCCGCTAGCAGCCGAAAAAGGGTTAAAACCACCCGCAAAGCGCTTTGCCGGCCGCACTGCTCATTCATTTCAATGGTGTATACACCGCTCCAAAGATGCTGCTTGCAGGAGTTTTCTTAATGTCCTGCCAGGACATCCCCTCAGTGTGAAAGCCCTCGGGCTTTCACACTGAGACTGCAGGGGAGCCGTTTTTCAGGCGCTATTTTTAGCCCAAAAGCGCCTGAAAAACGCCCGTGTGAAAGTGGTCTTAGTGTACAAGCCTTCGTGTGACAGGTGGCCAGGGGGTGGTAAAGATAGCTGTTTTTACTGCCTGTGTGAACGAGGCCTAAAAGGATACTAATGAAACTTTATTTTGTTAAACTCCTTTTGTACATATAAATTTTAAAAATAGGTACTGTACACAATTAGGCTATTTGCACCAATGTATTTTTCATAAATTGAAGAGAAATTTAAAGCGCTTGTAACCTCAACACTTCATGTTCCTGATATGTGCCTACTGTGCCATGTACTCGTAAGAAAAAGCATCCTGTTCTCTTTGTATTGCTTTGTGTGAAATCCCTGGTGATCCCGCTAGTCCCCTTGCTTTCCTATTAGAAACTGAACACACAAAGCAGGAGAACACACCATAGTCAGTTCTGTAGCTGTGCTGGGAACTCAGCCTGCTCTTCTCCAATAATCAGACTTGACGTAACTTGCCCCCGCTGCACAGCCTTTTACTGAGAAGCTCAGTGTACTGCTGCTTCTCCTCCCCCTGGCTCTTATGCAGCTGGGAACAGAGGAAACGTGATCACTTATAAATAAGGGAAAAGTCCATTTTTAATGTTGTTTTTAATTTTTAATATCTATACAAAAATGTTTTGCCTTTCATTTCTATTTTAAACTGACTAGGTTGTTTTACAAGTTGATCGTTTACATTGACTTTAACAGGAAAGTGTACAAAACACTCTTTGGTGCTTTGTTGTATAAGCCCTAAAAGTGATCTGATTGATGCTACAAGTCTGGTGCATTACTTTCCTCAGACGGCTATGTAAGAACTTGGATGTGTACTGAAGAGTGCCTAGTACAAAAGTCAATTTCACTTAAAAGGTCTTTTTTGAAACATTTACTGCTTTCCGTCATTAGGACACACCTGTACTTTCTCAGACCGGAGTGGGGAGAACAGGACCATGGCTGCAGCTATGATCCCAATATTTTTTTCAGGCAGCAGTTTCCAGCCAAGTAAAAGTGATCCAAGCGGCTATACAGTCACCTGACTACTTTTAGGGCTGGCGGAAAGGGGGTCCACCATTACTGGGCTCTCCTGTACCACTGGGGGAGCCTGGTACTGATGTGACCTGTTGCATTGGATGCCCTAGACTTCCATTGTTCCTCCCCCTCTGTGAGGTCAGAAACCAGAAGTGACGAAATCCATGGGCAGGAGAAATTTTAACGTGTGACATGTTAGATATGTATTTATTCGGTGTATCATCTTTGACATTTTACCAAAAATGATATTGTGTTCGTATGCACTAAAATGCATTAAAGTGATATAATCTGCCACTTGCAAAATTACTGTCATTTTTATCCTTTCTTTACCATTTAGGGAATCACTGACCCAGAATAAGCAAGTGTATTTTAGGTGCTAGAAACTTAACAAGCAAATGCAAGTTCCAGGTCAGCGACTCTAGGTAGTGAATAATAATAATAATAATAATAATAAATAAATTATTATTATTAAGGTACACGGCCTTGGTTAATTTTACACCTTTTAAAATAAGTCAGCAAGGACAGCACCAAAATTCCTATACATGACAGGTTCCCTTTATGGTCCTAAATGATACAGTATATGTACAGACTGTCCATATGAATCGAAGGTGAGTAGTGCGTTTCTGTTTGAAAGAAATATCTAAGAAATGTGTTTAATTCATAAGATGGAATGTAGACATTTCTACAATGTAAACAATAGACGGCGATGTTATAAAAAAACAGCAATAATATTAGAGCCAGTTCACACTGGAGCAACACTACTTCCAGCGCGACTTTACAAGGCAACTTCAAGTTGCCTCCAGGACAGGCGACTTTGCCAGTGGCCAATCAAACAATAATCAGCTCTGTGGGAGGGAGGGGTTTGCCTGAGAAAACTATTTTCTCTTCCTGTAAAAGTTGCTTCAGTTTAGACACTGATCAGACTTTGGAGGCGACTTCAATTGAAATCAATGGGTACAAGTCGCCTAGAAGGGACTTCAGTAGTGTACATTAAGACTGCTCTCATTCACTTGAATGTAATTTGTCATGTCGGGCAACTTAGGGCGACAAGTCGGATCCCAAGTCGCAATAGTGTGAACCGGCTCTAAGGGATATGTCACGCAGTTGGGAATATGTATTATGCAGTCAGATCCGTTAATTATATCTTAGCCATCAGTTTTCTGATTTGCAGCGTACCCTGCCCTGTTAGTTGATTCATTATAGATTACAACACACTGTATGTATAACCCTACATTACCTAGTGATCTGTCCATCCTTGTGTCTGCATGGTTACAGCTCAATTACTAAAATACTATAGCAGTATTTCATTACAGAGATATTTCAGACAAAACAATCAAACATTTTTCAAAAGGTGGCAGATTTTACTTATAGGAAAGTACCGGTATCTCTCTGCTGGTTTACAAATGCTAATCAGATAAACTCTACATGCACCTACAGTGACCAGTAAGAAAGACAACTGGGATGACAAGATAAACCAGAACTGCAATGTACAGGTCATGTATGACCACATTCTGATAGAGAGAGGAGGAGCACCAAATAATCTAGAATTCATTTTTGGAAGGAAAAGCATTGTCCCACAAAGCTGTGCATCATATGCCAACAAGTGGTTGTAAAGCCTAAAGGTTAAAAACCTTCCGCATGCTGCTAGGCACTCAGAGGGGGACCCCAAAGTGGAGGATCGGTGCTGCTCTGTGCAAAAGCACTGCACAGAGCAGTCAAGTATAACATTTGTTTGATCTTGGAATAAAGGTTCCGATGATAAATACCCAAACTTATGCTGTTATCAATAAAAAAAGAGCCTATAATATTATTTTACGCCTAATGCTAGCCATATATCACACAATGATATTCTCTCCAGGAATGAATACTTGCCTCATCCACACAAGATGCCTATACAACTGCTGGAAATCACAGCCTGACGGCAGAATGTAAAGGGTTGAGGCGGGGGTGAAGGGATGATAAATAAACCGGTTTTATTCTGCATTAAAGCACATTAAATGCACAGAAGCACTCTAAGACCTCATGCACATTGGGCTCTTCCGAATGGCTTTTCTCCTGGCAAAACACATTTAGGCATGTCAATGTCAAGCATCTGGGTGCTCATTCATTTCACTGGCCAGAATATTCATTTATTCTGCCCACTGAAATGAATGAAGGCTCAAGCACTAAACGTGCCTAGCGTAAATGTGCATTAACACATGTTTAGATGTGCGAGTTTTTTTATGGCCAAAATTTCCTCTACTGAATGCATCTTTGGTGTGTGTGTGTGTGTGTGTGTGTGTGTGGTTCTGCCTCTAAGCACACCTACCTCTATACTCCTGTAAACGCCTATGTGTACATGGACACATAAGCTAACATGAAGGGGCGTTTAAAGACAAAAAAAAAAAAAGAAGCTCAAATGCCTGTCAATCAGGCATTTTTGAGTTGCAGTGTGCATGAGCCCCTGGTTGAACAAAGCAAGTGTTCAGTTGTTGCATGTGACAATGCAATGGCTTTACTCATGTGCAAGTTCACCTTTAAAGAGCCCTTGTCACCAACTAAAAAAGCACAGAAAAATTTGGTACCAGGAGTTGAAAAGTTTTTTTTTATCTTAATGCATTCTATGCATTAAGATAAAAAACTGTGTAGCAGCCCCCCTGCCCCCTAATTACCTACCTGAGCCCCTCCTCTCTCCAGCAATGTCCACAATCACCTCAGCCATCTGGAACACTCCTCCTGATTGGCTGAGACAGAGCAGCGGCGCCATTGGCTCCCGCAGATGTCAAAGTCAGTCAGCCAATCAGGGGAGAGAGGGGGCGGGGGCCAGTCCGGGCTCCATGTCTGAATGGATACATGGAGCGCCGACTGTAGCAACCTGCTGGCTGAGGGGCACTCAAAAAGGAGGGAGGGACTAGGAGCAGCAAAGAGGGACCTGAGAAGAGGAGGATCCAGGTTGCTCTGTGCAAAACTAACTGCACAGAGGAGGCAACTATAACATGTTTGTTATTTAGAAGAAAAAAAAAAAAAACACCACAAGCCTTTACAATCACTTTAAGACCCCTTTCACACTGAGCCGGTTTGCAGGCGCTAAACTGCTAAAAATAGCGCCTGCAAAGCGCCCTGAAAGAGCCGCTCCCGAGGGCTTTCACATTGGAGCGGTGCGCTGGCAGGACAGTAAAAAAAAAGTCCCGCTAGCCACATCTTTGGGGCGCTGTAGGAGCGGTGAATACACCGCTCCTAAAGCACCCGTGTCCATTGAAATTAATGGGCAGCGCCGCCGAAGCTAGCTAAAAGCGCCCTGCTATCGGCTGAATAGCACCGCAAAAACCACTGTAAAGCGCCACGAAAAATAGCGGCACTTTACCGCCGACTACCCCACTGCCCCAGTGTGAAAGGGGTCTAAATGCTTACTTGCATTTTTTTCTTCCCATAAACTATTTTTATTCACTTACAATGCGTCTCTGAACTTGCTAGCAAGTTTGACTATGTCATGAAAAGTAATTACCCAAGCACAGCCCCCTCCCTCATCGCACATCATAGACCTGTGTCTAATTACTGTCTGTGCTGATTCAATATCTCTGCCCCTCCCCTCTCCTTCCTATAGGGAAGGAGTTAAAGGGAATGGCATAGGAGGGTCATTGATTGACAGCTCTGAGTCTGCTGGAGCTGCTGTCATCACATCCAAGATGACAGCATCCAGCAGCAGTCTCAGGGCTTTTGGATATGCATCCACACAAGAAAGGCTTTTATATACAAAAAACATACCTAGATTATGTTAAAACGCACACATAATCTAATAGGAAGATTCTTGTTGAAATGAATGACCCGGCAACAGGGTCGCTTTAAGTAGGATTTAAGGATGGCTAAAAAAAAAAAAAAAATTCCTTTCCTTAATCAAAATGTTTATGAATCCTGGAAGGCCTCCTTCCATGAAAACAAAGGTCCTAAGCTTATCATTGTCGTACCAAGAGGACTTCCTTTACCACTCCCAGCTGGACCATTGGGAACAGCCTGCTATGTGAGACAGGAAACATTAAGCATTAGTCACTACCCTTCCATAGGCATACTCAGCCAACATCGCTGTGCAAAAACAATGGCAGGCTAGCTAACCATTATCACAGGTGGAACAAAATGCTTACACTTAAAGGGTCCACACACACACACTTCTATGTAGACATTATGCATTTGCAGCTGTGATAATGTGTCCTATACAATACACACTTTTCAAAGTGAATATAGAGATTATGATTTTTGAATTTATCAAGCAGATTGAACATTACTATTCAGTGATCACTGTGCAGTCCTAATTTTCTATTGAACATACTAATAATACTTTTATTGTGCCCTATGCTCCTATACAGCAACAGATTTTTGAACACCTAAGTTGACAAAAATGGCATGTCTGAAAAATCCCATACGATAATAATAATAATAATAATAATAATAATAATAATAATAATAGTATTCAGGATTTATAGCACCAACAGTTTGTGCAGCGCTTTACAAGGACAGACAGTACAGTTACAATACAATTCAATACAGGAGGAATCAGAGGGTCCTGCACTTTAGAGCTTACAATCTAGGAGGCTGTTATATTAAAATAAAGGCAGCCTAAGTTTGGGTATTTATCATCGGAATCCTTTATTCCAAGATCAAATCATATGGAATCCTCTACACCAGCTACTGCTCCTTCTGTAAAGGACAACAGCACATAAGTCTGCAGCTTCAGCCCCCCCCCCCCCCACCCATGTCTCAGTGTGGTGGGGAGCAAAGTTCTCATGTCACATGACTGCAGTATATGGTGCTGGACCCCAGGTATTAGGGAGAATTATTCTGAAGTGTGCTAAGGCATTTCTTTTATTGGTGTGTTTGTTGAGGACTTATATAAAAGTTATCTGAATGAGTTTAATGCCACTTTAAGGAATACATTTAAAGTGGAGTTCCACCACGATTTTAGTTTTTCCTAAAAATCATTAAAAAAAAATAATTGAAAAATGTTTTGTTTTTTTCTGTAGCACACAAATCCCTCTCTCCTGCTTACCTCCACCTGCAGAGTGGGACACACCATGCCACATGCCTAGTATCCTCCATCTTGTAGAGGGCGAGCGGTATTAATAGAAGAAATAAAGATTAGGATAGCCGCACTTCAATCCAACTTGGCTTTATTTGAAAAGTAAAAGTGAACAGGCACTACATGTCACAGCAACGAAAAAAACTACAGGACAGCTAATGCGTTTCACACTTAGAAGTGATTACTCATAGCCTTTTAAATAAAGCCAAGTTGGATTGGAGTGCGGCTATCCTAATCTTCATTTCTTCTAATTGCCTTGTGCATTGCCAGCACCCTTGGTTCCTGGAGAGGTGATCTTTGTTGGAGTGGACCTGTCTGGAGCAGCAATTTCTGTCTCGTGAGCGGTGTTAATAGTTTTGGGTCCTGCAGCGAGTTAACTCTTTTCATTGGTTCTCGTCCCTAGAGTGTAGGAAAAAGTCTATTCTCTCTCTCTCTTTTAAGAAGGCCATTGTCCAAACAGTATTAAACCCAATAAAAGAGTTTAGTTTGCTTGCTCACAACTTGACAGGAAAGATTGGAGATAGAAAGAGTTGAACAGGGAGGCAGGTTCAGGCACGCAGCACTTAATTACCCTCGTCGTCACTCAAGCCTGAGTGGGTTTTGCTCACCCGGATAGTCCCCTCTCACGGTCCTAGCAGCCGGTGTGGAGCACGAACATTTACTTTTAAGTTCTTTTCCTAAGGATACAATCAGGACGTTAGCCTCTAAGTCCCAAATTTCCCAGCACTTGTAACACTTAAGACCAGGGGTCTCAAACTGGCAGCCCTCCAGCTGTTGTGAAACTACAACTCCCAAGAGGCATTGCAAGGCTGACAATTACAAGCATGACTCCCACAGGCAGAGGCATGATGGGACTTGTAGTTTTGCAACAGCTGGAGGGCCACTAGTTTGGGACCACTGCTTAAAACCTTAGGTGCCAATGGGGCACGTTACAAGGCTTTTGGCGGATAATGGAATCCTTCCCTCTGTAAGGTAACCAGGCCTCTCCCGAGACAGCGACTTCCTTCACCGATCTCCGGATAGGTCCTCCCCTGGTTTCCTCCCTTTAAGAGCGGGTCACCCTCCCATGGGTGCCCTGGGACTCCGCTGTTTTTCTTCTGGTGTAGGCCTCAGCTAAAGGTGTTGGGCCTACCAGGAACGATGCACCCTCGGGCTAAAGGTGCCCAGGACTGAACACACACACACACACACATGCACCCCTGGCCTGAAGGGCCAAATGGCGCAAACTGCTCCCCGAATAATGGCGTCTGCCCCTTATGTACCCTCTCCCAGCATGCACAGCGGGTAGACCACGCCCAATGCCAAGAGAGGACACCCAATAGCGCCCTAAGGCCACCTGTGGTTCGACCCGAGACCTGGGTGACAGCACCACCTACAGGTCACAGGGAACTGTACTGCCAGACAACATCACAACAGAGCAGAGGCCTATTGAAAGAATTTCAACAGCCTGAGCCTAACTATTTTCTCAGGCCAACCCCTAAATTTAGGCATAGCAACCCCAGTTTTGGGGGTCCGCTACATTTATACTTACCAGAAAGGGAGGTTGCTATGCGGAAGTAGCTCTTCTGCCTCTTCATCCACCGCGGTGGTCTTCTTCCTCGTCCTCCGTCACGGTGTCTTCTGGTGAATGGGGCGCGCTGCCTTCTGGGAACTGTGTGTATCCCAGGAGGCAGCCGCCCATTCACAAAGCGCCGTGCGAGTCGCGCGTGCACAGTAGGAAACGGGCAGTGAAGCCGTAAGGCTTCACTGCCTGTTTCCCTTAGTCAGGATGGAGGCGCCAGGACCGAGCGATCGCCGTCGGGGGCCCATCATCGCAGGCGCCTAGGACAGGTAAGTGTCCTTCTTAAAAGTCAGCAGCTACAGTGTTAGTAGCTGCTGACTTTAAAAAAAATAAAAAAAAATAAAAAATCGCGGGAGGAACTCCGCTTTAATAATGCATTAACAATTACAGAACAGTTTTGATGTGTATATTTTATATTATTATTAATATTATTATACTGAATGTTTACAGTGCCAACGTGCCTACCTAGCATTCAGCTTTAGGTTATTAGACATATGTATAAAAGTGTGAGAAAAGAAAAGGAGGATAACAATGACGCTGACTACAGCAACCAATCAGAATTTTTGTTTAAATTTCTACCAATAAAATGAAAAGTAAAATCTCCAACTTTTGTAAAGCTGGTCATAGATTATGTGATCACGTGGGTTGCAGGAAAGAAAAAAAAAAAGAAAAATCGCTCGACTGACTGTGTTAATGTGGGAATCCCTCGCACAGAGCCACTGTGTTCTCCCGGTGGGGGGAGCCATCCCAGCCAGAACAAACACACAGTCATTGATGCTAGAGGCCGCATGAAAAAAACAGGCTGGTTGTACCCAAGTTAATCGATCGATCAACTTGGGTACAACCAGCCTGCTTATACATAGTTTGAATTTCGGCTGGTCCCTTGTGAACTGGGCGAGATTCGAACCATCTATGGCCAGCTTAAATCAGTTTCTGTGGAATGTATGTCATAACACTTCTTTGGATTATATCATCATTGTAAAGTTTGGTGCATTTCCATGTACTTGACTACACAATTATCTCCTTATCTGACAAATACTTCAGCTGTAAAAAACATGTGTTTCTTGTTCCACTAGTTGTATGTCGGTGCTCTTCTGCCATTTCCTCCACCCAGCCAGCTGTATGAATAACATCACTAGGATTTTTTTTATGTGGAAAAACTCCCCACCAGGAACTACAATGAAAATAAAGGGAAATTGGCCTTTTACAGTTTATTTTCAATATATATTGTATGTGGATGTGATCAGCAGGCTCTGCTTCCTGCTTAGCGGTACTATACAATAGGGGCTTGACTTACTAATAGGAGATTACACAAGAACAGCAACCATCGCTATGTAGATAATAGGCATGCTTCCAATGCAAGTTTCCATAAGTTAGCAGATCTAGGAATTATTCATTTTATTTTTACAGAACAGGAATAGATGAAAAATCTCCCAATCAGGACACCCATTCTGGTAAGAAATGTTGGAGCGATTCCTGCTGGAACAAGAAACTCTCTAATGGAGACACAGATAAACCTGATATATACTGTAGCTTACATCGCTCCACACTCTACCCAAATCTAGAAAATAAAAATCTTTTTTAATAGTCTTTCAAGGGTATTTAAACAATAAAAATGATTGCAGTTGTTCAAACCTTAGATGTGGTGGCTGCATTTGTTTTCTTTTTTTTTCACGCCTTCCCAATTTAAAATTGAACTAGTATTACAGAAGTAATTAAAACAGGTTTGTTCAACCATCTTGGCTGCATTCACACAACTGTGCTTGGCATGCCTCAAACCCTTGGCCCTGAAAGAGCGTCACCTATGGTTTTGACAGGCATTGCATGACTTATGGATAACCTGAACATTCTTGATGGAACTTACTTAACATGGCAGCTGGATACTCTTCCTTCAACTAATATATGACTGATAAAATAAAAACTCTTCCAACTCTAACCTCCTGGGAATTACAAAACTGATTTGCAAAAAAAAAAATTCACAAACAGAACCTTCATCTGATTCACCAGCATCAGATGTAAATATTCTGTAGTCAACTGATCCAATAGATCCACTGTTTTTCCTTACATAAGCATGTTGTATAAATCTTATTTTATTTTTGGGTTTGTTTTCCCCATTACAAGAATTCCTGGGGCCCTACTGGATACTTTGTGTATGTGATGGAGAGCAGATCTTCACTCCAGCTATGGAGGAGACTGTGGTCAGCATGATGACTTACGAGAAAAGATTTGCGGTGTATGAATATGAAACCATGGGTGCTGCTGTAAGATGTTTACATGTGATTCTTTGACAATACCTAAAACTATAATTAAGCAGTAGTGTAGTGTAGTAGTAGTTCCCCCTGAAGATGTGTTATTGAATGAAATGCGTTGAGCAGAGCTACACGCCTATGACTTGTTGCTGCTTCCGGTCACGGGACCATCAGCCATCTTACTTGGGAATCGCTCTGTTTAAGCGTGGATGGCTTTCTGAAGAGGAGGTTTGCTCTGCTCCTATAACTGAGGAAGTCCTACAGAGGTTGTTGGTTTTAAGCTTTACATGCATTTGCTGCTTACATACATGTAGCTTGGGAGTCAGTAAGTGCATTGATGGTGGCTAGATAATACAGTAGTGTCATTACTCTTTATTTTGTGGAAGAAGTACAGGGAGGATTTAATTAGTGGACTTTATTACATTATATATGACATTTGCTCTTAAATGGCAGTTTCTTACATGTTCACTCGAGTTTCAAGGTCATTTACTTTTTTGTGATCTCTCTTTTCTTTTCCTTTGTCGATTGTTTTCACATTATATTTTGGCGCTGCGTCCTATAAAAGTATATTATTTGGGAGGTTTTTGTATATTGATCTGCGGTGCTGACTTCTACTTTGCATATAATTAGGCACTGTAATTGGTTCCTGAGGACACGTTTTGACCTCTGACTTTTCTAGATGTTCAACAAGCAGAACCTTTGAGGAAGCTATGAGTGGATTAGAATTACGAAGGGACACAAGTTGCATGCTATTTTAAACACAAAAAATAGGTACTACAGATACCTGCTGATGTCTTTCAGACTCTAACAAAGTCTTGGAAGACTGGTAGTACATGGAGAAGGAGAACTCCAAGCAAACTTTTTCTCTAGTTATGGATACATTGGGTAAGGTTAGAGACCATCTGCCATTATTCTATAGCTATTTTCGCCCCTGTTGGAGACATATCCTCATTCTTTCTTCCCATAAAAACAGAACATTAGAAGAAATCTCTCCAAAAAAGGGGAATCTAGTCTTTAATAGTGGTCACCGAAAAAAACAAGTAAACGTTGAAAGATTTAGTTTTACTTTCTATCCTATTCACAAGTGAGAATGAATCTTCTGAACAAGGATGCAGACAGAAATAAAAACTGAGAACAGGTTTTGGGGGTGGTGCCGGATCTAAAGTGGGATCTAACAAAGAAGTAATGGTGGACAGAAAGAAAGTCTTATGATGTAAGTGTATTATATAGACTGCTCCTAAGATCACAGGTACCCCCCAACCACTGGGGCTCCTTGGTTAATCACCTGGGGTACATAGTATACTTGAGTCCCAGCATTGGGTGAAGTTTCTGCATGATGTGAATGCTTTTGGAACAATCACATGAGAACTTCTTACTCTATTCAGTGAGAAATACTACAAAAACAGATCTCAGTAGACTGGTGCCAGCTTTTCAAGAGATCCAAATGGTTGGATATTTACATCTGAAGCCATGTTCAGCAAACATAAATAGCCTGCTGCTGCTCATCCTTTGCTTTTAGTGAAAGCACATGCTGAGCCCAGGGAAAATCATATTATCATTCCTCTTTCCTTGGACATCTGTAAAGAATGTGTGTGGACCTAAGGATTTACAGTGAAAATGAAATTATATACACAAGAGTTTTACAGCCCCCTCCCCCTTTACTCTCCCAGACACCTGTATTCAATAAAAATGCAGAGCTGAAAGCAGATGAGCCTATGTAGCAATTTCTTCTAGTTCCGGATTTCTCCGATCTGGCTACGCGTAGTGCTATGCTTTCCCCCGGTGAGTGCCACAGAATTCTATGGGCTGCCTGTAAATAACTTGCGTTAATACAAACTCATAAATAACAGGGGGGGGGAACAACCTATTACCCACATGTATTTGTTGTGCACGTTTAAAAAGGTGTTTACCAACAAGTCTGAAAGTTCTGACAGTCATGGTTGCTAGGGTTAAAGTTGTTCAAGGTTTCAGGTTTTTTATCTTCATGAATGCATGAGGGTAAAAAATCTTCTATATGCAGCAGCCCCTCCCCAGTCCCCTCTAATACTTACCTGAGCCCCATTGCGATCCAGCGATGTGTACGAGAGCCTTGACTCTCTGGGCACTCACTCCTCATTGGCTGAGGCAACGGCTCCTGCTGCTGTCAATCACAGCCAGTGAGCCAATTAGGAGAGGGAGAGGGTGGGCCAAGCCGCAGCTCTCTGTGTCCGATTGGACACGCAGAGCCACGGCTTGGGAGCCAGCCTGCTTGGGCCCCCAGAGTAAGCTGCTTGCTCTGGGGGCACTTGGCAGAAGGGAGGGGCCAAAAGCACCGGCGAGGGACCTGAGAAGAGGAGGATTGGGGCTTCTCTGTGCAAAACCACTGTATAGAGCAGGTAAATATAACATGTTTATTATTTAAGAGAAACCCCCCCCCCAAAAAAAAAGAAAAAGGACTTTAATATAACATATCCATGAGGTGTTCCATGTTGCACTTGGTGCATTTGCATATATAGACTTTAATATCACTATAAGGCCGGTTCACACTGGAAAGCAGTACATGAAGGGTCATGCAGCCTCATAGGTCAGTCAGAGGAGAATGAAAACTCCAACAAGCTTTAACCAGTGCTTGACCGGAAACTGATAGAAAATTACAAAACTGCTATATACTGCTGATGAGAAAACGGTATTTAGCAGTTTAGATTTACTAAAATAATTGCATTTCCATGTTCTGTGTATAGTGGGAGACCAGATATAGTGAATGCAGGGTCCTGCATTTAGTAATATTTTAAAGCAGACTTGGCATCTAAAATGCCAGGTCTGCTTTTTTTAAGCAGAGATAAGCATCATAAACATTAAAGAACTTTAGGAGGAAAGGTTACATAGTAAACTAACCCTTTTCTGCCTTTCATCTGCTGTGTCTAGTCAAGGTTGACCTAGGCTAGATCTGGGAAATGTAGGAGTACGCCAAAGCAGGGCCGATGCTACAACTAGGCAACCGCCTAGGGCGCACTGCTGCCTAGGGGCGCCCGGCCACTGGTTTCCCTCCGCGTCTGAATGCTCTGCAGGCTGCAGCATGTAACTAACTCAGTCTCAGGCAGCTGCTCTGTCCAACCGGTAGTGTAATTAGAGGTGCAGTGCAGAACTGGAGCCAGCGCTAGAAGAAGCAGAGCCAATGCTTCCTGTATAGCACCACCTGCCGTCACATCGGCAGGGTAAAGGGGGTGGAGTCAGGGGTGGAGCCAATGGGGGTGGCAAAATGAGGTTTCGCCTAGGGTGTCAAAAATCCTTGTACCAGCCCTGCTCCAAAGACACTCTTAGCACTGTGCACTGTGCTGCAGCATCTTCACACAAGATTTGGAGTGCTCACCATTCCCCGGGATCTCATTGGCAGAAGGATGAGGATCTACATATGCAGAGAGCAAATAACACTGTCCCCATGGTACACATATAACTAGACACCAAAACGTAGAAACAAGGTTTAAAAGGTTTTAAAAAATGAAAGCTCACTGATAACATTATTTGAATCACATGATCTCCTTTACATGCTTAGCTAAACAAAAACTGAAAACATTAAACATTCCCTTTAAGGATGTGTTCGTACAGACTTAAGATGGCCATACATGGATCGAAAATTGATTCATGTATGGGTAGGCTGGTTGTACAGAAGTCAATCTACCGATTTATTGTCCCATTTTATGTGTGTAGCGGACCCTCGTCCTCCCCTCTTTTACAGTTCTGCTCGCAATGTCTCTGGTCTAGGGGGTATGATAGGGGAGGTAGAGGGGCACTACGCCTGGCTTCCACCACAGGTGTATAAGTGGTATCGGCAACGCCTTTCTTTACCTTCGGGCCTGTGTTGTGCATCGGATCCTCCCTCCAAGAGTCTCCGAGAACCTCGTCTGCCAGGAACTTGAGCCACACACCGTTAAAGTCCAACACTCCTTTATTTAGAACCTAACATGGACTCCCTTGGCTATAAAACAGAAAAAGGAGGTGTGTGTGCGAATAGGCCCAGACACAAGTTCGATCCTCCACTCTCCTCCAAAGAGTGGGTTATGGTCTCCGCACGAGGGAAATTCACCTTCCGGACGGTCTCCGACAAGAGACTCACCCGTCACCGGCAGTATGCTGCACCGGGTCTTCAGATGAGGAGCTCTCCCCGGTCCATTACACCCACCTTGGATTCAGGCATCCATCTCCGGAGTACCTTAGGCTCCTTCCCTCGCGGAACTCAGTGTTGGGCACTGAGCTCCGGACCGCCGTCCGAGTACCTCACCTCAGGCTAAAAGGTGCCTGAGATGGAACACGATCTCCGGTGGTCCTCTAGGCCTAGGCCGCCTAGAGGACAAGCACAAACTCCGTCCGTAGGCTAAAGGTGCTAGGGATCAAGACCCCGTGACCAAGATGGCCGGCCCTTTTATCCCCTCTCCCAGCATGCACGGTGGGTTCCCCGCCCCACCATACCGCTGCCCAGAGAGGACAAAATTAGGCTCAACACACAGCGGTGTCCATCCGTCAGCCCATGGCGACAGCGCCACCCAGTGGACCGACGGAATCACACCACTGGTGTCACCGAAAAATTCAAAAATTACTGGCGGGAAAGTAAGTACCCGCTACATGTGTTATACTTTGAAGACGTGAGGGCGTGGTGGTTGCAGGAGTTATTCATTTGCACGATCTACCGATCAACTTCTGTACAACCACCCTGTCTCTTTTTCTTTTCAATCAATCAGCGCTATAGCGCTGGCTATAGCCAGCAGTGCTGGATCAGTAGGTTCTGATAGCGGGGAAGTTTCCCCACTGTCAGATTACAATAAATCAGCAGAAAGGGTTCCTCCATCCACGCCAAGCGTGTGGATGGGGGAACTGGGTGATTTGTTTTCATTTAATCCCCTGGTTGAAAAAAAAAAAAAAAAAAGAAGAATAATGTGTGCGCTGCCTTAGATGTATAAGTGACTACTCACTGCATCTTGCCCAGCTTCTAAATGTTAACATCTGGGGAGGGGGTTGCAGCATATTTAGACCATCTGGTACACTGAAGACATGCAAGCAGCATTCCAGGCAGCATGACGCAGCAAAAAAATGCTGGCTCAGTATAGGCTTTCCCCTTCAAATTCTGGGGTGTTATGAGGGTTTCCCTTTACAGCCCATATGGTCATAAAATGCCTACTGTTTACTAATAATATACCACTGCCATAGATCCAGCATACTAGGAATAGCATCTAAATGGTCTCAGCATTTCCCAAGGAAATCTAATTTTACTGCACACATGCCAAATTCTATATTATCACGTGAATGGAGAATTATTGCAGAAAGGACGGTCAGATCTCTCTATTTGACTGGACTTGGCCTAATGCTGGCCACAAACAAATCTAAAAATATTTGAGAAAAATGTAGGAAACAGGAGATGTATATACAGTATATATATATATATATATATATATATATATATATATATATATATATATATATACACACACACATACATACATACACACACACACATACAGAGGTGGGAGAAAAATATGGAAACACTACATGATTTGCAGGTGTGAAAGTAACGACATGTTTCGTACTGAAAGTGGAAGTGATGTAACATTCTTTTGCTCTGTGACGAGACGCCTAGCTAACAGGTAGGAAGCCTCACTTTCATCATTTACTGTGTGCGCTGCTAGTAATACGGAGTCATTACTAATGTTTCATAAAAGACAAATGGTTGGTGCCCACTTAGCTGGTGCCTCTGGGACTGAAGTTGCCAATTCATTTGTGGTGTCGCAAGGTAGAGTATCAAATGTAATGATGGCATACAGTTTTCAGGAAAGCGTCGTCTGATATGGCCAAGCATGATCGTCATGGTCAACTGACCGAAAGACAAAAAGGACATTGCGTAGGATTGTGACCCAGATTTTTGCATGAAGAGTGGCATCAGATTCCATTATCCACCATCCAAGACTTTTATATGTGTCAATTTCCAGGAGAATTCATGCTGTCTTGGATGCCAAAGACAGTCCAACACTATTTTAGGTAACGATTTTACTCTTTTACCATACTGGTTTGCATAACTTTGTCCAACCCCTGTATATAGACTGCGAATCCAAAAGAACAACCCCTTTGAATTGTACCTCACTTTTCAAGGTATGGAAGATGGGAGTGGTGTCCCTTTCATGAGATTTTTATTCTGAATTGCAGAATTTTGTCAAAGGTTTTCAATAAAATGGTCCTTTCCTTTACCCATGAAGTGCAAAATGGACCAGTTAATGCCCTCCACCAGCATATATTATTATACAGGATTTATATAGCGCCAACAGTTTGCGCAGCGCTTTACATCAGATACACATCCTTCCACATTCCTGCATGTTCTGTTCTAGAATACCTTAACTTTAACATGCTCAAAAGCACAGTTCGGGTCTAACAGGGAGAGAAGATTTCTGTAAAAAGCACTTTCAACCACTTTTAGCATGGAGTATTTGTTTATCATTCTGTACTGAATTAGGATTTTCACACAGTTCTGTGAGCAAGCTTCCTTACCGAATCCAATTAAAGATTCAATTGCCCCTACTTCAAGGTAACATTCTTTTTAATAAGATGAACTTTGGTGGATATGACATGAAAGCATCTACATGCAAATCATGTCTCCGTTATTGCCATTTCGCAAAGCACTCTTCTGAAACATCAGTGCAGAGAACTCGCTTTGTGAGAAAATAAAAAGGCCCATCTGCAACATGTCGTTATTATCGGAAGGATAGCAATTTTCTAGAATAAAGCTTTCATCAATTATAAAAGAGGTATTGGCAGCAAAAATAGAAAAAAAAATAACAATTTAGCCAAATGCTTTTACAATTACAAAATTAAGTATATAACGATATGTATGTAAAACTTCTATCTGTTTAAAAAAACTTGCCGAGTGGTGCTGGACATAAACAAGGTTGATAACTTAAAGTAGAACTACAGGCAAAACTTGTTTTTCATTTTGGATAGAGCAAGGAAGGATTATAATAAATATATTATTTTTCGCCATCTGTGTCCCAAAGCACTTTCAACCACTTTTACATCAGGTGGTCCCTTGCTGGATAGAAATTGATTGTGAAGGTCCGTACACACGATCAGACTTTTTGACAACAACGGACGTGTTTTATCGGACAATCCGACCGTGTGTATGCTCCATCGGACAATTGTTTTCGGTTTTTCAAGGACAAATGTTCGCTGTGCATGCTCTCAAACTTTCAGGACAACAAATGTCAGATGGAGGATCATCCGATCGTGTGTACACAAGTCCATTGGACTAAAATTCAAAAGTACAAACACTTATGCTCAGAACCAATGCTAAACATCAGACAACAATAGCATAAGTTGCCCAAAGGGTGGCGGTAAAGAGCTGAAAACCCACATGGTTTGGTGAATGTTGGCTGAAAATGTCCTGCCGTGTGTATGCAGAACAAGTTCACGGCCAACGCCCTTCGGACCAAAATCCACGAAAAAGTCAGATGGAAGTCCGATCGTGTGTATGAGGCTCAACATCGACTTCTGTTGAAGGGATGTGCTGGAAAACCTTTGTTGATCAGTGATTGCAGCCGCTGATCAGTGTATTAGTAAGACCTCATCTGGAATATGCAGTTCAGTTTTGGGCCCCAGTTCTCAAAAAGGATATTGGGGGAACTGGAGAAAGTGCACAGAAGGGCAACCAAACTGATAAGAGGCATGGAGGAGCTCAGCTATGAGGAAAGATTAGAGGAACTGAATTTATTCCCTCTTGTGAAGAGGAGAATAAGGGGGAAATGATCAACATGTACAAATACATAAGTGGTCCATATAGAGAACTTGGTGTTGAGTTATTCACTTTACGGTCAACACAAAAGACAAGTGGGCACTCCTTACGTCTAGAGCAGGGATATGCAATTAGTGGACCTCCAGCTGTTGCCAAACTACAAGTCCCATGAGGCATAGCAAGACTCTGACAGCAGCAAGCATGACACCCAGAGGCATGATGGGACTTGTAGTTTTGCAACAGCTGGAGGTCCGCTAATTGCATATCCATGGTCTAGAGGAAAAGAGATTTCACCTCCAAATACGGAAAGGTTTCTTCACAGTAAGAGCTGTGAAAATGTGGCACAGACTCCCTCCAGAGGTGGTTCTGGCCAGCTCAGTAGATTGCTTTAAGAAAGGCCTGGATACTTTCCTAAATGTACATAATACAACTGGGTACTAACATTTATAGGTAAAGTTGATCCGCGGAATATCTGAGTGCCTCTCGGGGGGATCAGGAAGGAATTTTTTCCCCTGTTGTAGCAAATTAGATCGTGCTCTGCTGGTTTTTTTTTGCCTTCCTCTGGATCAACTGTGGGTATAGAATTGGGTATATGGGATTGTACGATATTTTTTATTTATTTTTCTATTTTTATTTTATTTTTAATTTTTTTTATGGTTGAACTGGATGGACTTGTGTCTTTTTTCAACCTGACTAACTATGTAACTATTCTGACGGTGGTGGTTAAAGGGGTGGATTTTTACATTGACCTCCTGGGTCAATATAAGGAGGAATATGTTTAACCTGCTGGCTGAACTAAAAAAAAAGAAAAAACAACTACCGTATATACTCGAGTATAAGTCGAGTTTTTAAGCACAATTTTTTGTGCTGAAAATGCCCCCCTCGGCTTATACTCGAGTCACCTTTTTGCGCCTGATCTCCCGGAATTTGGGGAGCCGGTACCGGCCGGCCGTAGGTCCCCTGGACCCCAAACTTGGCACACATGTAGCCCCACTCTTCCTCTATAAAGGCCCGTACACACGGTCGGACTTTTGCCCAACAAACTTAGTTTTAAGCAAGTTGGACCAACAATCCGACCGTGTGTACGCTCCATCGGACAAACTTTTTTGAGTTTGGTTTTGTTTTCATCGGACAAAAGTTGGGTCTGCGAACGGACAAACTTTTGCCCAACAAAAGTCCTATGGAGCAAAGTCCTGCCGTGTGTACAGAAAACCATAGGACTTTTGTCCGATGGACAAAACAACCAATGTTAAAATCACCCAACAATAGCAGAAGTTGACCAAAGGGTGGCAGTAAAGAGCAGAAAAAACAAGTGATGTTGTAAGAAGTTTTAAGAAAGTTTGCAGAAAAGTCCTGTGGTGTGTATGCTATGGGTGTTCCCGACCAACTCCGTTCGGACAAAAAACCACGGAAAAGTCCGATGGAAGTCCGACCGTGTGTACAGGGCTTAAGTGTGCAAAGTTTCTTGTCCGGGGGACCTACGGCCGGGGAGCATCAATTTTTCAAAACCGGGCACCCCTTCCATAGACTCCCATGTTAAACAGTAATTTTTCTGGTGATTTTGGAGACTCGGTACCGGCCGGTCGTAGGTCCTCTGGACCCCAAACTTGGCACACGTGTAGCCCCACTCTTCCTCTATAGGTTTGCAAAGGTTCTTGTCCAGGGATCCTAGGGCCGGGGAGCACTGATTTTTCAAACCTGGGCACCCCTTCCATAGACTCCCATGTTAAACGTCAGTCTAGTCATGGGCACAGTGAGGCAAAGTGAGGCACACCCTAGGCTTATACTCGAGTCAATACGTTTTCCCAGTTTTTGTGGTAAAATTAGGTGCTTCGGCTTATATTCAGGTCGGCTTATACTCGAGTATATACGGTAACCGTTTGGTCAGCCCAGTTTTTAGCAATAGGGACCATTTTACAACAGACTCTCTGCAGTGTTTAGACTCCGTGCACACTAGCGGTTTTTAAGCTCCTAGAAGCTGTAATTAGTATTTTTCTGCTCCTAGACGCTAAATAGTGTTAGCCTAAAGTAGTGTGCATGGACACATAGGAAATTAGCATTTTTTGAGCTTCAGCCTCTAGGAGCAGAAAAAACATTGTTTAGGTAGAGTTTCCAGCAGAAACATCCCTAAACGCTGCTAAATGCTACTAAGAGCCTTTTTTTTTAGCTTGTTTTTCCTTTTACTGCAAAAATGCCAATAAAGCGCTAATGCTCCTAAAACACTACTACAATATTTTAGCCAGTGATTTTTCCAGCCTTTTTTTAGCTTAAAATAAATGCTCGTGTGCACGGAGCCTTTGGCCTCATGCCCACGGACGTTTTTACAGCCGCGTTTTTGAGCGTTTTTTGCAGCTTAAAAACGCCTGTCCATGTTAGTCTATAGCTTCATGCCCACCTAGACGTTTTTGAGCTGCAAATAGCATAGGCGTTTTTAAGCTGTAAAAGAAAAAACCCAGGACCAGTGCGTTCCTTGGCGTCGGCGTTAAGCATACAAAAACGCAAATCGTTAAACTCGCAAAAACGCAGCGATTGCGTTTTTGAGCTCCGGGGTTTTTCTTTAAAAAAAATATGGTCGAAAAATGTATACAACAACATGGACAGGCGTTTTTAAGCTGTAAAAAACGCGGCTGTAAAAACGTCCGTGGGCATGAGGCCTTAAATGTTACAAAACTACAAGGCTCCTGGTAGCCCAAGATCATTTGATCCAAGCCTAGGTTATGTGATTCTAAAGTCGTTTTTTTTTTCACAGCAAGAAGTTTTTTTTCCCATAGCAATATTTGAATTTAGTTATGTTCAAGTGTAGATTTTAAAAACAGGCCTATGTGAAATATATCATTGAATTGCCAATTTGCTTTCACACCCACCAAGCATTATGTTTGAAAGATGAGTCCCACTGTTCTCCGGAAATAACAAAGGAATAACAAACACGTCTCCAGGGTGAACTACCATTATAAAATTTTGCTTAATTATGGCTTGTAGATGGAAATGTACACTTGTAATATAGTTTAACATTAACCCTCTGAGCAATTTGTGCAGAAAAGGTAAGGGCATATGACCTTCTCCCTGTACCATGCTCTACTTACTATATGGCACACTATCAGTTTACAGCTCTTTGCACCAAAACCCATAAATGACCTCATCCCCCTTCCCACAAAAAAGGATATCACACAGATACTTTGCTAGTAGGCTACTGTACTCTAGGAATTGTCATACTTCAAGGGATGTCCACTAAGAAAAGAGTCATTGGTGTAAGGTTAGAAGTCACAAAGCTAGTGTTGCCTGTAACAGAGTGACAATCAGAAGTTAGTCTGACAATAGTGGTCATTATCCTGCACAGGGATTTTCCGATTTGTTTTGTGATGAATGCTAATCCCTCACTTTTCTATGGAGGAAAGGAAAGTGATAATGCATGTACAGTACGTTTCCACAAAATCCTGGTCCTTGTGATTTTGAGGACAACTCACCTTAGTAAGACAGGAATCTCACCATGCCACCCTAACCCATATTTCAGTAAGTACACAAAAGCCCGTACTTATTTTCTACACATTACAATTCATTTGACATTGTAAAATTCTCAGAACAAGTAATACAGTGTTATTATTATGTTGCAAAGTGACAGCCTACACCAATCACACCCTACTAAAAAAGGCAGCATACATTTATAGACTCCTTTAGTAATTATACAGGCATCTAAAAGGATTAAACCCATGGAAAACACCCATCTACATTTACAATACAGTAACTCTTCTGTGGCAATGATAAGTAATATGCGGAATATGAAACCTCATTACATGGATCGGCTGAGAAAATACGCAATGCTGAACACAGCAAGTAATAAGACACAATCAATACTAAAACAGAACAAAGAATATTTCTGATGGCCCTTCACTAGGCATTTTGTGCGAAATATACAAAAGTAAAGCATTCCAACTTCCTAAGATTATGGTCGTTTGTAGAATGAAAGTGCTTCTAAAATATGTTTACGGTATAGAAATAATTACAATTTGCTTATCTTTCCTCCGGGGAGCCTGGGATAATGAAGACTCAGATGCGTGAGCTTTCCTCTGTGGGGAAAAAGCTCTTTTAAGTGCACCTCACCAGAAGCTACTTCCGCATAATGGATGCGATGATGTCATGATGCAGCTGACTACGGCAACTGTAGAAAAACAAAATGTTCAACGCAGCCAGATCTGTGGCAAGATTTTACCCTTTCTGGTTCAAGGTCAAGCAACAGCCAAAAGATGAAAACTCTATACCCAATGGTCCAAAAGCCCGTTAATTACTTTATAACCAACGTCAGACGTTGTGGTTATGTTTGGACCTCATTTGTAAAAACGAAAGTACATGAAGTATACAACTGCTGCCCAGAGCACCCAATCAGATGTTAGCTAATTTTCTTTGAGTGGAATAAAGACATTATAAAAAGATTTCTTTTGCATTCTAATTTTATATAACATTTTATCAAAAAATAGAGCCAACTTATAAAAGGAGAAGTAGGACCAAAGCTTTTTTGGCCCCACTTCTCCTGTGGGTCACAGGGGTGCACTTAGGTCTGCCAGATCTGCCCTCCCGTCACCCAGATTCAGCTGACAGCGGGCTAAAGTCTACTGTTGGCTTACATTAGATAGCTGGTTCAGGCACTGCATGGATCCCAACAATAATATGTTGGGATCTGTCCAGATGCCTGACGGTCAGCTAGCTCAGCCTTAGCGAGAGCCCAAGCCACCCTCCAAAGCCCAGAGCTCCAGTGAGCATGGGAGGGGCAGAGCAGAGAGCTAATGACTGGCAGACACCACTGTGCTCAGAGCAGACCCGAGAACTGAGCAATCAGCAATCTTTAATCGCTTACTTCTCAGTTTAGGACCAGCAAGGGACAGCTGTAGCATTGGACTGATGCTACAGGCATCTAGACGAGTATGCATGTTTGTTTTTTTACATTCCCACACTTTTTTAAATATTGGCTCATACAATTAAACCTTTTTTCGTGATTTTGTTTACAATACAATACAGTACATAGTCCAAAACCATATTTCCTACGTCTGCATGTTCTTTGAGCAATAGCTGTAGTGTCCTTCACACCTTGTAATGTCCTTATATACAGAACAGCCAGGTGGCTTTGCTCACACAATAGTCACTTGATAAGGAATATACATGGAAGTCACCTCTGACTACTGTTAAATAAAATACACATTCTTCTCCCTAGAAGACAATATTTCAACATCTTTATTATTTTTTGGTAACAAAACACAATCTGCAAGAATATAATACCAATGTAATCAAACTCACCTAATAGGTATAATTATTAATTAATCTTACTGGCAATTGTGTTACTATCATTATCATCCAGTTATAAATTAAAAATGATTTATTCTCCTGCAGTTAAAGTCACATTCTCTACTTTAAAAAGATTCACCTTACTTTGACTCAAGATTATAATAACCAGCTTGGATCCACAGTAATAAATCATACAAGCCTTGATTCTAATTGGCATTAATTACTAATGCCCTTTATGCTTCGCTCTTATTTTACTGGGCACACCCACATGTAATAAGTTCCCCATTCCGAGAAACATACTGTATATAGGAAATAAAGTGGGACTTTTCATAATGCAAAATGCATATTAATATTATACATTAAAGAGAATACTTTCCACACTGACGATTATTAACATTTAGAAAATAATCGCTCATGTAAGTCAGGACTTCAGTCTTTGACTTACAGCTGTCCACCAATAGACACATCTGGCTGCATTGTCAAACTTTAATACAATTAAAAAATCTTGTAGTTAATCAATAAAAAAAAATACAATCCAGGACAAAGATCTACGTTTTCTTTCAGTAATTGAGTTTCAGTATTACAGCACAAAGAAGACATTGCTTTGAGTTTTTGGTCACGGGATAGTTACACTAATCGCTCTGGTTTATGAAGCATGGCCAATAGATGGCTGTTAAGCCCTGTACACACAATGGACTTTTTTCATCGGACAAACCGATCGTGTGTGGGCCCAATCGGTCTTTTTTCCCCCCATCGGTGTTAAAAAATAGAACAGGTTTTAAATTTGTCCTATGGGAAAAAAAACGATAGCAAATTACTATCGTCTGTGGGGAACTCCATCGGATTAAAAACCCATGCATGCTCAGAATCAAGTCGAAGCATGCTCAGAAGTATCGAACTTCATTTTTCTTGGCTCGGAGTGTTTTACATCACGGCGTTTGGGACGATCGGTTTTTTGACTGATGGTGTGTAGGCAAGACTGATGGAAGTCAGCTTCATCGGATTTCCGATGGAAAAATCCATAGGAAATCCGATCGTGTGTACAGGGCTTTAGACGTCTTCAACAACCAACCCAGTATATGAATAATCTATATCCCTGAAACATGAGTTTCTATAGGACACACAGACTCTCCTGGTGTCATTCATATCTGAAGGGTTAAATAAGCTATCAGCCAAATAATCCCACCCAACACATAGATTCCCCAACCCTTTAAAATGAGCCTGCCAGAGGAGTCTGCTGGGGTCAATGGAAGCCCAAAGCTCCTCTGACACCCCATGTCATTTTACCCCAGGTATGTCAAACTGATGATTTGTGGTCACTTGCAGCCCCCCCCCCCCGACAACTTTTTTGTGCCCCTTGCTCATATGAATTTAATAATGTTCCAGACCTAGTAAAAAGCCTACATTTCCATGCATACATTTGCTGTTAAAATACTTTATAAACTGCTTTCCTTTGTTCTTGTTTGGTAAAATATCAGTGCATGTTGTGGCTAAAGATTTTACTATCGTTACAATCTAAGTAATGTTTTTTTAGCAGTTTTTAACCAGATCTGTTGAGGCCTCTTGAAGAGTTTCCTCTCTCAATTTGGCCCTTTTTTTATTTGAGCTTAACAAACCTGCTCTAGCCACACATATTATTATTATTATTATTATTATTATTATTATTAATAATAATAATAATAATAATAATAATAATAAGCTAATGCGCATCTATGTGGTTACAGAAAACGTACAGAAAAATAAAGTAACACAATTAAAAAGGACTGGTGGGTTGTTCCTGATCTTTTGATGAGGATTTTTAAAACATGAATGGTTGCCATTGTGAATGACTAAGGCCCCTTTCACACTGGGGCGGTTTGCAGGCGCTATTTTGCTAAAAATAGCGCCTGCAAACCGAGCCTAAACAGCGGCTCCTTTCTCTCCAATGTGAAAGCCCTGAGGGCTTTCACACTGGAGCGGTGCGCTAGCAGGACGGTAAAAAAAGTCCTGCTAGCCGCATCTTTGGAGCGGTGAGAGGAGCGGTGTGTTTACCGCTCCTCCACCGCTCCTTCCCATTGAAATGCATGGGATACCGCGGTAATACCGTCCGCAAACCGCGGCTGTAGCCACGGTTTGCGGGTGGCATTAACCCTTTATTGGCCGCTAGCGGGGGTTAAAACCGCACCGCTAGCGGCCGAATAGCTCAACAATCCCGACGGTATAGCGCCGCTAAAAATAGCGGCGCTATACCGCCACCGCCCCCACCGCCCCAGTGTGAAACCAGCCTTATTACTACTATGCGAGTACAATCTTAAATACACATGCTAAACTATTATACAGTAAGTACATCATAGTTTCAAGCTTAGTCATTTAGGTAAACGTTTCTCATTTCTTAATGCTTTTCAAGACCTGTTATTTGTTTTATTACTGAAAAAACAGTGAATCTGGCAACAGCTGATTGATGTCAAATAGCTACTTATGCAAACCCAGAGTGACAGGAGTGTTCTCCCAACAAAGAAAAATCAAAAGGGAGGAACCATAGGAAAAACCCAAACAACTCGCTCAATAACATGTTTCTTCTTAAAGCGGAGGTTCACCCAAATTTTTAAGTTTACTCTCAGCAGTCCCTCTTAGCATGAGAATAAACAGAAGACTAACCTTTTTTTTTTTTCTCTCTGCAGTTTTCTTTATTCTTATTTCTTTATTCCTACTTCTGGGATTTCCTCCCGCGGGAGTAGGCGTGTCCTTTGCTGGGCTATTATCCTGCAATGTCTCCTGGGAGCAAATTGTCCTACTTCCCAGGAGTAATATAGTACCGCCTTCCTTTCAAATATCACGATAATTAAATCGTCACGTGACTCGTCTACCCGGTCACGTGACGAGGGCGGATCTAATTCCGCCATTTTAAATAAGGGCACGCAGGTAGTGTTGACGGCGCTGCTCGCCGTCAACACTGCGCATGCGCGAGATCCAGCGATGAATGCCGGGAGACAAGCATTCATCGCTACCCGGAAGAATATGCTTGTGGGCTTCAAGATGCCCACAAGCAAAATGGGAAATGCAGGAAAAGATTTATAAAGTGTTTTTTATTCGCAAAACGGACAGGGGATGAAGTGAAGGGCGGGAGAAGTGAGTAATTAAAATGCATACGTTGTAGCATAGAAAAAAAAAAAAAAAAAAGGTATGGACCGCGGAACCTCCGCTTTAAGCTGGCAATAGCATTGGCAAGCTGGCAATAGACATACAAGAGCAAGTAAATCTACAGACACAATCAACAACCTGAAAGCATACTATATCTATTGGTGAGCAGATTCCTAAACATGTACATTCTACTTTTCAAGCTTACGCGTTTAACTGAATGGAGAGGGAAAGGGTACATAGGAAGAAGACACAACAAGGCAGACATCTCCCTGGCTCACCTATTTCAGAGGGAACAATCATACAAGGTTTACAAACTCATTGTGTGATCTCTAAAAGCAGTTGGCCTATCCAACGCGACGTTCTTCTTTCTTTAACTCACCTAAATGAAATTTTCTATGAGAAAATATGTCAAGTAGCTCATAGACAATGGATCAGCCTTTTTCCAACTAAGGTTCCTCTAGACAGGGGTGTCCAAACTTTTTTCAAAGAGGGCCAGATTTGATGTTAACATGCGTGAGGGCCAACCATTTTGCCTGACATTTTTTGAACCATTAACATTTGGTCTAATGCCGCGTACACATGATCAGAAATTCCGACAAGAAAACTGTGGATTTTTTTCAGACAGAATGTTGGCTCAAACTTGTGTTGCATACTCACGGTCACGCAAAATTCCAACCGTCAAGAACGTGGTGACGTACAACACTACAACGAGTTCAATGATTCCGAGCATGCGTCAAATTGATTCAGAGCATGGGTGTTTTTTTGCGCGTCGGAATTGCATACAGACGATCTTGTTGGAAAAATTGAGAACTAGCTCTCAAATTTTTGCTGTTCGTTAGGGCTGGGAAAAAAGAATCGATTTTAATCTTGAATCGAGTTTTGAGTTCAAATCGATTCAGATTTGAAGAAAATCGATTTTTTTATAAAAAAAAAACATTTTTTTTTTCCTTCAGAGTTTCCATAGCAGGGCTCCAGGGGGCGTATCCGGAATGGCACTGGGTGGCGTTACCCCAATTACATCTACTTGCCGCAGCCGCCACGAGTAGATGTAATGTAACACTAACTAACCACAAGCCGCCGTCTGCCTACCTGATCAGCGTGTCATGCAGACAGATGGCGGCCATTGCAATGTTCAAAAGCCGCGCCTCCCGAGTCCTCGTCGTCTGTGATAGGCGGAACACTCAATTTCACAGCAGGTAGTGTTCAGCCTATCACGGACATCCTCTCATCCTCGTCTGTGTTATGAGGATGAGCGGATGTCCATGATAGGCGGAACACTGAATGCAGGGAAATTGAGTGTTCCGCCTATCACAGACGAGGAGGAGGCGCGGCTTTTGAATACTGGAACAGCCGCCGGTGTAGCAGTAAAATCCGTATCCCATGAAAATCTGCATCAGGTATGGGCACAGTGAGTGAAGCACGGGCACAGTGAGGCACGGACACAGTGAGGCACGGACACAGTGAGGCACGGACACAGTGAGGCACGGACACAGTGAGGCACGGGTACAGTGAGGCACGGGCACAGTGAGGCACGGGCACAGTGAGGCACGGGCACAGTTCAATTCAACTAAGAGTAACCTCAAGATTTTTTGTTTTATTAGCTAAATCCAAATACAGTATTAATAATTTGGATGTTTAACAATCTTTGTTGCACACTGACTTTGCAGTTAGAGAAAGGGTTTGCCTTTGCAATTTTGTTTGTTGATGCACTTTAATTAATATAATAATAAAAAAATAAAAAATAAATCGAATCGAATCGTAAATAGAGTTTTTTATTAAAAAAAAAAAAAAAAAAAAAAAACGCAGATTTTTTTTGGGGGGGGGGGGGGGGGGGGGGGGGGGGGGGGAAATCGCCCAGCCCTACTGTTCGTCCAAGCACTAATAAACTGCCCAACAAGAATTCTCTTGCCTTTGTGGAGGGGGAGGAGAGGGAGGGAGGAGAGGGAGGGAAGGAGAGGAGGGAGGGAGGGAGGAGAGGGGAGGAGGGAGGGAGGGGAGGAGAGGGAGGAGAGGGAGGGAGGAGAGGGGAGGAGGGAGGGAGGAGAGGGGAGGAGGGAGGGAGGAGAGGGGAGGAGGGAGGGAGGAGAGGGGAGGAGGGAGGGAGGAGAGGGGAGGAGGGAGGGAGGAGAGGGGGAGGAGAGGGAGGAGAGGGGAGGAGAGGGAGGAGAGGGAGGGAGGAGAGGGAGGGAGGAGAGGGAGGGAGGAGAGGGAGGGAGGGAGAGGGAGGGGAGGAGAGGGAGGGGAGGAGAGGGAGGGGAGGAGAGGGAGAGGGAGAGGGAGGAGATATCTCTCGTGGCAACCACGAATCCCTGAACGCCGTTCAGGACCAAGGATGAGCTTGGGCATATAACACGCACCTTCACTTTAAGAGGGAAGTTTCAGGAAAAAATAATTACATTTTAAATAAAGAACTGTGAAGCAAAATAAGGGTCAGTGCCCAAAAACGCAGCCTCACCATTGCAAAATGTTTTTGTATGGCCAGCATAAGTGACAGCAGGCGCAGGGAGCTGTTATCAAGCCACCTGCCTATGACAAGGGAGTCTGTCATACATAATATATTACACTTCTGTCTGAAAATCTACAAAACTGTCTTTAACCACTTGCTTACTGGGCACATATACCCCCCCCCCCCTTCCTGCCCAGGCGAAATTTCAGCTTTCAGCACTGTCACGCTTTGAATGACAATTGCGCGGTCGTGCGACGTGGCTCCCAAACAAAATTGGCGTCCTTTTCCACAAATAGAGCTTTCTTTTGGTGGTATTTGATCACCTCTGCGGTTTTTATTTTTTGCGCTATAAACAAAGAAAGAGCGAAAAAAAAAAAAAAACACAATATTTTTAGATTTTTGCTATAATAAATATCCCAATTTAAAAAAAAAAAAAAATGTTTTTCCTCAGTTTAGACCGATACATATTCTTCTACATATTTTTTGTAAAAAAAAAAAAAAAAAAAAAAAATCGCAATCAGTGTTTATTGATTGGTTTGCGCAAAAGTTATAGAGTTTACAAAATAGGGAGCAGTTTTATGGCATTTTTATAAAAAAAAAATATATTTTTTACTAGCAATGGCAGCGATCAGTGATTTTTTTCGTGACTGCGACATTATGGCGGACACAGCGGACACTTTTGACACTATTTTGGGACCATTCACATTTATGCAGCGAACGGTGCTATAAATATGCACTGATTACTGTATAAATGTGACTGACAGGGTAGGGGTTAACACTAGGGGGCGAGGAAGTGGTTAAATATGTGCCCTGGGAGTGATTACTACTGTGGGGGGAGGGGACTGACTGGGGGAGGTGACCGATCTGTGTCCCTATGTACAAGGGACACAGCATCGGTCTCCTCTCCCTGACAGAATGTGCATCTCTGTGTTTACACACAGAGATCCACGTCCTTGTCTGTGTACCGGCCGATCGCGGGTACCTGGTGGACATCGCGGCCGCCAGGCACGCGCATCGGCATTACAGCGACGCGCCGGGCACGTGCTCGCGCGCCCCACAGTGGCCGTAAAAAGACGGCCTCCCAGCATTTAAGAGCCACCTTGTGGCCATACACAGTCGTACGGCGGGCGCAAGGTGGTTTAAAGTGGTTGTAAACCCTTATGCCGCGTACACACAATCGTTTTTTTCCTATGAAAAAAGACAGATGGACTTTTTTTCATTGAAAAAAAACGATCGTGTGTGGGCCCCATCGGTCTGGAAAAAAAAAAATGCTCAGAAGCATTGAACTTAATTTTTCTCGGCTCGTCTGAGAGATATTTTCCAAAAAACAACGGTGCACTGAGCGTGCTGTTAGTGAAGGCGATCATGCGGTCACTGCCGTCTCCCACGTGACATCATCGCTGCTCTGGCCAGTCGCAGCGCCGGAGCAGCGATACCCAGAAGTCACTCCAGGTATCATGGCGGCGACGGAGAAGGTGAACGAGGTTCGCTGCGGGGGCTTCGATCTCAGGAAAGTAATTCATAATGAGCTAGTATGCTATGCATACTAGCTCATAATGCCTCTCTTACAGGATGTTTTGTTTTTTTGTGAGTGTTAACTCCTCTTTAATATTTTTTTTTTCCTTAGATAAAAAATTTGATCTCCGAGTCTGATGATATTTACCAGATTCAACCTCTAATAGTATATACAGTATATCTCCTCTGTCTGTTATTCTCAGAGTGGCTTAGAGATTTTGCTCCCTAACCATATAGCTGGTTATTTATATTTAACACTGCATAGAGATATTTAAGAAGAAATTGCCTTTTATTTTAAAGTGGTTGTATACCCTCTGATGCTACTTGCACCTACAGGTAAGCCTACATTAAGGCTTACCTGTAGGTGCTTGCAATATCTCCTTAACCTACATGGTTAAGGAGAGATTTGCAGGAAAATCGGGCACCGATGTCTACAGCGCATACGCACCGTACACAATGGCACAGGCGCACTGAGTGTGCCGGGTCATGAATGGAAGCCTGCCGGAAAGTGCCGGAAACCAGCGCATGTGCGGGGATCTGCCGTTCCGCGCGCATGCACGGGACTGACGTCATCGCCGCCCCGGCCAGACACAGCGCCAGAGCGGCGATACCTGGAAGTCACTCCAGGTATCATGGTGGCGGCGGAGGAGAGGAACGAGGGTCGGTGCGGGTTCTTCGATCTAAGGTAAGTAATTGATAATGAGCTAGTCATACTAGCTCATTATGCCTTTGCAGGTTTTATTTTTTTTGGGTATACAACCGCTTTAAACTTTACACATTAACTAAATTATACACCACCACGTTTTTTTTTTTT
This sequence comes from Rana muscosa, assembly GCA_029206835.1. Taxonomy (NCBI): domain Eukaryota; kingdom Metazoa; phylum Chordata; class Amphibia; order Anura; family Ranidae; genus Rana; species Rana muscosa. The sequence goes on from CM055121.1 coordinate 871,331,576, forward strand.
TTTTATGTTATTATCGATGAATCGAATCATCATCGGCCAATAATGGATTATGAAAAAAAAACGTTAGTTGCAGCCCCTAGTTGTAGTTATAGTTACTTTTAATCGGGAGTTCCCAGAGACCTAAAAATTATTTTTAAGGGTTCCTCTGGGGTTAAAAGGTTGAGAAAGGCTACAGAGATTGTTATCCAAAGATTGATGATTATCTAATCTACAGGGGCACCTTTATGTTATCATCATGCAAGCTACATATTTTTTTTTTGTTGTATAAATGAAGATGTAGTCTCAAAAAGAATGAATGATTTTATAGCATTTAATATATTATCTTAAAGTGATTCTAAAAGTAAAAAAAAATAATCATACTTACCTGTGCAGTGCAATGATTTTGCACAGAGCAGCCCCAATTCTCCTCTTCTGGTGTCCCCGCCAGTGCTCTGAGCTTCTCCTCTCATGCCAACATAGGAAGCTGCTTTCTATGGTGGCAAACGTGCCTGCTCGATCCCAAGCTGCGCTGTGTGGCCCGCCCTCTTCTCCCTTGCCACTGGATTTAAATTGACAGCATGAGGAGCTATTGGTTCACACCAAGTCCAGTAATGAGATGAGGGAGAGAAAGATTAGCAAGATGGCTCTTGGGCACAGTAAGGGATCGAGATAAGGCTCAAGTAAGTATTTGGGGGGGCTGGGGGGAAGCTGCATCTAATCGTTTTTTACAGGGCTTTTTTTCAGCGGGAACGCGGGGGGGGGGGGGACGCGGCACCTCCTGGACTGACTGTATGCAATATCAAGGGGTGCTGGGGTGTGCTGCAGGGTATTGATGCTCACTGCTGGCGGATCTATTCTAGCTAGCAGTGGATTTTTGAAGGGGGGGTCTATTGTTGCTGAGGTCTAGTGTTGCTGGCGGGGGACCTATTGTTGTTGGGAAGTCAGTTGTTGCTGAAGGAGATCTACTGTTGGGGGAGGGATCTATTGTTGATGGCTGCCAGAGAGTCTATTAATGCTGGCTGTGCGGAGATCTGTTGATGCTGCCGGGAGTCTATTGTTGCTGGGGGGTGGGATTTTGTTGTGGGTGTTCATTGTTAGGGGGATCTATTGTTGCTGGTTGAAGGGGAAACCAAATTCCATACAAATTACTTAGCACAACAAAATGATACTTGGTTCTGTATTGTCTAAAAGGGGCGGTACTGGGGAGGTGGGTAGGGGATGGAACCAAGGGACGTTGCTCGGAGGTGGGTAGGGGCGGAGAAAACAAGTGACTCAGAAAAGGGGAGTTCCTGCACCCATTGTCTGAGAAAAAAAGCCTGTTTTTTTTACCTTATTGCAAAGAATGCATTAAAGGTAAAATATCCGAATCTTTACAACCACTTTAATTTATGCATTCTGTACAGGCCAGGTTTACAAGATAACTGAAATACATGACAGGTGATATCATTTTGCTGCTCAGTGATTGCAGTATTCTAGTCTGCATCTTCCCCAAGGTAATACATAAATCCTGGCCTGTTAGTGGGCCCTGAGGACAGGGTTGATGACCACTGGTGTACAGGACAAAAAGGGCTGAATCACATTTGTGCATGAGTTCCCTAAGACCCTTGGTAAATGGGTTGAGAAAGGCTGCTGTAACTCATACATTTTTACATAAGAGACTGCCTAAAATAATCTAATAATATGTTTGGTAACCTTAGGAATACCACCTCATAACGTCTCACAATGGTTAAACAATCAAGGCACAGAGAAAAGCTTTATGTCTGCTGTTGATTTCTGTGCCAGAAGCCCACTTCCTTCCTTCTTCTGTTGCAAAAAAAAAACACAACATCAAAAGATAGTACAATGTCCTGCAACTGTAAGTCTGAGAGTCTTCAGAGAAACATAGCTGTGCTATATCAACATCACAATCTATATTGAAGAGGAAATCTGCCAGTGGGTAGCACATTGTGATTGGTGGAAAGTTTAGAGAGAACATTTTGCTCAGATGATCTAGAGAGGAAATCTAGAGGCCTCTGCAATGTCTGACTGTGAAAAGGGAAAAATGACAGCTGCACCGCCAGCACAAGAGGTGTTCACAACCAAAGTGCTGCAACTAAACGTAGGCTTGCCTTGTTTTTACTGTCAGCAGACATCTGCAATTCATTACAACAATGTAATGTGATGCAATTGTGATACCCAGAAAGCACTCTGAATTCCTAATCTAATACATGTAAGAAATGTACAACACAAGCCAAATCTGTTTAGCACTGAATTGTCAATAAACCTTTTTTTTTTTTCCTAGCAAATCAGGAATGACTCTCACAATAAAAAATCAGTTGAATTTATTTCAGAAAACACACATGGAGTAGAAAGTGAAAAATGTACAATATTTGTCCACCAGTATGTGAAGTCCCACCCAAGCACTGAGCGCCTGTTCTGCCCAGTGAAGGTGGGAGTTGGCGTTTTCCTGGTTATGTCACTAGAAAATCCATTTACACTCTCTGCACAGTCCTAGCCATCTGGTAACAGAAGTGTTTGATGTCAGCCTATCAAATCATCAGCAAAATCTGTACAGTATTTTCTTTCACTTTCTCACTACTAGCCTGGGCAATTCAATAAAGAATTGATGACATTTCTCTGTCTCCTTAGAACTTCCTTCACCTAATTCAGGCAAATATTTGCACTAATTACCAACACGTGCAACAAATTCAGGTAGTTCTTACAATCACCATCTGAGACCTTATCGTTATAGCAGTGACAGATTCTTAAAGGTTACCCCAAGTTCATAGATTAGGTAAGACCGCGCTGAGCTGGGTACAGAGATGTGGGCGTGTTCTGTGCTGGGAAGCTGTCATGAATGTGACACACTCCAGGAGCACAACGTTCTATCCTCGCCCCCCTTTATCTGTTTGCCGGGAGCCAAAGCTAAATGTAAACAGAGGGGCCAGCAATACTGGTGATACATAGAGTTTGCATGTACTGTGCCCTGTGTGGGTGACATATGATTACATAAAAAAATATTAGCATATACACCGACTAAGCAGTGTGTGTACCCCAAAGTGATTCTAGGTGGCAACATAAAACAAAAATACAACCCCTCCACGCAGGGGAGGGCTGGGCCAGGGGGCAGGGTGGCAATTGCCTCCCAGGCCGCACTAACATATGTTCAAAATGGCCGGCAGCCGCTGCCCGCTACCATTTTCTTTTTTATTCTGGTCAAGGAAGTCGGGCCGGGGGCACGGCCATGGCGGCTGACCACTAGCTGTTGCAATCCGGGAGTTGTAGTCCGCGCTCAAGCTTCCGGTGGGTGGAAAACACAGCAGCGCAGAGGAAAATACAACTCCCTGGGACCGAATTCTTGGAAGCAGACAGAGGCAAGGCGTGCCAGGGAGTTGGGACGCAGGGCTGCGGGGCTAGGCGCTGGCTGCAACTTGACCCCAGGATCAGAAGCGTTACCCCCCAGGAGACTGTGGCGTGCAAGGACCTGCTAAGCTGAGATCGCTGAGAGACCCTGACACCCCTAGCTGACCCCCATCTCCCCCACCATACACCCAATGTAACCTGCCCCAGTGATCAGGCTGCATTGATGGGCACTGGAGTTGGCTGCACTGATAAGCACTGGTGAGGCTGCATTGAAAAACCAGGTGGGCCATGGATGGTGAGCTGATTCGGCGGTTCAGTGGGCCACTTGACTGGACTTGCCCCCCCAGGCCTAAGGCTACCAGCCCTCCCCTGCCTCCACCAGTTTTGTTCTCACCTGGGATACTGGATCATATACACTGGTATCATCTAATAACGCTTTTGTCGCTCCCAGGGATCTAGGAGGTACTCCTCCAGGGTATTTCCTCTTCCTTCTAATCAGAAAGGGTTGCACACGGCATAAAGCACGTTTGATAAAGCATAGTGAAGTGGGGCCAGAAGAGCACAGAGCAATATTGTGGAATATACCATATGTTCTATATGGTTGTCTGGCGACACTTAGGATATTTGTGAGATCTTTTTTATTCACACACGGTTTTTTTATGTTTTATCTGCACTTAGAATAAGTTTGGGGTGCACACACACACACACACACACTGCTTGGTCAGTGTATATGCTATTTGTTTATGAATTCATATGTCATGATATCACAGCACTAAAGCACAAGCACACTAGTGTGGAGCGCGACACCATTTATTCTGATAATTCCTATGCATGTTGCTTTTGAGCATTTCTGCAGTGCTTTTTGCGGTGCTTGCCGTGTTTTGGACACACGTTTTTACCGCGATTTGCGTATTATTATTTTTTACACTGTATATAGCTGGTCCCCCCCAAAAATCTATACCAGACCTTTATCCGAGCATGCAGCCCGGCAGGTCCTTGACCCTTTCCAAAAACGCAGAGGCACAAAAATGCATTGATGTTAACATGTTCCATAGGAACCCATGTTAAAAAATTTCCCTGCATTTCTGCAAAATGCATTAGTGTGAATTGAGCCTTCCTCAACTTTGTAAGAAACAAGTGTCAGAAAAAGGTTTAGTCTTTAAGTGGTTAAACTTCGCTCATTAAGACCTTTCACACTGCAGTGCTTTGCAGGCGTTTTAGCGCTAAAAATAGCGCCTGAAAAGTGCCTCTCAAGCCACCGCAGTGTGAAAGCCCGAGTGCTTTCACACCGGGGCGGTGCACTTGCAGGATGGGGAAAAAAAGTGCGCTGTCATCACATGCCTAGAGGACCTGATTGGGAACTAGTCTCCCAGTTCCCTGTCAGGCTCTGCCCACCCACTACAGAACTCCTCCACCTTACGCCTGTCACTGTAATGGATGTAGTGGCCAGATGGAGAGAGGGGGAGAGGGGTTTTAGTATTATAGATTTATTTTTTTCTTCTCTCTGATACCCTTTATGAACTTCCTCTAGTACATAGGAGTAAACTTCCTGTAATGTGGTTCCATAGGAATATATACAGTAGGTCAGTGCCCTTCCTACATACCTCATTTACCTTAACCGACCTCTACAAGAGATCAAACATTCCGGAATGAACTTGTACGACTTGCTACTCCTGGGATACAATGTATCACCTTAAATTATTCCAAGGCCTTCTTCCAGGCCATTGTTCACCACACCACTAAACATTAAAAACTATATGGCCTGAATTAGCCTGAATGTCAACAATAAAACAGCACAAACAGCAGTCCCAGCAGGATACTCTATTCTCTCTTCCATTAACACAGAGGGTACTTTTGTTGTCACTGCTCTCTAGCAATAAAGTGTTCCACAAAACACACAAGCAATAAAAATAAAAAATAAATTGAATATCACTTCCTAGACTCCCAAAGGCTCATTACACTTGCAGTAAGCCTGCAGAAACAGCCAGATGGGGGTGCATGCATGCTGCAGAAAAATGATAACACCTTTCAAGTTCAGCAGGCAGTACCGCCGCCAAAATGCGACCCAATGAAGTGAATGGGGCCACTCGGCAACCACATGGTCGCAGTATGGTTGTGCGTGAATTACAGTGTTAAATACACCTCTGAAAAGCAATTTATTGTGGATCACGTTTGAGGGGTGTGGTAAATAATAAACACATGGCTAAACTGAGACTAAATGTTGTCACGTTTCCTCAATGGAACTACAAGCATAAGCTCCTTGCACAGAGGGCCATCTCGCTGTATTGTGCATCTGTGCTGGCGTTTTACTGTGCCCAGGGAGATAGACCTGTGTTACACACTTTTGATCCTGAACATACAAAACCCTAAATCACAGTACAATCCGGTACAATGTTAGGCCTGTCCAGTCACACTTTGGCATAGACTTTCACAGGCTGACCACTGCAACTGTCCCAACCAAATGCACCAAGACGCCAGGAGGGATGCAGAGGTAGGACCCATGTGCAAGAGGCCTAAGACAAGGAACTAAGCAGACAAGAGGACCTCCTATTAAACACAGTAATAAAGTGCATGACCCTTCCTTCACCTTCACATAATGTGGCAGGTACTATTTGCAGGCATAGGGATGATTAACAAATGCAAACCCTCTATTCTATGCATTAAGGTGGAAAACCTTCTGTAGTGCAGCTGCCCCCCAGAGCCCCCCCTTTTTGCTTACCTGAACCTGATCTTTCCAGCGACGAGAACGAGCACAGCAGCTCCAGACGCGGTCTCAGATCTACATTGGACAGATTGATAGCAGCAGGAGCCATTGGCTCCCACTGCTCTCAATCAAATCAAGTGACGCGGGGGGCGGGCCGAGTCCTGCCGTCTGTGTCAATGGACGCAGCAGCCATATACATACTTTGATAAATGATGGATTTCTTTTCCAATTAATTCATCAATCTATAGTCAATTGATAAGACACACACAGGGAAATGGATTTTGATCGATAGTTGAAAGATATGATCATAAATTACAGATTGCACAGGGAAAACCGACATGCTATCTCATCAATCAAGTTCTTGAACACAACATCTCTGTGCTGCGACCAATACAATATGATTAATAATTTTCCATCCTTAATTATCGATTTAGTTTGATTAAAGCCAATCTAAACTGAGTCCAAATCAGGTGGAAGGGAAGTTATGCTGACTCGATCATTCTAAAATACACATCAATTGGATAAAAAAAAACTGCAGTGCATCTATCATAAAGGCCCGTACACACGATCACATATTCCGACAACAAATGTGTGATGGAAGGGTTTTGTCGGATAATCTGACCATCTGTATGCTCCATCGGACAATTGTTGTCAGAATTTCCGACAACAAATGCTGGCTGTGCATGCTCTCAAATTGTCTGACAACAAATGTGTTCCGTCAGATTATCCGATCGTGTGTACACAAGTCTGTCGGACTAAAATCCAAAAAGCAAACACGCATGCTCCGAACCAATGTTAACCATAAGACAACATTAGCAGAAGTTGCCCAAAGGGTGGCACTAAAGAGCTGAAAAACCATGTCGTTTCGTATATGTTGGCTGAAAAAGTTCTGCCGTCTGTATGCAGAACAAGTTTACGGCCAACGCCCTTTGGACAAAAATCCACGGATTTGTCCGATGAAAATCCAATCGTGTGTACGAGGCTTTAGACTAGAGCAGACAGGATCTGGAGCAGCTTTGCATGGCAACCAATCAGCTTCCGAGTTTCATTTTCAAAGCTTAAAGCGGAAGTAAACCCATCGATTTAACAGTTTCAAAAAGCAGTTACATTCCCGGCATGCCGGGAATGCTAACTGTCACATTGGTTTTGCTCTCAACCAAACTGTCAAACCATCCAATGGCTGGTGTTATAACTGATCACATGTGCAGCATCATGGCAGTTGAAGATTAAACAGAGGCCAAGATGGCAGCTTCCTTGCCTGAAAATGATAGGAGGGTTTACTTCCACTTTAAAACAGAACTTTATCACCCCCCCCCCCCCCCGAATCTGTTGTTTTTTTTTATTTTTATAAAATTTAGTTTTTTCCTTCCTCTGATAATGACGGAGTTCCTCCCTAATGGCAAGTCTTTTGTTTTTTCCATTTTGGGTAGAGTAAGGGTAAACGTTTGTCACATAGCCAAAACAGGAAGCATAGGACATTCCTTCAAAGTGATAGAATCCCTGGTTGTCACCAGAACTAGTGTCCCCATTGGAAAATTTCCACTCGATTTCTGTTCTGGTGACAACCCAACTTTTGGGATTTTCTTTCACTTTCAGTGATAATGGTCACCTGGACAAAACGAGAGGGTGAATCTCCCCAACAGGGGTGCTCTGGCTGCAATAAAAACCCAATAGGTGTTCTAATCCCTCTTCACTATATCCAAATCTAAAAGAAAAAAAAATCCCCTCATGGCTCATTCAGACATGCAGCTATCACTGCTGCTGAAAAGCGATCCATCGCAGATATGTTACCTCCTCGCCTCCTGTTTCTAACCCTCAAAATGTCTACCTACTGCATTGCACTTTTTGGATATGGCCCCATTTGCTTGAATAGGTTGAGTTTGGTGGCAGGACTGCAAGGGGTTTATTTTTGCCTCATGTTTACAGCCCTGAGCATGTTTGTGTTTAGGTGGCGGGACAGAGAAAATGCAGGTCAGCCGCCATCTGGCTGGCCAAGTCAATGAGCCCTTAGTTATACTTTTTTGGGTCATTCACACACACATGGCAGTGCTTGCTGTTCTTCTAAAAATGGGTCCATGGTGGGTGCCTTTTCAGAGGCGTTTGACGGGCGGTGAAGAGGGGATAAGTCACCTCCTCACTGCCTGCTTTAACCCTCAAAATGCTGACCCAACCCACCACAACCATGCGTTAGCTTCTCACCCCCATTCATCTGGGTACAGCGGCATGGATACAGCCCTGTGTGATTACATTACTGTGCTTAGGGGAGCGGCCAGGAAAGGTGAGAATACTGTGGCTAAACTGCCTGCTTTTATGGCCTCCCGTGTGAACAAGCTGAAGTTGGAAGTGGATTGGTTACTATGCACATCTGCCCCAGTCTCAGTATAGCTGTGGTGTGTATGGTACTAGGCCTGCTGTGGACAGCCCCTCATAGTACAGATAGAAGTCTGTGCCCATACCCCGTACTAGGCCTGCTGTGGACAGCCCCTCATAGTACAGATAGAAGTCTGTGCCCATGCCCTGTGCTAGGCTTGCTGTATAAAGCCGTTTGTAGTATAGATAGCAGTCTGTACCCATTACCCACCCACACAACATAGTAGAAGTCTGTGCCCATGCTCTGTGCTAAGTTTGCGGTAGACACCCCTCATAGTAGAAGTCTGTGCCCATGCTCTGTGCCAGGCTTGCTGTAGACACCCCTCGTTAGTAGAAGTCTGTGCCCATGCTCTGTGCCAGGCTTGCTGTAGACACCCCTCATAGTAGAAGTCTGTGCCCATGCTCTGTGCTAGGCTTGCTTGCTGTAGACACCCCTCATAGTAGAAGTCTGTGCCAGGCTTGCCGTAGACACCCCTCATAGTAAAAGTCTGTGCCCTTGTTCTGTGCCACGCTTGCTGTAGACACCCCTCATAGTAGAAGTCTGTGCCACGCTTGCTGTAGACACCCCTCAGAGTAGAAGTCTGTACTCATGCCAAATGCTAGGCTTGATTTAGACACCCCTCATAGTAGAAGTCTGTGCCAGGCTTGCTGTGGACACCCCTCATAGTAGAAGTCTGTGCCCATGCTCTGTGCTAGGCTTGCTTTCTGTAGACACCCCTCATAGTAGAAATCTGTGCCAGGCTTGCTGTAGACACCCCTCAGAGTAGAAGTCTGTACTCATGCCAAATGCTAGGCTTGCTTTAGACACCCCTCATAGTAGAAGTCTGTGCCAGGCTTGCTGTGCACACCCCTCATAGTAGAAGTCTGTGCCCATGCTCTGTGCTAGGCTTGCTTTCTGTAGACACCCCTCATAGTAGAAGTCTGTGCCAGGCTTGCTGTAGACACCCCTCATAGTAGAAGTCTGTGCCAGGCTTGCTGTAGACACCCCTCATAGTAGAAGTCTGTGCCCATGCTCTGTGCTAGGCTTGCTTGCTGTAGACACCCCTCATAGTAGAAGTCTGTGCCAGGCTTGCCGTAGACACCCCTCATAGTAAAAGTCTGTGCCCTTGTTCTGTGCCACGCTTGCTGTAGACACCCCTCAGAGTAGAAGTCTGTACTCATGCCAAATGCTAGGCTTGATTTAGACACCCCTCATAGTAGAAGTCTGTGCCAGGCTTGCTGTGGACACCCCTCATAGTAGAAGTCTGTGCCCATGCTCTGTGCTAGGCTTGCTTTCTGTAGACACCCCTCATAGTAGAAGTCTGTGCCAGGCTTGCTGTAGACACCCCTCAGAGTAGAAGTCTGTACTCATGCCAAATGCTAGGCTTGCTTTAGACACCCCTCATAGTAGAAGTCTGTGCCAGGCTTGCTGTGGACACCCCTCATAGTAGAAGTCTGTGCCCATGCTCTGTGCTAGGCTTGCTTTCTGTAGACACCCCTCATAGTAGAAGTCTGTGCCAGGCTTGCTGTAGACACCCCTCATAGTAGAAGTCTGTGCCAGGCTTGCTGTAGACACCCCTCATAGTAGAAGTCTGTGCCCATGCTCTGTGCTAGGCTTGCTTGCTGTAGACACCCCTCATAGTAGAAGTCTGTGTCCATGCTCTGTGCTAGGCTTGCTTGCTGTAGACACCCCTCATAGTAGAAGTCTGTGCCCATGCTCTGTGCTAGGCTTGCTTGCTGTAGACACCCCTCATAGTAGAAGTCTGTGCCCATGCTCTGTGCTAGGCTTGCTTGCTGTAGACACCCCTCATAGTAGAAGTCTGTGCCCATGCTCTGTGCTAGGCTTGCTTGCTGTAGACACCCCTCATAGTAGAAGTCTGTACCCATGGCCCATGTTAGACTTACTACAGACATTCCTCGTAGCATAGATAGATGTCTGTACCCATGCCCCGTGTTAGACTTATTTAGACACTCCTTGTAGTACAGATAGAAATCTGTGCCCATGCCCCGTGCTAGGTTTGCTGTAGACACTCCTTGTAGTACAGATAGAAGTCTGTGCCCATGCCCTGTGCTAGGTTTGCTGTAGACACTCCTTGTAGTACAGATAGAAGTCTGTGCCCATGCCCTGTGCTAGGTTTGCTGTAGACACTCCTTGTAGTACAGATAGAAGTCTGTGCCCATGCCCTGTGCTAGGTTTGCTGTAGACACTCCTTGTAGTAGAGATAGAAGTCTGTGCCCATGCCCCGTGTTAGCCTTACTACATACACTCCTCGTAGTAGAGACAGCGGTCGGTACACACACAGGCAGCACACATGTACTTACCACTGCTCGCCTGCCCGGACAGAGTAGAGACGGAGGTCTGGCCCATTGTCAGCCTCCAGGAGGGGTTCCTCAGAGTCGGCCGTGTCTCAGGCTCCCTTGGCCGTACATTCCCGGTAGAAGTAATCCCCCCATAGACTCATGTCCTCCTCCGGTGTGTGCTCCGTGCAGTGTCCGGGCTCCCGTGTTCCTGTACTCCGTGCACTGAATGCCTGTCATTCCTGGCGGAGATTAGTGCGGGTCACAGGTCACATCCCTCCTCCTCCTCATGCATCTCTACACTCCGCTCAGCACTCTCCTCCCCTCTAGACGACCAGCTTCTTCTTCCCCTCTCTCCTCTCCATACACACTGCAACAATCATCCACCTATAGTCCCAATCACTCATTACAGGACATTCTTCATTTATTATCAATATTATTCATTGTTTTCCATCAATTCTTCATGGATACAATCGTATTCTGATCAATAAATGATGAAATGACAAGAGTGACAATTTACAATCATAAATCACAGTTATAGCTGAACTCGTGATTGAAATCAGCGTCCCCATGTGTGGAAAATTCATCAAATGGCTATCAATGGATTATTCCTATTGGAAGAGGTCAATTAGAAAAGAAATCTATCCTTTACAGTGCCTTGAAAAAGTATTCATACCCCTTGACATTTTCCACATTTTGCCATGTTACAGCCAATAACGTAAATGTATTTTATTGGGATTTTATGTGATAGACCAACATAAGTGGCACATAATTGTGAAGTGGAAGGAAAATGAAAATGGTTTTCCAAACTTTTTACAAATAAATATGTGAAAAGTGTGCCGTGCATTCGTATTCAACCTCCTTTACTCTGATACCCCTAACCAGTGGCGGCCACTCCATTAAGGACGCAGGGGCGCCGCCCCCCCTAATCCACACACCCATTCCAATCGTTTATTTTTTCTCCAAAGCACATGATTAGAGCCCGAGACTCTCATTGGCTTAAAAAAAATGTGGCCTTGGGGCACAGAGCACTGCGCCCTGAGCCCACCCATTTGAGGAGGAGACGCGGGGGGAAGCCACTGCAGCTAGATAGGGTAAGTGCAGGGCTGGTGGGCAGACGGACGGGCAAGTGATGGGGGGGTTTGCTGATTGACCAAGCGATGTGGGGGAAGGGGGGTGGTTGATTTTGACTGACAGACCGACTGTACAGATTTGACTGATGGAAAAACCCAACGAGGGGGCAGTGTGGCAGATGGTTTGTTTGCCGCCCCCCACCCCCCCTAAAAAAGGAGAAAGAGCCGCCATTGCCCCTAACTAAAATCTAGTGGAACCAATTGCCTTCAGAAGTCACCTAATTAGTAAATAGAGTCCACCTGTGTGTAATTTAATCTCAGTATAAATATGGCTGTTCTGTGAAGTCCTGAGAGGTTTGTTAGAGAACCTTAGTGAACAAACAGCATCACAAAGGTCAAGGAACACACCAGACAGGTCAGGGATAAAGTTGTGGAGAAGTTTAAAGCAGTAGGTTATAAAAAAATATTCCAAGCTTTGAACATCTCACGGGGGGAAACTATTCAATCCATCATCTGAAAATGGAAAGAGTATGGCACAACAGCAAACATACCAAGACATGGCTGTCCACCTAAACTGACAGGCCGGGCAAAGAGAACATTAATCAGAGAAGCAGCCAAGAGGCCCATAGTAACTCTGGAGGAGCTGCAGAGATCCACAGCTCAGGTGGGTGAATCTGTCCACAGCACAACTATTAAACCTGGTACACACCATCGGATTTTCTGCGAACAAATCATAGGACTTTTGTCCAAAGGGCGTTGGCCAGGAACATGTATTGCATACAAACGGCAAAGAATTGTCAGCCAACAAACGCAAAACTGCTCTTTAGCGCCACCCTTTGGGCAACTTCTGTTAATGTTGCGTTATGGTTAGCATTGTTTCTGAGCATGCGGGTTTGTACTTTAGAGTTTTGTTTGACGGACTTGTGTACACACGGTCGGATAATCTGACAACACACATTTGTTGGAGGACAATTTTAAAGCAGGCTATTTTTCAACAACAGCCTGTCATCACACAATTCCCGTCGCATAATCCAATCGTGTGTAGTGTATGAATCTTTAGTCATGCACTCCACAAATGTGGCCTTTATGGAAGAGTGGCAAGAAGAAAGCCATTGTTGATAGAAAGCCATAAGAAGTCCTGTTTGCAGTTTGTGAGAAGCCATGTGGGGGACACAGCAAACATGTGGAAGAAGGTGCTCTGGTCAGATGAGACCACAATTGAATTTTTTGGCTTAAAAGCAAAACGCTGTGTGTGGTGAAAAGCGAACACTGCACATCCCCTAAACACACCATCCCCACCGTGAAACATGGTGGTGGCAGCATCATGTTGTCAGGATTTTTTTTTTCAGCAGGGAGAGGGAAGCTGGTCACAGTATATGGGAAGATGGATGGAGCCAAATACAGGTCAATCTTAGAAGGAAACCTGTTAGAATCTGCAAAAGACTTGAGACTCTGGCGAAGGTTCCTATTCCAACAGGACAATGACCCTAAACATACAGTCAGAGCTCCAATGGAATGGTTTAGATCAAAGCATATTCATGTGTTAGAATGGCCCAGTCAAAGTCCAGACCTAAATCACATTGAGAGTCTGTGGCAAAACATAAAAATTGCTGTTCACAGACGCTCTCTGACAGAGCTTGAGCTATTTTGCACAGAAGAATGGGCAAACATTTCACTCTCTAGATGTGCAAAGCTGGAAGAGACATCCCCAAAAAGAGTTGAAGCTGTAATTGCAGTGAAAGGTGGTTCTACAAAGTATTGACTCAGGGGGGCTGAATACAAATACACACCACGCTTTTCACATATTTATTTGTAAACAATTTTGAAAAACATTTATAATTTTCCTTTAACTTTACAACTATGTGCCACTTTGTGTTGGTCTATCACATAAAATCCCAATAAAATACATTTACGTTTTTGGTTGTAACCTGACAAACATGTGGAAAATTTGAAGGGGTATGAATACTTTTTCAAGGCACTGTATCAAAGCGTGTATGGCCACCATAAAGATCAAAATGACAAAATCTGCAAACAATCAATGACCAATAATCTCCCTTCGGAGGTTAGATTTAGACATCATTTCAAACACATACAATCAAACTGAGTTGATCAGTCAGGGTGGGAAATTATTGATCACTTTGCATCAATCAGCACCAGTGAGATTAGATCACTCCCCTCCAAACTGTGGCCCAGGGGCCAAATGCAGCCTTTTTGCTTGCTTTTATCCGGCCTTTGGGGCATTATTCTAGCCATTGCTTCTGACATAGTGCCTGCTACTGACACCAATGATGGGGCACTATTCCTCCCCTTGACACCAATAGTGGGGCACTAATCCTCCCACTAACACCAATGATGGCGCACCAATCCTCCCATTGACACCAATGATGGGGCATCGATCCTCCCACTAACACCAATAATGGCTTACCCATCCTCCCACTAACACCAACAATGGCTCACCCATCCTCCCACTAACACCAACTATGGCGCACCAATCCTCCCATTGACACCAATGATGGGGCATCGATCCTCCCACTAACACCAATAATGGCTCACCCATCCTCCCACTAACACCAACTATGGCGCACCAATCCTCCCATTGACACCAATGATGGGGCACTATTTCTCCCATTAACACCAATGATGGGGCATTGTTCTTCCCATTGACACCAATGATGGGGCACTATTCCTACCATTGACACCAATGATTGGGCATTGTTCCTCCCATTGACACCAATAATGGGGTACTAATCCTCTGACTAACACTAATGATAGCACACTAATCCTCCCATTGACACTAATGATGGGGCAATATTCCTCCCATTGGCACTAATAATGGGACATGTTTACTCCCATTCATACCAATAATGGGGTACTAATCCTCCCACTAACACTAATGATGGCATGCTAATCCTCCCATTGACACAATGATGGGGCACTATTCCTTCCATTGACACCAACGATGGGGCACTATTGCTCCCATTGACACCAATGATGGGGCACTATTCCTCCCATTAACATCAATGATGGAGCACTAATCCTCACATTGACACCCATGATGGGGCACTATTCCTCCCATTGACACCCATGATGGGGCACTATTCCTCCCATTGACACTGATGATAGGGCACTATTCCTCCCATTGACACCCATGATGGGGCACTATTTCCCCCATTGACCCCAATGATGGGGCACTAATCCTCCCATTGACACCGATGATGGGGCACTATTCCTCCCATTAACATCAATGATGGAGCACTAATCCTCACATTGACACCAATGAGGGGGCACTATTCCTCCCATTAACACCCATGATGGGGCACTATTCCTCCCATTGACACCCATGATGGGGCACTATTCCTCCCATTGACACTGATGATAGGGCACTATTCCTCCCATTGACACCCATGATGGGGCACTATTTCCCCCATTGACCCCAATGATGGGGCACTAATCCTCCCATTGACACCGATGATGGGGCACTATTCCTCCTATTGACACCAATGATGGGGCACTGTTCCTCCTATTGACACCAATGATGGGGCACGTTTCCTCCCATTGACACCAATGATGGGGCACTATTCCTCCCATTGACACTGATGATGGGGCACTATTCCTCCCATTGACACTGATGATGGGGCACTATTCCTCCCATTGACACTGATGATGGGGCACTATTGCTCCCATTGACACTGATGATGGGGCACTATTGCTCCCATTGACACCCATGATGGGGCACTATTGCTCCCATTGACACCCATGATGGGGCACTATTCCTCCCATTGACACCCATGATGGGGCACTATTCCTCCCATTGACACCCATGATGGGGCACTATTCCTCCCATTGACACCCATGATGGGGCAATACTGTATTGCTCCCATTGACACCCATGATGGGGCACTATGACTGTTTGATTGTTTGCAGATTCAATAATTTTAATCAAATCACACATCGATCAGATAATAACATCTTAGCATGTATGGCCACCATGAATTAATCAGAAGCGAAATGATGCTTGTTCAGTTATTTTGGATTTAGTCGTATTGCTGATCAATCAGATAATAAAATTGAAGCATGTACAGCCACCATTGGGGCTCATTTCTACTTGCAGTCAGGGAGCAGTAAAAATAAGCAATTGAGCCATGGCTTAACCATCCCCTTTAGAACTGAAGAGATATTTTTTCTACATTTTGGATACAGTAGAGCTGGCTAATGACACTAGTAGAATTTTGAATGAAAATATTCGTTTTAAGAACACTCGTTAAATGACTTAATTGTCTGTAGGGTCAAATCAAATATTTATTTTGACCAATGTGATGAGAAAAGGAACAGGATAGAAAATATTTCTCAAACACATTTCTAAAGCCCCCATACACACGGTTAGACTTCCATCAGACTTTTCCGTGGTTTTTTGTCCGAACGGAGTTGGTCGGGAACACCCATAGCATACACACGCTCTGACTTTTCTGCAAACTTTCAAAAAACTTTATCAAACATCACGTGGTTTTTCTGCTCTTTACCGCCACCCTTTGGTCAACTTCTGCTATTGTTGGTTGATTTTAACATTAGTTGTTTTGTCCATCGGACAAAAGTCCGATGGTTTTCTGTACACACAGTCAGACTTTGCTTCATCGGACTTTTGTTGGCCAAAAGTTTGTCCGTTTGCAGACCCAACTTTTGTCCGATGAAAACACAAAAAAAAACAAAAAAGTTTGTCCAATGGAGCGTACACACGGTCGGATTGTTGGTCCAACTTGCTCAAAATGAAGTTTGTTGGCCAAAAGTCCGACCGTGTGTACGGGGCTTTACAGTGTACTTTCAAACAACATTTGACATGTCATTGAATGTACTGATGACAATTTTCATTCAAATGTTCTTTCAAGAAACCACAAGTGTATGGCATGAGCCTGTAGGGAAAAAAATTAATAAAAATCAGGCTTTACCATCATGTTAAGGGAAAGGGGTTGGAGGGTTGTAACGCCTGTCAATTTTTACCATCTGTGTCCCATTGTGGAGATTTCCATTCATTTCTTGTCCTATGGCCAAAACAAGAAGTGAGGGGAAATCTGTCCAAAAGTGAGAGAATACCTGTGTGTCATCAAGGCCAGGGAGGTTTGTCCCCATTGGAAAAATTTTGTCCTCCAGTATACTTAAAGCAATTGGTGGACAGTGCCACCACTGAACAGAACCCATTCAAGTGAAAAAGGCCATGCCGCAACTCTGAGCCTAACACAAGGATGGTATTCCCATAAAGAAAAACAAAAACTTTCAGCTGCCAAAAAAACACAACAGCACTGCCGGCTTCCCTCCTATCCTTTGCCACTGTTGCAGAGTATGTTTCAAGATGGGCTGAACTAGATGGACTAGATGTGTCTTTTTTCAAACTGACTAACTATGTAACTATATGTAACTTAGATGGAGCGCAGGGAAGAGCTGAAAAATGGAATTTACTGGCCCCTTTCTTTTCTGAATGAACGCAGTGTGTGATCTGTACCGATCGCTCCTGCGTCCATGTATAACTGAAACATACAAAACAGTGTTTACTATGCTTCGGGTTGCAAATGAATGTAAAGCTCTATACAGAGCTATTCGTGTTCATTTATTCTGTGCAGCCTAGGCTGCAAAGATGGAAGTTGAGGACTGTGTCTTCAATCTCTTTTTTCAAAAGTGAGACATGAAGGGTCTGTTTAGACCCCTGATATTTCACCAAAGTCCCACTATGGGGCTGCTAAATAATAAATAAATAATGTGACAAATAATAAAAAATCGAATTGTAAAAAATGAATAAAAATGGAAAAAATTATAAAAAATAAAATAACACAAATAAAAAACTGCTGACGCCATCCACTGCTCTACTGACAAAGTCCACTGCTATATCAACAAAGTCCACTGCTCTGCTGATCCTGACCACTGCTCTACTAACCCTGACCACTGCTCTACTGAACCCGACCACTGCTCTACTGACAAAGTCCACTGCTCTACTGACCCCGACCACTGCTCTTCTGACAAAGTCCACTGCTCTACTAATCCTGACCACTGCTCTACTGACAAAATCCACTGCTCTACTGACAAAATCCACTGCTCTACTGACAAAGTCCACTGCTCTACTGACAAAATCCACTGCTCTACTGACAAAATCCACTGCTCTACTGACAAAGTCCACTGCTATATCAACAAAGTCCACTGCTCTGCTGACCCTGACCACTGCTCTGCTGACCCTGACCACTGCTCTACTGACCCCGACCACTGCTCTACTGACAAAGTCCACTGCTCTACTAACCCTGACCACTGCTCTACTGACCCCGACCACTGCTCTTCTGACAAAGTCCACTGCTCTACTAATCCTGACTACTGCTCTACTGACAAAATCCACTGCTCTACTGACAAAATCCACTGCTCTACTGACAAAGTCCACTGCTCTACTAATCCTGACCACTGCTCTACTGACAAAGTCCACTGCTCTACTGACAAAATCCACTGCTCTACTGACAAAATCCACTGCTCTACTGACAAAGTCCACTGCTCTACTGACAAAGTCCACTGCTCTACTGACAAAATCCACTGCTCTACTGACAAAGTCCACTGCTCTACTGACAAAGTCCACTGCTCTACTGACAAAATCCACTGCTCTACTGACAAAGTCCACTGCTATATCAACAAAGTCGACTGCTCTGCTGACCCTGACCACTGCTCTGCTGACCCTGACCACTGCTCTACTAACCCTGACCACTGCTCTACTGACAAAGTCCACTGCTCTACTGACTCCGACCACTGCTCTACTGACCCCGACCACTGCTCTTCTGACAAAGTCCACTGCTCTACTAATCCTGACCACTGCTCTACTGACCCCGACCACTGCTCTTCTGACAAAGTCCACTGCTCTACTAATCCTGACCACTGCTCTACTGACAAAGTCCACTGCTCTACTGACAAAGTCCACTGCTCTACTGAACCCGACCACTGCTCTACTGACAAAGTCCATTGCTCTACTAACCGTGACCACTGCTCTACTGAACCCGACCACTGCTCTACTGACAAAGTCCACTGCTATATCAACAAAGTCCACTGCTCTGCTGACCCTGACCACTGCTCTGCTGACCCTGACCACTGCTCTACTAACCCTGACCACTGCTCTACTGACCCCGACCACTGCTCTTCTGACAAAGTCCACTGCTCTACTAATCCTGACTACTGCTCTACTGACAAAATCCACTGCTCTACTGACAAAATCCACTGCTCTACTGACAAAATCCACTGCTCTACTGACAAAATCCACTGCTCTACTGACAAAGTCAACTGCTCTACTGACAAAGTCCACTGCTCTACTGACAAAGTCCACTGCTCTACTGACAAAGTCCACTGCTATATCAACAAAGTCCACTGCTCTGCTGACCCTGACGACTGCTCTGCTGACCCTGACCACTGCTCTACTAACCCTGACCACTGCTCTACTGAACCCGACCACTGCTCTACTGAACCCGACCACTGCTCTACTGACAAAGTCCACTGCTCTACTGACAAAGTCCACTGCTATATCAACAAAGTCCACTGCTCTGCTGACCCTGACCACTGCTCTGCTGACCCTGACCACTGCTCTACTAACCCTGATCACTGCTCTACTGAACCCGACCACTGCTCTACTGACAAAGTCCACTGCTCTACTGACCCTGACCACTGCTCTACTGACCCCGACCACTGCTCTTCTGACAAAGTCCACTGCTCTACTAATCCTGACCACTGCTCTACTGACCCCGACCACTGCTCTTCTGACAAAGTCCACTGCTCTACTAATCCTGACCACTGCTCTACTGACAAAGTCCACTGCTCTACTGACAAAATCCACTGCTCTACTGACAAAGTCCACTGCTCTACTGACAAAGTCCAGTGCTCTACTAACCCTGACCACTGCTCTACTGACCCTGACCACTGCTCTACTGACAAAGTCCACTGCTCTACTAACCCTGACCACTGCTCTACTGACCCCGACCACTGCTCTACTGACAAAGTCCATTGCTCTACTAACCCTGACCACTGCTCTACTGAACCCGACCACTGCTCTACTAACCCTGACCACTGCTCTACTGACCCCGACCACTGCTCTTCTGACAAAGTCCACTGCTCTACTAATCCTGACCACTGCTCTACTGACAAAATCCACTGCTCTACTGACAAAATCCACTGCTCTACTGACAAAATCCACTGCTCTACTGACAAAGTCCACTGCTCTACTGACAAAATCCACTGCTCTACTGACAAAGTCCACTGCTCTACTGACAAAGTCCACTGCTCTACTGACAAAGTCCACTGCTCTACTGACAAAGTCCACTGCTATATCAACAAAGTCCACTGCTCTGCTGACCCTGACCACTGCTCTGCTGACCCTGACCACTGCTCTGCTGACCCTGACCACTGCTCTGCTGACCCTGACCACTGCTCTGCTGACCCTGACCACTGCTCTGCTGACCCTGACCACTGCTCTACTAACCCTGACCACTGCTCTACTGACCCCGACCACTGCTCTACTCACAAAGTCCACTGCTCTACTAACCCTGACCACTGCTCTACTGACCCCGACCACTGCTCTTCTGACAAAGTCCACTGCTCTACTAATCCTGACTACTGCTCTACTGACAAAATCCACTGCTCTACTGACAAAATCCACTGCTCTACTGACAAAGTCCACTGCTATATCAACAAAGTCCACTGCTCTGCTGACCCTGACCACTGCTCTGCTGACCCTGACCACTACTCTACTAACCCTGACCACTGCTCTACTGAACCCGACCACTGCTCTACTGACAAAGTCCACTGCTCTACTGACAAAGTCCACTGCTCTACTGACAAAGTCCACTGCTATATCAACAAAGTCCACTGCTCTGCTGACCCTGACCACTGCTCTGCTGACCCTGACCACTGCTCTGCTGACCCTGACCACTGCTCTACTAACCCTGACCACTGCTCTACTGAACCCGACCACTGCTCTACTGACCCCGACCACTGCTCTTCTGACAAAGTCCACTGCTCTACTAATCCTGACCACTGCTCTACTGACCCCGACCACTGCTCTTCTGACAAAGTCCACTGCTCTACTAATCCTGACCACTGCTCTACTGACAAAGTCCACTGCTCTACTGACAAAGTCCACTGCTCTACTGACAAAGTCCACTGCTCTACTGACAAAGTCCACTGCTCTACTGACAAAGTCCACTGCTCTACTGACAAAGTCCACTGCTCTACTGAACCCGACCACTGCTCTACTGAACCCGACCACTGCTCTACTAACCCTGACCACTGCTCTACTGACCCCGACCACTGCTCTACTGACCCCAACCCTTGCTCTACTGACCCCGACCACTGCTCTACTGACAGTCCACTGCTCTACTGACCCCGACCTCTGCTCTACTGACAAAGTCCACTGCTCTACTAACCCTGACCACTGCTCTACTGACCCCGACCACTGCTCTTCTGACAAAGTCCACTGCTCTACTGACCACGACCACTGCTCTACTGACCACGACCACTGCTCTACTGACAAAGTCCACTGCTCTACTGACCCTGACCACTGCTCTACTGACCCCGACCACTGCTCTTCTGACAAAGTCCACTGCTCTACTAATCCTGACCACTGCTCTACTGACCCCGACCACTGCTCTTCTGACAAAGTCCACTGCTCTACTAATCCTGACCACTGCTCTACTGACAAAGTCCACTGCTCTACTGACAAAGTCCACTGCTCTACTGAACCCGACCACTGCTCTACTGACCCCGACCACTGCTCTACTGACAAAGTCCATTGCTCTACTAACCGTGACCACTGCTCTACTGAACCCGACCACTGCTCTACTGACAAAGTCCACTGCTATATCAACAAAGTCCACTGCTCTGCTGACCCTGACCACTGCTCTGCTGACCCTGACCACTGCTCTGCTGACCCTGACCACTGCTCTACTAACCCTGACCACTGCTCTACTGACCCCGACCACTGCTCTTCTGACAAAGTCCACTGCTCTACTAATCCTGACTACTGCTCTACTGACAAAATCCACTGCTCTACTGACAAAATCCACTGCTCTACTGACAAAGTCCACTGCTCTACTGACAAAGTCCACTGCTCTACTGACAAAGTCCACTGCTCTACTGACAAAGTCCACTGCTCTACTGACAAAGTCCACTGCTATATCAACAAAGTCCACTGCTCTGCTGACCCTGACGACTGCTCTGCTGACCCTGACCACTGCTCTACTAACCCTGACCACTGCTCTACTGAACCCGACCACTGCTCTACTGAACCCGACCACTGCTCTACTGACAAAGTCCACTGCTCTACTGACAAAGTCCACTGCTATATCAACAAAGTCCACTGCTCTGCTGACCCTGACCACTGCTCTACTAACCCTGACCACTGCTCTACTGACCCTGACCACTGCTCTACTGACAAAGTCCACTGCTCTACTAACCCTGACCACTGCTCTACTGACCCCGACCACTGCTCTACTGACAAAGTCCATTGCTCTACTAACCCTGACCACTGCTCTACTGAACCCGACCACTGCTCTACTGACAAAGTCCACTGCTCTACTAACCCTGACCACTGCTCTACTGACCCCGACCACTGCTCTTCTGACAAAGTCCACTGCTCTACTGACAAAGTCCACTGCTCTACTGACAAAGTCCACTGCTCTACTGACAAAGTCCACTGCTCTACTGACAAAGTCCACTGCTATATCAACAAAGTCCACTGCTCTGCTGACCCTGACGACTGCTCTGCTGACCCTGACCACTGCTCTACTAACCCTGACCACTGCTCTACTGAACCCGACCACTGCTCTACTGAACCCGACCACTGCTCTACTGACAAAGTCCACTGCTCTACTGACAAAGTCCACTGCTATATCAACAAAGTCCACTGCTCTGCTGACCCTGACCACTGCTCTACTAACCCTGACCACTGCTCTACTGACCCTGACCACTGCTCTACTGACAAAGTCCACTGCTCTACTAACCCTGACCACTGCTCTACTGACCCCGACCACTGCTCTACTGACAAAGTCCATTGCTCTACTAACCCTGACCACTGCTCTACTGAACCCGACCACTGCTCTACTGACAAAGTCCACTGCTCTACTAACCCTGACCACTGCTCTACTGACCCCGACCACTGCTCTTCTGACAAAGTCCACTGCTCTACTAATCCTGACCACTGCTCTACTGACAAAATCCACTGCTCTACTGACAAAGTCCACTGCTCTACTGACAAAGTCCACTGCTCTACTGACAAAGTCCACTGCTCTACTGACAAAGTCCACTGCTCTACTGACAAAGTCCACTGCTCTACTGACAAAGTCCACTGCTCTACTGACAAAGTCCACTGCTATATCAACAAAGTCCACTGCTCTGCTGACCCTGACCACTGCTCTGCTGACCCTGACCACTGCTCTGCTGACCCTGACCACTGCTCTGCTGACCCTGACCACTGCTCTACTAACCCTGACCACTGCTCTACTGACCCCGACCACTGCTCTACTCACAAAGACCACTGCTCTACTAACCCTGACCACTGCTCTACTGACCCCGACCACTGCTCTTCTGACAAAGTCCACTGCTCTACTAATCCTGACTACTGCTCTACTGACAAAATCCACTGCTCTACTGACAAAGTCCACTGCTCTACTGACAAAGTCCACTGCTCTACTGACAAAGTCCACTGCTCTACTGACAAAGTCCACTGCTCTACTGACAAAGTCCACTGCTCTACTGACAAAGTCCACTGCTCTGCTGACCCTGACCACTGCTCTGCTGACCCTGACCACTGCTCTGCTGACCCTGACCACTGCTCTACTGACAAAGTCCACTGCTCTACTGACAAAGTCCACTGCTCTACTGACAAAGTCCACTGCTCTACTGACAAAGTCCACTGCTATATCAACAAAGTCCACTGCTCTGCTGACCCTGACCACTGCTCTGCTGACCCTGACCACTGCTCTACTAACCCTGACCACTGCTCTACTAACCCTGACCACTGCTCTACTGAACCCGACCACTGCTCTACTGACCCCGACCACTGCTCTTCTGACAAAGTCCACTGCTCTACTAATCCTGACCACTGCTCTACTGACCCCGACCACTGCTCTTCTGACAAAGTCCACTGCTCTACTAATCCTGACCACTGCTCTACTGACAAAGTCCACTGCTCTACTGACAAAGTCCACTGCTCTACTGACAAAGTCCACTGCTCTACTGACAAAGTCCACTGCTCTACTGACAAAGTCCACTGCTCTACTGACAAAGTCCACTGCTCTACTGAACCCGACCACTGCTCTACTGAACCCGACCACTGCTATACTGAACCCGACCACTGCTCTACTAACCCTGACCACTGCTCTACTGACCCCGACCACTGCTCTACTGACAGTCCACTGCTCTACTGACCCCGACCTCTGCTCTACTGACAAAGTCCACTGCTCTACTAACCCTGACCACTGCTCTACTGACCCCGACCACTGCTCTTCTGACAAAGTCCACTGCTCTACTAATCCTGACCACTGCTCTACTGACCACGACCACTGCTCTACTGACAAAGTCCACTGCTCTACTAACCCCGACCACTGCACTTCTGAGAAAGCCCACTGCTCTACTAATCCTGACCACTGTTCTACTGACAAAGTCCACTGCTCTACTGACCCCGAACACTGCTCTAGTGACACCGTCCACTGCTCTACTGACTGACACCGTCCACTGCTTTGCTGACTGACACCATCCACTTCCCTAATGACAACAACCCCTGCTCTACTGACATATCCACTGCCCTACTGGCACCGTCCACTGCCCTACTGCCCTAGATTATTGTTCGGCTGACAAAGTTCACTGACACCATCCTCTGTTCTACTGACTAACACCATCCACTGACCTATGGACACCTTTGCCCTTCTGACACCATACTCTGCTCTTCTAACACCATCTACTGTACTACTGACACCAACCACTGCCCTACTGACACCATCTACTGGTAGGGAGGTTGCCTACAGTATGAGAAGTTAGCATCCAGCTGCCCAGGTCAGGGAAAAAGGTTATTGTTTTATGCCCCCTTTGCCCGGTAGGTTTGTGGGCTTTCCCTGGGGTCCAGTCTCCCTCCTGTGTTCTATAAAAGGAAAGAGGTCCAGGTCCTAAGAGGGCTCTGAGGAACACTTGGGAAAGGCGAATCTACGCTAAAGATTTGCTGGGACCTATGGTCCACTCTGGAACATAGATTCGCTGGAAAAACCCTGCACCATGGACTTCTCTGTTAGAGCACCGCTAAGTTTGGACTTTCCTCGACGAGACTTTACCTGTGCAGGTAACCTGGGGCAGCCACAGTTAGGTTCAGTTAGGAACGGAATGTTTTTGCATGTTATACTTGTTGCCAAGTTTGCAGTAAATGTTGATTCAACTGCTCCAAGCCTGGTCTGAAGTTTTTCAAAGGGATGCATATGAGGTCTAGGCATACTACTAAAGAACTTGGGTCTGCAACTACGATAAGGGGTATGTGTAACATCGCTGCAGCAAAGGTTCATGAGTAACTACAAAAAAAACAGCAACCAGTCATTGGCGTGGTACTTGATAGGTGACGGGTCCTTCGGTAGCGAGGGGGTTGATGTTTGGACTTTCTCCCTAGCTGTCCGTCTCCGTCGGTCACCGGGAGTTGACTAGCGTTTACGGAGACCTAGGCCTGGACACTTTTAAGGCAGACTATACCCTGCTGCAGGGTATTCAAAAGAATTGGAGAGGTATTTCAAAATGTGGACAGTTTCTCTAAAATCCTTTGAATTACCCTCTTAATATGTAAATAAAGATCTTAAATATCTCTTTAGCTACTTGGCACGCGGTGCTAGTATCTTGGAGCACGGTAGGTTTCCTTTCTTACTTCAAAGACAAGCTAGTGGGTTCATTGGCTCCTGTGTAAATTGTCCCTAGTAGTGTGTGTGTGAATGTGACATTAGATTGTAAGCTCAGTGAGGGCAGGGGCTCATGTGAATGTACAATACATGTAAACATTGTGTAAATTGTCAGCGCTATATAAATATCTGAAATAAATTAAAAAACTTCTTATGATCGTATTGCAAGATTATCTTTTGAAAGCCACCTTCTTCTGTCAGGTAAGTCAATAGGGTGTATTGATGACTGTAGATGAAGTATTTTTCGGGAAGGATCAATCAGAAAATAAATCCATCATTTGGCATATAACCACCATACGTTGTATATTTGTCACCTTTACCTACCATTGCTCCCTCCACACTAATGCTCCTTTTCTCCCCTATCTTTTCCTTCCCTTGTTCCCGCACCAGCGGCCTTTAGACAAAGACTCCTCTGTAAGCTCAGCAAGTGTAATATGTAAGAATAGAAGAGTGGGCCCGCCAAGATGTGCTTGTTGATATGCTAATATTTTTGACACTCCAAACCCGTATGTTGTTCAAGAACAAATACATGAAATGCCTCTCATGGAAATCTGCTGATTATTTTAAGTGACAGATGAAAGGGTTAATTATAGATTCCCACAGGGAGGTTTCCAGCATCTGAAAAGATCTGGGACAACTGAGGGCCCTGTGATAGTGAATTTTTATTTTATAGAGAGCAATATTACCCAATGCTAGTATTGTTCTAGTACTTTAAAAAAAAAAAAAAAAAAAGGTAAAAAAACAAACAAACAAAAAAAATAAACATATTTAGGAAGCGGAGCAGAGGAGGGGTGATCAGGTGGGACTTTTAATTTGGGATTGAAGATCCAATTTAAAAAAAGGGGGCAACAGAGTAATGTTGGCCATACATTTGATTATACTTTGATTTTATTATCTGATCGATGTGCAATACAATCAAAACGATCCAATCTGCAAACAATTGACTAGCCATAACTTCCCTTCCAATTGGTTTATTATTATTATTATTATACAGGATTTATATAGCACCAACAGTTTGCACAGCTCTTTACAACAACAGGGAAGACGGTACAATCACAATACAATTCAATACAGAGGGATCAGAGGGCCCTGCTCGTTAGAGCTTACAGTCTAGAAGAGGTTTAGGCTCTATTCACACTTGTGCGACTTTGATGCGACTTTAGACTAGTGCGGCTTTGTAGCGATTTGAACTTTGTCCATGCTCTACAAAGGCGCACACTAGTCCAATGTATATAATTTGGGTGAGACGTTCATGCTACCTTTGAGGATTTACATTTAGGTCTATGGCCCTCATGTCGCATGAAAGTCAGACCAAAGTAATGCAGGAACTACTTCAAAGTCGCTGTGACTTTTTGCACAGATATGAACAGTACTCATTGGAAAACATGGGGTGTAACCTGTGCTTGGCCATAGATGGTTCGAATCTCGGACGGTTTAACAAGAACTGGCCAAGATTCAAACCATGTGTGGGCAGGCTGAATGTACCGAGTTGATTGGCCAACTTCTCAGCAAGAGGGATTCCCCTGTCAGCAGGGCCAGGACAAGGGGTGGGCAGGAGGGGCACTGGGGTATCATGTGGAGTGGGGGGGAACCACAAGGAGTTTGTAAGGTGGGATTTGGTGGCAGCAAAGGGTATGTATTGTTCTAGGAGGGGACATTTTAGGGAGGGGAGTGATAAGTGTTGTGATTTAGGGAGTTTTAAGTTGGGAGGGGGGATGATTTGTGCTAGGAGGGGGGATTGGGGGGAATCTGTGCTGGTAGGGGGGTTTATAGTAAAGGAAGAAGATGTGTGCTAGGAGGGGAAATTTTAGGGGTAGGAGATTTATGCTAGGAGAGGTGATTTTTTTTGGGGGGGGGGCATTTGAGCTGGGGGGATTTGGGAGATGGGGGGGCAAAGATTTGTGCTGAAGGGGGGGATTTCAGCAGAGGGGCAGATTTGTACTTGGAGGAGGGGGAATGTATGTTTGGGGGTAAGCATGCAGATTAATGCTCAGATTTTTTGTGGGGGGATTTTTGCTGACACATAATGCTCATAGATCATGGAGGGGGGCACAGTTTGGCATGTTCGCCCTGGGCTCTAGAAGACTATGTCTCGGCACTGCCTGTCAGCACTGTCTGTGTTGATGGGGGAATCATACAAAATTATTTCCTGCAACCACAAATTTGCACCGCCTATGGCCTGCCTTGAGCCTTGTACACATGGTAAGATTGTTGGCCAACTGAGAGACTGATTTTTGTCAAAAGGGAGTGTGCCAGGATCTTGTCTTGCAAACTAACAGTACACAATTGTCGTGCCACAAACATGAATGTACTACAAGGAATTTCAGCTCTTGAGAGACACCCTTTAGGCCCCTTTTGCTAATTTCGTATTTTGTGAGCATTGATTCTGAGCAATATGTGTTTTGTACTTTCGACTTTTGGATTTTTTCAGATTTGTGTACTGACCATACGAAAATCAGATGCCAAACCGTTGTCCGCCGAAAATTTACTAGCCTGTCATCCAACTCTTGTTGGCCGAAAAATGGACAAAAATTGTCAAAAGGAGCGTACTAACGGTAAGATTTTAGGACAGCAGTCTGTCAACAGACAATTTCCTGCCAACAATCGAACCATGTGTGCAAGGATTTAGACTCAGTTTAGTTTAGATCAAACTGAGCCAATCATGCTGGGCAGAAAATTATCGATTGTTTTGCATCAATCAGCAGCACTGGGATACTTGGTTCAT
This sequence comes from Rana muscosa, assembly GCA_029206835.1. NCBI lineage: Eukaryota > Metazoa > Chordata > Amphibia > Anura > Ranidae > Rana > Rana muscosa. The sequence continues at coordinate 871,359,977 of CM055121.1, forward strand.
GAATTCAAACATATTTAATCGATCAGATTATGAGATTACATGGTGGAAATAGAGAAGCGATTGCTAATTTACGATGGTAAGTTATGATTGCATCTTAATTACTCATCAAATGTGTTGTAACTATAGATTCATTATTCCTTTTAGAAGAAATCAATCGGAGAAGTGATCCTTTATTGAAGTGTGTTTGGCCAGCCTCGTACACACAATTGGATTATCCGATGGGAATTGTGTGATGACAGGCTTTTGTCGGATAATCTGACCGTTTGTATGCTCCAACGGACAATTGTTGACGGATTTTCCCACGGACAAATGTGGGATAGCATGCTTTAAAATTGTCTGCCAACAAATGCGTGTTGTCGGATTATCCGATCCGATTATCCGATCGTGTGTACACAAGTACAAACACGCATGCTCAGAAGCAATGCTAACCACAACACAACATTAGCAGAAGTTCCCCAAAGAGTGGCGCTAAAGAGCTGAAAATCCAGGTAGTTTTGTGTTTGTTGGCCGACAATTCTTTGTCGTTTGTATGTAATACAAGTTCCTGGCCAAGGCCCTTCAGACAAAAGTCCTACGCTTTGTTCTTAGAAAATCCAATCGTGTGTATGTGGCTTAAGACTTGCATCTAATCTCCCTTTCCTCGAATGCCTGATTAGCGTTTGGATCGCACCTCCTCACCGCCTGTTTTAACCCCAATTTGGCCATCAAATGCACCGCAACCGTCTGCATTACACACGGTCCCAGGGCATTTGGGGCACTTCCACATTTGAATGTGTAGCATTTGGCTGTCTTGCTGCCCCCCAATTGCTACATGTTGGGTAAACTTTGCTGCAGCCATCCTCTACCTATCGCAGTCTTAGGGGTGTGGTTGGCGAGTGGCAAAAACACATGTCAAACATGCATTTTTGCCGCCCCCCCAACTGCACATCTAAATGAAGCCTTAAGCCCTGTACACACGATCGGATTTCCTATGGTTTTTAAATCGATGGATTTTTCCATCGGAAAACCGATGAAGCTGACTTCCATCAGTCTTGCCTACACACCATCAGTCAAAAAACCGACCGTTCCAAACGCTGTGACGTAAAACACTCCGATGAGCCGAGAAAAATTAAGTTCAATGCTTCTGAGCATGCGTCGACTTGATTCTGAGCATGCGTGGGTTTTTTATCCGATGGAGTTCCCCACAGACGATAGTAATTTGCTATAGTTTTTTTTCCCATCGGATAAATTTAAAACATGTTCTATTTTTAAACACCGATGGGAAAAAAGACCGATGGGGCCCATACACGATTGGTTTGTCCGATGAAAAAAGTCCATCGGACTGTTTTCATTGGTAAAACCGATCGTGTGTACACAGGCTTAACACATTCTTCATAGCATGCTTGCATTTGCCATTAAAAAAGATATCTTGTAGGGTCCTTTCAGTGATTTTTTCCCCATGAACAGTTTGACAGACACCAGAGCTGGTTCTAATTACCCTTCTTTAGGTAAAATAATAATAATAAGAATAAGAATAAGAATAAGAATAAGAATAAAAAAAAAGAAGTCTTGGGACACATTGCAAAAGTCTAAATAATTTTTTATTGTTTTGCAGTATGTGCCTTAAAACATATTTTTTTCCAGTCGTGTAATGAAAATTAAATCAAATGAATGTCAATTTGTGGAGAAATTATTTAAAGCCCAACTCCAGAAAATGCACAAATGATCCTTTCAGTGGGGTTGTCCCTGCACTGCAAGGTTTAACTGCTTGTTTAGCCTAGCCACTTAAGGACCGGCTCACGTATATAGAATGGCTCCTGTGGGCAGACAGACGTGTATATATACGTCGCCTTTAAAAAGCGGCATTGTGGGCGCACGTGCGCGCCGCAAACTCCGTGAGTCCGGCCGCCTTGTCCCGCGGACTCAATGTCTGCGGGGATACCTGCAATCGTCTCACAGAGAGGAAGAATGGGGAAATGCTAATGTAATGTAATGTAATAAAGCATTTCCCCATTCTTCCTAGTGACAGGACACTAATCACAGCTCCCTGTAATCGGGAGCGGTGATCAGTGTCGTGACACACATAGCCCAGCCCCCCTACAGTTAGAACATATCCCTAGGACACACTTAACCCCTTCAGCGCTGCCTCCTGGTTAACACCTTCACTGACAGTCACATTTACACAGTAATCAATGCATTTTTACAGCACTGATCGCTGTGTAAATGTGAATGGCACCAAAAGTGTCCGATGTGTCCGCCATAATGTCGCAGTCACGATAAAAATCACTGATCGCTGTCATTACTAGTAAAAAAAAATTATTAATAAAAATGCCATAAAACTATGCCCTATTTTGTAGACGCTGTAACTTTTGCGCAAACCAATCAATAAACGCTTATTGTAATTTTTTATTTTTTTTCACCAAAAATATGTAGAAGAATACGTATTGGCCTAAACTATTTCTTTTATATATTTTTTGGGCATATTTATTATAGCAAAAAGTAAAAAATATAGATTTTTTTTCAAAATTGTAGCTCTTTTTTTGTTTATAGCGCAAAAAATAAAAACCGCAGAGGTGATCAAATACCACCAAAAGAAAGCTCCATTTGTGCGAAAAAAAGTACGCCAATTTTGTTTGGGAGCCACGTCGCACGACCGCGCAATTGTCAGTTAAAGCGACGCAGTGCCGAATCGAAAAAAGTGCTCTGGTCTTTGGCCAGCCAAATGGTCCAGGGCTGAAGTGGTTAAAGGAGAAGAACTTTTACTTACCTGATCCTCTTCTACCCCCGCAAATGGCGCTTCCCCATGCTCAGGTGGACTGCCCCTTGGCATCATCATGTCCAGTGCAAGGCTATAAACCCTGCACTGGTCTTGGTGATTACTAGAGTGTAGGGAAGCCCTGCTAAACCCCTATGCACTGCCCTGCTGGCAGGGCTGACTAAACCATAAGGAAGCTCCGGCAGATGTCTTATTTTTAAAAATTGTTGGTATAAATGGCGCCACCTATAATAAAATTGTGCAAAAATAATTATTATAAAATATATGATAGCTGCCCGTTTAAGTGTGAAACACACTAACCCATCATAAATATATGTTATTATTATTATTATTATATAATATTATTTTTAGAAAGGGTTTCCCAAGACCTGAAAAATTGTTTAAGCGTTCCTTTGGGGTAAAAAGTTTGAAGAAGGTTGCCTTATACTGCCAGCTTTATATTAGAATCTGTCCCTATGTTTTTATAGTTAAAGGTATAATATGTTCAGATACATAGAAGGCGATTTGATAGCAAACACGCTTTCATGCATATTGCTTGGTCAATTTCCTTGGCCGTCTAGTGCTCATAAATTATACATATAAATGACAAAGGAACTTTCTTGCAGGGTAATATAGTTTCTACAGCTCAGTTTGTAGTTGGTTTTCTTACTCCCTCTACTGGCCATATTCAATATATGCAGCTGATTTTACAAATATGACAGCATCTTCTATTGATAAAGATTATTATTATTATTACTATTATTATTATTTTACAGGATTTATATAGCGCCAACAATTTACGCAGAGCTTTACAACTTGAGGGTAGACAGTACAAATACAATACACTTTAATACAGTAGGAATCAGAGGGCCCTGCTCCTTAGAGCCAGTGTTAATTTTGGCAGCAAATTTCAATTTAGTTTGAGTTCCATTTTAGCCTTCTGCAATTGTTTTAGTCGTATTTAGGCGACTAAACTTCCAGTACATTTTAGTCTACTAAAACTAATTTTAGTCGTCTACAATCTAATGAGTGTAATTAAATTGTAATGCATTAGTTAACATTTCTCTACAATTTCCAAACTCATTATATACTGCTGGAGTGAAAAATCTAAAATTTTATTATTTATGGTATTGAGGTATGAACATGCACTACAGACCAGTGTTAATTTTGAAGTCAAATTTCTATTTAGTTTTAGTCTTAAGCCGCGTACACACGATAGGTTTTACCAATGAAAACAGTCCGATGGACTTTTTTCATCGGACAAACCGATCGTGTATGGGCCCCATCGGTCTTTTTTCCATTGGTGTTTAAAAATAGAACATGTTTTAAAAACCCACGCATGCTCAGATTCAAGTCGACGCATGCTCAGAAGCATTGAACTTAATTTTTCTCGGCTCATCGGAGTGTTTTACGTCACCCGCGTTTGAAACGGTCGGTTTTTTGACTGATGGTGTGTGGGCAAGACTGATGAAAGTCAGCTTCATCGGTTTTCCGATGGAAAAATCTATCGGTTAAAAAACCATAGGAAATCCGATCGTGTGTACAGGGCTTTAGTCTTTTGACTAAAATGGCATTTTAGTTTTAGTCATATTTTAGTCATCTCAATTGTTTTAGTTTTAGTCGTATTTTTGTAGACTAAAATAGTATTCATTTAGTCGACTTAAATGTTTTAGTCATTTTAGTCGACTAAATTAACACTGCTTAGAGCTTACAATCTAAAGATAGGAGATTATATAGATAGATACCTGCCAATAATGTTTAAGATGCGATTTTTTTTTTACTGATATTTGCTAACTTTTTCTAAGGTCAATTCAGTCAGTTATTTAATTCAAATTGCTATCTTATCTGACAAAACATTTCTAGCCAAAACATTCAAATTTATATCACGTAAGTGTGGAAATGTTATTTCACATTTATTAACGAGTCGTTTCGCCAAATATTTCTCATCACTTGGTATTTTATCTCATAAAATGTTTGTTTCTCTAAAGATGCTACAACTGGTTAATCATTTAGGTCTTATATTTTAGAAAAGCGGCTGAAATGTCCCAGATATCCTATTTTTTTTTTTTTTTTAAACAATTACAGCAAGTGAACTCTTTACAGAAAGCCGCCTCATACATTTTACATTTTCTGTTTGATCCCTCAAACTGGTTCAGTAGTGTAAAACAGGGTGGCGGTCATATTACATTAATCTAGTATACGGAGAAATACTCCAAGTTTTAAACATTCAAAACAATTCTTTGGAATATGTTCACATGTCTTGATGCATCCAGCAAATGTGGGGTAGAGATGTGAATCTTTTCATCTCACATTGTGTTTGACTATAACCAGCGTGATGCATTCCAGCAGCCTCATACTTTATGTGCCTGTATATCTAGGATGCATACGGGTGGAGTGTGTTTGCTGCTTTTAATATAAGTTTACTTATAGCGAGATGACTGTTCAGTTAGGTCTTTTTTCGCTTACATGCCTGATCTACATCTGACATTGTGATCGAAAGTTAGTGTCTTTTTTATGCAAGGGCAGTTTGCCCATTTCCAATATGGCGATATCTGCAGCGGAGATGCTGAGAGCTCAGATCCAGGCGGACTTTGTTAATGTCACTGCTATTTGTCATTTCTATTGAATTAGGTTTATTCACAGTGAGCGGACATTCTAGCTGTGATCTTTTGTATTTATATGTCGGATGAGTATCCGACATTGAGATCAAAGGATAAAGGTTTTTAATGTAAGGGCAGTTTGCCCATTTTCAAGATGGCGACACCCGTAGCGGGGATGCTGGGAACTCAGTTCTGGGCGGACCTAGTTACTGCTCACAGCACATAAAATAGTGGTGGGTCAGCACGCCGCCCGTGCCCCTGGATGACGACAGGTTTGTCGAAACGACGTAGGGAGGAGCGGCGTGCTGACGTCACCACAATACGAATCCCGGAAGCAACGGGTAGTGAGAGCCGGCCGGCCTTATACACAACCATTGTTCAACATGCTGTAAGTGCATTATTTTATTTTAATAAATGTTTTAAATTATTGGATTACGCTATGGGGCTTTCTTTTTTACCCTAAATGTGATCCACGGAGATATCGGGGGACTACAGACTGAAACCTAGTGAAATATAAAGTACAGAGAGAGCCAATTAGAGACCCTGGCGGGGATAATAGCCATCTACTCAGACTGATCTCTTTCAGGGATCAGGATTTCTGGTAAGCAGCCTGAGAAGGATAAGGTGGTGGATTCCTTTCTGTCACATCAGCACTTTTTCTATGGTGTTTCAGTTTGAAGTCACAAATTCCTTTTGAAGAGATTGAACCCTTTTCACTTCATTTCTTTCTCCTGGGGACTTTTTGTCATACATGAACTGCCATTGGAATTCTCTTGTGTGTAAATACCAAGGAAAAGAGTGTGACATCATTCAGTATCTCTACCTAGAGGCTCAAAGAATAGTTTATATTGTTTTATTTACATGTTTTATTGCACAGTCACGTTTGAGGTGATATCACATTGTGATTTAACACAGAATAATTTTTGATCATTTTATTCACTTATTTTTTATGATACGTTGTTGCGCAGCTTTAGTTTCTTTACAATCTATTGGAACTATAGTTCTAATATTTACACCAGCCCTGTTGACTTGCATTGGGCAGCTTTGCCCAACGCATAGACAAGGCAATTCGTTTTATATCTGATGGCTTCAGGTCGCAATAACATGCTATGTTGATGTGTGCTGAATAAGACACATGTTGCATTTTTGCATTAGGCCCCTTTCACACTGGGGCGTTTTTCATGCGGTTTAGCGCTAATATTAGCGCTATTATACCGCATGAAAAAATCATGCCCTTTAGCCTTCAATGTGAAAGCCCGAAGGCTTTCACACTGAAGCGGTGCGCTAGCAGGACCGCTCCAAAAGTCCTGCTAGCCGCTTCTTTACAGCGGTGAAGGAGCGGTGTGTTCACCGCTCCTTTACCGCGGTCTGCCATTGAAATCAATGGGACAGCGCGGTAATACCGCCCGCAAACCGCGGCAATAGCCGCAGTTTGCGGGCGGTATTAACCCTTTTTCGGCCGCTAGCGGGGGTTAAATTTACCCCCCTAGCGACCGCATACCGCGGTAAGAACGACGGTATAGCAGCGCTGAAAATCGTGCTGCTATACCACCACCGCTCCTGCCCGCCCCAGTGTGAAAGGGGCCTTAGTGTTAAAAAATAAAAAAAAGCAAGCACTGGGATTCTTTTTTAACAACACATCGCAGTGCAAGTGCCCAATGCACACCAGTGTGAGTGCACTATATGCACCTTAATGTGCCCATAAAAAGTCATTTAAAATTAACAAGTAATATCAGGTAAATGGTGCAACTGTGAAAAAAATAAAAAATTAACCCAATTTACCTTTAAAGCAGAACAGCGGCGGCTGTTCCATAAGGGGCACAAGGGCACTGCTCCCCTAATCTCTATGCGTCAGCCCGTAATCTCCATAAGGGGTGCCGGACACATAGATTTCTACAAGCTTTTTCTTATTTTGATTAGAGCCTGAAAAGGTCAGGCTTGTGGCGCAGGGCACTCAACGTTCGCTATTGTCTTCCTGCTTCTCCTCCTGGCCAATCAGGACAGGAAGCGGGTTTTAACACTAGATTGGCCAGGAGGAGAGTGTGCGGACCTATCGGGGGGGTTGAGGGTTTGTTTGCGCCCCCCCCCCCCAAAAAAAAAATGGAGCACCAGCCGCCACTGAAGTAGAACTAAACTCTTTAAATTAACATTAACCACTTGCCGACCGCCCGCCATAGTTTGACAGCGGCAGTATGGCTCCCCTGCGCGAATCGCCATAGCTTTACGGCGGCCACTTTAAGGGGTAAAGACGGCACGTCACTTAGGAGCCAATACGCGTGCCTGGCGGCTGCAATGTCCACCGGGCACCCGAGATCGCTCCTGACAGAGCCAGAACGGGGATCTGTGTGTGTAAACACACAAATCCCAGTTTTGTCAGGGGAGTAGAGACAGATCGTGTGTTTCTAGTATTTAGCAACATGGTCTCCTCCCTCAGTCAGTTCCATCCCCCCACAGTTGGAACACACACTGAGGGAACACATTTAACCCCTTGATTGCCCCCTGGTGTCAACCCCTTCCCTGCCAGTGACATTTATACAGTAATCAGTGGCTATTTAGATCAAAAGTGTCCAATCTGTCTGCCGCAATGTCGCAGTCCCACTAAAAATCACAGATCGCCGCCATTACTAGTAAAAAAATAAATAATAAAAAAGCTATAAATATATCCCCTATTTTGTAGTTGCTATAACTTTTGCGCAAACCAATCAATATATACGCTTATTGCAATTTTTTTTTTTTTTTTACCAAAAATATGTAGAAGAATATATTTTGGCCTAAACGGATGAAGAAATTAGTTTTTTTTTTTTTTTTTAAGTTTGGGCTATTTATTATAGCAAAAAGTAAAAAATATTGTGTTTTTTTTCACAATTGTCACTTTTTTTTGTTTATAGCACAAAAAATAAAAACCACAGAGGTGATCAAATAACACCAAAAGAAAGCTATATTTGTGGGAAAAAAAGGACATAAGTTTTGTTTGGGTACAGCATCGCATGACTGCGCAATTGTCAGTTAAAGCGACGCAGTGCCGTATCGCAAAAAATGGCTTGGTCAGGAAGGGGGCAAATTCTTCCGGGGCTGAAGTGGTTAACTATTTATTTTTCTTTTTTATATAATCTTTATTTAAAGTTTTCACCAGAACAAGTCAGCAATAAAACACCAAGAAGAAAAAATAAAACATAGAAAAGAGAAAAGTAGTCATCATCTTCTGCGACTCTGAAAGACAATGTCATAAAACAGTGAGCTGTATCATCACTATATAAAACCAGTAAAGTCCTCCTGTGTCCCGGACATTCGGTCCCTATGGACACGACCCCCCCCCCCCCCAGACTGGGAGACGGAGGAGGACCCTGTTAACTTAAAACAAGATCCTCACCAGCAAAGAGCCCACTACATATTCGTTATACTGATGACCAGAAAAATTTGAGTCAAATTATTGTTCACACCATGTGAACTCGATGTTCACACCTGGTTCGATGATTGATTGGGCACCATAGCCCCAAGGCTATCACCCGAGGGGGTTTTGGTTCGCCAGGACTAGCTGTTTAAATTGGGGTCAGCCAGAGCCAGTGTCCAAGCTGGATGAGACTGAGAACATCCCTGAGATGTGGTCTCTCCTGGATGCCCAAATGGAGTCAAACCTTTTCTGAGTACCCCTACACGTGGCAAGCCATTCCTCCGCATCCTTGATCTCCCCCACATTCCCCATCTATTACACTTCACTCGGGACGCGCAAGCTTTTCCAATAAATTGGAATTAGGCATCTAGCCGCGTTGAGAAGGTGTAGGAGAGCACTTTGTTTATAGTGTGCAAGGGGCATGAGGGGGATGTGGAGGAGGAAGTGACTTGGTAAGTCAGGGATATCCACACCTAGACCATCAGAGATATGCTTATTGACCATTTACCAAAAAAGGTCTCAGTATAGGACAGTCCAACCATATGTGAAGAAGTGTTCCTCTCTGTCCACTGAACTCAAGTGTGTTAGGTAATATAGGTGGTTCAGTTGTTCATTCGTAAACTCACACTGGAGGTCACGCTTCCATTCTTTGATGTAAAATGGATTAGGACTAGGCTTGGCTGCTTCTAGTCGTTTATAAATGGAAGAGGTCATGTGTGGCTGAGGGTCTTGTTTGGCCCATAAGCTTTCAAACTCTGTAAGGGTAGTTCTAAGTGGTGCCACATGATGTTGCGATGTGACAAAGTTTGCAAGCTGGTGGTAGCGCCAAAAATCAAAGGGGTAACTGCCATAGCATTCCCTTAGGGTAGTAAGTGGAACTAAAGTATGTCCTTGGACAAAACGTACCAAGCTGTAAATGCCGTCTCTCGCCCAGGTTCCAAAGGGGTAACTACCATAGCATTCCCTTAGGGTAGTAAGTGGAACTAAAGTATGTCCTTGGACGAAACGTGCCAAGCTGTAAATGCCATCTCTCGCCCAGGTTCCAAGAGAGGACAGCCACTTAGCGGAGGGGGTGGGGGGGGGGTCTTCCGGTCCATGTCTGCCTCTGCTCGTGGCCTATGCGTTACATAACGTTCACATGACTTCTTCTTTGGGCATATATGGGAAAGGCATTATGGCAGCATGAATAAATAGACCCTTAAAGGTACCATACACTCCCTATTCTTGAAGATGGCTTCAGCCTGACTCCACACAGGCCACACCCCCGGTGCATTTGCCCCCCCCTATGGGTTACAAATTGTCAAACTTTTGCTCCTGTCACTGGAATCAGTCAATCACTTAACTGGTGGCCTTACACTCCTAGATTTCTATAAATATTCCCTAGCAGGTTAACTAACCCATGCCCATAGCCAGCTCATCCTAGAGAAAGAGGAGATGGCTCTGGTGGTTGAAACCTCTAGCCTAGGCTCTTTGAGGCCCCTCAACACCTGCTCCAGGGGCAGTTGGGCCCCCTACCACCTTACCTGCTCTGTACAGGCTGTTTTTATGTGTGCCTTCTGGAACTGTAGACCAGTACAGCAATACTGGACACATGGTCTTGGATCACATTTTGTTGTTAACTGCCATCTCTGTTCTGCTACTTCCTTCTTGTTCCAAGAAGTTCTCCTGACCCCATGAAAGCCCCTAAAATCCTATTTGGACTTCATTGTCCTGAGGTGAAAATCCTCCACTCCTCCAACTAAAAACATCTGGATGTCTTTAATTAATTAATGCTGTCTTACCCCTATATAAAGCGGTGTACAACAGCAGGAGATGTTCTAATAAATTTAACAAGACGTCTGGTTTGAGAGGTCTGACATGGCCACTCTGGGGACTGTTTGATTTTCACCCAGATCTGCCTCCTCTGACTTAACTACTCATTTCATACAATAACATTTAAATCAGGACAAATTTAAAGCTGATTCTGATTTGACATCAAGTGTATAAAGTCTACCTCCTGTTTCCTCTTGATCATTATTTTTTGGCTTCTGTATCACTGTTAATGGTTTTCTAATGTTCTTTAAATATGCATAACAAGACATTAGGACCAATTAATCACCATGAGCCTAATCTCCTAACTGGTTTGCTAACACTCTCAATAATCTTATAAATACAGTTTAATAAAGAACCAGGATATTAAGATAAAAGTAATTTCTTTTTTTTTTCTTTTTATTTCATAAATTTTTATTGTTGCATACATATACACAACATCATCCAGTAAAAAAGTGTATCCCGTAAAAACAGTGTTGTACAGTGAAAAAAAAAGTGTTACTATTTTTCTTGTGTCACCCCTCTTTTCCCCTCTCACCCCCCCTCCCTGCCCTATTTGACCCTCACCCTCCCTCCCCCTCCATTCCTCACCCTCTCTCCCTTATTCACACCACTTCCGTGCGTTTTTGTGCATATATTTTTATAAATGAAATAATCCCTGGGGGGGAAGGGGGACAATCCCCCTCGCTCTCGCGGGTAATGCACAAACCGACTAAACACTGAAAGAAAAAGCATGGAGCGGCCAGTGGGTGCGAATATGGTCCCCTTACTCCTCTCTTATATGGGGCACCCCATCTCGTCTAGCCAGGGTTTCCACATCCTCACAAACTTCCTGAAGTTACCCTATCTAGTGAGTGTCACTCTCTCACTCCAGACCATTGAGTTGATAACTTCAGACCAGGACTTTACGGTGGGGGGTGTCTGCGCCTGCCATTTCTGTGCGATTCGGTTTTTCGCCTGAAAAAGGCATTGCAGCACCACTTCAGTGGTTCCCGGTGGCACTGTGCATTCCTCCATACTCCCCAATAGACAAGTCCTGGACTCTGGTTCCAAATTGGTCTTGAATATTTTATTTATCCTGTCCACTACCTCCACCCAATATCTGAATAGTTTGGGGCACTTCCATGCCATGTGTATTAGGTCTCCTGAAGCTCTGTACCTCGGGCATTCATCGTTTTGTCTCCACCCAAGTTTGAACATTCTTGGGGTATAGTAAACCCTGTGTATTAGGAACAAATGGGATACTCTCTGCGAGGGAGAGAACAAAACCAGTTCTCCCCGTCGCAAAATCGCATCGTTCCGTTGACATTGCACCCACATCTCTCTCTCATTCCGCTCTGCTTTTAGTGGGTCCTAATATGCTTATTGTTTTAGCTCCTAAGCTGGCATATAGCTCGGAAATCAGGCCTTTGGTAGTATTTGGGTTGATTATTTTAAGGAGAGTGGGGGTCTGAGTCCATTTAATTGTTTGTGACCTAAACTGCGCTTGAATGGTGTGTCTGATCTGTAGGTATTTGTAAAACAAGTTTTTTGGTATATTGAATTCCTGTCTTAAATCCGCAAATGATTTCATGCAGTTGCCATCGTACAGTTGAATTAGTTGGCCAATGCCCTGTCTCTCCCACTCTCTAGGTCTCTCTATTCCCCTTACCTCCCTCAGGTTTTTATTATTATTATTATTATACCATAGGGGGGTATATTCAGTCATACCCCATTAGTGCCTTGGTTGCCTGCCACACTTTGCCAATTAGTTTTATAGTCGGGCACCTATGAGTGAATGAATCTGCCTCTAGTGCCTCCACCATTATCGTATGCGGGCCCCCCATTAACATCATTCTGCTATTAGAGTTCCCCTCTCCCGCTATTCCACAGTCCACAAGATGTTGTAACTGGGATGCCAGAAAGTAGGTTCTTGGATGTGGAACCGCCATACCCCCTTTCGTAATCGGTAGCTGCATAGTCTGGAGGCCTATCCTAGCTTGGCCTTTCTTCCAAATTAGCTCTCTAAAAAGGGACTCTATTCTTTTGAACCATTTTTGGCCTATCCAAGTGGGGGAATTATAGAGAATATAGACTAGCTGCGGTAACCATATCATCTTTATTAGATTACATCGCCCTGCTATAGATAGAGGGAGTCTACACCAGATATCTTGTTTCTGCTCTAATTTAATCAATAGAGGGATTAGGTTGTTCTTAACAAACTGATTTGTATCATTCGTCATCCAGATACCTAGGTATTTCAACTTGGCTGCTACTATTAATTGGGGGATTCCGTGTGGTATCTGGCCACCAAGTGGGTCAACCGGCAAAAGTACCGACTTCTCCCAGTTGATAACCAGACCAGAAGTTCGCCCAACTCTCTCACCATTTTTATCACTGTTTAAAGTGAAGTTCCAACGTCTCAAAAGAAGAACAGGACATTGTCTGCAAACAATGCTATCCTGTCCTCCATTGTCTGCCTAGGAAACCCCTGTATGCCTACCATTGATCTAGTCCTAATGGCTAGCGGTTCCATCGCTAAGGCGAACAGCAAGGGGGAAAGTTGACAACCCTGTCTCGTCCCTCTCTCCAGCTGAAATATTTCTGAGATTTCGTCATTAATCTTCATTTTAGCTCTTGGTTCGTTATATATTAGCTTCACCCAGCTAATAAAACGGGGACCTAGACCGAATTTCTCTAGTACCCTCCATAAATAGTCCCATTCCAGGCTATCAAAATCCTTGGCAGCATCCAAGGCTAGTATAGCTCTGGAGCCTACGTTATCTGACGGGATCTGCATATTCAGAAACACTCTTCTAATGTTGATGCTGGTTGACCTGTTGGGAATGAAGCCGGACTGGTCAGGGTGTATAAGACTTTGAATGTGTCCATTTAACCGGGTTGCTAGCACTTTTTCCAAGATTTTCACATCAGTGCAGAGTAATGAAATAGGGTAGTAGGAGGAGGCATCGAGTTGGTCCTTCCCCTCTTTGTGAAGTACAATGACAGTGGCTTCCGACATTGAGGCCGGGAGTCTCCCATTGGTCAGTGCCCATCTTAGTGATTTAAGAGTGTATTAAGAAGTTCCGGTAAGAGAATATCCCCATACCGTTTATAAATTTCTATAGGCAGCCCATCTGGGCCTGGTGAATTTTGAGTGGACATTCCCGCCACTGCCTGTTTCAATTCATCCAAAGTTACTGGGGCCTCCATATCTATACTATCTTTTTCTGAAAAAGTCAGGGTTGACACCGTCTGGAGGAAATCGTCGAAACCTTCACTCCCTGCCCCCCTTTTAGATCTATACAGGGACGCATAGATCTCCCTGAACGTGCTCACTATTTCTGTTTTATCTCACCACTTAATGTCCTGACCGCTGCGACGGTAGAGGGGGGGGGGAATTAGACCTAATCAGAAGGGACAACATGTGGCCCACTCTCTCTCCTTCTCCAAACTGTCTCTGTCTCTGAAAAATACGTCCACCCTCTACCCTTCTTTGGATAACCATTTTTTAAACTTGATGTTTATCTAACCACTCTTTTAATCTATCTGGGGTTGGGGCTTCAATATATCGCTTCTCTGACAGCATCGTCTCCTTTCTAATATCTCTCTCCCCTTCCCCAAATTTCCCCTTCATTATTGCCACTTGCTGAATCAGGAGCCCTCTAAGATAGGCCTTCAGGGAGTCCCAGATCACTCCAGCAGACGCCGGGTTGGCATTAATCTGCACAAATTATTTTAGTCCAGCCGTCACTGCGCTAGAATCGCCCATCAGCTCAAGCCAGTGAGGGCTGATTTTCCATTCTCTTGAGTGCATTTTACCCCCTACTTTTATTGTCAACTCCAGCGGGGAGTGGTCTGAGACTCCTCTTGGGCCATACTCTATTCTCCCTACCTGTGATACTGCCTCCTTGTTGCCCAGGGCCATATCTATTCTGGATAGGGTGAGGTGGGAACTTGAGAAACAAGAATATTGACGTTCCCGCGAATAGCGGGTGCGCCATATATCACACAGCCCCATTTCATCCAGAAATAGAGCTAGTCTACCCTCACCCTTTTGTTTTGGGCCTATTTCCTGGTGGGAACCTATCTAGGGTCCTATCTAGGACTTCGTTAAAATCCCATACTACTATTACTGGTATTCCTGTTTTATCCAGTGTGAACTCAATCAGTTTGTGCATGACCTTAAATTTGAACGGGGTATAGATATAAATGTTGGCTACCACATATAATTTGTTCTCAATTGAGCAAAACAAGAAGATATACCTGCCCTGCTCATCAATACTACTCTCCCTGCAGGAGAACGTCAACCCTTTCCCAACCAGTATGCTCACTCCCCTTGAATAGGAAGAGTGGAGTGAGTGGTATAGTGCTTGAAATTTATGGCTACGCAGCTGTGATTTTAGTCAAGTGTGTCTCCTGCAGGCAGAACAGTCCAATCCCCTTCCCCTCCAAGATAAAAGTAATTTCTAATTTGTCCTTTGGTTTGGACTAAAATGGTATTGGTCAAAACATATTCTCTGCAATCTTTTTTTTTTAATTGGAAACCAACTTTATTGAAAAGTATGCATGGTACATAAATCAACATAAGCCAGTATGGCCAATATAATAGTACATACATGAACACAGTGAAGCATCTGTGTGACATAAAGATAATAACAGCAGTGAAAGTAGAGCCGGTACACAACAAAAATAAAAAATCGACATGTCAAGTACACGTTTCACCATCCGCCATATTCTCTGCAATCTTTATTACATTGTTTGACTATGGATATTATTGAAAAGGATCATAGGTGTACGCACAGGGAGTGCCAGGTGTGCCTGGGCACATCCTAATCACCCTGTGTCACTGTTTGGACCCATGATATTTCACTAAAGTCCCCTAATGAGGCTCCTAAAAAAAATTGGAAAAAAAGGATGTAAAAATAATAAAAAACAAAATAACAAAAATGAAAAAAATACACCGTCCACTGCCCTGCTTACACCATCCACTGCTCTACTTACACCGTCAGTATATATACACATGCACACACATACATACGTGTTTGAACTTTGGAGTGCACACCCTAATGCAATAGGCTATGAAAAGGACTCTGATAACTGCTGAAAAACTTATATCTGCTGAAAGCATAATGCCAATCAGTAAATCTATAAAGCCAAACTCTATCACCTGGAAACATATCATGGAAGTCTTTGGCAAAAGATTACAGCTAAGTGTGTTATTGTGGATATTATAGTGCACACCATGGGTAATCCTAGCTATTCTATAAAGCTTCTACAGGTGCTTCTGTACAGAAGTTTATGTTACTGAAAATCCCTATAGCCACTGGCTTTAACCGGCCACTTTAAGGGTTACTATAACTTTCAGAGCCCTAGTCGTTAAACAGCGACATAAAAATAAACTTGGGAGATTATCTTGGAACCCTGGTGCCCAACTGGTGGCTTATAGGCCTCATGCAGCCCTTTGATATTTTACTATGTGGTCCTCTGGCTCAGCAGACATAGTGGTTGACTTCATAAAAGGCAAATAGACTGTGCACTTTGCAAAGTGCAGTTTCTTCAGAGCTTAGTAAATGAGGTAAAGCTTCACTTTGCAAAGAATACCCAATCAAATGCAAGGAAAAACAAAACAGCAGTTTTGCTTGCACATAATTGGATGATTGCAGTCAACAGAGGTTCTGCTCATTTACTAAGCTCTGGAGCAACTGCTCTTGCAGAGCGCAATTGCACTTTGCAGAGTGCACGGTCTGTTTGCCTTTAGTAAATTAACACCATAGTGTTTTTCTTATCCAGGTTCTTTCTTGGGCACAGTGAGGGAAAATATTACATTGGTTTCTACTGCCTTAAGGATTCATGTCTTTCACACATCCTTACTTTTTCTGTGGTGTCCATTCTTTTTTCTATTTTTGTAAATTTGTTTCTCTAAATTTTTACAATGAGTCTCACTGACAGGAATATCAAATGTATTGTCAGCAATATTTTAACGGGCTGTAGGAATTACTGATTTGTATAGGGACTGTAATGGCAGTGATCTCTAGCAATCTCTTGTAACATGTCCTCCTTAATCTCTGACAGTCTGCTACCACATGTTCCAAGTCTCCAACCATTCCTGTACCATTTATGAAGTCTTTGACCATCTCTTGTAGCTCCCATAGTCTCTGACCATTCACCCTAATATGTCTAGTCCCTGGCCATTTTCTGTAGCAATACATATGCTGAACATTATGTTTGGCCCTTTGGTGATGTCAGGGAATGCACTGGAGGTCATCTTTATCACGTAACTTGATCACCGATGCCTTAGAACTTCTCAGATTTTTTTGTTACTGTGTGTGTTCCAATATTAAAATTTCCCCCTTACATCCTGTCCAAGGTGGTCACTGGGACAGGAAGGTTTGGTAAATTCTTCCATGGAAACTCAAATGGCAATAAATCCCTGACAGAGGATTTCACCTCTCTTCACTGTATTAATAATTGTTTTTTTTCTGTCTGTGTTTTCTGAACAACATATTCGTAACGTAACATAACGTAAGTGGCACTGGTTACCAGACTAGATAGTACAAGAAAATGTTTTGAACATGGACACAGAGAGCATTAAAAACCTGACAGTTCCAAAGTCTTCTAAATCTTGTTTATTTAAAAAAAATGGGTAGCAGGGCTAGGGCTACCCTTAGGCACAACACGCATGGCATTGTCTACCATTAAAGGCTACAAAGACAAAAAAGAAAGCCTTTTCCTTTATAACTATACACTTGTTTTTTAATCAGTAGAAATACCACCATTTTTACCACCATTTTGCCCTATAGTTTTCAACAATTACACAATTACAATTCAAAAAGCACATGAATGGAAAAAAATATTACTACTACAATTGGTAGAGATTTCAATTAAATATTAATTTATATAGTACTTTTCTGCCTAAGAGACAAAGTGCTTTATCTGCTAATAGGGCAGATGGTGAGGCAGCCATATCGGGTGCACTCAGCAGAATATCTGGCCAATTTTAGACAGGAAACGATTAACCAACCAACATGTCTTTGGTGTGTGGGAGGAAATCCACGCAAGCAAGCAAGCACGGGGAGAACATACACAGTGTCCTGACCCGGACTCGGAACCAATTATACCAAACGTGACCTCTTCCGATTATTGGCATATTAATTTAAAGGCAGTTAGGCATAACAATAATAAATACTTATTGACACTGGTAATCAAATGCATCTGTGACACAAGTATTTTAAAATCTGTGTTCAGTACTTCATTTTCCAGAATGGGAGAGTAATTGGTACCCCTCATAATCAGTGAAATTCAATATCATTTTTTAAAACATCTTTTATTTTTTTATGTCCTTTCACCCCCTTAATGGAAATTAAATACAAAGAACACTTGTTGGGAGGAAATGCAAAGAAGACATTATAAGCTCCATTCACTAAACTATAATGCATGTGTGTTAGGTCATGATGGTGATTATTAACCATCTAATACCTATTGCCAGACCTTTTTGGTTCTCATTGCTGAAAATTACTATCGTCATTTCAAAAGAGAAGGTAGAAGGCGGGACTTTATATGAGGCACACGGACACAAAGAAATACGTTTGATGGGGGGACAGCTTTTAATTGGTTCAAAATCGCAATACAATTTCATATTTAAATTTTATGCATTTTGCTATATATCAATACTTTTTTTATATTTCATCTGAACCAAATATTACACAGTAATAAATATTCCATCAAGGATATTTCATATATTCACAGATACAACAGTACATATCCTTCAAACATTGCAGTCGCTATCTATGCAACTTGGTAAACCACTAAATTATTTTTTAAAATTGAATGGTGGAGGGGGATTTTGTATATATTAGAAGGAACGTCCATAAAAAGTTGATGAGTATGTGCACTTATCGGTAGATATTAGCTCTATGCATTTCGAGCCTTTCAGGCCGCTCATCAGGAGCAAAAACCGAAGTGGTCATCTGGGGATGAAAAAGACAGATACATTTTAATGATCTAAAGGAATGCTAGAGAGCCAGTGGGCAAACATAGAATAGGAGAAAACTCCCCCACCCATACATTTAACCCACAGAACTTACGGATGCGTCTGCATAGGGGAACATTTTTCAACATACATTTTTTATTTTATTTTATCATTCTCATTTTCTCTTTTTTTTTTCACAGTGGTCCCCACAACTGGGGTTACCCCACATAGCTCACAATTTTTTCCACCCTCACGGGGCGTTGCCTCTGTGGGTGGCTGTCGCCCTGCCATGCCTCCCCAGCTCCCGGTTGTGACGCCCCCTGGCTGGTCTGCGACTTTCGTGGACACACCTCCCCTATGCAGACGCATCCGTAAGTTCTGTGGGTTAAATGTATGGGTGGGGGAGTTTTCTCCTATTCTATGTTTGCCCACTGGCTCTCTAGCATTCCTTTAGATCATTAAAATGTATCTGTCTTTTTCATCCCCAGATGACCACTTCGGTTTTTGCTCCTGATGAGCGGCCTGAAAGGCCCGAAATGCATAGAGCTAATATCTACCGATAAGTGCACATACTCATCAACTTTTTATGGACGTTCCTTCTAATATATACAAAATCCCCCTCCACCATTCAATTTTAAAAAATAATTTAGTGGTTTACCAAGTTGTATAGATAGCGACTGCAATGTTTGATTGATATGTACTATTTGGTTCAGATGAAATATAAAAAAAGTATTGATATATAGCAAAATGCATAAAATTTAAATATGAAATTGTATTGCGATTTTGAACCAATTAAAAGCTGTCCCCCCATCAAACGTATTTCTTTGTGTCCGTGTGCCTCATATAAAGTCCCGCCTTCTACCTTCTCTTTTGAATACCAAACCAGGGATGGAGGAGGGGATCTGAATTGCCCCTGAACCTCATTTAAAGTCCCAAAAACCCCTTCTTTTTATCAATTAATTAGGGATGGAGGCACACGATCGCACTAATATATCTTTTGAATTTTCCACATATGGTTTTTTCGTTAGCTGACTCATCGTCTAGCTTTCATATATTCTACTCGTTAATTAGTTACCCAAAAACTGGCATATGGCTTTTCCAACATCCTATCCTGCCCTTTTTTAATTTTTTACAATGCTAGGCGCGTGTATGTGGGTGGTTTTGTGCATGTCTCTCATTGGACTTTACCATTGACTGTCGCTTCCGGGAGCTGCGACACGCACTGGGGTCCCCCCCTCTCCCTCCGCCTTGGTTTGGCCTGGGGTGAGTGGGGGCTCCGCCACTGCGCGTCGACGTCACGCACAGCACACCGGGCGTGCGGTGCCCTTTGGGCGCTGCACTACCGATGTTAGCGTGTTCCACAGCTGACGCGCAGGAGGGAATGATTGGCTGGCTGGGCAGATCTCACCGGGTGTTTGACGACCTGGTTGATGGCGCCTTCCCTCCCCTCTCCCCCACTTGCCTGTGTCAGCGTGATGTTGGGGGCGTGGCTAGGGCAGCACTTCCCATATAGGCCTCTCCCTCTGTTGGGCCTTACACTCAGGATTATACACATCACCTCCCAGTTTGGATTAGCACTCACACTGCATAACTTGCCCTCTTCACTCTGAAACAGGTATTTCCTTTCTTTCCAATTTCCACACACTATCTGGCTTTTCTATTTTAGTTTTTTTTTTTTTTTTTTTTCACACTGCAACAGGCATTTTTGTTTCTTTTTACTATGCACTCACTATTTGGCTTCTCTATCTTCAATCTTTTTTGTTGCTTCCTTTTTTCAGCCTTTTCTCTGCCTACTTTTCTCCTTCCTTGCCTAATCAATGTCTCCTCACTTCACACTATCCTTCCCCACACCCTCACACACACACACTACTTTCTCACATACAGATACACATAACTTTTTAGTGTTACAACATTTTTCAACATACATTTTTTATTTTATTTTATCATTCTCATTTTCTCTTTTTTTTTTCACAGAGGTCCCCACAACTGGGGTTACCCCACATAGCTCACAATTTTTTCCACCCTCACTGGGCGTTGCCTCTGTGGGTGGCTGTCGCCCTGCCATGCCTCCCCAGCTCCCGGTTGTGACGCCCCCTGGCTGGTCTGCGACTTTCGTGGACACACCTCCCCTATGCAGACGCATCCGTAAGTTCTGTGGGTTAAATGTATGGGTGGGGGAGTTTTCTCCTATTCTATGTTTGCCCACTGGCTCTCTAGCATTCCTTTAGATCATTAAAATGTATCTGTCTTTTTCATCCCCAGATGACCACTTCGGTTTTTGCACCTGATGAGCGGCCTGAAAGGCCCGAAATGCATAGAGCTAATATCTACCGATAAGTGCACATACTCATCAACTTTTTATGGACGTTCCTTCTAATATATACAAAATCCCCCTCCACCATTCAATTTTAAAAAATAATTTAGTGGTTTACCAAGTTGCATAGATAGCGACTGCAATGTTTGATTGATATGTACTGTTGCATCTGTAAATATATGAAATATCCTTGATGGAATATTTATTACTGTGTAATATTTGGTTCAGATGAAATATAAAAAAAGTATTGATATATAGCAAAATGCATAAAATTTAAATATGAAATTGTATTGCGATTTTGAACCAATTAAAAGCTGTCCCCCCATCAAACGTATTTCTTTGTGTCCGTGTGCCTCATATAAAGTCCTGCCTTCTACCTTCTCTTTTGAATACCAAACCAGGGATGGAGGAGGGGATCTAAATGGCCCCTGAACCTCATTTTAAAGTCCCAAAAAACCCTTCTTTTTACTATCGTCAATGCAATTAATGATAACAGCCCATTTAGTCTGTGTCAGTTTAGTGAATTGGGCCTTGCTCATCACAGCAGCATTTCCCTGCTAACATTCATACCTTTTATAATGCTTGATGGATAGGAAGGGACCTACCTATATTACAAGATCTTTTTGGTTTAGTTTATTTAATGTAATGTAGGAGCAACAAAATAAAATGTAATTTGGCTTGTCAGAGGAGGTAGGGACCTTTTAGCTGTCAAAGAGAACGAGGGTGCTTTTACATAGTCATGCAAGATTTGATCTGATTGTAACTACACAGTTTCATATGGCACGGAGGTTACCCACATACAATCTAAATGCCAATTCTGTTACATATTGGTAACAAATCAAAGAAAACTATTGCTTTTAAAACTACTGTTTGATAGATTGTACTTAAGTATTCCAAGATGAATCATCACTCATCATTCTGTTAAGTGGACAGTATAAGTGCAAGCATTTATTAGAGCACAAAGACAGTGATAGATGAGGCATATATATTTTGGTGCACATTAGGGAAAGCCTGTTCTTTTTGTACTGCATTTATGCCTATAAGTGTAGCAGAGTGCCCATTTACTAAGATACAGGCGCAGAGTTAATTAACTTAATTTCCCAAAAATGTCCTAGGTTCTTGGACATGCCCTGGGAAGATAACTTCCTCAGCAGCTCAGAGAAGCCACACATGTTGAGACAGAGTTATCTGCAGCCAGATGAAAGGCCCTCCACTATCAAACCTGGCATGCGGGGGTCAGGCAGGAAATTAATGGCACATGGCTTCTGTGAAAAACCCAGCTACTGTGGATAGCCTCTCTCCAATTGGTTCCAGAGTATTCCAGTTCCAGTGGAGTGGCCCTCTGCCTTGGATCTCTTCAGCTGTTTTCCTGTGTTACCAGAGTTACCCTGGACTTCACTGAGAGGGATTCTGTTTATGAGTATAGCCACAAGTAGCTGTTTGTGTTCAGTAGTGATTCTCGGCGAGACACTCTGTTGTTATAGAATCCTATAGAGACTGTGTTATGCAACCACATTGTACCCTAACTGTGCCACAGAGACATTGCTGTTAAGCAGGGCTCAACAAATTCCAGGCGCTGCCGCCAGCCCATTCACCACACTCCTGATGGCTCAAACATGCAGCTCTGGGCACCGGGCAGCCGATCCTTATCTATCCCCTCGACAGGTCTCTGTGGTTTCCCCAGAAGCAGGCAGTAGGCTGGGTGGGAGTCTGACGTCTGGGTGTGAGTGACATAGTTGGGGAAGGGGCAGGGTGGTGGCTTCCTCTTCTCAGGTGGTGAAGATACCTGTCCGTCCTTGGATGACAAGCTGCAGTGGCAGGACCTGACTAGATTTTTTCCCGATACTGAATAAGTCAGACTTGAAATTCCAAGTTGTTAAGCACAGCCTTACCTAAAGAAGTGTGCATACTGTATCTTGGCCCCTCATCCATTCTACCCTTGAGGAAATGTTTAAACTGTGCTTGTTACCATTTAGAAACTTCAAACATAATGGAATGCTTGTCTGATCCACTTACTACAAAAGTACAAAAGTTTGAATGCAGTGAAAAAAAAATTACTTGTGTGCATTATTGCTGTTTTTTACATGCACGCATATGGCCCTCACGTGAATTTCCTTATTAGTATAGTTTAGGTGAACATTTTGGTATGAAAACTGGGCTGTGTGCACAAACTTTCATGTGCTGAAATGGCAGAAGGTATACAAAAAAAATCAATAACGGGGAGGCAAGTGTTCATGGAGCTTGATTGCTAGACTTTGATGCAGATAGCCAAGACAGCAGACAATATAAACAGATATACTATCCCTTCCTTAACGAAAATATGTAAAATAGAGAATAGAATACTAACAGAACTTTTAAAATTTCAAATAAAAGTTTTACATTTTGCTTACAAACATGGCTTCTGTTCATGCTGCACAGTCCACCTTGTTTAGCTTGAACTACATCAAATTTCAAATGAAATGCCCCCCCAGTAAAAAGTGAACCATACATATTTAGGAGAATTTTAATGCTATTGTAGTGCTCATCCCCGACAGAACCACTGGTGATTGGGTTTCCCACTCCTGCACAGCCAGAAAACAAGTATTCTCCATACTTCCTCCAGACACAAGGAACAGTCTTTGAGCTTGGATTTGATGTTTTATTAAGGGTAATACCTTGGATGAGGAATAGGAATTATGGGATGCCCAACTTGATAACAACAAAACCAGGAATAACTTCCTCCCAATGTACACGTTCCAGGTCTTTCTTCCTGAACACTGACAGTCTCTGATATAAAAGCAAATGCCCTTTAAGGACTAGGAACTTTCAGCCCCTTTGGAAAGTAGCACAAAAATGTTGTAGGTTGAATACAGGAGTGACTCCAACTCAACCGTAGACACTAATACCAGTTCTACTGACTGCAGGAACTACCAACCCACCTGGCTGCTTCTTCATCAACACACATGGCTGCTAATGAAGATCTCGCAGGGCAAGGTAAAGGAAAGATTTAAGCCCAACGCTGTCTGCCAGAAAGGCTTGCTACATGTGACAGTCTTTCCCCTTGTAAGTTCCTGACCATGCTGATGTACCCACACTGTCCCCCTTGCTCTTGTGGTCTCTTAGGCAACATTCCTTCCAAACAGTGATGCTGTCAGAATCCTCCCAGGCCAGCCCGAGCCCCAGCCTGAGGCAGAGCCCCTCCCCCCAGCAAGAGTTGCCATCAAGGGCCACCAACAGTTTCCCCAGTACTCCATTTTTTTACCCGACCTCTTGCCAGCATGACTCATCCATTATTCAGGGCTGGCTTAGCCACCATGCCATGCCCACTGCCTGGGGATTGGCCAAACTTCCCTAAGTATGCAGACTAACGCTCCTGCCCTCCGCCCTCCAGTTTCCAGAAAGTTCTCCAACCTTTTTGAACCAGGGGGAGGCACCAGAGACCTGCCTGTATGAGTCATCCAGCCCTGAACTGCAGTAAACTTTTGACCCAGATTCAAAGACTCATTTTACCATTAGCCAAAATATACATTTTCCTGCACTTACAGTAGTAGCACACTAGTGGGTGCTACACTAAATGAATGCAATAGTGAATTTGTGTTTGAAATACAAGTAAAAACAACCAACAACTACCAACAATGCAACTGTCACACTTCCCACACTACCATAAAAAGCTCCATGGGACTGCTCAGCAGATAAATATCATCTGCTTTGAAGAGGAGATACTAAGCTGTCTCAATTTTGCACTTACACACCAAATTCAACTCCAGAAACAAACTGATGAATCAGCTAAAAAAAAGCATACGGTGCTGGCTAATTTTGCATATATATTTTGCTTGTGCCATAACCAAATTGCCTATGATATTAACAAAATGCTAAAAGTTTAGTAAAAATCGAGTTCAATAAAAAAAAAAGACGTGCAAACTCATTTCACCTTTTAGTGAATCAGGCTGTATGTCTGAGATACATGCCCTATACAGCTTTAGATGCAGCAGGCCACCTTGAAAGGAAAGGAAATTCTCTAGACTGGCAGGATTTCTTTTTTCAAGCTGGAATTTTCTTTTTTTCCTAAACAAGTCTATGCTCTTCTCACCATGTTACAAAGCAAATGGCAGATTCTACATGCAGCAAAAAATATAAAAAAATAAAATGTGTCTGTGCCTACAAAGTACTCATTAGAGAACAGCAAATTAATTTTAAATAATTTGTCTATTTAAGAAAATACCAGATAATATTAACACTTTGGCTATATACAGTAATGCAGATTACAGATTATATTTTTTTGATTGACCATCTTCCTTGAAAAACATATACAACACATATGTGAGCTGTGAAAACACCCCCTATGGTAATGTTCACAATGAAACTGTTCAGCTACTAAATTACTGCCATTGTTCCTATTGTTGACATGCGACTCTTCCAAATGGAACACACATGGTGGAAGCCTGCTGTAGGCTGCAAAAAAAGAAACAGTTGTGCCCAATTATATGTCATTCATCTGTAGCTTCATTTAGAAATAACATTCAAGTGCTCTCAACATAATTCCCAAACAACTTCTTCATATAAAGACCACAAGAGGAGTTAATATAGAAGTTAGAAGCATCGATCAGGACAGGCTCAAATAGCTTTGTTGTCTAATATTAGTTCACTTAAGTGAATTTGTCATTGTCCTCTATAATGCCTATTGTGATGACATTGCTACATTTAGAAAAAGGAACAATTCCCAGTTGAACACAAGTACTGCAGCAATTACAAAGCTAAAATTATGGTGTCACGCTCCTATTATAGATTCTCTGTAATGATGTATTAACATAATTGCTGCTGCTAGACAGAGACATCTTCTATTGGTCTCCCAGATGAAGGAGGAAGCCACCAAAACTACTGTATGGATATATCCGCCAGATGATTCAACTCATTGGGGCCCACCGCCTAACATATCAGCTTTGTTGGGAATTGAGCTTTACGAAAACAGGGTGTTTTTATAAAGCAGTGAATGTAATATTCACCGCAGGCAAATCAGTCACTGTATTTTGAAACACATGCACCAGGAAGGTACACTTGTACTGACTGTTTGATGAATTTCAGCAAGTAACAAAATTTGAAACTATAAAGTAAAATTCTGTTCTAAATAAAATATTTTCAAAATTTCTAATGAATGAGTTAAGAAAAATGTAGATATCAGTTTAAAGCAGTGGTCCCCAAGCTGTGTCCCTTTTTTTTTCTTTTAACGGGCCTTTCAATACCAACAATGGAGCCCTAGTCCTCCAACTTACACCAATTATGTGGCACTATTCCTTCCACTTTCACCAACAGTGGGCACTGCTTCTCCCACAGATACCAATGTTGGGGGGCACAATTCCTTTCACTGACACCATTAATAGGGTACAATTTCTCTCACTGACACCAACAATGGGGCACTATTCCTCTTACTCACTTCGTTGGGATACAATTCCTTCAAATGTCATCATTGATGGACCATAATTCTTCTCAGTGATATCAACAATGGGGCATAATTTTTCCTACTGACACTATCAATGTGGCATTGTTTCTCCCACTGGCACCAATGAGTGAGTATTATCCTCCTCCCATTGACCACAGGTTCTCGGTAGTTTTGTAATCCCAATAACCACTGATTCTGGGGTGTTTTTCTACTCTTCCTGACCATAGCCTGGAGGCAGACGTTATAGGCTTGTTTCTTAGCCAGGCTGTGTGTGTCTATAGACACACATAGAGTGGCAGAGCCCCACCCCCGCTCCCTCCTCACTGGATTTGATTGACAGCAGCAAGAGCCAATGGCTCCCACTGCTGTCTCTGGGTCCTTTCAGGAAAGAGAGAGCAGCGCTGCTGCCCTCGTACACAGCGTTGGATCGAGATAAAGTTCAGGTAAGTATTTGGGGTTGGGGTGCCAATTTATGGAAGTTTTTCTTATCTTAATGCAGAAAATGCATTAAAGTTAAAAACTGTTTTACAACCACTTTGGCCATTGGTGGCCGAACAGTCACTGCGCATGCGCCGGCGTCTTTTTAAAGATCGCGGATGGCGCGCCGAACAGAGCGAACGCCATTTTCAGTCCAGAAACAATTCAGCCACCACTTTGTTTAATACATGCATTTCAGGGTATTTGGTGACCCTTTAGGATTTTTTCTTGTTGTTGGCTGAATTGTGGGAGCTGCTTCGTGGGGACCCTTGCGAGGGCTACACCGAGCTCGAACAGGGTTCATCGCCTGTTGATGAACAGGCGTCAGCAAGTTTCTATTTATACATGCTTTGCTTTCATATGCAATTTATCTACGATCCAATGCAGAATGTATGTACATTCTCTCCTACAATGTCTTTGAAGAAGGGATGACAATAATTTTCCTGAAACGCGTCGGCTAATGGAATTTTTTTTTACTTCCATTGGAATTTATACAGCTCATTATGAGCATAAATATTGTCTTCACATGATGTACCATACAAACCACTGATGTACTGGTTATTACTTATATGTGTTTTAAAATCTATTTCTTAATAAATGATATATTTTATGATATAGTATTCATCTTGAGTTCACCCCTAAAGTCCCATTGTACCGGGTGGTACTTTCTCTTTTTTGGGTTTTTTACCTAACATATTTGGGATGTTGGGAACACTTTCAGGGAGATTTTGATATATTCTCTCTCGTGGTTCACCCTTTATACTAAGGTAGAAGTTCAGTCCCACTTTAAAAATGGCTCTTACTTACCCACTTCAAACCCACTGTACACACTTTTTTTGAAGGCACACACTTAAAGTGGTTGTAAACCCTTTACAACCACTTTTACCTACAGGTAAGCCTAGATTAGGGCTTACCTGTAGGTGCTCGAAATATCTCCTAAACCTCCACGGTTTAGGAGATATTTGCAATAATAACGGGCGCCAATGTCTACGGCGCATGTGCCGTAGACAACAGCGCAGGCCCACTTTAGCAACGGCGATCGTGCCATTCCTAAAGTAGGCCGTGTCGTGACTGGCGGCTTCTGCGCTCATGCACGGGAGCAGGGTTGCCAACTTTCAGTAAATTTACGAACAGTTTGTAAAATCTGTACTTTTTGCATCTGTCCTTGAATGTCCATTACGGACATGTAGGCTGCATGTTCGTAACTGACATTCATGGACAGATGCAACAATTATGGATTTTACAAACTGTAAATTTACTGAAATTTGGCAACCCTGCGCGGGAGTGACGTCATTGCGGCTTCGGCCAATCACAGCGCCGGAGCCGCGATACCCAGAAGTAACCCCCGGGAGAGATGTCGGCCGTCCAAGCGGTGTACGAGGACGGCTGCAGGGGCTTCGATCCGAGGTGAGTATTACATAATGAGCTAGTATGCATAGCATACTAGCTCATTATGCCTTTGTCTTGCAGGTGGTGTTTTTTTTTTTGGGGGGGAAAAGTGGGTTTACAACCACTTTAATAGGTAAAACTGAACTTAGAATTTAAATTCACTTAGCCTTGACTGGGTAAAGTCACAGTCTCTTTAACATTGGTGACACCTGACCTTAACCCAGCATTAGGTAGCTTAAGGAACCCCTTAAAATAGAATTTGAGTCACAATGTTTTTTTTTTTCTACAGTGCAGGGAACCCTGCCAGGTTTTTGTTTCTTTCTATATCCCCATTTGGGCAAGGTTGGAAAAAAACACTAGTCCATCGAGTTCAACCATAAAAATAAATAAATAAAAAATAATATCATACAATGCCATATACCCAATCCTATACCCACAGTTGATCCAGAGGAAGGAAAAAATCCCCAGCAAAGCATGATCCAATTTGCTACAGCAGGGGGAAAAATTCCTTCCTGATCCCGAGAGGCAATCGGATTTTCCCTGAATCAACTTTACCTATAAATTTTAGTACCCAGTTATATTGTGTACATTAACCTCCCTGGGGGTATGATTCTGTCTGAGATTATGTACCAAAAGCGGTACAATTATTTTGCATGGAAATTTGGTGTTATGTATTGTAGGCCTGCAATTCTTAGTAATTACTTACTTAAACCTGACCAAACAAGAGTCTAGTAGACATCCCGGGTATGATAAAGTTTGAAACACAAAATCATAAATTATAATATAATAAATTACTATAAATAATTATAACAAAAAGTAATGTAATTATAATAAAAATGATTTAATAATATAATCAAATCAAAAACACTGAAATTTGCTCAGTTGCAGAATTGTCGCTGTCATTAGATTTTTTGTTTGATGATGAATTTCCCCACAAATCGCTATCGCTCAATTCTGCGAGTGATTCTAATTTATTGTCGCTGTTTTTTAGCTGGTCTAAAACCACTTTTGACATAAAGGGACACTTTTTGGTTGCTATGGACAATCTCCAGTTTCCAGGCAGAAAGAACAATTTTTATTATATAAAAGTGCATGCAGGACACTGGACAGACCACTAGGGACAAAGGGGGTGTGTAATTATTACATACAGTACTGTAATCAGTAAGATTACAGTATACTGTATGTATACTATGTGTTTACCTTTTTGAATTTGGCGCCGAACTCCGCCCCAGTGCGCCGCAACGACGCAGGCAACGGAGCTCGGCACTCGGCAGTGAGGATCGAGCGAGACACGGCTCGCAGACACTGTGGGAGGACATCGCAGGATCCAGAGAACAAGGTAAGTTACTTCCCCTGGATACTGCGATGCAGCCCGAGTCTGGCTCGGGGTTACCGATTTTAGCATAGAAAAGTCATCCTGAGCCTGACTCGGGATTACCGCTAGGGAGGTTAAAGAGGAAGTAAACCCTGATGGGTTTTACTTCCTCTTTGTTTCCTGCAAAGGTAAAGCATAACGGGCTACTATGCACCGCATAGTAGCCCATTATGTGTCACTTACCTGAACCTGAAGCCTGCAATGTCCCCTATTTCCTAGCTGGCTGGAAGCGTCCATTCTTCACCCCTCTTTGTTTTCGGTGCCGCAAACTCCGGCTCTGTGACTGGCGGGAGTCGTGTGACGCCACTCCCGCGAATGCGCGCCGGAGCCGCCAGTCACGGCATGACCCCATCTAGAAACGGCACAGTGTGCCCTTTCTAGAGTGCGCATGCGCCTAATACACCGGAGCATGCACGGAAGACATCGCCGTACAAGGAAATTGTAAATATCTCCTAAACCGTGTGGGTTTAGGAGATATTTCCAGCACCTACAGGTAAGCCTTAATCTAGGCTTACCTCTAGGTGAAAGTGGTCTGTAAGGGTTTACAACCACTTTAAGGAAAGAATCCAGGCCTTTATTAAAGCAATCTACTGAGCTGGCCAGAACCACCTCTGCAGGGAGTCTATTCCACATTTTCACAGCTTATACTGTGAAGAAACCTTTCTGTATTTGGAGATGAAATCTCCTTTCCTCTAGGTGTAAAGCGTGCCCCCTTGTCCTCTGTGTTGACCGTAACGTGAATAACTCATCACCAAGTTCACTATAAAGACAATATATATATATATATATATATATATATATATATATTGTGACGGTATGCGAGGTGAGATACACGATAATAGGTACATTTCACCTCGCATTCATTCCATTGTGAGGGACTAAACCGGAATCCCGCCCAGTTTTTCCAGCCCCTGTGGCAGGCTGAGTTTCGGTCCTGATGTTCTGGTCCACTTGAGTCCACACTCAGGTGGAATTTAAAAGACCAGGAAGAGAGCAAAGCAGTGCTCTGATTTTGGAGACTCAGGAGGGAACCTGAGTGAGAGGAGCTCTGTTGGAGTGGATTAAAAAGAAAAGGTTTGCTTTACCGCATGTTTTGTGGTTGACGGGGACCAGCCCCGAACTGTATAGAGAGGAGACTATTTGTTTAGTTTAGCGCCAGACGGCAAGGATTTAATTTACTGTTTTGTTTGTTTTTACATGCAAACCTCTTGTAAATAAACCTGGCATCCGCCAGATTTTAAAGAAAGTGCCCTTTTGCTGACTATCATTGAGAAAAGGTGATCCCCACAAGCTAATCTCCCACAATATATATAGACTTGGTGGTTGTCATTGACTTTTTGTTGGAACAATAAACTACCGTATATACTTGAGTATAAGCCGAGTTTTCAGCACATTTTTTTGTGCTGAAAATGCCCCCCTCGGCTTATGCGGCGTACACACGATCGTTTTTTATGCTGTTAAAAATGCCATTTTTTAAAATGGCCATTAAAAGCGATCGTGTGTATGCTCCAGAGCATTTTTAACGGCGCGAAAAACGGGCATTAAAAATTTCGAACATGCTCTATTTTTTCACGTCGTTTTTCATGTCGTTTTTTTTAACGACGTGAAAAACGATAGTGTCTATGCTTTTACGAGGGGAAAAAAAACGCACATGCTCAGAATCAAGCATGAGACGGGAGCGCTCGTTCTGGTAAAACTAGCGTTCGTAATGGAGATAGCACATTCGTCACGCTGTAACGGACTGAAAAGCACGAGGCTGAAAATTGCGAATCGCCGCTCAACAAAGTTTACAAACATGAAGGGTGGCGCCATTTGAATGGAACTTCCCCTTTATAGTGCCGTCGTACGTGTTGTACGTCACTGCGCTTTGCTCGAGCGTTTTTTTTAATGATCGTGTGGATGCAAGACAGGCTTGAGAGGAAACATGAAAAAAAACGACGAGAAAAACGTCAGTTAAAAAAATGGTATGAAAAACGATCGTGTGTACGCCACATTATACTCGGGTCACGTTTTTGCGCTTGATCTCCCAAACTTTGGGGACCCGGTACCGGCTGGCCGTAGGTCCCCTGGACCCCAAACTTGGCACACATGTAGCCCCATTTCTCCTCTACAAGTTTGTTGTTTGTTGTCTAGGGGACCTACGGGCCGGGGGGAAAAACATTTTTTCAAAGCCGGACACCCCTTCCATAGACTCCCATGTTAAACGTCAGTCTAGGCATGGGCACAGTGAGGCATGGGCACAGTGAGGCAAGGACACAGTGAGGTAAGGACACAGTGAGGCAAGGACACAGTGAGGCATGGACACAGTGAGGCATGGACACAGTGAGGCATGGACACAGTGAGGCATGGACACAGTGAGGCATGGACACAGTGAGGCATGGACACAGTGAGGCATGGGCACAGTGAGGCATGGGTGCAGTGAGGCATGGGCACAGTGAGGCATGGGCACAGTGAGGCATGCACATGGACACAGTGAGGCAAAGTGAGGCACAGTGAGGCATGCAGATGGACACCCTAGGCTTATACTCAAGTCAATAAGTTTTCCCATTTTTTTTGTGGTAAAATTAGGTGCCTCGGCTTATATTTGGGTCGGCTTATACTCGAGTACATACTGTATGTTGGATCGTTTATGGTGGTGTGCAGCCTTTTTCTTCTTTTCTCATTGACATCGGTTAGTGAGCCGTGGCTTGCACCCAGCATATCCGGATCCAACTGATTCAGTAACCTGGAGTGGTGGGTTCTCCTTCTGAATTCCCCTGAAAGCATTGCCAACCTGACAGTAAGGGAAATCTCTCTAACAGACCTCCAGACAGCAGCAAAACCCCAAAAGGGGTTTTACACCTTCCCCACTCTATCCAAAACTAAATGAAACAGTTTAGCCTGTGACTTGGTCCACAAAGTTCACCAAGTCCTCCCCAAATTCCTCTGTACATGCACCTTAAAGCCCTAATCCTACCCCCTACCCTACTCCCCAACATTAAACTAACCCCTCAAATATCTGAATTTTTGTCATGTGCAAAAACTCTGCACTAAAAGCTTACCCTCCTGCACCAATATCCGCACCCAGATCTCAGATCTGAAAACTGCTGATCCTTTGTAAAATACAGGATCAAATGCATTTTCAAATTTCTGTCTGACAAACAATAATCAATACTCCAAACAGTCATTGTATTATAAACTTATTTTGCAAAGGCATCTTCTGATAAATCTGCAACGTTTTTAAGGGACAGTGAATAGGCTTGTAAGGTAGTAAATCCATAATTTTCTTATAGAAGTACAATTTAAGGGCTTCAAAAAAACATCAGATTGTTCCAATTACTTTAGCATCGAAAGTTATATTTGCTTTAAACTATGGTACTAGAATACATAATAAACTCTGGAATTTGAGTTAAGCCCACAATTTTCCTTGGCTGTGATAATAGGATTTTTATAACAGCTTACCTGTAAAATCCTTTTCTTGGAGTACATCACGGGACACAGAGCGACATAGTCATTACTAATGGTTATATAGATACCGTCAGGTGCTGGCACTGGCAACTTCCAAAACCGGAAGTACCCTCCCCTATATAAGCCCCTCCCATCCGGGAGCACCTCAGTTTTGTAGCAAAGCAATAAGTGTCCCCAAAGAGGGGCGGGAGCTCTGTGTCCCGTGATGTACTCCAAGAAAAGGATTTTACAGGTAAGCTGTTATAAAAATCCTATTTTCTTTCTCGTACATCACGGGACACAGAGCGACATAGTCATTACTAATGGGATGTCCTAAAGCAATGCCAAATGAGGGGGGGGATACACCATATATAAGCTGAGCGCTATCAGACATGAGGATCTTTTGCGGCCTGCAACACACTGCGCCCAAAGGCGACATCCTCCTGACTTCTAACGTCCACCTGGTAGAACCTAGTAAACGTGTGTACTGAAGACCACGTTGCGGCCTTACAGATTTGAGCCAGGGAGGCCTGGTGATGCACTGCCCATGAAGTTCCAACTGCTCTCGTGGAGTGCGCTCTAACTTTGAACGGAGGCGGTCTCCTTCTCAAGCCATAAGCTTGCATAATGACCTGTCGAATCCACTTGGCTAAAGTAGATTTTGACGCTGCCTGACCCTTTCTGGGGCCTTCCGGCAGAATAAACAAAGTATCCGTTCTGCGAATCTGAGCAGTGGCTTTTAGATAAGCTTTAACTGCTCTTACTACATCCAAAGAATGCAATAACTTTTCCTCTACCGAAGTAGGTTTGGGGAAAAAAGAAGGAAGAACCACATCTTGGTTCAAATGAAACCTCGATACCACCTTAGGAAGAAAGGCTGGATGAGGACGTAACACTACTCTGTCCTTATGGATAACCAGATATGGCTCCTTACAGGACATAGCTGCTAATTCCGATACTCTTTTAGCCGAACAAATGGCTACTAGAAAAATCAATTTCCTGGTGAGAAGCACCAAGGAAATATGCTGTAATGGTTCAAATGGTTGTTTCTGTAGAACCGACAGAACCAAGTTTAGATCCCATGGACATATGGGAATATTAACCGGAGGACTAATACGCATCACTCCTTGTATAAAGGCTTTGACTAGTGAATGCGAAGCCAAGGGCCTTTGAAAAAATATTGACAAGGCCGAAATCTGACCCTTGATAGTACTCAAGGCAAGCTTCCTATCTACAGCCCACTGTAGGAAGTCCAGAATCCTACCTATTACGTACTTATGTGGATGCCATTTCTTGGCCTCACACCACGCGATGTACGCCTTCCAGATTCTATAGTAGATCTGCCTGGATACCGGCTTCCTGGCATTGATCATGGTAGATACCACAGAATTAGAGAGCCCTCTCTTTTTTAGAATGTGGGCTTCAATAGCCAATCTGTCAAACCTAGGGCTGGTAAGGAAGGGTGGTATATCGGTCCTTGCGAAAGCAGGTCCGGACGATGTGGGAGAGTCCAAGGACTCCCCACTGACATTTTACCATCTCCACGTACCACGCTCTTCAGGGCCACGCTGGAGCCACCAGAATCACTGGTTTCTTTTCTACCCTGATTCTGCGGAGTAATCGAGGTAACCATTGTGGCGGTGTGAATGCATATATCAGCTTGAACCGATCCCAAGGGAACACTAGGGCATCCGAGCCGCAAGCTAGGGGATCCCTTGTCCGAGAGACAAACCTGTCCACCTTTGCGTTGAATCTGGATGCTAGCAGATCTACATCCGATGTTCCCCACCGCTGACATATTGTCCAGAAAACCTAGGGGTGAAGGGACCCTTCCTCTGGGCATAATTGCTGGCGACTTAGAAAGTTCGCCTTCCAATTCTCCACTCCTGGAATGAATACCGCAGATATGGCTGGGAAATATCTTTCTGCCCATTTCAGGATGTAATTTACTTCCCTCTGGGCTGCACGACTCCTGGTGCCCCCCTGATGATTGATATATGCCACTGCTGTGGCATTGTCTGATTGAATTCTGACAGGGGACCCTTGGAGTTTGGATGTCCATGCTACTAGGGCATACCGGGCTGCTCGTATCTCTAAGAGATTGATGGGCAGGGCCTTTTCTGCATCCGACCATCTGCCCTGGAGAGACTATTGCTCCAGTACTGCTCCCCAGCCTATAAGGCTGGCATCTGTAGTGACCACCTTCCAAGAAATCGGACTGAAGGATTTCCTTTTTTCCAGATTCTGGGGAACCAACCACCAACGGAGGCTCTTGCGAACGGAAGGGGACAAGGACATTGTAAGTCTAGGGCCTGAACTTTTTTGTTCCAGGCTGACAGTATGGCCCCTTGCAAATTCCTTGAATGGAATTGACCGTAGGGTACTGCTTCGAATGATGCCACCATCTTTCCCAGCAGCCTCATATACAGGCGTATGGACGGCTGTCTTTTTTGTACCCACTAAGTGGATCAAATCTTTCAAAGACAACACCTTTCCTCGAGGCAAGAATATTTTTCTCTGGCCTGAATCCAACCTTAGCCCCAAGTATTCCAGACTTTTGACTGGTTTTTAGGGGTGACTTGTCTCGGTTGATAATCCAACCGTGAGATTCCAGATACTTGATTGTCTTGTGAACGACCACGTCTAGTTTTTTCACTGAGTGGTCTATCAGCAACAAGTCATCTAGATATGCCATTATCATTACACCTTGTGTTCTTAGATTGGCCAATAAAGGGCCAGAATTTTTGTAAACACTCGTGGTGTTGTGGCCGAACCGAAGGGTAAGGCTCTGAACTGAAAATGGCGCCCTTCTACTGCAAAGCGTAGAAATTTTTGGTGGACTGGAAAGATGGGAATGCGCAAATAAGCATCTTTGATGTCGATCGCGGCTAACCAATTCTCCCCTTGTAGGGCAGTGGCCACCGATCGGATTGACTCCATTGGAAAGTCCTGATATACAGGAATTTGTATAGCCCTTTTAGAATTAATATGGGCCTCCCGTCCGCGTTTGCTTCGGGACTGTAAAGAGGTTTGAGTAAAACCCGAACCCTCATTCTTCCAGGGGAACCTCCATAATTACTCCTTGGAGCAATAGTTGTTCTAGTGCCAACAGGAGGGACTCTCTCTTCCGGGGATCCCTTGGCACGTTTGACCTCAAAAATGGGAAGGAGGAGAGTCTTTTAACTCCAAACTGTATCCCAAACATACTGCGGAGAGCACCTATCTGTCTTGATCGTGTCCCGCCAGGTCTCTTGCGAACAACTGGAGTCCTCCCCCCACCCGACTGAGTGGGGGCTTCAATGAATTTAACTTTGGGGGAGGTTTTGTACCTCCCCTGACCCAGGGTTTCTCATTACCCTGCTATTGTCCCTGTTTTTTACCCCCGGATTTGACCGAGGAGGCCGTCGGAACTGTTACACAGCCGATGCCCCAGGGACTGGAGAAGCAGGCCTCTTAAAGAGGGACCTCTAACTCTGTTTTTAACCGGCAAGAGCGTATTTTTACCGCTGGAAATTTTCTGGATATATTTGTCCAGGTTTTTCCTGAATAAGCGTTCACCATGAAATGGGACGCTAACCAGCCATTCTTTACAGGGAGCTTCAGCAGACCAGTTTTTGAGCCATAGGAGCCTACGCATATGTACTATAGACAGCGTAAGGCGGGAGGCCTGATGGACTGAATCCTTTATGGCGTCAACCGCAAAGCCTAAGGCTCTAGGTAGATCAGCTAGGGCAAAGCCTGCTGATCTGTCAAGTCCCTCAAGACCTGTTTCAACTGATCCTTCACTGCTTAGCAGACCCCAATAGCTGCTACTGCTGGTTGTATCACCAAGCAGATTTTCATAAGGACTCCAATCTTTTATCTATTGGGTTCTTGAACATTTGGACATTATCCACTGGACATGTCAGTGATTTATACATACAAGAGATGGCTGCGTCCACTGTAGGGACCTTCCATTTTTTTTTTTTTTTTGATGAACTTATCCTCCATGGGATAGACCACCGGAAATCTCTTGGGGGAATAAATATTTTCTCAGGATGTTCCCAATCCTGGTAAATGAGCCCTTTCAGTAAAGGGTGAAGTGGAAAAGAACAAACAGTCTGGGGGCTTCTAGCGACCCCAACGAGGATACAGTAGTGGTTGATGGTTCCGCAAGGTGCATTTTTAAATGCTGATCGGACCATGTTAGTCAGAGACTGAACCCATAATCTTTCAGCTTGAGATGCTGAGAAAAGGTTCCCCCACTGTTGATTCCTCTATAACAGAATCAACCTCATCCTGATCCCCTTCAGGCAGGTCGATCCCTGTATGGGACTGTTGCTCTGCTAACAGGCACTCTGAAGGAGGAGACGGAGATCGGGCGTGCTTTCCCTGACAGGGAGGCAGCGATAAATGTCTCTAATCCTCCCAGAGCTGAGGAAAAAACCTCTTCTGTTACATACACAGGAGCAGGTGAACTGAGGACAGCCACAGTACCAAGTACCCCTGCGGGGTCTCTACGGTCACTTACCTCTGAACTTCAGGGGAGACTGGTGCAGCAGAAGTATGCCCAAGATCCTCCGAGCCCGATGAGACCCCCTTCGCTTCCTGGAAGATTCAGTTCCGGAGCTTCTGGACGGCATTTTCCTAAGCCTAAAGCTGAGGTATTCCAGCCGTAATACACCACTTTTACTGAGAATAGTCTAGCACAATTGCTGCTATATCACAGTTGGTGTCTACTAATGTGCCTTTCTAGGGGATGCCTGTATCAACCGCTTGCTGTATGCCCTTTTTTTTTTTTTTTTCTTG
Source organism: Rana muscosa (assembly GCA_029206835.1). Taxonomy (NCBI): domain Eukaryota; kingdom Metazoa; phylum Chordata; class Amphibia; order Anura; family Ranidae; genus Rana; species Rana muscosa. Next base: position 871,397,647 of record CM055121.1, read on the forward strand.
ACCACCATTAAAAATTATTACATTTTTTTAGTAGTTACAGGCATGCACAGAATTTTGCGGGAATACCCTTAGGTAACAGACAGAAAGACAAATTAGGCTTGGGGGTCCCCCAATAGAACCAAGTTCCTGGGGGCCCCCACTTACCTGTTCCCCGCCGCAGGACTTTGTTTGGTCCACAAAAGCCCAAACTTCACCTATCACGGCAGGCATTGTAATCAAACCTTCAGGGACCGGGTTCCCAAGGATTCCACTCCCCTGGACCTGTATAGCACCCTGCACAGAAAACATCTTGGTCGTGGGTATGACCAGAGCTCTGGATCCCAGGGTCCAGCTCTCCTAAGAGAAGCATTACAGGCAAAACCTTGCTCTTCTCTGCAAGGCCCGGGTACCGACCGTTTAGCTATGAAGCTTTTTTGGTCGGATCCGGAATAGCTTACTGAGGCCCAAAAGAACCTGTACGCAAGCTCAGTGAAAAACACATGTTTCTTCTTGGCCAACACCTTAGACACTGGCAAAAAACTGAGGTGCTCCCGGATGGGAGGGGCTTATATAGGGGAGGGTACTTCCGGTTTTGGAAGTTGCCAGTGCCAGCACCTGACGGTATCTATATAACCATTAGTAATGACTATGTCGCTCTGTGTCCCGTGATGTACGAGAAAGAAATTGCATTATACATAGCACAGGCATAGAATCTATGTACCTTTACTTCTGAATCTACAGCTTGGATATGAATGTTAAACAGTCTGCTGTTATCTTGCTATGGATGAGTTTAGTGTGAATGGAAAAGCAATCTGTACTAGTACAGTCAAGAATTTAGAATGAATATACATTATTTGCTGAATGCACAATGAAAAATTCTAATATATGTAAACAACACAACTGCAACGATCAACTTAAAATCAGCAGGGCAACCTCTACATTTCTATACATTTTCTGTTCTCTAAAATGGCCTAGACATGCTATGTATTAGGAATATAAATGAATATTTCATTGTTCTTCCTGGAAAGGCTTTTACAAGAACACATAAAACTGCAATTACAGAGAGGCACTCATGTTGGAAGGCCAGGTTATTGACATTTGACAGAAAGCACATGAAGACAACTGCCATCACAAGGACACTGGCCTACATTGGATGGAAACAAAATACTCTGACATTGATTTCAGATCATCAAGGCGCTTCCTTAACTTCTGGTAAAAAATACATTACACGTTTGCACAAACTGTTTGAATACAGCCAATTACTTTAATTGTGTGCAAAGTCGTGTCTTTGTTTATTAGCAGCATTCTCTGCTGGAGGACTACCAACTACCTAAAAGCTTATTTGGCAGAAAGATACACTATGATGAGTTGGGTTTCGTGACCTTGACAGACACTTTTTTGTTTTCTATAGAAGATGAATAAATATGCTCTTTTCACATACTGTAAATGACTTCTACTGCTTTGATGAAAGACCCTCTGTAGCCAATCCTTTCTATATCACGTTCTTGAGCTTGACCACTGCTTTAGAGAATAATCCAGTAAAAACTAAACAGATTCTGTAGTAAAGTAGCCCAATGATAGAGAAGAATTCCAAATAAAATCCTAAATAACATTATCTGAAACATATATTACCTACACGTAATATGCACAGAAACCCAAACCTTTCTATTATCTCTCCTAAAAAAATAAAATAATAATAATCATTTTGACAGGTAAAACAGCTGTCATACAATACAGTAAACCCCCCTCCATCGCGGGGGTTACATTCCAGACCCACCCGCAATAAGTGAAAATCCGTGAAATAGAAATACCCTATTTAAATACACATTAGGCATGTTTTTAGGACTTTCACTGTACTTTTAAAAGCATTTTAAGGTCTTTAAACACACTTTTAAAACAATAGAAACACATTTAAACACATAAAAGATACTGAGAGACATAGCAAGAGCAATGGAAAACACAAAAATATTTAATCAACAATGATTTAATCAATAAAATAATGTTAATAGGTTTTACAGAAAAAAACGCAATATATCGGGACCGCGAAAACTGAACCGCAATATAACGGGGGTTTATTGTATATGCATTTCATGTGTATTTAGCCGTTTTGCCTGAAATTCAGCTCTACAGTGATTGTAAAGTCTTGTTTTTAAAAATAAATAAATAAATAAACATGTTATACTTCCCTCCTCTGTGCAGTTGGTTTTGCACAGAGCAGCCCAGATCCTCCTCTTCTTGGGTCCCTTGCTGGTGCTCCTGGTCCCTCCCTCCTATCGTTTGCCCCCACAATCAGCAGCTTCCTATGGGGGCACTGGAGCCGAGTCACCGCTCTGTGTGTCCATTCAGACATGGAGCCCTGACCTGGCCCCACCCCCTCTCTCCTCTGATTGGCTGGCTGACTGACTTGACAGCCGCGGGAGCCAATTGGCGTCATTGCTGTGTCCCAGCCAATCCGGAGGAGTGTCCCGGACAGCTTAGACATTCGTGGACATCGCTGGAGAGAAACGGGGATCAGGTTTTTCATCTTAAAGCGGAGGTCCCGCGAAAAAAAATATATTAAAAGCCAGCAGCTACAAATACTGCAGCTGCTGACTTTTAATAAATGGACACTTACCTGTCCTGGAGTCCAGCGATGTCGGCAGCCAAACCCGAGCAATCGCTTGTCTCTCGGCTTCCCCCGCCGCCATCCCCGGTGAGGGAATCAGGAAGTGAAGCGTTGCGGCTTCACCACCCAGTTCCCAACTGCGCATGCGTGAGTAGCGCAACGCGTTCCCAGTGGTCCCTGCTGTCTCCTGGGACCTGTGTGTTTCCCAGAAGGCAGCGGGGGGGAGTCATTCCCGGAAGTGGGTGCAAATACATGTATTATATAGGTATCTGCACCCCCCTCCCCCCTGAAAGGTGCCAAATGTCACACCGGAGGGGGGAGGGTTCCGAAAAGCAGAAGTTCTATTTTTGGGTGGAACTCCCCTTTAATGCATAGAATGCATAGAATTCTAATGAAACTTACATATACAGTCAACAACCGTAACAAAATGATCCCCATTAGAACTTTATGTTCCATGGCAGATGTGTCAGCTCAGTCACCACTAGCATTCATGGTTTAGATACTACAGGTCAGTACAGTTGTTACAACCACTTGACAGATCTGCACTCTCCATCCTCCTTAACCACTTAATGACCGCTCACTGTATATGTACGTCGGCAGAATGGCACCGACAGGCACAATCACGTACAGTGTACGTGATTGCCTTTGTACAGTTGGGGGGTCCGATCGGACCCCCCTCCTATACAGTGAGCGGTCGGTATTCGTTGGGGAGCGATCCGACATGAGGGGGCGGCCATTCGATTCCGGCCACCCCCCCGCGATCGCTCCCGGCGAATGGAAATGCTCCCTCTGCTGTGTAATGTTTACACAGGCAGAGGAAGCAGGAGGAAGTGATGTCATCTCTCATACGGCGGTCACATATACAGAGCGCCGTGCAAGAGAAGACACACAGGTCAGTACACTAATACTACACTGACACCAGGACACATAGGCACACAAATCGCCCCCCCCAGGCCCCCCCAGATCACCCCCCAGCCCCCAGTCACAGTGTCACTGATTGCAGTGACCATTTATTTACTGATCACTGCAATCAGTGACATTTGTGACTGTAAAAGTGTCACTACATTTAGTTTTAGGTCCAGTGTAGCCCCCTAACCCCCCCCTAATAAAGGTTTAACCCCCTGATCACCCTCCAGATAACCCTTTCACCCCCTAGCACCGCCGTCGCTAAGCGATCATTTTTCTGATCGCTGTCTTAGCGTCCGTGATGCAGATCGGTAGCCAGTATTTTTTTTTTAGGTTCGCCGCAGGTTTTTATAGCGTCAGGTACCCCCATAAATTATCTAATAAAGGTTTAACCCCCTTGATCGCCCCCCAGGTAACCCTTTCACCCCCTATCACCACTGTCGCTAAACGATCATTTTTCTGATCGCTGTCTTAGCGTCGGTGATGCAGATCGGTAGCCAGTTATTTTTTTTAGGTTTGCCGCAGGTTTTTATAGCGTCGGGTACCCCCATAAATTATCTAATAAAGGTTTAACCCCCTTAATCGCCCCCCAGGTAACCCTTTCACCCCCTATCATGACTGTCGCTAAGCGATCATTTTTCTGATCGCTGTCTTAGCGTCGGTGATGCAGATCGGTAGCCAGTAATTTTTTTTAGGTTCGCCGCAGGTTTTTATAGCGTCAGGTACCCCCATAAAATATCGAATAAAGGTTTAACCCCTTGATCGCCCCCCAGGTAACCCTTTCACCCCCTATCACCACTGTCGCTAAGCGATCATTTTTCTGATCGCTTTCTTAGTGTCGGTGATGCAGATCGGTAGCCAGTAATTTTTTTTAGGTTCGCCACAGGTTTTTATAGCGTCAGGTACCCCCATAAATGATCTAATAAAGGTTTAACCCCCTTGATCGCCCCCCAGGTAACCCTTTCACCCCCTATCACCACTGTCGCTAAGCAATCGTTTTTCTGATCGCTGTCTTAGCGTCGGTGATGCAGATCGGTAGCCAGTATTTTTTTTAGGTTCGCCGCAGGTTTTTATAGCGTCAGGTACCCCCATATATTATCTAATAAAGGTTTTAACCCCCTAATTGCCCCTAGTTAACCCTTTCACCAGTGATCACCATATAAGGGTTACGGGTGACGCTGGATAGTTAGTTTGCTTTTTATAGTGTCAGGGCACCCGCCGTATATATAACCCAATAAAGGTTTAACCCCCTGATCGCCCGGTGGGTGATATCAATTAGGTTTTAGCGTCAGAGAGGGTCTGCGTCACACCCCAGGCAGCGTCAGGTTAGTGCCAGTAATGCTAACACCCACGCGTGAAGCATACACCCCCCTTAGTGGTATAGTATCTGATCAGATCAATATCTGATCTGATCAGATCTATACTAGCGTCCCCAGCAGTTTAGGGTTCCCAAAAACGCAGTGTTAGCGGGATCAGCCCAGATACCTGCTAGCACCTGCGTTTTGCCCCTCCGTCCAGCCCAGGCCACCGAAGTGCAGTATCGATCGATCACTGTCACTTACAAAACACAACACACATAACTGCAGCGTTCGCAGAGATAGGCCTGATCCCTGCGACTCCAGTGCTGTAGGAGGTGATTTCACCACAACAGTTAAAAAAAAAAAGCATATATGCCGAAGCATTGGGGCAGCAGGGGCGGAGGAGCGATTTTGCTCCTAATGCCGCGTACATACGGTCGAAATTCCGACGGAGGCTTGCCCGTGGAAAAGTCCGACCATGTGTGTGCGGCATAACTTTTTTGCGGGAGGATGCCCCCATGCTTCGGCATATATAAATGGTGCATGTATGCCCATCATTAGAAGTAGGTGGATGAAGGGCGGTATTCTAATGGTGGGCATACCCACTTATCAATCTCTTTTTTCGTTCAGCCAACTGGCTGCATGAAAAAAAAAGATTACAATACATGTCCAACAAGGACCAGCAACGTACTGGTATGTTGCTGGACTTTGAATGTTTATACCAGATTGATGCCTGCGGGTTTAGGTATCATCTTGGTATCATTCTTTTCAGCCAGCGGCCGGCTTTCATGTAAAAGCAATCCTAGTGGCTAATTAGCCTCTGGACTGCTTTTACAAGCAGTGGGAGGGAATGTCCCCCCCCCCGGATATAAAAAGCGCCATTGGGAAATTGGGAAAGCATTTTATCACACCGATCTTGGTGTGGTCAGATGCTTTGAGGGCAGAGGAAAGATCTAGAGTCTAGAAGACCCCATTTTTTTCAAAAAAGAGTACCTGTCACTACCTATTGCTATCATAGGGGATATTTACATTCCCTGAGATAACAATAAAAACGATAAAAAAATAAAATATGGAAGGAACAATTAAAAAATAAAATAAAAAAGCAAAATTAATAAAAAAAAAAAAAAAAAGCACCCCTGTCCTGCCCTGCTCTTGCCCAATGGCGAACGCAAGCGTCGGTCTGGCGTCATATGTAAATGCACCATGCATGTGAGGTATCACCGCGAAGGTCAGATCGAGGGCAGTAATTTTAGCAGTAGACCTCCTCTGTAAATCTAACGGGGTAACCTGTAAAGGCTTTTAAAGGCTTTTAAAAATGTATGTAGTTTGTCGCCAATGCGCGTTTGTGCGAAATTTTAAAGCATGTCGTGTTTGGTATCTATGTACTCGGCCTAAGATCATCTTTTTTATTTCATCAAACATTTGGGCAATATAGTGTATTTTAGTGCATTAAAATTAAAAAAAGTGTATTTTTTCCCCAAAAAATGTGTTTGAAAAATCGCTGCGCAAATACTGTGTAGAAAAAAAAATGCAACACCCACCATTTTAATCTGTAGGGCCTTTGCTTTAAAAATATATATAATGTTTGGGGGTTCAACATAATTTTCTTGCAAAAAAAATATGTTTTCATGTAAACAAAAAGTGTCAAAAAGGGCTTTGTCTTCAAATGGTTAGAAGAGTGGATGTAAGCTTCCTAATGTTGTGTATAAAATGCCAGAACAGTTCAAAACCCCCCCAAATGACCCCATTTTGGAAAGTAGACACCCCAAGCTATATACTGAGAGGCATGTCGAGTCTATGGAATATTTTATATGTTGACACAAGTTGCGGAAAAAAGACAATACATTTTTTTTTTTTTTGCACAAAGTTGTCACTAAATGATATATTGCTCAAACATGCCATGGGCATATATGGAATTACACCCCAAAATACATTCTGCTGCTACTTCTCCTGAATACGGGGATACCACATGTGTGAGACTTTTTGGTAACTCGAACCTTCAGCTCCGTCCGCATATTTTCTATGGGATTAAGGTCTGGAGACTGGCTAAGCCACTCAAGGACCTTAATGTGCTTCTTCTTGAGCCACTCCTTTGTTGCCTTGGCTATGTGTTTTAGGTCATTGTCATGCTGGAATACCCATCCACAACCCATTTTTAATGCCCTGGCTGAGGGAAAGAGGTTCTCACCCAAGATTTGACGGTACATGGCCCTGGTCCTGTCCCCTAAGCAGAAAAACACCCCCAAAGCATAATGTTTACACCTTCATGTTTGACAGTGGGGATGGTGTTCTTGGGGTCACAGGCAGTATTCCTTCTCCTCCAAACACGGCGAGTTGAGTTGATGCCAAAGAGCTTGATTTTGGTCTCATCTGACCACAACACTTTCACCCAGTTCACTGAATAATTCAGATGTTCATTAGCAAACTTCAGACGGGCCTGTACATGTGCTTCCTTGAGCAGGGAGACCTTGTGATTGCTAAAGGATTTCAGTCCTTCACGGCGTAGTGTGTTACCAATTGTTTTCTTGGTGACTAGTCCCAGCTGCATTGAGATCATTGACAAGACTCTCCTGTGTAGTTCTGGGCGCTTCCCTTACCGTTCTCATGATCATTGAAACTCCACGAGGTGAGATCTTGCATGGAGCCCCAGACAGAGGGAGATTGACAGTTATTTTGTGTTTCTTCCATTTGCGAATAATCGCACCAACTGTTGTTACCCTCTCACCCAGCTGCTTGGTGATGGTCTTGTAGCCCATTCCAGCCTTGTGAAGGTCTACAATCTTGTCCCTGACATCCTTGTACAGCTCTCTGGTATTGGCCATGGTGGAGAGATTGGAATCTGAATGATTTGCTTCTGTGGACAGGTGTCTTTTATACAGTTAACAAGCTGAGATTAGGAGCACTCCCTTTTAAGGGAGTGCTCCTAATCTCATCTCATTATCTGTGTAGAAGACACCTGGGAGCCAGAAATCTTGCTGATTGATAGGGGATCAAATATTTATTTCACTCACTAAAATCCAAATCAATTTTATAACTTTTTTGAAAAGCCTTTTTCTGGATATTTTCACTGTTAAAATAAACCTACCATTAAAATTATAGACTGATCATTTCTTTGTCAGTGGGCAAACGTACAAAATCAGCAGGGGATCAAATACCTTTTTCCCTCACTGTATTTACTGCCTGGGAACAGAAGGACAGCATACTATATAACTCTACCAGCAGAAGATGACACAGGAAGTGACACCTTCTATCTACCCTTCCTTTGTTTTCCAAGAGCTTAAGAAATTACACAAGAGTGTCTTGCATTACAGAACATTCCACAAACCAAAATGGCCAAACTTAGAAAATAAATTGAACCCTGTAACCTTGCTACCAGTTTAGCATAATATGTCCTCAGTTGATGACTACATTGTATATGGATCTTATTGCTTACTAGTATCAGAGACCTTAACCACTTGCCACCAAATCATGTACCTGTACATCATTTGGCTGCAAGTGGTTGTATGGAGGTGATGACTTCAGCTGCAGGCATCACCCCGGTACCGTTTTTTAGAGCTGATGGTCAGCTCTCTTGTAATAACTATTGACGCGGCTAAGCAGCGGCTCGGCTGTTATTACAAGAAGCAGGAGGGGACGTTCGCCATCTTCCCCCACTCGCCAATGCTCTCCCGTCCCACCAGGAGACCCGAGCGACCAGCCGGCACATCCGCCGGCTGGCCAGAGACCCGAACAAAGCCGCAATCGATATGGTAACCCGGAAGCAATGTCATGACATCACTTCTGGTTTACTCTGAACCAACGACGGCAGTTTACATAAATCGACAGTATTCAAAAATGCAGATCTTCGTGTTTTGAATGCTTTCTATTACTGTCAGAGGGGATGTTTACATTCATTGAGACAGCAATCAAAGTGATCAAAAGACATTTTCTTAAAGGAACAGTGTAATAATAAAAATAAAATAAATAAGAGAAAAAAAACTGTAAGCGCCCCATCCCTCCGTGCTTGTAAACAGTGTTCAAACCAAGCATGTGAGGCATCACCGCGATCGTTAGAGCGAGAGCAATAATTCTAGCACAAGACCCCCTCTGTAACTCTAAACAGGTAACCGTTTTTTTAAAAAATTTTAAAGCCTCGCCTATGGAGAGTTTTAAGTACCGTAGTTTGTCGCCGTTCCACGAGCGTGCACAATTTTAAAGCATTGCATGTTAGGTATCTCTTTACTCAGCATAACATCATCTTTGACATTGTGCAAAAAAAAAAAAATGTGCTAACTTTACTACGTTTGAAAGACCGCTGTGCAAATATAGTGTGACGTAAAATATTGCAATGACCGCCATTTTATTCTCTAGGGTCTCTAGGGGATAAAAAATATATATAATGTTTGGTGGTTCTAAGTAATTTTCCAGCAAAAAATACTGATTTTAACTTGTAGGCAACAAATGTCAGATAAAGGCCTGGTCTTCAAGTGGTTAAAAGAGAACCTTTTAAAACTTGCACATGACAGTCACCAAAAAATTGTAAAAACAAAAGCAAAAATGATGTGCACTATACTGGTGCTCAGGTATGAATGCCCAAGTACTTACTGCCAGGTTATCTTGTGTTGATTGTCAAGAGTCATAGCAAATCTGCTATCATATAGACTCCACCACCCCAGCCAGTGCCATTTACTTCACATTGGTGTCTGTGGACTGCTGATTTGCTAGGACATATTTATTACAGTAAATGGTCAACAATTGCATATGTCTCAAATATAGCATCAGTAATTACATTTCTCTTTATAGTCCTTGGCATGAAAGGTAGCCCGAAGAAACTAGTGTTCGACAATGGACCACAATTTTTTCATCTGAATTTGAATCCTTCCTGAGAGAGAGGAACATTGTGCAATGGTAATCTTCAGTTTACTATCCCCAAGCAATTAGAGATATTAAGAGATTCTACTATAGCTTTAAAAAAGCTCTTGGGACTGCAAATCAAACAGAGAAATCTTGAAAGGTTTTTACCACAGAGTTCTTATATGTCTACAGAGAGACTTGTAAGCAGGTTGAAATGCTGGTTAGTGAGATAGCCGATGTCCCAGCCGGGAGGGAAAAAGTTAACCTGGTTTCCTGCCCTTTCTGTTGAGATCTAACTTTCTCCCTGTGCTGATATTAAGGGAGGAAGGGCTCTGCCCAGACATACACAGTTTGCTGCATTGGAAAGAAGCTTACAGAGAAGAGAGAAGGGGGAGCAGTTCCACCTCGGAGAGGTAGGGGGATTGTTGGGACTGCAGTCCATCCTGAAGATACCATCCCTGGATATCGCCACCATGGACTCTACCATAGATGTACTCTTGTCTGTGCGGGTACGCTGGGGCAGCCAGCAAGGGATAAGGGACGTTAGGAAAAGACTGTGCACTTTGTTCTGTCAAGCTACGAGTTTTCAGTGAGGCCCGGTTCACATAGGGGCGACTCGGTCGTCTGACGAGTCGCATCCCGCTCTGTTAAATGGAACCGTTCTAATAGGAGCGACTCAGGTCGCTCCGACTTAGAAAAAGGTTCCTGTACTTCTTTTGGGGGCGACTCAGGGCGCCTTGCATTGACTTCTATACAGAAGTCATTATGCAAATTGCCTGAACCGGGCATCTCAAGTCGTCTTGAGATCGCGCCACCGAGTCGCCCCCAAAGTCGTGCCGCCCCTGTGTGAACCGGGCTTAAAGCTTTTGAAACTTTGTCCTTGCCTGTCTGAAGTTACTAAAGGAGTGTATGTAAGTAACTGTCACCACACAGTGTACAATGTGGGTCAGGAAAGCACATTGGGATATGAAGACAGCAGTACAAGAGTTAATGTGGTACAGAAAAAAACAAGTGGTTTCCAAGGGTAATAGAGGTTTACCAAGCAGCCTGTCATGAAGCATGTGCCTGTGACAGGTGGGGCAGCCTCTTGCAGTAAGGGAGTTGTTGTCGACACTCTTTCCATGAGCAGTCCATCTCCTATAGCAACGGGAGCAGATCAGTGGCTCTCGAACCAAAGGTTCTCGGCCTGTGCACAGGTGCGGAAAAGAAAGAGTTAATGCAGAGCACGTATGGACATTGGACAGGTGGAGGGGGCATAGGCTCAGTATGTCGCTCCTAAATGCAACAGAGACAGTATGGTGTACATTGACAGAGTTAGAGTTAGAGAGAGTTAACTGGAGAACAGTTTGTTGCTCAAGTGTACACAGTGCACTGCACAAGTAAAGGTGCTCCATGTGCAAGGCAAGTGACCCTGTTCAAGGTGCCTAGCATAGCCCAGAAGAACCCACCCCAGGGTAGGCATCCTATGTGACCCACACTTTGCGCCCAATGAGGCTGAATAGGGCAGACAAATGGGCACTAAACCACATGTTGGCAGACATATACAACTCTCACAAAGTTCAGTGCTTCTAAAATCATCAATTGTTAAAACTGGTAAAAATTAACAGAATAAAAAGAAAGGCATATACTGTGTGGGAACATAGTGTGAAAGAAGTACGCTTTCAGTCTGGATTTCTAGTTAGAGTTAAGAAACCTGTCTTATTGAAATAGGGATAATCCAATTATTTAAATCTGTTTAGAGTGACAATGGTCATAGTGGTCAATGAGGACCTATAATCTGTCTGATGAATGCATATTGAAGGCCAGCTATCTATCCTGTGCCTGTTAGGCAGGGCGTCATTTTTTTTTTATTTGACAACAGACATTTTCCTATGCCTACTGATAACAACCAAATTGGAGACCAGGAGCCTGAACTGCCAGGACATATTTAAGAAAATCAGAAGGCCTCCTGTGTTAGGCGTACAAACAGTGCATGTGAATTGCGATCGCATACACTTCCATACTCAAACTACACTTTCCAACAAGCACTTTGCTTGCATTTTATACAGTGGATCAGCATGAAACATGTGCTGTCCAGTGGGCAGTGCTGAGCACACTTTGGTTAATCTATTCTGTTTTTACATGCTAGGCCATGGCATGGGACCATGTGGTTTGAATGTAGCGACCCGCAGAAAGGAAGTTACAAGACAAGAGGTTGCCCGCTTGGCACAGGTGCTATACAGAGAACGCTTTAAAAATTTTCAATAAATGTGTAGCAAGATCCCAGGCCTCCTTTAGTCTAATGAGACCCTCCAGACAGAACCTCTGCTGACATCCTTCTGTATAGGGTGGGTTGTAAGGCATAGTGGGTGTAATGCAAGATAGGTTCATGGGGACTAGGGATGAGCTTCATGTTTGAGTCAAACCCATGTTCGACTCGAACATCGGCTGTTCGATCGTTCGACGAAGATCGAACATTATGGGCCGTTCGCGCCAAATTTGAGTGGCGCGTCACGGCCCATAATTCACTGCGGCATCGCAGTGCATTGCTGGCTGATGATTGGCCAAGCATGCACTATGGCCGCATGCTTGGCCAATCACAGTGCCGTTTGAACAGAGAGCCGTAATTGGCCAAAGCCAGGGTGGCTTTGGCCAATTATGGCTCAGGGTGTTAGTACACGCCCCACCCTATATAAGGCAGCCGGCTTGGCGGCCTTGTGTAGTGTGTTGGAGTTGTTTAAAGTAAAGAGACAGAGACAGTGTAATTTGATTTGAGTTAGATAGAGCAGGCAGGCGAGTCAGTTAGCTGCAGTTACAGTTTGTAGAGGATATATATGCATCCTAGGTGTTGTATATATATTTATACACTGTTTTCAGTTTAGCTAGATCCGTTCCTGTTATTCTCTATACTGTGACAGGCAGGCAGGTGAATGTGCTAGCTGCAGACAGTCAGTGTTTCACTTAGTGTACTACTGTGTGCTTTGCATAGCGTTCACCTAAAGCTCACCTGAATACAGTTAGTGGTGTTCTCATAATAAAACCACAGGCAGGGAGCTGCATTAATTTCATGTAGTGTACTTCTGTTCTTTGCACAGCGTTCACTTAAAGGAACCTGAATACAATTTGGGGTGTTCTCATAATAAAACCACAGGCAGAGAGCTGAACAGGTCTGAACAGGTGCACAGACAGCAAAACAAATGTTTTTCCAAAAAGCTTAAAAATAGATTTTTTGGCTGGAGCTACACTTAAAAAATTTACCTGTTCCAAATTACAAACAGATTCTACGTAAGAACAAACCTACAGTCCCTGTCTTGCACCGCCTGTATACTGCTGTTCACAGTATATAGGGCCTTTTTTTAATTTGGTTGCGGGGTTCCCCTTAATATCCATACAAGACCCAAAGGGGCTGGTAGTGGGCCTGGGGGGGGGGGGGGGGTGGATTGTGTACCCATGCCATTTATTTTTCTCAATGATTTTCATCCATATTGCCGGGACCAGACATTACATTAAAGCCGCAAGCAGTTTTAAATTATTTTTTTTCCTTTAGAAATGTCATTTTGTGCAGGGACAGTTCTAAACACGGGAAACACGTGCCACTTCACAGGCATACTTTAGATGCCCCCCAGGTACGATATTTAAAGGAATATTTCACTTTTTCTTTTTCACTTTAAGCATCATTAAAATCACTGCTCCCGAAAAACGTCAGTTTTTAAAACTTATTTTTGCATTGATACATGTCCCATGGGGCAGAACCCGGGTCCCCAAACCCTTTTTAGGACAATAACTTGCATATTGGCCTTTATAATTAGCACTTTTGATTTCAAACGTTCGAGTCTATTGTATTTAATAGGGTTCTAAAGTTTACGCAAACTTTCGGTCCATTCGCAGGTTCTGGTGCGAACCGAACTGGGGGGTGTTCGGCTCATCCCTAATGGGGACCAGACACTTCTTAAATTGAAAAGAGATTTTATTTCTCTTGAACAGAACTTTGGGAGAGAATGTTAGGGCCAGGACACCCTTACGTAATTGCAATGTTAATTAGCAGACTCCGAGACTTCTACAGGTAGACAGCCATGTAGGGAAAGGCATCCAGTAAGACACCACATCTGCATGTGTAGGAATGCTGTCTCCTATGGCAACAGTCTTAGAATGTTTTGCATTCATTGAAAAAGTGTGAAGCGACCTCTGAATGGCACTTGTGCCAAATACCTGACATTCTGTGTTCACTGTGTGGGACCTAGAAGCAAGTACAGATCACTACTATAGTGATTTCCAGCTTCTACAGGATTCTACAGGAACCCCACATATTTTTACATAGTTGCACTGTTTCAGGCAATGTAAAAATATCCATACCTGGATCTGATCTTTAATCATTTCAGCTTCTACAGGAAATGGTTGTGATGCTTTCATTGTACACATGCTACAAGTAAATTCAGAAACATTTCATACTGGCCATGTCTGCTATGAAAAATCTTTCAGGATGAGCTGACCTGACCTTATAGTTGTCTATCAAATATTCCTTGTGTAGCGGGTATGTACTTTCCCGGGTGTAAATTTGAACTTGACAGAGACATTGGTGATGTGAAATTCCCTGCAGGCCAGCGGGTGGCGCTGTCGCCCTGGGCTGGGGTTGAATCATTGCTGTGTGTCGCGCCTCCTTTTTTGTCCTCCCTCGGCAGCGGTATGGTGGGGCGGGGAACCCGCCGTGCTTGCTGGGAGAGGGTATAAAGGGGCCGGTCGAGTCCGAGGTACCTTCAGCCTGTGGACGGTGGTTCGTGTCGGTTCTCTAGGCGGGCCTAGGTCTAGAGGACAGCCGGAGGTCGTGTTCCATCCCAGGCACCTTTAGCCTGGTGTGAGGTACTCAGATGGAGGTCTGGAGCTCAGTGCCCAACACTGAGTTCCGCGAGGGAAGGAGATCCTAGGGTACCCCGGGATTGGGTACCCGAATCCGGAAGGCATAATGGACTGGGGGGAGCTCCTCACTCGAAGACCGGGTGCAGCAGATTGCCAGTGACGGGTGAGTCTCTCACCGGAGACTGCCTGGAAGGAAATTCCCCCTCGTTCGGAGACTGCAACCCACTTTCAGGAAGGAAAGTGGAGAATACATTGTGTCTGGGCCTACTCGCATCCACACCTCCTTTTCTGTTCTGTTTCTACCAAGGGAGTTCCACTGATTGTGTTCATTCGAGAAGAATAAAGGAGTGTTGAACTTTAATGGTGTGGGGCTCATTTCCTGACAGACATTGTTCAAGGTGACTCTTGGTGGAGGCTCCAGGTGCACAGCACTGACCCAAAGGTAAAAGAACTTTGCTTATATCACACTGACACCTGTGGTGAAGGCCAGGCGTGGTGTCCCCGCTCCCTTCCCCTCTGAGAGGTACCCCTAGACAAGAGACAGATGAGCTGACAAAAGAGAGGGGAGTGAGGAGAGCGCTACACTTGTTTAACCGCTTCCATACAGGGCATTTTCACCCCCTTCCTGCCCAGACCAATTTTTTGTTTTCAGCACTGTTGCACTTTGAATGACAATTGCGCGGTCATGCAACACTGTACCCAAATGAAATCTTTATGTTTTTTTTCCCCACAAATAGAGCTTTCGTTTGGTGGTATTTGATCACTTCTGTGGTTTTTATTTTTTGCGCTATAAACAAAAGAAGAGCGACAATTTTGAAAAAAACACAATATTTTTAACTTTTTGATTTAATACATATCACATTTTAAAAAATAAATAAAAATGTTTTCCTCAATTTAGACCGATACGTATTCTTCTACATCATTTTGGTAAAAAAAAAAAAAAAAGTGTTTTATTGATTGGTTTGCGCAAAAGTTATAGCATCTACAAAATAGGGGATAGATTTATGGCATTTTATTTATTTCTTATTTTTTTACTAGTAATGGTGGCGATCTGCGATTTTTATTTTGACACGTTTTTGGGACCATTCACATTTATACAGCGATTTAGTGCTAGAAAACTGCACTGATTACTGTGTAAATGTAACTGGCAGGGAAGGGGTTAACTCTAGGTGGCGATCAAGGGGTTAAATATGTTCCCTAGTGAGTGATTCTAACTGTAGGGGGAGGGGACTGACTGGGGGAGGAGACCGATGTGTGTTCCTCTGTACTGGGAACACACATCGGTCTCCTCTCCTCTGACAGGACATGGATCTGTGTGAATTGACTTCCATTTCTGTTTCTATAAAACCTTTAATTTCTGTAAATACTGCATAAAGCAGCAGTGAATTTACATTTTCAGGAGCACATGCGATATTTGGGAAAACACCTAAATACCGCATATGATCTGGTTCTATGAATGGAGCCCACTCCTGATCACTGCCATACCAGTCATATGATGACGCTGTACTGCACTGGTGACAGTATTTAAAATCATAAATTGTGAAAAACATTTTTACAGGGACACTTGGGAGAATTATTTTTTTCATGGAGGTTATGCTAAAAGCCCAATGTTGCCAGAGGGGAAAAATAAAAAGCACTGGAAGGGAGTTTTATTATAACCATGAAGAGAGTGCACAGAATGAACAGAAAGTACACATGCATCTTTGGACACCTTCATAAAACCTTTCATATTCTTTATAGACTTGCTATATTACATGAAATTAGCATCCAGGAAGAGACCTGCTCAACCCACACTACACAAACACAATTACAAAAGAGAACTTTTACCTGGAAAAGGCATATTCCTAAATCTTCTTGCTGCAAGATTGGATCTTTTTCCCTTTAAGTGCTGACTGTATCTACAGTAATTGGAGAATGAAGACAGCAGAGGATACAGCACTGTAATATTGTCCAGTAGCAGGACAAATTTAAATAGCAATTTAAGACCCAAATTATCAATAGACATGAAGTACAGGTTTACTCAGAGAATTATGGGCAGATACTTCCATCTCTTATCTGTGCATTTGACTAACGTCTACTGTAGGTGATATTACCGCCCACCCCCATTTAAAAAAATTGAAGGAGGATATCCGGAAATGGTCTATTTATGATCATGAATCATCAATATGGTTATATGGTTAAGATGACTTTGTTGCTTAGAATCCTATACTTTTTTCGGTCCTTATCCATTGCGATTGAACATTTAGACATACTGAAATCCCAATCAAGGGTAATTTTCCACATTTGGGTGGGTGGGGTGGAGCACATAGGCTATCTAAAAATATTTTCTTTCTTTCCAGGTCTCACAGTGGTTTAGGGTTACCCAATCTTTGCTATATTACCACGCAGCCCAATTGGCACAATTATCAGTGATTTCTTCTAGAAGAGAGAACCCTGATTGGGTCATGCTGGAAAGGCAGACAATCCCTCCTTTTATGATAGTTTTTTTAAAAATAGAAATCAGCTAAACATAGGTCCTTTTCACACGTGCGGATCCCGGGAAGATCCATTTTTGGACATCTGCTTGCTCAGCGGGGATCGCTCCGTCGATCCCCGCTGAGCAGGCAGATGACAGGTCTGTCTCCGCACACTGTGCAGGGACCGACCTGTCAGAGCACCGCTCTCCTCTATGGGGGATCGGATAAAGACGGACCGTAGAGTCCGTTTTCACCCGATCCAATCCGCCAGACGGATGCAAAATAGGGTTTGCATCCATCACACTTTAGCGGAGAGGATCGGATCGGGGCTGATCGGATGTCAGCGTACATGTCACCGCTGACATCCTACGCTCCATAGAGGTACATGGAGTGCCCGTTCAGGTCCGCCTGAAAAAACTGACAGGCGGATCTGAATGGTCCGCACGTGTGAAAGGGGCCATAGGCACCTTATACTAATTTCAACATTGTTGCATTCTTTGGCTTTGTGGGATAAGTTATATTACCTCTTCCTTTTGCCCGTTGGCTCATCTTTTTAACAATTCCCTTTTTTTCACCAGGTTTAGATGCTAAGGTGTTTCACTGGTGGCTGAATAAGGGATTATATATAATTGGTCAGTATTTTACTCCCAGGGCCCTTTACATTATGGCATTGTCGAGACACATCGAAAATGCTTTTGTTGGAAACCCTCCCAGTTCTTAAAAATAACTTGTTTTTTTACACTGCCCCCGGTAGCCTGAAACCCTGAGCCTCATTCTCCATGTGAAGGGAGGGGGGGCTATCTTTATCATTTATAGGCTACTACTCGGTACACCTACTAAGAGTTCGTATATGGCGGAATGGGATAAGGACGTCTCGGATGATACCCTGAACAACAATGGCATAAATGTTACCATACCTCTTTTGCGGGCATACTTAAAGCGGAGGTTCACCCTAAATTTAAACTGTCTATTCCCAATATCCTAGTGATATGTACATTAACATGTCACCAACCTTTTGTACTTTGTGATGCTGTAAATTAAGATAATCTTCTTTATTCTGTTTCACTTCCTGCTTTTCCTCCCGCGGGAGTAGGCGTGTCGTTTTGATTCGCCGGCGGCACTATGTGTGCTGGGATGTTGGCGCAATGTCTCCTGGGAGCAAAGTGTCATGCTTCCCAGGAGACGCCGTCCAGCGTAATCCCTTGAGATTTGCCGGGAGACCCGCATTCACCGCTACCCGGAAGTCTGGCGGAAGTCTGTGCTTGTGGGCTTCACGATGCCCACAAGCAAAATGGAAAAGACAGGAACAGTTTTTATAAATATTTTTTTTACACAAAAACGGACGGGGACGATTGAAAACGCAGGACGAGTGAGTACTTATTAGTAATCTGTAAGGACATGTAATAGACATAAAAAAAAAAAAAAGTATGGACCGCGGAACCTCCGCTTTAATGTATCGGTAATTGAGGCTAATCTAAAAGTATTAACAAGATCATATCTAGTCCTGTACTGCCTTTTGAAATTATATCCAAATTCCTCTCCTCTATGCTTTAGGGAATGTGGTCATTTAAGTACTATTTACTTAAATAATTTGGAACTGAATTTTTGCTTTGTGTGACAGCAGGAAGGTAAAGTCACCTGGTTGCATCCAGGGGGGTAGATATATTTCGCCCAGATTCAGGCTTTACGCCGACTTATACAACTAGGTGGAGAGTTGTATAAGGCTAGTGGGCTCATGGATGACTCATACCTCTAGGGAGAGTGTGGGGCGTCGTGCAGACAGAGATGAGGAGACCAGCTGAACCTTGTCAGCTCATTTAGGCCTCTATAAGAACTCCCAGCTTCATTAGATGTTAGCTCATGCCTGGAACCAGACCTGTGTGGACTGTCTAGGGAGAGTGAACCCCTGTACGGTGAGAAAAAGCCTGTGTGGCTATTTGCTTGGACATTTAAAACCAGGGACTTAGGGACTAGGACAGCACTAGGCTGATCCCAGTTGTTAGTTAGGAAACCTGTATGTTTAGTCAGAGGTCAAGTTGACCAGGATTTATTTTATTTATGTTTCTTTTGCTTTGCTGTGTTTTGTCACTGTAAATAGAAAATAAACCGCACCTTTTTGATTTTGAAAACCACAACCTCCGTTTGCTGGGCCTGTTTTTGTCTGGGGAGCCCATCCCGGGGGTCACACACACCCGCTGCCGAGCTAACCCCCTCACAGTTGGTGGAGAACCAGTGGCAGTTTTTTTTTAAGCCAGCATGGAGGAGATACTGAAACAGCTGGCTCTAGCAAATGCCAATCAACAGCAGACAAATGCAGGTTTGCAAAGGAGCCTTGCAGCCCAGCAGCAAGCTCATCAACAGAGCCTTGCAGCCCAGCAGCAAGCTCACCAACAGAGTCTGGAAGCTCAGCAACAAGCCCAGCAGCAATCTGAGGCCCGCTTCATAGACCTGTTACAGAAGCAAGAGCAGAGACTACAACAAATGGAAGCAGTAATGCAGCAACGTCCGCAGACCAGTGAGGAAAGCCGTCCCACTAATACCGCGTCCTTTGGGGTGAGTCGTTTATTGACAAAAATGACTGGAGAGGATGATCCAGAGGTATTTTTGACCACATTTGAAAGGACCGCTGAAAGAGAAAAGTGGCCTGAGGAGCAGTGGGCTGGACTGGTGGCTCCTCTGTTAACTGGTGAATCGCAGAAAGCTTACTATGACCTAGAGCCTAACCAAGCAAAAGACTATGTGATGCTAAAAGCTGAAATTTTGGCAAGGCTGGGTGTCACCCAGGCTGTCCGGGCTCAGCGTGTGCATAACTGGACTTTCCAGCTTGGAAAACCCCCCAGGTCTCAAATGTATGATCTCATTCACCTGAGCAGAAAGTGGCTACAGCCAGAGACTTTGTCCGCACCAAAGATTGTGGAACGTGTTGTAATGGATCGGTTTTTGAGAGCTCTTCCTACTGCCATCCAAAAGTGGGTAAGCCATGGAGACCCAGAAACGGCCGGTAAACTTGTGGATCGGGTAGAGAGATACTTGGCTGCAGAGAACCTGACGGCCTCTTCCAGAGACACTCGGACTTTCCACCCTAAGACCAGACCATCCCCAGGGGCGGATAAGAGGATTCCAAGGGGTGAGGGTGGAGAGAGTGAGAGGGTGGGAGCTCTACCCCAAGTTTGGCGAGAACAGCCTGGGAAATCAGCGGCTCAAGAGGCGGCAAGAAGGATCGTTTGCTACCGCTGCCGGCAAGCGGGACATATTGCAGCCAATTGCCCGGTTGTGGAGGAACCCATGCAGTGTGACTTTCTGACGGGCAGACGTCAGTCGCTGTGTGCGACAGTCGCATGCACTGCCATTCGAGGAACTGAGAAACATTTATGCAAAATGTGTGTTAATGGTAGAAATGTTGTGGTATTGCTGGATTCAGGTAGCCTTGTGACCCTGATAAAGGCTGAGTTAGTTAAAACAGAGGTCTTTGGGAATAGCAAGGTAGCTGTTATTTGTGTGCATGGGGACACCCGAGAGTATCCAGTGACTACAGTGTGTTTCGAGACCCCCAAAGGTACCCTCTCTCATCCAGTGGGCTTAGTATCTCAGTTACCGCATGACGCCATTGTGGGAAGGGATTTTCCGAAGTTCTGGGAACTGTGGGATGATCCTGAGCCCCCCACTGGTGCCCCTATGTACCAGGAATGTGATAGCCAGAACTCCCCTGAGAGTGGTGAGGACTCTCCGGAATTTCCCTTATCAGTATTGGCAGGGGAGACTCAAGAAACTGGAGAGGAGCCCACCTCCTCAGACGAAAACCTACCGTCTGTGGAGTTTTCTGATCTTGAGGTTCACCGGGAAAACTTTGCCACAGAACAGTTGAAAGACCCCGCCCTAATAAAGGCACGGGAAAACGTAGTGAAAATAGATGGCGAGTTAGTGAACCCAGATAATACCTGCACTTACCCATACTTCAGCGTAGAGAAGGACCTACTGTATCGGGTGGCAAAAAGGGCAGAAGAAACCGTTGAGCAGCTTGTGGTGCCCAAACCTTACAGGAAGTTGGTGTTGGAGTTGGCCCATGGGCACATTCTTGGAGGTCATCTGGGGACAGAGAAAACCCGAGAGAGGGTATTACAGAGATTCTATTGGCCGGGGGTGATGAAGGACATAGAAAATTATTGTTCCTCCTGCCCTGTGTGTCAGAGGTCGGCCCCGATGCCACATTTCCGTAGCCCGCTGGTCCCTCTACCCATCATTGAGGTCCCGTTTGAGAGGATCGCCATGGATTTGGTAGGGCCTATAATCAAGTCCGCTAGGGGGCACCAGTACATATTAGTTATAATGGACTATGCCACCCGTTATCCAGAAGCGATCCCTCTCCGAAATACCTCGGCCAAGACCATAGCCAAAGAGCTATCTCTTGTGTTTAGCCGGGTGGGTATTTGTAAAGAACTGCTTACGGACCAAGGTACACCCTTTATGTCCCGGGTTATGAAGGAGCTGTGTAAATTGTTCAAAGTGACGCAATTACGTACATCTGTGTATCACCCCCAAACCGATGGGCTGGTTGAAAGATTCAACAAAACCCTAAAACAAATGTTGAAGAAAGTGGTGGATAGAGATGGAAAGGATTGGGACTGTCTACTTCCTTATCTGATGTTTGCTATTAGGGAGGTGCCCCAATCCTCTACGGGATTCTCCCCCTTTGAGTTACTGTATGGGAGACACCCAAGAGGGCTGTTGGATATTGCCAAGGAAACTTGGGAAAGTGAGAGTTCTCCCCACAGGAGTGTGATTGAGCATGTCGCCCTGATGCAAGACCGAATTGCACAGGTAATGCCCATCGTGAAGGAACATTTGGCCCAAGCGCAGTTAGCACAGCAGAGAGTGTACAACCGTGGAGCCAAGACCCGTACCTTTTCCCCGGGGGATAGGATACTGGTACTTGTCCCTACGGTTGAAAGTAAATTCCTTGCCAAATGGCAAGGCCCCTATGAGATAATGGAAAAAGTGAGCGAAGTGAATTACAAGGTCAGACAACCAGGAAGGCGAAAGCCCGAACAGATCTATCACGTTAATCTGTTGAAAGCCTGGAGGGATAGAGAGTCCCTAGTCGCAGACACTTGGTCACCAGCTCAAACTGGTTGCGTGATTCCTGAGGTTGGAATAGCAGCCACCTTGTCACAACCCCAACAACAGGAGGTTAAGGAGTTTGTGCTTCGCAACAAGGAGGTATTCTCTGAGCTGCCGGGACAAACATCTGGGGTAGAGCATGACATCATTACCCCGCCCGGTGAAAGGGTGAAGTTAAAACCCTATCGGATCCCAGAGGCCCGACGGGAGGCAATACGGGAGGAAGTACAGAAAATGCTGAACTTAGGGGAGATAGAGGAGTCCCAAAGTGATTGGTCTAGTCCCATTGTGTTGGTGCCTAAACCGGATGGGAGCTGGCGATTTTGTAACGATTTTCGTCAGTTGAACAAAGTTACAAAATTTGACACCTACCCCATGCCACGTATAGATGAGTTGATCGACCGGCTGGGAACAGCCCGATACATGACGACTCTTGACCTCACAAAAGGGTA
Source organism: Rana muscosa (assembly GCA_029206835.1). Taxonomy (NCBI): domain Eukaryota; kingdom Metazoa; phylum Chordata; class Amphibia; order Anura; family Ranidae; genus Rana; species Rana muscosa. Next base: position 871,420,127 of record CM055121.1, read on the forward strand.
TTGGCAAATCCCCCTGGCCAAGTCGGCCAAAGAGAAAACCGCATTTGTAACCCCAGACGGGGCGTTCCAATATAAAAGAATGCCGTTCGGGTTACAGAATGCGCCGGCCACATTCCAGCGGAAAATGGACCAGATGCTGAGGCCCCATCGGGAGTATGCTGCGGCTTACCTGGATGACGTAATTGTCCATAGCACAGATTGGGCCTCACATCTGCCAAAAGTGCAAGCAGTCCTGGACTCTGTTCGGGAAGCGGGGTTTACGGCTAACCCCAAGAAGTGTACCATTGGGCAGGAGGAGGCCAAATATCTTGGGTACACCATTGGGAGGGGAGTAATAAAACCCCAACTCAACAAAGTCGAGGCCATCCAGAGTTGGCCACGTCCCAACAGCAAGAAGCAGGTACGAGCCTTTCTGGGAATCGCTGGGTATTATCGGCGATTCATTCCCCACTTTGCTTCTAAGGCTGTGCCCCTAACCAACCTGACGAAGGGGAAAGGGTCGGTCATGATTAAATGGACCCCCGAGGCTGAGGTAGCATTCCAATTCTTGAAACAAGCCTTATGTAGCCAGCCAGTGTTGTACTCACCCGACTTCTCTAAAGACTTTGTCGTACAAAGTGATGCGTCAGATGTGGGGTTAGGAGCAGTATTGTCCCAGGTCTGGAACGGGGAAGAGCACCCAGTCATTTACCTCAGCAGGAAGTTGAAGTCCCATGAGGTAAATTACGCCACCGTTGAAAAGGAGTGTTTAGCGGTGAAGTGGGCTCTAGATTCCCTTCGGTACTACCTGCTAGGTAGGCACTTTGACATGGTTACGGATCACGCTCCGTTAAAGTGGATGGCTCAAAACAAGGAAACAAATAGAAGAGTGAATAGGTGGTTCCTGGCCCTCCAGGAATTCAACTTCACAGTAAAGCATCGCCCTGGCGTTCAAATGGGGAATGTGGATGCTTTGTCTCGAGTACATGAATGCCTGATTGCTGGTGTTCCAACCCCGAGGTTAAAACAAGAGGGGGGGGTATGTGACAGCAGGAAGGTAAAGTCACCTGGTTGCATCCAGGGGGGTAGATATATTTCGCCCAGATTCAGGCTTTACGCCGACTTATACAACTAGGTGGAGAGTTGTATAAGGCTAGTGGGCTCATGGATGACTCATACCTCTAGGGAGAGTGTGGGGCGTCGTGCAGACAGAGATGAGGAGACCAGCTGAACCTTGTCAGCTCATTTAGGCCTCTATAAGAACTCCCAGCTTCATTAGATGTTAGCTCATGCCTGGAACCAGACCTGTGTGGACTGTCTAGGGAGAGTGAACCCCTGTACGGTGAGAAAAAGCCTGTGTGGCTATTTGCTTGGACATTTAAAACCAGGGACTTAGGGACTAGGACAGCACTAGGCTGATCCCAGTTGTTAGTTAGGAAACCTGTATGTTTAGTCAGAGGTCAAGTTGACCAGGATTTATTTTATTTATGTTTCTTTTGCTTTGCTGTGTTTTGTCACTGTAAATAGAAAATAAACCGCACCTTTTTGATTTTGAAAACCACAACCTCCGTTTGCTGGGCCTGTTTTTGTCTGGGGAGCCCATCCCGGGGGTCACACACACCCGCTGCCGAGCTAACCCCCTCACATTTGATACAAAGGGTTGCTGGGGCTTGTGTACAGCAGTCTTTACATATTGCATTACTTAGTTATTCTATCACAACCATTCCTCATAATCAGCAACGACTAGTGTTTTTTATGCTTTTGGCACTCAAAATCACTATTACCAGAGCATGGAAGAAGTGTCCCTGTCCCATGCTAAGCAAAAAAAAAAAGCTCATGGATTATGGTAAACCAACAGATTGCTTGTATTGTGAATGATACCAAGAAGTGGTTTGAGAAGGTCTGGGATACCTGGGCCCAACATGTGAATGTTTTACTCTACAGATAGGTCTGTTCAGGGCTTTTTTTCAGCGGGAACGCGCGCGGGGGGGGGGGGGCGCAGTTCCAGCACCTCCTGGACTGACTATATGTAATGGCAAGGGGTGCTGGGCTGTGCTGTAGGGTATGGATGCTCACTGCTGTGGATCTATTTTTGCAGGGGGGGTCTATTGTTGCTGAGGGGGGTCTTATGTTGCTGGGGGATCAGTTGTTGCTGAAAGAGATCTACTGTTGGGAGGGGGTTCTATTGTTGGTGGCAGCCAGATAGTCTATTAATGCTGGCTGTGCAGAGATCTGTTGATGCTGCCGGGAGTCTATTGTTGCTGGGGGGAAATTTTGTTGTGGGTGGTCCATTGTTGTTAGGGGTATCTATTGTTGCTGGCTGCAGGGGATCTATTTTACTGTTTTTCTTGATATCATTGCCAAATTCCATACAAATTACTTAGCACCACAAAATGATACTTGGTTCTATATTGTCTAAAAGGGGCGGTACTGGAAGGTGGGTAGGGGCAGAGAAAAGGGGTGACTTGGAAAGGGGAGTTCCTGCACCTATTGTCTGAGAAAAAAAGCCCTGGGTCTGTTTATATGTCAAAGGTGGTTTTCCGGTCCTTTTAAAGGTGTCTTTTCTTTCTCCGTTTCTCTTTTTTTTTATTTATTTTTTATTTTGTCCTTTTCTTTTCTATCTTTATTCACTTTCTTAGCACCCTTAGACTTATTATCTTTGTAACAAATTTGTTTTTTTGTAAAGAACAGTGGTCACTGTGAATTTTCTGTAGCTAATCTGTATCACGGCTTTGTGTGCGATGTACATGGTTGTATTCCTTTATTATGGTTTATAGATGATTACAATTTCTTCAGTATACTGTATAAAATACTGTCATATTGACCTGTCAAGTTGCAACAGTACAATTGCCATAGGGTGCTACAATTCTTCTTTTATGTTTTTTCTCGAAAATGTCAATAAAAAGATGGAATGAGAATTAAGAATGAGAATTAAGATTCTGCAGAGAATACAGCAGTGTAAAATTGGTCATCAACAGGACAATTTTAATTAGGGGTATTAGACCTAACTGGTCTATGCCTAACTTTTATTCTATCTGTGGGAGTAAAGGCATGTGATGAATGAGCTGATTTAGGTCCACACTCACTCACCTACCTTTTTAAATGGGAGCCTTGCAGAAAAAGTGGTTAAGCCTAAAAAGGCCCTATGGGGGTCGTGGCTTGGCTATGGAGGAGTGAGGACGTGCATGGCCTCAGCTCCTCGTACACCGCTGCTTTTTAATCAGCATGGAGGGGCGATTCACCCCCACAACGGCAGAAACCATGTCCCAGGGACGGCGGGCACTCTCTCAGCAGTCGAGGATGGAGGGGACCCGACAGGAACAGCTGGAGGCTTTCTTTGGCGGGGCCCGAGGACCGAGACACGAGGCTTCCAAAATGGCACCGACGCCGAGGGGAACTAAGGCATCCAAGGCAGCACAGAAAGCTGCAGCCCAGCAGCAACAGACCGCTGATTCTCAGATCCCCTCTCCAGAACTGGTGAGTGACACTGCTCCCCCACTTTCCCCGGGATCCTCTACCTCCCAAGACCGGGGCCCTGACATGGTGGACTTCTTGAGTGATGGGGGCTAGAATGGAATCTGTGGAACAGACTGGATGAGGCCTTGCCAGCCATCTCCATGCTACAGGACAGGTGCAGCGCCCAGGACCAGAAAATAGAAGCTTTACTGTGTCAGTTAGGCGATTTTGAGAATCGCAGCAGGAGGGCCAATATCCGCATACACGGCCTGCCAGAAGCCACAGCTCCCAAGGATATTGTCCCTACCTTGGAGGATGTATTTAGAGAAATCCTGGGCCTGCCTGCCACAGCAATCATTGAGATTGATCGTGCCCATAGAGCCCTTAGGCCTCCCTCCCAGGATGTGGACAATCCTAGAGATGTAATATACAAGCTTCACAAGTATACATTGAAAGACAGGATCATGCAAAAAATGCGTGGGAGGCAGTACTTTGACTTTGATGGGGCCCAACTTTCCTTCTACCAGGACATCTCCAGGTGTACCCTCACGCAGCGCAGGGCCCTCCGCCCACTGTTGGAAGCTATCCAAAAAGCGGGACTGCCTTATCGTTGGGGATACCCCTTTTACCTACAGGCGACCAAAGTTGGCAAGCAGGCTACGCTGCGCAACAAGGATGACCTTCTGCATTTCTGGATACTCTGGGGCTGGAACCAGTAGATTTCCCTGACTGGAGGGGACTGTCAGAACATTCCCACATGCAACTTCCCCAACCATGGATGCCGGTTAACCGCAGGAGTCGCAGGCGGAATCGCAAGCGTCCCTCTTCTGCCTCCCCCCGAGGACCAGTGCTTCCAGGGAACTAATGGAACTTTCTTCCTTATGAATCTGTTGCTGCTCCCCAGTTACTGTTATTTCCCCCTCCACCCCAGGGTTTTTTTTTCTTCTCACCCCCTTTTTTTTTTTTTGCATCCCCTCGTGTGTTTTTTTTTTTATGCAACATTTGCACTCTGGGATGGGCCCAGGCCTTGTGACCTCATCTTCATACTTAGAGGGGGGTCTTGACCTTATTGTGCTACGCACCATCGCATGCCTTTCTACAGGGACTGAGGCCTCTATTGGACCTGTTGAGCCTGACTTCCTGTCATCGGCCTTTGCAGACGAACTGAAGCTGAGGCTTTGACCCCCTGTCTGACTCGGATCCCCCTGATGGCTTCCCTGCCGTTCCAGTTTATTTTTTATTAATGTTTTTTTGGTTTTGGTTTTAGCAGATTAATTTCCCCTCCTAAATAATTGTTGACTGCTCGGCGGGCGGTGGTGTGCGGGAGCTGACCCTTGCGTAGGCCATACATTGTTAGGTATATTTCCTTTTTGGAAATGGGAATGGGTTCCAGGGACTCCTCCCTTGTAGGGTTGAACCCGGGGCTCATCCCCCAGTTATTTCAGAATGGGTTACTTCCCCCCATGTTACGATATGTGTTATATGTGTGTTTTGATATCTCTCACTGTTTCTCTTTCTCCCCCTTCTATTTTTTCTCTCTTACTAACAGTTTTTTCATTGGAACGACCTCCGGCTCCGCCCCCGCGCTACACCCTTCGCTGTGGCACGTCAACTTCCCGCTTAAAGGATTCTCGATGGCATCACTTAAGGTAATCTCCTATAACGTCCGAGGTCTCAGTTCTCCATGTAAGCGTAGTAAACTGTGGTGGGAACTGAAGCGATCTTTTACCCCCCGGTCAATGCCTAAACTCCCAACTCATCTATACAACCAATGGTTCTTAAGCAACTCACCGGATGCAAAATCTAAAGGCACGGCTATTGCCATACATAAATCTTGCCCCTTCCAAGCCGTAGAGAGCAGAGTAGACCCCTTGGGAAGGTAAGTTTTTCTGAAGGGAACTGTAGCGGGTCAGAAACTCACAGTAGCTACGATCTATGCCCCTAACTCTGATCAACGTTCGTTCCTTGACAGCACTTTAAATGGCTTGGCAGATTTCAGGGAGGGCCCTTTGGTCTTGGGGGGCGACTTTAATGTCAGTCCTGACCCGCAGCTTGACACCTCCCACAGCCGCCCCTCCCACTCCTATGCCTTCCTTAGGCATTTTCGTAGATCCCTACAGACCCACCGTTTGTTTGATAGCTGGCGTGTACTGCACCCCTCAGATAGAGGCTATAGTTATTACTCGAATGTCCATGACATCTATACCCGTATAGACCCAATCTGTGTAGATCACCTGGCCCTGGAGGTGCTGCAGGCTTCGTCTATCGGGAGTCTCACTATATCGGACCATGTCCCTGTGACAGCCACACTGGCCCTGCGGCCGGATGCCCGTAGGGCTTGGTCGTGGAGGTTGAACGAGTCTCTGCTGGATGATGCAGTGGCGGTCTCTGGGGTTACAGCTGTTCTGTCCAACTACTTTCGGGAAAATGCGACTGAGGGTGTGAGCAAGGGGTTGTCTGGGAGGGCCATAAGGCGGTGGTGAGGGGTGAACTAATTTCTCAGGGATCCATGCTCAAAAAAGCCCGTCAGGCGGATTTCAATAGGGTGCTACAAGCACTCCAAAAGGCAGAACTCAAACACAAACATACCGGAGACCCGGAGGCTCTGCGGGAGTTGACTGATATGAGAGAATTATTCCTGCGCTTACTGAATCGCCAGACGCATAAACAGTTGCGCTACATGTCACACAAGTATTATGAGCATGGCAATAAATGTGGCCGAATGCTCGCTAGAGCTCTCAGGAAGAAGCGTGCGCAAATGCTTGTACATAAGCTGTGCCTACCCTCTGGTATACCAATGGTCAATTACTCCCAAATAGCCACTGGATTCCGAGACTATTACGCCTCCCTTTATGACCTAGGTTCGACACACTCCCCAGGGGTTCGTGACATGAGACTGACCGACATCCAAACTTACTTGGCGGCGTCTGGCCTTCCCCCACTGGCGGACAAACAAAGTTCCACGCTAGAATCCCCTATTACCCCTGCTGAGATAGAGGCAATGGTGAAGTCTTTGCCTAATGGCAAGAGCCCTGGCCCTGACGGGTTCACTAAAGCTTACTACAAGCAATTCTTACCTCTGCTGTCAGAGTCGATGTGTGGCTATTTCAACTCCATAGCAGACGGGAATGTCATTCCAAGGGAAGCACTGCTGGCTCATATCTCAGTCATCCCCAAAGAAGGGAAGGACCCAACTACGCCCCAAAGCTACAGACCCATATCCCTCCTCAATGTGGATGTGAAAATTTTAGCAAAGATTCTCGCCACCAGATTGAAACACCTAATCCCGCTTATTGTCCACCCTGACCAGACTGGATTTGTCACGGGCCGTGAAGCTCGGGACAATTCCATTAGAGCCATACAGCTCATTCATTGGGCGCGTACCTCTCCTGACTCCCCCCCCGTATCTCTGATTCTCTCTACCGACGCGGATAAAGCATTTGACCGGGTGGACTGGACCTACTTACGTGCTGTACTTGAGACCATAGGATTACGCACACACATGTTGGCTTGGATCATGGCATTGTACTCAGATCCAAGTGCACAAGTGAAGGTTAATGGATTCCTCTCCCCCAGATTCCCGATCAGAAATGGCACGAGACAGGGGTGCCCGCTTTCCCCTATCCTTTTTGCCTTAGTGCTAGAACCGTTTCTGCGCACTGTACGGGCAAACGTTAACATTAAAGGATTGACGGTGGGTCATACAGAGCACAAACTCTCAGCATATGCTGACGACGTGCTTTTCCACCTCACAGAACCTCTGATCTCACTGCCAAATCTGATGCGGGAACTCCAACATTTTGGGTTGCTTTCTAATTTTAAAATTAATTACGCAAAATCGGAGATACTTCCCATCCAGATGCCGCCCTCACTAACTGATCGGTTGCAAACAGCCTTCCCGTTTACCTGGGCTAAGTCATCCCTGAAATATCTAGGCATCCGGTTAACAGATAGATTTGACGCCCTCTATGCTGCCAATTTTCCCCCCTTGCTAACCACAGTGAAAAATGACTTGGCTAATTGGACCAAGACAGCCTTTACATGGATGGGAAGACTGGCCGTGGTAAAGATGAACATCCTCCCACGCATACTGTTCTACATGCAGATGATACCCATGTCCCTCCCTAGAGGTTTTTTCACCCAGGTGTCTAGTCTGATATCGAAATTTATATGGCACGACCGGAGACCGAGAATTGCGCTTAGGTTGTTGACACGCCCGAGGGAAGCGGGGTGTCTGGGCCTACCAGATATTCAAAGGTATCATAGGGCAATCGTCCTGCAGAGGATACTCAATTGGCGCTTACACACTACATCCAAACTCTGGGTTTCCCTGGAGAAGTATATGGCGGGCAGGAACCTATCTTATGCCCCATGGTTGTCCCGGGAGCACAGGGGGCTGTCAGAATTTACTTCCCCACTGACAACTCAGGCCTTAGCAACCTGGGATCGGCTTAATGCTAGACTGGCTCTGGCCCCCCCTGTGTCCCCATTGGCCCCACTAGGGGGCTTTTTGTGGTTCCCGCCGGGGGAACAAGTGGCTTTTTTTGGGCCCTGGGTCGACGATGGTAGCGCTAGCTGTGGTAAGCCTTGCAGGATGGTAAACTCTTGCCCCTGGAGACACTTAGAGAACGGAACGGGAGCTTCCCCATGGACTTTTGGCGCTACAGGCAATTACACCATTTCTTTGTGACTCACGGGGACTCCATACGGGACATCTCTACGCTCAAACCCTTTGAACGCCTCTTTATAGAAGAGGAACCGATCCCACATATGATCTCTGAACTTTACCGCTTACTTAGCTTTATGGCCTCTAAGCAGAAACCCGCATTTATTAGGGCCTGGGAACGGGATTTAGAGACGGTTTTCACCCCCACCCAATTGTCACACCTACACCAATTCACCCGATCCAGCTCCATTGATTCCAAAACCCAGGAAACAAATTATAAAATATTGTCGCGCTGGTACCGGGTACCAGCGGACCTAGCTAGGATCTACCCAACCACGTCAGACCGGTGCTGGAGGGGATGTGGCCACAGGGGTACACTCCTGCATATTTGGTGGGATTGTCCAGTGATCAGACCCTATTGGGAGGACTTACAGTTCCAGATTAAGAAAATCCTAGACCTGGAAATCCCTCTCTCCCCGCTTCACTTTCTGTTGCACATTCCTCCTATGCCAGTGAGCCAGTACAGACGGAGTGCACTGCCCCACCTATTGAACGCAGCAAAGCGGCTACTTCCTATATATTGGAAACGTCCGCAAGTTTCCAGCAGGGAGGAATGGATACGCAAGGTTGGTGAAATACGGGAGGCGGAGGAATGGATCGCCACCTGCAGGAATACCCGGGATCGCTTTTCCGGCACCTGGTCGGCCTGGGCAACGTATGTTTCAGACCCAGGATACGTGACCTCAAGTCTGGATGTAGCACTGTTGGAACTGGCAGACCCTTCCCTTAAGCAAAGACCTCGTGCCCCTTAAATTGACACAGAGCCTTCAGTTACACTGTTTTGGCCTAATTAAGCAACTAGAGGGGGAAGGGAGGAGATGTGACTTTTTTATTTTCAGCCACTTAATATGCAGTGAGGTGATGGAGGCAAGTGCCGCGGGGGAGGAGCTGGACGTATGACCCCAGGTATGTTCCTACTGAGCCTAATCCCTTTATCCCCCCCTTTCTTATTATTTTTTCTCGTCTTCTTTTTACTGATTCTCCCTGCCTTTTTTCTATTGGTCCTCTGACCTCGATTGACCTAGTTGTTGACACGCCAGGAGATGGGCGGGCCTTGGAGGTACTGGCCAGTCTGACGAACACAGGACCCCGTTGCCGGGGGGCAGCCTGGCCCCCAGGGGGGACAGGCACTTCTTTTTGCCACCTCGGTGCGGATGTCTCGACCTAAATGGGGACCGGCCGGGGTTGTTGCACGTGGGGAGGTAAGCTGGAGGTCTATAGTGGCCCCCCCTCCCCTCGTGCCCGCCCGGCCGATTTACCCCCTAATCTGCACATTATCTAGTGCATTAACTGCCGTCCAGACGACTGGCCGGCCTGACTTCCGGTTCTCACTCCTCCTCAGCGGACACCCGCCTTTATTCGTAGATGGGAGGTTAGGGGCGACTCTCCCCCACATTCTGTTTTTCTGCCATGATGTTTTCTAAGAAAGGGGAGACCCCACCTCCAGCTAGCTGCCTGGTTTCCGAGTCTAAGTTATGCCCTTTAGGACATCGGGTCGCGATGTGATTGTCTGTTTGTCTGTTTTCAATGTTCTATATGTTTTTATGTTATTCAGAAAAATGATTGGCATACTGTTTGCTGCAAATGCCTATGACAACGTGTGTTGTGATGTACTACCTTGCCGTTCACAAATAAAGATTTTACAAAAAAAAAGACCCTATGAATATACCATAAACCAATTTACCCCCTGAAACAAAAGTCCATTTTCTTTTGATAAAGGAAAGCCTTGTTTCAGCATTAAATAAAAAAGAATACACCCCCAAAATAAATACCGTACATTTCCCCAAATAAATGTTCCTCTAAAACAAAAGCCTTTTTTTGGGAAGCCTAGCAGCAAATAAAATTGCTATGAATGGGGCAGCATGCTAAAAGTGGCCACTGATCTCAAATCAACTAAAAAATAGAATTAAAAAACCCCCAATAATATTAGAATTAAAAAGGCGGCAAAGAAGTCGATTGTCCAAAGAGCTAGCAATCAGAATTAAAGTTTAATTTCCTAACTGACCCATAATCTCTCCCTATGAAATTTGATAGCTTTCCCTATCCTTTTCCTACAGCAAATAAACTGACACTGTGGCTGCTCTGTGCGTCCTCCTTTTTTAGTGAAGGGGCTGGCACACAACAAACACCCTATTATTTGTTATTCTAAAAGTGGCCGTACACTAGTAGATTTTCGAACGAACATTATTACTGACATTTGTGTTAAAATTTCAGTACAGTCTGTGACTTGATGAATGTGGTTCACAAGTACTTAAAAATTTAGTTTGCTTGTAACATTTGATTTTGAAAAGAATATAATTTCCTGAATGAAAAACCACATTCACTGTTAGAAATTCAATTGAGAATTTTTTTTTCATCCTGATCCTTTAAATTTTCTCATGACAATTGTTAAAAATAAATGTTAATCGAACAAATGATGTTAAAACGTTGTTCAAAATTTCTACTAGTGTATGGCCAACTTACATAATTAGTCAGGTTGAAAAAAGACACAAATTCATCTAGTTCAACCAATAAAAAGGAAAATAAATAAATCTTATAATCCCATTTACACAAGCCTATACCCATAGTTAATACAGAGGAAGACAGCTGACCAAAGTTCAAAGGTCCTTGCAGTGCATTTTTATAACTGTTAATAGAGGACAGTCCAATTGCCGCCACATTGATTCACTGGGACAATGATCTGTAAACAACTTTGGTTTGCCTTGAACGCATGTTCAACCTGAACTTGAAGTTCATCCCTAGTCCTCAAGTTCTATTCCAGCAAGGAGAACAGTTGGCATCACAGAGGTGACATTACCAAATTTCACTCCAGATCACATGAGACTAGCAGTTACAGACAGCAGTGCCTCACATGATCTCACACAGCAGATATACATTAAGGCTATAAGGGTGTACTCTAGGCCAGTGGCGTAGCGTGGGGGGGCAAGGGGTGCCGTGGCCCCGGGCGCAACATTTAGGGGGGCGACATTCCGTGCCTCCTCTTAATTTAAATTTTCTGTGTCCGGGTGTCCCCGATCTCTGGCCGCCATGTTTAGTGTCCGGCGCTGTGATTGGGCGTATGGGGGTCATGTGCGGCGTGTGGCTGGCCTGTCTGTGATCGCTCTAGAAGTCCTGCCTCCGCACATGACCGCCATACGCCCAATCACAGTGCGCCGGGAAACAAGCACTGTGTGAGCCGCCGGGGCCGCTATCTTCTCCTCCGCCTGTCCCTCTGCTCTGGTACAGCGCTGTGTGTCGGAGGGCAAGGCTCGGTGGAGATGTGAGCATGGAGCGGAGGTGCAGCGTCTGACACATGGAGCGGAGGTGCGGGTGGATGGCGCTGGCGGGGAGTCCGGGACTCCGAAGAAATTCTGCACATCCAGATCCAGTGCTGAGGTCATGAGGAGAGTCCTGGCAGACAGAGGTAAGAAGGATGTATTGGCACCGAGCTGTTTGTAGGGGGGAGGGGGGTGTAAGTAGTGCAGAAAGTAGGACTCCTACTTTAGGAGTCAGATGGGTCTGTGTAGTAGGTCAGTGTAGGTGTAAGGTCAGTGGATGTGTCAGGTAGGTGTAAGGTCAGTGGGTCAGTGTATGTGTCAGGTAGGTGTGTCAGGGTGTCAGTGTATGTGTCAGGTAGGTGTGTCAGGGGGTCAGTGTATATGTCAGGTAGGTGTGTCAGGGGGTCAGTGTATGTGTCAGGTAGGTGTGTCAGGGGGTCAGTGTATGTGTCAGGTAGGTGTGTCAGGGGGTCAGTGTATGTGTCAGGTAGGTGTGTCAGGGGGTCAGTGTATGTGTCAGGTAGGTGTGTCAGGGTGTCAGTGTAGGTAGGGTTGCCACCTCATCCCTTTAAACCCGAACACATATGGATTACACAGGTTCTGAGGCTAATTTAATGCAGAAAAGGCACCAAGTGTGTTTAATTACCACCTTAATCAGCCACAAAACCTGTGTAATTAATATGTGTTCGGGTTTAAGGCCTGGTTCACACTGGGGCGACAAACTCTCCGACATTGGGAGCTCATGTCGCATGACGTGTGAAAATCAATGTTTCCCTATGGGAGCCGTCTTAACTGGTCCGACACATGTCGGTCCGACTTTGAAAATGCTCCCTGTACTACTTTGGTCCGACTTTGATCCGACTTCAGCCCATTGACTATCATTGAAGTCGGATCAAAGTCGGACCGCAGTCTTGCATGATCCGACTTTGGCATGCGACTTGTGCTGTACTGCTCTTGAGGGGGAACTCCACGCCAAATTTTAAATAAAAAACCGGCATGGGTTCCCCCTCCAGAGGCATACCAAGCCCTTGGGTCTGGCCTGGATTTGAAGGGGCACCCCTACGCCGAAAAAACGGCGTGGGGATCCCCCCAAAATCCAAACCAGACCCTTATCCGAGCACACAACCTGGCCGGCCGCAGGGGAAGAGGGGGGGACGAGAGAGCGGCCCCCCTCCCTCCTGAACCGTACCAGGCCGCATGCACTCAACATGGGGGGTTTGGTGCTCTGGGGCAGGGGGGCGACCTACGGCCCCCCCACCCCAGAGTACCCTGCCCCCATGTTGATGAGGACAGGGCCTCTTCCCGACAACCCTGGCCGTTGGTTTTTGGGGTCTGCGGGTGGGGGGCTTACCGAAATCCGGGAGCCCCCTTTAATAAAGGGGCCCCTGGATCCCGGCCCCCCCCCACCCTATGTGAATGAGTATGGGGTACATCGTACCCCTACCCATTCACCTGGTGGAAAAAAATTGCAATAAAAAAACCACACAGCTTTTTAAAGTATTTTATTGCACAGCTCCGGGGGTCTTCTTCCGACTTCGGGGGTCTCCGGTGTCGTTGCCGCGCTCTCCGGTTCTTTCTTCTGCCGGGCCTCCGCTAACTTCTTTTTAGCTCTTTTGCTAGTGGGGCCCGGTCTTCTCCGTCGTCTCGTCCGGCTCTCCGTTGTCCTTCTGCCGGCCCCTCCACTAACTTCTTTAGCTCTTTTGCTAGTGGAGGAGCCGGTCTTCCCGTCGTCGCCCTCGGCGTCTTCTTCCCTCTTCTCCTTCTCGATGTTGACGCGCCGCTTCCTCCCGCTGTAATACTGGCTCTCCGCTCCCCATTAATATAGGCTTCCCATGACGTCACAGTCACATGTTCCCATGACGTCACAGTCACATGCTCCGGGGCCATGTGCCCCGGAACATGTGACTGTGACGTCATGAGAAGCCTATATTAATGCGGAGCGGAGCGGAGAGCCAGTATTACAGCGGGAGGAAGCGACGCGTCAACATCGAGGAGGAGAAGAGGGAAGAAGACGCCGACGGCGACGACGGGAAGACCGGCTCCTCCACTAGCAAAAGAGCTAAAGAAGTTAGTGGAGGGGCCGGCAGAAGGACAACGGAGAGCCGGACGAGACGACGGAGAAGACCGGGCCTCCGTTAGCAAAAGAGCTAAAAAGAAGTTAGCGGAGGCCCGGCGGAAGAAAGAACCGGAGAGCGCGGCGACGACACCGGAGACCCCCGAAGTCGGAAGAAGACCCCCGGAGCTGTGCAATAAAATATTTTAAAAAGCTGTGTGGTTTTTTTATTGCATTTTTTTTCCACCAGGTGAATGGGTAGGGGTACGATGTACCCCATACTCATTCACATAGGGTGGGGGGGCCGGGATCCGGGGGCCCCCTTATTGAAGGGGGCTCCCGGATTCCGATAAGCCCCCCGCCCGCAGACCCCGACAACCAACGGCCAGGGTTGTCGGGAAGAGGCCCTGTCCTCATCAACATGGGGGCAGGGTGCTCTGGGGTGGGGGGGCCGCAGGTCGCCCCCCTGCCCCAGAGCACCAAACCCCCCATGTTGAGGGCATGCGGCCTGGTACGGTTCAGGAGGGAGGGGGGCCGCCCTCTCGTCCCTCCCTCTTCCCCTGCGGCCTGCCAGGTTGCGTGCTCGGATAAGGGTCTGGTTTGGATTTTGAGGGGACCCCCACGCTGTTTTTTCGGCGTAGGGGCGACCGTTCAAATCCAGACCAGACCCAAGGGCCTGGTATGCCTCTGGAGGGGGAACCCATGCCGGTTTTTTATTTAAAATTTGGCCTGGAGTTCCTCCTCAAGATTCATACCAAACACAGTGCCTGGTATTGGCGGGGATCCAAGTCGGATCCCCGTTCATTGAAAGTCGGACATATGTCGGCTTCATGTCGCAGGGCAAAGTCGGATCCAAAGTAGTACAGATGTCGTGTCGCACTAGTGTGAACCCAGCCTAAAGGGATGAGGTGGCAACCCTAAGTGTAGGGGTCAGATAGGTCACATGTGTTAAAAAAATGGAAAGAGTGCAGTGCTATGTGGTAAAACCATGTGTGAAATAAATGTTAAATCTTGAAATGTAAACAAATGATATGTGAAAAATAAATATATGAAAAATTAATTAAAAAGAAAACGAATGCAGAGTCCAAAAAGAACACAACATAGTCCGTGAAGAGTTAATTCCAAAAGCAAATCCGTGAAGGGTTAACTCCCAAAAAAAATAAAAGACAAATTGCTTGCCAAGAAAGTGAAGTTCGGTGAATAATAATTCCCAAAATAAACCAGGGTATTGCCAGAGAAGCAGTGAGTGATACAAGTCTCCCCAAGAGCAGCTTGATTTTTCAGGTGTGACACCCAAGTGATATCTTGCTTACCAGATAGCCGTGACTGATGCAATCTGGAAAAGAAGATATTAATCACTTGGGTGTCACACCTGAAAAATCACACTGCTCTTGGGAAGATTTGTATCACTCACTACTTCTCTGGCAATACCCTGGTTTATTTTGGGACTTATTATTCACCAAACTTTATCTTCACTTTTTTGGAAAGCAATTTGTCTTTTTTTGGGAGTTAACCCTTCACGGATTTGCTTTTGGAATGAACTCTTCACAGACTATGTTGTGTTCTTTTTGGACTCTGCATTAGTTTTCTTTTTAACCACTTAACAACCACCTGCCGCTGAATAACGGCGGCAAGGTGGTTGCTTAACTCTGGGAGGACGTTGTATAACGTCCTCCCTTAGAATCGTTCCTGCGCCCGCCCGCGGGCGCGCACACGCAAACAACGGTGTTCGTCGGGTCCACCGGACCCGTAGCAACACAGATCGCGGTAAAGGGCCAATGACAGCGGCCCTTTACCACGTGATCGCGCCGTCCAATGACAGCGCGATCACAATGTAAACACAGCTGGGTCAGGGAAAGTTCATCTCACTCCTCACCTCACGCCGATGCAGCGTGAGAGGAGAGGAGAGAC
Source organism: Rana muscosa (assembly GCA_029206835.1). Lineage (NCBI taxonomy): Eukaryota > Metazoa > Chordata > Amphibia > Anura > Ranidae > Rana > Rana muscosa. The sequence goes on from CM055121.1 coordinate 871,435,509, forward strand.
ATCAGTGCCACACAGGGAGTTGTAATTGCTTTTAGCTGTGCCCAGCTGTGCCCAACAGTGCCCCAATAGTGCCATCTGTGCCACATCTGTGCCACCTGTGCCACCTGTGCCACACCAGTGCCACCAGAGCCACACCAGTGCCACATCAGTGCCACCTGTGCCCATCAGTGCCACCTGTGCCCATCAGTGCTCATCTGCACCACTGCAGTGCCACATCAGTGCCGCCTGTGCCCACCAGTGCCACCAGTGCCGCCTGTGCCCACCAGTGCTGCCTGTGCCCACCAGTGCCGCCTGTGCCCACCAGTGCTGCCTGTGCCCACCAGTGCCACCAGAGCCACACCAGTGCACACCAGAGCCACACCAGAGCCACACCAGTGCACACCAGAGCCACAACTGTGCCCATCAGTGCCACCTGTGCCCATCAGTGCCACCTGTGCCCATCAGCGCCACTGCAGTGTCACATCAGTGCCGCCTGTGCCCACCAGTGTTGCCTGTGCCCACCAGTGCCAACTGTGCCCACCAGTGCCACCAGTGCCGCCTGTGCCCACCAGTGCCGCCTGTGCCCACCAGTGCCACCAGAGCCACACCAGTGCACACCAGTGCACACCAGAGCCACACCTGTGCCCATCAGTGCCACCTGTGCCCATCAGTGCCACCTGTGCCCATCAGCACCACTGCAGTGCCACATAAGTGCCGCCTGTGCCCACCAGTGCCCACCAGTGCCGCCTGTGTGCAAATTAGTGCCACCAGAGCCACACCAGTGCAACCAGAGCCACACCAGTGCCACTACAGTGCACACCAGTGCTACCTGTGCCACATCAGGGCCGCCTTTGCCCACCAGTGTCCACCAGTGCCACCACAGTGCTCTGCAGTGCAGCCTCACCAGCCACCAGCATGGCAAAAAAAATCTTTACTTGTGAGGAGGCCTACCAGCGTCTAATCATGACCGATGAGAGCAGCGGGGAGTCTCAGTCCGATTCGGATTCGGCCTATGAACCTGTTACAGACAGTGGTTCTGATACAGAATCAGAAGAGGAATGTGTGCCCGTGAAAACAAGGGGTTCTGGCGTGGGGAAGTGGCCTACTACCAGCAGCACAGTGCCGTCCACCTCAAGCGCAGTGCCGTCCACCCCAAGCGCAGTGCCGTCCACCCCAAGCGCAGTGCCGTCCACCCTAAGCGCAGTGCCGTCCACCCCAAGCGCAGTGCCACTGCAACAAAGGCCAGGCACCAGTAGGGTTTCATCTCAGCCCCAAAGGGATAGGGGCCATGCCAGCCTTCCCTATGGCCTTCAAAACCCCCTGTGGCTTCCCCCTAATTCCGGAGCAGCAAATATCCCCCCTTTCACCGCCCAGCCAGGTGTCCAGGTGAACACCGATGGTTTTTCAATGCTCAATTTTTTTCATTTAGTATTCACCGAAGACTTACTATCCTCCATTGTGGCCCAGTGCAACCTCTACGCACAGCAGTACATCGTAAGCAACCCTGGGTCTAGTTACGCCCATCCCTTTGAGTGGAGAGAACTTACCGTAGAGGAATTCAAAATTTTCCTAGGCCTAACTTTTACTATGGGACGCTCAAAAAAAAACAATTGTACTCCTATTGGTCTACCAAACACATCCACCACATGCTACTCTTCTCATCCATTATGCCAAGATCCCGATACCTAATAATTATGCGGTTCCTCCACTATAATGACAACACCCAGTGCCCTCCCTGAAATGACCCAGCTTTTGACAAACTATATAAAATTCGGCCACTCCTAAATTTTTTCTCTGAAAATTTTTCCCAGTTATATATCCCTGAATAGAATATCTCAGTGGATGAGTCCCTTATAAAATTCTCAGGCAGGCTGGGCATTAAACAGTTTATCCCCAGCAAAAGGGCTCGATATGGGGTTAAAATGTACAAGCTATGTGACCGAGCCACGGGGTACATCTAGGCCTTCCTGGTGTACGAAGGGAAGGACTCCCAACTGCATCCCCCTGAATGCCCAGAGTACATCGGAGTCAGCGGAAAAGTGGTCTGGGAGCTTATCTATCCACTCCTTGGAAAGGGATACCACCTTTATGTGGATAATTTTTATACCAGCTTGCCCCTGTTCCGCAATCTTTACCGGAGGGACACCCCAGCATGTGGCACAGTAAGAGCCAATGGAAAAGGCTTCCCGCAAAACCTCGTCAATGAAAAGCTACGACGAGGGGAGACGGCATCATTGAGGAACCAGGAGATATTGGCTGTCAGGTGGAGGGACAAACGAAACGTCCACATGCTCACATCAATCCACAACGACACCTACGTTGAAGTCCCCAAAAGAAACTGCACAATCCAGAAACCAGCTTGTGTCTACGATTATAATTTGTTTATGGGGGAGTGGACTTCAACGATCAGATGATTGAACCCTATCTTCCCACAAGAAAATCCCGCCACTGGTATAAGAAAGTGTCCATTTATTTTTTTAGTTTGGCCATGTATAACACTTATGTTATTTACAAAAAATCAACAGAGAACCCCATATCCTATCTACTCTACCAAGAAGAAGAAAGCCCACCAGAAAATATTCGCTCTGATTCCGTGAGCAGACTCCACGAGCGCCACTTCCCTGAGAAAGCCGTCCCCTGTGAAACAGGCTACAGACGTCAGAAGAGATTCCGGGTGTGCTCCAGAGGAGGAATTTGAAGAGACACCCTGTATTATTGTCCCGATTGTCCTTCCCAACCAGGCCTCTGTATAGGCGAATGTTTCCGCCGTTACCATACGTTTCTACACTATTAGGGAAGTATGGTATATGCAATTCTCATTTCCTGTCATTTTCCTCCACACCCCTTATGCCACTGCACTGAACTGTACATACCTCTGCCTTCTCCGGAACCGACCTTGGACTGTTATACGACCACCCTTTTGCCTAACGCTAAACATACCTCTGCTTTCTCCGGAACTGACCCTGGCCTGTTATACGACCACTCTTCTGCCTAACGCTAAACTGTACCTACCTCTGCTTTCTCCGGAACTGACCCTGGCCTGTTATACGACCACTCTTCTGCCTAACGCTTAACTGTACCTACCTCTGCTTGCTCTGGAACTGACCCTGGACTGTTTGACCACGTTTTTTGCCTGCCTCTTGGATTGATCTTTTACCCTGCTATGCTAGTGGGAACACATGGGTCTCACATATGTGAGGGGCTCCAGAATTGTTTTTCTGGATGAAGAAAACATTTTTTTTCGTTTTCTCATTCCCGGATTAGGGTCTGGAGACTCGGAGGCTTCAAAGAGATTTGGGTGGGAGAAGCCTCTACCCCTGTCCCCATTCTTTCCTGGCCTGCTACTTGGACCATGTTCCTGCTTATTACCAGGACCAATATTTTGGCACTGCTGGTAATGTCTCTACTTGCACTGACCCTGGACTGTATATGGACAGTATTCCTGCCTGTAGTGACTATGGACAATATTCCTGTCTGCTGCCTGGACAATTCCATTCACTGTCGCTGACCACGTCCCTGCCTGCTGCCTGGATCAGGGCTCTCCTCCTGTGGACAATTGCACTACTAAAACCACAGGTAATCTTTTTTTTACCGTTTACTCAGCAGAATGTATTTTAGGGTGTAATTCTTGGTATGTACATGCTGTGTTAGAAATATGAAAGGCCTTAAAAAATGTGATAGATTGTAAGGAAATTGGATGTGTAATTTATATCCCTAGAACACCTGATGGTGCTTCTTGGATGTTGGGCCTCTATGTGGCCAGGCTGTTAAAAAAGCTCACACATGTGGTATCGCCATACTCAGGAGGAGTAGCAGAATATATTTTGGGGTGTCATTTTTGCTATGTACATGCTATGTGTTGCATTTCACACTGCATTTCACACTGAGGCGCTTTGCAGGCGCTATTGCGCTAAAAATAGCGCCTGCAATGCCCCCCAAAAAAGCCGCTCAATAGTATCCAATGTGAAAGCCCGAGGGCTTTCACACTGAAGCGTTGCGCTTGCAGGAGGGTCAAAAAACTCCTGCAAGCCGCATCTTTGAGGCGCAATAGGAGCGCTGAAAATAGAGCTCCTATAGCGCCCCTGCCCATTGAAATCAATGGGGTAGCGCCACCAAAACGTCCGCAAAACGCCGCAAAGAGGCGTTATTGCGGGCGTTTTTACCCCTTTTCGGTCGCTAGCGGGGGTTAAAATCCCCCCGCTAGCGCCCGCAAATCGCGGCAAAAAATACGGTATAGCGGCGCTAAAAATAGCGCCGCTATACCTCCAGCGCCTCAGTGTGAAAGTAGCCTAATGGTCAGTCTAGGAATCATGTAGGTCCGTGTAGAGGTTAGTGTTGTGGTCAGTATAGGAATCAGGCTGGTCAGTACTATTGTAGGAAGGGAAGGGAATCAGGGAGTGCAAAAAGTCCGCAGGTTAGGGGGCGCAAATTTCTTGCCTTGCCCCGGGCGCTGACAACCCACGCTACGCCACTGCTCTAGGCACAGACATATTGCAAAGTGCACGGCTACATTTTTACAGGAGGAATTCAAGACAAAAGATGCATTTTCAGGGTACTTACTATACTTTTTTTTTTATACAATTCCTATAGCAAATCTTCACTTTTAGAATTCAGGTCTATTTTTAGTCAAAGCACAAAGGACTATTTAAAAGCAATTTCCAGCGCAGCCCCAACACATAGACAAGGCTAAATTCTTTGTTTCCTATGCTGTCAGTTCACACTACAGGGGTGCGATAAAAAAAACTGCATATCGTTTTTTTTTCTTTTTCGGCACAATGGGTTGCAACACAAAACACCACAACATAATACCACTGCAGTGAATAGAACTATATTGAAAAAAATGAGAAAAAAAAAGGCAATACTGCAATGTACCAAGATTGGGACATCAGGACTTTGTCTCCCAGCCATCACCATGACTTGCTGGGGTGAACGAGCCCTTAAATGTCAGTATAATACATTTCTAGCTTTTCAATAAACTGTTATATGAGGATACTTCCTGGCAGTGTTTACGTTTTTTCTGTAATGAAAAAAATGTAACCAGTTCTTCCATCTGCTACATCTCAAGAATGTATTTAAATCATATTTGAACTGCAAAGGACATTAACTGTTTCCTGAAATAATGAAGCTTTAGATGACACAGCAAAGCAGATTGTCAAATGATTACACTCAGTAAGGATTGTTGCAAAAACGGAAAATTTATATCAAATACTTACCGTAATTTTCCTTTCCTGATGGACTCCATGGCAGCCTACGTGTGGGTTAATCCCGCCCCTCATACCTCATAGGACCCTTCTCCCATAAATCTTTGCTCTGGGCCAGAGGCCGTGTTCCATAATTTAGCCTACTCCAGCCACTGGGAGGGAACTCCTGCTGCCATGGAGTCCATCAGGAAAGGAAAATTACGGTAAGTATTTGATATAAATTTTCCGTTTTCCTGACAAACTCCATGGCAGCCTACGTGTGGGAAATAACTAGCCATACACACCCGGGTGGGCAGAGTGCTGGACAAAAGAAAAAAGGTTTAATTGGCACCATCAACAGACAAGATACGTAAACCACTACGCAGTAGTGTGCCATGAACGTGTTAATTGAAGACCACAAGGCCACCTTGCAAATAACTTCTGGAGGCACGTGACGTGATGCCGCCCATGATGAAGACACTTCTAGTTGAGTGAGCAGTCACCGCTTCCGGAGGCGCCAAGCCCTTGGCTTTATAGGCCCACTGAATGGCCTGAACAATCCATGCTCCGATAGATCTGGAAGAGGCACGCATTCCCTTATACTTCCTGTGAAAAGAACGAGCAGGTGGTCGGTCTGACGGAAAGAAGCTGTAGCTTCAAGATACTGACTCAGAGCTTTTCCAACATCTAAGGGATAAACACTGGAATCCTCGGTAGATCTGAACGTTGGAAGAGCAATCTCCTGATTGTTATGAAACACAGATGCCACTTTGGGGTTTGAACCCAACATAGGAATTAAAAAGTTTAGAAATGGCCCCTTGCATCCCTGAGAGCTGATTTCAGAGACCCTCTTGGCCGATGTTATAGCCACCAAGAAGACAACTATTAGAGAGAGTCATTTGACAGAAGATTGATCTTCATGTTCCAACTCTCTACCTAAGAAAAAATCCAGGACAAGGAGAAGATCCCAATTAGAAAAACTTGGCTCTGAGGTCTGAGCCTTATTGCTCCTCTGAAAAACTACTGAGTAAGAGGGTGTCTAGCCCAGGAAACACCCGTAAAGGCAGAGATTACAGCGATTTGGACTCGCAGCGAGCTGACTGACAATGAGAGATCCAATCCTGATTGTAAGAAGCCCAGGATATCATGTATCTTTGGGTTATTGCAAGAACCTGCAGTGGAAGAGGTGTAGTCTGAAAACTTTTTCCAAATCCTCTGGTAGACCCTGTTGGTGCCTGTTCTTCTGGCATTTAATATTGTGGAGATGGCCCTACTTGGACAGCCTAGGGCCTCCAACCTTCCCCTCTCAAGAACCAGATCATCAGATGTAGATGGGTCGGGCATGGATGTAGAAATGCCCCTTGTGATAGGAGATCTGGTCTGGAGGGTAGAGGAACTGGGTCCCGGAAGCTGAGTTGCATCAGCAGTGGAAACCATGGCTTGTTTGGCCAGTACGGGACTATTGCCACTATCTCTGCTTCTTCCATCCTGAGCCTCGACAAAAAATGGAGAATGACAGGAACCGGGGGAAAGGCATAGGCCCTGTGGAACCGCCAATGGTCTGTCAGAGCATCTACCCAAAAGCCTGGGGATACCAAGACCTTGTGTAGTATCTCACTAGTCTGAAGTTGCATGGGGAGGCAAACAAGTCTACTTCCGGAATGACTCCCAGGGACAGGACCCACCTGAAGACTTCGGGGGGAAGTCCACTCGATGTCCAGAGAAACTCTCAACAGAAAATCTGCCTGAACATTCTGGACTCCAGGGAGATAGACAGCTGTCAGGTTGGCCAGGTTTTTCTGGGCCCAGATCATGATGGGCTCTATTTACTTTGACAGGGAGAGACTGGGAGTACCCCCTGTCTCTTGATGTATGCGACTACCGTTGTGTTGTCCAGTCTTAGGAGGTCTCCTGCTGTTAAGTGGTGAAAGGCCTGCAGAGCGCAGAACGCTGCCCGGAGTTCCAGAACATTGGAGACTATCCTGTGAGAGAGAAAATTCCATATGCCTTGGGCTACTTCTGTCAGCCCCTGTTGCTGGCATCTGTAGTGATGGTGACCCAAGACACAGGTGCGATGGAGTGACAATCGAGGAGGTTCCTCTGTTGTAGCCACCAAGGAAAGCTCTCCCGCATGGATGAGGTTATTTGGATAAAGTGATCCCGAAGCCCTGGATTATACTGCTGGAGGAAACCCTTCTGGAAGGGCCGCATTTTCCACTGAGCCCACTTTACCATGGGTGTTGTTGCCACCATGGTACCAATGATCTTTAGGCATTGAGAGGCTTGGAGATGAGGACGACATTGCAAGCCAAACTCTGTCCCGGATCACTGGGATTTTTCCAGGGGTAACAAGATGGTGCTCTTGATAGTGTTGAAGTGTGCCCCGAGGAATACCAGGGACTGCGTAGGATCCAGATGGCTCTTTTCCAGATTCAGAAGCCAACCAAACTCGAGTAGAGTGGAGATGACCTGGGATCTGTGGATTAGCAACTGCTCCTTGTCCCGAGACAACAGCAGGTCGTCTAGATAGTGATACAGACGGACACCTCTGGTCCTGATCAGAGCCACGACAGCCAACAAGTTTTGAAAACACACGAGGCGATGTAAGCCCGAAGGGGAGACAGGTGAACTGCAGACGGATTTAATCGACAGCAAAGCGAAGGTATTTCTGGAATTCTGACGCTATCGGAACATGGAAGTAGGCGTCCTTCAGGTCTATAGAGACAAGCCAATCGCCTGGTTGGATTGCTTGACTGATCATGAGTAGTGTCTCCATCTTGAACTTCTCCTTCTAGATAAAATAATTCAAGTGGGTTAGGTCTATAACTGGCCTCCAGGAGACGTTTTTCTTCAACACCATGAAGAGGGGCGAGTAGACCCCTTAAAACCTTTTGTCATCTGGAACTGGAATTGCAGCGCCCTGAGCCACAAGAGAGACAGGAGAATTCGCTTTTTCTCTTCCGAGAGAGGCAAGGATGCCGACTCGCTCTGTTTTAGGCAGGTGAAATATCATAAAGACTTAGGGGATTCTTGTCCACCGGAAGATGCCCCTTTTGAAAACTTCTGGCCTGAAGGCTGTTTTTTCTTCCAGGTCTTCTTGAACTCACGGCCAGGCCTATAGTAGCGAGCATTCCTTGCTCGATCTGAACTTTGCCTGGGCTGTGTTCTCTTCTGGTTTAGCAGACGGCGATCCTGGGAAAGGAAACCCGACTTGCCCCCTGTGGCACGGTGATGGCACTGTCCGATATGTTCCCAAAGAGGGACGAACCCCCAAATGGAATCCTGCACCATGCCTGCTTGGAGGCAGGGTCAGCTACCCATGAGCGCAGCCACAAGGCACGCTTAGCCGTGACAGATGTCAGCATGATCCGAGCCACCAGGCGAATTATGTCTAGGGAAGCCCCACGAGAAAAGCCAACGTCAACCTTAGCCCATGAATAGGTGAGCTCCTGGCCAGTTCTTCCGAGATGCTCCTTAGAAAAGCATCTACGTCGTCTGTCCAGACTTCCATCGCTTTAGAAAGGGCTGCGAGAGCTAGAGCTGGTTTGCAGGTCATACCCGCTGTAATGTAGATCCGCTTGAGGTCGGTATAAATTTTCCACTCCAGGCAATTCCTAAAGGAAACAGTATCCTCCAATGGGAGTGTGACGTGCCTCACCATCCTCATTAGGGCTGAGTCAATGAGAGGAGCCGACTCCAGGTGTTTTACATCCTTGCTTTTAAATGGGTACATTTTTGATACCTTCATTAACAGGCAATTCTTCCTTTCAACACCACCCCATTCGTCGGTAATTATTGCGCTGAGTTCACCCAAAAAGGAGAAATTAGGGTGTTCTTTTTTGAGGTGTTTAAAATATTTCCTCTGTTTGGAGGGTGCCTCCACTGGCTCTTCCATCTCAAAGCTTCTTTGACAGCTTTTGACCAGCTGTGGTACTAGGGCAAATTCAAAACCTGCACCAGGGTCATCTACCTCCACCTCACTGTCTGAGGCTTCAATTGAGGAATGGCTCGGCTGTGAAGGGCCTGGAGCCTTGAGATCATCCCTAATAGGGACTGACATAGTGTCACCAGCAGGGTTGTGGGTATGACCAGAATCCCCTTTACTCAGGGACTCATGGACCACCTTTCTGACCAGTGCTTCCACTTGTTGGTCTCCACCCACTCTTTCTTATGCGACTTTAGAAAAGCATCGCTCGCAGAGCGATTTGCCTTTAGGAACCTGGGCCCCGCATACCCAGCAGGCTTTCCTCACAGAGCGGCTGGAGTGGCGGTGAGATTGACGCCCAGAGGTGGTTTTAGACTCCTATCTGTGGTACCTAGATCTAAAGGAAGATCTGACGTCTGGACCTTGAAGAGGAGTGACAACGTTGAGACCTAGGACGGTCTTTGCCGTGCTTTGGTGTTCAGACCTAGAAGAGCTGAGTGAAAAAGAAAGGGTTAAGAGCTCCTGAATGAGTGAACCCAAGCATCACAGGTAGAAAAGAAATAAATCCTACCTGCAGCTCAAGGGTTGGCCACAAGAGGGCGGTGACAGATCCATGGCAAGGCAGTTTGAAAGTGAAATGAATCATTAAAGCGTTATGAGAAACAGGAGTGACAACAGGCATGAGAGAGCACATAACAAAACATAGCCAGCACCCAGGGAGCCTGCAGCAAACAATTTACCTTGTAAACCAGAGCCCAGTGCCTGGGTAAATACCGCATAAGCCTGCAAGTCATCCCAAGTAATAGCTGCTTTGACAGCTATTTAAATCTGCCACCGTAAACGATGTCACCGCCCCATAGCGGTTGCCATCCGGTGGCGGGCAATCGCATGCGCGACCGCCGCCGCCATTTTGGCGAAACTGCGCCTGCACGAACCAAGCACGGAATCTTTGTTTGCGGCTTGCGGATGCGCAGCGACTTCCTGAAACGGCGAGCTGGAACGCAGCTGCGCTCCAGCCGCCGTGGCCACTCACTGGAGCTTGATAGAAAATAAGGAGACACACAAAACACAGAGATACGGCTGCCATATAAAAGGAATATCTTTGTACATTACCACCACCACGGCACGATCCGGACCAGAACCTGGGACTGGGGAGCTGTTCGCTCGACCCACCGCACGATCGGGCGTTTACAAAGCCTCCCGCTAATAGCTGGGACGTTTGGCCATATTGCCGCTTGCCTGCCAATGGCCAGGTTAGTAAGCTCTTCATGGTATCACATCATATCGCCCATGTCCACCTGCTAATAGCTAGGATTGCTGGACTGCAGAGAGGATCACCGCTAACCACCAACATATCGCTGTGCACACCGCCAGGCTTGGATTACAGGAAAACTTCATGAAAAGGTAAGACTATATCTTGGTCCTAGGAGGAGGACAAAAAAAGAAACACGGCCTCTGGCCCAGAGCAAAGATTTATGGGAGAAGGGTCCTATGAGGTATGAGGGGCGGAATTAACCCACACGTAGGCTGCCATGGAGTCTGTCAGGAAAGACAAATGTTTCCGGGTATTCTTAGCTGGTCTACTCTAGACCAGTGTTTCTCAACTCCAGTCCTCAAGGCGCCCCAACAGGTCATGTTTTCAGGATTTCCATTATTTTGCACAGGTTATTTGATCAGTTTCACTGCCTTAGTAATTACCACAGCCGTTTCATCTGAGGGAAATCCTGAAAACATGACCTGTTGGGGCGCCTTGAGGACTGGAGTTGAGAAACACTGGTCTAGACAAAGTGGTCCAGGACACCCAGGGCCACACAAAATCATTACTTTGCTCTCTGAGCCTGCAATCACCCTCTTTAATACAAACTCACTACTGAGACCTTATCCATTCTAGAGTATTGCATGGATTTAGGCTAAAAGCTTTTACAGCAACCTGTGAAAAATGAACTGGAATTAATTTGTCTATCAGGCATACGGTATTTATATTGCAGTGACTGTGACATTCACCAAACATTCACAGGTGGTGAATTAACCCCTGTAATTTAAACACATACATCAAAAATAAACAATGGGCATGGGTTTGCAGCAAAGACTGTAGTACGCAGTGGTGCCTTGTGCTCTATTTTTTTTTTTGGGGGGGGCAGCAAACAAACCTGGCCCCCTCACTCCCCCTCACTCGCACTAACGCCCTCCCCCCCCTCGCCGATGACGAGGTGGTGCTGGATCTGGGGTAGGGCTCCTGGAAGCTTAAAGAGGCTGTTGCTGCCCCTCCGCCCCTCCACCTACTGCTTCTCGTTCCAGCTTGCCGAGGGAAGAGTCAGGGCTTTGATTCTTCTCCAGGCTGAACAGGGAGTGGGTCCTGAGACCCGATTGGCTGGGAGTCCTAAGTCTCAGGACCCCCTTCCTGATTGGCTGGGAGGAGAAGCAGGAATACAATATTGAATAATAATTCGCTGTCACACAACTGGGTGGGTTTAGGGTGCAGTGCTCTTTCCCCCGAGCCCACCCTTTTTTTAAGCCAATTAGAGCCTCAGGCTCTAATCATGTACTTAAAAACAACCTATTGAAATCCATACGTCCAGTGCCCTGCATGTAGATTAGTGGGCGGCGCATGGATTAGGGGGACGGCGCCCCTTCACCCCTAATGGAGCGGCCGCCACTGGTAGTACATATAATCCAAAAGAGAGCGCGGCACTCACGGGTCTTGAAAGGTGAATGCACAGTGAAGATTTTATTTTGACGTTTTGACAAGGCACAAGCTCAACTTCCACAATGTTTTGCTTTTAGTTTCTATTTTAAACTGAATGCGTTGTTTTACAAGGTAAAGGTTCACATATACTAAAATATGCAAAATTTAGCCACAAGTGTTCGAAGGTGACATCTTTTTTTTTTAAATAGAGTGGGAAATATCTCTGTCAAGTTTTTATAGAACTAGATGGACTTTGTTTTTGTTTTTCAGTCTATGTTCTTAGTAACTATGATGGTATACATTTCCATGCCTCATGCCTCGTACACACGACCGGTTTTCCAGACGGATAAAAAAACAATGGTTTTCTCCCGACAGAATTCCTCTCAAGCCTGCCTTGCATACACACGGTCACACAAATCTCCGGTGAACTCTTGACTGCCAAGAACGCGGTGACGTAAAAGACTACAACGAGCTGACAAAATGAAGTTCTATGCTTCCGAGCATGCGTCTAATTGTTTCCGAGCATGCACGCTTTTTTCCCGTCAGAAAAGCATACAGACATTTTCCTGCTAGGATTCTTTCCTGACGGGGAAAAAAGAGACCCTGCTCTCTTTTTTTCCCGGCAGTTTTCCCGCAGGAAAAACTCAGATGGAGCATATACACGGCCGGGATTCCCGGCCAAAAGCTCTCATCACAGTTTATTTTGACAGGGAAACCGGTCGTGTGTACGAGGCATTAGCAGTAAAATGGCTATTTTCTATTGCCATCGGTAATTACAAACATTAATTACAGCCACAAACTGCGTCCAGGATGAAGAGTTCATGGCAATTCAATGACTGCCCCATGAGCTTCCGGTTGCACAAATATTTGATAAATCAAACAGTAAAAATACAAATTATTAGAGATGAGCAAACAGATCTGTCAAGTTTGAAACTGAATTTGCATCAGCTGATTTGCAAAAAGAATAACAACCATCAGCCACTCATTCCAAACCAACAGTGTTTTATGTCATTGGCTTCCCTTGCTTCTATCTAAAGAAAATTGGTTAGCAAAATGCAGTTTGCCTCAAATCATATCACTCTTATACAATCTAGCATCCCCAAATATGAAGGACTACAAGCATGCAGACCCCTCACTATACTGACGCCATGCTCTATGCCTTTCAGAACTGGGTGAATCCTGCTAAGGCAGGCCTAAAAATTTAGATTTTCTACTGCACCAGTGCTTTCCTATGTCTTTCAAGTTTCACCGGCCTACAGCCCCCCCCACAATATGATGCTTTCATTTGAATTCCAAAGCTTTTTCGTTTAGGGTTAAGTGAGGCAGTCCATTCTCTCAAGTGCATTCCAAATTTATTCTTATGATGAATACACTGAAAAGCCAATGGCACTGTCAATATGACAAAGCTCCGATGTTGGTTCCCAGGTTGAGAAAGGGAGTAACATGAGCCTAGAGAGAGAGGGTGCAAATGACGGACAAGAAACTAGCAGTCATGTTCCCCCAGGTGCAGCATACTGCCAAGTTTGCTCCAGTGACGAGGAAGGAGGGGGTGATGAGGTCATTGACTGTACTTGCGTGCCTTAAAGAACAGAGGAGGAAAGTGAGGAGGAGGAGGCACAACTCCCATGAGGCAGGATGTCCTCCAGGGGCCGTCTTAAGGGCAGCCACCCTATTGCATCACACAACAGAGCTCCACAGGTGCAGGGCACTGCTGAATACCCGCTGACTTTCAAAAGTTCCTTGGTGTGGGCTTTTTTCAATACATGTGCAGCAGACCGCAGCATTGCTGTTTGCAATCTCTGTCTAAAGCGGATCAATCGTGGCCAGAAAACCAGCCTCTTGGGCACCACATGCTTGACAAGACATATGACAACCGGTCATGCAGTCCATTGGCAACAGCACCTGAAAGGCCCACATCATAAAAAAATGCAGACTTCACCACCTGTTCATTTCACCAGGCAAATTTTGCTACCCAGTTGCTAAACTGTTAAAAAAAAAAGAAAAATTTCCCAGCCATCCACATGCTCAGCATCTAAATGCTAGCTTGACTATATTGCTAGCACTACAACTGCTGCCTTTTCATCTGGTAGACTCTGCCCCCATTTGTGAATTTGTGGAATGTGCTGTACCACAGTGGCAGGTTCCAAAAATAAATTTATTTTCACGTAAGACCATTCCAGCTCTGTACCATCATGTGGAAGGCAATGTTCTGGCCTCATTGGACAGGGCATTCAACAGCAAGGTTCACATTACTGCTGACTCATGGTCTAGCAGGCATGGTCAGGGACGTTACATTTCCTTCACGGCGCACTGGGTAACTCTGCTGGCAGCTGGGAAGGATACAGGACAGAGTTCAGTGCTGGAGTTTGTTCTGCCACCATGCCTCCAAAAAGCTGGTGGTGATTCTGCCACATCTGTCTGCTCCACCCCTCCTCTTCTTCTTCCTCTATGGCCTCTTCTGCTGAACTGTACTCTGAACCAGAAGTGCTCCCTAAGCGTTCAAGGGGCTATGCAAGCAGTCAGGCAAAAAGATGCCATGCAGTGCTTCAGTTGGTCTGTCTAGGGGACAGGAGCCACACTGGGGCAGAGATTCTGTCAGCTCTGCAGGGGCAGGCTCAGAGGTGGTTGACACCATGGCAACTTGAGCCAGGAATGGTTGTATGCGACAATGGCACCAACCTTCTCCCGCCCTCTGACAGGGACACTTGACACATGTTCCATGCTTGGTACATGTCCTGAATTTTGTGGTGCAGCGTTTCATGAACAGGTACCCAGGCTTACAAGATCTTCTGAAGCAGGCCAAAAAAGGTCATTTCTGGCGGTCTTACAATCCTCAGCGCCCAGGGCTGTTAGTTTTAAGCAATTATTGGCAGCGTCTGCATCATATGGTGCAGGATTATCCAGGGGCAAGAGCAGGCTTGGAAACCTTTTTTAACTGAGCATCCGCTGGGTTATTGGGTCTTGAGGACGGACCACTGGCCAGAACTTGCTCAATATGCAATCAAGCTACTGGCTTGTCCTGCATCCAGCGTGCTTTCTGAACAGACATTCAGTGCTGCTGGAGGGTTTGTGACGGATAAAAGAGTGTGTCTGTCCACAGACTCCGTTGTGAGGCTGACATTTATCAAAATGAATCAGTCCTGGATCAACAGCAGCTATCAAGCCCCTGATGCTGATGTAACTGATTGAATTTTCTAGGGATCTGGGATCCAATAAAGACTGCCTATGCTGCCTATCCTATTCCTGAATCTTGATTATGCTAGCTTCTAACAGTATTTTTGGTTTGGGGCACCACCAAGGCCCAATTTTTCTGCACCTGTTTAACAGGTGCATGTAACAGGTGCATGTAATTTGATTTTTTTTTTCACATTTTTTCCAGCAGAGCCCGTTCCTGCGCCCAACAAGAGTAAATGCGAGGGTTTACAGTGTTCAGGCACCACCAACACCCAAAGCCTAATTTGGGTCTGGTATGGCATTTAACCACTTCCCTACCATTGTAAGGTAGGGAAGTTGCGGCATTCTGAGAGAGAGAGTGTCATTTTATTTCAGTTAGGTAGATTGAGCAGGCAGTAGATTCAGTTACAGTGTTTCTCAACTCCAGTCCTCAAGGCGCCCCAACAGGTCATGTTTTCAGGCTCTCCATTGTTTTGCACAGGTTATTTGATCAGTTTAACTGCTTTAGTAATTCCCACAGCTGTTTTATCTGAGGGAAATCCTGAAAACATGACCTGTTGGGGCGCCTTGAGGACTGGAGTTGAGAAACACTGAGTTAGATCAGTATATTTAATATATATATGCATTCCAGGCTTTGTATGTATATATATATATATATATATATATATACTGTATACAGTTTAGCTAGATCTCACTGCAGAGCGTTCCTGGTGTACTGTTCCTAATATACTACAGGCAGGCAGTTGATTCAGGTAGCTCCAGTATATTCAGTCAGTATACTGTATCCTGTGCAGCTAGATCAGTGCAGAGCTTTCCTGTTCTCTTCCTAATATACTACAGGCAGGCAGTTGATTCAGGTAGCTACAGTATATTCAGTCAGTAAACTGTATCCTGGGCACAGTGTGCAGCTAAACCTCACTGCAGAGCGTTCCTGATCTCTTCCTAATATACTACAGGCAGGCAGTTGATTCAGGTAGCTGCAGTATATTCAGTCAGTAAACTGTATCCTGGGCACAGTGTGCAGCTAAACCTCACTGCAGAGCATTCCTGTTCTCTTCCTAATATACTACAGGCAGGCAGTTGATTCAGGTAGCTGCAGTATATTCAGTACTGTATCCTGGGCATAGTGTGCAGCTATGCCTCACTGCAGAGCATTCCTGTTCTCTTCCTAATATACTACAGGCAGGCAGTTGATTCAGGTAGCTGCAGTATATTCAGCCAATAAACTGTATCCTGGGCACAGTGTGCAGCTAAACCTCACTGCAGAGCGTTCCTGTTCTCTTCCTAATATACTACATGCAGGCAGTTGATTCAGGTAGCTGCAGTATATTCAGTACTGTATCCTGGGCACAGTGTGCAGCTAAACCTCACTGCAGAGCATTCCTGTTGTTCTGTTCCTAATATAATACAGGCAAGCAGTTGATTCAGGTAGCTGCAGTATATTCATTATATTTATATACATCCCAGCTTTGTGCAGCTACAATTCACTGCAGGCCATTTCTGGTGTACCTATTCAAATACAACAAATACAGTATGTCTGGAAGGCCACCAAGGAGAGGCAGAGGCAGACACTCACAGGCCACTAAAAGAGGGCAAGCAGGCTCTGTGTCTAGAGCCAACAGTGCTGGTCGTGGACACGGTGCATCCTCAACACGTGGCCGTGGGGCACGCTTGTCCTTTTTTCCGGCAGCTGGCCGTGTTGAGCCACAACATGCAGAAGAGATGGTAGAGTGGATGACCAAGCCATCCTTATCCTCCTCATCCTCTGTCACCCAGGTTCAGAGTTCCTTGGCTGCCAATGAAGGTGCCAAAGCGGCCCCTTCCATTGGCTCAAGGTCATCAGTTACTCCTTCCCTAGCCCCACCATCATGCCCTGAGGAGTCCGCCGAACTGTTCGACCACAGTGTGGGGTACATGCTGCAGGAGGATGCGCAGAGTTTTGAAGGCTCTGATGATGGAAGGTTGAGGATGAAGGCAGTAACGTGAGCCCAGGGAGAGGGGGTGCTCAAGAAGGACAAAAAACTGGCAGTCATGTTCCCCCCAGCTGCAGCATACTGCCAGGTTTGCTCCAGTGACGAGGAGGAAGGGGATGATGAGGTCACTGACTCTACGTGGATGCCTGATAGGAGAGAGGAGGAGGAGGCACATCTCCAACGAGACAGGATGCCCTCCAGGGGCCAGCTTAAGGGCATCCAACCGACTGCATCACACCTCAGAGCTCCGCATGTGCAGGGCGCTGCTGACTCTGCGCGTTTTTCAAAAAGTTCTTTGGTGTAAGACTTTTTTGAGACGTGTGCAGCAGATCGCACCGTTGCTATTTGCAACATATGTCTGAAGCGTATCAAGCCTGGCCAAAACACCAGCCGCTTGGGCACCACATGCTTGACCAGACATATGTCGAACTCCCATGCAGTCTGTTGGCAAGCGTACTTAAAAGACCCACACCAAAGAAAAAGGGGGACCTCTCCTTGCTCCTCATCAGCTGGGATCTCCAACCTCACTATGCCTTCATTTCTCTCAGAAACCTGCACTGAGAGGAATGAAGGTGTAGAATTAGGTGTGGCAAGTACTTGCTGGCAATCTGCTATCACTACACCAACGTCCGATTGTAGCAGGCAAATTTCCCTACCCCAGTTGCTAAACCGGCGAAAGAAATTCGCTCTTAGCCATCCACATGCCCAGCGGTTGAATGCTAGCTTGGCTAAATTGCTAGCACTCCAACTGCTGCTTTTTCAGCTGGTAGACTCTGCCCCCTTTCATGAGTTTGTGGAATGTGCGGTACCTCAGTGGCAGGTTCCCAAACGCCACTTTTTTCATGGAAGGCGATTCCGGCTCTCTACCGGCATGTGGAAGGCAATGTCTTGGCCTCGCTGAACAGGGCGGTCAGCGGTAAGGTGCATATTATCGCTGACTCATGGTCCAACAGGCATGGACAGGGACACTACCTATCTTTCACGGCGCACTGGGTGACTCTGCTGGCAGCTGGGAAGGATGCAGGACAGGGTACAGTCTTGTTGAAGCTTGTTCCGCCACCACACCTCCAAAATGCTTCTAGTGGTGATTCTGCCAGACCTCTCTCCTCCACCCCCTCCTCCATGGCCTCTTCCTCTGCTGACTTGTCCTCTGAACCAGCGGTGCTCCATAAGCGTTCAAGGGGCTGCGTAAGCACTCAGGCAAAGAGATGCCATGTGGTGCTTGAGCTGGTGTGCTTAGGGGACAGGAGCCACACTGGGGCAGAGATTCTGTCAGCTCTGCCGGCGCAGGCTCAGAGGTGGTTGACGCCATGCCAGCTTCAGCCAGGAGTGGTGGTTTGCGACAATGGCACCAAACTCCTCTCTGCCCTCGGACAGGGACAACTGACCCATGTGCCCTGTTTGGCTCACATCCTTAACTTGGTGGTGCAGTGGTCCTTGTGCAGGTACCCGGGCTTACAGGATCTCCTGAGGCAGGCCAGGAAAGTCTTTTTACATTTCCGCCGGTCATATATTGTCAGTGCTCGGCTGGCTGACCTCCAAATGGAATACAACCTGCCCAAGAACCGCCTAATCTGTGACATGCCCACCAGGTGGAACTCAACGTTGGCCATGCTGCAGTGGCTGCACACGCAGCAGAGGGCCATCAATGAGTACATGTGCACCAGGACAGGGTCAGGGGAGCTTGGCTTTTTTTTCACCACGCCAGTGGCTCATTATGAAGAATGCATGCACTGTCATGTCACCATTTGAGGAGGCCACGAGGATGGTGAGCAGTGACAGTGCATGCATCAGTGATACTGTCCCCCTTGTGTACCTGTTGGAGCACACACTGCATGGAATAATGGACAGGGCACTTGAGGCAGAACAGAGGGAGGAAGAGGAGGACTTCCTTACCTCTCAAGGCCCCCTTTATCCAGACAGTGTTCCTGCGGGCCTGCCGATCACACAGGAAGAGGAGGAGGAGGAGGAGGAGGATTGTGTCAGCATGGAGGTGGAGCCTAGCACTCAGCATCAGCAGCAGTCTTCAAGGGATCCTTTTAAATCCCCAGAAACCCATGGACTTGTACGTGGCTGGGAGGAGGTGGCTGCGGATGATGTCGTCCTTAGTGACCCAGAGGACTCCGGACCGAGTGCTTCAGCAAACCTATGCTGCATGGCCTCCCTGATCCTGCAAAGCCTGCGAAAGGATCCTCGTATTCTTCGGATCAAGGAGAGGGATCATTACTGGCTGGCAACCCTTCTTGATCCATGTTACAAGGGTAAGGTTGCGGAACTTATCCTGCCATTGCAGAGGGAGCACAAGATGAAACATCTTCGGGAGTCCTTGCAGAAAGGTTTGTGCAACGTGTTTCCAGAGCCTGGGAGGTTACAATGTCCTGGTTCTGGACAACGTGTTTCTGAGGCTTCGGTCAGTCACAGAAGGACTATACTATTAATAGCTCCCCTTCTGGCCGATACAGCTTCCCACAAATGAACCAGTCACGTATGGAGGGGTTCCATAGAGAGGCTTGGGATGCACGCTTTGGCGCCATCTTTGATTTCACAGGAAGTGCTGTTCTGGTGGGCAGATCAGGGGGAGGTCTCTGTCACATATAAATAGCATACAGGCAACAGTGGAGTCATGCCCCAGACGATGCAACATTTTGCGAAACGCGTTGGGAGACTCTACTGCTGCTACTGAGTGTCTTTGCAAAGCATCAAATTTATGGATTGAATGTAAGTGTACTTGCCTATATTCATTAAAATCCTTTGCGTTATTACGCTATGTGCCATCTCCCTTCTTTTTCCACATGTACTTTATATGAGTCAAATTTCCTATTGGCTTGAATTTCTGGTATCCCCTCCTAAGCTTGGACCTTGGATATAAGGGTGCGCAGTGTTTATCTGGTTCCATATGCACGGACGTATACATATTCAGCCTGTCTGACCCCATACACGTATGTGTATTGGGTCCACTACATCCGGTAAGCCTCCCCTTCACGTGGTGGTGGTTATGTTACAAGTCACATATTTACTTTGGAAGATTTACTTGCACCTTTTGGAATTGATTTGAATATATGTTTCATCACATCTATTTGGAGTTCTATATACAATTGGACTTTTTATTCATTGATATATTTGGATTTTTATTTATTATTTTTTTTTTTTTTTTTGTGATTCAGTTAATTTTGGAGCACTTGGGTTTTCACATTGTCATACACATAGCGCTGCATTTTTTGTATATTGTTTGTTGTTGCCTTTTTTCCACAGGTATTGTAGCTGCTCATATGTGTTAGCAGCGCGAATATTGTTTGTATTTTTGTTCTATTTTGGATTTTTTATATTTGCTGCAGCTAAACTTTCTGTTTCAAGTGCACCCAGTGATGGATGTATTTGATTACAGAGCCTCTCGTACAGTTAACACTGAAGGGGTGTTTTCCACCACCAATAGTGACACTGAGATAGGGGGTTTATTTACCAGATTGAAAAATGTAATGTCTTCAGAATTACACCTGCAATGGGACCTAGTTTTTTTGGAACAATACATAATTGATCATATGGTTCCCAGAAGTCTCCGTTGGGAAGTTCAACCCCAACAGGGAGATTCTGAGATTGATTCCTGGTTTAACTATTTTAATGACGCAGGGATTAAGTTCCTAGGCGTCCTGATCTCAAGGAAGAAGGTGAGACTGGTCGAATTGGATAGAGAAATTAAGGACCTTAAAGAGAAGCTTTTTTTATACAAAACATCTCTTGAGTATCTCTCTCTATCGGCTAGTCTACAGAATCATCTTGAAAAAGAGGACAGAGATCAGAAATTAAAAAAACATAAAAAGTATTCCAGGGATGCTGGGGACTATAGAAATAATACTGTATTTGGGTGGCAGAAGTTATTTTCTACATCATTTGGAGCAGAGATGGACTCTGCTCCCTCTGCAGGTAGTTCCACCCAGACTTCTACCAATGTTCCTTCACTGACTCAGTCTGTGACGGCACCCATGGTTCCAGCCCCTGTGTTTGGATCACAAGGGGGTTCTGTTCGTGCACCTCCATCTAGGAACCCCCACACCCCTACTCATCAAAGAGGTAGGGGGAAATCTAGAGGGACAAGAGGTACTAGAGGTTCTTCTCGAGGTCATCCACGTCATCTTGGATAAGATGATTATTCATATAATGCCTCTCCAGCTCGATCGAGAGCTGTTCCATCGTCCCATTATGATTATCCATCCTATTATGGTCCCCCCCCATCTCTACTCATAATAGATTTGCCTCTTTAGGTGAAGTACGTGATGATAGTCATCATACACGTGCCAGATATCCTCCGGAACCCATGTATTACAGTCCTGGTTATTCCAACTCACAGAGCCATGGTACACGGGATTTTCACGGGGTTTCAGACACCCACAAAAGAGGCTTAGACCAAAGAGAGGGAGTAGAGGGGGGAAGAGAGTACAGGAAAGGAAAAAGAAGGAGAGTTTAAAAGGCCAGGGCGTTTTTAACCTAAGCACTAAGGTATTTACCCCGGAAGAATTATCAGTTTTGGACAAAGGTCTCAAGTTTGCCCCTCCAAAAAAATTAGATAAGTTCGGTACCTTTATTGACATTCAGAGATATGTTCGGAAGGTAAATATTCAAAGGTACCTCATTACCAATCCCATTGTGAGTGAGGCTAGGGCAGCTGCGTTTGGAACGGTACATTCGGGTCTATACAACCCATCTTTGTTTAACCCCCCCGTTCCAGTAGCACCCTCTGTAAGTATTTTTAGAGACTTAGTATTGAAGGATTTGTCAGAAATCTCTGAGAAACAAAGTTCTAGACAAACCGTGTCTAGTATGGGCCTTAAGTCTCTGTGTTCTAACAAGGACCTAATTATTCGTCCCGCCGACAAAGGCGGAGGCATAGTTGTTCTGGACAAATCAGATTATGAACAAGAAATGTTCAGAATCTTGAATGAGCCCAATACATATTCACAGTTGCCTTCTAATCCTACTTCTAGGTTCAAAACTGAACTTCAGGGTTTGGTTGACAGCGGTTTTTCTAGAAACATTTTAAACAAAAAAGAAAAAGAGTTTTTGGTCCCGGTGGTCCCTAGGATACCCACCATTTATTATCTACCGAAGGTTCACAAGGACCCAGTGCATCCACCCGGTCGTCCAATTGTGAGCGGGATAAATTCCGTCACATCCAGAATTGGCCGCTATATTGACCATTATCTCCAGCCTGTGGTCAGGCGTGTGCCATCCTATCTGGCGGACACGGGGGCTACTATAAGAAAATTACAGGAAGTAAGTATTGATGGGGACTACATTTTGGTGACAGCCGATGTAGCCTCACTCTATACATGTATCCCACATAATATGGGGTTAGGAGCTGTACAATATTTTCTGGAGAAGGAGGAAACTTTAGCTCCCTTTCAAAGGGCGTTCATTATGGAACTATTGGAGTTCGCCACAAGGAGTAGCTACTTCTGGTTCAATGATAATTTTTACCTCCAGTTGAGAGGTGTAGCCATGGGGGCCAAATATGCCCCCAGTTTGGCTAATCTGTTCATGGCCAAATGGGAGGAGGATGTCGTCTATACCTATGACACCCAGCACCTTGTGTTCTGGGCTAGGTATATTGACGACATCCTCCTCCTATGGAGTGGCAGTGTTACATCATTGAACACCTTCATGGACCATCTAAATGTTAATGATAGGGGGATCTCCCTTTCATACACTGCCAGCCATGAAAAGATACAGTTTCTTGATCTAGAAATTAGCATCCATGACCGTCAGTTCTGTTTTCAAACACACTTTAAGAAGACTGACCGGAATGGATACATTCCACAGGATAGTTGCCACCATCAATCGTGGCTTAAATCTGTCCCGCGGAGTCAGTTCCTCAGATTGAGAAGGAACTGCAGTGATGTGAACACCTTCCTCACTCAGGCTGAGATCCTTAAAAAATGTTTTATCGATAAAGGCTATGATCTTGCCAATATAGATAAGGACCTTAGACAGGTATTGGAGACCGATAGGGATTCTCTGTTGATGGTTAAACAGAAAGGCAAACCCAATGATGCTTTTAAATGGGCGATGCTTACCTCCTTCTCCTTGCAGCATAAACAAGTGAAAGCTATTATAGTAAAGCACTGGGATATCTTGAAAAACGATAATATCCTTGGTTCAGTTTTACCAGATCAGGCCAAAGTTATTTTCAGAGGGGCACCTACCCTTCGGGGTAGAATAGTACCTAATATCATCAACCCCCCAGTACGCCCCTCCTTTTTTCATCAATTGGTGGGCTACCATCCATGTAAGAGGTGTAGCGTGTGTAGGTATAACACATCTGGTAGGAGCAAAACCCTGGAGTTTAGGTCAACTAAGACAGGGAAGGTGTATCCAATGTGAGGGGGTTAGCTCGGCAGCGGGTGTGTGTGACCCCCGGGATGGGCTCCCCACACAAAAACAGGCCCAGCAGACGGAGGTTGTGGTTTTCAAAATCAAAAAGGTGCCGTTTATTTTCTATTTACAGTGACAAAAACACAGCAAAGCAAAAGAAACAAACAAAATAAATCCTGGTCAACTTGACCTCTGACTAAACATACAGGTTTCCTAACTAACAACTGGGATCAGCCTAGTGCTGTCCTAGTCCCTGGTTTTAAATGTCCAAGCAAAATATAGCCACACAGGCTTTCTCTCACCGCACAGGGGTTCACTCTCCCTAGACAGTCCACACAGGTCTGCTTCCAGGCATGAGCTAACATCTAATGAATCTGGGAGTTTTTATAGAGGCCTTAAACGAACTGACAGGCTTCAGCTGGCCTCATCAACTCCCTGCCTGCACGACGCCCAGCCCTCTCCCTAGAGGTATGAGTCATCAATGAGCCCACTAGTCTCAGCTGGGCTTATACAACTCTCCACCTAGCTGTATAAATCGGCGTAAAGCCTGAATCTGGGCGAAATATATCTACCCCCCTGGATGCAACCAGGTGACTTTACCTTCCTGCTGTCACATACCCCCCCCTCTTGTTTTAACCTCGGGGTTGGAACACCAGCAATCAGGCATTCATGTACTCGAGACAAAGCATCCACATTCCCCATTTGAACGCCAGGGCGATGCTTTACTGTGAAGTTGAATTCCTGGAGGGCCAGGAACCACCTATTCACTCTTCTATTTGTTTCCTTGTTTTGAGCCATCCACTTTAACGGAGCGTGATCCGTAACCATGTCAAAGTGCCTACCTAGCAGGTAGTACCGAAGGGAATCTAGAGCCCACTTCACCGCTAAACACTCCTTTTCAACGGTGGCGTAATTTACCTCATGGGACTTCAACTTCCTGCTGAGGTAAATGACTGGGTGCTCTTCCCCGTTCCAGACCTGGGACAATACTGCTCCTAACCCCACATCTGACGCATCACTTTGTACGACAAAGTCTTTAGAGAAGTCGGGTGAGTACAACACTGGCTGGCTACATAAGGCTTGTTTCAAGAATTGGAATGCTGCCTCAGCCTCGGGGGTCCATTTAATCATGACCGACCCTTTCCCCTTCGTCAGGTTGGTTAGGGGCACAGCCTTAGAAGCAAAGTGGGGAATGAATCGCCGATAATACCCAGCGATTCCCAGAAAGGCTCGTACCTGCTTCTTGCTGTTGGGACGTGGCCAACTCTGGATGGCCTCGACTTTGTTGAGTTGGGGTTTTATTACTCCCCTCCC
This sequence comes from Rana muscosa, assembly GCA_029206835.1. NCBI lineage: Eukaryota > Metazoa > Chordata > Amphibia > Anura > Ranidae > Rana > Rana muscosa. Next base: position 871,460,106 of record CM055121.1, read on the forward strand.
AATGGTGTACCCAAGATATTTGGCCTCCTCCTGCCCAATGGTACACTTCTTGGGGTTAGCCGTAAACCCTGCTTCCCGAACAGAGTCCAGGACTGCTTGCACTTTTGGCAGATGTGAGGCCCAATCTGTGCTATGGACAATTACGTCATCCAGGTAAGCCGCAGCATACTTCCGATGGGGCCTCAGCATCTGGTCCATTTTCCGCTGGAATGTGGCCGGCGCATTCTGTAACCCGAACGGCATTCTTTTATATTGGAACGCCCCGTCTGGGGTTACAAATGCGGTTTTCTCTTTGGCTGACTTGGCCAGGGGGATTTGCCAATACCCTTTTGTGAGGTCAAGAGTCGTCATGTATCGGGCTGTTCCCAGCCGGTCGATCAACTCATCTATACGTGGCATGGGGTAGGTGTCAAATTTTGTAACTTTGTTCAACTGACGAAAATCGTTACAAAATCGCCAGCTCCCATCCGGTTTAGGCACCAACACAATGGGACTAGACCAATCACTTTGGGACTCCTCTATCACCCCTAAGTTCAGCATTTTCTGTACTTCCTCCCGTATTGCCTCCCGTCGGGCCTCTGGGATCCGATAGGGTTTTAACTTCACCCTTTCACCGGGCGGGGTAATAATGTCATGCTCTACCCCAGATGTTTGTCCCGGCAGCTCAGAGAATACCTCCTTGTTGCGAAGCACAAACTCCTTAACCTCCTGTTGTTGGGGTTGTGACAAGGTGGCTGCGATTCCAACCTCAGGAATCACGCAACCAGTTTGAGCTGGTGACCAAGTGTCTGCGACTAGGGACTCTCTATCCCTCCAGGCTTTCAACAGATTAACGTGATAGATCTGTTCGGGCTTTCGCCTTCCTGGTTGTCTGACCTTGTAATTCACTTCGCTCACTTTTTCCATTATCTCGTAGGGGCCTTGCCATTTGGCAAGGAATTTACTTTCAACCGTAGGGACAAGTACCAATATCCTATCCCCCGGGGAAAAGGTACGGGTCTTGGCTCCACGGTTGTACACTCTCTGCTGTGCCAACTGCGCTTGGGCCAAATGTTCCTTCACGATGGGCATTACCTGTGCAATTCGATCTTGCATCAGGGCGACATGCTCAATCACACTCCTGTGGGGAGAACTCTCACTTTCCCAAGTTTCCTTGGCAATATCCAACAGCCCTCTTGGGTGTCTCCCATACAGTAACTCAAAGGGGGAGAATCCCGTAGAGGATTGGGGCACCTCCCTAATAGCAAACATCAAATAAGGAAGTAGACAGTCCCAATCCTTTCCATCCCTATCCACCACTTTCTTCAACATTTGTTTTAGGGTTTTGTTGAATCTTTCAACCAGCCCATCGGTTTGGGGGTGATACACAGATGTACGTAATTGCGTCACTTTGAACAATTTACACAGCTCCTTCATAACCCGGGACATAAAGGGTGTACCTTGGTCCGTAAGCAGTTCTTTACAAATACCCACCCGGCTAAAAACAAGAGATAGCTCTTTGGCTATGGTTTTGGCCGAGGTATTTCTGAGAGGGATCGCTTCTGGATAACGGGTGGCATAGTCCATTATAACCAATATGTACTGGTGCCCCCTAGCGGACTTGATTATAGGACCTACCAAATCCATTGCGATTCTCTCAAACGGGACCTCAATGATGGGTAGAGGGACCAGCGGGCTACGGAAGTGTGGCATCGGGGCCGACCTCTGACACACAGGGCAGGAGGAACAATAATTTTCTATGTCCTTCATCACCCCAGGCCAATAGAATCTCTGTAATACCCTCTCTCGGGTTTTCTCTGTCCCCAGATGACCTCCAAGAATGTGCCCATGGGCCAACTCCAACACCAACTTCCTGTAAGGTTTGGGCACCACAAGCTGCTCAACGGTTTCTTCTGCCCTTTTTGCCACCCGATACAGTAGGTCCTTCTCTACGCTGAAGTATGGGTAAGTGCAGGTATTATCTGGGTTCACTAACTCGCCATCTATTTTCACTACGTTTTCCCGTGCCTTTATTAGGGCGGGGTCTTTCAACTGTTCTGTGGCAAAGTTTTCCCTGTGAACCTCAAGATCAGAAAACTCCACAGACGGTAGGTTTTCGTCTGAGGAGGTGGGCTCCTCTCCAGTTTCTTGAGTCTCCCCTGCCAATACTGACAAGGGAAATTCGGGAGAGTCCTCACCACTCTCAGAGGAGTTCTGGCTATCATATTCCTGGTACATAGGGGCACCAGTGGGGGGCTCAGGATCATCCCACAGTTCCCAGAACTTCGGAAAATCCCTTCCCACAATGGTGTCATGCGGTAACTGAGACACTAAGCCCACTGGATGAGAAAGGGTACCTTTGGGGGTCTCGAAACACACTGTAGTCACTGGATACTCTCGGGTGTCCCCATGCACACAAATAACAGCTACCTTGCTATTCCCAGAGACCTCTGTTTTAACTAATTCAGCCTTTATCAGGGTCACAAGGCTACCTGAATCCAGCAATACCACAACATTTCTACCATTAATACACATTTTGCATAAATGTTTCTCAGTTCCCCGAATGGCAGTGCATGCGACTGTCGCACACAGCGACTGACGTCTGCCCGTCAGAAAGTCACACTGCATGGGTTCCTCCAAAACCGGGCAATTTGCTGCAATATGTCCCGCTTGCCGGCAGCGGTAGCAAATGATCCTTCTTGCCGCCTCTTGAGCCGCTGATTTCCCAGGCTGTTCTCGCCAAACTTGGGGTAGAGCTCCCACCCTCTCACTCTCTCCACCCTTACCCCTTGGAATCATCTTATCCGCCCCTGGGGATGGTCTGGTCTTAGGGTGGAAAGTCCGAGTGTCTCTGGAAGAGGCCGTCAGGTTCTCTGTAGCCAAGTATTTCTCCACACGATCCACAAGACCATCGGCCGTCTCTGGGTCTCCATGGCTTACCCACTTTTGGATGGCAGTAGGAAGAGCTCTCAAAAACCGATCCATTACAACACGTTCCACAATCTTTGGTGCGGACAAAGTCTCTGGCTGTAGCCACTTTCTGCTCAGGTGAATGAGATCATACATTTGAGACCTGGGGGGTTTTCCAAGCTGGAAAGTCCAGTTATGCACACGCTGAGCCCGGACAGCCAGGGTGACACCCAGCCTTGCCAATATTTCAGCTTTTAGCATCACATAGTCTTTTGCTTGGTCAGGCTCTAGGTCATAGTAAGCTTTCTGCGATTCACCCGTTAACAGAGGAGCCACCAGTCCAGCCCACTGCTCCTCAGGCCACTTTTCTCTTTCAGCAGTCCTTTCAAACGTGGTCAAAAATACCTCTGGATCATCCTCTCCAGTCATTTTTGTCAATAAACGACTCACCCCAAAGGACGCGGTATTAGTGGGACGGCTTTCCTCACTGGTCTGCGGACGTTGCTGCATTACTGCTTCCATTTGTTGTAGTCTCTGCTCTTGCTTCTGTAATAGGTCTATGAAGCGGGCCTCAGATCGTTGCTGGGCTTGTTGCTGAGCTTCCAGACTCTGTTGGTGAGCTTGCTGCTGGGCTGCAAGGCTCTGTTGATGAGCTTGCTGCTGGGCTGCGAAGTTCTGTTGTTGAGCTGCAAGGCTCTTTTGCAAACCTGCATTTGTCTGCTGTTGATTGGCATTTGCTAGAGCCAGCTGTTTCAGTATCTCCTCCATGCTGGCTTAAAAAAAAACTGCCACTGGTTCTCCACCAACTGTGAGGGGGTTAGCTCGGCAGCGGGTGTGTGTGACCCCCGGGATGGGCTCCCCACACAAAAACAGGCCCAGCAGACGGAGGTTGTGGTTTTCAAAATCAAAAAGGTGCCGTTTATTTTCTATTTACAGTGACAAAAACACAGCAAAGCAAAAGAAACAAACAAAATAAATCCTGGTCAACTTGACCTCTGACTAAACATACAGGTTTCCTAACTAACAACTGGGATCAGCCTAGTGCTGTCCTAGTCCCTGGTTTTAAATGTCCAAGCAAAATATAGCCACACAGGCTTTCTCTCACCGCACAGGGGTTCACTCTCCCTAGACAGTCCACACAGGTCTGCTTCCAGGCATGAGCTAACATCTAATGAATCTGGGAGTTTTTATAGAGGCCTTAAACGAACTGACAGGCTTCAGCTGGCCTCATCAACTCCCTGCCTGCACGACGCCCAGCCCTCTCCCTAGAGGTATGAGTCATCAATGAGCCCACTAGTCTCAGCTGGGCTTATACAACTCTCCACCTAGCTGTATAAATCGGCGTAAAGCCTGAATCTGGGCGAAATATATCTACCCCCCTGGATGCAACCAGGTGACTTTACCTTCCTGCTGTCACACCAATGAAACAATTTTGCACATGCTCCACCACACACATAGTATATCTTATCACCTGCCCTTGCGGGAAACAATATGTTGGCCGTACAATTAGGCCGTTTTCCGTGAGAGTAGGTGAACATGTTTCTCTTATTTTGGGGGGTGATGTTAATCATACGGTGCCCAGACACTACAGATTGCATCACGGTAGGAATCCAGCTGGCACACAATTTTTGATCATTGATCACTTCATCCCCCATTGGAGGGGTGCCCCTAAAATTAGGGGTGTGTCTCAGTTGGAGACCTACTGGATATATGAATTACAAACGCACAGGCCGTCTGGTTTAAACGTCGAATGGGATATTAATTCCTTTATCGACCAATCTTAAGAATGGCAGTTTCCATTAGACCATGGACCAATCATACTTTTTCTTAAGGAAATTTCAGGAGGATTATTATCCCCCATGATTATTTCCTTTTTTATTTTTGTTATATTTTATGTATTTTATCTATGTCATATAATATGTGATTTTTATGAGTTACTGTGTAGTTGGATTGAGGCCGCTCCTGGTTTGCCCATTAGACAGCATTTGTTGTCTCAATCACAAATTCATTTTGTGAAGATTTAGGATAATGGCCTCTTAGTTTGTCTCTTACAGGAGACTAACTTTTCATGTCAAGATTTCTTATTCCACACACAGAAAGATGATCAATAGGTTTAATACCTCCTCTTTGGTCATCTATTTATTCTTTTTTAATTGTTCTATGACCTTTTTTATAATATTAAAGGCAGTCACCATCGCACCCATTTTCTTTTGGTTGCATGCAATACCCTTTTCTGGCCGCATTAGTAGACATATTATATCTATGGAGACCGCTAGGGGTTTATGTGATTCCAGTCAGGGCTGCGTTCCACGCTCTGTGTTATGCATGGCGTTGGAACGCAGCGCTCGGTTTATAATTGAGCCTGCTGTTGATGACGCACAGCGTCATTTCTGCTTGTTTTGGGTGTTCCCTGTGTAGCAGGGGCTCCGTGATGGACATGTGATGTCACGTGACTGTCATCTCGAGCTAGATGACGCTGTTGTGTTATACCCTGGATAATCATGTGACGTGATGTCACATGATGGTCATGTGGCGTTGGACGGCGCCGCTGCGCGCCCACGTATGGCGTGTACGTCCGCACGTCGGCCGGCGTCTCGTTTGCATATGCAGGCGGAGTGACGCGGGACTGTGGGACGGGCACGCCAGGCTGTCATTAGACAGCGTTAAAGGTGTCATGGCTCCTATCACGAGGATCTCACACACACATGCGGAATCAGAGGATTTAGCCCTTACCATGCATAGGTAAGCGGCTATATATGTTGACATTATACTATTAATAGCTCCCCTTCTGGCTGATACAGCTTCCCACAAATGAACCAGTCACGTATGGAGGGGTTCCATAGAGAGGCTTGGGATGCACGCTTTGGCGCCATCTTTGATTTCACAGGAAGTGCTGTTCTGGTGGGCAGATCAGGGGGAGGTCTCTGTCACATATAAATAGCATACAGGCAACAGTGGAGTCATGCCCCAGACAATGCAACATTTTGCGAAACGCGTCGGGAGACTCTACTGCTGCTATTGAGTGTCTTTGCAAAGCATCAAATTTATGGATTGAATGTAAGTGTACTTGCCTATATTCATTAAAATCCTTTGCGTTATTACGCTATGTGCCATCTCCCTTCTTTTTCCACATGTACTTTATATGAGTCAAATTTCCTATTGGCTTGAATTTCTGGTATCCCCTCCTAAGCTTGGACCTTGGATATAAGGGTGCGCAGTGTTTATCTGGTTCCATATGCACGGACGTATACATATTCAGCCTGTCTGACCCCATACACGTATGTGTATTGGGTCCACTACATCCGGTAAGCCTCCCCTTCACGTGGTGGTGGTTATGTTACAAGTCACATATTTACTTTGGAAGATTTACTTGCACCTTTTGGAATTGATTTGAATATATGTTTCATCACATCTATTTGGAGTTCTATATACAATTGGACTTTTTATTCATTGATATATTTGGATTTTTATTTATTATTTTTTTTTTTTTTTTTGTGATTCAGTTAATTTTGGAGCACTTGGGTTTTCACATTGTCATACACATAGCGCTGCATTTTTTGTATATTGTTTGTTGTTGCCTTTTTTCCACAGGTATTGTAGCTGCTCATATGTGTTAGCAGCGCGAATATTGTTTGTATTTTAGTCACAGAAGGGGCGGTGGAGAAGGTGGCCGTCTGACTGATGCGTTCAGACAATTTTTTAGTCCGCAGCCCCAAGGTCTGATAGGTTCCAGCAACCATCGCCAGCGTCTGATTTACATGGTGCAGGAATACCTAGGGGCAAGATCAGACTTAGAGACCTTTCCAACCGACAATCCTCTGGGTTACTGGGTCTTGAGGATGGATCACTGGCCAGAGCTTGCACAGTATGCAATTGAGCTACTGGCCTGTCCTGCATCCAGCGTTCTTTCGGAACGCACATTCAGTGCTGCTGGAGGCTTTGTAACCGATCACAGGGTGCGCCTGTCCACTGACTCAGTCGATCGGCTCACCTTTTATAAAAATGAATCAGTCTTGGATCACCAGCTACCAAGCACCTGATGCTGATGTAACCAAATTTTTTTTTATGAATGTGAGATCCCTTCAAGACTGCCTATGCTGATACTGAGTGACTATCCTCTTCCTCCTCAATGTTCATGTTGATAGCTTGTAAGAACATTTTTGGTTCTGGGCACCACCACCAGTGGCTAAGGCCCAATTTTTCTGCCCCTGTTTAACAGGGACGTGTAATTAAAATTTTTGCTGTAATACTTTGCAGCAGGGCTCATTCCTGTGCTCCAACTTGAGTATCTGTGAGGGGTTGCAGTGTTGTGGCACCAGCACCAGTGCCTAAGGCCCAATTTTTCTGCCCCTGTTTAACAGGGGCATGTAATTACAATTTTTGCTGTAATACTTTGCAGCAGGGCTCATTCCTGCGCTCCAACTAGAGTATCTGTGAGGGGTTGCAGTGTTGTGGCACCAGCACCACACCACCGCTAAAGGCCCAAATTTCTGCCCCTGTTTAACAGGGGCATGTAATTAAAATTTTTGATCTAATATTTCACAGCAGGGCCCATTCCTGCGCCCACCAAGAGTAACTGTGAGGGCTTACAGTGTTGTGGCACTACCACCACCACCACCAAAGGCCCAATTTTTCTTCCCCTGTTCAGCAGGGGCATGTAATTACAATTTTTGATCTAATATTTCACAGCAGGGCCCGTTCCTGCACCCACCAAGAGTTTAACTGTGAGGGCTTACAGTGTTGTGGCACCACCACCACCACCAAAGGCCCAATTTTTCTGCCCCTGTTCTATTTCACAGCAGGGCCCGTTCCAGCGCCCACCAAAAGTAACTGTGAGGACTTAGTGTTCTAGCACCAGCACCACCACCACCACCACCAAAGGCCCAATTTTTCTGCCCCGGTTCAACAGGGGCATGTAACTACAACTCTTCCTGTTCCAGCACCCACCAAGAGTAACTGTGAGGGCTTATAGTGTTCCTGGTACCACCAACACCTAAGGCCCAATTTTCTGCAGAGTATATAGGGCAGTATAGTATATACAGGCGGTCCCCTACTTTCAAACATTCGACTTACAAATGACTCCTACTTACAAACGGAGGGAGACAACAGGAAGTGAGAGGAAATCTACCCCATGGAAGGGAAATTCTCTCCAGTAAGAGTTAATATGGGAAAAAAGTGTCTCCACTGATGCTTTATCACCAATCCTTGTTTCCCTAAAAAAAACTAATTTTCTAAATCCAATTGTCATTGGGCCAGAAAGTGAGGTGAAATCTTCTGAACAGGGGCATAGACAGCAAAACAAATGTTACAGGGGTGATGATAACCCTTTGCTAGGATATCAAAAAAAGCTTAAAAATAGATTTTTTGGCTGGAGCTACACTTACAAAATGTACCTGTTCCAAATTACAAACAGATGCAACTTAAAAACAAACCTACAGTCCCTGTCTTTCATGGGACCGCCTGTATACTGCTGTTAAGAAGAGTATATAGGGCCTTTTTTTAATTTGGGTGCGGGTTTCCCCTTAATATCTATACAAGACCCAAAGGGCCTGGTAATGGGCTGGGGGGAGGGGGGGGTACCCATGCCGTTTTTCTCAATAATTGTAATCTATATTGCCAGGACCCAACATTACATTAAAGCCGCATGCAGTTTTAAATGACTTTTATTCCTTTAGAAATGTCTTTTTGTGCAGGGACTGTTCTAAACATGGGAAACACATGCCACTTCACAGGCATACTATAGACACCCCCCAGGTACAATATTTAAAGGAATATTTCACTTTTATTTCTTCACTTTAAGCATTATTAAAATCACTGCTCCTGAAAAAACTGCAGTTTTTAAAACTTATTTTTGCATTGATACATGTCCCCTGGGGCAGGACCCGGGCCCCCAAACCATTTTTAGGACAATAACTTGCATATTAGCCTTTCAAATTCGCACTTTTGATTTCTCACATTCGAGTCCCATAGACTTTAACGGTGTTCGAAAGTTAGCGCAAACTTTCGGTCCGTTCGCATGTTCTGGATGCGAACCGAACCGGGGGTGTTCGGCTCATCCCTACTGTCCTGACATTCCAGGACCTCAATAAATGAGATTGGCTGTCAGTACATCAGGTGTGATCATTTTTTTTTTTTTTTTCGCTTGTAGACTCTATAACTTTCACACAGACTAAATAATATCCCCTAATTTGGGTTATTTTTTATCAAAGATATGCAGCAGTATAAAATGTGGCCCAAATTTATGAACAAAAATTACTTATTTGCAAAATTGCATAATAGAAACTAATAAAAAATGTTCGCTCTTTTTTTACTTATATCGCAAAAAAGGAAAAACTCAGTGGTGATTAAATAACACCAAAAGAAAGCTCTATTTTTGTGAAAAAATTGATAAGAATTTTGTTTGGGTACAGAGTTGCACGACTAAGTACTTGTCAATCAAAGTGTGAGAGCACTGAAAGCTAAAGATTGGTCTGGGCAGGAAGGGGGTGAAAGTACCCTGTATTGAAGTGGTTAGGGGGAACCCTATGACAGAATTAAGAAAAAGAACGGTGTGGGGTCCCCCCCAAAATTCATACCAGGCCCATTGGGTCTGGTATAGATATGATGGGCAACTTCACGACAAAAAAAAAATGACCTGGTGTCCTCTCCAAAACCTATACCAGGCCCTTTGGGTCATGTATAAATGTTAAGGAAAACTTCACACCTAAATTGAAAAAAAAATGGCGTGGGGTCCCCCCCAAAGTCCATACCAGACACTTATCCAAGCATGCAGCCTTACAGGCCAGGAAAGGGGGAGGACGAGCGAGTGCCCCCCCCTTCCTGAACCATACCAGACCGCTTGCCTTCAACATGGGGAGGGTGCTTTGGGGTGCCCCCCAAAGCACCTTGTCCCCATGTTGATGGGGACAAGGGCCTCTTCCCAACAACCCTGGGCTGTGGTTGTCGGGGTCTGCAAGTGGGTGGCTTATTGGAATCTGGAAGCCCCCTTTAACAAGGGGGCCCCTAGATCCTGGCCCTCCCTATGTGAATGGGTGTCTGGTACATCGTACCCCTATCCATTCACAAAAAAAGTGTCAAATGGTAGTAAACACAATAAACAGTTTTTGACAAGGAAAAAATAAATCAAATAGTGTCCCTCTATGTAATCGATCGTCAATCACGACGCTAGCAAAAATAGAAAAAAAAACCCCTGCTGTCATCTCTTGGGAGGCCTCCGACCATCTGCCTCCTCTCTGCTTTGACAGCTCTTTTATAGGCAAGGCCACCCAGCTACAACACCCAGTGGCACCGCCCCCTTCTGATGTTACGTGACCTCATGTGATGTAATAAGGGAGCGGTGCCACCGGGTGATGTAACCAGGTGGCTCCGCCCCTTGCCTGTATAAGAACTGTCAAAGCAGAGAGGAAGCAGACAGCTGGTGGCCTCCCAGAAGGCAGAGCTTTTTTTTTTTTTCAATTTTTTTTGGGTTCGGTGGGCGACGTGATTGACGATGGATTACATAGAGGGACACAATTTTTTTTCTTTTTTAATAAAGGACTTGTCAAAAACTGTTTCATGTGTTTCTTACATTGTGTCACTTTTTTGGTGAATGGGGGGAAGTTGGGATCTGGGGGCTTCCTTGTTAAAGGGGGCTTCCAGATTCCGATAAGCCCCCAACCCACAGACCCCTACAACCGCAGTTAAGGGTTGTTGGGATCAGGCCCTTGACCCCATCAACATGGGGACAAGGTGCTTTGGGTGGGGGGGGGGGTGCAGAGCCTCCTGCCGTGTTCTGGTCATCTCCGCCGCTTACCAGATCCGTCGCTTCTGGCGGAGATGATCTGATGCTGTCCCCTGAGTGGCAGGAAGTCGAGTGAGGGAATGATGGCCCCCACTCGATTGAATGCCATTGAATGACAGAAGCGAGGTCAAACGTCACTTCCGCCAAACGGCCTTAAAGGGACAATTACAAAAAAAATAAAAAATACGATTTTTTTTTTTAAAGTGCCCCGTCCCTATGTGCACACGCGCAGAAATGAACGCCTACGTAAGTTACGCCCACATATGTAAACGGTACTCAAACCACACATGTGAGGTATCGTCACGTTCATTAGAGCGAGTGCAAAAATTCCAGCAAAATACCTCCTTTGTAACTCAAAACTGGTAACCTGTAGAAATTTTTAAACATTGCCTATGGAGATTTTTAAGTGTCAAAGATTGTCGCCATTCCACGAGCGGGCACAGTTTTGAAGCATGACGTGTTGGGTATCAGTTTACTCGGCGTAACATTATCTTTCACAATATCAAAAAAAAATTGGGCTATCTTTACTGTTTTCTTATTAAAAAAAATTGCATTAGTAAGACCGCTGCGCAAATACGGTGTGATATAAAGTATTGCAACAACCGCCATTTTATTCTCTAGGGTGTCTGAAAAAATATATATGTTTGGGGTTTCTAAGTAATTTTCTAGAAAAAAAACCTGATTTAAACTTGTAAACACCAAGTGTAAAAAATAGGCTTGGTCCTTAAGTGGTTAAAATCACTGATTGTTTTTAAAACTTTTTTTTTTGCATTCATACATGTCTCCTAGGGCAGTACCCGGGTCTCCATACACTTTTTATGGGGTGGAGAACCTCAGGTATAAGGATCAATTCAATAGTTTACAGCTATTGACTTTGGAGAAGAAGGACTCCAGAACAAAATAGCACTCTTAGCAGAAGCCAACCGGTTAAGGAGACAAACTGGACAAATTATAGCAAAGCCAACAAGCTGACCGTAAGCCGAACAGGTGACACAGCAAATGAGATACATTTCATGTAATTTCCCATTTACATTTTCAAGTAATATACCAGGCTGTCCAACCACTTATCTAAAACTATTAAGCAGAGGGGTAGACATTATCCTGCAAGGAGTTTGACTAAATCAAGTGACCTCAGGCCTGGGGTGTCCAACCATGGTCCCCAAAGTTTATCCTATTTACAGGGGCAGCCCCTATGCTGGTATTTGTATTTTTGCAGCCTAAAGGCGTGTAAACACGGTCTGAATTTATGATGGAAAAGTCTGATGGGAGCTTTTCATCGGATTTTCCGACCATGTGTATGCCCCATCTGACTTCTCCCGTCGGAATTTCCGATGGACTTAGATAGAGAGCAGGTTCTCTATTTTTCCGTCGGAAATTCCGACGGAGTTTTGACCGGTCAAAATTCCGACTGTGTGTACGCGGCATAAGAGTGTCCCCCATAAACTGTAACCATTCTTTGTGGGAAGGGGGTCTTGAGGCTATCAATGTCGTAGAAGAACTCTCCAAGCTTGGAAGAGGGCTCTAGCCACTGCTTCTCTAGTAAGGGCTGGTAACTGGAGGTCATCTAGAATGCGAAATAGTCAGTGTTTTGTGTTGAGTGGGATGGAGACCTGGAAATGGCATTCAATGTGCGCACTACCCCCTCCCAGTATATATGTAATTTGGGGCATCCCCATAGTCCCCGTGGTCCCGGCAGCATTTACTGCAAGCTGGGATGTCTAGGAGGCCCATTTTGTACAGCTTATCTGGGGTATAGTGGACCCTAAGAGCTATATACAAATGCAGAAGCCTCTGAGTCACATTGAGAGAGCATTGTGGCACCACCTGAAGAGCATCTTCCCACTGGTTCTCCACAAAGGGCCAAGGTCAGCCGCCCTCTGCCTCTCCACCATAAAAAAGGGAACGACTTCAGAAATGTTGTCAGCAGCCGGGCATAGCAACAGGAGGTAATATACATTATATCAAATAATGGAGTTGGAGACTGGTCCAGTTCAAAGACGAACCCTGCGCTGCTACAGCAAATCTGGGTTGAATGTAGAAAAAATGGATAGACATTAGGACAAACCGACCTCAATGCTCTGTCTAATTGGGCGACTATTTGGCAGATGAGGTTTAATGTTGATAAATGTAAAGTTATGCACTTGGGGGCTAAGAATATGAATGCATCATACATACTAGGGGGAGTACAACTGGGGGGATCCGTAGTGGAGAAGGATCTGGGGGTTTTGGTAGATCATAAGCTCAATAATGGCATGCAATGCCAAGCTGCGGTTTCCAAAGCGAGCAAAGTCCTTTCTTGTATTAAGAGAGGTATGGACTCCAGAGAGAGAGAGATATCATTTTGCCCCTGTTCAAATCATTAGTAAGACCTAATCTGAAATATGCAGTAAAGTTTTGGGCACCAGTTCTCAAAAAGGATATCGGGGAACTGGAGAAAGTGCAGAGAAGGGCAACCAAACTGATAAGAGGCATGTAGGAGCTCAGCTATGAGGAAAGATTAGAGGAACTGAATTTATTCACTCTTGAGAAGAGGAGAATAAGGGGGGATATGATTAACATGTACAAATATATAAGGGGTCAATATAGTGAACTTGGTGTAGAGTTATTCACTTTACGGTCAACACAAAAGACAAGGGGGCACTCTTTACGTCTAGAGGAAAAAAGATTTCACCTCCAAATATGGAAAGGTTTCTTCACAGTAAGAGCTGTGAAAATGTGGAACAGACTCCCTCCAGAGGTGGTTCTGGCCAGCTCAGTAGATTGCTTTAAGAAAGGCCTGATAACTTTCCTAAATGTACATAATATAACTGGGTACTGACATTTATAGGTAAAGTTGATCCAGGGTAAATCAGATTGCCTCTCGGGGGATCAGGAAGGAATTTTTTCCCCTGCTGTAGCAAATTGGATCATGCTCTGCTGGGGTTTTTTGTTTTCCTCTGGATCAACTGTGGGTATAGAATTCGGTATATGGGATTGCACGATATTTTTTATTTTTTTTTATGGTTGAACTGGATGGACTTTGTCTTTTTTCAACCTGACTAACTATGTAACTATGTAGGAGAGAAAACCTATCACGCAATTCCTCAAAAGTACGTAGGGCACCTTTGCTGAAAATGTGACATAAGTGAGTGACACCAAATTTTTGCCACATCAAGACTTGCAGCTTAGCCTTCTGGGTAGTTATCATTATGTCAAATGGGGCTATATCCACTTCCAGACCAGGCCTATTTTTGATATTTGTTGTTTACAAGTTAAAATCAGTATTTTGTGCTAGAAAATTACTTAGAACCCCCAAACATTATATATTTTTTTTGCAGAACCCATAGAGAATAAAATGGTGATCGTTGCAAATATTTTATGTCACATCATATTTGCGCAGCGGTCTTACAAACACAATTTATTTGGAAAAAATAAATTTTTTGGAATAAAAAAAAGAAAACAGTAAAGTTATCCCAATTTTTTTGTATAATGTACAAAGGTCCAAATCTCCATAGGCAACATTTAAAACATTTTTACAGGTTACCTGTTTAGAGTTACAGAGGAGGTCTAGTGCTAGAATTATTGCTATTGTTCTAAAGATTACGGCTATACCTCACGTGTGTGGTTTGAACACGGTTTACATATGTGGGCGCGACTTATGTATGCCTTCACTTCTGCGCGCAAGCTCGGAAGGACAGGGCAATTTTATTTTTTTCTTGTTAATTTACATTTTTTATTTTTATTTTTACACTGTCCCTTTAAAAAAAAATGTGGATCACTTTTATTCCTATTACAAGGAATGTAAACAGAAATAAGCATGATAGGGCCTCTTTTATTGTGAGATCTGGGGTCAAAAAGATCCCAGATCTCACATTTACACTTATAAGCAAAAAAAAAGTAATTTTGCCTTTAAGAGATGAAAAAAATGATCCCTTTAAGGTCAAAATGTGGAGAGCATCGGATCAGCTCTGGGCTAACTGAAAGGTCAGGTAAGCTCAGAGAAGACTGGGAAGTATGCCAATACTTATTTACTCTACTTTAGATGCCTGACAAACATACTTATGTTCACAGCCTATACTTTTTATGGACTAACAAGGTCTTTATGGATACATCACTACATCCATGCCATGCCTGCTCTCCGTTTGGCTCCTGGTGGGGTCCCATCTGTACTCCGCCCCCTCAGCTCCCCGGTGAGGCACCTGCTGCCGCGGTCTTGGGGCCGCACATCTGTAGCCATGGTCAAGCTCAGTGGTGAGTATGGGGATCTACACACCCCCTCCCACCCTGTGCCTTTATAACCAATACTGTGCCATATTGTCAAACATATATATTTTTTCATCTTAGGTACATTGTTACACACATCCACCCCTGAAGAGCGAGCTGGATCTCGCGAAACTAGTCGGGTAGTATGATGCCCGTGTACTCTGACTGTTACTATATTTATGTACCAATATTCCTTGTTTATTTTAATTGGCAACTGTTGGTGTTATCCATGCATGTAAACAATTTTACTTGAATAAACTATATACTGTAATTACTACTGTTTATATTTACTGGCGGAAACGTCACACACTTCATTTAAAGTCCCAAAGGGCGAATTCTTTGTTTTATTACATGTTACAGGGATGGAAGTGTGTCACTGGGGACACCAGACCCTTCTCCTTCTTTTTTCTATATTGAACCCGGGTGGAAGACACCCATCAGCCCAAACCTGGTCTGCTGTCACCCCCGCCAGTATTTACATGTATAAATAATCATATTTTGATATACTAGCTACTTATCCTCCAACACAATTTTTATCCCAGTATTGTTGTATACCCTGGCTCCTTGTGCGTTTTCCTTGGTTGGCGTTAGCGTCTCTGTCTCGCATTGGGAGCTGCGATGTGTATAAAGGGAGGCTTTTCTGTGTCTCCTGCTGTCCCCATTTGCTTTTGGGCGGATGGGGACACCTACACATCGGCGCCATGTTCAGGCGCCAGAGGCGTGGCGTCTGCGTTCTTGCAGATGTCGGCGCAGCTGGACGCATTACACCATCTGATGGCATGGGGGTGTGTCCGCAATTGCGTGCCTCTCTATGACAGTGGGCGCCTCCTGCACTCACATGTCAGCCATCCACACATGGTGTTGGGGGCGGAGCCTCCTGGGCTCTTCCGGGGTTAAATTGGAGGTCAGGCATGGTTTGGTTTTCATTTCATTCCTCACTGAAGACACACACAGCTGTGGAGATTGCTTGCTGTGTCTCATTACCTTCTATACTTGGGATATTCACTATACTCAGGTACTTAATATATTCACCTTGTTACTCACTATATTTAGGCACACTTACATTTTTTACACACAGTTTATTTCTTGAGAACTCCCTTTTTTATTCTTATTTTTTATTCTTATTTTTTTGTCTGTTTTTGGCTATCACAGATTCCTCCATACAATCCAAGTTCATCTCTTTTTCATCTTGTCAATTGCTATCACCCCTTTGCTATCCTATGCTTTTCCATCATCGTTAGGTCTCTACCATCCTTGACCCAGGCTTCTTATTGAGATATATATATATATATATATATATATATACATATACACCCATATGTCAATACTCATTGACTGTACTTTACTACTTCAGACGCCTGACAAACATATTCATGTTTATAGTTTATACTCTTTATGGACTAACGATGTTTCTAGGGATACATCACTACACACACATTCACAGAATTGCAGTTCACTTCTCTTTCCTCTCTTTCCTCTTTTTTCTATCTCGCCACTATCAGTATCCCTCTGCTATACTAAGTTTCTAATTACCTCCATGTCCCTACCACCTTTGGCCCAGGCCTTTCATTCATGCATATATATTCTTATGCCAATACTTATTTACTCTACTTTAGATGCCTGACAAACATACTTATGTTCACAGCCTATACTTTTTATGGACTAACGAGGTCTTTATGGATACATCACTACATCCATGCCATGCCTGCTCTCCGTTTGGCTCCTGGTGGGGTCCCATCTGTACTCCGCCCCCTCAGCTCCCCGGTGAGGCACCTGCTGCCGCGGTCTTCAGGCCGCACATCTGTAGCCATGGTCAAGCTCAGTGGTGAGTATGGGGATCTACACACCCCCTCCCACCCTGTGCCTTTATAACCAATACTGTGCCATATTGTCAAACATATATATTTTTTCATCTTAGGTACATTGTTACACACATCCACCCCTGAAGAGCGAGCTGGTAGTATGATGCCCGTGTACTCTGACTGTTACTACATTTATGTACCAATATTCCTTGTTTATTTTAATTGGCAACTGTTGGTGTTATCCATGCATGTAAACAATTTTACTTGAATAAACTATATACTGTAATTACTACTGTTTATATTTACTGGCGGAAACGTCACACACTTCATTTAAAGTCCCAAAGGGCGAATTCTTTGTTTTATGGAATCTGCCACTGGCATCACTTTTATGTTGAAGAGAATTACTCACAGTATAAAAAAATACCAGGATTATGGCAGCTAGCTGCTGCCATAACAATGGTATATAACGTCAAAGTAATGACGAATATATACTGTGGGCGGTCCGGAAGTGAATATAGTGTGAAACTGGTAACTTGTTGAAGCTACTTGGTCTTGTTCCAAATTTTTGGGAGAAGAGTATAAGTGGGCAAAAGCCTTTTAGATTTAGCAAAAACTGCAGCCTCAGGTCCAATCGGTAGGACAGACACTTTAGCTGTTGTGGGGGGGTTTACTCGGCAGCGGGGGTGTGTGACCCCCGGGATGGGCTCCCCACACAA
Organism: Rana muscosa; assembly: GCA_029206835.1. Classification (NCBI taxonomy): domain Eukaryota; kingdom Metazoa; phylum Chordata; class Amphibia; order Anura; family Ranidae; genus Rana; species Rana muscosa. The sequence continues at coordinate 871,477,535 of CM055121.1, forward strand.
AAAACAGGCCCAGCAAACGGAGGTTGTGGTTTTCAAAATCAAAAAGGTGCGGTTTATTTTCTATTTACAGTGACAAAACACAGCAAAGCAAAAGAAACATAAACAAAATAAATCCTGGTCAACTTGACCTCTGACTAAACATACAGGTTTCCTAACTAACAACTGGGATCAGCCTAGTGCTGTCCTAGTCCCTAAGTCCCTGGTTTTAAATGTCCAAGCAAATAGCCACACAGGCTTTGTCTCACCGCACAGGGGTTCACTCTCCCTAGACAGTCCACACAGGTCTGGTTCCAGGCATGAGCAAACACCTAATGAATCTGGGAGTTCTTATAGAGGCCTAAATGAGCTGCCAAGCTTCAGCTGGTCTCATCAACTCCCTGTCTGCACGACGCCCCACACTCTCCCTAGAGGTATGAGTCATCCATGAGCCCACTAGCCTCAGCTGGGCTTATACAACTCTCCACCTAGTTGTATAAGTCGGCGTAAAGCCTGAATCTGGGCGAAATATATCTACCCCCCTGGATGCAACCAGGTGACTTTACCTTCCTGCTGTCACACTGTATATAGTAGAATGTGTACAAAGGAGTCAAGAAGAGTCGCCTTCTGGTGAGGAGGAGTAGTCATCCCTTTTCAAAAATGCTGTAGCTCAATTTGATGTTAGAAGAAACAGGTTTAACCTTAGAGTGTGAAAAGAGTTCTATACTGTTACAGCAGTAAACATTTGGAACTCCTTTCCCCAGAAAGTGGTACTACCTGAGAGTGTTGACAACTTTTAAAAGACGTTTAGATGCCTTCCTCAGGAAGCACAATATGCAAGGCTATGGGAATTGTTAATCAAAATCACACACATACACATACGTAGGTTGAACTGGATGGACCTATCTATTATTCCAACCTTATTAACTATGTAGGATTCCGAAAAATCAATGTCAGAGCATTTGCTCTTACCATCATTGAGTCAACTAATGGTGTTCAAGAATCCTAAAATATATTTGTCCAGACCTGCTATGTGAATGGAATCCCAGACATATTAAATAGGTTTCTTGGTTCAGCCTAGCACATTACAACATATACAATTTTTCCTGAATGAAAACCAAATTTACGGTTCGAATTTTGTTCATTCGAGAATTTTTTTTAATCATTCTCCTTTTATTTTTCTTGTTGCTACAGTTCAAAACAGTCATTGCGTTGACCCCACTAACCAATAGAAAATTAAAGGAACGTTCCAAAAAACAATAATTTATAAACAAAATTCTACAGGTGTATGGCCAGCTATAGACCAACAGCTATAACATAGCAGAGCTGGAGGATGGATGTTGGGTGTGGTCACACAGATAACATAAAGGACCTGAGAGAGTGAAATAATCTTCAATTTCACTCTACCCAAAACCAAAAAAAGGTTTTGGTGGACAATGCATAAACTTGTTACTTTATGCACTATGGACTAACATAGCAAATACTTGCACAAAATTATACATATAAGATTGAGCATTGTACAAATTAAAGCATAACATAAAAAGAGATAGGTGATGTATTCGCCTTTATGCCCCTTTATTATTTTTTATAGCTAATGTATTTATTGACAACTGAATCTAATAAACCAGTATAATCAAATGACTGATAATTGGTCCAGATCATATTGTAATTCTACTCTCATTAAAACGTGCAGTTGAATGCTTACTAATGCCACTGCAATGAGCTATGAGAACAGCCCCATCAGAACAACCACATAAAAAAAAGCATCCTCCTACACCTTTATAAAATAACTTTTCCTCTAGTCCTTGTATGGTTTAAATGGTGTATTTTACTTTAATAGAAGCAAACAGAAAAAACAAACAAAATATATGTCCTGTTGCTGGCAAGAACACAGTACGTGGTCACAAATGTCACCAACTTCCCACATAACGCCTTCTATAAGAACAAACAGCATGCGTTCATTATATGAGGGAGCACAGAAAAGAATCACTGCAGAGAACATGAGAAGCTGACAAAAGCACATGACTTCATACACACACGTATTATTATCCATGACCAATTTAATTGCTATAGATGAAGAAGCACAGGGATCCAGCTATACAAAAAAAAAAAGGAAGAAAGAAATACATTTTCTGATGAATAGGCCAAACAACCATATTTAAACTTACACCTACTGAATTTTCCATAAATAAGAATTATTATATTGGTGGTGGAAATTCTCCCATCCCATCTGCATCAGAGCAGCTATAGGAAGCTAAACTTGTAGCAATCAACCCCACCCACACAACCTTGCAAAATCTAAATGATAACATTATTTATACGAATAGAAGATTCATCTCTCTAATTTAATTCTGGGCTTACCTGGTTCTTATTTATGAAGCATGTATGTAGCTTTCTTCTCACTATCACATCTGTGACAAGTCAGAGCTCCCCATCCCCATCACTCTGACAATTAACATCTTTGTGGCTGACACAGAGTGCAGCTGGCACTATGCTCCCAGCCTCCCATCATGCTCAGTATCTGCTTATTATATCCCACTGACACATCAAAAATTATAGGTCCCAAACCATTTGTGGAATGGCATTGATTAGCGTACAGAATAATAAAAAAAAAAGATCGCCGGACATTTTTTAGGCTTAAAACACAAGCTTTAACATATAGAGAAAAATATTTATTTTAGCCATGTGACAGTTATTTTAATGGGAAATCTCCATGCTAATCTCACTGGAATCAGCTGAAAATAACTGTCACTTTTTATGAAAATAAGAATCCTGGTATGTCAGCTTTGTGAATTGAGCTATGAAAGGTTTAACCTGTTACAAGAATTTCTCAAAACATATATATTCACATTTATTGGACCCATAATACAGAAAATGACATAAAAATGTCTTCCAACACCATAAACCTCGTGAACAGCTGCAATGTTAATGTACTACATAAAAAAAAAAAAAAAAAAAACTGATTTAGTATAATACTGTTCTGTACATACCGGCTTATTTAACAAGAACTGTGCAAAGTAGAGTAGCCCACTGGCTATGATTACTGCCCTGCAAACTCTCAGTAGCATTAACATAGCTTTAATACTTTGTGTGTGTTAAGGTTGATTTTACCATTCGGCAATATTGCTGAATGCCGCTCGTTCACCTACTTAAACCGTAGCGACCAAAGCAAATATAACTGCTCATCAGCAGGATCATTGCTAATTGGTTGCTATAGGTTACTGCAATTTGCTTGTTACTAAATAAGCCAGTTGAATTTCTCTATTGAAAACAGCATTCAGTCCACCTCTCTGTGAACACTGCCAACACTGAGACTATGATGAATTCATTTTCTGATACTATATTAAATTCCTTTTAAGGCGTGAGATGTGAAAGTGGAGAAAACAGACTGCCACACACTTGTATAGCATGTGGCGTTGTCACCTGGCATGCACATTCCGCTCTTGCACTTACCAGCTTCTTCCATATGCCTGTGATTTCAAGTATCCCAGATGTACAGAATAGATGCCTCTAAGTGGTCTCACTGCCCTTTCCTGCCCTTCCTCGGTGACGGTTGCACAGGCTTCTTGCTTCAACAGCAGCAGACACACCACAATGAAAATTTAGAGCTCCAAGGATGACAAAACAGCCATTAGCTCCATTATAGGCTGACTAAGGCAGTCTAAATCTATTGAGGAGGTACTTGAAGCCCCATGGATTCAGTTCTATTCTGAGCTAGCATGGTAGGGGAGGGGGAGCTGAAGGAGTCTGCCTCCCAGTCCTCACTATTATCACAGAGAAGTCGATTCTAAACATAGGTATCCGAAGGATAAAACATGAACGCCTAATGGTTTGGAGGAAGAAAAAGAAAAGCAATCAATCACGGGCTGCTTGGCTGCGCAAAGAGACAGCAATCTAAATTGCTGGTGAGGATTGTGATTTTGGTACACATCGGAGGCAAAGTGAAATAATGAAGATGAAATGCTTGTGTTTCGCACCTTCTATAACAAATTGAAGAATTTTCCCCAGAAATTCTGTATTTTTAATCCTATGCTTACATTGAACATACACTACATTTTAACCACTTGCTTACTGGGCACTTATACCCCCTTCCTGCCCAGTTCAATTTTCAGTTTTCAACGCTCTCACTCTTTGAATAGCAATTGCGCGGTCAAGCAACACTGTACCCAAACAATTTTTTTTACACAAATAGAGCTTTCTTTTGGTAGTATTTAATCACCACTGGGCTTTTTATTTTTTGCTAACAAACAAAATAAGACCGAAAATTTGAAAAAAATAAAAATCCTTTTTCAATTTTTGTTATAACATTTTGCAAACAGGTAATTTTTCTCCGTCACTGATGAGCGCTGATGAGGCTGCACTGATGGGCACTGGTAGGCTACACTGATGAGGCAGGACTGATGGGCACTGATGAGGCAGCATTGATGGGCACTAATAGGTTGCACTGATGGGCACTGATGAGGCAGCACTGATGGGCACTGATGAGGCGGCACTGATCAGGAGGCACTGATGAGGCTGCACTGATGGATGCCACTGATAGGTGGCACTGATGGGCACTGATAGGCAGCACAGAGAGGTGGCACTAATAGGCAGCACTGGTGGGCACTGATAGGCGCCACTGATAGGTGGCACTGGTGGGCACTGATGAGGCTGCACTGATGGGTGGCCCTGATGAACACTGATAGGTGGCACTAATGGGCACTAATAGGCACCACGGAGAGGTGGCACTGATAGGCGGCACTGATGGGCACTGATAGCTGGCACTGATGGGTGCTGATATGTGACACTAGTTGGCACTGATAAGTGGCACTGGCGGGCGCTGATAGATGGCACTGATTTGCAGCACAATCGTGCGCTAAGGGAACCAATGTCCCTCTAACAGCAGCAAAAAAAATGTATTTCCATGATCAGCTGTCATTGGCTGACAGCTGATCATGTGGTAAAGGGCCTGCTGTGATTGGCACTTTACCTGATCTATGATCAGCCAAGTCTCACGGACTCGGGGATCACAGATCACGCGGGAAGCGTAAGAACGGGAGGACGTCTATGGATGCCCTCCCGGCAATTTAAGCTTGCGCTGCGACCGTCTTTCGGCTATAACGCGGGCAGCAAGTGGTTAAGGGAGCTTGAATTTTTATATATTATCACAGTGCTTATCTTTAATTGTACCTGGGTTCAAAATGTAAAATCATGTATTAATTTCCACATTTTGTTTACAGTTATTTATAGCCTACTCTTGTTAATCTGGATGATCATGAAGTTCGTAAACTCACTTTGTGAAGATCCCCACAAACTTACTTCCTTGAATTCTGTGACATGTAGTCACTATGCCCTGTGAGTAGGCACTGCTGTCACTGGCGTTGCTAGGTGGGTGCGGGGGGTGTGGACCGCAACCGGGTAACACCCGCCAGAGGGGTGACACCTGTAGATAGCGGCACCGCTAACACCGCCCACTGCCCTGTTGATCTGACCTCGCTCTGTTTCAGTGGAGCGGACTGAAGCTGCCGGCGCCTCCTCCTCTCTCTTTACATACAATGAGGAGGAGGAGGAGCCGAGGGACACACACCGCTGTGTGTATACGTCCGCGCTGTTCTGAGGTCTGTACTGTACAATCTATTACTCGATTATAAGTAGATGGACATGTGGGGGGTGGGGGCGCTATGGGAGGGGAGAGGGGTGCCTATGCTGATGGGGGTCTGCACTAAGGGGGGTGTCTTTACTGCGGGGTTTTGCACTAAGGGGGTGTCTATACTGCGGGGGTCTGCACTAAGGGGGTGTCTATACTGCGGGGGTCTGTACTAAGGGGGGTGTCTATACTGATGGGGGGTCTGTACTAAGGGGGGTGTCTATACTGATGGGGGTGTGTATACTTATGGGGGGGTGTCTATACTGATGGGGGGTCTGCACTATGGGGGGTCTGCACTTAGGGGGGTGTCTATACTTCGGGGGTTTGCACAAAGGAGGTGTCTATACTGATGGGGGGTCTGTACTAAGGGGGGGCTATACTGATGGGGGGTCTGTACTAAGGGGGGTGTCTATACTGATCTGGGGGTCTCTACTAAGGGGGGGTGTCTATACTGATGGGGGGTCTTCACTATGGGGGGGTGTCTATACTGCAGGGGTCTGCACTAAGGGGGATTCTATACTAGTGGGGGGTCTGCACTAAGGGGGGAAATCTATACTGATGGGGGGGTCTGCACTAAGGGGGATTCTATACTGATGGGGGTCTGCACTAAAGGTGGGGTGTCTGCACTAAGAGGGGGGATTCTACACTGATGGGGGTGTTTGCGCTGATGAGGGGGGTCTGTACTGAGGGAGGGGGTCTATACTAACGAAGGGTGGTCTGTACTTAGTGGGGGGGTCTATACTGACGGAGGGGGTCTTTACTTAGTGAGGGGGATCTATACTGTAGGAGGGGGGTCTGTAGTTAGTGGAGAGGGGTCTGTACTGAGGGGGGACTATAGTTGGTGGAGGGGGGGTGACACCAATTTTTTCTGCACCAGGTGACACCAACCCTAATGACGCCACTGACTGCTGTGTCACACATTTCACAGAGCCCGCCTTCTGAACTACAGAGGTGCTTACAGGAGGAGTTTCAGAAGGCAGAGTCAGTACAGGAAAACAGCAAAGTACCATGGGATATGTCGTTCTTAAAAATTGAAAGTAAACAGCAGTGGAGAAGATGCAAAGTATGCAGGGAATCCAAGAAGTTGTGGAAAGAACTGATCAGTAGACAAGCAGAGCTCACAACTTGAAAGGAGGTTTCTCTCAATATGTAAAAATCATCCTTTTTTTTCTTGCTAGAAAATGACTTAGAACTCGTTATATATTTATATATTTTTTTAAGCAGAGGCCCTAGAAAATAAAATGGTGGGTGTTTTTTGCAATTTTTTTATGTCACATGATTTTTGCGCAGAGGTTTTTCAAACGCAATTTTTTTTTAAAAAAGTACACTTTAAGGAATTTTAGTGAACACAAACACAATATAATACCCAATTTATGGTAAAATATTAAAGATGGCTAAATAGAGACCTAACATGTCATGCTTTAAAATTGCATATGCCCATGGAACAGTGCCAAACTGGGGCTTCTATAAATAACCATAGGTGACGTTTAAAAAGCCTTTTTGTTTTATTTATGTAGCGGGGGTTCCAAATTTAGGGTGATTCGAGTGGTAGTTGGCTCGAATCTTTTCAATTTGTTGGACTCTGCCTTGCTGTTGTTTTGCCTGGTGTGCAGTTCCCCTTAGAAGTGTGGGTGGTGCTGTCATCTATACTCAGGGTTGAACCACAGGTGATAGCGCAGCGATTTGGTGTCTCCTCTCGGCAGCCGTACAGTGGGTGTAGTGGACCTGCTGGGCATGCCGGGAGAGGATACATAAGGGGCAGACGCCGCCTGGGAGGGGTCTTCTGTTTGTTCCTGGTTCCAGAGTCGGTGCGTGGTGCGTGGCCCTCCAGGCCATGGGGACACGTGCACTTCAGTCCCAGGCACCTTTAGTCCTGGGACTGCAACTTCAGCCCTGGGCCCAGCACCTTTAGCTAGAGCCCATTTCGGGAAGAGGAATCCCAGGGTGTCGCCTTGCGAGGGGACCCGTTTCTAGAAGAGGAGGCTGGGGGAGGACCATTCCGAAGGACTGGTGAGAGATCACAGTGAAGGAAGGGGTCCAGTAACTCTCTGGAGGGATGTCATCCATCCGGAAAAAGGGATCTAAACAACAGGACCAGTAGGAGGTTTGGGGCACCATAGATCCTGTGGCAGAGGATCTCCTGAACGCATCCTTTAGGGAATCTAATAGACTGTTCGAGTTACACGCCGGATGCTAGTGCCTTCGGGTGAACTATACCCACTCGGGATCGAGTGGCGAGGAAACAAGAGTGCCTGAACTGATCTGTCTTCCTAACACCTTTCTCTTCTTCTCATTTGTGGATGTTCGTGCAGAAAGAAATAAACTCTATGTTGGAGTTGATGCTGGTGTGGACCTTGGGGCACTGAGGGGAGTCGCTGCAAAGACCCGTAAGTGAAACTAAGTGTGCCTAACCTCTGCAACCCAGGGGGTACGGGCATGGTGGAGACTAGGCGCCTTCCTCTCCAGTGAACGAGCCAAAGAGTGGAGAAGGAGGGTGGCGTGGGTGCTTCATTTAAATTAACTTTTTTTTAAACTGTACATTTGAGTTTTTTTTTTTTTTTATCAATTTTATTGCTAACACTAGGGATGAACAGCATCCCTTGTGATAGCATGGGCCTCCAAAGCATCTAATCAAACCGAGATCAGCTTGATCAGATGCTGTACAAGCCAATAACTGCTTATCGACATTGGCTCCTGCTGCTGTCAATCAAATACAGTGAGGAGGAAGTGAGGGGCAGGGTTTAGTCTTCTTGTGCACCGTGTGCTCCTATAGCAAACGGCTTGCTATGGGGACACACAAAGAAGAGGAGGAGCAAAGATCCCCAGCAAGGAGCCCTAGAAGAGGAGGGTCAGGGCTGCTCACAGAGCAGGTGAGTATAACATGTTTGTTACTTAAATTTAAAAAAACCTTTAGTAACACTTTAGGTGAATTTCCTAAAATTCAATCAGTGTAAGTGCCTGCATTTGATCTGAGTATATCCTTTTACAGTACCTGCACAGTAGAGCCCAGACTTGGAAAGGGAGAAGCAGCCAATCAGGTGTGTAGTAGTGCAAGGAGCTTGCTAACAAGAAGAGATAGCAGAATGAAAGAGAGATGAACTCATGGGTCTACTGCTTCTCCTTTCAATGTTCAGTCACAGGCTGGGAGTGGACATGACCTGTAGGTTTAACTGAACTGCAGCAGAGAAAAATGCTGGAACACAGTATTGAGTAAACATGGCTGCCCCCATGTGCAAATATAATTTTAAATGATAGAAATAATGTTTTATGAAATATCAGGTTGACAAGGTTATCAATGTCAAGCTGATCTTTAACCACCTCCCTACTGTGCACGAAAACCCCCTTCCTGCCCAAGCCATTTTTTAGCTTTCAGCGCTGTCACACTTTGAATGACAATTGCGCGGTCGTGCGACGTGGCTCCCAAACAAAATTTGTGTCCTTTTTTTCCCACAAATAGAGCTTTCTTTTGGTGGTATTTGATCACCTTTGCGGTTTTTATTTTTTGCGCTATAAACAAAAGAAGAGCGTCCAGTTTGGAAAAAAACTAAATTTTTTACTTTTTGCTATAATAAATACCCATTTTTTTTTTTAATAAAATTTTCCTCAGTTTAGGCCGATACGTATTCTTCTACATATTTTTGGTATAAAAAAAAAAATCGCAATAAGCGCGTATTGATTGGTTTGCGCAAAAGTTATAGCGTGTACAAAATAGGGGATAGATTTATAGCATTTTTTTTTTATTAGTAATGGCGGCGATCTGCGATTTTTTATTATGACTGCGATATTGCGGCGGACACATCGGAGACTTTTGACACATTTTTGGGACCATTCACGTTTATACAGCGATCCCTGCTATAAAAATGCATTGATTACTGTATAAATGTGATTGGCAGGGAAGGGGTTAACCACTAGGGGGCGGGAAGGGGTTAAATATGTTCCCTCAATGTTTTCTTACTGTGGGGGGAGGGGACTGACTGGGGGAGGTGACTGATGGTTGTCCCTATGTACAAGGGACACACCATCAGCCTCCTCTCCCTCACAGGACGTGGATGTCTGTGTTTACACACAGAGATCCACTTTCCTGCTCGTTTCCCGGGCAATCGCGGGTGCCCGGCGGCAATCGCGGCCGCCGGGCACGCGCACCGGGGCCTTGTGAACGCGGCGGGCGCGCGCGCATTCTAGCTCATTTTAAAGGGAGGACGTCATATGACGTCCTCCCAGAACGAGAGTGTCCTCCGCCCGCCGTCAATTGACAGTGGGCGGGGGACAAGTGGTTAATACACGTGCATCTAAGAAAAAAAATTATTAAAAGAAAATACATTCCTTTTAAAGTTGACTTAACCTTCACATTTGAAGAGATATTCATTGACAAAATTGAATGTTACTAGACTATTTTAACTCCAGGTTGGATGTTCTTCATTCATAGGAATAACATAAATTGGGAAAATAGCACATTATGGTCACTGGATGAAGTTAACCAAATGGTAATTTTTGTTTCTATGATTATCAGCTCCATCTAGTGGCCACAATGCTATATTTTTCTTGATTTAATCTATTCTCCCCATAGTGTACACTGCTCTTCCGGTAGTAGCATTGCCCTAAAAAGGACATATGCTTGGTTTAATTTTCTAAACTGTGGCAGAAATTTATTCTCGGCTATCGTCTATGATACGTTGTTATTAGGACTACATGTTACCTTCTGAACTTATGTTAAAAATTGAATAAAAATGTATTGGAAGTAACTGTGTTGGAAAAATCACAACTAAAATCTGACTGGTAACTGTTGGAAACAGTTTCTCTTTAATTACAAAGCGTAGTAACTGATTGGTTGCCATAAGCATCACCTTTGTTTTAATAATGATCATTGTAGATGCACCTGCTGTGTCCAACCACTGAGGTCACCTGACCCATTCAGGCCATGTAAGTGTAGCGCTCACCCCATTTAGGGGTGCTATTAACCCAAATTTAGGGGCTGGTCTGAGATAGTAGTTAGGCTCAGACCGTTCTCAATTTATAGGTTGTGCTGTTTTATTTCCAGGTGGTATACTGGTGTGCAGTTCACTGTGGCCTGTAGGTGGCACTGCCATTTTGGGTCAGGGTTGAACCACTGGTATTAGTGCTGTGCCTTGGGGTGTCCTCTCCCGGCAGCGGTACAGTGGGCGTGTTTGGCCTGTTGTGCATGCTGGGAGAGGATACATAAGGGGCAGACGCCGCCTGGGAGGGGTCTTCGTTTCGGAGGAGGAGAGGAGTCGGAGTCCAGGTGCGTAAGAAGAGGAGGCCGGGGGAGGACCTTTCTGACGGACCGGTGAGAGTTCACGGTGAAGGAAGGGGCAGGTGCCCGCTCACCACTCCAGGCGCGATCCCAGCCTGGGACTTCCACCTCCTGTGTCGCACACAGCGTCTGCTCCGATCGAGTCCTCGATCCAACTCACGTCCTATACCGACGGGTCAGGATCCACCCAGGCTCCGCAGTATGGTGGAAGGCTCTTCGGGCTTCAAGTAAGGCCTCAGGCTTCAGGCCTTACTTCACAGCCGATCCGCACAGGATGACTTGTCACTTGACGCGCCGTGTCCCAAGAGAGCGAGCTCCGCCTCGCCTCCCACTTAAGTAGCCCCTCCCATGAGTCTCTGCGGTGGAACCTCCGCCCTGGGGCCGAATGGGGTTCTGGGTAACGTAGTCCTGGGGCCTTAGAAGAGACCCCGCTACACACTCCCCCCACTTGAACTCTTTGGTCCCCAAAGATAACATAACTTCAAGCTACACATTTAACAACATCCATCAATTCTCCATATGATGTCGGCAGAGGAAATTCCCACCAGAAACGAGGCGTGAACTCCTCTGACCCACCGCTACACTGATCTCAGTAAGAAGCCTCCGTCGGAGGCTTTTTACCATGTGATCAGCCGTGTCGAATCACGGCTGATCACAATGTAAACAGGAAGAGCCGTTGATCGGCTCTTCCTCACTTGCGTCTGACAGACGCGAGTAGAGGAGAGCCGATCGGCGGCTCTCCTGACAGGGGGGGTTCACGCTGATTGTTTATCAGCGCAGCCCCCCCTCGGATACCCACACTAGACCACCAGGGAAGCCCCCCAGGACCACCAGGGAAGCCCCAATCATGTGGATGGCCCCCATGGCCATCCACATGTAGTAAAAAGAAATAAATAAAATAAAAACATTAAAAAAATATGCCAATCAGTGCCCACAAATGGGCACTGACTGGCACTTTCACAATGTGTGGTGGCTGGCATTGCTGGGCACCAGTGCCACCAATGCCACCTACTAGTGTCCATCAGTGCCACCTATCAGTGCCCATCCATGCCCATCCATGCCAATCTGTGCCCACCTATCAGTGCCCGTCCATGCCACCTATCAGTGCCACCCATGAGTGCCCATCGGTGCCACCCATGAGTGCCCATCAGTGCCGCCTATGAGTGCCAATCAGTGCCGCCTATGAGTGCCAATCAGTGCCGCCTATGAGTGCCAATCAATGCCACCTAGGAGTGCCCATCAGTGCCGCATACCAGTGCCACATATCAGTGCCCATCAGTGCCGCCTATCAGTGCCCATCATCAGTGCCCATCAGTGCCACCTCATCAGTGCCACCTCATTGGTGCCACCTCATCGGTGCCCATCAGTGTCGCCTTATCAGTGCCCTTCAGTGCCACCTTATCAGTGCCCGTCATTGAAGTAGAAAAGGTACTTATTTACAAAAAAAATTAACAGAAACAAAGAAAAACTTAGTTTTTTTAAAAAAAATCGCTCTTTTTTTATTTGTTGTGCAAAAAATAAAATCGCAGAGGCGATCAAATACCACCAAAAGAAAGCTCTATTTGTGGGAACAAAATAATAAAAAATTTGTTTGGGTACAGTGTAGCATGACCGCGCAATTGTCATTCAAATTGCGACAGTGCTGAAAGCTCAAAATTGGCTTGGGCAGGAAGCTGTATAAGTGCATGGTATTGAAGTGGTTAATAATCTCTAAACAGTCAGACAACACACTGAGGCAAGAACATAAAATATATATATCAGCTTTACTGGTAATGAAGGATTCAAGGTATAACATGCAACATATACATGGGCCTGCAGAGCCCTGCATCAATCAATGTACTAGGTGCAGCACAGTAATATGGCGCCGCGCAGTGTCCACCACGCGGAGCTATTATAGCGTGTGCTCGCCTATGGCGTAGTAACACAAACTTTCTAAACTCCCCACCTAAGTCAGGCCTGACATGGAATGGAACTTAAGCCTCGTACACACGAACGAGTTTCTCGGCAAAAACCAGCAAGAAACTTGCTGGCAGAGATTTTTTGCCGAGAAACTCGTTCGTGTGTATGGTTTCTCGTCAAGAAAAGCGACAAGTATCTCGACGAGAAAATAGAGATCCTGCTCTCTATTTTCTCGTCGAGATTCTCGTTGGCATGTTTCTCGACGAGAAAAGTGAGTGTGTGTACACTTACCTGTCCTCCCGAAAGCCCGCGCATGTTCGAAATGAATTTGACGCATGCGCGGTAGCTTCCTAGGCATACGTAGGGTATACCAAGATGGCGGCGACGGCATCGAATGTGACGAGCGCATGCTCGTCGTAGTCGATGATGTCACCGCGTACGCTCCATTCAAAGAACCGCGGGTTCTTTGAATCGAGCGTGTGTACACTCGGCCGGGACAATTTTCTTGTCCATGAATCTCGTCGAAAAAAACAACATGTTTTTTTCGACGAGAATCTCGGCCGTGTGTACGAGGCCTAAGTCTCTTTCCCCTAAGGGATGAAGGTTTCTTCACCGGCCAGCTTTCGTTGGTGCACTTAAAGAAATAACCATTTGTAATCCACATTGGGTGTTAACTTGAAATAAGAAGGCAAAACGGGGGGGGGGGGGTAGATACTTCAACTCTGTCCCGCTACCGGACCCCCCAAGAAACACTGGTGAGCGAACAGCGGGCCTAGGCAGTCTACAGGCCTGAACACAACTCAGTCTATTGATATGGGCAGGTGCCCGCTCACCACTCCAGGCGCGATCCCAGCCTGGGACTTCCACCTCCTGTGTCGCACACAGCGTCTGCTCCGATCGAGTCCTCGATCCAACTCACGTCCTATACCGACGGGTCAGGATCCACCCAGGCTCCGCAGTATGGTGGAAGGCTCTTCGGGCTTCAAGTAAGGCCTCAGGCTTCAGGCCTTACTTCACAGCCGATCCGCACAGGATGACTTGTCACTTGACGCGCCGTGTCCCAAGAGAGCGAGCTCCGCCTCGCCTCCCACTTAAGTAGCCCCTCCCATGAGTCTCTGCGGTGGAACCTCCGCCCTGGGGCCGAATGGGGTTCTGGGTAACGTAGTCCTGGGGCCTTAGAAGAGACCCCGCTACACACTCCCCCCACTTGAACTCTTTGGTCCCCAAAGATAACATAACTTCAAGCTACACATTTAACAACATCCATCAATTCTCCATATGATGTCGGCAGAGGAAATTCCCACCAGAAACGAGGCGTGAACTCCTCTGCCCACAGGACACATTAACAACAGTATCCTGTCTAACTGTGCCAGAGTGAGCTGGGGTTGCCTCCCACCAAATGAACAGTGGGAGGGTCAGGGTCTTCCATACTCCTTCTGGCAGTGAATACAGTGTCTTCCGCACTCTTCCCCATTTGTGGGTAGGTTAACCTCCTGGGAGGTTTTATGGCCCTCCGCTTCCTCTGTCCTCTGGGACTTTCTGTGGGAACAGATTCTTCTTCTGTGACCAACTCGGGAGTTCCTTCTAATTCAGGAGCATCTGGCTCCGGAGCAGGAAGATACATGGCCTCCCTTGGGTCCTCTTCAGGTGATAGTTCACCGACACTCTCCCAAGCATCTGACCAGTGACTAGATGGAATGAACTCCGTAGCTTCTGCATTCAGTGTGTGATCCTCGGTATCTTCGTCACGTGGAAGATCAATAGCAGAAGTCGTTGGGCCCTGGGAAGGCCAAAGCCAGCCAATTTCCTCCCCCTCGCCTTCACTCATTTCTGATTCTTCTGTATCCTCCATCCGAGGGGTCTGAGACCGAGTGTTGGGTCTAGGGGTGTTCAGAATGGACATGGGTTCCGGAGAATCCATCCTAGGAGGCAACCGAACTGCTTCAGCGAGCAGAAGTAGGTGGTTTCGATGCCAAGTCTTCAAGGGCCCTAACTTCCCCTCGGGTTTAAGTCTGTAAACGGGTAGGCCCGGTAATTTTCTACAAATGACATAAGGTTCTGGTCTCCATCTATCTGCGAGTTTATGTTTTCCAGGGACCCCCAGGTTCCGCAATAACACCCTGTCTCCTGGTTGTAAGTCTTGGATCCTAACCTTTAGATCAAAATTCCTCTTGTTGCGGGCCCCTCTCTGTTCCGAGGCCGCTTGAGCTTGCTCATAAGCCATCTTCAAGTTGTGTCTAAGTCTATCTACATATCCCTTGTGGGAGGTAGCAGAACAATGATCTATGGAGGTGCCATAGGCCAGATCCACTGGCAATCTTGCTTCTCTCCCGAACATAAGTCTGTAAGGTGAATATCCAGTAGCATCGCTGACAGTGCTGTTGTAAGCGTGCACAAGGGCCGCTATGTGACTACTCCAATGTTGTTGTTTTTTTGCCACTTAAAGTTCCCAGCATATTGAGCAGGGTTCGGTTGAACCTCTCCGGTTGAGCTTCACCTTGAGGATGATAAGGAGTAGTCCTGGTCTTCTTGATCCCTAAGGCATCTAGGAGTTTTCGTATCAGTTTGCTCTCAAAATCCCTCCCCTGATCTGAGTGGAGCCTTTGTGGTAGTCCATAATGTATAAAGTACTTCTCTACAAGTATTTTGGCCACAGTAGAGGCCTTCTGGTCCTTGGCTGGAAAAGCCTGTGCATACTGGGTGAAATGGTCGGTTACTACCAGAACATTTCCTAGTCCCCTCAGGTCGGGTTCGAGGCAGAGGAAATCAATGCACACCAGGTCAAGCGGGCCTTCACTTTGTAAATGGCCCATTGGGGCAGCTTGATGGGGCAGAGTCTTTCTCTGTATGCATCGGGCACATGAATGGCAGTATTCCTCAACTTCAGCCCTCATGCAGGGCCAATAGAAACGGTCCCTAACAAGTTGGAAAGTCCTTTCCGCTCCCAGGTGACCATGGTTGTCATGTAAGGCGATCATGACCGTCTCCCTGTGTTTCTCCGGCAGGAACCACTGCCACTTGTCTTCTTGGTCATCAGAGGGGCCCCTTCGGTAGACCACTCCCTGATGCACCTGTAGCCTGTCCCACTCTTTTTTTAACAGGCGAGCTTCCTTCGAGGGGTGACGTAAGAGTATGTTTGGGTTCTGATTTTCTAATGCTTCTAGGACCAATCTCCCCATAGGGTCCTCCTGTTGGTCGGATCTCAACTCCTTTTTTGGTCAGTCTGGGTAGGTTGTCGTCCCCCAGTAAGGTTGCTCCACAGTACTGCTTGGGGACTCCTACAATAGTGACCCCTATCTCTTCTGCTCTTGAGCCTCCCTTGGCTTGGAGTTCAGCCCCTTGGCAAAGGGCCCGCACCCCGTCAGGTGCCACTTGGGTCCAGTCTTCACTACTGTGGGTGGGAACATGAGACCTTCTGGACAGGGCGTCCGCATCTCGGTTTCCCGCCCCAAGTCTATATTTCAAGCTGAAATTAAAGGCAGACAGCGCCGCCAGCCATCTATGTCCTGTGGCGTCCAGCTTTGCTGTGGTAAACAGGTAGGTAAGGGGATTGTTATCCGTTTTTACAGTGAAATCTGCTCCATATAGGTAATCTCGAAGTTTATCTACTATGGCCCACTTGAGGGCCAGGAACTCCAACTTATGGGTGGTATAGTTCTTTTCAGAGGGGGTCAAGCTTCTGCTCACATACGCAACAGGTCTCTGTTGCCCTTCATGCTCCTGGAAGAGTACTCCTCCCAGACCATCATGACTGGCATCCACATGGAGTTCGTAAGGCTTCTTTGGGTCTGCATAAGCCAGAACAGGGGCGGTGGTCAAGCTCTTTTTCAGCATCTGGAAGGCGCCTTCACACTTTTCAGTCCACTGGTCCTTGACTGACTCCCCTGACTTCCTGGGGCCCGAGTCATCCTCTTCCCCCTCCGTCTTCAGCAACTCATTCAAGGGTCCTGCTATTCGAGCAAACCCCTCCACGAACCTCCTGTAGTAGGAACAGAATCCTAGGAAGGACCTGAGTTCTGTTACAGTGGTAGGTCTTGGCCAGGAGGTGACAGCCTCCAGTTTTTCAGGGTCTGTGGACACCCCATTTTCAGACACTATGTGTCCCAGATAGTTGACTGAAGACTGATAAAATTGGCATTTTTCAGGTGAGAGCTTGAGTCCTTCTTCACTCAGCCTCTTCAAGACCTTCTCCAGCCTTTCTTCATGCTCCTCCAAAGTTCTGCCAAAGACTATGATGTCATCCAAGTATACAAGGACCTCAATGAGGTTCATGTCTCCCACAGTCTTCTCCATCAGTCTTTGGAATGTGGCTGGAGCTCCAGACAGACCTTGAGGCATCCGATTGAATTCAAAGAATCCCACTGGGGTTATGAAAGCCGTCTTTTCTTTGTCTTCTGGGTGCATCGGGATCTGATAATACCCACTCTTTAGGTCCATAACACTGAACCACTTGGCTCCGGACAAGCTCTGCAAGGCATCTTCTATCCTTGGAGTGGTATACTGATCCGGAGTGGTTCTCCTGTTGAGGGTCCTATAGTCAATACACAACCTTAGTGACCCGTTCTTCTTCCGGACCGCTACTATGGGGGAGGCATACGGACTTCTAGATTCCTGGATCACACCTGTTCGCTTGAGCTCAGCAAGCTGCTCCCTCAAATCCTCGAGGTCTGCCAATGGAACCCACCTAACCCTTTCTCTGAAGGGCTTGTCTTCCTGGAGGCGGATTCGATGGGTGGCACTCCTAGCACACCCCACATCAAACTCATCATGTGAGAAGATCCTCTCCCACCGAGTCAACTGGTTCCGGGCTCTCTCTCTCCAAGCCCTGGGCAGGTTTGGATTCTCCATGGAAAGCTTGTCCCACACCGTCCTCTCTCCATCTGTCTTCCCCACATCTGATGTGACAACTGGTGTGGCTGGGCTCACCCGGCCCAATAACATTCACCCCAGATGATGCAAATTTTTTTGCGAAACGCGTTGGGATATTCCACTGCTGCCACTAATTTACAAGCGTTTGTTTAACCATCTTGATGTAAGTGTATCTACCTACATTAAAGTTTGATTTTTTAGACGATATTATGCCATGTGCCCTTCTCTTTTCCTCCATATATTTATCTGATCGGTATCCTGGTTCACCACCATTTGAGCCACTGTTTTCCATTCACCTCTATCACCATTGCTGAGAGCGTTGTCCTGTGGATTTACCTGCATAGGATCAGCTTGGGAGGAGACATACATCTAATAGCCTGATGTGACCCTTCAGACGTATGTTTGTTTGGGTTCACTTGTTCCGGTAAGCCTTCCATATATTGGTGGTGGTTATCTACACTTCTTTTTCAAGATTTCAGATTCTACACACAACTGTTCAAGAATTGTTTCATTTATTAGAGACTTTTTCATTATTTACATGAACTTTTGTCACCTAATTGGATATTACCCTTCATTACACTGGGTGTTTTTTACTTTTCACCCTTGTTTAGCGCTGCATTTTTGTTTTTTGTTTCAGCCCAATAACAGCCTGGCAGGGACTTCCATGGGGCCACCCGTGGTGTTTCTGACACTCACAGGCACCTTGCAGTGTGCCTTCTTCAGGGCCCTCATCGGGACCATTTCCGGGACTACCTCCAAGCCCGAAGGTTCTTCTCTTGGGTCGGGTTCCAACATCACAAAAGGGCCCGGCTGCTCCCAAGTGAGTTTCACTGTGGCCTTCAAGCAGGTTACTTCACCGGGTTGCAGCACTATCCCTTTTTTTCCCAGTCTCCAGACCTTCCCTACCCCCTCTTCCGGGGCCTTCTGCTCCAAGATCAGCCGTTGGAAGGCGGTCTTCAACATGGGATGAATCTCCGTGACTGGGAGGTTCTTCCTTCTTGTTAGTGGGAACAAAAGTCTTCGGACCAGATCCGTGTTGGTTCCTATTATTAAAGAACTCCTGTTAGCTCCAGGCGGTCGGGGGCACACCACAGCCAAGGTATCGAACACTTCCCCCTTCCCAGTTATGGACGGGTCAAACGTCAATCTTATGGGTAGATATCCATCATAAGGAAACTTCTCTGTTCCAATTCCCCATATCTCCAAGTCTTCAATCTTCTGGATGGGTAAGTGACTCAGGTGTCGGTCGTAGAAGTCTCGATACAACAGGGTCACCTGCGCTCCAGTATCCAACAGGGCTCTTGTGTATATCCCCTCTACTTGAATGGATACAATTGGGGAGGGACCCACCAGTTTCTCTGGGTACTGCTTCGAAGGGGTCTCTTTCCTTGGATCTTTGCATTTCCCTTCTTGACTTTCCTTGCTCTTTTTGTCTTTGGACCTAAGTCTCTCCTGAGCCTGGTATGCATTAATCTCTCTCCTCTGTATGGGTGTAACTACCCGCTGAGAGACTTTATTGTGTTTCTTTGGAGTACGTTCCTTCTGAGGAACCCTTGGTTTCTCCTGTGGGGCCCTGGCCCCTTCTCTCATGTGCTTCTTATTCAGTATGGAGTTCCTTGATGATGATGGGCACCCGGTTGACTCCTTTACCGGGGCCCGTTGAAGTTTTCCGGCGGCTTTCGGTTATTCAGTCTCTTCTTCTTGGGACTGGCACATACTTTGGCAAGATGTCCAGCTCCCCCACAATTGAAGCAGATCACATTTCCCCAATTTTCCAGGGATGCAGGTGCTGAGGTATTCGGGAACAATTCCTTCCTCGGACTTTCCCTCTCTGGTACCCTTGACTCCTTTTCCATCAGGGAGGTCAACATTCCCAGCACTTGGGACATCTGCGACTTCAAGGTATCCACCTCTGCATCTCTTTCTAAGGTCATAGCCGTCCTGACCATCACCGGAGGAGGGTTCACCATCTCAACTGGTTGGCTCCTCTTTTTCTCCTCCAGCATAGCTTCTTCCTCTCTGACTACTCGGATCAAGTCAGGGTACTCCAGGCTCTTCCCGTCCTGTCTTGTACGTAACGCCAGTGCGATGGGATCCAGTGGTTGGGATCCTCTCATCACCTGTTGGACCCGGGCCTCATCCACCCTCTTCGGGTCAATCCCTTTCTTTAGGATCATCTTGTGCAGTATTTTATCTAGGCACATCATGAATTCTGATAGCTTCTCCCCTGCCTTTTGATAACAATGCTCCAGTTAGTAGGTGAGTTCAGTGATCTTCTCTGTCCCACCAAACACATTCTGCAGAATGTCTAGATAGTCCTGCGCAGTACAGTCTGTTTTACTCATCTTGAGGTTGCGTACGGCCTCTAAAGCAGGCCCCTTCAAGCTCTCAGCAATTCTCTGCTTCTTCCTGTGGTCTGGGATTTCCACTCCTCCAGAGCCTGAATTGCACCGCCTAACCACTCCTCAAATCCTTCTTTGCCTGAAGGTACAGGTTTCCTTCCTGAAAACATTCTGAGTTTCCGGTATCCTGCTATTTGATAATCCGCCGGATCTTTCTTGCATTGCGCTATGATTTCCCCTAGAACCGCTCATAATTCTGTGCTGAGGGTGCCCTGTGGCGACCCGGGACTCTCTTCCTTCTTTACATCTTTTAGGTTGGGTGGGACACGTATTAACTTAAAAGTTTGTTTATCCACCGTCTCTATGCTTGGCTTCTTGAAGTCTTCTGGGACTCCATCCTTCCATTTAACCAGTACATATGTCAAAGGAGGTTCTGATCTTACATCCACTATCCATGCTTTCTGTTGTGGGGACAGTGACATCACTAACTGTTTCACTGCATCTTCTTGCCAGATCCCTGGGAGTTCTATAATCACTGCCCCATTTTCATCTGTGTTGGCTGCTGCGCACCACTTCACTATTTCTAGTGGGTCCATGCTGGTACTTTTTGGCTGCTATTTGCTGCAACAGGATCCCGGACTCACGAGCCCCCACGTGTAGCGCTACCCCCAATTAAGAGAGCCGCTGATTTGATTTCGGGCCCTGCACGCAGTATGCCAACCCCCGGCAATCTTACTCGACCCACTCTGGCACAGTCAGTCTAGGGTTAAACTCCTATCACTCTCAGGTATATTATACTTAATAATCTCTAAACAGTCAGACAACACACTGAGGCAAGAATATAAAATATATATATATGCTTTACTGGTAATGAAGGATTCAAGGTATAACATGCAACATATACATGGGCCTGCAGAGCCCTGCATCAATCAATGTACTAGGTGCAGCACAGTAATATGGTGCCGCGCAGTGTCCACCACGCGGAGCTATTATAGCGTGTGCTCGCCTATGGCGTAGTAACACAAACTTTCTAAACTCCCCACCTAAGTCAGGCCTGACATGGAATGGAACTGAGGCCTCGTACACACGACCGAGTTTCTCGGCAAGAACCAGCAAAAAACTTGCTGGCAGAGATGTCTTGCCGAGAAATTCGTTCGTGTGTATGGTTTCTCGTCAAGAAAACCGACAAGTAATCTCGACGAGAAAATAGAGAACCTGCTCTCTATTTTCTCGTCGAGATTCTCGTCAGCCTGTTTCTCGACGAGAAAAGTGAGTGTGTGTACACTTACCTGTCCTCCGGGAAGCCCGCGCATGTTCGAAATGAATTCGACGCATGCGCGGTAGCTTCCTAGGCATAGGTAGGGTATACCAAGATGGCGGCGACGGCATCAAATGTGATGAGCGCATGCTCGTCGTAGTCGATGACGTCACCGTGTATGCTCCATTCAAAGAACCGCGGGTTCTTTGAATCGAGCGTGTGTACACTCGGCCGGGACAAGTTTCTTGTCCAAGGATCTCGTCGAAAAAAACGACGTGTTTTTTTCGACGAGAAACTCGGCCGTGTGTACGAGGCTTGAGTCTCTTTCCCCTAAGGGATGAAGGTTTCTTCACCGGCCAGCTTTCGTTGGTGCACTTAAAGAAATAACCATTTGTAATCCACATTGGGTGTTAACTTGAAATAACAAGGCAAAACGAGGGGGGGTAGATACTTCAACTCTGTCCCGCTACCGGACCCCCCAAGAAACACTGGTGAGCGAACAGCGGGCCTAGGCAGTCTACAGGCCTGAACACAACTCAGTCTATTGATATGGGCAGGTGCCCGCTCACCACTCCAGGCGCGATCCCAGCCTGGGACTTCCACCTCCTGTGTGTCACACACAGCGTCTGCTCCGATCGAGTCCTCGATCCAACTCACGTCCTATCACGACGGGTCAGGATCCACCCAGGCTCCGCAGAATGGTGGAAGGCTCTTCGGACTTCAAGCAAGGCCTCAGGCTTCAGGCCTTGCTTCACAGCCGATCCGCACAGGATGACTTGTCACTTGACACGCCGTGTCCCAAGAGAGCGAGCTCCGCGTCGCCTCCCACTTAAGTAGCCCCTCCCATGAGTCTCTGCGGTGGAACCTCCGCCCTGGGGCCGAATGGGGTTCTGGGTAACGTAGTCCTGGGGCCTTAGAAGAGACCCTGCTACACAAGAAATTCTCAATGTACTGTAATTGTTATTGAACATATCCTTCTGGTACTGGCCATCTCGGCAGAACATTTAAAGTGGTAGAAAAATGTCTTCTTTTGGACTAGTACCAACAGGTAAGCCTATAATAAGGCTTACCTGTAGGTAAGTACTGTACATTGAATATCTCCTAAACTTGTCGTGTTTAAAGATATTCCCAATGCATGCAGCTGGTGACGTCACCGGCGCATGCGATCTGAAGGTCCGGCATACTGTGCCGGACCTTCAGAGCTCTGTGCTGCAGCTGACGACCAGATAAAGATAGAAGCCCTGTCAATGGTGACAGTGTGCTGCTGGAGGACTTCATTCTAAGGTAAGTATTTCATAATGTGCTAGTGCTATCGCAGGATATTTTTTATTTTTTGTCACTTGTGGTTTACTACCGCTTTAAGGGTGTTAGCGGTTACCGCTGTTATAGCGGCGATTTTCGGCCGCGAGTGGGGCGCTTTTAACCCCCGCAAACGGCCGGGGAAAGGGTTAAAAGCACCCGAAAAGCACCGTTGCTGAAGCGCTTTGCAGGCGCTTCGGCAGCGCTGCCCATTAATTTCAATGGCAGGGGTGGTGCAGGAGCACCCCAAAGACGCTGCTTGCAGAACTTTTTTTTCCTATCCTGCAAGCGCACTGCCCCAGTGTGAAAGCACTCGGACTTTCACACTGGGGAGGAATGAGAGGCGCTTTTCAGGCGCTATTTTTAGCGCTAAAACGTCTGAAAAGCGCCCCAGTGTGAAAGGGGTCTAACAGTGCCTGGGAAATTTCAAATGGGCTACTTGGACTTGACATACAGTAATCAAGTACAGAAAAGCTGTCTGCTTTGAAAGGTAAAGGCAAAAAGAAAAGACAACTAGGGAACTGAAAAGAAAGCATTAGACAGATCGAATACCGTAAAAGCCACAATGTTGCACCACAATGTAGAAGTGGAGCAAATTGCAACTACCTGAATTTGTTGCAGTTTTTTTTGTAGGTGCAACACATTAAAAACTACTTGACATCCGGAAGATTTACCCCCTTCATGATCAGGCCATTTTTTGTGAGCACTGTGTTACTTTAACTGACAATTGCGCGGTCATGCAACGCTGTACCCAAATATAATTTGTGTACTTTTTTCCCCACATTTACACCTTACTTTTGTAGGTATTTGATCACCACTGCATTTTTAATTTTTTTTGCGCTATAAACTTAAAAAGACTGTGAATTTTGTAAAAAAAAAAAAAACAATATTTTTTATTTTCCGCTACAAAACATGTCCATTAACCACTTGCCGACCGCCGCCAGTAGATATACGTAGACAGAATGGCTCCTGTGTGCAAAGCAGCGTACAGGTACATTGCTTTGAAATTCGCGCCGATGTCCGCCGGTGTCCCGCAGAGGTGATCAAATACCACCAAATGAAAGCTCTATTTGTGAGAAAAAAAGGATACCAATTTTGTTTGGGAGCCACGTGGCACGACGGCGCAATTGTCAGTTAAAGTGCCGATTCGCAAAAAATGGCCTGGTCATTGGGCAGCCAAATCCTCCAGGGTTGAAGTGGCTAAGAAAAAAATAAAAATAATTCTGTATAAATTTTTACTCTTGTCAGAATGGAGATCTGCCTTGTTTACATAATCAGATCTCAGTTCTGAGTCTCTGCCCGATGATCGGGGGGTGCTGGCGGACATCCAGTGCCCAGCACCCTGCAGATCGGCTTCTGCTGTGAATAATCACAGCAGAAGCGGCCCACCGCGGCACATGCACGCCCCTATAGGTGGAAGTGCAGTATCACGTATATATACACGTGATTCTGAACAGGAAAGCCGCCCTGTAGCAGTTAGCCTAGGTTCACACCGATGTGGGTTTGAAATCATGCAAGTTCAGCTGATGCGATTTCAGAGACATCTGTGCGGGTTCATGCACAGATGTCTATTGAAATCGCCCCTGAAGTCGCCAAAAGTAGAGCAGGAACTACTTTTGGAAATCTGTGTGGCGCCACAAAGTCAGCATTGCACCGTTGTCAAATCGCATGTCAAATCATCCCAATGTGAATGGGGGCTAAATCTACTATGGGGCAGTCAGTAAGAGGTTAACAAGATCAATTAATGTCAGCAGCTTTACTGAATTTCCCTCCACTGAATACAACGTCTTATATATTTAAAAAAATAAAAACAAATATTATGTAGATAATTTCTGCATGTGACTTTGTACCAGCATCCAAATGTGCATGGGCAGGGCCGCCATCAGGGGGGTACAGGCAGTACACCTGTAAGGGGCCCGGAGGTCCCCAGGGGCCCGGATGGCCCCCCTTTTTTTTTTTTTTTATTTGTAAGGGGCCCAGAGGTCCCCAGGGGCCCAGAGTTCCCCAGGGCCCCGAATCCCCCCTTTTTTGTATTTAAAAAAAATAATTATTATTAATTTAATTTTTTTATTAACATTTTTTTTATTTATTTATTTTATTTTTTTATTTTTTTTGTAAGGGGCCCAGAGGTCCCCAGAGGCCCGGAGGTCCCCAGGGCCCCGGATGGAAACCTCCCTTTTTTTATTTATTTTTTATAAAAAAAAATTATTATACATTTTTTTATAATTTTTATTTTATTTATTTATTTTATTTTATTTTTTATTTTTTTTGTAAGAGGCCCAGAGGTCCCCAGAGGCCCGGAGGTCCCCAGGGCCCCGGATGGAAACCTCCCTCTTTTTTTTTTTATAAAAATGATTATTATTTTTTTTTTATAATTGTTTTTTTTTGTAAGGGGCCCAGGAGGTCCCCAGAGGCCCGGAGGTCCCCAGGGCCCTGGATGGCAACCTCACTTTTTTTTTGTTTTTTTGTTTTTTTGTGTTCGTCAGCACCCAAACCCCCTGCTTCTCAATTCGTGGCACCCCCCCCCCTGCTTCTCAATTTGCGGCAGCCCCCCCACTTCTCAATTTGCGGCGGCAGCACCCCCCCGGTTCTCCTCTGCTCCAGGGGGCCCCATGTCTGAAGCTGTGTAAGGGGCCCCATAATTCCTGATGGCGGCCCTGTGCATGGGTAATGAGAAATGGATGTGTTGTAATACATACACATGTACACATCAGTGGTGGTGCGTCCATAGAGGGCGCAGGAGCGCTGCCCCCTCTCTGCCCTGCACCGCCACTGAAAAACAATACATACATTCAGGCATTGCATGAATGTATGTATTGTTGCTGCTGCCGCTGCTGCCCACTATTCAGATGGCCAGCCCCCTGGTGAGCGCCGGCCATCTGAATAACGGCAGCTGGTTGGCTGTGGAAGTGTCTATCAGAGCCAGCGGCTCTGATAGGCTTTCCGATTACAGCCTGAGGGCTGTAATCGGCTTCCAAATAGTTAACCAGGGGATGCACGGGGGGATGCGTTCCTTGGTTAACACTGACACGCATCTCAGCCAATCAGGTTCACCGGATCTGGGTACCGGTAACCTGATTGGCTGAAGTGACGTCGAGGGCGGGACTACATCGAAGGATCGTGGAGGATCCGAGGATGGCTGAGCGAGAAAGGTAAGTGCCAGGTGGGGGGGCAATCTGGCGGCATTTTAGGGGCAAACTGGCGGCAATTGATGGGCACAGTGGCGACAATGGCATGGCACAGTGGCTGCGTTTGGCATGGCACAGTGGCGACAATTGATGGGCACAGTGGCAACAATGGCATGGCACAGTGGCTGCATTTGGCATGGCACAGTGGCGACAATTGATGGCACAGTGGCTGCATTTGGCATGGCACATTGGCGACAATTGATGGGCACAGTGGCGACAATGGCATGGCACAGTGGCGACAATTGATGGCACAGTGGCTGCGTTTGATGGCATGGCACAGTGGCGACAATTGATGGGCACAGTGGCTGCGTTTGATGGCATGGCACAGTGGCGACAATTGATGGGCACAGTGGCTGCGTTTGATGGCATGGCACAGTGGCTGTGTTTGATGACATGGCACAGTGGCGACAATTTTATGGCACAGTGGCGACAATTTTATGGCACAGAGGCTGCGTTTGATGGGCACAGTGGCTGCGTTTGATGGGCACAGTGGCGGAAATTGATGGGCACAGTGGCGGCAATTGATGGGCACAGTGAGGCTGCAATTGATTTTTATTTATTTTTTCATTTTTTTGCGCCCCCCCCAAAAATTTGGAGCACCAGCCGCCACTGGTACACATATTGAAACATTGATGTTTTGGCTGTCAATCTTTTTCCTGTTGATCAGAGCATATCCTGATTGATAACAACTAGGCAATGGCACCTGCCAAATTATCAGCAGGAGAAATCATCATCCTGATATAGGTATACCTGACTCTCTATAAAAGTGACACATAGCTCTCACCACACCACATTATATACAACACATGCTGTTTTTTCCACCATACTGTATATTGAAAACAACTACATAAGCATGGATATTGTTTTCTTATGCCGTTAGTTCATTGTTATCATTCCCCTACTGTATATAAGGCATGATATTTCTGTATTCTTTTGATTAACAATGATGTGCCTTCATACAATAATTTGTAGCCGGGTTTGCTCACTTTCCATCTGTGTCACTATATGTGAAAGACCCTTCTCTCTATAGCCTCGTACACACGACCGAGTTTCTCGTCGTTAAAAACACGTTGTTTTTTTCGACGAGATTCTTGTTAACCTTGACGAGTTTCTCGTCAAGCTTTCTATGCGTACACACTGACATTTCCCAATTTCCTCGTTGTTCACGTCCAGCATGTACGACGGCACTATAAAGGGGAAGATCGATTTTCTTGGCGCCACCCCTTGGGCTGCTTTTGCTGATCTCGTGTTACCGCGTGTGAAGTAAAAGTTTGGGAAGAGACGATTCGCGCTTTTCAGTCTTCGTGCTTTTCAGTTCGTTTTCTGAGGTTCAGTTTGTGCTTGTGGGTTCGTATCTTGACTTTCAGGGCGTCTAGGCAGGTCATATCTGTTTTACAGTGCATTCTTGCCCGTTCGTTTCTGATTTTCAGTTCGTTATTCATAGGCCTTGCTGTTCTAAAGTGCGTTCTGTTCTGTACGTTCTGATAAGACGACCGTTTCCTAGCCATGTCGCCTGGACGTTCTCGTCGTCGAGTTCGTGCTGTGCGTGCGCTTGGTGTTGGTCTGCTTGTTTTGGACCAAGACCAGTCCATGAATGGTGTGAGGAGGAGTTCATGGACCAAGAATTGGTTGCTCCAGCGGGAC
This sequence comes from Rana muscosa, assembly GCA_029206835.1. Taxonomy (NCBI): domain Eukaryota; kingdom Metazoa; phylum Chordata; class Amphibia; order Anura; family Ranidae; genus Rana; species Rana muscosa. Next base: position 871,504,908 of record CM055121.1, read on the forward strand.
CAATTCTGCCACATGCCTCTGCTGCGGGAGATAGTCGAGAATAATCCTGAGGACTACAGGAATTTTCTGCGGATGTCTGACCCCGTTTTTCAGGAACTGTTGGCTTTGGTGTCCCCCTATATTACCAGGCAGGACACCGTTATGCGGGAAGCCATCAGTGCTGAGCAGAGGCTCATCGCCACCTTACGTTATCTGGCGACAGGGAGAAGTCTTCAGGACTTGAAGTTCACGACAGGCATCTCCCCCCAGGCTCTGGGCCTCATAATCCCAGACACCTGTTCTGCCATTATACAAGTCCTGCAGGAGGACTATATTAGGGTAAGTTTTCTCCTTTAACATCACATTTTATGTATTCCATGTATGCTAATGTATTGTATTTCTTTCATCCTTCCCTAATTACCATGATTGTAATATGCTGAGAATGTCCCCTTTGTCCCCATGCCTGCTGGAAGCTTTAGATTGCCCCTTTTTTCTCCTCCGTGCATATTTCCCTTCACTAACCTTTCCAGCAGGGGCGCCTGTTGCACCAAATGTTTGGGGGTCCAACCCCAATTTAGGAAATAAACTTCCTCCATTTTTGCAAAGGTGCCTATTAAACGCCCCCAGTTGTCCCCTTCAATGCAGCCATTTTGTTCCCTCCAATGCAGCCATTTTGTCCCCAGCCCTGCACATACCTTCTTGTGGTCAGCGCCATCCTTCTTCTGTCCTTGATGTCTTCTCCTTCCCTTGATGTTGCATCAGCCAATCATGTTACCATTAAACAGACTTGGTGAACATGATTGGCAGAGCAGCATGTCAGTGTTTACCCAAGGAATGCCCCCCCCCTGCGTCCCCTATTTAACTTTTATGAAGCCAATTACATCCCTCAGGCTGTAATGTGCAAGCCTATTTGCCTCCCTGTTTCTGATATGCAATTTTCACCCCATAAATGCCGCAGTTATTCATATGTTGGTCGCTTAACAGGGGGCCATACACCTGAATAGTGGGCGGCATTGACAATACATAGGTTAATGCAAGGCAAGAACCTATGTATTGTTCTGAGTGATGGGCACAGGAGAGAGGGGGCAGTGTTCCAGCGCCCACTCTGGACGCACCGCCACTGCACTGCTATCATGTGGCCAAACACATCTACCCCCCCCCCCCAAAATCATGTATTAATGGACCATCAGAGGGGGTGATGAATATGAAACATGAGCCTTTCATTATACTTATTGAAAACACCTTAATAAACGTAGAATTTGATTGATGTTGGCCTCTAATGTTTTTTATTATAATCTCCTTGTAATGTAATATTTTTAAATTCAAATTTTCTTTCATCTTGTTTGACTCCCCAGCTTCGTTCCACGCCACAGGAATGGCAGACTGTGGCATCGGAGTTTGCCACGCGGTGGGACTTCCCCAACTGCGGTGGTGCCATAGACGGGAAGCACGTCCGCATCATGCCGCCACCCCGTTCTGGGTCCTACTACTTCAATTACAAGGGGTTTCATAGCATTGTGCTGATGGCGGTGGTGTCAGCACGGTATGAATTCCTCTATGTTGATGTAGGGAAGAATGGCCGGATGTCCGATGGGGGATCCTTCATCCAGACGGAGTTTGCCCTCCGTCTCCAGAGTGACGACCTTGCATTGCCACCGGATGCAGGGAATATTGAAGGACTCCCCTTTGTTTTCTTGGCTGATGAAGCCTTTGGACTCGGACCGCATCTTATGAGGCCATTTCCTCACAGGACCCTGACCCCAGAGAAGAGGGTGTTCAATTACCGGCTGGCCAGGGGCCGAAGAGTCGTTGAAAATGCCTTCGGCATAATGGCCAGCCGGTTCCGCATTTTTATGACTTCCATCCACTTGGCGGACTACAAAATAAACTATGTAGTTTTATGCTGCTGTGTGCTACACAATTTTCTCAGCAGAAAATCAAATTCATATATGGCCTCAGTATTGCCTGAGGCTGGACTTTCACCTGCTAATCCCCTGCCGGGCCTGGAATCTGCCCGTCCTGGCTTGCCCCCCCAAAATGCCCGTGAGGTTCGGGACAAATATATGGAATATTTCACGGGTAGGGGGGCAATTCCTATGCCAGGCTATGGCTAAAGATTCCTGGAGAATGATTAAAATAAAATTCTGGTTTCTAATTTTAACTTAGGTTTGTTTCCTGTCTCCTAGTTTGTCTTAGTGCATTTGTAGTGCCAAGTGTATTTTCCATTAGTAAATAACAACCATTTCACTATGTAACCTTAAAAAAAACACAAATCAGGTTAGAGCGTATTGAAAAAAGAAGCTACACGTTGTTTCTGTTCAAACATTTTACTCTGTGCACATTCACACACGTTTCCTTTTTTATTTATTTTTTATTTTTTTCATGGCCACAAACCGCCAATTCTTTTCTTAGGAAAATACAAAAACAGTTGCATTCCAGAAATTACAACATTGGATACCTCTGAGCAATCTGACACATTCACTTACACAAACTATGTCTCTATGTGCCTGTCCTAATATGGGGTCTTGCCACCCCTTGCCCAGCCAAAAATTGAATATGCACACATTTTGTATTATTTTCCACTAGGGATTTGAGACTCCTGATCCCTATTGTCAACATGTGCTATCTGCCATCAGGGGTGAGCAATGGACGTGTTTTGGGGGTGCAACCCCTTCCTCAGTTCACCTACTTTAGATACGAGGAAGGGGTTGCACCCCCAAAAGACGTACATGGATATCCCCTGATGGCAGATAGCACATGTTGACACACTGTGTGCATATTCAATTTTTGGCTGGTTGCATTGTCAAAAACAGTTTAAAAGTTTGATGAACAGTCATTCCTGAAAAAAAAATGGGGGTTTGGTTGACTTATTCGATTCTCCCCAAAACATCTAGAATGTCTTTAAATGTTTGATCCATCACATGAATTATTTGTTTTATTCTGTCCAGTTCCGTGCTACATTCCATCACTTGCTGTATTATTCGGAGGGCACTGTCAGCAGAGAAACGTGTACTATCCTTCACCACAACATTTACATCCCCTAAAAACAAAATAAAAAGGTATTATAACTCTGCAGGCCTACATCTCTTACCTGAAGCTGTGGTGTCAGATACTGACCTGTTGTGGTGACCAGTTCCACAACGTCATCCACCTCTCCTTCCTGCACTTCTCCTTCCTCCACCTCAACTTCCTCAACATTCTTCGGTTGTGGGTCTTTGGGAGTTTGGGGTTGTTGTGAAGCTGTGGGGTTCCTGTGCTCCCTGGAGTGTTCTCCTCCCAGTCTTCTCTCCCCTATGAGAATCAAACAAAGGGTCTATTTATCACACTGAAATTCTCTATGAAAAATAAAAACAGGCTAAATTGTTTGGAAGTGGGGTACAAGTGTGTGTTTGGGCGGAAGTTAAAGATGAATGCATTATTTCTGACCAATAATATGTTTAGTATTCACCTTTGGCTGTCAGTTTTTAGACATGGAGGCACCACAAAAAATCACTGATGCACCTGTGTGGGACATCCAAAAAAGGCGGGTCTGGTGGCCCACACTATAGTGCTCCAAAGTACAGATGTGGAAGCAGCTGCTGAGTGTCCTCTCCTTTACACTGAATAAAGTTTGCATTTCATTCTCTTTACAAACACATCATCTAGCCTAAAAATTTTGAACACAAATGTTAAAAAAACACGCAGATGTCTAATTACTTTTGTGGCTATAAAATAAGCCAAAACAGCGGATAGTGGCCGAACGAAGTGTCTGTAACGTAACGAACGATTACTGTGCCAAACCAAGTTCAAATTATTAAATTATGGAAGGGAGTCCAATATGATAAAAGCACAAAAAGGAGCAACATGTAAGTTGAGAAAAACATTAATAGCCGAAAAGTGTACATTTTACTTACTTTTTGCTAGCATTCTCTTAATGCTCCTTAACTGCTCTGGCTCCCTCAGTTTGAGGTCTGACCACCTCTTTCTGAGCTGCTCATTTGAGCGTTTCACCCCGAAATTCGTCTGCAGACTCTTCACGACTTTATTGAGGATTTTGGCCTTCCTTCTATTTGGTTTGCTATACGGCCCATGCTTTGCGTCATAATTAGACTTGAGCAAAATTCCACCATCTCCGCCATCTCCGCAAAAGACATATTAGATGCCTTGAATCTCCTCCTTGATCGTGACGTTTCCTCGGTCTCCGGGCTTGTCTCCTCCTCGTTAGTTGCGGAATTATCAGACACCTGCTGTAACTCCGCCATATCTGTCTGCGCGCCGAAAGAGAAGGGGCGGGGAAAAGATGTTAGTTAGAACGTCATGGGCGGAGCGACGTGTTCGTAGTTTGACGCATGCGTGGTGTATATATAGCAAACACACATGTGACTATACTACGTTCGGTGTGCGGAGAGAGGAGTTCAAGTTGCGGACGTGCGAACGAAGGTATGTGATTTTGTGACTTGGACAAATTGTTGGCCTATACTGTCTTGAGAATGTTGTAGAATATATATGGTGACTACGATGTTAAGGAGGTTAGACTGTGTGCCTCACATTAGTTATATATTATTTATTTTACTTGCAGACCCAAAATGAATGTGTTTATAAGTGACAAGGAATTCCTTGCGGAATTTATAGACCGGGTAAGGGAGCTGCCCGCTCTGTGGGAGACGAAAAACCCCATCCACAAAAAAAGAGGGGTGAGAAAAGCAGCGCTGGAGACCCTGCTCCCATTTGTGCATACCAAGGTGCCCACAGCCACAGCAAAACAGGTGGACACTAAAATTGGGAGCTTGAGAGGCACCTACAGGACTGAACGCTCTAAGGTCCTGGCTTCTCAGAGGTCAGGAGCAGCAGCAGATGATGTGTATGTGTCATGGAGATCCTGCCAGAAGCAGGCGTCCCGGTCTTCCTGATTCTCGGTTGCGCATGCTCCGCCCTGCAGGTGGCGCCAGAGGGGCTATTTAAACCTGTCAATCGCAGACAGTCCCTGCTGTCTGCTCTACAGCGTTGAGTACCTGAAAACCTGATCTGAAGACTTACCTGTGTTTGACCCGGCCTGCCTGTGACTTCTCCAGTTTTCTGCCTGCATCCGACCCCTGGCTTGTTGTGACCTCTCCTCTGTCTGATCCCTCTGTACCTTGCTGCCAGCCAGTTAACCGACCCGGCTTGTCTGACCAATCTCACTGTTCCTAGTTCCGGTCCAGTCTGCTAAGCTGATCCAGTTTGCTGAGTTCCTGTGTTCCTGGTTCCGGTCCAGTCTGCTAAGCTGATCCAGTTTGCTGAGTTCCTGTGTTCCTGGTTCCGGTCCAGTCTGCTAAGCTGATCCAGTTTGCTGAGTTCCTGTGTTCCTGGTTCCGGTCCAGTCTGCTAAGCTGATCCAGTTTGCTGAGTTCCTGTGTTCCTGGTTCCAGTCCAGTCTGCTAAGCTGATCCAGTTTGCTGAGTTCCTGTGTTCCTGGTTCCGGTCCAGTCTGCTAAGCTGATCCAGTTTGCTGAGTTCCTGTGTTCCTGGTTCCGGTCCAGTCTGCTGAACGATTCCAGTTTGCTGAGTGTTCCTGATTCCAGTTCTACCTGCTGTGTTCCAGTGTGCCTACCAAGTCTGCATAACTAACTTCACCTTGGTTGATCCTGCCAGGCACTCGTACCCCTCCTACCTCCGCGCCTGCTGTTACCTTACCAGGGGCCGCTGGTGGGAGCCGTAAGGGAGGCCTTCCTCTGCAAGTCCGGGCTCATCACCGCTAGGTACGTGACAGTATGTCCCGAATTTGTGGTACTACAGCAGGATGTCCTTCCTGGATGACCACATTGAGGCAAGGCCATCACTCTCCACTCTTCCCCCCAGACTTCCCTGCAGCCAACCTGAGCCTTCTCTGGAGCAAGAGGAGGCAGCCATCCTGGATGATCCTGATTTGGCCATCTGGAGCCAGGTATAGTATTAAATGAAAATGTATTGGGATAAAATTAATGTTTGCCAAATATGTCAAGATGACAAACATAAACTATTTAGAGTTCCACAAGTGAAATCAAGATCTCTAGACATTAGTCTGCACTTAATTGGGTGCTAAATAGTCAATCTGATGTAGTTGTAAATTTTAGAAACTGATTTCAGGATTTACATTCTAATTGGTTCAATCATGATTATAAATTTGGAGGCAAAGATTAAAGCAACATATTAAACTATGTCCCTTTTTCATACACAGGATGAAATCAGCCAGGAGGAGGGTCTGGAAACTGTCAGGCAGGAGGAGGAAGGGCCCAGTGGCAGCCAGGAGGTGGCAGGGCCCAGTGGAAGGCAGGAGGTGGCAGGGCCCAGTGGCAGCCAGGAGGTGGCAGGGCCCAGTGGCAGGCAGGAGGTGGCAGGGCAAAGGAGAAGCACCAGATCACAGGTGCCTCCCATCCGATTTCCCAAAAGAGGCAGGAGGGACAGGACCACCAGTGAGGCAGCAATGGCCCTTATTAAAGAGGCCCATGCCACCCTCAAAGAGCCCACATCCCCTGAAGAGGCCATTGCCGGCCTAGTGGAGGCAAAGTTCAAGGTGATGAGCATGGAGCAACGCCTCCTATGCGAGCCCCTGCTCATCACCTTGCTCAACAAGGGGGTGATGGAAAAAATTACCCCCAATACTGCAATTTGTGAGGTGGCACAACTGTCCCAACCTCAACCTCCTCCTCCACCTTCTTCTTCTGCCCCACCCCCTTCTCCTCCACCTCTACCTTCTTCTTCTGCCCCACCCCCTTCTCCTTCACCTCCACCTTGTTCTTCCGCCCCACCCCCTTCTCCTCCACCTCCTCCTCCACCTTGTTCTTCCGCCCCACCCCCCTCTCCTCCACCTCCACCTCCACCTTGTTCTTCCGCCCCACCCCCTTCTCCTCCACCTCCACCTTGTTCTTCTGCGCCACCCCCTTCTCCTCCACCTCCTCCTCCTCCTGACAGGAGTACCCCTCCAGTGGCCCAGCCTCCAGCCAAACGAAGAAGGAAGGCTGCAGGGAAGGCTTCAGGAAAGGTTGCAGGGAAGGTTGCCAGGAAGATGAGGAAGTGATGGTCTTGCTTCATTGTGATCGGACAGAAGGCAGCCTGTTGTAGTACCACACACTTGGGACATATATCTCACCTGCTGCTGTTCCTGACCTCTGGGAGGCCAGCATCAGATTGTGCTCAGAAATGTTGGCCTTCTCAAGCTCCCAATTTTAGTGTCCACACAGGGTTGATGTGTGCTCTGGGGTCCCTGGGATGCACAAATGGCAGCAGGTTCTCCAGCGCTGCCTTCTCTTTATTTTATTTGAAACATGAATAAATGTTATTTTTGTTTAAGTTCATACTTGACTATGTGTATTTGTAAAAATTTAAAACTTAGCTTTGGAGTAAGCAGAGACATTTGACTGACAAAAAAAGGGACAGATAACAACCCCCCTAAAAAATAAAAGAATCTGATTTCCCAAAAATAGGGTGTAAAATTTTACAACTATATATTAAAATATTCAATGGGAGATCACTATCAAAACATTGCGAAATTAAAATTAACATCAGTTTGAAAATATAAAAATGTAAAATATTCCTAAAAACTTGCACGATATAATACACATAAATCTTCTTAAGAGCAGCATGAAAAAGGTTAAAAAAAGATAGTCATAACTCTGTGTGAATATCAGCAGCAAAAGAAGTTCTTTCGTTTTGATTAATGTAACATCCTAAAGAAGATTTCAATGCACAACATTTAAACGATGCAATAATTTCGAGCGTGACGAATGTGCTATCTCCATTACGAAGGCTTGTTTTACCAGAAGATGCGCTCCCGTCTCATACTTGCTTCTGAGCATGCGCGCTTTTGAAAGACTCGTTAAAGCATACACACGAACCATTTTCTCGTCACAAAAGAGGCCGACGAGAAACACGACGAGGAAATCTGGAATCCTGATGAGAAAATAGAGAGCAGGTTCTCTATTTTCTCGTCGAGATTCACGGCAATTTTCTCGTCGTAAAACCATGCACACGAACGTTTTTCTCGATAAAAAAGCTCTCGCGGCCCTTTTCTTGCCGGTTTTGGATGAGAAAATCGGTCGTGTGTACGAGGCTTATGTGCCATTGTTTGGGAGAGAGCATTTAAAGGTAATCTTCAGGTTAAAAATCTAGAAGCTGCTGATTTACTGAAGTCAAATACGATGCTCACTTTGTAAAGGAAATTACACTTTGTAAGGGAATTGTCTCCAGAGCTTAGTGGATGCAAAGAATACCCAACCACGAGCAAAAAAATTCAAAAAGAAAAAAAAACTGCATTTTTACCTTCACATGATTGGATGATGGAATGTATCCAAGCTTCACCTCATTCACCAAGCTGTAGGAACATTTCCATTCAAAGTGAAACTTCCCTTGCAAAGTGAACAGTCTCTTTGCCTGTAGTAATTCAAGGGAAAGTGTGAGTACCTCTACAACCCCAGGGCTTACAAGGGAGAAGGCTGCCAGATGCAATATCCCCAGCATGCTTTCACAGTGTCACAGTTAAACCTAAATCCCTTGCTCTAGGACACTTTTAAAGGCAACCAGGTAGGCTGGTATTTTCTGCAAGTGTTGGGACTTTGTGAGGTTCTACTAAGGGGACACAGCACCCCTACATACTGGGAGGTTCTACTAAGAAGACACAGCACTCCTACATACAGTGTGGTTCTATTAAGGGGACACAACGTTTCTACATACAGTGAGGTTCTACTAAAGGGACACAGCACTCCTACATTCGGTGAAGTTCAACTAAGGGGACGCAGCGCTCCTACATACGGTGAGGTTATACTAAGGGGACGCAGCGCTCCTACATACAGTGAGGTTATACTAAGGGGACGCAGCGCTCCTACATACAGTGAGGTTATACTAAGGGGACACAGCGCTCCTACATACAGTGAGGTTATACGAAGGGGACGCAGCGCTCCTACATACAGTGAGGTTCTACTAAGGGGACACAGTGCTCCTACATACAGTGAGGTTCTACTAAGGGGACACAGCGCTCATACATGCAGTGAGGTTCTACTAAGGGGACACAGCGCTCCTACATACAGTGAGATTCTACTAAGGGGACACAGCGCTCCTACATACAGTGAGATTCTACTAAGGGGACACAGCGCTCCTACATACAGTGAGATTCTACTAAGGGGACACAGCGCTCCTACATACAGTGAGGTTCTACTAAGGGGACATAGCGCTCCTACATACAGTGAGGTTCTACTAAGGGGACACAGCGCTCCTACATACAGTGAGATTCTACTAAGGGGACACAGCGCTCCTACATACAGTGAGATTCTACTAAGGGTACACAGCGCTCCTACATACAGTGAGGTTCTACTAAGGGGACACAGCGCTCTTACATACAGTGAGGTTCTACTAAGGGGACACAGCGCTCTTACATACAGTGAGGTTTTACTAAGGGGACACATCGCTCTTACATACAGTGAGGTTCTACTAATGGGACACAGCACTCTTACATACAGTGAGGTTCTACTAAGGGGACACATCGCTCTTACATACAGTGAGGTTCTACTAATGGGACACAGCACTCTTACATACAGTGAGGTTCTACTAAGGGGACACATCACTCCTACATACAGTGTGGTTCTACTAAGGAGACACAGCGCTCCTACATACAATCTGGGATCTTGCTATTTCTACCAAGGGGATACAGCGCTCCTACATACAGTGAGGTTGTACCAAGGGAACACAGCGCTCCTACATACAGTGAGGTTCTACTAAGGGGACACAGCTAGGGTTGCCACTTTTCATTCAAGCCAAACCCGAACACTTTAGCGGCGCACTGCAATTTTTTTTATACATCTAGTTTGCTAATAAATAACATTTCTAATCATATGAAGTTAATAACAAGAGCCCCCCTTTACATCAGAGTCCACAGAGTTCCCCCTTTACATCAGAGTCCGCAGAGTTCCCCTTTTTCATCTGAACTTGCAGAGTTGCCTTTCACTGTAAGGGGGGACTCTGCAGTCTCTGATGTAAGGGAGAACTCTGGGGACCCCAACATAAGGGATGCTCTGGGAACCCTGATGTAAAGGGGAACACTGTGGCCTCTGGTGTAAAGGGGAACTCTAATGAAAGGGGTGCTCTGAGAACCCTGATTTATCTTAGTGTACTCACTCAGAGGCAGGAGAGAGAAGGGGGGAGACTTCAGTCACAGACAGGGATGGATGGTGAGCTAACTCACCCCTTGGCAGTCAGCACCTCTAATCCAGATGTATCTGAGGCTGCTGGGCTTCAAATTTCTCACCCCCACTTTCCTTTTCTGAGGCACAGAAAATTGAAAGGAAAACTTTGAAAACACATCAGATCTCAATGGGAAAAAATATAATTCTGTATATGTATACTGATATGGACTGGGTAATGTGTTGGAATGAAAGGATGCTACATTGTTTGATGGAAATTAACATTTCTAACCTACAAAGGGCTGAATTCAAAGACACCCTCGAAAAAAACAGTGAAAAAATGATGCAGAAGGCTAGTCCATTTTGCTGAAATTTTATTGCAGCAACTCAAAATGGTCCTCAGTAGTTTGTATGGCCCCCAAGTGCTTGTATGCATGCCTGACAATGTCGGAGCATGCTCCTAATGAGATGACGGATGGTGTCCTAGAGTATTTCCTCCCAGATCTGGACTAGGGCATCACTGAGCTCCTGAACAGACTGAGGTACAACCTGGCGGTGTCAGACGGACCGAAACATAATGTCCCAGAGGTGTTCTATTGGATTTAGGTCAGGTGAGCGTGGTTCAATGGTATCAATTTCTTCATCCTCCAGGAACTGGCTGCATACTCTCGCTACATGAGGCCGGGCATTGTCATGCACCAGGAGGAACCCAGGACCCACTGAACCAGCGTAGGGTCTGACAATGGGTCCAAGGATTTCATCCCGATACCTAATGGCAGTCAGGGTGCCATTGGCTCTGTGGGGCTGTTAACCTCATCGACACTTATACAGATCATCTTGCAAGACCTACCCTTCCTGCTGGTAGCCAGTGCCTCTTCGTGCCATCCACCCCCTGTATCACCTCCAGGGGGCAGAGTGCGCCTAGTCGCAAGGGTTAACTGCTCTCGGCCTCGGTAAGTACTCACCTGACAAGTAGCCCACACCTGGCCATGAAACAGCTTTTGATTCAATTGACTGATTACTTTTGGTTATTCTAATGCCGTGTACACACGACCGTTTTTAATGTCATTGAAAAAAACTCTGTTTTTCTCGACGTGATTCTTCTCAAGCCTGCCTTGCCTACACACTATCATGAAAAAAAATGCTTGAGTAAAGCGCGGTGACGTACAAAATGTACGACGGCACTATAAAGGGGAAGTTCCATTTGGATGGCGCCACCCTTTGGGCTGCTTTTGCTGATCCTCGTGTTAGTAAAGTTTGGTGAGAGACGATTCACGCTTTTCAGCCTTGTGCTCTTCAGTCTGTTACAGCGTGACGAATGTGCTATCTCCATTACGAACGCTAGTTTTACCAGAACGAGCGCTCCCGTCTCATCACTTGCTCTTGAGCATGCGCGTTTTTTGAAAAATTACAAGAAAAATTAGAGCATGTTCCAAATTTTTAATGGCCATTTTTCACGTCGTGAAAAATGCTCTGGAGCCTACACACGATCGTTTTTAATTACCAAATTAAAAAATTGAATTTTTCTCGTCATGAAAAACGGTCGTGTGTACGCGGCATTAGGAGCTGTAATTCCTAAACCCTTCCTCTGATTTCGATGTACATACCCTCAAATTAAACCTGAGAGTGTGCACTAAAGAACAATCATTTTTATCAAGTTGTTATGGATAAAGTTCCAATTTAAGATTCTTTTTTAGGGATTAGGATAAGTGTCAAGTGTTGCTGATGGTAATGAAAGTGGACCCCTTCAATGGGTGTTTCTTCCAAGCAGCAAGAGCAAATTACTTTCAAATACATGCACATATAGATAGTTTAGGGTATGGGTATGTTTAACACATTTTGGAAAATAGTAGAAAGAAGCAGTATTAGGGTCCATTCACACAGGGCTCTTGACTGCATGCCCTGTGCAAGCCTGAGTTTTCCCGGCATGGGGATGCGTTACGTGCCATCCCCATGCTGGCAGTGCATGGAAGTCTATTAAGACACACCGGCTTCACGGACAGAGCCGCAGTGTCCCATAATGACAAGCAGGTGCCAGTCCCTACTCAACCTGTGTGTGTTTGGGAACCCTCACCCGCATGTCATATTGGGCCCCATGTAAATGGACCGTTAATAACTTAGTTTCAGAATAACACAGGTTTTAGTTAGGAGGATGCTATTAAATAGACATACAAGAGTGGAAAATATTGCTGCGTGACCTAATTGCAAATAATGAAACCGTGGCCATAAAGCTTTATACTAATTTTTACGTGAGCGATGGAAAGATCAAACCTGAAAGACCTGGCTTACCAGGGCAACACATGAAAACCACCTACAACTGCAGGAAGTCTCTGTGGTTCAAAGTAACATAAAACCTTTTTTTTTTTTTTACATTTTTAAAAATCATCTTGCCAATTTTTTTGACAATAAATTCTAATGTAGGCAGGTTGAAGTTCCAGTTGTTTGCTGTCATTGGTAACATATGCTGGTCATGTATTTTTGTGATATGTGTGTTTAACAAGTCGATGCCGAATGCTGAAGTGATAGATCATCCTAAGCCCACGTTCACACTGGGGCTGCGGGAGTGAAGCCTGCGAGTTCAGCTGAACTCGCACGATTTCACTCCCGCTGGCAGTCCCGATTTTAGCCACGATTTCAAAGACATCTGAAACAGATGTCAATGTAAATCGCGGCTGAAATCGCAAAAAGTAGTACAGAAACTACTTTTTGTAATCGGTGCAGCGCCGCAGATGCGGCGTCGCACCGATTAGGACGGTGCCATTGGCCGCAATTTGCCGATTTGACATGCGATTTGACATGTCAAATCGCATGTCAAATCGCACCAGTGTGAAGGTTAGTTTTATCTTGTTGTTGATGCCTAAAGTCCTCTTTCGGAACAAACAGCAAAGAAAACAAATGTACCAAGGAAATCTATTATACAGGCATCAGTAGCAATTTGAAATACTGTATAATGATGTCAAGACTTTGCACACCAGAATGCAGGAGAAAACTAGCTATGAAAGCATATCTAGTTATATATAGTTCTTGAATTTGAAAAAATATTATATTGTTGTTTTATATTTATATAACTATATACTGTATTATAGACTTTAATTTCATTGTGCAAACCGAAAACCTATGTCTATTTGAGCCTCTGTAAGGCACAAGCAGGCCCAAGGCAAACATTATAATGGTGGGTACCTACTATCTTTTCATTACGTAATATTATAGTTTTAACAATAATCAAAGGTAAATAAAATCAGGATAACAAAAAATACTTAACCTAAATAAAAAAAATAAAAAAATGTGTTAGTATTCCAATATCAATAAGTTAATAAATCTAACAATAAACAAAGGGATAGGTTCCAATTAACTGTTTACATTTGTTAAAAACTATAGCTGACAAATTAAGCACAGTTGAAGCAATAGTGTGTGTAGCGGAGCTCCACCCAAAAGGGGAAGCTCTGCTTGTCTGCCTCCTCCTCTCAGCTGCGAAGTGAGCTGGAAGTTTGGCCCCCTCCTCCTTCCCCCACAGCTGGCACATTCACAAAGCGAAGTGTGCAGGGGTTTTGCTAGGTGGGAAAAAGACCAGGGGCTTTAGCCCGAAAGTAAATTTGATAACACCTTTCACATTTTAAAATAAGTCCAGCATCATGGGGGGGGGGGGGGGTTAGGCTCACCAGTGCCCATCAATGCAGCCTCTACAGTGCCCATCAATGCAGCCTGATCAGTGCCCATCAATGCAACCTCACAAATGCCCATCAATGCAGCCGCACCGGTGCCCATCAATACAGCCTCATCGGTGCCCATCAGCTCAGCCTTACCAATGCCCATCAATGCAGCCTCTTGCTGGTTGCTGCCTGGCTCACCAGTGCCCATCAATGCAGCCTCACCAGTGCCCATCAATGCAGCCTCACCAGTGCCCATCAATACAGCCTCATTGGTGCCCATCAGCACAGCCTTACCAATGCCCATCAATGCAGCCTCTTGCTGGTTGCTGCCTGGCTCACCAGTGCTCATCAATGCAGCCTCACCAGTGCCCATCGATGCAACCTCATCAATGCCCATCAATGCAGCCTCACCGGTGCCCATCAATGCAGCCTCATCGGTGCCCATCAGCTCAGTCTTACCAATGTCCATCAATGCAGCCTCTTGCTGGTTGCTGCCTGGCTCACCAGTGCCCATCAATGCAGCCTCACCAGTGCCCATCAATGCAGCCTCATCAATGCCCATCAATGTAGCCTCATCAGGGCAGATCAATGCAGCCTCATCAGTGCCCATCAGTGTAGCCTTACCTGTGCCCATCAATGCAGTCTGATCAGTGCCCAATAATGCAGCCTCACCAGTGCCCATCAATGCAGCCTGATCAGTGCCCATCAATGCAGCCTGACCAGTGCCCATCAATGCAGCCTCACCAGTGTCCATCAATGCTGCCTGATCAGTGCCCATCCACACAGCCTGACCAGTGCCCATCAGCGCAGCCTTACCAATGCCCATCAGCGTAGCCTTGCCAGTGCAGCCACCAGTTCACACAAAGCAGGGAACTCCCGCTTACCCGGCGCTCTCAGTCACACAAAGTCCCGCCTCCTGGACCGGCTCCTATGATAGATGTAACACGTCCTAGCATTGGACCAGTGTGACGTCCATCATAGGAGCCGGTCCAGGAGGCTGGGTAAGGGGGAGACCCCCGTTCTGTTTAATCCAGCAGCGCTCGCCCCCCTTTCTTCAGAGGCAGACTGTGCACCCCCCAGGATCGGCCCTGCAAAGTGCGCCCAGGGCAGTCCGACACTATATAGCCCTGAGTTCCCTGCCAACCCCAGGCCTTAGGACTCAGGGCTAACAATTCTAAACAAGAAATATGAGACCCAGGGTTTTTTGGGGGCCCACTCGAGGCTATAGCCCTGGTCAGCCAAACGCCACTGGCAGTGTGATTCATGCATGCACAGTAGGAAACTGGCTGTGAAGCCACAAGGCTTCACTGGCGGTTTTCTTTAGCCAAGATGGAGGCACCAGCACCCGAGAGTTGATTCAAGATTTGGCTCGGGTGAGAACACCGCTAAATGCCTGGACAGGTAAGTGCCCTATTAGTAAAAGTCAGCAGGTACAGAGTTTGTAGCTGCTGACTTTTAATATTTGGGGGTAGGGGGCCGGACCTCCTCTTTAAGGTAGACCATTATAATTGGCAGTTGCCAGATAGAAAATCCACCATGCACAAAGAGGTTTCAGCTCTTGGGACCGCAATCTAAGCGCCTGCAAACTGAGTGACAGTGACTGGGTTTCATTAACTACACAGTGAACTCTAAATCACCCACTGCCACTAGATATTTTTATATTAAAATATGAAACGATAACACTAACACTAACTTATAATACATTTATCTAATACCCACAGTCACCACAGACGGGAATATCCAGTGATTTACCATACAGTAGTGCAATTCAATGTGACAGGGATTCTTTAGGTTCTGCATTAATGCATTGGAGACATTATTAACACTTCTTAAAAATATTGTTTGGGGGCGTGGCCTGACGCGGCATGTGAACAGACCTGTTCGACGGAGCTCCCGCTGTAGATCCTGTTTGTGATCCTTTCCTCGCCACCTACAACGCCCGATTCAGCCACAACCTGCGCCTAAAGACCCCCAGAGACCCCCGGTTCCAGCGGTGCTCGATAATCCCGGCATGATGACCCGGGGAAACAAAGGAGACGCCACGGCTGCGGCCTCCCAGGCCTTCCAAGATGGCGCCTGGATGTCTCAGTCTCTGCCTCCCAGGACTCCACGAGGGCAGGAGAAGAAGACGGAGCTGGGGGGTAAGTCCACCAAAGCCCCTAAAGTGACAGACCAAACGAGAGACATGCTATATTATGCCAGGAAACTGACAGGCCCGGAAGATTCCCTGCAAACTGTTGCACAGGGTCATGCAATGCCCGCAGAGCAGGCTGAGCAGGGACACACTGACATGCTGGAAGCTGAGGATGATGAAATGGAGTCAGCCCCTGGTTCTGTTCCAGCCGTGCTTGACCAGCAGACAGAGGACAGTCCCCAGCCCACACTCAGTGAAATCCTGCATGCTGTTCACAGGTGCACTGCCTCAGTGGATGCCCTGAAGGAGAGATTTGGGGGGCTGGAGGAGAAAGTTAATCTCCTGAGACATGATATACAGAAGGTCAAGGAGAGGACCACGGCCGTGGAGGGCAGAGTCAGTGATATAGAGGATCAGATGCCACACATGACCCGGGAAGTGAGAGTCGCTGCTCAGCAGGCACGCCAGGCCTTTGATCGCCATGATGAGATCGAAAATCGCCTGAGACGCAACAATGTACGCATTGTGGGGCTCCCAGAAAAGGTGGAGGGCAGGGACCCCACGACGTTCATAGAAGGCTGGCTACAGGAGACCTTTGGTAAAGAGGCTTTTTCTCCGATTTACACGGTGGAACGGGCGCACAGGGTGCCACCTCGCCCCCTCCCCCCCGGTAATCCCCCGAGATCCATGCTTGCTAGACTCCTTAACTACAGGGACCGGGAAGTGATACTTCGAATGGCCAGAGAAAGGGGGGCTGTACATTATAACGGAGCCCGGATTTCCTTTTATCCTGACTTCTCTGCAGAAGTGCAACGCAGAAGATCAAAGTTTATGGATGTCAAGAAAAGGCTGCAGAGGCTTCAGCTGTCCTATGCCATGCTATACCCAGCCAAGCTTTGCGTAACAGCCAGAGATGAGGCCCACTTTTTTGAGAATGCACAGGATGCTGCTGACTGGCTAGACCGCAACGAACAAGACTTCCGCAGGAGGGGACCGGAGAATGGTGCAGGTTGATGTGGACAATCCTATCTATATCAAGAGCAATCCGGGTAAAGAAGTGCTGTTGCTGAAATGATGTCACTATGAGAGGATCAATACCTACTTGAAGTTACCAGCGAATAGTTTTCCACTAACTTTTCTGATTTTTTTTTTTCGCTGACCTGAGTTTATGGGTGGAGTGTGTCTCTGTCACCCCCCCTATGTACCGTTTGCTGTTATGGTGGACATGGCTTATGTTTTTGTGCCCTGTTGGCACTGGAAATGCCAGTGTTGCTATTACTCAACACCGGTGGGGAGTCCCCAGTGACGCCCAGTTGGCAGTCCAGGAGCCACCGGCAGATGCAGATAAGTTTTACTGTTCTTGTTTTTCTTATGCTTCCTACTTCTATTTTTACTGTACTGACTAGGGATGGGCCCGGTGCTCGATTCGAACCCATGTTCGAATCGAGCACCGGGCGTTCGCTCGCTCGTCGAGCCCAGAACTATTTGGGCCGTTCGCATCACATTCGTGTGATGCGAGCGGCCCCAAAATGCATTGCGGCCGGCGCGGCCGGCGCAGTGCATTGCTGGCTGATGATTGGCCAAGCATGCACTGTGACCCCGCATGCTTGGCCAATCACAGCGCCCGAAACTCGGAGAGCAATAATTGGCTACAGGCAGGACGCCTGTAGCCAATTACAGCTCAGGGGCTTTAGTACACGCCCCACCATTTAAAAGGCCGCCACGCCATCGGCCCCGGTCACATGAGTTCCGGCTTTAAGAGAGATCATTCTGCTGTTTCTGTCTTTGCTTGATACTGAAAGATTTGCTCTTCTTTGCTAAACCATTGGCTATTTCTTTGCTAAACCATTGCTACCTAAGTCATTGATCGTTCATTGCTGCTGATTGCACAGTTAGTGTGTTATTAGCTGCTGCTGGGGATTAGTCTGGTGCGTGCTTACTGTTAGTACAGTATTGCAGTAGTACCAACCGCAGTGCTGTTAGCACAGCATTGCACCCCAACAGCACCCATAGGACTTCTAGTGTGTTAGTGGCAGCAAACAGAGCTCCTATATTTTCTTCTCAGCAGCACCCATAGGACTTCTAGTGTGTTAGTGGCATCACACAGAGCTCCTATATTTTCTTCTCAGCAGCACCCATAGGACTTCTAGTGTGTTAGTGGCAGCAAACAGAGTTCCTATATTTTCTTCTCAGCAGCACCCATAGGACTTCTAGTGTGTTAGTGGCAGCAAACAGAGCTCCTATATTTTCATCTCAGAAGCACCCATAGGACTTCTAGTGTGTTAGTGGCATCACACAGAGCTCCTATATTTTCTTCTCAGCAGCACCCATAGGACTTCTAGTGTGTTAGTGGCATCACACAGAGCTCCTATATTTTCTTCTCAGCAGCACCCATAGGACTTCTAGTGTGTTAGTGGCAGCAAACAGAGCTCCTATATTTTCTTCTCAGCAGCACCCATAGGACTTCTAGTGTGTTAGTGGCAGCAAACAGAGCTCCTATATTTTCTTCTCAGCAGCACCCATAGGACTTCTAGTGTGTTAGTGGCATCACACAGAGCTCCTATATTTTCATCTCAGAAGCACCCATAGGACTTCTAGTGTGTTAGTGGCATCACACAGAGCTCCTATATTTTCTTCTCAGAAGCACCCATAGGACTTCTAGTGTGTTAGTGGCATCACACAGAGCTCCTATATTTTCTTCTCAGCAGCACCCATAGGACTTCTAGTGTGTTAGTGGCAGCAAACAGAGCTCCTATATTTTCATCTCAGAAGCACCCATAGGACTTCTAGTGTGTTAGTGGCATCACACAGAGCTCCTATATTTTCTTCTCAGCAGCACCCATAGGACTTCTAGTGTGTTAGTGGCAGCAAACAGAGCTCCTATATTTTCTTCTCAGAAGCACCCATAGGACTTCTAGTGTGTTAGTGGCATCACACAGAGTTCCTATATTTTCATCTCAGAAGCACCCATAGGACTTCTAGTGTGTTAGTGGCATCACACAGAGCTCCTATATTTTCTTCTCAGAAGCACCCATAGGACTTCTAGTGTGTTAGTGGCATCACACAGAGCTCCTATATTTTCTTCTCAGAAGCACCCATAGGACTTCTAGTGTGTTAGTGGCAGCAAACAGAGCTCCTATATTTTCTTCTCAGCAGCACCCATAGGACTTCTAGTGTGTTAGTGGCAGCAAACAGAGCTCCTATATTTTCTTCTCAGCAGCACCCATAGGACTTCTAGTGTGTTAGTGGCATCACACAGAGCTCCTATATTTTCTTCTCAGCAGCACCCATAGGACTTCTAGTGTGTTAGTGGCATCACACAGAGCTCCTATATTTTCTTCTCAGAAGCACCCATAGGACTTCTAGTGTGTTAGTGGCATCACACAGAGCTCCTATATTTTCTTCTCAGAAGCACCCATAGGACTTCTAGTGTGTTAGTGGCATCACACAGAGCTCCTATATTTTCTTCTCAGCAGCACCCATAGGACTTCTAGTGTGTTAGTGGCATTACACAGAGCTCCTATATTTTCTTCTCAGAAGCACCCATAGGACTTCTAGTGTGTTAGTGGCATCACACAGAGTTCCTATATTTTCTTCTCAGCAGCACCCATAGGACTTCTAGTGTGTTAGTGGCATCACACAGAGCTCCTATATTTTCTTCTCAGCATCACCCATAGGACTTCTAGTGTGTTAGTGGCAGCAAACAGAGCTCCTATATTTTCTTCTCAGCAGCACCCATAGGACTTCTAGTGTGTTAGTGGCATCACACAGAGCTCCTATATTTTCATCTCAGAAGCACCCATAGGACTTCTAGTGTGTTAGTGGCATCACACAGAGCTCCTATATTTTCTTCTCAGAAGCACCCATAGGACTTCTAGTGTGTTAGTGGCATCACACAGAGCTCCTATATTTTCATCTCAGAAGCACCCATAGGACTTCTAGTGTGTTAGTGGCATCACACAGAGCTCCTATATTTTCTTCTCAGCAGCACCCATAGGACTTCTAGTGTGTTAGTGGCAGCAAACAGAGCTCCTATATTTTCTTCTCAGAAGCACCCATAGGACTTCTAGTGTGTTAGTGGCATCACACAGAGCTCCTATATTTTCATCTCAGAAGCACCCATAGGACTTCTAGTGTGTTAGTGGCATCAAACAGAGCTCCTATATTTTCTTCTCAGAAGCACCCATAGGACTTCTAGTGTGTTAGTGGCATCACACAGAGTTCCTATATTTTCATCTCAGAAGCACCCATAGGACTTCTAGTGTGTTAGTGGCATCACACAGAGCTCCTATATTTTCTTCTCAGCAGCACCCATAGGACTTCTAGTGTGTTAGTGGCAGCAAACAGAGCTCCTATATTTTCTTCTCAGAAGCACCCATAGGACTTCTAGTGTGTTAGTGGCATCACACAGAGTTCCTATATTTGGATCTCAGAAGCACCCATAGGACTTCTAGTGTGTTAGTGGCATCACACAGAGCTCCTATATTTTCTTCTCAGCAGCACCCATAGGACTTCTAGTGTGTTAGTGGCATCACACAGAGTTCCTATATTTTCATCTCAGAAGCACCCATAGGACTTCTAGTGTGTTAGTGGCATCACACAGAGTTCCTATATTTTCATCTCAGAAGCACCCATAGGACTTCTAGTGTGTTAGTGGCATCACACAGAGCTCCTATATTTTCTTCTCAGCAGCACCCATAGGACTTCTAGTGTGTTAGTGGCAGCAAACAGAGCTCCTATATTTTCTTCTCAGCAGCACCCATAGGACTTCTAGTGTGTTAGTGGCATCACACAGAGTTCCTATATTTTCATCTCAGAAGCACCCATAGGACTTCTAGTGTGTTAGTGGCATCACACAGAGCTCCTATATTTTCTTCTCAGCAGCACCCATAGGACTTCTAGTGTGTTAGTGGCAGCAAACAGAGCTCCTATATTTTCTTCTCAGCAGCACCCATAGGACTTCTAGTGTGTTAGTGGCATCACACAGAGCTCCTATATTTTCTTCTCAGAAGCACCCATAGGACTTCTAGTGTGTTAGTGGCATCACACAGAGTTCCTATATTTGGATCTCAGAACAACCCATAGGACTTCTAGTGTGTTAGTGGCATCACACAGAGCTCCTATATTTTCATCTCAGAAGCACCCATAGGACTTCTAGTGTGTTAGTGGCATCACACAGAGCTCCTATATTTTCTTCTCAGAAGCACCCATAGGACTTCTAGTGTGTTAGTGGCATCACACAGAGCTCCTATATTTTCTTCTCAGCAGCACCCATAGGACTTCTAGTGTGTTAGTGGCATCACACAGAGCTCCTATATTTTCTTCTCAGCAGCACCCATAGGACTTCTAGTGTGTTAGTGGCATCACACAGAGTTCCTATATTTTCATCTCAGAAGCACCCATAGGACTTCTAGTGTGTTAGTGGCATCACACAGAGCTCCTATATTTTCTTCTCAGCAGCACCCATAGGACTTCTAGTGTGTTAGTGGCAGCAAACAGAGCTCCTATATTTTCTTCTCAGAAGCACCCATAGGACTTCTAGTGTATTAGTGGCATCACACAGAGTTCCTATATTTGGATCTCAGAAGCACCCATAGGACTTCTAGTGTGTTAGTGGCATCACACAGAGCTCCTATATTTTCTTCTCAGCAGCACCCATAGGACTTCTAGTGTGTTAGTGGCATCACACAGAGCTCCTATATTTTCATCTCAGAAGCACCCATAGGACTTCTAGTGTGTTAGTGGCATCACACAGAGCTCCTATATTTTCTTCTCAGCAGCACCCATAGGACTTCTAGTGTGTTAGTGGCAGCAAACAGAGCTCCTATATTTTCTTCTCAGAAGCACCCATAGGACTTCTAGTGTGTTAGTGGCATCACACAGAGCTCCTATATTTTCTTCTCAGAAGCACCCATAGGACTTCTAGTGTGTTAGTGGCATCACACAGAGTTCCTATATTTGGATCTCAGAACAACCCATAGGACTTCTAGTGTGTTAGTGGCATCACACAGAGCTCCTATATTTTCATCTCAGAAGCACCCATAGGACTTCTAGTGTGTTAGTGGCATCACACAGAGCTCCTATATTTTCTTCTCAGAAGCACCCATAGGACTTCTAGTGTGTTAGTGGCATCACACAGAGCTCCTATATTTTCTTCTCAGCAGCACCCATAGGACTTCTAGTGTGTTAGTGGCATCACACAGAGCTCCTATATTTTCTTCTCAGCAGCACCCATAGGACTTCTAGTGTGTTAGTGGCATCACACAGAGTTCCTATATTTTCATCTCAGAAGCACCCATAGGACTTCTAGTGTGTTAGTGGCATCACACAGAGCTCCTATATTTTCTTCTCAGCAGCACCCATAGGACTTCTAGTGTGTTAGTGGCAGCAAACAGAGCTCCTATATTTTCTTCTCAGAAGCACCCATAGGACTTCTAGTGTGTTAGTGGCATCACACAGAGTTCCTATATTTGGATCTCAGAAGCACCCATAGGACTTCTAGTGTGTTAGTGGCATCACACAGAGCTCCTATATTTTCTTCTCAGCAGCACCCATAGGACTTCTAGTGTGTTAGTGGCATCACACAGAGCTCCTATATTTTCATCTCAGAAGCACCCATAGGACTTCTAGTGTGTTAGTGGCATCACACAGAGCTCCTATATTTTCTTCTCAGCAGCACCCATAGGACTTCTAGTGTGTTAGTGGCAGCAAACAGAGCTCCTATATTTTCTTCTCAGAAGCACCCATAGGACTTCTAGTGTGTTAGTGGCATCACACAGAGCTCCTATATTTTCTTCTCAGAAGCACCCATAGGACTTCTAGTGTGTTAGTGGCAGCAAACAGAGCTCCTATATTTTCTTCTCAGAAGCACCCATAGGACTTCTAGTGTGTTAGTGGCATCACACAGAGCTCCTATATTTTCATCTCAGAAGCACCCATAGGACTTCTAGTGTGTTAGTGGCATCACACAGAGCTCCTATATTTTCTTCTCAGCAGCACCCATAGGACTTCTAGTGTGTTAGTGGCAGCAAACAGAGCTCCTATATTTTCTTCTCAGCAGCACCCATAGGACTTCTAGTGTGTTAGTGGCATCACACAGAGCTCCTATATTTTATTCTCAGCAGCACCCATAGGACTTCTAGTGTGTTAGTGGCAGCAAACAGAGCTCCTATATTTTCTTCTCAGCAGCACCCATAGGACTTCTAGTGTGTTAGTGGCATCACACAGAGCTCCTATATTTTCATCTCAGAAGCACCCATAGGACTTCTAGTGTGTTAGTGGCAGCAAACAGAGCTCCTATATTTTCTTCTCAGAAGCACCCATAGGACTTCTAGTGTGTTAGTGGCATCACACAGAGTTCCTATATTTTCATCTCAGAAGCACCCATAGGACTTCTAGTGTGTTAGTGGCATCACACAGAGCTCCTATATTTTCTTCTCAGCAGCACCCATAGGACTTCTAGTGTGTTAGTGGCATCACACAGAGCTCCTATATTTTCATCTCAGAAGCACCCATAGGACTTCTAGTGTGTTAGTGGCATCACACAGAGCTCCTATATTTTCTTCTCAGCAGCACCCATAGGACTTCTAGTGTGTTAGTGGCAGCAAACAGAGCTCCTATATTTTCTTCTCAGAAGCACCCATAGGACTTCTAGTGTGTTAGTGGCAGCAAACAGAGCTCCTATATTTTCTTCTCAGCAGCACCCATAGCACTTCTAGTGTGTTAGTGGCAGCAAACAGAGCTCCTATATTTTCTTCTCAGCAGCACCCATAGGACTTCTAGTGTGTTAGTGGCATCACACAGAGCTCCTATATTTTCATCTCAGAAGCACCCATAGGACTTCTAGTGTGTTAGTGGCATCACACAGAGCTCCTATATTTTCTTCTCAGCAGCACCCATAGGACTTCTAGTGTGTTAGTGGCAGCAAACAGAGCTCCTATATTTTCTTCTCAGAAGCACCCATAGGACTTCTAGTGTGTTAGTGGCATCACACAGAGCTCCTATATTTTCATCTCAGAAGCACCCATAGGACTTCTAGTGTGTTAGTGGCAGCAAACAGAGCTCCTATATTTTCTTCTCAGAAGCACCCATAGGACTTCTAGTGTGTTAGTGGCATCACACAGAGTTCCTATATTTTCATCTCAGAAGCACCCATAGGACTTCTAGTGTGTTAGTGGCATCACACAGAGTTCCTATATTTTCATCTCAGAAGCACCCATAGGACTTCTAGTGTGTTAGTGGCATCACACAGAGCTCCTATATTTTCTTCTCAGCAGCACCCATAGGACTTCTAGTGTGTTAGTGGCAGCAAACAGAGCTCCTATATTTTCATCTCAGAAGCACCCATAGGACTTCTAGTGTGTTAGTGGCATCACACAGAGCTCCTATATTTTCTTCTCAGAAGCACCCATAGGACTTCTAGTGTGTTAGTGGCATCACACAGAGTTCCTATATTTGGATCTCAGAAGCACCCATAGGACTTCTAGTGTGTTAGTGGCATCACACAGAGCTCCTATATTTTCATCTCAGAAGCACCCATAGGACTTCTAGTGTGTTAGTGGCATCACACAGAGCTCCTATATTTTCTTCTCAGAAGCACCCATGGGACTTCTAGTGTGTTAGTGGCATCACACAGAGTTCCTATATTTTCATCTCAGAAGCACCCATAGGACTTCTAGTGTGTTAGTGGCATCACACAGAGCTCCTATATTTTCTTCTCAGCAGCACCCATAGGACTTCTAGTGTGTTAGTGGCAGCAAACAGAGCTCCTATATTTTCTTCTCAGCAGCACCCATAGGACTTCTAGTGTGTTAGTGGCATCACACAGAGCTCCTATATTTTATTCTCAGCAGCACCCATAGGACTTCTAGTGTGTTAGTGGCAGCAAACAGAGCTCCTATATTTTCTTCTCAGCAGCACCCATAGGACTTCTAGTGTGTTAGTGGCATCACACAGAGCTCCTATATTTTCATCTCAGAAGCACCCATAGGACTTCTAGTGTGTTAGTGGCATCACACAGAGCTCCTATATTTTCTTCTCAGCAGCACCCATAGGACTTCTAGTGTGTTAGTGGCAGCAAACAGAGCTCCTATATTTTCTTCTCAGAAGCACCCATAGGACTTCTAGTGTGTTAGTGGCATCACACAGAGTTCCTATATTTTCATCTCAGAAGCACCCATAGGACTTCTAGTGTGTTAGTGGCATCACACAGAGCTCCTATATTTTCTTCTCAGCAGCACCCATAGGACTTCTAGTGCGTTAGTGGCATCACACAGAGCTCCTATATTTTCATCTCAGAAGCACCCGTAGGACTTCTAGTGTGTTAGTGGCATCACACAGAGCTCCTATATTTTCTTCTCAGCAGCACCCATAGGACTTCTAGTGTGTTAGTGGCAGCAAACAGAGCTCCTATATTTTCTTCTCAGAAGCACCCATAGGACTTCTAGTGTGTTAGTGGCATCACACAGAGCTCCTATATTTTCATCTCAGAAGCACCCATAGGACTTCTAGTGTGTTAGTGGCATCACACAGAGCTCCTATATTTTCTTCTCAGCAGCACCCATAGGACTTCTAGTGTGTTAGTGGCAGCAAACAGAGCTCCTATATTTTCTTCTCAGAAGCACCCATAGGACTTCTAGTGTGTTAGTGGCAGCAAACAGAGCTCCTATATTTTCTTCTCAGCAGCACCCATAGGACTTCTAGTGTGTTAGTGGCAGCAAACAGAGCTCCTATATTTTCTTCTCAGCAGCACCCATAGGACTTCTAGTGTGTTAGTGGCATCACACAGAGCTCCTATATTTTCATCTCAGAAGCACCCATAGGACTTCTAGTGTGTTAGTGGCATCACACAGAGCTCCTATATTTTCTTCTCAGCAGCACCCATAGGACTTCTAGTGTGTTAGTGGCAGCAAACAGAGCTCCTATATTTTCTTCTCAGAAGCACCCATAGGACTTCTAGTGTGTTAGTGGCATCACACAGAGTTCCTATATTTTCATCTCAGAAGCACCCATAGGACTTCTAGTGTGTTAGTGGCAGCAAACACAGCTCCTATATTTTCTTCTCAGAAGCACCCATAGGACTTCTAGTGTGTTAGTGGCATCACACAGAGTTCCTATATTTTCATCTCAGAAGCACCCATAGGACTTCTAGTGTGTTAGTGGCATCACACAGAGTTCCTATATTTTCATCTCAGAAGCACCCATAGGACTTCTAGTGTGTTAGTGGCATCACACAGAGTTCCTATATTTTCATCTCAGAAGCACCCATAGGACTTCTAGTGTGTTAGTGGCATCACACAGAGCTCCTATATTTTCTTCTCAGCAGCACCCATAGGACTTCTAGTGTGTTAGTGGCAGCAAACAGAGCTCCTATATTTTCTTCTCAGAAGCACCCATAGGACTTCTAGTGTGTTAGTGGCATCACACAGAGTTCCTATATTTGGATCTCAGAAGCACCCATAGGACTTCTAGTGTGTTAGTGGCATCACACAGAGCTCCTATATTTTCATCTCAGAAGCACCCATAGGACTTCTAGTGTGTTAGTGGCATCACACAGAGCTCCTATATTTTCTTCTCAGAAGCACCCATAGGACTTCTAGTGTGTTAGTGGCATCACACAGAGTTCCTATATTTTCATCTCAGAAGCACCCATAGGACTTCTAGTGTGTTAGTGGCATCACACAGAGCTCCTATATTTTCTTCTCAGCAGCACCCATAGGACTTCTAGTGTGTTAGTGGCAGCAAACAGAGCTCCTATATTTTCTTCTCAGAAGCACCCATAGGACTTCTAGTGTGTTAGTGGCATCACACAGAGTTCCTATATTTGGATCTCAGAAGCACCCATAGGACTTCTAGTGTGTTAGTGGCATCACACAGAGCTCCTATATTTTCTTCTCAGCAGCACCCATAGGACTTCTAGTGTGTTAGTGGCATCACACAGAGCTCCTATATTTTCATCTCAGAAGCACCCATAGGACTTCTAGTGTGTTAGTGGCATCACACAGAGCTCCTATATTTTCTTCTCAGCAGCACCCATAGGACTTCTAGTGTGTTAGTGGCAGCAAACAGAGCTCCTATATTTTCTTCTCAGAAGCACCCATAGGACTTCTAGTGTGTTAGTGGCATCACACAGAGCTCCTATATTTTCATCTCAGAAGCACCCATAGGACTTCTAGTGTGTTAGTGGCATCACACAGAGCTCCTATATTTTCTTCTCAGCAGCACCCATAGGACTTCTAGTGTGTTAGTGGCAGCAAACAGAGCTCCTATATTTTCTTCTCAGCAGCACCCATAGGACTTCTAGTGTGTTAGTGGCATCACACAGAGCTCCTATATTTTCTTCTCAGCAGCACCCATAGGACTTCTAGTGTGTTAGTGGCAGCAAACAGAGCTCCTATATTTTCTTCTCAGCAGCACCCATAGGACTTCTAGTGTGTTAGTGGCAGCAAACAGAGCTCCTATATTTTCTTCTCAGCAGCACCCATAGGACTTCTAGTGTGTTAGTGGCAGCAAACAGAGCTCCTATATTTTCTTCTCAGAAGCACCCATAGGACTTCTAGTGTGTTAGTGGCATCACACAGAGCTCCTATATTTTCTTCTCAGCAGCACCCATAGGACTTCTAGTGTGTTAGTGGCATCACACAGAGTTCCTATATTTTCATCTCAGAAGCACCCATAGGACTTCTAGTGTGTTAGTGGCATCACACAGAGCTCCTATATTTTCTTCTCAGCAGCACCCATAGGACTTCTAGTGTGTTAGTGGCATCACACAGAGCTCCTATATTTTCATCTCAGAAGCACCCATAGGACTTCTAGTGTGTTAGTGGCATCACACAGAGCTCCTATATTTTCTTCTCAGCAGCACCCATAGGACTTCTAGTGTGTTAGTGGCAGCAAACAGAGCTCCTATATTTTCTTCTCAGAAGCACCCATAGGACTTCTAGTGTGTTAGTGGCATCACACAGAGCTCCTATATTTTCATCTCAGAAGCACCCATAGGACTTCTAGTGTGTTAGTGGCATCACACAGAGCTCCTATATTTTCTTCTCAGCAGCACCCATAGGACTTCTAGTGTGTTAGTGGCAGCAAACAGAGCTCCTATATTTTCTTCTCAGCAGCACCCATAGGACTTCTAGTGTGTTAGTGGCATCACACAGAGCTCCTATATTTTCTTCTCAGCAGCACCCATAGGACTTCTAGTGTGTTAGTGGCATCACACAGAGCTCCTATATTTTCTTCTCAGAAGCACCCATAGGACTTCTAGTGTGTTAGTGGCAGCAAACAGAGCTCCTATATTTTCTTCTCAGCAGCACCCATAGGACTTCTAGTGTGTTAGTGGCAGCAAACAGAGCTCCTATATTTTCTTCTCAGCAGCACCCATAGGACTTCTAGTGTGTTAGTGGCATCACACAGAGCTCCTATATTTTCATCTCAGAAGCACCCATAGGACTTCTAGTGTGTTAGTGGCACCACACAGAGCTCCTATATTTTCTTCTCAGCAGCACCCATAGGACTTCTAGTGTGTTAGTGGCAGCAAACAGAGCTCCTATATTTTCTTCTCAGAAGCACCCATAGGACTTCTAATGTGTTAGTGGCATCACACAGAGTTCCTATATTTTCATCTCAGAACCACCCATAGGACTTCTAGTGTGTTAGTGGCATCACACAGAGCTCCTATATTTTCTTCTCAGCAGCACCCATAGGACTTCTAGTGTGTTAGTGGCAGCAAACAGAGCTCCTATATTTTCTTCTCAGCAGCACCCATAGGACTTCTAGTGTGTTAGTGGCATCACACAGAGCTCCTATATTTTCATCTCAGAAGCACCCATAGGACTTCTAGTGTGTTAGTGGCAGCAAACAGAGCTCCTATATTTTCTTCTCAGCAGCACCCATAGGACTTCTAGTGTGTTAGTGGCATCACACAGAGCTCCTATATTTTCATCTCAGAAGCACCCATAGGACTTCTAGTGTGTTAGTGGCATCACACAGAGCTCCTATATTTTCATCTCAGAAGCACCCATAGGACTTCTAGTGTGTTAGTGGCATCACACAGAGCTCCTATATTTTATTCTCAGCAGCACCCATAGGACTTCTAGTGTGTTAGTGGCAGCAAACAGAGCTCCTATATTTTCTTCTCAGCAGCACCCATAGGACTTCTAGTGTGTTAGTGGCAGCAAACAGAGCTCCTATATTTTCTTCTCAGCAGCACCCATAGGACTTCTAGTGTGTTAGTGGCATCACACAGAGCTCCTATATTTTCATCTCAGAAGCACCCATAGGACTTCTAGTGTGTTAGTGGCATCACACAGAGCTCCTATATTTTCATCTCAGAAGCACTCATAGGACTTCTAGTGTGTTAGTGGCATCACACAGAGCTCCTATATTTTCTTCTCAGCAGCACCCATAGGACTTCTAGTGTGTTAGTGGCATCACACAGAGCTCCTATATTTTCATCTCAGAAGCACCAATAGGACTTCTAGTGTGTTAGTGGCAGCAAACAGAGCTCCTATATTTTCTTGTCAGCAGCACACATAGTACCTATAGTGTGTTAGTGTCAGCACCCATAGGACCTACAGTGTGTTGTGAGCACACATAGGAGTTCTAGTTTTTTATACTATATACACTACCGACTACAATGGCTGGAAGACCGCCAAGGAGAGGCAGAGCGTGCCGAGGCAAGAACACAGGCCAGGCAGGCTCTGTTTCTAGAGACAACAGTGCTGGCCGTGGACGTGGTCGTGCATCGTCATCAGCACGTGGCCATGGGACACCCTTGTCTTTGTTTTCGGCAGCTGGACATGTGGAGCCGCATCATGCCGAAGGCTTGGTAGAATGGATGACCAAGCCCTCCTCATCCTCCTCATCCTCTCTCACCCAGGCTCAGGGTACTGGCAGAGCAGCTGCCAACGCGTACTCAATGGCATCATCAGCCACCCCTTCCCTAGACCCACCATGTCCTCCTGAGGAGTCCCCCGAACTGTTTGAGCACAGTGTTGGGTACATGCTCCAGGAGGATGCCCAACGATTCGAAGGCTCGGATGATGATACCCAGCTTGAGGAAGTCAGTAGTGTGCGCGCAGAGAGAGGGGATGCTGAAGGACAGCAATCTGGCAGTAGTGTTCCACCAGCTGCAGCTTACTGCCAGGTTTGCTCTAGTGGTGAAGAGGGAGGGGATGATGAGGTCACTGACTCCACGTGGGTGCCTGAAGGGAGAGAGGAGGAGGAGGAGGAGGAGGATGCAGCGTCACATGTCCAACGAGGCAGGATGCCCCCTGGAGGCCAGCTAGAGGCCAGCACAGCAACTGTACCACACCGCAGAGCTCTGCCTGTGCAGGGCGCTGCCTCTGCACGTTATCACAAAAGTTCTTTGGTGTGGGCCTTTTTTGAGACGAGTGCATCAGATCGCACCACTGCTATTTGCAATATTTGTCTCAAGCGTATCTCGCGTGGCCAAAACATCAGCCGCTTGGGCACCACAAGCATGAGCAGACATATGTCGACCTGCCATGCAGCTCGTTGGCAAGCACACATAAAAGACCCACACCAAAGAACAAAGCGGACCTCTCCTTGCTCTCATCAGCTGGGATCTCCATCCCCACTATATCTTCAGTCCTCTCTGAAAGCTGCTCTGAGAGGACTGAAGGTGTAGAATTAGGTGTGTCACAACCAAGTACTTGCAGTACACCGACGTCCGATTGTAGCAGGCAAATTTCCCTGCCCCAGCTGCTGGACCGTCGAAAGAAGTATACTCCCAGCCATCCACATGCCCAGCGGTTGAATGCTAGCTTGGCTAAATTGCTAGCACTTCAACTGCTGCCTTTTCAGTTGATAGACTCGGCCCCCTTCCGTGAGTTTGTTCAATGTGCGGTTCCTCAGTGGCAGGTTCCCAAACGCCACTTTTTCTCACGGAAGGCGATTCCGTCTCTCTACCGGCATGTGGAAGGCAATGTCCATGCCTCGCTGGACAGGGCGGTCAGCGGTAAGGTGCATATTACCGCTGACTCATGGTCCAGCAGGCATGGACAGGGACGTTATCTTTCTTTCACGGCCCATTGGGTCACTCTATTGGCAGCTGGGAGGGATGCAGGACAAGGTGCAGTAGTGTTGGAGGTTGTTCCGCCACCACGCCTCCAAAATGCTACTACTGGTTGTGACACACCTCTCTCCTCCACCCCCTCCTCTTCTTCTTCCTCCATGTCCTCTTCGAGTGCTCTGTCCTTGGAACCAGCGGTGCTCCGTAGGCGTACAAGGGGCTACGCGAGTACGCAGGCAAAAAGATGCCATGCCGTGCTTGCGCTGGTGTGTTTGGGGGACAGGAGCCACACTGGGCCAGAGGTTCTGGCAGCTCTGCAGGGGCAGGCCGAGAGGTGGTTGACGCCACGCCAGCTTAAGCCAGGAATGGTCGTTTCTGACAATGGCACCAACCTCCTCTCCGCCCTGCGACAGGGGCAGCTCACCCATGTGCCCTGTATGGCTCACGTCCTTAACCTGGTGGTGCAGCGGTTCTTGGGCAGGTTCCCAGGCTTACAGGATGTCCTGAGGCAGGCCAGGAAAGTCTGTGTGCATTTCCGCCGATCTTATAATGCCAGTGCTCGGCTGACTGAGCTGCAAAAGGAGCTGAACCTGCCCAAGAACCGCCCAATATGTGACATGCCCACCAGGTGGAACTCAACGTTGGCCATGCTGCAGCGACTGCACACGCAGCAGAGGGCCATCAATGAGTACCTTTGCGACTACGGCACCAGGACAGGGTCAGGGGAGCTTGGCTTTTTTTCCCCACGCCAGTGGAGCATGATCAGGGATGCATGCACTGTCCTCTCACCATTTGAGGAGGCCACGAGGATGGTGAGCAGTGACAGTGCATGCATCAGTGACACTGTACCTCTTGTCCACCTGTTGGAGCATACGCTGCGTGGGATAATGGACAGGGCACTTGAGGCAGAACAGAGGCAGGAAGAGGAGGACTTCCTTGTCTCTCAAGGCCCCCTTTATCCAGACAATGTTCCTTCTGTCCCACCCATCACACAGGAAGAGGATGAGGATGAGGAGGAGGAGGAGGATTGTGTGAGCATGGAGGTGGAGCCTGGCACTCAGCATCAGCAGCAGCAGTCTTTTAGGGATGATGTACAGTCCCAACAAACCAGTGGACTTGTACGTGGCTGGGAGGAGGTGGCTGGCGATCATGTCATCCTCAGTGACCCAGAAGACTCCGGACCGAATGCCTCAGCTAACCTACGCTGCATGGCCTCCCTGATCCTGCAAAGCCTGCGGAAGGATCCTCGTGTTCTTCGGATCAAGGAGAGTGACCATTACTGGCTGGCCACTCTCCTTGATCCACGGTACAAGGGTAAGGTTGCAGACCTTATCTTGCCGTCGCAGAGGGAGCAGAGGATGAGACATCTCAGGGAGGCCTTGCAGAAAGGTCTGTGCAACGCGTTCCC
Organism: Rana muscosa; assembly: GCA_029206835.1. Lineage (NCBI taxonomy): Eukaryota > Metazoa > Chordata > Amphibia > Anura > Ranidae > Rana > Rana muscosa. The sequence goes on from CM055121.1 coordinate 871,537,219, forward strand.
AGAAACTGGGAGGTTACAAACTCCTGGTCCTGGACGACGAGTTGCTGAGGCTTCGGTCAGTAGCAGAAGGAGCGGTGGGGAAGGTGGACGTCTGACCGATGCGTTCAGACAATTTTTTAGTCCGCAGCCCCAAGGTATGATCGGTTCCAGCAACCATCGCCAGCGTCTGATATACATAGTGCAGGAATACCTAGGGGCAAGGTCAGACTTGGACACCTTTCCCACCGAAAATCCTCTGGCTTACTGGGTCCTGAGGATGGATCACTGGCCAGAGCTTGCACAGTATGCAATTGAGCTACTGGCCTGTCCTGCATCCAGCGTTCTTTCTGAAAAAAAAAATAAAAATTCATAAAAATGAATCAGTCTTGGATCACCACCAGCTACCAGACACCTGAAGCGGATATAACGGAATAATTTATAATGTCACATCCCTTCAAGACTGCCTATGCTGATGCTGAGTGACTGTCCTGTTATGTTCACTGACTATCCTCTTCCTCCTCCTCAATGATCCATGCCACCACACCAGTGCCTAAGGCACAATTTTTCAGCCCCTGTATAACAGGGGCGTGTAATTACAATTTTTTAAAAAGATGCTTCGCAACAGGTGTGACTGCTGTGCTCAGAGTACAGTATCTGTGAGGGGTTGCAGTGTTGTGGCACCAGCACCAGTGCCTAAGGCACAATTTTTCAGCCCCTGTTGGGGCGTGTAATTACAATTTTTAGGCAATGCTTTGCAACAGGTCTCATTGCTGTGCTCAGAGTACAGTATCTGTGAGGGGTTGCAGTGTTGTGGCACCAGCACCAGTGCCTAAGGCACAAATTTTCAGCCCCTGTTGGGGCGTGTAATTACAATTTTTAGGCAATGCTTTGCAACAGGTCTCATTGCTGTGCTCAGAGTACAGTATCTGTGAGGGGTTGCAGTGTTGTGGCACCAGCACCAGTGCCTAAGGCACAATTTTTCAGCCCCTGTATAACAGGGGCGTGTAATTACAATTTTTTAAAAAGATGCTTCGCAACAGGTGTGACTGCTGTGCTCCAAGTACAGTATCTGCGAGGGGTTGCAGTGTTGTGGCACCAGCACCAGTGCCTAAGGCACAATTTTTCAGCCCCTGTTGGGGCGTGTAATTACAATTTTTAGGCAATGCTTTGCAACAGGTCTCATTGCTGTGCTCAGAGTACAGTATCTGTGAGGGGTTGCAGTGTTGTGGCACCAGCACCAGTGCCTAAGGCACAATTTTTCAGCCCCTGTATAACAGGGGCGTGTAATTACAATTTTTTAAAAAGATGCTTCGCAACAGGTGTGACTGCTGTGCTCCAAGTACAGTATCTGTGAGGGGTTGCAGTGTTGTGGCACCAGCACCAATGCCTAAGGCACAATTTTTCAGCCCCTGTTTAACAGGGGCGTGTAATTACAAATCTTGATCTAATAGTTCACAGCAGGGCCCATTCCTGCGCCCACCAAGAGTAACTATGAGGGCCTACAGTCTTGTGGCAACACCGTCCACCACCACCACCACCACCAAAGGCCCAATTTTTCTGCCCTGTTCAACAGGTGCATGCAATTACAAATCTTGATCTAATAACTCACAGCAGGGCCCATTCCTGCACCCACCAAGAGTAACTGTGAGGGCTTACAGTCTTGTGGCAACACCGTCCACCACCACCACCACCACCAAAGGCCCAATTTTTCTGCCCTGTTCAACAGGTGCATGCAATTACAAATCTTGATCTAATAACTCACAGCAGGGCCCATTCCTGCACCCACCAAGAGTAACTATGAGGGCCTACAGTCTTGTGGCAACACCGTCCACCACCACCACCACCACCAAAGGCCCAATTTTTCTGCCCTGTTCAACAGGTGCATGCAATTACAAATCTTGATCTAATAACTCACAGCAGGGCCCATTCCTGCACCCACCAAGAGTAACTGTGAGGGCTTACAGTCTTGTGGCAACACCGTCCACCACCACCACCACCACCAAAGGCCCAATTTTTCTGCCCTGTTCAACAGGTGCATGCAATTACAAATCTTGATCTAATAACTCACAGCAGGGCCCATTCCTGCACCCACCAAGAGTAACTGTGAGGGCTTACAGTCTTGTGGCAACACCGTCCACCACCACCACCACCACCACCAAAGGCCCAATTTTTCTGCCCGGTTCAACAGGTGCATGCAAGTACAAATCTTGATCTATTAACTCACAGCAGGGCCCATTCCTGCACCCACCAAGAGTAACTGTGAGGGCTTACAGTCTTGTGGCAACACCGTCCACCACCACCACCACCACCAAAGGCCCAATTTTTCTGCCCTGTTCAACAGGTGCATGCAATTACAAATCTTGATCTAATAACTCACAGCAGGGCCCATTCCTGCACCCACCAAGAGTAACTGTGAGGGCTTACAGTCTTGTGGCAACACCGTCCACCACCACCACCACCACCACCAAAGGCCCAATTTTTCTGCCCGGTTCAACAGGTGCATGCAAGTACAAATCTTGATCTATTAACTCACAGCAGGGCCCATTCCTGCACCCACCAAGAGTAACTGTGAGGGCTTACAGTCTTGTGGCAACACCGTCCACCACCACCACCACCACCAAAGGCCCAATTTTTCTGCCCTGTTCAACAGGTGCATGCAATTACAAATCTTGATCTAATAACTCACAGCAGGGCCCATTCCTGCACCCACCAAGAGTAACTGTGAGGGCTTACAGTCTTGTGGCAACACCGTCCACCACCACCACCACCACCACCACCAAAGGCCCAATTTTTCTGCCCGGTTCAACAGGTGCATGCAAGTACAAATCTTGATCTATTAACTCACAGCAGGGCCCATTCCTGTGCCCACCAGTCTTGTGGCTACACCAACATCTAATAGGGCAAATTTCTGCAGAGTATATACGGCAGGCCCCTACTTTCAAACATCCAACTTACAAACGACTCCTACTTGCAAACGGCAAGAGAAAACAGGAAGTGAGAGGAAATCTACCCCTAGGAAGGGAAATTCTATCCTGTTAGATTTAATTTGGGAAAAAGGTATCTCCTCTCTACTGATGCTTTATCACCAATCCTTGTTTCAATTAAAACCCCACTTTTCCAAAAACATTTGTCATTGGGACGGAAAGTGAGGTGACATGTTCTGAACAGATGTGCAAAGACAGCAAATGTTACAGGGGTGATAACCCCTCCCTATGTTCTCCAAAAAGCTTAAAAATTGATTTTTTTGGGATGGAGCTACACTTCATAATGTACCTGTTCAGATTCTACTTAAGAACAAACCTACAGTCCGTGTCTTGTTTGCACCACCTATATACTGCTGTTCAGAGTATATAGGGTTGTAGGTATAGGGTTTTATTTTGGGTGCGGGGTCCCCCTTAATATCCATACAAAACTTTTTTTTGCATTGATATATGTCCCCTGGGGCAGGACCCGGGTCCCCAAACCTGTTTTATGACATTAACATGCATATTGGCCGTTGTAATTAGCAATTTTGATTTTGAACGTTCGCGTCCATTATAAAGAATAGGGTTCGAATATTCACGCGAACTTTCGGTCCGTTCGAAGGTTCTGGTGCGAACCGAACCCGGGGGTGTTCAGCTCATCCCTAGTACTGACACCACAGCGCCGATGTGCAGGAATCTCTGCCACAGTTTCTGCAGGATTTTTTTTTCTTTCCCAAGGGACTGTACTGTTCTAACTGATGCACCACAGTCAAAGCTGTTTGAACCACAGGGCTGTTTTTTGATAGCTGGATGGGGGGATACAGGACTGTTGCTCTCTTCTGGGTACTCCTCCCATTCAGACAGAACTCTTAGTATACAATCGCCATGTCTTCTACACCCATAGTGTCGTGGAATGTCAGAGGGGTAAATGATCCTCTGAAAAGGACCATGATATCCACTGTATTGCGTAAATTTCACCCGGCCATAATTGGCTTACAGGAGACCCATCTATTGAAAGACACGACTAGTTTCTTGGGATATGCGTGGGTGGGGCAGGCCTATCACTCCACTCACTCCGCCTATTCACGCGGAGTGAGCGTATTGATCCACAAGGCTCTGGTATACCAGGAGTTAGATTCGCTTATTGATATATCTGGGAGATTTGTATTTCTTTATTGCAAACTGTTTACCGTTACTATGATTCTGGCGTTTGTATATGTGCCTCCACCTTTTTCTAGAGAGGTGCTGCAGTTGCTGCTGTCTTACCTGGCAAACAAGCCTGACGTCCCACTACTGTTGCTAGGGGACTTTAATTGCTACCTAGACCCTAAATTGGACAGACACCCCCCGGTGATGCCCCCTAAGGGCAACCGGGGTACGGCTCTTGGACGCCTGATGGAGGAGGTGGGGTGGGTTGACATCTGGCGGGTTAGGAACCCCAAGTGTAAACAATTCTCCTGTTTCTCCAAGTCGCATGGTTCCCTCTCCCGTATAGACCTGTGTCTGGGCACTCCCAACATGGTTAGTTGCACCTCTAAGGTGGAGTATTTCCCACGGGTGGTATCAGACCACTCCCCGCTAGTACTTTGGTTGGTAACTCAACCGTCTAGCTCCCTACCTAGAGCCCCATGGAAACTGAATGCTTATTGGCTCAAACTGTTTACATCCCCAGAACGTATTGAAACCAAGATTGAAGTCTTTCTCCGGGCCCATGAGCACTACCTAGACCCACTGCTAAAATGGGAAACTTTGAAAGCCTATCTTAGAGGGGTATTTATCGAGGAAATACAAATTGTCAGGAACAACTCCTCTGCCTTGGTGGAGCGGGTGGGAGACCAGGTGAGGCAGCTGGAACTCGCTTATGTGACTAGCCCCACTGACTCGGCCAGGGAGGCTTGGATGTCGGCCCAGGACTCTCTGGACCGTCTGCGATCCTCACAGGCAGAGCGGAAGAGGTTCTTTACCAAACTTGCATTTTATGAGGAAGGGAAACAAACTGGGCGATTGCTGGCCAAGATAGCGAGGTCTCAAACACAATCCCCGGCCATCGGTGCTATACGCGCCTCTACGGGTAAGGTGGTTAATACCCCTGAAACCATTATATCCGAGCTGGCGTCCTTCTATGAAGGCCTTTATGGATCGAGGGATGCCTACTCGGATGCGGACCTTGGAACATACATGGCTAGTATTGATCTGCCTGCTCTCTCCACATCTGCCAGAGAACAGTTAGATGCACCAATTACTCTGGGCGAGCTGCAATTAGCGGCAAGCTCTTTTCCTACATGTAAAGCCCCCGGAGAGGATGGCCTGCCCATAGAAGTGTACACTCAATTTGGGGAGCACGTGTTACCTGAACTATTGAAGGTCTTTAACGCCGCACTAGAGGGTGGTCAGCTGCCTGGTTCCATGGCTAGGGCTAATATTATTTTACTGTTGAAGCCGGGAAAGGATCCGGTTGACCCTGGCCCCTATAGGCCTATATCGTTGCTGCAGAGCGATGTAAAAATCCTGGCAAAGGTCCTGGCGCGCAGGGTCAACGGGATAATCACGTCTATTATCCACCCAGACCAGGCTGGCTTCATGCCGCAGAAGTCCACCGCCACCAACTTGAGGCGCATGTTCTTGAACATGCAGGTGCAGGCAGACAATGGGGGCCGTAGGGCGCTCTTATCCCTTGATGCCAACAAGGCATTTGATAGTGTCAGTTGGAGGTTCCTCTGGGCGACGTTGGCCAAGTTTGGCTTTGGGGACAAGTTTATAGAGTGGGTCAGGCTGCTGTACGCGTCCCCCCAGGCGACCATTAGGGTCGCGGATAGGATGTCACCGGCCTTTGCTCTGGGTAGGGGGACGAGGCAGGGATGTCCCCTGTCCCCCCTGCTCTTCGCGATCGCTATAGAGCCATTGGCAGCCCTGATACGGGCTAGTGCCCGCGTCCGGGGATTCCAATACGGCACGCTGCAAGAAAAAATCATGCTGTACGCGGACGACATGCTGCTGTTCCTGGAGGACCCCACGCACTCCATCCCCGGGGCTATGTCAATAATAGAGCAATTCGGCCACTACTCGGGATTGACCATTAATTGGTCGAAATCCGCCCTGATGCTGTTGGATGAGGATGGTGGGGTAGCCCTGCCGGACTCTTGTCCCATCCCAGTTGTATCTAGCTTTAAATATTTGGGGGTACAGGTGTCGCCCAGGCTGGGGGACTACTGCTCCCTTAATGTGCACCCATTGCTGTCCCGGTTTAGGGACAAAATTAATACTTGGAACACCCTAAAAATGTCACTTGCAGGTAAAGCCAATCTGATCAAAATGATTTTAATGCCACAACTACTTTACTTTCTTCATAACTCGCCTGTAGTGATACACCTGAAAATCTTCCGAATAGTGAACACTCTCTTCCGACGGTTGTTATGGCATACTAGGCCCCCTCGGATTAGACTGGAACACTTGCAGCGGGCCAAGGACAGTGGGGGGCTGGCGGTTCCCAATCCTTGGCTGTACTACATAGCGGCCCAGTTACAGCATTTGATCGGCTCTATGTCCCAGGACCCGGGGAGCTCGGCGGCACGACTGATGCTGTCGGCCACTGGCGCTGAGACTATCCCGATGGGGCTGGAGGCGCAAATGTTCCTAAAATCCAACAAGCGGACCCCGACGCTCGCACTTATCCAAAAAGTCTGGAATAAGGGCCGACAACTCCAGGGAGTGCAGGGATTCACAGAGGACAGCCCAATATGGGGCAATAGGTCTTATGTGGAGTTGGTGAAGCTGCAGCAGGGGCCCAGATGGCGTGCCCATGGTGTGGCTCTGCTGTCCCACATTTTCGTTAACGGCAGGCTTCTCACTTTCCCCGAACTGCAGGCCAGATTTGACCTCCCAGCTCATATGCATTATTACTACATGCAGCTTCAACATGCGGTTGCGGCACACGGGAATGCGGTGGAATGGGTTCAGTCGTCCGCCCCGGTGTTCCGTGTGCTGCACACTAGCACTGAAACAAAAGGATTTATCTCACAATGCTACCAGATGTTACTGGCAAGTCACCTACAGGCATTCCCGAGCAGGGCGGAATCCATGTGGGAGAAGGACATAGGTACACTATCAGGGGACCAATGGGAGGAGGCGTGGCAGTCAGTCACTACTTGTTCTTTAAACGCTGCGCAGAAAGTGTCACAGCTATATATATTATTGAGGGTACATTACACCCCGCTGAAATTATATAAGATGGGTAAGCTCGGGGACCCTGTGTGTGGTAGATGTCAGAGGCACAATGGAGATCTCATTCATCTCCTGTGGAGATGCCCTAAGCTTCACAGGTATTGGACTGAGGTGGTGGGTACAATAAACAGAGTGTTTCAAACTACGATCCCTTTGGACCCTAAGTGCTGTCTGCTGGGGATCTTGGAGGAAGCGATCCCTGGGGAGTTGACCGGGGTCGCGGTCTCTAGGGCCCTGTTTCAGGCTAGGAAGCTTATTTTGATGGGTTGGAAGTCAGTCTCACCGCCTACCACCACCTCTTGGGTAGCACACATGGGGAATACTCTTATAATGGAAAAGTACATATACCAGCACAGGGGAAGCCTGAGCAGGTTTGAGAGAATTTGGTCCCAATGGCTTGATACCCCTGGCCTGAGCCCCAGGGAGCTGGTGATGTCCCGACTTTTGCAGTAAATTTGAAACCAAGCGGCCAAGGATTAATATGCTTATATATGCAAGATTGTGGTGCTGTTTTTTATGTGATCTTATATGTTGTTTTACAGTTCGCCAGCAGAGGGAAACCTTTGCTATTTTTTGTACAATGGAAACTGTTGTGATCTATCTGGTGTTCAATAAAAACCTTTTTGATTCAAAAAAAATATATTGTTTAATAATACAAACGGTACATAAAAAGGGTATTTCAAGGGAAAAAGAGAAAATAATACAACAGAAAAAAAAAAGGTTTAAAAGTGAAAATACGTAACAAAGTTCTGTTCAGTGAGTTTGGCAGAGTGCAGTCAATGAGCAAAATGGATCAGTGGCTCTCATAGATCTTAGCTGATGCTTGTTTGATGGTAAAAGGACAGCTCCAGACTGATAATCAGTCTCTCTTTTCTGTTTCGTGAGTAGGGGTGTGGACAGAAATTACCTGACCAATAGTGGCTGATCGGATGTCACAGTTCTTATGACAATTCAGCTGTCCCTGCCTGTAATAGACTTCAATGGACCCGCATCCAAAATGCAAGTATTGCGTTTTTACCGCACTTTTACTACGATTTTGCCACGATTTGCGTTTTGCGATTTGAGTTTTTCTTTTTACATTCACTGTATGTAGTTGGCTGCTAAGTAATGGGGCAGGAAGCTGGCCGCCGCGTCCTTAACAAGCGATGAGTCATCAGCTGAATGTAAAAAAAAAAGATTGCTGGCTAAAGTTCACGAAAAAAACAACGTGAGGTCCCCCCAAGACCATACCAGACCCTTCGGTCTGTTATGGATTAGGAGGGGACACCCCCACGCCAAAATCTAAAAAAAATCCATACCAGACCCTCATCAGAGCATGCAGTCCGGTAGGTCAGGAAAGGCAGGGGACGAGCGAGCGACCCCCTTCCTCTGAACCATACCAGGCCGCATGTCCTCAACAAAAGCACCTTGCCCCCATGTTGATGGGGACAAGGGCCTCTTCCCGTCAACCCTGGCCGGTGGTTGTCGGGGTCTTCGGGCAGGGGGCTTATCGGAATCTGGGAGCCCCTTTTAACAAGAGGACCCCCAGACCCCCCCCCCATGTAAATGGGTATCGGAAATGTAAAAAAAAACAAGAGCCGATTTTTGACAAGTCCTTTATGAAAAAAATAGCACTGGGCTGTCTTCTCCCCGAGCCGTCTTCTCCTGCTGACATCTCTCCCGGTGCCATCTTCTCCCACCGCCGTCTCTTCCGGTGCTGTCTTCTCCCTGAGCCGTCTTCTCCCACCACCATCTCTCCTGCCGCCACCTTCTCCCGCCACCGCCTTCTCCTGGAGCTGTCTTCTCCTACGCTGCTGTCTTTTTCCTCGCCGCCAGTTACCCGCTAAAAACAAAAAAGGCTGCTCTTGTCCTGTTGTGAACAAGGCTGTTGCGTTTGAAACGCGTCTACCTCTGCTGTACTTTTATCTTTTCTGGAGATACAATAAATTTGGACTGATTTAAAGAGCATGTATCGGCTCTTGTCTAAAGGCTGTCTTCCTCCGTTGTGACGTCCCTCGCTGTCTGACATCTCTTATATAACCATGGGGCGTGACCATCCGATGACGTCACCCGGAGAGCCCCGCGCTGTTTTTTTCATGATTTTTTTTAGCCAGCAATTGTTTTTTTTTACATTCAGCTGTCAGCGGGGAAGCCCGCTAACAGCTGATGAGTCATCGGTTGTTAAGGACGCAGCTTCTCGACCCGCTCTTTAGCAACCAGCTATATACAGTGAATGTAAAAAAAAACACACAAATCGCAAAGCGCAAATCGCAGTACAATCGCGGTAAAAATGCGGTCACAAAAAATGCACAAGAAAGCACAGCAACAAGCACTGCAGAAAAGTTCAACAGCAACATGCATAGATGTGAATCGAGCCTAAGGCCTGTTTCACACCAATGCATTTTTTAGTGCGTTTTCAGTTTTGCAGAAAGGCTCTACAGTCCATTTAACATGGTTTCCTATGGATGTGGTTCACATCTGTGCATTTTATGGTTTTTGGTTCCATAGGCTTCAATGGATCAAAAATGTGTATTGAAAAATGCAAAATGCACCCGGAAAATGCAGACTGCAACCTGCATAGGTGTGAATCAGGCCTTATGCCGCATACACATGACCGTTTTTCATGATGAGAAAAATTAAATTTTTTAGATTGGTCGTGAAAAACGGTCATGTGTATGCTCCATAGCATTTTTCGGGACGAGAAAACTGCCAATTTTTTTTTAGAATCTGCTCTATTTTTTCTCGTAGTTTTTCACGTCGTGAAAAACGGTCGTGTGTACGCTTTTACGAGGGGAAAAAAAAACGCGCATGCTCAGAATCAAGTATGAGACAGGAGCGCACGTTCTGGTAAAACTAGCGTTCAGAATGGAGATAGCACATTCGTCACGCTGTAACGGACTGAAGAGCACGAGGCTGAAAAGCGTAAATCGTCTCTCACCAAACTTTACTAACACGAGGATCAGCAAATGCAGCCCAAAGGGTGGTGCCATTCGAATGGAACTTCCCCTTTATAGTGCCGTCGTATGTGTTGTACGTCACCGTGCTTTGATCAAGCGTTTTTTTTTCATGATTGTATGTATGCAAGGCAGACTTGAGGGGAATCACGACGAGAAAAACTTATTTTTTTTGCATGACATGAATAACGGTCGTGTGTACGCGGCATAACAGAGGTAAAGGGCCTAATCAGGTTCTGGTACCTCATAGCATAGTGATGTTTGGGCTCAAAATGTCCTTATTCTGGTTTTACTATTATCAGCACAGGAGTTATAAAATAAACACGTTTGGATTCTTTGGCTAATAACAACCAATCGGGAATGCGTATTTGACCATTCCACCAGCTAAGCTATTTACGACAGGTGATGAGTCTGAGACTAGGATGAATATTTTAAGATTCTAGGTACTCAAGCCCGAAAGCTTGATGGTTTTATGATAGCCATTAGAGTGAGACTGAGATGTGTATTGTGTTAGGTTCGATTCACATCTATGCATGTTGCTTTTGAGCGTTTCAGCAGTGCTATTTGCGATGTGTGCCGCTTTTTTGGATACGCATTTTTACAGCGATTTTACAGCGATTGGCGTTTTTCCTACACTGTATATAGCTGGTTGCTAAGGAGGGGGCCGGGAAGTCGGCCACCATGTCCTTAACAACCAATGAGTCAATAGCTGTCAGCGGGCTTCCCGCTGAATGTAAAAAATTAGAATTGCCGGCTAAAAAGAACATTGTGAAAAAAACGGATGGGCCCCCCCCCCCCCAGGTCCATACCAGGCCTTGGGTCTAGTATGGATTCGGAGGGGACCCCCCATGCCCAAAATCCATACCAGACCCTTATCCGAGCATGCAGCCCGGCAGGTCAGGAAAGGGAGGGGATGAGCGAGCGCCCCCCCTCCTGAACCATACCAGGCCGCATGCCCTCAACATGGGGGATGGGTGCTTTGGGGCAGGGGGGCTCTGCGCCCCCACCCCAAAGCACCTTGCGCCCATGTTGATGGGAACAAGGGTCTCTTCCGGACAACCCTTGCCCGGTGGTTTTCGGAGTCTGCGGGCGATGGGGGCTTATCGGAATCTGGAAGCCCCCTTTAACAAGGGGGCCCCCAGATCCCCCCCCATGTGAATGAGTATGGGGTACATTAAGAGAAATAAAGCTGCGTCAAGCATTGATATAAAAGTCCTCAGGTCAGGAGAAATAAAACAGTAGCTGTACTCCAGGCGGGATGAAAAACGCCAAGCAACAGTCTATAATCAAATCCTAGTGTTGGTTAAACACCACAGTGACTCCACAAACAATCCACAGATATGTGAGAAGCCCACCACCGAATGTAATGGCCGCTTACCAGAGCCCAAGCTCAATCCAGCAATCGGCTATAGCCCAGCCGCGGCCTTTAGTCCCCAGGGAAGGGTTGCACTGATATGGACTCACACAGGATAGGAAGTTTTCAGATCACAGACTCCTCTCATGCTCATACAAACGTTAAATTCAGGCATATGCGAAAAGAAGGAGGGACCATAGCGTAAATCCGCATAACATATGTAACGATACCCCCAAACTAAGAGAGCCGCTGGTTTTGTTTCGGGCCCTGTACACAGCACAGCCAACCCCCGGCAATCTACTCGACCCTCCTCTGGCACAGCTAGTCTAGGGGTGGTATATTTGTATGTCTCTATACCTGTTCATGAACAATCCCACAATAATCCAAACAGTTGTAAGGTATAGTAATGGACACTACTACCGGAATGATTAACTATAGTATATTTACTCGGATATAAAAGTCAACGATCAATACAATACAATACAACACATACATGCAGAGCCCTGCAGTGATAATGACACTAGTCAACTATAGTATATAAAGATATTCACACCACATGTAGCTATCCTCCCCGTGAGCAATATGGCGCTCAATAAAGTTCTACACTCCCAGTCAGGCCTGACTCAGTTAAAGCTCAGTCTTACAGTGAAGAATCTTTGCATGTGTAGCGGGGTCTCCTTTAAGGCCCCGGGACTACAGTACGTTACTCATAACCCCGTTTGGCACCCAGGGTGCATTTTCGCCACACAGAGACTCATGGGTGGGACTATATAAGAGGAGGGCGAGGCTGAGCTCGGCCACTTTGGACACCGCGCTGCTATCAACAGGTCTTCCCGTGCGGATCTACGGCAGTGCAGGGCCTGAAGCCGGGGCCTTGCACAACTTCCAGAGAGCCTTCCACCCCCCTGCGAGCCTGGGTGGCATTCGACTTCTCCAAGTTGCTGACATCAGTTGGACCGGGGACCCGGCCGTTGCATACGCTGTGTGCGGAGACACAGTCGGTGGAAGTCCCGGACTGGGATCACGGAGTGGTGAGCGAGCACCTGCTCAATCCAAAAAAATACTTTACTCTGATTGGGTCTAGAGACTGCCTTGGCCCACCAAGTTTTATCTGTTGTTCCACCGGAGACTAGTAACAGAACTGGGTCGTGTAGTCTCCGGTGAAGTGTTCTTCTATTACCTATCGTGTGGATTACAAATACTGTTTCTTTCTATATGTGCACCACCGTTCAAGCTGCATGCGAAGAAATTGTTCCCTAAGAGACTAAGTTATATCTGAGTCAGGCCTGACCAGAAGTTAGAACTTTTTGTTGCTGCGCCATAAGGGCGCATAGATAGGAATAGCTGCACTTGGCGCGTAATCGCCAGCATCCTCAGTGTGTACTATATTTACCGTTGCAGGGCTCTGCAGACAATATATGTGTTATGTGTTAACCTATGCCTTTTACACAGAAGTAAACTAGTTATACTTTAGCACTTCGCCCTCAGTGTGTTATCATTGTGCATATATTGCTAGATTGTGATAAGATAACAACCCTTAGACTAACTGTGCCAGAGTGGGTCGAGTAGATTGCCGGGGGTTGGCGGTGCTGTATTCAGGGCCCGAAACAAATCCAGCGGCTCTCTTAACTGGGGGTAGCGCTACACGTGGGGGCTCTCGAGTCCGGGATCCTGATACAGCAAGCAACGCGCCAAAAGTACCGGCATGGACCCGCTGGAAGTGGAACAGTGGTGCACAGTGGCGGGCACCAATTCAGCCGCGGCAGTAGTAATTGAACTCCCGGGAATCTGGCAAGAAGTAGCGGTAAAGCAGCTAGTAATGTCGCTGTCCCCACACCAGAAAGCATGGGTGATGGATGTCAGGTCGAATTCTTCGCTGACCCACGCACTAGTAGAATGGAAGAATGAAATCCCAGAGCATTTCAAAAGTCCAAGCATAAAAGCAGTGGATGATCAGACCTATAGCTTAATACATGCGCTGCCAGTCAACGGAGGATGGTTTCAGACACCAAAACCATCACCTCCACAGACATCTCCACCGCAGTCCCCAAAAGCAGGAAAGCAGAAGGCGAAAGAGAGTCCCGGGTCACCACCGGCCACCCTCAGCGCAGAACTATGTGCGGTCCTGGGAGAGATTGTAGCCCAGTGTAAGAAGGATCCTACAGACTACCCGATGTCGGGATACAGAAAACTCAGGATGTTTTCTGGAAGGAAACCTGTACCTTCGGGAGAAGAGGGATTTGAGGAGTGGCTAGACGGCGCCACCCAGGCTTTAGAAGAATGGGAGGTCCCAGAACACCGAAAGAAACAGAGAATCACTGAGAGTCTGAAGGGGCTTGCCTTGGAGGCCATACGCAACCTCAAGCTGAGCAAGAAAGACTGTGATGCACAGGATTATCTGCACATTCTGCAGGATGTGTTTGGCGGAACAGAAAAAGTAACTGAGCTCACTTACCAGCTGGAGCACTGCTATCAGAAGGCAGGAGAGAAACTGTCAGAGTTCATGAGGTGTCTGGATAAGATCCTACATAAAATTATACTGAAGAAGAGGATCGACCCAAGGAAGGTGGATGAGGCCCGTGTTCAGCAGGTGTTGAGGGGAGCACAGCCCCTGGACCCCATCGCATTGGCGTTACACACTCGACAGGACGGGAAGAGCCTGGAGTACCCCGACTTAATCCGAGTGGTCAGAGAAGAAGAGGCTATGTTGGAAGACAAAAGGAGCAACCAATCAGTCGAGCCAACCAATCCTCCGGCAGTGATGGTCAGGACCAGTAGTGTATTTAGGTTTTGTGCTGCCCTAGGCCTGACTAAAAAGCCAGGATGTTGCTGGGCCAGGTGAGCCCTGCTACCCCAGTTGCTTTGTCGGACATGGAGAAGGCAGAGGGAGAAAGGACTGTGTGGGAGAAACTTTCCATGGAGAACCCAAACCTGCCCAGGGCTTGGAAAGAGAGAGCCAAGGCCCAGTTGACCAGGTGGAAAAAGATCTTCTCCCAAGATGAGTTCGATGTGGGGTGTGCAAAGAGTGCCACCCATAGAATCCGCCTCCAGGAAGACAAGCCCTTCAGGGAGAGGGTTAGGTGAGTTCCGCTAGCAGACCTCGAAGACTTGAGGGAACAGCTCGCCGAGCTCAAGCGAACTGGTGTGATTCGAGAATCTAGAAGCCCCTATGCCTCCCCGATAGTGGTGGTCAGGAAGAAGAATGGGTCGTTGAGGCTGTGCATAGACTACAGGACCCTCAACAGGAGGACCATACCCGACCAGTACACCACTCCGAGGATAGAGGATGCCCTACAGAGCTTGTCTGGAGCCAAGTGGTTCAGCGTCATGGACCTCAAGAGCGGGTACTATCAGATCCCTATGCATCCAGAAGACAAGGAGAAGACAGCTTTCATAACCCCAGTGGGGTTCTTTGAATTGAACCGGATGCCCCAAGGTCTGTCTGGAGCCCCGGCCACCTTCCAACGTCTCATGGAAAAGACTGTAGGAGACATGAACCTCATCGAAGTCCTTGTATACTTGGATGACATCATTGCCTTCGGGAGAACCTTGGAAGAACATGAAGAGAGGCTGGAGAAAGTTTTGAGAAGACTAAGTGAGGAGGGACTCAAGCTCTCACCTGAAAAGTGCCAGTTCTATCAGTCATCAGTTAACTATCTGGGACACATAGTGTCCGAGGATGGGGTAGCCACAGACCCCGAAAAGTTGGAGGCAGTCACCTTCTGGTCAAGGCCCACCACTGTGACAGAACTCAGATCCTTTTTGGGATTCTGTTCTTATTATAGGAGGTTCGTGGAAGGGTTTGCTCGGATAGAAAGGCCTCTGAATGAACTGCTCAAGACGGAGGGGGAAGAGGATGACTCGGGCCCCAGGAAGCCAGGGGAGTCAGTCAAAGGCCAGTGGAACGAGAAGTGTGAAGAGGCCTTCCAGATGTTGAAGAAAAGTCTAACCACTTCCCCTGTCCTGGCCTACGCAGACCCAAAGAAGCCTTATGAACTCCACGTAGATGCCAGTCATGATGGTCTGGGAGGAGTGCTTTATCAGGAGCACGAAGGGCAACTGAGACCTGTTGCATATGTGAGCAGAAGTCTGACTCCCTCTGAAAAGAACTACCCTACTCATAAGTTGGAGTTCCTGGCCCTCAAGTGGGCGGTAGTTGACAAACTCCGAGACTATCTGTATGGGGCAGAGTTCACTGTGAAAACCGACAACAACCCTCTTACCTATCTTTTCACCACAGCAAAGCTGGATGCCACAGGACATAGGTGGCTGGCGGCACTGTCTGCCTTCAATTTCAGCCTAAAATACAGGCCTGGGGCTGGAAATCGAGATGCAGACGCTTTGTCTAGAAGATCTCATGTCCCCATCAGCAGTACAGAAGACTGGACCCAAGTGGCACCCAACGGGGTGCGGGCTCTCTGTCAGGGGGCTGAACTCCAGGCCGGTGGCAGCTCAAGAGCAGAAGAAATAGGGGTCACTGTAGTAGGGGTCCCCAAACAGTACTGTGGGGTAACCCAGTTGGAGGAAGATAACTTGCCAAAACGGTCAAAGAGGGAGTTGAGATGTGACCAATTAGAAGACCCTATGGGGAGATTGGTCTTGGAAGCCTTGGAGAGGCAGGACTCAGATAGACTCTTGCGTCACTTTTCAAAGGAAGCTCGCCTGTTAAGGAAGGAGTGGGACAGGTTGCAGGTGCATCAGGGAGTGGTCTACCGAAGGGGCCCCTCTGATGACCTGGAAGACAAATGGCAATTGTTTCTGCCCGAGAAACACTGAGAGACTGTCTTGGTTGCTCTACACGACAACCATGGCCACCTGGGGCCGGAAAGGACCTTCCAACTCGTTAGGGACCGTTTCTATTGGCCCTGCATGAGGGCCGAAGTTGAAGAATACTGCCACTCATGTGCACGCTGCATCCAGAGAAAGACTTTACCCCATCAAGCTGCCCCAATGGGCCATCTGCAAAGTCAAGGCCCACTAGATTTGGTATGCATTGATTTTCTCTGCCTCGAACTCAACTTGAGTGGGCTAGGAAATGTTCTGGTAGTAACCGAACATTTCACCCGGTATGCCCAGGCCTTCCCAACCAAAGACTAGAAGGCGTCCACTGTAGCCAAAGTACTTATGGAGAAATACTTCGTACACTACGGGCTACCACAACGGCTTCACTCAGATCAGGTAAGGGACTTTGAAAGTCAGCTGATCCGGAAGCTCCTGGATTCCCTGGGGATCAAGAAGACACAAACTACCCCCTACCATCCACAAGGTGATACTCAGCCGGAGAGGTTCAACCGAACCCTGCTAAACATGCTGGGGACCTTAAGCAGTGAAAAGAAGCAGCATTGGAGCAACCACATAGCAGCAGTTGTGCATGCATACAACAGCACCACAAGTGACACTACAGGGTACTCACCCTATCGACTTATGTTCGGAAGAGAAGCAAGACTACCGGTAGATCTGGCCTTTGGCACCTCCATAGACCATTGTTCTGCCACTTCTCACAAAAGGATATGTAGATAGACTCAGACACAATTTAAAATTGGCCTATGAGCAGGCCCAAGCAGCCTCAGAACAAAGGGGGGCTCGCAACAAGAAAAACTTTGATCTGAAAGTTCGGATTCAAGATTTACAACCTATAGACAGAGTGTTGCTACGGAACTTGGGGGTCCCTGGAAAACACAAGCTTGCAGATAGATGGAGACCTGAACCCTATGTTATTTGCAAAAAACTACCGGGCCTACCTGTTTACAGACTAAAGCCAGGAGGGAAGGTGGGGCCCTTAAAGACTTGGCATCGGAACCACCTACTCCCACTAGCTGAAGCAGTTTGGATTCCCCCTGCGATGGGTTCCCCTGAGCCAACTTCCATCCTGGATACCCCCAGGCCGAACACTCGGTCCCAGACCCCTCAGATTGGGGATACAGAGACCTCGGAGCTAAGTGAAGATGAGGGAGAAGAACTTGATTGGCTTTGGCCTTCCCAGGCCCCAGAAACTTCTGCTATTGATCTTCCACCTGATGAAGACACCATAGACAGTACACTGAATGCAGAAGCTACTGAGTTCATCCCGTCCAGTCCTTTGTCAGATTCTTGGGAAGATGCCTGTGACTTACTCTTAGAGGGGGATCCAAGAGATTCCATGTATCTCCCTGCTCCTGAGTCAAGTGTCCCAGATGAGGAACCTGTATTGTCTGAACCAGAAATCCTGAGAGAGCGAAGGATGAGAAGGACCATAAGGCCCCCCCGAAAATTGACTTACCCACAGATGGGGAAGAGCTCGGAAGACACTGTGGTCACTGCTAGGAGGCGTGTGGAAGACCCTGATCCCTCCACTGTTCATTTGGTGGGGGGCAACCCCAACTCACCCGCTGGCACAGCTAGGCAGGCCACTAATGGTAGTGTGACCTGTGGGCAAGGAAGTCCACCCCCTCGTTTTTGGTGGGAACTTCCTTTGCCGACGTCATACGCATCTTTGTCTCATGTTGTGCGTAGTATGTGTTAACAGTTATCTTTGGGGACCAAAGAGTTTAAGTGGGGGAAGTGTGTAGCGGGGTCTCCTTTAAGGCCCCGGGACTACGTTACTCATAACCCCGTTTGGCACCCAGGGTGCATTTTCGCCACGCAGAGACTCATGGGTGGGACTATATAAGAGGAGGGCGAGGCTGAGCTTGGCCTCTTCGGACACTGCGCTGCTATCAACAGGTCTTCCCGTGCGGATCTGCAGCAGTTCAGGGCCTGAAGCCGGGCCTTGCACAACTTCCAGAGAGCCTTCCACCCCACTGTGAGCCTGGGTGGCATCCGACTTCTCCAAGTTGCTGACATCAGTTGGCCCGGGGACCCGGCCGTTGCATACGCTGCGTGCGGAGACACAGTCAGTGGAAGTCCCGGACTGGGATCGAGTCCGGAGTGGTGAGCGAGCACCTGCTCAATCCAAAAAAATACTTTACTCTGATTGGGCCTAGAGACTGCCTTGGCCCACCAAGTTTTATCTGTTGTTCCACCGGAGACTAGTAACAGAACTGGGTCGTGTAGTCTCCGGTGAAGTGTTCTTCTATTACCTATCGTGTGGATTACAAATACTGTTTCTTTCTATATGTGCACCACCATTCAAGCTGCATGCGAAGAAATTGTTCCCTAAGAGACTAAGTTATATCTGAGTCAGGCCTGACCAGGAGTTAGAACTTTTTGTTGCTGCGCCATAAGGGATCATAGATAGGAATAGCTGCACTTGGCGCGTAATCGCCAGCATCCTCAGTGTGTACTATATTTACCATTGCAGGGCTCTGCAGACAATATATGTGTTATGTGTTAACCTATGCCTTTTACACAGAAGTAAACTAGTTATACTTTAACACTTCGCCCTCAGTGTGTTATCATTGTGCATATATTGCTAGATTGTGATAAGATAACAACCCTTAGACTAACTGTGCCAGAGTGGGTCGAGTAGATTGCCGGGGGTTGGCGGTGCTGTATTCAGGGCCCGAAACAAATCCAGCGGCTCTCTTAACTGGGGGTAGCGCTACACATGCAAGATGATTGGTGGTGCACATACAGGAACAGTAATTTGTAATCCTATAACGGTTTATGGTGATAGAAACAACTGTATGGAGACTATATATCTCAGTTCTGCAACTAGTCTCCTGACAGGACAGCAAGTATAACACGATGGGCCAAGGCAGTCAATAGGCCTAACAAAAGTACTCAGTTATAGTTGTGAGCAGGTGCTCTCTCACCCCTCTGGACTCGATCCTAGTCCAGGACTCCCACCGCTGTGTCTCCGCACACAGGGTCTGCAACAGCCGGGTCTCTGGTCCAACTGATGTCCGCGAGGCAAGTAGATATCAGGTGCCACACAGGCTCCGCAGTGGGGTGGAAGGCTCTTTGGATGTGCGCAAGGCCCAGGCCTCGGACCTTACACTCGTAGCAGGTCCGCACAGGGTGTCCTCTTGCTAGCAGCGCGGTGTCCAAAGAGGCCGGGCTTAGCCTCGCCCTCCCCTTTTATACCCCCCATGAGTCTCTGCGGCGGCACAATGCACTCTGGGTGCCAAATGGGATTCTGGGTTACGTAGTCCATGAAGCGTAGTCCAACGGCCCCATCATTAAAGGGGGTTTCCAGATTCCGATAAACCCCCCGCCAGCAGACCCTGACAACCACAGAGAAAGGGTTGTCAGGAAGAGGCCCTTGTCCCCATCAACATGGGGGCAAGGTGCTTTGGAGTGGGGGGCGCAGAGCCCCCCTGCCCCAAAGCACTCATCCCCCCATGTTGAGGGCATGCGGCCTGGTATGGTTCAGGGGGGGCGCTCGCTCGTCCCCTCCCTTTCCTGACCTGCTGGGCAGCATGCTCGGATAAGGGTCTGGTATGGATTTTGGGGGGACCCCCACGCCATTTTTTTAAAAATGTTGGCATGGGGGGATGTCCCCTCCGAATCCATACTAGACCCAGGGGCCTGGTATGGACCTGGAGGGGACCCCACGCTGTTTTTTTTTAACAATTTTTTTTTTAGCCGGCAATTCTTTTTTTTTACATTCAGCGGGAAGCCCGCTGACAGCTGATAACTCATCAGTTGTTAAGTACGCGGCGGACAGCTTCCCGGCCCCCTCCTTAGCAACCAGCTATATACAATGTAAAAAAAAAACGCAAAATGCAAATCGTGGCAAAATCGCATCAAAAACGTGGTACTTGCGTTTTGGATGCGGGTCCATTGAAGTCTATTACATGCAAAACTCTGCATTTTGCGGGGAAAAAAGTCCCTGACCCTTTCCAAAAACGCAGAGGCACAAAAATGCATTGATGTTAACATGTTCCATAGGTACCCATGTTAAAAATTTCCCTGCATTTCTGCAAAATGCTAAATGCATCAAAAAACGCATTAGTGTGAATAGAGTCTTAATTTCGGTCAAGGGGGTTTATAAGGGCTAAATTAAAGGGTTATCTGTTTGCCATGCTTTGCATTGATGTTAGTTCATTTGGTTAGGAGGTTGTACTGTGTCTATCCACATGCTGATAAGGATGTTTGGAATGCAGCTAAAGTCTCCTACACAGCATTGATTTTTTTGTTGTTCAACTCGAAAAGAAACTGACAGCTCAGCCACTGTACTACCAATGGGGTGTTAGCACAGTGATCTCCCCTGCTGTTCTATTTTGTTCTAACAGGTGGACGACCCCCTGCCAGAACACTCCGGTGAGCGCTCTCGACCATTGGCTGAGAGCACTGACTAGGAGCCGGTCGGCAGACCTTTTTCAGTCATGTCAGATCGGCTGCAATACACACATGCAGAATGTTGGCCAGTTTCTATTCAACAACAACAAGAGGTAGTGACTACAGCAGATGTGCGCCATGGGATTGTGGAAAGGTAATCACTGCTGTTATGTGTCTCTATTCTCCAAAAATGTTATGGCTCACCTAGGAATTCTAAACAACATGGCTGCCCTGAAGCCTCTTACACAGCTTTTTGGGGTGCCCAGTCCACAATATCATCACATGGGGTTCTTTATTTTTTAGAATTTGTACTATTTTTGGCTGTCTTCTGCTTGGTCATGGATGTACTGGGTCCCATTCACTGGTAGTAGGGAGACGATGCTAAGCATCACTCCACCCAAAATAAAACATTTAGGGGGGGGGGGGGGACAGTGCCAGAGAGAAGATAAGTACTTCAGAAAAGGCTTATTTTTTACCGTTGTTATGGAAAAATTCCTAACCTCGCTTAAATGCTTACTATAAGTGATTAAACCTTTTGTCTATATAAAATGAAATCAAACGATAACGGTGCAAAAAGAGAAAACAATTACATTTATTTTTACAGAAATGATACATAATAGGAACATTGCTCTAACCTAAAATTATATCACCTATGACCAATGTTACATGATAATACCAACAGGAATATTGCTATGACAAACATGATACCAATGTTACATGATAATATGGTTAAGAGAGCAAACGTGAAGTAATATTAATCTTAAACATGGGAGAGAGAGAGAGGGAGAGAGAGAGAGAGAGACAGAGGGAGAGGGAGAGAGGGAGAGAGAGAGAGAGCAAATTACGTGACCATGTCGTCTGCGTCAGATCTTCATTCGCAAGGGCTTATTATGGCTCTGGCTGATTAATTTATAATCCAAAATCCGATGGTCTCATTGGTTCAAATCTGACCACCTGATTGGTTGAAATCTCAGGTCTCTTTACCTAGCCTGCCCCCTCTAAAGCTGAAATACTGGTTGCTTTATCAGCTTAGTCTAACCAGTTCCCACATTAGCTTGCTAAGGGCCCCCTGCGGTGACCGGCCCCCCCAAGACAAAGGACACTTAAGTTTCACCTGAAACCTCCCAACCAACAGGAGATGATACGTCCTTTGTTTACAGTATGGGGGGGAGCTCTCTCTCAAAGAAAACATCTTTCAGTAAACTCATAAACAGATTTTACCCGTCCCCTTACATATATATATATATATATATATATATATATATATATATATATATATACACATACATATACATACATCCATACACATGCAGCGTCCTGTTCCCAATGATTGGACGCTATTAAACCAGCAGCTCCTACAAGGGTAGTGTTTCATAAATACATATATACATGTGTCCGTTTGGGGGGGCATGGTGGTTTATTTAGAGTACAGGATATGAGAAAGAATTAGAATCAAAATATCCACCACAGTACCCCCTCAAGTTCATTATTGAACTTATGACCTCCTTCAATGATCTTGTATCCACCGACAACGGCCCAGAAGCCCCCCGACCCTTTCCCCACCACCACTGCGGCCTTTTCCTTTCTTGAACCCGCCGTAACCCATCAAGGTAGACTTGAGACAGTCCTGGTGCCTTTGAGACTTCACATCCGACCCATGAGAGTCTGTACTGCAATGCTTCATCGCCCCTCTGCATTGGAAGAGCGAAATTCAAACATTAATGGCGGGATCCTTGCATATTTAGTCCTGTAGCTTGGAAATATGGTGTTATGATTGTCACGATTGGATCGGACCGTGAGACAGCACTTTTCAGCATGGTGAAGGAAAGTTTCAGAAGAGTCTTATTCGTGGCACGTTTTTCTTAAGAGATGCGTTGCTTCTTCAGGTGGTGGTTGGGCGGGCCTCCGGACAGTCGTGCATGAATACAAAAAAAAGAACAAAAAGGAGAATGTCAGACAGGAGTTATTGGCGGAATGTCAGACAAGAGTAGTGGCGTGGCCACTAAGACTGAATATCTTATGAGGGGTGCAATGTGGACGAGTAAGGTGGGATCCCCACAGGGTACCGAGACCGAGCCACGGCCAGTATCATCCATTGCCCTTGATGGTAGGGATAGTCAACACTGCCTGCTATTGTTAGGTCCCTGGGTTCACCACACCTGCTCACGGGGCTCAGGTTAAAGCAGTGGGCAGATTAGGGGAGGTAAAATTACATTAAGACATGGGACCTGGATGTCCAGGGATACTTTGTGAAATATGGTATTTGTATGTTTCAGGAACCCATTCTATGGAACCCACTGGACTCTTAAAAAAATGGAGTCAGGCAGAGACGGTAAACCCTTACAATTCACAACTCATCTCTGATATTCAAACAAAAGTTCCAGAAGATGAATACATTTATTTTCCAAGATAAGGCAGAATATGAACCAAAGAAAGTAGGAAAGAGAAAAGAGAAAAAAGAATACAATAAGCAACAAAACATACAGGTTCAATGCTGCTTCGACCCAGACCGTTTGTCACCCATTTCCCTTTATGTCAAAGAGCACTGACTCTGCATTCAAAAAAAACAAACAAACAATATATAACTGTCCTGAAACAGTGCCTCGAAAAATAATATATTGTGGCTGTTGCAGCAGCAGCTTGGCAGAAAAAAATAAAAAATAACTAAAAATAAAAATAAAATAAAGGAGGAAAAAAATAAAAATAGATAACTCTTCTATCCTATTAGTGATCAACAGGTGAACAGGATCACTGTCACTAACCATTTACAAGTCGGGTAGAAAAACAAAAAATAAAAATATTTTAAAAAGGAGAGGCTAAACCAATGGTTGCCAAAAAAACTTTTTTAGAATTTAGTCACCCCGACTGTCCTCTAATATTACAGATTGAACAGGCTTATCCCTAGAACAAAAACAAGAAAAATATAGTTCTAGGGTCCTCTCTTAAATGCGCAAGCTACTCTAAATCGGTCTCTTAATAGTGACCCGCATTGGGACCGCAACAGGGTGGAGTTTACTAAAGTTTTTGGCCCCAGAACATCCTGATTTCCATCTCCCTTGTTATCTCCTCCCATGCTCCACCTCAGGACTGCTCCAGAACCTCTGGACCTCCCCACCTTTAAAACCATACGCCCAGCCAGGCGCTCCCCTTTCCACACCTAAATACTCTTTTATTCCAGGAAGCCTACCCCGCCTCCACCTAAAATGTTACCCCAGCCCGCTCCATCCCAGCGGCTATTATTTTTGTTCCACCCCCTCCTCTTAGATTATCAACCCCTAGAGAAGGGCCTTTTTATTCACGCCTTGCCCTAACTGTTGGCACCCATTAAATCCTGTTGCCCAAAGTTTAACTACCCATCTTTTAACTCCTCCCCGAATCCCAACGGAAGTTTCACTAAGTGTAAGGGGATGTCAGGTTTTATAAAAAAACTTTCTTTCGGGGCTATAGGGGTGAAACCCGGGGTTCCTTCTTTATCCCTCCCAAGGACAAGAGTGTAGGTACAATAGACTCCCCGAGGTAGTGTACCCTGCTGAGTACAATTCAACCTGATGCTGAAAACAGTGTATCATTAGCCATGTGATGTCAGCATCAGTACCCCAGCATCCGGTATTGAGTCTAACACCTACACCATCGAAGCAATGACAAAAACCCACAAAATTCTATCCCAGTGACCATGCCCAGGGTATATCATGCACCCCTACCTACTGTTAGGTTCAAGAAACACCCTTGTTCCATGCCTAACGCCACATCAGTATCCTCTAGGTCAAATAACCAAACTCGCCTATATCCCAAATAATTCAGTGTGATTTAGTCTCCGTTTCCACTGATGCAATTCGCCATGCGACCTTGGACACAAAGTCGCATTACAAATCGCTTACCATTGATTTCAATAGCACCCATTCCAATCTATGTGACTCAAAGCTGCAGTGACTATCAAAATCACATTCAACACCACACCACAGTCACACTAAAGCTGCATTTCAACGTCACATGACATTGGAGTTGCGCCAGTGGAAACGCAGCCCTATACGCACAGGTTTGTTTCAATCCCAAAGATTGGCCTAATCTTAATCAAAGGGTCAACTGAAATTGATTCCAAACAGAGCCTTTATCATTCATACCGACACCCTGCTGCAATTTCATTCTATATACATACATTATTCAAAAATCAGTCTCATCAAAATATTCGCCTAGACACGGGGCACCATCTGTTATGGAGAAATTCCTAACCTCGCTTAAATGCTTACTATAAGTGATTAAACCTTTTGTCTATATAAAATGAAATCAAACGATAACGGTGCAAAAAGAGAAAACAATTACATTTATTTTTACAGAAATGATACATAATAGGAACATTGCTCTAACCTAAAATTATATCACCTATGACCAATGTTACATGATAATACCAACAGGAATATTGCTATGACAAACATGATACCAATGTTACATGATAATATGGTTAAGAGAGCAAACGTGAAGTAATATTAATCTTAAACATGGGAGAGAGAGAGAGGGAGAGAGAGAGAGAGAGAGACAGAGGGAGAGGCAGAGGGAGAGAGGGAGAGAGAGAGAGAGAGAGCAAATTACGTGACCATGTCATCTGCGTCAGATCTTCATTCGCAAGGGCTTATTATGGCTCTGGCTGACTAATTTATAATCCAAAATCCGATGGTCTCATTGGTTCAAATCTGACCACCTGATTGGTTGAAATCTCAGGTCTCTTTACCTAGCCTGCCCCCTCTAAAGCTGAAATACTGGTTGCTTTATCAGCTTAGTCTAACCAGTTCCCACATTAGCTTGCTAAGGGCCCCCTGCGGTGACCGGCCCCCCCAAGACAAAGGACACTTAAAGTGGAGCTCCACCCTAAATAGCAACTTTTGCTATTTGGAACCCTCCCCCCCTCCGGTGTCACAATTGACACCTTTCAGGGGGGAGGGGGGTGAAGATACCTGTCTAAGGTATTTTCACCCACATCCGGGAGTCCTGTCTCCGGGAATCTGCGGGAGTTACGTCACTTCCCGCAGACTTCCCTTGGTGTTCTGGGAGACACTCGGCTCCCAGAACACAGGAGCACCAATCAGAACGGCGCAGCGCGACTCGCGCATGCGCCGTAGGGAACCGGGCATGAAGCCGCAGGGCTTCACTTCCTGGTTCCCTCAGCGAGGATGGCGGAGGGAGCAGCAGAGCGACGAGCGGTCGCTCGTCCTCTGCTGCGGACGTCGCTGGACTCCAGGACAGGTAAGTGTCCAAATATTAAAAGCCAGCAGCTGCTGTAGCTGTAGCTGCTGGCTTTTCATTTTTTTTTTCCGGTGGAGCAACCCCTTTAAGTTTCACCTGAAACCTCCCTACCAACAGGAGATGATACGTCCTTTGTTTACAGTATGGGGGGAGCTCTCTCTCAAAGAAAACATCTTTCAGTAAACTCATAAACAGATTTTACCCGTCCCCTTACATATATATATATATATATATATATATATATATATACACATACATATACATACATCCATACACATGCAGCGTCCTGTTCCCAATGATTGGACGCTATTAAACCAGCAGCTCCTACAAGGGTAGTGTTTCATAAATACATATATACATGTGTCCGTTTGGGGGGGCATGGTGGTTTATTTAGAGTACAGGATATGAGAAAGAATTAGAATCAAAATATCCACCACAGTACCCCCTCAAGTTCATTATTGAACTTATGACCTCCTTCAATGATCTTGTATCCACCGACAACGGCCCAGAAGCCCCCCGACCCTTTCCCCACCTTACATATATATATATATATATATATATACACACATATACATATACATTGGGGAAAGGGTCGGGGGGCTTCTGGGCTGTTGTCGGTGGATACAAGATCATTGAAGGAGGTCATAAGTTCAATAATGAACTTGAGGGGGTACTGTGGTGGATATTTATATATATATGTAAGGGGACGGGTAAAATCTGTTTATGAGTTTACTGAAAGATGTTTTCTTTGAGAGAGAGCTCCCCCCATACTGTAAACAAAGGACGTATCATCTCCTGTTGGTTGGGAGGTTTCAGGTGAAACTTAAGTGTCCTTTGTCTTGGGGGGGGCGGTCACCACAGGGGGCCCTTAGCAAGCTAATGTGGGAACTGGTTAGACTAAGCTGATAAAGCAACCAGTATTTCAGCTTTAGAGGGGGCAGGCTAGGTAAAGAGACCTGAGATTTCAACCAATCAGGTGGTCAGATTTGAACCAATGAGACCATCGGATTTTGGATTATAAATTAGTCAGCCAGAGCCATAATAAGCCCTTGCGAATGAAGATCTGACGCAGACGACATGGTCACGTAATTTGCTCTCTCTCTCTCTCCCTCTCTCCCTCTCCCTCTGTCTCTCTCTCTCTCTCTCCCTCTCTCTCTCTCCCATGTTTAAGATTAATATTACTTCACGTTTGCTCTCTTAACCATATTATCATGTAACATTGGTATCATGTTTGTCATAGCAATATTCCTGTTGGTATTATCATGTAACATTGGTCATAGGTGATATAATTTTAGGTTAGAGCAATGTTCCTATTATGTATCATTTCTGTAAAAATAAATGTAATTGTTTTCTCTTTTTGCACCGTTATCGTTTGATTTCATTTTATATAGACAAAAGGTTTAATCACTTATAGTAAGCATTTAAGCGAGGTTAGGAATATCTCCATAACACCGTGATAGATAGTTTCATTTTAACCACTCGCTTACTGGGCACGTATACCCCCTTCCTGCCCAGGCCAATTTGGTTTCAGCGCTCTCACACTTTGAATGACAATTGCACGGTCATGCAACACGGTACCCATATGACATTTTTAGAATTTGGACAAATAGAGATTTCTTTTGGGTGGTATTTATCCACCACTGGGTTTTTAATCTTTTGCTAAACAAACAAAAAAAGACAAAAAACAAAACAAAAACTTTTTCATATTTTGTTATAAAATTTTGCAAACAGGTAGTTTTTCTCCTTCGCTTATGGGCACTGAAGAGGTGGCATTGATGGGTACTGATAGGTTGCACTGGTGGGCACTGATCAGGAGGCACTGATGAGGCTGCACTGATGGGCAGCACTGATGGGCACTGATAGGTGGCACTGATGGGCAATAAAAGGCAACATGAAGAGCTGGCACTGATAGGTGGCACTGATGGGCACCGATAGGCGGCACTGGTGGGCACTGATCAGGAGGCACTGCTGGGCACTGATTGGCAGCACTGATGGGCACTGATAGGTGGCAATGGTGGGCACTGATTAACAGGACTATTGGGCACTGATGGGTGGCACTGGTGGGCACTGATGGGTGGCACTGGTGGGCACTGATAGGTGGCACTGGTGGGCACTGATTAGCGGCACTGGAGGGCACTGATTGGCAGCACTAGTGATCACTAAGGGGAACGATGCCCCTTCAACAAAAGCCGGTTAACGGCTTTCTTCTTTTCTTCACGCTAACAGCGTAAAAGGAAAAGAGTACCCGGAAACCGGCTTCCGTTTACTTCCGTGATCAGCATAATTGGCTGACAGCTGATCACGTGTTAAAGGGCCCGCTGTAAATGGCTCTTTACCCTTCTCAGTGATCAGCTGTGTCCGAAGCACTTGGCGATCATAGAGCGTGCTGCAGGCGGCGCGAGAATGGGATGACATCCATATGCCCTCCCCGCGTTTTAAGCCCACACTGTAGCCGTCTTTCGGCTATAGCGCGGGGGCAAAGTAGTTAAACAAAGTCTGTAGTATGTATGAATCTATAGTTAAGACTCTATTGAGGTGGGTATGTTTTTCCATGTTTTCATTGCTATTAATAACTGCAGTATTCTCCATTTATATACCATATAAAAAAGGCATTACACGTGGAATGAATAAACTGCTCAGCTTAGGCAGGCAGCAAGGAACTGTTTATTAAAACAAACATGTAAATGTAAAAGCATAAGAGTGTTTGAATTGAAAACATTCACAAATGAAACTTGCTTCCTTTTGTACCTTTTTGTATTTTGTAAATCGTAAGACCTGTCAAATTGCTTGTCCACAATGGCATATTACCAGTGACAGCATCATTGGCTTTGTCTATCTTGTGATAATGCATGCCTTATTACATTACATTATTTGATTGCTGCACCACAGGGAGATGTAATTATCATTTCACACTGCTAGAGTGCTAAATTGTGTGCATCATGAAAAAGGAGAAAACAGTTTTTTTTTAACGCTCATTCAGATGCAATAAAATGCACCAAATTTACTTTAATCATGGGTTGACAAACATGCCATCGATTCCACACTTTTGTTTTAATTTCCCTTTGTCTTTATTGATACAAAAGAGATGCATCATAGGCAGAATTTTCATTATGAACTGTAAGGAAGTTACATGATTTTTTTGCAGAAATGGGGGATAATTAAACACCTTTAAAAAAAGTTCTGACCCACAGGGCACCCATGGATGGCCATGCCTATCACTCTGTGGCTCCTGGAAATGTCCAGTAAAGCACAGTCCAGCGAGGAGGGGATCACAGCTCCGGGAAGGATCTGCACACACAGCTCCATGTGGAGTTTCCTGGTATTCTCCATTAGTGGTGGATCCAGTGCTAAAACAGAGAATCTGGTCGACTGGGGTACTGCACACAGGGAGGAGGTAGGGGGGAGGTGATTTCAGGGTCAGTTTTGGGGTGCCCAGGGTGGCCCATGTTCACACCGCAACTCCATGGCTTTTATCTGGGGTGTGAAGCTGTGACTTAGGCCCCTTTCACACCAGCGGACCGATTGGGTCCGCCTGTCCTTTTTTCAGGCAGACCTGATCGGACAACCCATTGTTCTCTATGGAGAGGTGGATGTAAAGGGACATGTGTCCATTTGCTCCCACCTGCATTCGATCCAAGTACCAAAAACAGATGGATGGAGATTCGTTCCCCATTCGTCTAGCGCAGGGGTCTCCAAATTTTTCAAACAAATACTCAGACTTTAAGGAGGCTGGATTGTGGTCAGTGAGGGCTGAAAATGTCCTGGGCTCAGCATCAGCGAGAATAAACATTAACTCGGTTGGTGGTCAGATACATAGCACCTGTGGTCAGTAGGAGGAGGAATAGCGGCCCATAGTTGGTAACGATGGGAGGAATAGTGCCTCAACATTGGTATCAGTGGGAGAAATAGTGCCTCATCATTGGTGTCAGTGGGAATAACAGTGCCCCATCATGGGTATCAATGGAAGGAATAGTGACCCATCAATAGTGTCAGTGGCAGGAATTATGCTCTGTTATTGGTGTTAGTGGGAACAACAGCGCCTCATATCAGTGCCCCAAGAGCCAGACAAAGACTAGCAAAGGGGCGCATCTGGCAACTGGGCCGCAGTTTAGAGAGCACTGGTCTAGCGGATCAGATTGGATAACAGTCTGATGGAAAAACAAACAAGCAGCCCGTTTCCATCTGACCGACCCATAGAGAACAGTCGGCTGTGTCCGTGCCAACTCTGTATAGTTTAGCGGACACGGACCTTCCATCCGCTTGCTCAGTGGGGATCAGCGGACAGATCCCCCACTGAGCTGGCGGATTGTGTGAAAGGGGCCTTAGAAATACTTTGTTGTAATGATTTATGATTGTTACATTAGGGACCCTTTTCACATAAGTGTTCTGATAAGGTCTGCACATACCACCCACTGCTATACACTCTGCACCCCTCTCCTGCACATACCACCCACCGCCATACACTCTGTACCCCTATCCTTCACTTACCACTTAATGCCCTACACTCCGCACCCCTCCTGCACATACGACCCTCCCTCCTAGATTATAAGCTCTAACAAGCAGGGCCCTCTGATTCCTCCTGTATTGAATTGTATTGTAACTGTACTGTCTGCTCTCATGTTGTAAAGCACTGCGCAAACTGTTGGCGCTATATAAATCCTGTATAATAATGTAACGTAAAGCAGTAGTGCATGTTACAGTGTGCTAGACAAAGTTGATGCATGTCTGAATTTTCAGTCTGTTGTGATGCATTGGCATTGGAGTCAGGGTTAAGAGCATCATGGACCTGGTGCTAAGGATTTTGATGGGCCTTTTCTTGGGAATAAATAAAATGAAAACACAAACACGTATTTGGTAAAACAAATTAGATAATAAACAAATTACATTAAATAGAGAAGGGGGTGAGGGGGGAGGATGAGAGAGAGTAGTGAAAGAGAGTTGGATAAAAGGGAGAGGGTGTGAAAGAGAGGAGGGTAAAAGATAGGGGGGAGACAGAGGGTGCCTCAGAGTAACTTAAGTAGAGTAGTAATGTGGGTGGGATCACAATGGGGTAAGAATGGGAGGGGCTTAAAGGGGCATGGTTAAACAAAAGCATTTAAACACACTTCTTTCTTTTACAGCCAGTCCTCTGACTGATAAACATCTTGTGCAGGCTGCACCCGACACTGCTGGTCTTCACTTCAACATCAATAATACTAGGTAACTACCACTATCATTATGACATTCACTTCATATGTGGTTTTAATTCCATGGTTCTACAAATTTTTGGGGACTTATGCTGTCTTGATATCAGTTCATACTCATTTTATTTGGGCTCCTTTCTCTGATTAGTTCACATCTTTAAATTTTCAGTACCATTGGTATTCTTATTCTTATTGATTCACAGAATGGAGCCCAGTTGTCCCACTGTTCCAGACATTTAAGGTCACAGCTACACATATGATCCCTGTGTTCCTGTTGGACCCTACTACCACAGCTTCCAGACCAGGCATTCTTTCCGGCCCTAGCGCCCTGGCGGTGTGTTGCTTCACACTAAGCAGATATGTGAGTTCTACAGGGATGACCATTCTATCCTCCCTGTATGTATCTTTAATTTTTCAATTTTTTTGTCTATGAATGGTTTATTCTGATATACTTACCTCTCTTATTAGATGTATCTTGCATCCGCCCTTGATAATTGGATAGATCCCATGAAACGCGTCGGGCTTAACCTAGATGCAAGGTATACATACTTACTTGGTCTTTGGATCCAGGCAATACCATTGATTATAACTGTTATAATATAATGATCTTTTATTATTGAGGACAATAACATTGTATAATCTATTTATGTTTTTAACATGTAAATGATTTGGATACATGATTTGTTATATTATGTGCCATTATTGCATGTACTGTCTGCCATGTACCTACTCAATCATGGCAAACAAATAAATACTTGTTCATGTTTCATATTGACTCCTTCGATTAGCCACAATATACACACCTCATTTAAAGTCCAGACCCTCTTTCTTTATGTAGTTAAACAAAACAAAAGCCTTCTTGTACTCATAAATTATGCTGAAATTGCTGTCCTGCAAGCCAGAGTCTCAGAGACATATACAAACCTCAGCATAATCATTATTTTAAAAATTAAACACTGCCATTACTTGGTAGTATGTGAAGGAGAGGAGTGCGGAATGTATAGCAGTGGGTAGTATGTGCAGGACAGGAGTGTGGAGTATATGGCGGTGGGTAGTATGTGCAGGAGAAGAGTGCACTCTGAGAGCATGCCTCTGCTCATCTTTGCACCCCAGTCCCCCTGCAAACCTCCTCTTTGCTCATGTTTGCACTCTAAACTGTACTAGTTGTTTTTCAATCTGTATGGTTTAAGTGATTTTCTATCTTTGCTTTACACATGATGTAGTTTTCAAATGTATTTCTCTGATATCTCAAAATAAAAAAAATTGAAATTTAAACTGTGATCCCTTCTCTGTGACAGAAAGAGAGAGGTGGAACGCTACTTCCACCACGAGGCCTGAGAGGCCTGGTCTTGCTACCCACTGTCGGACATCCTGGTACTAGCATCATTTACATCGCCTACCGATCGGTGCGGACGTGTGGAGAAAAAAGTCACTACAGAAGACCGAGACAGAGGATTCGTTGCCGGAGTGTTGCCATCCGTGTTCCTATCGAGAAGACTGCAGATCGATTTGGGTCATTGGTGAGAGAGCAAGCTGCTCAATCCTTTATCTATTCACTACCACTATTACAGAACACAGTGCACATACATCTCTGCCCAAGAACACTTTACTGCATTGCTGGAACACTGTACTCAGATGCCTTAGGCCTTCCCCACTTGGAATCTATTGTTTCATCTGCAAACAAACGGATTACAGTTAACGAGCTCCAACTAGCTAGCGAAGAATAACAGATCTGCCACGCTGAACTCTACTGCCATTACTCATAGGAAGCCTATATATATATATATATATATATATATATATATATAACACCAGCGGGGAATTAACTCTCCCATTAAAATTGCATAGGCTGTCTAGATTACATCTATCTCAGTAGTGTGGCCACATGTGTAGTTAACTGAAACATCCACTGGGAGGTGACTTCAGATCTGAATATAGTGTATCTTTGTGTATATAGCATTGTTCATTGTTTAAACATTGTTGTTTGCTGAGTTGACACTGTTATTACAGCTCAGTGGATTTACTCCTTTCTTTGAAATAACTTTTCCTATTTGGTTCAAGTAAAATATTTCAGAATCTTATACTACTGAGTTGCTTGATTCTTGCTTTATAGTATTAACAGGATGTCTGAACCCAGACTGTGAGGTGGGTTGGAAGGTTCACTTGGTCATGGGCGTGCAGATGAGCAAGTAATTCTCAGCAGTCCCCAAGGGGGCCATGTTACATAAGTATAGGCATGTTTGTTATTTTTATAATATATATATATATATATATATATATATATATATATATAAAAACAAATACCGGTAATAATAAATAAATAAATAAATATATATATATATATATATATATATATATATATATATATATATATATATATATACAGGGCTTTTTTTCTCAGACAATAGGTGCAGGAACTCCCCCTTTCTGAGTCACCCCTCTTCCTAGCCTCTACCCACCTCCGAGCACCGTCCCTTGGTTCCATCCCATAACTACCTCCCAGTACCACCCCTTTTAGACAATACAGAACCAAGTATCATTTTGTGGTGGGAAGAAATTTGCATGGAATTTGGTAATGATATAAAGGAAATCAGTAAAATAGATCCCCTGCAGCCAGCAACAATAGATCTCTCTAACAACAATGGACCACCGATAAAATCTCTCCCCCTGAGCAACAATAGACTCCCGGGAAAGCATCAACAGATCTCCGCACGGCCAGCATTAATAGACTCTCTGGCAGCCATCAACAATAGATCCCTCCCCCAACAATAGATCTCTTGCAGCAACAACTGACCCCCCCAGCAACATAAGACTTACCCCCAACAACAATAGGTCCCCCACCAGCAACAATAGACCTCCTCAGCAACAATAGACCCCCCTGCAAAAATAGATTCCCTCCAGTTAGAATAGATTCTCCAGCAGTGAGCATCAATACCCTGCAGCACACCCCAGCACCCCTTGCCATTACATACAGTCAGTCCAGGAGGTGCCAGAACTGCGTTCCCCTGCGTTGCCACTGAAAAAAAGCCCTGTGTATGTGTGTATATATATATATATATATATATATATACACATATAAAAATCTGTTTAATATCACTTTAACTCTTGCTGCGCTACAGTTTTACCTCCTTGCTGTGCCTTGCCTGTGCTAACGACTCAAATCCCTGCTGTGCCAAACTTACATTGTGTGCCATGGACTTAATCCCCTGCACCCTACCTGTGCAGAGGACTTGCATCCCTGCTGTGCCAACACTGCTATGTGTGCCAATTAAGGATGAGCCGAACACCCCCCGGTTCCGTTCGCACCACAGCATGCGAACAGGCAAAAATTTGTTCGAACACGCGAACACCGTTAAAGTCTATGGGACACGAACATGAAAAATCAAAAGTGCTAATTTTAAAGGTTAATATGCAAGTTATTGTCATAAAAAGTGTTAGGGGACCCGGGTCCTGCCCCAGGGGACATGTATCAATGCAAAAAAAAGTTTTAAAAACGGCCGTTTTTTCAGGAGCAGTGATTTTAATAATGCTTAAAGTGAAACAATAAAAGTAAAATATTCCTTTAAACTTCATACCTGGGGGGTGTCTAAAGTATGTCTGTAAAGCAGCGCATGTTTCCCGTGTTTAGAATTGTCCCTGCACAAAATGTCATTTCTGAAGGAAAAAAAGTAATTTAAAACCACTCACGGCTATAATGAATCCCCGGGTCCCCGGCAAGACAGAGAAAAGTCATTGAAAAAAACGGCAGGGGTCCCCCCCCCAGTACATTACCAGGCCCTTAGGGTCTGGTATGAATATTAAGGGGAACCCCTGACATTTTTTTCAATGACTTTTATCTGTATTGCTGGACCCGAAAATTCATTAATAGATGCAGTAGTTTTAAATGACTTTTTTTCCTTCAAAAATTACATTTTGTGCAGGGAACCAAAATTAAAAAAAATAAATGCGTGGGGGTCCCCCCAAAATTCCATATCAGGCCCTTCAGGTCTGGTATGGATTTTAAGGGGAACCCCGCACCAAAATAAAAAAAATGGCGTGGGGTCCCCCCAAAAATACATACCAGACCCTTATCCGAGCACGCAACTTGGCAGGCCGCAGGAAAAAAGGGGGGGACGAGAGAGCGTACCCCTTCCTGAACCGTACCAGGCTACATGCCCTCAACATGGGGAGGATGTCCCCATGTTGATGGGGACAAGGGCCTCATCCCAACAACCCTTGCCCGGTAGTTGTGGGGGTCTGCGGACGGGGGGCTTATCGGAATCTGGAAGCCCCCTTTAACAAAGTTGACCCCCAGATTCCAGCCCCCCCCTATGTGAATTGGTAACAGGGACATTGTACCCCTACAATTTCACAAAGAAAGTGTAAAAAATTGTAAAAAAACACAGTTGGGAAAGTCCTTTATTAAAAAAAAAAAAAAAAAAAAAAACCATTCCAGCGATGTAATCCAGTCTGTCCAGCGTTGTTCTCTATGTCCCGCGGTGATCCGATGTCCAGCGATGCTGCAGTCTCCTCCACCTCCAGTCTCCACTGCACACAAAACCCACATGACGTACGAGGGGGCGGGGTCACCCGTCACATCCTAGGGTAAGCCCCGGCTTTCCCCGCTTGCCAGGGAATAGCCAATGACGTAGCGAAAAGTGGTTTTAAATGACTTTTTTTCCTTCAGAAATGACATTTTGTGCAGGGACAATTCTAAACACGGGAAACATGAGCTGCTCTACAGGCATACTATAGACACCCCCCAGGTACGAAATTTAAAGGAATATTTCACTTTTATTGTTTCACTTTAAGCATTATTAAAATCACTGCTCTTGAAAAAACTGCAGTTTTTAAAACTTTTTTTTGCATTGATACATGTCCCCTGGGGCAGGACCCAGGTCCTCAAACACTTTTTATGACAATAACTTGCATATTAACCTTTAAAATTAGCACTTTAGATTTCTCCCATAGACTTTTAAAGGGTGTTCCGCGGCTTTTCGAATTTGTTCGCTGTTCACCGAACGGGCGAACAGCCAATGTTCGAGTTGAACTCATGTTCGACTCGAACATAAAGCTTATCCCTAGTGCCAATGACTTAATCCCTGCTGGGCCTTCCGTTGCCCTGTGGACTGTCTCCCCTTTGCTGTCCCTATTGCCTCCCTGAGAACATTGCTGTACCTTCCATTGCCCTGTGGACTATCTCCCCTTTACTGTCCCATATTGCTGTCCTTCGGTCCCCTCTCCATTGCTGTGCCTTCTGATTGCCCTATGGACTATCTCCCCTTTTGCTGCTCCATATTACCAACCTCTGTTTGATCCTGTGGACTAGTTCACCTACTGCCTGTACCCCAAGTTCCCCAATAAATTGGTCCCTTGTGTCGGGTTTCAGAAATCTTGTAATCTTTCAAGTGCCCTGCCTGTGGGCCCACCCCAAACCGGCCTCTGTAAATTATAGTATAAGGTGGTATAGTGGCAGGTTAGGGTAGTATAGGGTGGTATAGGGCAGGTTAGGGTAGTATAGGGCAGGTTAGGGTAATATAGGGCAGTTTGGGGTGGTATAGGGCAGTTTGGGGTGATATAGGGCAGGTTGGGGTGGTATAGGGCAGGTTAGGGCAATATAGGGCAGTTTGGGTTGGTATAGGGCAGGTTAGGGTGGTATAGGGCAGATTGGGGTGGTATACGGCAGGTTAGGGTGGTATAGGGCAGGTTGGGGTGGTATAGGGCAGATTGGGGTGGTATAGGGCAGATTAGAGTAATATAGGGCAGTTTGGGATAGTATAGGGCAGGTTGGGGTGGTATAGGGCAGATTCGGGTGGTATAGGGCAGGTTAGGGTGGTATATTGGCTGGTTAGGACTCTATGTGCTCACAGTGTGCAGTAATTTACCTCATGCCTGGAGATGAGGACACCTGGGGCTGCTGTGTCCGTGGGATTAGCCAGAGGGAAGGAGTCTGTGGGAGGAGTGTAGGAGGCAGTCACCCCCCCGCCCACCAACTCCGGCTGCCTCGGGAGATATTGAAGATCCCTGAATGACAGCTTCACCTGATTTAATGACGGGGGAGTGTTATAGGCAGCCTCCCCCGCACGGCTGCATGTCCTGATCACACCGCTCCACTGCAGCTCTGCAAGTGCAAGGTATAGCGGCAACCCCGGCTGTCACCCCTCTGGCGGGTGTTACCCTGTGTGGGGAACCCCCTGCCCCCATTGAGCGACGCCACTGCCTGCCTTTACATGCACATGAACTTTAATGGTATCCCAGTCTTAGTCCGTAGGATTCAATATTGAGTTGGTCCACCCTTTGCAACTATAACAGCTTAAATTCTTCTGGGAAGGCTGTCCACAAGGTTTAGAAATGTGTCTATGAAAATGTTTGACCATTCTTTTAGAAGCACATTTTTGAGGTCAGGCACTGATGTTGGACGAGAAAGGCCTGGCTCGCAGTCTCTGCTCTAAATTATCCCAAAGGTGTTCTATCGGGTTGAGGTCAGAACTCTGTGCAGGCCAGTCAAGTTCCTCCAACCCAAACTCGCTCATCCCTGTCTTTATGGACCTTGCTTTGTGCACTGGTGCACGGTCATGTTGGAACAGGAAGGGGGCATCCCCAAACTGTTCCCAAAAATTTGGGAGCATGAAATTGTCCAAAATGTCTTGGTATGCTGATACCTTAAGAGTTCCCTTCACTGGAACTAAGGGGCCAAGCCCAACCTCTGAAAAACAACCCACACCATAAACCCCCCTCCACCAAATGATTTTGACGAGTGCACAAAGCAAGGTCCATAAAGACATGGGTAAGCGAGTTTGGGGGTGGAGAACACCTTTGGGATGAATTAGAGAGGAGACTGCGAGCCAGGCCATCTCGTCCACATCAGTGCCTGACCTCACAAATGCGTTTCTGGAAGAATGGTCAAACATTCCCATAGACACACTCCTAAACCTTGTGAGCAGCCTTCCCAGAAGAGTTGAAGCTGTTAAAGCTGCAAAGGGTTGGCCAACTCAATATTGAACCCTACAGACTAATGCCGCGTACACACAACCGTTTTTCGATTGGTCGTGAAAAACGGTCGTGTGTATGCTCCATAGCATTTTCTTTTTCGTACATCACGGGACACAGAGCGACTTAGTCATTACTAATGGGTTATATAGTTTACCTTCAGGTGCTGGCACTGGCAACTTCCAAACCGGAAGTACCCTCCCCTATATAAGCCCCTCCCATCCGGGAGCACCTCAGTTTTTTGCCAGTGTCTAAGATGTTGGCCAAAGAGTAACATGTGTTTTCCTGGGCTTGCGTACAGGTTCTTTTACGGGCCTTAGTAAGCTGTTCCGGATCCCACCAAAAAAGCTTCATAGCTAAACGGTCGGTACCCGGGCCTTGCAACAGAAGAGCAAGGTTTTGCCTGTAATGCCTCTCTTAGGAGGGCTGGACCCTGGGATCCAGAGCTCTGGTCATACCCACGACCAAGATGTTTTCTGTGCAGGGTGCTATACAGGTCCAGGGGAGTGGAATCCTTGGGAACCCGGTCCCTGAAGGTTTAATTACAATGCCTGCCGTGATAGGTGAAGTTTGGGCTTCTGTGGACCAAACAGAGTCCTGCGGTGGGGAACAGGTAAGTGGGGGCCCCCAGGAACTTGGTTCTATTGGGGGACCCCCAAGCCTAATTTGTCTTTCTGTCTGTTACCTAACGGTATTCCCGCTAATATCTGTGTATGCCTGTAACTACTGAAAAATGTAAAATTTTAATAGTAGTCAAGAAAAAAAAAAAAAAAAGAGGACCGCGGTACCTGTGTTAAACCACTAGAGGCCGCTGTGGTCCATTTTTTCTTGTCATGTGGATCTTTGGTTTTCTCAAGTCAAAAGATCCAGGCAGTTGGTAGGTTCTCTGTGGGAATCCACTTCCTCTGCCCTGTTGCTGCGCTCATCCACCGCACAGGCCCTCCGGCAAAAAGGGCCCTGGCTCCTAGTCCCTGTTTGGTTTTCGAAAAGGGCGCCAATGGCGCACGGGCGCGCTCGCGGGCGCGTGCACGCGCCTCCTATGAAAAAAAAGGGGCGGGGCGGGTGGATGACGCTCGATGCGCACCGCGGCGCTTCTGCGCATGTGCAGGCGTCCCAGCTTGTATAAAAGACACAGTACAAGTGTCAGCTGGATGCAAACAGAGCTAGCAACAAACAGTGGCACACAGAGGCGGTTGATGCAGGCATCCCCATAGAAAGGCACTTTAGTGGACACCAGCTGGTATATAGCAGCAACTGTGTTAGACTATTACCAGCAAAATTGGTGTATGACGACGGGAATACCTCAGCTTTGTGCTTAAAGGATATGTCATCCAGACGCTCCGGAAATAAGTCTTCCAGGAAGCCAAAGGGGTTTCCATCGGGCTCTGAGGATATTGGGCATGCTTGTACTGCACCAATCTCCCCTGAGAATTCAGAGGTCAGTAGCCGTAGGAACCCCGCAGGAGTGCCTGGTGCTGCGGCTGTCCCCAGTCCACCTGCTCCTGTATATATAACAGAGGAGGTTTTATCCTCAACTCTGGGAGGATTGGAAGAGAGATTAACAGCATTGATCGCTGCTTCCCTGTCACAGGGAAAGCGCGTCCGATCTCCATCTCCTCCTTCAGAGTGCCTGTTAGTGGAGGAACAGCCCCACACAGAGATCGACCTACCTGAAGGGGATCAGGATGAGGTTGATTCAGTTATGGAGGAATCAACAGTGGAAGAACCTTTCTCAGCATCTCAGGCTGAAAGATTATGGGTTCAGTCTCTGACTAACATGGTCCGATCAGCATTTAAAATGCCTCTGGCGGAACCATCAACCACTACGGTTTCCTCGCTGGGGTCGCTAAAAGCTCCCCAGGCTGTCTGTTCCTTCCCAATCCACCCTTTATTAGAAGGGCTTATTTACCAGGATTGGGAGCATCCTGATAAAATATTTGCTCCCCCCAAGAGATTTCCGGTGATCTATCCCATGGAGGATAAGTTCATAAAAAAATGGAGGGTCCCTACAGTGGACGCAGCCATCTCTTCTGTGAACAAATCACTGACATGTCCAGTAGATAATGTTCCAATGTTCAAAGACCCAATAGATAAAAAATTGGAGTCTTTACTAAAATCTGCTTTCTCTACAGCAAGCATGGTGACACAACCTGCGGTAGCAGCGATTGGAGTCTGCCAAGCAGTGAAAGATTAGTTGAAACAAGTCTTAAGGGACTTACCAGATCAGCAGGCTCTTGCCCTAGCTGACCTGCCTAGAGCCTTGTGTTTTGCGGTGGACGCCATAAAGGATACAATCCAACAGGCCTCCCGCTTTACGCTGTCTGTAGTACATATGCGTAGGCTTCTATTTCTCAAAAACTGGTCTGCTGAAGCTCCCTGTAAGAAATTGCTGGTTAGCTTCCCATTTCATGGAGAACGCTTATTTGGAGAAGATCTGGACAAATATATCCAGGAAATTTCTGCGGGTAAAAGTTCACTCTTACCGGTTAAGAACAAAAGTAGAAGTCCTTCTTTTAAGAGGCCTACTTCTCCAGTCCCTGGCACATCGGCTGTGAAACAGTTCCGACGGCCTCCGCGGTCAAATTCAGGGGGCAGAAATCAGGGACAATCACAGTGTAACAAGAAACCCTGGATCAAGAGAGGTACAAAACCTCCCCCCAAGTCATGAAGCGTTGCCCCCACTCAATCGGTGGGGGGAAGACTTCAGTTGTTCACAGAGACCTGGCGGGACACCATCAGAGACAGATGGGTGCTCTCCGCAGTAAGTCTGGGATACAAGCTGGAGTTAAAAGACACTCCTCCTGCCCAATTTATGAGGTCAAACGTGCCAAGAGATCCCCAGAAGAGAGGATCCCTCCTTCTGGCACTAGAACAACTATTGCTCCAAGGTGTAATCATGAAGGTTCCCCTGGAAGAAAGCGGATTCGGGTTTTACTCGAACCTTTTCACAGTCCCCAAACCAAATGGGGACGTGAGGCCCATATTAAATCTAAAAGGGCTAAACAAGTTCCTAAATATCAGGACTTTTCGGATGGAGTCGATCCGATCGGTGGCCACCGCCCTACAAGGGCAGGAATGGTTAGCCTCGATCGACATAAGGGATGCTTATCTGCATATTCCCATCTTTCCGGCCCACCAGAAATTTCTACGCTTTGCAGTAGAAGGGCGCCATTTTCAGTTCAGAGCCTTACCTTTCGGTCTGGCCACAGCACCACGAGTGTTCACAAAAATTCTGGCCCCACTATTGGCCAATCTAAGAACACAAGGTGTAACGATAATGGCATATCTAGACGACCTGCTACTAATAGACCACTC
The DNA here is from genome assembly GCA_029206835.1 of Rana muscosa. Lineage (NCBI taxonomy): Eukaryota > Metazoa > Chordata > Amphibia > Anura > Ranidae > Rana > Rana muscosa. The sequence continues at coordinate 871,578,575 of CM055121.1, forward strand.
AGTGGAAAAGCTGGAAGTAGCTATTCACAAGACAATCAAGTATCTGGAATATCACGGTTGGATTATCAACCGGGACATGTCAGCTCTAAGACCAGTCAAAAGTCTGGAATACTTAGGGCTAAGGCTGGATTCAAATCAGAGAAAGATTTTCTTACCTCCAGAGAAGGTGTCGTCTTTAAAAGATTTGACCCACTTAGTGGGTACAAAAAGAAAACCATCCATACGCCTGTGCATGAGGCTGCTGGGAAAAATGGTGGCTTCATTCAAAGCAGTACCCTACGGTCAATTCCATTCAAGGAATTTGCAAAGGGCCATACTGTCAGCCTGGAACAAAAAAGTTCAGGCTTTAGACTTACCAATGTCCCTGTCCCCTTCCGTTCGCAAGAGCCTCCATTGGTGGTTGGTGCCCCAGAATCTGGAAAAAGGGAAACCCTTCAGTCCGGTTTCTTGGAAGGTGGTCACTACAGATGCCAGCCTCATAGGCTGGGGGGCAGTACTGGAGCAATGGTCTCTCCAGGGCAAGTGGTCAGAAGCAGAGAAGGCCCTGCCCATCAATCTCTTAGAGATACGAGCAGCCCGGTATGCCCTAGTAGCATGGACATCCAAACTCCAAGGGTCCCCTGTCAGAATTCAATCAGACAATGCCACAGCAGTGGCATATATCAATCACCAGGGTGGCACCAGGAGTCGTGCAGCCCAGAGGGAAGCGAATTGCATCCTGGAATTGGCAGAAAGATATGTCCCAGCCATATCCGCGGTTTTCATCCCAGGAGTGGAAAATTGGAAAGCGGACTTTTTAAGTCGCCAGCAATTATGCCCGGGGGAATGGTCTCTTCACCCCGAGGTTTTCCAGGCAATATGCCAGCGGTGGGGAACACCGGATGTAGATCTGCTAGCATCCAGATTCAACGCAAAGGTGGACAGATTTGTGTCTCGCACAAGGGATCCCCTAGCTTGCGGCTCAGATGCCCTAGTGTTCCCTTGGGATCAGTTCAAGCTGATATATGCATTCCCACCGCCACAATTGTTACCGCGATTAATCCGCAGAATCAGGGTAGAAAAGAAACCAGTGATTCTGGTGGCTCCAGCGTGGCCCCGAAGGGCATGGTACGCGGAGATTGTAAAAATGTCAGTGAGGAGTCCTTGGACCCTCCCACATCGTCCGGACCTGCTGTCGCAAGGACCGATATACCACCCTTCCTTACCAGCCCTAGGTTTGACGGCCTGGCTATTGAAGCCCACATTCTGAAAAAGAGAGGGCTCTCTAATCCTGTGGTATCTACCATGATCAATGCCAGGAAGCCGGTATCCAGGCAGATCTATTATAGGATCTGGAAGGCGTACATTACATGGTGTGAGGCCAAGAAATGGCATCCACGTAAGTACGTAATAGGTAGGATTTTGGACTTCCTACAGTGGGCGGTAGATAGGAAGCTGGCCTTGAGTACTATCAAGGGTCAGATTTCGGCCTTGTCAATATTTTTTCAAAGGCCCTTGGCTTCGCATTCACCAGTCAAAGCTTTCATACAAGGAGTGATGCGTATTAGCCCTCCGGTTAGTATTCCCATATGTCCATGGGACTTAAACCTGGTTCTGTCGGTTCTACAGAAACAACCGTTTGAACCATTGCAATACATTTCCTTGGTTCTTCTCACCAGGAAATTGATTTTCTTAGTAGCCATTTGTTCGGCTAAAAGAGTATCGGAATTAGCCGCCTTGTCCTGTAAGGAGCCATATCTGGTTGTCCATAAGGACAGAGTAGTATTACGTCCTCATCCAGCCTTTCTTCCTAAGGTGGTATCGAGGTTTCATTTGAACCAAGATGTGGTTCTTCCTTCTTTTTTCCCCAAACCTAGCTCGGTAGAGGAAAAGTTATTGCATTCTTTGGATGTAGTAAGAGCAGTTAAGGCTTATCTAAAAGCCACTGCTCAGATTCGCAGAACGGATACTTTGTTTATTCTGCCGGAAGGCCCCAGAAAGGGTCAGGCAGCATCAAAATCTACTTTAGCCAAGTGGATTCGACAGGTCATAATACAAGCCTATGGCTTGAGAAAGAGACCGCCTCCATTCAAAGTTAGGGCGCACTCCACAAGAGCAGTTGGAACTTCATGGGCAGTGCATCACCAGGCCTCCTTGGCTCAAGTCTGTAAGGCCGCAACATGGTCTTCAGTACACACGTTTACTAGATTCTACCAGGTAGACGTTAGAAGTCAGGAGGATGTCGCCTTTGGGCGCAGTGTGTTGCAGGCCGCAAAAGATCCTCATGCCTGATGGCGCCCAGCTTATGTATCCCTCCCCTCATTTGGCATTGCTTTGGGACGTCCCATTAGTAATGACTAAGTCGCTCTGTGTCCTGTGATGTACGAAAAAGAAAAAGGGATTTTTATAACAGCTTACCTGTAAAATCCTTTTCTTGGAGTACATCACGGGACACAGAGCTCCCACCCCTCTTTTTGGGACACTTATTGCTTTGCTACAAAACTGAGGTGCTCCCGGATGGGAGGGGCTTATATAGGGGAGGGTACTTCCGGTTTGGAAGTTGCCAGTGCCAGCACCTGAAGGTAAACTATATAACCCATTAGTAATGACTAAGTCGCTCTGTGTCCCGTGATGTACTCCAAGAAAAGGATTTTACAGGTAAGCTGTTATAAAAATCCCTTTTTTCTCGACGAGAAAACTGCCCGAAAAAAAAATAGTACCTGCTCTATTTTTCCTCGTCACTTTTCACGTCGTGAAAAACGGTCGTGTGTACACTTTTACGAGGGGAAAAAAAATGCGCATGCTCAGAATCAAGTATGAGACGGGAGCGCTCGTTCTGGTAAAACTAGCGTTCAGAATGGAGATGGCACATTCGTCAAGCTGTAACGGACTGAAGAGCACGAGGCTGAAAAGCGTGAATCGTCTCTCACCAAACTTTACTAACACGAGGATCAGCAAATGCAGCCCAAAGGGTGGCGTAATTCGAATGGATCGTAGAACTCTTTTAACCACACAAAGCTTGCCAAAGCTAGGGGCAGAGAGGGTAAAAGACAGTTTGTCCACTGTGCATCAGTAAACCTAGAATCAAAAACTAGAAAAGTAATGAGTAATGTTTGCACTGGCAGGCAGAGCTGTAGTATCCATTTTCCTTGAATTTAACCAAGTCTTCCTAAATTCCTATTTTGATTCTAACAAGCACTGATTTGGGGGAAACAAAGAAGGTCATTGTCATATAAGAAATGTGTACAGGGGGAAATATGGTATGGTAGAATAGATGTAACTTTCCGCTGACCTTTGTTTGATGTCTACAGAGACTGTTCGCTCTTATTTCAAGGATGGAAGGGACAAGGTCAAGCCACACTTACAGATGTGACATCAGCCATTAGTCTAATTGCTTGCTGTGTGTAAAGTTGGCTCCATCATTGGTTTAAAACAGAAACTCTAGAGGATGAAGTTATCTATTAAAAAAATAACTAACTCAACTATTTTTAAAGTAATATTAACCACTTAACGACCGCTCACTGTATATATACGTCGGCACAATGGCACCGACAGGCACAATCACGTAGAGCATACGTGATTGCCTTTGTACAGTTGGGGGGTCCGATCGGACCCCCCTTCTGTACAGTGAGCGGTCGGAATTCGTCTGGGAGCGTTCCGAGATGGGGGGGCGGCCGTTCGATTCCGACCACCCCCCGCGATCGCTCCCGGCGAATAGAAATGCCCCCTCTGTCTGTGTACTGTTTACACAGATAGAGAAAGCAGGAGGAAGTGATGTCATCTCCTGTGCGGCGCTCACATATACCGAGCGTCGTACAAGAGAAGACACACAGGTCAGTGCACTAACACTACACTAACACCAGCACACATAGGCACATAAATCGCCCCCCCCAGGCCCCCTCAGATCACCCCCAGCCCCCCCAGATCACCCCCCAGCCCCCAGTCACAGTGTCACTGATTGCAGTGACCATTTATTTACTGATCACTGCAATCAGTGACATTTGTGACTGTAAAAGTGTCACTACATTTAGTTTTAGGTCCAGTGTAGCCCCCTAACCCCCCCCCCTAATAAAGGTTTAACCCCTTGATCACCCCCCAGATAACCCTTTCACCCCCTAGCACCGCCGTCGCTTGGCGATCATTTTTCTGATCGCTGTCTTGGCGTCGGTGATGCAGATCGGTACCCAGTAATTTTTTTTAGGTTCGCCGCAGGTTTTTATAGCGTCGGGTACCCCCATAAATTATCTAATAAAGGTTTAACCCCCTTGATCGCCCCCCAGGTAACCCTTTCACCCCTTATCACCACTGTCACTAAGCGATTGTTTTTCTGATCGATGTCTTAGCGTCGGTGATGCTGATCGGTAGCCAGTATTTTTTTTTTAGGTTCGCCGCAGGTTTTTATAGCGTCGGGTACCCCCATAAATTATCTAATAAAGGTTTAACCCCCTTGATCGCCCCCCAGGTAACCCTTTCACCCCCTATCACCACTGTCACTAAGCGATCATTTTTCTGATCGCTGTCTTGGCGTCGGTGATGCAGATCGTTACCCAGTAATTTTTTTAGGTTCGCCGCAGGTTTTTATAGCGTCGGGTACCCCCCATAAATTATCTAATAAAGGTTTAACCCCCTTGATCGCTCCCCCCAGGTAACCCTTTCACCCCCTATCACCACTGTCGCTAAGCGATCATTTTTCTGATCGATGTCTTAGCGTCGGTGATGCAGATCGGTAGCCAGTAATTTTTTTTAGGTTCGCCGCAGGTTTTTATAGCGTCAGGTACCCCCATATATTATCTAATAAAGGTTTTAACCCCCTAATTGCCCCTAGTTAACCCTTTCACCAGTAATCATCATATAAGTGTTACGGGTGACGCTGGTTAGTTAGTTTGCTTTTTATAGTGTCAGGGCACCCGCCGTATATAACCCAATAAAGGTTTAACCCCCTGATCGCCCGGCGGGTGATATCAATTAGGTTTTAGCGTCAGAGAGGGTCTGCGTCACACCCCAGGCAGCGTCAGGTTAGTGCCAGTAACGCTAACACCCACGCGTGAAGCATACACCCCCCTTAGTGGTATAGTATCTGAACAGATCAATATCTGATCTGATCAGATCTATACTAGCGTCCCCAGCAGTTTAGGGTTCCCAAAAACGCAGTGTTAGCGGGATCAGCCCAGATACCTGCTAGCACCTGCGTTTTGCCCCTCCGTCCAGCCCAGGCCACCCAAGTGCAGTATCGATCGATCACTGTCACTTACAAAACACAACACACATAACTGCAACGTTCGCAGAGACAGGCCTGATCCCTGCGACTCCAGTGCTGTAGGAGGTGATTTCACCACCACAGTTAAAAAAAAAAAGAAGCAAATATGCCGAAGCATTGGGGCAGCAGGGGCGGAGGAGCGATTTTGCTCCTAATGCCGCGTACATACGGTCGAAATTCCGACGGAGGCTTGCCCGTGGAAAAGTCCGACCATGTGTGTGCGGCATAACTTTTTTGCGGGAGGATGCCCCCATGCTTCGGCATATATAAATGGTGCATGTATGCCCATCATTAGAAGTGGGTGGATGAAGGGCGGTATTCTAATGGTGGGCATACCCACCGATCAATCTCTTTTTTCGTTCAGCCACCTGGCTGCATGAAAAAAAAAGATTACAATATATGTCCAACAAGGACCAGCAACGTACTGGTATGTTGCTGGACTTTGAATGGTTATACCAGATTGATGCCTGCGGGTTTAGGTATCATCTTGGTATCATTCTTTTCAGCCAGCGGCCGGCTTTAATGTAAAAGCAACCCTAGTGGCTAATTAGCCTCTGGACTGCTTTTACAAGCAGTGGGAGGGAATGTCCCCCCCCCTGGATATAAAAAGCGCCATTGGGAAATTGGAAAGCATTTTATCACACCGATCTTGGTGTGGTCAGATGCTTTGAGGGCAGAGGAAAGATCTAGGGTCTAGACCCCAGTTTTTTCAAAAAAAGAGTACCTGTCACTACCTATTACTATCATAGGGGATATTTACATTCCCTGAGATAACAATAAAAATGATAAAAAAAAAAAAAACATGGAAGGAACAATTTAAAAATAAAATAAAAAATCAAAAATAATAATAAAAAAAAAAAAAAAAAAAAAAGCACCCCTGTCCTGCCCTGCTCTTGCCCAATGGCGAACGCAAGCGTCGGTCTGGCGTCATATGTAAACAGCCATTGCACCATGCATGTGAGGTATCACCGCGAAGGTCAGATCGAGGGCAGTAATTTTAGCAGTAGACCTCCTCTGTAAATCTAACGGGGTAACCTGTAAAGGCTTTTAAAGGCTTTTAAAAATGTATGTAGTTTGTCGCCAATGCGCGTTTGTGCGAAATTTTAAAGCATGTCGTGTTTGGTATCTATGTACTCGGCCTAAGATCATCTTTTTTATTTCATCAAACATTTGGGCAATATAGTGTGTTTTAGTGCATTAAAATAAAAAAAAGTGTATTTTTTCCCCAAAAAATGCGTTTGAAAAATCGCTGCGCAAATACTGTGTAGAAAAAAAAAATGCAACACCCACCATTTTATTCTGTAGGGCCTTTGCTTTAAAAATATATATAATGTTTGGGGGTTCAACATAATTTTCCTGCAAAAAAAAATATGTTTTCATGTAAACAAAAAGTGTCAGAAAGGGCTTTGTCTTCAAATGGTTAGAAGAGTGGATGTAAGCTTCCTAATGTTGTGTATAAAATGCCAGAACAGTTCAAAACCCCCCCAAATGACCCCATTTTGGAAAGTAGACACCCCAAGCTATATACTGAGAGGCATGTCGAGTCCATGGAATATTTTATATGTTGACACAAGTTGCGGAAAAAAGACAATTTATTTATTTATTTATTTATTTTTGCACAAAGTTGTCACTAAATGATATATTGCTCAAACATGCCATGGGCATATGTGGAATTACACCCCAAAATACATTCTGTTGCTTCTCCTGAGTATGGGGATACCACATGTGTGAGACTTTTTGGGAGCCTAGCCGCGTACGGGACCCCAAAAACCAATCACCGCCTTCAGGCTTTCTAAGGGTGTAAATTTTTGATTTCACTTCTCACTGCCTATCACAGTTTCGGAGGCCATGGAATGCCCAGATGGCACAAAACCCCCCCAAATGACCCCATTTTGGAAAGTAGACACCCCAAGCTATTTGCTGAGAGGTATTGTGAGTATTTTGCAGATCTCGCTTTTTGTCACAAAGTTTTGAAAATTGAAAAAAAAAAAAAGAAAAAAAAAATTCTTTCTTCATTTTCAAAAACAAATGAGAGCTGTAAAATACTCACCATGCCTCTCAGCAAACAGCTTGGGGTGTCTACTTTCCAAAATGGGGTCATTTGGGGGGGGTTTTGTGCTATTTTGGCATTTTATGGCCTTCGAAACTGTGATAGGTAGTGAGGAGTGAAATCAAAAATTTGTGCCTAGAAATCCTGAAGGCGGTGATTGGTTTTCGGGGTCCCGTACGCGGCTAGGCTCCTAAAAAGTCCCACACATGTGGTATCCCCGTACTCAGGAGAAGCAGCAAAATGTATTTTGGGGTGCAATTCCACATATAACCATGGCATGTGTGAGCAATATATCATTTAGTGACAACTTTTTGTAATTTTTTTTTTTTTTTGTCATTATTCAATCACTTGGGACAAAAAAAAAAAATATTCAATGGGCTCAACAGGCCTCTCAGCAATTTCCTTGGGGTGTCTACTTTCTAAAATGGGGTCATTTGGGGGGGTTTTGTGCTATTTTGGCATTTTATGGCCTTCAAAACTGTGATAGGTAGTGAGGAGTGAAATCAAAAATTTGCGCCCTTAGAAATCCTGAAGGCGGTGCTTGGTTTCCGGGGTCCCGTACGTGGCTAGGCTCCTAAAAAGTCCCACACATGTGGTATTCCCGTACTCAGGAGAAGCAGCAGAATGTATTTTGGGGTGCAATTCCACATATAACCATGGCATGTGTGAGCAATATATCATTTAGTGACAACTTTTTGTAATTTTTTTTTTTTTTTGTCATTATTCAATCACTTGGGACAAAAAAAAAAATATTCAATGGGCTCAACATGCCTCTCAGCAATTTCCTTGGGGTGTCTACTTTCCAAAATGGGGTCATTTGGGGGGGTTTTGTACTGCCCTGCCATTTTAGCACCTCAAGAAATGAGATAGGCAGTCATAAATTTAAAGCTGTGTAAATTCCAGAAAATGTACCCTAGTTTGTAAACGCTATAACTTTTGCGCAAACCAATAAATATACGCTTATTGACGTTTTTTTTACTAAAGACATGTGGCTGAATACATTTTGGCCTAAATGTATGACTAAAATTGAGTTTATTCGATTTTTCTTATAACAAAAAGTAGAAAATATCATTTTTTTTCAAAATTTTCGGTCTTTTTCCGTTTATATCGCAAAAAATAAAAATCGCAGAGGCAATCAAATACCATTAAAAGAAAGCTCTATTTGTGGGAAGAAAAGGACGCAAATTTTGTTTGGGTACAACATTGCATGTCCGCACAATTTACAGTTAAAGCAGCGCAGTGCAAAATTCTGAATTCACCTCTGGTCCTTTAGCTACCAAATGGTCCGGGGCTTAAGTGGTTAAAGGTAATTTTTTTTTTTAAATGTGAATAATCAGACTTGTACAGAAATCTTACCTGCTCTGTGCAATGGTTTTGCACAGAGCAGCACCGATCCTCCTCTTCTCGGGTCCCCAACTGTCGCTCCTGGCTCCTCCTCTTCTCCAAGTGCCCCCATAGCAAACCACCTGCTATGGGGGTAGTCGTGTGTGCTCACTCCTGAGCTAGGGTTGCCACCTTTTCTTCAAGCCAAACCCGAACACTTTCTGTAGTATACACTATAGGATTATAAAAGACCTGGGACACCTTTGGGTGCCCCAAGGAGAGTAGTAACTATGCGGCGAACAGTGGGTGTGACCAAACTGCTCCTGCTGACATCATCATTCCGCCCCCAGTGATGCCGAACCGGCCCCCAGACAGACGCTCGCAGCTTCCGTATGGCAACAAATTTCTGTGTGACTATCCCGGTTACATGGGGAGCTCCAGCCCAGTCTGAATAATGTGTCCGGGTTTCAGGCAGACTGAAACCCGGACTCATGATTCAAAACCCGGACTGTCTGGGTAAATCCTGGACAGGTAGCAACCCTATCCTGAGCCCCACTCTGTGTCCATGAGATATACAGAACAGGGCTCGGCCCTACCCCCACTCCCTCCTCAGTGGCCGTGATTGACAGCTGCGGGAGCCAATGGCTGTCTCTCAGCCAAAAAAAAGGCAGAGACCTGGGAGAGCAGCCGCTCTTGTGAACATTGCTGGACTGCGATTTGGCTCAGATAAGTATTAGGGGGGGGGGGTAGCATTGGGAGCTGCATACTGAAGTTTTTTTTTAACCTTCATGCATAGAATGCATGAAGGTAAAAAAAAATTCAACCTTTAGAACCACTTTAATCGTAGAAAGTCCCCAGCACTCCGATACAAATTTCACACGTTTATTAGTGAAATGTCACATAAGTCAGATATAGTTGCGAGTGTGCACAGGAGTGCGCAGGGTCCCTTCCCCAAGGTGACATACTGAGTCACTATGGTCATTATGTCAGCTTGAGGAAAGAACCTATATGTGGCCCAAAAATGTCGACTTTATCTGCCCTATATGAAAATGACATCAAGTGCTATTGAAGTCTCATCTTTCTTTTGCTTTTAAATGTCCTTATTTCTTCTGAGCAATCCTCACTTCCTGTTCTTCTGTCTGTAACTCCACACAATAATGCGAGGCTTTCTTCCTGGTGTGGAGTGTCGTGCTCGACCCCTCCCTTGGACTACAGGAGAGTCAGGATGCCCATTAACACACAGCTCCTTTCTCTATCTGCAACGTAGAGAGCGTCCTGACTCTCCTGTAGTCCAAGGGAGGGGGCGAGCATGACACTCCACACCAGGAAGAAAGCCTCGCATTTTATGTGTGGAGTTACAGACAGAAGAACAGGAAGTGAGGATTTCTCAGAAGAAATAAGGACATTTAAAAGCAAAATCAAAGGATGAGGTAAGTGAAGGAGGACTGCACTGAGGTAACGGAAGCTATGTAGGGAAAAAAAAAATTGTACCTTTACAACCCCTTTAAGTTCACATCTGCAGTAATCAACTTTAAATTGTTTCGCTGCAAATTTCCATTCATACCAAGTAAATAATTTTGTTTCTGATCTAACAATTTTCACTGAAGGGACGAGGACGGTTTCTTTGCGACCTTTGCACTGTTGCCGGAATTTTTGTACCAGGTATCTTTTAAGGCAAATTAGGAACTTAGAAGAATTTCCATTTAAATAAGTGAGAAATCTACAATTACATGTTACCCTGAATCACTTGCTGCGATAGCATGTTGAAAGCTGAAAGGAGCAGCGAGTGAGTGTAAATGCTGGAAGGTTGACATACACAGAGTGGGTGTTAATGTGCGCAGCAGGAAGTTCATAACCAAGTGTCAGAATAACCAGTCATCAAGGATAAAGGCACATGAACAATTGGTAGCTGGCTTTTAGTAGCTCCATGCACACTGTTCAGAGCTATATAAAGAAAAAGGCAATATCTGACTCATAGCTTAGAACAATATACATACTACTTCACATATACAGCTGCTGGTTGCAAGTCTATTAAAGGCTTCTGACCCAACTGGTGATAGCTAGGGACAGACAATGATAGAATACACGCAAACATAATCTCATTGTTTCTCAAAAAATATTTTGCTCTGTATTAAGGCAAAAAACATTTTAGTAGTAGCTCCCTCCTGCCCTCCCCTAAATACTAGCCTGATATCAATCCTAATCCAGCGCTGTGCATGTCCCCTCTCCCCTCTCTCACAGGCTTGGCTAAGAGCAGCAGGAGCCATTGCACCGAGCAGGTAAGTATGACATGTTGATAAATTGATTACTTTAATGATTTTTTATTTTTTTTTGTAAACTGTGTTTATTAGGTTAGTCATGGGTTTACAGGTATGTATATCACATATGTTACAGTGACCAACATTTTATCATTTTTTCAGTAACAAAAGAAAAGAAAGAGCATAACGAAGTATAGACAGTTATATTATCCGAAGGAGTGTTCTCCTAGTCATGTTATGCAACCATGTTGCCCTGTCTATTAACTGTGGCAAGCATAGGACCTCGGCTTGTTGGCTGGCTCGCAGCCGTTTGGGCGTGCACCAACCCTCCCGGTCGTTCCCTTATTTTACAGCGGTATGTGTCATCGGGGGGGGGGTGTTCTGCCCCTAGTCAGCCCTGTGTTTTCCAGTTTGGGTTCATGCCAGAGGAGGGGGGCCATTTAAGGCCTCCTATTAACCGCCTCCGGCATCCCACCCGTGCCGTGACCATAGCCAGGCCCTAGCTGGGGTACCCGGCGCATTCACTTTCATTTCTCTGTGGGCTAGTGTGGTATTGGCCGAGGTCCTATTGCCAGGCTTAACGTACTCATTGTGATTAGGGCGCTGGCTGCCAGATTTTCAGTTAAATAACTTTTAAACATTGCACAATTATGGCTAGAAGCAACTAGGAAATTATTTAAGAGCTTAGAAGGAAAATAGGGGGGGAGGGGGGGAGGGGAGGGGGTAGGATCTCACCTTGAGCTGATAACTTTCGCTTGCGTTCCGCACCGGACTGTCTGCCACCAGGATGATGTCTCGTTCTGTAAAAGGTGTACATGTGACGTTCAAGGTCTATGCTCTGATTAAGGATGGGGGGGCGGTCAGATTTAACTGTTAGCAAGGTGGACATGTCGACCAAAAGTTGGGTCTGCTAGCTTCAATAGTGACACATCTAGGCTCGATGTTACCCGAGATTGGTCGGAGAAATGTTCCGTCCACAGTGACCATGTGGCTATGTGTTTCTCTTTTGTGTCTCTCCAGGTTGCGACCCATTCCTCTGCTGCTCTGATCTCATTTACCCTGCGTATCCAGTCCTCCCTGCCCGGCACCTGTGTCTTCTTCCAATAGATTGGGAGAAGCCGCTTTTGCCGCATTTAGCAGGTGGGGCAATGCGCTTTTTTTGTAGCGACTGATTGGCATGGGAGGGATATGCAGGAGGAAATGAACCGGTGAGAGGGGGACATCTATCCCTAAGATTTCCTTAATCTGTTCCCTAATGTCTTGCCAAAAGGATGTTATCAGTGGCAGTGCCGATCCTGACCTCCCTGGGGCCCTAAGCAAAATTCTGCAAAGGGGCCCTCTACCTGACCCGTGAATAATGGGCATTGTTTAAGCGTAATATTGAACGTGGCTTAAAGGGGCGTGACTCAAAGGGGTGTGGTTAGAGTCTGAGAGAGAGAGAGAGAGAAAAAGAGTAAAAGTGGGGATGGAGGGACAGCAGGCCCAGATCCTACACCGTAATAGAAATATGAGTATTCCAGAAAGTTTAACAATCAGCAGATCAAGATTCTCCAAACACCTGGTGTTAGCAATTCAATCATCCCGGCACCATGGTTGTTATGGTGTCAGGGTGATTAAAGCGTATTATTTCTATTATTACTTTGTAATATAAAATGAAATCATTCAACTCACCATAATGCAGAATCAGTGGGAGCCCTGATGTCACTGTCCCCAGCCAGCGGAGTGCCTCCTTACATTTCAGGTGTCCCCAGCCAGCGGAGTGCCTCCTTACATTTCAGGTGTCCCCAGCCAGTGGAGTGCCTCCTTACATCTCAGCAGTCCCCAGCGGAGTGCCTCCTTACATTTCAGGTGTCCCCAGCGGAGTGCCTCCTTACATCTCAGGTGTCCCCAGCCAGCGGAGTGCCTCCTTACATCTCAGGTGTCCCCAGCCAGCGGAGTGCCTCCTTACATCTCAGGTGTCCCCAGCCAGCGGAGTGCCTCCTTACATCTCAGGTGTCCCCAGCCAGCGGAGTGCCTCCTTACATCTCAGGTGTCCCCAGCGGAGTGCCTCCTTACATTTCAGGTGTCCCCAGCGGAGTGCCTCCTTACATTTCAGGTGTCCCCAGCGGAGTGCCTCCTTACATTTCAAGTGTCCCCAGCGAAGTGCCTCCTTACATCTCAGGTGTCCCCAGCCAGCGGAGTGCCTCCTTACATCTCAGGTGTCCCCAGCCAGCGGAGTGCCTCCTTAGATCTTAGGTGTCCCCAGCGGAGTGCCTCCTTAGATCTCAGGTGTCCCCAGCGGAGTGCCTCCTTAGATCTCAGGTGTCCCCAGCCAGCGGAGTGCCTCCTTACATTTCAGGTGTCCCCAGCGGAGTGCCTCTTTACATCTCAGGTGTCCCCAGCCAGTGGAGTGCTTCCTTACATCTCAGGTGTCCCCAGCCAGCGGAGTGCTTCCTTACATTTCAGGTGTCCCCCCCCAGTGCCGGCCTAAGACATTGTGCTGCCTGGTACCAAGAATTAAATGCTGCCCCCCCCCCAAAAAAAAAATTACGCCCACCAAAAGGATATAATTTTATATCTTGATAACTTAAGAGGATCTGTCATGGCTCTATACATGCATGTAGCTGTATAAAGAGGACTAGTCATGGCTCTATTCATGTATAAGAGTATAAAGAAGATCTGTCATGGCTCTATACATGTATGTAGGAAAATAAAGAGGACCTGTCATGGCTCTATTCATGTATAGGAGTATAAAGAGGACCTGTCATGGCTCTATACATTTATGTAGGAAAATAAAGAGGACCTGTCATGGCTTTATTCATGTATAGGAGTATAGCGGTCATGGCACTATACGTGTATGTAGAAGTATAAAGAGGACCTGTCATGGCTCCATACATGTATATAGGAGTATAAAAGGACCTGTGTGTGGCCGCGATGTCAGCCGGCCACCCGCGATCGCTCCACAGAGAGCCAGAACGGGGATCTGTCAATGTAAACAGACAGATCCCCAATTTGACAGGGGAGGAGAGACAGATCTGCTGTTCCTAGTGATTAGGAACAGAGATCTCTCTCCTCCTTCAGTCAGTCCCATCCCCCCAGTTAGAAACACCTCCCAGGGAACACATTTAACCCCTTTCCTGCCAGTGACATTTACACAGTAATCAGTGCATTTTTATAGCACAAATCGCTGTATAAATGTCACTGGTCCCAAAAATGTGTCAAAAGTGTTCGATCTGTTCACCGCAATGTCACAGTCTCACTGAAAATCGCAGATCGCTGCCATTACTAGTAAAAAAAAAATATTAATAAAAATGCCATAAGTCTATCCCCTATTTTGTAGACGCTATAACCTTTGTGCAAACTAATCAATAAACACTTATTGTATTTTTTTTTTTACCAAACATATGTAGAAGAATACATATTGGCCTAAACTGATATAGAAATACCACTAACAGAAAGCTCTATTTGTGGGAAAAAAAGGATGTAAATTTTGCTTGAGTACACCATCGCACGACCGCACAATTGTCAGTTAAGTCGACGCAGTGCCGTATCGCAAAACAAAATTAGTGAAGTGCATCATTTCTATTATTACATTGTTATATAATATATAAAATAGTTCAACTCACCATAATGCAGAATCAGTGGGAGCCTGAGCGTGTCTCTTGCCAACGTCACCTGCCACCAGATGCGGATTGTCACTTGCCACGACGCCACCTGCCACACATTGCGGGTTGTCACTTGCCACACGTTGCGGGTTGTCACTTGCCACAACGTCACACATTGCGTTTTGTCACTTGCCACACATTGCGGATTGTCACTTGCCACTTCACCTGCCACACGTTGCGGATTGTCGGTTGCTACGACGTCACACATTGCGTTTTGTCACTTGCCACAACGTCACTTGCCACACATTGCGGATTGTCACTTGCCACTTCACCTGCCACATGTAGCAGATTGCCATTTGCTGTGTCCCAGAGTGAAGGCAGGCAGGAGAGAAATGACAGAGAAGAGGGGGTGGGGTCTGCTGACAGAGAAGAGGGGGGGTCTGCTGACAGAGAAGAGGGGGGGAGTCTGCTGACATTGAGGAGGGGGGGTCTGCTGACATTGAGGAGGGGGGAACTGCTGACATTGAGGAGGGGGGCAGCTGACATTGAGGAGGGGGGGCAGCTGACATTGAGGAGGGGGGGCAGCTGACATTGAGGAGGGGGGGCGGCTGACATTGAGGAGGGGGGCGGCTGACATTGAGGAGGGGGCCGGCTGACATTGAGGAGGGGGGGGCAGCTGACATTATAAAGTAAATAGAGTCCATCTTTGTGTAATTTAATCTTAGTATAAATACAGCTTTTCTGTGAAGCCCTCAGAGGTTTGTTAGAGAACCTTAGTGAATAAACAGCATCATGAAGGCCAAGGAACACCCCAGACAGGTCAGAGATAACGTTGTGGAGAAGTTTAAAGCAGGGTTGGATTATAAAAAAAATTATACCAAGCTTTGAAGATCTCATGGAGCACTGTTCAATCCATCATTGGAAAATGGAAAGAGTATGGCACAAATGAAAACCTACCAAGACATGACCATCCACCCAAACTGACAGGCTGGGCAAGAAGAGCATTAATCAGAGAAGCAGTTATGAGGCCCATGGTAACTCAACAGCTCAGGTGGGAGAATCTGTCCACAGGACAACTATTAGTCATGCACTCCACAAATGTGGCCTTTATGGAAGAGTGGCAAGAAGAAAGCCATTGTTGAAAGAAAGCCATAAGAAGTCCTGTTTGCAGTTTGGCAGAAGCCATGTGGGGGACACAGCAAACATGTGGAAGAAGGTGCTCTGGTCAGATAAGACCAAAATTTAACTTTTTGGTCTAAAAGCAAAACGCTATGTGTGGTGGAAAACTAACACTGTACATCACCCTGAACACACCATCCCCACCGTGAAACATGGTGGTGGCAGCATCATGTTGTGGGGATGCTTTTCTTCAGCAGGGACAGGGAAGCTGGTCACAGTTGATGGGAAGATGGATGGAGCCAAATACAGGGCAATCTTAGAAGAAAACCTGTTAGAGTCTGCAAAAGACTTGAGACTGGGGTGGAGGTTCACCTTGCAGCAGGTCAATGACCCTAAACATACAGACAGAGCTACAATGGAATGGTTTAGATCAAAGCATATTCATGTGTTAGAATGGCCCAGTCAAAGTCCAGACCTAAATCCAATTGAGAATCTGTGGCAAGACTTGAAAAATTGCTGTTCACAGACGCTCTTTATCCAATCTGACAGAGCTTGAGCTATTTACAAAGAAGAATGGGCAAAAATGTCACTCTCTAGATGTGCAAAGCTGGAAGAGACATCCCCAAAAAGACTTGCAGCTGTAATTGCAGAAAAAATAGGATTTTTTGTACTCACCGTAAAATCCTTTTCTCTGACATCCATGGACTGACACGGTGTCTCTTTACACTTTACACGTGGGTTTATGTCCCTGCTTGCAGGAGAAGACCTAGGCAGAATGTGAGATGTTATACATACATACATTCTAAAAGCCAGAGCTGAACAGCCCCACCCAGGGGGCGGTCCCTCTGGACATAACCCTCCCACTACAGTCAGCAGACTTCAGTTCGTAACAAAGCAGTACAAACTTAAAAAGGAAGGGTGGGTGCCGTGTCAGTCCATGGATGTCAGAGAAAAGGATTTTACGGTGAGTACAAAAAATCCTATTTTCTCTTATCATCCATGGACTGACACGGTGTCTCTTTACACTTTACACGTGGGATGTCCCAAAGCAGTGTCAAGAGGGATGGGAGCAGTATAAATGGAAAAACCAAAAACTTCACTCCAAGAAGGCAGAGCTCCTCAACGGAGGAGTCGCAACTTTAAACAGCGGCCTGCAGCACCCTGCGGCCGAAGGAAGCATCCGAAGATGCAGCCACATTAACCTTATAAAACTTGAAAGGCATGAACAGATGACCAGGTCGCCGCCTTGCACACTCGTGCAACCGACGCTTGATGTCGGAAAACCCAGGAAGCACCAATTGCCCTGGTGGAATGCGCCGTAACCGGAAAGGGAGGCGCCCGCCCTTTGAGAGCATAGGCTTGAATGACGGTTTGTCTGATTCCCCTAGAAATGATGGCAGACGAAACTGCTTGGCCCTGTTATGGACCAGAGACAGTCACAAACAGTGAGTCGGACTTCCGAATAGAAGCAGTAGCAGACAGGTACACCCGTAAGGCTCGTACCACATCCAATATGTGCAGCGCAAACTCTCTGGGATGCGATGGGTGAGGACACAAAGACGGGAGGACAATGCCCTCATGTAGGTGAAAGGTCGACACCACCTTTGGCAAAAAGGAAGGTCGCGGATGCAACCCCACCTTATCCTTATGGATGACTAAATATGGCGACTTGCAGGACAAAGCCGCCAACTCAGACACCCGTCAAACAGAAGTGATTGCCACTAAAAGGCCGCCTTCTGAGACAAGACAAGAGGGGAATATCCCGGATATTCCCAAAAGGAGGTTCCTGGAGGACCGAGAGCACCAAATTCAGATCCCACGGTGGGAAAGGAGGCTTGACAGGAGGGAGCACATGGCGAACCCCCAACACAAGGTGCTAACCAAGAAATTACCCGCTAGAGGTCGCTGAAAGAAGATGGCCAAGGCCGAAATCTGATCCTTGATGGTACTCAAAGCAAGCTTTTGGGTCACTCCACACTGCAGAGGACGCAGGATTCTGGGGACGGAATACGTCCGAGGACGCCAGTCCAGCGCTTCGCATATGGCGATATAAGCTTTCCAGGCACGGTGATAGATCTGCCTGGAGGAAGACTTCCGTGTCCTTAACATGGTCAAAATGACCGAGTCCGAGAGACCTCGGTCCCTCAACACCTGGCTTTTAACAGCCCTGAGGTTAAAAGCCAGAGACTGTAAGCCGGATGAAACATAGGACCTTGAGACTGAAGGTCCTCCCTCATCGGCAACCGCCAGGGAACGTCCGCGACGAGACGTACCAGATCAGCGTACCAGTGATGCTGAGGCCAATCCGGAACAATTAGGATCGCCGGAGTTTATATCAGGCGATAAGGACCCTATGGGGCCACCAACGCATCTGAGGCATCGCCCAAGGATCCCTGGATCTGGCCACAACCTCGACCCTTGCGATTGAGTCGAGAGGCCATCAGGTCCACATCCGGCGTGCCCCACCGTCGGTAAAGGAGTTGAAATATGCAAGGACCACTCTTCTTGGTCCGGCGATTGGCGACTCAGATAGTCCGCCTGCCCATTGTCTATGCCCAGAATGTAAAATGGCCTACAGAGCCGGCACATTTCTTCCGGCCCACTTCAGGATACGGACTACCTCGGAAGCCGCAGCTGAGCTCTGAGTTCCCCCTTGGTGGTTTACATACGCCACCGCCGTGGCGGTGTCCGACTGGCTCCTGATGGAGCGACCCCGTACTCTCTCCGACCTGAGGAGAGACACAGTCCGATGGCCCGTATTTCCAGAACAGCGATTGGTAAACGGGCTCGTCCGGAGTCCAAGGCCTGAGCCGACAGGACTCCCCAGACTCCACCCCAGCCCGTCAGGCTGGTGTCCGTCGTGAGTACCGTCCATTGGATGGGAGGGGAACGACTTTCCGGACCGAAGAGCCGAGGATCTCAACCACCATGTCAGGGGCGCCCTGACCAGGTGAATCATCTGGATCTGAAGATCCAAGGACAACGGGGATTTGTCCCAGGTGGACAAGATCTCCTTCTGCAATGCCCTGGTGTGTGATTGGGCATACGGAACGGCCGCGAAGGAGGCCACCACGAGTCCCGGGACTCTCATGCAAAAAACGGATTGACAACCATTTTTGGGATGTCAGCACCCGCACCGCAGACTGAAGTGTCAGCAACTTCTCCAGAGGTAGGATACCTTTGCCTCCAAGGAGTCCAGAATCAGAACTAGATACTCCAGACACTGAGTCGGGACCAGGACTGACTCCTGAATGTTCAGGAACCACCCGAGTCCCTGAGGGTCTAATTGACGATAGTCACCTTTCCTCTAAGTCTGATCCACTTTCTGCTCTTAGCAGAAGATCGTCCAGATAGCCCACGACAGCAATACCTCGCTGTAACAGAAGACTAGAACCGGAACAAGCACCTTGGGGAACACCCTTGGTGCCGAGGCTAGGCCGAAAGGAAGAGCCACAATCGATAGTGGACTTCACTGATCGCAAAGCGCAGAAACTTCTGGTGACTTGCGCAGATCGGAACATGCAAGTAGGCGTCCTTGAAGTCCAAGGACGCCAGAAGAAAATCCCTTTGGTGGAGTGTAGCGATCACCGTGCGAATGGATTCCATGCGGAATTTCTGCACCTTCTCGAAGGCATTCAGGGCCTTGAGGTCCAGGATAGGTCGAACCACGTCCTATTTTTGGGACGACAAACAGATTCAAATAGAATCCCTGAAAACTCTCCTGTGACGGAACCTGCACAATCACCCTGGACCTGATCAAATCCTGTACAGCCCCCCAAGAGGGCTGCCCGACAGGTAGGAAGGAGAGGAAGATTTGAGGGAAAGAATCTGTCTGAGGGCCAGGATCCGAATACTATCCTGTATCCTGAGGTGACCACCTCGCACACCCACCAGTCGGAGATTCGGGAGGACCACCGATTCGTGACCTGCAAAGTCGTCCCCCCACCCCAGAGTTGGGCGGAGGCAAGACTTCACGCGGAGGCGGGCTTGGGAGCCGCTTGTTCGGCTTACGCACCCAGGGGCACTTGTGCCCACCAGCCGCACTGCCGTCAGTCTGAGAGGGCCTACCCGTGGACTCTGACTGACGAAAAAACCCAGTTTTGCTGGAAAGGAAGGCCCCTGTTTGCGGCGGGCCTCCTCACCCTTGCTAGTCTAAGGAAGAAGAGTGCTTTTACCTCCCATGACATCCATGACAATGTCATCCAGAGCAGCACCGAAAGGTCTACCACCTTTAAATGGTAGATCTGTCAGGAGCTTCCTAAGGCTAGGTCAGCAGACCAGCACTTTAACCAGATAAGACGACGCAATACCACCGCCGAGACAGAGGCCCTGGATATTAAAGGGGCCACGTCCAACGTGGCATCGCACACATAAACCAGGCCCTGAACCAGTTGGTGGGCCAGAGCAACTGTGTCTGGAGGAAGATTATGCTCCTGTACAGCTAGGTGCAACATTTTTTCCCAACCTGTAAGTGTTTAAGACACAAGGGTCGCCGCTACCACAGGCTGTAGGGCGGATCCCAACAAGGCAAACATGGCTCTGCTCACCACTTCTGACCTTCTGTCAGTGGGGTCCTCAAATGCAGGAGTCCCCTCCATCGGGAGAGTGATGGCCTTGTTCAACCGGGCGACTGGAGGGTCGACCCTGGGGGAGAAGCCCAATTTTTAAGTAGGGCATCTTCAAGGGGTATCTGATAGACAAACGCCGCGGGACCATAAAAAAATTCTTCTGCGGCTTTTCCCAGACCTTATCAATGAGCTGGTCAAAGAAAGTATATATGGAAAAACCTCTTTAGAAGGCCTGGCCTTAAAAGAACCAAAGGAGACTGTATCCGCCTGAGGTTCTGCATCCACAGCATTTTAGCTTGAGAGTGTCCCTCACCGCAGTCATGAGTACACTAACAAGCGCCCTGTCATTTACTGACTCAGAACTGGAGTTTTCCTCATAAGGAATGTCCTGTTCAAAACCATCCAATACATTCAGAACTAGGGTCCTGAGCAGTAGTGGCTAGGCTCATATCTGAATCAGCGCACTGCCCTCATGAAGTAAAGTGGGGAGAGGGCGCTTTTTTGCTCCCTTGCGCTTGCACACAGCTCCCATCCTGGTCAGAAATGATTCCAGGACTGCCCACAACTGGTCCCTAGGGACCGCAGGTGCTGAAGCACTGCCTGTTGTCCACTGACATTTAGGGGAAGCTGGTGACAGAGACTCCATATTGCCCCCCTCTGAGACTCCTCAGATAAAAAGTCCACCCACAGGCTGTGCTGACTGAGGAGGGGGCGCCCAGGGGACTCACCAAACCGGACCAGGGACCGCTCAGTTCCGCTGTCTGTACCGCGCTGTGTCAGCGCTGGTGAGCTGTGAGGAGATTGTGAGGAGATTTCCGCTGTTACAGCAGCGCTAGAGGCCAAAAGTAGTGCTGAAGAGCGCGCGGGCTACAAGAAAATGGCCACCGCACTTCACTGAGGCGATCCGCAGCAAGATGGCCGCCATGACTCAGCAGAAGTGAAAAAAACAGCACACACACAGCGCCACTCGGCGCTCAGGCCCCAAAACACACAAAAAAAGGCCCCAAGCATATCTGCAGACCAGCATTAGCCCCTCCAAGAACAGTGTGACCCCCAGGCACCCCACACAGCACAGCGCCAGCAATGGTGACAGAGAGTGACAATGAAATACAGGGGGAGACAGGGAAAATCCCCCACAGAGAAACACACAGCCTTTTGTACTCACCTGCAGGCAGGAGAGACTACTTACCCGTCCCCTGAGGGACCCACTGGTGTGTTTCTGACAGGACTATCACAGTGCAGTACTGAGTAGCTGTCGGCCCGGTCCACCGCGAAAGATACAGTCAGTCAGGAACTGTTCAGTCTTGAGAGGACCGTGGGAGCATGAAAGCAAACCCGGCCACCCCTGGAGTCATGGGGCCTGTCGTGAACTGAGTCTCACGCACACAAGGCGAGGATCAGCACGCTCGATGGTCGGACAGGGAAGACTACGAGGATATCTTGTACCCAACCTGTTGCCCAGCCGACAGTTGATAGAAAATTCTCAAAAATAAAATAAAAAAGAATTCCAGAAAAGGTATAAAAATAGGTCAGGAGACTGGCTCCTGAGAGAGCCACGTCTTCTCCTTCTGCTAGGCAGAAAAAAACTGAAGTCTGAAGTCTGCTGACTGTAGTGGGAGGGATATGTCCGGAGGGACCGCCCCCTGGGTGGGGCTGTTCAGCTCTGGCTTTTAGAATGTATGTATAACATCTCACATTCTGCCTAGGTCTTCTCCTGCAAGCAGGGACATAAACCCACGTGTAAAGTGTAAAGAGACACCGTGTCAGTCCATGGATGATAAGAGAAAGGTGGTTTTTATAAAGTATTGACTCAGAGGGGTTGAATACAAATGCACGCCACGCTTTTCAGATATTTATTTGTAAAAAAAATTGAAAATCATTCATCATTTTCCTTCCACTTCACAATTATGTGTCACTTTGTGTTGGTCTATCACATAAAATCCCAGTAAAATACGTTTATGTTTTTGGTTGTAACATGACAAAATGTGAAAAATACGGAATACTTTTTCAAGGCACTGTATGTGTAAATCCTACAAATATTTAATATATTTAAAAATCTATGAACTGATCCCAAAATCAGTCTCACAATATAGATGGTACTAATGAGATCTGTATCCTCCAGAAGGGTTATCCCTTATAAGATGATGACGTCATTTACAACGAAACGCACAGGGCGGAGTTAGAAAGTATGTCGAAGGTTACACCACGCATGTGCGGCCGAACGTGGCCATCTTGGATACTGGCAAAGGGATTTGTTTGATGTGTTGTCATCGTATGAGCCTGTAAATCGCTGCTGTCATGTAGGTGCAACATTTTAGATTTTAACAAACGCTTTTTACTGGATTAGGCTATGGTTGTTTTTCTGTTTCACATACATGACTCTTAACCTGGTGGAGTGTGTCGGAATTCTGATTGAGCAAGCATATCCCTGGTGACAGGCAGGCATGCCTGAAGAACCTTCTATACCAGGGATGAGGCCATTGATGTCCCATTTCGTTTACTAAAGCCTATTTTAACCACCTTAACCTGGGTCAAAATTATCTGGTAAGCCCCCTATCTTTCAGCACGAGGTGGAGTGACTTTTCCTAGAGGGCTTTCCAAAGTATCCTCATCTTTCTCTCAGGTGATATTTTAACTTTTATATGCACTGCTGTGCATTAGCCGGTTGCAAATGCAGTTTCTATTGGTTCTAAAGGACTGCTTTTGGGCTTAATCTTTTTTAAGTTTCTCTAGGGATTTTTTGCTACTCACATCATACGTGGAATGTTCATGAATTTTTGTATATGTGTTTTCTAATATGCATACACTTTGCACTTTATTGGGATTAATGCTGTACACATTATATATAGAAGGTTGATGAACTTATGTTTTATATTGGATACATTTCTTTAACACCATTATATTGATATGGACTGTGCATTTTATTGTTCATAGATCTCTGAATCAATGGGCTCATTTGGGCTTGAAGCTGAAATGTAAAAACTGCTTTGGTACATTAGGGGTATACACATATGAGAGTAGTTAAGGAAAACACTGCAATAATAACTCTATATGTGGGCTCAATGGGAATACATTATACTTTCTTTAATAGGAAGGCTTTGTTTTTGTTATGTATTTGACCACAAAAACCCATGCATACTATAATTGTTGTTAACATGTTTCCCATGCTAAAACAACAGGAAAAAAACTAACAGCAAATTCTAGGATTTTGGGAAGGCCTAAAAATCTTGTGAACTGACCTGCAGCAGAGCAGTCATAATAAACTATTGTTACACAATTATATTTTATGGATGTGGGGTCAATCCACAGTTTTTTACTTTGTATTTGAGAGCAGGACAGAAAGACAACTACAATGCAGTCAAACAACGTACATAAAAACAAAAAAAACAATGAATGTCTTAATGCACTATTAGGTTTAAAACCTATTGACTTCTTTCTAAAGTATAAATACCATTAGAATTAAAAGCACATTCTTTATTACAAGTAGGATAATATACTGTATATGCTTTAAACAGAGAACACAAAACCCATCTGTCTAGCGCCAGCTTGCAGTGTGTATACAATATGCAATCATAGTCCATTAGAGGTAAAATCTTAAAGTTGAACTGAAGGTAATGCAATCAATATACAAGAATGTAATAACCGTTGTTTTAATACTATTATTATCCTAATATCTCAGCTCCATGTACATATGTAAATCAGCAATTGTTTTGGTTTTGTAATAATTAATAGTATTTAAATGTATTTTAAAATGCAACCAATGTAGGTACACAAACTGTACTTTGGTATCTGTCTCTTGCAATTGTCTGCACAACAATACCCCGACTGAGAAAAGGGGGGGGGGGAGCAATAGGTGCTAATCAGACTGTGTTGCTATGGCTATTTTAGTGCTTTTTATAGTATAAATATATGGAATAATGCATTTTAGTTATCATGTATTGCTTTTGAAAGGTGGGCTTCCTCCATTTATATGCTAATTATTCTGTTTGACTAGTTTTATGTAGCTCATGGAATAGGAAGTGATGTTGACAGGAAGTAGAGGGAAGTAGAGGGAAGAAGTAGAGGGAAGTCGAGGGAAGTAGAGGGAAGAAACAAAAGACATTTGCTGAAGACAAACTCGTTTTTTAGAGGACCCTGAGAAGCAAGAAGAAGCCTGGAAGAGTTCCTGGATAGAAGGAAAATGAATCCATAATAAAGAGGAAAGGGGGATCCATAAAACTTCATATTGTTAAGTAACTGTTTAGTGTATCCCTATTGCATACATTGTCCATGCTCATTTGCATAGAAGGATAGATACCTTGTGCATGTGTATATTGTATGCATGTTTTGCAATACTCTGTATGTTGTGTATTGTTTTCCTAAAATTGTAAGTAGCTTGTATTTACAACATTTTTGTTTAGTAAAGCACATTAACCACTTAAGCCCCGGACCATTTTGCAGCTAAAAGAACAGGCCACTTTTTGCGATTCGGCACTGCGTCGCTTTAACTGACATTTGCGACGTGGTTCCCAAACAAAATTGACGTCCTTTTTTTCTCACAAATAGAGCTTTCTTTTTGTAGTATTTGATCACCTCTGTGGTTTTTATTTTTTGCGCTATAAACAAAAATAAAGCGACAATTTTGAAAAAAATGCAATATTTTTTCCTTTTTGCTATAATAAATATCCCAAAAAAATATATAAAAAAACATTATTTTTCCTCAGTTTAGGCCGATACGTATTCTTCTACATATTTTTAGTAAAAAAAAACGCAATAAGCGTTTATAGATTGGTTTGCGCAAAAGTTATACCGTTTACAAAATAGGGGATAGTTTTATGCCATTTTTCTAAAAAAAAATTTTTACTAGTAATGGCGGCGATCAGTGATTTTTTTCGTGACTGCGACATTATGGCGGACACATCGGACACTTTTGACACATTTTTGGGACCATTGTCATTTTCACAGCGATCAGTGCTATTAAAATGCACTGATTACTGTGAAAATGACACTGGCAGTGAAGGGGTTAACCACTAGGTGGCGCTGTAGGGGTTAAGTGAACCCTGCATAGTGTTTCTTACTGTAGGGGGGATGGGCTCTGTGTCACATGACACTGATCTCCGCTTCGAGTACACGGAGCCAAGATCAGTGTCATTGTCACTAGTCAGAGCGGGGAGATGCTTGTTTACACAAGCATCTCCCTGCTTTATACCTCTGTGAGACGATTGCGGGGATCCCCGCGCCGATCAAGTCGGCGGGACCCGCAGTCCGACTCACGGGGATTGCGGCAGGGTCGCGAGGGCGCCGCCGGCGGCGCGCACACAACCACACGGACAGGCATTTAAAAGGGGACGCACAGGTACGTTGATATGCCTGTCCGTGCCATTCTGCCGACGTATATCTACAAGTGGCTGTCCTTAAGTGGTTAATACAGTACATAGGTGTTTCTCTGTTTCCTTGCTTTATTGCAAAGTGACCCTAAAAGTTACAAAGCAAAACACAGCTGCACTACATGCACATTGAGCAGTGGAATAAGCTGCTGCTCCTTCATCAGCCATTCACAGACTGAGGCAGGGAGATGACCTATTTGTTCTGTGTACCTAGTTAACATTGGAAGTAAGTCATGTCACAAATCTGTCTTTGTTGCCAGGCAGGGCTGTGCAAATATCAGGACTAGATGGACACAAATACCTGTACAAATCCTTATGCAAATGTAAATAGTTCCCATATATTATTTCTACTATGCATTCAGTTGTTTGGCTCTTTATTACCTTCCCCAATTAAAAGGTGACATGGTTTTGTAAAAGCCCGCCCCCCAACCTAATTATACTCATCTTTACAATGTTCCCCATCATTCTTCCTCCTGCTGTTTCAAAATACCAAGTATTGAGTTATGTCTCAACATCCAGATACCAAAGATATCTCCCCCCCCCAACATATTACAGTGTTTGAGTCATTAGTTCCGAGTACTGCATTAGGGCACACGGTCACATGCTCTCTCATATCTGGAAGCACTGGGTATTTTGTGGTTTGAGGAAGAAGCACCAGGGAGCACTGTGGAGGTCAGTATAACTGGGTTTGGGAGTGGGATTAAAGAGACCCTGTCACCTTGCCCTGCATGGTCATGGTGACCAGGTCTCTTTTAAGTAAAACAATTCTTTAGTATTAGACATAGTTTTTATATTACATGTCATAGATTTTATCTGCTGAAATGTCTTTTGAGAAATTAACCTGGTGGTTTTTGCTAAATTTTAATTTATTTTTAAGTTTATAAAAAGTTTTTTGATGCTTTATTTTTTTATTTACTATACTTATAATAAATCTTTGTTTAAAAAATAAACAGGTATCACAGAGAATTATAGCACAGAAAAAGCTGTTGACTTAAAGTCTCTCTATGGGGAAAACGTGTTTTATAACTAAATCCTACTGCTCCCCTGTACACCCAAGCACCATATTTTTTACTAATTTGGTCTGTGGAGCACAGTGGTATTCCTTATTGCCCCATGACCTCATTACAGGGGCTGAAGAGTTTGAAGTGCAGTGTAACGGCACCCCAAATACGAAAGGGGGTAACGCCGTTTAGATCCCTTCCCTCTCCTGGACACAAATTCCCTGTCGACCCTCCACAGCCAGACGACCACTTCCCATAGGAATTAATCCTTCTGGAAGAACGAGACGCACTCTGTATCTTCCTAGCATCGAATGACTTTATTGAGAAAAAAATTGTAACTTTTATAACCATCCAATACTGCATTAACCTAAAATTAACAATGGTCCAGCTCCACCCACAACATAACAGACCCAATACACACAAGTATGCAGGTGATTCATCAACATCTCTTCAATTAACCCGTCTGCTGCTAGTTCCACAACCTATAATTATAGGCTTAATTCCCCCAAACCACAATGGACAATAGAATGTAAATCACCACAAACAATGAACAGGTCTTTTAGAAGCTGGGATTAGCATTACAATAGGCAGACAGATGATTGAGGCTGAACACCTCAGTATCTCTCAATTAACCTGTTGAGTTCAGAAACAGTAAATAGTCCTTTACAGATATCCTTGGGGATATGGTGGATAAAAATTACAGACCCATTTTAGGTAGCCCAAGATATATTTCTTAATGTCCATTATTTCCTGGCTCACCCTGTGTCCAAAGTGACCCTCCTGTCACAAGCAGTATCTAAGAGGGCACGCTATGTCAGTTCCTACTGATGCAAGGTGCCCTGCAGAGCCACTCTACCTCTTCATCACAGGAGACATAGAACAATACTATGCAATTAATCACAATGCCAGAGAGTGAAGTGCCTGCGTCTGATAGCCCCATAGACTTTATTATATTATATATATATATATATATATATATATATATATATATATATATATATATACACACACAAACACTATATTACCAAAAGTAATGGGACGCCTGCCTTAACACGCACATAATCTTTAATGGCATCCTGGTCTAAGTCCGGAAGGTTCAATATTGAGTTGGCCCACCCTTTGCAGCTATAACAGCTTCAACTCTTCTGGTAAGGCTGTCCACAAGTGTGTCTATGGGAATGTTTGACTATTCTTCCAGAAGCAAATTTGTGAGGTCAGGCACTAATGTGGACAAGAAGGCTTGGCTTGCATTCTCTGCGCTAATATATTCCAAAGGTGTTCTATCGGGTTGAAGTTAAGGACTATGTGCAGGCCAGTCAAGTTCCTCCACCCCAAACTCGCTTATCCATGTCTTTATGGACCTTGCTTTGTGCGCTAACCCAGTCCTAACCTCAACCCCACAGAACACCTTTGGGATGAATTAGAGCAGAGAATGCGAGCCAGGCCTTTTTGTCCACATCAGTGCCTTACTTCACAAATGCGCTTCTGGAAGAATGGTCAAACATTCCCATAGACACACTCCTTGTGGACAGCCTTCTCAGAAGAGTTGAAGCTGTTATAGCTACAGAGGGTGGACCAACTCAGTATTGAACCTTACGGAATAACACTGGGGTGCCATTAAAGTTCACGTGCGTATAAAGGCAGGTGTCCCATTACTTTTGGTAATATAGTGCATATATGCATATCAATTATTTAACTTTCCAACACACACACCTAATAATTCTCAATTATATATAAATAGAGATTTGAAAGATTCTTAACAACATTTACAAATTGGCTCAAAAAAGCTTTTCAAAGGTCACTGACAAAACCTGAGAAGTCTACCCACACATAATGAGAAATATAAAACTCTCTGAAACATTCAATGGGGGTCAATAGTTACTAAAATCTAAAATCTTTCACAAAATGTTCTCTAAATTACTAAATTGCTGAAAAATATTTTGACAAGCTTTTTTTATTAGAAAAGCTGATACCTAAGAGGCAACAAACACTTTGCATGTGATTTACTAATAAAGTCATTTTCTCACTTGAAGTAAACCTTTTTTTTTTACAACCATAACAAGTCATAAGTATTTCCACTTGTGGTAACTTTGTAATGATAGATAGATAATTGGTTTCAATAAATAAAGATAACCACCACATCCTTCTAGGATTACAGGAGACTCTCTCTACTACAATCTTTAATACTTGCATTAAATGTATTAGATTGGTTGATTGACTTTCACTTCCCCAGAGAACTGTGAAGAAGACTTCCCTGTAATAGAAGACAGTGAATACTTATCTTTCTGTTGGGTGGCGAGTTTGAATGCCACTGACTTCCTAGAGCTGCAATCTTTGGTAAAGCCTTCAACATGCATGCCCTTTCCCTGCTGTGGTTCATTTCTCATATCCCAATACCCCTATCGGACTCAGCACCAATGTAGGGGTCGGAGAGAGGAACCACAGTATTTGGTGGAGTGCAAACATTTGATACCCCAAATTTCTGAATGCTGTGGACTTGGCTGGGCTGCAGTTTTTTAACACAGAGGAAATTGCACTCGTTCCCCTCCAGAGAAGTAAGTGTAGCGGACCCCCAAAATTGGGGTCGCTATGCTTAAATTTAGGGGTCAGCCTGAGCAAGTAGTTAGGCTCAGGCTGCTGGATTTCTTTCATTAGGCCTCTGCTCTGTTGTGGTGTTGCCTGGCAGTACAGTTCCCTGTGGCCTGTGGGTGGCGCTGTCGCTCAGGTCTCGGGTTGAACCACAGGTAGCGTTTCAGCGCTATTGGGTGCTCGCCGTGCAGTGGGCGTGGTCTGCCTGCTCTGCATGCCGGGAGAGGGTACATAAGGGGCAGACGCCATTGTTCGGGGAGCAGTTTGCGCCCTGTGGCCCTCCAGGCCAGGGGTGCGTGTGTGTGTGTTTGGTCCCGGGCACCTTTAGCCCGAGGCCGCATCGTTCCAGGTGGGCCTAGCACCTTTAGATGAGGCCTACGCCAACAGAGGAGTCCCAGGGTGCCTGTGGGAGGGTGTCCCGCTCTGAAGGAGAGGAAACCAGGGGAAGACCTTTCTGGGAGGATTGGTGAAGGATGTCGCCGTCTCGGGAGAGGCCTGGTTACCTGTCAGAGGGAAGGATTCCATGATCCGCCAAAAGCCTTGTGACGTGTCCCATTGGCACCTAAAGTTCTTAAAGTGTTACAAGTGCTGGGAAGTAAGGGACTTAGAGGTTCATGTCCTGATCGTATCCCAAGGAAAAGCTTAAATTGAATGTTTCGTGCTCCACACCAGCTGCTAGGACCGTGAGAGGGGACTACCTGGGTGAGCAAAGCCCACTCAGGCTTGAGTGGCGACTAGTGGTGATTAAGTACTGTGTGCCTGAACCAGCCTCCCTGTTCATCCTCTTTATCTCCAACCTTTCCTGTCAAGTTGCAAGCAAGTAAAATAAAATCCTTTTATTGAGTTTAATATTGTCTGGACATTGACCTTCCTAGAGAGAGAATAGACTTTTCCCTACACTCTAGGGACGAGAACCAACGGAAAGAGGTAACTCGCTGCAGGACCCAAATTAATTAACACCGCTCACCCTCTACAAAATGGAGGATACTGGGCATGTGGCATGGTGTGTCCCACTCTGCGAGTGGAGGTAAGCAGGGTGAGGGATCTGTGTGCTACATAAGTATTTACAGTCTCCTGTTGCAGTGAACTCTTTCAAATTCTGGGAAGAGCAACAAAGGTGGTTTAAACTGCCATATAAGCAATTGGTTAGGTAAATGGATAAAAAGTTAATCTGCTTGCTTCATTGCTTTGTACATCATTTTTAATTCTAAATATTTGCATTGAGTGCTATCTGATCTTCTGTAAATAACATTTTAGGAATCCAGGCAGTCGTTTTTGATAAATAGCATGACTCTGCAGACCAGACAAATCTATGTTCAGTAGAAAAAACAAATAAGCAGATTTATCTGATTTGCAAACCAATTTTCTCATCATGATTAGTCCATCTATCTGCTCCTTTCTAGCATTCCAAAATTTGAATATGTGTAATATTATACTGAGGATTCAAAATAATAGTTGCACAACAAACAGTTCAATAATGAGGGCAAGGATAAGGGAGGAGTTTAAATATGATCATGTGACCACACCTCTATAGTATGGAAAAACACTAAAAACCACCAATGTTTGACCGAGGTTACAGTAGGTTTTTTTTTTTTTCACGGACATACCTTATTCTTTCCCTCTTTGATTAATGCCTAATTCAGTAGAAAGCATTACCAGAAATTGCAGAAATGAATGCTTGAATTTGTTTTTACCTGATCCGGCAACTCTAACCCTCAGCAGTTTAACTTGTGCAAATGAAGAAGTGTCACTTTTAGATCGAGCTCTAGGGAACAGATCCTGCAAGGAGCCATCATAATACATAATCGATGGTGACAATTCTGGACTCCACCGTTGCTTGCCTGGTGTCACCATTACTCGTCTTGCCTTGGATTTCCAACTTGTTGTCTTTAGTAAGAAAGTATCAGTGTTTTCCAGAGGTTCGTTGTGGTCCTTATTAAGGGAGAAATATGTCATTACCCTGGGCCAGTGGAGATAGCTAAGAACACATTATCGCAGTGAAAAAGCATGAAATACTGAGACACGTTGCAGAAATAACATGCACCTCACAGCTGAAAAACAGGAAGTAACCGCATCTCTGCCTCAACTTTTCTTTATTTATTAACCACAAAACAGACTTGTCTAAAGTAGATTTATTATGTGGAACATAACCTAGAACTAAAAAATCTTATAATCTTAAAATTAACACTCATTTATACATAAGGTCACAAACCTAATATATGACTAAATTAGGTAACGACTTTCAGTACTAGGTGCTTGGCACTGTTAAGTGATGTCCAATGCACCATCATACCTAAAAGTTCTGGTCATTTCTGGTCATACAGTACATCTTTGCTCCTGGCACAGGATAAAGCTGCGGGGAAAAAATAAACAATGTGTATGTGCTGCTGGTGGGTGAGGACTAAAGCAAACCAATAAATTTGTCTTGAATGAATGGAAGACATCTCCTTAATGCCATTATGGAAAGAGTGAAACCATGCCTACCCAGATGGGGAAATACATTTTGGGTGAATTTTTTTTTTAAAATATGGAGTCTTTTATAAATCTGGAGTTTGAGCTACAATACCATTCATTTCAACCAATGTTACCACCTGCAAGACAAATAATATGATACAACTTTTCAAAAGTTACCACTGCTAACCATACACTGTTACTCAGTGTAATGGTAATTGTTTGATAAGGGCCCATTTACACCAGGGGGGTCCATTGCGGTGCCTGTAATGCATGCATGTTTTTCTGCACATTAACATGCAGTGTATTAGAGGCAGCCTATTCATCTGAACAGACTGTCCAATTTGCCAAAATGGACAAAAAATAACTTCTGCAGCAAGTTTCACAAGCACAGTGCATTGGAACACATAGTAGTGCACTACCACACATTGTGGTGCTCTGCAATGCACTGGTAAGGTGCATTGGGGTTATATAGTTACATAGTTAGTCAGGTTGAAAAAAGACCATCTAGTTCCAAAAAACAAAACAAAAAATAATCCATACAATCCCATATACACAATCTTATACCCACAGTTGATCCAGAGGAAGGCAATTCTTTGGATTAACTTTACCTATAAATGTTAGTATCCAGTTATATTATGTACACCTAAGAAATAATCCAGGCCTTTTTTAAAGCAATCTACTGAGCTGCCCATAACCACCTCTGGAGGGAGTTTATTCCACATTTTCACAGCTCTTACTGTGAAGAAACCTTTCCATATTTGGAAATGAAATCTCTTTTCCTCTAGACATAAAGAGTACCCCCTTGTCCTCTGTGATGACCTTAAAGTGAATAACTGAACACCAAGTTTACTATTTGACTCCTTATGTCTTTGGACATGTTGATCATATCCCCCCTTAACCTCTTCTCAAGAGGTGGGGTGATATTCGCAAAGCACTACCCCAGCACAGTGGCACCAATAGTGTTTGTCCCTTGTAAAACTGCCATACACTGTATATATTTTGTCTTAGTTTTGATTCAATGACATAACCCATTATATAAAAAATACTATGGATTACCTAGAAATATATCAAAGAAAATATATTGATAATGCTTGTTTTAATGATACATTTTACAAGAACACCACAAGTTACAATGTTACAAAAAATAAATCAAGAACAGCATAGAGACAAGCCTCAAACCTTCTGGCACAAAGTCATTTGGAGTGGTGAGACCAAAACTGAGCTTTTTGGCCACAAACGCTACATTTATGATGAACGCTATGATGAAAGGTACACCATTCCTACTGTGAAACACGGAGGTGGATTGCTGATGTTTTGGGGATGTGTGAGCTACAAAAGCACAGGAAATTGGCCAAAATTGTTGGCAATATGAATGCAGTATGTTATCAAAAAATACTGCAGGAACATTTGCATTCATCAGCCAGGAAGCTGTGCATGGGATGTACTTGGACATTCCAACATGACAATGATCCAAAACTCAATGCCAAGTCGACCTGTCATTGGCTACAGCACAATAAAGTGAAGGTTCTGGAGTGGTCATCTCAGTCTCCTGACCTCAATATCAATGAGCCAATTAGGGAGATCTCAAACGTGCAGTTCATGCAAGACAGCCCAAGAATTTCCAGGAACTGGAGGCTTTTTGCCCAGAGGAATGGGCAGCTTTACCATCTGAGAAGATAAAGAGCCTCATCCACAAATACCACAAAAGACTTAAAACTGTCATTGATGTTAAGGGGGGCAATACACGGTATTAAGAACTGGGGTATGTAAACTTTTGATCGGGGTCATTTGGGTAGTTTCCTTTGCCATTATGATTTAAAAATAGTAAACACAGTTGATTGATAATAAATGGCTTCAGCCAAACACTAACCATGAGTGAAAGAAAAGTTTTTGTCTTATCATTCATATTCTCTGAAAAATGGCCAAGAAATCATAAATTCTGCCAGGTTATGTAAACTTATGAGCACAACTGTAAATAAACCTAACTAGATCATGTAGTAACATAATTTAATAATAAACATTAATAATAAACATTAAAAAAATCTATTTAAAGTGAGAGGAATAAAGTGAATATCCAAAATGTGCTTCAATCACTAATCACCTCTAGGTGCAATGCTCACTCACCTTAAACTTTTGAGCATAATGGTCAGTACACTCAGATTATAATACTGGCTTTGTTCACCCACCATGTGGTTCATAGTGTAAATTTGATAACATGTTTGTCCCCTTTAATCCACAAAGATGGCTCAAATATATAAACAAGATCTGCTCATAGCGCAAAATGTTTGCATAAGTAAATTTAGAAAAAGATATATAATGCCCTCACATGTGATACATGTTGGATAGGGCATAAAAGAGTATAAAAAAAATCGCCAGCATTCCTTCCCTCCGCAACTTCTGCGTCTCTGTGGCAGCGGGAAGTGAAGTCACTGGCTCTGCCGGATGTGTTGCGTCACTGGTCATGTGACTTCCTCTGGGTAGCAGTGGTGCCCAGCTTTTTGAAGAGCGCGGGCCACTTAAATGATTTGGTAAGTGGTCGCAGGCCACAATGCAATTAAATGGTCCAGAATTTAGAATATTTTTAATTTGAATAGCATAATGAAGATTTTATACAATCAGGAGCATCATTTTCCGTGGGACCAACCCACTGTTTAATCACAATCACAAAAAACCATATCACCATTAGTGATGAGCCGAACACCCCCGGGTTCGGTTCGCACCAGAACCCGCGAACGGACCGAAAGTTTGCACGAACATTAGAACCCTATTAAATACAATGGATGCGAACGTTCGGATTCTAAAGTGCTAATTATAACGACTATTATCCATGTTATTGTCCGAAACAGAGTTTGGGAACCCGGGTTCTGCACCAGGGGACATGTATCAATGCAAAAAGAAGTTTTAAAAACGGTCGTTTTCCGGGAGCATTCATTTTAATGATGCATAAAGTGAAAAAAAAAAGGCAAATATTCCTTTAAATATTGTACCTGGGGGGTGTCTAAAGTATGCCTGTGAAGTGCCACGTGTTTCCCGTGTTTAGAACTGTCCCTGCACAAAATAACATTTCTAAAGGAAAAAAAGCCATTTAAAACTGCTTGCGGCTTTAATGCAATGTCTGGTCCTGGTAATATGGATGAAAATCTTTAGGAAAAATGGCATAGCTACCCCATCAACCCCCCCCTACCCCAGCCCATTACCAGCCCCTTTGGGTCTTGTAGTCTTGTATGGATATTAAGGGGAACCCCGCACACAAAATAAAAAAGGCCCTATATACTCTGAACAGCCGTATACAGGCGGTGCATACAAGACAGGGACTGTAGGTTTGTTCTTATGTAGAATCTGTTTGTAATTTTGAACAGCTGCATTGTTTAAGTGGAGCTCCATGCCAAATTCCTTTTTGTTAGCTTTTTGTAAAACATAGGGAACGGTTATCACCCCTGTCACATTTTTTTTGCTGTCTGTGCCCCTGTTCAGAACATTTCACCTCACTTTGCGTCCCAATGACAACTGTTTTTGAAATGTGGTGTTTTTATTGAAACAAGGATTGGTGATAAAGCATCAGTAGAGAGGAGACACCTTTCTCCCATATTAATTCTTACAGGAGAGAATTTTCCTGCCAAGGGGTAGATTTCCTCTCACTTCCTGTTGTCTTCTTCCGTTTGCAAGTAGTAGTAGTTTGTAAGTTGGATGTTTGAAAGTAGGGACCTGCCGTATATACTCTGCAGAAATTGGCCCCTTACGTGTTGGTGTTGGCACAACACTGTAAGCACTCACAGTTACTCTTGGTGGGTGCTGGAACGCCCTGCTGTCAACTATTATATCAGGAATTGTAATAACATATAATTGTTGATCAGTGGTAGTAAAAATTGGGCCTTTGATGGTGGTGCTGGTGCCACAACACTGTAAGGCCTGACAGTTACTCTTGGTGGGCGCAGCAATGGGCCCTGCTGTGAATTATTAGATCAATAATTATAATTGCATGCCCCTGTTGAACAGGGGCTGAAAAATTGGGCCTTTGGTGGTGGTGGTGGTGGTGGTGGTGGTGTTGACACAACACTGTAAGGCCTGACAGTTACTCTTGGTGGGCGCAGCAATGGGCCCTGCTGTGAATTATTAGATCAATAATTATAATTGCATGCCCCTGTTGAACAGGGGCTGAAAAATTGGGCCTTTGGTGGTGGTGGTGGTGGTGATGGTGGTGCTGGTGCCACAACACTGTAAGGCCTGACAGTTACTCTTGGTGGGCGCAGCAATGGGCCCTGCTGTGAATTATTAGATCAATAATTATAATTGCATGCCCCTGTTGAACAGGGGCTGAAAAATTGGGCCTTAGGCACTGGTGGCACAACACTGCAACCCCTCACAGATACTGTACTTGGAGCACAGCAATGAGGCCTGTTGCAAAGTATTGCATGAAAAATTGTAAATACATGCCCCTGTTAAACAGGGGCTGAAAAATTGGGCCTTAGCCACTGGTGGCGTCACCCATAAACCAAAATGATCTTCCAAGCTATCATCATTAATCGTATCATTGAGGAGGAGGAGGAGGATAGCCAGTCAACATAACAGCACAGGCACTCAGCATCAGCATCAGTCTTGAAGGGATGTGACATTTTAAATTCAATTAGTCTGTTATATCAGCATCAGGTGTGTGGTAGCTGGTGGTGATCCAAGACTGGTTCATCTTGATGAAAGTCAGTCAATCAACTGAGTCGGTGGACAGGCGCACCCTGTGATCCGTGACAAATCCTCCAGCAGCACTGAATGTGCGTTCTGAAAGAACGCTGGATGCAGGACAGGCCAGTAGCTCAATTGCATACTGTGCAAGCTCTGGCCAGTGATCCATCCTCAAGACCCAGTAAGCCAGAGGATTTTCGGTGGGGAAGGTGTCCAAGTCTGACCTTGCCCCTAGGTATTCCTGGACCATGTATATCAGACGCTGGCGATGGTTGCTGGAACCGATCATACTTTGGGGCTGCGGACTAAAGAATTGTCTGAACGCATCGGTCAGACGGCCACCTTCCCCACCGCTCCTTCTTTGACTGCCCGAAGCCTCAGCAACTCGTTGTCCAGGACCAGGAGTTTGTAACCTCCCAGTCTCTGGGAACGCGTTGCACAGACCTTTCTGCAAGGCCTCCCGGAGTTGTCTCATCCTCTGCTCCCTCTGCGACGGTAAGATAAGGTCCGCAACCTTACCCTTGTACCGTGGATCAAGGAGAGTGGCCAGCCAGTAATGGTCCCTCTCCTTGATCCGAAGAATACGAGGATCCTTCCGCAGACTTTGCAGGATCAGGGAGGCCATGCAGCGTAGGTTAGCTGAGGCATTCAGTCCGGAGTCCTCTGGGTCACTAAGGACGACATGATCCGCAGCCACCTCCTCCCAGCCACGTACAAGTCCACTGGTTTCTTGGGACTGTAAATCATCCCTAAAAGACTGCTGCTGATGATGCTGAGTGCCAGAGTCCACCTCCATGCTGACACAATCCTCTTCCTCCTCCTCCTCCTCTTCCTGTGCGATGGGTGGGACAGAAGGAACACTGTCTGGGTAAAGGGGGCCTTGAGAGGCAAGGAAGTCCTCCTCTTCCTGCCTCTGTTCTGCCTCAAGTGCCCTGTCCATTATTCCACGCAGCGTGTGCTCCAACAGGTGGACAAGAGGTACAGTGTCACTGATGCATGCACTGTCACTGCTCACCATCCTCGTGGCCTCCTCAAATGGTGCCAGGACAGTGCATGCATCCCTGATCATGCCCCACTGGCATGGTGAAAAAAACCCGAGCTCCCCTGACCCTGTCCTGGTGCCGTAGTCGCACAGGTACTCATTGATGGCCCTCTGCTGCGTGTGCAGCCGCTGCAGCATGGCCAACGTTGAGTTCCACCTGGTGGGCATGTCACATATAAGGCGGTTCTTGGGCAGGTTCAACTCCTTTTGCAGCTCAGCCAGGCGAGCACTGGCATTATAAGATCTGCGGAAATGCACACAGACTTTCCTGGCCTGCCTCAGGACATCCTGTAAGCCCGGGTACCTGCCCAAGAACCGCTGCACCACCAGGTTAAGGACGTGAGCCATACAGGGCACATGGGTCAGTTGTCCCTGTCGGAGGGCGGAGAGGAGGTTGGTGCCATTGTCGCAAACCACCATTCCTGGCTTAAGCTGGCGTGGCGTCAACCACCTCTCGGCCTGCCCCTGCAGAGCAGACAGGACCTCTGCCCCAGTGTGGCTCCTGTCCCCCAAACACACCAGCGCAAGCACGGCATGGCATCTTTTTGCCTGCGTACTTGCGTAGCCCCTTGAACGCCTATGGAGCACCGCTGGTTCCGAGGACAAACCACAGGAAGAGGCCATGGAGGAAGAAGAAGAGGAGGGGGTGGAGGAGAGAGGTGTGTCACAACCAGTAGTAGCATTTTGGAGGCGTGGTGGTGGAACAACCTCCAACACTACTGCACCTTGTCCTGCATCCTTCCCAGCTGCCAAAAGAGTGACCCAATGGGCCGTGAAAGAAAGGTAACGTCCCTGTCCATGCCTGCTGGACCATGAGTCAGCGGTAATATGCACCTTACCGCTGACCGCCCTGTCCAGCGAGGCCAAGACATTGCCTTCCACATGCCTGTAGAGAGCCGGAATCGCCTTCCGTGCGAAAAAGTGGCGTTTGGGAACCTGCCACTGAGGAACCGCACATTGCACAAACTCACGGAAGGGGGCCGAGTCTACCAACTGAAAAGGCAGCAGTTGAAGCGCTAGCAATTTAGCCAAGCTAGCATTCAACCGCTGGGCATGTGGATGGCTGGGAGTGAACTTCTTTCGACGGTCCAGCAGCTGGGGAAGGGAAATTTGCCTGCTAGAATCGGACGTTGGTGTACTGCTAGCAGAGTGCCCGCAAGTACTTGCCTCTGACACACCTAATTCTACACCTTCATTCCTCTCAGAGCAGGTTTCAGAGAGGAGTGAAGGTATAGTGGGGTTGGAGATCCCAGCTGATGCGGTGCAAGAAGAGGTCAGCTTTGTTCTTTGGTGTGGGTCTTTAAGGTAGGCTTGCCAACGAGCTGCATGGCAGGTCAACATATGTCTGATCAAGCATGTGGTGCCCAAGCGGCTGATGTTTTGGCCACGCGATATACGCTTGAGACATATGTTGCAAACAGCAGCTGTGCGATCTGATGCACTCGCCTCAAAAAAGGCCCACACCCAAGAACGTTTTGAATGACGGGCAGAGGCAGCGCCCTGCACAGGCAGAGCTCTGCGGTGTGATTCCGTCGGTGTGCTGCCCATACGCTGGCCACTCAAGGGCATCCTGCCTCGTTGGAGATGTGCCTCCTCCTCATCCTCCTCCTCCTCCTCCTCTCTCCTATTAGGCACCCACGTGGAGTCAGTGACCTCATCATCCCCTCCCTCCTCATCACTGGAGCCAATCTGGCAGTATGCTGCAGCTGCTGGAGCATGACTGCCAGATTGGTGTCCTTCTTGAGCATCCCCTCTCTCTGCTCTCACGCTGCTGCCTTCCTCTAGCTGGGTATCATCATCAGATCCTTCCAAACGCTGGGCATCCTCCTGGAGCATGTACCCAACACTGTGCTCAAACAGTTCGGGGGACTCCTCAGGAGGAGGACATGGTGGGTCTAGGGAAGGATTGACTAATGAAGATAATGATACCAGAGAAGAGGACGCTTTGGCAGCTGCTTTGCCACTACCCTGAGCCTGGGTGAGAGAGGATGAGGAGGATGAGGTGGGCTTGGTCATCCACTCTACCAAGTCTTCGGCATGATGTGGCTCAACATGTCCAGCTGCCGAAAAGAAGGACAAGCGTGTCCCATGGCCATGTGCTGATGACAATGCACCGGGTCCACGACCAGCACTGTTGCCCCCAGACACAGAGCCTGCTTGCCCTCTTTTTTTGCCTCCTGACTGTCTGCCTCTCCTTGTTTGCCTTCCAGACATTTTAATGGATGGCCTGCAGGGAGATGGGAAAAAGAGCAATAAGGGCTACCTTCAGGTGTATACTGTGCAGGAGGCTTAGCAACAATGACACTGACACTGTCCCCTGCCTATCCTTCTCTGTCCCTAAACACAAGGATTGAAAATATGGAACAGCAAAATTGGTTTAGAACAGAATAGCACACTGACACTTTCCCTCACTGTCCTACTCTGTCCCTCCCTACAAACAAGATTTAGCACAGAATAGCACACTGATAATTTCCACGAGTGTCCTTCTCTGTCCCTAAACTCAAGGATTTGAAATATGGAACAGCAAAATTGGTTTAGAACAGAATAGCACACTGACACTTTCCCTCACTGTCCTACTCTGTCCCTCCCTACAAACAAGATTTAGCACAGAATAGCACACTGATAATTTCCACGAGTGTCCTTCTCTGTCCCTAAACTCAAGGATTTGAAATATGGAACAGCAAAATTGGTTTAGAACAGAATAGCACACTGACACTTTCCCTCACTGTCCTACTCTGTCCCTCCCTACAAACAAGATTTAGCACAGAATAGCACACTGATAATTTCCACGAGTGTCCTTCTCTGTCCCTAAACTCAAGGATTGAAAATATGGTTCAGCAAAATTGGTTTAGAACAGAATAGCACACTGAAACTTTCCCTCACTGTCCTACTCTGTCCCTCCCTACAAACAAGATTTAGCACAGAATAGCACACTGATAATTTCCACGAGTGTCCTTCTCTGTCCCTAAACTCAAGGATTTGAAATATGGAACAGCAAAA
Source organism: Rana muscosa (assembly GCA_029206835.1). Classification (NCBI taxonomy): domain Eukaryota; kingdom Metazoa; phylum Chordata; class Amphibia; order Anura; family Ranidae; genus Rana; species Rana muscosa. The sequence continues at coordinate 871,618,842 of CM055121.1, forward strand.
TTGGTTTAGAACAGAATAGCATACTGTCAGTTTCACTCACTGTACCTCTCTGTCCCTAAACTCAACGATTGAAAATATGGTTCAGCAAAATTGGTTTAGAACAGAATAGCACACTGACACTTTCCCTCACTGTCCTACTCTGTCCCTCCCTACAAACAAGATTTAGCACAGAATAGCACACTGATAATTTCCACGAGTGTCCTTCTCTGTCCCTAAACTCAAGGATTTGAAATATGGAACAGCAAAATTGGTTTAGAACAGAATAGCACACTGACACTTTCCCTCACTGTCCTACTCTGTCCCTCCCTACAAACAAGATTTAGCACAGAATAGCACACTGATAATTTCCACGACTGTCCTTCTCTGTCCCTAAACTCAAGGATTTGAAATATGGAACAGCAAAATTGGTTTAGAACAGAATAGCACACTGACACTTTCCCTCACTGTCCTACTCTGTCCCTCCCTACAAACAAGATTTAGCACAGACTAGCACACTGATAATTGTCACGAGTGTCCTTCTCTGTCCCTAAACTCAAGGATTGAAAATATGGAACAGCAAAATTGGTTTAGAACAGAATAGCACACTGACACTTTCCCTCACTGTCCTACTCTGTCCCTCCCTACAAACAAGATTTAGCACAGAATAGCACACTGATAATTTCCACGAGTGTCCTTCTCTGTCCCTAAACTCAAGGATTGAAAATATGGTTCAGCAAAATTGGTTTAGAACAGAATAGCACACTGACACTTTCCCTCACTGTCCTACTCTGTCCCTCCCTACAAACAAGTTTTAGCACAGAATAGCACACTGATAATTTCCACGAGTGTCCTTCTCTGTCCCTAAACTCAAGGATTTGAAATATGGAACAGCAAAATTGGTTTAGAACAGAATAGCACACTGTCAGTTTCACTCACTGTACCTCTCTGTCCCTAAACTCAAGGATTGAAAATATGGTTCAGCAAAATTGGTTTAGAACAGAATAGCACACTGACACTTTCCCTCACTGTACCTCTCTGTCCCTACAAACAAGGATTAGCACAGAATAGCACACTGACACTTTCCCTCACTGTACCTCTCTGTCCCTACAAACAAGGTTTAGCACAGAATAACACACTGTCACTGACACTCTCCCTACCTATCCTTATTTGTCCCTAAACACAAGGAATCCAGGATTAGTAAATGAAAAAAAATGACACTGTCCCTGCCTATGCTTCTCTTTCCCTGCTCCGGAACACACTACACAAGGCCGCCGCGCTGGCGGCCTTTTATAGTGTGGGGCGTGTACTAAACCCCCTCAGCAATAATTGGCCACAGGCATCCTGCCTGTGGCCAATCATTGCTCTCCTCGCTGCCGGCGCTGTGATTGGCCAAGCATGCGGGGTCACAGTGCATGCTTGGCCAATCACAGCGCCTGGATGACACTGCGATGGCGTAGTGCATTGTGGGCCGTTCGCGTCACTCGAATTTGGCGCGAACGGCCCAAATCGTTCGATCTTCGTCGAACGATCGAACAGCCGATGTTCGAGTCGAACGTATGTTCGACTCGAACACGAAGCTCATCCCTAATCACCATTAATCCCACTCTCGTGCTCAGGTGTTACCAGTCAAAAAATTCTGAACCAGTGTTGCAATCTTCACTATATCAGGGTCTTTGCAGCCATCAGCAGCGGGTTAACATAGGTCTGAGGTCGCGGGACACATCAGATGGCTCTGCAGGCCATATGTGAGCATGTCTTTTATACAGAGTACTATGGAATACTGCATTGTACTTTCCACAAGCACTTCTTTGACAATTTAGGGGCTACTATATTTGGACTACAATGATTTATAATGGCTAAATAAATACAGGTATCCAAGTTTTAAACATAGCATTCCTACAGTTGTTGGTGATTTTTTTATGAGTTCCATCTTTTTTTTTCTTTAAATGCACCTTCTCAACTACAGGCAGTAATTCAGTACACAATTGCATTTCTGTACATGAGAATTAAGGATCTAGAACAATTTGGGGTCAGTGTGATAGGGATATAGTAAATGCCAGCCAATATAAACATAAAAACAGTAAGAAATAATAAATATCATTCCCAGTTGCTAGGCAACCAGAATTATATGTCAGAGCCTACTGCTGTACAGTACATTTATTAAAAAATGAACTAGATCCAGATTATTGTAGCTGTATGCTTTTAAGGTCACTATAGCAACAATGTTAAAGGCTGGATATAGATCTAGATATATATCTTATTTGTCTGTCTTGGAGAAAATAAGAGAAAAAAAAGCTTAAATGCTTTACCCACAGATCTAATAATAAAAATGGCAAACCAATACAGAAATGTTGTACAGGTGTAGAGGCATATACAGCTCCATAAATAACGTGACTTATTTACCACAATTACAACGCAGTCAGAGTTATTTTTTATATAGCTTTAACTACCTTTCTAAGAGCCGGTTCACACAGGGGCGACTCGTCAGGCAACTCAGCCGCCTGACAAGTCGCGCTCCGCACTCTTTAATGGAACCGTTCTAATAGGAGCAACGCAAGTTGCTCCGACTTAGAAAAAGGTTCTTGTACGACTTTGGGGGTGACTCGGGGCAACTTGCATTGACTTCAATACAGATGTCATTTTGCAAGTCGCCTCTGAAGTCGTCTTCAGATCGCCTTGCCGAGTCGCCCCCAAAGTCGTGCCGCCTGTGTGTGAACCGGCTCTTACTCCAGCCTTTGTAACACATACCTCCCAACATTTGAACTTGAGGACACTGAAGGAAGAAAAAGTCCTACGGTCCATGCAGAGCGCCGCTGTACAATGTGGGCATGGCCACACACTTAGCAATGGGAGGGGCTTAAGGGATGTGGTTAAACAAAACTAAGGTTTCCTTATACACATAAAAAAGGCTTTAATTGTTTTGTCTGAGTCTACCTTAACCACTTAAGGACCGGCGCCTGTATATTTACGTTGGCAGAATGACACGGACAGGCATAGGTATGTACAGGTACGTCCTCTTTAAGATGCCGCCGTGTGGTCACGCACGTGCCGCCGGCGGCACGCTCGCGACCCTGCTGCCTTCTTCGTGAATCTGACCGTGGGTCCCGCGGACTCGATCGTCGTGGGGATACCGGCGATTGTCTCACAGAGAGATAGAGCGGGGAGATGCTTATGTAAACAAGCATCTCCCCGCTCTGCCTAGTGACAATGACAGTGATCACCGCTTCCTGTAATCGGAAGCGGTGATCACTGTCTTGTCACACACAGCCCATCCCCCCTACAGTTAGAAGCACTCATCAGGGCACACTTAACCCCCTACAGCGCCACCTAGCGGTTAACCCCCATTCACTGCCAGTGTCATTTGCACAGTAACCAGTGCATTTTTTTGCACTGATCGCTGTAAAAATGACAATGGTTCCAAAAATGTGTCAAAAGTGTCCGATGTGTCCGCCATAATGTCGCAGCCACGATAAAAATCGCTGATCGGGGCGTGGCCTGAGCGGAGACCGAGATGGACGCCTAATCTGAGAGCTCCTGTGTGACCGGGCCGCTTTATCACCTTGAACGGGAGCCTACCATCCTAAGCTTGCTATGCACAGAGCCACAAGGAGCTCGTCCACCTCTCGCACCATCAAGGACTCTCAGACGCACTCGGGGAGGAATATACCGGACATATTCCGGTCCCAAAAGACGCAGGCCTCTGCGCCATTGCGGATCCTCGCGCCAGCACAGGCCCAAGCCGCGGCCTCGCCTGACAGGCCGCCTTCAGCCAATATGCCGGGGATATCCTCTCCCAGCTCCAGCGGGGCTCTCCCCCCCAGCCTACTCGACTTGGAGAAAGTTGCGACGGACATCAAAAACACGGTCACTGCTGCCATAGCAGACCTGAAGGCCGAAATGCTCGCGGTCGCCCACCGAGTGGATAACGTGGAGCAGACGACCCAGACGCACGCGGCGGCCATTCGCCAGGTACAGTCGGCATATGACTCCCAACTTGCCCAAGTTTTTGAGCTCCACAGACATGTGGAAGACCTGGATAACCGGGGAAGGAGGCACAATGTTAGGGTACGGGGGGTCCCCGAATCCGTAGACCCCACCGCCTTACAGCAAACCGTCAGCGCTATCTTTAATGACCTGATTGAGCGCCCTGCGGATTCCCCCATTGATATGGAAAGGGCCCACCGCGCCCTCCGCCCCATACCCCGGGATAACGAACCCCCCAGAGACATTATATGCTGTATAGTTAGCTTCCCCCTTAAGGAAGAGATTCTCCGCAAGGCGAGGGAAAGGGGACGTATTCTTTATAATGGCGCGGAGGTGAAACTGTTCCAGGACCTTTCACAGATTACCCTTCAAAACAGGAGGGCACTACGGCCACTGCTAGATGCTCTACGTGCGAGAAACATTCAGTACCGCTGGAAATTCCCGTTTGGCCTGTCTGCTTCAGCGAGGGGGCGCTCTGCATTGCTTCGCACACCGGAAGATCTTCAGGCGTTCTGTGATCAACTCGACTTGCCCGCCTTAGAACTACCGGATTGGTATGCGCTTTACTTCCCAGCGGAACCCTGGCTTCCTGTTTCGCTCCATCCGTCGCCGAAAGCTGCACGCCAGAGACCGCGTCACCGTAGACCTGGACCGATGTCACCGAATGCTCGTTCCTCACGCCGGGATCTGCAACAACATAGCCCCTCACCACCGCGTATGTGATGCGAGAAATCTATTGACTGTCTGCTGGATAGACTGAGACCTGCAGCCCGTGAGTATGCCTCCCCCCCCGAGATGTGTAAGCGTTATGCACTGATCTCTCACTCTCCCGGAGACCCCCCAGACCCTCATTTGAGATAGACATGCCATTCCCACCCCAGTCTCTTGCACCTCATAGCTGACAACCCCGTGTCCCAATGGCCCTAACGGTGACCTTCTTTCCCTGTTTGGGACTCCATACAATGCCTCTCCATCGGGAGTCACCCAATAGCTCCACAACCTGTAACCCAGCGGACGACCTAGGGCCTGCCTGATTCAGGTGGCGGATGTGGAAAGTGCGTATCCCCGAAAAAGCTACCTACGCCTTTTTACCCCAGAGCACCTAATCCCTCGTACGCGCCCGGATCCCCCAAAGCTGGGAGGTTGCACTCAAAGTTTGAACTCTCTGTCGAAGATATGGATGCCCCCACGACAAGTTCCCGTCCTGGGAGAGACTCCCTATGAGTGTCCAGGAGTAGGCCTGGGTTTCTGTCATTGGCCCCTACCCACACAGCTACGGAGATCTCTCTGCAATTCGGGCCCGAGCAGACTTCCCCCCCTTTCCTTTTTTTTTTTGGAACCGGGAGGACTGATCTCTAAATTGCCCGAAACCTCGGCCTGCAACACGAACACATAATCCCCCCCTTGGATACTTCTTTCACGGAAGACGATCCTAAACTCCTGTAGGCAATGTTTTCGCAATCTATGTCTTACTTTTATTCCCCCAAATATTACTTTATATTGTCTCTCAATAACATTACCAGTGCTTCTACATGTTCCTTATTTGCATGTGCTTTCCCTTGACCCCCGGTTATACAGATACGGTCTGCCGGGCGTCGGTTGGGTGGGGGGAGGGGGGTTTGGGAGAGGCCAGGGACTCCTGGGTTCCGGGAGCCCCATTCCGCCCCCCGATGCGAAGGCAGACGTCGAGATACCGTCACCCTAACTCACTCTGGGCTCTCCCTTCCCCCCCTCATCCCTCCCCTCCTCCCCTCTCCACTCCTTCCCCCCTTTCCCCCCGCTTCTTCCCCTCTTCCCCCCCACTTCCCCCCCTCCCCCGCTCCCTTGTTCTCTCCTCCCTACCCCCCCTCCTTTCTCCCCACATCTCTTCCCCTCCCTTCCCCCTTTTTTCCTTGCATTTCCCATCCCCTCCTCCTCTCTCCTTCCCCTCCATCTCTCTTCCCCCCCTCCTCACCCCCTCTCCCCCCCCCTGCACCTCTTCTCCCCCCCTCCCCTTGCCTCTTCTCCCCCTCCCCCTAATCCCCTCTTCTCCCCCTCCACCCCTATCCTCCTAGCCATCCCTTCCCCCTCCTTTCCCTCCCATCCCCCCTCTTCCCCTCCTCCTTTCCCCACTCCCCTCAACCTGCCCCTTCCCCTGCCTCATCCCCTTGTCCCTTGTTCTCCCTCCCCCCTCCCATTCCTCCCTCACCCCCCGTCCTTGGACCTGTTGCCCTGCCCCTTCCCCCCTACTCACCCCCTCCCCCCCACCATAGAGTGGCTTAACGTAAGTCTTTGAAGAGGGTCTCCTCTCCCCAGCTTGCCTCACGGGCTGTGGATTTCTCGGTTGATTCTCCTGAATACACTTTAAAAGGTTTACTTTCTAAATATTATGGCTCGGTTATATTGATTTCAGCACTGCGAGCTGGAATAGGTTATATGTGTTATGTTATGTTGATTTGTGTATTGCTCCTATGCACTTGATACTTGAACTTTCGGCAGCTTGTTCCTTATGGTAGGCTCCCCACTACGCTTCTTGGGCTCTCGCCGTAAGCGGGATCCCTCATCCGCTTCACTTTGACCCCCGGTCCACAGCTAGGCCGTGGTTACCGCTCACACTACTACCCCCACACAGCAGTCTCACTGAGACGTTGCTGACACTCCAGATTTCCTCTTGACTCCTACAGGTAGATAGCCTAGCGAAGTCCACCTCTGGTTTTTCTTTCCCCTTTCCCATATCTATTCCCTTACATTTAGCTCTCATATCCCCCCCCCCTTTTTTTTCTTTTATTTTCTTTTCTTTTCTTCTCTTTTCTTTTTTCTTTTCTTTTTCTGCTCTGATCCTCCTGACTCTCCCTACCCCCAAATCTTCCTGATTTTCCCACTCGTGTGTCCTCCCTCCTTACCCCTCCTCCCTTTTTGTGTGTCCCCCCCCCTTCTTTCCCTTCCCCTGGGGGAGTGACCCTCACACTCATCCTCTATAGGAAGGTCCTAACCTAATCGACAACCAGACACTCATTTTCGCCTCTCCTTAACTCTTCATAATGCAGAACCCCCCTAAGACTAATGTCCCACTGACTCTGAAGTGTGTTTCATTGAACACAAAAGGCCTGAATGCACCGGAAAAAAGGTCACAAGTGTTAGCTTCGCTCACCAAACAAAAGGCTCACTTTATCTTCTTACAGGAGACGCACTTCCGATCTGATGCTATCCCTAAACTGACTAATCACATGTATCGCTCTGCCCTACACGCCACTAACCCGGTGGCCAAATCTAAGGGAGTTTCAATCCTTATTTCAAAACACGCCAACTTCCTCCTGACTGACTCCCTAGTGGACCCTGAAGGCAGATTCATTTTTGTTAAGGGAACATATGCAACTAAGCCTATTACATTGGCTAACATATATTGCCCTAATGAACATCAAGTCTCCTTCTTCCGCAAGACTTGCGCCCTCCTGTCCTCATTCCAGAGCGGCCTGGTCCTCCTGGGAGGCGACATTAATGTGCCCTTGAACCCCCTCCTAGATACCTCCACTGCCACGACTTCTCTGCCCTATAAGGCATTACGCCAAATTAAAGCCCAATTACAAACCTTGTCCCTTCATGACACTTGGCGTACCCTCTATCCTTCAACCAAAGACTACACCTACTTCTCGGCCCCCCACCAGAAATACTCCAGAATCGATTTTTTTTTTCTATCCCAGACAGACCTCCCCGCCCTCCAACATGCCTCCATTGAACCGATGTTCTTATCGGATCATCATCCCATCACAGTTACACTATCGTTCCCGGAAACGTTCCCCAAGACTAAAATTTGGCGGTTCAACCCTTCCTGCTTGACGGATCCAACCTCATTGGAACGGATCCGCTCATGCATCAAGCTTTATTTTCAGGAGAATGCTAACCCTGACATTTCTCCAATATCCATATGGGAAGCCCACAAATGTGTGGTAAGGGGAGAACTGCTTGCCCTGAATGCACAAGCCAAAAAAGCTTATCAGGAGAAAGTGAATGCTCTTATCAAAAGGATTAGAGCACTAGAGCTGTCCCACAAACAAACGCAAGCCCAGAACACCCTTCAGGAACTAATTCAGCTCCGCACACTCCTTACAGACGAACTGGGTAAGCGCACGAGAAGGCGCTATATTCTTGGGCAGAGGGTCTTTTATGAACATGGCAATAAGAGTGGGCGCCTTTTAGCGCGGTCAGTCCAGAAGGCCAAACTCTCCTCCACCGTACATGCCCTACGTGATCCCCGGGGCACCCTCTTGGCTAAGAGCGAGGACATCGCAAGAGAATTCGAATCCTTCTACCGAAGGCTCTATAACCTTCACCCTGCCCTGCCACCCCGAGCATCGGGAGAGACACGTCAAACGCTCATTGCGGATTTTCTCGCACAATATGGCCCTAAACCCCTTTCCTCCCAACAAGCACAATCCTTAGAGGGACAATTCTCGACAGGAGAGCTGGAGATAGCCCTGAAACAAATGAGGCTGGGCAAAAGCCCGGGCCCGGACGGGTACACCCTCCAGTACTATAAGTCATTCGCAGACACCCTTGCCCCCAACCTTTTGCAGATGTTTAATGCCCTGGCCAATCCGCAAGACCGACCTAATAGACTATTAGAGGCACACATCACGGTAATCCCTAAGGAAGGGAAGGATGCCCTCCAGGTGGCGAATTATAGGCCGATCTCACTCCTTAATGTCGATATAAAAATTTATGCCAAGATCCTTGCCAACAGGTTAATACCTTTAATCCCCGGTCTTATCTCCAATGATCAAGTGGGGTTTGTCCCGGGAAGGGAGGCGCGGGACAATACCATACGAACCCTCAACCTACACCACTGGCTCACCTCAACTAAAACACCCGGCTTTTTGCTTTCCCTTGATGCGGAGAAGGCGTTTGACAGAGTGGCCTGGGACTACATGCGAGAGGTCCTAAAAGGGGTGGGCCTTGGGGACCGCATGCTCACCTCCATAATGGCATTATACTCGAACCCCACGGCGGCGGTGAGAGTTAACGGACACCTGTCGAACGTCTTCTCCATCAGCAATGGCACTCGCCAGGGGTGTCCCCTCTCCCCCCTGATCTACATTCTCTCCCTAGAACCCCTCTTAAACAAACTTAGAGAAAACACGGACATTAGGGGCTTGATGGTCAAAGGCAAAGACTTTAAAGTGGCCGCCTTCGCGGATGATATCCTGCTCTCTCTCACATCCCCGCGAACCTCCCTCCCATCTCTCCTACATGACCTGGAAGCCTTTGGTACAATTTCAAACCTAAAAATTAACTACACAAAGTCCCACGACCTGAATATCACCCTCCCACCACAGGAGGTTCTTCATTGTCAAGAATTTCTTCCATTTCGTTGGGAAAAAACTGCGATCTCCTATCTTGGGATTCAGATCCCACCCTGCCTTAAAGATTTGTATGCCCTTAACTTCCACCCTGCCCTGAAAAAAGCCCAAGACCACTTCTTGGAGTGGTCCTCATTGAATGTCTCGTGGTTTGGCCGAGCGGCTCTGATCAAAATGATTGTCCTGCCACGTATATTATACTTGATCCAAACCATCCCGATGCATATACCCGCAGGATTCTTTTCCTCTTATCGGAAGGCATGCTCGGCATTTTTATGGAAAGGTTCTCCCCCTAGAATCAAATATGCCAGACTCACCTTGCCTAAGCCTAAAGGGGGTATCGCCCTTCCAGACCTGCATAAATACTATGTTGCGTGTCATCTTACGAGAATCGCGGACTGGTCCATCCACTCCTTTGAAAAGGTCTGGACTGCTATCGAAGACTCTTTCTCGCCCATGCCGCTACACCTTCTCCCATGGCTGTCCCCGAAACAATGGCCACAGTCCCTGACCTCACATCCCTTCATCCATACTTCCTTAACGCTTCTTAGGGGGTCCCCCTCCAGAGGTTCCCTCTCACCCACCCCGGGCCCGCTGACTACGCTGAGAGGGAACCCCGACTTTATCCCAGGCGAGTCTTCTACTTTCCTCAAACAAGAATGGCCGCATCAAGATATCCTTGCTTTACAGTTTTACACTGACGGTAAGCTTGCTTCGATAGAGGACCTTAGGCTCATTTCTAACACCTCTACCTTCCCCTTTTGGACATACAGACAAATTTGTCATTTTTTATCCACACATGCAGCTCAGGGCAGTTGGACAAGACCACTTACCCCTTTTGAAACCCTCTGCTATCGTAGAACCCCCCAACGGCACCTTATTTCCCTGCTCTACGCTTTACTCTTAGAACCTACCGATTCCACCCTTTCGCCATCACAGGCCTCGTGGAACAGAGATCTACCTATCCCCCTGACATCAGTTGAATGGACAAGAATTCACGAATACGCACACAGGGGGTCATTGAACGTTGCTATCCAGGAGAATGGGTATAAAGTGCTCACTAGATGGTATAGGACCCCAGCTCTCCTTCATAAGTTTGCTCCTTCAACCTCCAATATTTGCTGGAGATGCAATACAGAGGTGGGTTCCATGGTACATATTTGGTGGGAATGCTCACACATCCAACCCTTTTGGAGGGAAGTACACAGATACATCACATCCATCACCACTTACACCTTGGATTTCACACCAGCACAATTTCTTCTGCATCACACTTCTCTCTCAAGGAAGGATTATTTCAAATCCCTAGCCATGCACATGGTGAATGCTGCCAGGCTGTGCATCCCCAAACACTGGCGCTCCTGTCATACACCGTCACTTAAAGAATGGTTTATGACCATCTCTAGAATTTGCGACATGGAAGAACTGATCCACATCTCTCAAGAGAGACTGGAGAATTTTTCGACTACCTGGTCCTGTTGGGCACACTTCAAAACTACAGCTGAATACAATCAGCATGTTCCCTCAGATTAGAGTCTGTACTCTGAGGTGCTCTTTATCCCCCTCTTTCACACGGAGGCCCAAACGAGAGGTCACTCCCCCCATCCTCTTCCTCACCCCCATCCTCAACCCTTCCCCACCTCTTCCCCCCATCCCCGTTGTTGTCCCTTGCGCTCTGATTCATCCCCCCCTCCTACCCCCCCTCCAATCCCATACCCCCTCACCATGAATAGATATTTTCCCTCCCACCCCATCCCCTTATCACCATATCTTAGACACCTTCTCTTTGGTGTTGGAATCAACAGGCAATGCAGCAAAGTTAGCAGGCGGTTGGAATGCGGATCAAACTAATAAAGGCTCCGGCCCATCTACACCTTCAGTCTCACTGATACAAACCTTGGAGACTATTTTACACCCGTCTGTAAGGCTTATTTAAGTTGTACCAAAATCTGGTTTTCTGTAAATGCACCTGTTTTGCATCAATCTCTGTACTGTGATTCCTGTCAATTTGCTCAATAAAACTTTATGGAACAAAAAAAAAAAAAATCGCTGATCGCCGCCATTACTAGTAAAAAAAAAAAATATTAACAAAAATGCCATAAAACTACCCCCTATTTTGTAGACGCTATAACTTTTGCGCAAACCAATCAATAAACGCTTATTGCGATTTTCTTTACCAAAAATATGTGGAAGAATATGTATCAGCCTAAACTGAGGAAAAAATATGTTTTTATATATTTTTGGGGGATATTTATTATTTAGTTTGGGAGCCACGTAGCACGACCGCGCAATTGTCAGTTAAAGCGACGCAGTGCCGAATCGCAAAAAGTGGCCTGGTCTTTGCAAAATGGTACGGGGCTGAAGTGGTTAAAGAAGAACTTAAAATAGTCATGGACTGCATAGCAATCAGCAACTGTTGAGACAATAAAGACTTTGGTGAGAAGTATATAATGTACAGTATTGTGTATATAGTGCATGAGTGTGTAATGCAGGGCACAGGTGTTGGGGAGTGCTGCAGTCAGTTTTGGGTTTAGGCAGGCTTTTTTTTCTCAGAAAATAGGTGCAGGAACTCAACCATAACCCCCTCCCCCACACACACACCCTCCAAACCACATCAAATCGTGGGTATGGTGAAATCATACTAATAGTGGGAGGGAGTGCAGAGTTTAATAGGGTTACACAAAAAGTGCAGAGTTTAGGGTTGCGCTACATACATAGTGCAGAGTTCAGGGGTGTGCTACACACAGAGTGCAGAGCCTTCTTCCACAGCTGCTTACCTCTGCATCCCCCATCCACATTTCACCTTCACCCCTCTTCTTCCCTAGAACCTTCCGCACACTGTAGGTGGCTCTGCCTCTTTCATTAGCAGGAAGAACATCCAGTGGGGGTGTCAGCATCCACACTGCACCCCAGGCACCTACATCTCCCAGGTCCCCATCCTGCACTCAGTGGGAGCCTCTCAGGAGGTCAGATCTATGGGAGACAAGCTGTCACTTGTAAACACAGAAGCCGGACTGTGTTTACAAGTGATAGTGGTGAGCAGGGAGCAAAGGGCCCGAGCCAGAGGTGAACTGAGTTCCACCAAGTTCCAGCTGAAAAAAAGCCCAGGGTTTAGGATACATAACACTGACAGCAGGGGTCCAGTGTGTGTAATGCAATGTGTTCAAGGATCAGGTGAATGTAATGCAGTGAGGGCTGTAGTCAGTGCTGAGTTTAGGAGCACTTGACCAGGGGAGGGCTGGGGCAGGGTGGCAATTGCCTCCCAGGCCACCCTAACTTTTGTCCAAAATGGCCGGCAGCCGCTGCCCGCTACTATTTTCTTTTTTATTCTGGTCTAGGAAGTCGGGCCGGGGGCATGGCCATGGCGGCCGACCACTAGCTGTTGCATTCCGGGAGTTGTAGTCCGCACTCAAGCTTCTGGTGGGTGGAAAACACAGCAGCGCAGAGGAAACTACAACTCCCTGGGACCGGATTCTTGGAAGCAGGCAGAGGCAGAACATGCCAGGGAGTCGGGACGCAGGGCTGCAGGGCTGGGCGCTGGCTGCAACTTGACCCCAGGATCAGGAGCGTTACCTCCCCAGGAAACCGTGGCGTGTAAGGACCTGCTGAGCTGAGATCACTGAGGTGAGAGACCCTGACACCCCTAGCTGACCCCCCATCTCCCCCCCATACACTCTGTGTAACCTGCCCCAGTGATCAAGCTGCAGTGATGGGCACTGGTGAGGCTGCATTGAAAAACCAGGTGGGCCATGGATGGTGAGCTGATTCGGCGGTTCAATGGGCCACTTGACTGGACTTGCCCCCCAGGCCTAAGGCCGCCAGCCCTCCCCTGCACTTGACATACACAGAGAGCATGGTCCAGAAATACGTAATGCACAGAATGCAGGAGACAGGAGTACATAATGCACATAATGTAGGAGACAGTAGTATATAATGCTCAGAATACAGGAGACAGGAGTACATAATGCACAGAATGCAGGAGACAGGAGTACATAATGCACAGAATGCAGGTGACAGAAGTACATAATGCACAGAATACAGGAGACAGGAGTACATAATGCACAGAATGCAGGGGACAGGAGTGTGTAATGCACAGAATTCAGGGGACAGGAGTATGTAATGCACATAATGCAGGGGACAGGAGTATGTAATGTACAGAATGCAGGGGTCAGGAGTACATAATACACAAAATGCAGGGGTCAGGAGTATGTAATGTACAGAATTCAGGGGACAGGAGTGTGTAATGTTCAGAATGCAGGGGACAGGAGTATGTAATGTACAGAATTCAGGGGACAGGAGTCTGTAATGTACAGAATGCAGAGGGTGGCTCCATTCATTCCCCCAATCCCATCTTGGCTCCATCCATTCCCCCTGAACCCATACCGGCTCCATCCACCTCTCCAATCCCATTCCGGCTCCATCCACCACCCAGGTCCAATCCCGGCTCTATCCATCCCCCGATTCCATCCAAACTCTATCTATTCCCTTGATATCATCCTGGCTCCATCCATCCCCGATCCTATCCTGGCTCCATCCATCTCCCGATCCCATCCCGACTCCATCCTTCCCCTGATCCCATCCACCCCCTGATCCCATCCCATCTCCATCCACCCCCCCTTGATCCCATCCCAGCTCCATCCACCCCCCCCCCCCGATCCCATCCCAGCTCCATCAACCTCCTGATCCCATCCCAGCTCCATCCACCCTGATTCTACCATGGCTCCATCCACCCCCCCGAACCAACCCTGGCTCCATCCTTCTCCTGATCCCACCCTGGCTCCATCCACCCCCCGTTTCCATCCCGGGTCCATCAATCCCCCCTGATCCCATCCCAGCTCCATCCTTCCCCCCTCACCCTCTTCCCTATGCCTCCCTCCTGCTAGTGGGACTTTGGAGGAGAGAGCACATACATTACAGGAGAGGGGGGGTGCTGCTAGCGGGGGACTCGGGTGGAGAGAGCACATTTAGAGAAGCAGGGGAGAGGGTGTGTGTACTGGCAGGTGCTGGCAGGACTGTCAGGAGCCTATGCTGCTGTGGCAAGTCTACCTCAGATGATCAGATCAGCTGCGATGGGCTACTCCCCACCTCCTCCTCTGTGAAAAGGAATACATAGGAGGAGGAGGGGCGGGTTCAGTGCCCTGCGCTAAGTACCAGGAGAGATGCGGCTGCCATAAAATGTGTTGCTCGTGGTGTGTGGGAACCATGACAACCCGCACAGGCAGCGTTCATTCCAGGACTCAGCCCTGATTCGCCAGGACTCTTGGGACAGGGTCCAATTTCTGGGACGGTCCCGGCGAATCAGGGATGGTTGGGAGGTATGGACTGACCTATTTTCTCGGCAAATGAAATAGAGATGATGACTGTAGAATCCAGACCAGGAGTAGACCTATTACCTGTGCAGCATTCGGCACAATGACAAATGGACCCATGAAGGTGCTACACGAGAAAAAGTAATCATATTTTTTTTTAATTCTCTATTTTTTTAGTTTTTGCAGTCATACAACAGTAGTGGGACCCACATCCTATGAAAATTACATATGCAAGTGAGGGGGGGGGGGGTTTGTTGTTATCCCCCCAAAATATTGAGCGCCAGCTGCCACTGACTGGTAGCAGTAGGCGCTACCTGGACCCTTTAGAGGTTGCACAGGCAGTCCAACTCCTCCAGGATGGCATATTAATACGTGCCATTGCCAGAAGGTTTGCTGTGTCTCCTAGCATAGTCTCAAGAGCATGGAGAAGATTCCAGGAGACAGGCAGTTACTCTAGGAGAGGTGGACAGGGCCATATAAGGTCCTTAACCCATCAGAAGGACCGGTATCTGCTCCTTTGTGCAAGGAGGAACAGGATGAGCACTGCCAGAGCTATACAAAATTACCTCTAGCAGGCCACTGGTGTGAATGTCTCTGGTGAAACAATCAGAAACAGACTTCATGAGGGTGGCCTGAGGACCCAACGTCCTCTAGAGGGGCGGGTTCAGTGCCCTGCGCTAAGTACCAGGAGAGATGCGGCTGCCATAAAATGTGTTGCTCGTGGTGTGTGGGAACCATGACAACCCGCACAGGCAGCGTTCATTCCAGGACTCAGCCCTGATTCGCCAGGACTCTTGGGACAGGGTCCAATTTCTGGGACGGTCCCGGCGAATCAGGGATGGTTGGGAGGTATGGACTGACCTATTTTCTCGGCAAATGAAATAGAGATGATGACTGTAGAATCCAGACCAGGAGTAGACCTATTACCTGTGCAGCATTCGGCACAATGACAAATGGACCCATGAAGGTGCTACACGAGAAAAAGTAATCATATTTTTTTTTAATTCTCTATTTTTTTAGTTTTGCAGTCATACAACAGTAGTGGGACCCACATCCTATGAAAATTACATATGCAAGTGAGGGGGGGGGGGGTTTGTTGTTATCCCCCCAAAATATTGAGCGCCAGCTGCCACTGACTGGTAGCAGTAGGCGCTACCTGGACCCTTTAGAGGTTGCACAGGCAGTCCAACTCCTCCAGGATGGCATATTAATACGTGCCATTGCCAGAAGGTTTGCTGTGTCTCCTAGCATAGTCTCAAGAGCATGGAGGAGATTCCAGGAGACAGGCAGTTACTCTAGGAGAGGTGGACAGGGCCATATAAGGTCCTTAACCCATCAGAAGGACCGGTATCTGCTCCTTTGTGCAAGGAGGAACAGGATGAGCACTGCCAGAGCTATACAAAATTACCTCTAGCAGGCCACTGGTGTGAATGTCTCTGGTGAAACAATCAGAAACAGACTTCATGAGGGTGGCCTGAGGACCCAACGTCCTCTAGTGGGCCCTGTGCTCGCTGCCCAGTACCATGGAGCTCGAATGGCATTTGCCATTGAACCCCAGAATTGGCAGGTCTGCCACTGGTGCCATGTGCTTTTCACAGTTGAGAGCAGGTTCACCCTGAGCACATGTGACAGACGTGAAAGGGGTCTAGAGAAGCCGTGGAGAACGTTATGCTGCTTGTAACATCGTTCAGCATGACCGGTTTGGTGGTGGATTAGTGATGGTCTGGGAGGCATATCCCTGAAGGGACGCACAGACCTCTACCAGCTAGACAATGGCACCCTGACTACGCTGGTGCAGTGGGTCCTGGGTAGGGATGAGCTTCAAGTTCGAGTCGAACATCGGCTGTTCGATCGTTTGACGAAGATCGAACGATTTGGGCCGTTCGCGCCAAATTCGAGTGACGCGAACGGCCCACAATGCACTACGCCATCGCAGTGTCATCCAGGCGCTGTGATTGGCCAAGCATGCACTGTGACCCCGCATGCTTGGCCAATCACAGCGCCGGCAGCGAGGAGAGCAATGATTGGCCACAGGCAGGATGCCTGTGGCCAATTATTCTTGAGGGGGTTTAGTACACGCCCCACACTATAAAAGGCCGCCAGCGCGGCGGCCTTGTGTAGTGTGTTCCGGAGCAGGGAAAGAGAAGCATAGGTAGGGACAGTGTCATTTTTTTTCCTTTACTAATCCTGGATTCCTTGTGTTTAGGGACAAATAAGGATAGGTAGGGAGAGTGTCAGTGTGTTATTCTGTGCTAAACCTTGTTTGTAGGGACAGAGAGGTACAGTGAGGGAAAGTGTCAGTGTGCTATTCTGTTCTAAACCAATCTTGCTGAACCATATTTGAAATCCTTGAGTTTAGGGACAGAGAGGTACAGTGAGGGAAAGTGTCAGTGTGCTATTCTGTGCTAAATCTTGTTTGTAGGGACAGAGTAGGACAGTGAGTGAAACTGACAGTGTGCTATTCTGTTCTAAACCAATCTTGCTGAACCATATTTGAAATCCTTGAGTTTAGGGACTGAGAGGTACAGTGAGGGAAAGTGTCAGTGTGCTATTCTGTGCTAAATCTTGTTTGTAGGGACAGAGTAGGACAGTGAGTGAAACTGACAGTGTGCTATTCTGTTCTAAACTAATCTTGCTGAACCATATTTGAAATCCTTGAGTTTAGGGACAGAGAGGTACAGTGAGGGAAAGTGTCAGTGTGCTATTCTGTGCTAAATCTTGTTTGTAGGGACAGAGTAGGACAGTGAGTGAAACTGACAGTGTGCTATTCTGTTCTAAACCAATCTTGCTGAACCATATTTGAAATCCTTGAGTTTAGGGACAGAGAGGTACAGTGAGGGAAAGTGTCAGTGTGCTATTCTGTGCTAAATCTTGTTTGTAGGGACAGAGTAGGACAGTGAGTGAAACTGACAGTGTGCTATTCTGTTCTAAACTAATCTTGCTGAACCATATTTGAAATCCTTGAGTTTAGGGACTGAGAGGTACAGTGAGGGAAAGTGTCAGTGTGCTATTCTGTGCTAAATCTTGTTTGTAGGGACAGAGTAGGACAGTGAGTGAAACTGACAGTGTGCTATTCTGTTCTAAACTAATCTTGCTGAACCATATTTGAAATCCTTGAGTTTAGGGACTGAGAGGTACAGTGAGGGAAAGTGTCAGTGTGCTATTCTGTGCTAAATCTTGTTTGTAGGGACAGAGTAGGACAGTGAGTGAAACTGACAGTGTGCTATTCTGTTCTAAACCAATCTTGCTGAGCCATATTTGAAATCCTTGAGTTTAGGGACAGAGAAGGACACTCGTGGAAACTATCAGTGTTCTATTCTGTGCTAAATCTAGTTTGTAGGGACAGAGTAGGACAGTGAGTGAAACTGACAGTGTGCTATTCTGTTCTAAACCAATCTTGCTGAACCATGTTTGAAATCCTTGAGTTTAGGGACAGAGAAGGACACTTGTGGAAACTATCAGTGTGCTATTCTGTGCTAAATCTTGTTTGTAGGGACAGAGTAGGACAGTGAGTGAAACTGACAGTGTGCTATTCTGTTCTAAACCAATCTTGCTGAACCATATTTGAAATCCTTGAGTTTAGGGACAGAGAAGGACACTCGTGGAAACTCTCAGTGTGCTATTCTGTGCTAAATCTAGTTTGTAGGGACAGAGTAGGACAGGGAGTGAAACTGACAGTGTGCTATTCTGTTCTAAACCAATTTTGCTGAACCATATTTGAAATCCTTGAGTTTAGGGACAGAGAAGGACACTCGTGGAAACTATCAGTGTGCTATTCTGTGCTAAATCTTGTTTGTAGGGACAGAGTAGAACAGTGAGGGAAAGTGTCAGTGTGCTATTCTGTTCTAAACCAATCTTGCTGAACCATATTTGAAATCCTTGAGTTTAGGGACAGAGAAGGACACTCGTGGAAACTCTCAGTGTGCTATTCTGTGCTAAATCTAGTTTGTAGGGACAGAGTAGGACAGTGAGTGAAACTGACAGTGTGCTATTCTGTTCTAAACCAATCTTGCTGAACCATATTTGAAATCCTTGAGTTTAGGGACAGAGAGGTACAGTGAGGGAAAGTGTCAGTGTGCTATTCTGTGCTAAATCTTGTTTGTAGGGACAGAGTAGGACAGTGAGTGAAACTGACCGTGTGCTATTCTGTTCTAAACTAATCTTGCTGAACCATATTTGAAATCCTTGAGTTTAGGGACAGAGAAGGACACTCGTGGAAACTCTCAGTGTGCTATTCTGTGCTAAATCTAGTTTGTAGGGACAGAGTAGGACAGTGAGTGAAACTGACAGTGTGCTATTCTGTTCTAAACCAATCTTGCTGAACCATATTTGAAATCCTTGAGTTTAGGGACTGAGAGGTACAGTGAGGGAAAGTGTCAGTGTGCTATTCTGTGCTAAATCTTGTTTGTAGGGACAGAGTAGGACAGTGAGTGAAACTGACAGTGTGCTATTCTGTTCTAAACTAATCTTGCTGAACCATATTTGAAATCCTTGAGTTTAGGGACTGAGAGGTACAGTGAGGGAAAGTGTCAGTGTGCTATTCTGTGCTAAATCTTGTTTGTAGGGACAGAGTAGGACAGTGAGTGAAACTGACAGTGTGCTATTCTGTTCTAAACCAATCTTGCTGAACCATATTTGAAATCCTTGAGTTTAGGGACTGAGAGGTACAGTGAGGGAAAGTGTCAGTGTGCTATTCTGTGCTAAATCTTGTTTGTAGGGACAGAGTAGGACAGTGAGTGAAACTGACAGTGTGCTATTCTGTTCTAAACTAATCTTGCTGAACCATATTTGAAATCCTTGAGTTTAGGGACTGAGAGGTACAGTGAGGGAAAGTGTCAGTGTGCTATTCTGTGCTAAATCTTGTTTGTAGGGACAGAGTAGGACAGTGAGTGAAACTGACAGTGTGCTATTCTGTTCTAAACTAATCTTGCTGAACCATATTTGAAATCCTTGAGTTTAGGGACTGAGAGGTACAGTGAGGGAAAGTGTCAGTGTGCTATTCTGTGCTAAATCTTGTTTGTAGGGACAGAGTAGGACAGTGAGTGAATCTGACAGTGTGCTATTCTGTTCTAAACCAATCTTGCTGAACCATATTTGAAATCCTTGAGTTTAGGGACAGAGAAGGACACTCGTGGAAATTCTCAGTGTGCTATTCTGTGCTAAATCTTGTTTGTAGGGACAGAGTAGGACAGTGAGGGAAAGTGTCAGTGTGCTATTCTGTTCTAAACCAATCTTGCTGAACCATATTTGAAATCCTTGAGTTTAGGGACAGAGAAGGACACTTGTGGAAACTCTCAGTGTGCTATTCTGTGCTAAATCTAGTTTGTAGGGACAGAGTAGGACAGTGAGTGAAACTGACAGTGTGCTATTCTGTGCTAAACCAATCTTGCTGAAGCATATTGCAAATCCTTGTGTTTAGGGACAGAGAAGGATAGGCAGGGGACAGTGTCAGTGTCATTGTTGCTAAGCCTCCTGCACAGTATACACCTGAACGTAGCCCTTATTGCTGTTTTTCCCATCTCCCTGCAGGCCATCCATTAAAATGTCTGGAAGGCAAACAAGGAGAGGCAGACAGTCAGGAGGCAAAAAAAGAGGACAAGCAGGCTCTGTGTCTGGGGGCAACAGTGCTGGTCGTGGACGCGGTGCATTGTCATCAGCACATGGCCATGGGACACACTTGTCCTTATTTTCGGAAGCTGGACATGTTGAGCCACATCATGCCGAACACTTGGTAGAGTGGATGACCAAGCCCACCTCATCCTCCTCATCCTCTCTCACCCAGGCTCAGGGTACTGGCAAAGCAGCTGCCAAACCGTCCTCTTCTCTGGTATCATTATCTTCATTAGTCAATCCTTCCCTAGACCCACCATGTCCTCCTCCTGAGGAGTCCCCCGAACTGTTTGAGCACAGTGTTGGGTACATGCTCCAGGAGGATGTCCAGCGTTTCGAAGGATCTGATGATGATACCCAGATAGAGGAAGGCAGTAGCGTGAGAGCAGAGAGAGGGGATGCTCAAGAAGGACACCAATCTGGCAGTCATGCTCCAGCAGCTGCAGCATACTGCCAGATTGGCTCCAGTGATGAGGAGGGAGGGGATGATGAGGTCACTGACTCCACGTGGGTGCCTAATAGGAGAGAGGAGGAGGAGGAGGAGGAGGATGAGGAGGCACATCTCCAACGAGGCAGGATGCCCTTGGGTGGCCAGCGTATGGGCAGCACACCGACGGAATCACACCGCAGAGCTCCGCCTGTGCAGGGCGCTGCCTCTGCCCGTCATTCAAAAAGTTCTTTGGTGTGGGCCTTTTTTGAGGCGAGTGCATCAGATCGCACAGCTGCTGTTTGCAACATATGTCTCAAGCGTATATCGCGTGGCCAAAACATCAGCCGCTTGGGCACCACATGCTTGATCAGACATATGTTGACCTGCCATGCAGCTCGTTGGCAAGCCTACCTTAAAGACCCACACCAAAGAACAAAGCTGACCTCTTCTTGCACCGCATCAGCTGGGATCTCCAACCCCACTATACCTTCAGTCCTCTCTGAAACCTGCTCTGAGAGGAATGAAGGTGTAGAATTAGGTGTGTCACAGCCAAGTACTTGCGGGCACTCTGCTAGCAGTACACCGACGTCCGATTCTAGCAGGCAAATTTCCCTGCCCCAGCTGCTGGACCGTCGAAAGAAGTTCACTCCCAGCCATCCACATGCCCAGCGGTTGAATGCTAGCTTGGCTAAATTGCTAGCGCTTCAACTGCTGCATTTTCAGTTGGTAGACTCGGCCCCCTTCCGTGAGTTTGTGCAATGTGGGGTTCCTCAGTGGCAGGTTCCCAAACGCCACTTTTTCTCACGGAAGGCGATTCCGGCTCTCTACAGGCATGTGGAAGGCAATGTCTTGGCCTCGCTGGACAGGGCGGTCAGCGATAAGGTGCATATTACCGCTGACTCATGGTCCAGCAGGCATGGACAGGGACGTTACCTTTCTTTCACGGCCCATTGGGTCACTCTTTTGGCAGCTGGGAAGGATGCAGGACAAGGTGCAGTAGTGTTGGAGGTTGTTCCACCGCCACGCCTCCAAAATGCTACTACTGGTTGTGACACACCTCTCTCCTCCACCCCCTCCTCTTCTTCTTCCTCCATGGCCTCTTCCTGTGGTTTGTCCTCGGAACCAGCGGTGCTCCGTAGGCGTTCAAGGGGCTACGCAAGTACGCAGGCAAAAAGATGCCATGCCGTGCTTGCGCTGGTGTGTTTGGGGGACAGGAGCCACACTGGGGCAGAGGTCCTGTCTGCTCTGCAGGGGCAGGCCGAGAGGTGGTTGACGCCACGCCAGCTTAAGCCAGGAATGGTGGTTTGCGACAATGGCACCAACCTCCTCTCCGCCCTCCGACAGGGACAACTGACCCATGTGCCCTGTATGGCTCATGTCCTTAACCTGGTGGTGCAGCGGTTCTTGGGCAGGTACCCGGGCTTACAGGATGTCCTGAGGCAGGCCAGGAAAGTCTGTGTTCATTTCCGCAGATCTTATAATGCCAGTGCTCGCCTGGCTGAGCTGCAAAAGGAGTTGAACCTGCCCAAGAACCGCCTTATATGTGACATGCCCACCAGGTGGAACTCAACGTTGGCCATGCTGCAGCGGCTGCACACGCAGCAGAGGGCCATCAATGAGCACCTGTGCGACTACGGCACCAGGACAGGGTCAGGGGAGCTCGGGTTTTTTTCACCACGCCAGTGGGGCATGATCAGGGATGCATGCACTGTCCTGGCACCATTTGAGGAGGCCACGAGGATGGTGAGCAGTGACAGTGCATGCATCAGTGACACTGTACCTCTTGTCCACCTGTTGGAGCACACGCTGCGTGGAATAATGGACAGGGCACTTGAGGCAGAACAGAGGCAGGAAGAGGAGGACTTCCTTGCCTCTCAAGGCCCCCTTTACCCTGACAGTGTTCCTTCTGTCCCACCCATCGCACAGGAAGAGGAGGAGGAGGAGGAGGAGGAGGATTGTGTCAGCATGGAGGTGAAGGCTGGCACTCAGCATCATCAGCAGCAGTCTTTTAGGGATGATTTACAGTCCCAAGAAACCAGTGGACTTGTACGTGGCTGGGAGGAGGTGGCTGCGGATCATGTCGTCCTTAGTAACCCAGAGGACTCCGGACTGAATGCCTCAGCTAACCTACGCTGCATGGCCTCCCTGATCCTGCAAAGTCTGCGGAAGGATCCTCGTATTCTTCGGATCAAGGAGAGGTACCATTACTGGCTGGCCACTCTCCTTGATCCACGGTACAAGGGTAAGGTTGCGGACCTTATGTTACCGTCGCAGAGGGAGCAGAGGATGAGACAACTCCGGGAGGCCTTGCAGAAAGGTCTGTGCAACGCGTTCCCAGAGACTGGGAGGTTACAAACTCCTGGTCCTGGACAACGAATTGCTGAGGCTTCGGGCAGTCAAAGAAGGAGCGGTGGGGAAGGTGGCCGTCTGACCGATGCGTTCAGACAATTCTTTAGTCCGCAGCCCCAAAGTATGATCGTTTCCAGCAACCATCGCCAGCGTCTGATATACATGGTGCAGGAATACCTAGGGGCAAGGTCAGACTTGGACACCTTCCCCACCGAAAATCCTCTGGCTTACTGGGTCTTGAGGATGGATCACTGGCCAGAGCTTGCACAGTATGCAATTGAGCTACTGGCCTGTCCTGCATCCAGCGTTCTTTCAGAACGCACATTCAGTGCTGCTGGAGGATTTGTCACGGATCACAGGGTGCGCCTGTCCACCGACTCGGTTGATCAACTGACTTTCATCAAGATGAACCAGTCTTGGATCACCACCAGCTACCACACACCTGATGCTGATATAACAGACTAATTGATTTTAAAATGTCACATCCCTTCAAGACTGATGCTGATGCTGAGTTCCTGTGCTGTTATGTTGACTAGCTATCCTCCTCCTCCTCCTCAATGATCCGATTAATGATGATAGCTTGGAAGATCATTTTGGTTTATGGGTGCCGCCACCAGTGGCTAAGGCCCAATTTTTCAGCCCCTGTTTAACAGGGGCGTGTAATTACAATTTTTGATGCAATACTTTGCAACAGGGCTCATTGCTGTGCTCCAAGTACAGTATCTGTGAGGGGTTGCAGTGTTGTGCCACCAGTGGCTAAGGCCCAATTTTTCAGCCCCTGTTTAACAGGGGTGTGTAATTACAATTTTTGATGCAATACTTTGCAACAGGCCTCATTGCTGTGCTCCAAGTACAGTATCTGTGAGGGGTTGCAGTGTTGTGCCACCAGTGCCTAAGGCCCAATTTTTCAGCCCATGTTCAACAGGGGCATGCAATAATAATAATTGATCTAATAATTCACAGCAGGGCCCATTGCTGCGCCCCCCAAGAGTAACTGTCAGGCCTTACAGTGTTGTGTCAACACCACCACTAGGGATGAGCTTCGTGTTCGAGTCGAACATACGTTCGACTCGAACATCGGCTGTTTGATCGTTCGACGAAGATCGAACGATTTGGGCCGTTCGCGCCAAATTCGAGTGACGCGAACGGCCCACAATGCACTACGCCATCGCAGTGTCATCCAGGCGCTGTGATTGGCCAAGCATGCACTGTGACCCCGCATGCTTGGCCAATCACAGCGCCGGCAGCGAGGAGAGCAATGATTGGCCACAGGCAGGATGCCTGTGGCCAATTATTGCTGAGGGTGTTTAGTACACGCCCCACACTATAAAAGGCCGCCAGCACGGCGGCCTAGTGTAGTGTGTTCCGGAGCAGGGAAAGACAAGCATAGGCAGGGACAGTGACATTTATTTCTTTCTTGCTTAACCTGGATTCCTTTAGTTTAGGGAAAGAGAAGGATAGGTAGGGAGAGTGTCAGTGTGTTTTACTGTGCCAGTCCTTGTTTCTAGGGACAAAGAAGGAAAGTGAGGGGATTTCTCCTTGTGCTATAGTGTGCTTTAAAAAAACATTTTTTCTAGGGACAGAAAACTGTAGGTAGGGAGAGTGTCAGTTTCTTTCACTGTGCCAGTCCTTGTTTCTAGGGACAAAGAAGGAAAGTGAGGGGATTTCTCCTTGTGCTATAGTGTGCTTTAAAAAAACATTTTTTCTAGGGACAGAAAACTGTAGGTAGGGAGAGTGTCAGTTTCTTTCACTGTGCCAGTCCTTGTTTCTAGGGACAAAGAAGGAAAGTGAGGGGATTTCTCCTTGTGCTATAGTGTGCTTTAAAAAAACATTTTTTCTAGGGACAGAAAACTGTAGGTAGGGAGAGTGTCAGTTTCTTTCACTGTGCCAGTCCTTGTTTCTAGGGACAAAGAAGGAAAGTGAGGGGATTTCTCCTTGTGCTATAGTGTGCTTTAAAAAAACATTTTTTCTAGGGACAGAAAACTGTAGGTAGGGAGAGTGTCAGTTTCTTTCACTGTGCCAGTCCTTGTTTCTAGGGACAAAGAAGGAAAGTGAGGGGATTTCTCCTTGTGCTATAGTGTGCTTTAAAAATACATTTTTTCTAGGGACAGAACACTGTAGGTAGGGAGAGTGTCAGTTTCTTTCACTGTGCCAGTCCTTGTTTCTAGGGACAAAGAAGGAAAGTGAGGGGATTTCTCCTTGTGCTATAGTGTGCTTTAAAAAAACATTTTTTCTAGGGACAGAACACTGTAGGTAGGGAGAGTGTCAGTTTCTTTCACTGTGCCAGTCCTTGTTTCTAGGGACAAAGAAGGAAAGTGAGGGGATTTCTCCTTGTGCTATAGTGTGCTTTAAAAAAACATTTTTTCTAGGGACAGAAAACTGTAGGTAGGGAGAGTGTCAGTTTCTTTCACTGTGCCAGTCCTTGTTTCTAGGGACAAAGAAGAAAAGTGAGGGGATTTCTCCTTGTGCTATAGTGTGCTTTAAAAAAACATTTTTTCTAGGGACAGAAAACTGTAGGTAGGGAGAGTGTCAGTTTCTTTCACTGTGCCAGTCCTTGTTTCTAGGGACAAAGAAGGAAAGTGAGGGGATTTCTCCTTGTGCTATAGTGTGCTTTAAAAAAACATTTTTTCTAGGGACAGAACACTGTAGGTAGGGAGAGTGTCAGTTTCTTTCACTGTGCCAGTCCTTGTTTCTAGGGACAAAGAAGGAAAGTGAGGGGATTTCTCCTTGTGCTATAGTGTGCTTTAAAAAAACATTTTTTCTAGGGACAGAAAACTGTAGGTAGGGAGAGTGTCAGTTTCTTTCACTGTGCCAGTCCTTGTTTCTAGGGACAAAGAAGAAAAGTGAGGGGATTTCTCCTTGTGCTATAGTGTGCTTTAAAAAAACATTTTTTCTAGGGACAGAAAACTGTAGGTAGGGAGAGTGTCAGTTTCTTTCACTGTGCCAGTCCTTGTTTCTAGGGACAAAGAAGGAAAGTGAGGGGA
Source organism: Rana muscosa (assembly GCA_029206835.1). Taxonomy (NCBI): domain Eukaryota; kingdom Metazoa; phylum Chordata; class Amphibia; order Anura; family Ranidae; genus Rana; species Rana muscosa. Next base: position 871,644,823 of record CM055121.1, read on the forward strand.
TTTCTCCTTGTGCTATAGTGTGCTTTAAAAAAACATTTTTTCTAGGGACAGAACACTGTAGGTAGGGAGAGTGTCAGTTTCTTTCACTGTGCCAGTCCTTGTTTCTAGGGACAAAGAAGGAAAGTGAGGGGATTTCTCCTTGTGCTATAGTGTGCTTTAAAAAAACATTTTTTCTAGGGACAGAAAACTGTAGGTAGGGAGAGTGTCAGTTTCTTTCACTGTGCCAGTCCTTGTTTCTAGGGACAAAGAAGGAAAGTGAGGGGATTTCTCCTTGTGCTATAGTGTGCTTTAAAAAAACATTTTTTCTAGGGACAGAAAACTGTAGGTAGGGAGAGTGTCAGTTTCTTTCACTGTGCCAGTCCTTGTTTCTAGGGACAAAGAAGGAAAGTGAGGGGATTTCTCCTTGTGCTATAGTGTGCTTTAAAAATACATTTTTTCTAGGGACAGAACACTGTAGGTAGGGAGAGTGTCAGTTTCTTTCACTGTGCCAGTCCTTGTTTCTAGGGACAAAGAAGGAAAGTGAGGGGATTTCTCCTTGTGCTATAGTGTGCTTTAAAAAAACATTTTTTCTAGGGACAGAAAACTGTAGGTAGGGAGAGTGTCAGTTTCTTTCACTGTGCCAGTCCTTGTTTCTAGGGACAAAGAAGAAAAGTGAGGGGATTTCTCCTTGTGCTATAGTGTGCTTTAAAAAAACATTTTTTCTAGGGACAGAAAACTGTAGGTAGGGAGAGTGTCAGTTTCTTTCACTGTGCCAGTCCTTGTTTCTAGGGACAAAGAAGGAAAGTGAGGGGATTTCTCCTTGTGCTATAGTGTGCTTTAAAAAAACATTTTTTCTAGGGACAGAACACTGTAGGTAGGGAGAGTGTCAGTTTCTTTCACTGTGCCAGTCCTTGTTTCTAGGGACAAAGAAGGAAAGTGAGGGGATTTCTCCTTGTGCTATAGTGTGCTTTAAAAAAACATTTTTTCTAGGGACAGAAAACTGTAGGTAGGGAGAGTGTCAGTTTCTTTCACTGTGCCAGTCCTTGTTTCTAGGGACAAAGAAGGAAAGTGAGGGGATTTCTCCTTGTGCTATAGTGTGCTTTAAAAAAACATTTTTTCTAGGGACAGAAAACTGTAGGTAGGGAGAGTGTCAGTTTCTTTCACTGTGCCAGTCCTTGTTTCTAGGGACAAAGAAGGAAAGTGAGGGGATTTCTCCTTGTGCTATAGTGTGCTTTAAAAATACATTTTTTCTAGGGACAGAACACTGTAGGTAGGGAGAGTGTCAGTTTCTTTCACTGTGCCAGTCCTTGTTTCTAGGGACAAAGAAGGAAAGTGAGGGGATTTCTCCTTGTGCTATAGTGTGCTTTAAAAAAACATTTTTTCTAGGGACAGAACACTGTAGGTAGGGAGAGTGTCAGTTTCTTTCACTGTGCCAGTCCTTGTTTCTAGGGACAAAGAAGGAAAGTGAGGGGATTTCTCCTTGTGCTATAGTGTGCTTTAAAAAAACATTTTTTCTAGGGACAGAAAACTGTAGGTAGGGAGAGTGTCAGTTTCTTTCACTGTGCCAGTCCTTGTTTCTAGGGACAAAGAAGGAAAGTGAGGGGATTTCTCCTTGTGCTATAGTGTGCTTTAAAAAAACATTTTTTCTAGGGACAGAAAACTGTAGGTAGGGAGAGTGTCAGTTTCTTTCACTGTGCCAGTCCTTGTTTCTAGGGACAAAGAAGGAAAGTGAGGGGATTTCTCCTTGTGCTATAGTGTGCTTTAAAAAACATTTTTTCTAGGGACAGAAAACTGTAGGTAGGGAGAGTGTCAGTTTCTTTCACTGTGCCAGTCCTTGTTTCTAGGGACAAAGAAGGAAAGTGAGGGGATTTCTCCTTGTGCTATAGTGTGCTTTAAAAAAACATTTTTTCTAGGGACAGAAAACTGTAGGTAGGGAGAGTGTCAGTTTCTTTCACTGTGCCAGTCCTTGTTTCTAGGGACAAAGAAGGAAAGTGAGGGGATTTCTCCTTGTGCTATAGTGTGCTTTAAAAAAACATTTTTTCTAGGGACAGAAAACTGTAGGTAGGGAGAGTGTCAGTTTCTTTCACTGTGCCAGTCCTTGTTTCTAGGGACAAAGAAGGAAAGTGAGGGGATTTCTCCTTGTGCTATAGTGTGCTTTAAAAAAACATTTTTTCTAGGGACTGTGACAGCAGGAAGGTAAAGTCACCTGGTTGCATCCAGGGGGGTAGATATATTTCGCCCAGATTCAGGCTTTACGCCGACTTATACAACTAGGTGGAGAGTTGTATAAGGCTAGTGGGCTCATGGATGACTCATACCTCTAGGGAGAGTGTGGGGCGTCGTGCAGACAGAGATGAGGAGACCAGCTGAACCTTGTCAGCTCATTTAGGCCTCTATAAGAACTCCCAGCTTCATTAGATGTTAGCTCATGCCTGGAACCAGACCTGTGTGGACTGTCTAGGGAGAGTGAACCCCTGTGCGGTGAGAAAAAGCCTGTGTGGCTATTTGCTTGGACATTTAAAACCAGGGACTTAGGGACTAGGACAGCACTAGGCTGATCCCAGTTGTTAGTTAGGAAACCTGTATGTTTAGTCAGAGGTCAACTTGACCAGGATTTATTTTGGTTATGTTTCTTTTGCTTTGCTGTGTTTTGTCACTGTAAATAGAAAATAAACCGCACCTTTTTTTGATTTTGAAAACCACAACCTCCGTTTGCTGGGCCTGTTTTGTGTGGGGAGCCCATCCCGGGGGTCACACACACCCGCTGCCGAGCTAACCCCCTCACAGTTGGTGGAGAACCAGTGGCAGTTTTTTTTTAAGCCAGCATGGAGGAGATACTGAAGCAGCTGGCTCTAGCAAATGCCAATCAACAGCAGACAAATGCAGGTTTGCAAAGGAGCCTTGCAGCCCAGCAGCAGACAAACGCAACTTTGCAACAGAGTCTGGAGGCTCAGCAACGAGCCCAGCAGCAATCTGAGGCCCGCTTCATAGACCTGTTGCAGAAGCAAGAGCAGAGACTACAACAACAGATGGAAGCAGTAATGCAGCAACGTCCGCAGACCAGTGAGGAAAGCCGTCCCACTAATACCGCGTCCTTTGGGGTGAGTCGTTTATTGACAAAAATGACTGGAGAGGATGATCCAGAGGTATTTTTGACCACATTTGAAAGGACCGCTGAAAGAGAAAAGTGGCCTGAGGAGCAGTGGGCTGGACTGGTGGCTCCTCTGTTAACTGGTGAATCGCAGAAAGCTTACTATGACCTAGAGCCTAACCAAGCAAAAGACTATGTGATGCTAAAAGCTGAAATATTGGCAAGGCTGGGTGTCACCCAGGCTGTCCGGGCTCAGCGTGTGCATAACTGGACTTTCCAGCTTGGAAAACCCCCCAGGTCTCAAATGTATGATCTCATTCACCTGAGCAGAAAGTGGCTACAGCCAGAGACTTTGTCCGCACCAAAGATTGTGGAACGTGTTGTAATGGATCGGTTTTTGAGAGCTCTTCCTACTGCCATCCAAAAGTGGGTAAGCCATGGAGACCCAGAGACGGCCGATGGTCTTGTGGATCGTGTGGAGAAATACTTGGCTACAGAGAACCTGACGGCCTCTTCCAGAGACACTCGGACTTTCCACCCTAAGACCAGACCATCCCCAGGGGCGGATAAGAGGATTCCAAGGGGTGAGGGTGGAGAGAGTGAGAGGGTGGGAGCTCTACCCCAAGTTTGGCGAGAACAGCCTGGGAAATCAGCGGCTCAAGAGGCGGCAAGAAGGATCGTTTGCTACCGCTGCCGGCAAGCGGGACATATTGCAGCCAATTGCCCGGTTGTGGAGGAACCCATGCAGTGTGACTTTCTGACGGGCAGACGTCAGTCGCTGTGTGCGACAGTCGCATGCACTGCCATTCGAGGAACTGAGAAACATTTATGCAAAATGTGTGTTAATGGTAGAAATGTTGTGGTATTGCTGGATTCAGGTAGCCTTGTGACCCTGATAAAGGCTGAGTTAGTTAAAACAGAGGTCTCTGGGAATAGCAAGGTAGCTGTTATTTGTGTGCATGGGGACACCCGAGAGTATCCAGTGACTACAGTGTGTTTCGAGACCCCCAAAGGTACCCTCTCTCATCCAGTGGGCTTAGTATCTCAGTTACCGCATGACGCCATTGTGGGAAGGGATTTTCCGAAGTTCTGGGAACTGTGGGATGATCCTGAGCCCCTCACTGGTGCCCCTATGTACCAGGAATGTGATAGCCAGAACTCCCCTGAGAGTGGTGAGGACTCTCCGGAATTTCCCTTATCAGTATTGGCAGGGGAGACTCAAGAAACTGGAGAGGAGCCCACCTCCTCAGACGAAAACCTACCGTCTGTGGAGTTTTCTGATCTTGAGGTTCACAGGGAAAACTTTGCCACAGAACAGTTGAAAGACCCCGCCCTAATAAAGGCACGGGAAAACGTAGTGAAAATAGATGGCGAGTTAGTGAACCCAGATAATACCTGCACTTACCCATACTTCAGCGTAGAGAAGGACCTACTGTATCGGGTGGCAAAAAGGGCAGAAGAAACCGTTGAGCAGCTTGTGGTGCCCAAACCTTACAGGAAGTTGGTGTTGGAGTTGGCCCATGGGCACATTCTTGGAGGTCATCTGGGGACAGAGAAAACCCGAGAGAGGGTATTACAGAGATTCTATTGGCCGGGGGTGATGAAGGACGTAGAAAATTATTGTTCCTCCTGCCCTGTGTGTCAGAGGTTGGCCCCGATGCCACATTTCCGTAGCCCGCTGGTCCCTCTACCCATCATTGTGGTCCCGTTTGAGAGGATCGCCATGGATTTGGTAGGTCCTATTATCAAGTCCGCTAGGGGGCACCAGTACATATTAGTTATAATGGACTATGCCACCCGTTATCCAGAAGCGATCCCTCTCCGAAATACCTCGGCCAAAACCATAGCCAAAGAGCTATCTCTTGTTTTTAGCCGGGTGGGTATTTGTAAAGAACTGCTTACGGACCAAGGTACACCCTTTATGTCCCGGGTTATGAAAGAGCTGTGTAAATTGTTCAAAGTGACGCAATTGCGTACGTCTGTGTATCACCCCCAAACCGATGGGCTGGTTGAAAGATTCAACAAAACCCTAAAACAAATGTTGAAGAAAGTGGTGGATAGAGATGGAAAGGATTGGGACTGTTTACTTCCTTATTTGATGTTTGCTATTAGGGAGGTGCCCCAATCCTCTACGGGATTCTCCCCCTTTGAGTTACTGTATGGGAGACACCCAAGAGGGCTGTTGGATATTGCCAAGGAAACTTGGGAAAGTGAGAGTTCTCCCCACAGGAGTGTGATTGAGCATGTCGCCCTGATGCAAGATCGAATTGCACAGGTAATGCCCATCGTGAAGGAACATTTGGCCCAAGCGCAGTTGGCACAGCAGAGAGTGTACAACCGTGGAGCCAAGACCCGTACCTTTTCCCCGGGGGATAGGATATTGGTACTTGTCCCTACGGTTGAAAGTAAATTCCTTGCCAAATGGCAAGGCCCCTACGAGATAATGGAAAAAGTGAGCGAAGTGAATTACAAGGTCAGACAACCAGGAAGGCGAAAGCCCGAACAGATCTATCACGTTAATCTGTTGAAAGCCTGGAGGGATAGAGAGTCCCTAGTCGCAGACACTTGGTCACCAGCTCAAACTGGTTGCGTGATTCCTGAGGTTGGAATAGCAGCCACCTTGTCACAACCCCAACAACAGGAGGTTAAGGAGTTTGTGCTTCGCAACAAGGAGGTATTCTCTGAGCTGCCGGGACAAACATCTGGGGTAGAGCATGACATCATTACCCCGCCCGGTGAAAGGGTGAAGTTAAAACCCTATCGGATCCCAGAGGCTCGACGGGAGGCAATACGGGAGGAAGTACAGAAAATGCTGAACTTAGGGGTGATAGAGGAGTCCCAAAGTGATTGGTCTAGTCCCATCGTGTTGGTGCCTAAACCGGATGGGAGCTGGCGATTTTGTAACGATTTTCGTCAGTTGAACAAAGTTACAAAATTTGACACCTACCCCATGCCACGTATAGATGAGTTGATCGACCGGCTGGGAACAGCCCGATACATGACGACTCTTGACCTCACAAAAGGGTATTGGCAAATCCCCCTGGCCAAGTCGGCCAAAGAGAAAACCGCATTTGTAACCCCAGACGGGGCGTTCCAATATAAAAGAATGCCGTTCGGGTTACAGAATGCGCCGGCCACATTCCAGCGGAAAATGGACCAGATGCTGAGGCCCCATCGGAAGTATGCTGCGGCTTACCTGGATGACGTAATTGTCCATAGCACAGATTGGGCCTCACATCTGCCAAAAGTGCAAGCAGTCCTGGACTCTGTTCGGGAAGCGGGGTTTACGGCTAACCCCAAGAAGTGTACCATTGGGCAGGAGGAGGCCAAATATCTTGGGTACACCATTGGGAGGGGAGTAATAAAACCCCAACTCAACAAAGTCGAGGCCATCCAGAGTTGGCCACGTCCCAACAGCAAGAAGCAGGTACGAGCCTTTCTGGGAATCGCTGGGTATTATCGGCGATTCATTCCCCACTTTGCTTCTAAGGCTGTGCCCCTAACCAACCTGACGAAAGGGAAAGGGTCGGTCATGATTAAATGGACCCCCGAGGCTGAGGCAGCATTCCAATTCTTGAAACAAGCCTTATGTAGCCAGCCAGTGTTGTACTCACCCGACTTCTCTAAAGACTTTGTCGTACAAAGTGATGCGTCAGATGTGGGGTTAGGAGCAGTATTGTCCCAGGTCTGGAACGGGGAAGAGCACCCAGTCATTTACCTCAGCAGGAAGTTGAAGTCCCATGAGGTAAATTACGCCACCGTTGAAAAGGAGTGTTTAGCGGTGAAGTGGGCTCTAGATTCCCTTCGGTACTACCTGCTAGGTAGGCACTTTGACATGGTTACGGATCACGCTCCGTTAAAGTGGATGGCTCAAAACAAGGAAACAAATAGAAGAGTGAATAGGTGGTTCCTGGCCCTCCAGGAATTCAACTTCACAGTAAAGCATCGCCCTGGCGTTCAAATGGGGAATGTGGATGCTTTGTCTCGAGTACATGAATGCCTGATTGCTGGTGTTCCAACCCCGAGGTTAAAACAAGAGGGGGGGGTATGTGACAGCAGGAAGGTAAAGTCACCTGGTTGCATCCAGGGGGGTAGATATATTTCGCCCAGATTCAGGCTTTACGCCGACTTATACAACTAGGTGGAGAGTTGTATAAGGCTAGTGGGCTCATGGATGACTCATACCTCTAGGGAGAGTGTGGGGCGTCGTGCAGACAGAGATGAGGAGACCAGCTGAACCTTGTCAGCTCATTTAGGCCTCTATAAGAACTCCCAGCTTCATTAGATGTTAGCTCATGCCTGGAACCAGACCTGTGTGGACTGTCTAGGGAGAGTGAACCCCTGTGCGGTGAGAAAAAGCCTGTGTGGCTATTTGCTTGGACATTTTAAAACCAGGGACTTAGGGACTAGGACAGCACTAGGCTGATCCCAGTTGTTAGTTAGGAAACCTGTATGTTTAGTCAGAGGTCAACTTGACCAGGATTTATTTTGGTTATGTTTCTTTTGCTTTGCTGTGTTTTGTCACTGTAAATAGAAAATAAACCGCACCTTTTTTTGATTTTGAAAACCACAACCTCCGTTTGCTGGGCCTGTTTTGTGTGGGGAGCCCATCCCGGGGGTCACACACACCCGCTGCCGAGCTAACCCCCTCACAGGACAGAAAACTGTAGGTAGGGAGAGTGTCAGTTTCTTTCACTGTGCCAGTCCTTGTTTCTAGGGACAAAGAAGGAAAGTGAGGGGATTTCTCCTTGTGCTATAGTGTGCTTTAAAAAAACATTTTTTCTAGGGACAGAACACTGTAGGTAGGGAGAGTGTCAGTTTCTTTCACTGTGCCAGTCCTTGTTTCTAGGGACAAAGAAGGAAAGTGAGGGGATTTCTCCTTGTGCTATAGTGTGCTTTAAAAAAACATTTTTTCTAGGGACAGAAAACTGTAGGTAGGGAGAGTGTCAGTTTCTTTCACTGTGCCAGTCCTTGTTTCTAGGGACAAAGAAGGAAAGTGAGGGGATTTCTCCTTGTGCTATAGTGTGCTTTAAAAAAACATTTTTTATAGGGACAGAAAACTGTAGGTAGGGAGAGTGTCAGTTTCTTTCACTGTGCCAGTCCTTGTTTCTAGGGACAAAGAAGGAAAGTGAGGGGATTTCTCCTTGTGCTATAGTGTGCTTTAAAAAAACATTTTTTCTAGGGACAGAAAACTGTAGGTAGGGAGAGTGTCAGTTTCTTTCACTGTGCCAGTCCTTGTTTCTAGGGACAAAGAAGGAAAGTGAGGGGATTTCTCCTTGTGCTATAGTGTGCTTTAAAAAAACATTTTTTCTAGGGACAGAAAACTGTAGGTAGGGAGAGTGTCAGTTTCTTTCACTGTGCCAGTCCTTGTTTCTAGGGACAAAGAAGGAAAGTGAGGGGATTTCTCCTTGTGCTATAGTGTGCTTTAAAAAAACATTTTTTCTAGGGACAGAAAACTGTAGGTAGGGAGAGTGTCAGTTTCTTTCACTGTGCCAGTCCTTGTTTCTAGGGACAAAGAAGGAAAGTGAGGGGAATTCTCCTTGTGCTATAGTGTGCCAAAGCATTCCTCATCAACCATCTTTGAAATCCTTGTTTTTTGGACAGTCAGGGAAATTGTCGTTGTGCTATTCTGTGCAAAAGCAATAATCCTCAACCATATTTAGAAATCCTTAAGTAAAGGGACAGAGAAGGACACCTGAAGGTAGCCCTTATTGCTTTTTTCCCATCTCCCTGCAGGCCATCTATTAGAATGTCTGGAAGGCAAACAAGGAGAGGCAGACAGTCAGGAGGCAATAAAAGAGGGCAAGCAGGCTCTGTGTCTGGGGGCAACAGTGCTGGTCGTGGACGCGGTGCATTGTCATCAGCACATGGCCATGGGACACGCTTGTCCTTGTTTTCGGCAGCTGAACATGTTGAGCCACATCATGCCGAAGACTTGGTAGAGTGGATGACCAAGCCCTCCTCCTCCTCCTCATCCTCTCTCACCCAGGCTCAGGGTACTGGCAAAGCAGCTGCCAAAGCGTCCTCTTCCCTGGTATCAATGTCAGACTCATCATCAGTCACTCCTTCCCTAGACCCACCATGTCCTCCTCCTGAGGAGTCCCCCGAACTGTTTGAGCACAGTGTTGGGTACATGCTCCAGGAGGATGCCCAGCGTTTCGAAGGGTCTGATGATGAAACCCAGCTACAGGAAGGCAGTAGCGTGAGAGCAGACAGAGGGGATGCTCAAGAAGGACACCAATCTGGCAGTCATGTTCCAGCAGCTGCAGCATACTGCCAGATTGGCTCCAGTGATGAGGAGGGAGGGGATGATGAGGTCACTGACTCCACGTGGGTGCCTAATAGGAGAGAGGAGGAGGAGGAGGATGAGGAGGAGGCACATCTCCAACGAGGCAGGATGCCCTTTGGTGGCCAGCGTAAGGGCAGTACACCGACGGAATCACACCGCAGAGCTCCGCCTGTGCAGGGCGCAGCCTCTGCCCGTCATTCAAAAAGTTCCTTGGTGTGGGCCTTTTTTGAGGCTAGTGCATCAGATCGCACAGCTGCTGTTTGCAACATATGTCTCAAGCGTATATCGCGTGGCCAAAACATCAGCCGCTTGGGTACCACATGCCTGACCAGACATATGTTGACCTGCCATGCAGCTCGTTGGCAAGCCTACCTCAAAGACCCACACCAAAGAACAAAGCGGACCTCTCCTTGCACCGCATCAGCTGGGATCTCCAACCCCACTATAACTTCAGTCCTCTCTGAAACATGCACTGAGAGGAATGAAGGTGTAGAATTAGGTGTGTCACAGCCAAGTACTTGCGGCCACTCTGCTAGCAGTACACCGACGTCCGATTCTAGCAGGCAAATTTCCCTGCCCCAGCTGCTGGACCGTCGAAAGAAGTTCACTCCCAGCCATCCACATGCCCAGCGGTTGAATGCTAGCTTGGCTAAATTGCTAGCGCTTCAACTGCTGCCTTTTCAGTTGGTAGACTCGGCCCCCTTCCGTGAGTTTGTGCAATGTGCGGTTCCTCAGTGGCAGGTTCCCAAACGCCACTTTTTCTCACGGAAGGCTATTCCGGCTCTCTACCGGCATGTGGAAGGCAATGTCTTGGCCTCGCTGGACAGGGCAGTCAGCGGTAAGGTGCATATTACCGCTGACTCATGGTCCAGCAGGCATGGACAGGGACGTTACCTTTCTTTCACGGCCCATTGGGTCACTCTTTTGGCAGCTGGGAAGGATGCAGGACAAGGTGCAGTAGTGTTGGAGGTTGTTCCACCGCCACGCCTCCAAAATGCTACTACTGGTTGTGACACACCTCTCTCCTCCACCCCCTCCTCTTCTTCTTCCTCCATGGCCTCTTCCTGTGGTTTGTCCTATGAACCAGCGGTGCTCCGTAGCCGTTCACGGGGCTACGCAAGTACGCAGGCAAAAAGATGCCATGCTGTGCTTGCGCTGGTGTGTTTGGGGGACAGAAGCCACACTGGGGCAGAGGTCCTGTCTGCTCTGCAGGGCCAGGCCGAGAGGTGGTTGACGCCACGCCAGCTTAAGCCAGGAATGGTGGTTTGCGACAATGGCACCAACCTCCTCTCCGCCCTCCGACAGGGACAACTGACCCATGTGCCCTGTGTGGCTCACGTCCTTAACCTGGTGGTGCAGCGGTTCTTGGGCAGGTACCCGGGCTTACAGGATGTCCTGAGGCAGGCCAGGAAAGTCTGTGTGCATTTCCGCAGATCTTATAATGCCAGTGCTCGCCTGGCTGAGCTGCAAAAGGAGTTGAACCTGCCCAAGAACCGCCTTATATGTGACATGCCCACCAGGTGGAACTCAACGTTGGCCATGCTGCAGCGGCTGCACACGCAGCAGAGGGCCATCAATGAGTACCTGTGCGACTACGGCACCAGGACAGGGTCAGGGGAGCTTGTTTTTTTTTCTCCACGCCAGTGGGGCATGATCAGGGATGCATGCACTGTCCTGGCACCATTTGAGGAGGCCACGAGGATGGTGAGCAGTGACAGTGCATGCATCAGTGACACTGTACCTCTTGTCCACCTGTTGGAGCACACGCTGCGTGGAATAATGGACAGGGCACTTGAGGCAGAACAGAGGCAGGAAGAGGAGGACTTCCTTGCCTCTCAAGGCCCCCTTTACCCAGACAGTGTTCCTTCTGTCCCACCCATCGCACAGGAAGAGGAAGAGGAGGAGGAGGAGGAGGAGGAGGAGGATTGTGTCAGCATGGAGGTGGAGGCTGGCACTCAGCATCATCAGCAGCAGTCTTTTAGGGATGATTTACAGTCCCAAGAAACCAGTGGACTTGTACGTGGCTGGGAGGAGGTGGCTGCGGATCATGTCGTCCTTAGTGACCCAGAGGACTCCGGAGCGAATGCCTCAGCAAACCTACGCTGCATGGCCTCCCTGATCCTGCAAAGTCTGCGGAAGGATCCTCGTATTCTTCGGATCAAGGAGAGGGACCATTACTGGCTGGCCACTCTCCTTGATCCACGGTACAAGGGTAAGGTTGCGGACCTTATGTTACCTTCGCAGAGGGAGCAGAGGATGAGACAACTCCGGGAGGCCTTGCAGAAAGGTCTGTGCAACGCGTTCCCAGAGACTGGGAGGTTACAAACTCCTGGTCCTGGACAACGAGTTGCTGAGGCTTCGGCCAGTCAAAGAAGGAGCGGTGGGGAAGGTGGCCGTCTGACCGATGCGTTCAGACAATTCTTTAGTCCGCAGCCCCAAAGTATGATCGGTTCCAGCAACCATCGCCAGCGTCTGATAAACATGGTGCAGGAATATCTAGGGGCAAGGTCAGACTTGGACACCTTCCCCACTGAAAATCCTCTGGCTTACTGGGTCTTGAGGATGGATCACTGGCCAGAGCTTGCACAGTATGCAATTGAGCTACTGGCCTGTCCTGCATCCAGCGTTCTTTCGGAACGCACATTCAGTGCTGCTGGAGGATTTGTCACGGATCACAGGGTGCGCCTGTCCACCGACTCGGTTGATCGACTGACTTTCATCAAGATGAACCAGTCTTGGATCACCACCAGCTACCACACACCTGATGCTGATATAACAGACTAATTGATTTTAACATGTCACATCCCTTCAAGACTGATGCTGATGCTGAGTGCCTGTGCTGTTATGTTGACTGGCTATCCTCCTCCTCCGAGTCCTCAATGATACGATTGATGATGATAGCTTGGAAGATCATTTTTGTTTATGGGTGCCGCCACCAGTGGCTAAGGCCCAATTTTTCAGCCCCTGTTTTACAGGGGCGTGTAATTACAATTTTTTTAGCAATAATTTGCCATAGGGCTCATTGCTGTGCTCCAAGTACAGTATCTGTGAGGGGTTGGAGTGTTGTGGCACCAGTGCCTAAGGCCCAATTTTTCAGCCCCTGTTTAACAGGGGCGTGTCATTACAATTTTTGAAGCAATACTTTGCAACAGGGCTCATTGCTGTGCTCCAAGTAACGTATCTGTGAGGGGTTGTAGTGTTGTGCCACCAGTGCCTAAGGCCCAATTTTTCAGCCCCTGTTCAACAGGGGCATGCAATTACAATTCTTGATCTAATAATTCACAGCAGGGCCCATTGCTGCACCCACCAAGAGTAACTCTGAGGGCTTACAGTGTTGTGGCAACGCCACCACCACCACCACCACCACGAAAGGCCCAATTTTTCAGCCCCTGTTCAAAAGGGGCATGTAATTACAATTCTTGATCTAATAATTCACAGCAGGGCCCATTCCTGCACCCACCAAGAGTAACTCTGAGGGCTTACAGTGTTGTGGCAACACCACCACCACCACCACCACAAAAGGCCCAATTTTTCAGCCCCTGTTCAAAAGGGGCATGTAATTACAATTCTTGATCTAATAATTCACAGCAGGGCCCATTCCTGCACCCACCAAGAGTAACTCTGAGGGCTTACAGTGTTGTGGCAACACCACCACCACCACCACCACCACCACGAAAGGCCCAATTTTTCAGCCCCTGTTCAACAGGGGCATGCAATTACAATTCTTGATCTAATAATTCACAGCAGGGCCCATTGCTGCACCCACCAAGAGTAACTGTCAGGGCTTACAGTGTTGTGGCACCAGCACCACCATCAAAGGCCCAATTTTTACTACCACTGTTCAACAATTATATGTAATTAAAATTCCTGATATAATAGTTGACAGCAGGGCGTTCCAGCACCAACCAAGAGTAACTGTGAGTGCTTACAGTGTTGTGCCAACACCAACAACTAAGGGGCCTATTTCTGCAGAGTATATACGGCAGGTCCCTACTTTCAAACATCCAACTTACAAACGACTCCTACTTGCAAACGCAAGAAGACAACAGGAAGTGAGAGGAAATCTACCCCTAGGAAGGAAAATTCTCTCCTGTAAGAATAAATATGGGAGAAAGGTGTCTCCTCTGTACTGATGCTTTATCAGCAATCCTTGTTTCAAGAAAAACACCACATTTCAAAAACAGTTGACATTGGGACGGAAAGTGAGGTGAAATGTTCTGAACAGGGGCACAGACAGCAAAACAAATGTTTCCGGGGTGATAACCCTTACCTATGTTTTCCAAAAAGTTTAAAAATAGATTTTTGGGCTGGAGCTACACTTCAACAATGTACCTGTTCAAAATTACAAACAGATTCTACATAAGAACAAACCTACAGTCCCTGTCTTGTATGCACCGCCTGTATACGGCTGTTCAGAGTATATAGGGCCTTTTTTATTTTATGTGCGGGGTTCCCCTTAATATCCATACAAGACCCAAAGGGGCTGGTAATGGGCTGGGGTAGGGGGGGGGGTCATGGGGTAGCTATGCCATTTTTCTTAAAGATTTTCATCCATATTACCGGGACCAGACATTACATTAAAGCCGCAAGCAGTTTTAAATGGCTTTTTTTTCCTTTAGAAGTGTCATTTTGTGCAGGGACAGTTCTAAACACGGGAAACACGTGGCACTTCACAGGCATACTTTAGACACCCCCCAGGTACGATATTTAAAGGAATATTTGACTTTTTTTTTTTCACTTTATGCATCATTAAAATGACTGCTCCCGAAAAACGACCGTTTTTAAAACTTCTTTTTGCATTGATACATGTCCCCTGGTGCAGAACCCGGGTTCCCAAACCCTTTTTAGGACAATAACATGCATAATAGTTGTTATAATTAGCACTTTAGAATTCGAACGTTCGCATCCATTGTATTTAATAGGGTTCTAATGTTCGTACGAACTTTCGGTCCGTTCGCGGGTTCTGGTGCGAACCGAACCCGGGGGTGTTCGGCTCATCACTAACCACCACCACCACCACCACCACCACCACCAAAGGCCCAATTTTTCACCCCCTGTTCAACAGGGGCATGCAATTATAATTATTGATCTAATAATTCACAGCAGGGCCCATTGCTGCGCCCACCAAGAGTAACTGCCAGGCCTTACAGTGTTGTGTCAACACCACCACCACCACCACCAAAGGCCCAATTTTTCAGCCCCTGTTCAACAGGGGCATGCAATTCTAATTATTGATCTAATAATTCACAGCAGGGCCCATTGCTGTGCCCACCAAGAGTAACTGTCAGGCCTTACAGAGTTGTGGCACCAGCACCACCATCAAAGGCACAATTTTTACTACCACTGTTCAACAATTATATGTTATTACAATTCCTGATATAATAGTTGACAGCAGGGCGTTCCAGCACCCACCAAGAGTAACTGTAAGTGCTTACAGTGTTGTGCCAACACCAACACCTAAGGGGCCAATTTCTGCAGAGTATATACGGCAGGTCCCTACTTTCAAACATCCAACTTACAAACGACTACTACTTGCAAACGGAAGAAGACAACAGGAAGTGAGAGGAAATCTACCCCTTGGAAGGAAAATTCTCTCCTGTAAGAATTAATATGGGAGAAAGGTGTCTCCTCTCTACTGATGCTTTATCACCAATCCTTGTTTCAATAAAAACACCACATTTCAAAAACAGTTGTCATTGGGACGCAAAGTGAGGTGAATTGTTCTGAACAGGGGCACAGACAGCAAAAAAAATGTTACAGGGGTGATAACCCTTCCCTATGTTTTCCAAAAAGCTTAAAAATAGGTATTTGGCCTGGAGCTACACTTAAACAATGTAGCTGTTCAAAATTACAAACAGATTCTACATAAGAACAAACCTACAGTCCCTGTCTTGTATGCACCGCCTGTATACGGCTGTTCAGAGTATATAGGGCCTTTTTTATTTTGTGTGCGGGGTTCCCCTTAATATCCATACAAGACCCAAAGGGGCTGGTAATGGGCTGGGGTAGGGGGGGGGGGGGGTTGATGGGGTAGCTATGCCATTTTTCTTAAAGAATTTCATCCATATTACCGGGACCAGACATTACATTAAAGCCACAAGCAGTTTTAAATGGCTTTTTTTTCCTTTAGAAATGTTATTTTGTGCAGGGACAGTTCTAAACACGGGAAACACGTGGCACTTCACAGGCATACTTTAGACACCCCCCAGGTACAATATTTAAAGGAATATTTGACTTTTTTTTTTCACTTTATGCATCATTAAAATGACTGCTCCCGGAAAACGTCCGTTTTTAAAACTTCTTTTTGCATTGATACATGTCCCCTGGTGCAGAACCCGGGTTCCCAAACTCTGTTTAGGACAATAACATGGATAATAGTCGTTATAATTAGCACTTTAGAATCCGAACATTCGCATCCATTGTATTTAATAGGGTTCTAATGTTCGTGCGAACTTTCGGTCCGTTCGCGGGTTCTGGTGCGAACCGAACCCGGGGGTGTTCGGCTCATCACTAGTCCTGGGTTCCTCCTGGTGCACGACAAAGCCCGGCCTCATTTGGCAAGAGTATGCAGCCAGTTCCTGGAGGATGAAGAAATTGATACTATTGAATGACTTATTTGGTCTTCTGTTAGTTCAGAGTCCCAATTATTGAGGTGAGCGGCCTGCATATTTGGTGATGGAAGCACTATAAGGATGCACTATTGGTCTATATCTACAAGCACCCTGATCACCTTTGAGGAATCTATCCCTGTTTTGTGGAATCTCCTTTTTTTCGTCATCTGACCTCTAATTTTAAAATTTGGACTGCTTGTGGTCCTTTTTACATGTTGGGACTTTATTTTTAGGCAGAACCATTGGACAATAATTTTATATATTTAGATGTCTTTGGATTAGCGCTGCATTATTTATTTCTTATATTTTTTTTTACAAGGAGTGTTATATATTGACCTTGTG
This sequence comes from Rana muscosa, assembly GCA_029206835.1. Taxonomy (NCBI): domain Eukaryota; kingdom Metazoa; phylum Chordata; class Amphibia; order Anura; family Ranidae; genus Rana; species Rana muscosa. The sequence continues at coordinate 871,661,135 of CM055121.1, forward strand.
TGTGCACCCGCTTGAGTTAGGAGTTCGGTTTAGGTACTTCTTTGCGCTGACTGAACCCCATTTATTTAGTTTAAGAGGATTGGTTTGGGGGCAGTAAAAATGCAGGTCCGCTGCACATTTTTCCTGCTCCCCAAATGAAGTGTAAAATAGCATCTCACCGTTTCTTATGATCACCAGCATTATGATAATCACACAGGTAGCACAGTAAGCAGGAACTCTATCATGGCTCTGTCATGGCTCTCTGTCACATTGCTTTTGGGTTCTGACTTTGTTAAACTTATGGCTGTTCTGTATGTAACAGACTGTAACAAAGCACAGCCATAACAAAGTCATCACCCAAAAGCAATGTGACCTAGAGCCATGATAGAACCATTATAGAGCACCTGCTTATTGTGCTACCTGTGTAATTATTGTAATGCTGATAACCTGCTGTGCTGTGAGATACATAATAGGACACAGTGAGTATTTTATGCTCTATTCCCCACTCACTGTGTCCAGTGCAGCTATGCTATCCTCCTCTTCCCTGTCAGCCACTCAACTTCTTCACATCTCAGCCGGGAGACGAACGCAGAATCACAGTATCACTCCGCCAGCAGGGACTAATAGAATAGTGGGGCGGCATAATTTACATGTGCCCGTAAATAAAGAAATAGTCCCTCCGCTGCGCCTGCACTCCCCTCCTGGGCCCCTGTGTTGACCTGATGGGGCCCATAAAAATTATATGTAGCGATACCCCCAGCTAAGGGAGCCGCTGTTATGATTTTCGGGCCTGTAACACACCGCTGTCAACCCCCAGCAATTGGCTCTACCCTCCCGTGGTACAGTTAGTAGGGGATGATAGGATCGTGAAGCCTGCAACTTTAGGCAACACAATCCAGCAACAAAACACACACAGTGATATAGCGAACACTGACTGTTTCTTCTGCACAATAATAACACCAACAACTAGTCTGCTTAATCCTGGTACTTTTACTAAAGGGAATGATTAAACAGATTAACACAGTATACTGTAGTATATGCAGAGCCCTGCAATAAAAGATGTTCATCAATAGACAGATATGCAATCCTGTACAAAGATGATTAATGGACCCCCTTGCAGCTCTCCTCCCTCGTGGGCAAGATGGCGCCCAGCAATGTCTACACTGATAAGTCAGGCCTGACTGTAACTATGTGTAAGTTCCGTAGGGATGAATCTTCGCTAGCAAATGGTGGTGCACTTTTGAAGACAAATTGTAATCTACGGGAATAAAGGTTGACAAACTTGGCGAACAAAGATAAAGTCACTACCGCTATTCAATACACTGTCCCTCCGGTGTGCATATGCAAACTCTAACGGGTGAGTCCCGAACAACAAACACTAGGCCTAGAGATCCTGTACTAATCTCTGAGCAGGTGCTCTCTCACCCAACCGGACCAGTTCACGTCCGTTTCTTCCGTTGCTGTGTCTCGGTACACAGGTTCCATGACACCCAGGTCTTCGGTCCTCCTGGAAGCAGCAGACGGATAGCAGGATGCGACGTCCCTCAGGCTCCTTGGTGGAAACGGAAGGCTCTTTGGAAACACAGGGCCTAGGCTTCAGGCCCTGTCCGGAACAACAGACTCAGCCAAGAGTTCCACTTGCTGGGCGGGCGATGTCCAAAGAGACCGTACTCCGGTCCGCCCCTCAGTTAAATACCCCACCCCAGCAGTCCTTGCGCGGGGAAATGCATCCTGGGTAGGGTAGTCTCTGGGTTCCTCAAGCAACACCCCGCTACACACTCCCCCCACTTAAAATCTTTGGTCCCCAAAGATAAAATTAGCATTATCTACAAGCAATACAGTTTATGGTTGCAAAGAAGCTGGGCAAGGGAACCTCCCACCAAACTTGGTAAGGGAGATTGTCTTGTCTACAGGTCATATTGGTGGAAGTGACCTGCCTAACTGTGCCAGAGAGTGAGCTGAGGTTGCCCTCCACCAAATGCACAGTGGAGGGGCCAGGTTTCTCTATTGTCCTTCTCGCAGTCACAACTGTATCTTCAGAGCATTCTCCCATCTGAGTGTAAGTTAGTTTTTGGGTAGGACGAATGACTCTTTTCACTCTTTGTTCCCTGGGAGCTGAGGTATCAGGTACAATGGGTTCTTCCATCCTTCCTTCCACTGGGACAGGTGTAATGGATCCTGCTGTTTCAGGGGCATCCAATTCTGGTGCAGAGAGGTACAAAGAATCTCTTGGGTCTTCAGCTGGGATCGACTCTAGGGCATCTTCCCATTCCTCAGTTAGAGTACATGATGGAATGAACTCAGCAGCTTCAGCATTTAGGGTGCCATCGATGGTAACTTCACAGGGTGAAGGATCCATGACCATGGGTTCAGTTGTCTGAGTGGGCCATAGCCAGTTCAGTTCCATTTCCTCATCTTCACTCTGGTCGGTGGCATTCATCCCTCCTGACTGAGTGGTTTGAGATCTGGTGTTGGGCCTAGGGGTATTGGAGGTTGAAGGTGATTCAGGAGAATCCGGAGTGGAAGGTATCCGGACTGCTTAGGAGAGAGGCAATAAGTGGTTCCTGTGTCAGGTTTTCAAAGGTCCCACTTTTTCTTCATGTTTCAGCTGGTACACTGGCAAGCCAGGCAATTTTTTACAGATTATATACGGCTGTGATTTCCATCTGTCAGCAAGCTTATGCTTCCCTGGAACACCAAGATTCCGCAACAGCACTCTGTCTCCTGGTTGCAAGTCATGGATCCGGACACTGAGGTCAAAATTGTGTTTGTTCCGGGCTCCTCTCTGGTCAGAAGTGGCTTGTGCCTTCTCATAAGCCAGTCTTAAGCTTTTCCGCAGCCTGTCCACATATCCCTTGTGTGAAGCAGTCGATGTGTTGTCTATCGAAGTACCAAAGGCCAGGTCTACAGGTAATCTCGCTTCTCTACCGAACATTAATCTGTAAGGGGAGTATCCGGTGACATCACTAGTTCTGCTATTATAAGCGTGCACTATGGCAGCTATATGCTTGCCCCAATGTTGTTTTTTCTCGCTACTCAGGGTCCCCAGCATATTCAACAAAGTTCTGTTAAACCTTTCTGGTTGGGCATCTCCTTGTGGGTGATAGGGGGTTGTGCGAGTCTTCTTTATGCCTAAGGAATCCAGTAACTTCCGGATCAGTCGACTTTCGAAGTCCCTCCCTTGATCCGAGTGAAGGCGTTGAGGTAATCCGTAGTGTACGAAATACTTCTCTACAAGTATCTTGGCCACAGTGGAAGTCTTCAGGTCTTTAGTTGGAAAGGCCTGGGCGTATCGAGTGAAATGGTCGGTTACTACCAGATCATTTCCATGTCCCCCCAAATCCGGTTCCAGACAAAGAAAATCAATGCATACCAAGTCCAAAGGTCCTTGGCTTTGCAGGTGGCCCATTGGGGCAGCTTGATGAGGCAGTGTTTTCCTTTGTATGCAGCGAGCTCATGAGTGACAGTATTCCTCCACTTCAGCCCGCATACAGGGCCAATAGAATCTGCTCCTTATGAGCTGAAAGGTTCTCTCTGCTCCTAGGTGGCCATGGTTGTCATGTAGGGCAATCATAACAGTCTTTCTGTGTTTTTCTGGCAGGAATAGTTGCCACTTGTCTTCCAGGTCATCAGAGGGGCCCCTTCGGTAGACCACCCCTTGATGCACCTGCAACCTGTCCCATTCCTTGCCAGTAAGCGGGCCTCCTTTGTGGGATCATGCAAGAGTCGGTCCGGATCCTGGTCTTCTAAGGCTTCCAAAGCCAATCTTCCCAATGGGTCTTCCAGCTGATCCCGTCTTATATCCTTCTTTGATAATTTGGGCAAGTCTTCTTCACTAATCTGAGTTACATCACAATAATACTTGGGCACTCCAACAACTGAGACTCCAATTTCTTCTGCCCTGGATCCTCCACAAGCCTGGAGCTCTGCTCCCTGACACAAAGCCCATACCCCCTCTGGGGTTACCTGGGTCCAGTCTTCTACCATGCAAGTGGGAGCATGAGATCTTCGGGACAAGGCATCAGCATCTCGGTTTCCAGTCCCAGGCCTGTACTTCAGGCTGAAATTGAACCCCGAGAGGGCTGCCAACCAGGGCCGCCATCAGGGGGGTACAGGCAGTACACCTGTAAGGGGCCCGGATGGCCCACCTTTTTTTTATTTATAATTAAAAAAAAAAATTGTAAGGGGCCCGGAGTTCCCCAGGGCCCCGAATGTCATCCCCCCTTTTTTTTTTTTTTATATATATATTTTTTTTATTATTCATTTTTTTATTTAATTTGTTTTTTTTTATTTTTTTTTAATTTTATTTATTTTTTTATTTTTTGTAAGGGGCCCAGACTCCCGGAGGTCCCCAGGGCCCCGGATGGAAACCTCCCTTTCTTTTTTTTTAAAAAATGTTTTATAATTTTTTTTTTTTTAGGGGCCCAGAGGTCCCCAGGGCCCTGGATGGCAACCCCCCTTTTTTTTGTTTTTTTGTGTTCGTCAGCACCCAAACCCCCTGCTTCTCAATTTGTGGCACCCCCCCCCCCGCTTCTGAATTTGCGACAGCCCCCCCGCTTCTCAATTCGCGGCGGCAGCACCCCCCTGGTGGCATCCAGTTTTGCTGTGGTTAGAAGGTAAGTGAGCGGGTATATTGTCTGTCTTAACCACAAAGTCAGCTCCATATAAGTACTCCTTCAGTTTGTCCACCACAGCCCACTTCAAGGCCAGAAACTCCAACTTGTGGGTGGGGTAATTCTTTTCAGCTGGGGTTAAACTCCTACTCACATAGGCAACGGGTCTTAGCTGCTCTTCATACTCCTGATATAATACTCCTCCCAAACCATCATGGCTGGCATCCACGTGTAATTCATAGGGCTTTTGGGTGTCTCTGCATAGGTCAAGACAGGGGCAGTGGTCAAACTCTCCTTCAGCTTAATGAAAGCCTCTTCACACTTTCCAGTCCACTGGTCTTCCACTGACTCTCCCGGTTTCCTGGGGCCTGAGTCATCCTCCTCTCCATCTGTCTTCAACAGCTCATTCAGAGGCTTGACAATCTTTGCAAACCCCTCCACAAACCTGCGATAGTAGGAGCAGAACGCCAGAAATGACCTGAGCTCAGTCACTGTGGTGGGCCGGGGCCAGGAGGTGACTGCCTCCAATTTGTCGGGATCTGTGGATACTCCTTCTTTAGACACTATGTGTCCCAGGTAATGGACTGAAGACTGGTAGAACTGGCACTTCTCTCTTCAAGACCTTCTCTAATCTCTCCTCATGCTCCCCCAGAGTCTTCCCAAAGACGATGATGTCATCTAGGTATACTAGAACTTAGATGAGGTTCATGTCTCCCACCGTCTTCTCCATCAACCGCTGGAAAGTGTCAGGTGCTCCCGACAGACCTTGAGGCATACGGTCAAATTCGTAGAACCCCACCGGGGTAATGAAGGCAGTCTTCTCTCTGTCTTCTGGGTGCATTGGGATTTGGTAGTACCCGCTCTTCAGGTCCATTACACTGAACCATTTGGCTCCAGACAGACTCTGCAGAGCATCCTCTATTCTTGGGGTGGTGTATTGGTCAGGTATTGTCCTCCTGTTGAGGGTCCTGTAGTCTATACAGAGTCTCAATGACCCATTCTTTTTCCTGACTACCACAATTGGAGAGGCATATGGGCTCCTGGATTCCCAAATAACTCCCGTTCTCTTGAGCTCTGCAAGTTGCTAACGCAGATCTTTCAGATTAGCCAGGGGAACTCGCCAGACCCTCTTCCTAAAGGGTTTGTCCTCCTGTAGGCGGATTTTGTGAGTGGCACTTTTTGCACATCAAACTCATCCTTGGAGAAGATCTTCTGCCACTTCGCCAACTGGGTCCTGGCCCTCTCCTTCCATGTCGGGGGGTAGGGCCGGGGGTAGGGCTTCTTCATTCTCTAAGTCAGGCAAGGCAACTGGGGTAGCGGGATTCACTTGGCCCAACAGCACCCGGGCTGGAATCTTCACAGGCAAGTCAGTGGTGTTTCTGATACTCACTGGCACCCTGCCGTTTGCCTTCTTCAGGAACCTCAGCGGGACCACTTCAGGGATTACCTCCAGTCCCGGGTGGGTACCCAGAGGGTCTGGTTCCAGAACTACAAAGGGGCCAGGTTGTTCCCAGGTGAGCTTCACAGTGGCTCTCAAGCAGGCTACTTCACCAGGCTGCAACACCCTCTCTCTTCTCCAGTCTCCAAACTTTCCCCACCCCCTCTTCTGGGGCCTTCTTCTCCAGGATCAATCGCTGATAGGCCAGCTGCAACATGGGGTGGATTCTGGCTGTTGAAATGCCCTGCTCTTGTACTAGAGGGGCCAGTAGCCTCCTGACCAGGTCAGTGTTTGTTTCTATTATCAGAGAACTTTTGTTGGCCCCTGGTGGGCGGGGACAGACTACCGCAAGGGTGTCAAAGACCTCTGCCTCTCCTGCCACTGAGGGGTCGAAAGCCAATCTAATCGGGAGGTAACCGTCATAAGGAAAGCTCTGGGTGCCAATTCCCCATATTTCTAAGTCTTCTAACTTCTGCAAGGGCAAATGTCTCAGATGCTTTTGGTAGAAATCCCGGTACAGGAGGGTTACTTGAGCCCCTGTATCCAGAATGGCCTTCGTGTAGACTCCCTCCACTTGAATGGGGACCACTGGGGAAGGTCCCACTAACTTGGCTGGGAACTTCGTCGGGGAGGCCTCTTTTCCTGGGCCCCTGGTTTTGGCCTTTGGTGTTTTTTTTCTTTTTCCATCTCTTCCTGGATCTTAATCCCTGTTGGGCCTGGTATGCATTGATTTCTTGCGATTTTTGGGGTTTTACCTCCAAGGGAGGGGTATTATGTGTTTTTGATGGGGAATTATTCCCCTCACTTCTTGGCTTTTCTTGCTTTCTTATTCCAATGGAGCTTGCTGGAGATGATGGGCACCCGGTGGAATCCTTCACCGGGGCCCTCTGGAGTTTTCCGCCGGCTGGCGGTAGTTGCCTCGGGTCTTCCTTGGACTGGGGCACACTCGTTCAAAGTGGCCAATTCCTCTGCAGTTAAAGCAAAAAGCTTCTCCTCTATCCCACGGGGAGACTGGGGTTGAAAGACTCTGGTACAGCTCTTTCCTGACTTCTTCTTTTTCTCCAAATCCTGAGTTCTTGGCCATCAAAGAGGTCAGCATCTCTAATACTTGGGTCATCTGCGACTTTAAGACCTCCACCTCCGAGTCCCATTCAGTAGCCGTGGCGGATCTGACCCCAACTGAGGGGGAATTAGTGGGCTTCTCGGTCACCTGTTGGTCTTTCAACAGAGCCTCTTCATCCCTTATTATTCGTACAAGGTCCAGGTAGTTAAGGAAAATGACCCCACCGGTGGTTTTCAGATGGAGCCAAACTGGATCAGAACGCAATGCTCCCTTTAAAATCTGCTTCATCTTAGCTGCATCTATGGCTTGTGGCAGCATCCCCTTCTTAAGGACAATTTGGCACAACATCTTGTTTAACCTGCGAACGTATTCAGACAGTCTTTCTCCTGGAAGTTGAAGGTTTATGCTCAAACTGATAGATTAAATCAGCCACTTTCTCCAATTGGCCGAACTCTTCCTGCAACATAGTTAAATAGTCATAGGCTGTACAAGCAGCATTGCTGAACCTAAGGTTCTTCACGGCTTCAGCAGCAGCACCCTTTAAACTTTCTTTTTCGTACATCACGGGACACAGAGCGACTTAGTCATTACTAATGGGTTATATAGATACCTTCAGGTGCTGGCACTGGCAACTTCCAAAACCGGAAGTACCCTCCCCTATATAAGCCCCTCCCATCCGGGAGCACCTCAGTTTTTTGCCAGTGTCTAAGGTGTTGGCCAAAGAGTAACATGTGTTTTCACTGGGCTTGCGTACAGGTTCTTTTACGGGCCTTAGTAAGCTGTTCCGGATACGACCAAAAAAGCTTCATAGCTAAACGGTCAGTACCCGGGCCTTGCAAGAGAAGAGCAAGGTTTTGCCTGTAATGCCTCTCTTAGGAGGGCTGGACCCTGGGATCCAGAGCTCTGGTCATACCCACGACCAAGATGTTGTCTGTGCAGGGTGCTATAGAGGTCCAGGGGAGTGGAATCCTTGGGAACCCGGTCCCTGAAGGTTTAATTACAATGCCTGCCGTGATAGGTGAAGTTTGGGCTTCTGTGGACCAAACAAAGTCCTGCGGCGGGGAACAGGTAAGTGGGGGCCCCCAGGAACTTGGTTCTATTGGGGGACCCCCAAGCCTAATTTGTCTTTCTGTCTGTTACCTAACGGTATTCCCGCTAATATCTGTGTATGCCTGTAACTACTGGAAAATGTAAAATTTTAATAGTAGTCAAGAAAAAAAAAAAAAAAAAGAGGACCGCGGTACCTGTGTTAAACCACTAGAGGCCGCTGTGGTCCATTTTTCTTGTCATGTGGATCTTTGGTTTTCTCAAGTCAAAAGATCCAGGCAGTTGGTAAGTTTCTCTGTGGGAATCCACTTCCTCTGCCCTGTTGCTGCGCTCATCCACCGCACAGGCCCTCCGGCAAAAAGGGCCCTGGCTCCTAGTCCCTGCTTGGTTTCAAAAAAGGCGCCAATGGCGCACGGGTGCGCGCGCGGGCGCGTGCATGCGCCTCCTATGAAAGAAAAGGGGCGGGCGGGTGGATGACGCTCGATGCGCGCCGCGGCGCTTCTGCGCATGTGCAGGCGTCCCAGCATGTATAAAAGACACAGTACAAGTGTCAGCTGGATGCAAACAGAGCTAGCAACAAAACGGTGGCACACAGAGGCGGTTGATGCAGGCATCCCCATAGAAAGGCACTTTAGTGGACACCAGCTGGTATATAGCAGCAACTGTGTTAGACTATTACCAGCAAAATTGGTGTATGACGACGGGAATACCTCAGCTTTGTGCTTAAAGGATATGTCGTCCAGACGCTCCGGAAATAAGTCTTCCAGGAAGCCAAAGGGGTCTCCATCGGGCTCTGAGGATATTGGGCATGCTTGTACTGCACCAATCTCCCCTGAAGATTCAGAGGTCAGTAGCCGTAGGAACCCCGCAGGAGTGCCTGGTGCTGCGGCTGTCCCCAGTCCACCTGCTCCTGTATATATAACAGAGGAGGTTTTATCCTCAACTCTGGGAGGATTGGAAGAGAGATTAACAGCATTGATCGCTGCTTCCCTGTCACAGGGAAAGCGCGTCCGATCTCCGTCTCCTCCTTCAGAGTGCCTGTTAGTGGAGGAACAGCCCCACACAGAGATCGACCTACCTGAAGGGGATCAGGATGAGGTTGATTCGGTTATAGAGGAATCAACAGTGGAAGAACCTTTCTCAGCATCTCAGGCTGAAAGATTATGGGTTCAGTCTCTGACTAACATGGTCCGAGCAGCATTTAAAATGCCTCTGGCGGAACCATCAACCACTACTGTTTCCTCGCTGGGGTCGCTGAAAGCTCCCCAGACTGTCTGTTCCTTCCCAATCCACCCTTTATTGGAAGGGCTTATTTACCAGGATTGGGAGCATCCTGATAAAATATTTACTCCCCCCAAGAGATTTCCAGTGATCTATCCCATGGAGGATAAGTTCATAAAAAAATGGAGGGTCCCTACAGTGGACGCAGCCAGCTCTTGTGTAAATAAATCACTGACATGTCCAGTAGATAATGTTCCAATGTTCAAAGACCCAATAGATAAAAAATTGGAGTCTTTACTAAAATCTGCTTTCTCTACAGCAAGCATGGTGACACAACCTGCAGTAGCAGCGATTGGAGTCTGCCAAGCAGTGAAAGATCAGTTGAAACAAGTCTTAAGGGACTTACCAGATCAGCAGGCTCTTGCCCTAGCTGACCTACCTAGAGCCTTGTGTTGCGGTGGACGCCATAAAGGATACAATCCAACAGGCCTCCCGCTTTACGCTGTCTGTAGTACATATGCGTAGGCTTCTATGGCTCAAAAACTGGTCTGCTGAAGCTCCCTGTAAGAAATTGCTGATTAGCTTCCCATTTCATGGAGAACGCTTATCTGGAGAAGATCTGGACAAATATATCCAGAAAACTTCTGCCGGTAAAAGTACAATCTTGCCGGTTAAGAACAAGGGTAGAAGTCCTTCTTTTAAGAGGCCTACTTCTCCAGTCCCTGGCACATCGGCTGTGAAACAGTTCCGACGGCCTCCGCGGTCAAATCCAGGGGGCAGAAATCAGGGACAATCACAGGGTAACAAGAAACCCTGGGTCAAGAGAGGTACAAAACCTCCCCCCAAGTCATGAAGGGTTGCCCCCACTCAATCGGGTGAGGGGAAGACTTCAGTTGTTCACAGAGACCTGGCGGGACACCATCAGAGACAGATGGGTGATCTCCGCAGTAAGTCTGGGATACAGGCTGGAGTTAAAAGACATTCCTCCTGCCCATTTTTTTGAGGTCAAACGTGCCAAGCGATCCCCAGAAGAGAGGATCCCTCCTTCTGGCACTAGAACAACTATTGCTCCAAGGGTAATCATGAAGGTTCCCTTGGAAGAAAGCGGGTTCGGGTTTTACTCGAACCTTGTCACAGTCCCCAAACCAAATGGGGACGTGAGGCCCATATTAAATCTAAAAGGGCTAAACAAGTTCCTACATATCAGGACTTTTTCGGATGGAGTCGATCCGATCGGTGGCCACCGCCCTATAAGGGCAGGAATGGTTAGCCTCGATCGAAATAAGGGATGCTTATTTGCATATTCCCATCTGTCCGGCCCACCAGAAATTTCTACGCTTTGCAGTAGAAGGGCGCCATTTTCAGTTCAGAGCCTTACCTTTCGGTCTGGCCACAGCACCACGAGTGTTCACAAAAATTCTGGCACCACTATTGGCCAATCTAGGAACACAAGGTGTAACGATAATGGCATATCTAGACGACTTGTTGCTGATAGACCACTCAGTGAAAAAAACTAGAAGTGGTCGTTCACAAGACAATCAAGTATCTGGAATCTCACGGTTGCATTATCAACCGAGACAAGTCAGCCCTAAAACCAGTCAAAAGTCTGGAATACTTGGGGGCTAAGACTGGATTCAAATCAGAGAAAGATTTTCTTACCTCCAGAGAAGGTGTCGTCTTTGAAAGATTTGACCCACTTAGTGGGTACAAAAAGAAAACCATCCATACGCCTGTGCATGAGGCTGCTGGGAAAAATGGTGGCTTCATTCGAAGCAGTACGCTACGGTCAATTCCATTCAAGGAACTTGCAGAGGGCCATACTGTCAGCCTGGAACAAAAAAGTTCAGGCTTTAGATTACCAATGTCCCTGTCCCCTTCCGTTCGCAAGAGCCTCCATTGGTGGTTGGTGCCCCAGAATCTGGAAAAAGGGAAACCCTTCAGTCCGGTTTCTTGGAAGGTGGTCACTACAGATGCCAGCCTCATAGGCTGGGGGGCAGTACTGGAGCAATGGTCTCTCCAGGGCAAGTGGTCAGAAGCAGAGAAGGCCCTGCCCATCAATCTCTTAGAGATACGAGCAGCCCGGTATGCCCTAGTAGCATGGACATCCAAACTCCAAGGGTCCCCTGTCAGAATTCAATCAGACAATGCCACAGCAGTGGCATATATCAATCACCAGGGTGGCACCAGGAGTCGTGCAGCCCAGAGGGAAGCGAATTGCATCCTGGAATGGGCAGAAAGATATGTCCCAGCCATATCCGCGGTTTTCATCCCAGGAGTGGAAAATTGGAGAGCGGACTTTTTAAGTCGCCAGCAATTATGCCCGGGGGAATGGTCTCTTCACCCCGAGGTTTTCCAGGCAATATGCCAGCGGTGGGGAATACCGGATGTAGATCTGCTAGCATCCAGATTCAACGCAAAGGTGGACAGATTTGTGTCTCGCACAAGGGATCCCCTAGCTTGCGGCTCGGATGCCCTAGTGTTCCCTTGGGATCAGTTCAAGCTGATATAAAAACCGCAAAGGTGATCAAATACTACCAAAAGAAAGTTCTATTTGTGGGAAAAAAAGGACGCCAATTTTGTTTGGGAGCCATGTCGCACGACCGCGCAATTGTCAGTTAAAGCAACACAGTGCCGAATCGCAAAAAGTGGCCAGGTCTTTAAGCTGCATAATGGTCCGGGTCTTAAGTACTTAAAGGGGTGTTCCAGCCGAAATGACACTTTTTAAATAAAAATACCCCTATAATACACAAGCTTAATGTATTCTAGTAAAGTTAGTCTGTAAACTGAGGTCCGTTTTGTTAGGTTATTACAGCATTTAGAACATTTATAAACTAGAAATAGGCTGTGGCCATCTTAAGTGTGGGCATCTGAAGCCAGACTGCATGTCTTCCTGGATTTCAGACTTGCAAATCTCGCACATGCTCAGTGCTGCACAAGCAGTGTAATAAGTTTCAAGTCAGGTTTCCATAGCAACGGCAGTGTCAGCGGAAGTTGTCCTTATCTATGCAAACCTCTCCTCCCCTCCCCCCTCCAGGAACCAGTAAATATACTGCATGTAGAAGAAATATTATTCAAGAAATATATATATCTTTTGTTATATATTTATCTTGTTCTGTGTGTCTGTGTCCCCTCCGCAGACTATCTCACCTCTGCTCTGCACATCCCATCCACAGACTATCTCACCTCTGCTCTGCACATCCCATGCGCAGACTATCTCACCTCTGCTCTGCACATCCCCTCCGCAGACTATCTCACCTCTGCTCTGCACATCCCATCCACAGACTATCTCACCTCTGCTCTGCACATCCCATCCGCAGACTATCTCACCTCTGCTCTGCACATCCCATCCGCAGACTATCTCACCTCTGCTCTGCACATCCCATCCGCAGACTATCTCACCTCTGCTCTGCACATCCCATCCACAGACTATCTCACCTCTGCACATCCCATCCGCAGACTATCTCCCCTGCTCTGCACATCCCATCCACAGACTATCTCACCTCTGCTCTGCACATCCCATGCGCAGACTATCTCACCTCTGCTCTGCACATCCCCTCCGCAGACTATCTCACCTCTGCTCTGCACATCCCATCCGCAGACTATCTCACCTCTGCTCTGCACATCCCATCCGCAAACTATCTCACCTCTGCTCTGCACATCCCATCCGCAGACTATCTCACCTCTGCTCTGCACATCCCATCCGCAGACTATCTCACCTCTGCTCTGCACATCCCATCCACAGACTATCTCACCTCTGCACATCCCATCCGCAGACTATCTCCCCTGCTCTGCACATCCCATCCGCAGACTATCTCCCCTGCTCTGCACATCCCATCCGCAGACTATCTCACCTCTGCGCTGCACATCCCATCCACAGACTATCTCACCTCTGCTCTGCACATCCCATCCGCAGACTATCTCACCTCTGCTCTGCACATCCTATCCGCAGACTATCTCACCTCTGCTCTGCACATCCCATCCGCAGACTATCTCACCTCTGCTCTGCACATCCCATCCACAGACTATCTCACCTCTGCTCTGCACATCCCATCCGCAGACTATCTCACCTCTGCACATCCCATCCGCAGACTATCTCACCTCTGTTCTGCACATCCCATCCGCAGACTATCTCACCTCTGCACATCCCATCCGCAGACTATCTCCCCTACCCTGCACATCCCATCCGCAGACTATCTCACCTCTGCTCTGCACATCCCATCCACAGACTATCTCACCTCTGCTCTGCACATCCCATCCACAGACTATCTCACCTCTGCTCTGCACATCCCATCCGCAGGCTATCTCACCTCTGCTCTGCACATCCCATCCGCAGACTATCTCACCTCTGCACATCCCATACACAGACTATCTCACCTCTGCACATCCCATCCACAGACTATCTCACCTCTGCACATCCCATCCACAGACTATCTCACCTCTGCTCTGCACATCCCATCCGCAGACTATCTCACCTCTGCTCTGCACATCCCATCCACAGACTATCTCACCTCTGCTCTGCACATCCCATCCGCAGACTATCTCACCTCTGCTCTGCACATCCCATCCACAGACTATCTCACCTCTGCACATCCCATCCACAGACTATCTCACCTCTGCACATCCCATCCGCAGACTATCTCACCTCTGCTCTGCACATCCCATCCACAGACTATCTCACCTCTGCACATCCCATCCGCAGACTATCTCTCCCCTGCTCTGCACATCCCATCCGCAGACTATCTCACCTCTGCTCAACCCATCCACAGACTATCGCTCTGCCCCTCCACATGTCACCTCTGCACCCTTATCTACAGCTCAGCTTAATCCATATCTCCCCCCACAGCTCTCACTGTGCCCAATCTAAATACACCCCCCCAGCTCTGACCACTGCAGAACAACCTCAGTGTCTCAACAGCTGTCTCAGGTTTCGTTCTGGCTGAAAAAAAGCCCTGCTTATATTATTACTGTGTGCAGGGAGAGAGAGAGAGAGAGAGGAGCTTTCAGAAGTTATATTATAAGACTGAGCATGCTGGAAGCTGGTGTTTTGTGTCACACTGTCTTGTATTATAACTGTGTGCAGCGAGAGAGAGAGAGGAGGAGCTTTCAGAAGTCATCAGCTATGTGTGGGTGGGTGGGACAAAGCAGCTATCGCACACCAGCCAATTATTTGGCTTCTTTAGAAAAGGGGCGGAGCCGCATACACGTAGCGGCCCGCCCTGACCCCCTCCTATTGGCTGGTGTGCGATAGCTGCTCTGTCCTGCCCACCCACACATCTCTGATGACTTCTGAAACCTCCTCTCTCTCTCTCTGCACACAATTATAATATGACAGTGTCACACAAAACACGCGAGATTTCGGTAGGAGGCGGAGGCGATTCACAAGGAGTCATGGGATACATGACGCTGATATCCCAGGAATCCTTGCGAATTGCCTTGTGACATAATAGCCTAGGCTATTAAGACCAGGAAGTTAGGCTGAAAAACGGAAAAAAAGGTATTTACAATCCAAAAAAAATAATAATAATGCCCATTGTGAAAACTATGTGCTAAGGGCATGCAGCACAGACAAACATAAAAAAATGGGTGGAACTCCACTTTAAGAGCATTAACATGGCTTCTTAGAGAATCACTGCAGTATTCTGTCACGTCGTGGATCCCAAACAATTCAAAGAACGTCTTTGTTTTATTAGTAAAGAAATGGCTCAGGTCCTTTCCTTCAAAAAATATGTTTTTACCCTCTAATCGTTTCACTTCCTTTATCTGGATGTCAGGACGCTTGATGGTATGCCTCAAACACTCCTATATCCTCAAACACTCCTTTCAATATGAGTTCATGGATGTGATGACAGCAAGCCAACCACAACAATGTTCATCCGATTTCCCTTTCAATTCTGGTGCATACCCCTTGGATCAGTCCTGTATCAGATGCTGTAGTATCAAAAGATATACTGATTATATTGTCACGTAGCCCAAATCGATCCACTTTCCGAATAACTACTTCAGTCATCTGCTCATCAGTGCCTTTCAGGGTAACAGGTACGCCAAGCAAATGCTCAAAATCTTTGCCAGTCTTTAGAACTGCAACTCTATCTTCCAAAGTTTTGACATTCCCATGGGCAACTGAGGGCAACAGTTTACTATCCCAATGCAAGACCAAATGAGGAGGATTTTCAAAGAGTAAAGCCTTGTACACACGATCAGATTTCCTATGGTTTTTAAACCGATGGATTTTTCCATCGGAAAACCGATGAAGCTGACTTCCATCAGTCTCGCCTACACACCATCAGTCAAAAAACCGACCTTTCCAAACGCTGTGACGTAAAACACTCCGATGAGCCGAGAAAAATTAAGTTCCATGCTACTGAGCATGCGTCGACTTGATTCTGAGCATGCGTGGGTTTTTTATCCGATGGAGTTCCCCACAGACGATAGTAATTTGCTATCGGTTTTTTAACCATCGGATAAATTTAAAACATGTTCTATTTTTAAACACCGATGGAAAAAAGACCGATGGGGCCCATACACGATCGGTTTGTCCGATGAAAACAGTCCATCGGACTGTTTTCATCGGTAAAACCTATCGTGTGTACACGGCTTGACTCTTAGATTTTCTTTGCCATTTTACTTCTATTGATGGCCCGAGCTCGGTAAGTGGTAGCTGGAGATATGGAAATTTTTGAAACGTCGTGGCCAAGGCTGTTTGCAGTTGCTATAAATGAAGTACTTGCTTGTCGAATAGATAGCTGGTCTCGATCCCAAGTAGACGTGAGTGTCTGATCAAGAGGTTTTAATCTAGGACTTGATCATCATTTTTTCGTTGCTGCGGGCGAAAACTCAGCCTCTGCGTCACTAGGTGCTTGTGATGATGGAGATGAGTCTTCCAGTATAACTGTCTTATTGATTTCAGCGATAGTTTGTAATGTTTATTCTTATATGAATCTTTTTTTTTCTTCTTTGTACACTTAGTTCAATGTTAGAAATTTCACTAGTTTGTGATAAAAGTGATCAATGTGTGAAACCCCTAAATATTATCCAAACTTCTTGAAATTTGGCATATATATCTTTTACATCACCGAGACTCGGGGCGTAAGCAAAGTCATATGAAAATCACATCTTTGGAAAAATGAAACACCCTAATGTCCATGGATATCCTATGCGGTATTAAGGTGGTTAAATGTAACTAAAGAAGAGAAGGGCACCAACAGGAGCTCATGTCAAGCCTAAACTCCAGAAGGAATTACCAAACCTTCTGCCAACTGCCAAAGTTACCAAACTACTAGACTGGGAGCGCAGAAAAATATGTAGAATATATATATTGGCCTAAACTGATGAAGAAATTCGTTTTTAAAATATATTTTTTTTTTAATTGGGAGATATTTATTATTTATTATTTCAAATCGTTCACATTTTTTTGTTTATAGTGCAAAAAATAAAAACCGCAGAGGTGATCAAATACCACCAAATACCACCAAAAGAAAGCTCTATTTGTGGGGAAAAGAAAGCTCTATTTGTGGGGGAAAAAAAGGACATTTGGGGTTGGGTACAGCGTTGAACGACCGCGCAGTTGTCAGTTAAAGCGATGCAGTGCCAAATTGTAAAAAGTGCTCTGGTCAGGAAGCTGAAGTCGTTAATAGATTTACTAATATGGAGAAAGAAATAGAAGTACTGAATTCCTTACCCGTTCTAGAGTAAAGCCTGCTCGTTGCACCTTTCTGTATTACTTTGTATTTCTCATACACTGAAAATATCATGCAACATTGTAACACTTGTGTGTAACACCTTAAATGCAATATCAGCACTTCTGAAAAACACTTAACCATTTATTCCAGCACTTTTTTTCTAAATTTCCTTCTATTATAACCGAAGCTTTGAGAAGCTGTCAAGCAAAACATCTTGTCCTAGTTGGCTGGTACATCTATTTCTTCCCAGGAAGTTCAGAGCAGTCTAGTTATGGTGATTGACACCGAACGTGTGAAAGCAATTTCCTCCACAAAGGTCATACTGCTTTAAAATAATGTTTAACGGCTTAGATGTAAAGTGAATTTTAAAAATTGTGTTACGGTAAATCTTCACGTAGGTTCATTTACAAAATGTTTACAGTATTTAAAGCATGCAAGTGACTTATATGTATGTTTCACTAGACAAGACAAAGTGCAGTGACCCCAAGCAACCAATGGGAATTCATCTTTCAACTATAACATTTGATGTTTTGTTCCAGTTTTATCATCATCATTGTTTTTCTTTGACTTATGATAGTTATATAATGTTCTATTGCTTTCTATACAAGAACATATTTAATGAGAGAATGAGTTTTCTACCCCATTTTTTCACCTTTTTAGCTGTCTGTTCCATTCAGGAACCATATGTGTGTCAAATACATTAGTACACAGTGAATAGTAATTTATTAGGTATACTTGCTTTCTGTCACCTGTGCTCCTAACATATTTTTTACTAATTGTTGAAGGGTGAAGGATGAAGCAGTATACATCCAAAACCATGTAGGCTTAAAGCGTATCTTAATGTGGAACTAAAGGCAAAACTTTTTTTCATTTTGGATAGAGCAAGGGAAGGTTATAACCCCTGTTTATTTTTGCCATCTTTGTCCCATTGGGGGGATTTACCTTCACTTCCGGTCCCATAGCCAAACAGGAAGTGAGAGGAAATCCCTGCTAAGTTAGGAGAATTCCTTGGGGACCCCCATGTCACCAGAACTAGTATCCCCATTGGATGATTTCCCCTCTATCACTTTTCTGGGGACAACCTTTTACCTTCACTTTCAATGATAATGGTAAACAGGACATATAGATAGGGGGGGGGGGGGATCTCCTTAACTGGGGCACCGACAGCAATAAAAACTGACAGGTGTTCTAATTTCTCTGCAATCTATCCAAACCTAAAAAAAAAAAAGTTTTGCCTTCAGCTATACTTTATAGCCTCGTACACACGGCCGGTTTTCTCGACAAGAAAATTGCTGGGAGAGCTTTTTGCCGAGAAAACCGGTCGTGTGTATGGTTTCTCGTCGGGAAAACTGCCAGGAATCTCGACGAGAAAAATAGAGAACCTGCTCTCTATTTTCTCGTCAGGATTCTCGTCGGCCTGTTTCCCGTCGAGAAAATCGTGCGTGTGTATGCTTACCTGTCTCCAGGTAAACCCACGCATGCTCGAAAAGACTTACAAGGGTAGTGTAGGGTGTAGCAAGATGGCGGCGACGGCATTGAATGTGACATAGTCGATGACGTCACCGCGTTCTTGCCATTCAAAAGAACGGCGGTTCTTTTGAATGTGCGTGTGTATACAGGGCTTGGCAAGACAAGCTTGCCAGGAATCTCGTCGGGAAAACCGAAGTTTTTTTCCCGACGAGATTCCCGCCCATGTGTACGAGGCTTAAGTCAGAATCAGTGTCTAACATATAACCCATCGTAGACCATAGCAAAGAGGCAGAAGTGGGAATGAGCAGGCAACCAGTTAAACTTTGGGGAATTTCATTATAGGACAAGGGTATTTTTTGGGGGGGAAGGGGTGTGTGTTTTTTTTTTTTTTGGAGACCCTAATTATTCAAAATAAACACAGGTCAGCATAATGTGTACCTCTTGCAAAAAACTCCTTCAAGGAAACTCGCCATAAGAAATATGTAGACTACCATCTGCTGACTTCCTTTTGTTAGCTGTTATGCCGATTCTGTAAATTTAATGCATTCTGATTTACTGAACCACAAAGAGATCACAGCAAGTGAAGTCAACATGCAGTCAGGACTCTTGACCTGCATACTGTTTGGGGTCAGTAAATCTGGACGTACTACAGCCAATAGAATTGCATGACAGCCAGCCCACTAGTGGTTTTAGAAGATTAAAGTGTTTCTAAAGCCAAAAGTTATTTTTTTGCCTTAATGCATTACCTGCATTAGGGTAAAAAAACTTTCACTAGCTGTTCGCCCCCACCACCTCCATAAATACCTACCCGAGTCCTGTATTGATCCAGTGTTGGTCTTTCTCCTTGCTCCTGCTGCTGTCAATCAAATTGTCACATAAAGCATGGCTGTGTCTGGCAATGAGTCTTCTCGCTGAGCTACCTGAGATGCTGGACAGTGTCTTGTCTGATCCATTGGACAACCCCACCTTGTGCTTTGACATCTGATGAACCTTGAACTCTTTGCTCCTCCCGTGAACTTCCTGATTTAACCACTTGCCGATGTACGTCGGCAGAATGGCACGGGCAGGCAGATAGGCGTACAGGTACGTCCCTTTAAATTTTCCGCCCAGCAGGCGCGCGCCTGCCGCGTGCCTCGCAAGTGCGGTCGCGGGTCTCGGGAACTCGATGTTCCCGGGCGGCCTGCGATTGCAGTAGGCAAGAGCAGAATAGGGGAATGCCTTTGTAAACAAGGCATTCCCCTATTCTACCTAGTGATACTGTCACTGATGACCGTTCCCCGTCATAGGGAACGGTCATCAGTGACGTGTCACGTGTAGCCACGCCCCCTAACAGTAAGAATCACTCCCTAGGAAACACTTAACCCCTGCAGCGCCACCTAGTGGTTAACCCATTCAGTCATTTTTAAAGTAATCAGTGCATTTTTATAGCACTGATCGCTGTAAAAATGACAATGTTACCAAAATGGTGTAAAAAGTGTCCGATGTGTCCGCCATAATGTCGCAGTTCCAATAAAAATCGCTGATCGCCGCCATAACTAGTAAAAAAAAAAGATATATATAAAAATGCCATAAAACAGTCCCCTATTTTGTAGAAGCTATAACTTTTGCGCAAACCAATCAATAAATGCTTATTGCAATTTTTTTTACCAAAAATATGTAGAAGAATACGTATCGGACTAAACTGTGGAAAAAAAAATTATATATTTTTTGGGGATATTTATTATACCAAAAAGTAAAAAATATTGAATTTTTTTCAAAATTGTCCCTGTTTTTTTGTTTATAGCACAAAAAAGAAAAACCGCAGAGGTGGTCAAATACCACCAAAAGAAAGCTCTATTTGTGGGAAAAAAAGGACGTCAATTTTGTTTGGGAGCCACGTCGCACGACTGCGCAATTGTCAGTTAAAGCGACGCAGTGCTGAATCGCAAAAAGTGGCCTGGTTTTTGACCACCAAAATGGTCCGGGCTGAAGCAGTTAAGTTATGTCTCTGCCCTTCCTGTTTGCCAGATTATTGTTCTCCCTTCAGCCAGTGTCTTGCTCTCGTCTTCCCTGCTGCCGTCCATATTTTTCTACTACTCGTTATTGATCCTTGGATTGTTTCTCGACTTTGCTTCTGCCTGATCCCAACCTGCAACTACTCCTTGTTTTACTGACTAAGCTTTAGTTTGATCCTTACCTGCTTGTCCGCTTCTAGACCCCGGCTTGCTCACCTCCTGGTGGGGCGATCCTCAGGACATCAACCTGGTACTAACACGCAGCAAAATCCATCTCCACCATACCAGCTCTGGTGAACACCAGCTAGTACTTAGACTTCGCACCTCAGGTGAGCCCACGTCATCCACCAGGGTGAATACCTGTGTAGCTGTCCTGCTGGTCGGTGGTAGTCCCGCTACTGCTATAGCAATGATCTTCAAGCCTGAGCCCTAATTGTGACACAAATCCTGTGAGGAGGGAGCAGCGGTGAGGTCAAGCCATGCTGTATGTGTCTATGGATCTACACAGCCTGGCTCGGGAGTGTGCCTGCCCATGTGCCCCATAGGCAGATGGCTTGCTACGGGGGCACATGGAGAAGAGGAGGAGCAGAGAGCGCAGGCGAAGGACCCCAGAAAAGGTGGTAAGAGACCACGCTGTGCAAAATCCTTGCACAGAGCAGGTAAGTATAACTTTTGTGTTAGGGAAAAAAACAGAGGCTTTAGAATCACTTTAAGACAGCCAAGGAATATAAGAGACACAGTGTAGAATGTTTCCAAAACAGTTCTCATCTCCTTCTTGAGGCCAACACACCCATTAATTCAAAAATGTATTTTTTTGTTTTGCATGAGAGGTTGAGAGATTAATACTGCTTTCAGGTTTTTATTTCTGTCTGTGTTCCTTGTCCTGATGACCGCTGTCACTGGAATCCTGAAAGCGAGGGAACATTCATGGGCTTTGATGAGCAAATGCAGCTGACTTTTGGCCTTAGTTTGGGATGCTTCTGTGGATATTCAGTTGACCTGCCTAAAGCTGATTTGGCATTTCCATAGATTTGTAGGGGAAAGGAGCAGTTTGATGCAACAGTGACCCCTGACACCCCTTAGAATATAGGAATTAGAAAACTAATATTTTAATATAATGAAACATTGGAAAATAGCATATAAATAAACATTTTGCAGGAAATGTTAGCTTGTTAGCCTTTATGATAGTGTATATACTAAAGCCATTTTGGACCAGCCTGGAAATGTATTTCTATGTGTGCTACTATTTACTTACAGTATGTATGGCCACTACATATTTATTGGCCCAAAATAATTTAGCAATTTGCAGGGCTTTTTATTCTTAGAGAATAGGTGCAGGAACTCAGTCAAGGCCCCTCCTCCAATCCCCCCCCTCGAACCACATCAAATGGTGGACGTGGCAAAATTGCACTTACAGTGGGAGGGGCTTGAAGGTGTTAAATGCAAGAATTGCTCTACTTACAGAGTTCAGGAGTGCGCTACACACAGATTACAGAGTTCAGGAGAGCACTACACACAGATTACAGAGTTCAGGAGTGCACTACACACAGATTACAGAGTTCAGGAGTGCACTACACACAGATTACAGAGTTCAGGAGTGCACTACACACAGATTACAGAGTTCAGGAGTGCACTACACACAGATTACAGAGTTCAGTGGTACACTTTGCACACATTGTAGAGTTCAGGGGTACATTTTCCACAGATTGCAGAGTTCGGTGGTACACTTTGCACACATTGTAGAGTTCAGGGGTACATTTCCCACAGATTGCAGAGTTCAGGAGTGCGATACGCACAGATTACAGAGTTCAGGAGTGCGATACGCACAGATTACAGAGTTCAGGAGTGCGCTACGCACAGATTACAGAGTTCAGTAGTACACTTTGCACACATTGTAGAGTTCAGGGGTACATTTCCTACAGATTGCAGAGTTTAGGAGTGCGCTACACACAGATTACAGAGTTCAGGAGTGCGCTACGCACAGATTACAGAGTTCAGTGGTACACTTTGCACACATTGTAGAGTTCAGGGGTACATTTCCCACAGATTGCAGAGTTCAGTGGTACACTTTGCACACATTGTAGAGTTCAGAGGTACATTTCCCACAGATTGCAGAGTTCAGGAGTGCGATACGCACAGATTACAGAGTTCAGGAGTGCGCTACGCACAGATTACAGAGTTCAGTGGTACACTTTGCACACATTGTAGAGTTCAGGGGTACATTTCCCACAGATTGCAGAGTTCAGGAGTGCGCTACGCACAGATTACAGAGTTCAGTGATACACTTTGCACACATTGTAGAGTTCAGGGGTACATTTTGCACAGATTGCAGAGTTCAGGGGTGCGCTATGCACAGATTGTAGAGTTTAGGGGTACACCACACACAGACTGCATAGTTCAGGGGTATGCTACGCACAGGTTACAGAGTTCAGGGGTACACTTTGCACAAATTGCAGATTTCAGGGTTACATTTAGCACAGATTTCAGAGTTCAGGGGTGCACTTTGCACAGATTGTAGAGTTCAGGGGTACACCACGCACAGATTGCAGAGTTCAGGGGTACATTTTGCACAGATTGCAGGGGTACAGTATGCACAGGATCTATATGTATAAGCATTACAATTTTAATATCAGTAATCCAAAGCCATTAAACTCTGAAAAAAAAAAATACTCATTCAAATTGGCAGAAAATACTTTTTTGCCCAGTTTGATACTTTACCCAGAATAACTTTGGGCTATGCTGGAAAGAACTTTATTTATTTTTATTTTTTATGCATGCCCAATACATCTATGGTAATGCACAAAATGTAGATGCAAACAGCTTTACAACAGCTGCTCTTTCAACTGGATTAATATAAAGGGCAGTCATAAAATATAAGAACCATAAAGTCTGATTTGTGTTCTGACAGTGATGATGAAATTGCTTTCATATTCATAAATCCTTTAATCTCCAGTTACTTGTTAACATATGTCATTATCACCTAGGTTGCTCTTTTCAGGTTCTGAGGTTTGATGATTCATTTCTCAGATAGTAGAATATTACAGGAGGATTGGTTAACAGAACACTGCAATAGTGGATCACCAATAGCAATTAGTGGATTGGTTGGCCTGAATCTGTTTGCACATGATTGGGCCAATTCACAGTAAGGACAGGTTTGCTTCCAATCACCAATTAAAGTTTCACTTTAGATAAAACTTTTTTTTTTCATTTTGGATAGAGTAAGGGTGGGTTATAACTCCTGTCTGTTTTTTGCCATCTGTGTCCCAATGGGGAGCTTTCCCTTCACTTCCTGTCCCATAACCAAAACATAAAATGGGAGAAATTCCCTCCAAAGTGAAGAAGTCCCAGGGTGTCACTTTCCCTTCTATGACTTTTCTGGGGACAACCTAAAATTTGGGATTTTCTTTCATTTTTTAATGATAATGGTAAATCATCAATAAAAAAGGCCAGGTGTTAGTACAGCAACCTCTCGGTTTTTTTTCTGTTCAGCCAGCTGGGTTGAAGGTAAAAAAAATTCAAGTGTGTACCCAGCCTAGGGCCAAAGCTCTTTTGGCACTACTTCTCCTGTGGGTCACATGAATGCACGTAGTTCTGCACTCCTTTGACCCATATTCAGCTGACAGCATGCTAAAATCTGCTGTCACTCAACCGTCCAGACTCTTGTCGGATCCCGACCTTAATGTTGGGATCCACCCAGATGCCTGACTGGCAGCTGGCTCATCCACTCAGCGAGCTTCTCCCGCCCCCTTCACAGCGCAGCGCTCCAGTGAGGGCTGGGGGGGCAGAGCAGAGAGCTGGCGACTGACATTTATTGAAGATAAATGAAACCTTTAAATACATCAAGGGGGTGAATAAGGTTCAGGACAGCAATTTTTTAATATGAAACCAAAATCAATAACACAGGGACATGACCTCAAACTAACTGAAGGGAAGTTTAAAACTAATCTTAGGAAGTATTATTTTACTGAAAGGGTAGTTGATGATTGGAATAAACTACCAGCAGAGGTAGTGAGACATTGGCTTCAAACATGCTTGGGATAAACATAGATCTATAAACAGACAACAAAGTTAGCGAAAAAAAAAAAAAAACAATAAAAAAAAAAAAAAAAAACAACACACAATAAAAATGGGCAGACGCTATGTTTCTTTAACTTTTTGGATTTTTTGGTCTTTTGCTTTAAAAGGTAAAGGAGACCTGTCATCCTTTTTTTCTATTAAAAGGGGTGTTTACATTCCTTGTAATAGGAATAAAATTGATCAAAAAAAAATAAAAATTAATATGGAAAATGTAAGTCGTGGAACGTTAGAGAGCAGAATTATTCTAGCGCTAGACTTCCTCTGTAACTAAAGAGGTAACCTGTAAAGAAGTTTAAAATGTCGCTTATAGAGATTTTTAAGTACTGTAGTTTGTCACCATTCCATGAGCCTGTGCAATTTTAACATGTTAGGTATCTATTTACTTGGTGTAACATCATCTTTCATAGTATACAAAAAAATTGGGGTATATATTGTGATTTTTTATTTTATTTTTTAATTAATTAAAATGTATTTTTACCCAAAAAGTTGCGATTGAAAAAACACTGCGCAAATACTGTGTGGCAAAAGAATTGCAACAATCGACATTTTATTCCCTAGGGTCTCTGCTATAAAAGAATATATAATGTTTGGGGGCTATAAGTAAATTTTTTACCAAAAAATACTGATTTAAATTTGAAAACAAAAAGTGCCAGAAAAGGGTGGTGTTCTATCGAGAAATGCCCCCGTCGAAAAATGCCTCAGATGGGCATGCGCAGTAACCAACGTAACCAACGTCACTATGTTGATCAGCTAAAGGGACGTCAACACGGCTCATGTGCACATCGTCAGAGGCAATATTTGAAGATCTGCTAAGCGCCAAAGAATGGATTTGTCAGATTCTGCCTCGCTATTGCGGGGCAGGTTGTGGGTGTCTTGAAGGTTGGGTTTTGTGTGTGTTTTAACCTGCCCTTAGACGCTGCCAAAACACACCTTTAAACACACTAAACCAATCGTGCAACAGACAGAAAACACGGGGTTCAATACAGGCAAAACCCGCCCCGCAATAGCGAGGTAGAATCTGACAAGTACGTTCCCCCTCCGCTGTTTGCATAGCATCAGATAATGCCTCCGACGATGTGCGCACGCGCTGTGTTGACGTCACGCCAGCTGACAAACATATCAGCTGCAGTGACTATTGTTACTGCGCATGCGCAGTCCCATCGGAGGCATTTTTAGACGGGGGCATTTCTTGATAGAACACCGGGTCTTCAATCCTGCTCTTCTATTTTAATAAGGACATAGAAAGTTCCTATAAGGAAAAGGATTGCCACCTTTTCTTCATGCCAAACCTAAACACTTTAGTGGCCTGGGACACTTTTGGGTGCCCCAAGGAGAGGAGTAATGCAGTGCGCATAGCGTGCTGCAGCCAACATTGGGTGTGGCCAAACTGCTCTTGCTGACATCATTGCCCTGCCCCCAAGTGATACCGAACCTGCCCCCAGACAGCCGCCTGCAGCTCCCAGATGGCAACATATTTGTGTGGGACTTTCTTGGTTACTTGGGGAGCCACAGATCAGTCTGAATAATGTGTCCGGGTTTCAGCCTGCCTGAAACCCGGACATGATTCAAAACCCAAGCTGTCCGTGTGAATCCCTGACAGGTGGCAACCCTAATAAGGACAATAAGTTCAGAGAGAGTGGGGAATACCACAGCACAATACTATGCACCCTCTGTCAGAAAGACCCCAATAAGTTTCTCTCACTGAGCCCTGGGGGGAGCTAGTAAAGAGTACAGTATATAAGGAAGGCCCCTATTTGCCAGTGTGTGAAATGCCAGGTGGATTGTAGATACCCACCAAACAAGGCAAACCTCCGCCTGCACCCTGATGAGAGACCTTCTCATCACTAATGTCATAACTTGTCATCTAAAGCCAACTAATGCCCATGCTTTATATAATAAAGAGGGGCAGAGAGCTGTAAGATAAGGTGCAGATTGTATGAATGCAGGCACATCAATGAAAGATTACTTTTGATTGGCTATTAGTTGATGACTTTGCGGTGTGTTGGATTAGCCTGTTGTTGTTATGATG
Organism: Rana muscosa; assembly: GCA_029206835.1. Taxonomy (NCBI): domain Eukaryota; kingdom Metazoa; phylum Chordata; class Amphibia; order Anura; family Ranidae; genus Rana; species Rana muscosa. The sequence goes on from CM055121.1 coordinate 871,687,745, forward strand.
TACAATAGAGGAAGTGAAGTGTTTATAGTTGTGTAAAATAAAGCAGAGGTTACAGTAAGGATGTGCTGAGATCTGTAGGATTACTAGAAAGGAGATCACTACTAACAATGTATGAAGCACTGTGTGTGACATGCTGGCCAGGTTGTTCCGGGCTCTGTACAGTACACTGGGGGAGGTTTAGCCCAGTCTAGTGATGAGGGCTCAGCACGCCGCCTCTCCGTGTCATGTGACTGTCCAGGAAGAAGGCAGGCGCCGGTCTCCAGGGGTCGGCAATGGACGGAGCGCTCCCTCTACAGGCCGTCTTTCTACTCCTCCTGGGGGCACAGCTCGCAGGGGCTGGAACCAAGTATGAGCCCACATGGGAGTCACTGGACGCCAGACCCATCCCGGACTGGTACGATGACGTCAAGTTCGGGATCTTCATCCATTGGGGGGTGTTTTCTGTTCCCAGCTTCGGCAGCGAATGGTTCTGGTGAGTGGCTGGGTGGGGGAGAGGGCTGTGACCAATACAGTCCCAGGATCGGGAAATGGGGCTCCGACTTGTCTTGTATGACAGCTGTTTGTGTAGCAGGAAGTCCCATGGAAGGGGAACCCCGGACATCACTGTTTGTCTTTTAAGCCAAGCTCCAACTTTATGCACCCTTCCTTCCCAGAAGCCCTATTGTTAAAGCGGAACTCTGGAAATATGAAAAGACAACAACCCTTGTGGTGGGGGGCCCCTGGCACTAAAAAGAAGTGGCTTCTTTTACATAGGTGGGACCTCTGTTTTTTGACCCACGATTGCACAGATCAAAATGTGGAAATGGACCCACTACCACCTATATCCCCCACCTCTGGGTCCATTTAAAGAGGAACTTCTCTTAAAAGTGAAGGCCCTCTTTCTTCTTTTCTTTCCTTTCCTTTTCTTTCAATTCTTTCTTTTCTTTTTCCTCCCTTCATTCTCCTCCTTCTTCTTCTTCTTTCTTCATCCTCCTTCTTTCCCTCTTCCTCCTCCTTCTTTCCCTCTTCTTCTTTCCTCCTTCTTTCTTCTTCCTCCTTTCTTCCTCATCCTTCTTCTTTCCTCATTCTTCTTATTTCCTCCTTCTTCTTCTCTCTTCTTCCTCCTTCTTCTCTCTTCCTCTTCCTGCTTCTTTCTTCCTCCTTTTCCTTTCTTCTTTCCTTCTTCATCCTCCTCCTTCTTTCTTTCTTTCTTTCTTTTTTTTCTTCCTTCCTTCTCCTCCTTCTTCTTCTTTCTTCCTCCTCCTTCTTTCCATCTTCCTTCTTCTTCTTCTTTCCTTCTTCCTTTTTCCTCCTTCTTTCTTCATCCTCCTTCTTTCCCTCTTCCTCCTCCTTCTTTCCCATTTGTTCTTCTTCTTTCCTCCTCCTTTCTTCTTCCTCCTTTCTTCCTCATCCTTCTTCTTTCCTCATTCTTCTTCTTTTTTTCTTTTCTCCTTCTTCTTCTCTCTTCTTCCTCCTTCTTCTCTCTTCCTCTTCTTGCTTCTTTCTTCCTCCTTCTCCTTTCTTCTTTCCTCCTTCTTCTTTCTTCATCATCCTCCTTCTTTCTTTCTTTCTTTCTTTCTTTCTTTCTTTCTTTTCTCCTTCTTTCCTTCTCCTCCTTCTTCTTTCTTCATCCTCCTCCTTCTTTCTTTCTTTCTTTTCTTCTTCCTTCCTTCTCCTCCTTCTTCTTCTTCTTTCTTCCTCCTCCTTCTTTCCCTCTTCTTCTTTCCTCATTCTTATTCTTCTTTCTTCTTTTCTCCTCCTTCTTCTCTCTTCCCCTTCCTGCTTCTTTCTACCTCCTTCTCCTTCTTTATTCTTCCGTCCTTCTTCTTTCTTCTTTATTCTTCCCTCCTTCTTCTTTCTTCATCCTCCTCCTTCGTTCTTTCTTTCTTTCTTTTTTTCTTCCTTCCTTCTCCTCCTTCTTCTTCTTTCTTCATCCTCCTTCTTTCCATCTTCCTCCTTTCCCTCTTCTTCTTCTTTCCTCCTTCTTTCTTCTTCCTCCTTTCTTCCTCATCCCCCTTCTTCTTCTTTCCTCATTCTTCTTCTTTTTTCTTTTCTCCTTCTTCTTCTCTCTTCCTCCTCCTTCTTCTTCTCTCTTCCTCCTCCTTCTTCTTCTCTCTTCCTCTTCCTCTTTTCTTCCTCCTTCTTCTTCCCTCCTACTTCTTTCTTCATCCTCCTCCTTCTTTCTTTCTTTCTTTCTATCTTTCTTTCTTTCTTTCTTTCTTTTCTTCTTCCGTCCTTCTTCTTCTTTCTTCCTCCTCCTTCTTTCCCTCTTCTTCTTTCCTCCTTATCCTTCTTCTTCTTTCCTCATTCTTCTTTCTTCTTTTCTCCTCCTTCTTCTCTCTTCCCCTTCCTGCTTCTTTCTACCTCCTTCTACTTCTTTCTTCATCCCTCCTTCTTCTTCTTCTTTCTTCATCTTCTTTCTTTCTTTCTTTCTTTCTTTCCTTCATTTCTTTCTTTCTTTCTTCCTCCTCCTTTCTACCTTCTACTCCTATTTTCTTCTTTCTTTCTTTCCTTCACCTTTTCTGGGAGTAGGTACATTTTCCTAACAAGAACCCCCCCTCCACTTTTCCCACCTAGGTAAGAATTGCGGAAGTTCAACCCCATCTAACATCTAGGGCAATCAAAGGGTTAAATATGTGTCTAAAAATGTTTAGTGTGTATAATGTGTGCTGATTTTACTAATAAAATGGGCGGTTTTAGAAAAAAAAAACCTTTGCTGCTATATGAAGAGAGCCCATGTTTACCAACACAGGGTTCGCTTCTGTGATTCGCTGAGCCGTTCAGCGGGTCCGGATCATTAATCATTGGCTGGGACCCGTTGACCGGCTTGTGCTGCAGCGAATGACAGCACAGTCTTCCGTGATTGTGCCTGTACGAGTTGACCTACCACAGTAAATGTACTGTGGTGGGTTAGCAAACGGTTAAAGAGGATCTTCACCCTAGAAAGAAACAAAAGTCAGCAGCTACAGATACTGTAGCTCCTGGGTTTTAATAAAAGGACACTTACCTGTTCAGATATTCAGAGCTGTTCCCACCTGGGCTGGTTCTTTGCTGGTCCCCAGCACCACCATGTTTACTGTGGGAAGCCGGCTGTGACTACTTGCGGCTTCACAGCCAGCTTTCCACTGCTCATGAGCAAGCTGCACTGCGCTGTGTGAATGGAAGAAATATGATAGACTACAAGTGCAATTGCTCCAGAGCTTAGTAAATGAGGTGAAGCTTCACTTTGCAAAGAATACCCAATCACATGCAACATACCTCCCCAACCCGCACGGATTCTGCGGGACTTTCCCGCATAGACACTTACTTCCCGCAGTCCCACGATAGAGGACATTTTAAATTTTCCCGCACAGGAAGAGGAGGCAGCACAGGAGGAGAAGGTAAGAAGATATCACCCTGTGCCCCCCCCCCCCCCCCCGCTTATCCATGTATAACTGTAATGTCGGGCGATCGCTGAACAACTTTGATGTCAGGATAAAAAAAAAAACGCTGACTCGCGGCAGCAACCCCCCGCTCAAAATCCCCCCCGCTCAACATGAATGTCCCGCAGTTGAATTTTTGCATTTTTGCTTGCACATGCCTGGATGATGGAGGTCAGTGGAGCTTCTGCTCATTTACTAAGCTCTGGAGCAACTGCACAGTCTATTTGCCTTTGGTAAATCCACCCCTATGTATCTTTTTCTCCTAGCCAAAGAAGATTGTAGACAAACAAAAAAAGTCTGTGTAAAATAAATAAATAAACAATAAAATAGCTACACTAGGGCTTGGTTCAAGATAGTGTCATGGTCAGTGTGTTTTACGTAAATAAAAAATAAAAAAAGGTTAATTATTTAGTAGGGCTGGGAAAAAAATCGATTTTAATCTTGAATCGAGTTTTGAGCTCAAATCGATTCAGATTTGAAGAAAATCGATTTTTTTAGATTTTTTTTTTATTTATTTTTTTTATTTTTTTTTTTAGATTTTTTTTTTCCTTCAAAGTTTCCGTAGCAGGACTGCAGGGGGCGTATCTGGAGTGGCACTGGGCGGCGTTACCCCAATTACATCTACTCGCCGCAGCCGCCGTCTGCCTACCTTATCAGCGTGTCATGCAGACAGACGGCGGCCATTGCAGTGTTCAAAAGCCGCGCCTCCCGAGTCCTCGTCGTCTGTGATAGGCGGAACACTCAATTTCACAGCAGGCAGTGTTCAGCCTATCACGGACATCCTCTCATCCTCGTCTGTGTTATGAGGATGACCATGATAGGCGGAACACTGAATGCTGGGAAATTGAGTGCCTATAACAGACGAGGAGGAGGCGCGGCTTTTGAATACTGGAATGGCCACCGGTGTAGCAGTAAAATCCATATACCATGAAAATCTGCATCAGGTACGGGCACAGTGATTGAAGCATGGGCACAGTGAAGCACGGGCACAGTGAGACACGGGTACAGATAGACACGGGTACAGTGAGGCATGGACACAGTTCAATTCAACTAAGAGTAACCTCAGGATTTTTTGTTGTTTTATTAGCTAAATCCAAATACAGTATTAATAATTTGGATGTTTAACAATCTTTGTTGCACACTGACTTTGCAGTTAGAGAAAGGGTTTGCCTTTGCAATTTTGTTTGTTGATGCACTTTAATTAATATAATAAAAAAAAAAATCGAATCGTAAATCGAGTTTTTTATAAAAAAATCGCAGATTTTTTTGGGGGGGAAAATCGCCCAGCCCTATTATTTAGTGTCTGTGTCTGTTTGTGTAGGTATAATAAAAAACAAATGTGCTCTATTATTTCTTTGCCCTACTATGGGTACATACAAGAAATAATAAATGCTTAGCCACCGCCCCACTTACATTTACTGTGGCAGGGCGGCCGCTGTGCACTGGATCATCACGTATATGATATGTGATCAGCGCTTCCGGGAAAGGGGCGCGCTTGTGCGCCCACGGCCCCTGCTGTGCTGTGGTTTGTTACAGCACAAGTGGACCGATTGCTGGGACCCGCTGATCTGCTCTGTCATTCACGGAACAGAGCTCTGTGTTGTAAATAGATAGCTATCATAGTGCGGCGGACAATATGACACTGGGTGGGAACTGACACTGACATCACCAGTGACACTAAAGCCAGCTAAAGACGGTTTGAATCTTGGCCGATTTCAGCAGGAAACCAGTCGAGATTTGAACTGTGTGTGGACTGGCTGATTGTACCAAGTTGATTAATCGATCAACGTGGGTACAACCAACCTGCTAGAATCATTTGCGAGTATCGCTAGTGGCTGCTATAGCTGCTAGCAATAATCACTATCTTCTCCCGGTGGGGACGGCTTCCCCCTGCCGGGAGTAGACAATTACTCGGCAGGATGGACTCCTGTCAGCACGGTCTGTAATGATGGGGGGGAAATCATGCAAATTTCTTTCCTGCAACCTGTGGTTGCAGGAAAGAAACTGCCACTGTCTATGGCCAGCCAAATACAGTGATCAGTGCTAATAATATACCATCTCACTGTACCAATGATACGGGCTGGAAAGGGGTTAACATCTAGGGGCATTCAAGGGCTAACTATGTGCCTAACAATGTCTCCTAGATTGTAAGCTCTAACAAGCAGGGCCCTCTGATTCCTACTGTATTAAAGTCCATTGTATTTGTACTGTCTACCCTCAAGTTTTAAAGCTCTGCGTAAACTGTTGGCGCTTTTATAAATCCTGTATAATAATAATAATGTGTAATGTGTGTTGCTTTTACTAATCGATGTGGTTGAAAGCAGGGAGAAAAAAACAGCCACATCACTGCTTTTTTTACAGAGTCCTGTGTTGTTAGTAAACACAGGGCTCTGTACTGTGATTTGCTAAGCCGATTAGTAGGTCCCGGACATAAATCATTGGCTGGGACCTGCTGACCGACTTGTGCTGTACTGAATCAAAGCACATATGAGATGTGTACGTGATCCAGCAGGCTGGCCAGTCAGGAAGGCCGAAGACTGGCACCTGCAAGAAGGTGATGAGAAGATGCTGGCAGAAAAAAGAAATCACTTGTGCGTTCAGCAGAGGAGTGTTTTGCTGCAAAAACGAATGCACCTAAACGTGTGTAAATGCGCCTAAACGCTAGTCACATTTGTCGCTTAGAATAAATGAATATTCCGACCAGTGAAATGAATGAAAGTCCAGATGCTTGATGCACCTTTGCAAAACGTGGCTTTAGGTGTGTTTTTAATGCTGCTTTCTCCTCCCCTGAAGCAAAGGTGTCCTCGGAGTGGGAAAAAAAAAATGTCCTGTGTGCATGGGGCTTTAAATGCTATTCCATATTAAATATCTTGTCCCAAATGTGCACACTTTTGCTAGTTAACTGTGTAACTAAACAAGAATAGCAACACACCATGAAATTGTTATTACCAGCTTAAACATGTTACATTAGGTGATTTGTCTGTTCTTGACTTTATCCTGAAATTACAAAAGTGGTGATCAAGTCAAAGTCCTCGGTGGAGAAATTTGCTTGAAGACACCAGTGCTGACTAAAGCTGTAACACTGAGCCATGTCCATAGAGGGTATGCATTTGGTTGCAGGGTTTTGAAATGATCGTTTCCATTGCACAATAGCTGGAGTAACAGTAAAGCCCCGTACACACGGTCGGACTTTTGCCCAAAAAACTTCATTTTGAGCAAGTTGGACCAACAATCCGACCGTGTGTACGCTCCATCGGACAAACTTTTTTTTTTTTGTTGTTTTATCGGACAAAAGTTGGGTCTGCAAACGGACAAACTTTTGGCCAACAAAAGTCTGATGGAGCAAAGTCCGACCGTGTGTACAGAAAACCATAGGACTTTTGTCCGATGGACAAATCAACTAATGTTAAAATCAACCAACAATAGCAGAAGTTGACCAAAGGGTGGCGGTAAAGAGCAGAAAAACCACGTGATGTTGCAAAAAGTTTTGTGAAAGTTTGCAGAAAAGTCCTGTGGTGTGTATGCTATGGGTGTGCCCGGCCAACTCCGTTCGGACAAAAATCCAGGGAAAAATCCGATGGAAGTCCGACCGTGTGTATGGGGCTTAAGTCAGCAAACAGGCATGTGACTTGCTCTAGCAGAGTGGAAACCTCCCATGCCACTTCTCTCAGTAGCTCTTTCTAGTTTAAAATGTGAGTTTGTATTAGAGCATATCTGGATATGTCATCTAGTCAGTTCTTTTACTTTGGAGCTCTATGAGATCTATCCGCCATGAAATGGAAGGAGGAGCTTATTGGCTGAAGTTGGTTTGAACTGGTGGTATCACAACTTAGAATGATGGCACAATTCTCAAATGACTGCAGTCAATAAATCCTGAATGACTTTGTTTACTTTGTGCTTGTGTAGGCCCTCCACCCTCATGGAATAATTACAAATTGTATTTAGTTGGGGGGGTCTCTCACATTCAGACCATACATTGTAACAAGATGAGAACCTGTAGTAGGATGTTAACCCCCTTCCTGCTGACCAGACGACTATATGCGGCTTCACGTAAGTGGGTCTTTATTCGTGGGGCCGCATATACAGTATGTGTATCTCTCTTTGTGCTGGGAGTGCCCCACACAGCGAGCTCCAGGAACTGAGACCAGGCTCTCACCGAGTACTAACAATCAGGGCCCAGGACTCCCGATTGCTGTGATAGCCTCTCACTGTGAGCCTGCCCCTGTGTTTACTATCTCTTTGATGATGATAAACATACATTGTATCTTTCTCTTCTTGCAGTAGAGGAAGATATAAACAAACAAAAGTGTGTAAAAAAAAATAAAAAAAAATGAAGGCCCCTTTCACACGACAAGCCTGCTTGGATCCGCCTGTCCATTTTTCAGGCAGATCTAAGTGGGCCATATATTGACTCTTATGGGCAGGCGGATGTTAGCGGAGATGTGTCCGCTGACATCCGCTCAAGACAGACGTATGGCGATACGTCTGCCATCCGTCTTGGCGGATCGGAACGGATGTCCGTTTTCGTCCCATCTCCCCATAGGTATCTGCGGGGCTCTGACAGGACCCTCCCCACTCAGTGACCAGAGACAGAACTGTCATCTGCTGGCTCAGCGGAGATCAACGGAGCGATCTGCTGAGCTGGCGGACTCCACTAAACGGATCTGCCCCGTGTGAAAGGGGTTTTTAAAAATAAAGAAAATAAATAGATAAAAGGTTTGGCTAGCGTTAGGGTCAAGGGTCACTGGCAGCATATTTTGGTAAGAATAAAAAAAAAATGCACACTATTGTTTCTGGGCTGTACTACGTGCAAAAACAACAAATAACTTACACATATGTGGTATCGCTGTGATTGTTAGGAGCAGGGGAATTTATTTTGGGTTGTTCTTAGGTGGTAGATTATAGTAATGGAAAGAAATATACAGCTAAAAAAAATAAAAAAATATATATATATATATATCAGTTTTTCTTTGCTAAGAAAAAAAAATCAGGAGATATCCGTTGCCATTTACCACCAAAAGAATGCCCAAAATTGTCCTGAAAAAAAAAAAAAAAAAAAACAGTAGTTGTGATGATATCTACTGTACAGTTTTACTAAAACTTGTCAAAGTTGCAAAATTGTGCTTGGGCATTAACCTTTTCTTCTACCCTCTCACTAAGGGGTTAAAGTTGTTCTAAAGGCAATCAGTTTTTATCTTAATGCATTCCTTGCATTAAGGTAATAAGACAAAAACAGGAATTGTCCCCCCCCTATCCCTAAACACTTACCTGGCTCCTCTCACCAATCCATCACTGTCACGGCTGCAGCATGCTCTCCTCTCTTCCTGGTCTCACAGGAGACGCTGAGGGCTGGGAAGACATAGGTTCCTTCTGCGGTCAGTCAAACTCCAGTGAGGTGGGAGTGGGGGCGTTGCTTACCTGTGCTGTTTGTGTCTATGGATGCACACAGCCCGGCTACAGAGCATGCACGTGCCGGTACCCCCCATAGCACACGGCTTGCTAAGGAGGAACTAGATCAGGGAGAAATGGACAGGGGACTTCCAGAAGAGGAGGTAAGAGACTGCTCTGTGCGATACTGTTGCACAGAGCAGGTAGGTATAACATCATTTTTTTTTAAATTTAAATTCATTTTTTTTTAGCCTTTAATATCATTTTAAGTGTTTTACATGTGTGTCAAGGGCTAGCATCTTAGTCAAGAAAGTAAATAAAAGGGATTTCCAGATTTCTGAGGAGAAATGATTATCAAAGGAAATACTTTTAATTTTTTTACAGTATAAGCCAAGTTTTATTTCAAGGTAATCAGTCTTTTAATTGTGTTTCAGATACCATGTACAATATATTTAGTTTTTGCTTTTTAATGCTGTATTTTTTGCATTATATTATCTACCCAAGCATGCCCAAATTTTAAGTACAATAAGTCATTTTGGATTTTTTGCTTTTCTATTTTAGGTGGTATTGGCAGGGAGCAAAGTTGCAGCCATATGTCAATTTTATGACTAAAAATTATCCACCTGGCTTCAGTTATGAAAAATTTGGGCCCCAGTTCACAGCAGAGTTTTATGATCCACGGCAGTGGGCGAATACATTAAAAGCATCAGGGGCCAAGTATGTTGTTCTTACTTCAAAACACCATGAAGGTAAATCGCAGAATGAATTTTGTTTATTATTCGCCATTATTGACAATATATACCTACCGTGAAATTATTCATGTCAAAAGCATTTTTATTGTATACAGTTCCAGCTGTCTTAAACCATTATGGATTCTGGATTGTTTTCTTAAAAAGGGACTGAGCTCTGGAAGCTGTACCCTCAAAATAGGCGGGCATAGGGCAAAGGACTTTTCACCACCATTTTTTTTTTTTTAGGTCTGGCTTGTTTCTGGCTTTTTTTTTTCTCTAGTCAATAGGAATGCAAAAGCAGCTTGCTGCATCCTAAGCTCATATCTATGCATGTTGCTTTTAAGCATTTTTGCAGTGCTTTTTGCTGTGGTTTCTGCGATTTGCATTTTCTATGGCTTTTATTTTTCCTTTTTGGAAAATTTGTTGTTGGGTAGATTTAAAAACGGAAATTGCGGCAAAATCATTGTAAAAACGTAGTAAAAACACACTGCATGCTTTTCTGCAGCTTCTCCATTGAAGTGTTTTGAACCAAAAAAGCAAAAAAAGCTATGTTTTGCATTTAAAAAAGTCTCTGACCCTTTCCAAAAATGCAAGGGCACAAAAATGCATTGATGTGAACATGTTCCATAGGAACCCATGTTAAAAAAAATGTCCTGCGTTTCTGGAAAAAGCGAAAAGCATGAAAAAACACATTGATGTGAATGGCTTCTAAAAGGAGGTCACATGCAGGTCAGAAGCAGCTGGAAATGAACTCATAAGCATCTTTTAAATGTAAGCTGATTGCACCATTTGCTCATCTACACTTCTTTCACATGGGCACTTTCAGGCAGCAAACCTTTAGATATACCCAGTGAAGTGACTGGCCTCAGGTGATACACAGAGATGAAACAAATCCTCTTACATAAGTTGTACCTTTTTAACGTCTCTTCTTTACATCCGTTCACAGTGCTGAATTTATAAAGCTTGTCTGAAAGTTCAGAAAAAAGGAGGTGGAGAGCTGAAGTTACACTCTGCAAAGCTCAGTGAGGAGAGCTCTGAGAGCTGATTGGAGGGAAGGCAAGGGAAGGGACACCCCCGCCCCACTTCACACAGCTCACAGGAACAGATCTGAGGCTGTCAATTAGCTGGAGCTCCTTCCCCTGTCACCATTTTTCTCTTGGTGTCAGGAAAACTTGTCAGAAGTGATTCATGCTGATAACAGAGGAGGGAGGCAGCAGACAGAAAAGACACTGAGTGCTCTTAATTAAGAAAAATACACACTATAAAGGGATATGTTTTGTTCATAAAACCAGGCAATGGCTGCCAGACAGACCTATACACATTGTTGCAAGCGCAAAGCTACAGTATACTATGAACGGCAGAAATATAATGTCATGATTTTGCTAGGCATACCACCTGCACTGTTCCCTATAGATGTAAATGGGGCTGTCGCAATTTGAATGACAATTGCGTGGTCATGTAACACTGTACCCAAAAATTTTTTTTATCATTTTGTTCCCACAAATAGAGCTTTCTTTTGGTGGTGTTTGATCACCTCTGCGATTTTTATTTTTTGTGCAACAAATAAAAAAAGAGTGAAAATTTTGAAAAAAAAACCAAGTTTTTCTTTGTTTCTGTTATTTCTTTTTTGGAAATAAGTACCCTTTCTTCTTCAATGATGGGCACTGATATGGCTGCACTGATGGGCACTGATAAGGCGGCACTGATGGGCACCAATGAGGTGGCACTGATGAGGTGGCACTGATAGGCGGCACTGGTATGCGGCACTGATGGGCACTCATAGGCGGCACTGATGGGCACTCATAGGCGGCACTGATGGGTACTTATGGGTGGCACTGATAGGTGGCATGGACGGGCACTGATAGGTGGGCACAGATGGGCATGGATGGGCACTGATAGGTGGCACTGATGGACACTGGTGGGTGGCACTGATGACACTGGTGGGTGGAATTGCTGGGCATCACAATTTTTTTGTGCCATGATGGTGCCAGTCAGTGCCCATTTGTGGGCACTGATTGGCATATATTGTGCATAATATTGTACATGTGGATGGCCATGGGGGACTTACCTGGCCATCCTCATGTTAGGTGCTTCCCTGGTGGTCCTAGGCGGCATCCTGGTGGTCCAGTGTGGGCATCCGAGGGGGGGCTGCGCTGATAAACAATCAGCGCAAACCCCCCCTGTCAGAAGAGCCGCCGATTGGCTCTCCTCTACTCGCATCTGTCAGACGCGAGTGAGGAAGAGCCGATCAACGGCTCTTCCTGTTTACATCGTGATCAGCCGTGATTGGACACGGCTGATCACGTGGTAAAGAGCCTCCACCGGAGGCTCTTTACCGAGATCAGTGTTGCGGTGTGTCAGACTGACACACCGCACCACTGATCGCCGCGATGCGCGCCCCCACGGGCGCACGGCGGCTGTTATCCTGCTGGACGTCATATGACGCCCAGTCAGGATAACTGAACCACCGCCTGGCCGTCATTCTGCTATAGGCTGGGTGGAAAGTGGTTAAACAGGTGTGTGGGAGGCAGCATATCCCCTCCAATCGCCTACTAACTGTGGGCCAGCTGCTGCTGACAGGCTAGCTAGGCCCATGTGAAAGAGGCCTAAAGGTGTTCCTAAACTTGTGCTGTGTAACTAAATGTAAGGCACCAGTGTTAAGGTTGAGATTGCATTTTGGTACATTGCAGTGTTGACAAAAGCAGTCAAAAACTGATGCATCCTCATTATACACATGTCCAAAAATGATCTATTACCCAGTGATAGTTTTGTCTTTGGAGACAGTAATTTACACGCATTTCTGTCCTTTTAGGTTACACTTTGTGGGGCTCTAAATTTTCATGGAACTGGAATTCTGTGGATGTAGGATCAAAGCGGGACCTTGTTGGGGAGCTGGCTGAGGCCGTCAGGAATACCACAGACTTGCATTTTGGACTTTATCACTCTCTATTTGAGTGGTTCAACCCTCTCTTCCTTTCTGATAAATCCAATTCTTTTAAAACACACACTTTTCCAAACGCAAAGTCCTTGCCTGAACTGTATGAACTTGTGATGCAATACAAGCCGGAAATTTTGTGGTCAGATGGAGATGGTGATGCCCCAGACACATACTGGAACAGTACTGGTTTTTTGGCTTGGCTCTATAATGAAAGGTATGATAACCATTATTTAAAATGCATAGTGGAAATCCACTTTACTTAGTATTATTTTCCAGCTAACAAAAAAAGAAGGGATAATGTCATTATATCCAGTCAGACTTTGTAAGAACCGATTGTGGGAAAACTCCTGTATGAGTTTTCAGAGCCGATGTGTAGGAATTGATTGCAAATTGTGGCATGAGTAAGTGTGCAAAAAAAGCTTTCCTTTCGCTTTCATTAAGGAACACAAGACTGCAGGGCCTGCTTGGACAGTGACCTGCGGGCACTGGGATCTGCTTGTAGAGCTTTGCAGACCTTTGTGTATTGTGTTAACTAGGAACATACAAAGGAGAGATGGAAGTGCACACTTAAAGCCGGTCAATTTCAAATATGACAGGAATGCTTCAGCTGGATTCCCCCGAACCACGTTCCACTAACGCGTTTCGACCATCATGGGCTTAACTGTAGAGATGATCTCTACAATCAAACCCATGACACGTGAAATGCATTAGAGGGCTGTGGTTCTAGGTTCGGAGGGGGGTGGAGATGAAGCCCTTCCATCATATTTGAACATGAGCTGCCTTCAGTGTGTGCTTCCATCTCACCTTTGTATGTTTCTCGTTAACACAATACACAAAGAGCACACTGGTGCTCAGACTATTGGCCCTTTAGGCCATCCAGTAACACACCCATCAAAAAAGGTTGGCATCACTGCAGGATCTTCCATACATTAATTTTTTGTCACATCGGGGTAAAAACCAACACAACAGACTTTCAGCCAGAAGAGGAGATCTTGAATACCCAGAAGCTCTGGGTATTTTGAAGGGCTCCAATAGATATTTATTTAGATATAATAAAATTTTTGAAGGAACAACTCCAGGCATCCAGAAAAATCACAATATGAGTCACTGAATATTGGAGAGAGTGTAGATTGCTATACACAATACCATGTTTATTATAGCTGTTTATTCTTCTTTTATGACGTCAGGCCTTCTTAATTGTTTTTTTTGTTTTTTTTTATAATTTAGCCCAGTTCGGGACAAAGTTGTAACTAATGACCGATGGGGATATGGCAGCATTTGTAAACATGGTGGCTTTTACACATGTAGTGATCGTTACAATCCTGGGCATTTGCTACCTCACAAATGGGAGAACTGCATGACCATTGACAAACGTTCCTGGGGATACAGGCGGAATGCTTTAATCTCTGAAATGCTGACCATTGAAGACCTGGTGCAGGTGGGTTCTCACAAACATTCTGCAACTCTGTGGGGTGAGCTTAAAAAGCCACACAATTTACAAGTGTTTATTTCATCTCATAATTTTCACATCAAAAATAGTACATCAATGTGGAAATTATTACTTTCGCCACATGACACAAACCTTTAATTATTGAAAACGACTACTTCCTCATTAGTGGTTATTTATCACCAATTGAAGCTGCTCCTTTTTCTGCTCCACTCAATAGATGCCTCATAGAAACTTAACCAGAAGCTAGAAATATTTTTGGGAGGAAAACCAATTGTCTTTTCCTACAAACAAACCCTTAAATATCACTAATATAGCACACATGCGTTGATCTGTAAATTAACAAGTAATGTATAGTTATAAAATATTGCATGCGTTAGATTTTTGGAAACAGAGGTTTCTGTGTTACATCAAAAAACAGTAAGACAAAGGGGTTGATTTACTAAAACTGGAGCGTGCAAAATCTGTTGCAGCTCTGCATAGTAATCAATCAACTTCCATTTTTTTTTTTTTGTCAAAGCTTAAAGGAGAAGTACAGCCAATGCAAAATGAACTGCACTCCTGTGCTCCACAGGAGACATACAGCCAAAGCTTGTTTGGCTGTATTTCTCCTGTGGAGCACAGGAGTGCAGTTAGTTTTGCATTCCTGTGACCCGTTTTCAGCTGAAGCCCGCTGTCTGCTGATGTCATAGAGCTGGTCCAGTCTCAGGCAAGATCACTATAGTGGGGTCGGGATCCGCCCACATGCCTAGACCGGGCATCCAGCTCAGCCTCTCAGAGAGCCGCTGAGAGCCTAAGCCAGCCGCTCCCGCCCCCTCCACAGCCTAGAACTCCAGTGAGTTAAGAGGGGGCAGAGCAGACAGCAGTGACTGACAGTCAGCAGCTCTTTGTTTGGGGAGCCAAGAGAACTGAGCAATCTGCGGTGTTAGATTGCTTGGTTCTCAGTGTTAGAGCCAGCGGGGGATCGATGCTGCATCCACCTAGGTAAGCATGAAACTGCAAAAACCCCAAACCCCATACTTCTCTTTTAATTGAACAAGCTGAAGTTAGAAGCTGATCAGCTACAATGCACAGCTGCACCAGATTTTGCACTCTCCAATTTTATTAAATCTCCCCCAAAGTGTATCTATAGCAAAACATTATTTTTAAAGTTTTGGATGGCACATGGAAGGGTAAGGCTGGGTATACACGTAAAGTTTTTTTTTTTTTTGTTCAACCCAGCAGGCTGAATGAAAAAAAAAACTTGAGAGGTCGCCATACTAATTAAGCAATGTTAGTGCGGCGTTCGCCACCACTGTACCTTTGTGCTCTGACAGGGGGGCTGCCCCCCACCCCTACCAGAAAACAATGATCAGAACTCGCAGCCATTGGCTGCGAGCGCTGATCGGCTGCTGGTTTTCCAGCAAGACCGTTGGACAAAGGCCGGTCAGGCAGCTGTACACACTGTCTGAATGTCGGCCGGTTTCCGCTGATCCGGCTTGTAGCAAAATACTGAACACTGAGAATATGGTGGGGATCACTTCAAATGTGACAGTAAATATTCATTCCAGGAAATGTAGAGACAGAATGTCTACTGATGTCTTAATAAGTAAATTGGGTTAATTGGGGTCTGAGGTAGCTTTCCATTCATCTATTGTCAGTGTGTTAATGAACCCACCTATTATCTGCTACGGGATTTAATTACACTCCTAGTAATGTGTCTGGCACGGTTTCATTGTTATGAGTAAATATGTGGAGCCCTGTCCATGTGGTGACAAACGTCTCACGCATACCAAGTTTGTTAGAATTAGTTCCAGGTAATTAAATCACTGTCATCTGTTAGTTGCTGAAGGGAATGCCCCTGGAAAATGAGTTAAGAAACCCCTTGCATGGGGAATGATATAAAAAGCAAGCTGTGGCTAAATAAAGTGTTGATTTACTCCCAGAACTGTGTGTCGTCCAGTTAATGGGGGATAACAGGTTGCCTTGGATAAGTTAGTACTTCCTCAGCTTCAAGGATTTCCCAGCGGACATTGGAGATCCGCTACACGGCTGATATTTGGGTCGTGTGTACCCAGCATTAGAACCCATGCTAGGTTTTATTACAGTCTGTACCCACTTTCACCAGATCCACCGTTTTGCCATGATGACCACTGCCATCAGGACAGAAAGTGATGGGAAATGTAAACATTTTTGAACATCAGCAGACCTAGAAGTGAAGGTAAATCTTCCAATGGGGCAGCTGTTCTAGTGACAGCTGTCTCAAAAGGAGACTTCCCCCTATTTGAGAAATTTCAGTACCTGAACACAAACAGGAAAAAAGCTGGCATAACAGTCCTTGCTAAAAAAAAAATGGGTTACAGATACACTTTACACTTTAATTTAAAGGCACTTTTAAACATTTTAAGGTTTTCTAATGGCAACAGCATTGAAATCACTCACTGACCCAGAGGAGCTTACAATCTAATACCTCCAACACAGTAAGTAAAGCACACACATTCCCTCAAGGATGAATATGGTGAGGCCTGTTAACCTACCAAGGATTACCCTGGAGACAGCAAAAAAAAAACTATGCAACAACAGGGATAACAAATGGGTAGATAGTCTCCCTTATGGGAACTGAACCCAGCACTCCCAACACTGCTAACAGTTTTTTGTTTTTTCTTCAACTTTGAAAATATGACATTTGAAATGCTGTATTTCATAATGTGCTGGCATGCATGTGTCACTATGTAGTATACTGGTGTTTAATAACTGTTTTTCTCACTTTCTAGGAGTTAGTTGAAACTGTATCCTGTGGTGGGAATCTGCTGTTGAACATTGGTCCAACGCATGACGGTCGAATCCCGGTAGTATTCGAGGAGCGCTTGAGGCAAATGGGTAAATGGCTTGAAGTAAATGGAGCAGCTATTTACAGCACAAAGCCTTGGAGAGCACAAAATGATTCATTGACTTCAGGAGTCTGGTGAGAATGAGAACACAATAAATAGATCAGTAGAACAAATCTGTGATATTTTTGTACTGTTAAGAGTGGTGCATGTCTTCATGATTTTTCTTGTTTGCCCTTTTCTTCAATAGATTTTTTTTTTTCCCCATTGCTATGAAACTTTATTGTGCACACTGGATAACATTCTATCTACAGAACAGTTATATACTTTATCCACTAACAATGCATGTCTTTAGATAAGCAGTAATACAGCTATCACAGTTGCTAAATTTAGACTCATACTGCATTATTGACTTTTTCAGTTTATTGGGTTCTGCAGTATACGGCTTACTTTAATATATATGATATGATGTTTATTAGGAGAGATGCATTAAATATTGCAGATTTTGCACTCTATTCTGGTTTTAGTTAGGATAAATAGGGTTAATCAGACCTTTTAGGCTGGGTTCACACTTGTGCCATGTGAATTCCAGCTCTCTTATCTCTGCAAAAAGATAAGAGAACTGTTCAGCAGATCATCTCAGTTTTAGCTGCGAATTTGGTGACCTGGGAGGGGAGGGGGGGAAGTGTAGTGAAGAGAAGGAGAGAAATCCTGATGAGAAATTAACACATCTGCGAATCAGATGCATGCCCATAGAAGATAATGGGCCTGAATTTGCACCTAAGCCCACCGCAATGCCTAGAAAATGCACACGTTTTTTGGGCAATGCGCAGTGCAAATGCATTGTACATATGTGAACCAGCCTCATTGAAATCAATATATTTTATAATGTTATGCGAATTGGATGCGGTTTAAGCCGCAACCAATTCGCATAGATGTGAACGGGGCCTGAGTTTCATTGCAGGGCATTGCTTTAATTTATTTTTTCTTTTAAGGCCTCATTCACATGGGTGTACCTATCTGTACATCTATGCAAAGAGGTCTTCGCCAGCATGGGATGCACATGCACAGGTTTTATGTGCATTCGAATGCAGGCAGTTCCATTCATGTCTATTGGCCGTAGCGGCTTCACGGACACAGCCACTCGACCTAGTTTGACAGCCATGCTGGTGCATGTGCCTGAACGAACATCACCTGTGTTTGGGGACACGCACCCTTCCAGCTGTAAAATTGAGGTGAGGGGCTGTGTCCCTGCAGCCGCTACATCCCAATAGACAGGAATGGGACTGCTTGCATGCAGATACATGGAACATCTATGCATCCCATGCAGGAAAAGATGACCCTTTGCATGGGTGTACAGATAATTACAACTATGTAAATGAGGCCTAAAACAGCACATCACAATGCATGTAATGTGCATTGTGGTGTGCTGTAACAGGGGTCTGTGTGTGTGTTAAAACAGTAAACGTACATTACCACAGCACATACAGT
The DNA here is from genome assembly GCA_029206835.1 of Rana muscosa. Taxonomy (NCBI): domain Eukaryota; kingdom Metazoa; phylum Chordata; class Amphibia; order Anura; family Ranidae; genus Rana; species Rana muscosa. The sequence continues at coordinate 871,705,948 of CM055121.1, forward strand.
GCCTTAAAAAAGTATTCCTACTCCTTGGAATTTTCCACATTTTGTCATGGTACAACCAAAAACGTGAATGTATTTTATTGGGATTTTATGTGATAAAACAACACAAAGTGGTACATAATTGTGAAGTGGAAAGAAGACGAAAATGGTTTTACGAATATGTGAAAAGTGTGGTGTGCATTTGTATTCAGCCCCCCTGAGTCAATACTTTGTAGAACCACCTTTCACTGCAATTACAGCTGCAAGTCTTTCTTTCTCGTACATCACGGGACACAGAGCGACATAGTCATTACTAATGGTTATATAGATACCTTCAGGTGCTGGCACTGGCAACTTCCAAAACCGGAAGTACCCTCCCCTATATAAGCCCCTCCCATCCGGGAGCACCTCAGTTTTTTGCCAGTGTCTAAGGTGTTGGCCAAGAAGTAACATGTGTTTTTCACTGAGCTTGCGTACAGGTTCTTTTAGGCCTCAGTAAGCTATTCCGGATCCGACCAAAAAAGCTTCATAGCTAAACGGTCGGTACCCGGGCCTTGCAAGAGAAGAGCAAGGTTTTGCCTGTAATGCCTCTCTTAGGAGGGCTGGACCCTGGGATCCAGAGCTCTGGTCATACCCACGACCAAGATGTTTTCTGTGCAGGGTGCTATACAGGTCCAGGGGAGTGGAATCCTTGGGAACCCGGTCCCTGAAGGTTTGATTACAATGCCTGCCGTGATAGGTGAAGTTTGGGCTTCTGTGGACCAAACAGAGTCCTGCGGCGAGGAAAAGGTAAGTGGGGGCCCTCGGGAACTTGGTTCTATTGAGGGACCCCCAAGCCTATTTTGTCTTTCTGCCTGTTACCTAAGGTATTCCCGCTAATATTCTGTGTATGCCTGTTACTACTGAGAAAATGTAAAAATTTTAATAGTAGGCAAGAAAAAAAAAAAATGTAAGACCGCGGTACCTGTGTTAGACACTAGAGGCCGCTATGGTCCTTTTTCTTGTAATGTGGATTTTTTTCTTCCAAAATCAAATCCAGGCAGTTGGTAAGTTCTCTGCTGGGAAGCTGTCTCCTCTGCCCTGTTGCTGCGCTCATCCATCCCCGGGCCCTGCGGCAGGGACCCTGGCTCCCATCTAGCTCCTTATTTTTTTTTCAAAAAAGGCGCCGAAGGCGCACGTGCCCGCGCGCGAGCACGTGCACGCACCTCTATATATAGAGGCGATCTGGAAAAAGGGGCGGAGCGGGTGGATGACGCTCGGTGTGCGCCGCGGCGCTACTGCGCATGTGCGGGCGTCCAGCGTGTTTTAAAGCACAATCATAGCTGGCTATTGAAGTGCACAGACAGAGCTAGCAACAGTATAAAGGCACACAGAGGCGGTTGATGCAGGCATCCCCTAGAAAGGCACTTTAGTAGACACCAACTGTTATATAGCAGCAATTGTGCTAGACTATTCTCAGTAAGAGTGGTGTATTACGGCTGGAATACCTCAGCTTTAGGCTTAGGAATATGCCGTCCAGAAGCTCCGGAACTGAATCTTCCAGGAAGCGAAGGGGGTCTCATCGGGCTCTGAGGATCTTGGGCATGCTTCTGCTGCACCAGTCTCCCCTGAAGTTCAGAGGTAAGTGACCGTAGAGACCCCGCAGGGGTACTTGGTACTGTGGCTGTCCTCAGTTCACCTGCTCCTGTGTATGTAACAGAGGAGGTTTTTTCCTCAGCTCTGGGAGGATTAGAGAGAGATTGTCAACATTGATCGCTGCCTCCCTGTCAGGGAAAGCATGCCCGATCTCCGTCTCCTCCTTCAGAGTGCCTGTTAGCAGAGCAACAGTCCCATACAGGGATCGACCTGCCTGAAGGGGATCAGGATGAGGTTGATTCTGTTATAGAGGAACCAACAGTGGGGGAACCTTTTCTCAGCATCTCAAGCTGAAAGATTATGGGTTCAGTCTCTGACTAACATGGTCCGATCAGCATTTAAAAATGCACCTTGCGGAACCATCAACCACTACTGTATCCTCGTTGGGGTCGCTAGAAGCCCCCAGACTGTCTGTTCTTTTCCACTTCACCCTTTACTGAAAGGGCTCATTTACCAGGATTGGGAACATCCTGAGAAAATATTTATTCCCCCAAGAGATTTCCGGTGGTCTATCCCATGGAGGATAAGTTCATCAAAAAATGGAAGGTCCCTACAGTGGACGCAGCCATCTCTTGTGTGTATAAATCACTGACATGTCCAGTGGATAATGTCCAAATGTTCAAGAACCCAATAGATAAAAGATTGGAGTCCTTATGAAAGTCTGCTTCTTTCTACAGCAAGCTTGGTGACACAACCAGCAGTGGGGTCTGCTAAGCAGTGAAGGATCAGTTGAAACAGGTCTTGAGGGACTTGACAGATCAGCAGGCCCTTGCCCTAGCTGATCTACCTAGAGCCTTAGGCTTTGCGGTTGACGCCATAAAGGATTCAGTCCATCAGGCCTCCCGCCTTACGCTGTCTATAGTACATATGCGTAGGCTTCTATGGCTCAAAAACTGGTCTGCTGAAGCTCCCTGTAAAGAATGGCTGGTTAGCGTCCCATTTCATGGTGAACTCTTTTATCAGGGAAAACCTGGACAAATATATCCAGAAAATTTCCAGCGGTAAAAATACGCTCTTGCCGGTTAAAAACAGAGTTAGAGGTCCCTCTTTAAGAGGCCTGCTTCTCCAGTCCCTGGGGCATCGGCTGTGTAACAGTTCAGACGGCCTCCTCGGTCAATTCCCGGGGGTAAAAAACAGGGACAATCGCAGGGTAATGAGAAACCCTGGGTCAGGGGAGGTACAAAACCTCCCCCAAAGTTAAATTCATTGAAGGGTTGCCCCCACTCAGTCGGGTGAGGGGAGGACTACAGTTGTTCGCAAGAGACCTGGCGGGACACGATCAAAACAGATAGGTGCTCTCCGCAGTATGTTTGGGATACAGTTTGGAGTTAAAAGACTCTCCTCCTTCCCATTTTTGAGGTCAAACGTGCCAAGGGATCCCCGGAAGAGAGAGTCCCTCCTGTTGGCACTAGAACAACTATTGCTCCAAGGAGTAATTATGGAGGTTCCCCTGGAAGAATGAGGGTTCGGGTTTTACTCAAACCTCTTTACAGTCCCGAAGCAAACGGGGACGGGAGGCCCATATTAATTCTAAAAGGGCTAAACAAATTCCTGTATATCAGGACTTTCCAATGGAGTCGATCCGATCGGTGGTCACTGCCCTACAAGGGGAGGATTGGTTAGCCGCGATCGAATTCAAAGATGCTTATTTGCACATTCCCATCTTTCCAGTCCACCAAAAATTTCTACGCTTTGTAGTAGAAGGGCGCCATTTTCAGTTCAGAGCCTTACCCTTCGGTCTGGCCACAGCACCACGAGTGTTTACAAAAATTCTGGCCCTTTATTGGCCAATCTAAGAACACAAGGTGTAATGATAATGGCATATCTAGATGACTTGTTGCTGATAGACGACTCAGTGAAAAAACTAGACGTGGTCGTTCACAAGACAATCAAGTATCTGGAATCTCACGGTTGGATTATCAACCGAGACAAGTCAGCCCTAAAAACCAGTCAAAAGTCTGGAATACTTGGGGCTAAGGTTGGATTCAGGCCAGAGAAAAATATTCTTGCCTCGAGGAAAGGTGTTGTCTTTGAAAGAGTTGATCCACTTAGTGGGTACAAAAAAGACAGCCGTCCATACGCCTGTGCATGAGGCTGCTGGGAAAAATGGTGGCATCATTCGAAGCAGTACCCTACGGTCAATTCCATTCAAGGAATTTGCAAGGGGCCATACTGTCAGCCTGGAACAAAAAAGTTCAGGCCCTAGACTTACAATGTCCTTGTCCCCTTCCGTTCGCAAGAGCCTCCGTTGGTGGTTGGTTCCCCAGAATCTGGAAAAAGGGAAATCCTTCAGTCCGATTTCTTGGAAGGTGGTCACTACAGATGCCAGCCTTATAGGCTGGGAAGCAGTACTGGAGCAATGGTCTCTCCAGGGCAGATGGTCGGATGCAGAAAAGGCCCTGCCCATCAATCTCTTAGAGATACGAGCAGCCCGGTATGCCCTAGTAGCATGGACATCCAAACTCCAAGGGTCCCCTGTCAGAATTCAATCAGACAATGCCACAGCAGTGGCATATATCAATCATCAGGGGGGCACCAGGAGTCGTGCAGCCCAGAGGCAAGTAAATTACATCCTGAAATGGGCAGAAAGATATGTCCCAGCCATATCTGCGGTATTCATTCCAGGAGTGGAGAATTGGAAGGCGGACTTTCTAAGTCGCCAGCAATTATGCCCAGAGGAATGGTCCCTTCACCCCGAGGTTTTCTGGACAATATGTCAGCGGTGGGGAACACCGGATGTAGATCTTCTAGCATCCAGATTCAACGCAAAGGTAGACAGGTTTGTCTCTCGGACAAGGGATCCCCTAGCTTGCGGCTCGGATGCCCTAGTGTTCCCTTGGGATCAGTTCAAGCTGATATATGCATTCCCACCGCCACAATTGTTACCTCGATTACTCGGCAGAATCAGGGTAGAAAAGAAACCAGTGATTCTGGTGGCTCCAGCGTGGCCCCGAAGAGCATGGTACGCGGAGATTGTAAAATGTCAGTGGGGAGTCCTTGGACTCTCCCACGTCGTCCGGACCTGCTTTCGCAAGGACCGATATACCACCCTTCCTTACCAGCCCTAGGTTTGATGGCCTGGCTATTGAAGCCCACATTCTAAAAAAGAGAGGGCTCTCTAATCCTGTGGTATCTACCATGATCAATGCCAGGAAGCCGGTATCCAGGCAGATCTACTATAGAATCTGGAAGGCGTACATCGCGTGGTGTGAGGCCAAGAAATGGCATCCACATAAGTACGTAATAGGTAGGAGTCTGGACTTCCTACAGTGGGCTGTAGATAGGAAGCTTGCCTTGAGTACTATCAAAGGTCAGTTTTCGGCCTTGTCAATATTTTTTCAAAGGCCCTTGGCTTCGCATTCACTAGTCAAAGCCTTTAGATAAGGAGTGATGCGTATTAGTCCTCCGGTTAATATTCCCATATGTCCATGGGATCTAAACCTGGTTCTACAGAAACAACCATTTGAACCATTACAGCATATTTCTTTGGTTCTTCTCACCAGGAAATAGTTTTTTCTAGTAGCCATTTGTTCGGCTAAAAGAGTGTCGGAATTAGCAGCTATGTCCTGTAAAGAGCCATATCTGGTTATCCATAAGGACAGAGTAGTATTACGTCCTCATCCAGCCTTTCTTCCTAAGGTGGTATCGGGGTTTCATTTGAACCAAGATGTGGTTCTTCCTTCTTTTTTCCCCAAACCTACTTCGGTAGAGGAAAAGTTATTGCATTCTTTGGATGTAGTAAGAGCAGTTAAAGCTTATCTAAAAGCCGCTGCTCAGATTCGCAGAACGGATACTTTGTTTATTCTGCCGGAAGGCCCCAGAAAGGGTCAGGCAGCGTCAAAATCTACTTTAGCCAAGTGGATTCGACAGGTCATAATGCAAGCCTATGGCTTGAGAAGGAGACCGCCTCCGTTCAAAGTTAGAGCGCACTCCACGAGAGCAGTTGGAACTTCATGGGCAGCGCATCACCAGGCCTCCCTGGCTCAAATCTGTAAGGCCGCAACATGGTCTTCAGTACACACGTTTACTAGGTTCTACCAGGTGGACGTTAGAAGTCAGGAGGATGTCGCCTTTGGGCGCAGTGTGTTGCAGGCCGCAAAAGATCCTCATGTCTGATAGCGCTCAGCTTATGTATGGTGTATCCCCCCCCTCATTGGGCATTGCTTTAGGACATCCCATTAGTAATGACTATGTCGCTCTGTGTCCCGTGATGTACGAGAAAGAAAATAGGATTTTTATAACAGCTTACCTGTAAAATCCTTTTCTTGGAGTACATCACGGGACACAGAGCTCCCACCCCTCTTTAGGGACACTTATTGCTTTGCTACAAAACTGAGGAGCTCCCGGATGAGAGGGGCTTATATAGGGGAGGGTACTTCCGGTTTTGGAAGTTGCCAGTGCCAGCACCTGAAGGTATCTATATAACCATTAGTAATGACTATGTCGCTCTGTGTCCCGTGATGTACTCCAAGAAAAGGATTTTACAGGTAAGCTGTTATAAAAATCCTATTTTTTGGGGATGTCCCTACCAGCTTTGTACATCTAGAGAGTGAAATTTTTGCCCATTCTTCTTTGCAAAATAGCTCAAGCTCTGTCAGATTGGATGGAGAGCATTTGTGAACAGCAATTTTCAAGTCCTGACACAGATTCTCAATTGGATTTAGGTCTGGACGTTGACTGGGCCATTCTAACACATGAAAATGCTTTGATCTAAACCACTCTATTGTATCTCTGGCTGTATGTTTAGGGTTGTTGACCTGCTGGCAGGCGAACCCCCACCCTGGTCTCAAGTCTTTTGCAGACTCTAAAGCCTCGTACACACGGTCGGACTTCCATCTGACTTTTCCGTGGATTTTTGTCCGAACAGAGTTGGCCGGGAACACCCATAGCATACACACTACAGGACTTTTCTGCAAACTTTCCCAAAACTTTTTCCAACATCACGTGGTTTTTCTGCTCTTTTCTGCTCTTTACCGCCACCCTTTGGTCAACTTCTGCTATTGTTGGTTGATTTTAACATTATTTGTTTTGTCCATCGGACAAAAGTCCGATGGTTTTCTGTACACACGGTCGGACTTTGCTCCATCGGACATTTGTCTGCCAAAAGATTGTCCGTTTGCAGACCGAACTTTTGTCCGATGAAAACCAAAAAAGTTTGTCCGATGGAGCGTACACACGGTCGGATTTTTTGTCAAACTTGCTCAAAATGAAGTTTGTTGGCAAAAAGTCAGACCGTGTGTACGGGGCTTTACAGGTTTTCTTCTAAGATTGCCCTGTATTTGGCTCCATCCATCTTTCCATCAACTCTGATCAGCTTCCTTGTCCCTGCTGAAGAAAAGCATCCCCACAACATGATGCTTGCCACTCTTCCATAAAGGCCAGATTTGTGGAATGCAAGACCAATAGTTGTCCTGTGGACAGATTCTCCCACCTGAGCTGTGGATCTCTCAGCTCCTCCAGACTTACCATGGGCCTCTTGGCTGCTTCTCTAAAGAATGCTCTCCTTGCCCGGTCTTTCAGTTTAGGTGGAGGGCCATGTCTTTGTTTATAGTTGTGTCATACTCTTTCCATTTTTGGATGGTGGATTGAACAGTGCTCTGTGAGATGTTCAAAGCTTGGGATATTTTTTTTATAACCTAACCCTGCTTTAAACTTCTCCATAACTTTTTCCCTGACTTATCTGGTATGTTCCTTGGCCCTTATGATGCTGTTTGTTCACTAAGGTTCTCAAACAAACCTCTGAGGGCTTCACAGAACAGCTGTATTTATATTGCGGTTAAATTACACACAGATGGACTATTTACTAATAAGGTGACTTCTGAAGGCAACTGATTCCACTAGATTTTAGCAAGGGGTATCAGAGTAAAGGGGGGCTGAATACAAATGCACGCCACACTTTTCAGATATTTATTTGTAAAACATTATGAAAACCCTTTATCATTTTCCTTCCACTTCACAATTATGTGTCACTTTGTGTTGGTCTATCACATAAAATCCAAAAAATATATATTTACGTTTTTGGTTGTAACATGACAAAATGTGGAAAATTTCAGGGTGTATGAATACTTTTTCAAGGCACTGTAGGTCCGAGGAGGCCTTTTGGGTTAGTTTTTATGTAATTTTTAGTTATTTATTTTTAGTTCATGAGTTTTTAAGCTGTTTATGAATTGTATTCAGGTAGTAAAAAAAGGCAAATAAAATACAACAATCTATGACAAACAATTTCTAGAGTACCATGGCTTTAGTTTACGAGATAACACCACAGAAGCAACCTGCTTTGAGACACAATTTGTCTGATTGAAACTTTTGGATAGAGGGATGTGTCGCATTTCTGATGACTCATCCACTTATGTGTGTACATTTCAGCTTGAACTGATAAGTTCTCTTTCATCAAACAAACAGCCTGTGCGAAAAGGAGCCTATTGCTCCACCTGCCGGCCAATTTTTTGTCGTTTTTATGGTATAGAAATTATGTACACCACCACTATACTTTTAATTAAAACAAATGTAGAGCTGGCACAGCATTACCATATTTTACCATGTGTCCTCTATAGTGCAGACACAGTATGAAAAGTCAACTACTTTCTTATTGGGACATTTGCTATTAGTGTTTGATTCTTCCTTTGATTTTTCAATGACAGGTTGAAAAACTTAAAATAAGAGGCCAACTGGTTGCTTTACAACAAGAAAGAAATGCAGGAACAGCAATTGCAATAATTCTCCTTGTGTACTGTTTGCATTGCGTGTCCTCTATTCCTTCATTGTAGTGAAAATACAGCAGTGGTTAAGACTGCTGAATGGGAAAGACAGCCATGAATACAATTCTGTACAATATTTCATATAAAGGTCAGGTGGCAGTGGTGGATGCTCTATATACTGTAGATATAAAATATTTGATGAAAAAAAAACGAGAGAGCCCAAAGGACATTGATCACTTTATAGGACTCTGTTCCAGCATACGTTACAATGGTGCTGTGCTTTTAAGCTGGAAAGACAAATGTGTGAAGATGGTCCTCGCTCAGGTTGCACAGCAAGTTTCCATTTTCACACACTACTTCACACATGTATACTGCATGTTTTGACAGCTTGATAAAGAAATAACCTAGACCAGTGTGGTTCACATCCTGGGGACACCTCAATGTGTACAAGTGGGCAACTTAGATTCTTTATCCAGTATTGCCGATTGCTTGATCTTGACCACTCCAAAGTCGCATGATTTAAAGTGCGACTTTGATCTAACTTTACACTCTCCTGGATCAAAGCCACATCATAGTAGCGCAGGCACCTTTTCAAAGTTGCTGCAACTTTAAGTTGCATAGATTGGGACAGGTGCCATTGAAATCAATGGGCCTTGACTTGTCATGCAAGTTTGTATCCAAAGTCATGTATATAGCCCACACCCAGGACTTCAGACTTCCTTGCTAGAGAACAGTTTTAAATCTGTTGTGATTTTCTGGGCAGTGAATTAGAAGGATTCCTTGCACGGAGCATGGACTCTGGAGGTAGTTTTAGTGAACTGATAAAAAAAAAAAAAAAAACATTTTCTAGTTTAAAATCCACAGTTAGTATAAATGTGTGTGGTAAGGGGCATAGGCTCAATAAGTGTTGACAGTGGTAAACCATGCATGGGACTCCTAGGAACAATCAGGTTTGCCCTGCACTTTAATCAGTAAGGCAGCAGAAAAAACACAGTTTAAATGCAAGATGGGTTTTTACAGTAAGTCCACAGCATAAATAAAACCTCTTCATATCCAAGCTAGTAACTAAACTCAGATGAGTTCCTCATTAACAGGGTGCCTCTCAATGGGTTCCCAACACAGGCAGCACTTGTTACTTTTTTAGTGTTTTGTTGGCACTCAGCCTTTTCACCTTGAAGCAGGGTCCCACAGCAGATAGAGGGAGAGATACCTGAGCATCAGTCAGCTTGCTTATATAAAGGCATCTGCAAAGCTGAAACAAATAGCAAGTTTTGGCTACCAGGCAAGATGTGGATCCTAAATGGGGTTTTTTTTCCCACCCAGAGCTCTAAAAAGTTTGTTTCAATCTCTTCTATTGAGGGACTCAGGAAGCCATTCACCTCTGGGCTATACAGCCAACTATAGAAGGATTGGACACTAGCAAACCAAAAAAAAACAACTGTAGGGCAGCCCAGGATAACCGTTCCAACTACAATTGCATCTTTGCTATTAGCTAATGACTCCTTTCTTCAGCTCTGCTGTTCAGCTTTGCGTGCATCCTAGGAGCTTCTCTGTGGGATGAATCCTCTTCTTCCTACAGCAAGGGTGTCAAACTCAATTTCATCGTGGGCCGCATCAGCATTATGATTGCCCTCAAAAGGGCCGGTTGTATCTGTAAGATTAGATGTCTAGAGGATCCCCTCCCCTTACATTAGATGTCAAGAGCCACCCCACCATCAGAAGTTGAGTCCCCCACTCTTCCTTATGTCACAGTGCACCCCCCTTACCTTATGCTGCTGCTGGGAAGAAGCTAGATGCATTGCTTGAAAGCAGAAAGTAAGAGTCTGGAGAAGGACCAGAGGAGGGCTGGAGCTCTCCGGAAGCTGCAGAAGAGGTACAAGGGCCACATGAAATGGCCTGGAGGGCCGGATTCGGCCCGCGGGCCTTGTGTTTGACACCTGTCTCCTACGGTAAGCAGTGTTTGGCTGTTAGCTCTATTGGAGGTCAGTTTTCTGTTCTTTCTATCTTGTTTTAGAGACCTTTGGTTTCTCATTCCTTGATCAAAACCCTTGTACAGGGAATCCCTGATGTAGTTCCCCCTTTTTCCTTTCCCTTTGACTTTGTGATCTAAATGTGTCTCTCTCTGTTCTTTCAAAATTATTGCTTTTTAAACGATTAGAGACCATCTTCTCTCGTCTCCCACCCAGCAGGTGGTGTTCCTTGTAGAGCCATCTTCTCTGCAAGGCTGACAACAACCCTGCTGGGCAGTTCCTCACCACAAACAAATATATACAGTATATATAATACACACAGAAAGAAAGGACAGCTGACTGACCCTCACTCTTGACGCCGTTTCTTTGTTAAAAAGGTTGAGAACCACTGAACTATATTGTAGCTACTACCCTGGTGTCCAACTTGTGGCAGTTTGGCATTTGCTGTTCGACCATTGGGGGCTCCTGCAGACATTTTTCAGTGTTTTGGTTCACAGTGGCCAGTGAAGTGAATATTCTTCTAGTAGTTGAATGGTCTTGTTTTAACTTTTTTTTCACACTCTTACCTAAGGTGTGCTGTCCATTCCCTTTTCCTTATTTTTCATTATAATGCATATTTATGAGAGTAATAACAAATGTGGCACAAGTAATTGGGGGCTATGTGGGGTATAAATGTAGACGTATTGAATTGTAAAGCAGTGATGTCTAGCAGTCTTATGTGTCTGTAGTTCATGACTCTCTTTTGAAGCATGTCTCCAGTTTCCAATAACCCCTATAACATGTGCCCAGTTTGTGACCATCTCTTAAAGCATGCCCATAATCTCTGACAATCTTCTGTTGCCTGACTGCAAGCTCTGCCAGGTTTCTATAAGATTACAATCCACTGAATTTTATGTGCAGTCTGTTGTCATGTCAGAAGCTGTACTTTTGAGGCCTCATATAACGAGTAAATCGACAACCACTGAAATAGTAGGTTTAATGAAAATATACACCGTATTAAAGGAAATTGTAACCAACAGGTATACATGCAAGCCTAAAGAACAAGCTGTGTTTGCTGTATTTCTGAAGTGGCCCGCCAACCGGAATATTGTACTAGGAGAGCCCAAGGCATCTGAATTAACAGAGGTTAGTAGCCTTATTCACCAATGTATATGTGAGTTTTACACGTTATAATTTTTTTTTTTTTTGTGAAAACATTAGCTGCAGTGCCTATAATAAAAAAAGTATTCACCCCCTTGAAAGTTTTCATGTTCTGTCATAGAACATTGAGTCACAGCTGATTTTTTCCTTTTTTTTTTTTTCTTTTACACTAATCAACAGAAATATACTATTTTATTTCAAAGTACAAACCTCTCTGTATATTGATTTAAATTAATATATAAAATTAAAAACAAAATAACTGACTGTATAAGTATAAAATTCTTTAATATTCCATGAATACTGTAGGTGCTTCACTACCACAATTTTCTGAGAGCGAGGTAAAAAAAAAGCTATCTAAAACTCACATGACATCTCACCTGCACTTTGCCACAGGGCACCTGGGAGACTCTGAAGATAACTGGAGAATAGACAAAAATAACTGAAACAAGGCTCTATAGTATGAGACCAAAACTGAGCTTTTTGCAAATCATTATAAACGTACCACCCCCACTTTAAAGCTGTATTAAACCAAAAAGCAAAACGGAAAATTTATTACCAGATACTTACTGTAATTTTCCTTTCCTGATAGACTCCATGGCAGACTACGTGTGGGTTAACCCTGCCTCCTCTCCACAGCTATAGGACCCCTTACCCATAAATTTGAGCTCACCTCCACAGACAGGTGTTCCGTAACTAGCCGACTCACATTTCAACTCTCATATTTTTAATTCATGGGTGGGAACTCCGTCTGCCATGGAGTCTATCAGGAAAGGAAAATTACGGTAAGTATTTGGTAATAAATTTTCAGTTTTCCTGACAGACTCCATGGCAGACTACGTGTGGGAAATAACTAGCCAAACCACACGGGAGGGTATGCTGAACAAAAATATATTTTAATCTTTCCCGTCAACTGACAGGATTTTTCGACCAAAATTAACAGAGGAAAGGGAAGCAGGCTCAATACAATAATGAGACATAAATGTATGAATAGAAGACCACGAGGCTGCCTTGCATATCACTTCAGGAGCCACGTGTCGAGCTGCTGCCCATGAGGCTGCCATGCCTCTGGTGGAATGAGCCGTCACCGCCTCTGCAGAAGCCAAGCCCTTTGCCCTGTAGGCCTGTTGGATAGATTGAACAATCCAGGCTGCTATTGTTCTGGAGGAAGCCCTCTTTCCTTTGTTGCCGCCAGTATGTAACAAGAACAGGTAGTTCAAGCTTCTAAAAGATGAAGTGACTCGCAAATATTCTTTCAGAGTCTCACCTACATCCAAGGGATGAACATCTGCTGATTCTGGAGAATTGAACGTAGGAAGGACTATTTCCTGACTCTCGTGAAAAACTGACGTGACTTTTGGTTTAGACCCAAGCATGGGAATAAGGACCACTCGGTCCGGGAAGAAAGTCAAAAAGGGTTCTTGACAACCCAGGAAGCTTCTTTCTGAAACCCTTTTGGCTGAAGTAATGGCCACTAGAAAGGCCAGTTTGATTGATAAGTCCTTAATAGAAAGATCCTTGTTGTTGAGTGCTGAAAGAGCATCAAGGACGAGCGGAAGATCCCATTTGGGAAATCTAGGTTTCCTCTGAGGCCTGATTCTCGAAGCCCCCCGAAAGGATTGTTGAACCAGGGGATGAGTTGCCCATGATGTTCCTGAAAATGCCGATAAGGCTGAAACTTGTCAATTAGTTCCCTCAGAGTACAAAGGAAGATCCAAGCCTGATTGGAGAAAACCCAAAACGTCTTGAACTCCAGGATTTCTGAAAGATTTTCCAGCAGAAGTCATGAAGCTGACAAACCTGGTCGTCAAGATTCTGTTGTAGGTTTTGTTCATGTTAGGCTTTCTGGAGCTCATAAGGGTAGAGAATACCCCTAAAGCACACCCAAGAGACTCTAGCGGGTCCCTGAAGCTCATCAGATTCAGGAGAGGAAACCATGGCCTGTTCGGCCAGTATGGTGCTATTGTTATCACTTCGCCTTTCTCCAATTGGAGCCGCTGCAGGAAATTTTTGCATGATCGGAGGTGGAGGGAAGGCATATGCCTTGTTGAATTTCCGTTGGTTTGTTAATGCATCTACTCCGAAGGCTTGACTGCACCGACCTCGAGTGTAGTATCTGTCTACTTTGTGATTGCAGGGGGATGCAAACAGATCCACTTCTGGATCGATTCCCAACGATAGGATCCACTTGAATGTCTGTGTATGCAGTGATTCGTTGTTGTCTAGGTTGCTGCGTGACAGAAAGTCCGCTTGAATGTTCTGCTCCCCTGGAATAAAGACTGCTGTTAAGTTGAGTAGATTCCTCTGAGCCCAGGTCATGATAGGTTCGACCTCTTGGAGAAGGGTGGGGCTCCGAGTGCCCCCTTGTCTCTTCACATATGCTACAGCGGTGGTATTGTCCATTTTGAGTAGGACCGACTTCCCTTTCAGAAGGTGGGAGAAGGCTTGAAGGGCGCACCATGCCGCACGCAATTCCAGAACGTTTGACCCTGGAATGTGGAGATGGGCATCCCATATGCCCTGAGACAGTTCTGCCCCACAATGTGCTCCCCAGCCCGCATTGCTGGCATCGGATGTAACAGTCATCCATTGGATGGGAGCGAGGGACCGGCACGTTAACAAGTTTTTGTGTTGAAGCCACCAGAGAAGACTGTTCCTCATTGACTGAGTAATCCTGATCAGCTGATTGCGATCGTCTGTCTTCCATTGCTGAAGGAATCCTGATTGAAAAGGCCAAAGCCTCCACATTGCCCATTTGACCATGGGGAACGTGGCCACCATCGTGCCGATTATCTTCAGGCACTGTGACGCCCTTAGGTGAGAGTAGTCTAGGGCTAAAGATATTCTTACCCGAATGACCGGGATTTTTTCTTCCGGAAGAGAGATGGTATTCTCTACTGTGTCGAATTGAGCTCCTAGGTAGGTTAGGCGTAGGGTCGGGTCTGGCTGACTTTTCTCTCGGTTTAGGAGCCATCCGAACTCTATCAATGTAGAGATCACTTGATCTTTGTGGATCAGCAGCTGCTGCTTGTCTTGGGACAGTAGTAGCAGCTCGTCCAGGTAATGATACAGACGCACACCCTGTATTCTGATAAGAGACACAATTACCAACAGTACCTTGGAAAAGACCCTGGGAGAGGTCGTTAGTCCAAATGGAAGCCAAATAAATTGTAAGTGCTCTCGTTCGACCTGAAATCGAAGGTATTTGTGGAACTCTTCTGCCACGGGAACATGAAAATATGCGTCCTTACCATCTATTGAGATCAACCAGTCGCCTGGTTGAACGACTTTTTGGATGGTTGAGAGTGATTCCATCTTGAATTTCTCGTGCTTTATGTACCTGTTCAGGAAAGTGAGATCTATAACTGGACGCCAAGAGCCGTTCTTCTTTTGTACTAGGAAGAGGGGGAAGTATACCCCCTGGAATTCCTCGTCCTTTGGGACGGGCACCACTGCTCCTTGATCTTTCAGGGCATTCACATATGAAAGAAGAACTTGTTGTTTTTCTTCTGATTGAGGCAGTGAAGATTACACTGGTCTGCATGGAGGGACCTTGGTGAAGGACCATGCGTGACCTGTTGAGACCGTTTTGATGGTCCAATAATCTGAGATCAAGGTCACCCAGACGTGCCGGCAGAGACGTAGGCGAGCCCCCTACCCGACCCGCTTGGGCGGGCCCAATCTCAAAAGGACTTGGTTGGCTCGCGCCCACCGGGCGTCTGTTTCTTGCCAGATTTTTTGGAAAGATATCTGCCTATTCCAGTTCCAGCTTCTCCTAAAATCCAGTCCGGACCTATAGGAGCGTGCCTCTCTCGAACGGTCTGTGCTGCGTTTCCGCTGAGGCCTTCTTTGGTTAAACGGATGTTTGTCCTGAGGGAGGAATCCCGACTTTCCACCTGTAGCCTTTGAAATAGCGTTATCTAGCTTGTTTCCAAACAAGGAAGTTCCTTCAAAAGGAATTTTGCACCATGCCTGCTTTGAGGCAGGATCAACAAGCCAGGGGCGCAACCATAGTGTTCGTTTGGCTGTGACCGAAGATAGCATGGATCTAGCCATCAAGCGGATGAGATCAATTGAAGCTTCTCCCAAAAAGGCGATAGCCAGTTTAAGTTCTTGCACTGCTGAACTTTGTGACAATTCCTCCGAGACACCTTTCAGATCGGAGTCAACATTTTCCACCCAGGCCTCCATTGCTTTGGAGGTTACTGCAAGGGCAAAAGCTGGTTTGCATGCCGTTCCGGCCAGGCTATATATTCTTTTGAGGTCCTGGTCGATCTTCCGATCCAGACCATCTTTAAATGAAACGGTGTCATCTAGTGGGAGGGTGACATGCTTCGCTAGGCGCATTACTGCTGCATCCACGAGGGGAGCATTCTCCAGATGCTTGACATCCTCTGATTTAAAGGGATACAGTCTAGAGGTTTTGCGTAGCATGGAAACCTTCTTATCTCCCTTGCTCCATTCTTCCTCAAACACTCCTTTCAGCTCAGAGGGAAGTGGGAAATTGGAGCGTTCTTTCCCCAGTTGCTTAAACAGTTTTCTTTGTTTTTCTGGGGGGGCAGTGGTATCCTCCAACTTTAAGGTTTCCTTCACTGCCTTGATCAGTGGAGAGACTAAGGCGTAGTCGAATCCCACCGTAAAATCATCTCCCTCCATCTCGTCTTGCGAGGAATCATGGGAGGAATCACAGAATCATCTCCCTCCATGTCGTCTTGCGAGGAATCATGGGAGGAATCACAGAATCATCTCCCTCCATCTCGTCTTGTGAGGAATTATGGGAGGAATCATGGGGCTGGAATTGGCCGGAATCCTCCTGGGCCTCGTCAGCCAAGGAGCCAGACAAGGTGGTGGACTGGCTCCTCGTGTGGGGGGCAACTATTTCTTTCATAGATTGCTGTACCACACATTTCACAAGAGACTCAAGATTTAGTTTTTCGGTCTCTTTCTCACCAACCGCTCGGGCATAACATGGGTCGCATAGCGATTTGCCCTCCGGGATTCTGGTCTTGCATCCCCAACAGGCTCTGTGGTCAGAGCGATCATTGCGGTGGTGGTGGCGGTGACTAGAGGAGGAATGGGAACGTCTCCTATGTCTAGAGGGGGTATGTGAACGTCCCCTATGATGATGGGTCCTAGACGTAGTGTCGCGTCTGGACCTGGATGATGAGTGATGATGCGGCCTGGCAAGGTCCCTTTCTTGTGACCGATGAACTGAAGTTGCCGGGCTGTAAGAGATAATACAGACAGAGGGAGGGGGAGGGGAGGTGGGCAGGATGTAACCGTTAGCAACCACCAGAAGCATAAAAGACACCAACCCCCTACCCACTCCGCACATACCTTGTGCGGGAGGGCTGGCCACACGGCGGTGAAGATGAATCCATTACAAGGGAGACACAGGAGTACTACACTACCTAGACTAAGGATAAGCAAATCAATGCAAGGAAGCATAAGAAAAATAAAAGTTTTTTATTTTTTTTTAAACTGTCCCTTTAAGAGACACTTAAACAAAACAGGCATTACATTGCAATAGAAGTGCTTACCCCGTCCTAGCAGTCTTGAGGCTCCGGGAGGCTGCCGCTCTATGCCCACAGGTTATCCCACCTGTATAGGGCTCTTCAGCGGTTTCACCGCGGCTTGGCGCATGCGCAGATGCGCGGCGTACCGGGAACCAGGAAGAGATATGGCGTCCTGGAAAGCAGAAGCGTTCCACATGCCGCAACACAGGAATAGAAAAAAAAAACAGGGGAAAACAAAGACAACATACATAAACTTGTCTGCCATGAGAGAAGAAATGAATCAAAATCTTCAGACCTTGCCAGCCGAGGATTCCTGCGACATCCGATCCAGTACTCTGGGGCCACATCCCTTCCACCATAGGGGTATTTTCCAGCCCTGAAACCACTCGCCTGCTCATAGCTGGGCCCTGGGTGCACCGCAGTAACAGTACCGATCGATCCAAGCAATCCACATCCTGGACATCGCACCGAATTGCATGATGAAGGTCCATGTGAGGAGGATAAAAAAGGAACACCTGTCTGTGGAGGTGAGCTCAAATTTATGGGTAAGGGGTCCTATAGCTGTGGAGAGGAGGCGGGGTTAACCCACACGTAGTCTGCCATGGAGTCTGTCAGGAAATATGTATTATATTGCTGCTTAGCATTTCTTAGATGTGATGGCTGCATTCATTTTCTTTTTTAGGCTTTCTTCTATTTTCACCTGGTGATCTAACCCTTAGTTTAAAATAACAAGCTCTTCAGCAGAATGTATCAGTTACAGAGATTAGACAAACCAGTTAACATTAGCAGGGGTGCTTACAATTATCAGTTTTTATTTATATAAAACCTTTATCCAAAAAGGGGAAAAAAACAGCTGTAACTGCTTATAAAGTAATACCTGGAGTTTGGCTTCAATTCAAGTATATTTAATTATAAATTGTGACAGCAGGAAGGTAAAGTCACCTGGTTGCATCCAGGGGGGTAGATATATTTCTCCCAGATTCAGGCTTTATGCCGACTTATACAACTAGGGAGGGAGTTGATGAAGCCCAGCTGAGGCTAGTGGGCTCATGGATGACTCATACCTCTAGGGAGAGGGCTGGGCGTCGTGCAGGCAGGGAGTTGATGAGACCAGCTGAAGCCTGTCAGTTCGTTTTAAGGCCTCTATAAAAACTCCCAGATTCATTAGGTGTTTGCTCATGCCTGGAACCAGACCTGTGTGGACTGTCTAGGGAGAGTGAACCCCTGTGCGGTGAGAAAAAGCCTGTGTGGCTATTTGTTTGGACATTGACTAAACCAGGGACTTAGGGACTAGGACAGCACCAGGCTGATCCCAGTTGTTAGTTAGGAAACCTGCATGTTTAGTCAGAGGTCAAGCTGACCAGGATTTATTTTGTTTATGTTTCTTTTTGGCTTTGCTGTGTTTTTGTCACTGTACATAGAGAAATAAACCGCACCTTTTGATTTTGAAAACCACAACCTCCGTCTGCTGGCCCTGTTTTTGTGTGGGGAGCCCAACCAGGGGGTCACACACACCCGCTACCGAGTTAACCCCCTCACAGTTGGTGGAGAATGCGGGCAGTTTTTTTAAGCCAGCATGGAGGAGATACTGAAACAGCTGGCTCTAGCAAATGCCAATCAACAGCAGACAAATGCAGGTTTGCAAAGGAGCCTTGCAGCCCAGCAGCAAGCTCATCAACAGAGCCTTGCAGCCCAGCAGCAAGCTCACCAACAGAGTCTGGAAGCTCAGCAACAAGCCCAGCAGCAATCTGAGGCCCGATTCATAGACCTGTTACAGAAGCAAGAGCAGAGACTACAACAAATGGAAGCAGTAATGCAGCAACGTCCGCAGACCAGTGAGGAAAGCCGTCCCACTAATACCGCGTCCTTTGGGGTGAGTCGTTTATTGACAAAAATGACTGGAGAGGATGATCCAGAGGTATTTTTGACCACATTTGAAAGGACTGCTGAAAGAGAAAAGTGGCCTGAGGAGCAGTGGGCTGGACTGGTGGCTCCTCTGTTAACTGGTGAATCGCAGAAGGCTTACTATGACCTAGAGCCTGACCAAGCAAAAGACTATGTGATGCTAAAAGCTGAAATATTGGCAAGGCTGGGTGTCACCCTGGCTGTCCGGGCTCAGCGTGTGCATAACTGGACTTTCCAGCTTGGAAAACCCCCCAGGTCTCAAATGTATGATCTCATTCACCTGAGCAGGAAGTGGCTACAGCCAGAGACTTTGTCCGCACCAGAGATTGTGGAACGTGTTGTAATGGATCGGTTTTTGAGAGCTCTTCCTACTGCCATCCAAAAGTGGGTAAGCCATGGAGACCCAGAGACGGCCGGTGGTCTTGTGGATCGTGTAGAGAAATACTTGGCTACAGAGAACGTGACGGCCTCTTCCAGAGACTCTCGGACTTTCCACCCTAAGACCAGATCATCCCCAGGGGCGGATAAGAGGATTCCAAGGGGTGAGGGTGGAGAGAGTGAGAGGGTGGGAGCTCTACCCAAAGGTTGGCGAGAACAGCCTGGGAAGTCAGGGGCTCAAGAGGCAGCCAAATGGATTGTTTGCTACCGCTGCCGGCAAGCGGGACATATTGCAGCAAATTGCCCGGTTGTGGAGGAACCCATGCAATGTGACTTTCTGACGGACCGACGTCAGTCGCTGTGTGCGACAGTCGCATGCACTGCCATTCGGGGAACTGAGAAACATTTATGCAAAATGTGTATTAATGGTAGAAATGTTGTGGTATTACTGGATTCAGGTAGCCTTGTGACCCTGATAAAGGCTGAATTAGTTAAAACAGAGGTCTCTGGGAATAGCAAGGTAGCTGTTATTTGTGTGCATGGGGACACCCGAGAGTATCCAGTGACTACAGTGTGTTTCGAGACCCCCAAAGGTACCCTCTCTCATCCAGTGGGGTTAGTATCTCAATTACCGCATGATGCCATTGTGGGAAGGGATTTTCCGAAGTTCTGGGAACTGTGGGATGATCCTGAGCCCCCCACTGGTGCCCCTATGTACCAGGAATGTGATAGCCAGAACTCCTCTGAGAGTGGTGAGGACTCTCCAGAATTTCCCTTGTCAGTATTGGCAGGGGAGACTCAAGAAACTGGAGAGGAGCCCACCTCCTCAGACGAAAACCTACCGTCTGGAGTTTTCTGATCTGGAGGTTCACAGGGAAAATTTTGCCACAGAACAGTTAAAAGACCCCGCCCTAATAAAGGTACGGGAAAACGTAGTGGAAATAGATGGCGAGTTAGTGAACCCAGATAATACCTGCACTTACCCATACTTCAGCGTAGAGAAGGACCTACTGTATCGGGTGGCAAAAAGGGCAGAAGAAACCGTTGAGCAGCTTGTGGTGCCCAAACCTTACAGGAAGTTGGTGTTGGAGTTGGCCCATGGGCACATTCTTGGAGGTCATCTGGGGACAGAGAAAACCCGAGAGAGGGTATTACAGAGATTCTATTGGCCTGGGGTGATGAAGGACATAGAAAATTATTGTTCCTCCTGCCCTGTGTGTCAGAGGTCGGCCCCGATACCACATTTCCGTAGCCCGCTGGTCCCTCTACCCATCATTGAGGTCCCGTTTGAGAGAATCGCAATGGATTTGGTAGGTCCTATAATCAAGTCCGCTAGGGGGCACCAGTACATATTGGTTATAATGGACTATGCCACCCGTTATCCAGAAGCGATCCCTCTCAGAAATACCTCGGCCAAAACCATAGCCAAAGAGCTATCTCTTGTTTTTAGCCGGGTGGGTATTTGTAAAGAACTGCTTACGGACCAAGGTACACCCTTTATGTCCCGGGTTATGAAAGAGCTGTGTAAATTGTTCAAAGTGACGCAATTGCGTACATCTGTGTATCACCCCCAAACCGATGGGCTGGTTGAAAGATTCAACAAAACCCTAAAACAAATGTTGAAGAAAGTGGTGGATAGAGATGGAAGGGATTGGGACTGTCTACTTCCTTATTTGATGTTTGCTATTAGGGAGGTGCCCCAATCCTCTACGGGATTCTCCCCCTTTGAGTTACTGTATGGGAGACACCCAAGAGGGCTGTTGGATATTGCCAAGGAAACTTGGGAAAGTGAGAGTTCTCCCCACAGGAGTGTGATTGAGCATGTCGCCCTGATGCAAGATCGAATTGCACAGGTAATGCCCATCGTGAAGGAACATTTGGCCCAAGCGCAGTTGGCATAGCAGAGAGTGTACAACCGTGGAGCCAAGACCCGTACCTTTTCCCTGGGGGATAGGATATTGGTACTTGTCCCTACGGTTGAAAGTAAATTCCTTGCCAAATGGCAAGGCCCCTACGAGATAATGGAAAAAGTGAGCGAAGTGAATTACAAGGTCAGACAACCAGGAAGGCGAAAGCCCGAACAGATATATCACGTTAATCTGTTGAAAGCCTGGAGGGATAGAGAGTCCCTAGTCGCAGAAACTTGGTCACCAGCTCAAACTGGTTGCGTGATTCCGGAGGTTGGAATAGCAGCCACCTTGTCACAACCCCAACAACAGGAGGTTAAGGAGTTTGTGCTTCGCAACAAGGAGGTGTTCTCTGAGCTGCCGGGACAAACATCTGGGGTAGAGCATGATATTATTACCCCGCCCGGTGAAAGGGTGAAGTTAAAACCCTATCGGATCCCAGAGGCCCGACGGGAGGCAATACGGGAGGAAGTACAGAAAATGCTGAACTTAGGGGTGATAGAGGAGTCCCAAAGTGATTGGTCTAGTCCCATTGTGTTGGTGCCTAAACCGGATGGGAGCTGGCGATTTTGTAACGATTTTCGTCAGTTGAACAAAGTTACAAAATTTGACACCTACCCCATGCCACGTATAGATGAGTTGATCGACCGGCTGGGAACAGCCCGATACATGACGACTCTTGACCTCACAAAAGGGTATTGGCAAATTCCCCTGGCCAAGTCGGCCAAAGAGAAAACCGCATTTGTAACCCCAGACGGGGCGTTCCAATATAAGAGAATGCCGTTCGGGTTACAGAATGCGCCGGCCACATTCCAGCGGAAAATGGACCAGATACTGAGGCCCCATCGGAAGTATGCTGCGGCTTACCTGGATGACGTAATTGTCCATAGCACAGATTGGGCCTCACATCTGCCAAAAGTGCAAGCAGTCCTAGACTCTATCCGGGAAGCGGGGTTTACAGCTAACCCCAAGAAGTGTACCATTGGGCAGGAGGAGGCCAAATATCTTGGGTACACCATTGGCAGGGGAGTGATAAAACCCCAACTCAACAAAGTCGAGGCCATCCAGAGTTGGCCACGTCCCAACAGCAAGAAGCAGGTACGGGCCTTTCTGGGAATCGCGGGTTATTATCGGCGCTTCATTCCCCACTTTGCTTCTAAGGCTGTGCCCCTAACCAACCTGACGAAAGGGAAAGGGTCGGTCATGATTAAATGGACCCCCGAGGCTGAGGCAGCATTCCAATTCTTGAAACAAGCCTTATGTAGCCAGCCAGTGTTGTACTCACCCGACTTCTCTAAAGACTTTGTCGTACAAAGTGATGCGTCAGATGTGGGGTTAGGAGCAGTATTGTCCCAGGTCTGGAACGGGGAAGAGCACCCAGTCATTTACCTCAGCAGGAAGTTGAAGTCCCATGAGGTAAATTACGCCACGGTTGAAAAGGAGTGTTTAGCGGTGAAGTGGGCTCTAGATTCCCTTCGGTACTATCTGCTAGGTAGGCACTTTGACATGGTTACGGATCACGCTCCGTTAAAGTGGATGGCTCAAAACAAGGAGACAAATAGAAGAGTGAATAGGTGGTTCCTGGCCCTACAGGAATTCAACTTCACAGTAAAGCATCGCCCTGGCATTCAAATGGGGAATGTGGATGCTTTGTCTCGAGTACATGAATGCCTGATTGCTGGTGTTCCAACCCCAAGGTTAAAACAAGAGGGGGGGTATGTGACAGCAGGAAGGTAAAGTCACCTGGTTGCATCCAGGGGGGTAGATATATTTCTCCCAGATTCAGGCTTTATGCCGACTTATACAACTAGGGAGGGAGTTGATGAAGCCCAGCTGAGGCTAGTGGGCTCATGGATGACTCATACCTCTAGGGAGAGGGCTGGGCGTCGTGCAGGCAGGAAGTTGATGAGACCAGCTGAAGCCTGTCAGTTCGTTTAAGGCCTCTATAAAAACTCCCAGATTCATTAGGTGTTTGCTCATGCCTGGAACCAGACCTGTGTGGACTGTCTAGGGAGAGTGAACCCCTGTGCGGTGAGAAAAAGCCTGTGTGGCTATTTGTTTGGACATTGACTAAACCAGGGACTTAGGGACTAGGACAGCACCAGGCTGATCCCAGTTGTTAGTTAGGAAACCTGCATGTTTAGTCAGAGGTCAAGCTGACCAGGATTTATTTTGTTTATGTTTCTTTTTGGCTTTGCTGTGTTTTTGTCACTGTACATAGAGAAATAAACCGCACCTTTTGATTTTGAAAACCACAACCTCCGTCTGCTGGCCCTGTTTTTGTGTGGGGAGCCCAACCAGGGGGTCACACACACCCGCTACCGAGTTAACCCCCTCACAAAATGTAAATCTAACACTTCCCTTCCCCATACTGACAATGTTGCTGTCCAAAGGTGCCCCCTGTACTCATTCATCAGGAGAGGGGCTTACATTGGCAAAAACCCACATTGCCAAAAAATAAATAAAACACCTGCAAGACAAAGGCATAATGAGCTAGTATGCATAGCATACTAGCTCATTATGTAATACTCACCTGAGATCGAAGCCCCCGCTGTGACATCGCTCCCGGAGTTACTTCCGGGTATCGCAGCTCCGGCGCTGTGATTGGCTGGAGCCGCGAAGACGGCACTCCCCCGTTTGCGCGCGGGAGCCCCCGGTAACGGCACACTCATTGAAGCAACGGCACGTACGTTGTGCATGTGTGCATGTGCTGATGACAATGGCACATGCAAATACAGGGAATATCTCCTAAACCGTGCAGGTTTAGGAGATATCCGGGGTATCTACAGGTAAGCCTTATTATAGGCTTGCCTGTAGCAAAAAGTGGTCTGTCAAGCCCTGTACAAACAGCCGGGAATCCCATCTATTTGAAAACCGTTGGATTTCCTGACGGGATTCCTGGCAAGCTTGCCTTGAAAAGCCGTGTATACACACGGCCACACAAAAGACCCGCCGTTCTTTTGAATGGCAAGAACGCGGTGACGTCAAAGACTACGACGAGCCGGCTAAATAACGTTGTATGCTACCGCGCATGCGTCGAAGTGTTATCGAGCATGCGCGGTTTATTTCCCCTTCAGGTTAGCATACAGACGACCGGTTTTCTCGGCAGGAAACACTCTGCCGGGAATCCAGACGGGAAAATAGAGAGCAGGTTCTCTATTTTTCCCAGGCAGTTTTCCTGTCGGGAAAACTGCTAGGGAGCATACACACGGCCGGGATTCCCGGCCAAAAGCTCTCCTAGCAGTTTTCCTGCCGAGAAAACCGGTTGTGTGTACAAGGCTTAAGGGTTTACAACCACTTTAATACAGGAGGTGTGTTACTGGTCAGATCACCAGGTGAAAACAGGGGGAAAAAGGCCAAAGTATAGAAAATGATGCAGCCACTACATCTAATGATTGGTAACCTGCAAAATATTACATTTTTGGTTCTGGGTTTAACACTGCTTTAAATCTTGGTGGCGGCAGCATTGTACTATGAGGATATTTCTCTGCAGCAGACCCTAAAAAGCAGGTGAATGTAGAGGGTAAAAGGAATGCAGCAAAGTACCAAGAAAATCTGATTCTTTCTTAAAGAGATCTTAGCAGAGGTAGAAAATTGACCCAAGCATAAAAGCCAAAATGACATAGTTGCTTAAAGCGGAGTTCCACCCAATTTTTTAACTTTTTTTTATTCCACTCCTCACCCCCTTACATGCCACATTTGGCATGTAATTTTTTTTGGGGGGGGAGTGGGGGCTTCAGTAGGAGTGGGACTTCCTGTCCCACTTCCGCCCTGGAGCCGCCTAGGCGATACGTCATATCGCCTTGTGGCGGCTCCTCCCTGTAAGCGATCACCTGGGACGTGACAGGTCCCAGGCGATCGCCTGTCCACTGACAGAGCGCTGCGCCGTTCGCGCATGCGCAATGAGTGCCCGGCCGTGAAGCCGAAAGCTGTCACGGCCGGGTGCCCACACTGTGAATGGACGCGCCGGCAGAGGAGGGGGAAGAGGAGCGGAGCTCCAGGCGGCGCGTCGCTGGACAGTGGAGCAGGTAAGTGTATGTTTATTAAAAGCCAGCAGCTACACTTTTTGTAGCTGCTGACTTTTAATAAACATAAAAAAAGGGTGGAACTCCGCTTTAAGAACAGCATCAATGCTCTGGAGATTTGTGGGACCAGATGTCCATCCAATAGAGAGTTTGTGGCTGTACTTTACTCACTAT
This sequence comes from Rana muscosa, assembly GCA_029206835.1. Taxonomy (NCBI): domain Eukaryota; kingdom Metazoa; phylum Chordata; class Amphibia; order Anura; family Ranidae; genus Rana; species Rana muscosa. The sequence goes on from CM055121.1 coordinate 871,731,269, forward strand.
TCACATGCATCCTGACAGAGCCTGAGGAATGGGGAAAATGTAGTGTCCAGTGACAGCTCATAGATTCCCATCCACATTATTTGTGAACCAAGCCTAAAGAGTATTTCTGTTTACTGGGTTAACAATATAAAACCACTGTAATTCAATGTTCTGTGATATCTATTAACAAACTTTATCTCGAATGGCCTATATTCTTGCAAGACTTTAGTATATAACATGCATGATATAACATTGTTGTGTGGATAAAAGAGCGATAGTCTGACCATCAGCTGTGGTTTCCATGTGGAGTTGACTCTATAGCCAGTCAGTGTACCACCAAACACGCTGTTTTTTTAAGCCACCAGAGGATGTATATTTTTGTTTTGTTTATTTCTTATGTTTCCTGACTTTTTCTTATGTTTGCCTAACTTCCTACGAAGGGTATCGCTAATAAAGCCATAAATGCAGTGCAGGATGTGAGCCTTGTTAAAGAGAGCAAAGCAGTGATCCTGCTGTTTGATATAGGACATGCCCATTGCCCAATGATATTTGTAAACCCATAGCTGTTTAGTGTGTTGCATGGGGACTAGAGGTCATGTTATTGGGTGGTATTGCCTAGTGTTTACCATCTTGCTGGCCAACGCTTTGGACTATTGCTATTTTTTCTCCCATGTTTAAAGCATCTGAGCACCAAAAACTGTATTTAATTTGTTTTTACCATTTAAAGCAAACTCCCCATCCATGTCTCCATGCTTTATGCATTATTTTTCTGAGAAAACACTTTGGAAAAACACCCCCAAGCATTTCTGGCTGTGGCCATCTTGGGTAAGGGCAGAAAATTGCTGTAACATTTACTTTCTGGGATCCATTTGCCCTTAGGTCTGACATGCAGGCAGGGGAGTGTGCTTAGTTAAGAAAACTCCTCCTCCCCTCCCAAAGATTCCTGGGATGTATGACATCATTTGCCTAGGCCTAGAAACCAGGAAGTAACTGATAAAATGTAATAACAAGTTTAAAACAAGTAAATATGATATACATTCCCATCTATTTACTAATGCTATCAGCATAAGGATTAAAAATGGTCAATGTTGATTGAGAGAGTGAAGTTTCACTTCCGCTCTAATCTACAGTATAAATCCCCTTTAACCTCAAATAAGAAATAACCCTGTAAAAGACAACTAAGACATAATTTTTTTTGGTCATTTATGGATTTTGTTTATTTTATTTTTTTCCATGGGTGTCTTCTGAGGTTTATTTTTTGGACAAACTAGGATTGGTCTAGTAAACTAATGTACAGTAAACCATACTTTTTTTCAGGTTTACTTGTTGGGGTATGATGGACAGCTTGAATGGATAGCGCTTGGAGACAAAGGAATGGTTGTAATATTACCCAGACTTGGACCTGCAACTCCTTCTTGGGGATGGACTCTCAAGATATCCAACTTGAATGAAATTGTAGTAAATGCCACATAGCTGTGTACATAGCTGGGAGAACTGTACATATTTTAACTACTTAAAATAAATGCACTCTTCTTGTGCAGCTACAACTCAGGGAAAAAAACAAAAGATTTTATGATGATATACTGGGTTCTCTGATTTTCTAATTGAAGTGGGATTTGCTTTTTTCCTCATGAAGAATATGCCTTATGTTTATACTACGGAAAAATACTTTGTTAGCAAAATGAATAAAACTTACTTTTAAAAAAAGTTATTTGCTGAATTTTCAACAAGCTAACCTTAAAATACGAATGGGATCATTGTAGCTTGTTCCTTGGCATTGCAGAACTGTTTCTTCTTTCTTCTTCATCCATTTTGGTGGTCTGCACTTTCCGGATGGCTTCTCTTTTAACATGCTGCTTATGATTGATCTATAGCTGCTTTTCAACTGCATTAGGAAGCTACAGTAAGCTGATACATAACATAAAAAAACATAACAAGCATTCACAGTAACCTCCGATTGCTATTTCTTGTGTTCGAAAGACAATTATCAGACATGGTCTGTACAGCCCTAGTTTTCATGAAAGTGATTGCTGATGGATAAATTTATTTCTGTCATGGTACCTTCTTATAGCCATATACTGCATTTGCAGTAAGTGGTAGTTTAGAGCAGTGGTTCTCAACCTAAGTCCCCAAGTACCCCCAACGGGCCATGTTATCTTCCCTTAGATAAAATAGCTTTTATCAAAACCATGTCATTGATATTGATTTAAAGCAGCTGTGCAAAGTAAAGGAAAACCTGAAAACATGGCCCGTTACTTGAGGACTGAGGTTGAGAGCCACTGGTTTAGTGGACAAGTCATTATTCTAGCTTTAATAACGGCCACAAAAATAGTTAAATACAATAAAAACACCGAACTAGTAAACAAAAACAAAAAAAAAAAAACAGGGGTTGTATAGGTTTGTTTTTTATTTTCTAAATAGGTTCCTTTAAGCTAGTGCATTGTTGGTTCACTTACCTTTTCCTTAGATTTCCCTTCTAAATGTTTTTTTTCTTTGTTTTCTTTGTCTGAATTTCTCACTTCCTGTTCCTCCTCAGTAAGCTGTTCAGTAAGCTGTTCTGGCTGACTCCACACCACTCGGATGATGGTGTGAAGTTTAGTGAGGAGAAACAGGAAGTGAGAAATTCAGACAAAGAAAAAAAACATTTAGAAGGTAAATCAAAGGAAAAGGTAAATGAACCAACAATGGTTAAAGGAACCTATTTAGAAAATAAAAAACGAACCTTTACAACCTCTTTAAGGACCGCCGCACGACGATGTACGTCGACAGAATGGCACTGACAGGCACAAGGGCGTACAGGTACGTCCCCTTTAAGAACTTATCCGTGGGTCGCGTGCTCGCGACCCGGTCCGAGGCTCCATGACCGCGCCCGCGGACCCAATCGGGTCACAGAGCTGAAGAACGGGGAGAGGTAAGTGTAAATAAACCTTTCCCCGTTCTTCCTAGTGGCATGTCAGTGATCGTCTGTTCCCTGTCATAGGGGACGACGATCAGTGATGTCACACGCCAAGCCACACCCCCCTACAGTAAGAACCACTCACTAGGCACACGTAACCCCTACAGCGCCACCTAGAGGTTAAACCCTTCACTGCCAGGGTCATTTTCACAGTATCAGTGCATATTTCTAGCACTGATCGCTAGATCGCTTGGTGACAATGGTCCCAAAAATGTGTCAAAAGTGTCCGATGTGTCTACCATAATGTCGCAGTCACGATAAAAATCGCTGATCGCCGTCATTACTAGTATAAAAAAAATATTAATAAAAATGCCATAAAACTACCCCCTATTTTGTAGACACTATAGCTTTTGCGCAAACCAATCAATAAACGCTTATTGCGATTTTTTTTAACAAAAATATGTAGAAGAATACTTATCGGCCTAAACTGAGGAAAATAAATGTTTTTTTATATATTTTTTGGGGATATTTATTATAGCAAAAAGTAAAAAATATGTAATTTTTTTCAAAATTGTCGCTCTATTTTTGTTTATAGCGCAAAAAAATAAAAACCTGTTGTCAGTCAACGCGACGCAGTGCCGAATTGCAAAAAGGGGCCTGGTCTTTGACCAGCAAAATGGTCCGGGGCTGAAGTGGTTAAGGGACACATAATTCAATATTTGGAGAATATTGGGATATACTGCTGTCTACAGAATTTGAATACTGACAAAGAAAGAAGATGGCCAGCCAGGTATAACCTCTTCTACTCCCAGCATCAGTTTGGTAGAAAAGCAGCGTTTAGGAATAGGTTAAAAACATAAAGGTGTAGGACCTGCATCCCTTAATGAACGCCATAAAATTTAAACTTTTTCATCATACTTACCTGTAAAATCCTTTTCTTGGAGTACATCACGGGACACAGAGCAACCATATCAATGACTATATGGGTTATATGCCACCTACTGGTGGATGGACACTGGCAGATAGTCAAACAGGAAGTCCACCCCTATATAACCCCCCTAGACAGGAAGGACCTCAATTTTGTAGCAAAGCAATGACTATCCCAAAAAAGATGGGGGACCTCTGTGTCCCGTTTTGTACGCCAAGAAAAGGATTTTACAGGTACGTATAACGGAAAAATCCTAATTTCTTTATCGTACATCACAGGACACTTAGCAACCATAATAATGACTATATGGGATGTCCTAAAGCAATGCATTTGAGGGGAGGAAGACACAATCACAGAAACTGCCACCTGAGAAGGACTCCTTCTGCCACCCAAAACATACTGTGGCCAAGCAGTAGCCTCTGTGGCTTTGATATCCATCTGGTAAAATTCTGTGAATGTAATGGCCTTAAATCCTGAGCCACTGACACCTGATGGCGGATGGCCCAAGACGCCCCCACACTAGGGTGACCACATTTCCAAACTGCCATTCAGGGACAATTTTGCCAAGACCTGGGGGGGGGGGCTTGTGTTAGATGTTGTTTCGGGGTTGACGGGATTTCGGCGGCGAGTGATTTGTCGGGTGAATGGCTGGTTATAGCTCTTATATCATTTCAATACCATGCTTGGAATGTATTTCTATTATTATATTAGATTAATAATAGACCCCCTTCCCTCAGTATAGACCCCCCTTTCCACTAAGTATAGACCCCCTCCCTCCTCCCTCAGTACGGACCCCCTCCACTAACTATAGGCCCCCTCCTTCAGTATGGACCCCCCTCTCCACTAGGTATAGCCCCCCTCCCTCAGTATGGACCCCCTCTCCACTAAGTATAGGCCCCCTCCACTAACTATAGACCCCCTCCCTCAGTACGGACCCCCCTCTCCACTAAGTATAGACCCCCTCCTCAGTACGGACCCCCCTCTCCACTAAGTATAGACCCCCCTCCCTCATTACAGACCCCCCTCTCCACTAAGTATAGGCCCCCTCCCTCAGTACAGACCCCCTCCACTAACCATAGACCCCCTCCCTCAGTACGGACCCCCCTCTCCACTAAGTATATACCCCCTCAGTAAAGACCCCCCCACCAAGTATAGACTCCCTTACCTCAGTACAGACTTCCCCCCCCTCAGTATAGACCCCCCACTAAATACAGACCCCTTCTCCCTCAGTATAGACCCATACCTCCCAACGTTTGAACTTCAGAACGAGGGAAACTGGAGGAGTAAAAAGACATGTGGTGCATTACGTCACGGTAAATTGTGGGCGTGATCAAGAGTCTAGCAGTGGGAGGCGCTTAAGCAATGTGGTTTCACAAAGCCCATGCTTCCTTGTACCTATAAAATATGCTTTGATTGCTTTGTCTGAGCCTAATTTAAAGAACTTCATTAAAATAGTCAGAGACTGCATAGCAGAGGTATGGACATAATACAGAAGATGGTCAGAGACTACAGACGTGATACAACAGATGGTCAGTAACTGCAGATATCATACAAGAGGTGGTCAGAGACTGCGGACATGATACAAGAGACATAATACAGGAGATGGTCAGAGACTTCAGACATAGTACAGGAGATGTTTAGAGACTGAAGACATAGTACAGGAGATGGTCAGAGACTGCAGACATGATACAGAAAATGCTCAGAGACTGCAGACCTGATATAGAAATTGGTCCACCCGTAGCCTGCCACCAGATGCAGTGTGCCACTTTCCAACCGTAGCCTGCCACCAGATGCAGTGTGCCACTTTCCACCCGTAGCCTGCCACCAGATGCAGTGTGCCACTTTCCACCCGTAGCCTGCCACCAGATGCAGTGTGCCACTTTTGACCCGCAGCCTGCCACCAGATGCAGTGTGCCACTTTCCACCCGTAGCCTGCCACCAGATGCAGTGTGACACTTTCCACCTGTAGCCTGCCACCAGATGCAGTGTGCCACTTTCCACCCGTAGCCTGCCACCAGATGCATTGTGCCACTTACCACCCGTAGCCTGCCACCAGATGCAGCGTGCCACTTGTCACCTATAGCCTGCCACCAGTCCAACACACCGGAGCCCCGGGAAAGTGAACACCCTCCCGCTGCTGGCTGCCGATGTGACTCCTCCCATGCGGGGGCCGGGGTTGTCACATCTTCAGCTCTGAGGGGTTCATGCTGGGACCTGTAGTCCTTCACTTTTGGGGGGGTCACAGCCCCCAAAAATTAAGGAATACAAGTCCCAGCATGAACCCCTGATATCTAATGGTTGTGACCCCCCCCCTAAATTGAAGGACTACAGGTCCCAGCATGGACCCCTGAGAATTAAAGGTGAGAGCCCATATTTTTCACATGCTAATGCTGGGACCTGTAGTTCTTCACTGATTAAGGGGGGGGGCATCTTCAGTTCTGGGGAGATTTCATGCTGGGACATGTAGTCCTTCACTTTTGGGGGGGGTCATCACATCCCAGCATGAACCTTGCCCTGATATCTCATCTGTCAGTGTCCTCTCTTCTTCTGCTGACCCCTTATCTACCTACCATCCTCTTATCAGTGCTAGCTCCAGGCTGACACACCACACACTCCGAGCTCCTGTGAAGTGCTGACAGTTCAGCACAGAACGCTGGCTGCTGGGGGGAGAGCTGACTGAGGATTTTAACCCTGTTCTGGTCATGGTGAGTGTGAGTGCATTGGATTGTACTTGCCTTCCGTTCATCTCTCCTTCTTGAACTTCTGCATGCTGCTGGCTAAGCGATGCAGGGAGGAGGTGGGTGGAGCTAATGAGTAGGCGTGGGGGAGGAAGTTAAATCTTCCTGCTCACGCGCTGTGCATGCTGGGGCTCTAGTCCTCTCCTCCTCATGATGTCACTGGTTGCTACACGCCAAGCAGGTGGCAGAGCTAGCAACCATTTGGGCACTGAGCCAGCGGCTAATAAAAAGACCACCACAGGCTGTCAGTGAGTGACAGCAGCTATGTGAGGGATATTTTAGGGGGCATCAGATCAGTCCAGGGCCAGGAGGCAATACCGGGACTCTGTATTGTCCCGGAATGAAGGTGCCCGGGACAGACCAGCTAATTGCGGGAATGTCCCGGGCAATCCGGGACACGTGGGCACCCTACCCCACACACCTGGTAGCGAGCGCTTTTACCAAAAAAAAGGGGTGGGGGGGACCTGGCCCTTTCAAGCCATAGGCTTGAATAATTCACTGGCAAATCCAAATGAAGATAGTTAACTTGGATGCCTCCTGCCCATCCTGAGCTCTACTGGCAGCACAAACCAGGATTCCTGACCTGTACCGACAAATCAAGTAATTCTGACCGCCAGAACTACCTCCAGAGTATACAGTTATCCAAGAAAGAAAGAGAAAATCTCCCACTCACATATTTCTGCGGGTGCCACTTCCTGGCTTCACCCCAGGCAAAAAAAGTCCTGTAAATGAAGTTCCCCGAAGCTGGCTTCCAGGGGCTCAACAGTGCTGAGATACAGGACTCAAGACCATTAGGTCTCGCTGGACTGAGAGTGTTCCAGAAGCGACCCCCGCAAGACTCGCTATGTCAGTGTACCAAGCCCTTCTGGCTAATTCGGCAAACATTATTATCAGGGTTACCCCCTTCCGGATACTTCGCAAAAGATGTGGCAGAAGTCGAAACAGAGGGAAAGCGTCAAATAAGGAAGAACTGGTCTCTAAAGTGTTACCAGTACATCTACCCATATTGCCAGTGGGACCCTCATTCCAGATACAACCTGTCCCAACTTGTTGTAGAACTTGGAATCTAGTAGATTCACCTGCAGAGTTCATTTTGCCGCTATTCTATACCTGGAATATGCACGGATGATAGAGACAGTCCTTGTGCTGTCCCAGACAGCATGTGGTTCACCTTCCTGAGCGGCATGACTCCTGGTGCCACCCTGGTGGTTGATATATATGCCCCCGCAGAGGTTTTCCTGGATAGAACCTACAACTGGTTTGTACCATAATCCAGAGCAAGGCGTACTGGCCAACAGCTCTAAGGCCTCGTACACACGACGATTTTCTCGGCAAGAACCAGCAAGAAACTTGCTGGCAGAGAGGTCTTGCCGAGTAAATCGGTCGTGTGTACGCTGCTATCGGGTTTCTCGTCGAGAAAACCGACAAGAAACCTCGACGAGAAAATAGAGAACCTGCTCTCTATTTTCTCGTCGAGATTCTCCTCGGCATGTTTCTCGACGAGAAAAGTGAGTGTGTGTACACTTACCTGTCCTCCCGGAAGCCCGCGCATGTTCGAAATGAATTTGACGCATGCGCGGTAGCTTCCTAGGCATACGTAGGGTATACCAAGATGGCGGCGACGGCATCGAATGTGACGAGCGCATGCTCGACGTAGTCGATGACGTCACCGCGTACGCTCCTTTCAAAGAACCGCGGGTTCTTTGAAACGAGCGTGTGTACACTCGGCCGGGACAAGTTTCTTGTCCAAGAATCTCGTCGAAAAAAACGACATGTTTTTTTCAACGAGAACTCGGCCGTGTGTACGAGGCCTAAGATATTTATGGGCAGTATACTCTCCAGTGGAGACCAAGTCCACTGAACTGTAGCCACCCTCAAACCAAATGGAGAAACTGGCATCAGTGGTTAATATCTTCCAATACCTGAAAGGAAGATTTCAACCTTTCTAGATTCCGAACCATCAACCACCAATCTTTAGCTGTGGAACACCCTGGAAACAGAGCCCTCCGGCAATCGAATGTCTGGATCTTCAAGTTCCGGACAGAGAGAATGAACCTCTCCAAGACCTGGAGTAGGAATGTACATAAGGAATGTGCTTTGACCTTGATACAGCTTCCTACTGCAAAATGTATCAAAGGAAAATCTGGACCAACTGCTTCCTGAGCAAAGGTTATTGAGGTATAATGAGATTGACACCCCCCTGCATCTTTAGCAAGTCCAGCACCGGAGCTAGGAGCTTTGTGAACCTCAGAAGCTGTGGCCAGTCCGAAGGATGGTCACAAAAAAAAAAAACTGACGACTTTCCACTGCAATTACAGAAATCTTTGAGGCTGGAAAAAACCCGGCCCATATAGCTGTGTGTTTCCTGATGATTATGGGCCCCGCAATTTACCTCTTGCAGAGAGGTCATCACTGAACACACCGAGCCTATCTGAAACAGAAGGTTGCCCAGCAGATTGAGATCTAAAGATAGACCTCATGCCCCTATTCAGTTTTAAAGCTGCTACCATTTAATTGTTTACAATAATGAGCCCATAACTTTTGTTCCAAGACCCAACGCAAGGCAAAAACTGGCCTGGCTAAGGAAGGAGCAACCACCTCAGAGACTGCTCTGAGATACTCTCAAACACAGCAACCTCAGATGCCTCCTTCACTTAGGAGGGAAACCTGGGCAGTCTCCCATACAAGTATTAACCAGGCTTGATCCAAGATCAGGCGCCACAGTGGTTCAGACCACCCTGATGCCATTGGTCCAACAGGAGACGTGAACATTGCCAAACCACTGAACCTGAGGGCGGTGGCACCCTTCTAAGTAATTTAGCTAGTCTGACAGATACAGTCACTTTATTATGTATTAGACAAACTAATACGCAGTTCCAAAAGGATGCAGGCCTAGGCAATGTTGGTCTACCGCTATACAACCCCGTAAGTATGTAAGTATGCAGGTACCCAGGTATGCAAACATGCAGGTATAAAAGTATTCTTGCCATTCATGCATCTATGTATGCAGCTCAAGGCAATAAGCACATTTGTATGTAGTTCTAGGCAAAAAAAACTGATATGTATGTAGTCCTAGGCAACTAAACACATATGTATACAGTTAAATGTAAATAAGCACATTTGTATACAGTTTAATGCAACTAAGCACATATGTATGCAGTTTAAACTAAGCATATATGTATGCAGTACAAATAAAAGCATGCGTTTAAGCAATATGCATTTATGGAGGCAATGCGTTTATGGAAGCATGTAGGTATGTGCTTAAGCAAATATGCGTTTAGGCAAAACACGAAAGCGCGTCCATGCAAACACGCACTTACATAATACATGCCCATGGAGACATGCATTTACGTAACAAGCATGCGTTTATGAAACGTGTTTATGCAACATATGTTACGCAGCACACATTTATGCAAACGTGTCTATGCACCACATGCTTATGCAAACTGCCAGTGTCCATCCACCAGTAGGTGGCGTATAACCTATATAGTCATTATTATGGTTGCTCTGTGTCCCGTGATGTACAATAAAGAAAATAGGATTTTTTACTCAACGTAAAATCCTTTTCTCTGAGTCCATGGACCGACACAGCTTCTCTATTGACAAAGTGGGTATTATCCGTTAATTAGGAGTAACTAGGCAGAAAAACTTGTAAAAAGTGTTGCATCACACCTTCTACAGTACCGCCCAGGGGGCGGACCCTCTGGGTATAACCGCTCAGTCTGCATCTCGCAGATCAGTTCGTCAAAAAGCAGTACAAACTTAAAAGGAGGGGTGGGTGCTGTGTCGGTCCATGGACTCAGAGAAAAGGATTTTACGGTGAGTAAAAAATCCTATTTACTCTTTCGTCCATGGACCGACACAGCTTCTCTATTGACAAAGTGGGAAGTCCCAAAGCAGTGTCAGAGAAAAAACAAGGGGTGGTAACAGCATAAAAATAAACTTCACCCCAAAACACAAAACAGCACTCCTCCAACGGAGGAGTTGCAACTCTAAACAGCCGCTTGCAAAACCTTGCAGCCGAAAGAGGCATCCGAAGATGCACCTACATCAACTTTGTAGAATTTTGTGAAAGTGTGAGCGGACGACCAAGTCGCCGCTTTACATAATTGGGAAACAGACGCTTGATGTCGGAAAGCCCAAGAGGCACCTATTGCCCTGGTCGAATGCGCCGTGACAGGAAAGGGGGGCGCTTGACCCTTTAAGGCGTAAGCCTGGATTACTATCTGTCGGATCCACCTAGAGATGGTGGCCGATGAGACTGCTTGGCCCTTCTTGGGACCAGCCACCGAAACAAACAGTGAGTCTGACTTACGAAACAGGGAAGTAGCAGATAGGTATACTCTCAAAGCTCAGACAACGTCCAAGGAATGCAACGCCGACTCCTTAGGATTCGACGGCTGAGGACACAAGGATGGAAGTACAATGTCTTCATTGAGATGAAAAGCCAAAACGACTTTCGGAAGAAAGGATAGCTGTGGCCGCAGCACCACCTTATCCTTGTGGAAAATCAAATAGGGAGCCTTGCAGGACAAGGCTGCCATCTCAGAGACTCGTCTAACTGACGTAACAGCCACCAAAAAGACCACTTTTTGAGAAAGTGTCAACAGGGGAATATCTCTAATCTTCTCAAACGGTGCCTTCTGAAGCACCGAGAGGACCAGGTTCAAGTCCCACGGAGGTAGCGGGGGGCGGACCGGAGGGGCCACATGTCGAACCCCCTGCACAAAAGTACTCACGAGAGAGTGAGCCGCCAGGGGTCGCTGAAAAAAGACAGCCAGGGCAGATATCTGTCCCTTAATCGTACTTAGGGCAAGCCTTTGGTCCACCCCATGCTGTAAAAACAGCAGGATTCTGGAAACCAAATAGGTACGCGGATGCCATTTCATTTCCTCACACATGGAGATGTAGGCCTTCCAAGTGCGGTGATAAACCTTCCTAGAGGACGGTTTTCGAGCACTTCTCATAGTAGAGATTACTGAGTCTGACAGGCCCCGGTCTCTCAGTACCTGGTTCTCAACAGCCATGCCGTTAAAGCCAATGACTGTAAAGCAGGATGGAGTATGGGACCTTGTGATAGCAGGTCCTTCCGTAGTGGTAGGCGCCAGGGGACGTCTGCTACCAGACGTACTAGATCGGCGTACCAAGGACGCTGAGGCCAATCTGGAGTGATTAGGATCATTGGAATTCCCTCTGCCTCCACTCTGCGGAGCAGAAGAGGAAGAAGCCTTAAGGGAGGGAAGGCATAGATTAGCCGATACTGACCCCACGATGCTACCAACGCGTCCGTTGCGTCTGCCCATGGGTCTCTTGACCGGGCCACAATCCTCAATACCTTCCGATTGAGTCGGGAAGCCAGAAGATCTACGTCTGGTGTGCCCCATCTTTGGCAGAGGAGTTGGAACACCTCCGGGTGTAAGGACCATTCTCCCTGGTCCAGCATCTGGCGGCTCAGGTAGTCCGCCTGCCAGTTTTCCACACCCGGAATGTACACGGCCGATCGTGCCGGTACGCTCTTCTCTGCCCACTTCAGGATGCGAGCAACCTCCGATGCTGAAGCTGAGCTTCTTGTTCCTCCTTGATGATTGGCATATGCCACCGCTGTGGCGTTGTCTGACTGGATCCTGACTGGACGCCCTTGCAGCCTCTGAGACCATTTGAAGAGGCACAGCCTGATCGCCCGGATCTCCAGGACATTGATCGACAGGAGGACTTCCTCTGGGGTCCAGCGACCTTGCGCCGACTGAACACCCCAGACTCCCCCCCCAACCTGTAAGGCTGGCGTCCGTCGTGATCACTATCCAGTAAACCGGAAGAAATGACTTCCCGGCCATTAGAGCCGGTGCTGTCAGCCACTATACCAGGGATCTCCTGACTAGGTGGCTCACTCGGATTTTGATAATCCAGAGATGAAGGGCATCTGTTCCATCTGGACAGAACTTCCTTCTGTAACACTCGAGTGTGGTATTGAGCATATGGGACCGCCTCGAAGGAGGCTACCATGAGGCCCAACACTCGCATGCAAAAACGGAGTGACGACCAATTCCTGGAAGTCAGCTGCCGTACTGCACCCCGGAGGGTCTGCAACTTCTCCACAGGGAGGAATACCTTTGCCTCTGAGGAATCCAGAATCAACCCCAGGTACACTAGGCGTTGAGTGGGCACCAATACTGACTTTTGCGTGTTTAGTATCCAACCATAGTCTCGAAGAGTCTGACAGGTAATGGACACGCTTACCTCTAAATTCTGAGCGTGAAGGGGCCTTCAGCAGAAGGTCGTCCAAGTAGCCTGTGATAGCGATACCCCGCTGTCTTAGAAGTGCCAGAATCAGAGCGAGCACCTTGGTGAAAGTCCTGGGTGCTGAGGCAAGGCCAAACGGGAGGGCCACAAACTGGTAGTGGTTCTTCCCGATAGCAAATCGCAGAAACCTCTGGTGTCTGGAGTATATGGGGACATTCAGGTATGCGTCCTTGATGTCCAAGGAGGCCAGAAAGTCCCCCGGATGGAGAGCAGTGACTACAGATCGAACCGACTCCATCCGAAATCTTTGTACTTTCACAAAGCAATTGAGGGCTCTGAGATCCAAGATTGGACGAACCCCCTCCTTCTTCGGCACAATGAACAGATTTGAGTAAAAACCCTGACCCCGTTCCTGTTCTGGAACTGGAATAACTACCCCGCGTTCCAGTAGACCCTGGACCGCCCCATACAGGGCCTCCCGACGGGTCGGTAGTAGCTGGAGATTGGAGGTGATGAATCTGTCCGGTGGACAAGAGAGAAATTCTATCTTGTAGCCTGAGGAGATTACTTCGCAAACCCACCTGTCGGAGACTAGAGCAGTCCACTGAGTCGCGAATTTGCGAAGACGTCCCCCCACCCGAGAGCTGGGTGGGGGCGGACCTTCATGCGGACGCAGATTTGTCCGCAGGCTTGTTGGGTCTGCGGGACCAAGGACGCTTTTGTCCTTGGGCAGGCGCTTTATCGGCCTGGGGTCTTTTCCCTGTCGCCCTAAGGGGGCGAAAAAAAACGCTTGCGTGCAGTAAAGGAGGGCCCTTGCCCTTGGCGTGGCCCCTTACCCTTGCTAGTTTGGGGAAGCAAAGTGCTTTTACCTCCTGTGGCATCCTTGATGATGTCATCCAGAGAAGCCCCAAAAAGTCTGTCGCCCTTAAAAGGCAGATCCAACAGGGCTTTCTTGGTAGTCTGGTCCGCAGACCAGCCCTTTAGCCAGATCAGGCGGCGTATTGCTACTGCATAAACCGAAGCTTTTGACAGCAGGGGAATAGTATTCATGTCTGACTCGCAGACAAACCTAAGGCCCTGGACCAACTGGTCGGCCAAAGTTATCTCATTAGGAGGAGCATCTCGCTCCTTTAACCCCTGGAGTAGCAATTTTGCCCATTCAGCAAGTGTCTGAGACACTAGGGCCCCCGCCAATGCCGGGCGTACTGCCAAGCCTACCACTGAGTATAGGTAGCGAGCGAGTGCTTCAGCCTTCTTATCCACAGGGTCCTTGAAAACAGGAGCCCCTTCTACTGGAATAGTGGTGGCTCTATTAAGTCTGGACACCGAAGGGTCCACTATAGGGGGAGAGGTCCATCTCTTCAGAAAACTCTCCTCAAAGGGGTATCGTACCGCAAACCTCTTTGGGGCTGTAAAGACCCTCAGTGGGTTCTCCCATTCCTTGTATAAGAGTTTGTCAAAATAAGACACACAAGGGAACACCTTAGCAGTGCGGGCAGGTTTACGAAAACCAAAGGGGACTGGAGTATCTGCTACTTCTGCAGTATTTTCCAACTTTAGCGTATCCCGCACTGCAGTAAGAAGGTCAGATACCAAAACCGTCTCGCGTACTGACCTGGACTTGGAGTCATCCTCACTGTCCGATCGGTCACGGTCTGCAGTCTCTGATGCATCAGAATCTGGGCCATGAGCCGTAGCTGGACCTGGTTCTGCATCAGAAATATCCCCAGAAGCTTACAGGGGACGGAGGCGTTTACTACCCCCTGTATTCCCGTGTGCTGCTTCTACCCTGGCAGCAAACGCCTCTAGGATTGCCGACATAGCGTCCATAGACACCTCAGGGGCACCAGCTGTGAAATCTGGTGTTTCAGGGGAGAAGACATCTGGCTCAGATGCCATGCTGACCACACGCTGACACCCACAGGGCTCCAGGCAAGATATCAATAGGCCACCCTCCTGCGCTGCCGAGATGCTGGTTACCCAGAGGACTCACCACCCTGGACCGGTACCGCTATGCTGCCGTGTGCTGCACCTGTGATGCTGTCCCACTGCTGCTGTGTCAGTCTGCTTCTTTTATCAGCACTTCCTGTGTGAATTTTCGCGCCAGTGTAATGCACCCTAGAGGCCGGAGGCTCTCACAAAATGGCTGCCAAAAACATCTGTATGGAAGATAATGTGGGCTCTAAGAAAATGGCCGCGGTGCCGAAGATAGAGGTCAAGCAGCCGTAGCCCACAAAAAGATGGCCGCCGAATGGCAATATATACATACAGGGTGGACAAACATGGCCGCCGATCAGCTGATAGGGGCCAGTGGGTGTGGCCGAACCACAGGAAGATGGCCGCCGGGCAGTCACAAGAGGCCGAACTCGGCATGGACCACCTCAAAATGGCCGCCGACAGCATGGAGGAGGAAGCACACACACAGGTAAGCAGAAATTACATTTCTTTTAAATGTTAGTTACAGCCAGCCCCGCTCCAGTGGAACCCCTTAGGTGACCCCCAGCACCCAGCAACCTTTAGCTAGAAGCCCAGGGAGGAGGGAAAGGCAGGGAGAGAGGGAAGAAAGGGGCCACAACCACTTACTTGATCTCTCCAGGAATGTCCAGCTAAATCACCCAGCCAAGGCAGGGGAGTTTTACTTACTTATCCTGCTTGTATTATGCTGGAAGACATTCCAAACAGATCATCGTCCGCGCACGGAAGGTGACTGTTGGCCAGGCATGCTGTGATTGGACCCAAAAGGGACGATCATATGTATGCCCTGGAGCGTGACGCTCACCGGACAGGCTGCTGCGACTCGGCCGTAAGGTCAGCCGAAGCTGAGCGGTCCGATGCAGGCCCTGGAGCGTAGGCTCACCGGCCACCCGTGGAGCGACGGGCATGTCGTGGAAAACCCAGCGCGTAGCTAGGGTCGGCACACGCTCGATGGCCGAAACTGGGGAGACTACAAGGATCGAGGATCCAGCCTGTCACCCAGTCGGCAGTTGATCGAAGATCGCAGGAAACAACAAATGTAGCAAAAAAATATATATATATATATTTTTTTTTTCCCCTGGACCAATGGGCCCCAAGGGAGCCATGTCCTACTCCTTGCTAGACAGAAAAAAACTGATCTGCGAGATGCAGACTGAGAGGTTATACCCAGAGGGTCCGCCCCCTGGGCGGTACTGTAGAAGGTGTGATGCAACACTTTTTACAAGTTTTTCTGCCTAGTCACTCCTAATTAACGGATAATACCCACTTTGTCAATAGAGAAGCTGTGTCGGTCCATGGACGAAAGAGTAAACATTTTTAAGGCAAGTACAAAAATCCTGTTTTTCTTGTTAAGTGACACAGAGATCAGTATTCAGAGATTTTTTTTTGGGCCCATGTAAATAAAACGGGCATGTCGTGGAAAACCCAGCGCGTAGCTAGGGTCGGCACACGCTCGATGGCCGAAACTGGGGAGACTACAAGGATCGAGGATCCAGCCTGTCACCCAGTCGGCAGTTGATCGAAGATCGCAGGAAACAACAAATGTAGCAAAAAAATATATATATATATTTATTTTTTTTCCCCTGGACCAATGGGCCCCAAGGGAGCCATGTCCTACTCCTTGCTAGACAGAAAAAAACTGATCTGCGAGATGCAGACTGAGAGGTTATACCCAGAGGGTCCGCCCCCTGGGCGGTACTGTAGAAGGTGTGATGCAACACTTTTTACAAGTTTTTCTGCCTAGTCACTCCTAATTAACGGATAATACCCACTTTGTCAATAGAGAAGCTGTGTCGGTCCATGGACGAAAGAGTAAACATTTTTAAGGCAAGTACAAAAATCCTGTTTTTCTTGTTAAGTGACACAGAGATCAGTATTCAGAGATTTTTTTTTGGGCCCATGTAAATAAAACAAAACAGTAAACCAGAGGTAGTCCACAGCTGAAAGAGCTGCTTGAGGGACCTTATGCCTGAAACTTGTACAAGTACGAGAAAGTTGCCTGATCCCTAAGAGCTCAAGAAGCACAGATTTAGTAGAGTGCAAAAAAGGTGATAGCAACAAACAATGCAACCTTGTGAGTGAGTGTACAGTGGAATATTCCTGATAGGTCAAAAGGGTGGTTTTTGGACAGCCAACAGAACCAGTTTAAAGACCCCTGGAATCATAGGAGGTTGTACAGAAGGAACAACATGAGATAAGCCTTGTACAAAAGTCCTAACCAATGAATGGGGAACTAGTAGTCTTATGCATGTTCACAGCGCACAAAGCTAGAATACTTTCTGCCTCTCTTGCCAAAGCCGTACTTCTGGTCCCTGCCTGATGGTAAAGCTACGCCACTGCTGTGGCATTGTTTGACTGATCAGATGATCCTCTAAGACCGGGGATGCTCTAGATTGCAGGGACAACAAAATTGCTCAGAGCTCTGGAATGTTGAATGGCACATGCGATTCCTCTGGTTATCTGCTGTGACATTGTCCAACTAAATCCTGAGCATACCAAATTGTTCCGAGATCCCAAAAAAAATACACTGGCAACTAAGTACCCTGCGCTGGCAAGGTGCCTAAAACTTCTCCCCAGTCCTTCACAGGCTGCCATCCATTGTTAGGAATTTCCAAAACAATGGCAGTACGGAATTTGCTTAGTTCAGAATTAGAGTCTTGAGTCATCATGCCAGAGATAACCTGGCTCTCAGTGTCAGGCAAATCAGTATGTTCAGAGACTGAACTGATTTGTCCTGCGATGACAGAACGTTTTGTTGTAGGGTTCTGAAGTGGAACTATGCAAATAGACTTTGAAGGAGGCTACCTTCAAACCCATAACTCTTGTGCAGAATCATAGAGTTGGACAGCTTCTGGACTGAGATTGGGGAGTAAAGCCTAGTACACACGACCGAGAATCTCATCGTAAAAAAAAAAAACATAATTTTTCTCGACGAGATTCTTGTCAAGCTTTCCTTGCATACACACTGTAAATTCCAAATCTCGTCCTTGTAAAGAACGGTGACGTACAACACGTACGACGGCAGTATAAAGGGGAAGTTCGATTTCAATGGCGCCACCCCTTGGGCTGCTTTTGCTGATCTCGTGTTACCGCGTGTTAGTAAAAGTTTGGGGAGAGATGATTCACGCTTTTCAGTCTTCATGCTTTCAGTTCATTACAGCGTGACAAATGTGCTATCTCCATTACGAACGCTAGTTTTACCAGAAGGAGCGCTCCCATCTCATACTTGATTCTGAGCATGCGCGTTTTTTTAAGACTCGGAAAAGCATACACACGACCGTTTTTCTCGTCTGGAAACAGGCCTATGAAAATCCCGACGAGAAAAACGAGAATCCTGACGAGAAAATAGAGAGCAGGTTCTCTATTTTTCTCGTTGAGATTCCCGGCAGTTTTGTTAACAAAAAAACATACACACGAACGGTTTTCTCTGCAAGAAAGCTCTCCCAGCAGTTTTCTTGTCGTTTCTTGATGAGAAAAACGGTTGTGTGCACGAGGCCTAAGAAGTATTTCTTGAGGAAGAAAAAAACTCACAGTTGGGCTTTGTCTAAGACAAGATCCAAATATTCCAAGCGATGTGTCTGTTCCAGTGCAGATTTTTGACAGATCAGGATCCAACCAAACCTTTTTAAGGTCTGGACTATTTGCACTACATTGTTGTTCAGCATTTGGATTGACTGTTCCCTTCAATAGAAAGTCATCTAGATATCCCTGGTAACATAGTAAGCCTAGGACATAAACAAAGGCCAATAAACATTTCTTTGGAAAGAACCTATAGATATGAGGTGCTGAATTGGTCAGATTGTAATAGTGTTCAATGGTTCTAGTGGGGCCACTGTTGACAAAAATGGGGGTTCCTTCAAACAGGAGGTTCATAAATGACAACATTGAAGATCCAATGTGTTTCAGGGGCTCAGAGACCTCCCTCCTCTTCAGGGCTACAAAACCAATATGAACACATACAGTCATGGCCAAAAATATTGGCACCCCTGCATTTCTGTCAGATAATGCAGCACTTCGCCCAGAAAATTGTTGCCATTACAAAAGTTTAGGTATTCTCATATTTATTTTTTTGTTTGTATTGGTATGACACAAAAAAATTGAGAAACAAAAAGCCAAATCTGCAACATTCCACACAAAACTCCAAAACTGAACTGGTCAAAATGATTGGCACCTTCTCATAATTGTAAGAAATAATTGCATTCCAAGTTTGTGATGCTCCTATAATTTGTAATTAAACTCCCCTGTATCAAATAACAGGTGCTGGCAATATAAAAACTAGGGTTGTCCCGATACCAAGCATTTCCCCGAGTACTTGTACTCGGGGAAATGCTCCGATACTTCACCCGATACCTGCCCCCTTTTCATCTGCTTTAGTGAAAGTTATACAGCGGTGATCGGAGCTTGTAACTCCCCCCAAAGCCGCACCGATCACCACTGACTATCCCTGTATCCTCCTCCGTGCTGCTCTCCCCCTCCGGGTCCTTGTCCCCCTCCGTGCTGCTATCTATGCTGCTCTCCCCCTCTGGGTCCTTGTCTCCCTCCTGTTGTAATATGTTGGCTGATTTATTAGATATGTGTATATGTATGGACATATATATGTATATATATATATATGTAGAAGGCCAGTATGCTGGCCTGAATTTATGGGAGGAGCCCGGGGGGCTATTTAACCAGCCCACTCACCTGCAGTCTTCATTGGTTTCCTGTGAGTGATAATGGATCTCACTGGGCCGACTCTTACCAGCTCACCTCATGTTTGTGAGTCCTGGCGTTTCGATCGCAGGGCATTTCAGCGTCTTCGTTCGTGGTCTTCGTCGGCGGTTCCCGCTCACTATCGCAGGTACTTTTCGAATCTTTTGCGTCAGGTACAATCTTGCAATTAGTAATGCTTCCTGTCCTGCATTCCTTTCTTTAAAAGTCTGCTTCTGAGTTATTGTCTGTCCCATACATACGATTAATTTATAAATCCAAACCTCTGAGTCGCTTTCGGTCATTGTCCGATATCACTCGCCGTAGGTTTCACTGGACGTAAAGATTCACTGTCCATAAGGTTGCCGTCTCTTCCAGTTGGGGAAAAAAAAAAAAAGGGAGACTCTAATTAGTCCCACCTGCTGCCTCTCTGCACTGGTTAGCCTGGGGGGAGGGGTGATTGATTGGTGTTCAGTTTTAGAGTAAAGGGCGGCATACACTATACAACCAATTCGTATTACATTAATTCTATACTCCTCACTATCGATTCGTATCGGATTCCTTTCGTATATTTACGAACTGATTCGGGTCACATACGTTGCATACTTTCCATTGTTGCCATTTGTTGTTTGCCTTCATGCCGTGTGTTTTAGTTCCCGCAGCGGAACTTGCGTATCGTTTGTACACGTTTTTTCCTCTCACTCGTTTACCAAACCAAAGTAATTTTTTGTGCGTCATGCATGGCGCAACACCACACTTTTTGGATGTCTTGGACACCCACCATGCTTTTCGTACATCAAGTTTTCAAACTGTCACAGGTAGGATTCGTGCAATTTCTTTGCTTAACGCACTGTTTGCCAGGTAAACCATGTCATCAAAACCCCGCTGTGGAACTTGCGAGTCATTAGTCAAGTCTCCATTTGCAGCCTTATTTCAGCCTTGTGCAAGACCACAGTCTTGTCGTGCAATTCGTGAACACAAACGCAGAGCTGTTTATCAGTTTAGTTTTGTGTTTTTTTTTTTTTTCCCTCTTTCTTGTTGTTTCACACCAAGTAGTAGGCTTATGTCACTTAGAATGCACTGTCTATCATTACAGTTATTTTACTTTGCATTACCCTCCGGTCGAATCTAGTCGCATCAGCGACTCACTGGTTCGTCCCCGCTAGTTTGCCATCTCATTCCACTGATAGTAATTTCACTTGTCTCATCTCGCACACCCTTCTCTCTCCTCATAAAACCCTGCACATAGCTACTGATTTGTCTTGCATCGATAGTGATTTCCTCTGCATCATTCTGATATGAATCCAAGTCGCATCCACAATGCACCGATTCGTCCCGGCGGGCCCTAGTTGCTGGCCTCATTTTAGTACATGCTCCAGAGTTCGCTCCTTGTCAGCCGCACATGCGGCGCACCGTCTCATGCCTAGATCATGGGAGAATTCTGTCATTCACGTCACCATCACTCATCTGAGTTGAATCCACGCGCATTCTTATGTGCAGGTTCGTCCCATACATGTCCCAGTTGCTGGCCTCATTTCAGTACATGCTTCAGAGTTTGCTTGCTGATAGTCGCACAGCGCAGCACGATTCATGCCTCTGTCATGGAAAATTTCTGTCCCTCATGTCACAGCCACGCATCTGATTTGAATCCACGCGCATTTTCGTGTGCAGGTTCGCCAAGCGTGCCCCAATTGCTGGCCTCATCTCAGAACATGCCCCAGAGCCTGATCGTTGTCAGTCGCATCTGCGGCGCACCGATTCATGCCTCTGTCATGGGACATTTTTGTCACTTATTGCACTGTAACACATCTGATTTTAATCCACGTGCATCCTTGGGTGCAGCTTCGTCTCAAGCGTGCCCCAGTCGCTGTTGGCCCCATTTCAGTACATGCTCCAGAGTTCGCTTGCTGTTAAACGCACAGCGCCGCACCGATTCAAGTCTCTGTCATGGGAAATTTCTTTCACTCATTTCACTATCGCGCATCTGATTTGAATCCACGTGCATTTTCGTGTGCAGACTTGTCTTAAGCGTGCCCCAGTTGTTGTTCGCCTCATTTCAGTACATGCTCCAGTGCCCGGTCGTTGTCAGTCGCACCTGCGGCGCACCGATTCATGCCTCTGTCATGGGACATTTTTGTCACTCGTTCCACTGTAACACATCTGATTCGAATCTACGCCCATCCTTAGGTGCAGCTTAGTCTCAAGCGTGCCCCAGTCACTGTTGGCCCCATTTCAGTACATGCTCCAGAGTTCGCTTGCTGTTCCTCGCACAGCGCAGCATCGATTCGTGTCTGTCATGGGAAATTTCTGTCACTCGTTTCACTGTCCCGCATCTGATTCGAACCCACTTGCATTCTCGTGTGCAGGCTCGTCTTAAGCGTGCCCCAGTTGTTGTTGGCCTCAATTCAGTACATGCTTCAGAGCCCGGTCGTTGTCAGTCGCACCTGCGGAGCACTGATTCATGCCTCTGTCATGGGACATTTTTGTCACTCGTTCCACTGTAACACATCTGATTCGAATCCACACCCATCCTTAGGTGCAGCTTCGTCTCAAGCGTGCCCCAGTCGCTGTTGGCCCCATTTCAGTACATGCTCCAGAGATCGCTTGCTGTTCCTCGCACAGCGCAGCACCAATTCGTGTCTGTCATGGGAAATTTCTGTCACTTGTTTCACTGTCACGCATCTGATTCGAACCCACTTGCATTCTCGTGTGCAGGCTCGTCTTAATCGTGCCCCAGTTGTAGTTGGCCTCAATTCAGTACATGCTTCAGAGCCCGGTCGTTGTCAGTCGCACCTGCGGCGCACCGATTCATGCCTCTGTCATGGGACATTTTTGTCACTAATTTCTCCGACACGCTCCACCATCCGATCCGCTCACTTATATAAAAAGGCAGTGCAGCACTGAACAAGTCCATAGATCAAAAGACAATCCCAGTGATCTTCTAGAGTGATTTATAGAATCGGAAACATGCAGATGATGTGAACACAGTGAGAGACCTCCACCAGTAATAAGAATGGCCGCTCACCTCCCAAAGTGGACCCTTTGGTTATAGAGAGTCACAGATTCCTTCCCATATGGGTATATACGTCTCAGGCATGTATTGCAGCTCCGGGATAGTTGGATGACAACAGCAGATGGACCGGATCACAAATGACTCCAATGAGGTGTGTATATAAATATATATATATAAAAGACAGGCAGACCATAGTGTTCTCCGCATATAAAAGGATATTTAATAAAAAGAAATGCACTTACATGTAAAAGGCACTAAACCAGTGCCGAGTGTAACAGCATGTATGAAACAACAGATGCAGTCTGTCGTGTTCAAATCAGCTAGTCAAACCCCTCACCACCTGTCATTTCTCCTCCAGGTCAGTCAAGTAGGTTCACCCTGCACCAGGTTGGACGTAATTTTCCCTAAATAAAAAAAAAAAAAAAAAAAACCTATAAAAAAAAATAAATAAAAACCTATAAAAAAAAAGTATGTGTACCAAGCACTTACCAACAGCCGATCTGAATCTAGTCGCAAGGTCGGCCCCTATGATTCGGATCCTCAGCAATCACAAACCCCTTCAACCACTAACACCATCAGCCGATCTGAGTCTAGTCATATCATCAGTGCAACGACGTGGATCCGGAACATGAGCTCCCTCATCACCTTGCATCTACAGCCGTTCCAAATCTAGTCACATCATCGGCGCAACGATTCGGATCCTCGGCAATACAAACTTCACCGACCGATCCGAGTCCAGTCGCAGCACCGGCTCAACGTTTAAGATCCCTTACAAACCAAACCCCACCGGTGCTCACACCTCAGCCCGATTCGAGCTATTCGCATCAGTGATACCAATAAAGTGGTACTTACAATTCAGATCCCTGGCCTTACGTCCGTTATCAAGCATAAACCTTTACATCTCACTCCATCTGCATATACAATGTTGCGCACGGTCGTTCCTACACACTCAAAATTTCCGCTAACTTTGTTTTCATTTTTCCAATAAAGCGGCTTAATTGCAGTCGCTGCAAGCATTCCGACTCGAATCGGTCACTCATCTCCAGTAGCAACTTGGCTGCTCACCTATTCTCTGTCGTGCTAAACACTCAAACTAGCTTTCACTACGTTTGTCGTCCCTAAAGCCGACCCGCGTCAGGTCAGTTCTCCAAGACTTCACCCGTACACGGGGGTGTACTAAGGAGCAGCTTCAGTCTCTCCCGGGAATGCTCAATTTGCAGCAAGGATCATTCCCGAGGGTCGATCTTTTTGTATCACGCCTCCTGGTCTTCCTCTCCCAGACACAGGACCCGATCAGATCCTTAACTTCAGATCCTTAACTTAGACACCGCGGCAGTAGCGGACCTGTCATTATGGGAGGAGTTCCTTACTACGTGAAACAGTATCAAAGTATACCATCAATATCGCCCCCATCACGCTGGTAGTGACAGATGCCGCAGCCTCCACAGGCTTCGCTGCAATTTTTAGCCACTATTGGTTTGCAGGACCATGGCTTCCAGAGACACTCCTAATCCCAGGGTTTACCTGGACTTCCTCCCTGTTCGAACAATACCAGATCGTGGCAGCCGCTCAGCTCTGGGGGTCATATCTGGACAGGACAAACCGTGGCCTTCACCACCGACAACCAGGCCACAGCTGATATTATTAGTAAAGGCAAGTCCAAGTCATGTCCTTCCTACGCAGGCCCGTACAACTATGCCCTCAGCACCAGTTAATGTCCACTACCCTCGCTAGTTCCCCATTTGGCCTTCTCCCCAGCCTGGTCATTCAAGCAGCCTTCGACACGGCCTACCACGGGTGCTTGCGGCCTAGCGAGTTCACCCGCAGCTACCCCGCCGGCCAAGTTCTACGTAGACCTCACTTGGCTCGCTACCAAGATCGTTTCATCCTCCACCTGGCACTATCCAAAACCCAGCGATCAGGCACCGGGTTAGACATTTAACTCTAAAAACAAACAATCTCTGGTGTGCAGTAACCTTACTCGATCGCCTTCTGTCACTCCTACCTGAACAGTCAAACTCTTGTCCCCTACTACCTTTCCCGATCAAACCCTTGAGTGCCTGCCAGTTCATCAAACACATGAGAATTCATCGGGGCACAACCAACCATAGGAAGTTGATCCAGGGTTCACCCGGTCGCCTCTCGGGGGATCAGGAAGGAATTTTCTCCCCTGCTGTAGCAATTGGCCTAGGCTCGGCTGGGGTTTTCGCCTTCCTCTGGATCAACGGTGGGGCGGTTAGGTCAATTTGGGTCCTGTCACCTTCACACTCACTCACTCACTCTTCCATGCTGCCACACCTCAACCCCAGTCAGTGCTTCAGTCGCTCTTATCGTATTGGAGCGGCCTCAGCCACATCCCGATGTGGGGTCCCAGATCACGACTATTAAGAGACTTGACAGGTGGAAGTCTGCCTGCTTTGTCCAGCACATCCTCCAATCCTCAGGTGGAAATGGCACAAGCATTCACCAAACTTGCTCAATGAACAAAGCTAAAACCAATAAAACTACATCCCTACCTGAATGTTTTTGCCCCCTTATTTTGGCATACCGTCCATCAGATCAGGGCACACTTCAGGTCCATTTCATGTTGTAAGTCTTATGTTAAGTCTATCTATCTTATTCATATCTGTATCGGATATAGGGCTTCAACCATAAGTTAGAAGGCCAGTATGCTGGCCTGAATTTATGGGAGGAGCCCGGGGGGCTATTTAACCAGCCCACTCACCTGCAGTCTTCGTTGGTTTCCTGTGAGTGATACCCACCCTCCCATTCCCTTTTTTAGGGCATTTCTCAAAATTCATTTCTCTCCACAAAATATTCATTCTAATCTTGGGTATGCCCCCTTATTTTGGCATACCGTCCATCAGATCAGGGCACACTTCAGGTCCATTTCATGTTGTAAGTCTTATGTTAAGTCTATCTATCTTATTCATATCTGTATCGGATATAGGGCTTCAACCATAAATATATATATGTATGTATATATATATATATATGTGTTTATATGTGAATACAATATGACCAGGCCAGCAGTTGTCAGTCAACTGGATTACACATGTGAGGGAGGCCAGAAGACAGCTTTGATGTGTTAATCTTATCAAGGGGACTTGTTTCCAGGACGAGTCTATCTTTACATATCAAGGCGGTATTCAGGTCACCTTCCGTCTCCGCAATCTAATTGCATATGTCAAAAGACAGCTTGTTGATGTTATTATGCAAGAATGCAAATAATGGCTATGGTCGTCTCCGGCTAGGTTGGGGGTCATTCTCTGTCATCCTGAATGACAGAGTGTGGATCAAAGACAGCCAATCAAATTGCTCAGTCATTCAATAGATAAGATATATAAAGCTAATATTCAGGCTAGTCATTTATATTCCTGCATGATCATGAAGGATGAAGGCACAGGATATATTCTGTAGGAATATGAAAACACAGGTCTAGAATATACTCTGTTGGGTTTGTTGTCATCTGTACAACTATTTTGTTCTGTATCGGAAGTCAATAAAGCGCAATCTCTGGAGAACGTGGTTTTATGCTGCGGAACACAACTTATATACATCATCTTAATAACCTAAGTATTGGGTCATCGGTGGACTATATATACTATATACTAGATCACTACATTGGTGCCGTTCAAGCGACCAGAAGCGCATTTTCAGGACTTGGTAACAGAAGTCAGTGATGACAGCAATCCTGTGAAGTGGACAGAAGTCTGATGGAGACCCAAGAGCTGTGCTGTGACTCTAATGTCTGGTTGTGACATAAGAGCCTGATCTACAAGATTAAACAAGTTTGGAACCCCAGAATTATTCTCTGGAGACTGGAAACTGAAGAGAAAAAAGACTGTCGTGTACCAGAAGACAAGGTGGAGCCTCTAATACGGTGAGTAAAATATTTCCTTTTTTAAATTATTAGTAATATAGCCAAAATGCTTACTCAGTGTGAAGCTGGTGTCAGTTCTGATAAAGTTAACAGATGGGTATTAAAATGTATTAAGCGTCATGGCGGTCCTTATGAAATTCCAGAAAAATGTAAGCAGACATGGACTATAATGAAGGAATTTTTAGAGAAAAATGTTTTTGATAGCAAAATTTCAGAAAGTAAAAGAAAAGGTTGCATTTTGCAGGGCTTGTTATCTTGCTGTTTAACTATGGAAAGTTCTTTGAAGGGTAAGATTGAGGAAATTGCCCATTTACAGAATGCAGTTGCAAATAGCAACAATGTTTGTCAGAGGTTACAAAACCAATCAGAGACTGAGACAGTAAATTTAAAATTGCATACAGTTACCATTGGTGGAGCTTTGCTTGAGAAATCTAAACGTTGTGATGAATTATCAGAGGAAAATGGGAGATTAAAATTAAGAATTATGGAATTGGAGAAGAGATCTCAGGAATGCAGATATGCATCAAATCTTGGATTAAGCAATCTGCCGCAAAATACAAACACAAACTTTCTATCAAATGAAACAGAACCTCATATTAAATCTGATATTTCATTGCCAGCCGCACCCACTGTGACCACCACAGTTTATAATAATACAGGTGAAGTTCAGCTTGTAATGAAGCATTTGAAACCAAAGGAACTAGATGCAATTCTTAAAGAAATAGGAATGGTTCCCTGCCATGATTTAAACAGATTTTTTAAATGGTTTTGTGAGTTGCAGAATGTCAGAGATATGTACAATCTAAACCCATCTGACTTAGAAAGAGTTTTGCAACATTCTATAGGAAATGGTCGTTGGATAAGAATTAAACAGATCTGTATTCAGCCTCTGAGGATAAGGGACATATTAATGGAATTATTATGTGTTTTGTATGGGGTACGTTCTGATGTTACTATTCATGGGAAGATCAAACAAATGCAAAGTGAATCCCCCTATGAATTGTCACACAGAATATCTACTATTATGTAATTATTGGTCAGTAATAATCTTGCATTTGAACGTGGAGGCTTGGTACATATGAGTATGTTTCTAGATGCTTTGCATGAAGGTATCAAACAAAATATTTTATTAGTTACCCCAAACCCCCATGATTTAAAAGACGTATTGTTGAGGGCAGATCATTTATGGAGAAAGTCAAATGAGCAAGCTGTCAAAATTGATGTAGCCACATTGTTTGATAATAATATGAAAAACAGAGCTGACCAAAATAATAATAAGAAAAGGACCTGGATACCATTTTCTCAATTAAAACAAAAATATGACCACCTGAAAATTGAGTATGACAAGATGAGAAAAGAACGTGACACCTTATTAGAACAGTTGTATAGGGTGTCATAAATACAAATGTACATTCTCCAGATCTGTTTTTGAATGCAAATGACGCTTCTCTAGCAGTGGGGGTGAATTAGCTTTAGACTGTAAACTGTAAATAGTACTTTTGTTTTAACTTAAAAAAAAATAAAATACTAAGGACTTTGCTAGTGAGTTTTTGTCTGAGAAATTTTGTCTTTCAGGTCTCCGGAGGAACCCGTTTGAATGTGAACAGAAGTTGGCTAGTGGGGGAGAAATGCTGATAGACAATATACAAGGATGGACACTCATCAAGCAATGGACTTTTTTTTGAACATTCAAATTTTTTTTCCTTTCTTATTTTTTCTTTATTTTTCTTTTCAATGGACTTCTCCAATGCCCTATTTTTTTTTCTCCCTTTCCCAGATATCTTTTGTTGCTTTTAATTTTTCATTTTTTTTTTTATGTTTTATTTCGTGAACTTTATCTTAAAACCAGAGTGCAGCATTTAAACCTAAAATAATTTTACATAATGCATATTGATATCAATAGCTTTGACATCTGAGGTGATGCGGCACAATGGCTTGGATAGAATGTTGGGTGGTTTACCTAAATTTATAAGAGGGGTGAGTGAAATTCATCACTCTAGTCATGATTTGAATTTTGTTGAATCAGTTGTTCATGATATGCTGAAGGCTATGACATATATGGATGACAAAGACCTTTCTACCTTTCATGAAAAGGTACTGAGAAGAATTTCCACTGCCGCTTTGTCGGGATAGAAGGTCTGATAGACACTGATGTCAAGCTGACTCTATTTGAACCATTGCGTTGATATACCATTCTGGTGGAATTATGGACTGAACGATATAAGTAACTGCTCTATTAAAGGAAATGAGGGGTCGGCCTACAGCAAGTTCAAATTGTGGCTGTCAATCAACAAATTACTTGACAGGTACACAAAAGCTCATCATTGCTCAAATAGGATGTGAATTGTAAAATGCTTACAAGATGGACTCATGCAAGGAAATAGTTTGCGGCACAGAGTTTTTACTGCCGTATCCAAACTTTTTTGACCTTGGAAGGGACTGCTGGTATATTGATGGTTCTTCTTACTATAAAGATGGAAGCAGAATTTCAGGATGTGCTGGTGATTGTGTAAAATCATCTTTAAGAATGAAAACTTTGAGCCTGGAGAGAATCCTGGACTTATGTGGATTGGAGCTCCCAAAGCATACCAAGCTTTACTTTCAGTGACATGGTGAGAGATGTGATGAAGTCAGAATGGACTGTGACATCAGCTAATTTTGGCGTAATATTCAAGATCGGGATGTGATTTACTCAAGAGCAAGCTTTGAAATAAGGTCTAACAGCTATACAGGCCACGGATGTTTACCGTATCCTCTTACAGTCATGGTCTAAAGTTATATTATCTAATAACTGTTTCATGGGAATATTTTAGGGGGGCTGGTGAAGAGAGATGTAACCAGTCTCAACTTCATATTTCAGATGAGCCATTGTAAAGCATCCAGTACCTCAAATCATAATGATGTTTGTTGCTTAATTTATGGGTCAGTTCTAGTAGATAGAACGGACCCAAGCGGGGGTATGTTGTAATATGTTGGCTGATTTATTAGATATGTGTATATGTATGGACATATATATGTGTATATATATATATATATATATGTATGTATATATATATATGTGTTTATATGTGAATACAATATTGACCAGGCCAGCAGTTGTCAGTCAACTGGATTACACATGTGAGGGAGGCCAGAAGACAGCTTTGATGTGTTAATCTTATCAAGGGGACTTGTTTCCAGGACGAGTCTATCTTTACATATCAAGGCGGTATTCAGGTCACCTTCCGTCTCCGCAATCTAATTGCATATGTCAAAAGACAGCTTGTTGATGTTATTATGCAAGAATGCAAATAATGGCTGTGGTCGTCTCCGGCTAGGTTGGGGGTCATTCTCTGTCATCCTGAATGACAGAGTGTGGATCAAAGACAGCCAATCAAATTGCTCAGTCATTCAATAGATAAGATATATAAAGCTAATATTCAGGCTAGTCATTTATATTCCTGCATGATCATGAGAAGGATGAAGGCACAGGATATATTCTGTAGGAATATGAAAGCACAGGTCTAGAATATACTCTGTTGGGTTTGTTGTCATCTGTACAACTATTTTGTTCTGTATCGGAAGTCAATAAAGCGCAATCTCTGGAGAACGTGGGTGTATGCTGCGGAACACAACTTATATACATCATCTTAATAACCTAAGTATTGGGTCATCGGTGGACTATATATACTATATTATATCACTACACCTCCATGCTGCTATCCATGCTCCGTGTCCCCCCTCCGTGCTGCTCTCCCCCTCCGGGTCCTTGTCCTCCTCTGTGCTGCTGTCCGTGCTCCGTGTCCCCCTCCACGCTCCGTGTCCTCCTCAATGTCCTCCTTCACTCCCTCTGTCCTCGATCTGTCAGGATGGAGAGCAGAGGTAGGAGCCGCTAAACCTGGCTCCTAACTTTTCCAAATGAACAGAGTCAGTAATCACTGACTCTGTCCATTCACATAACTGAAACATCGTAACCTGTGTTTACGATGCTTCAGTTTATGAATGGAGAGCAGCTTCTGTCCATTCATTTTAGCTGAGGCTGCAGAGAAAGGAACTGGGGAATATGTGTTCTTAGTCCCTTTCTCTGTCTCAAAGGGGAGATGTCAGGGGTCTGTTAAGATATCTCACCAAAGAAAAAAATGTGCAATAAAAAAAAAAAAAAACTTAATTGTAAAAAATAATAAAAATGTAAATAAAAAACACACTGACACAATCCCCCCCCCCCCCTAAAAAAAAAAAAAAAGAAAGCACTGTAAAAAAAAAACATAACAAAAAATTGTAAAAAATAAATAAAATACTGACACATGTGCCACTGTGACCTGACATTAAAAAAAAGTATCGGTAATCGGTATCGGCGAGTACTTGAAAAAAAGTATCGGTACTTGTACTCGGTCTTAAAAAAGTGGTATCGGGACAACCCTAATAAAAACCACACTGGCAACCAGTTAAAATGGTGAAAAATGTATTCAACCTTTCTGTTGTGTGTCTCTGTGTGCCACATGAAGCATGGAGAAGAGAAAGAGCAGCAAACAATTGTCTAAAGATTTGCAAACAAAAATTGTGGAAAAGCATGGACAATCTCAAGTTGACAAGTCCGTCTCCAGAGATCATAATGTTCCTGTGTCCACTATGCGCAACATTGTCAAGAAGTTTGATCAAAGAATGCAAACAAAGGAATGTTCAAATGGTGGATAAAGAACCAAAATTATCATCCAGACAAATTTAAGCTGACCTTCAGGTACGGTGTACAACTGTGTCAGCTTGCACTATATGTCGCCATCTGAATGAAAAGGGACGCTATGGTAAGAGACCCAGGAGGACCCCACTGCTGACACAAACAAAAAAAAAACTGATTGGAGTTTGCCAAAACTTAGCTGAGGAAACCAAAATCCTTTTGGGAGAATGTGGCTGTGGACAGACAAAACAAAATTACAGCTTTTTGATAAAGCCCATCATTCTACTGTGTTTAGAAAAAAAAAGAGGCCTTTAAAGAAAATAATACAGTGCCTACAGTCAAACATAGTGGAGGTTCACTGATGTTTTGGGGTTGCTTTGCTGATTCAGGCACTGGGTGTCTTGACTGTGTGCATGGTATTATGAAATCTGAAGACTACCAAAGGATTCTGGGTCGCAATGTAGGGCCCAGTGTCAGAAAGTTGGGTCTCCATCAGAGGTCATGGGTCTTACAGCAGAAAAATGACCCAAAGCACATGTCAAAAAGCACTTTAAAATGGTTTAAGACAAAGCGCTGAAGAGTACTGAACTGGCCAGCAATGAGTCCAGATCTAAATTCCATAGAGCACCTGTGGAGACATCTCAAAACAGCAGTTGGGAAAAGGAACCCTTCCAATATGAGAGACCTGGAGCAGTTGGCAAAAGAAGAGTTGTCAAATTTCAGTAGAAAGGTGTATGAAACTCATTGACGGTTACAGAAAGCAATTGATTCCAGTTATTTGAGAATGCCTAAACATTTGCAACTTCTTTCCCTGGGCGATGTGGTGCATTATCTGACAGAAATGCAGGGGTGCCAATATTTTTGGCCATGACTGTATGTACAGCGCCTTGCAAAAGTATTCACCCCCTTGGCTTTTTACCTATTTTGTTATATTACAGCCTTTAATTCAATGTTTTTTTAAAATCTGAATTATATGTGATGGATCAGAACACAATAGTCTAAGTTGGTGAAGTAAAATTAGAAAAATATATACATATATAAAAATATATACATAAAACAATTTTTCAGAAATAAAAAAATGATAATTGCCATGTGCGTATGTATTCACCCCCTTTGTTATGAAGCCCATAAAAAGCTCTGGTGCAACCATATACCTTCAGAAGTCACATAATTCGTTTTTCAGCAGTCGGGACTGGGAAACTGGTCAGAGTTGAGGGAAAGATGGATGGTGCTAAATACAGGGATATTCTTGAGCAAAACCTGTACCACACTGTGTGTGATTTGAGGCTAGGACAGAGGTTCACCTTCCAGCAGAACAATGAACCTAAACACACTGCTAAAGCAACACTTGAGTGGTTTAAGGGGAAACATGTAAATGTGTTGGAATGACCTAGTCAAAGCCCAGACCTCAATCCAATAGAAAATCTGTGGTCAGACTTAAAGATTGCTGTTCACAAGCGCAAACCATCCAACTTGAAGGAGCTGGAGCAGTTTTGCAAGGAGGAATTGGCAAAAATCCCAGTGGTAAGATGTGGCAAGCTCACAGAAACTTATCCAAAGTGACTTGGAGTTGTGATAACTTAAATCGGAAGAGAGCATTCAATTGTAACCAATTAAATAATAATCACATTTTATCATTATTAAGTCCAAGTTTACCTAAAAAAGAAATACAAAATAAGCTCAAGGGACCTACAGTGTGGTATGTCTCTTGTGCTTCAGTCTTTTAGTTCAGTAGTAATCTCTCTTCTCTGATGCCCCCCATGATGCTGTTAACTCCCAGTGCAGTTGGGGCTAACAGAACTTAGGAATGGACACAGGCACTCATGAAGAGTGCTTGACAATGCCTGCTCTTCCCATCCAGCTCTTCCATGCACAGTAGTCGTATTATAGAGGAAACACGATCTATGAATGAAGGACAGGCAGATGATTGAAAGGTCTGCTCCCTCCATTCATAGATAACATTTCATTCATAAAAGTAGTATGGAGCTGTCTCTGAATGGAGTAGCTGGGCAGAAAGGGTTGACATAGTCTGAAGCCTCGTACACACGATCGGATATCCTATGGATTCTAATCCGATGGTTTTGTCCATCGGAAATCCGATGAAGCTGACTTCCATCAGTCTTGCCTACACACCATCAGTCAAAAAACCGACCGTTCCAAACGCAGTGACGTAAAACACTCCGATGAGCCGAGAAAAATGAAGTTCAATGCTTCTGAGCATGCGTCGATTTGATTCTGAGCATGCGTGGGTTTTTTATCCGATGGACTTGCCCATAGACGATCGGAATTTGCTATCGGTTTTTGATCCATCGGAAAAATTTAAAACATGTTCTATTTTTTAAAACCGATGGAAAAAAGACCGATGGGTCCCATACACGATCAGTTTGTCTGATGAAAAAAGTCCATCGGACTGTTTTCATCGGTAAAACCGATCGTGTGTACAGGGCTTGACACTCTTGATGGGTGCCTATGACAGCTCCTTAGTTCTAGCCATTGGAGAAGGAAGATTACTACTGGACTACATACATAGTTAATCTGGTTGAAAAAAATACACTAGTCCATTCAGTTCAATCAACATTAAAGAAAAAACACACAAATAGAAAACCTCCATATGCACTATCCTATACCCACAGTTGATCCAGAGGAAGGCAAAAAAAAAAGAAAAGTATGATCCAATTTGCTCCAAGGGGGGAAAAAATTCCTTCCTGATCTCCCCAATCAGATATTCCCTGGATCAACTTTACCTATAAATATTAATAAACAGTTATATTACGTGCATTTAAGAAAGAATCTAGGTCTTTTTAACCACTTGCCGACCGCCTGCCGTCGTTATAGCAGCAGATAGCTACCATAACCTCGGTATCCTCTTTAAGAGCGGGCGGTCGGCTTTCAGATAAAAGTGGTCTTTGCGGTGGATTCGCCGCAAGATCACTTTTATCGGTGGGGGGAGAGGGCCCCCCCCTCCCGCCACGCTCCGGTGCCCTCTTTTGCTTACCGGAGCCGCCGGCGGAGGTGATCGCGTCTTCTCCCCAGTGTGGTATGGAGCTGAGTGAGGGGAAGATGACCCCCACCCAGCTCCATACCATTGCAGGGCAGAAGCGACGTAAAATGTCACTTCCGCTTATAGCTTTTAAAAGGCACATTTTTTTTTTTTATTGCATTTTAGTGTAAATATGAGATCTGAGGGAGGTCTTTTTGACCCCAGATCTAATATTTAAGAGGTCCTGTCATGCGTTTTTTCTATTACAAGGGATGTTTACATTCCTTGCAATAGGAATAAAAGTGACACTTTTTTTTTTTAAAGAATAGTGTAAAAAAATAAAATAAAAAGTGAAATAAATAAGAAAAAAATTAAACATTTTAACGCGCCCCGACCTGCCAAACTCGCGCACAGAAGCGAATGCATACGTGAGTAAAGCCTGCATATGTAAACGGTGTTCAAACCACACATGTTAGGTATCGCCGCGATCGTTAGAGCAAGAGCAAGAATTCTAGCCCTAGACCTCCTCTGTAACTCAAAACAGGTAACCTATAGAATTTCTTAAACATCGCCTATGGAGATTTTTAAGGGTAAAAGTTTGTCGCCATTTCACGAGCGGGCACAATTTTGAAGCATGACATGTTGGATATCAATTTACTTGGTGTAACATCATCTTTCACAATCTAAAAAAAAAAACTATGCGCTTATAAGACCGCTGCGCAAATACGGTGTGACAGAAAGTATTGCAACGACTGCCATTTTATTCTCTAGGGTGTTAGAAATAAATATATAATGTTTGGGGGTTCAAAGTAATTTTCTATCTAAAAAAAACTGTTTTAAACCAGTAAACACCAAATCTCAAAACGAGGCTCTGTCCTTAAGTGGTTAAAGCAATTTACTAAGCTGGCCAGGACCTGATCTTGATGGAATCTCTTTTCCTCCAGACATAAAGATTGTCCTCTGTGATGACCTTAATGTGAATAACTCAAAACCATGTTCACTATATGAACCACTTATGTAGTTATACATGTTGATCATGTCTCCTATTCTCAAGAGAGAATAAATTCAGTACCTCCAATCTTTCCTCATAGCTGAGGTCCTCCATGCCTCCTATCAGTTTGGTTGCCCTTCTCTATGCTTTCTTTCTTTTTGTGAACTGATGCCCAAAACTGAACTGCATATTCCAGATGAGGTCTTACTAATGATTTGTACAGGGGCAAAATTATATTTCTCTCTCTGGAGTCCATACCTCTCTTAATACAAGAAAGGGTTTTGCTTGATTTGGAAACCGCAGCTTGGCATTTTCATGCTATAATTAAGCTTATGATCTTCCAGAACACCCAGATCCTTCTCCACCATTGATTCCCCCAGTTGTACTCCCCCTAGTATGTATGATGCATGTATATTCTCAGCCCCCAAGTGCATAGCTTTACATTTATCAACATTAAACCTCATTTGCCACACAGTTGCCCAATCAACACAGTACATTGAGGTTGGCTTCTAAGTTGGAGACATCCTGTAAGGACGTTATTCCACTGCATAGCTTGGTGTCATCTGAAAACACTGACATGGTACTTTTAACTACAGACCCTATATCATTTATAAAGATAAAAAAAGTAAGGGTCCCAATGCTGAACCTTGGGGTACACAACTAGAAGACAGAAGTACAAGGGACACATTACACTGAAGGTAAGCAATGTCCCTTGTGCGTTACAAAATGGCTAAAATATTTTTTCAAAAATATCCATGATAATACTATAATGAAATACACTGTAAAGTCACAAATGAATTGCATACACATGGAAACTACATGATCCCTATTTGAACTTTATAGTGTGACAATTGTCAGATGAACAATAATACAGTGTGCTAGACCCTTTATCTTATGAGCAAAAAGCAGTAACCTATAATAAATATATAAATAATCCTTTAAGACTGATAATAAAGGTCCTTGAATAACTGAAATAGATCACTGTGTGCCATAGATACATTATCTGCACTGATTGCCACTGAAATCTCTATTGCAACAATAAATATTTTATCAGTGGATACACAAACACTGAGAGCTGGTTCACACAGGGGCGACTCGGGATCCGACTTCAAGTCACCCCAAGTTGCCCCAAGTCGCGCTGTTTTTAAAACTAATGGAAGTGAATGGAGTCGTCTTAATGTACACGACTGCAGTCGCTCCGACTTCAAAAAAAGGTTCCTGTACGACTTCAATCCGACTTGTAGGCGACTTGTACCCATTGATTTCAATGGAAGTCGCCTCCAAGTTGGATCCCCGTTCATAGAGAGGCAACTTTACAGGAAGTCGCCCCTCTGTGAACCGGCTCTAAGGCAAACCCCTCCCACGGAGCTGGTATTTGGTATGAATCATGAGGGGGAACTCCACGCCAAATTTTAAAATAAAAACCGGCATGGGTTCCCCTCCAAGAGCATACCAGGCCCTTAGGTCTGGTATGGATTTTAAGGGGAACCCCCTACGCCGAAAAAAATAACAGGCCCTTATCATGCAGCCCGGCCGGTCAGGAAAGGGGGTGGGGACGAGCGAGCGCCCCCCCCTCCTGAACTGTACCAGGCCGCATGCCCTCAACACCCTGCCCCCATGTTGATGAGGACAGGGCCTCATAAATTATTGCGTGCCGCTCACACTACATTACAGCGGGAGACCTCGTCGTGTCAACATCTCCAGGAGAGAAGAGGGAAGAAGACGACGATGAAGACCGGGCCCCCGCTAGCAAAAGAGTTGGAAGAAGTTGGCGGAGGGGCCGGCAGAAGGCAGAAAGCACCGGAGAGCGGGAGAAGAACCAGAGAGCGCGAAAAAGGCACCGGAGAGTCGGAAGAAGACCCCCGAAGTCGGAAGAGACCCCCGAAGTCGGAAGAAGGCCCCCAAAGTCGGAAGAGACCCCCGAAGTCGGAAGAAGACCCCCGGAGCTGCCTAATAAATTACTTTAAAAAGCTGTCTAGTGTGTTTTTTTTATTGACACTTTTCCCCCAGGTGAATGGGTAGGGGTACGATGTACCCCATACTCATTCACATAGGGTGGGGGGCCGCGATCTGGGGGCCCCCTTATTAAAGGGGGCTCCCAGATTCCGATAAGCCCCCCGCCCGCAGACCCCGACAACCATCGGCCAGGGTTGTCAGGAAGAGGCCCTGTCCTCATCAACATGGGGGCAGGGTGCTTTGGGGTGTGGGGGACGCAGGGCGCCCCCCTGCCCCAAAGCACCCACCCCCCCATGTTGAGGGCATGCGGCCTGGTACGGTTCAGGAGGGGGGGGCGCTCGCTCGTCCCCACCCCCTTTCCTGACCAACCGGGCTGCGTGCTCGGATAAGGGTCTGGTACGGTTTTTGGGGGGACACCCACGCCGTTTTTTTTCGGCGTAGGGGTTCCCATTTAGAATCCATACCAGACCTAAGGGCCTGTTATGCGCTTGGAGGGGAACCCATGCCGTTTTTTTATTTAAAATTTGGCGTGGATTTCCCCCTCATGATTCATACCGAACACAGGGGGCAGCCTGTCCGGGAGGCGACTTCAAGTCGCTCCAGGTCGCGCTGTGGTTCAGGCTCAAGTCGTGTCCAAGTTGCCTCGCAGAGTAACGCTCAAAGTCGTCTTGCCCCTGTGTGAACCGGCTCTGAGGAGAACTTTTAGGCCTGATCCACACAGGGTGTTAGAAAAAACTAAACTGGCCACTAACAACGCCAAGAAAAAGCAGCTGTAAAAATGTTCTTATAGTAGCTTTTTGTATTGGCGTTAATGCACGTTTAGCCAGGCTAGCTTTTAGCAGCGTTTCTCTGCCTCTATTCAAAATCAATGGTTCCCTATGAGAGCCCATTGAATTGAATAGAAGTCGCACCACAAGTCGGATCATGATGATACGACTTGCGGAGCGGCTTGTGCGCTGAGGATCTTGAAGGGGAACCCTTGCCAAAATTAAAAAACAAACAAACTGGCATGGGATTCCCCCCCAAGAGCATACCAGACCCTTCAGTCTGGTATGGATTTTTACAATGTACCCCATACTCATTCACATAGGGTGGGGGGGCAGGGATCCAGGGGGCCCCCTTGTTAAAGGGGGCTTCCAGATGCTGATAAGCCCCCTGCCAGCAGACCCGACAACCACCGGCCAGGGTTGTCGGCATGAGGCCCTTGTCCTCATTAACACAAGGGCAAGGTGCTTTGGGGTGGGGGATACAGGGCCCTTCTGCCCGAAAGCACCCACCTCCCCATGTTGAGGGCATGTGGCCTGGTATGGTCCAGGTGGAGGGGGATCTCGCTTGTCCCCCCCCTTTCCTGACCTGCCGGGCTGCTCGGATAAGGGTCTGGTGTGGGTTTTGGTGGGCCCCACGCAATTTTTTTTGGCATGGGGGTTCCTCTTAAAATCCATACCAGACTGAAGGGTCTGGTACGCTCTTACGGGGGAACCCCACGGCAGTTTTTTTTTCCATTTTGGTGAGGGTCAAGATGCTCAGCGCACAAGCCGCTCCGCAAGTCGGATCATCATGATCTGATTTGTGGTGCGACTTATTTTCAAACCAATGAACTCTCATAGGGAACCACTGATTTTGACATGTCAAAAAAATAAATAAAAAAAAAGCCTCTATCCAGCGTTGTTGCTTTTAGCAGCGTCAGATGTTTTTACAGCTGTAACGCCGGTCCTCAGAATGCGCTGGCCCTGTTTTTTTTTTTTACAGCTTGAAAACGCCTATGCTACTTACAGCTCATAAAAGCCTGTGTGTGCATGGACACATAGAAAAGCCTGTGTGCATGAGGCATTAACGTTGATGATGGAGGTTCATACATGACCGAAGCTGATTTCTGGGATTAATAGTTACAGAAAGTACTGCTGAATAACTATAATGCCGCGTACACACGACCGTTTTTAATGTCATTGAAAAAAACGACGTTTTTCTCTACGTGATTCTTCTTAAGCCTGCCTTGCCTACACATGATCATGAAAAAAAATGCTAGAGCAAAGCGCGGTGACGTACGAAATGTAGAACAGCACTATAAAGGGGAAGTTCCATTCGGATGGCGCCACCCTTTGGGCTGCTTTTGCTGATCCTCGTGTTAGTAAAGTTTGGTGAGAGACGATTTGCGCTTTTCAGCCTTGTGCTCTTCAGTCCGTTACAGCGTGATGAATGTGCTATCTCCATTCTGAACGCTAGTTTTACCAGAATGAGCGCTCCCGTCTCACCACTTGCTTCTGAGCATGCACGTTTTTTTCACGTCGTTAAAGCCTACACACGGGCGTTATTCATGACGAGAAAAACGACGACGTGAAAAACGACGAGAAAAATTAGAGCAAGTTCCAAATTTTTAATGCCCATATTTCACGTCGTGAAAAATGCTCTGGAGCCCACACACGATCGTTTTTCTCGTCGTGAAAAACGGTCGTGTGTACGCAGCATTACTCTCTATTGCAACAATGTACTGTATAATATAGATATATATATACTAGTAACACAAAGTAGAACTGTTCAGAATGCAGAAAAATGGCCAAGGTAATATAAAAATGTACATTAAAAGTATCTGGTAATCATAAAGGCTCAAAAATGGCACATACTACAAATGTATCTAAATAAAAGGAGAAAATTGTGAAGACCAGAGTGATGCACAACAAAGTATGCAGAGGAACCAATGGAGGAAACAACTCACTATTTGCTGTATAGGGTATAGACAGAATCAATGAAACTGCTATTCTGAGTGCAGCAAGTCTAAATAGCAAAAAAAAAAAGTTAAAATAGCTGAAATGTGGAGATTAGCATTCAGCAGCCACAGTCACCATTCCTTGATTGAATATTTGGATGTTGTCTTGATAGGAAAACCTGATGAATCAATTGCATTCAAGACAAATTTTTTAAAGTGCTATAGCAGTAGCTTTCTTAACTTCAACGGATGCTATTATAAATTGTACCTACCTACGTAATGTACCATACAGCCAAGTTATAAAACCAAGGAGGAACTGCACACTAGATATAGACTACACTGATCCAGCAGAAATAGTCAGAGGATGTTTTATCAGCAATAATTACCCAGTGGAGCTGGTGGAGGGAGCAAGAAAGGAAATTAAGGCGGAGGTCCGCCAACCGCTGCAAAAATTAAAAGCAAGCAGCTGCAGCTGCTGACTTTCAATAATCGGACACTTACCTGTCCTGGAGTCCAGAGATGTCAGCACCGCAGCTGATGTTTTCATCAGCTGTCGGGTGCATGCCACCTCCATTACGAGTAAGGGAACCTGGCAGTGTAGCCTTTCGGCTTCACGCCGGGAACTCTACTGCGCATGCACGAGGCTCCGCTCCTCTCTCCTACTGGCCCGGCAACAGGGGGAGGAGGAGGGAGTCCCAGCCGTGACGTCAATACCTGCGGCTGAGGCTCCCAGAAGTGGAAGACAGGTATCCTGTCCCCCCTCCCCCCGAAAGGTGCCAAATGTGGCATCGGAGGGGGGAGGAGTACTATGAGCGTACTATGAGCGGAAGTTCCACTTTTGGGTGGATCTCCGCTTAAAGTGGTGTGGTCCGCCGCGCTCCTAATTGAGTAAAAATCAATAAAATTACCCAATGTGATAAATGAAACTGCTGCTAAATCTAAAATGTTCACAAATAACAAACAATAATAAAATGTGTATATAGTGATCAGTGCAATTTCTCAACATAAACAGCAAATGAATATGATAATGTATATATAAAGATACAAAGTTGAAAAGTGACACTCAATTTTATCACCACTGATAAACTGCAAGGTACAAAGAAGTTAAAATAAAAAGTCCAAAACGATCATCCAAAATTGAGTGAGTAAATAAATAGTCCTTCAAAAACGATCCCCTTAAAACAAGTGATGCTGAAACTTCACACAACTGCTCAGTGCTCACAGAACTCCACACCTCACCTCCATAAAATGATGAATCAGCCCCAGGCCCCTTTCACACTACCGCTAC
Organism: Rana muscosa; assembly: GCA_029206835.1. Lineage (NCBI taxonomy): Eukaryota > Metazoa > Chordata > Amphibia > Anura > Ranidae > Rana > Rana muscosa. Next base: position 871,772,182 of record CM055121.1, read on the forward strand.
TTCAAAGTCATGCGATTTTGCTGCATTAAAGTCCCATGGGAGATATTTTCCTTTTTGCATTCACCTAAGGGACATAGCAGCCTCTGACTTATGAAGACGCACCTATTTTTCTACTACTCTGGATGAATGGGAACCTTCGGACAGCAGCCTTGTCAGTCTGGAGGGAGGGGAGTGCACACACTGCAGTCACACAGGCCATTACAGCAACTTTGTTTTTGTTTTCTTGGGGAGGGGAGGGGAGGGGCCTTAGAGGAGATTAAAGGCCCGTACTTTTTGACAACGGTCCGACGGACATGTTTTATTGGACAATCCGACCATCAACGCTGTATCCTGGCCTAGGCCAACAAGGCCCAGGCCTAGGGCAGCACTTTGCAGGGGGGCAGCACAGAAAGGGTCCCCACCGGCTTGTGCTACACTGTTAGTGTAACGCAAGCTGCTTCTAATTTTGACTGTCCTATCAGCCTGGACCACAAACCTTCCTCAATGTGCTATATACATTTTCTGCTGCACCATTGGCATAGTTATATCTTCTTAGTCCTCTCCATAAAATTATCAGAAATTTGTGCTTAAAGTAGAACTATAGGCAACATTTTGGATAGAGTAAGGGAGGGTTATAGCCCCTGTCAGTTTATGTTTTACCATCCCTGTCCATTGCAGAGATATCCCTTCACTTTCTGCCCCATAGCCAAACAGAAAGTGAGGGGAAATCTATGCAAATTAAGGGAATCCATTACCCACCCCCCAGGCCCTAAGAACTAGTGTCCCCATTCGAAAATTTCAGGGCAGGTCTTAAACAGCAAGGGTGTGGCCTTTACAGGAAGGGGTGGGTCATATTTAAATTGGGGGTGCACGAGTTTAGTCAGGCCTAGGGCAGCACAAAACCCAAATACACTACTGCCGACCATGTGTATGCTCCATCGGACAATTGTTTTCGGTTTTTCATCGGATAAATGTTCGCTGTGAATGCTCTCAAACTTTCCGGCAACAAATGTCCGATGGAGGATAATCCTATCGTGTGTACACAAGTCTATCGGACTAAAGTCCAAAGTACAAACACGCATGCTCAGAACCAAATTCTAAAGATCGGACAACAATAGCAGAAGTTGCCCAAAGGGTGGCGGTAAAGAGCTGAAAATCCACGTGATTTGGTGAATGTTGGCTGAAAAAGTTCTGCCGTGTGTATGCATAACAAGTTCACGGCCAACGCCCCTTCGGACCAAAATCCACGGAAAAGTCAGATGGAAGTCCGAACGTGTGTATGGGGCTTTACACTCATAGATTTGTTTTAGTTGTATATGGACATTCATTAGCAATCTGAAAATGTTCTCCTCAGACTGGGTTTACACTGCCGTACAGAGGGGCTCACAGCAGGGGTCTGGTGCTTCCCTGTTCACCATTTCAGGTCCGATTTGGGTCCAAATTTATGGCTGGATTTGGACCTGAAACAGACCAGAAGACGCACAGGACTCCTGTGCAATTGGCTCCGGAGATGTGTGAACCGACTCCATTAAGAGCCAGCCACAATCTCCTGATATGCTGATTGGATGCAGGGAAACCCGCATTCAATTCGCAATAGTGTGAACCCAGCTTCAGTGTTTCTTCTAAAATATACAGTATATATTGTTTCAATTGAAACTTCAGTAGTACTCAGCACAAATATCATGTATCCATGACACACAGGGGGAGATTTACTAAAACTGGTGCACACAGAATCTGGTGCAGCTGTGCATAGTAACCAATCAGCTTCTAACTTCAGCCTGTTCAATTAACCTCCCTGGCGGTTTGATTATGTCTGATTTTTGAATATCAAAGCGGTACAATTGTTTTGCATGGAAATTTGGCTTTTTTTATTGTAGGCCTGTAATTCTTAGGAATAACTCACTTAAATCTGTCCAAACAAGTCTAGTAGACATCCCGGGTATGATATGAAGTTTGAAACACAAAAAAATCATTAATTATAATATAACTATAAATAATTATAATAAAATAATAATACATTTTATTCAATAATGTAATCAAATCAAAAACACTGAAATTTGTCCAAACAAGGGTGCAATATTACTAGTCACTGTAATACTAGACACTGCATCTTGGTTTAGTAAACATCACGGGTATGAAAAATTTTGAAACATGGGATTGCACAAAGCCTGACTTCACAATCAGGACAATGGAAAGCGTCCCTCTACGTCAAAAGCGGTTTTAGACCAGCTAGAAAACAGTGATAGTGAATTAGAATCACTTGCAGAATTGAGCGACAGCGATTTGTGGGGAAAGTTGTCATCAGACAATGAAAGTGACGACAGCGACAATTCTGCGACTTTTGTTGCCAGCGGTTTAGACATTAATGGCTGTGTGTGAGTTATTTTGAGGGGACAAAAAATGTACACTGTTATACAAGCTGTACACTCACTACTTTACATTGTAGCAAAGTGTCATTTCTTCAGTGTTGAAAAGATATAATAAAATATTGGAATTCACCAGAGCTTCACAGGTTGCCACTGGAGTCCTCTTCCACTCCTCCATGACGACATCACAGAGCTGATGGATGGTGGAGAACTTGCACTCCTCCGCCTCCTATTTGAGGGTGCCCCACAGATGATCAATAGGGTTTAGGTCTGGAGACAGGCTTGGCCAGTCCATCACCTTTACCCTCAGCTTCTTTAGCAAGGCAATGGTCATCTTGGATGTGTGTTTGGGGTCATTGTCATGTTGCAATACTGCCCTGAGGCCCAGTCCCCGAAGGGAGGGGATCGTGCTCTGCCTCAGTATGTCACAGTACATGTTGGCTTTCATGGTTCCCTCAATGAACTGTACCTCCCCAGTGCCGGCAGCACTCATGAAGCCCCAGATCATGACACTCCCACCACCATGCATGACTGTAGGCAAGACACACTTGTCTTTGTACTCCTCACCTGGTTGCCACCACACACGCTTGATACCATCTGAACCAAATAAGTTTATCTTGTTCTCATCAGACCACAGGACATGGTTCCAGTATTCCATGTCCTTAGTCTGCTTTTCTTCAGCAAACTGTTTGCAGGCTTTGTGCACCATCTTTAGAAGAGGCTTCCTTCTGGGACGACAGCCATGCAGACCAATTTGATGCAGCATGCAGCGTATGGTCTGAGCACTGACAGGCTGACCCTCCACCCCTTCAACTTCTGCAGCAATGCTGGCAGCACTCATACGTCTATTTCCCAAAGACAACCTCTGAATATGACACTGAATACGTGCACTCAACTTCTTTGGTCGGCCATGGTGAGGCCTGTTCTGAGTGGAACCTGTCCTGTTAAACCGCTGTATGGTCTTGGCCACCGTGCTGCAGCTCAGTTTCAGGGTCAACTTTATGTAATGCAACTATTCTTTTTTTCAGATCCTCAGAGAGTTTTTTACCATGAGGTGCCATGTTGAACTTCCAGTCACCAGTATGAGAGAGTGAGAGCAATAACACCAAATTTAACACACCTGCTCCCCATTCACACCTGAGACCTTGTAACACTAACGAGTCACATGACACCGGGGAGGGAAAATGGCTAATTTGGCCCAATTCGGACATCATTTTACTTAGGGATGTACTTACTTTTGTTTCCAGAGGTTTAGACGGTAATGGCTGTGTCTTAAGTTATTTTGAGGGGACGGCAAATTTACACTGTTATACAAGCTGTCCATTTACTACTTTACATAGTAGAAAAGTGTAATTTCCTCAGTGTTGTCACATTAAAAGATATAATAAAATATTTACAAAAATGTGATGGGTGTACTCACTTTTGTGAGATACTGTATGTATGTCTTTTTATATATTAGAATACTTATTTTGTAATCAATGTATGTGTATGGTACATTATCAGGGAACCACCATTAACCACTTCAGCCCCGGACCATTTTGCTGGCCAAAGACCAGGCCACTTTTTGCGATTCGGCACTGCGTCGCTTTAACTGACAATTGCGCGGTCGTGCGACGTGGCTCCCAAACAAAATTGACGTCCTTTTTTTCCCACAAATAGAGATTTCCTTTGGTGGTATTTGATCACCTCTGCGGTTATTATTTTTTAATTTTTTTGCGCTATAAACAAACATAGAGCGACAGTTTTGAAAAAAATGCAATATTTTTTACATTTTGCTATAATAAATATCCCCAAAAATATATAAAAAAACGTATTTTTTTCCTCAGTTTAGGCCGATACATATTCTTCTACATATTGGTAAAAAAAAATCGCAATAAGCGTTTATTGATTGGTTTGCACAAAAGTTATAGTGTCTACAAAATAGGGGGTAGTTTTATGGCATTTTTATTAATATATTTTTTTTACTAGTAATGGCGGCGATCAGCGATTTTTATCGTGACTGCGACATCATGGCGGACACATCGGACACTTTTGACACCATTTTGGGACCATTGTCATTTTTACAGCGATCAGTGCTATAAAAATGCACTGATTACTGTAAAAATGACACTGGCAGTGAAGAGGTTAACCTGTAGGGGGCGCTGAAGGGGTTAAGTGTGACCTAGGGAGTGCTTCTAACTGTTAGGGGCCGTTGCTTGCCGTGACATGTCACCGATTGCTGTTCCCGATGACAGGGACGGGGAGATGTTGTGTTTAAACTGACATCTCCCCATTCTTCAGCTCTGTGACCCGATCGCATTACACCGGCGGACATTGAGTCCGCGGGTCCCGCAGGCACGGTCACGGAGCTCGCTAAAGGGTTGCGCGACCACACGGCTTTTGCAAATTAAAGGGGACGTATATATACGCCCATTTGCGCAGCCGTGCCATTCTGTTGACGTATATCCTCGTGCGGCGGTCGGGAAGAGGTTAAACGCCCAATCCCTCAACATTTCTCCTTTCCATATATTTAATGTACAGGGCTGGTGCTTCCTGATAATTTTTTGAGCTATTTTAGCCAAAGACATTGGAGGTTATTTACGAAAGGCAAATCCACTATGCACTACAAGTGCAAAGTGCACTTGAAATTGCACTGAAAGTGCAGTCGCTGTAGATCTGAAATTATGGGAAGCTCTGCTGATTTTATCATCCAATCATGTGCAAGCTAAAATTCTGTTTTTTATTTTCCTTGCATGTCCCCCTCGGATCTACAGTGACTGCACTTCCAAGTGCACTTTCAGTGCAATTTTAAGGGCACTTTGCCCTTGTAGAGCAAAGTGGATTTGCCTTTCATAAGTAACCCCCATTGACTATATATTAGAAAAAAAAACCTGTAGCACAGAGTACAGGAATATGTGCTATAGTTTTCTACAAAGAAGTTCAAACACATCCTTCAAACACAGTATTAGCCCAGGTTCAAACTGGGCTGCGGGTGTGAAGCCGTGCGAGTTCAGCTGAACTCGCACGATTTCACTTCCGCTGGCAGCCCCAATTTCAGCCGCGATTACAGAGACATCTGTGCAGGTTTCTGAACAGATGTCAATGTAAATTGCGGTCGAAATCGCAAAAAGTAGTACAGAAACTACTTTTTGAAATTGGTGCAGCGCCGCAGATGCGGCGTCGCACCGATTAGGATGGTGCCATTGCCCGCAATTTGCGGCAAATATCTCCGTTTTGACATGCAATTTGGCATGCCAAATCGCATGTCAAAACGCACCAGTGTGAACCAGGGCTTAAAAAGAGGGGAAAATCAACGGCCAGATTTTTATTAGAAATCTTTCCTGAGCTAGATGTGAAAACGGAGGCATTATGGTTTCTGTTACCGTTTTAGTCAGAATTGGAGTGTGTAGCATTATCCCTCCCCTGTTTTGGCTAGTTAATTCCCAGCTGTGCTGACATGGAGCCGTCAGGAAAACGGAAAATTTAATTCAAATACTTACCGTAATTTTCCTTTGCTGACGAGCTCCATGTCAGCACAGCTGGGTGAGGCTCCCCACGTGATCAGGACTTAACTATAAATTTTTCACTCACGTCAACCTCAGCGTTTCGTAACTATTGCTACTTAACTGGGCGGGTTCTGTGCTGACATGGAGCTCGTCAGGAAAGGAAAATTACGGTAAGTATTTGAATTAAATTTTCCGTTTTCCTGACGGCTCCATGTCAGCACAGCTGGGAATTAACTAGCCAAAACAGGGGAGGGATAATGCTACACACTCCAATTCTGACTAAAACGGTAACAGAAACCATAATGCCTCTGACAAACCCAACTGTCACGAATATGAATATTTTGTATTATGGATAGTTTGAGACACCCGGCCTGCTGTCACCCTCAAGGTCTGGACCTTTCTAGTGAGAATGCCGTGACTCTCCTGGCACAGCCAGCCTTACAACCTGCAGGCCAAGGAGATGAGGTTATCAACCAAGAGATAATGATTTTACGGCTCCCAGCAAGATTATTATGTGTTCCACCTGAAAAGGACAAACAGATGTACAGAGCTCCTGATGGCAGGAGTCGCCTTGATTAAATATTTTAGCGCTTAGCCCACATCCGATGGGCTAACTTTTTGAGTACTCCCCAAAGGGAACGTAGGAGGGAAACCTCTTGTGTGATATGAACTCTAAAGGTCAGTTCAGGCACATATTAGAGCATTGGCATGAGCACCATTCTGTCTGGGAAGTACGCGAGTATGGGTTCTTTAAACCCAATGACACCAATGCTGATGTAATTGCCACCAGTAAATCAGTTTCAGCGAGAAAGTACCACAGGGTGATTGAAGGCATCCGATGAAATAACATCCATCAGCATTGGTATATCTCATTCTGGAAACAAGTTTGGGGTTTCAACCAAATTGAATCTTGAAAAAACTGTATAATTAAGCGTTGGAAGCTTGCTGAATGCCGGTGAAGACAGCGATAGCCAAAATGCATTTCTATAGCATGCTTGCATATAGAATTAAGTCAAGCCATGCCTGTAGAAGTTCGAAGCAGGCTTCTGAAGAGTCCAGTGTAAAATCTTGATCAGCGAATATACTGGGTATATATGTCCTGTTCTACTATAGGCGTGCTTAGCGCTGACCTTTCTCGTTTCATAGAACTGTTCAAATCTTCACAGAGCATTCGACATCCATTAGGCTCTGCCTCTCTCGACCCAGGCCATCAGCCTGAGCCTGTCGGATGCTGGATGAATGGGACTGGAGAAGATTTGATCTACCAGGCAGAGGGCGTCACTCCTTGACACTCATCAGGATGAGTAGCGGGTACCAAAACTGTCACCTTCCCTCGCCCCAGCCTTAGCTGGAAGCTGAGAATCAGAGGGAGCAGTTGAAAAGGCATCAGCAGTCTTGGCGATCCATTCTGCGGTCAGCACCTCCACTCCGAGCGCTTGCGGCTCCTGGGCCCTGGAATGGAACTTCAGCAACTCAGTGCCGACTGGGAATGTAAGCGGTCTACCTCTGGCAGACAAAACACCAATCTCTGTTAGTTCTCGAAAGACTCGCAGCAGTCTGGATCATCCATTGTCGTCAGACTAAACCTGGACAAATAGATCGTCTGAAGATTCTTCCGACCAGGCACATAGGTCGCAAATCGTTGGGAGGATTGACTTGGGTGAATTCTAGAATTAGAGAAAACTTCAGAAGTGAGAGACTGAGCCTTGTTTCCAGATGTAGGCCACAGTCGTTGTGCTGTCCAACTTTCCCAGGACAGGCTTACTCTGGATGAGATGACTGAAGGCTAAGAGCCTGAAAAGGTTGCCTTCAACTCCAAGATGGAGTCTTGGATCCTTGACAAAAGACCATTGGTCCTGAGCTCATTGTTACTGAAGAAGGGCTCCCCTAAACTGGCTGGTATCTGCCTGTACCACCAGATCGTCCGAGCTGCTGGGGCGAGGCGATTTCTATGGCTCAACCTGAGACGTGAAGGGTGAAAGATGGGTGGGTGGGATTAAGGTTGTGGTGGGTGGTTTGGGACTATGATGGGTGGGATTATGGTTGTGGTGGGTGGTTTGGGACTATGATGGGTGGGATTAAGGTTGTGGTGGGTGGTTTGGGACTATAATAGGTGGGTGGTTTAGGACTATGAGAGAGCTCTATTAGGTTAGGGTGGGGGGTATGGTTCTATGAGGGGTGGGATTAAGGTTTGCCGGTTTTGGTCCTATGGGGATGGGGGTTTGGGACTAACAGCATACTGAATAGGGTAATGAAGGACTAGAGTAGGGACTAGATTGGGATTGCAGCTACTTACTTTTCTCAGTTTTTGACATGCTTGATAAAGATGTCCAATTTTCAATGTGCTGGGCAGCAACATCATTCCATCCTGCTCGTTTTTTTAGACGGTTTGCATAGTGAGGGCTTCTTTTGTCCCATAGTTCAGGGTGCCTCCTCATACTGTCAATGAACTCCTCCGGATCAGAGGTTCTTTCATTTGATTCTCCACATGCTTCTGCAGATGTGGCCTGCATTTCACTATGCTCTGCCATCCTTCTCCTGTTCTCAACAGGATTTCCTGATATCCCACAATCCTCTACTGTACTGCGGTCATGTGACCTTCCCCACAGCTTCTGTTATTTTTTACCGCGTTTCTACCGCGGTTCCCATTCATTTCAATGGGGATAGGCGTTTTTACAGCGCTATTTTATGCGCCCTAAAGTTGCTGTAAAAAAGCTGTTTGCAGGATTTTTTTCAACGCCCAGCCAGCAAAACGCCTCAATGTGAAAGCCCTCAGTGATTTTACATTGAGAATGCTGGGGCAGGATTATTTCAGGCGTTATTACAGCGCTATTTTTAGCGCCAAAACGCTGTAATAACGCCTCAGTGTGAAAGGGGCCTTAGGCAGGTGTAAAAAAAATGCTGTAAATTAAGACTGCATTCAGAAATAGAAGTTTTAATAGTTTATTTTTTATCAACAAAATGGAAAGTAAATGAACCGAAGAGAAATCCAAATCAAAGCAATATTTGGTGTGACCACTTTGCCTTCAAAACAGAATCAATTCTTTTAGGTACACATGCACACAGTTTTTCCGTTTTTAAAGGAACCCAGCAGGTAGGTTGTTCCAAACATCTTGGAGAACTAACCACAGATCTTCTGAGGATGTAGGCTGCTTCAAAATCCTTCTGTTTCTTCATGTAATCCCAGACCCAGTGATGTTGAGATCAGGGCTCTGTGGGAGCCAAACCATCACTTCCAGGATTCCATGTTCTTCTTTATGCTTTAAGATAGTTCCCAATCCCATTGGTCTTATGTTTGGGGTCGTTGTCCTGCTGCAGAATACATTTGGGAGCCATACACACATCCAGAGGCGGCTCTCTAATTAGGCAAAGTAGGCGGTGGCCTAAGGCCTCGCCCTCTCAAGGGCCTCGGGCCGCCTACTTAGCCTAAAGAGCCGCCTCTGGCTATCCTCATACATCAGTCCTAGTGCAGTCAGCGGAGCTTCCTGCCCGCCTCCTTCAGTGTACAGTCACTCCTCCTCTCTGCTCAGTAACAGGGCACTGCCCAGTTTGTCTCCGCTCCTCCTGTCATTAAAACTCACATAAATGCAGCTGGCAGAGACTCACACACAGAGTAGACTGACAACTGCCCTCCCCCCCACCCCGCCCGCCCGCCAGCAAATTCCGTCCGTCCCTTAAGCCGATATATTGTGCAAGGGCCTTGCACAATATATCGGCTTAAGGGACGGACGGAATTTGCTGGCGGGGCGGGGGAGGAGGGCAGTTGTCAGTCTACTCTGTGTGTGCATCTCTGCCAGCTGATGTATTTTCAGGGCGCAGCTAGCAACTCGGCAGGATCGCCGAGACGAGTCCACACTCCTTCCAGGGCAGAGCTTCCGTGGTGGAGGCGGAGCCAATTCCGGTTCACTGTCTGTGTGCAGCCGAGAGCCGACTGACTGCTGAGCTCAGCTGAGGATGCTCTGACTGAGCTGTGAGGAGACAGAGCCTTGCTATGTGTAAGGTACATGGGCATGTGGGTGTGCATGCGACTGGGCGGGGGTACATATGAATGGGTGGAGGTACATGCGACTGGGGGTTGTGCATACGACTAGGGTGTGTGTGCATGTGACTGTGGGGGCTACATGTGACTGCGGGGGGCTACATGTGACTGCGAGAGTGTGCATGTGACTGTGGGGGGCTACATGTGACTGCGAGAGTGTGCATGTGACTGTGGGGGGCTACATGTGACTGTGAGGGTGTGCATGTGACTGTGGGGGGTGTGCATGTGACTGTGGGGGGCTACATGTGACTGTGAGGGTGTGCATGTGACTGGGTGGGTGTGCATGTGACTGTGGGGGGCTACATGTGACTGCGAGGGTGTGCATGTGACTGCGAGGGTGTGCATGTGACTGTGGGGGACTACATGTGACTGTGGGGGGCTACATGTGACTGTGAGGGTGTGCATGTGACTGTGAGGGGGCTACATGTGACTGTGGGGGGCTACATGTGACTGGGTGGGTGTGCATGTGACTGTGGGGGGCTACATGTGACTGCAAGGGTGTGCATGTGACTGCGAGGGTGTGCATGCGACTGTGGGGGGCTACATGTGACTGCGAGGGTGTGCATGTGACTGCGAGGGTGTGCATGTGACTGTGGGGGGCTACATGTGACTGCGAGGGTGTGCATGTGACTGCGAGGGTGTGCATGTGACTGTGGGGGACTACATGTGACTGGGTGGGTGTGCATGTGACTGGATGGGTGTGCATGTGACTGTGGGGGACTACATGTGACTGTGGGGGTGTGCATGTGACTGTAGGGGGCTACATGTGACTGTGGGGGGCTACATGTGACTGGGTGGGTGTGCATGTGACTGGGTGGGTGTGCATGTGACTGGGTGGGTGTGCATGTGACTGTGGAGAGTGTATGTGACTGTGGAGAGTGCATGTGACTGGGGGGGGTATATGTGCATATGTCTGCGGGGGTGTGTGCATCGGCCTGCTGGGGGCGTGCATGTGCCTTGTGTTTACAGTCAGGTCTGCTCAGTCCTCTGCCAGGTGTGCCCACCTGTGATTGACAACCCGGGTCCCCCTGACCTGACTCTACCCAGGGCTCCACTGCGGTGGTCGGGAGGTCCCAGCTCAGTCCAGTGCCAATCCTCAGCCATAGTGGGCAAGGCGCTCTTCATTCTGCGCTGGCACTGCTCATGATCGGCTTCACTGCGGCTATCTCTTACTAGGAGCTCTTCCACTATGGGGAGTCCGTGGGGACCTACTGCTGCCCAACAGGGATGATGAGACTTCCGATGTGGTAAAATTTCGCACAGCCGCTTCTCTTCTATGAGGCCGTGTTCAAGGAGCTCTATGTGAGTACAGTACTAAGAGAGATAGAGCACTGACACCAGCACAGCGAGACAGAGCACCGACACTAGTACTGAACGAGACAGAGCTCTGACACCAGCATTGATACAAAGCACTGACACCAGCGCAGAGAGAGCCAGAGCGCTGACACCAGCGCAGAGAGAGCCAGAGCGCTGACACCAGCGCAGAGAGAGCCAGAGCGCTGACACCAGCGCAGAGAGAGCCAGAGCGCTGACACCAGCGCAGAGAGAGCCAGAGCGCTGACACCAGCGCAGAGAGAGCCAGAGCGCTGACACCAGCGCAGAGAGAGCCAGAGCGCTGACACCAGCGCAGAGAGAGCCAGAGCGCTGACACCAGCGCTGAGAGAGCCAGAGCGCTGACACCAGCGCTGAGAGAGCCAGAGCGCTGACACCAGCGCTGAGAGAGCCAAAGCGCTGACACCAGCGCTGAGAGAGCCAAAGCGCTGACACCAGCGCTGAGAGAGCCAGAGCGCTGACACCAGCGCTGAGAGAGCCAGAGCGCTGACACCAGCGCTGAGAGAGCCAGAGCGCTGACACCAGCGCTGAGAGAGCCAAAGCGCTGACACCAGCGCTGAGAGAGCCAAAGCGCTGACACCAGCGCTGAGAGAGCCAAAGCGCTGACACCAGCGCTGAGAGAGCCAAAACGCTGACACCAGCGCTGAGAGAGCCAAAGCGCTGACACCAGCGCTGAGAGAGCCAAAGCGCTGACACCAGCGCTGAGAGAGCCAAAGCGCTGACACCAGCGCTGAGAGAGCCAAAGCGCTGACACCAGCGCTGAGAGAGCCAAATCGCTGACACCAGCGCTGAGAGAGCCAAAGCGCTGACACCAGCGCTGAGAGAGCCAAAGCGCTGACACCAGCGCTGAGAGAGCCAAAGCGCTGACACCAGCGCTGAGAGAGCCAAATCGCTGACACCAGCGCTGAGAGAGCCAAAGCGCTGACACCAGCGCTGAGAGAGCCAAAGCGCTGACACCAGCGCTGAGAGAGACAGAGCGCTGACACCAGCGCTGAGAGAGCCAAAGCGCTGACACCAGCGCTGAGAGAGCCAAAGCGCTGACACCAGCGCTGAGAGAGCCAAAGCGCTGACACCAGCGCTGAGAGAGCCAAAGCGCTGACACCAGCGCTGAGAGAGCCAAAGCGCTGACACCAGCGCTGAGAGAGCCAAAGCGCTGACACCAGCGCTGAGAGAGCCAAAGCGCTGACACCAGCGCTGAGAGAGCCAAAGCGCTGACACCAGCGCTGAGAGAGCCAAATCGCTGACACCAGCGCTGAGAGAGCCAAAGCGCTGACACCAGCGCTGAGAGAGCCAAAGCGCTGACACCAGCGCTGAGAGAGCCAGAGCGCTGACACCAGCGCTGAGAGAGCCAAAGCGCTGACACCAGCGCTGAGAGAGCCAAAGCGCTGACACCAGCGCTGAGAGAGCCAAAGCGCTGACACCAGCGCTGAGAGAGCCAAAGCGCTGACACCAGCGCTGAGAGAGCCAAAGCGCTGACACCAGCGCTGAGAGAGCCAAAGCGCTGACACCAGCGCTGAGAGAGCCAAAGCGCTGACACCAGCGCTGAGAGAGCCAAAGCGCTGAGAGAGCCAAAGCGCTGACACCAGCGCTGAGAGAGCCAAATCGCTGACACCAGCGCTGAGAGAGCCAAAGCGCTGACACCAGCGCTGAGAGAGCCAAAGCGCTGACACCAGCGCTGAGAGAGCCAAAGCGCTGACACCAGCGCTGAGAGAGCCAAATCGCTGACACCAGCGCTGAGAGAGCCAAAGCGCTGACACCAGCGCTGAGAGAGCCAAAGCGCTGACACCAGCGCTGAGAGAGACAGAGCACTGACACCAGCGCTGAGAGAGACAGAGCGCTGACACCAGCGCTGAGAGAGCCAAAGCGCTGACACCAGCGCTGAGAGAGACAGAGCACTGACACCAGCGCTGAGAGAGACAGAGCACTGACACCAGCTTTGAAATAGAGGACACTGACACCAGTACTCTTAATATATGCAATACATTTTTATTGCTTGAATAATTTATTTCCCTTATGGACGTGAGTGGGGCCTCATGTTTAAGTTATGCCTAAGGCCTCACAAAGCCTAGAGCCGCCTCTGCACACATCTCCCTGATGGTATGGCATGATGGATAAGTATCTGCCTGTATTTCTCAGCATTGAAGATACCATTGATCCTGATCAAATCTCCAACTTCATTTGCAGAAATGCTGCTCTAAACATGCAAGAAACCTCCACCATGTTTCACTATTGCCTGCAGACACTTATTATTGTACTTCTCTCCAGCCTTTCTGCTACAGCCAAATATTTCAAATTTTGACTCATCAGTCCAGAGCACATGCAGCCATTTTTCTGCACCCCAGTTCCTACATTTTTCCATGCCGGAGGTATGGCGTTTTGGCAGCAATTCTTCCATGGAGTTTCTGGCCAGACTTCTCTTCACTGCTGGACATCTGATATCAAAAGGAAGTACCGTATATACTCGAGTATAAGCCGAGGCACCTAATTTTACCACAAAAAAACTGGGAAAACGCATTGACTCGAGTATAAGCCTAGGGTGTCCATCTGCATGCCTCACTGTGCTCAATCTCCCTACCTGATCTCCGGCGCTGTGTGACTAGACTGACGTTTAACATGGGAGTCTATGAAAAGGGTGCCTGGCTTTGAAAAATCGGCACTCCCTGGCTGTAGGTCCCCTGCACAACACACTTGTAGATGAAGAGTGGGGCTACACGTGTGCCAAGTTTGGAGTCCAGGGGACCTAAGGCCAGCCGGTACCGGGTCCCCAAAATCACCAGAGAAATTACCATTAACAATGGGAGTCTATGGAAGGAGTGCCCAGCTTTGAAAAAAAAAAAAACGGTGCTCCCTGGCCGTAGGACCCCCGGACAACAAACTTAGCACACTTGTAGAGGAAGAGTGGGGCTACACGTGTGCCAGGTTTGGGATACAGGGGACCTACGGCTGGCTGGGATCAGGCACACAAATTTGAAGATGGACACAGACTCAAGTATAAGCTGAGGGGAGCATTTTCAGCACAAACATATAAGTAAAGTATATACGGTAAGCATGATGCGTCTTTGTTTTGCTTTTGTATCTATTAAGGTCATGTTGCAATAATCCAATGACGCTTGTAAACCCACAAAAAAAAAACAACCTGCAAGACAAAGGCATAATGAGCAAGTATCACCTTAGATCGAAGCCCCCGCAGCAGTCCCTGTACACTGCTCAGGCCGGCAACATCGCTCCCGGAGTTACTTCCGGGTAGCGCAGGCTCCGGTGCTGTGATTAGCTGAAGCTAATGAGTGATGTCACTCCCACGCATGCGCGCGAGCCGCCGGTAACGGCACCCTAACTGAAGCAAAGGCATAAACGTGCCATTGCTTCAGTGCGCATGTGCCGATGACATTGGCACATGCAGATACAGGGGATATCTCGTAAACCATGCAGGCTTAGGAGATAGCCGGGGTAGCTACAGGTAAGCCTTATAGTAGGCTTACCTGTAGTCAAAAGTGGATTATAAGGGTTTACAACCACTTTAAACACTTGCCAACCAGCCGCCGCTGATATACGGCAACAGGTCCGCTCTATTGCGCAGTACAGATACGTCGGTTCGTGTAATAGATACAGTGGGTGCGTACGCTCGCGGTGCATATGCGTGTGGCCGGCAACCGCTATAGCTCCACAAAGAGGCAGAACGGGGATCTGTCAATGTATACAAACAGGTCCCTGTTCTGTCAGGGGAGTAGAGAGAGATTGTCTGTTCCTAGTGATCAGGAACAGCGATCTCTCTCTTCTCCCAATCAGTCCACTAGGGAACACTTAACACCTTGATCGCCCCCTAGTGTTAAACCCTTCCCTGCCAGTGTCATTTATACAGTAATCAGTGTATTTTTATAGCACTGATCGCTGTATAAATTTCACTGGTCCCAAAAAAGTGTCAAAAGTGTCCGATGTAGATGCTATAACTTTTGTGCAAACCATACGCTTATTGCGATTTTTTTTTTTTACCAAAAATATGTAGAATACATATTGGCATAAACTAATGAAGAAATTCATTTTTTTTTTTTTTTACATTTGGGGTATATTTATTAACTACTTGCTTACTGGGCACTTAAACCCCCTTCCTGCCCAGGCCAATTTTCAGCTTTCAGCGCTGTCACGATTTGAATGACAATTGCGCGGTCGTGCGACGTGCTCCCAAACAAAATTGACATCCTTTTTTCCCCACAAATAGAGCTTTCTTTTGGTGGTATTTGATCATCTCTGCGGTTTTTATTTTTTGCGCTATAAACAAAAAAAGAGAAACGATTTTGAAAAAAAAACTATATTTTTTGCTATAATAATATCCCAATTTTTTTAAAAAAAAATTTTTTCCCCTCAGTTTAGGCCGATACGTATTCTTCTACATATTTTTGGTAAAAAAAAAAAAAATCGCAATAAGCGTTTATTGATTGGTTTGCGCAAAAGTTATAGCGTCTACAAAATAGGGCATAGTTTTATTGCATTTTTATTAATAATTATTTTTTTACTAGTAATGGCGGCGATCAGCGATTTTTATTGTGACTGCGACATTATGGCGGACACATCGGACATTTTTTACACCATTTTGGGACCATTGTCATTTTTACAGCGACCAGTGCTATAAAAATGCACTGGTTACTGAAAAAATTACACTGGCAGGGAAGGGGTTAACACTAGGGGCGAGGAAGGGGTTAAATGTATTCCCTAGGAGTGATTACTACTGTGTGGGGGAGGGGACTGACTGGGGGAGGTGACCGAGCTGTGTCCCTATGTACAAGGGACACAGCATCCGTCTCCTCTCCCTGACAGGACGTGGATCTCTGTGTTTACACACAGAGATCCACGTCCCTGCTCTGTGTACACGCCGATCGCGGGTACCTGGAGGACATCGCAGCCGCCAGGCACGCGCATCGGCATCTCAGTGATGCGCCGGGCGGGCTTGCGCGCCCCCCCAGTGGCCAGAATAGCCAAGGCCGTATAATGACGGCCTCCCGGATTTCTAGATCCACCTTGAGGCCGTCATTCGTCAATGGCCCGGCTATCAAGCGGTTAAAGCAAAAAGTAAAAAAATAATGTTTTTTTTTCAAAATTGTTGCTCTTATTTTGGTTATAGCGCAAAAAATAAAAACTGCAGAGGGGATCAAATACCACCAAAAGAAAGCTCTATTTGTGGGGAAAAAAGGACATTCATTTTATTTGGGTACAGTGTTGCACGACCGTGCAATTGTTAGTTAAAGCGGCGCAGTGCCGTATCGTAAAAAAATGGCCTAGTCATTAAAGGGGTAAATCCTTCCGGGGGTGAAGTGGTTAATGCGCTTTTACTAAATGAAAAGTAAAATGCTGTACAATACAAGACTGGTAGATATACATACAACAAACAAAATGCAACCTACTTCCTAGCAAATAAGCGGAAACTATGGTGTGTAAACAGTAAAAATACACTGAAAAGTTACAGTGTAACTCAGGCTACAGTGGGTTCACGCTCTCCGTAGGCAAAGAGGATCCCAGGCTTAATCTATAAGTGGTTGCTGGAGATCAGGTGAAAGCATCTTTAGGTATAACTTCTTCTGGCTGGTACAGACCTTCCTTGGTGTTAAAGCGGAGGTCCCCCCCCCAAAAAAAAATATTAAAAGCCAGCAGCTACAAATACAGCAGCTGCTGACTTTTAATATATGGACACTTACCTGTCCAGGGCGCCCGCGATGTCAGCAGCCAAAGCTGATCTATCGCTCGAGGATCGGCGGCAGCCGCCACCATTCTCGGTATGGGAATCAGGAAGTGAAGCCTTGCGGCTTCACGTCCCGGTTCCCTACTGCGTCTGCGCGAGTCGCGCTGCGCGTCCTCACTGGTCCCTACTGTCTCCTGGAACCTGTTTGTCTCCCAGAAGACAGCGGGGGAGGACAGAATAAGCGCCGGAAGTGGCGTAGATCACTGAAGTGATCTAAGCCAGGAAGTGGGAGCAAATACCTGTATTAGACAGGTATCTGCTCCCCCCTCCCCCCTGAAAGGTGCCAAATGTGACACCGGAGGGGGGGGGGGGGAGGATTCCAAAAAGTGGAAGTTCCATTTTTGGGTGGAACTCCACTTTGAGTCATTAGAGAGTACCCCTTGTCAGCTTTGCCTGATGACCTTTTATTTGGAAAGTTCCAAATTCCACCTGGGCATATCCTTTTCTTCCCTATGACACTGATGTAAGATATAGGGGAAACATTCTCTAAGGGCTAGTTTACATTTGCTTCAAAACATGGCTTCGGACACTCTTTGTTAAAGCTCTCTGAACGCAAGTCAAAGCGACTGTCACTAAATAAAATGGTTAGCTTACAGTCCAGTTTATAACTTTAGAAACGTGTAAATTGGTAATCTCGCGCCTAGTATAGAATAAAGATATCTAAATAGCTGCTAAACCCGAAATTCCAAAGATATTTCTATTATATCACATTATTATTGTTTTCAGCGCCCCCACTATATTTGCACTTTGCATGTATAATTTTTTACACTTGTTTGGTTCCATCCTTTGGAATTTCGGGGTTTAGCAGCTATTTAGATATCTTTATTCTATACTAGGCGCGAGATTACCAATTTACACGTTTCTAGAGGTTTTCACCAAAGACTTTTTTCAATCTACGCAGCCATGGATGTATTTAACTTCATGAAGGGTCGCAAGACCAATATTGAAGAAATATTCCAGCAAACACCAAGCCCAAATCTAGACATTGAAAGGGGGTTTAAACAACTAATACGATATGGAGAAATAAGACTGTGGTGGGATATAGCCTCATTTGAGATGTATATAGGGAAGAATCTCACCCTTAGGAGGTTGAGATGGTATGTCAACCCAAATGATGGTGTGGAAAATCTAACACTCTTAGATGAGTGGTTTCAGTTCTTTAATGGCTGTGAACAGAAGTTAATGCAGCTAATGATTAGGAGACGCAGAACCAAAAATATCTTAGTAGAAGCTAATATAGTTGACCTCAAAAGTAAAATGAAGCTCTTTATGGGAACCAAAGAATATCTGGACAAGTCACAGAACCTTCAAACTCACTTGTCCAAATATGACGGAGAGCTCAAACAGAAAAAAACTGAAAAAATACCAGAGAGATATTAAAGATTATGAAGAAAATAAAGTATACAAATGGCAGGATGATCTAGATCTGCATAATTCTAAGGACTCCTCGGTGGAGAGCGACATGGAAGTACATAATGCAGTTGCCCAGTTAGCAAAAAGTTTTAACAAAAATAAGACAAACACTCCAAAGAAATCAAAACCTGCACCCACTCCCAAGGGGCAAGCTACACAAGGGGGTAGCGGATACCCCCACCACCCCCCAATGGGGGTTACTACCCTCCACCCAATGATTATTATCATACATCATACAGGGTACCTACTCACAACAGGTATGGCCCTCTGGATGATAATCCTAGGGATTATGGTTACCCCATCATCATCAGTGACCCAATCATTATCCACCTAGGCCTCCCAGAGGTAATTTTAGAGGTAATTATAGAGGGAGGCCTATGCCCTACCAAAATAATTACTAACGGGGGGGGGGGGGATGGAGGGGATGGAAAGAGCCCTACAAAATCCCATCCACTACACCCCAATACCCCAAAGAATATTTAGAAAAAAAGGTAGAAGAGGGGGAACCCGAGAGAAAAAGACCAAGGGACAGTTAGATGGAGGAATTTTTAACCTGGCAGGCGCATCGTTTTCAGAGGATGAACTGCAAGTTTTAACACAAGGTCTTAAATTTGCACCAGATAAAAATCTCAATAAATTTGAATTGTTTATTGATGTGGAAAAATATGTAAGGAAACTAAATATAAAAAAATTATGCCTCCCAAAAGCCTGTTCTCCCTTCAGTGGTAGAAGCTGACAAATTTAAACATAGTGGCTTGAGAAACAACTTTGTATTTAATCCTCAAAAGGGAACACATAATTATATAGGAGGTATTTAAACATATGGTACAGGATGAGATCAAATTGTTAGAATATAAAAAGGCCAGAACTAACCCCCCTCTAATTGAGGGGATTAAACAACTTGAACAAAATAAAAACATAGTAATCCGCCCAGCGGATAAAGGGGGGGGAGGGGGGGTAGTGATATTCACTAAGGAAAACTACAATGGGGAGATCCAAAGATTATTAAAAGGATACTAGTACCTACAAACCATTGTTATCTAAACCTGTAACCAAATTAAAAACTGAGCTTACCAACTGGATTGATAAGGGCGTCAATCAAAACATTTTAGATACGAAAGAGGCGGCTTACCTCTCACCAAGAGTACCACGTACTCCGGTGTTATATACACTACCTAAGATTCATAAAAATAAGGAACACCCCCCAGGCCGTCCTATTATAACCGGGATAGGTTCACTCTATTCTAGGGTGGGAGAATATCTGGATATCTTCCTACAACCATTGGTTACACGAGGAAGGTCATATCTCAAGGATAGTCGAGAACTCATCAAATCTCTTTCCAACATCAAAGTAACTGATGCCACCATAATGGTAACCGTGGACATAGAGTCTCTCTATACGAATATTAAGCAGGAAGATGCATTAGTTGCAGTCCAGTCGGCCTTGACTGCAGCCTCACAGTTAAAGAAAGCCCAGATTAACTTTTTGGTTGAGGGATTACAAATTGCAATGGGGAATAATTTTTTTTGGGCCCAAGGGAATTTTTACAACCAAATAAAAGGGGTGGCAATAGGGGCTCGTTATGCCCCCAGTGTGGCTAATTTGGTACTGAATAAATGGGAGGGGGAGACCATTTACAAGGATAACTCACAATCCCTACTTTTTTATAAAAGGTACATTGACGATGTAATGTTGCTGTGGGAGGGATTCCTGACCACATTACAAGCTTTTTTAAAGGAATTAAATTCCAACGAGTATGGACTTAGGTTCAGAGCCGAGTCTAGCTTGGTAACGATAAACTACTTGGATCTTACCCTTGTTAAACAAGATGGTAGAATTGGCACGAGGGCCTTCTTTAAGGCCACTGATAGGAATGCCTTCATGCCAATTAACAGCTGCCACCATCCCCAGTGGCTTGGGGCTATACCGAAGGGACAGTATATGCGTATCCGACGGAATTGTGTTGATGATGCAGACTTTGAAGCTCAGGCAGAGATTCTCACGGAAAGGTTCCATGAGAAGGGGTATAGTAAGCACTCTAGCTAGAGACCAAGTGGCCATTATGGATAAACACTCTCTTCTAGTGTCAGCCCAATTCACAGGGGAATTACCTTTTATTTCAGGTTTCCATAGGCAATACAAAAGCATAGAGAAGAAGGTTTTCCAAAAGTTCTGGCCTATTCTTCTAAAATGACAGGGACCTAGCATCGGCGATGCCTCCTAAGCCTAAATTTGTTTATTGGAAAGCGCCTGCTTTGAGGAATATCATTGCGCCTAATGTTCCAGACCCCCAGGAAAAAAAAAACACGTTCTTGGGCGGTTCTGGATTTCATTATTGCACTAGATGCAAGGCGTGTCGTACTACCACCCGACGTACCAAGAAATTAACCAAATTTAAATCTTTGGTAACACAAGAAGAATTCAAAATCAATCCTTTAATTTCTTGCTATTCCAGACATGTGACATATGTCTTGGAATGTCCCTGTTCTCTCCAATATGTGGGACGCACCACACGAGAACTCAGGGTCAGAATCAACGAGCATGTAGCAAATATAGCTAAGGGTTTCCCCAATGATAGTGTTTTGCGTCACTTTCTACTATACAGGCATACCCCACTTTTAAGTACACAATGGGACCAGAGCATGTATGTAAAACGAAAATGTACTTAAAGTGAAACAATACCTTTTTTCACTTCTAGGTAGTAGTGGGGGGTCAGGGGCTGTAGTGGGGGTGTCAGGGGCTGTAGTTGAGGTCTCAGGGGCTGTAGTGGGGGTGTCAGGGGCACACTGGAACAAGGCAGGCTATGCTCTCGGAGCTTCAGCTTCTTCTACTGCGGCTGCAAAATGTCTGTACAGTACTTGTGAGGCACTTTACATACAGTCGCAGGTATGTCCTTACTCGCAAGTGTATGTAAAGTGAGTGTACTTAAAGCGGGGTATGCCTGTATCACAATAGGGATCCTCGGCTATTGGTATTCTATGGTATTGACAGAGCCCTATACAACTGGAGAGGAACAGATCTCACAAAAGCCATTTCTCAGAACGAGACCCAGTGGTTGTATCGACTGTCCACGAAGCAACCACAGGGCCTCAATATAGATCTGGACTTAAATTGTTTCCTTAAGAATGAATGATCTCATGTTTGAGAAACATATCATCCAGTGATAGAATCTGGTGCAGGCTTATATTTAAATTCACTTTTATTTAAAATTTCATATATTATGGGTACAATATCCAATATATATATATTTTTTACATTATACATCGTATGTTTAATATGCATTAAAATATTTTTTTAGAAACTATAGTATTTTAGGTAACTATGATTTCATGCACTCTTTCAAGCATAGTGGTTGAATAGGTGCATTACACATAGGATGCCACTTATGTCCATCTTAGGCTGATATCAGCTAGCAATAATCAATTTTATATGGTGTGAATATGTATGATGCGAGTGTCACATATTCTACGATCGCTTATAATCATCGAGTGTGTTGTTTACATTATGCGGAGGAACTGGTACTGAGGCTGGATCTAGATCTGACCACTCCCCCCAATGTTCGATTGACAGCTGCATAAAAGGTCAGACATACATAGCCCAGCACGTTTCCTGATGACGTGCAATACGAAACGGCTGTCGAGGCGACGCTAGGCTATGTTCTGACGCTACTTCCGGTCTCGCTGGCTCCCTCCCTGTGGAAGGTGGAACGCACGCCGGATCGTCTCCATTCGGGCCAAACAACTCTACTATTTCGTGCTTTTCAGCCTCAGTGCCGGGTCTGTGGCACTATGCAAGTAAGAGGGCATTTGGCTGTCATTTTTATTCATATCTTTTATTAAAACGGGATTACACTATTTGCCGTTTTTATCTCTTTGTGTTCCGCATATCTACACCTGAGCCTCTGGGAGGCAGGGATTTCTATGATCCACTACTGACATCTCTATCCATACTAGCAAGCGGTTTTGCTACAAGCGCTATATGACTCCTTTTTAGTTAAAAGAGTCAACTATTTCTGGTAAGCTGCTACAATTACCTTGAGCACTATCGGGTGTTATCACATAAGTTGGTGAAGGTTGTCACTGCAAGATTTAAAACGTTTGGATCAAGCTGCTTATACGGATTACTTTCAAGATCACAACATGTTTTGAATCTATGGACTATTGGGACACTTTAGTTCACTATTGATTTGGACATTGGTCACATATTATAATATAATTTTGCTGTTGCTAGCATCCATTATATTCATTTTTATATATATTTTTTGCACCTAATCAGGTGTCTCTTTTTCATCTAGGTGCACTGTGTTTGAGTTGATCACTAACTTTAAATAGTGCCAGCTGGCACACACAGTTTACATAGGCAGGCTGGTGTATTAATTTGTTCAATTTAAGTAGATATTTGTATTATATCACATTATTATTGTTTTCAGCGCCCCCAACTATATTTGCACTTTGCATGTATAATTTTTTACACGAGTTTATACCTTGCTATGGCTTAGTGCTTCGATGAAACTTCGATGAGGCGTTGGTGGAGCTTCGATGAGGCTTCAAGCGAGCTTTGCTATAGACTTCTATGAAGGCTTTGAAGACGCTTTGAAGCACCACTAAACCTACATGGGGTATAATTTTTTAAGCAAAGCCAAAGCAAAAGCAAGGTGTAAACTGGCTGGGAAATTTTTATTTAGGGACGGGGCTTTTACTAGCGTTCAGAGAGCTTTAACAAAGGCTGTCCTAAGCCTTGTTTTGAAGCAAGTGTAAACTAGCCGTTAATGTGTGTTGAAGTCGAAGTGTAAATGAGCCCTAATTCAACCTCTAGAGGTCATACATGTCAAACTGTGTTTTACCAGGTTAGAGAAAAGACTGGTACGACTGTCAACCGAAATACAACAATGGTATCTATGTTACCATTGTATCCAGGGCATTTGATCCACTCAAAACACACCAAGAAACTTAATGTCTGCCTCCAAGACAAACATCTGAACACACAGTATTCTTCTTATGCAAGTCTGAGAAAAAAATAATCATAAAACAGACAAAAATTTATATCAAACGCAACACAGTCCTTTCATCTGCTGCATTAAGATTCCTTGACCGTCCACTGCCTCTACGGACCTCAACGTTGCCTGTCTCTTTGTGCTTTTTCAAAAGAGCTTGAACATGCACACCTTGAACCCCCAGTCTGCTTTGAAATTTTTGCCTGGGAGTGTCTTGTTGCTGTGCTCAGTCTTAGGCCCCTTTCACACTGGGGCGGGCAGGTGCGGTGGCGGTATAGCGGCGCGATTTTCAGCGCCGCTATACTGTCGTTATCACCGCGGTATGCGGCCGCTAGCGGGGTGAATTTAACCCCCGCTAGCGGCCGAAAAAGGGTTAATACCGCCCGCAAACCGTGGCTATTGCCGCGGTTTGCGGGCGGTATTACCGCGGTGTCCCATTGATTTCAATGGGCAGCTGCGGTAAAGGAGCGGTGAACACACCGCTCCTTCACCGCTGTAAAGATGCGGCTAGCAGGACTTTTGGAGCTGTCCTGCTAGCGCACCGCTTCAGTGTGAAAGCCTTCAGGCTTTCACATTGAAGAATACAGGGCACGATTTTTCAGGCGGTATAACAGCGCTAATATTAGCGCTAAACCGCCTGAAAAACGTGCCAGTGTGAAAGGGGCCTTACCATGGTGTATGACCCGTCACATGAAACGGTCTTCCACAACCTCACCTTAGTAGTTTGGCTGTTCCTCACACAGCCCCCTGCACAGCTATTTCTGTTTCAGTTATTGACTGTTTCTTTATTTTATGTATACATTCTGTATTTTTCCAGATATATAGAAACAAAACAGGTCAAATTAACATCAAGAAAATACAAAAATTTGGTAATAACAATATTACACGATATATCTATAAGATTAATAAAAAGCTCTATTTAAGGATATATTTAGCAATAAATTAGTCATATGATTTCTAGATCTACACTTAAGGTTAGTTCTGAAAAATAAACAGTAGTCAGGAGGTGGATAAGAAAAGAGGTGGGATGAGAAAAATAAAAACGACTTCCTATACAGTAACCAAGGTGTCCAAATGTTAATTTTGACTGTGTGTCAACCTACATATGAAACTGATGATCATTAGCACCTACTTGGTGTAACTGGTTAATCATACCCGACTCTAAACCTACAAAATTCCTGACTTTGTGCCAGTGTACAAGTGTAAGATTTGATGCTGGCTTGAAGCCAAACGGTCGTCACATCAAATTTAGATTTGATTTAGATGTATGTTCTGTTTGCTCACTTTGCATTTTGTAAGTTGATAAAAAAAAAATATATATATATATATATATATATATACAGCATTTCTTCACACCTGCCTAAAACTTTTGCACAGTACTATATTTTAGAACCAATGCCATCCAATTGTCACAACTAGTTTCAAGTTGATTAAACATAGGCTAAACTGTCTGAAACTTGCTGTGGGTATGGCTAGCAGAGCAGAAGCAGGTGTTCCATCCAGAAAAGCAGCATGAATATGGAATATTCATTACATATGTACTTACTGGCAGCAGCTAGGCCTATTCATCAATAAAATCCCATTTTTATTATCAATAGGTTTAGCAATATTAAAATATTTTACAGTGCAGCAATATGCTGGTTACAACATTTGGCTATTAAGGCGAGTTAGGAGTCTTATTTGAACACAGTGTGTTAGCCATGCCACATTCATTTTGTTTATAACTTTACTGACTCACTTATATGAAAATGCAGATTAATAAATTACCTAAACTAATAATTAAAGACTCATAGGTCGAATACTTCTCACAAACCTGCAGCAAATAACATGATGGAAAATATAAAACAGATGTTTGATTCTGCACTGACTGAATGTAAAAATTTCTGTCCATTGTCACGTTGGGCAAAGTATCCATTCTTCTGGTCAGGATGCAGTCCTTTTACCTTACTTTAATTAAAAAGGAATGGTACGCACAATCTGTAAACATTAGTGTTCCTCTGGATTCTGAGGAGAGGTCTGGCACATTGGTGCCCAGTGGAGTGACACTACTTCTCTAGTTGCTGGGGTGTGCTGAAAGCCTCATACACATTAGCAGCAAAGTCCTTCACTTGTTCCATGAGTAGTAGTTCCTGCAGGGTGATCACAATGAAATAAGTGAGCATACAAATATTAAAAGGGGGTGCATCTCATTTGTAAAATGCTGCCATCTTTGTTGCAGCTGCAAGTATAACAGCCAACCTAATATTTCTAGAGATATATTCCAATTCTGTCAAAACTTGTACGTATATTCACAATATGACTTATTTATTAGTGTCTAAAGGAAGTTAACTTGCTGCCCAGTGCAACTCATACATAGCAACAACATAGCTGGATGAAATCCCAGATGTCAAGTATTTTTACTTAATTTTAGGTCAATAAAGGGGGCATACACTATACCAGCTGATTGTACAATCTCTGTACGATCCCCTTTAGATTTACCAAAACATAATAATTAGAGAACCCACCTATCCAATCAGGCAGGCCCATGCACTAGGTGCACCCACAGCCACCACCCTTTTTTAAAGCCTATTAGAGCCTCTGGTTCTAATCACGTGCTTAAAAAAAAACCAAAAAAAAAAAACAAGATTGGAAACCATGCGTCCCGTGCACCGCATGTAGATTAGGGGGCCGATGAATTGCACAGGAACATTTAGAGTGATCCTGTGCAATTCACATGCAGTTCCTAGTGTGAATGGGCCCTACGAGTAGATAAACAGGTGAGTACACAGGAACAAAAAGTTGAAAATCTTCATTCTTTTCCTTGTTGTGACTACTGTAACACCGGTCATGATTAACCACTTGCAGTCTGGGACAATTCTGTAATTTCTCTCATACATGTAAAAATCTGCATTGTTTTGCTAGAAAATTACTTAGAACCCCCAAACATTATATACAGTACCTCACAAAAGTGAGTACACCCCTCACATTTTTATAAATATTTTATCATAACTTTTCATGTGACAACACTGAAGAAATGACACTTTGCTACAATGTAAAGTAGTGAGTGTACAGCTTGTATAACAGTGTAAATTTGGCGTCCCCTCAAAATAACTCAACACAGCCATTAACCACTTCCCGCCCGGCCTATAGCAGAATGACGGCCGGGCGGTAGTTCAGTTATCCTGACTGGGCGTCATTTGACGAATATAACAAAAAAGAGAATATAGTTCTCCCAAGAGGACCACTACTAGGACACAATATGACGTCCAGGAGGATAACAGCCGCCGCGCGCCCGTGGGGGCGTGCATCGCGGTGATCGGTGGTGCGGCGTGTCAGTCCGACACACCGCTACACTGATCTCAGTAAAGAGCCTCTGACAGGCTGATCACGATGAAAGACGCGATGAAAGGAGAGCCGATCAGCTGCTCTCCTGACAGGGGGGATCTGTGCTGATTGTTTATCAGCGCAGCCCGCCCAGGACCACCAGGATGCCGCCAGGACCACCAGGGATGGCCACTCACACTGGACCACCAGGTATGCCACACTAGACCACAAGGGAAATGCCAATCAGTGCCCAGGCAGCTGCCAATCAGTGCCGATCCACAATGCCTGCCAGTGCCATCTATCAGTGCCCATTAGTGCCACGTATAAGTGACCAGCAGTGCCTTCTATCAGTGCCACCCATAAGTACCCATCAGTGCAGCCTTTCAGTGCCCATCAGTGTCACCTATCAGTGCCCATCAGTGCCGCCTACCAGTGCCCATCAGTGCCACCTATCAATGCTGCATATCAGTGCCGCCTACCAGTGCCCATCAGTGCCGCCTTATCAGTGCTCATCAGTGAAGGAGAAAACATACTTATTTACAAAATTTTATAACAGAAACAAAAAGAATTTATTTATTTTCAAAATTTTTGGTCTTTTTTTATTTGTTTAGCAAAAAATAAAAACCGCAGAGGTGATCAAATACCACCAAATGAAAGCTCTATTTGTGGGAACAAAATTATAAAAATTCTGTTTGGGTACAGTGTAGCATGTCTGCGCAATTGTCATTCAAAATGCGACAGCGCTGAAAGCTGAAAATTGCCTTGGGCAGGAAGGGGGTGTAAGTGCCTGGTATTGAAGTGGTTAATGTCAAAACCGCTGGCAACAAAAGTGAGTATACACTTAAGTGAAAATTTCCAAATTGGGCCCATTTAGCAATTTTGCCTCCCCGGTGTCATGTGACTAGTTAGTATTACAAGGTCTCAGGTGTGAATGGGGGGGGCAGGTGTAATAAATTTGGTGTTATTGCTCTCCCTCTTTCATACTGGCCACTGGAAGTTCAACATTGCACCTCATGGCAAAGAACTCTCTGAGGATCTGAAAAAAATAGGATTTTTATAACAGCTTACCTGTAAAATCCTTTTCTTGGAGTACATCACGGGACACAGAGCGACATAGTCATTACTATGTGGGTTATATAGATACCTTCAGGTGCTGGCACTGGCAACTTCCAAAACCGGAAGTACCCTCCCCTATATAAGCCCCTCCCATCCGGGAGTACCTCAGTTTTGTAGCAAAGCAATAAGTGTCCCCAAAAGAGGGGTGGGAGCTCTGTGTCCCGTGATGTACTCCAAGAAAAGGATTTTACAGGTAAGCTGTTATAAAAATCCTATTTTCTTTCTCGTACATCACGGGACACAGAGCGACATAGTCATTACTATGTGGGACGTCCCAAAGCAATGCCAAATGAGGGGGGGGGGGGGATACACCATACATAAGCTGGGCGCTATCAGACATGAAGATCTTTTGCGGCCTGCAACACACTGCGCCCAAAGGCGACATCCTCCTGACTTCTAACGTCCACCTGGTAGAACCTAGTAAACGTGTGTACTGAAGACCACGTTGCGGCCTTACAGATTTGAGCCAGGGAGGCCTGGTGATGCACTGCCCATGACGTTCCAACTGCTCTTGTGGAGTGCGCCCTAACTTTGAACGGAGGCGGTCTCCTTCTCAAGCCATAGGCTTGTATTATGACCTATCGAATCCACTTGGCTAAAGTAGATTTTGACGCTGCCTGACCCTTTCTGGGGCCTTCCGGCAGAATAAACAAAGTATCCGTTCTACGAATCTGAGCAGTGGCTTTTAGATAAGCTTTAACTGCTCTTACTACATCCAAAGAATGTAATAACTTTTCCTCTACCGAGCTAGGTTTGGGGAAAAAGGAAGGAAGAACCACATCTTGGTTCAAATGAAACCTCGATACCACCTTGGGAAGAAAGGCTGGATGAGGACGTAACACTACTCTGTCCTTATGGATAACCAGATGATATGGCTCCTTACAGGACATAGCGGCCAATTCCGACACTCTTTTAGCCGAACATATGGCTACTAAAAAAATCAATTTCCTGGTGAGAAGAACCAAGGAAATGTGCTGTAATGGTTCAAATGGTTGTTTCTGTAGAACCGATAGAACCAGGTTTAGGTCCCATGGACATATGGGAATTTTAACCGGAGGGCTAATACGCATCACTCCTTGTGTAAAAGTTTTGACTAGTGAATGAAAAAATATTGACAAGGCCGAAATCTGACCCTTGATAGTACTCAAGGCAAACTTCCTATCTACAGCCCACTGTAGGAAGTCCAGAATCCTACCTATTACGTACTTACGTGGATGCCATTTCTTGGCCTCACACCACGCGATGTACGCCATCCAGATTCTATAGTAAATCTGCCTGGATACCGGCTTCCTGGCATTGATCATGGTAGATACCACAGGATTAGAGAGACCTCTCTTTTTTAGAATGTGGGCTTCAATAGCCAGGCCGTCAAACCTAGGGCTAGTAAGGAAGGGTGGTATATCGGTCCTTGCAAAAGCAGGTCCGGACGATGTGGAAGGGTCCAAGGACTCCTCACAGACATTTTTACAATCTCCGCTTACCATGCTCTTCGGGGCCACGCTGGAGCCACCAGAATCACTGGTTTCTTTTCTACCCTGATTCTGCGGAGTAATCGAGGCAACAATTGTGGCGGTGGAAATGCATATATCAGCTTGAACTGATCTCAAGGAAACACTAGAGCATCCGAGCCGCAAGCTAGGGGATCCCTTGTCCGAGAGACAAATCTGTCCACCTTTGCGTTGAATCTGGATGCTAGCAGATCTACATTTTCTGGATATATTCTGGATATATTTGTCCAGGTCTTCCCCGAATAAGCGTTCACCATGAAATGGGAAGCCAACCAGCAATCTTTTACAGGGAGCTTCAGCAGACCAGTTCTTGAGCCATAGAAGCCTACACATACGTACTATCGACAGCGTAAGGCGGGAGGCCTGATGGATTGAATCCTTGATGGCGTCAACCGCAAAGCATAATGCTCTAGGCAGATCAGCTAGGGCAAGGGCCTGCTGATCCGGCAAGTCCCTTAAGACCTGTTTTAACTGATTCTTCACAACTTGGCAGACCCCAATAGCTGCTACTGCTGGTTGTGTCACCAAGCTTGCTGTAGTAAAAGCAGATTTTAATAAGGACTCCAATTTTTTATCTATTGGGTCCTTGAACATTTGAACATTATCTACTGGACATGTCAGTGATCTGTTCACACAAGAGATGGCTGCGTCCACTGTAGGCACCTTCCATTTTCGGATGAACTTATCCTCCATGGGATAGACAACCGGAAATCTCTTAGGGGGAGTAAATATTTTATCAGGATGTTCCCAATCCTGGTAAATGAGTCCTTCCAGTAAAGGATGGATTGGAAAGGAACAAACAGTCTGGGGAGCTTTTAGCGACCCCAACGAGGAGACAGAAGTGGTTGATGGTTCCGCAAGGGGCATTTAAAATGCTGATCGGACCATATCAGTCAGGGACTGAACCCATAATCTTTCAGCATGTGATGCTGAAAATGGCTCTTCCACTGTTGATTCCTCTAGAACAGAATCAACCTCATCCTGATCCCCTTCAGGTAGGTCGATCCCTGCATGGGACTGTTGCTCCGCTAACAGGTACTCTGAGGGAGGAGACGGAGATCGGGCGCGCTTTCCCTCTGACAGGGAAGCAGCGATCAATGTTGTCAATCTCTCTTCCAGTCCTCCCAGAGCTGAGGAAAAAACCTCCTCTGTTACATACACAGGAGCAGGTGAACTGAGGACAGCCACAGTACCAGGTACTCCTGAGGGTTCTCTACGGGCCCCAACCTCTGATTTTTCAGGGGAGACTGGTGCAGCCAAAGCATGCCCAAGATCCTCAGAGCCCGATGGAGACCCCCTTTGCTTCCTGGGAGTCTTAGTCCCGGAGACTTTGGACGGCATATTCCTAAGCCCAAAGCTGAGGTATTCCAGCCATAATACACCACTTACTGAAAATAGTCTAGCACAATTGCTGCTATATAAACAGTTGGTGTCTACTAATGTGCCTTTCTATGGGGATGCCTGCATCAACCGCCTGCTGTATGCCTTTTTTAAATGTTACCAGCTCCGTCTCTGCACTCCATAGCCAGCTCACAACAAATAATTGTGCCTTTTGACATGCTGGGACGCCCGCACATGCGCAGAAGCGCTGCGGCGCGCACAGAGCGTCATCCGCCCAAGCTCCGCCCCCTTTTCAGGCTCACCTCTATATATATAGAGGCGCGGGCATGTGCGCCTTCGGCGCTTCTTTTAAAAAAGATTAGGGAGAGGAGCCAGGGTCCCTGTTTGCAGCAGGGCCCGGGGATGGACGAGCATTTGTAACATGACAGAGGAAGCAGTTTCCCTAAAGAGAACTCACCACCTGCCTGGACTTGACCTCAAAGGAAACAGTCCATAGAAAAAACCAACGTTCCACAGCGGCCTCTAGTGGTTTAACACAGGTACCGCGGTTTGTCATTTTTTTTTTTTTTTTCTTGACCACTATTTAAAAAAAAAAAATTACATTTTCTAGCAGTTTCAGGCATGCACAGATATTTAGCGGGAATACCGTTAGGTAACAGGCAGAAAGACATATTAGGCTTGGGGGTCCCCTCAATAGAACCAAGTTCCTGAGGGGCCCCCACTTAGCTTTTCCTCGCCGCAGGACTCTGTTTGGTCCACAGGAGCCCAAACTTCACCCATCACGGCAGGCATTGTACGTAGACCTTCAGGGACCGGGTTCCCAAGGATTCCACTCCCCTGGACCTGTATAGCACCCTGCACAGACAACATCTTGGTCGTGGGTATGACCAGAGCTCTGGATCCCAGGGTCCAGCCCTCCTAAGAGAGGCATTACAGGCAAAACCTTGCTCTTCTCTGCAAGGCCCGGGTACCGACCGTTTAGCTATGAAGCTTTTTTGGTCGGATCCGGATTAGCTTGCTGAGGCCCAAAAGAACCTGTACACAAGCCCAGATGAAAAAACATGTTAACCTTTGGCCAACACCTTAGACACTGGCAAAAAAACTGAGGTACTCCCGGATGGGAGGGGCTTATATAGGGGAGGGTACTTCCGGTTTTGGAAGTTGCCAGTGCCAGCACCTGAAGGTATCTATATAACCCACATAGTAATGACTATGTCGCTCTGTGTCCCGTGATGTACGAGAAAGAAAAAAGAATTGTTGCTCTACATAAAGAAGGCCTAGGCCATAAGAAGATTGCCAAGACCATGAAACTGAGCTGGAGCACAGTGGCCAAGACCATACAGCGGTTTAAAAGGATAGGTTCCACTCAGGCCTCGTCATGGTCAACCAAAGAAGTTGAGTGCACATGCTCAGCGTCATATCCAGAGGTTGTCTTTGGGAAATAGACGAATGAGTGCTGCCAGCATTACTGCAGAGGTTGAAGAGGTGGGGGTCAGCCTGCCAGTGCTCAGACCATATGCTGCACACTGCATCAAATTGGTCTGCATGGCTGTCTTCCCAGAAGGAAGCCTCTTCTAAAGATGATGCACAAGAAAGCCCGCAAACAGTTTGCTGAAGACAAGCAGACTAAGGACATGGATTACTGGAACCATATCCTGTGGTCTGATGAGACCAAGATAAAATTATTTGGTTCAGATAGTGTCAAGCATGTGTGGCGGCAACCAGGTGAGGAGTACAAAGACAAGTGTGTCTTGCCTACAGTCAAGCATGGTGGTGGGAGTGTCATGGTCTGGGGCTGCATGAGTGCTGCTGGCACTGGGGAGCTACAGATCATTGAGGGAACCATGAATGCCAACATGTACTGTGACATACTGAAGCAGAGAATGATCCCCTCCCTTTGGAGACTGGGCCACAGGGCACTATTCCAACATGATAACGACCCCAAACATACCTCCAAGACGACCACTGCCTTGCTAAAGAAGCTGAGGATAAAGGTGATGGACAGGCCAAGCATGTCTCCAGACCTAAACCCTATTGATCATCTGTGGGGCATCCTCAAATGGAAGGTGGATAAGCGCAAGGTCTCCAACTTCCACCAGCTCCGTGATGTCATCATGGAGGAGTGGAAGAGGACTCCAGTGGCAACCTGTGAAGCTCTGGTGAACTCCATGTCCAAGAGGGTTAAGGCAGTGCTGGAAAATAATGGTGGCCACACAAAATATTGACACTTTGGGCCCAATTTGGACATTTTCACTTTGGGGTGTACTCACTTTTGTTGCCAGCGGTTTAGACATTAATGGCTGTGTGTTGAGTTATTTTGAGGGGACAGCAAAATTTACACTGTTATACAAGCTTTACACTCACTACTTTACATTGTAGCAAAGTGTAATTTCTTCAGTGTTGTTGCATGAAAAAATATAATAAAATATTTACAAAAATGTGAGGGGTTTATTCACTTTTGCGAGATACTGTATTTTTTAAGCAGAGGCCCTGGGGAATAAAACGGTTGTGGCTGCAATTTTTTATGTTGCATGATATTTGCAACAGGGTTTATCAAATACAAATTTTCAGGAAAGAATACACTTTAAAAAAAAATTTGTGCACACAAAAGACAATACTGTATAATACCCAATTTTTTATAAATGATAAAAGATGATGATGTGCAGAGTAAATAGATACCTCACATGTCACACTTTAAAATTTCACATGCCCATGGAATGGTGACAAACAGCAGTACTTAAAAATCTTCATTGGCAATGCTTTAAAAGTCTTTACAGGTTACTTAAAGGTCAGTTTAGAGTTACACAAGAGGTCTGGCACTAGAACTGCTGCCCTCACTTTAATGTCAACAATACCTTACATATGTGATGCGATCGGCATTTACACATGCATGCAGGACCTATGTGCACGTTCACATTTCCATGTGACTACAGGGGGACGGGGGCGCTCATAATTTTTTTTTTTTTCATTTACATTTTTTTTTACACTTTTACATTTTTTTTTATCAACTTTATTGCTATTACAAGGGATGAACACCATCCCTTGTGATAGCATGGCCGGTGACAGGTCCCCTTTATGGAGAGCTCTGGAGTATATTAGACCCTAGATCTCTCCTCTGGCCTCCAATGTAGCCAATCAAACACAGATCAGCTTGATCGACTGCTTCACTGACTGGTGACAGCCAGGTAAGCAAAGAACTGAAACCGGACGTGATGAAATCACTTCCTGGTTTCTGTTGTAAAACTGTCAAATCCAGTTGCTGTATAGGCACTTGGATCACTTTTACTTGATTCAGAATCACCTTCTCTAAAAAATTATATCTTGATCATTGCTACAGCGATGACCGAGATATCGCTGCTCCCATCACAGGATGTATATATACAGTACGATTCACTATTGTTACTTTGCACTAGGTTCACCTTATTAGAAAGTTTAGCGCAACTTATTATTGAAGTTTGTTGTTGTTGTGGGTATCTCACAGGAAGTTGCAGCTTTATCCTTTCTTCAAAACCAATCTTATATCATCTTCATCCATTCACCAATTAATTTGTGTAATAGACAGCGCAGTAATTTTTTTTTTGTTTAACTATGTAACTATGTGTTTAGAGGCTGAAAAAACAAAACCTCATCACTTGCACCTTTAGGAGAGGAACGTTTGAGCAGAAAAAAACACTTGCATGCCTAAATGTAAATGCTAGGCCCATTTAGTGCTCGAGTGTTCATTCATTTCAATTGCTAGAATAAATTAAGATTTTGGCCATTTTAATGAAAGAACGCCCATATGCTTATAGAGGTGTCTCAAAACATTAACAAATTACATACCTGCACAAAGTGATTGGGCATCTCGCTACATACTGAGTGGATCTGTCCGTTGACAATTGGAATAACTTTGGCCAGAGGAAGACTAATGGTAGAAAGGCTTAAAAAAAGAAAACAAAAAGAAAAAAATAACTAATATAAAAGCACTGCGAAGGGTCAACATACTTATTCATTTTGTACAGAGACCATATATGCGTGTGTAACACTGGTTAAATCTAAAATATTTGCTGTTCCATGTGCTTTTACAGTTAGGCCTGGTTCACACTGCCGCGACTTTACTTTAAAGACTACATTCCAGCGCAACTTTGGCACGACTTGCATACTTTTTTAAACAGAAGTTAATGCAAGTTGTGCCGAAGTCGCACTAAAATATTAGGTTGGTTCCATTGCTCTTACTGGGGCGTGACTTGTCATGCGACATGTGCTCTCAAAGTCGGAGCGAATGTCGAACCAGTGTGAATCGGGTCTTACATGAATACTGAGCTACATATTTTCAGTTATGGGTGGCTGTTTAGAAGTAGCAATGACAGAAAAGATATAAAAGTGTATCCTATTCCAAATTTGCCTAATTAAGTTATCGTTGAGGATTTAACTTGTTCTGTTTTTCTCCACTGTGGGCTGTCTTGGTACAGTAAAACCTTGGTTTGAGAGCGTTTTGCAAGACAAGCAAATTTTGTTAATAAATTTTGACTTGATATACAAGCGATGTCTTGATATACAAGTAGTGCAATGTCACAACAGAGTATAAAAGAGAAGAGAGGCGCCTCTAATGCCCTGTACACATGATCGGATTTCCGATGGAATAAAATCCGATGGATTTTTCCATCGGAATTCCGATGAAGCTGACTTTCATCAGTCTTGCCTACACACCATCAGACAAAATTCCAACCGTCCCAATTGCCGCGACGTACAACACGTATGACGGCACTATAAATGGGAAGTTCAAATCAAACGGCGCCACCCTTTGGGCTGCTTTTGCTGATTTTGTGTTGCTGCGTGTTAGTAAAAGTTTGGTGAGAGACGATTTGCGCTTTTCAGTCTCCGTGCTAAATCCGTTACAGCGTGACGAATGTGCTATCTCCATTACGAATGCTAGTTTTACCAGAACGAGCGCTCCCGTCTTGTAATTTAGTCTGACCATGCATGGATTTTTCTCTGATGGAGTTCCCCACAGACGATCGGAATTTGCGATCGTTTTTTTTTCCATCGGTAAAATTTAAAACATGTTCTATTTTTTTACACCGATGGAAAAAAAGACCGATGGGGCCCACACACGATCGTTTTTTCCGATGAAAAAAGTCCATCTGTCTTTTTTCATCAGAAAAAACGATTGTGTGTACACAGCATTAGTGTAGCAATATGGTTACATTTAATGAAGGTACAACATTTAGAAACATATTGCTACCACTTAGAGGCGCCTCTCTTCTCTTTTATACTCTGTAGCTTCTGATGGATTTGCTTCTAATCAACTTGGAGGCTTCCATTTGTGGATGGACATTTTATGGTTACACAACCTATCACATTGCTATAATATTTTTATATGGACTATAAACTGAAGGACCTATGAATAAATGGTTGTGGAAGGAATCATTTGAGTTTCCATTTATTCTTATGTGGAGATTCGCTTTGATATACAAGTGGTTTGGATTACAAGCATTTCTCCGGAAACGAATTATGCTCGCAATCCAAGGTTTTACTGTATATCGATGTCACTCAGTTTGCTAGTAACTCTCTGCCTGTTATTGTGGACAGGCAATGGGTGACAGACAGCATGAATGACAACAATGTTACAGCAAGTTTCTGTGTCCATGAATCTGCATTTTTGACCCTCAGCAAGAAGAAAGGTGGTTAACAGCTTTGACGCTGCATCTCAGGGTGCAGGAGAGGTAGCTATCAAAGAGGTTCACATGCAGGGAAACTGACAGCAGTATTGCCTGTTGGTGGAATTACTCACTTTTGTATATAGCAAGCGGATTGTATTGAGTGCACGATTGATTGCACAGAATCATGCGAGTTCATTTGTTTTTAAAGAAAATATTAATTTTTGTTTTTGAATGTTTTTTTTGTTTCGCTTATTTGAATGCTTCTGAGACACTGATCCTCGACATCCTGGTATAGCTGTTAACAGCTTGCAGGGAATCTGCATCTAGATCTTTTATAATCTGAAAGTCCATCCAGCAAGGTGAGAGTGTGTCCACTGGGGAAGGTGGTGTTTGCACTACAGTTTATACTATTTGAAGTCATAAGGAAACCAAGAGCTAATTTGTATTGCAGCATACCGTATATGTAAATACATAAAATTATGAGACTTATTTTTCTTTAAGACCCCTTTCACACTGGGTCATTTTGCAGGCGCTATTGCGCTAAAAAATAGGATTTTTATAACAGCTTACCTGTAAAATCCTTTTCTTGGAGTACATCACGGGACACAGAGCGACATAGTCATTACTAATGGGTTATATAGATACCTTCAGGTGCTGGCACTGGCAACTTCCAAAACCGGAAGTACCCTCCCCTATATAAGCCCCTCCCATCCGGGAGCACCTCAGTTTTGTAGCAAAGCAATAAGTGTCCCCAAAAGAGGGGTGGGAGCTCTGTGTCCCGTGATGTACTCCAAGAAAAGGATTTTACAGGTAAGCTGTTATAAAAATCCTATTTTCTTTCTCGTACATCACGGGACACAGAGCGACATAGTCATTACTAATGGGATGTCCTAAAGCAATGCCCAACGAGGGGGGGGGGGATACACCATACATAAGCTGAGCGCTATCAGACATGAGGATCTTTTGCGGCCTGCAACACACTGCGCCCAAAGGCGACAACCTCCTGACTTCTAACGTCCACCTGGTAGAACCTAGTAAACGTGTGTACTGAAGACCATGTTGCGGTCTTACAGATTTGAGCCAGGGAGGCCTGGTGATGCACTGCCCATGAAGTTCCAACTGCTCTCGTGGAGTGCGCTCTAACTTTGAACGGAGGCGGTCTCCTTCTCAAGCCATAGGCTTGCATAATGACCTGTCGAATCCACTTGGCTAAAGTAGATTTTGACGCTGCCTGACCCCTTCTGGGGCCTTCCGGCAGAATAAACAAAGTATCCGTTCTGCGAATCTGAGCAGTGGCTTTTAGATAAGCTTTAACTGCTCTTACTACATCCAAAGAATGTAATAACTTTTCCTCTACCGAGCTAGGTTTGGGGAAAAAAGAAGGAAGAACCACATCTTGGTTCAAATGAAACCTCGATACCACCTTAGGAAGAAAGGCTGGATGAGGACGTAACACTACTCTGTCCTTATGGATAACCAGATATGGCTCCTTACAGGACATAGCTGCTAATTCCGACACTCTTTTAGCCGAACAAATGGCTACTAGAAAAATCAATTTCCTGGTGAGAAGAACCAAAGAAATATGCTGTAATGGTTCAAATGGTTGTTTCTGTAGAACCGACAGAACCAAGTTTAGATCCCATGGTCATATGGGAATATTAACCGGAGGACTAATACGCATCCCTCCTTGTATAAAGGCTTTGACTAGTGAATGCGAAGCCAAGGGCCTTTGAAAAAATATTGACAAGGCCGAAAACTGACCTTTGATAATACTCAAGGCAAGCTTCCTATCTACAGCCCACTGTAGGAAGTCCAGACTCCTACCTATTACGTACTTATGTGGATGCCATTTCTTGGCCTCACACCACGCGATGTACGCCTTCCAGATTCTATAATAGATCTGCCTGGATACCGGCTTCCTGGCATTGATCATGGTAGATACCACAGGATTAGAGAGCCCTCTCTTTTTTAGAATGTGGGCTTCCATAGCCAGGCCGTCAAACCTAGGGCTGGTAAGGAAGGGTGGTATATCGGTCCTTGCGAAAGCAGGTCCGGACGACGTGGGAGAGTCCAAGGACTCCCCACTGACATTTTACAATCTCCGCGTACCACGCTCTTCGGGGCCACGCTGGAGCCACCAGAATCACTGGTTTCTTTTCTACCCTGATTCTGCGGATTAATCGAGGTAACCATTGTGGCGGTGTGAATGCATATATCAGCTTGAACTGATCCCAAGGGAACACTAGGGCATCCGAGCCGCAAGCTAGGGGATCCCTTGTCCGAGAGACAAACCTGTCCACCTTTGCGTTGAATCTGGATGCTAGAAGATCTACATCCGATGTTCCCCACCGCTGACATATTGTCCAGAAAACCTCGGGGTGAAGGGACCCTTCCTCTGGGCATAATTGCTGGCGACTTAGAAAGTCCGTCTTCCAATTCTCCACTCCTGGAATGAATACCGCAGATATGGCTGGGACATATCTTTCTGCCCATTTCAGGATGTAATTTACTTCCCTCTGGGCTGCACGACTCCTGGTGCCCCCCTGATGATTGATATATGCCACTGCTGTGGCATTGTCTGATTGAATTCTGACAGGGGACCCTTGGAGTTTGGATGTCCATGCTACTAGGGCATACCGGGCTGCTCGTATCTCTAAGAGATTGATGGGCAGGGCCTTTTCTGCATCCGACCATCTGCCCTGGAGAGACCATTGCTCCAGTACTGCTCCCCAGCCTATAAGGCTGGCATCTGTAGTGACCACCTTCCAAGAAATCGGACTGAAGGATTTCCCTTTTTCCAGATTCTGGGGAACCAACCACCAACGGAGGCTCTTGCGAACGGAAGGGGACAAGGACATTGTAAGTCTAGGGCCTGAACTGTTTTGTTCCAGGCTGACAGTATGGCCCCTTGCAAATTCCTTGAATGGAATTGACCGTAGGGTACTGCTTCGAATGATGCCACCATTTTTCCCAGCAGCCTTATGCACAGGCGTATGGACGGCTGTCTTTTTTGTACCCACTAAGTGGATCAAATCTTTCAAAGACAACACCTTTCCTCGAGGCAAGAATATTTTTCTCTGGCCTGAATCCAACCTTAGCCCCAAGTATTCCAGACTTTTGACTGTTTTTTAGGGCTGACTTGTCTCGGTTGATAATCCAACCGTGAGATTCCAGATACTTGATTGTCTTGTGAATGACCACGTCTAGTTTTTTCACTGAGTGGTCTATCAGCAACAAGTCATCTAGATATGCCATTATCATTACACCTTGTGTTTTTAGATTGGCCAATAAAGGGCCAGAATTTTTGTAAACACTCGTGGTGCTGTGGCCAAACCGAAGGGTAAGGCTCTGCTGAAAATGGCGCCCTTCTACTGCAAAGCGTAGAAATTTTTGGTGGACTGGAAAGATGGGAATGTGCAAATAAGCATCTTTGATGTCGATCGCGGCTAACCAATCCTCCCCTTGTAGGGCAGTGGCCACCGATCGGATCGACTCCATCGGAAAGTCCTGATATACAGGAATTTGTATAGCCCTTTTAGAATTAATATGGGCCTCCCGTCCGCGTTTGCTTCGGGACTGTAAAGAGGTTTGAGTAAAACCCGAACCCTCATTCTTCCAGGGGAACCTCCATAATTACTCCTTGGAGCAATAGTTGTTCTAGTGCCAACAGGAGGGACTCTCTCTTCCGGGGATCCCTTGGCGCGTTTGACCTCAAAAATGGGAAGGAGGAGAGTCTTTTAACTCCAAACTGTATCCCCAACATACTGCGGAGAGCATCTATCTGTCTTGATCGTGTCCCGCCCGGTCTCTTGCGAACAACT
This sequence comes from Rana muscosa, assembly GCA_029206835.1. NCBI lineage: Eukaryota > Metazoa > Chordata > Amphibia > Anura > Ranidae > Rana > Rana muscosa. Next base: position 871,812,252 of record CM055121.1, read on the forward strand.
GGAGTCCTCCCCCCACCCGACTGAGTGGGGGCCCCTTCAATGAATTTAACTTTGGGGGAGGTTTTGTACCTCCCCTGACCCAGGGTTTCTCATTACCCTGCTATTGTCCCTGTTTTTTACCCCCGGGAATTGACCGAGGAGGCCGTCGGAACTGTTACACAGCCGATGCCCCAGGGACTGGAGAAGCAGGCCTCTTAAAGAGGGACCTCTAACTCTGTTTTTAACCGGCAAGAGCGTATTTTTACCGCTGGAAATTTTCTGGATATATTTGTCCAGGTTTTCCCTGAATAAGCGTTCACCATGAAATGGGACGCTAACCAGCCATTCTTTACAGGGAGCTTCAGCAGACCAGTTTTTGAGCCATAGAAGCCTACGCATATGTACTATAGACAGCGTAAGGCGGGAGGCCTGATGGACTGAATCCTTTATGGCGTCAACCGCAAAGCCTAAGGCTCTAGGTAGATCAGCTAGGGCAAGGGCCTGCTGATCTGTCAAGTCCCTCAAGACCTGTTTCAACTGATCCCTTCCCTGCTTAGCAGACCCCAATAGCTGCTACTGCTGGTTGTGTCACCAAGCTTGCTGTAAAAAGAAGCAGACTTTCATAAGGACTCCAATCTTTTATCTATTGGGTTCTTGAACATTTGGACAATATCCACTGGACATGTCAGTGATTTATATATACAAGAGATGGCTGCGTCCACTGTAGGGACCTTCCATTTTTTTTTTTTTTTTTGATGAACTTATCCTCCACGGGATAGACCACCGGAAATCTCTTGGGGGAATAAATATTTTCTCAGGACGTTCCCAATCCTGGTAAATAAGCCCTTTCAGTAAAGGGTAAAGTGGAAAAGAACAGACAGTCTGGGGGCTTCTAGCGACCCCAACGAGGATACAGTAGTGGTTGATGGTTCCGCAAGGTGCATTTTTAAATGCTGATCGGACCATGTTAGTCAGAGACTGAACCCATAATCTTTCAGCTTGAGATGCTGAGAAAAGGTTCCCCCACTGTTGATTCCTCTATAACAGAATCAACCTCATCCTGATCCCCTTCAGGCAGGTCGATCCCTGTATGGGACTGTTGCTCTGCTAACAGGCACTCTGAAGGAGACGACGGAGATCGGGCGTGCTTTCCCTGACAGGGAGGCAGCGATCAATGTTGACAATCTCTCTCTAATCCTCCCAGAGCTGAGGAAAAAACCTCCTCTGTTACATACACAGGAGCAGGTGAACTGAGGACAGCCACAGTACCAAGTACCCCTGCGGGGTCTCTACGGTCACTTACCTCTGAACTTCAGGGGAGACTGGTGCAGCAGAAGCATGCCCAAGATCCTCAGAGCCCGATGAGACCCCCTTCGCTTCCTGGAAGATTCAGTTCCGGAGCTTCTGGACGGCATATTTCCTAAGCCTAAAGCTGAGGTATTCCAGCCGTAATACACCACTTTTACTGAGAATAGTCTAGCACAATTGCTGCTATATCACAGTTGGTGTCTACTAATGTGCCTTTCTATGGGGATGCCTGCATCAACCGCTTGCTGTATGCCTTTTTTTAAATGTTGCCAGCTCTGTCTCTGCACTCCATAGCCAGCTCACAACACATAATTGTGTTTTTTAACATGCTGGGACGCCCGCACATGCGCAGAAGCGCTGCGGCGCGCACAGAGCGTCATCCCCAGGCTCCGCCCCCTTTCCCGGCTCACCTCTATATATAGAGGCGCGTGCACGTGCACGCGCGCGGCCACGTGCGCCTTCGGCGCTAATTTCGAAAAGGGAAACTAGGGACAAGAGCCAGGGCCCCTTTTTGCCGCAGGCCGGGGGATGGACGAGCATTGCAACATGGCAGAGGAAGCAGTTTCCCACAAGAGAACTCACCATCTGCCTGGACTTGCTCTGATGAAAAGAAACTAGTCCACATGACAAGAAACGTTCCACAGCGGCCTCTAGTGGATAAACACAGGTACCGCAGTCTAATATATTAAATATATATATATATTTTTTTTTTTCTTGACCACTATTAAAAATACTACATTTTTTTAGTAGTTACAGGCATGCACAGATATTAGCGGGAATACCGTTAGGTAACAGACAGAAAGACATATTAGGCTTGGGGGTCCCCCAATAGAACCAAGTTCCTGGGGGCCCCCACTTACCTGTTCCCCGCCGCAGGACTTTGTTTGGTCCACAAAAGCCCAAACTTCACCTATCACGGCAGGCATTGTAATCAAACCTTCAGGGACCGGGTTCCCAAGGATTCCACTCCCCTGGACCTGTATAGCACCCTGCACAGAAAACATCTTGGTCGTGGGTATGACCAGAGCTCTGGATCCCAGGGTCCAGCTCTCCTAAGAGAAGCATTACAGGCAAAACCTTGCTCTTCTCTGCAAGGCCCGGGTACCGACCGTTTAGCTATGAAGCTTTTTTGGTCGGATCCGGAATAGCTTACTGAGGCCCAAAAGAACCTGTACGCAAGCTCAGTGAAAAACACATGTTTCTTCTTGGCCAACACCTTAGACACTGGCAAAAAACTGAGGTGCTCCCGGATGGGAGGGGCTTATATAGGGGAGGGTACTTCCGGTTTTGGAAGTTGCCAGTGCCAGCACCTGAAGGTATCTATATAACCCATTAGTAATGACTATGTCGCTCTGTGTCCCGTGATGTACGAGAAAGAAATAGTGCATGCAAACCGACCTGAAACAGCCGCTGCTGTGTCTCCAGTGTGAAAGCCCCGAGGGCGGTGAAGGAGCAGTGTGTATACCGCTCCTCCACTGCTCCTACCCATTGTAATCAACTGGGCACCGTGTCTATACCGCCTGGAAAGCGCATCTGCAGAGGCGCTTTGCGGTGGTTTTTAACACTTTCTCGGCTGCTACCAGGGGGTAAAACCGCACCGCTAGCGGCCGAATAGCGCCGCGAAATTGGCGGTAAAGCGCCGCTAAAAATAGCGGCACTTTACCGCCGACGCACCTCCTGCCCCAGTGTGAAAGGGGCCTAAAAGATAATGAGTATATGTCTGATGCACTTTGCACCAACTCATTATGCATAACTGTGGACACATTTTGTCAGCTGTTTGCAATTTATAGTTGTTTTGATCAATCCATTCTATTGTATGCACCATGCACTTTATTGCAATATATACACACACACAAAAAAATAATTTGTATAATGCACCTTAAATGATTTATTAAAGTGGTTCTAAAGCCTTAAGGTTTTTTCCTTCATGCATTCTATGTATGAAGGTAAAAAACCTTCCGTACTGCACAATCCCCCCCTTATACTTACCTGAGCCTGATCCTTATCCACCAATGTGCATGAGAGCAGCGGCTCCCATCGCGGTCTCCCTCCTCACTGGGCAGATTGAGGACAGCGGGAGCCATTGGCTCCCATTACTTTTAATCAAATGTTTGACCAGGGAGTAGGGGCGGGGCCGAGCCGAGCCGCCTGATCTGTGTCAATAGATGCAGACAGGGCGGCTCGGGAGCAAGCACATGAGTGCCCCAAGTTGCTTGCTATTGGGGCATTCACCAAAGAAGAGGGGCGCAGCGGGGGACCCTGGAAGAGGAGGAGGGGGCTGCTCTGTGCAAAACCATTGCACAGAGCAGAAAAGTATAACATGTTTATTATTTTAATACAAAAAATAAATAAATACACATTGCACTTTACAGTGAATAATTGAAGTAAGGTTTAACATTTTATTCATTTAAATAGTTAGGGTGACACTCTTTCACATATACAGTATATTTTTTTGGATGACTCATATAATGTTTTCAGCTTTTTAGGTAGACTGGCACAACATTTTTTTTATAACTAGCAGAAGAATTTGGTTAAGTAAATTGAAACAAAATACTTCTTGAGAACTTTAATTTTCATTTATTTTTCAAATTTTAAAAATTAGAAGAAAAAAGTACCTGTCTGCTGGACTATGTTGGGTAAGCTCTTGGTCATAAGGTCGAAAGAACTCAGCGATGCTGTCAAGAAGCCTCCCGAAGCCTTGACTTAAGCAAGAATTCAGCACTGTGCTAAAATCCTGACTGTGAAAACATCAGACATATTATAATTACATAATGTAATTCATAACGCACCCTTCATTTCGGGTTGACTATAGATGCAGCTTTTTTGCTTTCATCGTGTAAAAAAACAAAACAAAATTTTTTAACATTTGGCTTTGGAAAATGTGAATTTCATTCTTGCATGTCAGTGAGAAGATGCAACACCTCACATCGCTATGACAGAAATTTCATGTACAATCTTATCCCTGTGAAATGAATTGCTCGAAATTAAAGGAATTTATAAATGGGGTGATAATTCTATACAAAATGATTGAACACTACCACATTGAAGCCTGGAAACATTTTCTTCAAAAAGAAGACTAAAAATGACTACAGCAGAGCATCCATCTTTATTGATGGGACTGCCCCATATACCATTATAGTGTACATGTGAAGCTGTAGCATATATAAAAAAAGAAAAATGGTATTGCTGCAGAAAAATTGTCGAACATTGTGTATAAAAACACCTTGCAGGCCCATTCATACTTATCCATTTCCCTCTTTTACTGCGCGAAAACATTTTTATAGAAAAATTCCCCTTACTACTATGTGGCTAAATCATATGTACGAGGGGCATTCAAAGTTTGTGGAAATTATTTTTATTAAAAAAACAAACAAAAAACGTAATCAAGCATTTCAATACTTGCTTATAGAAGAGTAAACTTGGACTTACATGTTGTAACATGTATGAACGGGGTACTATTTAATGGGGTTAGATCGAAACCTATGTCAGTGTAAAATCAACCCTCTGTGGAGCAACATTAATTCTGTGAAAATTGAAGCAAGACCTAAAATCAAAATGTATGAAACTTGGTTGGAAGAATGAAGACATCTTTACCACTTTGATAAAGGTTTATGAGATGATTCACAAAACAAATCTGCAGTTTACATATAGATAGCCCCTTTCAAAGAAGGATGAGACAGAGTTGAAGATGATGAATGAAAAGACAGACCATCGACATCAGTTTGTGAGAAAAAAAAAAAAAGAATGCTGTTCGAGATTTATACGAGGGTGACTGACGATTAACGACGGAAAAAATAGATGACATCTCAGTAGGTTCTGTTCATACAATTTTATCTAAGGAATTATAGCGAAAGCAAACTGCTCTTTGGGTACTAAAACTCTTGTGCCAAAATCAGCAACAGAAAATAGCAGAGCTTTCAATAAAATGTTGAACAAATGGGATCAATCCAGATGACTTTCTGAAGTAATTGTAACTAGAGATGAAACTTGGCTTCATCGGTATGATCCTGAAGACAAATCTCAGTCGAAACAATAGCTACCTACAGAAGTAAGGGGTCCAGTCGAAGCAAAAGCAAACCTGACAGGAGGAAAGATTATGACAACTATTTTCTGGGATATTGAGGGAATTCTGCTAGTTGACTATTTGGAAGGGAAAATGATGGTAAAACGGCTTATTATGTAAGTGTATGGAGAAAAATTAGCTAAACAGCTAGCCAAAAAATGCTGTGGAAAGCTTTATCAGAGAGTCAACTTCCACCACAACAATGCTCCTTGCCCATTCCTCTCAACAAATAAAAGGTAGCATTGCGTGCACTCTCAGCCCAGAAACATTGGCTGCCCAGCTACGCATATGTGCAGTGTGTGGGCATTAAAGCCCACCCTTTTTCCCTGTATACAGTGGGGAAAAATATTATTTGATCCCCTGTAGATTTTGCAAGCTTGCCACTTACAAAGAAACAAAGGGTCTATAATTTTTTATCATATGTGCATTTTAAATGATAAGAGACAGAATATCAACCAAAAATCTAGAAAAAACAAACAAAAAAACAAACAAACACATAATACAAATGTTATAAATTGAGTTGCAGTTCAGTGAGTAAAATAAGTATTTGATCCCCTACCAACCAACAATAATTCTGGCTCCCACACACTGTCTACAGTATGTGCTCATGTGGTACACAGATTAGTCCTCAATTTAAGAAGGGGCTCCTAACGACAACTCGTTATGTGTATAAAAGACACCTGTCCACAGAATCTTTCCTCCATTTAGACCCACCATCATGGGCAAGACCAAAGAGCTGTCAAAGCATGTCGGGGGCAAGATTGTAGACCTGCACAAGGCTGGAAAGGGCTACAAGACCGTCAGCAAGAAGCTTGGTGAGAAGGAGACAACTGATTATTCACAAAATGGAAGAAATACAAAATAACCACCAATCGCCCTCGGTCTGGAGCTCCATGCAAGATTTCACATTGGGGTAAGGATGATCGTGAGAAAAGTGAGGAATCAGCCCAGAACTACACGGGAGGAGCTTGTGAATGATCTCAAGGCAGTTGGGACCACAGTCACAAAAACAATCCATTGGTAACACAATATGCCGCCACGGATTGAAATCCTGCATCACTTGCAAGGTCCCTCTCCTCAGGAAGGCACATGTATAGGCCAGTCTGAAGTTTACCAATGAACATCTAAATGATTCAAAGAAGGATTGGGAGAAAGTGCTGTAGTCAGATAAGATCATAATTTAGTGCTTTGGCATTAACTTGACTCGCCGTGTTTGGGGGAAGAAAAATGCTGACTATGACGCCAAGAACACCATCTCTACAGTCAAGCACAGAGGTGGAAACATTATGCTTTGGGGCCGTTTCTCTGCTAAAGGTACAGGCCAACTTTGCCACATTGAGGGGCCAATGAACCGGGCCATGTATTGTAAAATCTTGGATGAGAGCCTTTTTCCCTCCCAGAACCAGCCGTGGATGGAGTTTTCAGCATGACAATGACCCAAAACATACCGCCAAGGCAACAAATGAGTGGCTCATGAAGAAGCACATTAAGGTCATGGGGTGGCCTAGCTAGTCTCCAGACCTTAATCCTATAGAAAATGTAAAAAAGGGGGCTGAAACTTTGAGTTGCCAAGCGACAGCCAAGAAACCTTAAGGATTTAGAGAAGATCTGTAAAGAGTGGACAAATCCCTCCTGAGATGTGTGCAAACCTGGTAACCAACTACAAGAAACGTCTTACCTCTGTGCTTGCCAACAAGGGTTTCTCCACCAAGTCATGTTTTGCTTGGGGATCAAATACTTATTTTACTCACTGAACTGTAACTCAATTTATAACATTGGATGAGAGCCTTTTTCCCTCCCAGAACCAGCCGTGGATGGAGTTTTCAGCATGACAATGACCCAAAACATACCGCCAAGGCAACAAATGAGTGGCTCATGAAGAAGCACATTAAGGTCATGGGGTGGCCTAGCTAGTCTCCAGACCTTAATCCTATAGAAAATGTAAAAAAGGGGGCTGAAACTTTGAGTTGCCAAGCGACAGCCAAGAAACCTTAAGGATTTAGAGAAGATCTGTAAAGAGTGGACAAATCCCTCCTGAGATGTGTGCAAACCTGGTAACCAACTACAAGAAACGTCTTACCTCTGTGCTTGCCAACAAGGGTTTCTCCACCAAGTCATGTTTTGCTTGGGGATCAAATACTTATTTTACTCACTGAACTGTAACTCAATTTATAACATTTGTATCATGTGTTTTTTCTGTATTTTTGGTTGATATTCTGTCTCAAATTTTTTATCATAGGTGTATTTTAAATGATATAGACATTTCTTTGTAAATGGGCAAACTTACAAAATCTGCAGGAGATCAAATAATTATTATCCCCACTGTATATGTGTATGCACAAAAAGGTTGATGACAAGGATAGGACACTGTACACCAAAGACAGACCACTCTGTTAGTAAAGGAGCGGCTTTAGCCTGTATCCCCCCACAAATTTCATCCTCCCACAGGGCTTAATCATTGAGACTCTACGTTTAAGCCCTATGGAAGGGAGCGAAAAATAGGATTTTTATAACAGCTTACCTGTAAAATCCTTTTCTTGGAGTACATCACGGGACACAGAGCGACATAGTCATTACTATGTGGGTTATATAGATACCTTCAGGTGCTGGCACTGGCAACTTCCAAAACCGGAAGTACCCTCCCCTATATAAGCCCCTCCCATCCGGGAGTACCTCAGTTTTGTAGCAAAGCAATAAGTGTCCCCAAAAGAGGGGTGGGAGCTCTGTGTCCCGTGATGTACTCCAAGAAAAGGATTTTACAGGTAAGCTGTTATAAAAATCCTATTTTCTTTCTCGTACATCACGGGACACAGAGCGACATAGTCATTACTATGTGGGACGTCCCAAAGCAATGCCAAATGAGGGGGGGGGGATACACCATACATAAGCTGGGTGCTATCAGACATGAGGATCTTTTGCGGCCTGCAACACACTGCGCCCAAAGGCGACATCCTCCTGACTTCTAACGTCCACCTGGTAGAACCTAGTAAACGTGTGTACTGAAGACCATGTTGCGGCCTTACAGATTTGAGCCAGGGAGGCCTGGTGATGCACTGCCCATGAAGTTCCAACTGCTCTCGTGGAGTGCGCCCTAACTTTGAACGGAGGCGGTCTCCTTCTCAAGCCATAGGCTTGCATTATGTATGACCTGTCGAATCCACTTGGCTAAAGTAGATTTTGACGCTGCCTGACCCTTTCTGGGGCCTTCCGGCAGAATAAACAAAGTATCCGTTCTACGAATCTGAGCAGTGGCTTTTAGATAAGCTTTAAGTGCTCTTACTACATCCAAAGAATGTAATAACTTTTCCTCTACCGAGCTAGGTTTGGGGAAAAAGGAAGGAAGAACCACATCTTGGTTCAAATGAAACCTCAATACCACTTTAGGAAGAAAGGCTGGATGAGGACGTAACACTACTCTGTCCTTATGGATAACCAGATATGGCTCCTAATGCCGCGTACACACGATCATTATTCACGGCGGTTTAAAAACCGCCGTGAATAATGACATTTTAAACGAGGGAACAGCTTGTTCCCCACACACGGTCATTTTTCTCGTCATTTTTTAAAATGACGAGAAAAACGATCGTCTATGGGCTCCGCGGCAGTGTTTCCCTATGGGAAACACTGCCGCGGAAGAAATGTCAGGAAAAACGACGAGAAAAATTAGAACATGTTCTAATTTTTCTCATCGTGATTAATGCCGTTTTTCCCGTGGGGAAAAACCGCAAAAAGCCCACAGACGATCGTTTTTCTTGTCCAAAGGAAAAAATTTCATTTTTCCAGACGGGAAAAAATAGGATTTTTATAACAGCTTACCTGTAAAATCCTTTTCTTGGAGTACATCACGGGACACAGAGCGACATAGTCATTACTAATGGGTTATATAGTTACCGTCAGGTGCTGGCACTGGCAACTTCCAAAACCGGAAGTACCCTCCCCTATATAAGCCCCTCCCATCCGGGAGCACCTCAGTTTTGTAGCAAAGCAATAAGTGTCCCCAAAGAGGGGCGGGAGCTCTGTGTCCCGTGATGTACTCCAAGAAAAGGATTTTACAGGTAAGCTGTTATAAAAATCCTATTTTCTTTCTCGTACATCACGGGACACAGAGCGACATAGTCATTACTAATGGGATGTCCTAAAGCAATGCCAAATGAGGGGGGGGATACACCATATATAAGCTGAGCGCTATCAGACATGAGGATCTTTTGCGGCCTGCAACACACTGCGCCCAAAGGCGACATCCTCCTGACTTCTAACGTCCACCTGGTAGAACCTAGTAAACGTGTGTACCGAAGACCATGTTGCGGCCTTACAGATTTGAGCCAGGGAGGCCTGGTGATGCACTGCCCATGAAGTTCCAACTGCTCTCGTGGAGTGCGCCCTAACTTTGAACGGAGGCGGTCTACTTCTCAAGCTATAGGCTTGTATTATGACCTGTCGAATCCACTTGGCTAAAGTAGATTTTGACGCTGCCTGACCCTTTCTGGGGCCTTCCGGCAGAATAAACAAAGTATCCGTTCTGCGAATCTGAGCAGTGGCTTTTAGATAAGCTTTAACTGCTCTTACTACATCCAAAGAATGCAATAACTTTTCCTCTACCGAAGTAGGCTTGGGGAAAAAAGAAGGAAGAACCACATCTTGGTTCAAATGAAAACTCGATACCACCTTAGGAAGAAAGGCTGGATGAGGACGTAACACTACTCTGTCCTTATGGATAACCAGATATGGCTCTTTACAGGACATAGCTGCTAATTCCGATACTCTTTTAGCCGAACAAATGGCTACTAGAAAAATCAATTTCCTGGTGAGAAGCACTAAGGAAATATGCTGTAATGGTTCAAATGGTTGTTTCTGTAGAACCGACAGAACCAAGTTTAGATCCCATGGACATATGGGAATATTAACCGGAGGACTAATACGCATCACTCCTTGTATAAAGGCTTTGACTAGTGAATGCGAAGCCAAGGGCCTTTGAAAAAATATTGACAAGGCCGAAATCTGACCCTTGATAGTACTCAAGGCAAGCTTCCTATCTACAGCCCATTGTAGGAAGTCCAGAATCCTACCTATTACGTATTTACGTGGATGCCATTTCTTGGCTTCACACCAGGCGATGTACGCCTTCCAGATTCTATAGTAGATCTGCCTGGATACCGGCCTCCTGGCATTGATCATGGTAGATACCACAGCATTAGAGAGCCCTCTCTTTTTTAGAATGTGGGCTTCAATAGCCAGGCCGTCAAACCTAGGGCTGGTAAGGAAGGGTGGTATATCGGTCCCTGCGAAAGCAGGTCCGGACGATGTGGGAGGGTCCAAGGACTCCCCACAGACATTTTTACAATCTCCGCGTACCATGCTCTTCGGGGCCACGCTGGAGCCACCAGAATCACTGGTTTCTTTTCTACCCTGATTCTGCGGAGTAATCGAGGTAACAATTGTGGCGGTGGGAATGCATATATCAGCTTGAACTGATCCCAAGGGAACACTAGGGCATCCGAGCCGCACGCTAGGGGATCCCTTGCCCAAGAGACAAACCTGTCCACTTTTGTGTTGAATCTGGATGCTAGCAGATCTACATCCGGTGTTCCCCACCGCTGACATTTTGTCCGGAAAACCTCGGGATGAAGGGACCATTCCCCTGGGCATAATTGTTGGCGACTTAGAAAGTCCGCCTTCCAATTCTCCACCCCTGGAATGAATACCGCAGATATGGCTGGGACATATCTTTCTGCCCATCTCAGGATGTAATTTACTTCCCTCTGGGCTGCACGACTCCTGGTGCCCCCCTGACGATTGATATATGCCACTGCTGTGGCATTGTCTGACTGAACTCTGACAGGGGACCCTTGGAGTTTGGATGTCCATGCTACTAGGGCATACCGGGCTGCTCGTATCTCTAAGAGATTGATGGGCAGGGCCTTTTCCGCATCCGACCATCTGCCCTGGAGAGACCATTGCTCCAGTACTGCTCCCCAGCCTATAAGGCTGGCATCTGTAGTGACCACCTTCCAGGAAATCGGACTGAAGGATTTCCCTCTTTCCAGATTCTGGGGAACCAACCACCAGCGGAGGCTCCTGCGAACGGAAGGACAAGGACATTGGTAAGTCCAGAGCCTGAACTTTTTTGTTCCAGGCTGACAGTATGGCCCTTTGCAACTTCCTTGAATGGAATTGACCGTAGGGTACTGCTTCGAATGATGCCACCATTTTTCCCAGCAGCCTCATGCACAGGCGTATGGATGGCTGTCTTTTTGAACCCACTAAGTGGATCAAATCTCTCAAAGACGACCCCTTTTCTTGAGGCAAGAAAATCTTTCTCTGGTCTGAATCCAGCCTTAGCCCCAAGTATTCCAGACTTTTGACTGGTTTTAGGGCTGACTTGTCTTGGTTGATAATCCAACCGTGATATTCCAGATACTTGATTGTCTCGTGAACAACCACTTCTAGTTTTTCCACTGAGTGGTCTATCAGCAACAAGTCGTCTAGATATGCCATTATCGTTACACCTCGTGTTCTTAGATTGGCCAATAATGGGGCCAGAATTTTTGTGAACACTCTTGGTGCTGTGGCCAGACCGAAGGGTAAGGCTCTGAACTGAAAATGGCGCCCTTCTACCGCAAAGCGTAGAAATTTTTGGTGGGCTGGAAAGATGGGGATGTGCAAATAAGCATCTTTGATGTCGATCGAGGCTAACCATTCCTCCCCTTGTAGGGCAGTGGCTACCGATCGGATCGACTCCATCCGGAAAGTCCTGATATGTAGGAATTTGTTTAGCCCTTTTAGATTTAATATGGGCCTCACGTCCCCGTTTGGCTTCGGAACTGTAAAGAGGTTTGAGTAAAACCCGAACCCCCATTCTTCCAGGGGAACCTCTATAATTACTGCTTGAAGCAATAATTGTTCCAGTGCCAACAGGAGGGATCCTCTCTTCTGGGGATCCCTTGGCACGTTTGACCTTATAAAGCGGGAAGGAGGGGAGTTTTTTAACTCCAATTTGTATCCCAGATTTACTGCGGAGAGCACCCATCTGTCTCGGATCGTGTCCCGCCAGGTTTCTGTGAACAACTGAAGTCTTCCCCCCACCCGATTGGGTGGGGGCAACCCTTCATGCATTTGACTTTGGGGGAGGTTTTGTACCTCTCCTGCTCCAGGGCTTCTTGTTACCCTGCAACTGTCCCTGATTTTTACCTCCGGGATTTGACCGGGGAGGCCGTCGGAACTGTTTCACAGCCGATGTCCTAGGGACTGGAGAAGCCGGCCTCTTAAAGGAGGGACCTCTAACTCTATTTTTAACCGGCAAAAGTGTACTTTTACCGCTGGAAATTCTCTGGATATACTTGTCCAGGTCTTCCCCGAATAAGCGCTCCCCATGAAAAGGGAAGCTGACCAGCAATTTTTTACAGGGAGCTTCAGCAGACCAGTTTTTGAGCCATAGAAGCCTGCGCATATGTACTACAGACAGCGTAAGGCGGGAGGCCTGATGGATTGAATCCTTTATAGCGTCCACCGCAAAGCATAAGGCTCTAGGTAGATCAGCTAGGGCAAGAGCCTGCTGATCCGGCAAGTCTCTTAAGACCTGTTTCAACTGATCCTTCACTGCTTGGCAGACCCCTATAGCTGCCACTGCTGGTTGTGTCACCAATCCTGCTGTAGAAAAAGCAGATTTCAATAATGATTCCAATTTTTTATCTATTGGGTCCTTGAACATTTGGACATTTTCCACCGGACATGTCAGTGATTTATTCACACAAGAGATGGCTGCGTCCACTGTAGGGACCTTCCATTTTCTGATGAACCTATCCTCCATGGGATAGACCACCGGAAATCTCTTGGGGGGAGTAAATATTTTGTCAGGATGCTCCCAATCCTGGTAAATGAGCCCCTCCAGTAAAGGATGGATCGGAAAGGAACAAACAGTCTGGGGAGCTTTTAGCGACCCCAACGAGGAGACAGAAGTGGAGGATGGCTCCGCAAGTGGCATTTTAAATGCTGATCGGACCATATTAGTCAGGGACTGAACCCATAACCTCTCAGCATGTGATGCTGAGAACGGCTCTTCCACTGTTGATTCCTCTACAACCGAATCAACCTCATCCTGATCCCCCTCAGGTAGGTCGACCTCTGTATGGGACTGTTGCTCTGTTAACAGGCACTCTGAGGGAGGAGACGGAGATCGAGCGCTTTTCTCCTGTGACAGGGAAGCAGCGATTAATGCTGACAATCTCTCTTCCAGTCCTCCCAGAGCTGAGGAAAAAACCTCCTCTGTTACATACACAGGAGCAGGTGAACTGAGGACAGCCACAGTACCAGGTACTCCTGGGGGTGCCCTACGGTCACTAACCTCTGATTCTTCAGGGGAGACTGGTGCAGCCAAAGCATGCCCAAGATCCTCAGAGCCCGATGGAGACCCCCTATTCCTCCTGGAATTTCTAGTCCCGGAGTTTTTAGACGGCATATTCCTAAGCCACAAAGCTGAGGTATTCCAGCCGAAATACACCAGTTACTGATAATAGTCTAGCATAAATGCTGCTATAATAAACAGTTGGTGTCTACTAATGTGCCTTTCTAGGGGATGCCTGTATCAACCGCTTGCTGTATGCCTTTAAATGTTGCCAGCTCTGTCTCTGTACTTCATAGCCAGCTTACTACAATATTGTGGCTTTTTAAAACCTGCTGGGACGCCCGCACATGCGCAGAAGCGCTGCGGCGCGCACAGAGCGTCATCCCCCAGGCTCCGCCCCCTTTCCCGGCTCACCTCTATATATAGAGGCGCGTGCACGCGCACGCGCGCGGCCACGTGCGCCCTCGGCGCTAATTTCAAACATGGAAACCAGGGACAGGAGCCAGGGCCCCTCTTTGCCGCAGGCCGGGGGATGGACGAGCACTGCAACATGGCAGAGGAAGCAGTTTCCTATAGGAGAACTCACCAACTGCCTGGACTTTGCTCTCTGAGAAGAAACTAGTCCACATGACAAGAAAACATTCCACAGCGGCCTCTAGTGGACAAACACAGGTACCGCAGTCTAATATACTAAATATATATAAAAAAACATTTTTTTTTTCTTGACCACCATTAAAAATTATTACATTTTTTTAGTAGTTACAGGCATGCACAGAATCTTGCGGGAATACCATAAGGTAACAGACAGAAAGACAAATTAGGCTTGGGGGTCCCCCAATAGAACCAAGTTCCTGGGGGCCCCCACTTACCTGTTCCTCGCCGCAGGACTTTGTTTGGTCCACAAAAGCCCAAACTTCACCTATCACGGCAGGCATTGTAATCAAACCTTCAGGGACCGGGTTCCCAAGGATTCCACTCCCCTGGACCTGTATAGCACCCTGCACAGAAAACATCTTGGTCGTGGGTATGACCAGAGCTCTGGATCCCAGGGTCCAGCTCTCCTAAGAGAAGCATTACAGGCAGAACCTTGCTCTTCTCTTTGCAAGGCCCGGGTACCGACCGTTTAGCTATGAAGCTTTCTTTCTCGTACATCACGGGACACAGAGCGACATAGTCATTACTAATGGGTTATATAGATACCGTCAGGTGCTGGCACTGGCAACTTCCAAAACCGGAAGTACCCTCCCCTATATAAGCCCCTCCCATCCGGGAGCACCTCAGTTTTTTGCCAGTGTCTAAGGTGTTGGCCAAGAAGAAACATGTGTTTTTCACTGAGCTTGCGTACAGGTTCTTTTGGGCCTCAGTAAGCTATTCCGGATCCGACCAAAAAAGCTTCATAGCTAAACGGTCGGTACCCGGGCCTTGCAGAGAAGAGCAAGGTTCTGCCTGTAATGCTTCTCTTAGGAGAGCTGGACCCTGGGATCCAGAGCTCTGGTCATACCCACGACCAAGATGTTTTCTGTGCAGGGTGCTATACAGGTCCAGGGGAGTGGAATCCTTGGGAACCCGGTCCCTGAAGGTTTGATTACAATGCCTGCCGTGATAGGTGAAGTTTGGGCTTTTGTGGACCAAACAAAGTCCTGCGGCGGGGAACAGGTAAGTGGGGGCCCCCAGGAACTTGGTTCTATTGGGGGACCCCCAAGCCTAATTTGTCTTTCTGTCTGTTACCTAATGGTATTCCCGCAAAATTCTGTGCATGCCTGTAACTACTAAAAAAATGTAATAATTTTTAATGGTGGTCAAGAAAAAAAAAAAAAAAAAAAAAAAAATTTTTTATATATATTTAATATATTAGACTGCGGTACCTGTGTTTGTCCACTAGAGGCCGCTGTGGAATGTTTTCTTGTCATGTGGACTAGCTTCTTCTCAGCAGAGCAAAGTCCAGGCAGATGGTGAGTTCTCTTATAGGAAACTGCTTCCTCTGCCATGTTGCAGTGCTCGTCCATCCCCCGGCCTGCGGCAAAGAGGGGCCCTGGCTCCTGTCCCTTGTTACCATATTTGAAATTAGCGCCGAAGGCGCACGTGCCCGCGCGCGTGCACGCGCCTCTATATATAGAGGTGAGCCGGGAAAGGGGGCGGAGCCTGGGGGATGACGCTCTGTGCGCGCCGCAGCGCTTCTGCGCATGTGCGGGCGTCCCAGCAGTTTAAAAAAACCACAATATTGTAGTGAGCTGGCTATGAAGTACAGAGACAGAGCTGGCAACATTTAAAGGCATACAGCAAGCGGTTGATACAGGCATCCCCTAGAAAGGCACATTAGTAGACACCAACTGTGATATAGCAGCAATTGTGCTAGACTATTCTCAGTAAAAGTGGTGTATTACGGCTGGAATACCTCAGCTTTAGGCTTAGGAATATGCCGTCCAGAAGCTCCGGAACTGAATCTTCCAGGAAGCGAAGGGGGTCTCATCGGGCTCGGAGGATCTTGGGCATACTCCTGCTGCACCAGTCTCCCCTGAAGTTCAGAGGTAAGTGACCGTAGAGACCCCGCAGGGTACTTGGTACTGTGGCTGTCCTCAGTTCACCTGCTCCTGTGTATGTAACAGAGGAGGTTTTTTCCTCAGCTCTGGGAGGATTAGAGAGAGATTGTCAACATTTATCGCTGCCTCCCTGTCAGGGAAAGCACGCCCGATCTCCGTCTCCTCCTTCAGAGTGCCTGTTAGCAGAGCAACAGTCCCATACAGGGATCGACCTGCCTGAAGGGGATCAGGATGAGGTTGATTCTGTTATAGAGGAATCAACAGTGGGGGAACCTTTTCTCAGCATCTTAAGCTGAAAGATTATGGGTTCAGTCTCTGACTAACATGGTCCGATCAGCATTTAAAAATGCACCTTGCGGAACCATCAACCACTACTGTATCCTCGTTGGGGTCGCTAGAAGCCCCCAGACTGTTTGTTCTTTTCCACTTCACCCTTTACTGAAAGGGCTCATTTACCAGGATTGGGAACGTCCTGAGAAAATATTTATTCCCCCAAGAGATTTCCGGTGGTCTATCCCATGGAGGATAAGTTCATAAAAAAAAAAAAAAAAAAAATGGAAGGTCCCTACAGTGGACGCAGCCATCTCTTGTATGTATAAATCACTGACATGTCCAGTGGATAATGTCCAAATGTTCAAGAACCCAATAGATAAAAGATTGGAGTCCTTATGAAAATCTGCTTGGTGATACAACCAGCAGTAGCAGCTATTGGGGTCTGCTAAGCAGTGAAGGATCAGTTGAAACAGGTCTTGAGGGACTTGACAGATCAGCAGGCTTTGCCCTAGCTGATCTACCTAGAGCCTTAGGCTTTGCGGTTGACGCCATAGAGGATTCAGTCCATCAGGCCTCCCGCCTTACGCTGTCTATAGTACATATGCGTAGGCTCCTATGGCTCAAAAACTGGTCTGCTGAAGCTCCCTGTAAAGAATGGCTGGTTAGCGTCCCATTTCATGGTGAACGCTTATTCAGGGAAAACCTGGACAAATATATCCAGAAAATTTCCAGCGGTAAAAATACGCTCTTGCCGGTTAAAAGCAGAGTTAGAGGTCCCTCTTTAAGAGGCCTGCTTCTCCAGTCCCTGGGGCATCGGCTGTGTAACAGTTCCGACGGCCTCCTCGGTCAAATCCCGGGGGTAAAAAACAGGGACAGTAGCAGGGTAATGAGAAACCCTGGGTCAGGGGAGGTACAAAACCTCCCCCAAAGTTAAATTCATTGAAGCCCCCACTCAGTCGGGTGGGGGGAGGACTCCAGTTGTTCGCAAGAGACCTGGCGGGACACGATCAAGACAGATAGGTGCTCTCCGCAGTAGGTTTGGGATACAGTTTGGAGTTAAAAGACTCTCCTCCTTCCCATTTTTGAGGTCAAACGTGCCAAGGGATCCCCGGAAGAGAGAGTCCCTCCTGTTGGCACTAGAACAACTATTGCTCCAAGGAGTAATTATGGAGGTTCCCCTGGAAGAATGAGGGTTCGGGTTTTACTCAAACCTCTTTACAGTCCCGAAGCAAACGCGGACGGGAGGCCCATATTAATTCTAAAAGGGCTATACAAATTCCTGTATATCAGGACTTTCCGATGGAGTCGATCCGATCGGTGGCCACTGCCCTACAAGGGGAGGATTGGTTAGCCACGATCGACATCAAAGATGCTTATTTGCACATTCCCATCTTTCCAGTCCACCAAAAATTTCTACGCTTTGCAGTAGAAGGGCGCCATTTTCAGTTCAGAGCCTTACCCTTCGGTTTGGCCACAGCACCACGAGTGTTTACAAAAATTCTGGCCCTTTATTGGCCAATCTAAGAACACAAGGTGTAATGATAATGGCATATCTGGATGACTTGTTGCTGATAGACCACTCAGTGAAAAAACTAGACGTGGTCGTTCACAAGACGATCAAGTATCTGGAATCTCACGGTTGGATTATCAACCGAGACAAGTCAGCCCTAAAAACCAGTCAAAAGTCTGGAATACTTGGGGCTAAGGTTGGATTCAGGCCAGAGAAAAATATTCTTGCCTCGAGGAAAGGTGTTGTCTTTGAAAGATTTGATCCACTTAGTGGGTACAAAAAAGACAGCCGTCCATACGCCTGTATATGAGGCTGCTGGGAAAAATGGTGGCATCATTCGAAGCAGTACCCTACGGTCAATTCCATTCAAGGAATTTGCAAGGGGCCATACTGTCAGCCTGGAACAAAAAAGTTCAGGCCCTAGACTTACAATGTCCTTGTCCCCTTCCGTTCGCAAGAGCCTCCGTTGGTGGTTGGTTCCCCAGAATCTGGAAAAAAGGAAATCCTTCAGTCCGATTTCTTGGAAGGTGGTCACTACAGATGCCAGCCTTATAGGCTGGGGAGCAGTACTGGAGCAATAGTCTCTCCAGGGCAGATGGTCGGATGCAGAAAAGGCCCTGCCCATCAATCTCTTAGAGATACGAGCAGCCCGGTATGCCCTAGTAGCATGGACATCCAAACTCCAAGGGTCCCCTGTCAGAATTCAATCAGACAATGCCACAGCAGTGGCATATATCAATCATCAGGGGGGCACCAGGAGTCGTGCAGCCCAGAGGGAAGTAAATTACATCCTGAAATGGGCAGAAAAATATGTCCCAGCCATATCTGCGGTATTCATTCCAGGAGTGGAGAATTGGAAGGCGGACTTTCTAAGTCGCCAGCAATTAGGCCCAGAGGAAGGGTCCCTTCACCCCGAGGTTTTCTGGACAATATGTCAGCGGTGGGGAACATCGGATGTAGATCTTCTAGCATCCAGATTCAACGCAAAGGGGGACAGGTTTGTCTCTCGGACAAGGGATCCCCTAGCTTGCGGCTCGGATGCCCTAGTGTTCCCTTGGGATCAGTTCAAGCTGATATATGCATTCACACCGCCAATGGTTACCTCGATTACTCCGCAGAATCAGGGTAGAAAAGAAACCAGTGATTCTGGTGGCTCCAGCGTGGCCCCGAAGAGCGTGGTACGCGGAGATTGTAAAATTTCAGTGGGGAGTCCTTGGACTCTCCCACGTCGTCCGGCTTTCGCAAGGACCGATATACCACCCTTCCTTACCAGCCCTAGGTTTGACGGCCTGGCTATTGAAGCCCACATTCTAAAAAAGAGAGGGCTCTCTAATGCTGTGGTATCTACCATGATCAATGCCAGGAAGCCGGTATCCAGGCAGATCTACTATAGAATCTGGAAGGCGTACATCGCGTGGTGTGAGGCCAAGAAATGGCATCCACATAAGTACGTAATAGGTAGGATTCTGGACTTCCTACAGTGGGCTGTAGATAGGAAGCTTGCCTTGAGTACTATCAAGGGTCAGATTTCGGCCTTGTCAATATTTTTTCAAAGGCCCTTGGCTTCGCATTCACTAGTCAAAGCCTTTATACAAGGAGTGATGCGTATTAGTCCTCCGGTTAATATTCCCATATGTCCATGGGATCTAAACTT
Source organism: Rana muscosa (assembly GCA_029206835.1). Lineage (NCBI taxonomy): Eukaryota > Metazoa > Chordata > Amphibia > Anura > Ranidae > Rana > Rana muscosa. Next base: position 871,831,920 of record CM055121.1, read on the forward strand.
GGTTCTGTCGGTTCTACAGAAACAACCATTTGAACCATTACAGCATATTTCCTTGGTGCTTCTCACCAGGAAATTGATTTTTCTAGTAGCCATTTGTTCGGCTAAAAGAGTATCGGAATTAGCAGCTATGTCCTGTAAGGAGCCATATCTGGTTATCCATAAGGACAGAGTAGTGTTACGTCCTCATCCAGCCTTTCTTCCTAAGGTGGTATCGAGGTTTCATTTGAACCAAGATGTGGTTCTTCCTTCTTTTTTCCCCAAACCTACTTCGGTAGAGGAAAAGTTATTGCATTCTTTGGATGTAGTAAGAGCAGTTAAAGCTTATCTAAAAGCCACTGCTCAGATTCGCAGAACGGATACTTTGTTTATTCTGCCGGAAGGCCCCAGAAAGGGTCAGGCAGCGTCAAAATCTACTTTAGCCAAGTGGATTCGACAGGTCATTATGCAAGCTTATGGCTTGAGAAGGAGACCGCCTCCGTTCAAAGTTAGAGCGCACTCCACGAGAGCAGTTGGAACTTCATGGGCAGTGCATCACCAGGCCTCCCTGGCTCAAATCTGTAAGGCCGCAACATGGTCTTCGGTACACACGTTTACTAGGTCCTACCAGGTGGACGTTAGAAGTCAGGAGGATGTCGCCTTTGGGCGCAGTGTGTTGCAGGCCGCAAAAGATCCTCATGTCTGATAGCGCTCAGCTTATATATGGTGTATCCCCCCCCTCATTTGGCATTGCTTTAGGACATCCCATTAGTAATGACTATGTCGCTCTGTGTCCCGTGATGTACGAGAAAGAAAATAGGATTTTTATAACAGCTTACCTGTAAAATCCTTTTCTTGGAGTACATCACGGGACACAGAGCTCCCGCCCCTCTTTAGGGACACTTATTGCTTTGCTACAAAACTGAGGTGCTCCCGGATGGGAGGGGCTTATATAGGGGAGGGTACTTCCGGTTTTGGAAGTTGCCAGTGCCAGCACCTGACGGTATCTATATAACCCATTAGTAATGACTATGTCGCTCTGTGTCCCGTGATGTACTCCAAGAAAAGGATTTTACAGGTAAGCTGTTATAAAAATCCTATTTTTTTGGTCGGATCCGGAATAGCTTACTGAGGCCCAAAAGAACCTGTACGCAAGCTCAGTGAAAAACACATGTTTCTTCTTGGCCAACACCTTAGACACTGGCAAAAAACTGAGGTGCTCCCGGATGGGAGGGGCTTATATAGGGGAGGGTACTTCCGGTTTTGGAAGTTGCCAGTGCCAGCACCTGACGGTAACTATATAACCCATTAGTAATGACTATGTCGCTCTGTGTCCCGTGATGTACGAGAAAGAAATGATCGTGTGTACGCGGCATTACAGGACATAGCGGCCAATTCCGACAATCTTTTAGCCGAACATATGGCTACTAAAAAAAATCAATTTCCTGGTGAGAAGAACCAAGGAAATGTGCTGTAATGGTTCAAATGGTTGTTTCTGTAGAACCGATAGAACCAGGTTTAGGTCCCATGGACATATGGGAATTTTAACCGGAGGGCTAATACGCATCACTCCTTGTGTAAAAGTTTTGACTAGTGAATGCGAAGCCAGGGGCCTTTGAAAAAATATTGACAAGGCCGAAATCTGACCCTCGATAGTACTCAAGGCAAACTTCCTATCTACAGCCCACTGTAGGAAGTCCAGAATCCTACCTATTACGTACTTACGTGGATGCCATTTCTTGGCCTCACACCACGCGATGTACGCCTTCCAGATTCTATAGTAAATCTGCCTGGATACCGGCTTCCTGGCATTGATCATGGTAGATACCACAGGATTAGAGAGACCTCTCTTTTTTAGAATGTGGGCTTCAATAGCTAGGCCGTCAAACCTAGGGCTAGTAAGGAAGGGTGGTATATCGATCCTTGTGAAAGCAGGTCCGGACGATGTGGGAGGGTCCAAGGACTCCCCACAGACATTTTTACAATCTCTGCGTACCATGCTCTTCGGGGCCACGCTGGAGCTACCAGAATCACTGGTTTCTTTTCTACCCTGATTCTGCGGAGTAATCGAGGTAACAATTGTGGCGGTGGAAATGCATATATCAGCTTGAACTGATCCCAAGGGAACACTAGAGCATCCGAGCCGCAAGCTAGGGGATCCCTTGTCCGAGAGACAAATCTGTCCACCTTTGCATTGAATCTGGATGCTAGCAGATCTACATCCGGTGCTCCCCACCGCTGACATATTGCCCGGAAAACCTCGGGGTGAAGGGACCATTCCCCTGGGCATAATTGTTGGCGACTTAGAAAGTCCGCCTTCCAATTCTCCACTCCTGGAATGAAGACCGCGGATATGGCTGGGACATATCTTTCTGCCCATTTCAGGATGCGATTTACTTCCCTCTGGGCTGCACGACTCCTGGTGCCCCCCTGATGATTGATATATGCCACTGCCGTGGCATTGTCTGATTGAATTCTGACAGGGGACCCTTGGAGTTTGGATGTCCACGCTACTAGGGCATACCGGGCTGCTCGTATCTCTAAGAGATTGATGGGCAGGGCCTTCTCTGCATCCGACCATCTGCCCTGGAGAGACCATTGCTCCAGTACTGCCCCCCAGCCTATAAGGCTGGCATCTGTAGTGACCACCTTCCAAGAAATCGGACTGAAGGATTTCCCTTTTTTCAGATTCTGGGGAACCAACCACCAACGGAGGCTTTTGCGAACGGAAGGGGACAAGGACATTGGTAAGTCTAGGGCCTGAACTTTTTTGTTCCAGGCTGACAGTATGGCCCTTTGCAAATTCCTTGAATGGAATTGACCGTAGGGCACCGCTTCGAATGATGCCACCATCTTTCTCAGCAGCCTCATGCACAGGCGTATGGACGGCTGTCTTTTTGTACCCACCAGGTGGATCAAGTCTCTCAAAGAAGACACTTTTTCTTGAGGCAAAAAAATCTTCCTCTGGTCTGAATCCAGCCTTAGCCCCAAGTATTCCAGACTTTTGACTGGTTTTAGGGCTGACTTGTCTCGGTTGATGATCCAACCGTGAGATTCCAGATACTTGATTGTCTCGTGAACAACCATTTCTAGTTTTTCCACTGAGTGGTCCATCAGCAACAAGTCGTCTAGATATGCCATTATCGTCACACCTCGTGTTCTTAGATTGGCCAATAGTGGGGCCAGAATTTTTGTGAACACTCGTGGTGCTGTGGCCAGACCGAAGGGTAAGGCTCTGAACTGAAAATGGCGCCCTTCTACTGCAAAGCGTAGAAATTTTTGGTGGACTGGAAAGATGGGAATGTGCAAATAAGCATCTTTGATGTCAATTGAGGCTAACCATTCCTCCCCTTGTAGGGCAGTGGCCACCGATCGGATCGACTCCATCCGGAAAGTCCTGATATGTAGGAATTTGTTTAGTCCTTTTAGATTTAATATGGGCCTTAAAAACCCGAACCCGCATTCTTCCAGGGGAACCTCCATAATTACTCCTTGGAGCAATAGTTGTTCTAGTGCCGACAGGAGGGATCCTCTCTTCCGGGGATCTCTTGGCACGTTTGACCACATAAAATGGGAAGGAGGAAAGTCTTTTAACTCCAGCTTGTATCCCAGACTTACTGCGGAGAGCACCCATCTGTCTCTGATCGTGTCAGGTCTCTGCGAACAACTGAAGTCTTCCCCCCACTCGATTGAGTGGGGGCAACCCTTCATAAATTTGACTTGGGGGGAGGTTTTGTACCTCTCCTGACCCAGGGTTTTTTGTTACCCTGTGATTGTCCCTGATTCTTACCCCCGGGATTTGACCGAGGAGGCCGTCGGAACTGCTTCACAGCAGATGTCCCAGGGACTGGAGAGGCAGGCCTCTTAAAAGAGGGACCTCTAAATCTCTTTTTAACCGACAAGAGTGTACTTTTACCGCTGGAAATTTTCTGGATATATTTGTCCAGGTCTTCCCCGAATAAGCGTTCACCATGAAATGGGAAGCCAACCAGCAATTTTTTACAGGGAGCTTCAGCAGACCAGTTCTTGAGCCATAGAAGCCTACGCATATGTACTACAGACAGCGTAAGGCGGGAGGGCCTGATGGATTGAATCCTTGATGGCGTCAACCGCAAAGCCTAAGGCTCTAGGCAGATTAGCTAGGGCAAGGGCCTGCTGATCTGGCAAGTCCCTTAAGACCTGTTTTAACTGATCCTTCACCGCTTGGCAGACCCCAATAGCTGCCACTGCTGGTTGTGTCACCAAGCTTGCTGTAGTAAAAGCAGATTTTAATAAGGACTCCAATTTTTTTATCTATTGGGTCCTTGAACATTTGAACATTATCTACTGGACATGTCAGTGATTTGTTCACACAAGAGATGGCTGCGTCCACTGTAGGCACCCTCCATTTTCGGACAAACTTATCCTCCATGGGATAGACCACCGGAAATCTCTTAGGGGGAGTAAATATTTTATCAGGATGTTCCCAATCCTGGTAAATGAGTCCTTCCAGTAAAGGATGGATTGGAAAGGAACAAACAGTCTGGGGAGCTTTTAGCGACCCCAACGAGGAGACAGAAGTGGTTGATGGTTCCGCAAGGGGCATTTTAAATGCTGATCGGACCATATCAGTCAGGGACTGAACCCATAATCTTTCAGCATGTGATGCTGAAAATGGCTCTTCCACTGTTGATTCCTCTAGAACAGAATCAACCTCATCCTGATCCCCTTCAGGTAGGTCAATCCCTGTATGGGACTGTTGCTCCGCTAACAGGTACTCTGAGGGAGGAGACGGAGATCGGGCGCGCTTTCCCTCTGACAGGGAAGCAGCGATCAATGTTGTCAATCTCTCTTCCAGACCTCCCAGAGCTGAGGAAAAAAACCTCCTCTGTTACATACACAGGAGCAGGTGAACTGAGGACAGCCACAGTACCAGGTACTCCTGAGGGTTCTCTACGGGCACCAACCTCTGATTTTTCAGGGGAGACTGGTGCAGCCAAAGCATGTCCAAGATCCTCAGAGCCCGACGGAGACCCGCTTTGCTTCCTGGGAGTCTTAGTCCCGGAGACTTTGGACGGCATATTCCTAAGCCCAAAGCTGAGGTATTCCAGCCGTAATACACCACTTACTGAAAATAGTCTAGCACAATTGCTGCTATATAAACAGTTGGTGTCTACTAATGTGCCTTTCTATGGGGATGCCTGCATCAACCGCCTGCTGTATGCCTTTTTTTAAAATGTTACCAGCTCCGTCTCTGCACTCCATAGCCAGCTCACAACAAATAATTGTGCCTTTTGACATGCTGGGACGCCCGCACATGCGCAGAAGCGCTGCGGCGCGCACAGAGCGTCATCCGCCAAGCTCCGCCCCCTTTACAAGCTCACCTCTATATATAGAGGCGCGTGCGCGGGCACGTGCGCCTTCGGTGCTTCTTTTGAAAAAGACTAGGGAGAGGAGCCAGGGTCCCTGTTTGCAGCAGGGCCCGGGGATGGACGAGCATTGCAACATGACAGAGGAAGCAGTTTCCCTAACGAGAACTCACCATCTGCCTGGACTTGACCTCAGAAGGAAACACTCCACAGAAAAAAACGACGTTCCACAGCGGCCTCTAGTGGTTTAACACAGGTACCGCGGTTTGTCCATTTTTTTTTTTTTCCTTGACCACCATTAAAAAAAAAAAAAATTTACATTTTCTAGCAGTTTCAGGCATGCACAGATATGTAGCGGGAATACCGTTAGGTAACAGGCAGAAAGACATATTAGGCTTGGGGGTCCCCTCAATAGAACCAAGTTCCTGAGGGGCCCCCACTTACCTTTTCCCCGCCGCAGGACTCTGTTTGGTCCACAGGAGCCCAAACTTCACCTCTCACGGCAGGCATTGTAATTAAACCTTCAGGGACCGGGTTCCCAAGGATTCCACTCCCCTGGACCTGTATAGCACCCTGCACAGAAAACATCTTGGTCATGGGCATGACCAGAGCTCTGGATCCCAGGGTCCAGCCCTCCTAAGAGAGGCATTACAGGCAAGACCTTGCTCTTCTCTGCAAAGCCCGGGTACCGACCGTTTAGCTATGAAGCTTTTTTGGTCGGATCCGGAATAGCTTGCTGAGGCCCAAAAGAACCTGTACACAAGCCCAGATGAAAAAAAGAACATGTTAACGTTTGGCCAACACCTTAGACACTGGCAAAAAAAACTGAGGTACTCCCGGATGGGAGGGGCTTATATAGGGGAGGGTACTTCCGGTTTTGGAAGTTGCCAGTGCCAGCACCTGAAGGTATCTATATAACCCACATAGTAATGACTATGTCGCTCTGTGTCCCGTGATGTACGAGAAAGAAATATGACAGGGAGGGGCAGGGTAGCTGTCTTTGGTGTGCAGTGTCCTATCCTTGTCATTAGGTATCTCATAGCAAGTCGGGATGAGTTTCCTAGATGCCAGCACCCATTAGCGAGTGAGAGCCACCAGATGAGTTTAAGTTGGTGCTTTGTGTGGCGTTTTGTGAAGATGTAAAAAAGATTGCTTCAGGCAAATGGTTAATATCCCCTGTGTAATTTAGAAACCCAAGATAACAATTTCTTAGCCTAATATAATAAACCTGCAAGAATCTGCATGTGCTTATGAAAAGTGTTACTGCATACAGTTGTCCATGGAAGTTTCTTTATTACATTTTTAACGCTATGATTAACCACTTAACGACCGCTCACTGTATATATACGACGGCACAATGGCACCGACAGGCACAATCACGTAGAGTATACGTGATCGCCTTTGTACAGTTGGGGGGTCCAATCGGACCCCCCTTCTGTACAGTGAGGGGTCGGAATTCGTCTGGGAGCGATCCGAGATGGGGGGGCGACCGTTCGATTCTGGCCACCCCCACGCGATCGCTCCCGGCGAATGAGAATGCCCCCTCTGCCTGTGTAATGTAAACACAGGCAGAGGAAGCAGGAGGAAGTGATGTCATCTCTTGTGCGGCGCTCACATATACCGAGCGCCGTACAAGAGAAGACATCAAGGTTAGTGCACAAACACTACACTAACACCAGCACACATAGGCACATAAATCGCCCCCCCAGATCACCCCCCAGCCCCCAGTCACAGTGTCACTGATTGCAGTGACCATTTATTTACTGATCACTGCAATCAGTGACATTTGTGACTGTAAAAGTGTCACTACATTTAGTTTTAGGTCCAGTGTAGCCCCCTAACCCCCCCTAATAAAGGTTTAACCCCTTGATCACCCCCCAGATAACCCTTTCACCCCCTAGCACCGCCGTCGCTAAGCGATCATTTTTCTGATCGCTGTCTTAGCGTCGGTGATGCAGATCGGTAGCCAGTAATTTTTTTTAGGTTCGCCGCAGGTTTTTATAGCGTCATGTACCCCCATAAATTATCTAATAAAGGTTTAACCCCCTTGATCGCCCCCCAGGTAACCCTTTCACCCCCTATCACCACTGTCGCTAAGCGATCATTTTTCTGATCGCTGTCTTAGCGTCGGTGATGCAGATCGGTAGCCAGTAATTTTTTTCAGGTTCGCCGCAGGTTTTTATAGCGTCAGGTACCCCCATAAATTATCTAATAAAGGTTTAACCCCCTTGATCGCCCCCCAGGTAACCCTTTCACCCCCTATCACCACTGTCGCTAAGCGATCATTTTTCTGATCGCTGTCTTAGCGTCGGTGATGCAGATCGGTAGCCAGTAATTTTTTTTAGGTTCGCCGCAGGTTTTTATAGCGTCAGGTACCCCCATATATTATCTAATAAAGGTTTTAACCCCCTAATTGCCCCTAGTTAACCCTTTCACCAGTGATCATCATATAAGTGTTACGGGTGACGCTGGTTAGTTAGTTTGCTTTTTATAGTGTCAGGGCACCCGCCGTATATATAACCCAATAAAGGTTTAACCCCCTGATCGCCCGGCGGGTGATATCAATTAGGTTTTAGCGTCAGAGAGGGTCTGCGTCACACCCCAGGCAGCGTCCGGTTAGTGCCAGTAACGCTAACACCCACGCGTGAAGCATACACCTCCCTTAGTGGTATAGTATCTGAACAGATCAATATCTGATCTGATCAGATCTATACTAGCGTCCCCAGCAGTTTAGGGTTCCCAAAAACGCAGTGTTAGCGGGATCAGCCCAGATACCTGCTAGCACCTGCGTTTTGCCCCTCCGTCCAGCCCAGGCCACCCAAGTGCAGTATCGATCGATCACTGTCACTTGCAAAACACAACACACATAACTGCAGCGTTCGCAGAGACAGGCCTGATCCCTGCGACTCCAGTGCTGTAGGAGGTGATTTCACCACCACAGTTAAAAAAAAAAAGCAAATATGCCGAAGCATTGGGGCAGCAGGGGCGGAGGAGTGATTTTGCTCCTAATGCCGCGTACATACAGTCAAAATTCCGACGGAGGCTTGCCCGTGGAAAAGTCCGACCATGTGTGTGCGGCATAACTTTTTTGCGGGAGGATGCCCCCATTCTTCGGCATATATGAATGGTGCATGTATGCCCATCATTAGAAGTGGGTGGATGAAGGGCGGTATTCTAATGGTGGGCATACCCACCCGATCAATCTCTTTTTTCGTTCAGCCAACTGGCTGCATGAAAAAAAAAGATTACAATACATGTCCAACAAGGACCAGCAACGTACTGGTATGTTGCTGGACTTTGAATGGTTATACCAGATTGATGCCTGCGGGTATAGGTATCATCTTGGTATCATTCTTTTCAGCCAGCGGCCGGCTTTCATGTAAAAGCAATCCTAGTGGCTAATTAGCCTCTGGACTGCTTTTACAAGCAGTGGGAGGGAATGTCCCCCCCCCCGGATATAAAAAGCGCCATTCGGAAATTGGGAAAGACCCCAGTTTTTTCAAAAAAAGAGTACCTGTCACTACCTATTGCTATCATAGGGGATATTTACATTCCCTGAGATAACAATAAAAATGATAAAAAAAAAAAAAAAAAAATATGGAAGGAACAATTTAAAAATAAAATAAAAAAGCAAAATTAATAATAAAAAAAAATAAAAAAAAAACACCCCTGTCCTGCCCTGCTCTTGCCCAATGGCGAACGCAAGCGTCGGTCTGGCGTCATATGTAAACAGCAATTGCACCATGCATGTGAGGTATCACCGCGAAGGTCAGATCGAGAGCAGTAATTTTATCAGTAGACCTCCTCTGTAAATCTAACGGGGTAACCTGTAAAGGCTTTTAAAGGCTTTTAAAAATGTATGTAGTTTGTCGCCAATGCGCGTTTGTGCGAAATTTTAAAGCATGTCGTGTTTGGTATCTATGTACTCGGCCTAAGATCATCTTTTTTATTTCATCAAACATTTGGGCAATATAGTGTGTTTTAGTAAATTAAAATTAAAAAAAGTGTATTTTTTCCCCAAAGAATGCGTTTGAAAAATCGCTGCGCAAATACTGTGTAGGAAAAAAAAATGCAACACCCACCATTTTATTCTGTAGGGCCTTTGCTTTAAAAATATATATAATGTTTGGGGGTTCAACATAATTTTCTATAAAAAAAAAAAATATGTTTTCATGTAAACAAAAAGTGTCAGAAAGGGCTTTGTCTTCAAGTGGTTAGAAGAGTGGATGTAAGCTTCCTAATGTTGTGTATAAAATGCCAGAACAGTTCAAAACCCCCCCAAATGACCCCATTTTGGAAAGTAGACACCCCAAGCTATATACTGAGAGGCATGTCGAGTCCATGGAATATTTTATATGTTGACACAAGTTGCAGAAAAAAGACAATTTTTTTTTTTTTTTTTGCACAAAGTTGTCACTAAATGATATATTGCTCAAACATGCCATGGGCATATGTGGAATTACACCCCAAAATACATTCTGTTGCTTCTCCTGAGTACGGGGATACCACATGTGTGAGACTTTTTGGGAGCCTAGCCGCGTACGGGACCCCAAAAACCAAGCACCGCCTTCAGGCTTTCTAAGGGTGTCAATTTTTGATTTCACTTCTCACTGCCTATCACAGTTTCGGAGGCCATGGAATGCCCAGATGGCACAAACCCCCCCAAATGACACCATTTTGGAAAGTAGACACCCCAAGCTATTTGCTGAGAGGTATTGTGAGTATTTTGCAGATCTCGCTTTTTGTCACAAAGTTTTGAAAATTGAAAAAAATAAAAATAAATTTTCTTTCTTCATTTTCAAAAACAAATGAGAGCTGTAAAATACTCACCATGCCTCTCAGCAAACAGCTTGGGGTGTCTACTTTCCAAAATGGGGTCATTTGGGGGGGTTTTGTGCTATTTTGGCATTTTATGGCCTTCGAAACTGTGATAGGTAGTGAGGAGTCAAATCAAAAATTTGTGCCTAGAAATCCTGAAGGCGGTGCTTGGTTTTCGGGGTCCCGTACGCGGCTAGGCTCCCAAAAAGTCCCACACATGTGGTATCCCCGTACTCAGGAGAAGCAGCCAAAATGTATTTTGGGGTGCAATTCCACATATAACCATGGCATGTGTGAGCAATATATCATTTAGTGACAACTTTTTGTCATTATTCAATCACTTGGGACAAAAAAAAAAAATATATTCAATGGGCTCAACAGGCCTCTCAGCAATTTCCTTGGGGTGTCTACTTTCTAAAATGGGGTCATTTGGGGGGGTTTTGTGCTATTTTGGCATTTTATGGCCTTCAAAACTGTGATAGCTAGTGAGGAGTGAAATCAAAAATTTGCGCCCTTAGAAATCCTGAAGGCGGTGCTTGGTTTCCGGGGTCCCGTACGTGGCTAGGCTCCTAAAAAGTCCCACACATGTGGTATCCCTGTACTCAGGAGAAGCAGCAGAATGTATTTTGGGGTGCAATTCCACATATAACCATGGCATGTGTGAGCAATATATCATTTAGTGACAACTTTTTGTATTTTTTTTTTTTTTTGTCATTATTCAATCACTTGGGACAAAAAAAAAATATTCAATGGGCTCAACATGCCTCTCAGAAATTTCCTTGGGGTGTCTACTTTCCAAAATGGGGTCATTTGGGGGGGTTTTGTACTGCCCTGCCATTTTAGCACCTCAAGAAATGAGATAGGCAGTCATAAATTAAAAGCTGTGTAAATTCCAGAAAATGTACCCTAGTTTGTAGACGCTATAACTTTTGCGCAAACCAATAAATATACACTTATTGACATTTTTTTTACTAAAGACATGTGGCTGAATACATTTTGGCCTAAATGTATGACTACAATTGAGTTTATTCGATTTTTCTTATAACAAAAAGTAGAAAATATCATTTTTTTTCAAAATTTTCGGTCTTTTTCCGTTTATATCGCAAAAAATTTTAATCGCAGAGGCAATCAAATACCATTAAAAGAAAGCTCTATTTGTGGGAAGAAAAGGACGCAAAAAGCTACCAAATGGTCCGGGGCTTAAGTGGTTAAGGCGTATCTAAACTCAAGAACAAAATGTAACATACTGCAGCTTACCAGTTCTCAGATGTGGGGACTGAATTAATTTTCTTTATTTTTGGGCTTTTTCTCATTTATTTTTTATTTTATTTTTTATAAATCTTTTTATTGGTCTTTAAGAGACAAACAAGTGTACAACATAAAACGCAAAAAACCGCAAAAAAAAAAAAAAAGGAAAAAAAAAAAAAAACACAACAAAAAAAAAACCATAGTGCATAATAGTGACCTCCACATGGGGTACAAAAAGTACATCAGGAGATATTCAGAGTATAATCAAACGGCAATCACTATTACAGGAAGTGAGGTGTGGATCCCATGGCCGGAGTCATGCCAATTGGCGTAAACGCCAACCCTATGGTCTCATATATGTACAGATGGTAGAGGACACAGAACGTAGCTCCAGGCTTTACTGTACCTATCAGGCAGTGGATGGTTCCGCCAACCATACCTTCTGGTATTTGGTAGGACAGCCTCTGTTGGAGTATGTGTCTTTGTATAGAGGTAAGTTTTCGTTTACCAGCTGCTTCCAGAAAGCTAGTGATTCTGCCAGTAATTCACTAGGGTGACAACTTTCACTCACTGTACTGTATCTTTGGAGGATTAGCTTTGTCACTCTAAGTTGCTCACTCCCATTTTAACTACGGAATACACCCCCCTCTCCTCATCTCTGTAATACATAGGGGGAGGTGCTCTGTAGCTCACAGTCATGAACTGTGAATGGCTGATAACACTATTTAGGATAACACTGCAAAGTACACAGGGCAGCACTAGATTTCTGGAAGTATCAACAGGTAATTTTTTGCACTTATGTAACACATTTAACAGTGGGGGTAGCGCTGCACTACATACTGTATTTTGTTGCTGAAACACATAACAAAACACTTTCAATGGTATACTGAACAAATCAAAAGAGAGCAAATAAGAGATGTTTATTTTTACATACACTTTAAGAGTTTACATGCAAGTAATGGACACAACATGCATCCTTTACCTTTCTAACATGTCCCTGGTTTCATTTAGTAGCCGTATTGTGATGACATCCTTTTCTGTCAGTCCACATGCCTAAAAAAAACAAACAAAGGAATACATAATCAGCAAAGACATTATTTTACGTTTGTCTCATTTCTCTAAATGGAATACAATGCACAGGCAACATTGATTCTGCTATGTTTATAAGGGTTTATTAAATGACACAGCTACGTAAAACAAGAAGTGGGATAGAAAATACCTGAGATGTTAATGGGTTCTCTTCATCTGCCATCATAAATCGACACAACATTGACTTGCTTTGGGATGACTTTACAGCTGGTGTTTCAACGTATTCTTCCACCAACCTTCGTATTTCTTTGATATGTTGCTCCAAATCCATAAGAGAGAGAGAGTGCTTCAGAGATAAGCTGGTAAAAGAGTATAATCAATGTACCTGTACATTATGCAAAAGTTTTTTTATTTCTAAGACTCTGAATGTGAACTTGAGATAAAAACTATTTGGTTGATTGGGGAGTTTGAAGCACCACACTCCAATATTATCAATGAAGAAAATAACGAATACTCAATGGGACTTTTAAGGTGCTGGAATAAAAAAAAAAAAAAAAAAATCGACAGAATCGAATTAAAAATACATACAACGTGCAATTTTTTCTATACCACAACAAGGACTGTACATTATAACATAAAAAACACACACACTCATTTTCTAGAAAAGTTTCCACTGGTAAGAGTGAAATAGTCTTTTCGAATGCGTTATACACTTTTGCTTCTTAGCCCTGGTTCACACTGAGCTGCGGGAATGAAGCCGTGCGAGTTCAGCTGAACTCGAACGATTTCACTCCCGCATGTCAGTCCCGATTTCACAGACATCTGTGCAGGTTTCTGCACAAATGTCAATGTAAATCGAAGCCCGAAATCGCAAAAAGTAGTACAGAAACGACTTTTTGAAATTGGTGCAGCGCCGCAGATGCGGCACTGCACCGATTAGGACAATGCCATTAACGGTACTTGCCACTGATTTGACATGTCAAATCGCATGTCAAAACGTTCCAGTGTTAACCAGGGCTTAAGGAGATCAGGAAAAGGAAACTGTCCACTATCTTCAATGGCAGAAAAAGTGAACAGAGGTTAGCTTCACATCCCCAACAGGGAGAGAAGAGCCCTCTGGGATAACCCTCAGGAGCCAGCGATCGGTGTCTATGTATATTTTGATTGTTTATTGGTATATCCATCAAAATGTTTGAATTGGTTGACGTAATTAAAGAAATAGGTGGTAAATGGGAAGAGTCTATATACAATGGAGCTGTGATTGCAATGTCTTTTACTTTTTATGATACCATAACGGCAAGCATTTCATGTTATATTATATGTATTTTTTAAGTGTTGTAAATAAAAATCAATACATTTTTTGTGCCAAGATTAAAGCCAAATTCAACCCCAGCATGTATTAACCACTTTCCGACCCGCCACAGTACATATACTGCAGCTAGGCAGCACATGCAGGCACAATCTCATACATGTACATCATGTGCCTGCTCCTGGTTTAGGAGCATGCTGTGCGCTCCCTGATCCGTGACCGCTCCACCGGAGACAGCGGATTTTGGGTCCTGTTACTCGGGGCCCGGTGTTCATGTGATCACTACTCGATGACAATATCAACAAACCTGCTAGAATGAATTGATTCATGCACAAATATATATATATATATATATATATATATATATATATATATATATATAAAAAAAGCGCTGCGTAAATTGACGGCGCTATGCAAGTACCTGAAATATTTTATTTATTTAACAGTTGTGTTTCCTATGCTGTGATTGGCCCACAGCTATCACATGGTACCCGAGTCAAATCACAGCACCTTGTACTATGCGATTATCTGTAGCCAATCACAGATCACTAGTGGTCACAGTTGTCGTTAATGGTTAATCTTCACTGTAACAACAAAGTGTACAACAAAAATCACCTATCCAGAGTAGTACAGTGTAACCATGGCAAAAAAAACTGAACTACTCGGATGAAAGTATATATATATATATATTTATATTTATATTACACACACACACACATAAACTATATTAGTAAAAAATAATGTTTTTTTGAACATACTGCCACCAGTTAGTGTCCCTGATGACACTGTACTGCACTGGTGACAGTATGTAAAAAAACAAAAAAACACCTTACATTTTATTTAATTACTTCTTTTTCAAAAAAATTAAAAAAATTACAACTTCAGAAAATTCACCATGCCTCAGACTGTCTACTCTCCACAAAGGGGTCATTTGTAATGTCCTAGCATTTTAGGGCCTCAAGAAATGAGATCGGTCATCAGTACATCAGAACAGATCAATTTTAAGTATTATATATATATATATATATATATATATATATATATATATATATATATATAAATAAAAATAAATAAATAAATAACCACACATACCATGGTTTTATAGACGCTATAACTTTCACACATACCAATATACACTTATGGGTATTTTTTTAACCAAAGACATGCAGCAGAATACATTTTGGTCTAAATTTATGAAGAAATTTGATTTTATTGGATATGTTTGATGACAGAAAGAAGAAAATATGTTTGTTTGTTTTTCCAAAAATGTATCTTTTTTCGTTTCTATTGCGAAGAATAAAAAACCCAGTGGTGATCAAGTACCACCACAAGATAGCTCTATTTGTGTGAAATTATAAAAATTCAAACAATTGCGTACATTATTGCATGACGCAATTGCAAGTTAAAGTAGCACAGTGCTGAATAGAAAAAAAAAAAAAAACACCTCACGAAGGGGGTAAAACCTTCCGAAGCTCAAGTATTAAAAAAATAAAATAAAAAAAAGTACCTTCCTTTTGTCGGAGTTCTTCAAGCTTTTTATGCGACAGGCAGGGTCTCTTTTCCAGCACTGGGTGGCACTTGATGATGCAGAGAGCACTGCTTACATGATGATAAGAGCATCGTTCTCTGCATCAACAAATTATGAGTGCAGGGCATCATGGGGACACAACCACTAATGGAACCCACAATCACAGGAAGCAGGTTGAATGGTGCTGGGATTTTTCAATTCGGAAGACAAATGGCACTCAGTCGTAGTAGAGCAGTTAGTCTGTGAAGGACAGTGCTGGAGAGGAGGCAATCATTACAGCAAGAGCTGCTGTTCTTATTTTTACAATTGTTTCAGAAAATAAATCTGGAATTGGACTTTCAAGTAAAACTAAAAAGGCAAATTTTTATACTGAATAAAGTAAGGGCGGGTTATAAGCCCTGCCAGTTGTTTTTGCCCCATTTGGGAATTTTTTTTTTTTCATAGCCAAAACAGAAAACGAGAGTAAAAAAATCCTCCAAAGTGGGGGACGCCCTGATTTTCACCAGGGTCCCCATTGGAACAGTTCCCTTCTATTACAGCTCTGATGTCATTCCTAAATTTAGAATTTTCTTTGATTTCCACTCTTGGTGATAATGATAAACAGAACAAATACAGAGGAGTAAATCTCCTTAATAGAAGTACAGAGAGCAATAAAAACCTGACAGGTGTTCCAATCCCTCTTTTGGAGATCAAGAAAAGAATGGCAACCTCCACTTTTCTCATGCCTGCCTAAGACCCCTTTACACTGGGGCCGCAGCCGCATTAGCGCTAAATCGCCACTCGTTTTAAAGGCGCTTTACCGCTGTTTAAGCGGCGCTTTTCGGCTGCTAGCGAGGTGCTTTTAACCCTCCAAAGAAGGGGTTAAAAGCGCCCGTGTTGCGGCGCTTCCGAATCGCTTTTCACCGCGTTTCCGAATCGCTTTTCACCGCCCCAGTGTGAAAAGGCATACTGAAATTAATGGGAGGCGGTTTTCAGGCGCTATTTAGAGGCTATTTCTAGCTCTGAAAACCGCCTCAGTGTGAAAGGGGTCTAAGGGCTACAGAATGCACATGCTCCTTTGTCGTTTTTAAATATTTTATTTTACCAACAATACAAATCACAGTAAATTAAGACTTTTATAATTAGCAGCTAGTTTGCGTCACAGGAAATGGCACAAGTGTGTAATCTGTATGAAATCTACTTCTAATTAAACTTACCTGCCAAGCACCTTCTGCACTGCTTGTTTCACTATAGTTATCAGTTCTGTCAGGCCTGAGGAAAAAAACATAACAGATCATGCCCCCCACTTCCGGTATAAGCACAGGTATTCTGACAAGGAGAAACAGCCTAACATCAGATACTTCAAAATGAGCAAAGTGTAAAATGATATCGTACCATCTCCTAGAAGGTGTTGAATGCTAGACAAATACTGTTGTTGCACCTCTGGGGATGCTTGGAGACCCTGGTAAAAGAATTAAATAAATAATGTTTTACTGTCAAGTCACCCATGTGTGTAACACATTTAAAAAGCAGCATTTACAGTTTTCTGTTAAAGTAAAGCAAAAACTTTTTTCTCCATTCATCATAGACAGAAATCGACAGGGGTTTTAAAGGCTAAGTTCACCTTTCATAACATGTTACACCCGTAGCTAAGGGGTAACATGTTCAGCATGCACACCCCCCCCCCCCCCCCGCCAGCGGGTGGGGGGGATCCTTTCCCCAAACCCGCTATTAAAATTTGAAAAGACGGAAGAGTCCTTCATTCACAGTTTCCTGTGAATGAATAGACTACAAGTACCAACAGCCATTGCGGCTGACAGCTTGTAGTTCTCAATAAACTGTCAGGGCGCTGGTGAGCGCACTCGCAGTTCCTTGACCCTCCTCCTCTCAAGCAACTGCCTACCCACATCGGAGGTACGAGCAGGCAGCTATCCTGAGAATCTGCAGAAGCCTGGCATTGCACCCACAATCTGATGATATAGGGTGCAATGCTCTGCAAACGCCCTAGAAAATAAATACTAAAAATGCACATTTTTTTTGCTGACTATATATATTTTTTTTTTTCAAAAGCTGAAACATATCCTATAACTAGTCTTTCTACAATATTAAGTATATCTCAAATACATTTCAGTATGGATGCATCAATACAGATATCGGATACCAAGCATTTTCACCAGTACTCGTGCTGGTGAAAATGCTCCCGATACCGAAACCGTTACGTTGCGATTTGCATGAATACAAAATTAATAGGCGTAAATCGTACTGCAAAGAATCACAAGCGATCGAAAGAAAATCTATAGAATAAAGCATGGTGTGGGGGACGTGTCTAAATCTTGAAGTTACTACATTAGTCTATAGGCTTATATAAAGGCCTAGCTTAGACCAATGCACAGACAATATGCAGGTGTGTTTCTTGACTTACATTACAGGGTTTTCCTCCTGAAGAGTTGTCCAGATAGATGTATCCACCAATTATATTTAGCTGAACACGAAGCAGAACCACCAGCATACATGTGCTATAAACTGCTCCTATACTCCTGGTGAAACCTGAGAAATTACAGAGTAGTATACCCTTGTGTTAAAATGTTAAACTTTGATACCATTTAGTCATAACCAAAAAGGACATCCCAAATTAATTAAAATGTAGAGAAATGGAAATCTCCCAATCAGATTTCACATTAGTTCTGTTGTATTAGTACATACAGTATATTGCAAAACTTTTTATTCAAGGAGAGAAAGCCATCAGGTTGGATGGATAGATAGATAGATAGATCTATATAATTTGGGGCACTGCAAATACAAGAAATTGGTTGCTAGTATAAATGATCAGATCAATGGTGTTCACATGCTGCAATTGTGAAAAAGGGATTTTTATAACAGCTTACCTGTAAAATCCTTTTCTTGGAGTACATCACGGGACACAGAGCGACTTAGTCATTACTAATGGGTTATATAGATTACCTTCAGGTGTTGGCACTGGCCAATTCCAAACCGGAAGTACCCTCCCCTATATAAGCCCCTCCCATCCAGGAGCACCTCAGTTTTGTAGCCAAGCAATAAGTGTCCCAAAAAGAGGGGTGGGAGCTCTGTGTCCCGTGATGTACTCCAAGAAAAGGATTTTACAGGTAAGCTGTTATAAAAATCCCTTTTTCTTTTTCGTACATCACGGGACACAGAGCGACTTAGTCATTACTAATGGGACGTCCCAAAGCAATGCCAAATGAGGGGTGGGATACATAAGCTGGGCGCCATCAGACATGAGGATCTTTTGCGGCCTGCAACACACTGCGCCCAAAGGCGACATCCTCCTGACTTCTAACGTCTACATGGTAGAATCTAGTAAACGTGTGTACCGAAGACCATGTTGCGGCCTTACATACAGGGAGGCCTGGTGATGCACTGCCCATGAAGTTCCAACTGCTCTTGTGGAGTGCGCCCTAACTTTGAACGGAGGCGGTCTCCTTTTCAAACCATAGGCTTGTATTATGACCTGTCGAATCCACTTGGCTAAAGTAGATTTTTGATGCTGCCTGACCCTTTCTGGGGCCTTCCGGCAGAACAAACAAAGTATCCGTTCTGCGAATCTGAGCAGTGGCTTTTAGATAAGCTTTAACTGCTCTTACTACATCCAAAGAATGCAATAACTTTTCCTCTACCGAACTAGGTTTGGGGAAAAAGGAAGGAAGAACCACATCTTGGTTCAAATAGAACCTCAATACCACCTTAGGAAGAAAGGCTGGATGAGGACGTAATACTACTCTGTCCTTATGGATAACCAGATATGGCTCCTTACAGGACAAGGCGGTTAATTCCGATACTCTTTTAGCCGAACAAATGGCTACTAAGAAAATCAATTTCCTGGTGAAAAGAACCAAGGAAACGTGCCGCAATGGTTCAAATGGTTGTTTCTGTAGAACCGACAGAACCAGGTTTAAGTCCCATGGACATATGGGAATACTAACCGGAGGGCTAATACGCATCACTCCTTGTATGAAAGCTTTGACTAATGAATGCAAAGCCAAGGGCCTTTGAAAAAAATATTGACAAGGCCGTCTGACCCTTGATAGTACTCAAGGCAAGCTTCTTATCTACAGCCCACTGTAGGAAGTCCAGAATCCTACCTATTACGTACTTACGTGGATGCCATTTCCTGGCCTCACACCACGTGATGTACGCCTTCTAGATCCTATAATAGATCTGCCTGGATACCGGCTTCCTGGCATTGATCATGGTAGATATCACAGGATTAGAGAGCCCTCTCTTTTTTAGAATGTGGGCTTCAATAGCCAGGCCGTCAAACCTAGGGCTGGTAAGGAAGGGTAGTATATCGGTCCTTGCGAAAGCAGGTCCGGACGATGTGGGAGGGTCCGAGGACTTCCCACTGACATTTTTACAATCTCTGCGTACCATGCCCTTCGGGGCCACGCTGGAGCCACCAGAATCACTGGTTTCTTTTCTACCCTGATTCTGTGGATTAATCGCGGTGGGAATGCATATATCAGCTTGAACTGATCCCAAGGGAACACTAGGGCATCCGAACCGCAAGCTAGGGGATCCTTTGTGCGAGACACAAATCTGTCCACCTTTGCGTTGAATCTGGATGCTAGCAGATCTACATCCGGTGTTCCCCACCGCTGGCATATTGCCTGGAAAACCTCGGGGTGAAGAGACCATTCCCCGGGCATAATTGCTGGCGACTTAAAAAGTCCGCTCTCCAATTTTCCACTCCTGGGATGAAAACCGCGGATATGGCTGTGACATACCTGTCTGCCCATTCCAGGATGCAATTCGCTTCCCTCTGGGCTGCACGACTCCTGGTGCCACCCTGGTGATTGATATATGCCACTGCTGTGGCATTGTCTGATTGAATTCTGACAGGTGACCCTTGGAGTTTGGATGTCCATGCTACTAGGGCATACCGGGCTGCTCGTATCTCTAAGAGATTGGTGGGCAGGGCCTTCTCTGCTTCTGACCACTTGCCCTGGAGAGACCATTGCTCCAGTACTGCCCCCCCAGCCTATGAGGCTGGCATCTGTAGAGACCACCTTCCAAGAAACCGGACTGAAGGGTTTCCCTTTTTCCAGATTCTGGTACCAACCACCAATGGAGGCTCTTGCGAACGGAAGGGGACAGGGACATTGGTAAGTCTAAAGCCTGAACTTTTTTGTTCCAGGCTGACAGTATGGCCCTCTGCAAGTTCCTTGAATGGAATTGACCGTAGGGTACCGCTTCGAATGAAGCCACCATTTTTCCCAGCAGCCTTATACACAGGCGTATGGATGGTTTTTCTTTTATGTACCCACTAAGTGGGTCAAATCTTTCAAAGACGACACCTTCTCTGGAGGTAAGAAAATCTTTCTCTGATTTGAATCCAGTCTTAGCCCCCAAGTATTCCAGGCTTTTGACTGGTTTTAGGGCTGACTTGTCTCGGTTGATAATGCAACCGTGAGATTCCAGATACTTGATTGTCTTGTGAACGGCCACTTCTAGTTTTTTTCACTGAGTGGTCTATCAGCAACAAGTCGTCTAGATATGCCATTATCGTTACACCTTGTGTTCCTAGTTTGGCCAATCGTAGGGCCAAAAATTTTTGTGAACACTCGTGGTGCCGTGGCCAGACCGAAAGGTAAGGCTCTGAACTGAAAATGGCGCCCTTCTACTGCAAGGCGTAGAAATTTCTGGTGGGCCGGACAGATGGGAATATGTAAATAAGCATCCCTTATGTCGATCGA
Organism: Rana muscosa; assembly: GCA_029206835.1. Classification (NCBI taxonomy): domain Eukaryota; kingdom Metazoa; phylum Chordata; class Amphibia; order Anura; family Ranidae; genus Rana; species Rana muscosa. Next base: position 871,852,887 of record CM055121.1, read on the forward strand.
GGCTAACCATTCCTGCCCTTGTAGGGCGGTGGCCACCGATCGGATCGACTCCATCCGAAAAAGTCCTGATATGTAGGAACTTGTTTAGCCCTTTTATATTTAATATGGGCCTCATGTCCCCATTTGGTTTGGGGACTGTGACAAGGTTTGAGTAAAACCCGAACCCGTTTTCTTCCAAGGGAACCTTTATGATTACCCTTGGGGCAATAGTTGCTCTAGTGCCAGAAGGAGGGATCCACTCTTCTGGGGATCGCTTGGCACGTTTGACCTTATAAAATGGGCAGGAGGAATGTCTTTTAACTCCAGCCTGTATCCCAGACTTACTGCGGAGATCACCCATCTCTGATGGTGTCCCGCCAGGTCTCTGTGAACAACTGAAGTCTTCCCCTCACCCGATTGAGTGGGGGCAACCCTTCATGACTTAGGGGGAGGTTTTGTACCTCTCTTGACCCAGGGTTTCTTGTTACCCTGTGATTGTCCCTGATTTCTGCCCCCTGGATTTGACCGCGGAGGCCGTCGGAACTGTTTCACAGCCGATGTGCCAGGGACTGGAGAAGTAGGCCTCCTAAAAGAAGGACTTCTACCCTTGTTCTTAACCGGTAAGAGTGAACTTTTACCGGCAGAAATTTTCTGGATATATTTGTCGAGATCTTCTCCAAATAAGCGTTCTCCATGAAATGGGAAGCTAACCAGCAGTTTTTTACAGGGAGCTTCAGCAGACCAGTTTTTGAGCCACAGAAGCCTACGCATATGTACTATAGACAGCGTAAAGCGGGAGGCCTGTTGGATTGTATCCTTTATGGCGTCCACCGCAAAACACAAGGCTCTAGGCAGGTCAGCTAGGGCAAGAGCCTGCTGATCTGGTAAGTCCCTTAAGACCTGTTTCAACTGATCTTTCACTGCTTGGCAGACTCCAATCGCTGCTACCGCAGGTTGTGTCACCATGCTTGCTGTAGAGAAAGCAGATTTTAGTAAAGACTCCAATTTTTTATCTATTGGGTCTTTGAACATTGGAACATTATCTACTGGACATGTCAGTGATTTGTTAACAGAAGAGATGGCTGCGTCCACTGTAGGGACCCTCCATTTTTTTATGAACTTATCCTCCATGGGATAGATCACCGGAAATCTCTTGGGGGGAGCAAATATTTTATCAGGATGCTCCCAATCCTGGTAAATAAGCCCTTCTAATAAAGGGTGGATTGGGAAGGAACAGACAGCCTGGGGAGCTTTTAGCGACCCCAGCGAGGAAACCGTAGTGGATGGTGGTTCCGCCAGAGGCATTTTAAATGCTGATCGGACCATATTAGTCAGAGACTGAACCCATAATCTTTCAGCCTGAGATGCTGAGAAAGGTTCTTCCACTGTTGATTCCTCCATAACTGAATCAACCTCATCCTGATCCCCTTCAGGTAGGTCGATCTCTGTGTGGGGCTGTTCCTCCACTAACAGGCACTCTGAAGGAGGAGACGGAGATCGAACGCGCTTTTCCTGTGACAGGGAAGCAGCGATCAATGCTGTTAATCTCTCTTCCAATCCTCCCAGAGTTGAGGATAAAACCTCCTCTGTTATATACACAGGAGCAGGTGGACTGGGGACAGCCGCAGCACCAGGCATTCCTGCGGGGTTTCTACGGCTACTGACCTCTGAATTCTCAGGGGAGATTGGTGCAGTACAAGCATGCCCAATATCCTCAGAGCCCGATGGAGACCCCTTTGGCTTCCTGGAAGATCTATTTCCGGAGCGTCTGGACGACATATCCTTTAAGCACAAAGCTGAGGTATTCCCGTCGTCATACACCAATTTTGCTGGTAATAGTCTAACAAAGTTGCTGCTATATACCAGCTGGTGTCCACTAAAGTGCCTTTCTATGGGGATGCCTGCATCAACCGCCTCTGTGTGCCACTGTTTGTTGCTAGCTCTGTTTGCATCCAGCTGACACTTGTACTGTGTCTTTTAACCATGCTGGGACGCCCGCACAGGCGCAGAAGCGCCGCGGCGCGCATCGAGCGTCATCCACCCGCCCCGCCCCTTTTTTTCATAGGAGGCGCGTGCACGCGCCCGCGCGCGCCCGTGCGCCCTTTTCGAAATCAAACAGGGGACTAGGAGCCAGGGCCCTTTTTGCCGGAGGGCCTGTGCGGTGGATGAGCGCAGCAACAGGGCAGAGGAAGTGGATTCCCACAGAGAAACTTACCAGCTGCCTGGATCTTTTGACTTGAGAAAAACCAAAGATCCACATGACAAGAAAAATGGACTACAGCGGCCTCTAGTGGTTTAACACAGGTACCGCGGTCCCTTTTTTTTTTTTTTCTTGACTACTATTAAAATTTTACATTTTCAGTAGTTACAGGCAATCACAGATATTTAGCGGGAATACCGTTAGGTAACAGACAGAAAGACAAATTAGGCTTGGGGGTCCCCCAATAGAACCAAGTTCCTGGGGGCCCCCACTTACCTGATCCCCGCCGCAGGACTTTGTTTGTCCACAGAAGTCCAAACTTCACCTATCACGGCAGGCATTGTAATTAAACCTTCAGGGACCGGGTTCCCAAGGATTCCACTCCCCTGGACCTGTATAGCACCCTGCACAGACAACATCTTGGTCGTGGGTATGACCAGAGCTCTGGATCCCAGGGTCCAGCCCTCCTAAGAGAAGCATTACAGGCAAAACCTTGCTCTTCTGCTGCAAGGCCCGGGTACCGACCGTTTAGCTATGAAGCTTTTTTGGTGGGATCCGGAACAGCTTACTAAGGCCCAAAAGAACCTGTACGCAAGCCCAGTGAAAACACATGTTACTCTTTGGCCAACACCTTAGACACTGGCAAAAAACTGAGGTGCTCCTGGATGGGAGGGGCTTATATAGGGGAGGGTACTTCCGGTTTGGAATTGGCCAGTGCCAACACCTGAAGGTAATCTATATAACCCATTAGTAATGACTAAGTCGCTCTGTGTCCCGTGATGTACGAAAAAGAAAGATGAACACTGATATGATGTGGAAAACGCACAGAAATCGCTGCGTTTCCCACATAACATAGCAATCACACTGTGTTCATGCGATCTGCCACGGGCGTCAATTAAACTCGGTTCACACTGTCACATCGCATGTGATTTGCACAGGAATCGCACCACATTCCTGTGCAAATCACATGCGATTCTGTGCGATGCTGTTTGAGCCCATCATTTTGTATGGCTCAAATTGCTCCACAGTCATGTGAAAAAGGGTGTTCATACCCATGCAATCTGATTCAGGCAAATGCACTATTTTGGGACCTGTTTTGCAGGAAATGCAGCAATTCCTGTGCATTTCCAGCATCGAATCAGTGTGAACCGGCCCTAAAAGTTAACAACACTCCAAAAGCAGGTTGCAGAATGCAGTGTGTTTGCCTAAATCAGATCGCAAAGGTGTTTATACCAGTTTATATCCAGTACAGCAAAAAAAAAAAAAGGTGCCTGCACCTTTTTCATACGGATGTGGTGCGATTTGAGCCATACAAAATCATCAAAAAACACCGCACAGAGTCGCATTTGATTTCTGTGTATATACTGTATGTGGGTGCTAAAGCAACCACTGGCTGGAACCATAAATAGTCAGAGTTAGACAATGTCACCAGCACACCATGAACCTCCAGAATAGGTCCAAAGCTTTATGGAACAAAAACATCGTTACAGCAAATCTCAATGTTTCGGAGCCTCACAGGATTTCTCCATCAGACATGTGAAGGGGTCCTTCGAGGCTCGGAAAAATTGATATTTGATGTAACGATGTGATCGCTGAATAAAGCGTTGGACCCATTCTGGAGATCAATGGTGTGCTGGTTATATTTTCTCGTTCCACAGGAATGCGGTGCGATTCCTGTGTGAATCACATGCAATGAGACAGCATGAACTGGGGCCTCTTTCCCATGGATGGCCAGTGAGGATGGTAATAACAGGCAGATGGGCCACTAAACCTCCACCTAAAACCTACCATACAGCTGGAGGGTGCTGTATACATACCACAGCCACAGCGCTTTGTGTTATGGTCAGAACAATTTTGTTGAATTTACAGCTCGCCAATTCAAGTCAAAGGGGCAGCACTGCAAACACAAGCCAAGTGCTTGGCTTACAGTTTTAGTACGTTAGTAGGAAATAAACATTTCTGTTCAGCAAAGAAAGAAAAAAAAAGACAGAAATCAAGGACGTGGCAGGATCATCTGAATGATTGGAAGCAGCTGCTTGCTATCCTTTGAAAAGCAATTAACTGCAATTTTTATAGACATCCCAAGATGTGGTTTCAAATCACCCCATCTGCAATTAAAACAGACCTTCCATGTAGAGATATCAGTACTGTTTGTTGCTTAGCAATATATGTATGGACTTTAGCTTTTAGCTAAAAGTCAACACCATTGACTATGATTAATCATTAAAAAAAACACACACACACACACACACCTACTGGGTCTGTATTATACAAACTTTTGGTCTGGGGGAGCCCTCCATACCTTATACACAATTAGGTACAAACCCAAGAGAAAATGGATATATATTAATATATAGGATGTGTACATCATTTTTTGAGATTTTAGCGCAGTCTGGTCAGCTGGTTGCTTTTAACATAACTATGTTTGTCTAGTTGTCTATGTGTATGAATTTGTATATTTTTAAAGAATAAAGATGTTGGTATTTTTTCAATTGGGGGGCCGTATTTCCTTCCTGGGTAATATTTTTTGAGATAGGCTTTACCTCTTCTGAACCACTAGTGTTTTCCTGCAAACCTACCCAACAAGGCCATACGATCAGATATTTGAATTGGACATTTACTGAAAGC